>OX467084.1:39080525-43880525 GCA_950106755.1 Climacium dendroides
CAGCTAGACGTGGACCAGGTTGCATGAGGCCTCTCAACGCCAATGGCAATATCTCATGCATTAAGACGTGGTAATCGTGTGACTTCAACCCCCCAAAGTTCTTCTTCCGAATGCACTTGTCCAAATCCGATCCATAGCCACTAGGTGTCTTCAACAACTCCAAGGTTCGCGCGAACTTCTGAAACTCATCATCTGTTAGGACGTAGGACGCTCTTGGCTTCACCATCTTGCCCGGCCTTCGAGGATTTGCAGTCAGCCATAAGTGCGGTCGAACATTGCGCCTCTGTAGATCACTGACACGACGAACTTTGATTGTATCCTTCTTCCCAGTTATGGTCTTCAACAAATTCTTTGACAGGTTCATTTCGCAGTGCATGACGTCCAGTGTGTACCGTATAAGGAGATTCTGTGAGGTGAATAAACACAAAGGCAATCAAAAATCAGGAAGTCCTCACAGAAGGCTAAAATGCAAGTACAGAGACACTTAGTTCTTACCGCCGCCTCACACCAAAGTCACTGTGAAGTCGTACACAAGTGACTGTTGCATAGTACGTCTTACGCACTACTTGATACTGACATATAGGTTACTACACATTGACTTACGCATTACTGAAATGACATGACTCAGTCGTCCGGGAACCTCGCATGAATCGGCACCTCAGATGCTCTCTATAGAAACGGTAAGCATATACTAACTGTACAACGTGGATTACTGTGGTCCATTTGCAAAAGGCCAAGTGCCACAAAGAAACCATTTCCTCTCTTCCATTCCTTTTTTTTCCCATGGTAGACAGTTCTGTTTACTATAAACATGTTACTTGCAGGAGCTCGGAGTTACTGCCCATAGAATTCGACATTCTAAGATTGAAATCTGTGTCGACGTCATTGTTGCGTGAAAATTCTTGTCCACTCCATTATAGTCATGCTGCTCAGCAGTTGTTCTATAGTTGCCTTCAAGTCGTGCGACTTCCAAATGACTAGAAAATGACTTTTACAACACTGGTACATGACTTTAGTTCTTGGGTGTGATTGTTACATGACTTCGGGGACGGACGAAGGCTCACCTTCCAGTATGGCAATCTGTACAAAATGCTTAGGCGCTTCACACCATGGATTTTGGAGGGGTCACCTGCCGCTCCATCTCTATTGCCATTTTCTTTCCAAGCTGCGTAGTCTGTAGCATGTTGCATTTGCTCCTCAACTGAAACAGGACGTGGTGGAGGGCGGTCTTCCGTGTGGCCATTGAAGTGCTCTTTCATGGCATTTGATCTATAAGGATGGTCGACTGGCAACCAGCGCCTTGTGCCCCCGTATGTACATTTCCCAAGCTCAAGAGAATGCTCAGCATCCAAATCCATGCCGCAGCATGGGCAAGCGGCATAACCTTGGTGTGAAAATCCTCCTACTGTGCCATAACCAGGGAAGTCATGAATAGTCCAGAGGAGCATGGCACGAAGTTGAAATGACCTGTGACCCACATCCTTTGTAATGTCGTATGTAGGAACTCCAGCCTACAACTCCAAAAGCTCATCCACCAATGGCTCCAAATATACATCAAACACTTCGGAGGTCACGGATTCCCTCCCTGGAATTAATAGGGCGAGTAGAATGAAAAACTTCTTTGTGCTCAACCATGGGGGAAGATTATAGTTCAACAAGAGAACAGGCCACGTGGACCACGAAGACCTGTTTTGAGAGAATGGGTTCACTCCATCA
Organism: Climacium dendroides; assembly: GCA_950106755.1. Lineage (NCBI taxonomy): Eukaryota > Viridiplantae > Streptophyta > Bryopsida > Hypnales > Climaciaceae > Climacium > Climacium dendroides. The sequence continues at coordinate 39,082,242 of OX467084.1, forward strand.
GCCGCTAGTGCAAAGTGAGCATTTCTGGGATCAGTAGCAAAAGTTGGATCTACGTTTTCGTGAAAGTGCTTCCAGGCCTTCGAGTCACAAGGGTGCCTTACAAGCCCGTCCCCTCCATCTTGGTCACTCTGATTCTCAGCATGCCATAGCATCAACTTCGAAATGGCTGGACTTCGAAACATTCGTTGAAGCCGCGGTACGATTGGAAAGTGCCGCAAAACCTTCAAGGGAAAGCACCGGCGCTCTTCATCTTTGTAACGGCGTCCGCCGCACTTGGGGCATCGGAGGGCGTTCTCATGCTCACCTCGGAAGAGCACACATCCTCGCTCGCAGGCATGTATGCTATTGTAAGTCAAACCCAACTTTGAAGTGACGGTCTTAGCAACATGGTACGTCTTAGGCAAAGTGTTATGCTCCGGGAGGATATGTTGGTTCAGGAGGTTGAAGAGTTCGTTGGCACAATTGTTGCTCACTCCATGCACAGTGCACAGATTCATGAGCAAGACAGTTGCTGCCAACTTGCTGCATCGAGCACCATCATACAATACGTGCAGTGACTCCTCCAGAGCCGTGGCGTCAAAACTGACTTCATCAAGTGGTCCCTGCACGTTCATTTCGCCACACTCTTGAAGATTGCCAACTACGTCATCGCACTCTTCCATTATGCGATCATGGATGGAATCCGCTGTTGCAAAAGCTTCAGCTACTTCACGCTGCGCCCTCTCTGCTGCAGCTTCTACAGTAGGCACATCTGGTATTGCTTGGTCGATCATGCCTCGCGTGTCGACAGCAACGTCCACTTCCTGTGCGCCTTCCACGACTGGTTCCCAGAATTGCTGCTCCCACTCGTCATCGGAAGAGTCTCGGTCACCTGGTCCTCTCTAGATCCGACAATTGGGATGTCTTCCATTTTTTATAAGATGGTCTCTGACGTTGCGTATTAATATCTTCCGGCGACCCCGACATTGATTGCATGGGCAGTGCATTCTTGTCATATTGCACTGTGTTGCACGTTGATGCTCCTGAATCCATAGTCGGTCGTCACGTAGTCGTTGCCTCTGATTGCTTGAGAGAGGCAAGCGTGCTGGCATCATTGTATGTCGGGGACAACACCTGTATGGTTGTCAACTACAGGTTAGAAGGACATTTGTGCTAGTCAGAAGGAATTTGCAAGCATGTAGTACTCTGGTGACCGTTGGCAGCTTCTCCTCAATGACCGTGACTCCAACATGACTCCTACGAACTGATTCATGACTTCAGTATGACTGAGTCTAATGGAAAATGACTTCACTTGGGATAAAGCGACTCCAAAATGACTGTTAAATGACTCAATAGTGACTTCAACGTCCTGTTCTCCAATCTCAACTTTCGACCACGAACGTCGCAAGCTTCTATATATTCCATTTAGTATCTCATCATGTGATGGCTAGAAATTTACTTGACGCTATTACTTTCATTCAAAGATGGCTGATACAATTGAAATTACTGTACAGGGGAGGCACAGACAGAAATGTATGGGTCACTGACTTCTGTACAAATAAATTCGGGCAAAAATTGCATTGAATAAAAGCAGTTTAGACAATCATGTATACTTTACTTCTGCAGTACAGCATATTTGTGCGCTAAATGTATAGAGGGCTCTCCAAAGGCTAGCCGTGCTTCCACGATAGAAATCCCTTACACCTGGCAGTCAGAGACAGCATCTGCATCGGGATCTTTGGTTTTTACATTTGAGCACATGGCCTCAGCAAGTTCATTTCAGAAAGAGGAATTTTCCTTCAGCGGTGCAGCTACCTCGGATGTCCATGGATCCAGAGGGGTGGGACTTGCCTCCCATGTAGCAGAATAATCGTGAGGGTCCAAGTTCTCTAAGTTCATCACTGATGAAAACATGTGTAATGCTGTCTTGAAGACCTGCCATTCTTGTGGCAGGGCTGTACGTACGGAATTTGGAGCACAAAGTCCACTACCTTGTGGACCACGTACAGGAATGGGGCTGACAATCTGGGCAGAAGAAATGAGAATCTGAGTTTCTGTTGTGCTTGTGTGTACAGAAAGTGGCACTATTGCTTCGTCCTCCAAATCTGTTGTTGAATGGAGATCATGACTTGGTCGGTGGAGTTGGCTATGTTTACTCCGGCGGAGCGCCCCACTCCCGCCGCCAAGTCCATGACTTTATGATCCGACGCCGAACACTTCCCAAACCATCATGAGCATTCACTTGCCCAGTAGCCATTAGAATACAAAGATTGGAGGTACTTACAAATGCATGAAGCGATCCTGAGTAGACGCTTGGAAGCACGACGTGACCAGGAGCGGCAGTGACTTTGAGGTGATCGATTTGGCGCAGCTCGAATTCGGTGTGGAATTCAACACAGTGCGTGAAGGAAAGCGTCTTCGAAGGTCATGGAGTCACCACCAGATAGCCCGTCGCATCCGAAGACCGATTACGAGCTCCTGTGAGATCAGAAGAAGGCGGAGATGCTGAAGGCACTCGAACCCGTACTGCGCGCCAGGCAGGAGTTGTGAGTTCTAGTTCCCCGTGCAACTCGTATCAATTCTAGAAGTTTAGGTTCTTTCATGCATGCAGACCCTCCCAAACTCATGAACGCTCCCAAACTTTGCTTGCTGCATGCATGCACTACTTCCCCCTTGTCACAGTAAGTTCCGAAGAACTACAGTATGAACGCCGGCGAAATCGGAAACTTGTTTCCTTGTTGTGTATGCCAAGACGACCGTTTGGTCATGTTCTAACTGTAGGATTTCTAATGGTACATTGAATCCATAGTTTTTGGAGAAGTTAGTGTTTCGGCATCCTAGGGTTTTCTAGTGTCCAGGAATTAATTCCGCCGCCGGAGTTTTTCTTGGGGGTGCGAAGTCGTTGTACAGTCACCACGATGTCAAGTTGAATACCTGATGACTGTAATGTTACTACAATGAAGTCATTTTGCAGTCCTCATATAGTAGCGTGGCCGCAAGAATGGGCAGCTAAGCCTTTTCCGTTGCCGATCCACGTGGAACTTTGTGCCGTTGGGTGTGCGGTCGGTTTTGCAGCCGCTCAGGAGGCTTTGCGTCTAACCCTAATGTCGCAGGCGTGCACTGTGAAGACTTGTTCATTGCAACGTCAGATTTCGGCTGAGCGAGAAGGGTCCGTGTCTAAGCTTTACCGTCTTTAGTTTCTTCAAATCGTCTCCGTTCTGTATGCGGCGAATTGATAGCTGCTGCGCGCTGGAATTTTAGGGACGACGAGGTCGCGAGGAAGAAGGCGCCTCCTGATACACTTGTCGAGAGAAAAAGGAAGGAAGTGCTTCTTCCACGCCGACGACTTCCCCCGCGGCGAGGCCTTCGAGGACGCACGTTGAAGCAACGGAGACGTGCTAAGGGTAGAGGAGGTCGACAATATTTTGACATGGCAAGTGAGCGGGACTCCTCCGAGGCGACGGAGTCCAATGAAGAGGCCATCGCAGAAGGTATGTTGCACCTTGCAATCGCTTGTGACCATATTGAGCAACAATTCAAGGGCGCGAAGGTAGCAGGTAATTTCTTGGACGACAGGGATTCTCTGTTGTGGGATTACGGTTCTAGCCCCAGCATTTTCTGTTGGCGTAGGAGGACGTAGTGCACTGATCACTGCGACCTGCTTGTGTTACCAGCATCCCAGTTCCGTGCTTCTGCGTCAGCGTCCTAGGGGCGTGCTTCTGCGTCCCCAGGATTGTGATCCCAGCAGCCATGGTTGTCTTCAGGTGGCAGAGAAGTTGACTAGCGCGTGCGGTGGTCGTGGAATTGTGCAGATCCTCTTGAGTTGCGAGAAGACTCAAGTGACGAGGACATGGAAGAGAGTGAACCTCTGCTGAATCGCAGGTCCAAGCGGCCGAGAGTTCGTGGGCCGTCGAAATCGCCAGCGAAGGACAAGGCTGTGCGGGCAGAGCGTCCACCTGGAATGAGATCAGGCACTGAGGGGTGGACATGGCAGCCGGCTCAATGGATGCCCGCGAAGCCGTCGCAACCACCACCCGCTTGGGACGGGCCTCAGCCACCCACTTGTGGGCCACGAAGGTCCGAGAGTGGTGGAGGTTGTGTTCAGGACAGTGAAGACAGGGCTTCGCGGAGGAAGAGGCGTCAAGCGTACGACGCAGGGAGCCGCAATCGTCATGCCGCTGGGAAGAAGCCGAATTATATTGTTGTAGGCGAAGGTGGTGAAGTGGATCCAGGGTGTCGGGGCAAGAACGCCTGGGATGAGGCAATTCGGGACTATACACCAAGAATGTTGGATATGTCCTGCACTACTTGATGCAAGCAAGATCCATTTGCAGTTCGTAAACTCAGAGATGCTTTGGAAAGTGAGTTTGAGTACCGGGGACAACCCCTTAGTATGGTGGGCTTCAAAACCTCCATAATCAAGTTCATGAAGTCGGAGCGGTCTCGCTTGAAGGTGAAGTGGTTGGCATGCGCTGATATGGCGTGCCCTGACCATATCAACGGTACGCAGTGGGGGAGGCTCAAAGATTACTGGGAAACACTTGCCCAGCGATTGAAGGCACTGAAAATGAAAACTGCTCGGCGAAGTGTGAAGCCAAGCCACGTCCTCGGCAAGAGAGGGAAAGCTGGGAAGGAAGCAGCCTTAGTAAGTACCCAGCTCCCTTGATTTTTCATGCTACTTGGTGCTTGCTATGTTTGTTTTCTATGTTTGATTCTTATAAGATGTGTGGACTTGTTTGAAATGGAGCGAACTAAATCAACGACAGTAATTTGTTTTTGTTTCCATTTCACTTTTCCAGAGAGAATCCCAGGAGACAACTCTGGGTATCACTGATATAGCTGAAGGAATGAACTTCAGTCCCCCCACTTTTGAAGGGACAACAGTAAGTTCCGGGTCCCCTCCATGTTGGTCTTTTAGTTGTGTCTATCAAATATGATAATTATAAAACCCTGCTTCACATTCTGTTGTGTTGGAAGGCATCTGGTCGTGGCCATAGTACTAGAAGCAATGTTGTCGTCTATATTCCAGCACTGCAAATCTTATTGGACTAACGCTGGAGGCTGACGGTGGAAGCGTGGTTGCAACAAAAAATTTGGTAGACCCTTGTATCCCCACCAATCGTGTCGAAGTCAGTCCATACTGGTCTCGTATTTTAGCATATGCTTTCTAGTCACCTTGAAGTCGTATTACTAGATTCTTGTGGCGTCAAAGTCACTTTTTTCCGTTGTGACTGAAGCATGACTATGGAATGATTGTAGCAGAAACCGACATCTCTGGATGACTAATCTTAGAATTTGGTCTTATTGTTTGTGGAATAGGTGTCGGACGTAGGTGATGCCACTCTAAGATCGACGGTGGAATCTTTGAAGCGTAGCGTGGACACTAAATTCGCTAAAATGGTAGCAACCGCCACAGCCCAGGCATCAGCAATTGACGACCTCAAGCTCATGTTTGCCGACTTCATGGGAAAGTCGAAGGGGACTGCATCAGGAAGCCCATCCATCACTCAATCAGAGCTTCAGAATGAGGACTCTGCCGGGGGCGTAGATGGTGGCAGCTTACTAGACAAGCCACAGCCACGCAGGAGAGGACACCTGATTAAAAAAAACAGTGCCCAGCCTACAGGTAAGTTGAAGGGTAAGAGGGCGGACTCTGGCGAAGGTGACCAGTTGGCCTCGAAGGCAGCAATGACATTATCGTCCGAGTTTGAAGTGCCGGAGGTGGAGTTTCGGAAACCCCTGTCCCCGCGATCGAAGGTGGACGACCAAGAACCATCTCCACCAACACTGTCGTCGGGGGTCATCCTTTCTGCTGTCCTTGGGTCCAATAATGCTGTAGTAGAGCCGGTTCTAATTAAGGACGACGAAGGTGCCGTAGATTGCTACAGTTTGTCGCCAGACCCGAAACCTTTGCCTGTCCAGGTTGCATGTGAGGTGGACCCTAAAGCGTTGCCTGTAGGTCTTGCGTGTGAGGTCGAAACTGAACCTGATAGTAGTCCATGTAAGTGTGTTGGCCCTGTGGAGCAGGCAAATACAATCACCTCCACACCAGAAGTACCAATTTCAAGAGAGGCAGGCGCTTCCGCTTCCCCTATCGAGGTGCTTGAAGTGAACCCGGTTGCTGCTGGTGATACCCCTTCTTCCGAGGGGCTTCCTGTTGATTGTGGTGACGCGGAGGTCAGTCCTGGTGACGTAGAGGTCAGTCCAGATGAAGGAGGCGAGGGAGGTTTCAAGGATGCCTCCCATGACCGCGCTACTACAACTGTTGTTGCGGGTGCACCGTCTCGGAAGGCTAAGAAAGCTCCCAAGTCTCCCTCTAAGGTTGTATGTCGCAGGCCCCGAGTCCTTCTCCATCCAGTCCCGGGGTTCCTTTCCTGACCTTGCAAGAGCTTGTAACTAATAGGATGGGCGGTGGTAGTTGGCATGGTCCTAAGTTGATCATTTTCAATGTTCAAGGAACCCTTCTGGACTGTAGGTTGACTGCTGCTCCAAACCCGAATACAAGCATCCGTACTAGCCTGACAACCAAGTCCCATAGAGTAGTTTTCCGTCCCTGGCTGAAGCATTTCCTGTACCGATGCTTCTCACACTTCAAAGTCGCATTTTGGGGTAGTAGGAGTGCTCCATACATGTCGGATGCGGTTCTTGCAATGCTGGGAGGGTTTTACAGTCATGCCTGTGACGCGGATCCGCTTTTTTCTTGGTCGTGTACCGAAACTGCTGCAAGTGGAGGGGAGCACGGCAATGGGAACAACGGGGAAAAAAATTTATCTGTAGTGTATGGGTTGTACCCGGAGTTCATTGCGGAGAACACGTTAATTGTAGATAGTAAGTTATGTAGGGTCGTCTGCAATGTAGAAAAGAACGTTATCATCACCAATCCATTTTATATAAAGTGGCTGCGCACCTTGGCTGACGACAGGGAATATCTCAAGCATTATCTGTGGCCACTTCTAGAAGCCTTCTGGAGATGCCCCGACGTCACTACCTTCCGACTGAAGTACCCCGAGATTGTGAACGAATCCAAGTCTCAGTGGCTTTCAAACAGGATCCACAGAAGAGGATACAATTTTCGTGACATGGTGGGAGGTGAGGGGACTTGTAGACCCGCCGGTTTCAAACACCTGGCGACCCCTCACCTTCAATTTTTTATGATGTTTAACTTCTATCCTGTGTCTGTGCAGGGAAGGATGGGGAAGCAGAACACGAGATCAAAGGCGGCCTCAGCCACGGAGAAGAAACGTGATGCTGCTATGAAGAAGGTATGGTCATTTCTATAGAGCATGGTCACCCTTCAGTCGCGTTCCTGTTGTGTGGGAGTAACTTTGAAGTCGTGTTGTAGTCGTCACTTTTGTACAACTCCTGTCTAGTGTCTTCGCAGTAGTGAATTGCGTCCGCAACTTCTTCATGACTTAAGAAAGCTTCAATATATCATAATCACGTACGGGTCTTACGTGTGTTCTGGAATGTTGCATAGTACGTCTTCTCATGTGGAATTGTTCTTTATGTCCGTTTAGTGTAGAAGATGTACTCTGTCATAGTACTTCGAGCTTAGAGTAAGGGAGCACTCCCGCAGTTCATAGTCGTCTACACATGGGATTAGTTCATGATTGAGGTGCTTCATGTTTCTTCATTCACTTTTGATGGTAGCCCTTGCAAGCTTTAGCGGAGTAGGCATTGACGGTGTTCATACTTTTCTGCATTTTATAGATCGTTTTATGAAGTCAATGGCACTAAAGTTCTACTTCCACCGGGAACCCATGAACGCAATCTCCGTAATTACTCTTTGATTGATCTAGTTTGGCTGTTGCATGGCACAGGGTTTCAGCATTGGAGACGAAGTATTCTTGATGAACCCACGTGCTGTGCGACAGAAAGTGGCAGCTGGAACAGTCAGTGGACTTCACGGGTCTCACAAGTTTCACGGTAAGGAAATTCCATTGTCGTGGGTGAAGGTGGACATCCGTGAAGCACTTCAGACTGGAGTGGCCCTCATGTTCCCACATGCAGCTGCAGATATGGAGTTAGTAGAGCATGCGAAGGGATCTTCCGCAATTTGGGACCAGAAGTACATCAAGTAGGCCACTAGCACTTGATATAGGGTGCAAAATTATGTTGTTGGAATTTGGGACCCTGATGACGATTGTGTGGACACCATGTATGTCGGGGCTGCGTTTTCATACACCGCTCTTATCCCTAGAAATAGCAGCAACGTCTTTCTAATTGTATACCTTGTAATTTGTCATGTTGTCAATAGTCAAGCGCATTCATGTTTTGGACTATTCTCTGCGTGTTTTCAATGTATTTTTATTTGTAAATCCGTAATGATTAAGTAGCATGTATGCAATCTAGATTGCATGAAGGCTATGAAATGTCTCCCCCTTTCACAGCCGTGACTCCAGCACTACTTCAAAATAACAGCATATGGTACTTTTACATAACTGTAGGGTGACTTTCGCACCACTCCTGCATGACATATTTGCGTCCACCCTAATTGTCCACGTCACATGCATTCGTCACTGCACAATGACTGCAGTATGACAGTATGAAAATGTCCATGTCAGATTCACAAGGAGTCACTCTCAACTGTGGCGTGACTTCACCGTGACTGCGTGAGGAATGTCCACGTCGGATTTTGAAGGGGTAAAACGCAACTCTAAAATGAGTGCAGTATGACTGCATTAATTATGTCCACGTCAAATTTAGAAGAGGTCGAACGTCACTCTAAAATGACAGCTCCGTGACTCTAGAACAAAATCCACGTCAGATTTTATAGGGGTTAGAAGCAACTCTAGAATGACTGCGGTGTGACTGCGCTGAGGATGTCCACGTCAGATTAAAAAGGGGTCGACTGCAACTTCAGAATGACTTCACCGTGACTGCGCTTTCTTTGTCCACGTCAGATTTATAAGGGGTCAAGTCGTTGTCCACCTAGGTCACAAAAGCCATCCCCTTTCCACATGGCAGCTCAAAACCATCTTTCCTAAGTTTGTCTTTCTTTATCTCACTCAACGGAGCCTCATCTCTCTAGAGTTTCATCCATCTGCACTTCGTCAGGTGATAATAAAATATGCTACGTGACTGCTAAATTACTTGTCCGAAATGACTGTAGCGCCAGAAGTCACATTTCCGTTTTGCGACTGCACTACGACTTATTTGCAGTCATTTGTAGAGTCACATTTTTGTCTGTTTTTTTGTAGTGCAATCGTCACCCCATGTTCAGTTCAGAGCGGGTGCTCTAAACTGAACGGAGTGTCATATTGCTTCCCAATCGTCACCCCACGTTCAGTTCAGAGCGCCCGCTCTGAACTGAACGGAGTGTCATATTGCTTCCCAATCGTCACCCCACGTTCAGTTCAGAGCGGGCGCTCTGAACTGAACGAAGTGTCATATTGCTTCCCAATCGTCACCCCACGTTCAGTTTAGAGCGGGCGCTCTGAACTGAGTAACACTAATTTCGGGTGACACTAATTATCATAAATCAATCTGGACGGAATGCCATCCGAACTTTGTCTCATGTAATAGATGATAATGCTAAGGTATATCAGCATTGTATAAATCATGACTCTGAAATACCACAACACTGTGGATAATTGATTGTCTACAAGAACATGAATAACTATTCGGAACCGAATGAGCACAGTTCTAAAATTCGGAACCGAATGAGTACAAACTACAATGAGCACAGTTCTAAAATTCGCATTTCAGCAAATGCAGCATTCTGTCTAACGCGAAGACACGCCTCGCTTGTTGCTAGTGTGAAATTCTAGGAATGTGGCTCAGGCAGTACTACAGATGTGAAAAAACTGAAGAAAAACATGAAATTTGTTGAAATCCGTTGACATTGAGTTCTTAGAGACAAAAAACAATCCTGCGAACCAAGAGAAGAGAAACAGGGGATAAATTGTTCATCGAACCTGAAATGAGGACGTACGACGTCATTAGCGCTTCTCAGCAACAAAGATGGCCTCCAGCGGTCGACAACGTGCTACACAACGCCGACGGAAGAGGAGAAAGCGGTGCGCGCTCTAATATCGACATACACAATTGCAGACGACGAAAGAAGAATGACAGAAGCCGGTTTTGGTTTTGTATTCTGAGGCTGTACTTCAATGCGGCAGCCGCATATGGCGGCTGCCACGTCACCAGCGTAGAGTCACGTTGGATTCGACAAAAAAATAAATAAAATTGAAAAATTCGGACATCTCTGTCACGCGTAGTTTCTACGCCACTCGCTACGCTAGGTTATTCAGTGTGTTGTCAGAACCAGTTCTCGACCGTATGGTTTTTGCATTCGGAGGGTACAAGATATTTTTGCACAACCCCAACTGCTTTCCCAAAGTCATTTGCCTCTGGTGAAGGGAGTCGACGACGCTCCAGCAAGTTCTATAGCAAAAGGGTGAGAGCGGAGGACATTGCATGTGGAAATCACAATCGCACGTACTTCAAGAAGGTTTGTTCACCGCCACTCTTGAATTTCCATAATCCTCAGCAATTTTTTTTGGGTTTGAACTCCAAAGAATAGTTGTTCTGGCTTTCATCGTGGCTTCATTTGCCACCATCGCCACTTCGCTACATCTTCTATAATAGCTTGAGATTTCTTCATTTCGAGTTTGGGAATGGAAATGCTGGAATTCTAAGTGGTAGAGAAGAAATAAAGGTTTCTTGATTTTGTTTAAGGTTTGCGAAAAAGTTTCCAATGTAGTCAATTTCCAATGTCAATGAACCCACTTGGAAGTGGTTTTGAGATTCCATTGGGAATGCTTCTCATTTGCAACTTCTCAGTAGCCTTCAAGTTCTCATTTTGTATTTGTTAGCACATGTAGAAGAGATTTATATTTTCTTAAGACTTTTTCTTTTTCATCCTTGTGAGGTTGTATGCTATAAAAGAGCCCTTGTAAGGGCTCATTTGTCTTTTTCATTGTTCTTCATGGTCTATATTCTTTCTAAATCATGTTTTTTAGCAAGAAACAAAGATGTGGAACCTAAAAAAATGCATGCACCAGTGATTTTTAGCAAGATGTTGCAAATTGAAAGATAAGGATTGTTGATTGTAATAGAATAACAATTTTGCATCTCTTCATTCTAAGGCTGAAGGATTTGGTGGAAGGATCGCCTCATCTTCACTCTCTACCTATTAGTAGGGTTGATGTGTATCATTGTAGGGCACTTTTGGTTCTAAACAGATTCAATGGCTGGCGCTGCAAACTTCAGTAAGTGCTCCGAGCAGCTTAGAGTTCTTTTGGACAATGAGGACTTTGGGTAAGTGACTTCTTCTTTTTCTACACATGTTTTTTGGGCTTTCTGCGTTTGCAGCTGTTGCATGATTTTCTACCATACTTATGATTACTTCATTGGAATTGATTCAAAATTGCTTGAAATAGGGCTCGCGATTTTTGGCAAGGCTACAAGCTATATTGCTTTGCCCATTATTCTCACTGCGAGACGTCTAAGGAGATGTTCCAAGACACCAAGATGGGTAAATACTACATGGGTTATGTTTTCCTTCTTCCATTTGTAGAATTATGTACTTCAAAAGCATGTGCAAAACTCTAAGTTTTAGATAATATGTAGGTATCACATGCATGGTTGTTCCTTAGTGCAATCTTTGTTGGTTTCTTGTTGCAGGTCATGTTATGTGTGCATTGCAAGGCACACTTGAAGTTCCTTGGGGAGCACAATTTGATGCTGCAATTCGAAATGTGTGGGCCATGATGGAGGAGTATGTCCATGTGCGTTACAACAAAGATTGCACAAACCTTCGGTGAGTTTTTTTGGTTGTCAAGTACAACATGCTATACTATATATTAACATTTCTTGATTGATTTTGATGCTCAATTCTTGTTAGCATTGTTTCTTTTTTAGTTCATTTGTTGATAATTGTTTAGGTTTGCAAAGGTTTTGCTTGGTTTTTGAGATTTTAGTATGTACATACTTGGACATGTTAATTTTTGATATGATAATATGTTTTGATTCACATGGCATGTAGGGCTCTCATGGAGGAATTCGATGATGAGGATGAGCTCGCCGCATCCAAGAATGGTTTCTTGCTTCTACAACTCATTGAGGTTTGTAATATAGATTGCTTTTGACCTTCCAATAGCAAAGGAAAAAATGATGCCCTTCGATATCTCTTCATTCTTTGATTTTTTTTTCATGATATTGAATTTTTGATGATGTCAATTTCTTGGGTAATGTTGTGATTTTTTGAATTTTGAAGGATTTATAAAAGATTTCTCATTGAAATATGTCTTATTGGTACTTCATTGTTTAGAATGACAAATACGGGACTGAATATTTGCATAGGGAGTCTCAAACAATTCACTTTGGAACGGATATTTTTGATGAATTTCGTGCCCGGCTCAATCAAGCACAAGCAAATTTGGATAACCTCACACGTGAGCGTCGAGCGTCCCGTCGCCACTATCGTTGAAGGAAGACTGCTACTTACTTGTTGTATGTACATAATGAATTTTTGCTAAGTACCATAGTACCGGGAGTAGTTTTATTAGAAAAGGACGTTATGTTTTGTTTCTTTATTTTGTACAAGTTTTTCTAACAAGTAGTTTTCTTACTTTTTAGATAAACTAGAGTCACTTTGTTACCTTGGGATTTACCTTTTTGTAGGCCACATCAGGAGAACATGACATTTCTATTCAACATGTTCAATTGGATGATTAGTAGATCCCCCCAAAGACTTTACATGCAGAACTAATTTTTATCAAACATTTAAAGTACAACATTATCTGTGTGTTGCTCATGAAAAGTGAATAGTTGATGAGATTAGTATGGTATGTGGAACTTCTTCCAAGCATTCAGAATCTTTCTAATGCTCTTGTGTTTTACATTGTAGGCGATGTTCAAGTATGTACTTTTGTGCAAGAGATGCTTACATTGTCTTCAAAATACCTTCTTCTATCACTTCTTGCATTTTGGGGGGACTTGTAGCGGCATAACTTATATTTTTGAAGAATTATTAAAATGAATATTACATTCCTTGATAGCTCATTTGTTTAAGTATCTTTAAACTATTTCATAAAATCATGTTCGAAATTCAAATCACATGAGGTAACCCTAAATCTCCAAAGTCCTCCATAGTTTTTTTTGGTCGTTAGATGCTTTATTGTAGTGTTGACCCAACAAATTTATGTTGTTGCAATGAACTATGCAAGAACATTAAGTTCGCAGATTAGCAAATTAGAAAATTCTTTTTTTTTTAAATTAAAATTATTTTTATGTCGTAGAAGCTTTTAACTTATTAAAACTCTTATTTATATTAATAGTAAAAAGGAGTTTTCATGAGTAACGATACTATTGCTAATATGATTACATATATAAGAAATGCAAACTAGGAAAAGAATCGTTGCAGTACTGGACTAGCGGTTGGCGCTTGCTATGCTACGCATTCACCATAAAAATTTCATAAGAATTTTTATGTATGAGATAGAATGTAGACCAAATATTTCAATAAGTCTTCAAATAAAAATGCCTAAAATCTTTGTATAGTTTTTGTTCTAAGTAAGCATATATAGAAAAGTAGCATAGAAATTTATTGAATGAGGAATGAAGCATATACAATGGTAAATACTATAAAAGATACACATACATTAGAAATTTGACTCCATTGTTACAGAAAATTGCAATTCAAATTGAAGAAGTGAAAAGAAAAACTAATAAATCTCAAAAACTTTGTGAACAAATTCATTGTTGTGGAATCCCAAATTTCTTCAATTGAATCAATTTCTCAAAATCATTTGGTAGTTGTGATAGACAATTGAAATCATGAAAGCTCAAAGTTCATGAAAGCAAAAAATCATAGAAGTGCAAAGAAGTTTCAAGCCAAGAGAAGCAATGCATTTGCTACCTCTATAATATCATCCTCTGGATCCTCTTTAATATCCCCTCAATTGCAACGACTATATAATTTCTATAATATCACCCTTAGTAAAAAGTGATATCAGAGGTGGTTGTGAAGTGCTACTCTATTTCAGTAATATGACATTATGTGCAAAACATGATTTGTATGTATGCTTGATTGGAAATATTTTTATAACATTATTAAAATAATTATTTTAAAGATTTATTGAAACCATTATCATGCATCCTATTGAAATATATCAAAAATTTACTAATATGTGATACAGTGAATGCGTAGTATAGCAAGCACGAACCCCTAAGTATTAATGGTAGCATTTGTGCTATTACAGAGGGAGTTCTAATTTTAGTAGTATGACTAGCGGTTGGCGCTTACTATACTACGCATTCACCATTAGAATTTCATTAGAATTTTTTATGTATGAGATAAAATGCAGAGCAAGAATTTCAATAAATGTTTAGATAAAAATTACTAAAATCTTCTACTTATAATTTTTTAAGCATGAATATGAAATATTTTTTGTTTGAAATTTTGTATATATTTTTCCAACTCATTTCTTGAGAGCAACAAGCTATAGAATTTCAAAAACCTTCTACAAAAAGTTTGAAAGATGAAGTCTAACCATTCAAGAAGAGTTGAAAACATTTTTTTTTGAAATTCAGATGACTTGATCTTGTAGATGGTAAGGTTTTTTATTCTAAAGTTTTAGGAGGATATAATTTAACAATTTAACTAAGGGATCCTATGGTTGGAATTGTTAATGAAGAAATATAAATGAAGGTTTTAGCCTTGCATTGGATTTAAGTAATTTGAAGCAATTTTGGATATGAAAACATCGAATTTTTTTGAGGGTTAAAAAAGTGTAGATACACTCATGTACTTAAGTATTATTTGACTATCAAATGATGGAGCCCCCCCCATATTATGATGCTTCGTTTAGACTCGGCTTAGGTTCGGCAGAGGTTCGTTTTGGGTTCGTTTTGGGTTTGAGGGGGTTGGGTTCAGGTTCGGCGGAGGTTCGGTTCAGCTTTGGTTTGGGTTTGAGAGGGTTGGGTTCAGGTTCGGCGGAGGTTCGCTTCAGCTTCGGTTTGGGTTTCATGGAGGTTGGGTTTTGGTTTGGCTCCAGGTTTGGTTGGTCGTCTTCCCTGTTTCGAGGATTTGCATGCACACTCTTCCCACCGGTACCGCGCTTGTCTCTTGCTTTCTTCCGTTCCCCCGCGCACAGCGCTCATTTTTTCTTGCGCTCGTTCTTGCTCATCCTTTCTTGCGCTCGTTCCTCTTCTCATTTTTCTTGCTCATTCTTGCTCGCGCTCGTTTCTTGTGCTCGTTCCTCCCCGCGCAGTGGCCTTTCTTTCTTGCGCACCGTGATTCCCTTTTTCCGTTCCTCCCGGGCGCAGCGTTGTTCCTTTCTTGTGCTCCTCCCGCGCGCAGCGTTGTTCCTTTCTTGTACTCCTCCCGCGCGCAACGTTGTACCTTTCTTGTGCTCTTCCCGCGCGCATTTCGGTACCTGGTGTGTTACTTCTAGACACCTCGTTTGCAAGGTACGCTGTCTATTGGTTTAGGGTTTAGGTCATTTCATTGCGAGCTATCTCGTTTCTTTGCTTTTTTGAATCTTGGTACGAGCTACCCTAAATCCATATACCTCTTACACTGTAATTCGGTGGCTTCACCATGCGTTGATGTCTGTTGCTGTTATTTTGCGTTCTCTCAATGCAATTGCGTATCTTATTAGTTTTCATTGAGTTCCATTGCACTTCATTTGCAGCTGGCAGGGATTCCGAGTTCCTGGAGTCTTCACAAACGAAGCAATTTTGCTATTCTAGGCTGAAGAAGCAGAGTATTAAACAGGCACCTAGCCCAGGTAATCACCACATCCCAATTGATTGCAATGCCAACCATTCCTGAACAATTTGAAACCATGCAAACATAGAAGAATTTGCTAGAACAAGGATCCCCTATAACCGCGCACATGATTACGTTGTTGGCAGGGTTCAGAGCGGTCGCTCTAAACCTCCAGCTCCATAATGAGCGCTGTCGAGGTTCAGAGCGACCACTTTGAACTTGCACTAGTGAAGTCAGCCAGACTGATTTAGAGCGACTTTATAATGGAGCAGGAGGTTCAGAGCGACCGCTCTAAACCTCCCTGTGAACGAAATCCCAACTCTGTCATTTCGTTCATAGGGAGGTTTAGAGCGGTCGCTCTGAACCTCCTGCTCCACTATGAACCTAGAGCATTGGAATCCAGCACGAGGAGGTTCAGAGCGGTCGCTCTGAACCATGAGCGAGTTCATATTGGAGTAGAAGGTTCAGAGCGACCGCTCTAAACCTCCCTTTGAACAAAATGACAGAGCTCTGATTTCGTTCAGAGAGAGGTTTAGAGCGGTCGCTCTGAACCTCCTACTCCATTATGAACTCCCTCACGGATCAGAGCGACCGCTCTAAACCTGCAGCATTCAAATCGTGTACAAGGTGGTTCAGAGCGGTCGCTCTGAACCGTGACCATGCTCATCACGAAGCAGTGGATCAGAGAGGCTGCTCTAAACCAAAAGATATCGGTACTCGGAATGGTAGAATTGAGCGCAATCGTTCATATGGAGCGTGATCACGGTTTAGAGCGGCCGCTCTGACATGAAGCACTCGCTAATGAAAGTGCAACGGATTCATAGTGGTCGCTCCAAACCACCACTTCCACAATGAGAGTGCAAGCGGTCCAGAGGGAACGTACTGAAGCATCCAGTTGGCAGTTAGGGTCAAGGTTTTCATTGGTTGCTCTGATTCTCAACGACGGCGATGAGCGTTGTCAGGATTTAGACAGACCGATCACAACATCCTCAGGGTTGGAATTAGAGCTACAAGTTCAGAGCGGTCGCTCTGAACCTGTATCGACATGGCCGGAGCCTACTAGATGTATGTTCTCCCTACAGTGAAGAGCGGCAACTCTGAGCTTGTAAAATCTCTTTCAACATTAGGGAGGTTTAGAGCGGTCGCTCCAAACTCATTCGGATGGCTCCCTGAAGTGAGCATCCGATGGAATAACATCTTCGCGTAGATCGGGTACGGTGAGATCAGTAACTCTCATCTATAGAGTGAATGATTCATCTGGGAAGACTATAGAGGATAGAGGGGCATAGAACCTAGGTTATGATCATTTCACATTGTACCATAGGATCCAGAGAACCCGATCGATTAGTATAGTGAAGCCGATGTGAAATTTAATTGAAACCCAATTAAATAGTAGGAAACCAAGCCAAAACACTAGATATCACGCACGGTCATTGTACAGAATTGTCTATAAGCAGACCGCTGTGAACATCTATACTGAATAGGTTGTGGATCCAAATCAGTTCAGAGCGGTCGCTCTAAACTAATCGAAGGGCTAGAACCCCAGTAATATGGGGCCGTTGAGAAGATTGCAATTTTAAGCGGCCTGTCTGATTCTGAGCAGCCGGTCTGATTTGATTCATGTGGACAGTGACATGGAGTCCTTCCTCGAGAGCAAGCCACCTCTCACGGGCTACATTACACAAATACCGCCTGAGCAGCTAATGGAGTCGTGGAAGGTGCACGTTGAAGGGAAAATTCCGCTGACCTTCATTGCAACAAAAGCATTGTGGACCGTGGAAATGAGTTACCTTCACGGCTCCCTGATATTTAATTTAGAATTGGGGTTCACAAAACTGGGAGGGCCTAGATGGAAATCCTTTAAGAACTTGGTAGTCATTAACATTACTGTGATGCGAGAGGCCGTTCTCGTCGACGTAGTGAATTCGTGCAACAATGCTCTGGGAGTAGTCATCATCCGCGTAGAGGACGAGATGATATTCTGCCATGAGCGCCTCATCAAAAATTATGACCGGGTTCCGCATGTGTTCCAAATCCTCATGCTGGACATACAAGCTAGATGCGAAGCGCACGCTGGGGACTTCGTGAAGACCGCACGGGTCGCGAGCGCATACCTCACTAATGCAAACACCTTATACGTATCGTCGCTGACTAGTGGTAACGCATCACAGGGAGTAGGGAACGTCGACATGGATGCGCAAGGGCGAACCCAGAAGAAAAAAGCGGTCGCGTCCGCCTCGGTACCTGCCAACCGTTCCCGGCCGCCAGCAGCGTCAGCGCTGCCAGGGTCCGCAGGCATGACAACTCATACGCCGGCTGAACCTGCACGGTCTGCTCCCGCGACGGTGACGCCACAGACGACTCCATCCCGATCCCCTCCGTCCCGGCCCAATCCACCTAGCACGGGAGTAGCAGAGCGTCCCAGGCCCACGGCATGGGACAAACAAAAGGCGCGGAAGAGGAAGTCCGCAACCGTCGCCACCGGTGACCACTCGGCCTCACAAGATGAAGGGGCGTCCTACTTTCACAAGACATGACGGACCTTGCACGATGTGGAAGAGGGTGAAGGTGCCCCAAGCGCATCTACGCAGAGCGCCTTCCCGGAGTCCACCGACTTATCCGAAGAGGAGGCACAGAAGGTGGCATTCAAGAAGGTGAATGGCCACTGGGTTCACAACCCGGTGACCTTGCCGTTCGATGAGAAAGCTGTTCCGGATAAGCTGTTTGTGGATCTGGAGATCAAGAAGGAGCCCAAGCGCAGCGAAGAAGAGGAAGCCCGGAAACGCCTCAAGGCCGAGGCAGTGGCGAACAAGAAGTTCAAGGAGTTGTCCGCCTACATGTACATATTCGAACGGGGCAACTTCTTCGAGCTGGACCTCGAGGACATGACAAGTGCGGACGAGACGTCGGGAATGATCTTCAGGCCACTGGAGAAGAAGGGTGTCCTAGCCATCCTCGACCGCATGGTGAAGGTCAACTTCACCAAGCAAATCCTGACCGTCATGCCGGACACGCTAGAGAGGCCTACCTGCTGGGCGGATTGCATCAAGGCCTTCCCACTGAAAATTATCAACGGCCAGCACACGTGGAAGGCTGCGACCGAAATCATTTCAGGGACAGCATCCGTCGACGATGAGGCAGTCAAGAAGCGGGTGCAAAAGTGGACCTGTGAGATCGTCTGGTCCAAAAACAAGGACCACCTGCACGCGCTCTTCTGCAAGTGCAATGACGGGAACGTCACTGGCCCGTACCTGTCGTCGCTCCCTGCCACGATCCGCCATTGCCGATATCTGTGGGACAACGCGCGGAGACCAACCCAATTCCGGAAGAACACGAGGCAGGCGGACAAAGGAGACGAATTCAAGGCCTACGAGGTATGTCTCCTCCACTTGGTCAGTTTAGACCGCCCGCTCTGATCTGTAATACAGTAGATATTGTTGAGTCCACGTTCATGTTGTTCCAATGCCTTGGACAATGGCACAATCGTGTCACATTGTTGCACTGTAATGGAATGAATGCAAGCCTCTTCAGAGCGACCACTCTGAACTTTCATATTGTATACCTAGGATGTTGTCCTTCAGATCCATTCAAATAAGCTTAGTGCTGGAGGTTTGATGCATGTTCTTAGAGTTGTGATCCTCTAACCTAGTCAATTGCGGTGTGCAGGACTTCCGAGACAAGGCGGAACAGAGCTTCGAGTCCACCGGCCTCCTCAAGCCGTTGTCTGAAAATCGAAGAACATACGACTTGGATAAGATGGGGGAGAGGAAAATCATCATGGCCTCGGAGGAAACGTGGTCGGCTTAGCTGAAGGTCTTTGAAGCTCACGAGCAAGGCACGCTGCACGACACGAACACGGGCGGTCCATTCAATGAAGCGGTGAGCAAGGACGGGAACGCCAAGGTGTACAAGTTCCAACCCATCACGAATAATATGATGAAGGCCTTGCTCGGAATGGAAGATGACGCCGTCGGCGAGTTGGCCCAAAAAATCCTGGACGTGCCGCCCAAGGTGTACCTCAACAAGAGACCCACGGTCTGGACGTCGGCCATTCCTTTCCTCATGTGGTACACAAACAAGAAGCACAAGATGCAACTGGCGAAGGAGATTGTCGACAAGGCCGACACCTTCGTCATCGAGGAGGCCAAGGGCGTATTCCCCGAGCCGGGAGACATGAATGTCAAGGCTTGGCGGAATCTGAAGATCGCGTTGTGCATCGGTGGCTTCCACATGTGGCATCTCATAAGCCTCGATTTGGATTGGGTGAAGTCCCAATGCCGGTCAGGGAGGACAGTGGAGAAGCCCAAGAAGCCATTTCTGGCAGCGTTGGATCAGGTCGTGCAAAATGCCGACCGATGCGAGAAGGTCAGGAAGTGCTCCCGAGCCACCGTCTGCCGATGGATTCGAAGCGAGAAGCACTTCGACCCACAATTGTACGTGCATAAGAATGGGGCGTGGTCACCGTATCGATCGGAAACTGGAGCCGCGAAGATGGAGTACTGCGAGGTCGGCATTATTGACTTCCAACTATTTCCGAAGGTGGAAGGCATGGAGGTCACTTCCGGGCACGCAAAAATCATGGAGGAAGTGAGGGAGGTCTCCAACTCCACTATGTCCAAGACCGTGCACACGTGGATGTTCATCTTCAACTCGAAGCGGGTGGTTGTGGTGGACAGATTGGCGACGGAGCTCTTCCCGTCCTATTCACTTAGGCGGGAATGTGACTACATGATCTGCAAGGGAGAGCCGACCTTCAAGGAGAGGAACAGGGATAAGGTCATGTACTTGCAGCGGAGTGCCAAGACCTTCATGAACTCCAAGTTGGTGGACGCTAAGGGCAAGGTGCCCAAATTGTCCAAGGACGAGGACAACGACCTCATAGCCACGGATCCCATGTATAAGACTCGGGAGGTCTGCCGCCACGATTTCCCTCGGATCCTGTCCAAGCGCGAGCTACGGTACGACGTGTACTTGCGCTTCATCGACAAGTTCTGCAGGGATCAAGGGACGGTCATGCTCGTCTTTGCTGGAGTGAAAGCAGTCTCGGCATGCACGGTAATGATTTCACCACTCGTGTTTTTTGTCTTTCCAGGGGCTATATGGTCCAGATGAATAGATATTCCACGTTCACGTTTTGTCCCTTCACTAACACTGTGTCCTGCAGATGTTGTGTCGCAGTTCCGTCTCCTTCATGATCTCCACCGAGAAAGCCCTTCTCCTCCATTCCGTGCATCAGCGAATTGGTGCGGAAATGTGGCCTCATCTCTTCGTGCCGGGGTACACCCTCAAGTACGACTACGACGGGCAGTCCCCGACGTAGAGGTGTCGACCGACCATAGAGGAGGAGCCCGCACCAACCGAAGAGGAAGCCATGTCGGACGAGGCGTTGGACATCGTCGATGCCGGGCATGTGGACGCGGAACACCCCGTCGAGGATGAAGAAGCGGACAATGAGGGAGAAGAGGACAAAGAAGAAGAGGAAGGGGAGGACAAAGAAGATCTACTCGAACGAAGCGGAGAAGATCTTCATCAAAGGGGGGCAATATTGGAGGAAGTGGAGGGGCTCGAAGATGATGATGAATACGAGGATGAGGAAGACGATCTAGACGAAGACGTATTGGATGATCGAATGCTCGACCGTGACGAAGAAGATAGCGGCCCTGAAATCATAGGGGAATCGTCACAAAACCGTATGGAGAGCGAGGCAACGGTACAGTCTGAGGAGGCTGCCATCAGATCGGCAGGTGCTCCTCGTAATGATCAGACTGTGCGGTCTGATCACGCGTCTCCCACTGCAGCAGTTCAGAGCAGGCGGTCTGATTCAGCCCCTTCCTTATCTCCCACTTCTCCATCCTCCCATCCACAGCTTCAAACTCTACGTTTCAATTCTCCTCCAGCAAGAGTTCCGGAACTGCAGAGGGCCCAGACCGATCCTGCCTCACCCGTATCGAGTCGTAGTCATCCTCGCCTCCAAGAGGTTCAGACCGTACGGTCTGAAGTGAGCGGCCCCATTTTCAAAACTCCCACTCCGTGTACCTCCACAGGCCCATCTTTCAGTGCGGGCACGTCTCGTGAGGGCTCTCCTCCCGCCCTTCCCAGGATGCAAATCGAGGATCTCCAGACAGAGTTGGACGATCTCAAGGCGAGACTCTCTGAAGAGCAACGGGTGGAGCTGGAGAATGTCCGATCCAACGTCGGAGACTACTCCACCGAACCTGCGCGGGGATCGATGGAAGAAAAAATTACCAAGGTCAAGGGTGTTCTTCGGGAGTTGAAGTCTGTCCGACCCCCGCAGGACTCCGATGGAGTGAGCAAGCTCATCACGGTGCATGTCGCCGTTGATACCTTGCGGTCGCAACTGCCTCCCGCCGGCCCCGAGGAACTTGTTCTCTTGGCTCATATGCGGGCCATGAAGCAGAAGCTCAATTCGGCTCTCCAGAATGCCAAGGAGAACCCAATTGACCTCGACGACGTGGATGAGGAGGATCTGAATATGCGGCTCTCCACGGCGAAGGAGAACAGGGAGGAGTACAGCCAGATGGTCAGGGCTGCCACCCAAGGGGGGGATTGCACTCCATCGGACGCGGAGACCGTATCTAGAGGTGGAACGACCGCACCTCAGGCGTCGGGGAGCTCGGACGTGGGGAAGAAGGAGACGAAGCCCGACACCATGGACACGAAGGCGGGCCTCAACCTCTCGTTTGTGGAGATGATGTCCGAGCGATTAAGGAGGAAGCATTCCGTAGTGGTCGACAAGTGTGCCGAGACCATCGAGGCCCTCCAGAAAGAGAGAGAGGAAAAGGAGCGGCTGGAGCAGGAAAAGAAGGCCAAGCACAAGGCCAAGAAAGCGGAGAGGGACCGCGAGCTCGCCGAGAAGGAGAGGCAGTTGGAGGAGCAGAGGAGGCAGCAGGCGGAGAAGGATAGGCAGTACGAGGAAGACAGGAGGCACGATCGAGAGATGCTGAAGATTATGAACGAGCGCTTCGAGATGTTCACCTCGGCAATGCCCAAGGCACCTCCCACACCCGTCACTCCCACGGCCCATCTTGCCAGCGAAATCCAGAACCTCTCTGGAGTGTCCACCACCAACTCGGCTTCCGCGACGGCCACAGTGGCGTCGGGCCTGCAATTGTTGGGGACCGTGGAGCCTGCAACTATTTCAGTGAGTGTCACTCGCGACCCAGACTACGATGACTTGGCCCTCAGTCAGTTTCCGTTTATTCATGTCCCTGAACCCATGCATCGTCCCAACGTGGTCGACGATGATCCTTACGACCTGGACGTTCAATTGGGGGATATGGAGGCCTCGTTCACTAACTTGACTCAATAGTATGCTCCTCTGCAGGCAGCAGTTGATCCACCGCAGCCCCAGGTGACGCGAGATGATCAAGCCCTGATGGACTCGCCGGCCAAGGACGACGAGGCTCTCGTGGTGGGTAACCCCTACACATAGCTCCCATCTTTGTAGTTAGTCCTAGTGGTGTGGACGCTATGTTAGGGTGTTACGTCGGGACGATCGAAGATCATCTCGACGAGTCTATCTTGAGTTTGTTCAGCCGCGAGACCGGGAGTCTGGGGACTCTCGTCTTGGTTAGGATTGTAGTGGTCCTATTAGGTGTAGACTACTAGACTTGGACGTGACCACTGAACCTCTGCATTCACCATTCAGTTTGTACAAACTTTGTATTCCACTTGTAATATATTGGGTGCTTTTCTTTATACATGACTCTTGTTTCGTTGAGATGCTCTGTGGGATTTGTCTCCGACTACTTCTGGACGTTGTAGTTACGCCCTTTGCATTTTCGGTTCAGGTTGTCGATGCTCTCGCACGTGACAACGAGTCTCCGTTGTCCCCACTTCCCGTTTCGGCCCCGAGGAATGATGAAGTCCTACCTGCCATCCCCATGGAAGTCGGCTCTCCTGCTATTGCTGTTGTCGAGGTCGTCC
The DNA here is from genome assembly GCA_950106755.1 of Climacium dendroides. NCBI lineage: Eukaryota > Viridiplantae > Streptophyta > Bryopsida > Hypnales > Climaciaceae > Climacium > Climacium dendroides. The sequence goes on from OX467084.1 coordinate 39,105,886, forward strand.
CTCCCGTCGACTTGGAAGTCGCCACTCCGGTGCCTCAAAACTTAGTGCCTCCTTCCCTCATAGACGTCCATGCTCCTGCTGTCGATGAGGTTGCCACTCCCGTACCTATGAAGATGGTGCCTCCCTCCCTCGCAGATGTCGACACTCTCGCTGTCCTGGCGCCACCGGCACCACCTCCTCTCGCGGCCACCACTCCCACGGATGTAAGAAAGGTGAGACTCCATGTCCTTGCAACCCTATGCTCGTTGTCTCTGTCCAGCACTCGCTTGGATAACTTGTAGGAAGTGCAAATCTGATTCAAGTTAGAACTAGTATCTTCATAGAGAGGGGTTGTCGTCTCTCTCTTAGCAAGGCAAAGTTTGAGGAGTCGCATGTTCATTTTTGTGGACTTCATTTCTTCATAAAGAAGAGGACTTTGAGCCCGGGATTTCGCATACGCAGGCTCCACTACCGGTGTCCGCGACGGCGCCCCTTGTCGCTTTGCCTGTGTATAGTTATTTCGTCCTTCTGGAGTTGGAAGGGGTCCTCGCCCAAATTGAGGACGTTGGGCACGTCCAGCCAACTCCCTCGACCTCGAAGGCGAAGCCCTCGAAGGAGGATTACCACCCTCGACGGCGCCACGTCTTCGGCAAATACACGATGCATTGCCGTCCCGACTTGCACCGCTTCCTCACGGGCTTGACGAATTGATTTTACGTCTCCGTCTGGACTCGGCTACCCGCCGTCGTTGCCAAACCCATGGTCGATTTCTTCTTTCGGGACTTCGACCGCACTTACATGCGGGTCCTCGCGCTGGAGAACTGCACCTCCATTATCGAGAGGCGGTCGTGGTGGGAGTGCAGGTGCCCGCCCTTGCCGTCCCTTCCCGACCCACCCTGCCCGGGGCACCCCGCCCATATCTCATGTGATCCTACTATCGACGTGAACACCTACGTGCAGTTCCCCGACCATCCGGAGGGGCAGCTGCGGCTGAAGGTGTTGCACAAGGTTGTGTGGGACACCGAGACGTTCGTCACCAAGAACTTTCGGGCCAATTCGTCCAATACCCTCCTCATCGATTCCTCTCCGAAGAGCAGCATCCTGAACCCCGTGCACAACGCCGTGTTTCCCTTGTCGTATGTGGGCAGTGAACACGATTCCACTCTCTTGGGGACTGTGCGCCCGTATCTCGAAGGCCTGCTCGCATCCGGTCTTAGCGTGTCGCAATACGTGTCTCAGAACGCACTTTTCGGACACCTCACGATACCCTTGAGACAGACATATCTGGGACTGCGCGTTCGCGTGTTAGCCCCGTGGCAAGACAGGCACCTCGTGCTGGAATATCCGGACTTTGTCGGCAAATACACTAGAGAAGGGGACGATTATTTCACCCGACAAAGAGGGAAGAGGAAGCCCAAAAAAAAATCTGATGCCCACACAAAAACTTGATGCGTGTGCAGGGGCGCCGACGCGTTCATGCTCTGGGCGGGCATGCTGCCGCCGATTCCCGAGTGGGCACCGGACGCGGCAAGCGGCGACGGATGCAGATGACGGAAGGGGTGGGTTCGACCGACGGTTGCATGACCCCTGATGAGGCGGGCCAGGACGTCACGTCCGCTCGAATTTAAATGGAGGACGCGGTCGGCAGCCGCATGGAGATGCGACGGGCTGCACATATTGTAAGGTGGGCTCATCAATAGCTAATGGGGATGGCTGAATTCAGGTACGCAAGGGCCGACGGGTGACTTTGATGGAGAAATAATTTTTTCCCGCCCTACCCTATAATGTAGTCTAAGATGGGGAGAAATTATTTCTCCATCGAACACTCTGTTGCGCTCCATTTCCACTCTGAACATGTCATGGGCTTATTTATGCCGTCATTGAACGGCCACTCTTGTCCGACGGACCCTCACGGTTGGCTTGTTGTGCAGGATCCTGGGTGCACCATTCACATTTGCGGAGCCGACCTCCTCCCAAAGCAGCCCACACAACGAATGAGCAAGTCGATGTGGAGGTTCGAATGCCACTACAAGCGGTTCAGACCGCCCGCTCTAAACCAGGGCTGACATCCTCGACTCGTTTGCGGAGGTCAAGATGGAAGGTTGCACGGAGCTTCCGCCTTGGATATAGAATGTAGTTGAGCTATAGAACTATAGATGAATATTGGATTCTAAAATCATTTTCATTTTATCATTCTTCTCTACAATACACTCTAGTGCACCCCCCACATTGAATATAGAAATAAGAATATCCACATTGTTATGAATAGTTTGGCTTCCCCATCACTACATAGCATAGCACTCTTTCCCAAAGCATAGTGTCATTGGTATCATTGTAGCAAATCGGCCCCCTCTCAAATTGCATCATCGGGGCTCTTGCAAATAACAAGAAGCATCTACGGATCACCATTAATTTCTCCAATGCCAGTAGGCATCTATTGTCAATCATGTCGTTGCAAGATCCATGCAGGGCACTATGAGAACCTCGGACACACGCTCGTCAATTGCGGTGCCGACCAATTCTGACGCTGTCTATGTGCGGGATGAATCATTGTTAAATTTGTGGCTTGTGTGTTGAAGAAGCGAGAACAATGACAAGCCATCCACATTCCTATCGGGAATATTCATAGGGGTAGTTAGCTTTCTCTTTCAAGATTCCGTGGTCGCGCATAACTGCAAGCCCTATACATATGGATGGGTGCGGCATTGACAGAGTGGATGTAGTGTTCACGGAGCTCGTTTGTGCACAGTGAGCAAGTTCTGAGATAGATCGATCCTCCTACCATTACTGCCAATAGTACATCAGGTCCAATCGAGCTAACGGACGCGAAAGGATGTGGCATAGAAAATGGATGACGGTCACTCCTGCCATCACATCTTGAATAATATACGGTTCGGGCGTGCCCTTGACTACCCTCCGTCATGCAAAGGAGCTCTGTCAACTCTGCATCCACTCTGTCAATGCGGCACCCATCCGTATCTAGAGGGCCCGTAGTTATGCGCGACCACGGAATCTTAAAAGATGAAGCGAACTTCCCCTATGAATATTCCTGATAGGAATGTGGATGGCCTGTCATTGTTTCCGCTTCTTCACCACACAAGCCACAAATTTAACAATGATTCATTGGGCACAAAGGCAATGCCAACATTGGTTCGCGTTGCTGTTGACCAGCATTTCATCGTGGACTTCACAGTGCCCTGTAGAGTCTTCTCAACAACATGCTTGGCAAATAGATACTTACTGGTGTTGATCAAGCGGAAGACTCCCCACACGTGCGAGGATACGATCGATTCAAGAGGCGCGATCGAAAAAATGCGGAGTGCAAATTTGCCGACCCTACTGGTTATCATATGGCAAGCTACTAGGCATTGGAAAGCTATGGGTCACCGTGCAAGCTTTGGCCAAATAAGGTAGAGATGGTCAGACCTCCTTTTCAGGAGGGCACCTCTCCTTCCTCGTCCCTCCCTTCCTTCCTTTCTGGGAAAGAAAGTCGGTGCACCATGTATTTTGAGGGGAAGCTAGGAATGATGTAAACAATGGTGGATCCCTCCGAGAAATCCATATTCAAATTGAATAAAGTATTTGTTCTTCAAACCAAAATTGTGTTTTTGTTGGCATGCACGCACGTTGATTTTAATGAGCTTTTTTGTTCCCTGCTGTTTTATTCATTGATTGTTTGTTCCCACAATGCACCCCCACGACTGACTCAAATGTTCAAGTATTGAATAAAACATATCACGTTATTCAGTGCATATCTAATCAAGAAGGCCATCCGTTGGAGTGGTATTCGATGCACTACAGGAGAAAGTGTCCGAATTGTCTAAACTTATCAATTTTTTGTCAATTTTTTGTCAATTAGGACTAGTTGATTCAGGTCAATTTCTGTCAATTAGGACACTTTCTCTTGTAGTGATGAAATTGAAACAAAAGGATTAGACAAGTTGTAGGGGATCCCTCCATTGGGGAAATTGTGATAGGCAAGTGACCGCGTACATGCTAGTTTCTATGTGAAGGAAGTAGCAAGCTGGCAATCAAATTCTGTGGTCTGTTGCAACTTTTTCGAAAATCTAATTCTTCCAAGGACTTTGCTCCCATGTACATTTGGCTACGCAAACTTCTTAGTGGCGATGGAGGAAATTGTAGCAAGTTCCGTGAACGATGCTGTCCACTAAGGTAGGTGGCTGGAATTCCAACCCTCTTCTTCAAACCGTCCCCTAGCTAGCTTCAAAATGGGCCTTAACATGTTGATAAATAGGTAATCAATGTTCCTTTGATGATGAAAAAGAGGTTTATCATTTATCAATTATTTGTTCATACTTTGATAGGGGACATAATTAGAGCCAATGTGGGTCCATTTCTGAAAACATGTGTGTGCATTCCTAAAAAAAATGCACTCAAACTTTGAATGTTAATATCTTTTAATCCATATGGTCAAACTTCATGAAATTGTTACCACGTGATCTCATATAAGTAAAGTACAAGATCCTATGGTTCGATTTTCTTTAAACTATTTTTTCTGGTGCCTTGGATGAATTGAGCAAAAATGGCAGTTTTGAGTGTTTTTGGACCAGAAATAGGCCTTGGCACTTTAGGAGTTTGGTTTAGTACACATCACATTCAGGAACCTTGTCTACTATATTTTTGCATGCTACAGTGCTTGTTTTCAGACCGCACGTGTGTAGGTTTTGCAAGGCCTAGGGATCATAAATAGGTACCTACGGCAGAATTCTTTGAAAATTCATAAGTAATTCATAAATGCTCTCAAAAATATGAAACCACTTGGGTTAAATTCCAAATCAGATTTGCTTCAAGTGAAAAATAAAGTAAACTAATTTCAGGCATCTAAAGACCATTAAAAAGGCCGACCATCCCGTAAAGGGTCGCTTCATGAGCCCCCTACCTTAAACCGACCCTCAATGCCATCTTCCTCTGAGACCGTGGAGTGACTGGAGTCTAGTTAAGACCTCAGACTAATGAATTGCCCAAAAAAAATCCCACATTGCACTGTCTCTTTGGCTTTCCTATTTTCCAATAGGCGAAAATGCTTGAGTCTTCTATTGTATGATCCTCCATCATGACCTCAATCTGAGCTTCCCAGTCGGGGAGGGGCCCCATTCCATCCCATGAGCGCTAAAAAAACAATAGAGTATGCACTTCAAGAACCTTGCAAGCCGCATCTCAACAAGTTTCCGGTCTTCTCGACTACCGGAAAACCGCCATTTCAATGGAATTTCGCCATTTTAACGAAATTGTCCATATAACTCCCACGTCAATCTGATCTAATTAATACTACGTACCACATATATGTTTTCACTTGACTTTTTGCTTCCTCAATTCTCAACTTGAGTGGAGGGGATACTGACTGAAATTCAAATGAATGAAATTTTCCTGACCTCGATCTGGAGGTGGGTCACTCGCCTCCATGACCAAAAACTGCCCGAGTACATAACATTATTAACCTTCCCTGGGGGGACCCTTTTGCTCCCCCAAAATCAGGAGCCCTCAACAGTAGCCTTGCCAATGACATACCGAGCTCTGACAACTTGGTGCTACATCACCTCTATCCAGCCAACGACTTGTGCATCATTATAACTAAACTCTCCCCCCAGGTATATAGGAGGGAATTATACCTCCACTTGGGGGGTACAAAATCAAGCTGGTTAGCAATGTTATGTAGTCTGGTAAACACTTGTCCAGTCATTTGGGAATGACATTAGGCTAGTTTGCGTGACTTGCGTGGCTGTCGGTGGCTAGGGTAGTATAACTGGATTTTTGGACATGATCCTCTATCATACGCAACGGTTTTTCTGAACAAATGAACGTACGGAAACCTTCAAAGACTTTTGCATACTATGAAGTTGTTCCTTATCTTAAACTTATGTTTACTTTTAAAAGTAAAGAAAGGATGATAATTTGATATGTCAAGGCTTAGATAGTAACAAGTTTGATTTCCTTGGCATGGAACTCTGTGGACTCCATTTACGCTACTAGAAAATTCAGATTTTTTGTTGATTTGGATGTGTTGATCATCAACACTTTTCTATTGAGTTGGACAGTAATTTGTTAATTTGGACAAAAATCAACAGGAAAGTGTTGATGATCAACACGTCCAAATCAAAAAAAAAATTTGAATTTCCTAGTAGTGTTAGTGCATTGCTTGTAATATTATTGATATTGTTGAAAGCCTAGTTTGGTAATTATATGAAGGTTTGGTACTAAGATTATGAAAAATATGGTGATGGATTTAGTTGTAAACTACCTAGACCGAAGTGATCTGCTTCTAATATAAAGCAAAAAGCTGATTTGATAGTCTCAAAGGTGTTAACACTAAGTTCATGAATAAATTACATCACATCATACAAAATGAATGTTGTGCATTATTTAAGTTTCCAAGTATCAAAAAAATTATGGAAAAATCAAACAAGAATCATGGTGGTGCCTTAAAGATTCAAAGATGTCCTAGAAACGTATTGTTTTATTTGTTACAATGAGATCTCTTAGATTGTGCATCCGTCAATTTGTGTGCTTTGTACCGTTGGAAAGCCCTTGGCAAGGAGGGGTGCATGGGCTTTATCTAGTGACATTGAAACTCATGGTGTGAAAGTTATTGAATTTCAAAGTTTTTATTGAATCAAAAAATTAAAAAACTACTTTTACTTTTATTTTGACTGTGACAATTAGTTTGTCTTGAAGGTGGCATACTGCACTAAATTCCATAAACTAGTTCTGGGATCACTGCTTAGCACCAGTTTCATGGACATACCGACAAGGGCTGAATTCACATAAAGGCTGAAGTCATTGACATTCCAGAAGGAAAGAAAATCCATTCAGAATAAGAACATCAACTTTTCAGTAAAAGTGAATCATTCATTACAATTGTGCATGGTCAGTAAAAGGTAATGGTGTACAGTAATCATCATGTTCATAAAGAGGGGAAACTTTCAAAAGTTTATACTTTTCCCGACACCCATATGGAACCTCAGATCTAATTTAAGCCAAACTTTAACCCCTCACCGACCACCCAAGGAGCCCCAAAGTGTCTGCACATAGTTTCAAGTGCTGGAACTTTGGCATCTGATGTCCAAATTTGATAAAACTTGTTGAAAAATTTGCATTCTCTCTTCCAGTTTGCATGGTAAAATTTTCAGATCAATCCCAAGATACACTGATTTTTTTGTAAGGCAATCAAAGTTCAAAGGTTCAATTTGAGTTCACCAAACTGCATTTGGGGGTTGCAACTTTGGGGGCAAGTATCTCCTTCATTCAATGTTCGTTTTCAATAAAATTTGTTGGGCTATGTTCCCATTGAAGTCTATTTATTGTGGTAAAATTTTCATGTCAATCCAACCAAACATTCGAAAATTTTCATGTCAATCCAACCAAGTTGTTTTGAATGTTTGGGAGCAATTTGAAGTTCAAAATCCCTACATTTTTTCATTAGAGTGAACTTTGGTGGCTTATTTCTTCTTCATACATTGTCTATTTCTAATAAATAAAAATTGGGAAAGATGTGCATATTAGCCTAGTTTGTGTGGCTATAATTTCATATCAATCCAAGATATGAGTGATTGAGAAGCATTTTAGTAGAAGGAGGTTCAACCTTGGATGTGTTTTTTGCAACTTTTCTTGCTATTTTTGACATTTCAAAGCCATTTTACAAACACAACGAGTTTATAAAAATAAAAGATTCCTACGTTTTTTTCCGGGGTAAAATTCTTGCGTTTTCACCCTGCTCATCCCACTTCGTGCAATGGCACACAAATTTTTTTTTGCAAATTTTCAATTCATCAAAGATCTCAAATTAACAAGGAGAGGTTTAGAACATACCCTAAACACAACACAATATAGAGCAAGATTTTACTTTTACCCCCGAGAACTTGTGTTTTCACCATGTTAGTCCCACTTCGTGCGATGGATTTAGCATTGTGCGATCTGAGGTTTCAGATGGGTGTCCAGAAAAGTGTCAACTTTTCAAAGTTTCCCCCTCTTTACAAACTTGACCTTGATTACTGTACCACTAGAGTTACCTTTTTCTGACCATCCACAGTGACAAGTGTTACCAACAACTTTGTTACTGATTTCTTTGCCAGATGATGTTTGGCATAAGTTCAGGTCTGAGGTTCCAGTTGAGGAGCTTTGCCATTTTTTTTTCTCTTGAAACACATGGACAATTTCCACTGATAAAAGGAAATGGAACACAGAACTAGTGGACAAAGTCTCCAGTAGACCTTTTTTTCATTTTTCAACAATCTAATCTTAGAACTAAAGCAACTTCAATCCAATTTTATTTAAAGAATTGTGGCGAGAGAGGAACAGTCAGAACTAACTCAGGAAATACCCCATCTTCAGATGACTAAGTTTACAGGTCATTTGAAGGTTGAATCTCTCACCAAAAAAATTTGTTTGAAGCCAAGTATTGTCAAATCACTTGAGATTGAAAGGTGTTTGCTTTATCAAGGTACGCAAAGTTTAATAGACTTAAACTAAGTTGCATGAGCGTGGTCAATGAAAGCCTCTCATAGCACTTGCTTTAATTTTTGATCCAGCCATGCAGAGTTATTGAAGCAAATAGCATTTTTATCTAACCATGCCATCCAAATAATTGATTCCCCCAAAAGAGTTCACATTGTGATTCCTTTCCTAAACCACCTGAGTAACTTGGAATTGAAAAGGCATTGTTGCCATGTAAGTGCCAACCAACTACCAACAACTAGAAGAATACATAAAGCAAGATACCGGATAGAGAAGCCAAAATTCTAGACATGTTGAGTTTAGGTGCAGTGATAAAACTTGTGGAGGATAGTTTCATCTATATTGTCTTGGTAGCTAAGACATAAAGTCAAGATATTTGGATTTGTCACTTGGCGCCAACAATGTACTGCCACCACATAGTGATATACAATTAAAAGAACCCAACATCTTTTTGGGGCCAAGATTTATGCCACACTTCACTCCAATGTGGCTAGTATCCCACTACCATGGCTCTATGCCATTTCTCATAGATGGGTTTGGCAAAAAATGAGCAATTGGTCAATAAGGAGTGTCCTATCTTTGTGGTGTATAATTGGAGTGGAGCCACATCCCCCACGACTATCTTCTTAGATCAAAGAATAAATCAACAATAATATCCACAAACAAAGGAGGGCTAGTCTTTGGTTGAACAATTCTAATTCTTCAATGCCAACCAAATAAGACCTGGCTACTACATTGAACCTATGCAGGGTGCGTTCTAAGAGTAGATAAGACGCGACTTGTAGAGAAGAACGGATGGCTAGGAAGGACTTTAATCAAGTTACAACTTTGAGCAAGTCTAGAGCTTTGGCATTTGAATGCGATAGTTTCAAGGATTGAAACACATCATTTGTCACAAAGAAATCACGCATTGACCATGTTTATGGTAAGCTTTACAGTTCTAAAATTGAATTTCCACATTGGATTTTGAAAGTCCTCGTTAGTGTAAGCCAATCAAGAGATGCCATTTGGCTCTTTGTGAAAAAGAAATTATTTATGCAAAATTTGACCCTCATATAGAGCAACTTTGAAAGGGCAATAAGAGACTCGATAATCTCCAACTTTCATGACTTAAACTCTGAGTCAATTATGGTCATGTCTTTTATTTTTTGTTGTGACATTGATTTTGTAGGTAATGCTAATTTTGCATCCTCACTAATATGACAAATTATTGAATCTAAGAATTAAATCAATTTAAAACACACATGTCTTTAACCCCTAATGTTATTGGGGGTTCAATATTGCCCCTATTATGAGTTTTAACATAGGTTTTCATTATATTTTTCATATGTATAAAATAAATTGAAAAAAGGGTTTGAAAAAAATAGGAATCCTCTCATTCATGTAACCTTATCATTTATGTACATTTTGTTCTTATTTAGATTTTGATTAAAGTATCCTACTATTTGATTTGTCATAGAATAAATATAGATGAAGATTTTAGCCTTGCTTTGGGTACGAGTATTTTGAATTAGCCATGGACTTCAAAACACCAAAGCCCTTTAAGAAATAATATAACAAGTTTGGAACTATGAAACATGCCAATTTAAATAATTTGATTGTTCATCTAAAATAATATAAATACTCTTTGTAGACTTTGAGATATTTACACCACATGAAATAGTAGGAAAAAAAATGGTACAAAGATGAATGCACAAGTTTTTTAAATGATCAACTTCAAATGACAATTAATTAGGATTTGTAATATAAATCATTACTTTATTCTCTTCCCAAATCAAGAGATTGGTCACATAGGTTAAAACAAATTACCTATATAGATATTAAATATACTTTCAACTTCAAATTGCAATGAATTGTTATGCATGTATATTGGTGTGAATATTTGAATAAAGTTTTAGATGAATATTGAGTGAATATGATGAAAGTAGATGAAAGTTGGATGGCAATCACATTATTTGAGATAGTACAAAAGTATTATAGCCCAAATTATATAGATTTCATCTTCAATATTATTGTTAGATGGGCTTCTATAGTCATATTTTAAAGTTTGGCTTTTATACTCTATCATTTTTTGCTAAACATTAGTGTTCTATAAAGCAAACACTATAAAGTTATTTCTTATTGTAAGCCTATTATTTTAGTTTATTGTTCTTAATATAATACATTGCAAGCTCATCGTACTACACAATTGCTAGCAATCCATATGAGCCTAGGATTTTAAGCTAATGAGTCTAAGAGCCTAAGCTCCTATGTTATAAGTACCTATATTATAGGTACCTTCCATAGTTATAGGATATTTATATTATAGGTTCCTATATTCTAAGTGCCTATGTTATAAGCACCTTTCATGGTTATAATATGTTTATATTTTAGGTGCCTAATTATATTATAGATGTTTATGTTATAGGTACCTATATTATAAACACCTTCCATGATTATAGAGTACTTATATTATAAATATGTATATTATAAATACCTTCAATAGTTGTAGAGTACCTACTTACACCTAGGCTCACGGTTCGTAGGCTTACATTTCTAGGCTCATATGCTAATGTTATTGATTGTACTACAAGAGAATTGTCGCACATATTCAAAAAATGCAAGGCTTTACTCTACAACTAATACTCATGTCACCAACATGACTTCCACCTAAGAAGATACTACCATAGTATTGATACTACCAATACTATTTTGTTTTTGCTTTAACCCCTAAAGGACTGTAACTATGTTTTCACCAAAAATACTCCAAAATTGTCATTTCTAGTACAAGCACCAAATTTTAGAAACTTTTTTTTGTACACATGTAAATGTAGGATCTTATAGTACGATGGTATAAAAAGATGTGGAAAAAATTTCAAAAATGTCCATTGTGTAGATTGCAAGATATAAACATTCAAATTCACTAAAATCTTTTTTTTGGCCTTACAAACAATTTGGGCAACTACACTTGACAAGATTACACTTGTATGAAAAAATGTCCAAAATGTGAATTCATTTTTCAAGGCAAGTTGGCTACATGCTTGAAAAATTTCAGATTATTTAGAATTGTACAACATACAAGAAAAAATAGTAAGTAGAAAGAGGTAGAAAATGATTCAAAATACAAAATTGTTAAGAATTTTGTTATGGAATTGAAAAATGCCAATCCCAATGGTTGAAATGTTGTAATAAACAATCTACATCCTATGATTTTATTTTTTTCAAAAAATGTTAAAAATTGAGTAAAATGAAGGACTTCAAAATTTATTTTAGAATAGAGAATCTATAACAGCCTACAAATTAAAACTCTTCATAACTTTTGACTCATGGATCAAAATGGAATGATTCAAAGTTTTCCATGTATATATAACTCTTAAAAATCAATTTCAAATTTATTGTTTATGAAAAAAGTGATTTTAAAAGCTTTATCAAATTGCCCATTTATGTAAAAAATAGTATAATAGGCCATAACTTTGGATTCATATTAATGCATATGAAAGATATTCCTTGTCCCCTCCTTCTATTAAAATTTCAGCCTAAAATATGAAAATTTCCAATCATACATACCTCCCCAAAATTTCTATATTGCCAAAAATGCATGCTAGTCCATTAGGGGTCAAGTACTAGATTGCTACCCTAAAGTGTCCAATATAATTGTTTTTTCACTATTTCTATTATCTATGCATGACCTTGAGCATTAGTTTTGCAATATTGATGGCCATTGACTTTGTGAAACAAGTATGAACTTACAAATTATTTTGCCTTAAAAATTTGTATAATTTCCAAATTAGTTCTTTTCCTTACAAGGAGATGTGATCAATATAAACCTTAAATGGGTTAATATTAACTCTCATAATCCCAAGAATCTTCTAATGAGATTCTTGAAATTTTAGGCAAGTTCCTATAATCTCAATTTTTGACAATTTTTTTAATCTTTTTATAAGATAAGAAAAACTAATTAGACTTTTAGGAATATAATTGATATTTCAATTAGTATCCAAGAGAAAAAGTCATGCCATCCAAACCAAAAAATAAATGAAGGTGGACAACAAGAAAAAACTTAAAATAATTTTATTTTAAATTTATTTCTCATAGATTATATTTTTGTCTATGTGGAAAGATTTGATTAATTCCATTTGAATAAGTGATGTAAATGTTGTGGACCATCTTGTTTTGTCGACAATCTTAGCAATAATGTATTGAATTCATTTTTTAACTCAATTTTCACAATTAAAAAAAAAGTTATACATGGTTTTACTTGCTAGAATGATCTCACTGTGAAGATTAGTGTATTTCAATTCCATTTAAGAGATATTTCTATCTATCATAACTACTTCAAATTAATAATTTTTTAAAGAATGAAAATGAAGGTGAGTTTTTTTTTTCAAAATTCTCAACTCAATTCATCAAACAAAAAAATTCAAATTCAAAATCTATAGTACAATAGTTTTAAATTGAAAAGGTTCAAAGTCTTATAATATAATTGCTCTAGGTATAAAAAAATTCATTCACTTTCTCTTAAACATTCATATCTTCTAATTTATATAATCAAAGTTTTTTGAAATTTCTTCCAATCATTCTCATACTAATCTAGTATAAGATCATGTGGTTGGACAAAAAAATGCTTAGGACTTTCAATTGGCTCTTTGCATTAGAATGACAACTTTGAGTGGTTATTGATGAAAAAAATGAGCTTGGGACTTTAGGGGCTAAGGTAACATTACCTAAAAATGTCTTAATAAAATTTGAGCATGGTTCATATTAATAATCCTTAAAAGACCAAATAGTTGTTGAACGCCCAATTGAAAATTTGGATAGGTTTTTACAAAGTCAATTTTTATTGAATCTTTCTAAATTTCTGATGGTAGGTGTGGACATACACTCTTTTAGCAAGAATATATATATATTTTCCAATCAAGTGCCCAAACCAAAAATTATGTTGTCCAAAATTTATTGGACAATGCAGGTAGCTTCTAGCAACATGTGCAAAACTACTCATCTATCTCTTAAATTTGGCAAGTATATGATTAATACAGTATAAGATGCACTTGTAAAAAAACCCTATGTATAGTGTAAAAATCTCACTCTAGCAAGAGTTAAAGTTTGTTGACCTTATCAAACAAGGTTGGAAAAAAGATTCTTTTAATTTCAAGTGCAATAATCTTTTTGTTTTTGTAGTCAAAGTTTTGAATTTTTTCCACACATTTTTACAGTAGTCTAGTAAAATTTGCAGCAGCAAAGATCAATTCAAAGCAAGCCCAAAAAGATCAATTCAAAGCAAGCCAAAACAGCACAAAGTTAGCCAAAACACCACAAAGGCACAGGAATGCAGGATGCATGAAATGAAGCCTGCATTATGTTTGCCATGACAAAGTCGTAGAATTGCAGCCTCAATTTCTAAATTGCAGTGAGTGTAGGAGATTGTGAGCCTCAAGGAATTTGACCGCAATCAAGAAGTGGTGCCTCCAAATGCAAGAGATGTCGTCCTTGCATTGAAAATGAGCAAGGAGGGAAAAAGTTCCGAATCCATAGCAATGATCTCAAAAGCCTTAGCTCATACTAAGGTAAACCAGCCTATGACAGTCCAAATGCCAGCCAACCCATCACAGGCAAAAAAAATTCTACACTATATTTAGTGTTAGCAACACTATTTATGAACCCTGACACTAAATATCATTAACCCTACTAAAGTAAATAACATTAAATCTGATTTTTAACACTAAATGTATTCTATGATAAATCTGAAATCTGAAAAGGTTTACATTTAGTGTTAAAACACATTAAAAACATAGGAAGGTGAATCAAAAGATGGAGGCGGCACATTCAAGTTTAATACTACACTAATTCCTCCAAAGTTGAGATTTAATGTTATGTGGAGTAGGATGGTAATTACACTAAATGTAATCCAACACTAAATATACTATTTAGTGTAGTGATGCACATTTCAAAAACTGGAATGTATACCATTAGTACAATTTTACATGTGATGAGATGGCTCCTATTTGGGCTATCATAGGCAGAATTACCTTAGAAGCAGCAATGGCACCATGATGGCAACAGAGTCAATGCTAAATGAGATCAACTGAAAGAAAGTCAATGCAAAAATCTGGAAGAAGGAGCACCACTAATGAATATTACACCAATGCAATTTTACCATCTACTTCAAAAAAAACATATTTAAATGGTAAAATGAATGAATTGCGTCATTGACATTTGTTGTCCTAGAAGGTAGAGACGTCATTTTTATATTAAATTTCATTGTTCATCATGAGTTTTTCAAAGGATATGGGATAATTTGAAGATGAGAGCTCAACTGTTCATTGTCAAAACAAAAAATTATGTTTAAAATAAAATTTCATACCTCATTTAGGCATAGTAGAATAATTTTTTTCAAAAAAAATTTAACTAAAAAAAGCTATTAAATCAAGCTAAATTTCATCTCTAAAAATCCGTTTGAGATTTCAAGCTTACAATCAAAAGTTATGAACAAATTTCAAAGAGCATATTTAAAAATGTAAAAAGAAAATGTCCTTTTCTACCCCCTCTCTAAAATTTGTCCGTAACTTTTGATTGGAGGATTGAAATCTCAAACAGATTTTTGGAGACAAAACTCTACTTAATTTCTCAACTTTTTTTAGTTCAATTTTTTTTGAGGAAAAATATTTTACTATGCCTAAATGAAGTTTGAAATTTTACTTCAAACACAATTCTTGCTTTTGACTTAATTATGAGTGGTTGAGGTTTTATTCATTCTAATTTACATATTCTACATGGATTGTGTTATCTCCTACCACCCAAAATCTACATATAAGATAAAATAGCCCATCATGGTCAAATGACCCATAGTGGTCACCTAGGAAATGCCCCCATTGTGGGTTTTTTTCAGTATGTAAGATTTGGGCCACAATCAATGTCTTACATGACAATAATGCAATGAATAGTGACTTCATTAGAAACTTCTACCTTTTCAGTGTAAAATTCATTGTAAAAATTAAATTTTTAAGCCTTCCATGTTAAGAAATATTGTGACTTTGTTAAATAGTAAGATGAGCATTATGGATTCAAATTTTGTTGGTTATGGGGTAGTCTACAGACTCTTTTGGATCATGATACATTGAACACTTCAAAAATTCCTAGCAAATTCATACTTTGTCAAAAAAATATAATTTCAACTGCACTTGTTGTTTCTCACACTTGTCTTTAAGTGGGGAAAAATTGAAAATTTCTAACAATAATGTGAGGCCAAACCCCAAATTCTTTTACTACAATAGGTTGATTTACCTTAGCTTCTCTTCTTCCTCATGAATTCAAATAATTACAGGATTCTATGTCCAAGCATGCTACTTGCTTGGTGCATTGTTATCAATGAATACAGAATGATGATTGTCCATACATTTTAACCCCTAAAGGACCAAATGACATTTTTTGGCAACATAGCAATTTTGGGCAGCTCACTATGAATGGAATCTTTTTTTCTTTCAAATTTTCACACAACATGTGCTTGAAGAGTAGCTTTAAGACCCAACAATTTTCATAGCTTTTGACTACATGGTCTAAAAGTTATTGTATGATATGTCATTTTTTGCATTCGACGGGTAGACCAGGTAGCAAAAAAAACTTCTTCAAAAAACACTTTTCTAAGAATTTTTTTTGAAATTGGTTCTCTAGATTTATATATACTTAGAAAGCTATAAATCATTCCATTATGATTAATGAAATGAAAGTTATGAAGAGTTTTAGTTTGGGTTAGTTTACAGGTAGTTATAGATTTTCTACTCTCAAATAAACTTTGAAGTCCTTTATCTTACTCAATTTTAAATATTTTTGAAAAAAAACAACAAACATTAGGTGTAGATTGTTTATTACAACATTACAATCATTGGGATTGGCATTTTTGAATTCCACAAATTAATTGTTAACAATTTAGTGTTTTGAACCATTCTCTACTTCTTTCTACTTACTATTTTTTTCCTATACGTTGTACAACTCCGAATAATCTAAAAATTTTCAAGCATGTAGCCAACTTGCCTTGAAGAATGAATCCAAAAAGTAACCACCATTTTGGACATTTTTTCATAAAAATGTGGCCTTGTGAAGTGCAACTGCCCGTTTTTTTGCAGGGACAAAAGAAAGGTCTTGGTCACTTCAAACACTAATATCTTGCAATCTACTTGATGGAAATTTCTGAAATTTTTATTACTTCTTCACAAACCATTGTACTACAAGATCCTACGGTTACATGTGTCCAAAAATAATATTTTTTTAAAATTTGGTACTTGTATTAGAAATGGCAGTTTTAGAGTGTTTTTGGTGAAAACATAGTCAAAAACCTTTAGAGGTTAATGTATTGGAACTTACTTCAACGAACACTGAACGGTAGGAGCCTACCTGACTTCCTTCAATTCTCCTCTGACAAATATCGACCATTGAGCCCGCCCTTCCACTACTGGGGGATTATTCTATATCATCCCGCGTAACTTACTGAATGTCATGCCAGATGACTGTCGACGCTTTCGCAGAGGATCAGTGCTTCAATCCACGCGCTTCAGTAGAACCTGCACATTGTCATTATTTCACAGAGCTTCCCTTCTGCCTAGCCTTGAGTACTGAGCGTCCAACAGACTGCGGATCCATGCTGCGCTATTTTGTGTTTTGAGAAAGATCTTGACTTCCTTTAATTTGCAGAGTACCAGTTGTGTAAGAAGGCTATGGAAGACTGGGGATCATGGCTTGTGGAGAGGAGAAG
Organism: Climacium dendroides; assembly: GCA_950106755.1. NCBI lineage: Eukaryota > Viridiplantae > Streptophyta > Bryopsida > Hypnales > Climaciaceae > Climacium > Climacium dendroides. Next base: position 39,123,062 of record OX467084.1, read on the forward strand.
CAACATCACGGTGGTTCCTGTCATTTTCAGCACCGTCTTGGCTTACCTTCTGTGGGCGCTTGCAGATCGCTGGGTGCTGCACAGAGGACGCAAAGGGCCTGTGCAATGGCCCATTCTAGGTACCATTGGCTTCGTCCGTTTTGAACTCTCACTATATACAGTAAATCATTTCTCCTCTTTCGTCTTTGGCTTGTGCAGGCTATAGTTGGGACATTGAAGCCATGCTTTGGTTATGAACTGAATTTCTGTTTCTGTTGTGTAGTTGTTTCGAGAAGTCGATCAGTTTGGGGTTCGTATTTGTAGACTGATGGATTTAATTTTGGTGCATTTGGTCACAATTGTCAGGGGCGACGGTGGAACTGCTACGAAATTTTCACCGGTTCAACGACTGGGCGGCGTTTTATTTCCTCCGAGACGGGCTCACTTTTGGCTGCAAATTGGCGAATGTGAACTTCGTCTGCACGGCTGACCCTGCTAATGTGGAATACATTCTCAAGACTAACTTTGTCAACTACCCGAAGGTTAGTCGGTTGAATTACTTGCATTTTCAGTGGCCTTTAGCACATTTTCGGACTAACTCATTAGTGACATTTGATAGCAATTTATAGAGGCTGCAGTGAGCATAGTGCAAGTTGTTCTAGCTTTCTCAGGTAGTTTCACAGGTAATTGTACATACTGTGAGGAGATATACTGTGCCGCATTTATCACTCTTTAGTGTTCATTTCAGCTTTTTTCCAACATTGTCACGTATAATTGTTCGAACTTGTTGCACCAGAGAAATCCAAGAGTCCATCGTCGTAATTCCATACCCGATTCCATAGAGCTAGACAATCATGTAGAGGATCGAATAGAGCCCACGATTTCTTACCCAAGCTGTGAAATTGAATAGTTGCACATTATAGTGGACTTTTTGGATTCCTCTGCTGCTGCCTCCATGTTTTTTACCTGCTTCGCGGTATAAATATGATGACACGCAAAGTCTTTAAACTCCTGAGTAGGTATGCGTAACGGTCGTCTACTTCCCACTGTGAAGTCACAGCCTTTCATTTGCCTGCGTGCTCAGAGTCAAGATGGCAAGCTTCTGAATTGTTTTTGGAATTGGTGCTAAATAATTCAGGGGAAAATGTTTCACGACAACTTTGAAATACTTCTGGGAGATGGCATTTTCAACGTGGATGGGGAGAGTTGGAAACAGCAGCGCAAGGCGGCTAGCCTTGAATTTGCTTCCCGAAAGCTGCGAGATTTCAGCACTTTGATCTTTCGAGATTACTCCGTGAAAGCGGCGTCTATCATCACCAGCGCTTGCAGGACGCAGCAGCCACTTGACATGCAGGTCAGTTTCTCGATCATACCTTTGATTGAGATTAAGCTTGCCTGGGGTCACCTGTGAAATTGAAAAACTAGAATCGGAGAAAACATGGAGAAGACATATTGAAATAATGTAATAATTATACAAAACTCTTCACTACAGAGATATATACTTGTATTTTGAGCCCATAGTGAGGTAGAGGTTTTACACCCCATCCAATTTAAATATATTTTTTTAAATTCTCCAATCCACCCAATTTAAATATTTTTTTAAATTCCCCAATCCACCTCCTACAATCCAAATTAAATATTTTTTTTATTCTCCAACCCAACCCAACCCAACCTCCAACCTCCAATCCAACCTCCAACCCAACCTCCAACCCAACCCAAACCCTAAATATCTCCCCCACCTCTAATTTGTAATTTTAAATTGACATGAGGTTCTACAATTGATATGGGATTTTAGTGTGTATGTCTTTTGTACTCATACTCAAATCTATACTTATATTCATATACGTTTTTTGTACTTGTATCCATCTTTTGTATCTATATTCATAGTTATAGTCGTATTTGTACTTGTCTTTTGTACATGTATCTACATTTGTCTTCTGTATTCGTGTCCATATTTGTTTTCATATCCGTATTTGTATCCCAAATCAACAACTTGGATATTAGTTTTATTTTTTTTTATGAAAAGATCTACAGTTTGAAATTTCTTAAAATAAAAAATGAGAGGGGGAGGCAAGGGGGGGGGGGCATCTTTTCACCAGATAGGGTCACAAAAATACACTCAAAATATTCTTAAACTCTCTCAAGATTATTATCTAAATTATGGGAACATTCTAAAGATATGTAGCTTTATGTATAGTCTCAAGGCTACCCCTTCTTCTCAAGTTTTGCCATACAGAGCCTCTGAGTTAAGCTTGCAATAGGAATAATTTATGCCTATTCAAGTTTATTTGTCTTGTCCATTCTTAGTCGCAATTACCCTTACTGAACGCTCAACCAAGATCGACAATCCATCCACATGGACAAAGATGATTGTTTCAAAAAGCCTACCAAAGTATTCATTTGAAGGAGGTAGCTTCAAAAAAATTCATGTAATATATCAATCAAGAGAAGAAAGAAAGCTTACACAAATCAATACAATAGTGATTTTGGCAGAGTAAGGTACAATTATTTATTATGACCCTTTTAAGAAGTGATGTTACTATCTTTCCCTCGAATGAACACTTACAAGTCAACTAATGATTGGCATGAGAACCATTGCAATTGCGTTTCAAAAACCACTGTCTTTCAAAAACCATTGCAATTGAGTTCAAAGAACCACCCTCTTGCTTACGATTCCAAGGATTTTCTTAACACTATTTCCCTGCCAGAAATCTAACAAAAAATTTATGATTGCAATATGAACGTTACTATTACAGGACTTGTTCATGAGGTTTACTTTGGATTCTTCCTTCAAAATAACGTTCGGGTGCGAGATTGACACGCTGAAGCCGGGACTGCCGGAAGTGCCGTTCGCCAAGGCGTTTGATATCACCAATGAGGTCACTTCCAAAAGGTTTGCGAATCCCTTCTGGAAGCTGCAACGAGTTCTCAAAGTGGGCGATGAGGCTGCTGTGGTGGCTAGTGCAAAGGTGGTGAATGAATTCACGTACAGTGTGATAAAGGCCAGAAAATCGGAGCTGACCATGAGCACAAAAGGTCTCGGGAAAGACGATCATCATACTTCGGTAAGTGCACAGTAAATTGCTTGTAAGATTCTCTCTTTCAGAGCTGACTAGAGTCTTCCCGTTAGTATACGATGTGAGGTTTCTGATGAACCCAACTGAGACTTGCCGACATGTGAAGATACAAGATAGCAATTTCCAATATCCACCAGAAAAATCCAAAGTCTCCATTGCCACGACGGAAAGAAAATGCAAAGCCAAATGACAATTTAAACCTACTACTAATTACAGTCTTATCCCTTGTAAAATTTATTTTTGTTATCTGCACGTTGGCCTTGAAGAGCAGTCGACATGTGCAATTATGATATTATCATGTGAAGAAGGAATGGCCATATTCTGGCACATTTAGACTCCCTGAAATTTGCCAGAATAATGATTATGACCATACTTGGTACACTCTTTCCATGTCAATGTTAATGAGACTCTGTGTCGAAATGTGGTGCTCACTGGGGCTTTTTTTTTTCTTTCGAAATGGTGCCAGATTGCACCAGAGAAAAACAATTTGTCCTAAAAATGGTACCAAACTGGAAAACTTCAAATTTAAAAAAAAAAATTGGATGAAATTGCTTGATTGTGGATGAAAACAAAATTATGGACATATAATATGTGCTAATGTGATATTTTCTAACCAATATGTGGATGAATGTTGAAATTGGGAGCACTACTATAACATTTTATATTTGCCACTTTGGCACTTCACAAAAAATTATTGGTGCTCACACAAATAACAAAAACATTTGCTCAAATAAAAATGAGATTGGATTTATTACATATATTTAGTCTACTTGGCTATTTGTGTTCAATGGCAAGAATCAATGTTTTGGACACTTGTTAAAAAAAAGTAAAATTTTGTAAATTTATGAATTAACAAAGACAAAACTTAAAGTGCTATCTATAAGTACACAGTTGAATTTTCCTTAAAAAGACTCGCTAGATCATTCACTAAAAGCTCTCTCACTTTACAACCATATTGCACCATGTGAAAGTTTAAAATAAATTCTACAATGACAATTTAACCTTACAAGATGAGGCCCTACAATTGAGGTAGCCAACCAAAAATGATCAAAGGCAAGGATGACTAGGTGCATTCTTCTTTGTTTCTATAGTTTTTGGGAAAGTCATTAATCATACAATTTTAGTCCTCCACAATGTTTAAGGTCAACCTTGCAAGGATAAGGTCTATCACTATGGTTATCTCCCCAAAATGATTAGACTTTTGGATGAATAGATGCATTCTTTGTTTTGACATGTTAAAGTCGTTCACCGGATTTATTTTTTGGTCCATGGAGTTTCAAGGTTAAGACCATAAAAGGCTCTTATATGACAGAACAGGAGTCACTTCGAAATATTTTAGACAGTTCTACCTTATGTAAGCTTATGTTCCAAAATCTCCTTCATGCAGGGGAAGAGTGACCTCTTCACCAAGTTCATGCTCTTGAGCGACGAAGGAGGGCAGCAGTTCACAGACAAGAACTTACGTGATATTCTACTGAATTTTATAATCGCTGGAAGAGACAGCACTGCCGTCACTTTATCGTGGTTTGTGTACATGATCACGGTGCACCCTCATGTTGGTGACAAAATTTTCCAGGAGCTTCTTGCTCTCGACACCGAGTCACAAGCAGTGAATACCGACAACAAATCTGGGTCCGAGACATTAGGTGGAGAAGATGACTTCAACCAACGAATTTTGCGGTTCTCTGAGTTCCTCACTTTCGACAGCCTTCTCAAGTTGGATTATCTTCATGCCTGCATCCTGGAGACCTTGCGCCTGTATCCTGCTGTACCAGTGGTAACTCAATCTCTGCACCCTCACTGATGTCTGTGTCAGCTTCTTTTCAAACATTATTTGACTTACGTCATGTATCCTGTGGAGTGTTAGAATACATGGTTGAGGATGGTCTATTCATTAAGTAAATTAAGCTTGCCGACAATATAAACGTACTTTTACATTGATATGAGCAGATATAAATTTTGGAGGAAATCTGTTCTCTGTGTGTATTTCCTACTTGTCACTAGGCCCACTAGTGTAAAGTTTGTCCCTATTCTGTGTTTGAGTGTTTGCAAGGACCAACTGCCATAGTCGCTGGCCTAGGCACAATTTTTGGAGTTTCAGTGCTTTATTATGGGTTAACTTTGGGTGGGCGAGGAAGATTACGGTATGCACCAGGGAACTCAAATCTGGAGCATGGTTGTGGAATCCAGACACGGGACTCTGCAAGCAGTGCTTCTTCCACAACCATGCCGGTGATTTCAGTTATTCATATTATTTCTGTGGATTTGTCACAATCTAGGGTGAACCTCCATGACTGGCGAAGTACGCCGATCTTGGGAAATTGAGTGTTATATTTAGAAACTGCAACGAGGGGATTAGTGGATACCGCTTTTATTCCATCTCTTCTCATTATTAGGACTCATTGAGACTCCAATCATACAGAACCTGGGGAGTACTTGATCTTGTGGACCAGCACAGTTTTTCCCCATCCAAAAGTGTAGAGTCCACTCAGAAATGGCTCAACAGAGAAGAATATTAGGAAATGTCATGGTTTGCAATTCCAAATGCATAATTTTTGTCATTTGCTTCGGAATCTTGCCCCTGGCAGATTTGAATCTCAACTAAAACTCTAGTGCTCTTGCAGAGATTTCAAAAATTAATTTGTTTTTCTAATTAACCACTTCCATTCGCAGACCACAAGTCTTGAATTCTGACATCCATCCCCTGGACTTGTGAAATGTGGGCAGGAAATTAAAAGTGCAGCGGGAAATGACATATTTCCTGATGGGACAGCAGTAGAGAAAGGCAACATGGTTTTGTACTCACCGTATGCAATGGGGCGAATGCCTGCTTTATGGGGTCCAGACGCAACAGAGTTCAAGCCAGAGAGGTGGCTTGTAGACGGGGTTGTCCAGCCTGAATCTCCCTTCAAATTTTCTGCTTTTCAAGTAAGCCAACCAGTCTCGAATTAATTGTCACTTCAATATTTTGCTAAGTTAACCTGAGATGTTGCAATGATGTACAGTACATCAGTTATTAGTATAACATCAAACTTTGCTTTGATAATCACAATACAGTCTTACACTCTGGACATTGATGACAAGCTGCCATTTAAGAGGCTGAAGAGTTGGGTTTTAGGGTTTAGGGTTTAAACCACAACCACCTCCCTCCTGGTTTTCCATTTTGGCTCTCTATTTCTCAAGATCTGTCTTCTTTTGCCGCTAATTGAATTTCTCAAAACTGTATCACTCTCCTTGAGGTTAAGTCAGGTCAATCTAGAGCATGGTAAGTTGTGGACGAGCTTGAGACACAACCTTTGAGGTAGAACGACCCACTCCAGTCAGACACAAGTTTAGGAATGAGTGCTGTGAAATGTTCATCACATTCAAGAAGACTGTTGCTTGCAATGGGCTTATCCAAACTTGTGTCTGGAATGGGTTCTGACCTCAACTACATGCTCTATTTTCCACACTCAGCTGCGCTCCTGATTTGAGTTGCCCCACAGTACGTTTTTGCATTTTCAAGGACCTTGTTCCTGTAACTTAGTTTGGTTCCTGCTTGGTGTGCTTCAATGACGATCTTGGGGTGGGCCGTGGACGTGACAATGCAGGCAGGACCTCGGGTTTGCCTTGGAAGGGACTCCGCCATGCTGCAGGTGCGGATGTGTCTTGCTCTTTTGTGTCGGTTCTTCAAGTTCCAGCTGGAGCCAGACTGTGTTGTCAAATATCGCCAAATGTCTACCTTAGTGCTGGCTAATGGCTTACACGTCAAAATAGCTAGTCAAGCTTTGTGATTAGTTGGTATATGAACTCAGTGTATTGTGATGTACATTGGTGTGCCCTGTGCCGTTCCAACAGTATAATAAAGTAAAAGCGAAAGTACATTTTAATTTTTGAGGTCCAAAATTTTAATTCATAATTTTTAAAAAATTCAATAACTTTTACACTATAGGTCCAAATGTCACAAAACATAGCCCATGCACCCCTCTTCACTAGCATGTAGATTTCTGACTTTAGTAGAAGCAATGCAAATGGTGTACTAGAATAGTATTAACTCAATTGTTTGATGTGCAATGGCATATCATTTCAAAATTAATGTTGTTATAACAAAACTCGTTACATCATCAATTTATTGATGTAAAATCATTAATTATTTTAATGCAATTTGAGAACATCATATTATTCATTCAACAAGTAATCAATACTAACTTGTAGAAATGTAATAGTAACAATTATACTAGAGAAATTTTGGACTCTTCAAAGAGCTGCTAGGGTTTGACAAGCAAGTCTAATTTGGGATTAATAGTTATACTCATAGACCAATGCTCTAACATTTGGGAATATTGATGATGTTTATGAATAGAGAAAATGTTCCTCCTCAAGAAAAAAATGTAATGCAGGGGTCCTTTTTGACACTTCCTAGTAGGCCTTTGGAGACTCCAAAATTTCTCCAATGCATGCTACATTGTCATAGTTATTTTACAACTCTCCATACTAATTTCCACAACATTCAACAATAAGTAGTTTGAGATTAAAAACTCAATTTAGAATTGTTCAAAGATTGAGACTTGTGGAGAGCATGGTCAATTCAAAAGTGTCTTAAAGGTTTGTATTTATGCAAATGCTATTACAAAAAATGGTAATTGTTCAAACTCACAGGAAGATTTTGCGGCACTAGCTAGGGCATTAGCTGGGGCTAATCCTTTGAGGGTTAGCCCCCACTTTAGCCACTTCTTACAAGGTGTGCGAAAAATTGCAGATTTTCTTTGTTAGTGGGATTTTAGTCCCCCAAAATGTTTACCTTGGCTGGGCTAAAGTCTAAACATTAGCCCCGCCTAGCATTTGATTGATTTTATGGGGCCAATACAAGATAGATTAATTCCAGATGAACCTTCCTTTGTTAGCCAAGGATAATGCCTTTGTCATTGAAATGGCCTAGTTGGCACTTTTCATGGTCAATAGGAGTTGCAATGGCATTGTTCTAGTTGGAACAACAAGTGAACGAGCAATAACATTGGCAAACAACCAATAACATTGACAAAGACTTGAGAAGTTTAAATTTTTATTAAATTTATAACAAGTGCAAAATTTATGTGTCACTACTTCTAATTCACTCCTACCTATTGCGTAGTTGATGATAACTACAACTACTTGTACTCCACCTTCTTGCCTTCTTAAGGTGATGGAACTGGCAATTCTAACATTTTGAGTCATTATATTACATGAAAAAAAATAATTATAGAGAAAAATATGGCAGAAGAAATAGGACATCTCGAAATTATAGAAGCAAACAATGAAGGTGCCTCCATGAACGTCAGAATGGTCAAAGGAATTTAATTGCCCACCACGGTACACCACATTACAAGACTTAGGAAGACTACATTATTACATAATGCGTTAGCAAATGGACAACGTACCTCACTGATCTCCAATGTCTGCATCTGAGGAAGAAAATTGTTACCCAAAAAAAAACATGAAGATGAAATCATCCACAAGACGTTCAAAATCTATCTCAAATGGTGGGGTTTGTATTGCCATGGAAGCTCCAAATACTCTCATAGAGTCCACATGTGAAAAACTTGAAACAAGGCACAACATAGAACCTACTGGAAATTAGTATCACAATTACACTAGTCTCTTAACTAGAAACAAAACCACTGACATATCTTAATATCTTGTTATGAGTTTAAGAAAATTTATTCTGAACAACAGAATTTGGTAATGCTTCTTTAGAACTTCGTCCTCGATTGCCACCTTCCTAATGAAACTCGTTCCTCTTCCTCTTCACTTTCCCCTCAAACTGTTGCAAGGTGACCAGCTTGTATACACAAGAAATATTTGTCATGTTGCCCTAGTGTAAACACAACGTACAAATTATACCCAAGAAAGCTAGTTACTTCTACTGATTTTATTAATATAAAACTTGAAACAATATGTTTAGCAATAATCCCAAGTACAAAATGACCTACACAAAATGCCACATTTAACTACTTCTGGACTATTCATTGAATTCTGGACTATTCACTAAATTCAAAACATCAGGAGATCTCCCAATGTTTGTATAGATTGGGAGATCTTTTGATGTTGGTATAGTTCTTTTGATGTTTTGAACTGATCCCCCGATGAAAATTTAGATCCCCTAATGTTTTGGATAGATTCTTTGATGCATCTCCCAATGACCATTATGAATTCTGGACTTTCAAAAGTCCAGAAGTAGTTAAATGTAGCATCAAATAGAACAAATAGTACTTCTCTTAAGAAAAGTAGAAAACATGGGTAGCCAACGCTAACATAATCAGATCCGCATCTTGTACAACTTGACAATGAGTGTCAGAAACCAAGACATTATTCAATTGCAAACACGATGCTTATAGACAGGTCACAGGTGAATGCTTCTAAATAAGGAAGATTCAACAACAATGCAATATTAATGCTCAATTACCAAAGATGTACCAAACAATATAGACAATGGTGCGTATTGGGGTCACAACCAGACAATTTCCTTTGAAGGTGGATGTAAGACATTATTTTGTGTTCTCCTTCCCTAGAAACATTATTTTATATTTTTCTTCCGCTTGTAATTGAACAGTTTTTAGGGACCAAATATTGAATACACTTGGTTGAAGGAACTAATGTCTTCTTCTAGGACTACCATGCAAAATGATCCAGGTGCTTAGTCTCCAAAGCTAGGAATATTGAAAGCAAACCACCTTGTTAGTCGACAATTCATACAACAAAGGAATGTTTTCTATAGACCGTACTACACACATGACATTCACTTGGAGAATTTAAGCTCATAATAACATAGTATAAGGTGATTCACATCTCAAATAAAATCAAGGACAAGGACTGTTCGACAATCATAGCCATGCACTATACAATTGAGTTCAAAAAACAACCTTCTGCTATCATCAGCAACATACAAGAGGGTATATACATAGTTTCCCAAATTCCTAAATGTCTTCAGTATGCTCACTACCAACTAGTTAGTAAAAAAATTTGAAGTGCCAGAGAATAGTATACTAGTATTTTCATGTACCTTGTTTAGCCTTTCTTAGGCATGTAACGGTTTCAAGCAACTCCCCCTTCATAGTCTCATATTGCTCTTGAATTATTTCCAAATCATATATCACGTGGTCCTTTTCCTCTTGCTACATTCACCATCTACAATTACCAGTTGAAGTGGAAGGGAACTTCAGTACCTACTATACTCTTTTTGAAGATTGATTATACCAACTAGCATGCAGAATGTTTTTTATAAGAATTATTTAAAAAAAGGAGTGCGTAGCAATAGAAATTACAACTTCTTTCAATTCACAAGACAGTTTGTCAAGATGGTAAATCTTCAAAATGAGATCTTTGTGCCTACTTGTCAACTTTTTCTATTTCAACTTCCATCATTTGTAGCTTCATTTATCGTTTCCAGTAAAGTTAAATACAAAGCAATCAAATACATTCCAAGTTTTATTTAGAAAAAATTCACAATCTATTATGAATTTACAATTGGTGCTAACATACATGCTCAATAGGTAGAGAAATATTTTCTGTGCAAGAAGCCTAATTAGATTAGTAACAACTATTTGTCAATAATCTCTAGATTCATTAGAGAATAAATGTGCTTGACATGGCCCCAACAAGACATTCCCATTATTTTATTAGCATTGGGACTATCCCTTTCAACCAGATAGTTTTCATACAAGCTTACAAATCAGGTGCTATGACACAAACACTACATTATTGGGTAGGAAATTTATTGGACAGAAATCAACAGAGGAAGAACTTAATATTCAACGACCACTTGACATTAGTGTTGAATGCAAGTACATTATAGAAGTATTTGGAGTCACAAGAGTGAGGGATGTGGTCTACAATCCATTTCACACTTGTCATTTTCCATAATAACTAAATTGGATGCAACTTCTTGCGACATGATAGAGAGTATATAATAGGTTTCGAACTAGGTATGTCCAATATTCCTCCCAAGGTTTGGTGGAAGAGAATGTGAGGTGGTAGTAAACATGTTTGAATGTAGATGCAATGAAATGAGTCAAGAGAGATTGAGGGACATTTATTAGGTCATGTTTCTTAGATGGACACTTATTCTCAATTGGCTTTCTTGCACATACGAGTAGTGGACAACGTAAAATTTGTTTAGGTTCTTAAAAGTTCACTAGAGAACAAAGACTTGATTTGCATTGAGAAATGAAGGAACTAACCTCCAGTTCAATGTTATGGCAATAAGCTTGCCTTCATCTTCTATAAGGATTTCCATGTCAAGAAAAATTTGTCAGTCATGATAAATTCATGTTAGTTCAATATGTAGGTCACACCTTCACACAAAATACAGTTATAAAAGTCATCTAGCCAATGTGTGCAATGTAAGTAAATTGGACATTTTCTTGAACGTGAGTACTTGCGTGACCTTTGAAACAAAAAAGAAAATACGTGATGAAATTCCAGAAGCTTCTTATCGAAATCCTTAACCGCAACATGCCACTCCTAAATCTCAGCTACTATGTCCTCTACCTCCACCACGGTGTCAAAGCTGAAAGGTAAAACCTCTAAGCTCAAGCTGGTAATGCAACCTTAGAAGCTAAAAACCCAAGCACAAACAACACAGACAATTGAGGCAATAGAACATCTACTTGAACTGTTCAAGATGAACAAAAAGGTTTGAAATTTGCTAAAAGTATCTTTAACAAGCAAAATATACCACTAGTCCTTGCACCAAAATGGATCATGTGCCTCTTACAGTTGTGTGGTTTGTCACATTTCATCCACTTTTAGAGTCAAAACCATTAATCATGTAAAAGGGCGCAAAAAACATATCATAAACTTATACGTAGCCTTACTACTACATGGAGAAATATAAGGTGGACAAACCAATTGGATAGTATTACAAAGCATCTAAAGATTGTACAACATCATTTAGGATGTCTTGGTAATCTTCTATACCACAGTTGAAGCGAACAAGGTTGTTTTTTTATTCCAAGTTGTGCTCTCTCTGGTGTGCTCTAATCCCAACAAGAAATGATGGTTGGCTATTCAACCAAGCTTTCAACTCCACCAAGTGAAGGTGCAATATAAGGGATCCGAAGACCATCAATCAACTTTGCAGTGGTCTCTAGGTCTTCTACTATCTCAAAACTAATAACACCGCCAAAGCCACTCATTTGTCGCTTGGCGATATAATGCTCTGGATGACTTTCTAGGCTAGGATAATGTATACATGCCACCTTAGGGTGGGATTCCAATTTTCATGCAAGGAGAGTTGTAGTATTGTTTTGTTGCTTGACGTGAAGATCTAAAGTCTTCAAACCTTACAAGATTAAATAGGCAGCATTTGGATGAACAACACCTCCCAGGATATTATGCAAGGCTTGCACAGCAAAAAAAACATTGTTTGGACCCACCGAGACTCCTTGCCAAAACATCATTGTGCCCAACAAGGTATTTGGTTACAGAGTGGACTAGAGCCTATTAATTCACAAGAGTCACAAATGTCCCATCAATGCACACGAGAGCACCATATTTATGACACAACTTGGAAACTAATTCTATATCAATACACCACAAGTAGGAGTTCGTAGGCTATTCCAAAAAAAATATTGATATTTTGTTTTTTTCAAGTGCTAATTAAAGAACAGGAATCTCTGCCGGGTCAACCATTGTTGTTGTGATATCCATTTTAGGAAGTACGCTCTGGATAAATTGGCAAGTTCTACGATAACAGTCAATTGTAGTGACGATGTGTCCACTAGCTAGGACCAGCGCAAGAAGCATGGTAGTGGCTACACACATACTTGATGCAGACAACAAAGTAACCTCGGCCCCTTCCAAGCATTGATCTTTTCTTCAACAACATTTGTAGTTGGATTGTTGTATTGCCCATACTCAAAACTGATGAAAGTTCCTTTCTAAAATGCAATCAACTCAGATGTACCTTTGAATGTATAAATAGATGTCTGACAAATTGGTATGGTTAGTGTATCTTGCAACTTTGGACACCTAGTTCTCTTACCACCATGGATAGCCACAATGCTCGATTTTCTCTGACTAGTTTTTTCAACCTCCCAAATTTTTTTACATGGAAACACGATAATAGCCTCATTGGCACCCGTCGGAACAACAACAATGCCATTGCCAACCTTCATGAGTTCTAAAGGCCCATCAATGACCTTTGTATGAGTTGAGGACGTCAATGCCGCCACTGTCATTGTAACAATGGGAGTGTTGCAATCTGTAGTAGAGGTAGCCACAACTTGTGCCACGCCAATGTTGCTCTAGTTGCGGCACACCAATTTTGGCTGGCGTACAAAATTCGGTGGAACATGAGTGATGGAAGACGGGCAAGAGAAACTCTTGTTGGCTACATTAATCACGGGCACCTTCTCTTCTCATATTCCACAACCACATTTCGCACCTCCAGCCACATCAGGTTGATGCTCATATTTGGTACTCAGCATTGTAGATGCTGCTGCCTGGCCTACATACAATGCTGCAACCATCGCCACGATAAACACACTCCTTCTTCAAACTACCAAAACTTCCTCAAAACTGCACCAAATCAAATGAAAATTGTGTCGACGGATAGTTGCTTCAATAACCTATACTCCACAAATTTGAAACAAGAACGCAAAAACAAAATGAGCATAGGAAAAGAGCGGTGTCGCAACTGAGAGAGGGGAAGGGAGAAGAGAACTTCATTCACATTTAAAGGTCAAATTTTATTCATAACAAGATATAATTAATTTCTTCGTATCTAGAGCTTCATTATTCTTGGACCTATCTATGGTCTAGATTCAAAACAAATCACTCTCAACTTTCAAAAGCATAAGTAAGCCTATAAGCATTCAAAAAATTTGATTCAAAGAGTTGTAGTCTAAGTTTTTGTTCATCTCACAAAAACCCAGGACTAAGTATAGGGGTTTCAATCTTGGGAATGGTCAAATAGTCTAATGTATTAGTAGCTAAAGTCACTTGCATCTTATAGAAAAATATGGAAAATACACTTATATAATCTATTGGCAATTTATTATTATCCTATCAATTCTTTATACACAATTCCAAACTAGAAATTGCTTCATGGTTAATTGATCATATACACCTTATGAATGAAATTGAACAACTACCTGATCCACTAATCAATTGACAATTTGAATGATGACATAATTTGAATCAGCATCCTAGTCTTCCAATGCCTTGTCAATTTGTTAGGAACACAATACCAATTCATCACACTTACTTATGTGGTAAGATTCATCCCAAAGATATTTAATCACCATCTCAAATTGACAATTTGATAAGTCAACTCCAATTCCCAATCAATAGATAAGTAAATGCACAATGGCAAACTCCTGATTTTGGTAAAAGACAAATTGTTGTATCTTACAAACTCACTCAAAGTTTCAATCACTAAATCAATATTCACACAATCATATGCTCACAAAATTGATACAAGACAAATTGAGTTATCACAACTAAATAAACAAGTGGCTAGCACAATTATACAAAAAGATTCTTCAATATTTGAAAACAATTTGAACAAATGGCTGGTCTAATCACTGGTACACAACAACACAATAGGCAATTTGCCAACTACACTCACTTAATCAAATTGTTCATAACCAATAAATCCAATCACTGGATCAATCTCAAACTCACATACATAAATCTATTACAAGGCAAATTGTTTTCTTACGACTGAATCAATAGGTGGCTGGCCCAATCACTGGTACATAGTACACACAAGTCAAATTGACAAAGACAATCTACTGGTCCAATCACTGGATCTAGAGATGTACAAAAATCGCACAAGGCAAATTGCTCAAAATTCCATCGAAGAAATATACCAATACAAAACAAACAAGTTGATAGCCAAAAAGAGAGCCCACAGGGGGGGAAGAAATGACAAATTATCCGACTATATTCTATTGCTGAAGACAACCTTTCAAATCCTAGATACCAAGTCATATTGTCTCTCATGCATTCTAGTTCCTTGGCAACTTTACAAATCCATTTTAAGCCGTCAATTTGACTATATTATTGTGTGAACCAATTGCCAAATTTACTCTATTTACACTATTTTCTACAAGTTCTCAAAAATAAAAAATTTCACAAGACTACAAGAGTGTTACTACTCATTGTTTGCTTTCGCCTATCCTTGAATTTCATAGAACAACATTTGTTCCACCCTAGACATCCTTAAAGGAGTAGATTCCACACTCCTTACCTTTCAACATATTTACACTAGAAGAAAAAAGGGGGTTCTGCGACTACGCTACGCAACTGGTTTTTCAGTTGCATCGGACATTTGCGACTGGATTGCAACTAGTGATAATTTGGAATTTTGTAGTCGTAGTGGACACTCTAGAATCTAGGAAACGTCTGTAGCAATACACCTTGTCTGTGACTCATTTGCAACTTGTTTGCAACTTGTAAATTTGTAGATTATTAAAACATTAGTCTTGATGATTTGTAGATTTCAAAATTTCAAATCTACCTTTTTTTAGATTTTAGGATTTCAAATCCACCTTTTTGTAGATTTTAGGATTTTAAATCTTCTTTTTCTCTAGATTTCTAAATTTCAGATCTACTTTTTTCAAGATTTTAGAATTTCAAATCTACCTTTTTCTAGATTTCAGAACTTTTGAACTACCTTCTTCCTAGATTTCAAAAATTCAAAAATTGGTATTTAATAGACTTCATTAGTTTAGGAAACTTTACAATTTTATAGATTTTAAAATTTCTTAATTTTCAATTTAAAAAAAAATTCTATTGGTTGTAGAATTTTGTATTCTATAGAATTTTAAATATTGTAGAAATCTACAAATTGTAGAAATCTTAGAATTCTACCAACACAATTCATTGCATAAGACAACAATAGCTTACAAGTCTTATATGTCCAACTTTAAGGTACTCTTGACAATAGATATGGGACAACTGAGATACTAAAAAATGATTAAGAAGCAACTAAGATATTGAAAAACAACTAAAAAACAACTAATGTATGACTTAACAATGACTAGGAAGCAACTAAGACAACTAATGTATGACTTAAAAGTGACTAGGAAAGAACTAGTTTTACTACTACAAAACTCAATTTTTAGTAGATAAGTGAAACAAATCTATACAATCAAATCAACAAAATAGCTAAATTTTCTAAGAGTGTAAAATGACTAAAAACAAAATGGGCAATTTCATTAAAATGGAGACATTCCATTATTTGGCACTTTTAACAGTTTAGACTGTGCAATCTGAAATCTATATCCATCCTAGATTTCTAAAATCTATAAAAGTCCTAGATATCTAAAATCTAGATTTTTACTAATTTTTTAAAATCCCGTAGTCTAAAATCTGTATCAGTTCTAGATTTTTGAAATCTATAAATGTTCTAGATGTACATAATCTATATTAGTCTTAGATGTCATTTTGCAATTGAAACCCCGCAGATTGAAAAATTGCACAGAGAAATATAGAATGCTACCATTTTGATGAAATTTGCCATACAACTAAAGTACAACTAGAAAGCAACTAGGAAACGACTAGAAAATGACTAAGAAATAACTTTGGTCATTTTATAATTGCAATTTTTCTCTAGTTGTTTCCTAGTCATTTTTACAACTATAGATTGACTGCTTTGCGACAAAAACAATAATATAAAACAATTAAATTAAATTTGGTGCAAATAGAAAGGATTTCAGTCGCAGGATAGTTGTATAGGACACTAGTCGCAGAACGGCCGGTTGTGGCGGACACGTTTTTCTTCTAGTGTTACTCCAACAATTGAATGTCTCCACAACGTAAATATATGCATGATTTAAATACTAATCTGATGTTGCATTCATACCACAACTTGTTCATCTCCGTAAAGTTCTATAGCATGGACTCCACCGCATCCAGCTTGTTCCCACCTTACTATGAAACAATAGTGGTTGCATGAAAGGGCTGCACTCATACATAAGCAATAATTTAAGACATTGATATGAATATGCTTAACTCTTAGACGTTACATCCATAACCTCGAGCTAGTTGGATGTAGTAATCTTTCAATGTATTTTCAAGAAGTTTGACGTTGAAGGATTAAAAACTACAATTGAAAATTGACAAAAGAGTGGTGCAAACTGAGGGTAAAGGTATTAGTGACAAAACTTTGTTACCCTTCAAATGGAGAACCCCCATCCGGTAGTTTGTCACAACTAATTTTAGAAATAGTTACGTAGAAACAACTCCCAAATTAGATATTGAGCACCTCAAATCATTTCCACTAAGTCTTTCAACACATCCTTTGCTAGTGCCTCATTTGACATTATGTAGATAGAGCCCACTATTTAGAGGAGATACTTACAATAGATCATTCATTAATCCATGTGAACATCTTGTGTTAAAAATTTGCATTTTCAACTATAGCTTTCTTCACCAACACATAAGCTTCCATACTAAAAGCTACAAAAGAGATCAAGATGGACTTACAAATGAAGCAATATGTTGTCACCATGTTGGATGAGCTATTATAAATTGACAGGCATGCGTCCTCATTTCATCTCATCTTGAAAGAAAATCTCCAATCGCTGGAACTCCCCAAACAATCTCATATCTAAAAATTTGTAGTCAAGAATTTCACCTAGTGCATCCAAATAAGGCACAACTAAAGATTGAAACTCCCAACAATTAGTGCAAATTCAGTAGAAGTGGATACAAAGCTTGTAATACTTATGTGGTGACAACTCGGACATCCATAGCTTGGACAACATCTAGATTGAATACTTGAGCGCTTCTTGCAAATTATTGTCATTCTGCACACTCGAAATTACAAATTACAAATTGGTTTTTAACCCTAACAAAACCTATCCCCCTTCTTATGGCTGGAGTCGAGTAGGTTACAAAAAATACTGCTAGATGAATTTCTTGACATAGCCTAGAACCTCTCCTCTGAAATTCAAGTTTGCAAATTGCTATAAAGAAAGTTGAAAATTCCAAAATTCTAGTTTTCTAGACTCCATTTCTGTACTAGATTCCATTTTGGTTTGTTCTTATTTAATAATATGGGTTCTTGACTAGTAACCTCTCAGATGTAATTGAAAAAAGTTTTAGAAACATTCAAATTGACAATGAGTTACAAACCAAGAAATTCTCTAACACCGTATTTGTAAGAAATGGATTTGCATGTTTTGTAAAGAAAAAATCTACAATTGGTTAGCAATTAGAAAGGATTAGTTACCAAAACACAATGCATGTACAAAGCGTTGTGTTGAACAAGTGCAATGGCGTCCACCAACCACTTTTCTTGTTCTTTGGCATTACCGCTAGACTCCACAAATACATCATGGTCAAAAATGAAGTGAAGAAAATAGAGCTTGCACTCATGAAAACATATACATTTTACGTTTTGGAAATAGGGTCCCAAATAGGAAAGGTCACCTTTCATTGAAAGATCATATAGAGAAGGGAAATGGGAGGTTGTACTCAGCCTTGAACAGAAACTCACACTTGATGGAATTGGAAAATTGCACACGCAAGTGGATTCACGCATTTACAGATTCATCAACTTCTTGTAGAATTTGGTGATTCAATGTCAAGTAACAAATTGTTGTGAATCCCACAAAGCTACACCAGTGAAAAAAACCCATGTTTGAAAAATACAGCCAGATTTATTCAAGGAGAGAAGTACCTTACTCCATTACATGAAGCATGTCATTGTGACTTGCAACTAAGTGAGTAAAACTAAGCTAGAGTCAAAACCAAGCTCCCTAGCTCCTCTGCCTTACATTCCAGATTAGGAAATTTTTAATTTAATTTCCAAATGCTAAAGACACAAGATATTGTAAATTCAACACACCTGCACCATGAGAAGACTCTTTCAAATACACGTTCAAATATCAGCCATGGAGCTTGTGACATCATTGACCTCCTAAAAGAATTGCATTGCCTCAATTTCAAAAAGAAAAGAAAAACAACTTGTTAAAACAAAAACCAATCAAAAATACAATATCCCAAAAAGAAGCAACAACAAGAAGGCATCAAAAGCTTCCAACCCCCAAGAAAAACTACCTTCATTCTTGGAGTTCACTCAACATGTGTGCATAAAAATGTTGCTACCAAGAATAATTTCTCTTCTTCTTTCAAAGACCTCAAGTTTGGGGAAAAGGTGTTCTTCTGTCATTTCTCGCTATTGCATTCTCAGCATCCATGAAATTGATTTCGATAATCCCACATACATTTCATGAACATTTTCGAAATCTAACTAACACATTACAAAACTCTCATCATCATCCTCTTCATTTCCATCTAGCATACTCTCAAGTACGAATTATCGCTGCTTAAAATGCTTTGACTCTCTACACTCAGAAGGCTCTACCTCTCTACGCTCAAAAAACTCTTCATGTTGTGTTGGTGAAGGAGAACTTTGCCCTTCACATGCTTGCGAAGGCTTGTGCGAAGGCTCACTAGTATTACAATTTCCAAGTTTCTAGCCTTCTCAACCTTCCTCTATTTCCATCTTCTATATCTAAGATTTTTCCTAATTTTTTTGTAAACATCGGCCTCTTTCCATACATACTTTTTATTTCTTCCAAAATTAATATTCATCAAATCATCCTTCTTCTCACTTATTATTTTCTTCAAAACATCTCCTCAAGCATCTCGAACCGAGGGATCTTCTAAAGTGAATACCCCTTTAGGGAGATGGCTATTTGATTGACCCTCATCAATCCATGCATGTTTTTTTTATAATTATCAACATAACACTTGTGTTGAATGGGGTACTCATGTTTTAAACATCTTCTCTCGTATAGTTTATTTTTTACTCAATTGTGTAAGGAAGGAGGGTCAAAAATCATAACTTGTATAACTTGTAGGTCTATGTCGTAGATGTATTTGTACAACTTCTCTTGCAAGTGGACTACAAAAATCCTTGGCCTCTTACATTGACCTTCCTATTGGCTCCACCATTGCCTCTTCTGTTGATCTCTGTTGACTCCAACATTGGTACCTCCAACTGCCTCTTGTTTTGAGCTTTGCTTGGCCATGTACCTCTCGATGTCCTACATTGTCGATAGAATTTTTATGTACCCTTGTCAAAAGTAGTACCACAATCTTCACAAAATGGAGACAACATTTTTGACCTACACAATGATTGTATTGTGAAAAATATAACATAGTTTAGGTCAAATTCAAAATTACCATAATCAGTGAACCTTTAAACCCGATACACAACATGAAGCAAATCCAATACACAATATAAAGCAAGCAACGATTATCTTTCTTGTTTTATTTCAAAACGCAATTATCTTCAGATGAAGCTCCTCCTACAATATTGCCTAAACCATTGGATAGCAACACTTCAATTGGTAGCATAATTAGTGAGAGAATTATAAATTCAAACCAAACAAAAGATCCACAAGCAAAAAAAATGACATGTGCTTGCTAAGGCACCAACCTTGAGCAAGACATCACAAACAACAAAAGCTCCAAGAGACAAAGAACTCTGGTGAACCATTTGTGTTGAAGCCCTAGTAACCACAACTTGAAGCTACAAACCCAAGACTAGGTAAGTGTTGTCTTCAAGGAAACAAACACAACATTATTGAAAATTAAAAATAGAAATGGAGTATATTGAATTCAAAAACTTCAACTACTAAAACTTTGACTATTCATGCATCACCTTTAACCTAGTAAGAAACCCCCTCTAATTGCATACGGTGAAAACTAGATTGACGAATGAAACACAACCTCCAAAAGTTGCAAATTCATAGCAATTAAACACCACCTAAAGAACCTTTCAACTTACAAATACCAAAAACACCTAAAACTAAAATTAGTAACTCCATAGACACTGTGATTACTAGATACATACATTGTTACAATACTCACTTTAACAATTAATACAACCTTCCACAAATCACACAATTTCCAATCAACAAAGCCACTACAAAACAAATTCTCCAGCTTGAAAACTCAATCATCTTTTGAACTAGAAAACCCCAATCTCTACCAAAAAATCTCTTAATCCCTAAAATCGAATCCTCCAAACCTTCACCCCATTGAATTGTGATTTGTTGGGTACTTCAAAGAAGGATTCACAAAGGAGGAACTTCTCTTTGGTGTGCTAGAGCACGTAGTTGCTAATGTGGTGCAACGGCGAATGTTTCCTTTTGTAACGAATTGAATGTGGAAGTTGACTGTCCGGTGGTGAAGATTGCAGCAAAAGCAACATTTGAAAATGGTGATGAAGAGCTGGTAGTCCAAATTCCAACACGAAAGCCAACTATAGTAGGGCTTTCCTCGTTTATAGAGTCACGACTACTATTTTTGGAGCGACTTGCCAAGACTTTACACTTGGTAGGGAGAAGTCGAGTCCAAGAGGGTGACAAGTAAAGCTTCACTTAGAACATGATATGATTTTGTGTAAGATTATGCTGGTATCAATTGTTGATTAAAAAAAATTAAGCCTTTGAAAGAACAAAAATGTCTTTAACCCCTAATTGCCCAAAACCTACTCTTAGCTTCCTAGAATTTATTCTAAATTGAACAAAATGTCAACATTTTGATAAGTTGTATCGATTGTTTTTGAATTGTAACCATACAAATTCAAACTGTACATGTTAGAGATCTCATAGGAAAATAAAACACAACAATATCACTTATAGATTGAAAGATTATAATGTTTGACTACAAGGCTATTAAAACTACAAGAGTGATGTGAAGTCTTTCAATCCTCTTTTCACAAGTCAAATCTACAAAGTTGTTGACCAAAAAAATATGAGGTTAAAGGGCCTAATATATATTATTTCAATCAATTTATGGCTTCTAAAAATCTATTCTAAAAAAAATTTAAATTAATTTTGAATGTGTTTTTTCTCCAAGATCTATTGTATTTGAAGCTCATTTCTAAAAGTTTTCAACCAGGGTTTCTTTTTTCATTTTTCATGAAGTGTCAAACTGACAATGTTAAATGTTATAGTGGTGCTTGAAATTTCAACATTCATCCACATATTGGATAGAAAATACCACATTAGCATATGTTACATATCCATAATTTAGTTTTCATCCTTTCTTTGGCAATTTCATCCATTTTCAAAGAAAATATAAGATGTCTATTGAAAATTTGATTTTCATTGATAGACTTTAGCTATTCACTTATATTCTTTTTATAAATTATAGAATTTTCTAAACTATTGACCAACAATTAGAAAAAATGAAAAAATGAAATTTGAATGCATGGTATTATAATTTTAAATTGAAGAGGATATGAAAAAATGTAACATGATAATATACATTGTAATGTACATTGACATAGATAGCATTTACTGCATTTGATATGAATTGTTTCACTTCATAATTTATAATTCACATTAATTTCAAATCCCAAACCTAGTGCCGAAAAATGTGAAAATTTTGCAACTCATCTTTGAAGAGATATAATAACATCTCCTAAAAATAAACCTAAAAAATCACATTCACAAGTACATGCAAAATAAAGTTTGAAAATATAATTACAAACTCTTTGGGTCCTTTAAAGGATTTAGTGTTAAAAATACCTCGAAGGGAGGTCACTCTATGGGGATTTTGTGTACCACATGCGACGAAGTGATTTTTTGACCCTCTATTTACTTTGGAATATACTATAATTTCAACCTATAATTTTGAACTTTGATTAATAATGACTATAGATTTCTATTGCCAAAAATTCCTAATTCAAATGACATTTAAAATGACTATTATAATAGGTTGAAAAATGAATTGAAATGGCATGTTTTTCAACTCAAACATTTACAGAGAATACATTTGGATGACCATTGCATCAATATTCAAGAAAAATAAACTTTCAATAGAAAATTATTTTTAGGATTATTTTTGTTCATTTTTTAGACAATTTTTTATGAAGTAAGTAAGGGGTCCAAAATTATTTTCAACTCTATAGTGTATCTTTTTTCTTCAAAAATTTGTAACTAATTATTATCAATTTAAAAATATCAATAATTCAAAATACAAACTTTCAAAGTAGAAAAGCCTATTCAAATTTTTTAAATTTTCTTTAAATTAAATTTTATGAAATAAGTAAGGGGTCCAAAATCTTCGCCTCATGTGGATTGTGTAAATGCATAGAGTGACCTCCCCTTAATATACCTATACTTTAGATGATATGAAAGTGTAAACAACTATGACTATGAACTTAAAATGTTGAACTTCAAAGTTGATGAATATAAAACACGTAGAATTAATAAATAGTGACTAACAAATAGTATTGAATTTCAAAGTTGATGAATATAAAGCACTCAAAGATCATGCCCTAGTGGTTGCAAAGTGCATTAACCTTTCAACTCTCATATTTGGACAAATCCATATTCTTATCAAAGATTATATCAATAGCCTTGGTTTTGTAAATTACCAAGAATTACAAAGGTTTCAATTGGTTCTTTCAAAAAACTTTTCAACTCCTTCAATTGAAAGAAAATACTACCCCCTAAAGGACCAAGGCCTTATTTCTGCCAAAAAACACTCAAAACTGCCATTTCTGTAGCAAAGAGTAAAAAAATTTGAAAATTATTTTTTTTGAACATAAAACCGTAGGATCTTATACCTTACTAGTATGGAAATGTGTGGAAAAAATTTCAGAAATTTTGACCACATAGATTAAAAGATATTTGCGTTTAAAGTGAAAACAATAATTTTTTCAGCACCTTGCAGGACTGGATTATTTGACTTTGAACTTTTTTAACTTAAATTTTTTGCACTACAAAGTTTTGAGCTTTAAATCCTTATTGTGGAAAGTTGAGTTGAGAGTCTAGGGAAAAAGAAAATTTTAAGAAAAAAATTAATTTTCATGCTTAAAAAAATTATTAAGTAGAAGTAGGTATGAGAATGAAGGAAAATCTAAATTATTAATATCTTTAAGATGCAATTAAAATGCACTAATTCCAATGGTGAGATTGTTCTAGCAAGCAAAAAAAATCATGTAAAATTTATTTTTCAGAAAAATTGTAAAAATTGCATTCAGAAATGAATTCTATAAGTTATTTTTTCAGGAAGATGCTCTAACTGCCCGATAAACAAGATTGTCCATAACTTTCTCATAATAAGTCCAAATGGAATGAATCGAAGCTTCCCATGCAGACAAAAATATAATCTACAAGAAAAAAAATTCAAAAATTCAAAATTCAAAATTTTGCAATATTATTTTTGCTGCCCGGACTGCCCCCCGTCCCCTAATTTGAGCTTATTTGGTCATAACTTTTGTTTCCGGGCACCAAATGTGAAAAAAATTATATTCCCACAAAGCTCATCAGTCTTTCTATCTTCAAAAAAAGTTTCAAAAAATCATGACAAAATTTCAGCCTGTAGGTACGTGCCCAAAATCCAATTTGTCCCCCGAAGGGACAATGGTCCTTTAGGGGCAAAATTCTATATATTACCACCCCCATAACACTTATGTTTTACCAAAATATGAAAGATCATTAAATTTATCACAATTGAAAAAATTCAATAATTTTATACTTTGTAGATATAAACACTACAAAACAGCACATATTATAATTCAATTTGAAGATTCATTAAACTATGAAATTCAATAACTTACATACACTAGGTCTACATGCAACAAAAGAAAATTCATCCCAGTAAGAGCTTTCCCACTATACCAAAAATGCCACCGGACTTCTTACACTATCTTAATCTGAATGTATCAAAAAATAAAAAAATCCTAACTAATTTAAAGTACACATACATCATATAACATAGTGAAACTTAGAAAAGTACAAACAAACATCATTTTTCATAGTGAAACATAGATAAGTTGTCAAAGACCTCAATGCTCATGAGTTCACTTTAAAAAAGTTATAGCTTGATACATGATTCTATTTTTATGAATTGGCAATTCAGGTATATGAAAAAAAAATTAGAATTTTTTTTTGAAATTGGCTTTCTATAGTTATATATATGCATAGCTTTTAATCATTCCATTTGGATCATTGAGATGAAAGTTAGGAGGAGTTTTTGTTTGTGGCATATTCAAGATCTTTATTTTAAAATTGTCTTTGAAGTGCTTTTCTTTACTCAATTTTCAATATTTTTTGAAAAAAGAAAATCATAAGATGTACATTGATTATTACACCATTGCAACCATTGGGATTGGCAATTTAGTATTTTGAATCATTCTCTACTTCTTTCTTCTTACTATTACATTGTTTATTACACCATTGCAACCATTGGGATTGACAAAAGAAAATTTACAAGAAATTTGTGAGCTGTACATTGAGCAATGATAGTCAAATGTTATGAAAATTGCTACACTTGAAAGCAATCCTTTGGGCACATGTTGTATGAAAATTTCAAAGAAGAAAAATAAAAATTCTATTTGCTCCAAACTGCTATGTTCTCAAAAAGTAGGTTCAAGCTTCAAGAGTTAAAGAATTTAATGTAATAACAATTAGTTATAGGAGCAATTTGAAAAGGATGATCACTTTTAAAGAGAACTACCTTAGAATGAAGTTTGGGACACACTTTTACAATCTAAAAATAGACCATGCTATTATAAGTTTTTGCTATTCGGTCCGGAATAACACGGGGCCTTTACTGTAGAAATGCTTTGTAAATAGTGTTTAATATCCTTAAACACCCTAAATAATAATAAACCTACCCTAAAATTTTCCTTTTCCCAAATCTCTATCCTACAATTTCTACTATACCCTACTACTCTAGAAATTGCCATACCTAACTTTGGTTTAGTACAACTTTTGGACAATGGTTCCAAACAACTTGAAACTTTGCTACAATGTAGATCAACTATACAACTATTCATTCACCAAATTTCATTACATTCTAAATTACTGTTCAATTTTGGTGAACATTTTCTCACTATTGACTTTTTTTCCTTTCCACTATGCCCTAGAAATTGCCATAACTAACTTTGATTTAGCATAACATTTGGACAGTAGTTCCAAACAACTTGAAACTTTACCACAATATAGATCAATTAACTAAATATTCACTTATCAAATTTGATTACATTCTAGGATACCTTTCAACTTTGGTGAACATTTTTCTACTACTAACTTTCTAATCCTTCACTGCCTCTTCAACCTAGTTGTATTTTGATGTATAACTCCTAGATTCTAAGTTCATTGAGGTTAAAATTTTGATGAAAGCCAAAAGATAATATAAGAAAGATATAATCAAAGTTTTGTTTCCATTGCACAAGATCTCAATAAAAATAAGCTCCTCAAAAATGTCCTCCTTAGCTACCTTTGAATCCGAACACCTCTACTTCAAAGCCTCATAACTTTTTCTTCATAATAGATCTAAATTTGAAACTTAGCATCATAGTAGATCAAGTATTCAAAAACTCAAATTCAAAAGTTTGTATCCATTCATCATTTAACTAAAATGCAATACAAAATCTCTCAAACTAATGCTCCTTTCAACATAAAACCACAACAACTACACAACTAGCACTCAAAGTGTCTCCTACACACCTACACACCTACACACACTCAAAACAAAAAAGAGAGAGACAAGGGCCCCGCCTCAAGTAGCCACCCCAAACCCCAAGACGGCTAGCTGTTAAATGGGGAATTTCATTAAAATGGCAATTATTCTGTGGCTTTGGCATTTTCACAGTTCAGACTGGGTGGTCTGAACTCTACTAGCATCCTAAATGTTTGAAATCTATACTATTATTAGATATCTGAAATCTAAAAAATATGTAGTTTTTTAAACTGATTGGTCTGAAACCTACATCTTTCCTAGATTTAATACATCTAATAGTGGTATAGAGTTCACAAATCTAGGCCACTAATAGATTTCAGACTGCCCAGTCTGAACTGTGGGAATGACACACTGTGAAAATGGCACATGGAATATTGCCATTTTAATGAAATTCCCCATTTAGCTAACCCTAACCCCACTAACCCAAGTATCAACTACTATCCAACCGGTTATTAACTAGCTTCTACAAAAATAACTAATACAAGCTCAACACCAAGATTTTAACACCAAGCTTTTAATATCAAACTACTAACATCAAACTTCTAACACCAATCCTAAACAACTAGAAACACTAAACACATTTTTGTTAATAAATAAAGACGTCATTTCAACTACTAGACGGCCTACATCACAATAACGCAAAGGATTGTTATTATTTTTAAAATCATTCCACATAATGCTCAAAGTATGAAATATATAAAAAAAATTGTAGAACATATTATAAGGAATCTTTATCTCCAAAAAGTCCAAATTCCATATATGGAGAATTTCATTAAAATGGCGATTATTTTGTGAAAATGGCACAAAGGGAGACTGCAAAATGGAAGAAATTCATAGAAAGATGGCACAGGGGTTTTGGAAACATGGGATTTGCGTTGCAATTTGAACTTGTTAGAGATAGAATTGGCACATCTATCAGGTTGACATGTTGAGAAGCGTAGTCGTATGTACTTTTGACTTGTGTAAATGGCATGCGGAATATCGCCATTTTAATGAAATTCCCCATATATATATACATCATTTAACATAGTGAAATTTAGGAAAATATTCACTTTTGCTATAAAATATTGAATTTTGTGATTTTTTCAAAAAATAAGATTCAAAGTTTTTATTGCTATTTGAATTTTGAATTTTATAAATTTAAAAAATTGGAGTTGTTTCTTGATATTCATTCTTAAAGGTAATTGGAGCCAAAAAAAATTAGACAGTGAACACATATGTCAATACAAAAAACAGTAATTTTTACAATTATATGCATGATTGATAATATTTATTTAAAATTTTCAATCCAAGTTTATACAACAATCAACTGATTGTGCATCTTATTGTCTTTTGTCTCATATACTAAATACCTATTTCATCCTTGATTTGGATTTTTTAGACGCATGATGCATTGTATAGTTCAGATACATGTATCATCAAATGAAACAAAATACCCTTTTAATTAAATGCATATGTGTAATAGGTCTAGCATGTTGGACTACTTGCTAAGTTTGTAAAAAGGTTGATGTTAGTAGTAGTTTACTAAAAAGTAGATTTCTATATCCATGTTGTGCTCATGATTGAAAATTTCTTTAATTCTAGCTTTGTATGGGTTTCCAGTGATATTGTAATTTTCCACAACTACATCATTACCAACATCATAATAATATTTTTTCAGCATACAACCCTTGTGGATAAGTACGAAAGGTGCGTGGGTAGCATCTAATTCTAGTATTTCTAACTTGATCTTAAGTTTACTTTGATTGATACATAACACTAGTTATACAAAGCAATCAAGACAAGAAAATGTAAATTAAATCTGTGTAAATTTGGAGACAAGGCACACATACACTCTCTATAATACATGAACTACAATTTTTAAACATCAACCACCAACTCCAACTCAATTACTGGTTGATTTATTAAAATCAAGATTCAAATTCCATCTAAACGCATCAACTCCATAATTTCGCACCATTACTTCTTATTGAAACTTGTTTCAATTGATCCAAATACCAATGATATATCTCTTGAAATTTGAATTTGCACACTTCACCTTCTAATTCAACTCAATTAGAAAAAATTTGCAATTAATTTCTACCTTGATCATATGCTTCCAATGACTACATACAATACTAACTAATTTGGTGGATGCATGGAAATGTCAATAATTTCTCCATAAATGGAGTGCAAAGTTTGCATACTCTATCTTCAACATATATTAACCGCTATTGTGATGTGGGCCATCTATTAGTTGAAATGGCATCTTTATTTGTTAATAAAGAGTGTTTAGATTTAAAAGCTCAAAATTAAAACTTAAGTTATTTATTCTTGTTAGTTGAATTTGTGCTAAAAGTTTGTGTTAGTTCTTGTTAGTTGCCGGTTGATAACTGGTTGGTTTATAGTTGATATTATGGTTAGTAGGGTTAGGATTAAGGCTAGCTATTTGGTTGCATTTTGGAAGAGTATTGGATGATTACAAACTTTTGAATTTAACTTTTTGGATAGTTGATATACTAGCACGATTCTACGTTTTGGATTTAAATCTATTATAGAGAAAAATTTATGAGGCTTTGAAGTGGAGGCATTTGAATTCTAAGGCAACCAAGAAAGGCATATTGAAGAGCTTCATTCTTATTGAGATTTTGTGTTATTGAAATGAAACTTAAAAGGTATCTTTCTTACTACTAATTAGAAAGTTAGTAGTGGATTTTTTCACCCAAGAGGAAGGGAAAAAATTCTCAGGGAAATTGCAAGGTTGAGATTGTTTATATCTTTTGCCACATTGTCTTCCTTAGCGAGGCCACCAACTTCAGTTATCGCTCCTATGATTACTTTTGTAAGATTGTCTATAATTGTTTTTTCATGGATATTCTTAAGCAATAGCAAAATTGATAAGTGACTTTAATTATCAACAACATATGTTTGAATAAAGACCTAAGTGCCAATATCAATGGTTGTTATTTTGTTGCAAGTGATGGATATAAAGTGCTAGTTGTATATCTCCTCATGTCTTTGCTAAAACTTATTAGTACATATACTTTGTCATAGTTTGCATAATTTCTCAAAGTGAAAGGCAATAGGCCACTATTTGAGTTCAAAGATGTAGCAAAAATCATTATCTACACCAACATTGTCTCTCCAATGGTGCTTGGGTGTCTTTGGCACTTGCAAAAAATCAAACAATGACTTTATATTTTGAAACTTCAATATAGGTTGGCCTTATTGCAAGAATGAAATATCAAGCCCATTTGTTGTTTCTTATGGGTGCAATTTCTTTTGATTTTGGTGACTAATTTATTGATCATCACTATTATCAACATTGATACATTACTATACTCATTTTCTAGGTACTTGTAATTTTTTGTGATGTATAACTCCCCTTTTTTATATTGTTTGTCATATTCATTTCAACCTTTTCTTTTCTTCTATGTTTCTCAAGCATATCTCATTTGGATGCACAATAATCTTGTCATGGACTTCCATCAAGAAATAAATTTGACACTTCATAAACTCACTAAGGCCATCCAAACCTTTGACATACTCTACCGACAAAAATTTAGTGGCCTAGCTCTCTTGGAACTTGAAGATGGCTCCATATGGTTTCTTTTCTTCTTAAAAGCTCTCTACACTTTTTCACCATTGGATTCATCAACATTCACGACCATTATATAATCAAAACCCAATTCTATCAGATCCTTACGAAAATCTTGCATACTTGAATTTACTAGCTACGACGTAACCAACTTGACAAGGACTACTCAATGGTGTAACCAACTTCACTACTGGATTTGAACAAGACTTCCGTTTACATGGTTAGTCACGGGTGTCCCTACAAACACTATCATGGGTGTCCTACAATGAATATGAACTTTCATGGGCTTGTGAATATAACAAGGATCACTTTGAGGAATTAAAGTCCTATAGATAAACCCAATTGTATTACTCCTAATGGAAGCAGTAGTTGGAGAGTCATAAGCACTACTAGAACTCGCCCTATTTTTGAGGTGTGAGTTCTAGAGCATTGGCTCACTTTTCCATCATTGCTTCTAGTGGTAATTCTTGAGAAGTACCTCTTAAGTGTAAAACTACAAAACATGGTGAATTAGCACACAACAATTCTAATGCTAAACTCAAAATCCTAATGCAATAATGCTTAAAACCTTTGTAATTTTATAACAATATAGGCAAAGAAAACAACAAGGACACTCATTATACAAGTAACTACAAAGCTGTGAAGATTGAAAATAATGCATCACTTTTTCAATATTCTATACATCCTACTTCTAAGCTTTCAATTACTATTGGCACCAAATGGCCTACATATTCTAAAACTACAAGTTATATTAAATATTCATCCACCTCTAGATAATGATCCTTCATCTAGGCATTGCCCACAATGTCCTATACAAATCAAATTTATGATTCTTGAGTTGCCTTGGTATACCTAAGGCAATGACCAATTTTTAAAAAGAAATGATTCTCATCAAAAACTTCTACAAATTCTCATGTCAATTCAACCTAATAATTTGCATGGGGAGTTTGTACAAAGAAATCAAACAATTAACAATACTATCCTTAAAGTACAAAAATCTACATATAATTAACTAAAACTTTTTCAAGTCCTCAATTTGAAATTTGCCACTTGAATAACTCTCATATGCCTTTCATGTGGCTCCTCAACCTCCAAACAAGAGAAAAGAAGACAATACCAATAGTCCAAATAATAGATTAGTTGGCACCGAATATAGTTCAAAGCTCATTGATTGTCACTAGATGACAACATGATTGTATTTAGGTGTTAAATCAATCAAGTTGCACTTGGCGACATAGCCTACATTGTTACATGATTTCAAGCTTTCCACATCCTTCATCTATAGAATTCTAGCAATGAAATTTTTAAAAACTCTATTAATTCCTCATCGCAAAGAGCACCTTGGTTTCTATCAATGAAATTTGATATTTTTTTGCTAGGAAAAAAACATTGGATATGAAGAACCTTGTCATCATATGGGACTTGAAAATTTTGAGGGAAAAGAACATGTTGGTTCTTTATAGAGCCATTAAGAATGAAATTTACCATCTAGATCCATGAGGCTTAGATAGGTGATCCATTCCCAATAGACACTTCATTTACATTGGTCTTTCATACTAAAGTTAACCTTTTTTTTCTTCACTACACCTTCTTTTATCATTCATGTTTATATTTCAAATCAATACCATATTTGAATAATAAGATCCCTACATCCAAGGTGAATAATTAATATTTTTCAAAAACCTAAAACCACCTCCTTGAATATTCCCTAAAATCTTTTGGCTTTCTTCACAAGAAATTCTTCAAAAAATTAATTTCCCAAGAATTCAACTCTTTATTTTTCTGCAATTTGGAAGGGATGCACATTCCTTAACCCCAAAATGACATTGGGGACAGAAAGTGTCCTCACACAATTTCAAGTCCAGTTTAAAGTGTCATAACTTTTGCATCCAAGGTTCAAATTCAATAACACTTGTTGGAAAAGTTGCATTCTCTTCTTTGGTTTGTGTGGTAAAATTTTCAGATCAATCCAAGACGTATTGATTTTTTGGAAGCCAATCAAAGTTTGCAGGTTCAATTTGAGTTCACCAAGTTGCATTTTAGGGCAGCAACTTCGGGGCCTTGTATCTCCTTCATCCATTGTTTGTTTTCAATAAAAATTTGTTGGGTTTTGTTTCCCTTGAAGTCTAGTTATGGCGGTAAAATTTTCATGTGAATCCAAGTTGTATTGAATGTTTGGGAGGAATTTGAAGTTCAAAATCCTGCCATTTTTGGAGTACAGTGAACTTCGGCGGCTTGTTACTTCTTCATACAAAGTCCACTTTCAATAAAAAAAATTTGGAAAAGTTGCGCATATAAGTCTAGTTTGTGTGGCTAAAATTTCATGTGAATCCAAGAAATAATGAGTGACTGAGAAGCATTCTAGTAGAAGGAGGTTCACTCTTAGATGTGTTTTTTGAAGTTTTTCTCTCTATTTTTTGACATTTGTAAGCCGTTTTGTAGGCACAATGAGTCAATTGAATGAATTTTTTTTCACCATTGTGTTTGAATACTAGTTTTGAATCACTTTGTAGTGTAAAGTTTTTTCATTTAAGTAGGTTTAAAAATCAAATTTCACCTCCAAATGTGTTTTTGGAAAAACTTCAACACCCATTTTCAACACTGTAACATTATAATCTTGCAATCTATGTGGCCAAATGACTTCAAATTTTGTACATGTCATCTACAACATATACACTTGAAGATTGTATGGTTGAGATTTGTATAGCTTGAAGACATTTAGATCTATAAAGCTTCAAAAGCAATGATGTTTTTGAACTTTGGAAATCCCATGTCACTTTGGGGTTAAACCCTAAGAAGCACAACGCTCACTCATCGAGCAATTTGAATCCATGCAATTGAGACATTCCGTCGCATTGCCGATGTCACTCAATTCTACCATAGTGTGGCTAGACCACACCCAATAGTATTGACATACCCTCCTAAACCCTAAAAGAAAGAAAAACTCGCCCATCACAGGGATTGTCATGGAACAGCAGCTGGGCAATTCAATTTAGAACACAGTAGTCGCGTTTCTTCTCGACAGCCTGCATCGCTACCTCCAAAGCCTCCAACGATGGCTGCATCGTCACGAGAACTTCCGCCAGAAATGGAGAGCGACGACGAAGAAAATGGAGATTGAGTGCAAGCAACAGGGGCAGCGGAGAAGAACGAAGAAGAAAATGACGAAGACGAAAAAGAATAAGAGGCCAGGCCATGCCTCTTCTGTTCTACGGAGCTGCCATCACCCAAGGTTTTTTTCCAACACTGTGCACTCCTTCGATTTTCTCAAGCTTCGAGATGATGCGGGGCTTGATTTCTACGACATTCGACGTCTTATCAACTTCATACACACGAAGGTGATTGCAGCATCCTCTTTTCAAACAACTTGATTTGGATTGTGGATTAGGGTTTAGGGTTTTAGGGTTTGGGGGCATATATGGAGGATCCAACTTGCTAATCACAAGGCCAGCGGAGTGTATTGGAAGAGATGACTTGCAGTACGTAATTGGGTTCAGTCAATAGGAGAAGGGATCAGGGTCCTTACGGTTATAGTATCCTTTTCCTGAATAATTCTCAATAGCACATCTCATGTGCATTTAGATTCTTTTCTCCTCTGATGCAGCGCAATTTTCCAGTCCGCTGAAACGGAATGTCAGAGTGTTGAAGCCATTCTGGAGTTGCGACAGTCTCTCCATGCGGTTGACACGAAGCTAAAAGGGCTGGTTTTTAGCGTTACACCTGAATGGAAAGACGACAAATTTTTCACGCCATTCTTGGAGAATGACCCCCTGCTCTACAGTTTTGATGATGACCATGATGTGGAAGAGATTGATGCTGCGGACAAGACCATGGCATTACAGGAGCTTCTGGAAGGCAATGGGGGGAGTAGCAGCCCATCTTCTTTGGATACGAAGGCTCCTGTGGATTCAAATGCCCTTACATATCTAACGAAGGTCTTTCATTCCCCGGGCAAAGGCATGCGTGAAGAACTTGCCAGCTCAGTGGATATGCCCTTCCTATCTGATGGATGATGGAGCCCCTGGTTTCGTAGCTGACCTGAAATCTTCCGACAGAAGCTCGAATGGAGCCTCCGAATCAAGGCTTTTCTAGAAGCATAAGAAAGATCTCAAGGTTAAGTTTGCTGAAGTGGCGAAGAAGGAGCTACGGAATGTGAATGAAGATTATTTTGGTTCTTGCAGTGCGTTTGTTATTCATCGAGAAATGCTTTCTGACAAGGTAGCGACTGCAAATTCTGGACTTTGAACTTGGCGTATCATGAATTAAGTCTTTAATCCGCATGCAATTTTGTTTGTCATGTTTCATGTATTTCCTGCACTTTTCATGCTCATGGATCCATCCACCTGATAACCTTCTTAGACATAACATTCCCCAAGACACAACATTGTTTAATTGGCTTGAAAGGCCTTTTGAGTGGCAAACATGCCTGCACTGATGCCTAAATTTGCAACTATCCCTTGGTGGAAGCTTGGAAGGGATACGTCTGGAAGGGATCTTGGAAGATAGCTTGACATGTCTTGCTTTCGCATTTATTATCCCATGTGCGTCATATTTCAAACGGGACCCCAGTTGTACTGGTAAAGAATTTTATGAAATGAGCAGGCATGTCGCCAATTTCGTGCAGGTTCGAACTGATGCTTACCGAGATACCATCGTCGCGAATCCAACTTTGCTGAAGAATGCAGTGGTCATGGATGTGGGTTGTGGCACAGGCATTCTCAGGTACATCAATGTTGTTGTTTCCCGTCTTGCACGTCCATCACTGGTACTTCTACTGAACACGATACTGTACTGCGCTGTGTTCCCGTCTTGACCTTCTTCCACATGCATTAATTTACAATCATTGCATTCCTCAGTTGAATTTACCTTTAAGAATTCCTTATAGATATACAATCATTCTTCTGAATTGACTGCTTCCAATGGCTAATATGACTTTGTGGTTGTGTACTGTCGAGGGAACCCTTTTTGTTTCTCCGTACCGCTTTCAATTTTGTAAAGATATTAGTTTTAATGTATGAAACATTCTTTGTGGCTTTTCCCCTTTTCTGCGTTCCAAAGGGACGGCTTGTTCATAATTCCTCCACAGTTTGATTGCAGCCCAGGTCGGGGCTTCAAAGGTTATTGCAGTAGATGAGAGCTCAAAAATGGCACGTACTTTACCTGTTAGATGTTGTGAGATATATTTCTGAGCATGGTCTTCTGTTTTCGTGATCTAGAGTAATTTATATAATTGCTATTTTTGGATGGTTTCTCTGGAAGAGAACTTGATCAGTACATGGAACTGAGTTTTTTGGGTTATTGTTCATCTTTCTTTAGTTACGAGGACACCACGTGCAGGGATAGAGTGTTTTTCATGGAATTATTCCAGAAATTCATGTAATTTGCATAGGAACGTAGTTCTAGGTCTTCCTTGAATTTCGCCATGACTTGTGGTGTACGGTATTGCAGATAGGTAAGGAAAATGGTTTCTTAAAGGATGCCACGAATCCAGAGGGTGTGATGACCGTAGTATCTGGCATGATTCAACGATGCCTGTAGAAATCCAACGAGTGGAGGTTCTAATCAGTGAATGGATGGGGTATTGGTTGCTCTTCGAATCTCTGTTACCATCTGTGCTTCATGCACGTGACCGCTGGTTGAAACCTGGTGGTGCTATCCTTCTCGATACTGCAGAGATGGTAAGGCTCTATGAACGGGTTAAGCTATGCACGTTGTGAAATTTTTGAGTCTTAATTGAAATTTATCGGGCGCTGTTGTTCCAGTATGTTGCAGGATTTGGCAAAGGTGGAATAAGTCTTTCATTCTGGGAAAATGTGTATGGCTTCAATATGAAGTGTGTTGGAGACGAAGTGGTCCGTGATGCTACTGAGAGACCCATCATAGATGTTGTCGACAGTAAAGATGTTATTAAAACATCTTCACTCATTCAGGTAATTTCAGACTTCAGTCCAGTTATGTGTTTTATTTGTCGAGGAATCAAGTGATTTGTATGAGCCTGTTCATGAATGGAAGTACGAATATTTTATGCGCTTGTAAACTGGAATTGTGGACGACCTTGCCCAGAAATTGTGTTAATGGTGAGAGAGGAGACTTTTCATTGTTTGGGGAGGAGATTCCTCATTGGTTCAAGGGCTGAAGTCCTTGTTTTGTTCTTGCTTTGACTTAAAATTGACTGTTTACGTTGTTCAAGATAATCGAAGTCTTTGTTTGGGGCTTGCTTTGACTTACAAATTAGCTATTTACTTTTCCTACTGCAGGCCTTTGACCTTGCCACAACGAAGGCGGATGACACCAACTTCACTGCACA
The DNA here is from genome assembly GCA_950106755.1 of Climacium dendroides. Lineage (NCBI taxonomy): Eukaryota > Viridiplantae > Streptophyta > Bryopsida > Hypnales > Climaciaceae > Climacium > Climacium dendroides. The sequence continues at coordinate 39,159,465 of OX467084.1, forward strand.
CTTCAAGCTGGAGTTGCTGCCATCTTCAGGTGAAAGCCAAGTAAGTAATAGGAGCAGAGGATCCAGTAGGTTGGATGTGTCCTGGTGCCATGGGCTGGTTGTCTGGTTTTATACCGGTTTCACAGAGCGGCTTTGCAAAGAGAAACCGGTTCTTTTGACCACGTCACCCCATTCCCCTTGAACACACCGGTCGCAAACGATTCTCGCGTTCAAAGAGCCGATCGCATTATGTGCCCGTATGTCAATTTAGAGAGAGTTGAAAAGGGGGAAGTTGGAACTGAATCTTGTCCTGGAAGTGCAATCAGTGGACGCATTAGCATTGCTCGCAGCCACAGGCATCGAAGATATTTCTTTGGAAACAAGTGCTTTCACCTCAAGTAATGTCATTAGAACCCGGCGTGTCCAAATGCTTGACATTTAGTGCCCATTTATACTTCATCTCTCTCCTACACTGGGTAAAGAATGCGGTGATCTCCTCGAAATATGGAGACGTATTTTTAATGATAAAACTCCAGTGAATTAGAAGAATCAGAGCCTGGTTTTCCCAGAATGGGATCACGTTCAGACTTATTAAGGTAGGAGGTCCATAAAGCGCTCGGGTGCTAATAGTGTCGACCTCGTGAAATGTACACTGTTTGTACATTTTATATGCTGTGCACCCGAAGCCTCTTTTTTTTTTCGCTCGCAGTCTACAGTAGCTCGGCAATCATTCTCGTGCGCTGGGTAATCTGATGCGGAAATAAGTGTAGCACGTTTGGTTCGCATCCGTGTTTTAAGAAACAGGGATCCTACTTTGGAATCAAGAATTGGTGTAGGTTGATCTCAAAACCACGTTGGAGTTTGGGTCTTTCCGTTGTCTCTTCAGTTTTTTGGTTTCTAAATAATCCATCTTGTAGGCACGATATTATTTTGTGCTTGTTTGATGCTACGTTTTAGAAAAATCTCAGTCGCAACAGACTCGTTTCTTTAGTCAAATCCTTAAAAGAAGCCAAGTACTTGACAAGTGCAAGTGGGCTGCAGCCTCGTGCACCTGGTCGTAAGTAAAGCTTAATGGAGGGACAGATGAGAAAAAAAAGATTCCAACACAAGAAACAATGTATATGCAAAAGTTATGTAGGTTCAAAACTTCATTGGTAAATGACCGGAAGCTTGTATGGTAAATAGATGTTTTTTAGGTAGTGAACAACTCAACTTCCTCATTTAACAATGTGTGCACATTGCCGAAGATTTCAAAGAGGTGATTATGGGTGTCCCTACCTTAACTCCGAAGGACCGGACCGAGGCACATATTGGATAGAAATTCTGTGGAAAACTGCCACTTTGGGGGGCAGCGAGAAAAAAATGAAAAATAAAAGTTTTTCTTGAAATTCAATTGTACAGATTTGTACGAGACTATGGGAATAGTGTGGGAAAAGTTTCAGACACTTTGACCACCAGATTGAAAGATTATAATGTTTTAAGATTGAAGAAAAAAGAAAATATTCATGACTTTGTTTGATAAGGTGAGTTGACTTTAACTCTTCCTAGAGTGGGTTTTTAACACTATACATTGAGGGGTTGACATTTGCATCTTGTATCATGTAAGTTGTATACTTCCCAAATTTCAGAATTATAGGAGGAATTTTGTACTTGCTATCTGAAACTACCTAAATTACCCCCAAAAAAAATCTGAGGTAGCGTAATTTTTCATCCAGGCACTTGATTGGAAAAAAAATCACATTCCCTCTAAAGGGTAATATGTTCATATTTGTGTCAAGATCCCATGAACATCCAACCCAATTTAACTTTTTGTGTAACTACCCAAAATTTCTTGTAAACATACATTGGACAGCCACTCTCGGTCTTGTACAGATTAACAGGAATAATTCTGAGCGATATCAAATTAGTTGTTATTAGTCCAACAATTGTTATGGCATCCAAGTGTTGCAACTTGCACCCATCTCCTTGTTTTCATATCCAAGTGTCCTCTACCAGACATTTAAAGTGAAGCTAATACGTGTTTGAGAGGGAAAAAAAAGTATCCTAAACTTTCCTAGCAGTTCACCATGGTGGGCCCATGCAGGTTGTATCTACTTTTTTGGTAATTCAATATTTAATACGACACCCCCATTTCAAAATTGCCCCCACTTCAGTTTGTACTCAGTAGTTAGGGGAAAAGACACAATGAACCAGGCCCTACAAACATTTAAGCGTAACCCAATTTGGCATGTTGCGAATTACTAACAGCCAGCAACTAATTCATCAAACCAACAGGACCGAGTCCTTTACTTTTTTCATTTTCTTTTTGACTGAGTGGCAGATATTTGGGTAAGTGTCCTTACAAACACACAAACAAAAAGAGAGGGAGAGATGTTGGACTATGCATCAGGATGAAATGTCGTACCTCCCCTTCACGTGGTTGCCATTTGGAATGGAGAGGGGGGCCCTTACCCCACCCCCTTCCTTCTTCCCTTCCCCTTTTCTAACTGAATTTGTGGACGTAGGCCCTTTCGAATGTACGCCAAGATGTGATCGAATTCTTTTTGGATACACTTCATTTAAATGGTCACCATGCTATGTCCCATGTCGCTTTTGTTGCCTGCGGCCAATTACCAGGTGCCCATCCCTGAAATGGCATCCCAACGGAACAAAAGCCATTTGCTTGTGGACTCCATACAAGATAAGAATTTGAATGTGGGAAGAAGAAGAAGAAGAAAAAAAAAAAAAACTCAACTCGTGGGGGGACGAAACAAAAGAGTATTCAAACTTTCCAATTTAGGAAAGGGCCCCCCCTACGGACGGACAGAGGCCGGTTCTGGCTAGCTGTGCTTTCCAAGGAAAAAAGAAAAGAAGAGGAAACAGCCTGTTTAGCTTGCAACTGACCCAGTGAGTTTTTTTTTGGGGGGGGGTCACTTTTTTTTTTGGGTTATTTGATTTTTTTTTTTACTTGGGATGGACGGACGGACAGGTGCAACTGATCATCTCCATAAATGAATGACTAGTATAATATATATAAGTAAGTTTACCACGGGCTTTGGGTTTGCACTTGCAACCTACCAAGTGTACCAGCCCGCGCATTTGAAGCAGCCTCATAATAACTTAATGGTGGACGGAGACGAAATCAACAGGCCACCCATGTAGCCAAGGACAACGGAATGCAAGAAAATCATGACTCGGGTGAAATTGGGTCCACAACCAAAACTTACCTCTCACAGAATGCAAATGGGGCCGGGCCATGACGGATTTTCACCCCCACTTAAAACAGCCCATTGTGCTCAGAATGAGGAGTTTAACATCATCTTGTTGGAAAAAAAATTCAATTTTTTTCCCATGTTAGTACTAGTGTGAGAAACAGCAAGTGCAATTGAAATAATTTTTTTTGACAGAGTATGAATTTGTTAGGAATTTTTGAAGTGTTCACTGCGTCATGGCCCCCAAAGAGTCTGTAGACTACCTTATAATCAACAAAATCTGAATCCATAATGCTCATCTTACTACCTAATGCAGTCACAATATTTTTTTATCATGAAAGGCCTAAAAAATCAATTTTCACAGTGAATTTCACACTGAAAAGTTAAAAGTTCCTATTGAGATCATTGTTCACTCCATTATTGTCATATAAGGCATGCATTGTGGCCCACATTTCATGTACTAAAAAAAATCACAATGGGATCATTTCTTCGGTGACTACTATGGGTCATTTGACTGCAATGGGCTATTTAACCTTAATAGGAAGAAGAAGAAGACCATGTTTGTGCCACTATGCCATATGTGAAGGCCAAATTGGGCACTTAGGTGCAGGGTTATTTTTGTTTGTTTTTTAATTTTATGAAGTGTCAAAGTGGCGGTATAAAATGTTATGGTGTTGCTCTAAATTTCAACATTCATCGACATATTGGATAGAAAATATCACATTCATAGTACATATCACATGTCTCTAACTCTATTTTCATCCACAATCTAGCAATCCCATCCAAGCTTTTTCTTAATCCGAAGTTTTCTGGTGAAAATCTTCATGATTTTTTGCCATTTTTTAGCCAAATTTTTTTGGGTGCAATTTTGCATCAAAGAGCCAAGAAAAAAAACAAAAACTATTTAGGTGTCAAAATTGAATTTCTGCATCAAATTCTCGAGAGGGGAGGAGCCACATCACCTTACACCATCCACAAGATGCCATGTAGCAATTTTATATAAAAATGACTTCATTTATGCCACATTTGACCTTCACATAGGGTACATCAAAATAGTAGTACATTTGAATAGTACATTTGAAATGTACACATCTAGTACATAGTGGCACAACTAGTGTGGGTCTTCTACCTTACCTCCCTTTACTTTTGTTGATTCCACGCTTGTTGTTTTGGTTGCAAGGGAGCGAGTGAGCAACTCCTTTGGAAAGCCATGGGTTGGGGGTTGGGACAATTCAAGTGCACGGCCCCAAGTGGCCCAAGTGCGGCAATGGAGGACGCGGGCGCTCTTATTATTATTGTTGTTGTTGTTGTGGGTCTGCGTGTGCCAAGCATGTCGGGTTAGCAGTTTGAGTTCAGTGGGGGGAGGACTTCCAGAGCTGGCTCAGTGTACAATACAATGCAGGCTCAGCCTGAGACTGAGCCTGAGCCGGGAGGAAGAAGAGCCAGTGTAATTGGCCAGGGTCTCAGCACTGGAGCTCATGAGCATGTGAAAGCAATAACTTGCCCACTCAATCAATGGGCCGCAATCATATGGGGACCCAAATGGAAAATGAAGAAAAAGAAAAAGAAAAAGAAAATGAAGAAGAAAAAAAAAAAAAAAAAAAGAGAGAAAAAATAAATAAATTTAATGGGTTGTCAATTTTCTTTCTTTCTTTCTTTCCTGCCTGGCAGGAACAGACAAAATATCCCCTCTCCATGTCTGTAGCTACCAAGGTATATGACGTGTTTCCAGCTATGTCAAGCATTTGATTAACGAGCGTAAGGTAGGAGGTTCAGAAATCGCCCCCTTTAAGAGATGAAACTGAATTTGGGGGGAGGTGAAGCTTCTTAAAATATTTTTCAAAAATATTTCCTTGATAGACAAGTGGAATTGGCATCCAACCCAAGTCGTTTCATATTTTTTGGAGCTTTGTGGAATTAGTTATGGAGTTTTGAAGTTGGAATGGTATAGGGCTCTAAATTCGCCCACCTCTTAAAATGTACGTTGTTTGTACATTGTTGAAGGCTATGAAAAAGAAACATGTACATTGTTTGTACATTTGAAGGGGTGGGCGATTTTAGAGCTTGTGTGCTTTTAGAACCTCCTACCTTATGTCTAATTGAGTAATGGTAGGGGGGGGGGTCCCAATTAGGGAATAGAAATAATGAAGATTGGTTGGGATTTTCTTGTTAATTTTGACATGAAATTTGGAATAAGTAAAAATTAAGGAAGTATAGATTACAATCCAACTTGTTCTTGATGTATAGGCAATCCTATTTCCTAGCCTTAGGGGCAGAATGGAAATGAGGTAATCCTTGAATGGACCACTTTAGCAATTGAATGCATCTAGAAAAATTTACTTTTCTATTGCAAGAGCTAATCATAGTCTTTGAATCCACACATCTCTTTACAAGTTGCAAGTGGACAAATTTTGGGAGACCTATGGTCACAAATAGGTGCCTAACCTCCAAATCTTTTGAAAATTTATAAGTAATTCAAAAATGCTTAAAAAAATACAAAACCACTTGTATTAGGTTCCATGTCTATTTTTCTTTCTGTGAAAAATGATATAAAAATACTTTTGTGGTATGAAAAAAGCGGGCCAGCCCTTAAATGGTCGCTTTTAGAGCATACTACCATAAAAGCTTTAGTTGATTGATTTCCCAGCCTTGGATTATTGGTGTCCCAGCAGATGCCAATTATTGAGTCAATGGAACCCAATTATTGATAATTGGGCATTTGTGCTCAGATTGATGTGTGGCTTTGTTTGCGGATTGACAATCAGCATTCAGGATATTTTTCTAAGTCTTACCATCTATTTTCCTTCAATTCCCATATAGAACTGCTTTTTTTAAGTACCGAGTCTTTTTTTTTTAACTCTACATAGAAATTTTGTAGATTTTTTCATCAGTTTTTTTGATGTTTTCAAATTGCAACTGAGGTTTTTCCCAATTCCACTAGCTGACAACGAACTAACCGGTGGTTTTCTCCAAAAATTGATTCACAGTGATAAAAGTTTGGGTTCAATTTTCAAAGAAAAACATGATTTCACTTTTGTACAAACAAAACAACAATCCAATTTCCAATTTTTTTCAGGACATGTTTTTGCTTCTAAATTACATTATGATCTAGCTATCTAATTTTTCCCAATATTATGTAAATAGAATTATGCAAAACATTTGGTGGCTTAACCCTTAAATGACATGTTAGTGATTGTGGAAATCATCCCTTTTGGTATTGTGTGACATCATCTATTTAAAAAAAATACTCATTAGAAGTCAAGGTGTTATGTAAGACCTCCCCTTTTTGCATAAAATTCCAATGATAAACAATTGCACTTTTGTCATGCATAGGAAGATTCTTTGTCATAAATCTTAAAATAAGTTGGATTTTTTTTTAAACTAGTAGTTGGGTGTGAGTGACATTGGTCCATGTCAAATCAATAAATAAACTACAATGTTCATTGTTGAGTGTATATTATATATTGTGCTTGTAGTACAAATGTGACAAAGAATGATTCTTAAAATAGATGCCTAATTTTTCCAATTTTTTTGTTCAGAAGAAAAAAATCTAAGTTGAGGGATAATTTTATTTGAATTGTATGTCAAAACTTCATTTCCTAGGAAAGAAAAAATATTCAATAAAAGAGTGCTAATCTTGCCCTTCACTTAAAATAACATAAAACATTCTAAACCAATGAAGCAAAAGTCCCTAAAACACTATTGAAGAATCCACAAATACATGAGAAAAGCAAAAATCATCTTTATTGTAAGCCAAAGATTGAAGTTCATCCACCTCATCTTTCAAAGGAGGTGGTCTAAATTTCCAAAATTGTGGAGATGTGACATAAAGTGCAACTAAAAATAATAATTTAATGATGCCTTTTAAACAAAAGTTGTAGAGCATGATCCATAGATTATATCCACATGATTAGATCAATTGCTACACTCACAATTATTCTTCAATCAATTTGAAATCAAAAATTGAATTTTTTTTTCTTCTAAAATTTATTACATACTAAAGATTTGTAATTTTTGAAAGATTCTTTATCTTTTTCTTGATTTCAAAGCGTTAAGTTCTAATTATGGTGATGTTTAAAGATTTTTTTAATTTCACTTCTTTGTTGAAGTTGTTTTTGAAGGATCATTTTTTGAACTAAAAAAATTAATTTTTGAGGCTAGACATACTTGTACCCCTTAAACCATAGAAGAAAATTTATACCAAACAAATGTAAGAGAACTATCATAAAAATCTACAAATATTTATATGAATGAGAACACAAAAAATTTATATGCTTAGGATTTATGTTTGTGTTCATCTAATATTTGAAATTTGCACATCTCATCTTTTAGGGGTTAATCCCTAAAGGGCCAAACATCATTTTTTTGGCAACATAGCGATTTTGGGCAGCTCATTAGGAATGGAATTTTTATTTTTTTCATTGAAATTTTCACACAACATGTGCCCAAGGAGTAGCTTTAAGGCCCAACAATTTTTACAACTTTTGACTACATGATTAAAAAGTTAATGTATGATATGTAATTTTCAACATTTAGCAAGCAATCTGGGCAACAAAAAACTTCTTTGAAAATCGCATTTAAAAAAATAAATTTTTTAAAATTGGTTCTCTAGATTTATTTATACGTGAAAAATTTTGAACCATTCCATTTTGATTAATGAGATGAAAGTTATGAGTAGTTTTAGTTGTGAGTAGTTTTAGTAGGTAGTCATGGGATCTATATTCTAAAATAAACTTTAAAGTCCTTTATTTAACTCAATTTTCAATATTTTTGAATTTAAAAAAAAAAAAAAGGCATAATGGTTTATTACAACATTACAAACATTGGAATTGGCATTTTCCAATTCCATAATAAATTGTTAACAATTTAGTATTTTGAATCATTCTTTACTTCTTTCTACTTTCTATTTTTTTCCCTATATGTTGTACAATTCCAAATGATTTGAAAATTTTCAAGCATGTAGCCAACTTGCCTTGAAGAATGAATCTAAAGAGTAACCATCATTTTGGACATTTTTTTTATAATGATCTAACAGTGAAGCTGCCCAATTTTTTGCAAGGACAAAAAAAGGATTTTTGTTACTTCAAATGTTAATATGTTGCAATCTACATGATAGAAATCTCTGAATTTTTTTCCACATATTCTCAAACCAAAGTAATATAAAATCCTACAGTTAGATGTGTCCAAAAATGTTTTTTTTTTCAAAAATTTGGTACTTGTATTAGAGATGGCAATTTTGGAGCTTTTTTTTGGTGAAAATATAGTGAAAATCCTTTAGAGGTTAAGAATGTTATGAATCTCTTTCATCAACATCAATGGAATTTTTATTAAAAAAGATAAATAATAATAATCCATACTTTTAATTAAGTTTTTTTTAATTTAGTTTTGTGTGTTTGATATGTTGAGATCTTTTGAAGTGTGCATCTTGTGTCCCTATTCTTGGTACCGTCAGAAATCCCTCTAATGCATGCATAGGCTTCATTTCATGGTGTTTGCACCTATGGTGTGAAAATTATGGATTTCTTTTAGTTATTTTCAATTTGAAATTAAAAAAAAACTTTTACTTTTATTTTAGTTGTGGCAACAACACAAGGCACACTAGTGAATTTGACATCTCTTCCTTGCAACACAATCGTTGATGGCAATGCACGTTTATTAGTGCCAAAGCCCAAGTGAATTAATAATAAATATTCATAAAATTATAAAATAGTACAATACCTTTAAGTATACGTATAAATATCATCGTATGCAACTTATGAACTCTACTGTACGTATCTCCATTGGTAACTTACCACCGTGATTTCCTTTCCTTTCCTTTCCTTTTTTCTTTTTCTTTTTCCCCCTTTCCTTTCGCCCTTCTAATCATTGGAACCCATGATCCTTTTTTCCATTATTGCTATTAAATGGCTGCATGTGATAATAAAAGACTCAGGCCACTCCAAAGGAGACGGACCCTGATTAAGTTTTACTGTGGAAGGAACACTCAGGGGTGGATCTTTTCTTTCGGAGCATTTGGGATGAAAATTTCCACAAAGTCCAAAAAAATTTTAATTTTAAAATTTAAATGTCAAAGAAAAAATCCATAAAGAAAAAAAAAATCATTAGACAAAAATCATTTTACAGATCTGGTGGGATTGAGCCAATAAGAGGGGTACTTTACTTGACAAGCGATCAATAATTCAATTAATCCTGGAAGGAAGGAAGGAAGGAAGGACCCGCCTAGGACCATGAAAAGAACATGAAGAAAAAGAAAAAGAAAAAGCAAATCATTGGTTTGTGTGCTTCATTTTTTCCATATATTTGAGTAGAAATTTTTCTTAAGAAAATTTATACTTCAGAGATGCAATCAGACACATGCGGTTCTTTATGAATCCTGAAATTTTCAGGGTTTTTTTTTTCGTGAAAATTTGAAATTACTATGATTTTTTTAAGAGAACATGAAGAAAATTCATATCTAATACAAAACATGGTTAAAATTTCTTGAAATTTTGGTTTCGGGAAAATATTATAGTGTAAGTATGATATCATGGTGTGGACCAAAAATGTGTGTCATTCCTTAAATCAAAAATCAACAAGCCATGGTTATAGGCTCAGTGTTCAAACTATAATAAAATGTTTAATTTTGTGAATTGTTCAAAAATGAATTAAAAAAACTCAATATAGGAAAATGACAATGAACTTGGTTTTGGTTTGAGTGTAAGCCCAACTTAGACCATAACCTATTTCTCAACCAATCATAACTTTAAAAATTCAAGTGGTCAAACCACCCTTCATACCTTCATCCTTCATTCCTTCCAAGTTTCCATCCATGTTTCCATCACCTCAAATTAATTTAGAAAAAACTAGAATAATGTTAGATAGTTATCTTAGAGCTCTTGATACTTGAGCAAGTTTCTACTTTCTAGTACATACATATCTATATAAGCAGTCATTTTCTTTCTTCCTAAAGTATAAGCCCTTGGGGTCACTATTTGAAATGAATATCCTATGAACATTTCACATGACAATTCTGGAGGCACATACTTTAAAATGTTCATTTGTCAAACACATTGTTTATGTACTTTTGTTTTGTTTTTAAAAAATGAAAAGAATCATTGCAATAAAACACGTGAAACACAAAACAGTCAAGACACAAAGGCTACTCCATGAAGAGATAAGAGCAAAACCGAAAAGGAAAAGCAAGTAAAAGGCAAGTTGTTTTGTACTCTTTTGAACCCATAAGTGCACCACAAGTTAAGGGAAAAAAGGGGGAAAAAAATATATTAAATGACTATGTGTTCAAAATGAAAATCTACCCAGCGAGATGCTCTTGTAAGATCCAATCCACCAAGTCAAAGCATCTCTCCCAAACCATGACCAACAAAATCATGTTCCCCAAACACTTTAGCCGACTGTTTGACATGAAAGCAGTTGGTTGAAGAATCACATTGCCAAGTTCATGTCCAGCTACAGAGAAACAAGTACATGAAAAAGACGGCAACTGATGAACGTGATGCCACCACCACGATTGACCCAACGTCGTCTTCATTCGTTGCAGTACAAACATGATCCCTGCTACTCTAATTCAAGAAGTATGGACCGATCCACAAATTCAACACAGGAATGGGATGGTCCAATTCAACATACACGGACTCGCCAAAACAAGCTTCGATTCACTTCGTCATTCAAACAGCCATATCATGAGTTTGAAAGAAAAAAAAAGGTTGAATTGCAACTTACACAAAAGTTGCAGTTCGTCGGTCTTGCACAAGTACAATTACATAAATATTACATATGAACTTGAAGCGAAACACACAAGTACAGTTTGGGGATAAAACGAAGTCCGAAGATCGACATATGCGCACTCACAAAGGAACCAGAAATCTATAAGTGCTAAATTGAAGTCGAGGTCTGAATGTCTGATCAGCTAGTAACTCGGGCAGAGGTTCCCTTGGATCACTGGGCACGTACTCGACTCGTCGCTATTACTGACGGAGCTCACACATCCGATCCGGACATACATAATGGCAATAACTCCTGTTGTCCCCTCCGCATAAACAAATCACTGAGCACGGAGACTTAGCGAGGCTACTTAGTCATTACCCCTGTCATTAAAGACTGATCAGAGATCGACATCTGAAGCTCGTTAAGCACGTTCAAGTAATCGTGTCTCTGAAGCAGAGATTAATTGCATCTCCAGGAGACAGAGATTTCAAGCACAACGGCATGCATTAGAACTTGAACGCCATGTCCACTCAGTCATCTCATATAAAAATATGTGCAGATAGTTGCTAGTAAGATTCCACTGTTAAGCCGCGCGCTACAGTATTTGCACATGATTCTGAGATTCAAAACTTAGTGCCCGCCCAGGACTGAGCAGGATCCACATGAGGTCTAAGTCTAGCGCTCAAATCAAATTAAACGGTGGATCGTGCTCTTTTACCTTCACATCGAATGAACGCCGCTGTATTGCAGACGAATTACCTCCTCTAGCTTCAGCAAGCTGTGCAGAGCATCGACAACTTCTGCATCCGCAATTGCAAGCTCCGGTACTAGCTGTTTAATTTGCATCGAAGCACGAGTGCATGCTGTGCCACCTTGAAATGACCTTGCAACAGTCCATGTGAAATCGTACTCTGTAAATCTAACATACAACGTTACCCCCAAACTGCAACAGCAGCTTGATAACCAATGCCTTGATCGAATACGCGCAACGCAGAGAAATGAGGAAAAAAATCATAAGGACAGAATTAATGGAGAGAGTAATTAAATTTCAGATACCACATTACAACTTGACAGTGAGAACAAAAGAACCCTCCGGAATGGGTTGCCAATATGGTAGTATGTACTACAACAGCGCCAGTCACGTGAGCCATGCACACATCCACTGCGTGAGTAATTAAGTATTTCGAAGGGAGGCCGGGCTCTAAAACAAAAGATAGACATGGATGCTGCAGGCCAATGCTCACAATTCATCGCAATGAATTCCCAAGCTGTGCGTTGATTCTCTCGATCTTATGTGATTCAATGTAACTAATCATCTAAAATGGGCCAGCTAGATGACTCCCCTAGCTGCTACTCTTCATCTTCTACATGCTACACTGGAGCCAGTGAGATGAAGCGGCCTCGGAGCCTCACCTCATGGTACTGTACAGACAGGACTACAGGAGTCATCGTGATAATCTTCTCCACAAGCTAGCGAGCTAGCGAGCTAACTAGCCAGCTAGAGGCGACCTGTTTCGAGCTATAAAATTAGTTGGGATTGGCAACTGAATAAAACTGAGCGAGAAACACCTACACTACCCCGATCGATCGATCGATCTCTACAAAAGTAAAACGCTAACTGGTTGCTATCTACGCTTCATGCAGAATGCCGTGGAATCAGGTGGTGGTGGTGGGAAACGTACATAAAAAAGATGGTCTTATTGTGATCAAATCTTTAACTTACAAGCCCCCCAAATGGAAACGGGCAGCAAACTCGGCCACTCACTCCCCCAGTGCTGAATTGCTAGACGAAGCAACGAGAGCGCGAGCGAGACGGTAGCTGATGGAGGTGATACGTGAAAATTCTGAACATCGATGAGCACAGAATTAGTACTCAACCGCATGAAAGGGAGGAATCAAACTAGGCGGAAGTGCAAGCTCGGGAGTACAAGCTCCCGATCAGAGGAAAAAGAATGGGTCCATCAGGCGCTCGCCGTTGGGGAAGATGAATGCTAAGTGCTTAGAATGGTGAGCAAGGTTGCCGTTGATAGAGGTTTGTCAGGGCTTAGACTTCCCCATGGTGTGCTTGTTGTTGTGCATCCACACCTTGAGCACATGGCGCTTGACCCCCACAGTAGTGCAAAACTCCTGCACTGCGGCTTCGTCGTGCTTCTGGATGCGCCACCCGACCTTCTCCGCGAACGCGCACATCTGGTCCTTCTGCTCCGTGGTGAATTTGGTGCGGAAGCGCTTCTTTATGGCGGACGGCGAGCGCATGGACATCATCATGTGGCCTGCTGGTCCGTCGTCGGGCTCGTCGCTGTCTGTCGGCCCGCCGCCCGCGCTCAATGCCGCCATCGTCAAGGGAGTCATCTGCCCCAGCTGCTGGCTCGTCGGCAACGCTAGTGTGGACGTAGTTGTGGTCGTGTTTGCTGTTATCCCGGGAGCTTGTGGAAGCTGTGGAGTGGAGAGCAACTTGGGCTTCAGCTTCTTGCAGTCGCAGACGATTTCGCCTTCGACCTCGCGGCGATGGAAGTTGCGGTGGCAGTCGCAAGCTGCGCAGCGAAGCGCATCCACGGAGCCGTCCTCGCCGCCAGGCATAAACTCGCCGCACCCGTCGATGGCGTGGCCACCAATGCTGGCGGCGTGGTTCTTCTGGCACTCGCGGTACCGCACCGTCCCTTTCTTCACCACACTCGACTGCTGCTGTTTCCCCGCGCCGGCTTCTGTCACCGCCACCACGGCTTGCCGCACGATCTCGCGCGCCTGATCTGCAGCCACATGGTGATCACCTTTCGGACCTCCATTGCCGCTCGGCGTGTTCAGCAGCTTCAGCTTCGGTATCTCATGACCGTGCACGGGGAGCACTGGCGTGTTGGCGTGAAAGCTGTTGGAGCCGGCTTGCTGCTGTTGCTGCAGCTGCGGCGACGGCAGAAGCAAAGAAATGGGGGTCACGGGAAGTGGCTGGGGTTGCTGCGGATGGGGCTGCGGATGCTGGGGCTGGGGCTGGGGCTGGGGATACGACTGCGACTGCGGTGGCGGGTGGTGATGCGCGTGCTGTTGATCGCCACTCTCGCGCCTTTCTGACCCCAAATCCATTGCACTGAGCTCTACCAAGTCTAGCTACCTTCCGCCGCCGCCGCCTCCCGGGCTTCCTAATTCTCCCACCACCACATGACCCCCCCGCTCCTCCTGCCAATGCCTCCACCGCGCGGTCGTTTTCTTCGTCGTCGTCGTCGGGAATATTTACGAAACGGGTTTCGTAACTTTTCTTCTCCTTGCAGTTGCTGCGCAGGGATGAGCTGACCATACCCCCTCAGTCAGTCTTTCGGACCGTGCTGGCTTCTCCCCCCTCGGGAACCTCTCGTTCACGCCACTGGAGCTCACAACACCAATACTAACCTCATCGCTGCCCACTCACTCACTCACCACGAACTCTTTCCACCAAATAGTTCAGCCGATTGCACTCACGTTCTCCAATATTCCAAATTAGGAGCTCCGTGTCTCACCCAACAGACAATCAAAGTCCGTGCTTCAAATGCTCATATTCCATCACTGCTGCAGAAAAGTTCCAACAGCCAGACCGAGCTCGCAATCAGAACGCTCTTGAATTATACTCCCGGCGCTTATTCGAAACGAAACCAAAGGAAAGTCGTACTCAAACCAAAATATAAGATGGGAAAGATAGTACTCATCAACAGATTGGAAAAGCAAGCATTGCAAGAGCCAGGAACTGTCGATACAGCAAAAGAACCCCCTAGCTAGCTAACTCCAGATGTGCAGTCTCGCTTCACCCCCAAGCTCCCTAACTCCCAAAACTGGTGTTTGAAAGCTCAACGCCTCTTTATATGGCGATGAGATGACACCCCTTCGCTCGTCACACTCTCTCAGGTGACATGGTCTCCACTTATTGAAAAAACAATCTATCTTCTTCCCCAAAAGAAGCCCCTTTCTCAACCAACAAAATCTCAACGAACACCAGCGTCGGCGTAAGCGTCGTCACCGTGACGCCCTGTTCTCATCACTCACTCACACACTCTCTCTATCCCTCACTCCCTGAGCCTCAAGATATTAACTCTGGGAGCTCTTTCTAATAATTTCCGCATGCATCACGGCAGTCAGGAGCCCACATCACTAGAGACAGAATCTAAGAATCATGGAGGGAAAAACCGGTGCTCATCAAAGTCCACCCCAGTCACCCCCTTCGCCGCTGCTGTCGGAACGAACCTGGATCCTCCACCCTCAAGAGTCGGGAGGCCAAAGGGCTTTGATTGATAAGCAAACTAACAACCCACACGCAGGCAAAGAAAGGTCGCAAAAGCATACACTCCACTCACAACCCGCCCGCCCGCCACAAGGGTAAACTCCGTTCCCACCGTGAATAATCACTCACGGCGTGGGCATCAAAAGGGGGGGCAGCAGATGTAGTCCTAAAACTTACTACTACTCCGTCACTAAAAGTAGTATTCTACAAGCTAAGAAACCAAGGCGCAAACGCCACCCAGCCAAAGTCATACAATCCCAAAGCCACGAAGACGGGTGGTTCAGGTATTATACTCGTCGTCCTTCACGATGAAGACGCTGCCCCCCGTGCCTTCCTTCCGCAATCATGTCGTCCACCAGGCGCTTCTCTCTCTCTCTTTCTCTTTCTCTTTCCTGCTCTCTCTCTTTCTCTACTCTGTCTATCTTTCTGTGTTGTTCTCTGTTTCTGTTGTTTCTGTTGCTAAAAGGAGTTGGTCTCCTCCCGCCCGCGAGATGGACACGAAATTAAAGAGCTCCGTACGACTGACGCGGAAGTCGGTCCCGGGTGGCAATCAGCTTTGTTCCATTTGGGTTGGGTAACTTGGGTTGGTTCGATTTTTTTTGGTTTCCCTTTGGTGGGGGTGCCTCAGTTGGGTTGGATGCGTTTTCCAGGTTGGGAAAGATTCGCTTCGCCCGGGTGGTCAAGGCGCCACTATTGCAATCCACGCTTACTGTAGGGCGCGTGCGCGCGGGGAGCGCGAGCAGGAGGGATGGACGGGAGTTTTTCAGGTTTTGCCGGTTACGGATGCCGAACGTTTTCGGTGCGGCCACGGGATGACGGGGAGGAAGTGGCGAGGAGACGGGTGAGGAGCTTTGTCGCTCACGCCGGTGGGGGTGGTTGCAACCCAAAATGTTGGCGGATTTCTGCAAGAATTTCTGCAAGAATCTGACCCCACTCCGGTGCTGGCTAATGGATTTGCGCTACGAACTATACTAGACGAATTGGTGGGGGGAAATGAAGGAAGAAATGGACGGAAATTTATCTCAAAGAAAAATATTTGATGTGCCATGCGTGGATGGTGATAGGCAATTTTGTGGGTGAGTTGGAGCATGGATGGATGATTCTATCCATTTTTCCCTTCCCTTTCAACAAATTTTCAACGGAATGTTATCTCATTTTTGGCAATGACTTATAATATCAAGATTTGCAAAAAAACTTGGATGAAAAATATAATAATGATGATGATAATAATAAATATTTCATGAATGAGCCTAAACATATGGATGATTCTACCCATTTCTCCCTTCCTTTTTGACAAATTTTTTATTGAATCTTATCTCATTTTAGCAATGATTTGTAATATTGGGATTTGCCAAAATTTGGATGAAATATAATAATAATAGATATTTTATGAATGAGCCCAAACATATGGATGATTTTATCCATTTCTCCTTACCTTTTGACAAATTCTTTCCAAAATCATACCTCTTTTGGGCAGTGACTACTTCATCACTCAGGAAAATGGGTAGAAAAATGAATAAAAACTATCAAATTCTTTTCATAATAATATTAGAATCACCAATATTTGGATGGAAATCACTAATAATAGAAAATAATTTCATAGATGAGTGTAAATGTATGGAAGATTCCATCCATTTTTCATAACATGCATGCATTCCAACCAAAAAAATTGGTATAGAGGATGTCAACATCACAAAGTTTAAACCCTATGGTTGATCAACAATTATCATGTGGTTATCGTTGTTTCATGGGTTCGCATATTAATTACAATTTATTACATCATTACAATGCATTACTTTGCATTATTATCGCATCGTTACAATGCATTACTTGCACCTACATCATAACGATGTGAAGTAATGCATCGTAGTGAAGTAATGCATCGTAATGATGTGATAAATTATAATTAACGTGCAAACCCATGAAACAATGATAACCACATGATAATTGTTGATGAACTATAAGGTCTAAACTTTGTGATGAATCACATGACTATAATAGTGTATCCCAATACACCAAGTATGGTGTTTCCTTGGTGGGCGTTGAGAGACCAGGAATCATTTGTGCCCACTTTGAGAGACCTTTTAGGGCGAATCCGGGTCAAAACAAGTAAGTTTATCCATTTCTCATGGATTATCTAAATGGAGGGCAAAGATTTTGATTTCTACAAATTTTTAGAGTTGCCACCAATAATGGCAATTTGTAGTGAAACCTAGATGAAAAGTAAATGGACTCCACTTAAATAATGGGAGGTGAAAATGGGTGAAAATAAATGGACAAACTTTCTTATTTGGATGGCAATATTAATAGTTGTGAGTTTTCTTTCAATGTAGGATCTTAGAAAAATTTGACAAGAAATCCAAAAGTAGAAAGATCTAAAATCATTCACTTAAGATAAAGTCAAAATTACAAATCAGAGTTGCTACCTCCTTCTCAAAATAAATCTAGGGTTTCTAAATATATTTGTCCCAAATCAAATTCGAAATTTGTTCTCTACAACTTAATGAACAACAAGTAAAGCTAGTTCAAGCACCCAAAAGCAAAATAATCTACAAATACCACATTCCATAGACTTTATAGCAATTCAATCCCTGCAAAGGGGATTGAAATGCAACCTCTAACCATCCAAAGGCGAAAAATTCAACCCACAACTATACCAAAGCTACTACTAACAAATCTTATGCTGAGAATTTCTTGGAGTTGAATTACAAGACATTATCGGAAATGAATACATAGGACATCAATGGACATCACTACACTAACACTACTTGAAGAATGATCAAAATTAATACCACTAGAGTAGTTCCAAAAAGGAAAAAAATTGTTGATTTCGCCACTTGTTTTCAACATGTGCCACTTCACTGTTGACTTCCATTCTTTTACACCTAGTGGGATTTAGTAGAAGCTACTATAACTACAAAATCCTTTGAAAATAGGAGTTACTCTCACACTTCTCTAGCCATTTCTAGGAAACCTTGGATTTATTTTGAGACGGAGGTAGTATTTTTTGCTTGTAGGCAAATGAAAATCATGAATTATTATTTTTCACTTTTAGGGGGGGAGGGAAGATTTACATTATTTGTGAATTTTCAAAGTCAAACTTTGAATAAACTTTAAAGTATCCTATAGATGCAAGTTTCAAGTGCTTTCAACAAGAACCAAAACCACTCACTAACAACTCTATTACTTTACAACCACATAGTACCATGTGTAAAATTGTAAACATTCTATACATCATATAATTTTGCCAAACATATTGAAGTTCTCATGGGCATGCAAGCCAGTTTGGTTTCATATTAAAATCTAAAGGTGGCATAGAGATATCTCATGTCCTTAATTGTGTGACCCCATTGGATGTAGGATCACAATAAAAGGTGTAACAACAAATAAGGCTCAAGTCATGGTGTAGAACAAGTCAAAATAGTGCATGAGATAACAACCCCCCATTGATGATATTCCAAGGTTATAGAATTTTTTAAAAATAGATTTCAACTTCTTTCTACATAAATTATGTGGGCTACACTAGTTTTTTATCCCAATAATAATTGCTAAAATATTGTATTAATGTTATTATGTAGTCAAATTGATAAGATTTTGTTCAATTGATGAAAGTATATTCAAATTGGATGAAATATGTTGATAAAAATGAATTCTTGATGCATCTTTGACATTGAATTAATAAATATGGCAATTTTTTGCTAGGAAAAATAGGGTGAGGGAGGAAAAGAGGGATAAGTAAAAGCCTCTAAGCATCTTCAATTCCATTGTCATTTTCACGCTTATTATTGACTATTGATTCTTCCACAAACTTGCTTCTACTTGTACAAATTCAAGGAATGGACCACCTTGCATGTGGATTGTAATTATAGATAAGTAAAAACTTAAATTCAGATAGTGTAAAAATTTAAGATGTATTTATTATAAATGATTATATTTTGGGAGCAACAAGTGTGTTTTTTGTTTCTACACTAACATCAACAATGTCGGAAGGAAGAGAAGGTGAGTGCCTCTCACCAATCAAAGAAACGGAGGACGTTTGGCTCACAAGATGTGAGAAGGCAGATCAATGTGAAAAGGTGAAGAAGTCAATGGACAAATAATAGAGAAGGCGATGGATAATCATATCAAAGGGTCACCCAATCTCTTTGGCAATGGCCTTGAGGTCACTCTTGTACAACCTTGTTAGAAGATTTTTGAGGCCTCTTGAAGACTATGAGTTATGAGACTATAGGGAACTTGGGAAGTGGGAACAAAGCTACATCGGTAGTTTAACATGGTCAAGAGACGACCATGTTAGATAATATTATTTATTTTATTTTATAAATATTTTTAAATAATAATAAAATAAAATTATTTTTAAAATTTTGAATTTTTTTATTATATAATAATTTGGCATCCTACAATGGTTCCTAATAAGGAGAACTGCCCTGAAATAGTCTTCCCAAAGCCTCAAATCCCCTCTAATGACCCAACACTTAATGTCCTTGCGTTGTTTCAAGGTTAACCCCTAAAGGTTTTTTACTATGTTTTCACCAAAACGTTCTAAAATTGCCATTTCTAGTACAAGTACCAAATTTTAGAAAAAAATTATTTTTGGACACATGCAACTATAGGATCTTGTAGTATAGTGGTTTGTAAAGAAGTGGTAAAAATTTCAGAAATTTCCGCCACATAGATTGCAAGATTTTAGCATTTGAAGTGACAAAAATCTTTCTTTTGTCCCTATGAAAAATCGGGCAGCTGCACTTCACAAGGTCACATTTTTATGAAAAAATGTCCAAAACAGTGGTTATTCTTTGGATTCATTCTTCAAGGCAAGTTGGCTACATGCTTGAAAAATTTCAGATTATTTGGAGTTGTACAACATATAGGAAAAAAATAGTAAGTAGAAAGAAGTAGAGAATGATTCAAAACACTAAATTGTTAACAATGGTTGTATTATTGTAATAAATAATCTACACCTAATGATTTTTTTTTCTTTCAAATTTTTTAAAAATTGAATAAGATAAAGGACTTCAAAGTTTATTTGAGAGTAGAAAATATATAACT
The DNA here is from genome assembly GCA_950106755.1 of Climacium dendroides. Classification (NCBI taxonomy): domain Eukaryota; kingdom Viridiplantae; phylum Streptophyta; class Bryopsida; order Hypnales; family Climaciaceae; genus Climacium; species Climacium dendroides. The sequence goes on from OX467084.1 coordinate 39,179,631, forward strand.
GCCCTGCAAACTACCCCAAACTAAAACTCCTCATAACTTTCATCTCATTAATTGTAATGGAATGATTTAAAGCTTTACAAGTATATATAAATTTAGAGAACCAATTTTTAAACGTATATGTTGTACAATTCCAAATAATCTGAAATTTTTATTCCAAGTATATATAAATTTAGAGAACCAATTTTTAAAGAAGTTTTTTTTGTTGCTTGCCAAACATAGAAAATGACATATCGTACAATATCTTTTAGACCATGTAGTCAAAAGTTATGAAAACTGTTGGGCATTAAAGCTACTCCTTAGGCACATGTTGTGTGAAATTTTCAAAGAAAAAAATAAAAACTCCATTTGTAGTGAGCTGCTCCAAATCGCTATGTTGCCAAAAATCACCATTTGGTTCTTTAGGGGTTAATACGGTGGGTTTTGGGGGTGCTATTTTGCCCACATTGAATTATTATTTCAATGGCCAGTGATTCAAATACAATGCCACCACCACAGAATACGGTGTGTTTTTATTTCTGTTTTCTGATGGGGAGAGATAAATTATGCTTGTTGGGGGGGTTGTGAGTGAGTGGCTGCTCCGAAGTGGATTTGGAAATGGTAGGCTACTGTCGGTGAATATTTTAGAGTAGAGATTCCCAAAAAATTGCAAATTAAAAATGACATTTTGTACAATCGAAATTCCAAAATTATACTCCCTCCATCTCAAAATAAATACGGGGATTCCCAGAAATGGCTAAATTAGTGCATGACTAGCTCCTATTTTCAAAAGATTGTGTAGTTAGTTATTGTAGCTTCTATTAAATTGTACTAGGCGTGAAAGAATGAAAGACAACAATGAAGCAATACATGTTGAAAATAGGCAACAAAATCAACAAAATTATGTCCTTTTTTAGAATTGCTCTAATGGTATTAATTTTGATCATTCTTCAAGCAACATTGTTAAAGTGATGTCCATTGACGTCTTCTATATTCCATTCAAACAAGGTCCTATGATTCAAGTTTGAACAAGAGGTCTCTTGGTTTGTTCTATAAAGTTGTGGGCAGCGTTTCTTTTTCACTGTAGAACTTGTGTTCCTGGCAGCATGCCATTGCATTATATTTGGAGGGATGTCAAGGTATTTGTTTCTTTATGTCAGAACTAGTGTTTAAACGCCAGAAAAAAAAACACTTGGTTGTGGGTTGAGTTCTTCACCTTTGGTTGGTTAGAGGTTGCATTTCAATACCCTTTGCAAGGATCAAATTGTTATATGCTGTCGAGAGCATGATATTTACAAATTCTTTTCCTTCATGGTCTTTTGAACTGGCTTCTCCGTTGTTGTCCATCAAGTTGTGGGGAGCCAATTTCGAATTTAATTAGGGACAAGTATATTTGGAAACCCCCAATTTATTTCGGGGCGGAGGGAGTACCATTGAAGGGGGACGGTATAATGGCTCTCTTGAGGGGGGAGGCTCCCCCGGCACCAGCAAGCCCAAGTGGCTGGGAGGGACGATGTTACTGCTGGGCCTTTGGGTACTTTGGCCAGCTTGGAGAGCTGTGACGGGAGAGGCAGTTCGTAATTTGGGTTGTAGTTTTGTTTTATTGGCTTTGTCCTTGGGACAGAGACTATGGTTTTAGAATCCAAATTTTCCAAATCCTATCTACAACTGCATTCACACTATACAACAACGTAATGAGGGGTGGAGAGGTGGGGTCTGATTGGTCAATAAATTAACATTTGACAAAGCCTCCTGGTTACCCCATTTTTTGTTTTTTAAACAAACGGAGGGAAGAGAGAAAACCAAAGTACGAGCCACCTCCATTGCTAAACCAGAAAAAGGAAACCAAAAAAGAAATACAAGTGCTAAACCAACCAAAGGGAAAGAATGAAACACCATAATTCCAACAGTGAGATATAACTTTTGTACTATATTCCCCAAAAGCTAATTAGTTTTCGTATCTTCTAAGAAAGTTTCACCAAAAATTGAGTTCATAGAAACCTGCCCAAAATCCATTTTGTTCCCCAAGGGGATTTAGGGGTTAAGGAAATAGGTTTATAATAGAATGTCCAAAATTTGAGCTCTGAATTGCTTTTTTCAAGTCAGTATAAATTTTTGAATACAAAAGTATTGTAAAACCCTAAATGGATCATATATACTTCTCAAAATTTAGAACATGGACTCAGTTGTGATCCAGTTTTGGGTACCCTGCAGATTGCCCATGTGGTCCTCATTGGTAACAGGTTAATCACAATATAGCATGTATTTGCTACTTGCTAATAAAATCAACCCTTGTAAATTATGGCCTAAAATGTGCACTTTCTAAACATTAAAACCTACAGTCAATTATACATGCATTCATAATCATGACTTTGGAAATTCATAGTTTATTCATAGAGTGTCCAATAAATTATTTTAAGAGAATTAAAAATATCTTTTCAATTGAGAACAAGATTTAATAGGAACTAACATAGTTAAATAATGGGAGTATGCTTAAATGCTTATCAAGATGATTTTAAGTTTAGTTTCCATAATTTATGCCCTAAACATCCCATAATAAAAAAAAAAACTTCCCATTGCTAGAGCTCAAGTAACTTTGGAGCAATGGATAGAAAAAAATATATAGAGAGTTCTCAAAAGGCATTTCTCCATTAAAAAAAATTGTCATTTTGTAAGTCACTTAATCCTCAAAGGAATAAATAGCATTTTTGGCAACACAAAATTTTGGGTCATCCATTTACTAATTGAATTTTCAAATTTTTTTCTTTGAGTTTTTCATACATGTGGTCAAGGAGTAGCTTCAAGATGCAACAATTTTCATAACATTTGACTACATAGTTAAAAAGTTATTGTATGATATTTGGTTCCTTTCAAAACTCAAGCAGCCCAAGCAACTTAAAAAAAAAAACTTTTTGTAAAAATAAAAATTTGAACTTGGTTTTCTATATTTACATATATTTGGAAAGTTTTGAATCAATTTTTTTGGAAAATTATGAGAAGTTTTAGCGTACAGGAAATTATTGAATCTCTATCCGAAAATAAACTTTGAAGTCTTGTTTTGAACTCAATTTTTGATTTTTTGGAAAATAAAATGAAACATAGGATGGAAATTGTTTATTACAACATTACAACTATTGGGATTGGAATCTTTCAATTCAATAACTAAATTCTTAACAATTTAGTATTTTAATCATACTTTACCTCTTTCTACTTACTATTTTTTTTCAAGTATGAATATGATATATTTTTTGTTGAATTTTTTTAACATGTATTTCCAATTTATTTCTTCAACATATTACAAAGAAATGCAAGTTTTAGGACATATTCATTTTTAGGTAAAAGTTTGAAAGATGAAACTCAACCATTTGGAAAGAGTTGAAAATACCTTTGTATGAAATTCAAGCATTATCTTGTGACTGATCAAGTTTCTTATTCTGAAATTTTAGGAGGGTGAACACTTACAAGTTAGCTAAAGGATACTACAATTGGATTCTCTAACCTTAAAATGTTGGGCTTGTGACTGTGGAAATCATCATTTTCAAATCTCAGTGTGAATCATTTGCTTAAAAATTTCCCCAAGAGCATTTGTTAACATCAAACTATTGAGCGCGAGACCTCCCCTCTCTACACAAAATTCAAGGGTTGATCATTTACATTTCTATCTTAAATAGAAGGATTTTCTATCATCCATTGGACACTTAGAGTTTGCAACAACGTTACAAGATTAATGAATAAACATAGATGGAGATTACAACCGTGCTTTTGGATACAAGTATTTTGAAGCAATTTTGGGCTTTTGATAGAAAGTACAACATTTTAATTTATTTAAAATTAAATGTAGTTTTAAAAGAACAACACATTCAATCACCATCAACTAATCACCATTTGCAAGTTGGGATTAGTAGGATAAGCTTGCCCCTAATCCTGTCTTTGCTAATGGCCAGTGCAAGATTACAATCAGTCAAGTATAGATTAGTAAGCTTAGAAGTAATAAGCAGGTGTCCAAGTTGCATAGGCTGGAGTAGACACTCTGTTTTGCCGATGTTGCCTACACTAAATAGTGAACATAGGTTGCATAAATAATTAGGTTGCTTTACCCTAAAAAAGTTACTTTACAAGCCATCAAAATTCAACAAATATTTCTAAAAGTATTTTCATTTGTATTCATGGAGGTTCATGAGTCTTAATTACAACAACATCCAATTCAAAAGTAATGCATTTTTGGATGGTAACAGTGAATATTCATATATTATCATAGTAATACCAAATAGTGAAACTAGGTTGCCTGAATAATTAGGTTGCCTTATCCCAAGAAAGTTATACTACAATCCATCAAATTCAATAAATATTTCTACAAATATTTCCATTTCTACGCATAGAAGCTCATGAGTCTCAATTACAACAATACCTAATTCAAAAGTAGTGCATTCTTGTATGGTAACAATGAATGTTTATATAATGTCAAATTAGTGTGCGGCAACCTAATTTCACCATTTAGTGTAGTCTCTATGGACTTCTTTGGCTTGAATGTATACTTTATATGTACTATTAATATTGAATACATTGAGTGACCATTTGTCATACACTATTGTAATGAAGGTCAATGTTATTTGGGGTGAGTATATCCATTTGTGGACCTTAAACCCAATTTGGTCGTAATTCATCATTCATCTTTTGAAATATTAATCCAATGCAGATAGGGACCAAATTGGATTCAAGGGCCATAATGGGTATACCCATACTCACCTTATTAGTGGCATAAAGAGCATCCTCAAATCCAACTAGTATATTGACCCTCCAAATTTATTTTATCTTTTAATTCACATGTAAATTAGAACTTGGAATTTTTTTCATTGGAAGTGCATTCCAAAGTACTTTAGGTAGATACAAGAAAACTCAAATCTAGACATTGAATAGCGAAAAAAAAATCATTTCAAATGCTAGTTAAAAGACAAAGATTATAGAGGACCTGGCAAAATTTTGCCCGTGGAACTCCAAAATCAATAAGTATCTATTCACAAGATTCAATATTTATAATCCCTACCAAAAAAAACTAACCCTTCGTAACTTTTGCATACAATATCTAAATGTTGAATTCTTTAGTGCATTCAAAACCCTCCTTTTACTTGCCAACAAAATATATAAAATTTTGATTTTGTCTCATAATAGTAAATTAGCACACTAGTAAAAAGTGGTGTTTTAGAGGTGTCCACTTGAGCATCAAATTATAGCTAGGTTCTTGTATTTCTATTTCCTTGCAGTAAAGGCTCCCTTTATTTGTGTGTCAAATAAATAAATAAAATTGAAACTATAGTGATGGTCAATAACAACTGATCCAAGTTTTCCCAATATGATGAGTATGTCAGTATTTGTTTGCACAAATCATGGAACTTTATTCATTCATTCATTTATTTGCACAAAAGTAACCGAGTTTTCAATTGCAAAGAATGGAAAAAATACAGAAAACCGCCAGCCAACAAAAATGGAAATATTGTGCAAAAGGAAAACTTCCCAACCAGTCATTCTGTAGGTACATTTATTTTTAAATTTGGAACTAATGAAGAGACTTACATGATCTATTCATGGTGCACATGCTTACATATCCATCAATATATCCTACGTGAAGGTCAAGTTTGCCATAAAAATAAGTGATTTTTGTAAAAAAAAAGAAAAAAATGTTATATGTCGTATGTCATCTTGTGAATGGTGTGAGGTGATGTAAAATTCAAAGAATCTGATATGGAAATTCAGTTTTTACACCTAAGTGTTGTTTCAGACTTTTATATACAATAATCTAAGCTCAACAAAAGTTAGGGCTGTAAAAAGTGAATTGTACAAGATTAGCTTGTAGGAATTCAATAACTAAGTAAAGTTAAGGTTGAACCTCAATATATTCACTCCGTTTTATAATGCTAGTTCTCTTTTGTAGTAATGAAAGTAATTGGGACTTCAAGGGTTAATATCTAATTTTTCTCTTTGAGGATCTAGAAGGGGATGAAATTATGTAATATGTATGAGATTTAAATACTTATCGAGATTGAAGTTTGACTCTACTAATATGCCATAAGAGCAACTTGAGACTTTAACATACACGGATGAGAGATTCTTGTCTTAACCTTAAAACGATAGGTTGTTCATCTTGGAATCATCTATTTTAATACAATATAAATCATTTGTTGAAAAACATCCCAAAGCACTTATTGGAGGTCAAACTACTGTACAAGATTTTCCTTTTTTCACACAAAATTTCAAGGATGAACATTTATACTTATGTTTTAAATAGAAGGAATCTTTGTCATTCATTGACCACTTTTTGGTCTCTATGTCCTTAAAGAGTTAATCTTGAAAAGAAGAGTCCCCCATGACCAAGGTAATTAGCAAAATACTCCAATTATTGAACCAGTTGGTGCATTCTTTGTTTGTACACTAGAGTCATCCATCAAATCTTTTATGTCCACATCATCTTTACAGGATTACAAAGTCTCTTTTTTGAATCTCTCAAAATGTGATATCAAAATAATTAAGGTGTATACACAAAAAAACGTATGTTGAAAAAAATAATTTTAGAACATCTACCAAAAACACTTCGACTATTCATAACTTTTGCATATGGTACCCAAATGTCATGTTCTTTAGTGTATCAGTGCCTCTTTTCATTTGTCAAAAAGATAATATGAAATTTTCACTAATCTAATAGTAAATAGGCACAATAGCAAGAAGTGGTGGTTAGGAGTACCTACTTCATCAACATTCTCTTAGGCTTGCTTAGGCTTTCCTACACTTTGATTCAAAAAATTTGGGGGACTAAATTGTGTGGTTACTAACTTATTATGTGAACCTAAAATCATGAGCACATGAGCATAGGAGTCTATACACCTTTGATATTATAGAGGCCTTCTATGATTATAGGGTGCCTACATTATAAATATTTATATTATAGGTGTTTATACTATAAGAACCTTCGATGGTTGTAGAATATCTATTTAAACACGTGCTCAAAACTTGTAGGCTTATATTTCCATGCTCAAATGCTAGCATCGTTGGACTAAATTGACCACAATTGTAGTGCTCACTACAATAGTTATGTGATGGGAGAATGTCTTTTGTAATTAACCCTTAAAGTTTTGGGGCCAAAAACTTACCCAGACATCCTTATCTAAAATGATGCTAATTTTTATTCTTTACTTTAATCCTAATCATTATTTTTTTAGTTTATTTATTAAATTATATTTTTTAAATTTAAAAATTTAAAAATCACCAATTGTAATCTTATGATAATTGAATATAAGAAACTAGGATAAATAAACTCATACCTATAGGTTTCATCTTTCAAAATTTTTAAAATGAATATTTAATAATAATAAGCATAAAAACTTTCTCCAAAAGAAAGTCAGGGTACGTAAGTAGGAGAATGTAGATCTAGAAATTTTCATTGATTATATACATAAATGTATTGCATCCATATTGTATATCAATACTTCCTACAATAAACTCTTGAAAACATTCATAATCTCCTTAGTGTATACTTATTCTATTCATGGCTTTATTCAAGGTTAATCCTCATAAGACATTCTAAGTTCCCACTTGGTCAAACTTCATTAGTTTCCTATATTATCCCCCTCCTAAGGACCAACGGATAGTCTAGATTTCCAAAATCATGTAGATGCATTGTAAAATACAACTTAGAATAATAATTGAATGATGACTTTCTAACAATAGTTGTAAAATATGATCCATAGTTCATATCCATATGAAAGACTTTATAAAAATTTATTAAATAAAAAATACTTAAAATAGTATGAAATTTTTGTCCAAAATAGAAATGATAGTAATAAACATCAATGGTGCAATTGGTGTACTCCTTGAGCTCACACCAAGAGAAATTCAATAGAAAAGTTTAAAAGTGGTGTATTTTAAGCTTTCAAGATGACACCTTCAAAGCATCATAAAAATTACAATTTTAACAATTTTGGAGAAAATAAAAATGAAATAAAAAAATGGATTATTGAAGCTACATTATCTTAGATAAAGCTTAAAGACATTTGATGCAATTGAGGTAAATAGTATATATATTTATAAAGATATAATCAAAAATATGCAAAAATTCAAGAAAGGAATCATATGCTAAGGGATTAATTGCCACAACTTGAGCATGGCTACGGAGGCTTGACTCCCTCATTGCCTCATATTTTATCCTTGGAAAAAATACTAAATTTTTAAATTTTCCACCCATGATTAAATTTGCAAATTCTAAATTCATATTTGCAATCATAAGCTCCAAATTAGAGAAGAAAGATGAAGAAACACAAAATTTACACAAAATAAAATAGGGGGGGAAGACAATTCTTACATTTATCCTAGTCTAGGGCAATAAGGGGGTCAATCCTCCCTAGCCATTGAATCATGGATCAATTGAATCCATACCGTAAGTTAGATTGTTTGTCCTATTTGTTTGTTTTGTTACGGTGAGATCTCTTGGATCGTGCATCCCCCAGTATGCTCTTGGTACCATCAGAAAGTGTTTTGCAAAGAAGGGTGCATGCTCTTTTTCTTTTTTCCACTTTCACATTAAAAAATAATTAGAAATAATCTTTATTTTATTTTTTTGATATATTTTTTGAAACAAATGAAATGGGTTGTGTTGCAAAGGAAAAAGAAAAAGAAACAATCCACCAGCCACAAGTGGCCCTTTTATTTTATTTTGACTTGTGACAAAATTAACTTAGTAGTAAGTTAAGGCTATTCCGTAAATGATGGAAAATATGCAAAAGAGATGCTTGGAATTAAGTGGGGTTAACTGGCAGCTACAAAGCCACTTGGGCACGTGACGGTGGCCCTTGACCATGATCAAACCCAACATAAAGGTCCTAAAGGCGCCCCCCCTAAAGCTTATTAATGCGTCGTTGATTTATTCCCTTTAAGCAACTGAACCCAAATCAGTGAGGCCATTTTAACCTTTCCTCCAAAAAGCAAGTTGACTACTTGACTCAATAAATGGATGCGAATTTGCATTCCCTCCCTATTAGCACACGCACTGGGGCACTAGCTGCTGTAGCCCACAATTGCATGGGCTGGCTGGGTAGTTTACTAGACCCCTCCATGCAAATTAAGACTCCGTAGAAGGGCGGGAGGGCCACGGAGGATTGCCACGTGTCACCTCTGCAGAAAACACTGAAAATTTTCATTTGCAGCATATGATAAAATTTGCAAATTCCGAATTCGTCTATAATAAAATTATTAATTATTTTTTAAGTTTAAAATTTAAAATATATTATAAGACTATGCACATGCAAAATATAAAACCAAAGTATATACCGTATACAATAATTAAGAAAATAAAGGATAAAATTTAAAGAATCAAATTTGAATCATATATTTATTTTGTATTAGACTTGAAGATTATGGCAATAATTCATTGGATAACTATACATTACAATACACAATATTTCATTGTATCTCCAAGGTACATGAGATGTTTGATTTTCACTAATTTTGCATCAAAATATCCATTGTTGCACTAATATTTCTACTAGAAAATCCATTCTATTTTTACACAATGAATTTGTGACCTTCCTTGTAGAAAAATTGAGAGAATTTTCAACTTGTAATTTGCATGAAATGCACTTATAAAAAAACAAAAGTAAAATCATGTTTTTTAAGACCTTTAAATTTATTTGAAGATTAAGAATATCAAAGTAAAAAGAATTCAGTCTATTCGGTATAATGTTGTCGCTCTCCACTCCTTAGAGAGTGCAAATTAATCTACGCATTAATATCACATGCAATTGTTGCTCTCTTGGAATTGAGGAAGTTGTAGACAAAAACCCATATCTCTTGGGTTTTGTCCACAAGCCCAAGAGATATGGGACTACGCCCAATACATTCTTCACCACATTCAAGGAACCTCATCAAATATATGTCCTTATATTAAATTCAACTTTAGCCAGTGTTTTTTGGAATTTGTATTTCCTCGACCTTTTCAAAGCCTTAGGACTATTGGAATCTCATTAGAAAAGCTTTGTTGGACTCTAGCTACGTGACACAATTGAAGGTGCATCTTGTAGCTTGTCTCCATCTCCAACAAGACGGCCCTATTTGGCAAAACTTTCAAAGTATTTGGTTTCACTTTCCTATCCTCACAAGTAGGAACAGAGTTCATATCATGTGGATTAAGAGTCCCCCCCCCTTCTAGATCATTTTTGTAGTTCGTTTTAATCTCTTTTTCTATTTGTGCTCATTTCTCTTCATTGTCTAACCTTTAGCTTAGCTGTTTGTATGGGTTTTTTTAATGCAATGGTTCTTCCATTTGAAAAAAAGGTAAAAATTTCAAAAAGACTTTATAATATAATTATGACATTTTTAAATTCGATGTGTACAATGCATTGCTAGTAAGTATTGTTATAGTGTTTATTTTTTCATTTGATTTGCATTTTGGGATAAGAATTTTCAAAGTTTATAAAATAGTAGAAAAAGAGCATTGTGACATAAATAGTTGGTGTACAAAAATCATTGAAATGCCTATGAAATGATATGTATACACATTTTTAAAACAACTGCAATATGACATGTCAAAGTGAATCCACAAAAATAAAAAATTTGTGAAAAAATATTTTTTCAACTACAACTAAAAAGTTATGATTTTCAAATATGTGTAATATCTCACATAACTACCGTAAATGTTTTAGAATATAGTACTATTAGTGTTACATTGATTTTATATATTTTATTATATAATTTTATTTTTATTTGAAAATTTGAAAATACTTAGAATATTATATTGATGGTCAAGATCATGATTCCTTGCCAAATAATTAATTAAAGTTGGAAACAAAGGTTTAATAAATGCCTAAAAATAAAAAATTTATTCTCATATACAATGAAAAAATTTGAAAAAATGACATGTCAATCATTTTGGCATCTATTTTAAAAAGTATTTTTTCCCAACCTTTGACTACTCGGTACAATACTATTTTTCTTTATAAAAAACACTCAAAATTAGCATAAAAAAACTCAAATAAATTCAAAATTCTTTCACAAAGTGCAAAAAGCTATGAAAGTTGTTTTTTTGTACATCTAATTGTAGGATCTTGCACTAGATTGATGTAAAATGTGTAGTAATTTTTAGAAACTTTGGACAATAGATTTGTAAGACATTTGTGTTTAAAAGTGAAAAAAAACAAGGGTTTTGTGCACCTTGTGTGACTAGATTATTTGACTTTGAAACTTCTTAACCTAAAATTTTTGCACTGTGGAGTTTGAATTTCTTAAAAATTATCATGAAAAATTAAGTTGAGGGTCTTATCAAGAATATTGAAATAAAAAATGTTTAATTCATCCTTAAAAAATTGTTAAGTAGAAGTAGGAACAAGATAGAAGGAAAAACTTCTAAGAAGGAATCAAATACACTAATCCCAATGGATTGTTCTAATAAAAAAACTAAAACCTATGATTTTTTAAAATTATGAAAATTGAGCTAAAAATCAAATCCAAATATGTTAGTTTCTCAAGAAGATGCTATGATGGACCAAAAAATAAGATGCTCCATAACTTTCACATTACTAATCCAAACAAAATGAATTAAAAACTTTCTATGTAGACAATAATATAATCTATAAGAAATAATTTTTTTAAATTTTTATTTAAATTTTAATTAAAAAAATTCTATTAAATGAGGCTTAAATTGTACTTGTATGGCATGACTTTTGCTCCCAAGCATTGATTGAAATAAAAATTATATTTATAGAAAGTTAATGTGGTTGTCTACCTTAAGTTTAAAAAATAAGACAACAATTGAGACCTTAGAAGCTTGCCCCAAATCCATTTTGTCCCTTGTAAGGACTTTGGTCTTTTAGGAGTTAAGGTTTGAAATTTTTTATTTGAAAGGGTGTTATAAAGTCTTAGAATGCTTTAAAGGATAAATACAATAGCCCAAATTTTCCACAACTACACTTCAAGAGTGATTAACCCTAAATTTCTTTGACTATGTTTTACCAAAAAACACTCAAAATGGGCCATTTTGATGCCAAAAGCCCCCAAAAATTAACAATTGAAATTTTGTTGTATCTTACCATAAGATCTAGTAGTAGACTACTTCATTATGTTGTAGTAAAAAATAGGAGGTTCTGACTGCACAAATTGGAGATTATAGCATTTGGAGTTGTAAGAAATATTTTTTGGAGGCTACCAAAAATTAAGCAACTCTAATTGGGGGAAGCACAAGATAATTTCACTTTTTTGCTTGAAATTTTTTTGTTCTTTTCTTGTGACAAAGTTGGCCACATGTTCCAAAATTTCATAACATTTCAAATTCAGGAACATGTTACCAAAAAATTCCTATAGGGAATTAACTTCAAGAAAAGTCTCATACAAAACCCTTTTTTCAACAATTTATGGCACATATAGTAATTTCTTTAAAATGTGAACCTTAGTAATTTAGATTCCAGCTAAATTTAGAGGAGGACAAAAATCACCCAAAATATCAAACTTTAGTAAGCTTAATCAATCTATATCGAAGATGAAGGATAGGACAATTGTCCAGATAGTTGCTAGTTGGGCATTTTGGACTTGCCATGAGAAGAAGCTCAGTCAAGGTTAGCAAAGCCCGAATCGTCTTGAATCACTAATATTGGATAATGTTCTCTTTGATTTTGAAGATCTTCCCTTTTTCCTTTATTTTGAAGATGTTCCCTGCTCTGTGAACTAAAATTTTAGGATGTTCGACATTAAATTTCAAGGAAATCAAAATGTTTGGTAGTTCTCTCCCATAGCTTCTAAATTCACTTGTTTTCTATGTGTAGAGATAACTAGAGAAGATTTGTATACAAGTGAGGTGGTATGAGGCAAAACAATCCATGTGGGATATGTAATTAGAATTATTTGGAGCTCAACTACTCATAGTTAAATGAAAAGTAGGAATTGTGCTCAACTTAGAATTTTAGGCCTCATTTTGTCATAGTAGAATAATTTTTTACAAGAGACCTTTAATTAAAAAATGTTGAGAAATCTAACTATTTTTCATCTCTAAAATCCATTTGAGATTTCAAGTCTCCAATCAAAAGTTATGAACAAATTTCAAAGATGAGTTGGAAGCAAGGCTTTTATTTTTATTTTTTATGAAGTGCCAAAATGGTGATATATAATGTTATGGTGATGCTCCAAATTTCAAAACTCATCCACATATTGGATAGAAAATGTCAAATTTGTACATATCACATATCTCTAATTCTATTTTCATCCACAATTTGACAATTTCATCCAATTATTTTTTTGATTTGAAGTTTTTTGACAAAAAAATTTAAGATTTTTTGTCATTTTTATTCAATTTAATTTTTTTCTGGTGCAATTTGGCACTCAAAAGCCTCCCCCCAAAGCCTTGGTTGGAAGGAACAATTTCTTTAACATTTTCAAATATCCTATCCAAATTTTTCCATAACTATGTTTTGGAGGCTCAAAATTACAAATGGATTTTTGAAGATGAAAGGTAGCTTGATTTTCCACTTTTTATTAGTTCAAATATTTTTGAAAAAAAATATTTTACTACACCAAAATGAGGTTTGAAATTCTACTTTGAACACAATCCTTAGATTTTGACAATGAGTAGTGAAACTCTCATCTTGAAATTATCCCATACCTTTTGAGGATTCATAATGGACAATGGATTTGATTATAAAAAATGACCTCTCTACTCTCCATTCTTACAAAACTTAATGAAGCAATTGCTTTATTTTGCCATCAAATTTGTTTTTGAATGGTAGTTTGTCAAATGACATTTGTAATTGATTCAATGAATTCTTTGACTATTTGACTTTCTTTGTTTTCAATTGTGGCAGTTTTTGCTCTAGTATAAATAACCCTGTTTGTATTGCCCCATGTCCATTGAAAACAACATTTTTCTTTGTAACTTCTCATGGAGAAATTCAAGTAAATTTTTTTTACAGAACAACTAGGTACTTCTCATTCCCACATCCAAAAAAAATTCAAAAAATAAAGTGAGTTTTTCTATTCATAGTGAGTTGTCCCAAATCACTATGTTGTCAAAAGAAACGTTGTTTCATCCTTTAGGGGTTAATACATGCACTAGGGGCTTTGTGTGTGGCTAGTAAACTTTTCATAGGGCCCTCTTGTAAAATTGCACATGGATGAATAAAAAAAAATCTCCTAATTTATATTGTTTAATTTTGAATATTTTTACTTACCCCAAGCTAATTTTGAAGTATTTTATTCTAAATATGAATTTAAATCTTCCAAATTTGATCATCCTCCATAAATAATAAATTTTAGAATATTTGATACGGAGATTTCTTACAAAACAGGTGCTACCGACAAATACTGTCTTGCAATTAGATTGCAACTCCAAAATCTATAGAATGTTTTTTTTCTTTCCAGCATGGTAGTTCATTGCATGTAATTCAAAGACAACAATCATCAAAAATCTTTAATATTAGTAAAAAAATAATTCTCTTTGATTCTGTGTTTAAATTTCTTTTATGAAAAGTAAGAATTTCAAGCTAACCACCATCAAGTTTGAGGTTCTACTAAGATAAACCATCATATTTTTGCCACAATTCAATTGTGGCTTAATTGTTGAGCCACTATATTTTAGTAGTGTACATTTTGAAATGTGTACTATTAACATGTAGTAGCAAATTGCTTAACTTACTACCAATAGTAGGGTCGACAAACCCTTTGTTAATATAGGTATGGACAAACCTATTGTGAGCAAATCGTTTTTGTTTCGTACATTTGAAAACTTTAAATGTACACCATTGTGCTTACTCATTGTGTATACAATGAACTCATTCAACTTAGAACATCTCTATCAGAACACACCAAGCATGTCTTTAGGAGGTTCTAATATGTTTATGACTCCACAAGAAGCTCACCATTAGAAAAACCAAATAAACGCATGCTCTTCAAATCAAAAGTTCAACATGCTAAGGTTGAGGCCTCTCAACATTCTTATTGCACCCAAAAAGCTTTATCTTAATTTAAAAGATTATTGGAAGTAAAGCCATTTTTGTTTGGCATGCGAAAAGACAAAATGAATGTGCAGAAGTGCAAGAAGCACTCAACATATACATGTGTGGAGGAGAGTTGGAGGGAGACGATGGTAGTCAAGAGCTCGGCCCACCCAAGCTTTGATTGAGGAACCATCCACAAGAGGCTCAAGCAAGTCATATTTGAAAGAGAGTGCTAGCATGTGAGCGTAGAATCTATGAGCCTATGAGCTTAGGAGTTTCCACGGTTATTGATGTCTATGTTACATGCACCTATATTATAAACCCTTTTCATGAAATAGGCACCTATATTATAAACTCTTTCCATGTTATAGATACATATGTTATAATAAAAACCTACCTTCAAATGGTTGCAAGTACATATATACATACTTAAAACAAGGTTCAAAGCTCATAGGCTCACATCTATGTGCTCACGCACTAACATTGTTGCGTATTTGAAGTGCAACGGTGGAGATGCTCCTATTTTTTTTTAATGGACTGGATAGGGCACCATGCAGTTCTCACTATGAGCTCATGTATGAGCTCCCTCGCACAATCCATGGCAGCATGATTCCAGACCAGTGCCAACCATCCCCACCTGAATGAATGGGTGTCTTGCTCCCTTTTTTTCTCTTTTTTTTTTCTCCCTCCCTCCCTCTTTGATTATTAAGCTTGGCACACTGAGTTAAGTTAATCATCAGCGATGCAGTGCAGCAGCAGTGAATCCCCCCCACCGCTATTCCTCTTCTCTGACACCTGCCCTTCACTACCACCTTACCTCCGTTTTGCACCTGCTCCATGGCCTTGCCTTCATCACTTCTGTTCTGCCCTGCCCTGGCTTGCCCTGCATGCTCCTTCCACTACCAAAGAAGCAGAGGTCAGCTCTCTGATCAGAGCCTCTGCTTGGGAGTTTGAACCACTCCATGGGATGAGGCTCCGGCCATGCGATGAAGTTTCACCACCTTC
The DNA here is from genome assembly GCA_950106755.1 of Climacium dendroides. NCBI lineage: Eukaryota > Viridiplantae > Streptophyta > Bryopsida > Hypnales > Climaciaceae > Climacium > Climacium dendroides. The sequence continues at coordinate 39,195,572 of OX467084.1, forward strand.
TCCACCCAGAGAGGAGAGAGGAGATGCAAGGGAAGGGAAGCAAAGCTAGGTCAGGTCAATGTGGAGGGAGGGAGGGAGGGAGGGAGAGGCAGGCAGGGATGGGGGGTCAGTCAAGGCTTCATTCTGCTGCCCTGGCTTTGTTGTTGTGAGTGGGTTTCATGGCCCTCCGTTGCTGCTCTGATAATTGGTGATTAACTTGGAGTCAGCGTTCCGACGCTCACTTGCGCACTCAAATCTTACTTTGGTTTCGAAGAGGATGCAATCGAGATATGGCAAGGGCCAACACTGACTCTGCTCCTCTCGCCTTGTCTGCCTTGCGCAACGAAAAACGGGGAAGATCCCTGGCTGGACAAACAAAAATCACGGCAGCTTGCATCAATGGGCAGGCAGGCAGGCAGACGGACGGACAGGCATACATTGGTCATCTTGGGGAAGGAAGGGAAGGGAAAGGGGGGGAGGACTACTCAACCACAAATAGAGAAGAGGGGGAAGGGGGGGGGAGCAATCTTGGTACCATTGGGTCTACACACACTAGTAGAAGCATGGTTTGCGTACCATGAGGCAGGAGTCCCTTCTGCATCCTTGGAAAGGAACCCCCCACAATAATGAACAAAATGGTCTTATGGATGGCTCCTCAGCTAAGGTAACTGACCCATTTTCAACCACTTAAGCAATTAGGCATATTTGGAGCACACATTGTTTTTTGAGTGCGGAATTCTTCACATGTACAAAAAATTAGAGTTTGGAAGGATTGTAAATTTTTCCGAAATTTTATTATACAAAATATGATTGTTATGAACTTTTCAGTAGAAGATTCTCTTTGATTTGTAATGGTGATATAGACCCTCCTATTTTTGATTACCACCTTGATTTGCCATATTGGATATCTTGGGGTCAACTCCAAGAGAGACACATATTTTTCAAAGGTGTGTGCTTGTTTCACAAAACAACCCCCAAGTGTGATTATAATTTTCTTACCAAAATTATAAGTTTTATAAATTTTTGAATTGATTTGTTATTAAATTATAAAAGTGTCCATAGAGTGGAGTACATAAATGTCCCATAAACAACCCATAAGTGGATTTTTTTTTATGTATCTACTAGATATTCTTTATAATATCACCATATTGATCCTCTTTAATATCACCTCAATTGCAACGACTATATTATTTCTATAATATCACCCTTTGTAAAAAGTGATATTACAGGGGTGATTGTAAACTGCTACTCTATTTCAATAATATCACATTGTGTGAAAATACAATTTTTATGTATGTATGATTGAAAATATTTTTATAAAATATTTAAAATAATTATTTTAAAGACTTATTGAAATCATTATCATGCATTCTATTCAAATATATCAAAATTTTACTAATATGTGATACAATGAATGCATAGCATAGCAAGCACAAGCCCCTACTATTAATTGTAGCATTTGTGATATTACAGAGGGACTTATGATTTTAGTAGTATGACTAACGGTTGGTGCTTGCTATGCTACGCATTCATCATTAGAATTTTATTAGAATTTTTATGTATTAGATAAAATGTAGAACAAAATTTTTAATAAATCTTCAAATAAAAATTACTAAAATCTTTGTATAATTTTGTTTATAAGTAAGCATATATTGAATGATGAATGAAATATATGTAATGGTGAATATTGTAAAAGATATATATTTATTGTAATGCATTCAAAAGTTGACTCAATTGTTACGAACAATGGCAACCCCAAAACTTGGTGAATTGAAAAGAAAAACTTGTAAATTTCCAAAAAAATTTATGAACAACTTAATTGTTGTGAAATCCAAAATCGCTTCAATTGAATAAATTTCTCAAATCATTTGGTAGTAGCAATAGAATTTTGAAATCATGGAAGCTGTAAAAGTGATATTACAGAGGTGATTGCAAACTACTACTCTATTTTTGTAATATAACATTGTGTGAAAATATTATTTTTATGTATGCATGATTGAAAATATTTTTACACAATATTAAAATTAATTATTTCAAAGACTTATTGAAATCATTATCATGCATTCTATTCAAATATATCAAAATTTTACAAATATGTGATACAATGAATGCGTAGCATAGCAAGCATGAACCCCTAGTATTAATGGTAGCATTTGTGATATTACAGAGGGAGTTATGATTTTAGTAGTATGATTGGCACTTGAAGTACTCGCCAATAAAGGATTGACATGTTACCCTTTGTTGGCATTAATGCATTAATTTTGTTAGGAAATGAATGGATTTGGATGTTTTTTTTGGACATAATTGGATCCAAAAGTAAGATGACGGAATTTGATTGATCTACCTTAGCCAACCCGGATCCTTGCATTAATTAATTAGTCCCTCACATGCATCTAGGGAGGTACAATACCGTTCTAGCACGGAGAGGACCATTATTTGGTTATACAATGTTATGTAAATTAAGCTTCAAGACTGACATCTGGCCTAGCTCATAATAAAATGATGAGTTTGATCAAGTATAAATCTTAAAGCTTAGTCTACATGGACTTTATTTCTACTAGTGAGGGTTATATAGAAAACATAAATTGCCTCCTCAAAAGTATTTTTAACTACCGAAATTCATTCCAATTCTTCCCTTTGGAAAAAATATATACTTCAAGGATACTTAGGTGGGTCAATTAAAATTAATTGGAGCCTACCAAATTAATTATCATAAGCTTGCTATGAGTGCCATTTCTATGGGAACCACCATGCACATCATAGAAGACAAAGGGTTAAGAATGTGTAGATTCATTTGGTATCCTCAATGGATAATTTGGTGTGTCATAGAACATAACTCAACTGGTTGTTTGGCCTTTGGCCTATAGTTGTAGTAGTGTAATTTCTTCTTAAACAATGTCTCGTCCCTTATGCTTCTTTAAAAGAAAAGAAAAATCCAACTATAATTTCATTTTCACAATATTTGTGCCATTATATGGGGAATGTAATTCTATAATTGCACTTTCAAAGCCAACCTATTGTCTTCTTTTCTTTTTCTTTTTGAAAAAGTAATCATGTGTATTAACTCCTAAAGTCCCAAGACCTTTTTTCCATCAAAAAACATTCAAAACTACCATTTCTATGACCACATAGATTGCAAGATATTTGCATTTAAAGTGAAGAAAAAAAAAGGTTTCGCACCTTGCTCAATTAGAGTTTTTGACTTTGAATCTTCTTAGCTTAAATTTCTTTTGCAATAATGATTTTGAATTTCTAAATTTTTGTGTTGAAGAATTGAGTTGAGAATTTAGGAAAAAAACTTTAAAAAACACACACTTAATTTTTAGTCATTAAATAGAAGTAGGTTCAACATTGCAAGGAAAACTAAATTGTTAATAACTCTACGATGGAATTGAAATACACTAATCTGTGAGATTGTTCTAGCAAGAAATCTTAACCTTTTGAAAAAATTTGAAAATTGAAATAGAAAATGGATCCTTTGAATAATTTTTTTTGAAGATACTCTAATTGCTTGAAAAATAAGGCTATCCATAATGTTCAAATCACTTATCCAAATGGAATGAATCAAAGCTTCCTATGTAGATAAAGTTATAATCTATGAGAAACAAATTTTTAAAATTTTTTATTTTAAGTTTTTATGGGTTTTTTACTACGTGACCAACTAGAATTTGGACTTATTGTGCCATAAACATTATATTTCCTAAAAGCTACTATGTTTATTTACCTTCACAAAAGTTTTTAAAAAATCACAATGATTATTTAGACCGTAGGAACTTGTCTAAAATTTATTTTCTCTCCCAAGGGGACAATGGCACTTTAGAGGTTAAAAGAAGAAAAAATACAATTTAAGTGGGGTCCATTGTTGGAAAGAGAGAAAAGAAAGCAAAGAAAGAGTCCCTAAAGAAGACCAAGTTCTTACACCAAGTTGTAGAAAAATCCTTAACCCAAATGGTCTATTGATATTTCCTTTAGTTTTGGGAAAAAGTCTTTGTGATTTTTTTAATCCTTTTGGAAGAGCAACAAGTTATTTTGTCAATACTCATGTGATACTTGGTAATATTGATATCAAAAGTAGGTGATACCTAGGTAAAATTTGGTCATTAGTCTTAAAAAACAACAATAACTTGACCATTCTTTTACAAAAAATTGAAAATTTCCTTTAAAAATATAGCAAACCGACACTTTTTGGATGTAGCCAATTGGCCAAAAGTTGTGTATAATAAATACATTGAAAAGTCTTGGGAAAAGAGAGGCATTTCATTCCTGGTTTCATTCCTGCATCAATAAGGTAGGGTGCTCTAAAAGCTACCTTGCTCTAAAATTGTGACTAAATATGCATTGTACATAAATGAAAGAAACAATTTTAGAACCTCCTCTAGAAAAAACCTTTGCCCCTTCATCTTAGCTTTTGCATACAATATCCAAATGTCACATTCTTTGATGCATTGGAACCTCCTTTCACTTACCGACAATAATGTACATTAGATTTTTTTTCAAGCCTTTGTAAGAATGTGAGTTCCCGGGTTGTACGGAACATGGGAACAAAGCCACATTAGCAATTTGAAGTGGGACCAGAGATTGTCCTGTTAGATAATAATTTTTAATTAATTTTTCAATATCTTTTTAAAAAATTTAAAAATAATTTCCCTTTTTTTAATTCATTTTATTATTTTATAATCTCACTGTGCTACCATGGTTCACAGCAAGGGGAACTGCCCCCAAACAGTCTCTTAGAGGCCCGAAACACATCTAATGTGAACTTTTTTATCAATCTCATAATAGCAACTAGGCACAGTAACCAAACCCACCTTTAGTTATTGTTATGACAGGCTCTCCTACAAATTTGATGAGAATTCTTCATCAGTTCGTGTTTCTCTCTCTCTCTTTTCTATTCTTCTCTTGTTCTTTTTTTCTCCTGTTTTCTTTTTTGGCAACAGATGACATCGGTTGGTTCGTTGTTGAACCCAACTGAAGGCTCTGGTCCTCTGTGCAGTGCTGTTTGTCCATGTGTTTCAATAACAAAACAAAACAACCAAACCTGAAGGGCAGCGGTTTCTGGCCCACCAGGTGTGCAGGTCCAAGGCTTGGTCAGTTTGCTGGGTAGCCCTGGTCCCTGCTACAGTGAGCTCCTGCGTCTTCCTGCGGCGAGGCTCGTGATGACCTCCCTCCGTCCCTCCCGAGCAAGGGAGCCGAGCAGGAACCTCCACTGCGGTACGAATCCTCACGATACGAAGCCACACTCGACGAGCCAGTTTGCACTCCACGAGCATGTGCTCCGGCGAGAACAACCTCCTACACAACATTTCCTTCCACAACTTATTAGACTACCCGCAAAGGAGGACAACAGAATAGTTGTTTGAAGGTGCTTGGAGTGCTTGGACACGCGTATTGCTTCAAAATTGGTTGTGGTCACCACCCCATGTTCCTTCATTTCTGTTTGCCCGCAATAATGAAATTTGGGGTTTAGTTTCAAAACCAACCCTTGTCTTTGAAAGAGGAGGATTGTAGCCACTGCAAATTTGACGTTGAAGAAAAGTGGCCACTGGGAATTTGATACTGAATGAAATGAAACAAACCGGGAGATTTTGATAAGGCGAGAGGATGCAACCGATGCCCCATGGACCCCCCAAAACGAAAGAGGGCAGATTAGCGGGGGCAGCTTCGAAAACTTCCCAAACGCTGTCCCACCAAGGAACCCGTGCCCCCAAATGCCCCAAGTACACATGTCGCAAAGTCAATCTCTTTGATATGGTGATGGGGTTGGCCGGAATTTTCTGAATCCCACAAGGCTTTAGATTTTTTGTGAAGACGGCTTAGCCATGACTTGCTGGGGAGTTGGGAAGCAAGCCCGCCAGCGAGCCAGGAGTCCCAGGAGTCCCAGGACAGAGGCTCCCCCTCCCCTCCCCCCAGAGCTTGAATTGCAGCAGCCAGCAGCAGCCAGCAGCCCGCCAGCAGCTCCGCTCCGCTTAACTTATGCAGTTTGTACACTGGGGACACTGGGGAGTGGGGAACTGGGGAGTGGGGACTCCCCAGAGCAGTGCAGGACATGAGCCAGCTTGGAAGAGCGTGAAATGGAGTGGACCTCGGGATTCGCCCCGTTGGCCAGCAGTGGCTCTGCATCTGCGCAACCTTGCCCAACTGGCAGTGCACAGCCCAAGGGGACAAGGCGACAGAGCCAGCAGGCTTAATTAGGAGGTCAACTCTAGGATTACCAGTAATGGGGTCCCATAATCCCATTAACTTTGTAATCGTGCTCCTCCTTAGAACCTGGGTTTTGGGGGAATGGGACATTGGGACGGGGTAGCAGGGACGCAGGGTAGTAGCAGGGTTCACTGTTGGGTTAGGGTTTTCTTACCGATTTACCTGACCCCCCTCACTTCACTTGTTTAACTTAACGTGCGCTTAATGATGAGGAGCTCCTGTACACTGACTCTGCGAGCCCGTCTACGGGCCAGCTCCCCAGGCGGAAGTTCTCGGCAGCTTCCGTGGGGCTCTGTAATGGGAAGTATGCGTCCTGGAGGCTAGGCGTAGGGTGCTACTTTTATACGCTACCACGCGTCGCCCACCGCAAGTCCGAAACTGTACGTAACTGAAAGAAGAACCCTCCTCCCCATTTGGGAGGTCAATGGCGGGGGCTTCCAGCTTCCCTCTCAATCTCTGTCCGACCCAGAATATTACACGAGAGCCCGGGAGGAGATTCTCCAGCGCAGAAGCGCAGAAACCCACACTCCACACTCCGAGAGAGAGAGAGAGAGAGAGAGAGCAGTGCCTGCTTTGAATTCGTCACAGTATTAATTGGAGGAAGAGCACTCACTGTTCATGGAAGGAAGGACTCCAAATTGGGTTAGAATAGGTCATGTAGAAGGGAAAAAAAAACTAGAAAACTCAGGGCTTAAAATAAAAATGGAACCTTCAGTTGAAGGCTTGGTTTTGCGGGAAATTCTTGGTGTCGATTTCTGTTGATGAGAAGGGTCAGTGAGTGACCAAATATATACATTCTTGGATTGATGGAATCGATTGTTTTTGGTTGGGTCTGGCTGGGGATGGAACTGAGTTGGAGAAGTGGTATCCAAGGGACACAAACTTTTCGGTGGAAAAGATGAAGTCAGTGGAGTATATAAAACGGAAAGGACAAGGAGAAGGGGGGGAGACGATCTTCATTCATTGCAGAAAAAGCGAACAAGTGTCTAACCTAGGCTCCCATTGAATCCTCATCTCGCCAAACGGGTGAGAGAGGACAAGAATTTGAATGTTGTGATGAATTATTTTTGGGTTTCTAAAAGAGGAGGTTAATGAACGAGGAATCTGGCGTAACCAGTTTCCACATGGCTTTGGGAGACATTCAATTACGACTACAGCATTTGCATTTGTATTAAAAAAAAATCTAAAAAAATTACGTGAATTGAATCTGCACAGTGCACACACCACACTGGTATTTTCTTTAGTGTATCCTAAACAATCATCATACTACTAAAATCGTAAGGTTTTTTGTAATATCACAAATGCTATCATTAATATTAGGGGCTCGTGCTTGCTATGCTACACATTCATTGTATCACATATTAATAAAATTTTGACATATTTGAATAGAATGCATACATGATAATGATTTCAGTAAGTCTTTAAAATAATTATTTTGATTATTTTATTAAAATATTTCCAATCATGCATACATAGAAATCATATTTTCACACAATGTAATATTACTGAAATAGAGTAGCAGTTCACAATCACCTCTGTAATATCACTTTTTACTTCTTTTGCATTTCTATGATTTTCTGCTTTTATGAGCTTTGAGCTTCTAATTTCAATTTCCTATTACTAGTACCAAATGATTTGAGAAATTTATTAGATTGAACTGATTTTGGATTTCACAACAATTAAATTGTTCACGAAGTTTTTGAGATTTACAAGTTTTTCCTTTAAATTCTTCTATTTGGGTTGGCCATTGTTTGTAACAATTGAGTCAAATTTCTAATGCATTCTAATGTATGTGTATCTTTTATTGTATTCATCATTGCATGTATTTCATTCATCATTCATTAAATTTCTATTGTTTATTTTAGTATATGCTTATTTATTTAAAAAATTATATGAAGAATTTAGTAATTTTTATTGGAAGATTTATTGAAATGCTTGCTCTGCTTTCTATCTAATACATAAAAATTCTAATGAAATTCTAATGGTGAATGCGTAGCATAGCAAGCGCCAACCACTAGTCCCTACTGAAATTTCAAGATAAAAAACCTCATGATGCTTGGGTTTTAAAAAAAACTATTTTCAACTCTTCCCAAATGGTTAGATTTTGTTTTTCAAACTTCTTACACAAAAGTGTGTAGATTCTACAATTTGCAACTCTCCATATTGAGAAATAAGTTGAATTTTTTTTAAACTATTGAGAATAAAATAAAATAAAGGACTTTAGAGTTTATTTAAAAATAGAGATTCTAGAACTACTTGTAAACTAATACTCCTCGTAACTTTCATCAAATTAATCAAAATGGAATGATTCAAAGCTTTCTATGAATATAAAAATCTAGAAAACCAATCTCAATTTTTTAAAATTTTAAAAGTGATTTTCTCAATATGCCTAGATTGCTTGGGTTGAGAAAGAAATTTCATATCATATAATAACTCTTAAACTATGTAATCAAAAGTTATAAAAGATTGTTGGGCCTTCAAGCTACTCCTCCATCATATGTTGTCTGAAAATTTCAAAGAAGAAAAATAAAAATTCTGTTCTTGGTGAGTTTTCTAAAATTTATATATTGCTAAGAAATGTTGTTTGGTCCTTTTAGGGGTTAAGGGTTAGGGGTAGTCCGGACTCACCAAGTCCAAAATTGTGAAGATGTATTATAAAATGAAGCTTAAAATAATAATTTAATGATCACTCTCAAACACTAGTTGCAAAATATAATCCATAGATTATGTCCTTGTAGTTAGATCATCCAATACACCAACCAATATTTTTCAATAAATTTTGAAGCCAAAATTTGAAATTTCTTCTAAATCAATTGTAGATTGAATATTTGTGATTTTCATGAGAATTTTTTTTCTTAAGTTCAAAATGTTAAATTCTAATCATAAAGAGTTTTGAAGATCTTTTATTTGATTTTTTTATTCAATTTGTTTTCTTTGCAAAGAAAAGTCTTAAAGAATCAATATTATACAAATATTAAAGAACTAACATAAGAATCTTCAAAACAAATGAATGGACTAAAAAACACGTTTTTGTGTACTTTGATGAATTTGTGTTCACCTATATTTTGAAATTTAAACACATGCACCTTAACCCTTGAGGGCCCAACTCAAATTCAATGAAATCCAAACCCTTTGGAACTCATTTCTCTTAAATTACCATCCAAAATGAAATCCACCCTAAAATCTTGATGTACTAGTTGGTAGTAGAGAGAGGTCCAAAGGTGTATGGAAATGGACCAATGATTTGACTCTATCGTTGGAAAGATTATAACAATTAAACAAAGACAACCTTTCAAGTCAAAGAAACCACACTTTAGCATGTAGATTGCTAAGGGGTTAATCCCTAAAAGACCATTGTCCCCTTGGAAGACAAAATGGATTTTGAGCAAGTTCATGTGACTTCAATTTTTAGTGAAACTTTTTGAAACTTTCTTATAAGATACAAAAACTTATTAATTTTTTGGAGACATAAATTTTATTTCAATTGGTGCCTATGAAGTATGAATAAAAGCTATGCCATTGTAAACAGTGTATTTTTCCATCATTGGGAAAAAAAAGAAATCCATGAAAACATAAAATTAAACTTTTCATTTTTTTCCTTATAGATCATATTTTTGTCTATTTGTGAAGCTTTGATTCATTCTATATGGATTGGTGATGCGGAAGCTATGAACAATCTTGTTTTTTAGGCAATCTAAACATCTTCTTGAAAAAAAAAACTTACTTGATTCATTTTTGGATGCAATTTTTACAATTTTTCAGAAAAAATTGTTTGAAAAGGTTAAGTTTGCTTGCTAAAACAATCTCACCATTGGAATTATTGTGTTTCAATCCCATCTTAAAGCTATTAATGTTTTAGTTTTTCTTTCAATCTTGAACCTACTTCTACTTACCAATTTCTTAAAGAATGAAAATCAAGCGTGTTTTTTTTGTAAATTTTTCCTTAGACTTTCCACTCAATTCTTCAGCACAAAAAAACATAAATTCAAAGTTTATAGTGCAAAAAATATCCACAAATGTGGTAAAAGTCATTTGAATTGTAGACCAATGTTCAAAAATGTTCAATGTTTTTTGAACATGTTTTTTCCAACTTTGAGTGCTAATATCTTGCAATTTATATAGTCAAACTTAATAAAATTTCTACCACATGAACTTAGACAAGTAAGTACAAGATCCTACAATTAGATTCTAAAAAAAAATTGTTTTCTTGGATGAGTGTAGCTAGAAATGATAGTTTTGAGTATTTTTTTGACAAAAAGATGACTTTTGTCCTTCATTGGTTAAGTGGTTAATTATGAGATATAAATAATGAATTTTTAAAATTTTCCCCAAAGTGAAATTATGAAACAAGTGAGCACAAAAAATTGTGCATGTCAAAAAAAAAAGACTCTAAACAACATTTGTTGGGGGTTGTTTAGAGAGATCTAATATTCATTGTCTTGGCTATTTTGTTCATTTTGTGTTGAATCATGTAATATTTTTGACACAAATGATAGTAATTTTATTGTAGGTGTGGGAAAGAAATACATTGAGTCAAACCAAGTTTAGGCAAGTGTAAGCATTTTAATGCCCACCCTTGGCATTTAAACAAAATACAACCAATTTCTAAGGTTTATGTGGAAATTTGTTTTGCTTTGGGTGCCTAATCATGGTTCATTGTGCCTTTTAAGAAATGGATTTTTTGTATGTTTTTTATGTGACTTAAAATTGCAAATGACCAACAAAACCTAACTTCAAATACAAATTTAATTCAAATGGACAAAATAACCAAGGCAATTGTAATTTTTAAGACAAAAGTTCACAATCTAAATGAAAGATGAGTCTTGAAATTTCTAAAAACATGAAATTCATACAAATCTAGCACTCCTAGCAAAAGTTATAATTGGATGAAGTTTTAACTCCTAATCAGCAACTCAAACTTATCCACCATTTTCTATTGACTCTTCAAGTCAAATTGATTTGAAATTATTCCAATGATATTAGGTTTGTCTCTAATATCTGAATCCCAAGCTTGGTCTTGAATGAGCAATTTCTAGTTAGGTTCATTCATTCTTCTTTCCAAACTTCATCCTTTAATATCTTCTAGGTTTTTAAGTAATTTTCAAAGTTTGATTCGGTTTTGAGCTCTTCTAATTTTTTTCTATAAACTCCCAAATTTAAATTCCTACTTTGATTAACTTCTAAGTTTTAAACTTACAATCCATCGAAGGCACTAAATCACTTCTATTCACTTACTATTTTTAGACTTTTAGACTTTGACTAGCGGTTGGCACTTGCTATGCTATGCATTCGCCATTAGAATTTCATTAGAATTTTTATGTATTAGATAGAATGTACAACAAGAATTTCAAAAAATCTTCAGATAAAGATTACTAAAATCTTTGTATAATTTTTTTAATAAATAAGCATATACTGAAATAAACAATAGAAATTTAATGAATGATGAATAAAATACATGTAATGATGAATACAATAAAAGATACACATACATTAGAATGCATTAGAAATTTGACTCCATTGTTACAAACAATGGCAACCCAAATAGAAGAATTTAAAGGAAAAACTTATAAATTTCAAAAGCTTCGTGAACAATTTAATTGTTGTGAAATCCAAAATCAGTTCAATCTAATAAATTTCTCAAATCATTTGGTAGTAGCAATAGGAAATTGAAATTAGAAGCTCAAAGCTCACAAAAGCATACAATCATAGAAATGCAAAAGAAGTATAAAGCCAAGAGAAGCAATGGAATTGCTATCTTTATAATATCACCATACTGATCTTCTTTAATATCACCTCAATTGCAACAACTATATTATTTCTATAATATCACCCTTTATAAAAAATGATATTACAAAGGTGATTGTGAATTGATACTCTATTTTAGTAATATCACATTGTGTAAAAATATGATTTCTATGTATGCATGATTGGAAATATTTTTATAGAATAATTAAAATAATTATTTTAAAGACTTATCAAAATCATTATCATGCATCCTATTCAAATATATCAAATTTTTACTAATATGTGATACAATGAATGCATAGCATAGTAAGCACGAGCTCCTAGTATTAATGGTAGCATTTGTGATATTACAAAGGGACTTATGATTTTAGTAGTATGATTCTCAAAGATTTTGATTTCACCTATTTTGATTTCTAAGTTACTTTGAGTTTGGATTTAAAAAAAATAAAAGTTGTTAATGGATGAAGTTTGACCGCTAATCGATACTTTAAACTTCATTTACTAATTGCTATTGACTTACAATTCAAAAGTAGTTTAAAATTCTATTTTTAGGATTTGGGTTATTTCAATTCTTCATTCCCTAATTTTTCTAATCTTGTTTTATAATTTAGCTCATTTTCATCCAATATATACACTAAACTTTGTCCACCTATATATTACTTGTTTAAGACCTAATTTCTACATGTTTTGTATTTTGAAAAATCTCTAAACCTATTCTATAAGTTTTTGAAACTAATATTGAAACTAAATCTAATCTTGTAGGTTTGAATCTAATTTTAAGTATTGAAGTGACTAATTAATAAAATTTAAAAGAAAGGTGGGTGATTTAGTGACTTACTTCAAACTAAACCTCATTTATGAGGTGGTCAAAAATGCCTTCAAATGTGTGCATTTGTCAACTTGGTTTCTTTTGAAATTTTGTTTACTACTTAATTTTTTATAGAAGTTTTGTAAAAAAATTTGGATCTCCAACTACTTCTACTTCATTCTAAGTTTCATTTTCCTCTTCTCTTCTCTTTTTTTTTCCTCTCCTTTTTTTACTTCTAATATACTATTCTATATAATAATTGATATTTTATTAGGAACTAGGCTACTTGTCCAAACTTCAAGAAAATAATTGACAATACAAGATTCTTTTCTTCTATCTCATTCAATTATTGTTTAATCCAACTTTGAGTGACAAATTGAGACTTTTAAAGATTTATGCCTATCTTCTTTGATTACTAATTTCCAACATCTAATCCATTGTCCATCCTATACCTCCTTAATTTGCAAATTGAAATTGGGTGTAGTTGAGAGTTTTTTTGAAGACTTTGTTGCAATCAAGGCGTATGGTTCCAACTAGTTGGGAACTTGTTATAGGCACTTTTAATCTCTTCTTTTAAAAAAAATCATACTCTATTTCACTTCATTCTATATCATCTAGGTTCTTTAATAGGTATGAAGGACTAAGAAAAGACCCTAATTCTACCTCATTCCAATTTTGTATGTTCTTAGAACACCAATCAACTTAGTGGACTTCTTTCAATTTGACCAATTTTGAAAAATATTTTTAGTTTGGGTACTTTTGGATGCCAAAATATCATAAAACTTATTCAAGTATGTTATTAGTATAAAAGAAGATCTTCTACAAGTCAAAAAATTCCGGAATGTTTTAGGGAATCTCTCATCGAATTCCTCAAAATATATGCAATCTTATATTTTTACTTTGCACATTTGAGAAACGAGAATCAAATCCTATTATCTCCTTCAATTATTAGCGAATATAGAATCTTTCATACAAATTTTTTTTTGGCAAACTAATTTTACCGTTGAATTCCTAGCATGATTTCCATCGCAGAACATTGTATTCTAGCCATAGATGCCTTCCACTAGTCCATATTGAATCTGTCACACAATGAAGGTTATATATTCTATTTTGCGAAATTGAATGGAAAATTGAACCTTCTTTTAGGAAATCAATTTAGGATTCTCATATGAGTTCCCTTGGACCATTTAATCCCTAAAAGACTATTTGTTCCCTCGAGGTACAATTTTGGATTGGGTAGGTTCTTATTGTTTGAATTTGTAGTGAATGTTTTAGAATTTTTTTGAGAAAGTGTAATTTTACAAGAGCTATTTGGATATATAATTTTTATTTCAATTGGTGCACGGGAGAAAAAGTTATGGCACAATAAGACAAAAATGGAGGTCAATGGATAGTACAAAAAAATTCAAATTATATATTTTTTAATTCCCCAAATATTATATTTTTGTCTATATTTGAAGCTTTGATTCATTCTATTTGGACTAATGATGAGAAAGTTATGGACAATTTTATATTTTCGGGCAATCTAAGCATCTTCTTGAAAAAATAACTTGTAGGATTCACTTGCAAATGCAATTTTTACAATTTTACAAAAACAATTGTTAAATATGATTAGGTTTGTTTTCTAGAACAATCTCACCATTGGGATTATTGTATTTTAATTCCATCTTAGAGCTATTAACGGTTTAGTTTTTCCTTCAATCTATAACCTACTTCTACTTAATAATTTTTGAATGAGTTAAAATTAAGTGTTTTTTTGTTGAATTTTTTTCCTTAGATTTTCAACTAAACCATTCAACAAAAAACTTAGAAAATCAAAATCAATAGTACAAAAAATTTCAATTAAAAAGATTCAAAGCAAAAAATCTAGTCAAGCAAATTGCAAAAAAGCTTATTTTCTTCACTTTGGATGCAAATATCTTGCAATCTATGTGGTCAAATTTGATGAGATTTTTACCACATGTTCTTAGACAAGTTGAGTACAAGATTCTACAGTTAAATTTTTCTTAAAGTATTTTTTTGGTTTTTTAGGTGAACGTAGTAGAAGTGGTAGTTTTGAGTGTTTTTTGATAGAAAACACCCTCGTGGCTTTAGAGGTTAAGCCACAATCTATCACATACATGGTAGGTTTAAAATTTTTTGGCAATTTCTAATCAATATCTATAATGTATATAATTTTCAGGTTTCTATCCTATTTACTTGTGGGATTTTGATTTACTTTGGGAAAAACACTCTATTTAGGATCAAATACTATATTGGCATATGACACACCTATTTTATTTTTACACTCTTTTTTGGATTTTTTATATATAAACTTGACTTAAACTTTTTTTAAATTAATAAAATGAAATCGTAAGACTCAAATGACTAATTGGGAGTTCAAAACAAGCAGAGGTCAATTATATTATGCAAGATTACCTCAAATAATCATGACTATGTTTTCACAAAAAAAAAAAAATTTAAATTATTGTTTATAATGCAAAGAGTTATGATAAATTTTTATTTTTATTTTTGCTTATTCAGATGGAAGATCTTATAATAGATTTACATGAGGATGTGTGGAAATAATTTAGACACTTTGACTAAATAGATTATAAGATATTAGTATTCAAAGTAAAAATAAAATCTTTCTTTGTACCTTGCTTTATTAGGTTTTAAAACTTTGATCCTCCTTAACTTAATGTTTTTGCAATATAAAGTTTTGAATGTTAAATCTCTATGGAGGGGAATTGAAATGAAAATTTAGCAATCTTTACACGTATAAATATCTTGCAATCTTTATAATCCGTGTTTCTAAAATTTCTTCCACACATTTATGTACTAGTCTAGTGCAAGATCCTATATTAGATATGCAAAAAAAAGAATTTTTTGAAGTTTTTTGCTCTTTGTAATAATAATCACAATTTTAATGTATTTTGATGAGAAGAAGGTCTCGGGACTTTGAAGGGTAAGAAAATTGTTAACGCCTAAAATTCTTTCATGTTTAGAGGACCAAAATTGCTTCAAAATACTTGTCCCGAGAACAAGGTCAAAATCTTCATCAATATTTGTTTTTAACAAATCAAATCATAGGATCCTTTGGTTAACTTATTCAAGTATATTTTCCTAAAATTTATGAGTGAATGTATCCACCAATTGCAAATTCAATGTGCCTAAACTTCAATATGTACGCTTTTTTAGCACTTCCAAAACATGAAGTTTTGTCTTTCAACATTTTTAGAATAAAACATGTATGTTCTATAACCTATGCATTTTAGTCAATAATCTAGGAAATGGGTTGAAAATATATATGAAAAGATTTGACTAAAAACTTTCATATTCATTTTTTATATATTATAAAATAGAAGGTGTTACAAAAATGTAAGATAAAACTTTTATGCTAATAACTTTTGGAATAATTTTAGAATTGTTATTTCCAATGGCAAGAATGTTTGAGTAAAAAATTAATATCCTTTATAAACTTTAAATTTCAAAATTTCAAAATTGAGAGCGAAAGACAAATTCATATGTTTTTTCTACCTTCATTGTCCATAAAATAAAACTCCTCATAAATTTTACCTCATTGTTCATAATTCAATGACTTTCAAATGTTTTTAAGTAGATATCAATCTATAAAATCTCAAAAATATAATTAATATTTTTTTGAATATATCTTTTGTTGTCCAATTTAACATTGATTTTTTTTTTAATTCTAACTTTTGCAATATCTATCAAATTGACATGAAACAAAGCTTCACACGTCGATTATGATGAGTAGCATCCATCTTATATAGTTTGTACAAAATTCAAAATTTTAAAGCCAATAGAGCTTGCTCAAGTTCTCAAAATTCCAAAGCGAACTTCGTAGTCCTTTAGAGGTTAAGTAGAAGTAAATATAAGATGAAACTAAAAATCAAATTGTCAATTGTTTTTAAATAGAGTTGAAACACATCAATCTTAATAGTGAGATTAATGGGTCAAGTAATCTATATCCTCGAGATGTCTTTGTTTTGAAAAATCGTGAAAATCTAGTTCAAAATGAATCTTATATATAATTTTTCATGAAGATGCCTAAATTGTGTGCAAAAAATACTCTTTGTAACTTTCACATTAGTAATCCAAATGTAATAAATCAAAGATTTTTATTTAGAGATAAATATACTTTATGAGAAAAAAATTAAAAAGTCATATTTATGTAGTTTTTTCCTAGTGTAGACTTGCTAGTAATTTTTGAGATGTCAATTTCCAATTTAGGATTATTTTTTAGCTTGTTTCAAATGTTAAATAGCTAATGGGGTGTCAATTGCATTGCTTGGCATTGTAATCTAGTTTAGTAGTGTTCATGTAACCCCAAAGTGGTTTTTTACAAGAATCGAAAGGCTAGGTGAGAGTTAAAGGGTACCCTTGTTGGTTGCTTTGGCGATTGTGTGCCGATTTCTCACTACAAGGGAAAGGGGTGTTTTAAGTATAGTCCTAGTAGTATGGTCTTTTAAGTAATGACCT
This sequence comes from Climacium dendroides, assembly GCA_950106755.1. Taxonomy (NCBI): domain Eukaryota; kingdom Viridiplantae; phylum Streptophyta; class Bryopsida; order Hypnales; family Climaciaceae; genus Climacium; species Climacium dendroides. Next base: position 39,212,787 of record OX467084.1, read on the forward strand.
TTAAGTAAGGTTTTTAGTAAAATTTTACTGAAAAGACAGTCTTTTTAGTAAAATTTTACTAAAAACCTTATTTAAAGGTCTTTACTTAAAAGACCATACTACTAGGACTATACTTAAAACACCCCTTTCTCTTGTAGTGTCTATTAGGAGTGATGTTGTTCATTTTGTTTTCACCCAGTGCTAGATGAGAGTGAGAGACTTTGTTAGCCATAAAATTGGTTGTTTATGTAATTTTCTTTATGATTAATGCAGATGCTACGTTGCCTAATTTAACGTGTATTGCAATTCTTGTGTTGATTGTGTCAATTCAAATACAATTGTGTTGATTGTATCATTTCAAATACAATTGTGTTGTATTGTGTTCAGATGTTTTGGAATTATGTTGTGCTATATTTGGAATGAAAATGGATTGAGAATGTGTGCATGTTAAGTCTAATTTGAAATTGTCTTGTTTTACATATGTGTACCTAATTGGAATTATCAAAACTGTTTGATTTGAATGTCTTGTTGTGTGGTGTCATTGTAATCTAACTCATTGATTGAGATTGAGTCCATATTGGAATTTTATATGTTAATGAGTATTGAGAGATTATTCAATCCTAGTTAAAATGTGATTGATTCTTTGAACGTGTCTTTATGTATTGAGTGGTGTGTTTGTGTGAAGTAAATGTCAACCAAATTCGAATATTTGTGATTGTTGAAAGTTGTTTATGTGTAATGTCTATAACTCATATTGTTTCATATTTTCAATTGAGACATTGAATTAAATCCCAAATTGGAAGAAAATGAATGTACACTATGAGTGAGTGTGGTTTTGTAAATTTTAAAACTAAATTGGAAAATTCAATTTTGTGATCTCTTGAGAGTTATAGGCAATGTCTTGAGTGGAGTGTTAAAGTGAATCAATTGTAGAGTGTCAGAAAATTAATTGATGAGTTAGAAGTTTTTCAATAGTAGGATTTAGAGAGAGTTGAGTGTAAGGTGCATACAACCAAGTAGCAAGTGAGAGTGCAAAGCTGGAAAAAAAATAGAATTGTGCAAAGTCAAGACCAAATTGGTAGAGAATAATAACAAAGTATGTAAAAGAAGAAGTTGGACTAGTCTTGTTGCTATGGTAAAAGTGTTAAAATTAAGTTGGAATGAAGCATAACAAAGAGTTGTAAGGAAAGAACAACTAGTTGGTGAAAAAGATTTAAAGTTGAGAATTAATGAAGTAGCCAAAGAGCCAAATTAAAAAATAAATTAACATACCCTTGTGGCCATTAAAAGTGGAGCTTAGTTACAATTAGACCTAGTTGGTGAGAAGTTCGATTTGAAATAATTAAGTTGTATTTCCTTGTTCGTTTGGGAGTTGAATTGACTAGCTCTCATAAAATTCCTACTTAAAATTCTCCCTTGGTTCAAATCAATTATACTATAAGGTAGTTTTTCAAATTGTTAATTATCCTAATCTACACCTAGGCATAAACATTTTGTAATTAGGAGGGTATGACTTCACCCGTTTAGCAAATGGAATAAAAATCATGTTCTTAAAAATTTGCTTTATTCCCTTTGCCTTCAAAGGAAATTGAAAATAAAATAAAGTAAAGTTTGACATCATGAAATGAGCTTGAAATCTCAAGAAAAACATTCAAGCATTTAGGGTTAAATGATAAATTATATCTTGATTTTATACATATATTTTCAAAGTATTCATAAAATAAACAATATTAATTGTTTCTTGTTTTGTAGTCCCTCCTCCCTCATGGCAAAGTCAATTGCACTAAAATATATACAAATTGCATGCATATAGAAAGGTTTACCTCTATATCTCTCAAATTTAGACAAAAATACACATAAAAAAATCACTTTAATTTTTGTATTTGACAAAATTAGAAAAGATGTATTTTAGTTTTATAATATAAAATATGGAGAATTTTAATTCACACCACTCAAAATAAAAAGATTTAGATTTTGGAAACATTGTTATATCCATCCATTAAATTGGTTGTTTGTTTGTTTTGTTTGTTATGGTGAGATCTTCTTGACTGTGAGTATCCTAGTCTCGTGCTTAGTTTCGTTGGAAAGCCCTCGGCAAGGAGGGGTGCATAAGCTCTATTTTGTGATGTTTGGATCTATGACAAAAAAGATATTGAATTTCAAAGTTATGTTGAGTAAGAAAATTAGAAAAATAATTTTATTTTGCTTTTGACTAAAGCACTTGGGGGGGGGGGGCACTTAGTTGTACTACAACAAACCACGTGCAAACAAGTGGTTTCTAATAAACTATAATTTTAATTTCAAAATTTGAGCATTGTTTACTAATGACTATAGGATTCTACTCCCAAAATTTCAAACTCAAATAAAATATGGAATGATTTCTAGAAAAGGTTAAAAATAGACTAAAATGGCATGTTATTTTAACTCAAATGTTTTTAGAGAACACATTTAGATAACCATTGCATCAATATTCAACTCAAAATGAGCTTTCAATAAAGAGTTATTTTTAGAAATTTTTTGTTCATTTTCTAGACAATTTTTTCTTATATAATATAGGAGTGTGAAAGTTATTTTTCAGTTCTACAGTGTATCTTTTTTACTTCAAAAATTTGTAACTAATTATTATTAAAAAATATAATATCAATAATTCAAAATATAAACTTTCAAAGTAGAAAAATCTATTCATATTTTTTTCATTTCATTTTATTTAAAATTCAAAAAATATATACGGGGTCCAAAGTTTTGTTTGCATGTGGTTTTTAATGGACACTCCTAAGTGATCCCCTTGAGCTATAGCAACAACACAGGGCACACTAGTATACATATAAATAAAAGAAAGATGCAAACAAAAATTGTTCAATTTTATTTTCATAGATACTTAGAGTTTAGAAGAAAAAAAAAGACAATCTTTTATGTTTAATTGACCTCACCTAATATAACCAAATTAGGCAAGTGACTAGTCAATCTTTTAGCAAAGTGCTTAATTCCTAAAGGTCCAAGGTCATTGTTCTGTCAAAAAAACACTCAAAATTCAAAATTGTCATTTTTGTTGCATTTGTTTAAGAAAAAAATACTTTTTTGAAAATCTAACTATAGGATCATGTAATTTTCTTGTTTGAAATAATGTGGTAAATTTTTTATAAATTTTAACAAAATAAATTGAAAAATATTAGCATTCAAAGTTAGAAAAAAAATTGGGACACATGCTTGCAATTTTAGATGACTTTGACTGCCATTTGTGGATATTTTTTGCACTATGAACTTTGAATTTTTTTTAAATGTGTTGAAGAAGTGAGTTGAAAATTTAGGAAAAAAATTTCAAAAGACACACTTCATTTTCATTCTTTAAGAAATTGTTAAGCAAGAAGTAGGTTTTAGATTGAAAAAAAAACTAAATCATTAATAGCTCTATTAAGAGGGGATTGAAACACAATAATTTGAATGGTGAGATTGTTCTAGAAATCAAACCTAATCATTTCAAAAAAAAAAATTAATTGTGAAATTGCATTAAAAAATGAGTCCTATAAGTTATTTTTTCAAAGAAATGCCGAGATTGCCAGAAAAACAAAATTGTTCATACTAAACTTTCACATCACTAATCCAATTGAAATGAATCAAAGCTTCACATGTAGTAAAAAATATGATCTATAAGATAAATTAATTTAATTTTAAGTTTTTGTGGATTTCTTTTTCTGCCCGCCATCTAAAAATTTGGACTTTTCTTAGTATAACTTTTACTTCCACACACAAATTGAAATAAAAATTATATTCCCACTAAGCTAATAAGTTTTTTATCTTACAAGAAATTTTCAAAAAAGTTTCACTAAAATTTGAGGTCATAGGAACTTGCCCAAAATTCATTTTGTCACCTAAGGAAACAATGGACCTTTAGGGGTTAAGCATTGCTAAAAACTTATTTATAATTTGTAATTTCCAATCAATTATGAGCATTATAAGAATGCTACACATGTATTATTATAAATACATGTATTTTTATTTAATAACCATCGTCTTATCACTAGATGATGAAGATTTTTATAATTATAAACAAGATTTCATTAACCATACAAACACAATGTATATAATTATAATCTATCTAATTGTTGTGGTAAGTTTTAGAATATTGATTTGAGTATTGGAGGCCTACAAAGTACTCTTTTTGAATTAATTGCATTAGTTTTGCATCAAAATATGCGTTGTTGCATCAAAATGTGAACTATAATCTTTTATTCATATTTACACTCCTAATTCATTGGGCCTTTTTCAAAAACATTCAATACTAATTCTAATTCATAATTGTGTAGAATTCTCGATGGAACACCCGAAATTAAAAATGTGCACTTTAAAATTTAATATAATTTTTAGAATATCAAGGGAAAATCTAAAATACAAATTGTATCTAAAAATAATATGATCATAAAAAAATACAATCCTTGTGATACCAAAGACCCATGTAAAGAAAATGTGGAAAAATCTCAATTTTTATCTTTGCCATATGGAAATATAAAATATAATGCACCATATATAATGTAGCATGCTTTTGGTGTAAAGATTATCACTTAGAGTTTGTAGAAGTTTGATTATAGATTATTATTATTGATGTAGTCATATACCTCATATAAAATGATCTATTGAGAACTTTCATTCACCTCAAATTCAATGTGCATCGATTGGGAGAATTTCAAAGATATAAAAGGAATGCATGTGTTACCAATACTAATTGATTCAAATAAACTATATTTTTTACATTTGATGAATATTTAGCAATTATATTTATACATATCATCTTCTTTAAATAGTATTTAAATTTAAATTTTTAATAAAAATATTTATTAGGAATAAAACTTGTGGCATATTTAACCACTAAAAGACAATTGTCCATCAATACATTATTGGAAGTTCAAATTTCCAATAAAGTTCTACAAAGTCAATTTGCAACAAATGTTTGTAAAACTTTTATTGGAGATTCAAGATCAATATAGGTTTTTGGAATTTTAGTTTTTAGTATAATCAAATGTACAATGCCAAAGTTATAGGTCTAAAAGATTGGCAAACATAATAGGTAGTTATTTAAGTGAGTTGATTGCTTTAGTTGTAGGTGCTAGACTACGGGGTCACAAGAAGGAAACTCTAGATGGATAGGGAAATCCAACAACATGAATACTCACAAATGAGGCTCTCTAAAGTTGAGTCAAGGTTATTGGGGTGGATGACTTTTAGAAACATGGTTGGAGGTCTTCAAGGGGATAGAAGCCTTGTCTATCTTTAGGATTAGGACTAAGAATACATTGCATCCTCTACAATCTAACATAATAAAGGCAACTAAGATATAGCCCCTTCCCCCAATGAAAAGTTGGTGCTTTTAATGGTATCATAACAATCTATCACCTTTATAAGTCTTTATATCGAGGTAAAGAAACTAATTGTATTCAATGTCCGCAAGAAAAATTCTACTTTTATTTTGTATATTGCACTTTTCATATTGCACCATTGTACTTGAAAAATAAAAAGTATAACTAAGATATGATTTGTGTGTGCGGTTTTATAGCTCATATGTGATCCTAAACCAACAATGACATCAATCAAGTAGGTTTTAGAGATTAATATTTTAAAATCAATTAAAAATAAAAAATAAAAAAATTCATATTTGGATAGTGTACTCATCTTTGTATTCACTAAGGGATTTGTAAGTAACCAAAATGAAAAAACCATTAGTGTATTTTTTTTTTTCACTTATTGTCATTACAAAAGGATTTTTCCTAAGGATTAAACCGATTAGTATATGTAATACTAAATATCATTATTGTTTCATTGTTCAAAGTCTCACATTGGAAGAAGACCCAATCCGAATATGGTGTTCTTTGTGCAAGCGAAATGAAACTTTAATAATAATAATTTTTTTTTAAAGTGCAAATGAATAGCTTAAAAACATTCCACAATCCCCATGATGAAATCCAAATATGAAGTACTTACCACCCTATTATTCACAAGGCCTTGGGCATCATCCAAGAGACTGGCCTCCCCATTACTTTTGAGGATGGAAATTTCACAACCATTGGATGAGGTTCCCCGGCCAGGCCTTCAGTTGTGTTAAGTACTGTACTTTTTGTGTATACATCTCATGAAAATTGTCTAAGTACTGAAGTATATAACTTAGAAATGATGGAGCACCACGGACTGGGACTCATGAGGATTACAAGTGACCCAATTTCACAAGTAGCAATAAAATTGTGAAAAAGTTGTGAAAAAAAATTGTGAAAAAATTGTAAAAAAATTATGAAAAATTATGACCCATGGTATTGATGTGGGTCACCTGAATGAAGGACTAGGCAGACTGTCAGCGTCTAAATAATCACCCCAAACACAAACACAAACACACCATCCATCTTCTCTTGAAAATGCCAGCATGTGGCATTTTGTAAGCAAGTAGACTGCCTGAGGGGTTTTTTCAGTGTAAGGTAGCCTGACCCATTTCCAACCACTCAAGCAATTAGGCATATTTGGAACAGGGTTTTTTTTGAGTGTGGAATTTTTCCCACATGTACTGAAATAGAGTTTGGAAGGATGGTATACTTTTCCAGAATTTTATTATACAAAATATAATTATTATGAATTTTTTAGTGAAAGATTCTCTTTGACTTGTAGTGGTGATATAGACCTTTCAATTTCTGACCATAGTCCGATTGCAAAATTGACCAAGGGCTGGTTGCAATATAGAAAGCCTTACAACCAATCATGATGCGCTACACTTGCTCCTAGAACTTCACCACAACTTCACGGAAAGAAAGCACAACTTCATGGTAAAAAAGCAACCTATAGATTGGAAATGGGGTGATGGTTGGAAATGGGTCGGCTACTATAAATGGGAAGAGGTAAATCCTTTTGTGGTAATTAGTTAGACTCTTCATCGCCTAACTAAAATTGATTTTGTATGAACCTGTTAGAGATTTCTTGTGTGTGTTGAATGGACACTTGGTCCTTTAGGGGTTAAGTATATGCAAAAATGAGATTGGAAAATAACACTTGGATGAACTACATTGTTTACCCAAAGGATAATGGTACAAATGATCCAATTATTAGCATGTTTTACATCAATTTGAAGACAAGAATGAAGAAAGGATTTAGTAGGGTTTGTGCAATAAATAAGTTGGCACTTGTGAAATGCTTTGAGCATCAAAATTAATCCCAAAAGGAATGGCTAGTCACTAACTCACTATGAAAATCAACCTTTTTGGTAGCGTGTGAATCATTTGCTTAAAAAAACACAAGAGCATTCATTGGAGGTTAAACTATTGTACAAGACCTTCCCTTTTCACACAAAAATTCACGATTGAACATTTGTAATTTTTTCCTACTTAGAAGGATTTTTTGTCATTCATCAAACACTTTGTGTCCATTGTGTCCTATGGTTAACCCCTAAAGGACTAAAATGCGTTTTTTTAGCAACATAGCAATTTTGGACAACTCACTATGAAAGGAATTTATATTTTTTTCTTTTGAAATTTCAAAATTATTCTTCTAAACTTATATATATATATATATACCTGGAAAGCTTAGAATCATTTGATTTTGATCAATGAGATGAAACTTATGAGGAGCTTTAGTTTGTGGGTAGTTATGGATTATTGCTGTAGAATAAATTTTGAATTCCTTTATTTAACTCAATTTTCAATATTTTTGAAAAAAATAAAATCATAAAATGTAGATTTTTTACTACAGCATTATAACCATTAAAATTAGCATTTTTCAATTCCATAACTAAAATTTTTAACAACTTAGTATTTTGAATAATTCTCTACTTCTTTTCCCTTACTATTTGTTTTCTATATGTTGTACAATTCTAAATGATCTAGAAATTTTCAAGCATATAGCCAACTTGCCTTGAAGAATGAATCTAAAGAAGCACCAACAACATGGACATTTTTTCATATGAACGTGACCTTGTGAAGTGCAGTTGCCTTATTTTTCATAGGATAAAAAAAGGTTTTTTGTCAATTGAATACTAATACCTTGCAATCCACACAGTGGAAATTTTTGAATTCTTTTTTAGATCTTTTCAAAACTAGTGTAGTACAAGATCCAATAGTTGCATGTGTTCAAAAAAATTCTCTAAAATTTGATATTTGTACTAAAAATAATAGTTTTGGAGCATTTTTGGTGAAAACATAGTCAAGGGACCTTAGGGGTTAATACAAAAGGGTGAACAATGGAGAATGGATGTAGGGTGACCTATGCGTATTGCATTCTATACGATATCTTGGCTTTCTCTAGTGTTTATCACATTGTTAATGGAGTAATGGAGTTGTAGCACAACCGAGGTATAACTTATAGTGATCACCTTATCATGAGATGAGCCTATAAGGTAAACCAACCCATCATGGGCAGAATGATTGGTTTGCCCTTTTGGTATTGTTGAACTTAAAAAGAAATTAATTCCATGTGAAGATAAATGTGAGAAATGGTGAGAGCAATTGAATTTTTTTTGACAAAGTACAAATTTTTTATAAATTTTTGAAATGTGTTGCCCAATTTGTCCAAAAGAGACTTTAGACTTTCAACAAAACCAACAAAAAGCATACCCATAATAGTCATTTTACTCACTTAAAGCGGTTACTAATATGGTCATAACATAAAGGACTAAAAAAGTCACTACTTGTAATGAATTTACATTCAAAGGGTAGAAGTTCCTATTGCAATCACTAATAATTATGTATTCCATCATTGTCATTCAAAACATCAATTTTGGCCACTAACTCAACCTAATGTAGCCCAAATCTCGTTTACTGAAAAAACTTTTTTTTTTTCATTGATACAAGACTTTGATGGAACATTCCCTAGGCATTTGGGATGGCTTTGTGATGAATTGGTTTATCCCTAAATGCCTAGGTTTCCCCTTGAGGAACACTTGACACTTCAAGTAAGCTTGTAGGATGTCAAATTTTATCATGATGTTTTGAATTTTTTTCAAGATAGAAAAACAAATAAGATTTCTAGAAATATAATTTTTATTTCAATTAGTGTCCAAGGGCAAGAAGGGCCTAAAAATGGCATTTTTGAGTGTTTTTGACAAAAAAAAATGGCCTTGGATATTACAAATTATTACTATCACTTCATCACTACCTCAAACTGTCCACCTTCAAATATACAAGTCACAAACCCTCCACCCTCAAATATTCAAGTCAACCCTCAAAATAAATAAATGATTAATTAGTTAATGATATGGATCTACATTATATACAATATGGATACAATATGAAGGGAATACATATACATACAATGATATAAATATGATATTTGATGTAAGTGGATATATGAGAATATGATAATATACAAATGGATATAAAATATGGAAATATGACATAAAATATATAATATTATATTGTCATGTATCATTTGTTATTCCAGGGGATTAAAAAACGTTTTTCCTATAGTTGACCCAAATTTGAAAACAAAACTTTATTTTGAAAAATATTGAAAGTATCTCATGAATGAGATCAAAGCATTATAATTTTATAATTGGTGAAGTTTTGTATATCAAAATTTTAAGGGGTCATAATACTTAATCCCTAAACTTCCATGTCCCCTTGGGGGACAAAATGGATTTCAGACAGGCTCCCATGGTCATAATATTTGTTGTAATTTTTTGAATCTTTAAATGAAGATAGGACAATACATTAACTTTCTGAAAATATAATTTTTATTTCAATCAAAGACCGGGAGCAAAAGTTATGGAACAAAAGCCTTTTTTTTTCATTTGGCAAGTAAAAAAAATCCTTCAAAAAAACTTAAAGTAAAAATAAATTTAATTTTTTTTCTATATAGATTATATTTTTAAGTACATGGCAAGCTTTTATTCATTCCATTTGATTTTTTATGAAAAAGTTATGGACAACCTTGTTTTGGGGGCAATTAGAGCGTTTTCCTAGAAAAATAACTTATTGAATTCATTTCTGACCTCAATTTTCACAATTTAAAAAAAAAATTCACAAGGTTAAGATCTTTTGCTAGAACAATCTCACTATTGAAATTAGCATATTTCAATTCCATCTTAGAGCTATTAACAAATTAGATTTTCCTTCAATCTTGAACTTACTTATACTTAACAATTTGTTAATGTATGAAAATTAAGTTTTTGTTTTGTTTTATTTTAATAATGATTTGTAGAACCTCAACTCAATTATTTATCATATTAAATTAGAAATTCAAAATCAATAGAGCAAAAATTATAAGTTATGAAGGTTTGAAGTCAAATAATGTAGTTGAGTAAGGTGCAAATTTTTTTGTTTATTTCCCTTTAAACACAAATATCTTGCAATCTATGTGGTCAAAGTTTGTGAAATTTCTGCCACACATTTTAATACTAGTCTAGTACAAAATCCTCTAATTAGTTGTGAAAAAGAACACTTTTTTAAGAAAAAATTTTGCTCATTGCTATAGAAATGGTAGTTTTGAGTGGTTTTTGATGGAAAAGAGGCCTTGGTACTTTAGGGACTAAACAAACTAATGAAAGAATCTTATTGCTATATTTATCACACAACCAATAAAGATGAAGTATCTAGATTATGAATCTTGTTGTAAGTGGGCTATAACATATGACTTATATGACAAAACAAAAGAGCTTTGTGGTTGACGTAATTGAAAAGTATATTCACCTAATCCACCATTGAGACGTTTAGAGCTTTTAGAATATTATCGCATGAAAGCATGCTAATCATGATGTTAAAAATGACAATATGGAATTGTTTGTATATTTGAAGTTGAAAAAATCATCATAGATCTTTTGCCAAACATTTATCATTGAAAATTAACAAAAAATACAACTTTATTAGCAATATTAAGGTTTTGATGTGATTAGCCAAACTTTCAAAGCTATCTATATGTATAATTACTTCACTATGTTTTTAAATTAATGTGCTAAAAATATTGAACCTCACTATCCATAATAAATTTTTTAGAAGTACACAACTGTTTTTATTTTCTTTGAATTCATTATTAAATAAATGAAAAGTCAATTTCATGATGATTATAGATATGTTATATGTGATTTTAAAGGACCTTTATAATGGATGAAAACAACATCCAAATAAGACTGACAATACATATATATAGTAGTTTTTGGTAAGGAGGGGTTTAAATTTTATTTTTTGAATGATATTTAAATCTTTCATGATCCACCCAAATTTATTACATCCTTCACATACTTGGGGCAAAATAGCACAGGAAAATGTTAATATTTGTGACTTTACACTTGGAACATAATTTAGCAAGTTTAGAAGTTCTTTGCAATTCAATCCAACATATAGATTGTTGTTTTGTGCTAAAATTTCAACAAACAAGTAAAGAAAGAATTTTTTTTTGACATTAATGAGTCATTAAACTAAGAATTAATTAAAAAAAAGACCAACATAAAGTTGGACCATATTTTTATATATGATGAAATATGAGTGAACTTTACCTTTTTCTTTTTTACAAGAACTCAAATATTATTTCAACTCCATTTTAAATAGTGTTACATTGGACTATGCACTATTTTTTTAATTTGTGGTACAAGAGTTGAATTGCATTAGTGCTTGCACTAACATTAAACCATAAAGGTTAAAAATCTTAGAATGGTATTTAAATAATTTTAGGCTTGGATCTACAATCTCTAATTTTACTTGGTTTCTCTTTATTTTTTTTGGAAAATTAAAAATTTATAATAGTTTTTTGGAAGTACAATTTTTTTTTTCAATTGGTATACAAAAGAAACAGTATGTCCTCCTAAGCATAAAATGCAGTAACTGAGGTAGCAAAAAGAAACCCTAAAACTCAAAATTTATATTGTTTTTCTTCTTATAAAGTATATTTATATCTGTAGGAAAAGCTTTGATTTGTTCCATTTGGATTAGTAATGTCTTGTTATGCAAATTTACATGTCATCCATACAAAAAAATAACATATGGAATTTGTTTTTGAGCTCATTTTTCACAATTTTTCAAAATAAAAATCTATAGGGTGTGGATTATTTGCTATAAAAATCTCACTTTTAGGATTGACATGTTTCAATTCCATTTCAAAACTATTAATGATTAAAATTTTCCTTCATTCAATTATTATAAATAAATAAAACTATTTTCTCAATTCAATTCTCAAACATGAAGATTGAACCTCAAAATTTTGTAGTGCAAAGACTTCAAATAAAGAGAATTCAAAGTCTAAAAAATTAATGAAGCAAGGTACCAAAGTTTTATTTATTTTTCATGTTGAATACAGTACTAATATTTAACAATCTACAAAGTCAAAGTTTGGAAAAAATTTCCACAAATTTTCATGCAAGACTTATATAAGATTATATGGTTGGACATGACAAATTTTTTTTAAATTATTTGGACCTCTTTGCACTAGAAATGACAATTTTGAAATAATTTTTGGTGAATCATATTCATGAACCTCTAGAAGTTAATGCATGTAAAAATTCATCATTTACTTATATTATGTTGTCTAAAAATTACATACTAAGGGAATCTTTGTCCAATTTCCAACAAGGTCGAACAAAAACTAAGGAAATATAACAATAATCATGCTAAACTCTTTGAAGACCATGCAACTATTTTTAGTTGACAAGGGTCAATTAGGAGAATACTGTGAGGTTAGAGATTAATTTTTTTGGAATCATGAAAATTGAAAAATGGTTTTGCACTCAAGATTGCTAATCTATGAGCATGTGAGTATGAGCTTGTGAGCTTATGAATCTATGAGCATACAAATTTTTTGAGCAAAGACCTATGATTGTGGATATTAGAATATTAGATAACTACAGTATGACTCAGGTATTAAACTAATCTTTTTTATTTTGTCAATAAATGGAAAGTATAGGAGATTAGATATTGATCAATGTTCTCCCATGGCTTGGGATCTTTCAAGGATGAGGGAGGTAACCAACCCTTAAGTCTTGATGTGCGGGTTGATTGATTTAATTAAATTTTAGAAAAGACAATTTGGTGAAGAAGGATTGATTCTATACAAAAAGAGCTTTGATACACTAAATTTTATTTTGATTAATCACTATCATGTAGCATTATAGATCCTTTTCGGGACAATGGGAGGGTACTAGCATTTTCCCCTTCATTTGTAGGTCAATGGGCTTGTTTAGATTTTAGGAAAAAAAATTGTTGATAGGATTTCACTATATGTAGAAAGAGCTTAGTTGCACCAAATTTGATTTTTGTTGAATACCATCTTGTAGTAGCATGGGTTATCTTGGAGCCAATGGAAGTAATCACACCTCTATTTTGATGTGCTAATAATTTTACTTATTAAGATTTCGGAGTAAAATATTTGGTTGATAGTGATTAGTTTTGTAAAGAATGAGTTTAATTACACCAAATTGTTGATTAATTGATCATTGTCCTCTTGTGGGATCTCCTAAAGGATCCAAGTCTTCTATATTGATCTAATGGTTGTTTGGTTTATCATTAATTCATTGCCCTCTTCTTGCTTGGGATTTCTCATTGCCGAGAGGAAGATTGAGCACTTTGTTGTTATGATTTGCTACTCATTGAACTTTGCTAAATTTTAATCCCTCAAGTCCCAAGGCCAATTTTGTGTCAAAACCACTTTAAACTACCACTTCTACTACATTCACTTACAAAATAAATTTTTAAAAATATTTTTAAAAATCTAACCGTATGATATTGTTCTACACTTATCTTAGATCATGTGATAATTTTTTTTGTGATTTTTGACCGTACATATTGAAAGATATTAGCATTCAAAGTTGAAAGAAATGGATTTCTTTTAAGAAATTGCTATGATTGCCCACAAAACAAGAAGCTCCATAACTTTCACATCTCTAATCCAAATGGAATGAATCAAAGCTTCTCATTTACAAAAATATAATCTCTTGGGCACCGATTGAAATAAAAATTATACTCCCAAAAAGCTCATAAGTTTTTCTATCTTATGGGAAAGTTTCAAAATGTTTCAGTAAAAATTGAGATCATAAGAGCATGTCCAAAATCCATTTTGTCCCTCATAGGGACAATGGGACTTTAGGAGTTAAGAAAAAAAATAATTGGTGCTTGAAATTGTTTTAAAATGGAATGAAGTTGTTTCATTGAGATTAAAACTTTTATCATGTTTCTTGGGACCTCTCGGCACTAAGAAGAGCCCTTAGCCATGGGAAAGGGAAGGAAAAAAAAAAAAAAAAAATCTTTTTTCTTATTTTGTTCGGGTGGTTGGGGTCCATTGTAAGCCAAACTATTCCCCCTCCCTTATTGGTGCTAAGATGAATTTTCAATACAATTAGTAATTGCAATTTTATGTGGCCAAGTGTAAAAGACTTCAAATTCATGTTACACATTTTGCTTTAGAAGCATTAATTATTTTTTAGAACAAATACTGTAATTCAATAGAGTATTCTATTCAACCTTATTTCTATCTCCATTCATCTTTCACATTACTTGAGTTCTTCATCTTTGTAATGCATACTTCAAATATTCTAAACAATATTGAAAATTAGAACTTTCATATGAATTCTACATAACCACAATAATAGGTCCATAGTAATAGGCATTAAAATAAAAAAAATAAAAAATAGATCAATTTTTTAGATATAATCTATTTTTAAAAACATTGTTGAGCTTTCTAATGCTTTTTCAAATTTTTGAGCTCAACACTCACATAATCTCTACTCACTACTCACAAGCTAATATTCATACAAATTTGGAAGTATCATGAGAATAGTAGTGATAATCTTGCATATTCATGTGCAAAGATGTATGATAATATTTCATTTGTGACAATGGATGCTTCCATGTTTTCTTCAAAGGCAAAAAACAATGCTTTCTATCCATTTGTACGGTTGAATTCCCCAATACAACTCTCTTATACTTTCAACAAGCCTGTCATTTTTGTCACTCCCACTTTTGTCAAATTTTGTAAAAAAAACCCAATATCTTTAGTTGTGTTAATGATTATATGGTTGGTTTTAGGTTTAGGTTCCACACGATGTAGTATTCCCATGTTCAACTCATGAAACCTACATATCACAAATGTCAAAAAAAATTCAAGTGATGGTTCGTCAAGTAACTTGTTAATTCTAACTTCTAAAGTCCCATTGTTCCTATGGAGGACAAAATGAATTTTGGACAAGCTACTATAGTCTCAATATTCATTATGATTTTATGAAATTTTTTGTGAAGATAAAACACATTAGTTTTGGGGGAATACAATTTTTATTTCAATCAGTGCTTTGGAGCAAAAGTTTTGGCACAATAAGTTCAAATTCTAGTTCAATGGGCAGAAAATTCCCCTATAAAAATTTAAAATATTTTATTTAAAATTTGTTTCACATAGATTGTATTTTCATCCACATTGAAAGTTTTAATTCATTCCATTTAGATTTGTTTTGTAAATGTCATGGACAATCTTGTTTTGGTTGCAATCAAATAATCTAATGAAAATAACTTACATGATTCATTTTTCAAGTCAATTTTCACAATTTAAAAAAAAAAATAGATCTGAAGATTACGATCTCTTTCTTGAAAAATTTCATTTTTGAGGTTAGTCTGTTTCAAACTCCACGTTAGAGTTATTACTGAACAATTTCATTTTCCCTCTAATTTTGAATCTACATCTACTTACAATTTTCTAGTGAGCAAAAATTAAGTAGATTTTTTTTTTTGAATCTTTTTCCTAGACTCTCAATTTAATTCTCCAACACAAAAACTTAGAAATTCAAAATTAGTAGTGCAAAAGTTTTAAGTGAAGAAGATTCAAAGCCAAAAAACCCATAGTTGAGCAAAGTGTAAAATGACTTGCTTTCTTCACTTGAAATGCAAATATCTTGCAACCTATGTGGTCAAAGTTTCTAAAATTTCTTCCACACATTCTTACACTAAATTATACAAGATCCCATAGTCACATATGCGAAAACAAAAATCAACTTTCAAAGGATTTTTTTCAGCATTTTTGGATGGCATAAAGGGACTTTAGGGGTTTTTAAAGCCTCATTGTCTATTATACAATAGTTGTCATCATTGTTGAACATTAATAAAAAAATAAAAAAAACCCATTGAGATAGTGTATTCTAAAAGCAAGTGGCCTCTTCAAATTGTCCCTATATTTAGGTTTGAAATCGATAATAGGTGGTCCTTAAATGGACCTCTCAAGCCATTGAGAGAATGGAGATAAAAGTATTACTTATTGCAAGAGACAATTGTTGGCCTTCATTCACCAAAATCACTTTAGAAGTTGCAAGTGGTCGGATTTTGGAAGACCTAGGGTCACAAATAGGTGTCTACAATATATATATATATATATATATATATATATATATATTTTTTTAAAAATTCATAAATAATTCAAAAATGATTCAAAAAATATGAAACCACTTGTGCGACGGTCCACATCCATTTTTCTTTCTCTGAAAAATGATCCAAAAATATTTCTATTCATGGAAACCTTAAAAAAAGGGGGACCAACCAGTCAATGGTCGCTTTAAGGCCATACTACCTTATAGTCTACGTTCAAGATGAACTACTTCTAGAGTTGTCTTCTTGGTAAGTCGCACACTCACTTGATTGCTAGTGGAGTAATTTAACCCATTAAGAACCAGGTCGATGACAAGAAATGAAAAACTGGCTGAAACTGACATATTTTCATTAGTAACCAAAGTGAATACTAATGAAAACATGTCAGTTTGAGCCACTTTTTCACTCCATTCATCGACCTGGTCCTTAATGGGTTCAATAGCTGAAGCCATTTGTTTTGTATGACCCCCCTTCTCGAGCAACTCCATCTGCTATTGTATTGTAACCTAACCTCGCCACATTATTGAAACTTGAAAGGCATGTTCAGTGTTAGTAATAAGAATGCAAGGTAGACCAGCAACATTAAATGATGATGCCTTCACAGAACAGATACTACATTGCCTTAATTTATAATCGTTTTTTTGTTTTTTTTCTCTCTCTCTTCTTCTACAAGTGTAATCACAATTATTTTGAGAAAAAACTGGGGAGCTAGTTTTGAGGGTGACAAGCCTACTGAAGCGAAGGCCTCCCTCCCTTGAATCCACACTCATTTGAACCCACTGCATTTGCTGCTGCTGCTGAACTTGACCTGTGACTCATTTTCACATGAAAAAGGAAGTGCATTATAATAATTATTGTTGTTATTTCTGTTCAGAGATTCAGAGATGGAACTGATTGCCAGCCAGCCAGTCTGGCTGGCTATGGAAGCGAGTGATTTTCATTCAACGTCCCAGTGGGGCTCATGTGACGACATTGGCCCATCAATTCAATCGGTCACGGGGGAAGTAAGTTAACCCATATCATGTCTGTCCGTAGAGGAGGAAGAAGGGTTATCCAACCACGGAATTGGCGTCTCACTCTTTCTCCTTTTCTTTTTCTTTCTTCTTTTTCACACAAATGAAACAGAATTTCATTGCAAGAAAAATAAAAGACAAAGCTTGCTAGGCGTCTCACTCTTTTGGTCACCAATTTGAATGCGCTGCAAAGGTAGGAGGTTCTAAAACTGCGCGGGCTCTACAATCGCCTACCTCTTCAAATGGACACTATCTATACATGTTGTTTTTTCATAGCCTTCAGTAATGTACAAACAATATGCATTATAGGAGGTGGGCAATTTTAGAACCCTATGCCATTTCAACTTCAAAATTTCATTACTAATTCTACAAAGCTCCCCAAAAAATATGAAACATCTTGGGTTGGATGTCGGTTCCACTTGTCTTCCGAGAAAAAATTACTAAAAAATATTTTGAGAAGCTTTCACCTCCCTAAAATTCAGTTCAACTCTTAAATGCATCTCAAATTTAAAGACAGGCGGATTATTAACAAATATTGTATTGATTCAGTGCCTTCATCACTACGTACTATAATTGCATTGATTATGTGCATTTTTATGCACTAAATCAGTGCAACAAAAATTAATATCAATAGCGTACAGTTTATGTACTTTAACTATACGATTACTGTGTAGTTTTGACACAACAATCGTATAGTTAAAGTACATAAACTGTACGCAATTCGTATTCATTGTTTTTGCACTGATTTAGTGCGTAAAAATGCACATAATCAATGTGATTATAGTACGTAGTGATGAAGGTACTGAATCAGTACAATATTTGTTAATAATCTGTTTGTCCTTAAGTTTGAGATGTGGGCAATTTATGGACCTCCTACCTTACGATGGAATGAATTTTTGTATTTCTCAGGATTTTCAAAATACTTGAATTTGTTTTTGATATGAACTGACCAATTTGATGGGAACCCAACTGATTGTAATGAGTCCTGCATGGACAGCTCAGCGCACAGGCTGGGTCACAGATCACAGCTGAAGCATAAACCTGCTGTGAAAACAAGTGCAGGACAAGCTCAACTTAGATGAGAGAGAGAACTCATTCCTTGCAGGAGTTGGTGTGAGATGCAAGTGTGTTTATTTACTTTAACCCCTAAATGTTTTTGACTATGTTTTCACCTGAAACGCTCCAATATTGCCATTTGTAGTACAAGTACCAAGTTCGAGGGAAAAAAACATTTTTGGACACATGTAACTAGAGGATCTGGTAGTATGTTGGTTTGAGAAGATGTGAAAAAAAATTCAAAATTTTCCATTGTGTGGATTGCAAGATAATAGTGTTTGAAGTGCTTTTTTTTGGCTTTGCAAAAAACAGGGTAATTGCACTTCACAAGGTCACATTTGTATGAAAAAATGTCCGTATTGGTGGTGCTTCTTTGGATTCATTTTTCAAGGCAAGTTGGCTACATGCTTGAAAAATTTCAAATCATTTGGAATTTTACAACATATAGGAAAAATATAGTCAAGAGAAAGAAGTAGAGAATGATCCAAAATACTAATTTGTTGAGGATTTAGTTATGGCATTGAAAAATGCCAATCCCAATGGTTGTAATGTTGTAATAAACAATCTACATCCTATGATTTTATTTTATTTTTAAATATTGAAAATTGAGTAAAATAAAGGATTTTAAAGTTTATCCAAGAGTAAAGATTCATAAACCACTTGCAAACTAAAACTTCTCATAATTAGAATGATTCAAAGCTTTCCACATATTTAGAAAATCAATTTCAAATTTATATTTCTTAAAAAAAATGATTATTTAAGAAGTTTTTTTAGTGGCCCGAGTTGCCTGCCAAATGCTGAAAATTACATATCATACAGTAACTTTTTAACCATGTAGTCAAAAGTTATGAAAATTGTTGAGCCAAAAAAAAACTCATCCACGTATTGTATAATAAATCCTATTTGTAGTGAATTGCTCAAAATTTCTATATTGCTGAAAAATATAATTTAAGTCAATATAACAATGGACACCATGCTGAATTGTTTATTAGTGTAATTGTAGGTGTAGTTCCCTTAGTTGTAATTTAACATGTGAAGGTTTGGGAAACCCAGTTGTGGTCACATCATGGACTTCTTTTTTGTGTATTTGACAAAATTTATTTGGTGCATGAATTGAGGTATATAATACTTCCTTTACTTTTGAATAATTACCAATGTTTTCTTTGTATTTACAAAGGTAATACTGGTATTATTAAAAAATAAAGTACTATATTAATGATAAAAAAAAATTGTCTACATGATGAGATGATCCAATGATATATGGTACTCCCAATTTAGATCATTGTAGCACTACCTAAATATATGAAAAGCTACATAATGGTGATGTATTCTATCAACATGGTGCCATGATTGAGCATGCCAACCTTCACATGTTAAAATGACATCCAAATGAAAAATGCTAATTGTCCAATTGTCAATTCAATGGTGTATGTCTTCTAGAGTTGTAAATGTGTTATGTGTGGAGTCCACACATTTGGGTAAAGATTTAGTTTCATGGTTTCAAACAAGTTCACATTTTCACCCTCTAATATTTAATTTTGGTTTTCAATTTACACAACTTAATCCCTTAAAGACCAAACATTCGAATTTCAAACAACAAACGAATGCAAACACGTCCTAAGCACACAAAAGATGTGTTTTTTCATCTATTGATTGTCTTGAAGATTTTTATATTAGGTCTTTAACATTTGAAAGATATAGACTTTGTAGACTTTGTTTTGTAAAAATTTGGTAATTTAAAAGGCTACTAGTAAATATGGCCTCAAAAAGTAAAATTTTCAATTCAAAAAATGACCCTTCTTGAATAACAAATAAAATAAAAAAATTCAAAAATACTATAATTAGAATGTAACATTTTGAACTTAAAGGCAAAAAAACTTGTGAAAATCTCAAATATTCAATGTACAGTAAGGTCTACTTCATTTACGAATTTTGGCTCCCAGGCAGTTTTCACTAGCAAGTTCCTAAACTTTAGTAAACCATATCATGCTCAAAAATGAATCAATTTTCAAACCACAAGTTGTGTTGGAATTGTAGAGAAGAGTACTTTATCACCATAACAAATATGTATATGTGAAATTCAAAATTATACAACATTTTGGATGTTTTTTGTACACTATCTATCATTTAGTAGTACCACCTTTTGCCAAAATTTCTGCTCACATTTGATTAGGCATGTTCAAAATGATTGTTTGTAGTTGTTGTAGATACACTTCATTCTATACCACTTGATTTGCTTGCATGATTTCTTGCTTATTCTTCACCCCATTGCAAAAAATCTTTGACTATCTTCCAAAGGATGGTAGATATTGTATAAAAGAAATTCAAATTATGGTAAGATTTTGGATTTCACATTTTCACTTGTTATGAAGTTGAAGTGCACTTCATTGAGATTCCAACACAATTTGTGGTTTCAAAATTGGTTTGTTTTTTAGCATGTTAGAGCTTCCTAAAGTTGTTGAACTTTGTAATGAAAACTAATTGAAAAATTCGTAAATGAAGTAGACCTTACTGTACAACTAATTTTAGAACAAATTTTTAATTTGGGGCTTTTAATTTTATTGAAAATATTAGTTGGTGTACTAATTGATCTAATTGTATGGATATGGTCAATGGATTATATTTTATAACTATTGTTTGAGAGGGATCATTAAATTTTTTATTGTTCTAATACATCTTCATAATTTTTGAAACGCCAACTACTACCTCATCTTTAAAGGATTAAAGAACTAAAATTCTCTTTGAACTCTCTTACATAGTAGTATGTTCTTTTTTCAGTGTCTAATGTATACCTCCTCTTTGTCTCAAAGTTTGTGCTAAGAAAAACTTAGGTTTGGGAATGAGCTAAGAATATAAGGAAAAAAACTCAATGAAAAAGAACAAGTTTCACTTTAAGAAAATATTGAATGGAAGGACACAATGCAAAGAAATACGAAGGTGCTAGGAAGTTAAACATAAAATTTAGAAATGTCAAACCCAAGGAAAAAATGCTTGGCTTCTAAAGTTTTTTCATGTTTAGAAGCCGAAAATTGCTTCAAATTACTAGTCTTCAAGGAAGGCTAAAATCCTCATTTACATTTATTTTTTAAAAAATTCAACCATAGGATCCTTTAGTTCACTTGTTAAAGTGCACCCTTCTAAAATTTTAGAATAAAATGCCTACCAATTGCAAGATCATGATGCTTTGATTTCAAAAAGAAGTATTTTTTACTTCTTACCCAAAAATGTGTAGATCCTACAACTTGCACTTCTCCATAATATTTTGAAGAAATAAATTGAAAATACATATAAAAAATTTTAACAAAAAAATCTCACATTCATGCTTGAAAAAAAGAGTGAGTAGAAAGAAATAGATAATGATTAAAAATGCTAAATTGTTAAGAAATTTAGTTATAGAATTAAATTAAATTAAATCCAAATGATTGTAATGTTTATCTTAAACAATCTACACCCAATTATTTCTTTATTTTTCCAAAATATTGAAGATTGAATTACATAAAGGAATTCAAAGTTTATTTTTGAGTAGAGATTCCATAAGTGTTTGCAAACTAAAATTCCTCATATCTTCCATCTTGTTAATCAAAATGGAATGATTCAAAGCTTTCCGCATATGTATAAATCTAGAATACCAATTTCAAATTTTTATTTCTTAAAAAAAACCCTACCTAAGCTACCTAGACTCTAAAAGAAACTACATATCGTACAATAACTTTTTAAACAGGTCAAACTTTAAAACTACTCCTCACCTACATGTTGTGACAAAATTTCAAAGAAAAAAAAATGAAAATTTCGTTTGTAATTGGATGATAAAAAATGCTATGCTACTAAAAATAATAATTAATCCTTTAGGGATTAAGCAAGGTTTTGTGAAATATTGAAATTTGACTTCTAGAAAGGAACCTTAAAGGACTTTGATTATGTTTTGAGAAAAACATGCTAATTGGGTAGAAAACAAATTCTTAATAGCTTTGATCTCATTAATTTTAGTAAAATGATCAAAGCTTCTCAAATTCCATTTTTTTCAAAGTTTTATAAAGAAACAAGATACTCCTTTGTTGAAATCCTAAGAAATAAATCTTGAAATGAGGTGTCTAAAAATTTGGAATTGTAATAGGAATATCAAAAAAGCTAAATCTAAAATCTAAATTTTATTTTGAAAGACCTTTTAAGGACCTTTGGATTTAACTTCTAAAAGACCTGTTCCATTTGATTTAGCTCAATTTCTTTTTAAATTGATATCCAAATTTCAATGTTATATTTTTGTTATATGAGACTATGTGTTATCTATCATTGTAAAAATTTCTATTAGTTATGTAATAAATTTGAATTTTTATAATTTAAAACTAACAAATAAAATAAAATTGATAAATATAACAAAAACAATCTCATTAGTATGGATTTTTTGAAGGATATAAGTAGCCATGAAGAGTAGAGTAAGTTTTCTTACTTATTTTTTTTACATCCAAAACATCAAGTAATGCATTGTAATGATGTGATAAATTGTAATTAACGTGCAAACCCATGAAACAACAATAACCACATAATAACTGTTGACAAACCATAGGGTCTAGACTTTGTAATGTTTAAATGTTCATGAAGTGAATCTATTAGGTTAGAACATTCCATTAAGGTCAAAAAATCTATTAAGGACAATAAGGAAATGACCCCATTAGAGGGGGTTTTCAATAAATGAGATTTGGATCAAATTTAAAGTCTTAGGTGACAATAATAGAGGGATTAGTGACCACAATAGGAACTTCTACCTTTTGTATCTAAATTCATTGTCATGAATGTTTTTTAGGCCTTCATGTTGTAGCCATGTTGAAAAATATCATAAATACATAAATATCATAAATTGTACATATACAATTTTGTTGGTTTGGGGGGTACTTTAAAATCTCTTTTGAGCCATGATAGGGAACACACTTCAGAAATCCATAACAGATTCATACTTTGCTTGAAAAAATATATATTTTCAATATATTTCTCACACTTGTCTTTACATGGAAAAAATTGAAATAATAGAAAAATGGCATGAGGACAAATTCTTGATTTTGACCATGATGGGTTTTTCTACCTTAATTGCTAAAGCCCTAAATTGCATTTTTTGACAACATAGCAATTTTGGGCAACTCACTACGAATGGAGTTTTTATTTATTTTTCTTTGAAATTTCCACTCAACATGAGTCCAAAGAGTATCTTTTAGACCCAATAATTTTCATAACTCCTAACTTCATGATTCAAAAGTTATTGTATGATATGTAGTTTTTAGTGAAGTGCAAGCAACCTAGGTAGCAAAAAAACTTTTTTAAGAATCATTTTCTTAAAAATAAAAATTTGAAATTATTTCTTTAAATTATATATATGTGGAAATTTTTGAATCATTTCATTTGGACTAATGAGATGAAAGTTATGAGGAGTTTTAGTTTGTGAAAAGTTTGCAAATAGTTATGGATTTTTTACTCTAAAATAAACTTTGAAGTCCTTTATTTTAACTCAATTTTCAATATTTTTGGAAAAAATTTAAAAATTAGGTGTAGATTATTTATGACAACATTAAACCATTGGGATTGGCATTTTTCAATTCCGTTACTAAATTCTCAACAATTTAGTATTTTGAATCATTTTCTACTTCTCTACTTACTATATTTTTTCTATACATTGTACAACTCCAAATGATTTGAAAACTTTCAAGCATATAGTTAATTTTCCATGATGAATGAATCCAAAGAATCACCATCACATTGGACATTTTTTAATAGAAATTTAACCTTGTGAAGTGTAGCTGTCCAATTTTTTGTAGGGTCTAAAAAATGATTTTTGCTACTTCAAACATTAATATTGTGCAATCTACACAATGGAAATTTTAAAAAAAATTCCACATCTTTTCAAACCAACATACTACAAGGTCCTGTAGTTACATAGGTCCAAAAATGTTTTTTTCTTTAAAATTTGGTACATGTACTAGAATTGGTAGTTTTGGAACATTTTGGTGAAATCATAATAAAAAACCTTTAGGGATTAATAAGTTTACTTTAAGATTGTCAATTAGATGGTGATTTCCAACTAAAAGCTTCCATGTAGTGGTTGGTTTAAGGTAGGGTGCCCTATAAGCGACCCTCTCTAAAAGTGACCACTAATACGAAGGTACATTTTTCTTTCTTCAACGTACCACTCGTGTACATTTCAAGAGGTGGTTGCTTTTAGTGGATACTATATTTCAACTTCAAAAATTTGTAACTAATTCAACAAAGGTTCAAAAAATATGCAATGACTTGGGTTAGATGCCAATTCCATTTTTCTTTTGTATAAAAACTTATTGAAAAATCATTTGAAGAAGTTTAGTTTCCTCCATATGCAATCAACTCTTAAAAGGTTGCTTTAAGAGCAGACTCCTAGTACCTTACCTTATCTATACCTTAAATTTGGCTGTTTGTTTTGTTTTGTTTGTTTGTCACGTTGAGATCTCTCGGACCATACGTCCCTTGGTCGCATGCTTGGTACCATCGGAAAGTGCTCAGGGAGGAGAGGTGCACTAGCTTCATTTCGTGGCGTTTGGATATACGATGTGTGAAAGTTATTGAATTTTGAAGTTTTTATGAACTAAAAAATTAGAAAATTACTTTCACTTTTGTTTTGACTGTGGCAACGACACAGGGCACACTAGTGTAAGTTAAGTTATAACAATTCCACTCAAATGCCATTGTAAGAGCTTTGTTCAAAAACCATGATTCTTTGGTGCAAACCATCCACCTTATCATTAGCACATGGGTACGGAATTGGCTATAAAGTTAGCTTACACCCTACTAGCAAGCAGTGGTTGTAAGGCCTCAGTCCTCATGTACAATTGAAAGGCAAACAGGAAGTGATAAGTGATAAGTTACGCTAATGATTATTGGGCTATTGGGCGATGGAAAGACCTAAAAGAGAGATGAGAAACCGACAATGACTATGACGTGAAAAGAGGCAAACAGAAAATTCCTGTTTCAATTTCTCCCCCTTTGGAGAAAACCAGAGTCGTGGATCTCAGCTCAAACTTCAAACCCCGTCCACAGCATTGGAGATGGTTGACTTTTGTTAATTGGAGATCAACCATCTCCAATAAAAAAAGTCAACCATCTCCATTGTCATTGATCTCCAATAAAAAAAGTCAACCATCTCCAATGTTGTTGATCTCCAATCAAAAAAGTCAACCATGGTCAATGTCATTGATCTCCAATAAAAAAAGTCAACCATGGTCAATGTCATTGATCTCCAATAAAAAAAAGTCAACCATGGTTATTGATTGCCGTCATGAGAAATGATATTGGCCATTGATGCTCTGGGATATGGATATGGAATACTGATGGTATGTACTACGTAAAATATGTGCGGAATATATATGGTATACATGCATAACCATACGAATTAAGGTAGAGGCACCTTGAAGTGTCCATGTACCCAATGGCGTCCCTTTCTAGGAAGGGGCATCATTCTGAAATGTAATTCTAGGCAGACTATATCAAATTTTGTTTTTTTTTGCTGAAATTTCCATACAACATTTTCTTGAGGAGTAGCTTCAAGGCCTAACAATTTTCATAACTTTTGCCTACATGGTTAAAAAGCTATTGCATGATATGTCATTTTCATTGCTTGGCAAGTAGCTTTGGTAGCTCAAAAACTTCTTTAAAAATCACTTTAAAAAAATAAAGATTTAAAATTGGTTCCCTGGATTTATAAATTAGTGGGAAGCTTTGAGTCATTCCATTTTGATTAATGAGATAAAGTTATGAGGAGATTTAGTTTGTAGGTAGGTATGGAGTCTTTGAAAATCATAACTACATGCAAACTAAAACTCCTCATAACTTTCATCTCATTAATCAAAATAGAATGACTCAAATCTTTCCACTTATATATGAATCTAGATAACCAATTTCAAATTTTTATTTTTTTGAAAAGTGATTTTTAAAGAAGGTTTCTAAACTACCCAGATTGCCTACCAAGTAATAAAAATGATATATCATGCAGTAACTTATTAATCATGTAATCAAAAGCTATAAAAATTGTTGAGCCTTGAAGCTACTCCTTGGGCACATGTTGTGTGAAAATTTCAACAAAAAATAAGAATTTGGTTCGTAGTGAGCTACCCCAAATTGCTATGTTGCCAAAAAAACACAATTTTTACCTTTAGGGGTTGCTAAATGGCATGTGTATTCCATGAATTTTTCATGCATGGTTTTTTTAGAAAGACACAATTTTCTTGCAATCATACTAAAGTGCTATTTTTGGCTTTTTGGGTGAATATCTTTTAAAGTCTATTTTAAGCATCAAAAATCTTATTATTTTTTTTTATTGAATTTTCTATTGAAGTTTTTGTGTAAGGGTGTTCAATGGATATCATCAACTTTTTTAGTGTTAAAGGTTCTTAGAGATGAGCCTTAAATACATTAAATCTTGGAGGGAAAATCACATTAGAAATTCACTTTGAAAAATTGTAGAATAGATTTTGAGAAGTTATAAATTGATTATGGTTATGTTTGTTATGTATTTTATTTGCATGTTTATTTCATAACCTTAATTTTAGATTTCACATGAAAATAGGGGATACATAGACCTCAAATCACTTTTACAATTTTAACACCCTCTTAATCAAACATTATAATCTTTCAATTCATATGTGATATTGTTGTTATTTTTTTCCCATGTGATCCATAACATTGCTAGTTTAAGTTTGTAGAATTACAATTTTTTAATTGATAAACTTGGTCATTTTTTTGGATTTGAGCAAATTCATAAAAAAAAACTTGGGCATTAAAAGGATAATATTTTATGGCTCTAATGCTATAATTTTCATTTTGATAAGAATGAGATGTGAAAATAGTAATATAACAAGCAATAAATAACACTCAAATAAACCATTGCATAACATTGTTAACCTTGAAATAATAAATTGGTCGCCGTGGAAATCGTCCTTTTGGATACCATGTGAACCATTTGCTTAAAAAATCCCCAAAGCACTCATAAGAAGTCAAACTATTGTGCAAACCTCCTTATTCACAAAATTCTAAGAATGAACATTTGTGGTTAATTTTTACATAGAAAGATTCTAAGTCATCCATTTAGGCAATTGCATCATTGCAGAGTTAACGTTGAAAGGATCAGGTAAGGTAGTATGGCCTTAAAGTGACCATTTACCGGCTAGTCCTCTTTTTTTTAAGGTTTCCATGAATATAAATATTTTTGGATCATTTTTCAAAGAAATAAAAATGGATGCGGAACGTCACACAAGTGGTTTCATATTTTTTGAAACATTTTTTTAATTACTTATGAATTTTCAAAAAAATGTTGTAGGCACCTATTTGTGACCCTAGGTCTTCCAAAATCCAACCACGTGCAACTTCTAAAGTGATTTTAGTAAATGAAGGCCAACAATTGGCTCTTGCAATAAATAATGCCTTTCTAACTATTCTCTCAATGGCTTGAGAGGTCCATTTAAGGACCACCTACTATCCATTTCAGACCTAAATATAGGGGCAATTTGAAGAGGTTACTCACTTTTAGAACAAACTACCTTATATGTTTTGGGCAAAAATTTAGTTGTCAAGAAACTGTTACATTTTAGTGTGTGAAGCACATATAAGAAAATTATAAATACAATTAAAATTCAATTGTATTGAATGTACATG
Organism: Climacium dendroides; assembly: GCA_950106755.1. Lineage (NCBI taxonomy): Eukaryota > Viridiplantae > Streptophyta > Bryopsida > Hypnales > Climaciaceae > Climacium > Climacium dendroides. The sequence continues at coordinate 39,240,793 of OX467084.1, forward strand.
AATATAATTGGAATGAAATTGTAGAATTTCTTTGAAAAGTTTGACAACAAAGATTGAAAGTGCACAACATTTGAAATTAGGTTTTCTTTTAGCCTGAAAATATTGACAAACAAACATCAACCCCTCTAGAATGTCCCTAGGAAAAAAATTAATCTCATCAAGGTAGTCAACTAAAAATGATCAAATTTTTGAATGAATAGGTATATATTTATTTGTTATTAGAGTTTCCATAAAAGTCATTCATCAAACACTATTAGCCTTCATCTTCCTTACATAGTTTAATCAAATACCAAAAAATTGTATATTTTGAAATTTACAATTAAGTTTGACAATGTGCATTATTACTTTCAATAGTTGTGTTATTAGTCCTAGGCATTATAACTTTTAAGAAGAGTAGGTTGATAATAGGGTACTTTCCCTTACAATAGTTCAATTGGAGTATGGAATATGGGGATTCCTATGTCCAACCTCCCATTTCTTCCACAATATGCTAAACCCATCCTATGAAGTGGGCCCAACAAGGTGAATTTTGTATTATGTACGGTAATTGTTTAAAAAAAACTATTTTAAGTAGTGTTAATTCTAAGTTCTTCACCTACCTCGAGCTAATTTAGAGATTCTGATTGCAAATGTGAATTCAAAATGTGCAAATTTTTTTCAATTATCATGTGTGGCAAATAAAAAATTCTTGTGTTTTTCCAAGAGGTAAATTCACAACATCCTTGGCCAAGTTTAGCGACTTGCATGGTCAAGTTCGGAGGACAACTCTAGCGTCCTACATTTCTTTCCAAGACATGTTGAATGTTGATTTGACTTTTGACCGAGGAGGTCATACAATAATAATCTTTGTGAATGTAAAGAAGGAGCCTTAGTTGGCTCTATGCAGCATCAACTCTTTGTGTTTTTGTGATAGAGTTTACAGTTCCCATCTGCAACCGCATTCACACTGCACAACATGGTTAGGGTTTGGTGGGAGCGGGTCATCCCGTTCCCCTTTCCGTTCCAATGCTTCTGACGCTCATGTCAGCGTGCGGGACGGTCTTCCGGACGGACAGACTCTTGAGAGTCCAGCCTCCCGAGCAGCCAGAGCGGACTCACTGCTACTCTCCAAAGTCCAAACCCACCACAGGGAGTCAACTCTTGCTGCCTGGGACTTGTTGGTCGCCATGGGGAACATCATGGGAACACCGGTTCCCCCTTGAGAAGGGGGACGTTAAACCCTGCCCACGAAATGGGCCCAGCAGGCTGGATTTATCATGGGGAAAATGCAGGAATCTTTTTATTTTTCACATAAATTTTTTTTTACAAATTTTGAATTCATATTTGCAATCAAAGACCCCAAATTAGATAGGAAAGGTTTGAAATATATCCTAAACACGGTTCAAAATAGGAGGCATGTTTTTACTTTTTTATTCCTAAAAAATCCCAAATTATCCTATTGGGCCTACTTCATGGGCATGATTTAGTGCCATGTCTTGGAGAGGACACTCATCCCTAATTTTACCGTTGGGAAAAATGCTGCAATTTTTTATTTGCTACCCGTAGTGAAATTTGGAAATTATGAATTCATTTTTGCAATCAAAGATCCCAAATGAGTTAGGAAAGCCAAAGAACATAAAATTAATAGGGCAGAAAATTGGGGGTCGTTTATTTTATATGCATCCCTAGAATGACTTCGAGAGGACAAGCAAGGAGGTGGTTCACCCCGACCATGAGGTGGATCCACTCATTTGGGAGGGATGTAGTATGCTAAGCTTATCCTTTTTCATGCTTGGAGTTAGTAGCAATGTTCAAGTTGATAAATTGTGGAGTTGGGCTTTCTCTATTTCTCCACAAGTGCTGGTATGCCTTGTGCCGTTGCAACATTATAATAAATTAACAATAATTTTTAATTTTTTTAATTCATAAAAAATTTAAACTCAGCATCTTTTTTTTCTAAGAGTTGGAAAAATTGAGGACACCCCAAAAAATGAGGTTAACCCCTAAAGTCCCATTGTCTCCTTGGGGGACAAAATGGATTTTGGGTAGGCTCCTATGGTTTCAAAATTTGTTGTAATTTTTTCAATCTTTTGGTGAAGATAGGAAAACACATTAGCTTTCCAAAACATAATTTTTATTTCAATCGGAGCCCAGGAGCAAAAGTTATGGAACAAATAGCCCTTTTTTTCACTCAATGGGCAGAGAAAAACCTTCAAAAAAACTTAAAGTACATTTAAAAAAAAATTGTTCTGTATAGATTATACTTTTATGTACATGGCAAGCTTTGATTCATTCCATTTGGATTTGTTATGAGAAAGTTATGAACAATCTTGTTATTTGGGCAATTAGAGCACTTTCTTGAAAAATTATCTTGTAGAATTCATTTTTGACCTCAATTTTCACAATTTAAAAAAAAGAAAAAGATTTCACAAGGTTAAGGTGTCTTTTTAGAACAATCTCACTGTTGAGATTAGTATATTTCAATTCCATCTTAGAGCTATTAACAATTTAGATTTTCCTTCAATCTTGAACCTACTTCTACTTAACAATTTTTTAATGAATGAAAATAAAGTATTTTTTAAAATTAAAAAAAAGAATAGAACTTCAACTCAATTTTTTATCATATAAAATTATAAATTCAAAATTAGTAGAGCAAAAATGATAAGTTATGAAGGTTTAAAACCAAATAATGTAGTTGAGCAAGGTGCAAAAAAATTTGTTTTCTTCACTTTAAGCATAAATATCTTGCAATCCACGCCGTCAAAGTTTGTAAAATTTTTGCCATACATTCTTATACTAGTCCAATACAAGATCCTATGGTTAGATATGAAAAAAATGTTTTTAAAAATGTTTTTGCTCATTGCTATAGAAATGGCAGTTTTGAGTGATTTTTGGTGGAAAAGAAGCCTTGGGACTTTAGGGGTTAAAGGACAAAACACATATAACCTTAATCTATTTATGACTTCTCAAGATTTACTCTATAGTTTTTTAAAATAAATTTCTAATGCAATCTTCCTAGTTCCAATGTGTTTAAGGCCCTTGTACAGAATCTTGAATAGAAAAATCATAAATACTTTTTTTTCTTTCAAAATTTGATTTTATGCTAAAAATAAAATATAAAAGACATTCAAAATAATAATAAACATAGTAATTTGGTAAGATTTCATTCAACATCAAAGTTTTGTCAATATCAAAAGTTGGTGCCTTGGGCATTTAGAGGTTAATCCTTTAAGTTCCTTTAATATGTTTTCACCAAAACTACTCCAAAATTGCCATTTTTAGTACAAATATGACATTTTGGGACACATACAATTGTAGGATCTTATATTATGCTAACTTGAAAACATTTGAATTTTTTTTTAGAAATTTCCATTGCTTGGATTGCAAGATATGGACTTTTGAATTCACAAAAATCCTTTTTTGACCCTCCGAAAAATTGAGCAATTTCACTTCACCAGGTCACATTTATATGAAAAAATATCTATATTGGTGGTGTGTCTTTGGATTCATTCTTCAAGGCAAGTTAGTTATATGCTTAAAAAACTTCAAATCATTTGGAATTGTACAACATATAGGAAAATAATAGTAAGTAGAAAGGAGTAAAGAACGATTTAAGATACTAAATTATTGAGAATTTAGTTATGGATGTGAAAAATGTCAATTCCAATGGTTGTAATGTTGTAATAAATAAAATACATGCTATGATTTTGTATTTTTTCCAAAAATATTAAGAATTGAGTAAAATAAAGGAATTCAAAGTTTATTTTAGAATAGAGGATCCACAATTGTCTGCAAACTAAAACTCTTCATAACTTTTGACTTATTGATCAAAATGGAATGATTCAAAGCTTTTCATGTATACATATACACATATATAATATTTATATAATTCTTTTACTATTTTATAAAAATCAAATTTCAAAGTATCTATTTTCTTGATTTTTCATCACTCTTATTTGTGCATAACTTTTAGAGATAAATTTTTCTAGGCCTGAATCTTCACATACATACTATTTTTAATGCTTTATAAATTATACATATTTTATTTTATTTTTCAAAATTTTATTTCAGAAGTCAAAGTACTCCAATCCTAAGGCCATTTTGAGCCAAAAACGGTAGGTGTTTCTTGCAACTTCCTCTATAGGCAATTGCACACTAAAGAAAACAAAAATCTATGAGACACTCAAAATGCATAGAAATGTTCAAGTTGCAAAAAGTTTATATAAATTTTCATTAATTTGCACCTAAATTTGTATTAGAATATTTGTCCCTCTATAGTATTGATATGTAGTTTTAATTTGACAATATAAATACTTCTTGGTAAGCCCTATGTATATTTAGATAAGAAGCCAATTAAAATTTAATTTTCTTGTGGTTTAACATTGCTTGCTCTTCCATTTGTTATTCAAGTTAATTCAATTAGCATGAAATGCACTAATTGTTTTCATAGCTTTTATTTCTATTAGAACAAAATTTCCTTTTATTTTCATTCATCTATAAGATTTTAATGACTCCATGGATAATAAGTTGTTCCTTTCTTTTCTCAACAGTCCAAAAATAAATATAAATAAAAAAAATTCTAGTAGAAAAATGGGGTACCAAAAATTTAGTAAGTCTTACACTAATTGAATTAACTTGAATAATAAATGAAATGATGAATTCCTTGATTTTTTTACATACATTGAAAACTAATCTGTAAATGCCGTGGATTTGGCTTGGATTGGGCCCTCTTTACACTCAATTGAGAAGCCTTGAAGCAAACCTCTCAAGGTTCATGACTTGTCTTTGAGAGGCTCGCCTTTGGGGGTCATGACCTTTATAGGTAATACAAAGTTAGGGGAAGATTCAAAAGTGTTGAATCTACCATTTTAGTGTATTTTAATAAAACTAAGGCAGTTCATAGTGTAACATCTTTTTAAGTGATTGTCTATGGGCCTTTAAGCTCAAAAGTCCCCAAACTTGTAGTCAAATCCACCTCTTAGAATGGACCTACTACAAGTTGGGAGGACTCAAAACTTGTGCACACTTTTGCAAAATTTAAAGCAAAAATTTTAATTATTTTTTCATCTCGATTTTGAAAGCTCTCATTGGTTGAAAGTTTTCTATTGATGACTTCTCACAAGAAAAAGACCCTTTGTCGCATATGACACTTGGGTGTTATATTTTAATACATAACTCATGTTCTAGGAGTCAAATACATTACTATGTATATGCTTCCATAATGTTCTTTAAGAATTAAGGTAACTTCACCTAAAAGCCTCCAAATAAGCATTTGAAAATAGTTCCAATTTAACCTCTAAAGTCCCATCACCTTTTTTCTTTCAAAAACCACTCAAAACTGTCATTTCTATTGCAAGGTGCAAAACTCTTGTAATTTTCATTTTATTGGCATATTTAACTATAGGATCTTTCACTAAACTAGTATAAGAATGTGTAGTAGAAATTTTAGAAACATTGACCTCATAGATTGTAAGATATTTGCATTTAGAGTGAAGAAAACAAGTTTTTTTGCATGTTCCGTGACTAGATTTTAAGGCTTTGAATCTCCTCATTTAAATTTTTTTTTACTATTGAGTTTGAATTTAAAAAAATAATGTGGAAGATTTGAATTAAGAGTTCGTGGAAAAAAAAAGAAAAAAGAAAAACACTTGATTTTCATTCATTAAAAAATTGTTGAGTAGAAGTAGGTTCGAGATTCAACAAAACACTAAATTATTAATAGCTTTAAGATGGAATTGAAACACAATAGTTCCAACGGTGAGATTGTTCTTGCAAGAAAATTTAACCTTATCAAATTTTTTTTCAAAAATTGTGAAAATTGCATTAAAAAATGAATCCCATAAGTTATTTTTTCAAGAAGATGCTTAGATTGTCCAAAAAATAAAATTGTTCATAACTTTCACATCACTAATCCAAATTAAATGAATCAAAGCTTTAGATGTAGACAAAAATAAGATCTACAAGAGAAAAAAAATATTCAATTTTATTTCGATTTTTAGTGGAATTTTTTTGCCCAATGAAGTGAAAATTATGTTTAAAATAGCATAACTTTTGCTCCCGGGCACCAATTGAAATGAAAATCATATTCCTATGAAGCTAATGAGTTTTTCTATCTTTTGAGAAAGTTTCAAAAAAAATCACCAAAAATTGAGGTCATAGTAACTTGTCCAAAGTCCCAAATGTCTCACAAGGGAACACTTGAGACTTTAGGGATTAAAATTGTTGAATCTTATTGGAAATTAAAGGCAATTCCATACTCAAGGAGGTTACTATTTTTTACATTTGGCATACACTTGTCTTAACCACGAATATAAAAAAAGGTATATATAATTAGCATATTTTTAATATATCCAAGGATATCCTTTGAGTACTTTCCAAATGGATTTATATGATTCCATATTATTGAATAATTATATAATTATTACTTCTAAAATCTAAACATGCTTCTATATTCTCATTCATGTATTTTTTTAATTTGAAAATATTGAATTTTAGGGTGGTCATTAGGTTTGCCCAATAACCACTCCAAGATTCCATATTTTCTTACAAAAGGATAAATTTTCAAATTATGAGTACTCCAAAAATGTAGTCACCAAATGAAATTTTGAAATTTTGAAACTTTGAGATATTGTTGTGAATTATTGGCTTTATAGAATATTATTATTTTTGTATTTTTTAATTTAATCATGGAATTTTTATCGATTACTAAATTTAAAGCACTATTTAAAGTGTATTTTTTTCAAACAACATTTTTGATACATTAAATTATATAATTAGGTTTTCAAATTTATTGGATCTAAGAGTTATTTGGATATAAAGGGGCATGTCCAAAAAAATAATTTTATGTAAATTTTTCTATTTATTTATGGTTTAATACACATTCAAATTTCTACCAAAATCTATTTCAAAAGGGGTTTTTAAATCCCTAGATTTTGGCAATATTGATTTTTTTTCCAATTAAAAAAGTTATAGCTTAAGTATACATAAGTTTCTCTATAATCAATTTATATAATCTTAATCTCATAAGAATTCATTACAAAATTGATCTCAAAATGATCAATTAAATTAAAAATGTTTTATGTGTTCATTATTGTTCATTGTACATTAAAAATGCAGTCAAAAAATGCAAGTCATTGGAGTATTTGCATCTTGAAAATTTCCAAAAGCATTTTTGAATATTATTGACACTATAATTACTTCCAAAATTCTAAATAGGCATATCCAAATCAACCCTATGCCATCCTAAATACAACTTATACATTTCACACAAGAATCTCTTGAGATTAGTTTTGCAAAGAGTCACAATTAGGTAAAGTTACCTTGTGAAGATTCCTTTATCAAAGCTTTGCTTTTGGTTCCAAACACTTTAGCAATAGAACAAATTGCCTATTTATTAACAATACATAGATACCTAGTACAATTAGAGTCAATATAAGAATTACATTTCCTCCTCTTCAAGGGTGTATAAAATTTATGATATACTCTCAAGTTGTATTACCAATTTTCAATTATTTGTAGTAGAGAATTGTCTAAATTTTCATTTTACAATGTTTAAATCAAGATCTCAAGGGTTCGAAATGAGAGTTGCTTGGCATCTAAGAATGTATTCTAAAATTCTCATAATTTAAACCAATTATGTCGAAATCAATGTTAAAGTAATTTGCTTTGTGTTTATAATTAATTTTGTGTTAGATTTTCTTAGAAATTGGAATATTTGTATTTCATAGTAAAGATTACAAAAAATAGACTGCTACATATTTTTGCCTACAAATTACAGTTTCTCTTCAATGTTTTGGGCAAATTGACAATAAGATTATGTTAACCCCTAAAAGTTTTTTGCTATGTTTTTTTTTCTCCAAAACACTCTAAAATTGCCATTTCTAGTACAAGTACCAAATTTTAGAAAAAAAATACATTTTTGGACACATGTAACCATAGGATCTTGTAGTACAATGGTTTGTGAAGAAGTGGTAAAAGTTTCAAAAAATTTCACCACATAAATTGCAAGATATTAGTATTTGAAGTGACAAAAACCTTTCTTTTGTCCCTACAAAAAACTGGGCAACTGCACTTCACAAGGTCACATTTTAATGAAAAAATGTCCAAAATGGTGGTTACTCTTTGGATTCATTCTTCAAGGCAAGTTGGCTACATGCTTGAAAAATTTCAGATTATTTGGAGTTGTACAACATATAGGAAAAAATAGTAAGTAGAAAGAAGTAGGGAATGATTCAAAACACTAAATTGTTAACAATTAATTTATGGAATTGAAAAATGTCAATTCCAATGGTTGTAATGTTGTAATAAACAATCTACACCTAATGTTTTGTTTTGTTTTTCTTTCAAAAATATTTGAAATTGAATAAGATAAAGGACTTCAAAGTTTATTTGAGAATAAAAAATTTATAATTGCCCACAAACTACCCCAAACTAAAACTCCTCATAACTTTCATCTCATTAATTGTAATGGAATGATTTAAAACTTTACAAGTATGTATAAATCTAGAGAACCAATTTCAAAATTTTTTTTCTTAAAAAAGTGATTTTTAAAGAAGTTTTTTTACTGCCTAAGTTGCCTACCAAACGCAAAAAATGAAATATCATACAATAACTTTTAGACCATGTAGTCAAAATTTATGAAAATTGTTGGGCCTTAAAGCTATTCCTTGGACACATGTTGTGTGAAAATTTGGAAGAAAAAAAAATAAAAAACTCCATTTGTAGTGAGTTGCCCGAAATCACTATGTTGCCAAAAAAACACTTTTTGGTCCTTTAGGGGTTAAATAGTGAAATTGAAAAAAAAAAATCTTGTTGCAAATTGAAAACATTGGAGAAAAAACTAGTGAAAAAATTCATAAAATTTCTATTTAGAGTTTAAAATAGATACTTGAGAAATGGTTCCATATGGGGATCAAAGTAAAACTCAAAAAAAATCCCAAACACTACCTCTCTTCATGAGAGCTTATTTTTAATATAAGTATTTCTAGTATTTTTGAAAACTTATAGTCTATTCAAATGGTGTCTTTAATATTTATGTTGAGAGAATCCCAAATTTTCTTTTGATTGCAAACAAGGTTTCAAAAAAACTTTTATAGTTTTCTAATAATAAGACATATGCTCAATTACTAATGTGGTCAAATTTAAGTGACTTTTCTTCATGAGCTTTGATATGTGGAGGACGACAATGTTTCAAACTAGTTCAAATGAGCTGAGTGAAGTGTTGTAATTTCAACAACAAAATATTTATATAAAGATAAGAACAATCAAATATATTCATAACATTTAGTAGCTTTTATGCACCCTATTCATTACATTGAGTCTCCACCTATTCACTCAACTATTGATGGATGTGAAATATTCCACATCATCTATTGTAAAGTTAAGGTAGTTTAGTGCATGTTACAAAATGGCATAATTTTTTATCTTGCAATATCGGAGCCTCCTTACATGTTGGGTGAGTGGACAAATGCATTGTTGCACTTTGCCCAAACATGATGGGACAAGAACCACCAACCTAGCCAATTTTCATTTTGATGTGGTGATCAAGACTAGTGACTGATTCATTTGTTTAAAAGATGAATAAATAAAAAAGCCTATCCAATTTCCCCAAATCCCCTTCAATAGTTTCTCTTCACCTTTTATTGGAAATAAGACATTAAAAGCAACTACCTATCAAAATAGGATACACTAAACAATCCTTATGTGGCCAATGAAAAAGCATTACTGATATTGGTAGGGACCAAACATATTCTTAATTGCCACCCAATTTTGCCAATGCATCGGTGGAAATTTCTCCCCAACTTGTACACTAAAGTGGGTTCACATGCTACTTACTCAACTGAAATTTTGAATAGTAGTGACAATTCTTTCTTCTATACTCATGTGATACTTAGGTGATACTTGGTGATATGAAAACTAGGTAATACCTAGGTGAACTTTGGCTACAAGTCTTCAAATATAGTAACAATCTAGCTATCTTGACCCCCCCCCCCAAACTGAAAAATTTCCTTTACAAAAATTAGCCCACATCTTTTGGTTGTATGCAATTGGAAAGAAAAAAAAATCATGCATGGAAACCCAGCCTGCCCAGCAGGCTCCCATGTACGGCAGGACCGCCCTGGTCCTGCGCCTCAGCTTTTTGGTCGTGCGCCACACTATTTTACCCTCCACCATGTGGGCTTTTTCCGCTCCAGAAATGTGTAGGAGTACCTGAGCCATCTCCAGCATCTCTTCCCCTCCTCTCCTGCTGATGGCAAGCCTCCTGCTGGTTGCTGGCAGCCCTTTTTGCCAGTTTGCACAACAAATCCAGGTCCCCACCCGAAAATGGCTCCTTCGCTTGACGGAGCTTTTCTTTTCTTACAGGGAGGGAGCCTGGAAATGGTACCACCCACCACCAGAGGAGACTGTCTTTGGGGAAGAGTGTGAAACTGGGAAGAGAGCGTTACAAACAAAATTGTAAGGAACGGGTAGGGTACAAAAAACACCCACAAATCGCACCCGGCCTTAAAAAAAACACAACCACCATCATCACTCCATGTACATCTCCAAAAGCAACATGTACTGAAGGGGAAGAAAACCCACCTCCTTCTTTCTCCAGAAAGAAAGAAAAAAAAAACTTCAACTTCAAATTCTCCTAACTTTTACATACGGTACCCAAATGTCATGTTTTTTGGTGTGTTGGAAACTCCATTCGGTTGTTGCCAACAAGAGCGTATGAGAATTGGAGTATTCTAGTGATAGTAATTGGGTGCGGTAGCAAAAAGTGGCGGTTTGGGGGATGCCCCCTACCTTCCCTTACGTTACGTTAATGGGTTGGGTTGAATGTTCATATCTAATGCCCTCCATCTTCTTCTTAGTTGTTGTTGTTTTTTCTGTCTTTAAGTGAGGTGAAGTACTGTTGTGTTGGGGGAGCATTGACTTTGGTTGGAAGCTCAGTACTTGTTTCTGGCTGCAACCATGTTCTGAAACGGGGCCAAGGGGGAAATAATGAGGAAAAGTGCAGAATTATTAGATCAGACGAAAGGCTTGATTAGTTGACTTCACTGTAGCCTTAGAATCTGAGATGGGCATTACGAGTGTTGGAGCATGTGGGGCGACTGCCTTGCATATGCAAGGCTTACACAAAACGCAGTCAGGATGCAGAATTCAGAATTCAGGAAGGCTCACTGGGGCAATGAAGAAACGCCAGGATTTCCAAAAACCTTCAACTGACTTGACTTGGGTCCAAACAAAAAAACAAAAAAACAAAACAACCCAAAAAAAACAAGATTATCTATACCTTAACCCTGGAGAGAGTCTGGACTCTTCTCCAGAATTGACGATTTGGAGAAAATCATTATAAAGTGCTATTCGGAAGAATATTTTAGAAGTGAAATACAAAGGAAAGTTGTAGATTTTGAGTTTCACATTCCATCCATACGGTGAGATTCACTAATGCAACTGCCAATAATTTTCTATAAATTTTGAAAGGGAAATTTCAAAATTCCTTCAAAATTTGATTACAAGCTAAATATTATTGTTTTTTGAGTAAAACTTGTTGGAATGGATTTGAAATGAGGTTCTCTTCACATGACCTCTTTACATCTATGACCTCATTTTTGCAAACCTAATTTTGAACTAGAGTCAATGCAATTTGACCACTTGACACACTTCCACATTTGTAATTTTAGAAAGATTTGTATTCTAGTAACACCAAATCCAACCATTAGATAAGACAAGAACTTGATAAAGTGTCACCCCAAATTAGGATGACTTTCATCCAAACAAGAACGAGACAAAAACAAGAACTTCAATTTGTTCATCGTCCAAAAAATGGACGTCGGAGTGCTCCAAGGTTAAATCAGGCTGTTTGTTTTGTTTGTCTGTTTGTCACGTTGAGATCTCCTAGACCATGCATCCCCCGGTCGCATGCTTGGTACCATTGGAAAGCCCTTGGTGAGGAGGGATGCACCAACTTGGTTTCATGGCGTTTGGACGTAAGTGTAAAAGTTATTGAATTTCAAAGTTTTTATGAACTAAAAAATTAGAAAAATTTACTTTTACTTTTGTTTTGACTGTGGCAACGGCACATGACATATTAGTTGCAATGAAATCTCATTTCATTTGTGAAAAAAACAAAACAAAACAAAAACTACTACTTTTGCTTGATGTAAGTATCAGCATAAAAAATACTCAAATTTACACAAGCCTTGGTAAGGCAGTCCCCACCATGGGTAGGCTTATATGTAAGCATGGTCGGTAGCTTGGCAGTTATAGTCTAAATTGGCTCCATGGATTGTTTTGTTGGGGCAGGCAAGCCGAAGTTGAGGCTTCACCGATATTAGGGGACAATCCCATTGGTGAAGACTAGTCAATTTTGAGGGAATCTAATATGTGTACAATTCTTATTGTATCCCTCCCCACCCACTAGGGCCACATCAAAATCAGGTGTGGTTGATTCAAGTTGTTTCACTGCTCAACTAGTTCGCAGAATCCGTCGTAGGAGCAGGAACTATCGATTTTGTATGGGAACTTGCTCTTAATGCAAGGGAACACGCCCTAGAGGGTGCATTCTGCCCTACTTGTGGGCCAAAGCTCGCCCATGGCCCGCTTGCATGGTAGAATGCACCCTCTAGAGTGTACTCTCTAGTACATGAAAGTGTAATTATTACTTGTACTTGTAGCTCTCCTGTGAAGTTTTCCCACCCATTGATATATGTAAGGAGGCCCTAACAATAACTTACTAATCCACCATAGGTTGTTTGTGATTTTTTTTCTTACAATAAAGGTAAACCTTTACTTGTGTAGAAAAACATATTGAAATTTTGTTTTTCTTGAAATGTGTGTCAATTGGTCTAATTCTAATGGTTCTAAATCAATTTTATAGATGTGTTAAAAAAAATCAAACTTTACCATATCAATAAATGAATAATTAAGATTTATTTTGAAATAAATGAAACAAAATTTCATTGCAAGTAAAATGAATTCATAATTTCATAAAATTTATATACCTTAGGTGTTTTCTTTGAGAACAAACATCACTTCACAAGTAGGGAGTCACAGATTGTAATATATTATGGTTTTGTTTCCTACCCCAAGGACTTTTAGAAATTAAGGCAAATGTGAATTTTGATTCAAATTCCTTCAAGTTAGTGAAGAAAATTGTCTTGAACCATACAATTATTTATTTATTTTTGTATATCTTTGGATCCCAAGTGCTTTACAATTTAATGACAAGTTTAACCTATAGTTTAATGCAAATGGACATTCTATTTAGACTTTCTTTTTCTATTTAGAGTGGATAAGTAAATAGTTCACTAGCTGTTTTGCTCATAGCCCCCCAAGTGAAATTCCAAAATTGTGAATAATTATGAAGTGAAATTTCTAAGGTTACAAATTCTAAAAGAAATGAATAAATTTAGAGATCTACTGTTGATTTTTGGCAATTTTGTGAGTATTTGTCATTTTCAAGCCCATGGTACATATAATGTGGTGTGAGTAGGATTGACTTTGAATAATTTAATTTAATTATGAGGACAAATATAAGATAATTGATCCACTTAAAAAACAGTGCAAAACTAATGAAGCCCTCATTAAACCAAACAAAGAGTTCAACAAGGCTATAGCAACTTCTTTGCAAAGAAATTTTTTGAAATTATTTTTGGGCACTGTAGAAAATGATCCCATGAGGATTGGTGAAGCTATTTTCATCCATCAACATGGATGAAACAAACAAAAAGCGCTCTTGACTCACATAAATGGCATGTGGAATATTGCCATTTCAATGAAATTCCCCATCGATAGAGATATTGTCCCTAGATTGTATAGCAATTGAGCGATTTATTCACTAAAAATAGGGGAATCTATTGCCAAATATTCCTTCAAAAAATTGTACTCCCTTCATTCCAAAATGATCTTTATGTTGGACAAAATGTTTCAAATTAAGATTGAAGATAACAATTTTAAACCTTGTTTCACATTGTAAATAGAGTTTGGTGCGCTCCTTACTTCCTAGAAACTTTGAGTTTTGGAACCCTTTCGTCATTTTGTAGGCAATTAGTATGGGCCCTATACTATACCATGTGTGGATCTTTGTTCCACCTCCCATAGCTTTCATCTCCTTCAATTGGGCAATACTCAAAGAGATGCAAAAAATTAAAAACATACAATGTCAATTGATCCCTTCAATCATTTCATTTGTCTTTTGATTGATGATTGTACATATGGAGGGGGAACACTTGCTCAGAGTTGTTTCACTAGTCCCAGATAGCAGTTGAAATTCGAATCTCACCAATTTGCAACTTCACAAAGTACAACAAGAAGAACATTTGGGGACCAAAAATTAGAGCGGACAAGAAGATCATTTGGGGACAAAGCGAATATAACTTTTGAACAATATTGTATGTGAGGTTCAATTTAGCACTGAGGTACTAAAATTGAATTCCCAATGTTAGATTCTCAAGGGGCCATGTCACCTCTCACCATTCACAAGATGACATGTGGCACTTTTTTTTTCTTTAATACAAAAATGACTTAATTTATGTCGAATCTGACCTTTGTATAAGTGTAGGGAAGGTCACCACAATCCCTCCACACACATTCTCCATGTGTGAGAATGGTCACAACTGGAGGGATCTCGTCGCTGGGAACTCAGTTCCATTGAATGTCCTCCAGTGAAGAGTTATGACAAAGAGCCCCGAGTACGCAGAGATCCTGCACAAACGGAAGGTACAACACTACAACTTCGACAAGTCGACAACTTCCTCTTCCTCTTCCGCTTGAGGCAGGCGGACAGGTGAGAGGTTCAGTGGTGCCGGCACAGCCTTGCAGTCCATGGGATCCAAATCCAAAGAATGGTGGTCTGAAATTGAAGGATTCAAAACAAGGCAATGCCACTTAACTGCGTCTGAATGAGCAGTTGAGCAATGTTCCTATCATCAAGTCATTACAAGAGAAAGAGTGTTTTAAGTAGAGTCTCAGAGAAAGAGAAAGGGTGTTGTAAGTATAGACTATGCCATAGTCTCTTTCCAAAGGACCCAACCTCTAAATGGTACATACCCCCCATCTACCTTTTTTTTCTCACTCATGTCTCACATTGAGAAAGTTTAGAATGTGTACATTTCAGGCACGAAGAATCTGTGTAAGGACAATGAGGGTGGGCAATCATATTAGGTGTGCTTATGTTTGGCAGTGTCTAGCTATGAAATGGCTCAGTGGCACCAACTCAAATTAATACCAAGTTGCTCAGCGTACAAGAGTACTGTACAACCCAGCTGATGGGATTTGTGGTCCCAGGCTCCTCCCAGCCAGGCCTTCCATTAAGTAAGGGCTCTCGACCGTTGTCCCATCCTCCTCACAGGATGTGCCAAAGCGAATGTCGCCCTGTGCACATGGTCTTGTTCCAACCCGAGGACAAACCCGAGGACAAAGGACTCTCACCGCCTTCCAATGCCAACTTGTTCGTGACAACGATTCCGTTCTCAGCTAGTGGCGAAGATTCACGACGTTGGCACTTTTTTTCAGACGAGTGTTTGGAAACCTAAATCCATACCAATCCCAGTTTTGTAGAGCTCTGTGGAGTGGAATCCATTATGAATCCATACTCTGGAAGCATGAATCCAAACCCAATCACCCTAATATTCAGAGCTTTGTGCAACTATGATTCCGTACTTTCTGTGATAAGCACCGACCGGGAAAGTGAACTCTGTAGACACCAGTCCTAATTTTTTACAGTCTTGTAGTGCAGTTGAATGCTGCAAATTTTGGGTACTCTGAAGTGCTCGCTAATATTCTACGAACTTGACGTTTTCATTCATTAGTTGATGCAGCTAGCAGCAGCTTTGCTTTCCGACCCCTGCAGCTAAGAACATGGCAGACACTCGCTCAGAGGGGGCTGGGTTTGCCAGCTGGGTGTCCATTGCATCATCGACATAATTTGATGGAAGCGAGGAGCTTTATTATCACAAACGACGGGACTGATATGATGTGAGCAAGGCGAAGTTTGCTGGCAATGCAGATATTTTCCCAAGGGATTGAGACTCCTCATTCATGCACGGAATTTGGTGGTTAATTAATGGGATTCACTACCGTACTCAGGTTGAATTAAAACTGTCGTAGTCATGCGGAAAGTCGGATTGAATCACGCTGTTAGGGTTTAGGGTTTCGTTCATCAGCATCAATTCAAATTCTGAGGGATTGAATGAGACTAATAGTACTGGTTTGAATTCTCCATCATTCCAGTGGATTAGACATAAGGGTGATTATTGAAAGCAAGTTTGTGGATTGAAATGTAGGTTTGGATCGAGTTATCTGTCGTCTAACTAAGCTCATGTGAATCTGTTGAACAAACCTCATACGAATCTGATTACATTATGGATTAGATAACTTTCAAAAGATGGGAAGCTCGAGGCGTTTATCGGAGGTAATGTCAAATTATTTCACTGAATCTCAAATTGTTTTTCATTGATCGAAGAACTCACGTTCTTTCTCTGACCAACCACGGTGGCATTGCTGCCTCACTACTTGGCATTTATTTATCACATTAAACTTTGTAACAAAATGACTTTGAAGTGACCCTCATCATCTTCTTCACACCGACCTTTTTTTGAAACAGGTCTTCAATCAATCAGAGGAGATCAGACGCTATGAAATTGCAAGCTGGTGACGGTGAAGAGTAAAGCTTCATCGCCTCTGCAAAGATTGATTTTCGGTTGAATTTTTCAGTCGTAAAGGCAAATGTAATGTTAGTAGAATGACTGTACACTAATAAAGCACGAAGAAACGTGCAGCAAGACAGAGTTGCAGACAACAATCTTACATCACCAGCGAGGAAAGATCTTTCGCTTTGAAATTATACGTGATCGAACTACGCACTTGTAATGAGTATGATTTAATTGATTGACTTCCATCATTTGCCTGCCGCATGGATACAAAAAATGTCAGGTCACTCATACATGTGCACATGGCTGCTGCTTTGTCTTAAAAAGAGAAATGCAGGTGATCTCAACTCAAGGCCACTTTTGATGCAAACGGAAAATACGATGGATGTGGACCGGAGTAAATTCAAAAGTTCATGTCTTCTGGAAGGTTGATTTTTTCTTTCTGATCAACTTCTACATTCTGTCGAAGTCCCAATTCATTTGCAGCACTCATTTAATATGTTTTCCACTGACATGATTTATAAACAATTGTGCCATACGCATAAGGAGTCCATGATTGTCGTTTTAGATCTGAGAGAACACTAGTAGAAACATGCCCCAGTAATCTAAGCTGTAAGCTCCACACTTGGTTTAAAAAGTTAGACGAGTCATGGATCTCAAAGCGTAGTGTACTAAGGCTTGATTCCAACTAATGTCAATTGCTATCTATCTTCAAAGAATCCAAGATTTGCAACGCAAGTTAACGTTAGAAATAATATTCTGTTTTGTGTAACAACAAAAAATTTCAACAATCCCCTAGTCTGACAATGTCAACTGATTGACAATTCTTGCACCGTGGTCACGAAGTCTTACACATTAAGGTTTCAAATGCTATCTGTTGAATGACAGTAGAAGCATATTACCGTCAGATTTGCTAGTATTTACTTGAAGTTTGGGGAGATTGACACATTTTAGGCACCTATTTGAAACCTTAGATCCATCCCAAAGTTGGTTTTTTAAATTCTGAGCACTTGAAATATCAAAATTTTGGTGCTCTGAATCACACGAATTTAACAATTTTGACAATTTAGTACCCTGGAAAAATGCATGATTGACAAGGCATGCTTTACTTGAATTCTCATTAAATTGGAGCGATTCTGGGTACCAAAACTTGTGACATTTTCCTTCAAAACTCTCTAAGAACTAGGACCGATATATAGATTTTATGTTCAGATGTTGCATTTTGAAAAAATGAAAGACGTAGAATTCCGCCAAATTAACAAAATTAAAGTTTTATTCAATCACCAGATGCTGGTGCAGAAAATGCTGTTTCAGCTGTGAGAAGTCACTCGTGAAAAAGAAGGATTTAACAGATTTAATCACTGCTATTGATTAATTCCTGATTACGATCAATCAGTTGAACACAGAAGTGATAAACATCAATTCCGTTATTTGAAACATGCGAAACACCAAAGTTGTGACATTCAACTACTTGTCGTAAATTAAGCAGTGATTGCTAGCTACGTAGCATTCTTCCTGTCTATTGCAACATTACTGATTTACTGCTTTCCTTACCGATGCTTCCAAACTCAGCTGTTCTCAAATTCTCTTACAGAAAGCAGCGCAGCCTAAAATTTGATCAAGTTTGTGTTGACACAAGATTGCAGTTGGAACAAGGGGTGTTAGAATTATCAGTGGAATGCATAGATCTTAGGAATTAAACCATATTGCCAGAGCAAATGAATTGCAAGCAATTGCGTCGGTGATGGTACTCAGAAATTATCACCCAAATCTAGTGATAATTGCTGGTTTTGGAGAATTCGAAGTAAATATCAGTTCACAACGAGGTATGTTCCTGGCCTGTATCAGCACAATTGTGATTGCCTCCAAACAACCAGTATGTGTCATAACTCGATGTATGGACTGGCGAATACGCTCAGTTTTAGTGCAGAAGAAGCACATGCTCAACATTCCATGGCCTATATGATATGCACCCTAAAAAGTTGTGCCGGATTTTCATCCTGTTATAATTTTTCTTTTATGTATTCAGATCACAAACATATCACTTATTGGAATGAAAAGGACTTTCTATCATCGTGACAGCTTTGCAGTGATAAATGCCATGTGAGCAGAAATGGATTGCTTCCGAAAATCGATGAAATTCTGCTTTCTCTTAGCTAAATTCCCTTTCGAAGTTAAATTTCTCTTCGAAGCTTTTTGCTCTTCCAGTGGACGCGGAGATTTTTACATTATGAGAATGTCACAGTCTAGAATGTCAACGTGCAACTCTCCTTACCACACGCGTTCTCAATCTCTTACCTTCGCCTAAATCAAAGTCATATGAGCAGTTAACTGAGCACACTTGATCACATTAGAAATTGGCTTTCATAAGGCTAGCTTCAAAAAACTCACGTTTGGCAAGAGAGAAGAATGAAAAAACTGGTGGAGTCAATGTGGCTTAATGTCGAGATTGATGAGAAGAAACTTTGGCACCACCGTAATTGTCTAAACCTGGATGAGGAAGACGAAGCAAGCTTGTCCGATTCAAATGACTGCGTTGAACAAGAGCCCAAATCTTGTGAGTTATTTACTGCCCAGGAGGTGATTGGAAATCACCGCATTTTCATGATATGGCACTCTCCGAAAGATCTCCTGAATATTAGCCAATGATTCTCGCAACTTGGTATTGATTCACTTGCTCAAGCATCTAGTTCTGACCTCACTTTGCCACCCAAAGAGAGGGTTTAGGGTTTAAGCAGCACAGGGAAACTATCTCCGGTTTCCGGATTGCCACTTACGATTTACGGTGTTACCAACCGAGAAACTTTGTGTCATTGTATTTCTCCGTTTGCCCCTTTTCTCGGATTCCCCCCTCCCTAGTAAAAACCATCCGGAACTCTTCTGACATTCGCAGAAGGGAAACAAGGATAATCTCCCTGCGAAGAAGAGAAGAATGGCAACCATAGATTAAATGAAGATTGGGTACACATTGTGATGCAATTAAGTCAGAATTGCAATTAGTCGTGCTTGCCTTGTTGGTAGCCAGAAGAAACAAGCAGCTACACTCCAAGAAGCTATGTCCTTGTGATCCTCGCTCCTCTTTTTGAGTAAAGCCCTACTCCAAAACGTCCTCGATCACGTGTATCCCCAAAGCCCTGCCGAATGCCAAGACGCAAACCAAGGAAACGAAGTTGCAGCCCATTGTCACCACTTTGTCACGACAATTCCCTGCAATCCATGACGCCACACAGCTCATAACTGCTGTGTCCACCACTTCCCCCTTCTCGATGTTTCCTGCATGGGAGTCTGTTTCGCCATAGCCACAACAAGTAGCGCCTCCCTTTTGGAGTCTGTTACGTTTCCCAATCTCAAATTTGATTGCAGCAGGGTCGCAGGGATATATATTGTTCACCACATAATTGTCTGCAGCATTCAGAGAAAAGTGGTGTAAAGCTAGAGCGAGCACATCGAATGGCAATTGCAACACCATCTACTCTAGTGAGACTCTTAATTTCAGCAGCTGGGGATGCAATGTTTCTGATTGATTGCCTCGTGCACGTCTGTGCAGTTTCGGTGTTTCGTTTGGTACCGTAAGATTGCCAAGCGGTTTGGAGTGGGGATGGATTGTTCAGAGGGTTCCGTGTGTCTTTCCAGGATGTAGCACTTTCCTTGAGTCCTTGACCGCCATGGCATTGTTGGACTGGACAAATACAATTGCTTGTCAGTGGTCGTTGGGTACAGCAACTGCAGGGGAGATCAGTTCGTTACCGGGGTTGCAGTTAAGCCTGGAACGCTCAAAGTGTTTGATGAATGACTGACCATAGTTTTGGGGGACAGAGTTTGAAATTGAGCTGAGCGTGTTGTTTTTTTCAATTCACAGCTGCAACCATGGCCACAATCTGAATGTCCCTCCAAAATCTAGCACTAGAGATTAGAGTCAATTGTGGAGTGAACCCTGTTTTGTAGAAGGGGTGTCAGAGGAAGGTTTAACTAAGAATTGTATAAAAGAAACACAACACCAAATTTCATCATCAGACCCTAAATTGATGCTTCAAGGAGTTTCATTGTGTGTTTTCCTCAAACTCTAGCTCCTTGTCCCTCATAGCGACCACTTTATGATTAACTCTATTGGCCATGGGAATAACATAGAAGCACCTAAATGTAGCACTTATTTAAGATTTGCAAATCTTGAGGGTAGGGATAGAATAGAATGATGTGTGGTTGTTAGGAAATGGTTTAGGGAACCAAAAAAATTAGTTTTGTATTTTTTTGAGCTTGTATTAATATGATATGAATTTGTGAAAACAAGTGTGTAGATGCACCTACTGTGGACAATAGACTACCACAAAAGTGGACATAGAAACACCCAAAAGTGACAAATCCTAAGCTTGTATCCCGATCATCTTATTGGCCAAAATGCAAAACCTAGCTCCATTACTATGACACATTCATAGAAACTCACTTGTCAAGCATTAGGTCCACATGCTCTTTAATTTAGGGCTTATTTTAGGTGTTTATAAACGACTCATATTACATTTGGATGCACATACCTTAGCTTTGTATTGCAAAAAAGAAACTTGGCCTTGATATATACTCCCTAAAATCAACATTGCCAAAGATGTGATACCTACATTTGAACCAAAAAGCGTCACAAATTTTTTTATATGGATTACATTAGATGTACACAATCAAAATATGAAAGTTTATGAGAGTCTATGAGATTGTGGTGTTGATTTAGGATAAACTTAGAGATAATACTTTGAAAATTTATAACTTTCTCATATTAGATGTCCAAATAATGCATGCTAAAGTGCATTGGAATTCTCTTTCACTTGCCAATAAGATTTGATAAAAGCAACTTATGTTTTAATCATAGAAATTATAATAAATTGTGGTTAGAGTTGATTATAGGTGAACATATATACCTTATATAGCAATGATCAATGATATTGTTTTGTAATTGTAACTAAAGCAACAGCATCTAAAATACTTCAAATAAAAGATTAAGTTTGGTTTCTATTATTGAGTTCAAAAACTTTTTAGTGATTCCAAAAGAAGATTCTAAATTCCTTTAGATTTTAGGACTCAAGGACATTTGCAAAATATGATATATTGTTTTTTGTTACAATCTACCAATGTGTATTAAGGTCCAAAATTTTAAAAATTCACATTGGACTCTAGAAATTGAACTTGGGGTGTAGTACATTTTTTAACACAAAATTCATCAACAAAACCATACCAGATTCAATTTCCAAAGTCCAAAATGAATTTTCAAAGTTTTGAACCTCAATGCACATTGATGCATTGTGACCAAAAAAACAATGCACCATATCGTATAAACACCTACCATAAAATTATTGTATGATATGTAGTTTCTTTTTCAACTGAGGCAACCCATGCAGCTTAGTAAAAATTATTATTTTTAGAATAAAAACTTGAACTTGATTATCTATAATTATATATATTTGAAAAGTTGTTTGAATCATTCTATTTCAATTAACAAGGTGAAAGTTATAAGGAGTTTTAGTTTGTAGACAGTTATAGAATCTTTACTCTAAAATAAATTTTTAAGTCTTGAAGTCAATTTTCAATTTTTTTGAAAAATATGAAAACATATGATGTAGATTGTTTGCTATATCATTACAACTATTGGAGTTGAAAATTTTCAATTCTATAACTAAATTCTAAACAAATTAGTATTTTTAATCATACTTTATCTTTTTCTATTTACTATTTGATTCAAGCTTGAATATGATATATTTTTTGTTGAAACGTTTAATATGTATTTCCAACTTATTTCTTCAAAATATTATGGAGAAATGCAAATTGTAGGACATAAGTATTTTTAAATAAAATGTTTGAAAGATGATATTGAACCATTTGGGAAGAGTTAAAAACACTTTTTTTTTTAAATTCAAGCATCATGATCTTGGAATTGGTGAAATTTCTTACTCTAAAATTTTAAGAAGGTGAACTTTAACAAGTTTACTAAAGGATCCTATGGTTTGATTTGTTAATGAATAAATATAGTTGAAGATTCTAGCTTTGCTTTGAATACGAGTATTTTAAAGCAAGTTGGATCTAAGAATATTTCAATCCTTTAGAAGTTGTTGTAAGATCCAAATGATTATAAGTAGTAATAGTTTCAAATCATATGTAACTTTGCTTTTAAATATTTTTTCGCATGCTTAGATAATATTCCTAGTATTGTCATGACTCTTTTTGAAGATAGTGTGTACTAAATGCTTTGTGGAGGAAAGTCGTATCCCACTAGAGCTTATCAATCAAGATGAAAACTATGATATGACCTTTTATGAGAAGAGAATGACTTGTTGGTACAATGAACTTTCACTTTTGAAATTGAACTTAGTCTGCAAAAATAATGTGTAGCAATTTTTTTCCATGCCAGTGTAGAAGGTGATTGATTGATGAAGGTTAATCAAATGTTACATAATATTTTTGAAGAAGAAAGATACATTATAGAACTTTACATTATATTTGAATCTTATGGTTGTATTTAAGGCCATGGCTTGAGTATTTAAGTGCCTGTTTTGTATAATTTGTAATTTTCTCAACTTATATCTATACATGAAGAAAGTATATATCAAAGACTTAAAAATTGGATTTTAAATATATTTTTTGACTCTACTATTGATATCCACTACCCTTTAGCTCATACTTCGTTTAATGAAAAGTGTGAAGTTGAATAATATGATATAATCAACTTTTTTTTATTTTTTTATTTTTTAAGAAAGTCACTTTGTATAATGAATCTCTTCATCAATAAAGGATGTTCACAACATTATTCAACAACAATAATAGGATATCTTCAAAATTTAGAACAATAATAATTTATTCACTAGGACTCCATTGCTTTTTGCTCTACAAATAATGTCTAACTAAAGTTTTCATGCCCTATTATTGAATTGGGAGACCTTGGCAATGGAAATTTTTACATGGATATTGAACTAAAAAACTATTAGATTTCTATTAGTAATCAATTATTCATTAATATTCTTTGACTATTTCTTTATGATTCTACTTAAAATATATAAATCTTTCTAAAGTATTGGCCAATAATTTTAGAAAAAAAAATTTGCAACCATAGAGTGTTGATTTTCTAGTTTTTTTTATTACACAATAAATAAAATATGCATAATGATGTTTTATAATATAACATCTAAGTTTAGATGTTACATTGGACATTATTGTTGCATAAAAACACAAGTTGCTTTATTGGACACCCACTAAAATTTGTCTCCTAAAATCATGAAAATGTTACATAAAACACAGGGTTTTTATTGTGTCCACAGTGTTTTTGGTAAATTTTTAATGAAGTGAATTTAAGTGAAACGGAGGCAACACCTTAATTACCCAAAAATGTGTCCTACCCAAAGTTACTCTAACACATACTCTAAGAGGTTAGATCTAAACCTCAACAAAACCCTCCAATTTGGACCTAAAAACTAATCACAACACACAATCATCCATTCCAAACATCCGATTTCCCACATGCATTGATTTACATGCATTTCACCAAGTCCCTAGATCCAATACTACCACATTTATCCATTCTTTTTAGACAAATTTACATTTTTTTAATTTAATCATGCACACCTCAACCCTAATTTTAGTTTAATTTGGATAGCACTTCTATTTTTAAGGCCATATTTGTTGTATTGAGACTCTTTGTAGATTTTGAGACAAAAGGCTAGATATTACAAATTCATTTTCAAAAATAATAATTGAAACCAAGAATAAATAATGCTCAAATAGTGATTCTAAAATGAAATTTAAAATTTGGTGTTGTTATCTATTTATAAAAAATGCTAATAAAAAGATAAAATGGTTTATCTTCAAGTCAAAGATAAAAATAAGACTGCGAAAAGTCTCAATATAACGAATATGGCCTTTTTTGCCCTAAACCCTAAACTCCTAAAAAATCAAACTCACATTCATGCATTTTTTAAGCATCCAAATTATACAAGCCTATAAAAAATATACTCAAACATGCAAGGTCAAACATGGATTGTAATCATCATTACATTTAAATTTAGTTGGAATCACAAGAACAAAAAAAGACATAAAACCATTAACAACCAATAGGCCAAGCTGAACTCTCTTCACAAAATGGTTGTCATTTCTTCATCATAGCTCCAAATGAGGTGAGCTTAGGCTTGTTGGAAATCTGACTTTAGGGCGCACCATCCCTCTAAAATTTAGCTTGGTTTGCCATGTTATTCTCCTACTATTGCCTGCCAAAGTTGAAAGTCTTCAATTTGTATGGCGGCTCACCCCTTCGCACAAAGTTAGCTACCTCGTCCTCGTCCTCGTCCAAGCTCCAAATTAGGCAAGCTATAGATTTTTGGAAAGCTAACTCTCTAAGATACATCTTTTCTAAATTACAACTTCATCCCCTTTGCCATTTTTTTATTGCTCACCAAAGTTCACAGTCCCTTCCTGTTACAATTAGGTTGTAATAGCTAAACTAAAGGACAGTTGCAAGCAACTAGAATTTGAAGATAGGTGGCTATCTCCTTTAAAGCCTAGTGAGGGAGGCATTGTTCCTCACATAGCATATTATTAATATAAGGAACTAGTTGTGATTATGATTTCTCTCACTCTCCATAGCTTCTATGCATTACAATGTATTGTAGTTGCTTAACTTTGATGAACTTATTCTAGTGTCTTGCATTTGATAGCAAGCTAAAAAGTTTGGTGCATCATTGGGTTTGATATTGAACTCCAAGAGAGCAATAGTCAGACTAAAGCATTGACAACATCTCGATTCATGAGCACAATTTCTGACACTTCCAATCTTAAAAGACCTTGATTCTCTTCCACTCAATCTCTTATCTGTCCTAAAACTCCCCCATTTTCCACCCATTCTTAAAAAATAAATAAAGAACATGCTTAATAAATTGTCCTATGTAGCATCTTCTTCCAATCTCTCATAAATCATGCTTAAAATACCCATAAATTACAACCTTCCTCACAAAACACACCACGTACAAAAAGATTGAGAGAGGACCAAAATCCTAAATTTGCTTATATTAATTTTTTAACAAACTGAATTTTCTAATTATTTTCATTCAACATTAATTTACTAAAAATCCCCCAATTTAATGTAAAATGTGCCAAATTAGTGAAAATTGCACCAATTTAGTGTGGACTGCACTAATTTACTGTAAAATCCCCCAACTTATTGTTTTTTTTTGTCCAATTTAGTGTTTCTATTACTATTTTAGTGTTCTAATAGTAGTTTTAAGTTTACTAGCTTTTTTGTTTTTCATATTTATTATTTTTTGGTTTTCAATTTATTTTTATTTTTATTTTCTTCTTCTAGTCTTTTGTTTTTAATGTATTTTTATATTTTTTGTGTTTCCTATTTTTTTGGTTTATTGGTTACTTTTGGTTTCATTTTCTACTTGTAGTCTTTTGTGTTAAATTTACTTTTTCATTTTTTATATGTTTTATATTTTTGGATTGGAATTTAATTCTAATCTCATGTCCTACCCATGGTATTTTGATTTCATTTTGTTTGGGGCATTTTTGTAATTGTTTTCTTTTTGGTTTTCTAATTAATCCTATCTTCATTTTTCTACTTAGTAGTATTTTGATTTTGATTTTACCATTAGCCAAATTTGATTACTCTACCAAATCTTGCTTAACATCTTTTTAGTTTTAAATTCCTATTTTTCTTTGAACATTTTTCCTTAACATTTTCCCTTCATTTTCTTCTAATGGCATTTCCCAAGATTTTTGCCCTAGTCTCATCCATGTTCCTATTCCTATGTACTAAAAACTCCCTAATTAGTGGTTGTGGTTTAATTGAGAGTACTAATACTTCCAAACTTGCAAATTCAAGCAATGTGTTTATATTTTTGATTTTCTAAAAGGTGAAACAATATGATGGTTCACATCCTCAACATAAGGCTAAAATCTTTGTCAATGTTTAATTTTTAAAGAATTCAACTGTATGATCCTTTGGTTAATTTGTTCAAATAGATCATCTAAGATTTTTAGAGTAAATACCTCCAATTGCAAGTCAATGTGGAAAGACCTCAAAACATCAAAACATAAGATTTTTTAGTCCTTCCACAAGGTGAAGTTTTGTCTTTCATCAATTTAAGAAAAAAAAAGCATATGTCTTATGATTTGTCCTATAAATGGATCATCCAAATAAATTTAACCAAGAAACACATATGTCCTATAATTTAACCAAAAAAACTTTCGTATTCATCTTTTAAAAAATTATAAATTGAAAGATGGCACTAAATGAAAGAAAAAACTAAACTGCTAATTTCAAGACTTTCAAAAATGAGAGTAAAAGATGACTTTATACATTTTTTTCCACCCATGTTGCTTACAAAATAAAACTCCTCATTAATTTCACCTCATTATTTGGAATTGAATGGTTCAAATGTTTTTGAGTAGGCATTAATCTTTTTTAGAATATATTTTCAATTCCACTCTCAAATCATGACATTGAAATTGAAAAAATCCTTCTAACTTTTGTAATATATATCGGAATGACTTCAAACAAAGCTTCACATATAGATTTTTATGATTAGCATCCATCCAAAATTCTCAATTGTCAATAAATCTTGCCCCAATTCTCAAAAGGTCCCAAATAATCTCCTTGCTCCTATCGAGATCAAATTCCAAATTTTTCCAACCTTCATTTCATAAATTAATTGAATTGCAAAGGTTCTTGTTGATTCCTTCAGTATCTTTTGAACTCCCCCAATTGAAAAGATACTATAGGCTTCAAATTTAGTCTTGTAAATTTGAAATTTCATTTTTTTGGTCTTGGCCTCATTCCACTATTTTCACCTTGGCTTTTATTCATTGTTTTGATTATAACTTCAAATTTAGTCATTGCTTCAAAATATACCCTATATATGTCAATACAAAAATCCCAAAGGTCACTCCAAAATCAACTACATCAATTTTGACCTAAAAGTCATCCCTAGAATCAATATGAAAAATGAAAAAAAATTAACAGTCTAAAAGACCACCATGTGCAATTGGTGTTATCTTCCTTCGGTGTAGATTCTTGTGCCACATGCTTCTTGACCAAACAATGCAAATATGTTTGTTGAAAATTCAACCTTTAACAAAAGTAGAATGTTAGTCTACCTCTGATTTCCTGAAAAAGGGAACTTTTTACCTATCTGAAGAATACTATGTTCAAAATCAACACACTGAGTCTGCTAAAAACACATTCAACCAACTCTCAACAGAATTGGATGAATATTGGTATTCTCCATTCACTTATTTTGATAAGGAAAAAAAATCATCTAAACACCGTTTGGGGCTTGGGGGGCAGCCCCAAGGCTTTTCAATTTACAAGGCAAACTTTTTAATTTTTAATTTTTTGACACACCTGAATGCTTTAATTCACTGAAAAAAAGAAACAAGGGTTAACCCTGAAACGCTCTGACGTCCGTATTCTGGACGATGAACAGAGGACTTGCAGGCATTATTTTGTCCAACCAACTTCTCATTCATCCAATGTAATATTTGAATGTTGAAAAGACAACCTTCCTTAATGATCAATTTCAAGAAATATGCCAAAATTTGAAAAAGAATCAAGACATTTCAGGGTTAAACTATTGGTAGTCCACTCAAACCCTAATGCTAAACTCCAATTACACTTTTGAAGGACAACAACTGAGCATTGTATTGTAGCAATAACAACATTATGACCATGAGGCTCTATCTATTCCAACCAAATCCTAACAGTATTATGCAGTTCGAATGCGATTATAGATGAGAATTGAAAACTCATATTCAAAAATAGGGAGTTGATGCTATAGTCTTTGTCCAAAGGACAAAGCCAATAAATCGAAAATGTCTTGTCAAGGCTACAACAAGACAAACCATAAATTCATTGAACTGCTATATGAAAATAAATGGAAAATGTCTTGTCAAGGCTACAACAAGACAAACCATAAATTCATTGAACCACTATATGAAAATAAAAACCTCAAGGCCCTTTTGCTAATCCTTGATTTTTTTCTTTTTCTTTTGCAAATTAGAGGGATTTCATTTTGCAAGATTCAAGTAGAGTGGGTACACCCCAAATCACATTGTCATCATCACTTTGTGTACATCTCCAAAATCAACATGTATGTATAGTGAAGAAATGATTTTAGAATCTCTGTGCCCTTCCTAACTTTTGCAAAAGATATCCAAATGTCATGTTCTTTGATACGTTGGAACCTCCTTTCACTTGTCCACAAGAAAATCAATAAAAATTGGATCAGCCGAATAATAGCAACCCAACTTAAAAGTTACAAAGCCACCCCACTCATGCCTCTTGTACTTTTATCCTCCTTCCAGTAAAGGTAATCTTTTGGTTGTGTAAAAATAAAATTACGAAGCCAGGCCACTCACTCAGGTCCGAATCGAATGATTGTTTCCACTGGGGGCGACGGAATGAAAGGAATCGTCTATTTTCAGAAAGAAAAAGAAAAAGAAAAAGAAAACCTTTCATTATTTGTGCTCCCTAAAGCAGGTCACAGTAAATTGGATTTTTCTTTTTCTTTTTCACGTTCCGAATGTAAGGCCCCAAATTATTCAGGAGACTAATTTAGTCAGATACAAAATTATCTGAATCACTCCAAAATGGAAGCACAATCCGTTTGTTTAAAAAAATAAAATAAAAAAATTGGAAGCACGATTTTACAATTACCCCACCTAGTGAACAAGAAATTCAAAGTGTTGGTGGAGATCTTGAATGAAGTCAGTCATGAAAATTTACCCTCATGGCCTAGTTATTTACCCTTTTGAAAAACGACGGAGCTTATTATGTTCCATAGACTGATGGTAAAATTCGAAAAATTTGAATTCGTACGTGGAATTAATGACCTTGAATTTGTCAAGGCATATTATATTGACTCTCCTAGGATCATATAGGACGATCGTGTGTAGAGGTCCAAAACTGCTTCAAAATACTTGTCTTCAAAGCAAGGTCAAAAACTAAATCAATATTTGTTTTTTTAACAAAACCAATTGTATGATCTTTTGGTTAACTTGTTCAAGTATATCGTCCCAAAATTTTAGAGTCAATATCTGGAGTGATTGCAAATTCAATGTGCCTAAACTTCAAAATGTAGGCTTTTCTAGTCCTTCTAAAAGGTGAAGTTTTGTCTTTTAACGTTTTTAGGAAAAAAAAAAACATGTCTTATAACTTGTGCATTTTAGTCAATAAGTTGGAAAATAGATTGAAAATAGATATTAAAAAATTTAACCAAAAAAACTTTCATATTCATTTTTTTTTAAAATTTGTTAATTGGAAGGTGTTATTGAATGAAAGATATAACTAATATGCTAATAACTTTTGGAAAAATGTGAGAATTTCTAATCCCAATTGTGAGAATGTTGTAGTGAACAATTAATATCCTTTTTTTTAATTTTATTTGAAAATTTTCAAAACTGATAGCAAAAGATAACTTCATATTTTTTTCTACCTTCATTGCTCACTAAATAAAACTCTTTATAACTTGATGGATCAATATTTTTTTGTATAGGTATCAATCTATACAATTCTAAGAAAATAACTAATCTTTTTTTAGAATATATTTTTTGTTGCCTAGTTTGATATTAAAATTGCAAAAAATTAATTAATTTTGAAAATAATATTTATCAAAATGACATGAAACAAAGCTTCACATATAGATTATGATGAGAAGCATCCATCCTAAAAAATTCATGTACTTATTCCAAATTATGAAATTAGTAGAGTTTGTTGAGTTCTCAAAAAGTTCAAAGCGGTCTCCTTTGTCCTTTAGTTTGTGTTTTCTCCATTAGCATTTGTGTTTTGGAATGCACTTTTTGACATTTTCAAATGTTAATCTTTGACAATTTAGCAATCTCAAAATTTTGGCTTTTGTGCCCTTTTGTACCCCTTTTTAAAAAAATCAACAACAAACGGAATGTTGCCACACGGACTCCCTTTGAAATCTCCTTTAATTTTGGTTGGAAATTGACATTTCCTCATAGTGTACTCAAAAGATGCAGTAAGTGCATTACATTACTTGTGGTCTATTCCCTCTTCATTTCACTTTCTTCATGCAATACGCAATCAACAATAACAACTATATTTCAAAATTCCCTTCAATTGCAAATCAATAAATATAATGCCATTTCTATCCCAATGTAGCAATTGAAGACATGCATATCAATATTAGTAAAGGGCTATAAATAAATGGTCTAAATGACTAAACCTAGTTATTTAGGACTTACATGACTAGAAAATGATTGTGACATCAATTAAGATTCTAAGTCATTGTAGACCAGTTCTTTTGGACATTTGAGTCATTTAGGACAAAAGCATTCTTTCTCATCCATTTGTTGATGTGGAAGTTGTTGACTAGGCTACTAACATAGAAATAGCTAGTGACAGAGCATTACGTTAATAATCTTCTTGAGAGAATGTATAAAGAATTTTAGACCTATTGATTTATTTGTCATGACTTCTCATTAGTTCTCCAAATTGCCTGCAATTAAAAAGAAATTGATTTTTTGAGACTTAGATTGTTTTGAAATTTTCTAAGCATCAAGCTAGTAGTGAAGCAATGAAATTCAATGTTAGTTGTCTAAAATAATTAACATTGATGATGAATAATTTCTAGACATCGACCTTATTTTGTTACTACAAATCTACAATACAAGAACATTTCATAATATTCCAAAACATTATAAATGTGCTAAATAGAGTTCAAAGATTCTATAAGATTCTAAAAAGATTCTAGATTTCCTATAATTTTATTGATTTGATCATTGCACTATCCAAATCAACAAAAAACATGTGACTATTATGTTGGCTTTTACAAAAGTTCAAAAATTGGTGAAAACAATCATTACAGTGTCCCAAATAACAAAAATCATTTGGTTTTTTTATTGTTTTGATCATGATTTTTTAGTAGTGATTGAAGCAATGAGAGGGTTTTGTTGATGGGGCACAGGTCTTTCAATGTGGCTGTTGACATGGAAAATTCCACAAACAAATCAAGGTTAACATGTCACATATAAATTGACATGGCATAGAAGCGAGTAGTTATTGTTTAGTCAGTTATATTTTGATTATGTAGTAGTTGTGTATATGACCACCACAATTATTGACTAGTTCTTTCATAGTTGCAAAAATAGAAACAAGAAGTAAGACAATTTCAACACAGTTGGTTTTAAGTCATTTTTTATGTTTAATACTAGAAAATGATTGCAACAATGAATGCAACAATGGTCTCCATGTAAAAAGTCTTGAATATTATTGTAATGTGATTGAGACATGTAACTACATTAGTTGTTTTTATAATTGCACTATAATAATATTATGACTACAATGATTGCATTATGGCTTCACTATAATTACACTATAATTGTACTATGAGTTCATTATGAGTACACTATGACTTGTCATAAATAAAAATCATAGCATTAAACTAATACAACCATGCTTTTAGTTTTTTGTTGCAAAATTATCTTATGTGAGTGCTTAGGTATGGTCTATTATACCTTCCAAGCAATGGATCTTTTTATACATCTAAGTGATATGAAATGTAAGAGAAACCACCTAATAATTTCAAAATAAACTCAACTTTGGGCCAAAAACCAAATTAAATAAAGCTACTGAGGTTTTTGAGGTGAAAATTCACAATTGCAAATTTTCAATCCTAAATTAGATATTAGATCATGCCATTTTCAAAAACATAAAGTTTATTCAAATATAATATTCTTAAAGAAAGTTATGATTGGATGAAGTTTAGCCTTCAAAAAAGGCAACATAAACTTCATCCATATTTTTCTAATGACTTCTAAATTCAATTTAACATTGAATTTTTGCTATAGTATTAAAATAAAAACCTTCTATCTAAAATCTAATTTGAATTTGGATGGATGAATTTTTTAAATTTCATCCAAATTCCTTTCTAAACTTCATCCTTTGATGTGTCCTAGAATTTAACTTAGTTTCCTATTTATAAACTAGTTTTGGACTCTTTTAATCTTCTTGTATGAGGTTCTATACTTAAATTCCTACTTAATTAACTTCAAAAGAATTTAAGCTAACATCTATTTTTTCTTAAGGACATTGAATTATTTATATCAATTTACTATTTTTAGAATTTAAAAACTTCTTTCTTATATAGATTGAATTCATTTATCCAAATTATTAAGACAAACTTGAAGATTGAATTTTCCTAGTAAAAGTTAGAAGTAGATCTATGAAGTTTGACCGCAAGCTAATTCCTATTCCTAAGTTTCTATCCTTCTTTTTTCTATCTATCCTTCTTTTCTTTTTCTATTCCTTCTTTACCTTCCATTTTTATTCAATTCAATAATTGATATCTACTAGTTGACTTTGCAATAGAATATTTATTTAAATTATGAGGCAAGACTTGAATAATGCAATATTCTTGTCTCCCTATTTGATCCACAAGCCAATAATTATCTAATCCAACTTCTAATGGCTAAGTGGAATTCTTTTGGATTTCCATCTAATCTTCTTTTATAACTAAGTCTCCAACATCTAAGTCACCTTCTGACTTCTTTGATAGAATTCTACACTCCCTACAACTCATCTTCCCATATTTCTCCATCCTACTCACTACTTTAGATTCTTATGTCTTTGATTTTTTATACTTATTCTTAGTTACACTTCAACCACCAAGCTCCCTTTTTTCCTTTATTTTTTTCAATTAGATTAGCTAACTACAAACCCAGTCCTAGGCTCCCCAAAATTGGACCCCGACTTTTAATTGGACCTTCCGTTCTCTTTGGGTATTACTAGGGTCTAGACCTCATGGTTGGGGTTTGAGCCCTTCTTGCGGAAATCTAGGCCTTTGGTGAAAGATTCTTTTTTTAACAAATTGACTTGAATAAACTTGGGTGCTTTGGGTTTTAGATACAAAATTTGAAATTTTTGGATACCACACTTGGATTTTTGAAGACTAAACTTAACACCAACTTTGGTACTTGGACACCAATTTGAACACTAGCTTGGATATTTAGAAACTAAATGAAACCGCAAGTGTGGATATTTGGAAACTAAACTTTGCTTAAAAACCAACAGTTTGGAAACCAACTTGGCGACGACTTGGGCTAAGCTTTTAGGCTTTGGGGGAATTTTTTGGAGCTTTCTATAAGACCTATGGTTCAAAGCTTTGGCGTAGTTTTTTTTCTAACACAAGAATCTAAACCCTTAGGCATTTAGCAAACCAAAGCTCCATTGTTGTTTTGTTTCTAACATAAAAATTTAAATACTTGGATGCTAAAGAAGCCAAAGTGTTGCCTTATAATAGAAAACAAAGGAAATACTAACAAGGTTTGGACATATAACAATTAACAAAACAAGTTAGTACAAAACAAATTAGTAAAACCAAAACACAACTTCTTGGAGATTTCTCAATTAAAGAATTCTTACTTGGTAGTATACAAACTCACAAACATACACTAGAGGGCCCCCTAAGCGGCATCACCAAGTTATGGAGGGGGATCATTTCTAAAATTAGTACAAATAAACCAACAACTCTAAAAAAAATTAGTTAATACAAAACCACAATAATAAGTGATACATGTACAATGGATTGAGGAGCATATGCTTGAATTGCATTGAATAGAGCATTATTGAAAGGCTCGTATAGAGCTTGTTTTTGAGCTCAAGGAGGGTACAATCACAAGTTGATTTCCATGGAAAAAAGAAAAGGAAGTTTGAAAAACAAGAAGGTGGTTCATTTCCAAAGGACATCAACAAGGTCTTGGCACCAATTCAACCTTCCATTATCTTATCTCAAATGGCACAAGCCACACAAGCAATGTTGGCTGCGATTGGAGAGCCACCATTGTTTGACCCACTATGTCTCTTCATTGCTCATTTAGAAATTGAGTATAGAGGCTTTCAATATGATCAAATGCAATGCAATCAAGACTTTTAGCATGAGAAAGAGGACTCTCTACATACAATGAATATCAAATAGGCATGATTTGTAATTGAATCTAGAGGTGTATTTATTGAAAGCCAACTTGTGAAGATCTTTTTGTCCCAATTTGACAAAACGCTTTTGGATTTAGCAACACCAAGGATTATTATCAATTACAAAGGGCCAAAGGTCGAGCAACATTGGCATATGTATTTACTGAAGTTGAGAAATGTGATAGAGCTTTGTGCCAACAAGATGCCAACAACATGCAACATCTAAGGTGGAGCCACCTATTCCTAACCAAGGAGCCATACCCAATCTATAGGGTGCAATCATTTTCAACCAAGCTTGGAATACATTTTCGACCAAGGCTTGGAATGTGTTTTTTCCTCCTTTTTAAAGTTGGAATTAATAAGATCATGTTCCAAAGTAGTAAGCAAGAAAGTGAATTGGAAGAATCTAGACATTGGCTATGGATTTGAAGCATTGTCTGGCTCCCAAAATTCATAGTAATTTCAATTTTCGAAATAAAATTACAAACAATTTGTAGTCCCCATACATCTTCTCTTACATTAAAAAAACTACATAGAAAAAAATTTGCATTACCTCATATTGTTCATGATTTGTTTGAGAATTGCTTAAGTAGTCGGGTATGGATGGTTCTACCTTAAAATAGAATTGATTGCCTTTGGAGAGGAACAAATACAACAATGGTACAAGTAGATAGGTACTTTTTAGAAATTAATAACAAAGTTTTATTGTGTAGAGATACAACATATAAAATGGTGTATAACAATGTTTTTAGTACTTTCATGTAGTATGTTCAACTATATGCTTTTTCAAGTCATTTTTCCATCTTTTGCTATAAATGTTCACTTCAACTTCTTCAATGTATGTGTGGACTAGTCACAAATGAAATACATTTGAACTTATGTCAATTTTGAGTAGAAGATTTTTTTTTAATATTAAATATTTCCATATAAAGCATGTATTTTTACACATTGAAGGTGCAATTTTTAGTATTGATTGTTTTATATGAACTATGCAATGTCTACCAAATTCAAAGGTTCTCAAAGTAAATCTTTCATGACATTGCTAGTGCTTCAAGCCACGACGCTAGCATGTGAGCTTAGAAATGTGAGCCTATGAGCCTTGAGCTTAGGTGTAAGTAGGTACTCTACAACTATTGAAGGTTCCTATAATCTACATATCTATAACATAAGTATCTTATTACTATGGAAGGTACTTATAACATAAGTATTAATAATATAGGCACTTATAATATAAATATCCTATAATCATAGAAGGTGCTTACAACATATACACATATAACATAGCACCTACAATATAAATATCCTATAGTCATAGAAGATACTTGTAGGGTGGGTGCATGGTTTAGGGGCTTAATTGAATGTCAAAATGTTGAAAATTGCAAACAACTCACTTTCAAACTGATGTACAAGGCACCTCCAATTTTTTTCTATAAACCAATGTGATTTAGGATAATAGACTTGATGCCTAATAGTTCTATGTTTTTTTTTAATATTGTATGTGAGTACTAAGTACTTCTAAATAAAATGGATGTGACAAATCTATTGTTAGCAAAGTTGAAAAAGGACTTTTAAGGCTCCTCTGCATCAACCAAATGAAATATAATTATTGCGTTTATAATAGAGTTTGAACTAATGTTGTAAGAAATCAATGGCTTGTAGTATAGATTTTTTCAATATATTTTCTAGTGAAATTTTAATTTTTTTCAAAATTGATTTTTCTAAAGTGTAACAATTTTCAAGGTCTACATGCTCTTAAAGAGCTAGGAACTTTTAGATTTTTTTTTAATTGACTTTCATAGACTTCACTCCCAAACATTTCACTCTCAAACATTTTATTCACAAAAAAGGACTTTTTGGACTTGGACTTTTGCCAAAAATGAACCACTCACCCATACATCCACCCTATAACATAGGTATTTATAACATTGACACCTATAATATAAAAATCTTATAATCATAAAAGGTGTTTATACCATAAATATTATATTATAGGAGCCTAAGCTCGTAGACTCCTAGGCTCAAGATCTCAAGTTCACATGCTAGCAACTGTGGTGCTTTAGGCATGTATTTGGTCATTTTTCATACATTGTAGTCAATGATGTTGTATACATTGTAAAAAAAACTCCTAAATTCCAACGAGTGCTTTTGCAATTTTAAAAGTAAATGACTTAAAAGATAACCAAAGGGCTGATTTCCACGCGCATCAGTCTATCCTCTGAAGGTTAAGTTATCACAAATAGGTACTTCTACTTTATTTCACAATTGACAATCACAGTAATGAGCAATCCCCCGAACACCTCATCAAAGCCGAGTTTGGACATTTCAACATCCATTGTGTACTAAGCTTATGGTTAACCCTTAAACACCGAGGTGCAACATCTGGTGGATGATGGATGATGGATGACAAAGAATCTTTTAGTGTAGGACAAAAGTGCAACTATTCATCCTCAGAATTTTGTGTGAAAAGAGGAGATCTTCTACTATATTTTGACTTCCAATGAGTGCTTTTGGATTTTTTCAAGAGCAATGATTCCCACGGTATCAAAATGGATGATTTCCACTGTTACGAGCCCATTGTTCAAGGGTTAAGTTGTATATTGTCATTGTCCAAGCCAGCTATTGATTAGGAAAGATTCCATGTAGGGAAGACCCCAACTGAAGCCACTCAATTAGCGTGCCGTACTCTAGTCTTTTTTTTTTTTCTCTTTGAAACACATGGACAATTTCCATTGATATGGGGAAAAAGTACACAGAACCAGAGGACAAGTCCTGGGTGGGGAATTTTTAGGACATACTCTACCCCTGGAGCTCTCCTTGAGCGGGAAGATATTTCCAAGTCTCCCTGCATCATGGAACTGCCTTGAAATAGCCCATTCCCAAGTCTGTATCACTCAAGAAACGAGGCAGATTTTTCGTGCCTTCGCAGCATGCGCATTGGCCTTCGAGTCCACTTCCCGGTCTCATAGTTTAAGTTTTTAAATAAAATTCATGGTCTCTCAGAGCGCAACTGAACTGTGCAAGTAAGGTACATACACCCAAATGGGCCATTGACCTTAAACTGCCATCTATACTACATGTACATTTCCCCAAATCAGTCCTGTACCTATGTGGAAGAAACGCTTTTAAAACCAAACTTTGTTCCGTAGTAACTTTTGCACACAGTATCCAAATGCCACGTTATCTGGTGCGTTGGAACCTCCTTTCACTTGCCAACAAGGACATGTGAAAATTTGACCAGTCTAATAATAGAAAGCAGGCTCGGTAGCAAAAAGTGGCGGTTTGGGGTGTACCTACGTTACGTTGACAAAAGCTACAGCGACAAACAACAAGTGTGAGGAAATTGAAGAAGAAACGGGCCTACTGTTCGAGTGGGGTGCGGTGCAGCGCAGCGCAGGGGTTCTACCTTTAACTTGTGGGAGGAGGCAGCAACCAAAGGTGCCCTAAGTTGGAGGATGCCACTAGAGGTGCCCTCTCAGAGGATGCCGAGTGCTAAAGGTGTCCCCACTTTGGAAAGATGTGGGCCTTGGAAATTCCATGCCCAATCCCAACTCATGCACACGTACAAAAGTATGAATGTACAAAAGACAACCTTTAACTTCTTCTCGTAGTCTTGTAGTGTTTGAGGGAGTTGGGACTCCTAAAGGCGAGAGGGGAAGTCCAAAAAGACTACCAATTTTTGATGCATTGTCCAAAAAAATAATAGTTTTATTTCTTTTTCTGGAATTCCAACCATACAAAAGTATATGAACACGTATATGAATGAAATAAGCAAAGCAATGTGTGGAAAAATTTTCAGCCCTTTTGACTACATGGATTGACATACTATAATGTTTAAAGTGAGAAAGAAAAAGGATTTTTTTTAAAAATAATTCTTGCAAAATACGGGTCAATAGACATGGAATCCTCTTGGAGTAAAATTTTTGTTCTACACAAAAATGTGAATTTTGACCATTCATATCTATATGGCGTTAGGTTCAAGCATGAAAATTTTTAGAAGTAAGTATGGAGTTCGGTTTACTTTAAATCATTCTACAATGCAAGGAGGGTAAGTGAATTGGCAATACAAAAGTCATTTTTTTGATGATTTCTTATGCAATGAGGGATTTTTAAATTTGAAATCCAAATGGTGAAAAGTTAGAGACAAACATTTGTAATATGTGGTAAGAATTTCAAGAACTTTGACTTCACAAGTTGCAAGATAATAGGGCGTGAAGTTAAAAGAACATGTTTTTTCTTGAAACCCCTCTAACATAGTTAACAAAGTTTGACTCCTCTTGGAATATAATTTGAAAAGTAAAATTTGTTTTATTTTGGACAATTGTATGCCATGTTTTATTAGTGCATACATGCCAAGTTTCAAAAGTTGATGAATGTCTTTACAAAAGATGTTTTGGATCCATTGTAGTCTCATAGACTTATTTATTGTGGTTAACTTTGGGACTTCTCCCTAAGTAAAGAGGGAAGAAAAATGAGTGGACAAGAAGGTACAAACAAAGAATCTTTTTCAATAAAGAGAACATCCAACTATTGTCCACAATAGGTCACCCTACAAAGCCATCAAAGGGGGCTATCCAAAATAGGTACTTCTACCATATTCTCCAAATGAGCCCATGATCACAAGAGAATAGAGGAGGTTGTCCATTGAACCTCATTGTGGTCACAACACAAGGACTTTTTGAACTACATTAAGGGGGAAAAAAAACCTTGGCCCTTCAACTTGCAAGAGCATGGCCAATTTTCGCCAAGTCTAATTAAATCACTTTCTAGTTGTGACTCTCAACAAATTTAGAAATTTGAAGAGGAAAAATGGTAAAGGCAAAATATATAAAGTTGATTTCAAGAGGTTTGAATTTTCATTGGGCATGTTGAATGGGATGTTTTTCATAAACACTGGTTTATCATGATGAGAGTGATTCTCTTGTCATTGACTATAACTTTTGAAGCACAAATCCAATGAACATGAAATTTTTGTTGAACATTTCTAACTTGATGGTAATCAGATCCCTTATTTTTTAAATATTAAGAAAATCATTTTATATTTAAAAACTACTTTTGCTAATTTGTCACGCTTCAAAGTTTAGGGATGTTTACTACATTAGGAGTCTCCAAATTTAATGATTTGGGGCTGAAAGTTTTGTGGTTTATTTGCACAATAGAAAAACATATATATATATATATATATATATATATATATATATATATATATATATATATATATATATATATATATATACCAAAGGAAATCTAAAAATATATTATTTTATGTCCTCCTAAGTGCAAACAACACTCCCATTGCACACAATTTTTGGACATTGAAGATGGTTTTAGGATCATTCTTTCGGTGAGATCTCATCACCATCAACTTTTACCAAATGTCTAATTTTTAGTTTAAATTTATTTTATTATTTTTTTTTATAGATTTTTTTTTAATAAATTAAAATGTAAAAGTACCTATTTTCATGAGATTTTGCATTTTTCTAATTCTCCTACTCATAGAATTTTTCTATAGTTTTCCTCCCTAGGGTACCTTCTTCTTAAAGGTGTATACATTAAACATATTTTTACATTTAAAAAAATTAATTATAAAATATTCTTGAAAAAATTAGGAATATTGTGCAAAATGCTCTAGAAATCGCATGGTGTTTCTTGCAATGACCATTCTCTCATCAAAAAGCACCCCAACAATAAGGATACGATGAAGCTTTAACTACAAGAAAAAGGGGTGTTTTAAGTAGTGTCCTAAACATCACGTCTTTTAAGAAATGTCTTTTAAGTAAGTTTTTAAGTAAAATTTTACTAAAAAGACTGTCTTTTTAGTAAAATTTTACTTAAAAACTTACTTAAAAGACATTACTTAAAAGACGTGATGTCTAGGACACTACTTAAAACACCCCTTTCTCTTGTAGTGTTTTGATGTGGATTGGAGCCTAGCCCACAGTGGCAATACTCTAACGCACCAAATGAGTAGGCCCTAATAATTCCTTTTCCTTCACTTCTAAATAGCATCACAAAGTTTAAACCCTATGGTTTGTTATCATGTGGTTATCATTGTTTCATGGGTTTGCACGTTAATTATAATTTATAATGATGCAATAAATTGTAATTAATGTGCGAACCCATAAAACAATGATAACCACATGATAATTGTTGACAAACCGTAGGATCTAAACTTTGTGATGTGACTCTCTTTAGAGGACTCTCCAATGAGAAAAGTGACACAACATTCTCATCATTTCACTTTTGACTCTTTTTTGGTGTAGAATTTGTTGTATAAGGCAAGAAATAGATGTCAAGGAGAAGGAATTCACTTCCCAAATAGATGTAAAGTGTCCTACAAATCAACATTCAAGAAGTTTTTTCAAATTGAATTAGTTTTTTAAATATAGAGTCCAATTATTTTTTTCTATTTTTTACTCAAAATAGAAATTTTATAGATTTTTTCACTAATTTTTGTCAATGTTTTCAAATTGTAAAGGGATTTTTTCCCTAATTCCACCAATTAACTTTGAACTAGCTGTTGGTTCTTCCAAAACATAACTACAAATCTATTCTATGAAAACCTTTCAATCATGCACCCGACAATAAATTAAGATGGCCTCTCAAACAAATATTTGAGGGCCAAAAATTAAGAAGAAAATAGTAGATGCTATCATGTCATTTTTACTTATTTGTTTTTTTTGAAAGAGTAATCTTCAATTTTTTGCCAATTTTTTTCCTTGAAAAGGTAGTCAAAACATTCATTGTGTTGAAATTTGAAAAACATCCATTAAAAAATAATTTTATATGCACCCACCCAAGATTATCTACTTATGTTCAATGGTCATTCTATCATTTAGGGACTAAAGTGTGGTGAGAAACAAGGATAAGGATCCCAAACAAGCCTAAGGAAAAGAATGGGTGGAAATTTTCACAAGGGAGCCTTAGGATCATTTTATCATACTTCATTCATACTACTGTAGCCTTATGCCATTGGCCGAGTTAAAGATCCAAATCTAACTAAAAAATAATTCAAAATCCATAACTTTCACATTGTATGTCAAAAGGCCACAAAACAAGGTTTGTGCATCCCTCCTTGTAGAAAGCTTTCTAATAGTACCAAAAATGTGATTGGGGTTTGCACAATTCTAAAGATCTCACTGTAGTAAACAAAACAAATTTGAAACCTAAATATAGTAAAAAAATCAAGCTAATTTAATGTATAAAAGTAATCTTGAAACTTCCAACTCGAAAAGGTACATACAATGTAAATTTTATAAACTTGTGTGTTTAAGGGATATTTTATGGTACCCTATAAATAATGTCTTTAAAATAAAATTATTAAAAATATTTCAAAAATATTCACTTTTATGATTTCATATTACTTTTAAAAATATATAAATTTTAAGCTTTGGAGAATAAAATGCACCCTTTAGAAGGACTCATCTTTCAAGTCATACAGTTTTCTATTTTTTTGTTGGTACTCTCATCGAGACTTCTAGATAGTAGCATTTTTTTTAAAAAGGTATAAATTAAGTTTTATTTGTTCTTTATATTTTATATAAAAAAATAGATTTCATTATATTTAAAATTACAATCTAAAGGCAATGCATGTGTGAAAAGAGCATGCAAAGTAAATCAACTATTTTTTTTTATCCTTTAGGCTTTTGACAATGTAGCTTTGCCAAGTTCTTAAGACCTCAAAGTCAAATTTCTTTTGCAAGAATGATCTAAAGACTTCATATTTTAGCATAGCATTACATCCTCAAGATAGGAAGAAATATGAAGATTTTCATAAGAAATGATGTTCCTCTCCCCTTGCCCAATTTGGAGCATAAAACAAAACAATCACATTATATCTTTTTTTAAACATTGAATCTTCAAAATTTTAGATTCCTTGGAAGTTTATTTTATTACAACCAAAAAATTATGGGAAAAAATCAAAATCTATACTTTACTTTAGATGCCCCCATGGTGCCCCATACACCTAAATACCGTTTTGGCATTAACCCTTGATGTTCCTTGCCTAAGTTTTCAACAAAAACACTTCAAAATTAGCATTTCTAGTACAAGTATCAAAATTTAGAAAAAAAAAACATTTTAAAACACATGTAACTATAGGATCTTTTACAATGTTGACTAAAATACATCTAGAAAAAAATTTAGAAATTTCCACCACATGGATTATAAGATATCAACATTTGAATTAATAAAAAATCCTTTTGGGCCTTACGAAAACTAGGCAACTGCACTTCACAAGCTCACATTTGTATTAAAAAATGTCAAAAATGGTAGTGCTTCTTAGGGTTCATTCTTCAATGCAAGTTGGCTACAAGCCTGAAAAATTTCAAATCATTTGGAATTATACAACATATAAGAAAAATATAGTAAGTAGAATGATGTAAAGAATAATTAAAAATACTAAATTGATAAGACTTCAATTATGGATTCAATGGTTGTAATGTTGTGATAAACCATCTATACCTAATATTTTTATTTTATTTTTAAATCTTGAAAATTGAGTTAAATAAAGGACTTTAAAGTTTATCTTAGAATAGAGATTCAATAACTACCCTCAAACTTCCGCAAACTAAAACTTTTCATACCATTCATCTCATTAATCAAAATAAAATGATTCAAAGCTTTCTACACATATATAAATCTATAGAATAAATTTCAAATTTTTATTTATTTTTAAAATGATTTTTAAAGAAGTTTTTTTGTTGCCCAAGCTACCCACCAAGCAATGAAAACCTACATATCATACAATAACTCTTTAACCATGTAGTCAAAAATTATGAAAATAGTTGCGCCTCAAAGCTACTATTTAGGCACATATTGTGTGAAAATTTCAAAGAAAATAAACAAAAATTCTATTTGTAGTGAGCTGCTCAAAATCTAAAAATGGAGTATGGGCATGTAGGGGTTCAATAATGGACTTCAAAGTTTGTTTTAGAGTAGAGACTCCATAACTACCAACAAACTAAAACTCCTCATAACTTTCATATCATTAAGCAAAATGGAATGATTTAAAGTTTTCTATGCATACATAAATTTTGAAAATCAATTTCAAATTTTTGTTTCCAAGAAAATTATTTTTTCTTATCTGCCTAGGTTGCCTCAGTTGAGAAACAAACTACATATTATACAATAAGTATTTAATCGTGTAGTTAAAAGTTATGAAAATTGTTGGGCCTTGAAGAAAAACCTTATCCATATGTTGTATGAAAATTTCAAAGAAAAAAAATAAAAATCTCATTTGTGGTTAGGTGCCCAAAATCGTTATATTACCAAAAAAAATGTAGCTTGGTCCTTTAGGGGGTAAACTATTCTTATTTCCAATGAAATCTTTATTTCCATTAAAAAAATATTTTTATTTTTTATATTTTATTGAAAAATATAAAAGTTCAAAACTGTTAATAGACATATGTTTTCATAAACAACATTAAGAACATTTTGAATAGATACATAA
Source organism: Climacium dendroides (assembly GCA_950106755.1). Lineage (NCBI taxonomy): Eukaryota > Viridiplantae > Streptophyta > Bryopsida > Hypnales > Climaciaceae > Climacium > Climacium dendroides. The sequence continues at coordinate 39,284,816 of OX467084.1, forward strand.
ATTTATGATTTTTTGGCACTACATTCCATTTTCTATTGGGCCTTGAAATTAGAAATATATATATTTGAATGTATTTTTCAATTCATTTTTTTCATTGCATCAAATTATTCCAATTGTATATTCCTTAAGGATACTAGAATATTTATACTTGTCTATAATATATGATCTTAGAAACTTGAAATGATGTCTAAAATTTTATTTCAATTTGTAATCAAAATATGGATAAACGTCTCAATCAAAGAAACTCTCAATTCAACAGTGACTATTAAAAAACAAAGGCTTTTTTCTTTTTATCTTATGGTATTTCTTCCTCCCTTTTCACTTCCTATTCTTTGTTCTTGTTCTTGTCTTAGTCATCTTCTTGTTTCTAATACTTCTAACTCATCCAAAGTAAGAGTTCATATTATGTATTCTTAAAAAATCAAATAGGGATTTTTTTCTTCTAAAAGAATCTATATTTGTCAAATTAGAAGTGGCAAACTACCTTCAATAGAATCCTCCTTTGTGTCAACTTCAACTTCAAAATAATTTGATCTCTTCAAACATAAAGTTCCGTGAAGAATTGATAGGTATACAAGACTATCCTCTTTGATGTTACAATCTTGTAAAGAGGATATTTCATTTTGAAGCCATCTTCCATTAAAAATTAGACATTGGTGATCTATTGGAAGTCCGGTTATTTCCATTAGCCTTTCTTTTAATTGTTTAATAGTGGTTGCACTTGCTACTTCAATATCCAAAAATCTATGGGAAAGAGTTTTGATTATAATCTTCATTTTGAAATAACTTATGTACAAATTCAAATGTTTGAAGTTGTATTTTTTATATTGAAATTACTAAATGAACTAGTTTAATAAATGTGACCCCTGAAACCAAAAGTAGTTGGAAATATATCTATAGTATGGTTTAGATCAAAAAGATAAATAATTCTTATGTATATTTAATTCAATATATTATATATATTTATACTAAAATTATAATATTATTGAAAGTGGTTTTACTTTTTTTGCTTTTACATTTTGTATAATTATAATTTTAAATTTTAAAAATAAAATCTTTAAGTTTCATGTCTTCATAGTTATTAGTGTAGTCTTTTGCTATTAGCCCAAAATAAAAGATAATGCTATCCTAATGTTTCCAAAGTAAAATAAACTTTCATGATATTTTTAATTAAAAAATAGTTCAAAATTCCAAAATTTTCATACCATAGGTTCCAATAGCATGAAACAAAGTTTGTGCACCCCTATTCATTGAGAATTTTCTAACGTTACTGAGAATGCAATCAACTAACATACACACAAAAAGATACATACTATTTAGTATAATTTAGTATAATTTAAGATAAAAAATAATTTGAAAATCCATAATTTTCACATCATATGTCCAAATGCCATTAAAAAAATTTGTGCACCTCTCCTTATAGAGAGCTTTCTAAAGGTATCAAAAACACAACCAAGTGACATACAGTCCAAAAGATACATAATTTAGCATAATTTTAAAATTAAAAATAACTCAAAATTCCATAATTTTCATTTTGTAGGTCCAAACATCATAAAACAAAGTGCATCCACCCCTCCTTGCACTAAAGGTATCAAGAACATAACCGAGTGACACATGGTCCAAAACATACATAATTTAGCGTAATTTTAACATAATTTGACATGATTAAAGATTCAAAAAAACTACAAAATCAATAACTTTCACATTGTAAGTCTAAACACTACAAAACAAAGTCCATGCACCTCTCTTCTCAAAGAGCTTTCCAATGCTCCCAAGAAAGTTTCTTGAAAGAAAAGCTTGAAGCTGCATTTAACCCACTTTTATTTATATTTTTGAAACTCTTAATAAATTAGTTATGAGTTTTTGAATTAGGAACTTTGGGGAGCTCTAAAATAAGGGCCCTAAAATGTTTGCCTTTTGTATATTGAAAACTCTAATATTGTGTACCTCTAATAGAAGAACTTTCAAAATAAAGGGCAATTTTAGCAAATTTCTTTTACAATGCATTCATTCACAAACTATTTAAACAAACCTACTTAGTTTTGCAAGTCCTCCACTAACAAACTGTCTAAGCTTCTTCTTGTCTCTTGTATATGGTGCCAATTCTAAACAAAGGCCAACAATGGCATCAATGTGAATGATTTCACTAGGCTATTAATGAATTGGATAGTTTTTATTCATAAAGAAAAATATAATCTTTCAGAAGCTTCAAATTATTTTTTAATGATAAATATGAGAGGTAGTGTGGAAGATGATGCTCAATACAAAGAGATGGATATTAGATGTAAATCACGTAAAAATAGTAATTATAAATTTGAATTAATATTCTATACATTTGATGACAATCATGAAATCTAAATATATTCATCTTTGTCTTCACCTTTAGTTTCATTCAAATCAATACATACTAACACTCATTTTGAATGAAGACAACAATTCTATTCCATTGTTCTTATAGGGTGGTGTATTTGAGTATATGGTTACACATGTGCTCAATACACTACTCAAAGCTGATTTTTAAAATTATATATATATATATATATATATATATATATATATATATATATATATATATAAAATATGTTGAAGGGGGATAAATCATTTTTGTTATATAATTAAGATTGAAAGGACTCAACAATCCAATACTGTAACTTCCTAATAGCTTGGTTAGAAATAAAAATTAAAAGGGTGCCTAAATGTTTTGAGAATTATTAACTTAGTTTGCTAAATGCACACACAAATATATAATTATAGTTATAGTTATAGTTATAGTGTATGTATGTGTATGTATATGCAATTATCCCATACAATCTTGTATTTCTTCTTTGTTAATAAATGTAAACATACATTACAAATTTTTTTCACCTCACCACTTTAATCATTCTAAAGCACTCTCACAAACAAAATATGTCTCTTTTGACACTCAACAAACCCCAATACTGAACAAAACCTTGAAATAGAAGGTATGAAATCATGATCATTTTAAATCACCTTCTTCAATGCTTTAATTTTAAAAATTGAACAGAGTTATTGTGATTGTGTCACTAGTCTTCAAATTGGATTGAACCTAAAGTTACCAAGTGTATCTAAAGAGTACATATGATGAATTGACAACATAAATGAAAATCCATGATACATTCATTTACTCTTGTTCATTCATAAGTTGTGAGGGAACTAAAACCCTACATTTATATTTCCAAATATATTCCTCTAGGTACTCCTAATTGAACATTTGGCAAGATTAAGTCCCATGAAAAAATCAAACAAGCAACTTGCTTTAGCCTTCAACTTTTATAGAGAGAATGTAACTCTTGATTTCCTAATCTTGTGCAATTTGGTGTAGGGTCTTAAACAAATGATTCATGATTCACATTGAATTTAAAAGAAACATGAAGTATTGCAAGCACTATGTGAGAAGTAAGACACTTATTTGTGTCAATCCTTTATGTCCATTTTTTTATTAGCAAACTACAATGAAAATAATCATTTTTGCTACATTGTGGCACAAATGGAGGGAGGTACTAATTTGTGGGTCAAATAGTGAAGTTTAACCTCTAAAGGCCCAAGGCCATTATTTTGTCAAAAACCACTCAAAACTACCAATTTTGTTGTGTTCACCTAAGAAAACAAAAGAATACTTTAAAAAAAATCTAATTGTAGGATCCTGTAATTTACTTATCTAAGATCACATGGTAAAAATTTCTTGAACTTTGACCCCACATATTGAGAGATATTAGCATTCAAAGTTGGAAAAAAGGGTTTTTAACATTAGCCTACAATTTCCAATGACTCTGACCACCATTTGTGGAAAAAAATTGAAAGATGGGATTGAAACACAATAACTCTAAGATGGGATTGAAACACAATAATCTCAACAATGGGGTTGTTCTAAAAAGCAAAATTATTGTTGTGAAGTAATTTTTTTAATTATAAAAATTGCATTAAAAATGAGTTTTATAAATTATTTTTCAAAAAGATGCTTTGATTGTCTAGAAAACAAGATTGTTCATAACTTTCAAATTGCTTAATCCAAATGAAATGAATAAAAGCTTCACATTTAGACAAAAATAATGATTTATAATAATAATAAATTAAAATTTCATTTCAATTTTTTGTGGATTTCTTTTTTTGCATGCCAAATGAAAATTTGGGCTTTTAAAGGTATAACTTTTGCTCCTAGACACCAATTGAAATAAAAATTGTATTCCCCGAAAGCTAATAAGTTTTTTTTTTTAATCTTATGAGGAAGTTTCAAAAAGTTCCACTAAAAATTGAGGTCATAGGAACTTGCCCACAACCCATTTTGTCCCTTGAGGGGACAATGGGCCTTTAGGAGTTAACCCCATAAATATAATGGTCTAATGGATGATAAAGAATCCTTCTTCCTAAGAAAAAACTACATACATTCATCCTTGGAATTATGTGCTAAAAAGGGAAGGCCTTGTACAATAGTTTGACCTCCAACAACTTGCTTTTGGATTTTTTTTAAGTAGATGATTCACATTGTACCCCCCAAAAATGAGTTCCACAATGACCACTTCGTCCTTACAAGATTAATGACCGTAGAGCACTTTCTAGCCTTGAAAGGATGAGACCTATCACCAAAAATGACCTAATAATTTACAAACCAATAGCTGCATTCTTCATTTCTAAAGTCATCCTTTGACCACTTAAGCCCCAGAAGAAACTCCAGTACTAGAACATGTGACTACCTCCGGTTTCTGATTCCAAGTAATAAGAACTGAATTGCAGTTTCTTCTCTTTTCTGTTTTCCTTTTTTCCTTTCTTTTTCTTTTTCTCCTTTTCTCCTTTTTTTTCCTTTTTTCCTTTTTCTCCTTTTTTTTTCCCTCCCCCCTTTCAGTTCCGTTCAGTTCTTTTTTAGCGAATTTTAAAAGTGCTTTTGGAATTTCATTGCGAAAGAAAAAGAAAAAGAGACCCAACCCAGACCCCACTGACCAGCCTGCCTTGCAGTTGCAGCTTTTTGATTGTGTGGAGGATGGAAGCCGAGAAAAGGGCCGTACGTAAGTTACAATGATCTCACTTGCCTGCCTGCCTTGCTTGCTTTGCTTGCCTTGCCTTGCTTGGCTGTCTGGCTTGATGCCAGGGTGCAGCTTTTGGACGACGTGTCTGAATGCCCTCCCTGCTGGGCTCATGTGGGGAATCCTCTCTCCGGAATGATTAGGGCTGACGGAGGACTTGGACAGACAGCGAATACCATATAAATTAAGAAGAAGGAGGAGGAGGAGGAGAGGAGGAGGTAGGGGGAGGGAACAATAATTTAAAGCCAGTTACAGGAAGTGGGGTGCATGGGCCTGGGCTGATTTTTTTTTCTTCTCACAGCCACCAGCCCAACATGTGGCAGTCAGACAAGGAAAGAACTGAATGGCCGTGAAAAAGCTGCAGTGGGTGGGTTCCATGCTTGGCCAACACGAAGAAGAACAAGGGCCTCTTCACACCCACCCCTACACAAAAATACTGTAGTGGGAAATGAGGAATGGGTTGCCCTACACTTAAATATTGGAGGCTATATCGACACTTATTGCTACACTAAATAGTGAAATTAGGTTGGCTTAACAATTAGGTTGCCTTACTCAGGAAAGTTACCTCATGATTCACCACTTCTCTAGATGGAGGCACAAGCAATTCTTTAAACCCAAGCCATGAACCAGTGCACCAACCCATGCAACACACATGGCTCCTACATTAGTGCATCCTTCTACAGAAATTGTACATATTTATATAGTGTAGAATGTCGAGAAATTAGTGTGGGGCAACCTAATTTCACTGTTTTGTGTAGTGTACAAGAACGCATTACTTTTGAATGAGGTGTTTTGATGTAATTGGGACTCATTAACCCTATACGTACTAAGAATTCATGATTTTAAGTTGCATACTTTGATTGATTATATTGTAGAAAGTATAATGGAAATAAATTTTTTTATTATATCGTTAGCTTGAATTAAGAACATTGCATGCATTGGTTTAAAAAAATAGTTATTAAAATAAAATTTTCAAAATCCATATAAACTCTTCAAAATTGCTTAAAAAACATGAAGCCCAATTTGGGCTTTTTAGTTATTAAAGGATTGACCTCTGTGAGTGCAAATGGAAATATTTGTAGAAGTATTTTTCGGCTTTGATGGCTTGTGAAGTACCTTTCTTGAAGGAACGCAACCTCATTGTTACAAGTGATCAAATTTCACTATCTTGTGTACACAAAATAGAGAAATTAGGTTGTCCCTCGCTTGTTTCTCAACATTTGACACTATTTCTAAATATGCATTGTTGTTGTACAAGAATGCGTTGCTTTTTAAATTAGGTGTTGTTGTAATTCGGACTCTCGACCCTCCACGTAAAGAAATGGAAGAATCTGTAGAGGTATTTGTTGACTTTGATGGCTTGAAGAATAGCTTTCTCGGAGTGACGCAATCTGGTTGGGTAGGCAACTTGAATTCACTATTTTTTGTAGTGACCAAGGTCCGTGCCAATCAATGGGGATGTATGCATTGTGATTGGAAAAGAATAGTATGCCAATCTATGGTTGATTTGTACTAGTTTGAGAAGAAGGAAATGCCCATGGAAAGAGATGGATGAATCTTACATGTCAAGAAATGAATAAGATTTGATGTTGGCCGAGGATTTTGTAGTAAGACCACCCAATTGGATTATCTTTTTGCAAAACCTAGGTAACCAACTATTTGGAACCAATAATAAATCTATTTTTAATTTATTTTTTGGACTTTACCAAAGACTCATTCTTTATACCTTCGACTAATATTCCCTCTTATCATTTGTTGAAGAATATGGACAAGAACTTTGTAGCCTTACTAGAGAAATTTTGTCTTAATATTCAATATGAATCACTATTAAAATGAGAAGTAGGATTGTGCTTAAGAAGTTTGGCATCCTTCATTAGCAACAAAATCACACATGTTTTTAAAACAAATCTATATCTTTTTTTATTTTTAGCAATGGAAAAAGCCTCATTTATTTCTTTGTCTATCACTTCTTTCATTGACCCCCCCTTATATTGAATTATGTTCTTTACTTCTTCAATTACTGTTGAAGCATCTTGTACTTTCAATCCGTTTATATTTTCCTTGTTTTCTATTTTTGGGTTAATTTTAGTTTTGGTTCATCGATTTAAGTTTGATCAAACTTGTCCTTTATGGTTATGCACAAATTGTGCAACATTGTACAAGTAGAAACAAAGTCAAAAAACATTCATAATGCAACATTTGTTTCCTTCATTATCATTTTCTATTTGTACTTCAAGATTCAAAACACTATTTCTATACACATTTGTGTGAATGATTGAATGAAATTCGAATTAGCACATGATTTGGATGATTCATCTTTTTGGCCTTCGAATGGGCAATACATCCATGGCCTAACTGGATAAGTTGCAATCCCTATTAATTTGTATGGTATGCATTTTCCTTCCACAAATGCTCTCACCACCTTTGATACTTGAAAAATAGACCAATCCAAACTCAAAATTCCAAACTAGTCCATCTATATTCAAAATCCCAAAATTTGCAATTCACATCAATAATATCCTACAAAATTGCTAAATGAAATTATTTGTGATGATAGTAATCTTCTTCAACAATTACAATAGCTAAAATAGGAATATGGGATCCATCTATTGCTCAGACAACGTAAGCAAAACTTCAAATTCACTAGCTATACTAATAAATTGCAATTCACTAAGAAATAGCACTAGAACCATAGATGTTTTCTGTTACCTTATAAACTTCCCTCGCAACATAAGAAGCTATACTTTTAGCAATTCCAAACAACTCCCCTACATGCAATAACCTATTTTCAGTATCCAATCTATACAAAGATGTAGCCACCTTAGTTTCAACAGAAACTAGAACCCTTGGAAAATGACCTAACTTTTTACAAAGAAATATAAAAGTATTGTGACTAACTTCTCCATGAAAGAGCCAATCAAAAGTAATCCGTGAATACAACTAGTTGTATATGACTCCAAATGAGGCGCTCTCATTCAAAGTGTTGAAATGACAAAAAAATTTCCACTTTCCTTACAAAATTAGAAATTGCATATTCAATCATAAAATGTTGTACTATCATATACAATTACATGTACAACTCTCTTCCCACCTTGCTTAGTGAGAAGTGCCAGAGCTAACCATAATAGGTGAGTCTATGAGACCGGAATGGATCTGAATGGAAAAATCCACATTTAATTTATATTGAGTAAAATATTCATTATCGGGAAAAAATTATTTTTATTGCATTCTTCCTCATCCTTATGTTTGCACACATTGAGCTCAATTTCTCAATGAATTTTCCATGCCACATAGGCTAAAATGCTTTAGTTATCAGGAATAGGTACTTCTACCCTAAAGTCCTCTTCAAACTTCCTTTGGATTCAATCAACTTGTAACTTCAAGTAAGTCAAGGTAGAAACACCTATACCCAATTGAGGTCTTATACTCGACCTATAGCATATAGCTATTTCCAACCATGGTTGGAACAAATTTTTAATTGAAGTTTAGAATTTATTTATTTTTCTCTCTCTTTCAAGTTTGGTAGTGATGATCCATGTCCCAAACTACACTAAAATTGGTAAATAGTGTTGACAACACTAATTGTCAACACTAACACTAATTGTGATTCGCAAAGTTAGTGTTAGATGAAAATTACCCCATTCTAACACTATTTTAGCTCTATAGTAAATTACAGTTTTCTAGGAAAGGGACAGATTTTCACGGCGGAAGGCACAGAAAGGACAAATTTTCATGACGGGAGGCTAAAATTACAGTTTTGCAGGGAAGGGACAGATTTTCGCAGTGAGAGGCAAAAATTACAGTTTTCTTGGAAAGGGATAGATTTTCACGGCGGGAGGCAAAAATTATAGTTTTGCAGGGAAGGGACAGATTTTTATGACAGCAATTAAGTGCCCCAACACTATTTACACATAAGTTGAAAAATAGTGTTGGGGGTAAAAAACAGGGAACAACACTAATTATCACCCAACACTATTTACCAATTTTAGTGTAGTGAGCAAAAAGAGTAGGAAGTAGTGAGTGGGGAAGTAGTTCTTGAATGATCAAAGTTGAAATACACAAGACATTGGCTATGGGCTTGAACTACTTTTGGACTCCCAGAAAACTCAGTAATTTCAATTTTGGAAGTAAAATTACAGAGAAATTGAGGTCCCCAGATTTCCTATCTTTCTACATAGGAAAAATGTGCATCTCCGCATATTGATCATGATGTGTGTGTCGCAAACTTGCTTGAATGATCAGGTATGGGTGTTTCTACCTCCAGTTAGCTTTTGTCAATGCCAAGCCTCCCTCCCTCCGTCCATCCGTCCGTGTCCCCTTCTTCTGTCCACTCAGTCCCCATAAAGACAAAGCTGCATCCCTGGTCCCATTTGATGTCCCAAATTGTTGTCCAGTCGAGGCCTGGACTTCTGGACAGCCATTGAATCAATGGTGGTGTACACTCCACAACGTCGAGTGTTCCCAGAAAAAGCTCCGTGGGCTGGGTACTTTATAGGCAGGCAGGGAAGAAAGGGACAGAGAGGGGAATAAACTGAATTAAAGTAGTTTATGTTGCACCATTTGAATTAAAGAAGCTTTTGCATGATGCAAGTGTTCGCATACTGAACGTACTGACTGACTCCAATTGTTTCCAAAAAAAAAAAACACCCAAATAAAAAACATACCCAAAGACCCTAAACCCCCCCAAGGAATCAGTGAATCCTCACAAGTTCTCGAAGCGTTTCCCTTGATGTTCCCAAGGGAGTACACACGAGGGGAACAACCAGATTCATGGTTCCCTCCGACACCCCTAAAAGATCCCCTGTGCGCTCCCCCCCTCCCTCCGTGGAATAAAGCGCTCCCCAACTGGTTCCCTCGTTCCCTACAACTCTACAAGCTGATACGGTGATACCAACTCCCATCCCAGTGACCGGACATAGACGAGGGACGGAAAATATTACCGGATAAAGCCGGTAACCGTCTCTCACCTCCGCAAAATTGATTCCGCCTCCGGAACATCGCCCTTCCTCAAAAGCGCTGGCGTCCCGGAAGGAACGCAAAGCCTAAGTTCGCGCTCTGGCACCTTTTTTTTTCCCTCCAGGCATCGAACATTTTCTGCCAACCTTTTTCCGAGCTCTGTTGAAATTTTTCCATTTTTTTTTTTTTTTTTTCTTCCTCCAATTCTTTTCCAATTTTCTCAGTTTTTTTGTGGTGCTTTTCGCTTTGTGCGAAGTAGAGCCACACGTGAGACGGCGTGCGTCCATGGATCACACGGCTCTCTTCTTCGACGTCGACGAAGAAGTAGGAAGAATCTTAACTTTTGCGGATCCCCTTCCACCATTTGCCAGAGCATTTGATGTCCACGGCACAGACGGAGCCAGGAAGACATAGCGAGGAGCCCTTGGAGCTTATGAAGCTCTTACTGATTTTGAGAGGAGGAATCTTAGCGAAGTTACCTCTGGTGTTGCGGTGGCGGATTGCACGGAGTTCAACAAGTGCTCGGGGTTCAAGTGCTCGCGATTCAAGTGGTTTGGAACTTTGTGCTGCCGATCCTCTTTCCGGTTTTCTTGCCAGGATTTACTATCTGCGGAGTTTCCGACGCGAGCGAGGCCATCTGACACTTGCTGCTGCGTGCTTCGTGTTGTTGCCGTGGGAGCGTCAGTCATCCTCGTCTGTTGTGCGCCGGCCTGATGAGTGTGTGGAGTAGAAATGTGGAGAATGCCGCATTTTATTTCCCTCTAGGAATGGCAGTCGAGTTGTAGATCCACGGTGGTGAGAGAGGGAGCGGGCCAATCGTTCCCCTTTGTCCTCACCTCACCTATTTTTTTGCTTTTTTGCTTTTGCGGGATTTGCATCTCAAAGCGTCAGTAGACTACTTCCTTCTTAGTTCAGGGATCTTAGACTTTGAGCGTGCGCGGCATTTCACACGGCAAGTAACAGCGTTGATGGATCTCCAAGAAAGCCTTTACTTCTTCAAATTTTTCCCTTAGATTTTTCCTGCAGGTTTGCTGAATCCAGGTCGGTCTCTTTCGCAAACCAAGCCCGTGAATGCGCTTTCGTGGGGATTCATTCCATTGTGAAAATTCATTTCGTTGCACGTAGAATTTTGCGAAGATGAGCATTACTGCTTGGTTTGGCGGCACGACGTCAAGCTCATGAGCGACTCTTCACCATGACATGCGCACCACGCCCTTCCTTGGCCGACGCCTCTGAGAACGTGACTACATCGACACAGTTTAGTACAAGGCGAAGGAAGAGCACCGTTTTTGTAACTATTTCCACGGGAATCCACGCCTTCGCTCAGATTGCGTCTCACCTCGCTGCTTGGAATCGCGACCATCCCGTTTATTATGAAACCGTGGGAACCTCCTGCCTCGCTCTTCAGCATGGCCGTCTTCCGACGCACACGAGATCTGGCTGCGCACTTCCCGTGTATACCCGGAACGGATCAGAGCCAAGGGTTTCCTTGTAAGTGAGGGAAGTCGTCGATTTTGTCGTAGAGGAGAAATAAATGCAAGTGAGAGTGTGGAAGTGATGTCGGGGAGTATGGCGATGTCGCGGGTATCGAGCCGGCGGTCCAGCACGGCGTTGTACTTCTACTCGGAGCATAAGTACCGGTTGATGAAGACGCTGGGCATCGGTGCTTTCAGTAAGGTGAAGCTGGCGGTGCATATCCCCACGGGACAAAAAGTGGCCATCAAAATTATGAATCGTCACAAGATGCGCGACATGGAGGAGAAAGGTTTGTGATTGCAAGCTAGAGAGTCTCCTCACTGCGGAGATTGCTGGAAGATGTGTTTTGATCTGTTGTGTGCACAACCATGGCTGTTCCGGAAGGTTTTTGTAGGTATTGAAAAATTGCTGGAGCGAAGATGTGTAAATTTCTGTGTGCACAAGCATTGGTTTTGAAAGTTTTGAGAGAGAATGAACATAATTGCTGGAAGATGTGTATTCGTTGTGTGTGCAATCATTGGTTTATGAACTCTTCTGCAGAGATTTGTCATAGTTGCTGGAGGATGTGTATTTGTTGTGTGCACAATCATTGGCTTCTGAAGTTTTTCCGCAGAGATTGATCACAAGTGCTGGAAGATGTGTATCTGTTGTGCATAATCATATCACTGAAGGGACTTTTGCAGCGATTTAACAATTGCTGGAAGATGTGTTTTGTTGTGTGCACGATCATTGGTTTCTGATGCATTTTTGCTGCTTCTGGTGCAGTTAGGCGAGAATTGATGGTGATGAAACTCGTGGCGCATCCCCACGTGGTACGTTTGTACGAGGTCATTGAGACGCCGACCGAAATCTGCATGGTGATGGAGTATGTGGAGTCCGGCGACTTGTTTGACTACATCGTCCTCAATGGACGTCTCTCTGAAGACGAATCTCGCCACTTTTTCCAACAGGTAATGTCACACCCCTTGAATCCCTTAGATGTGACATGCTTTAAATGATTCAGGTTATCATTTTCACCAGGGTCTCATAGTGGATTCCTTGTTGGAAATCTATATGCATTTTTCCTGTGTCTCATATTTCTCCAAGAACCTCAACATTTACCATGTTTTTGAAGCCGGTAATTTTGAACAGATGTCTTATTTTGAACATCGGTAGGAAAAAGGAATTGCATATGAGACCCTTGTGTTTTGAGTACAAAGAATACTATGTTCGTTAAAGTATTGAAATTCAAGAATATTGGCGCTTTTCTGTATGCCCGTTAAAATCCTCAGATTTACACCAATCTTAGTTTTTTGAGCTTGAGTGTCACAGTTTTGGCGCACTAAACCATTCCATTTTAACGAATAGTTATTTCCAGTGGGGCATCTTATGATCGTAGACTGGGCTGATTGTGGGAATTGATCCCTGTTGTGGTGCGTGCAGATCATTGCAGGGGTGGATTACTGCCACACAAACCGTGTGGTGCACCGTGACCTAAAACCTGAGAATCTGCTGTTAGACCAGGAACGGAGCTCCATTAAGATTGCGGACTTTGGATTGAGCAACATTATGCGTGATGGACAGTTCCTGAAGTCTAGTTGTGGAAGTCCCAATTATGCCGCGCCGGAGGTCATCCAGCGGCACTGGTATGCGGGGCCCGAGGTCGACGTCTGGAGCTGTGGAGTCATCTTGTACGCCATGCTTTGCGGTGTTTTGCCCTTTGATGATGAGAACATCTCCAGTCTCTACCGCAAAATCATTGTAAGCCTAGTTCCATGGTCTTGACCTAGTGGGCTCTCAATGGACATTCCTTGCAACATTGCTATATCTTTGATCACATGAACTATTCTACATGCTTTCTATGTGCGTAGTCTAAATGGAGGTAAATTTGGAGGATATGTATCTACGAAATGGAGGCAAATTTGTATTTTTGGACAATGTTTTTTTGCGGGTGGTGCCTACAACCTTATGGTGAAGATCACTGTGTGGCAATCCCTCCTGTTTAAAGCAATTTGAGTGACCATACAGGTAGGTTGTATTGCGAGAACAAAACCTTGGTTGTGGAGCCTGTGCACACGTAGGAAGTACATTCCTTGAACCTCAGATTTGACTGTTGAACAACCCTTATTTTTGAAAGACAAGTTAGTAAGAGGAGGGCGAGTCACTCCCCTTTCAAACTTTGAGGAACCATATGATTATGAATCAGTTTTTATTGTCTTGCGAGGGAAAATGGCTGTGAATAGGGATACATCCAATTATCTGTATTGTCGCACTCTCTAAAATGACATTCTGGTATATTCCTAGAATATGTCTTGGGGCTTATTGGACAACTACCACATATCATAAGCACATGTGATGGAACTTGTTTGGGTTCAGAGCCCGTGACTTTAAAAAGTTTGTTGTGTGACTGTATGCTTTATTTAAAGAAATTAAGATTGTGTTCTGTTGTGTTGGTTCCCAGGACTGCTGTTACATGTTGCCAAGCCATTTGTCTGCGGAGGCGCGGGACTTGATCACAAGCATGCTCAAGGCAGATCCGATGCAACGCATCACCATTGGCGAAATTAGGCGTCACCCCTTCTTCCAATTTAAGCTGCCTCGTTACATTGCCCTTCCTCCAGCTGAAACTGCATATCAAGTGAAGAGGGTATCTACCCTTAACTTGCCTTTTCACTTTCTGTCAAATCTGCAGGATATATATGTCGAGTGAAAGGTTAATCATGTAAGGAATTTGGCAGGATAACCTTTTATTGTGCACCTCACCAGTCAAACAAGGTACCGTATATGTTGAAACTTCAGGGATCCCTTTAGGGCACTTCCTGTTGAATCTTTTCCCCTTTAGAGGGTCTCTAAAGGGGTCTACTCTTTTGGGGGTCCTTTCTCAAGGCCTTATGGCAGAGTCCTGCCAAGATATTCATTGACTGTATTTTGCTAGTGCATTCTTGGTTTATTATTAATATATTAGAAATTGATCTCTAAGTTAGAATTCTAATATATTTTGGAGAAGTAAACTAGTTCTGGAGCAACTTTCTCAATATTCTTGCAATCTTATATGTTTGGAATGGTGTTGGGTGCCAGATTGATGAGGATATCATTCAGAAAGTGGAAAAGATGGGCTTTGATCGCATGGGCCTTGTCCAATCTTTGATGTGGGAAGAGCAATCCAAGGTACTCCAGGGTTCTGAACATTCTAAACTTTCTTGTTGAAATGAACTTAGCCAAGCTGTGAACTTATCATAGGTGGATGCAATCTTATATTCTTTATACGCAAACTAAATCTTGAAGATTGTTTATGTTACAGAGGAGATTGTGACTCAAGTCCAGATCCAACATAGCTTTATTTAGCATTTATGAGAACTCATGCTTCTCCTCTGTAGATTGCTCCAGAAATTTTTTACATTCGTTATAAAGAGTACGCAGGTCACTCAATGCGTGACCAGAGCCTGTCTTCTTTTGGGACCTCCCACTTGACATTGCCTCCATGTTGTGCACAAAAAGAATTTGAATTCCATGTCCAGGGATGTTGAGGCAGCTTCTCAAGAATGTTACGAGGTTAAAGCAAATTGACTGATTGAGTTTTACTTCTTGGATGGTAGGCTACTGTGGCATACTACCTCCTTTTGGATAGCCAGGAAAAGAAAGGACCCAATGAGTACCTTGAAGGAGAATTTAGTGATCTGGTAAGATATCTGCAACATTTCCTATATCTCTACTGTAGGACTTAGTTGAAAATGCTTTGATGTTTGATCTAAATCCAGTAATAAGATTGAAATTTTAAATCTTTTATGCACTGATCATGTGTACCATGTGCAAGTTCAGGAGTTTTCTTTTTCTTTCAGGGTTATAACACCTATTTCCTTTTACTCTTTCACCATGTTAGTGTGGCCATTATTGTGCACTAATTTTGGCACGAATGCAGTCCTAGAATAAGGAATCAAGTTATGACTGGTGCTCTGATTTGCAGGATGTGACAAACTCAGTGAGCAACAGTGGTGATCGGAGCCAAAACCTTGCCAACAATACACACGGGACTTCTGATAGAAAACAATCTGAGGGCATTAATATTCCTAGGGCTAATAACCATGCACAACCCCCCCATGGTCCTGAATCTTCGAACTCCAACCATATGATGTCGGAAAGCGTGGAGCAGTCAAGAGGGGTGGGCACTCCAAGAAGCGTGCCCATGTCACCCATGTCTCCTTTTGAATTCTCGCCTGTGCTTGAATCCACTCACATGAAGGCCATGCTCCAAAAACACGGTCCTATGCCTGTGCCCATCATAAGAGTCATGCCCCAAGGCAATTGGGTACTTGGTTTCACGGTATGTACTGTTTTGGATTCTTCTCCTTGAATTGGGCTCTAATTTAATCTAGTCGGTTCCATGCAAACACTTGTAAAAATCATGTCCTGTTCCAGCCAAGGAGTCTGTCCAAATTGCTTGGAGTTGGTCAAATGAGTTAGGACTTTAATTACTAATTATTTGCTGGGAATTTATAGAGTTGTTGTATCCATTATATATTGATTTTATACCACCTTAATTCTGAGCGAGGTGTTGGAAGTTCTAGTAATATCATGTCCAGTAATTATGTCTTGTTCCAAAGCAGGGTGTCCATTCAACTTGGTTGGAACTGGCTGAATTGGTTGC
Organism: Climacium dendroides; assembly: GCA_950106755.1. Classification (NCBI taxonomy): domain Eukaryota; kingdom Viridiplantae; phylum Streptophyta; class Bryopsida; order Hypnales; family Climaciaceae; genus Climacium; species Climacium dendroides. The sequence continues at coordinate 39,300,911 of OX467084.1, forward strand.
GACTGTAATGACTAGTTATTTGCCTGGGTATTTATGGAATCGGTGTATTGACTGCAGATTGATTTTCCACCACACTTAATCATGGGCGAGGTGTTGAAAGTTCTTCAAAATTTGGAGGTGACTTGGAAAATCGTAGGTGCATACTATGCAAAATGCAAATGGATGCCCCCACCCCCGAGAGTCACAAATTGCTTTGATCCAGCGGCAGCAACAGGCAAACTATGCCAATCTTCATCTTTGGCGTTTGGTTCAAATAAGAGTAGTCTTCATGAGAAACGGGGCGACACTGCTGCTGGTCTTCAATCTCCAATCAAGTTTGAAGCACAGGTGAGCTTATGCTTACCTCAATTTTCTTTACTTTGCAAATTTTTATTATTATCTTCTGCTACCAGTATAACCCTCACTCATGGATCATTACCCTCTCATTGCCACACTGCACATTACAGTTGGAAAAGAGCAGGGTCTAGGGTCATAACCCCATTCCCATGCTCTTTAGTGAGCAATTAATCTTGAAGATCTAATTTCTTCATTTAGTTTAGAAGAGAGGGCTATGTGCAGTGACCATCTTCTTGACTGGTCTCCAAGATTTAACGATCTTGATCTAGATTGGAGGGTTATGTCTGATATCCGAATAGCGGCCATAGTGCACAACAAGCTTCCATTTTTGATTGCCCACGTTCATAATGAATATTATTTTCTATTACCCAAGTTGAGTGGTGATGTGGTGTTCAGATATGATTTTAATCAATCACTTGGGGTTTTGGTTGTGTGTTTGGTTCATGCAGCTGTTCAAAGTGCCAGAGGGAGTTCTATTGGATTTCCACTGTATGGAAGGACCATCGTTTGTGTTCCTTGATCTTTGTGCTTCTTTTCTAGCTGCAATATGGGCCTCCTGAATTTTCTTCATTACGGTGGTGGAGTCGGTGGTCGAGAAATGAAGGACTATTTCGCACTCAACAGCCGGTCATGAGATTCACGAGTGAAAGCCAGTCAAGTCAGAAAGCCATGTGGTATGGTATTCTATGATTTCTAGCATTTGGATTATTTGGAAAAGGAATTTCTGGATTAGGACGTTTGCAGTCAAATGTTTTTTTATGTTCAATTGATTAGTGACTGTTCTCTGAAAAGGTTTTCATTGATATTTGTGCAGGAGCCGCAAGTGTCGCTGGAACTTGGTTTTTTTGGCAATCTCTATTCAATGCAGTGTTGATCGGTCCTCAGAGACGATGGAATTGGAGAATGGATTGACCCTATCAGTGCCCCCCTCAGGCATAGTGATTTATTCTAGCGGTCCAAACCCTAGGCCATGAGTTTGTAGCGATTTGCTGTGTTACATTTCAATTATAATTTTGCCATTATTTGAACCTTAGTGATGTAACACAGCCTTCAATTTTGACACAAAAGAAAATATGTTATCAGTATCGGAACAATTTCCCCTTTGACCAAAAGTAAAGTTTTATGAACAGACATGATTCTATGAAGTGCACCAAAAATGCATGTGAGGTAGTTAATACTATTGGCATCACTCCAAGCAAATAATTTATTTAGCAGTGTGATTTGGGGATATGACGAGAGCTGAATGTGGAGAGATCTTTCATAATCTGCTTCTTTTATGGTACGTTCGCACCTGACGTTAACCCAAAAATGTTGCGGCGGACGTTTTTGTCCAATGAAGGACATTAGCACCTCAATCAACAAGAAACATAGATTTTATATTGTGAGGAGCGTTGTTAGTTAATCAGACTCCAAATGGGCAAGTAACTAAGAACTGCTACCAATTAGGAGGAATTGTTGGCAAAATTTCTTGGACCACTCACAACTTTGGGTTTGAATGGAAAAGACAAGCTCTTAACATACAAGAAGGGTGGTAGGAAGTAAAACAATCCTTGTAGGATATATAAATGAAAATTAGTAAGAGTTCAACCACTCAAAGTTAAGTCAAAAGCAAGAATTGCATTTGAATTAGAATTTCAGACCTCATTTAGGCATAACAAAATGATTTTTTTCAAAAATTTGAACTAAGAAAAGTTGAGAAATCAAGTTAAAATTCATCTCCAAAAGTTCATTTGATATTTAAAGCCTCCAATCATAAGTTATGAACAAATTTGAGAGAGGGGTTGGAAGGGACATTTTCCTTGACATTTTTAAAATCCCTTCTTTAAAATTTGTCCATAACTTTTGATTAAAGGTTCAAAATTACGAACGAATTTTTGGAGATGAATGTTAATTTGATTTTCCAACTTTTCTTAGTTTGTTTGTTTTTTGAAAAAAGGTATTCTTCTATATCTAAATGAGGTCTAAAATTCTACTCCAAATGCAATTCCAACTTTACTAATAATGAGCACTCAAAGTCTCATCTTCAAATTATCCCATATCTTTTGAAAGTTTATGATGGACAATGGATTTGATTATAAAAATGATATCCCCACCCAATTTTCTCACGATTGTCAATGGAGTGTTCACTTCATGTTAACATCAAATTTATTTGTTTGTGGCAAATGGTCAAGTGCCATTGGTATTGATGCTTACATTCTTCTCCATGATATGGATGAATTTTTTAGATGAAGATTGTGGAGAGCAAATGTAGTGGTAGCTGTTGTGCACACTACAAAAGATTATGCCTCAAGTCTGAACAATCGATAACTTCAAAATAACCCACTTATGCCAAATCAATTGAAAACAAATGTTTTTATACAACATGTACCTTCTGATCTTTATCAAAGGTATTATATTTTTATGAGTGTTGTTACCAAATACCAGGTGCAAACGTACCATTATTGGAGTAAGGCAACAAGTCCACTTCATAAAGTGGGAGTTTGAATAATTTGTAGTCAAATGTTTAGAATTGTGCAACTTGGAAATTGGAGAAGCTGCACAAGCATCAACTTTTAGGAGTATGTTAATCCCTAAAGGACTTGATCCATTGTGAAATGGTCAAACATCATATCTAAGCTAAATTTAGACTTTTAAATTGTGTTCAAACAACAATCTTATACTTTTATTACTTGTAATTGTGAATTGTATATCACTATGAAAAATTCTCAATTTGTTTTGTAAAAAATTATAATTGTTATCATTTTTGTTGCAAAAATTGAACATAAATAAGTAAAAATAGAAAAAACAATACAAATTATTTAAAAAAAATTCATGAAGTACAAGTAGAAATGGTGATTAGTGACAAAAATATTCAATTGGTTATTCTATTTTTTACACCCAAAACAACCACAACAAAAACTTTAAAGTTAAATTCAATTATTAAACCAAATTTATTCTTTTATTTAGTTGATGTAAAAATTTTTGGTATTTTTTACTAATTGAAAACTACATTTTCTATTTAAGTAGTTTTTTTCAATAATTTTGATGGAAAAATCAAATTATTATAATTTTTAAAGCTAAAAGAAGAAATAAAATTATATCAATTAGAAAATACATTAGAATGATCTGTAATTCTTACCATAAATATAGGATAGAATGAGAATCATAATTGTATAATTTAAATTTCAAATCCATTAAAAATTATATAAATACAAATGAAAAATGCACGATATTGTGTTATTTGGATTCTAACACATGGAGCTTTCAATTTCAATAACTCTTTCAATTTTTGACATTTTTCAAAATTTTCAAATGGAATAAAAACAAGACTTGTTAAGCTTCATTTTCCTAATTTAAATCAAATTCCAAAAATAGTTATTTTGAAAGTTACAATTAGGGTTGACCAAGGCACATCCACTTTTTGGATGCACGGACCTTAACCTCTGAGTGCCAAAATTCAGACCCTTCTCAATTCATTCCAATTAAACTGTCATGTAAAATGAGATCCACATAAATTGATTGTACCGATTGATAGTAGAGATAGGTCCGGAGCTATAGGGAAAAAGACACGTCCTTTTACCTGTTAAAAAGATTATAATGGTCAAACAAGGAGATCTTTGAGTTTTGAGAGGTCATATTTGAGGCACTGGGGCGCTTAGAGGTTAAAGGGTTAACCTTTCAACCTTTAGAAGATGGGCTTGTGACTATGAAAATCATTCCTTTGACATTGTGTGAATAGTTGTTTTACAAAATTCCTAAAGCACTCATTGGAAGTCAAACTATTGTTGAAGACCTCTTTTCATGCAAAATTCTTAGGATAAATTGTTGCACTTTTGTCCTACACACAAGGATTCTCTATCATTCATTGACTAGAAAATGGCTGCAAGCATCATTTATGGGTTAAGATTTGTGCATCCTAAAAGTTCCAATAAGTGGATGTGCCTTAGTCACCCCTAATTGTAACTTTCAAAGTATTCATTATTTGTATGTGTTTTAAATTAAGAAAATGAAGAATGACAAATTTTAGTTCTATCCCATTTAAATCTTTTGAAAAAATTGAAAAATTGAAAGAATTATTGCAATTGCAAGCCCCAAGTGTCAAAATCCATATTACACCATATCGTGTGGTTTCCCATTTGAATTTTTTTCTTTTAAAATATTCTTTCAAATTTAAATTATAAAATTATATTTTTCATTTAAAACTTTATTTATAGTAGAAATAAAAAATTATTTTAATATATATTCTAATAGATATAATTTATTTTTACATTGTATTTTAAAAACTATAATTATTTGATTTTTCAATCAAAATTTATGAAAAAATTGTCATTGTCAATAAAAAATACACATTTTTACACATGAAAACTATCAAGATTGTATATATCAATTATATAATAGGATAAATTTAGCTTGACAAGGAAATTTGACGTAAAGGTCATTGCAAGGGGGTGTTTTGGGTGTAATGAAACAAAACTAATTAAAAAATGTTCACACTAATCTCTATTGCTATTTGTATCTCTTGAAATAATTTCAAATTAATTGGACTAATTTAGTTGCTATATTTATAAATTTATTTTCACTATTAGTCACAAAAATTATAACTATCATATTTTTTCATGAAACAAAGTGAAAAAAATTTATAATGATTGATAGTTCATAGTGTCTGGTAATAAAAATATAAGATTGATATTTGAACACAATTTAAAAGGAAAAATTTATTTCAAACATAATATTTTTCATTATTTTGCAATGGATCTACTCCTTTAGGCATTAAGGTAGAAATACCTAAATGTAATAAAAGTCATTTACCAACACCTAGAATAATTCCAAACGAAGCATACAAGTAATACAGTTTAGTAATAGCACCCTAACCTTGTAAAAACACTATGGACTAAAATGGTCCAATGGATGACAAAGAATCCTTCTATATAAGATAGAAGTGCATACAATAGAACCTCTTTACAGTAATAGGGAGAGGATTGGGTTGATTATATTAGGTAGAGAACTTATTACATTAGGGAGGGTCATTTCATTAATGACATTTGTATATAGACTTGGATGGGATCCAGCAATCAATATTATTTTAGAAAACATTTAAAGAGGTTTAATTATATGCCAGTCCTTTGAATTTTGTGTGAAAAGGGAGATTTTGTATATAGTAATTTGACCTCCAATGAATGCTTTTGGTTTTTCTAAGTAGAAGATTTACATTGTACCAAAAAGAATGATTTCTAAGGTGACTAGCCTATACTTTTAAGGGCAAATGTACGAGCAATTTTGTTTTTCATGTGTACACATTTTTATTTCAATCAAATTAGCAAGCTCCTATAATGGTTCATCAACTCTATAGGAAACGAACCTTGTAGCAATAGAGAATAATGCCTAAATAGTAGCACCCTTAAATAGCCACTTGGATAAGCTACTCAAGTTCTATATAGGAGAATGGAAGTTTTCCATGTAGGCTTGATTTACTATTACACAAAAAATAAGAATTTGTTATAGGTCCCACTAACCTAGGAAATGGAAGATTCCTAATTGTGAAATGCAAATGTATGCTTCTCTATACAAGATAAAATTAAACTTCATCTAGTATGACTAGGTAAATTGTACTATACAATGATGCTCATTGTGGATTGTGTTTTCTCATTGCATCCATCAAACACCAAAAATCACAATACAATGCACCCTCAATATTTGTTAACACTATGGGGGGCAAGGAAACTTGAAACACTTTTATATTGTTAACACTTCAACATTTATCATGGATGATGTATGAACATATTATGAACTATACAAAGCACACCAAACACAACATGATCATGAGCATAGCAAATGATGGAACTAATTCAATTTCATCCAAATTATAAATTTTCATACCCTCACTTCCATCCAAATTAACTCTTATGAGGTGAATTCATTGAAGATGGGAGCATAATTTTTATAAATTCTCTTTTAACAGTTAAGAATTAACACTACTAGTGTACTCTTGGAATTGGGGGGGGGGGGAACGCAATTTTCTTTTTTAACACATGCAATTTTAACACTCATCGGGGTAACAGACATCGAGGGTGGACTGTAACATTTCGCCAGACACGACGACAATAGTTATGCGGCTTCAACAATATTTCAATCAGAACGTTCACGAGTTCATATACATTCTGTGACAACACTGAGGATTGCAATTCCCAGGATCCTCCTTAACCTATAAAAATATTAATCTCCCAACTCTCTGTTACCTCGGCATCTGGCATGCTCAAGGTGAAGCTTCCATGCCGTCATCTGCCATTCCTATTGGTCAATCGCTCTCAAATGCTTGCATGCTTTCTCAGCAAGGTCTGTCAACATATGCAGAGAGTTTGCTGCTTCCGCCACTGCATACTCTTAGTTAATAAACGACATCCTCCACAATTCAAAAAATCTACACTCGGATCAACGTCATCACCGAGTGTCGTAAATTAAAAATTTGCATCCTGCCATGATAAAAGGAATTCAACCTCACCGCTGCGTTTACTTATACCACGGAAGACCTTGACCCTTTCTTTTGTCGGAGTGGTAGGCGTCGGGGCACCCGTGCCCATATCCAGCCAAACAAGGCGAGAAGCGAGAATAAGGGTAACCACTGCATCACCAACATCACTACCTTCATTTCTGCAATAAACAATCCCCACAATGTCAAATAACATTAAAGAATCTATTGTACCAAGTCGCAATACAGAATATTATGGAAAAACTTCCTCAGCATAAACGCAAATCGATTTTCACAACAGATAAATTATGAGTACGACTATTACCTACAAACCAAACCTAATCAATGTGACACTCATGAACAACCATTTTTTTTAAAAATTCATGAATGCATTGCTATCATTGAATGCAGTACCCTGCATGTATGCAATTGGACTTGGTCCCAGCTACATATCAGCCAGTCAATCTCTGAACAGGGTGACGCTTTCAAGGGAACTCGAAATTCAAAAACTACCTTTCAGCTTGCTGACCAAGTCCTCCCCGAACTTTTTCTGCTCCTTATCTGGAATGACTTCGAAGATATCACCTGTGTCGAAAGTTGTTGACTGCCCTAAATCTTCCTCCAATTTCTCACTTAATTCGTTGATTGCCCCTCCACAGGTGTTGGCACAATCAACTCGTTTCTTTATCTCGTACTCGTCACTTCCGTCACAGCAGTCTGCAAATTTGAGGTCTGACATTTTATACACTGACTTTGAAAAAATGAACATATTTCGTAACAAATTTGACCTACTACCATCCCTGCTAGACAGAAACTCAATGCAGATGTCGACAACAATCAATGGATCTGTCTCGTGACATGACTGCAGTTTCGTTTTCTCTTGTTACAACAGGGGATTTATTAATATTCTCATGATGTTCTCAATGCAGTGCGTACTGGCGCAAAGAGCACAAAGAGCACAAAGAGTCTAACCGCAAATGCCGTCATTGACTCGTGAAGAATACACCAATTTCGGATCTGATCCAACATTTTTGCAGTAGTACTTGCCATTAGGACAGGCCGAGGTTCCTGCAACACATAAAATCGCATTACATACATCGCAAACTTGTGCACTCTCTAGTTCTCGAGTGAAATTGAATCAGAAACAAAATTAGTCTGGCAATAGGCGGACAGTGCACTTCTAGACTTCTGAGACTACATTTCCAATTCGTACATTCATTGATAACCATTCAGTTGAGAAACGCTCTTACCAGGCTCATCTGTCCCATCTGCACAATCGCAGAAGTTATCGTTGAGGCGCTCCCGAGGAAAGGATTTAAGACCATCTTTGCACCAGATAGTGTCATCCTTAAAATAATCCAAATCTGTTTCCAAAACCTCACCCACGTCAAGACTCCAACCATCTTTTCACGACCAGCAAAGAGTCATTTGCAGGCATGCCGTAATGACCTAAAAACAAAACACAAGTACTCTGCACAGACAGACTACCGTCCTCCATTTTAACCTAATCAGTTAAGGAAAACCATTTAGTCCCGAACATATACCAGTTAACCTGGTCCTTACCGTAAACAACGACAAGTACTCAATTTCTGTGCATTTAATTCCACCGATCACAATAAAACAATCGAAGTCGTTCAAACCTTGCACAACATTGCTCATCATCGAATGCGTATGAAGCCATATCCTTCTCCATTGCTCCGTCTCCATTGCCGACAAACCGACATGTTTATGCCATAACCGAAACTAAGTTACTAATTACACGGTTCCTACTCATCACTGAACTGTAAGAGGAGAGCTGACCTCGAGGATCAATCCCACGAGCTTTGTTGCCAGCCGAAACTTCGTAGGCCAAGGCCAAAAACGTGACAAGCGCCAGGAAACGGCATCGCGATGGCTGCAAACTCCGCCATTCTCGACGCTGCTGCATCGTGGATGAAGCTCTCGACGAGCCCTATGCAGCTGCGAGCATTTCATCAAGACGCTCGCCGTGAAACGGGCGTAACTTAAGCGCTCGCGCCGACTGCCATAGCCATCGGCATAGCCATGGCGACCTGTGGCACTTGAACAGTCGCAGCTCCTTTGATCCCAAAAGTCATCGCTCGTATTATTCATCCCCATTTTCATCCCGGAATTCATCCATTGCTCACAGTGCTGTAGATTAAATGCCTGTCGGTGAATGATATTCCCGGTATATCCCTCGGTATCTCAGTGCATTAAAATACAACAATGGTTCACATTGCAACCCATACTCTCTCTACAGAGGTTAATGCAATTCCATGCTTTCAATTCCAAAAAATATGCAAATATTGGGAGAACCAACATCATTTGCATGTTTGTCAAATTGTAAATATTTTACATTCTATAATGTCAATTTCCTTCAATTTTTGTGTACACCAATTTGAAATGATGTATACTAATATATCAAGACACAGAGGTTTTCTTTGGAGTTCTAAGAAAAAATTGACAAAATATAAAGTAATTTCAAATTATGGTGTACAAAATTGAGTTTTAGACACGGCTAATTTTTTTCAAATCACAACTAATTCTTTCTTCAAACTTCCATAGTAATGTGTTATGACTAGTACAATTTTTGTATATTTACTTTTGGACTTTGCCCTCTGATACTTATGATATGGTTGTTTGAATGAAAAAGTTTCAAATCTATATTCACTTTTGTTTGTCACTTCATGTAAGTATAAATAATATGTAATTTCTAAGTTATCAACTTGGGTCACTTTTGAAATTTGTACTAAAGAACTAAATTACTTCAATATATCCATATCATTAATCTATGTAAAACATTATCCTTTCTATTGATATATTACATGATTTTTCTTGAAGCTTCTTAAAGTAAACACCATTTTTTTGGCAAAACAACAATTCTAGGCATCTTGTTAGGAATGGAGTTTTTTTTTCTTTGAAATATTCACACAACAAGTACCCTAGGAGTAGCTTTAAAGTGAAACAATTTTCATAACTTTTGATTACATGGTTAAAAAGTTATTTTATGATAAGTAATTTTCATTACTTAGTAGGTAGTCTAAACAATTGAAAAATATATGATTTTAATTATGATTTTAAGAAATAAAAATTTGAAATTGGTTTTCTAGATTTCTATATACATGGAAAGCTTTGAATCATTCCATTTTGATTAACAAGATGAATGTTATGAGTTTTAGTTTGGAAATACTTCTTTTTGAAACTAAAACTCCTCATTTTTTAAAAGTAAAAGTTTGAAAATATTTCTTTTTGAAATTCAAGCAACTTGATTTTTGAAGTGGTAAGGTTTTTTATTTTTAAATTTTAGGAGGGTATACTTTAACAAGTTAACTAAGGATCTCATGGTTGGATTTGTTAATGAATAAATATACCCAAAGATTTTAGCTTTGCTTTGGATTTGAGTATCTTGAAGCAATTTTGGATCTAAAAACATTGAAAATCTTTAGGGATTAATTGAATAAATTTCACTTATCACAACCTTCATCATCCACGCAATAGACAATTGGATGCTTCATAATTAAACATGAAGACCATTATCATATAGTCAAACCTCAAAATCTTCTAGTCTATTTCTTCTATTTTATTGCTATTTATGAGTGAAATTATTTATTCTTATTTGTTTGAGATGAACTTATATGTCCAAAAATTGTTTATAAATTTCCAATGTGTTTGTGGAAATTTCAAACTACCATGGCTTTTTGAAAAAAGTAAATAAAATTCATATTGAATACAAAATATACTTTTAAAATTTAAAATTTAAAAATATAATTATAGTATAACATCAATCACTTTATTTTTTTTAAATCCATGTCACTCTATATTTAGAAACATTGTTGTAGATCTTCAACTTCATATTTCAAACTTCAACACATTGCTCATGTTTAAGATTTTAAGCCTTGTTTTGAAAATTCAAGCATTATTGCCTTAACCCCTAAATACCCAACTGAAGGCCTATTTTGAGATCCTATGAATTTGCTCTAAATTGAACAAAAAGCCAACATTTTGATAAGTTGATTCAATTTTTTTTGGAATTGTAACCGTACAAATTCAAACTAGACATGTTACATATTATAATTATAGAAAAAGAAAACCAACAATATCACTCATAAATCAAAAGAAATTAATGTTTGATCATGAAGGTATTAAAACTATGAAAATCTTTTAGTTCTCTTTTTGCAAGTCAAATCTAAAAAATTGGTCACCAAAAATACATGAGGTCGAAGGGCCTAACATGCATAATCCCAATCAATTTATGGCCTTTCAAAATCTACTCTACAATTTTTTTAAATGAATTTCTAATGTGATTTTTCTCTAAGATCTAATGTATTTGAGGCTCATTTCCAAGAGTTCTCAACACAAGTCAAGATTACAATGGACACCCTTGCAGAAAATCTTGAATAGAAAAATCATAATCATTCATTTTCAAAATTGAATTTTTGATGCTAAAACTAAACTTTAAAAAGCATTTGTCAAAAATATAAACTACCAAGAATGACAAAATGGTTAAGTTTTATTTAACTTCAAAGTATTGTCAACACCAAAATTTGGTGCCTTAGACATTTAGGGGTTAAAAATGGTGAGTCTTTAATTTCTAATTTTTTGGGTGGACATACTTTTCCAACTCAAGAAAGAGATTCTATAGTTAAATGTAACAAAAATGTAACAAAAAAGAAAGATTTAGCATTGTTTTAAGAAAATGATGTTTGAAGATAATGATGGAATTTTATAGTACTAACAAATATGAATATTTAAACATTTAAGTTAATACAATAGAACCTCTTTAAAGTAATATAGATGGAATTGGATCGACTATATTCATTGCATTGATGATGTTTGTATGTGTCCCAGACCGGGAGAAGGCAATCAATGTTAACTTAAAGAGGTTATTACTTTAGAGAGTTTCTATTGTGTTGTACCACAATTGAATAAACACAACATTTTTCAAGTATATTGGTTATTGAAAACAAAAAGTGGCATTCCTATTACATGTAGCTCTTTGGGAAATTGATGTAGTTGACTATCCCTTGAAAAAGGACATGTACAAATCTTATCAATGAATTAAACATGCATGCAAATAAAAAAATAAAAAATAAAACACTTGATTTGTCCATCTTCCCAAAACTAAAACCAAGAAAGCTTTGATATGGGTACAATATATAAAATACATATGGAATATATATATATATATATATGGATATGATATTTATATGAAACATAGATGTTAGACAAATTATTGGTATGGTATAACATACAAGTACAAAATATAGGTACATGTAGATATGGGATATGATTGTTAATCCCATATTAATTGTAATCTAGCATGTTTTGAAAAAATATAGATGTAGGGGGTAATGAAAAAAATATAGATGTGGGGGGTAATGAAAAAAGTGGGTTATAAATTTACTTATTATTTTCTCATTATCCCTTCAAAAGAGACACCCACAATGGATCTGCATGTGGTTGAAAAGGTAGTGGCACCTTAAACTCCCAATATAAGCATTTTTGTATCTTATGTATAATGACATTGTGAACTATTTGTTCAACCAAATTAGCAAATTGTGCAAGATGTTGCAAGTAGAATCTAATTTTAAAATTGCTTAGAAAAATTTATAGTTATAAATTTTTAAAAGCAACAAGTAGTAGGTTCTCATCACAGAGTTTAGACCCTATGGTTTGTCAACAATTATCATTGTTTCATGATTTCGCACATTAATTAGAATTTTTCACATCGTTACAATGCATTACTTCACATCGTTACAATGCAGTTGCAAGTAATGCATTGTAACAATGCAATAAATTATAATTAATGTGTGAACCTATGATTGAAACAACGATAATCACACGATAATTGTTGACAAATTGTAGGGTTTAAACTTTGTAGGGTCCAAACTTTGTGATGCAATTGATGATAAATATTAAAAATAAGATAGCAAAGCACGGGGAGGACACTCTCACTACATTTGAGGTACCCACGTGTGGAGGAGTGATTTTTTGACCCCCTATTTACTTTAGAATAAACTATAATTTCATCCTAAAATTTTGAGCTTTGTTTAACAATGACTAAAGGTTTCTATTGACAAAAATTTCAATTCCAAATAACATAAGATATATTGTCTAGAAAGGGTTGAAAAATGAACTAAAATGGCATGTTCTCCAACTAAAATATTTATAAAGCTCACATGAAGATGACTATTGCATCAATATTCAACCAAAATAAACTTTCAATAGAAAGCTATTTTATAAAATTTCTTTTTCATTTTTTCATTTTTTTTCTTATATAATATAGAGGCGTGAAAGTTATTTTCAGCTTTATGGTGTATCTTTCTTCTTAAAAAATTTATAACTAATTACTATTAGCATAAAAAATACCAATAATTCAAAACATAAACTTTTAAAGTAGTAAAATCTATCCATAATTTTTTTTTAAATTAAATTTTAAGATGTATTACATGTATTACTTTTTTCGTCGCACGTGGGTTGCTAAAACGTGGATAGTGTACTCCCCATGTAGCAAAGTTCAAATCCAAATGCAATTGTATTAGTGGAATAATAGTTTTGGAACCTTGAAGCAATAAAAGTGGTGCCTAAATAGCTACTTCGATCACCTATTCTAATTTGGGATAGAAGATTGAAATTTTCACATGTAAATTTGGTTTGTTGTTATTTCTATTAACCCTGGAGTGTCTGGACTCTTCTCCAAAATTGACTATTTGGAGAAAATAATTATAAAGTGCTATTTGGAAGAATATTTTGGAAGTGATATACAAAGAAAAGTTGTAGATTTTGAGTTTTACATTCCATCCATATAGTTAGATTCACCAATGCAATCACCAATAATTTTCTATAAATTTTGAAAGAAAATTTTCAAAATTCCCTCTAATTTCAATTACAAGCAAAATATTATCATTTTTGAGTAAAATTTATTGGAATGGATTTGAAATGAGGTTCTCTTTACATGATGATTTTTTGAAATTTTTGTGTTCTTTACATCTATAACCTCATTTTTGCAAATCTAGTTTTGAACTAGAGTCAATGCATTTTGACCACTTGACACACTTTTGCATTTGTAATTTAAAAAAAAATTGTATTCTAATAACACCAAATCCAACCATTAGATAAGACAAGAAATTGATAAAGTATCACTACGAATTATGATGACTTTCATCCAAGCAGGGACAAGACAGAAACAAGAACTTTAATCTATTCATCGTTCGGAAAATGGACGTTGGAGCGTTCTAAGGTTAACTACCAAGGACAGTGGTGTTCAATTTTAGATTCATATACTTACGAATTAGTTTTAAGTAGGTCATTTGTGGACTTTTTTGGATTGAATTTGGTTTATTTTTTTGGTAATCACATACAATGTTCCTAATTGATTTTAGTGATATAAAATATGGCCTCACAATAATATTTTTTTCAATATGATGAATTGTATTGGCCCTTTTAAAACCTAAAATCCTTTGTCCATTAGATGATATTTAAGGCTATTAAAAAATTGTGGGTTCCCATGTGTTCCCGGATTGCAAGGAACTCTAAGAACTTTGCCAAATCAGTAGTCTAACGTGGTCAAGATCTTGCCACATTAGATAGTATTAATTAATTTTTTGAATTATAATTATAATTTTTAAAAATTTTGATGCGTTCTCAGCCTTAGAAACAGGCATGAAACGACCCTCTCGAGACCTCAAATCTCTTCTAATGTTTCAAGGGTTAGCCCTTGAAGGTTTGAGAATCCCAATTTGGATTGCATCATAGTTTTTTTGTGTATTTGACATGCAAAGTGTGTGAATTGATGTATGCAATAGTTTTAAAAGTTTGTATTCATACTAAGCTGGATCCAATGATAACACTCTAATTTAGATGTGCACCTCTTACATATCCAAGAAGTTGAAAATGGTTCCCTATATGTTCTAAATGGTGTTGTACTTGAATATGATAAGGCTTAGATATTAAAATGTCCTCCAAATGAAAAATGTTAGTTGTCAAATTTTCAATCCAACGATGTATGTCTTGCCATATTCTAATACACACTCCATAATTTATATTCAACAAAACAATATAAGCTATATATATACTCCTTGAAGGGTTATGTTCAATATTTCTTGCCAAATAATTTAATTAAAATTAGCAAATGAAATTTGGTAGATGCCTAAAAATAAAAAGACATTTGTTCATATATTTACAAAAATAGTACTTCTAAAATTTGACTTTTATTTTTAGAAATATTATTTGTCAACCTTAACCACTAGGTACATGCAATTTAACCCTTTAAAATCACATTTTAGTCTCATCTTTTTTTTAGGAGTTTTTGAATAGTTCTATTAGGAATTCTTACTCATTCAAATAATTGTTATTTTGAATGAGCACATAAAATGTTTTCCATTTTAAATATGCTCTCTACGATACAATGGATTAAAATGAACATTTCAAGATGTTAAATTGCTTGTCCTTAATCCTAGAAAAACACTAGTATGTAATCAAGGTAGTCATTCCAAAATGATCTATTTTTTTAACCAATAGGTGCATTTTTCATTTCTATAGTGATATGGAAAGTCATCCATCGCCTATTTTTTAGCCTTGGTATCCTTACAAGGTTAAAAAGTAAAAGGTCTATTGATAACTTTACTATCAAAGAATGCACCTATTGGCATACGCACCTATTGGTTCAATAATCAAAATATTTTAATGACTACATAGGTTATGGGGGCCTATGTCCTTCTAAAGTTCATCTTAAAAGATGAAGCCTATAAATGTATCGTCAAACTTGAAAGTCCTTTACTTTGTATCTTCCATGCATTTTTTTTTCTATTTATGAGCTAATTTTTTATTTTTATTTTTCAAAGATGAAATCACATGCCTAATATTTGTGGTGTAAACAAAATTTCCATGTCACTCTATATTTTAAAACATGGTTATAAATCCTCAACTTCAAATCGGACTAAACTATTCATTTTAAGGAATTTAAAAAAAATTCCAAATGGAGTAGAAATTGCACTTTGGAATCTTCATTTTGTTAGTTTTGTTCAAAAGCAAAAAAAAATCATTTTATATGTCAAAATGGCAAGTTCTAAAGGGAAAAAGCTCAAAGTATTGAAATACATTGGATAGTGTATTATACTTTTGATAATCTATATTAACTTCCAAATAATTTGATAAAAAAAATATAATTAGAAGTTTACCTAAATTTTTAGAAAATTACTAATTTAGTATGTCTTCCATATAGCTCGAGTCTTTTCTTTAATTCTAAACATATGTTGCATAGTTTTTGCCTCACCAAATTTGACTATTCTTAAGCACAATCTCTCACAAACAAAACATGTCTTTTACATGCAACAAATCCTAACACTTAACAAAAGCTTGACACACAAAGTAAAGAGTTTGGGGTCTGGAGATCAAGACACAAGTTTAGGTAGATGCAAATGCCTTAGATGAAAGTAGTAGCAGCCATCCAGAAATTGTAAGAATAACTTGGATGAATGCCTAATTTATTTTAATTATATTTTAAAAGTGCCTTATTTTAACCCCCTAAAGTTCTAAGTCCTTTTTTCCATCAAAATCCACTCAATAATGCCAATTCTATTGCAAAGAGCAAAAAAATTTAAATTTTTTTTCTTTTACATATTTAACCATAGGATCTTGTACTACACTAGTAGAAAAGTGCATGGAAAATATTTTAGAAACTTTGATTGCATAGATTGCAAGATATTTGCATTTAAAGTGAAGAACACAAATTTTTTTTACGCCTTGTTAGACTAGATTTTGTAGCTTTAAACCTTCTTAACTTATAATTTTTGCACTATTGAATTTGATTTTCTAATTTTTTATATTGAAGAAATTATAAAATCAAATTGAAAATCTAAGAAAAAAATTCAATAAAAAATCATTTAATTTTCACTCATTAAAAATCTATTAAGTAGAATCAGGTTCATGATTGAAGGGAAAATTTTACCATTAATAGCTCTAAAATGGAATTGAAATACACTAATTCTAATGGTGAGATTATTCTAGCAAGCAAACCTGACCTTGCCTAACAATTTTTTTAGAAAAATTATAGGAATTGCATTAAAATGAATTTTATAAGTTAATTTTTCAAAACGATACTTAGATTACCTAATAAATAAGATTTTCCATAATTTTCCCATCACTAATCCAAATGGATTGAATAAAAGCTTCAGGTGTAGAGAAAAAAATACAATCTTTGAAAAAAATTTATAGAATATAAAAAAATAACTTTTTGTGATTTTTTTGGATTGCTCCTTGGGCTACTTTTTAGACTCAGGGTGGCATAACTTTTGTTCCTAGGCACCAATTGAAATAAAAAATATATTCCCTCAAAGCTAATATAATTTTCTATCTTCAAATTTTTTTTTGAAAAATCATGTCAAAAATTGAGATCACACAAGCCTACTCAAAATCCCAAGAGTCCCTTGTAAGGATTTTGGGACTTTAATAGTTAACATATATTTTTAGGTTGCCTAATTTTTTTGTAATTTAAATAATCATTATTCTATAAAAAGATGCCCACCTACTAGGAATTGGATGAAAATGTCTTCAATGTCCTTTTGGAGTTAAATCAAATGAAAATCATATTGATGAAAATGTCCTTGTCATCCTTCTAGGGTGCCATTGGAGGTTGAAGCTAGAAGCCCATCCAAGTTGACTATGGGCAATGGGAAGAATGAAACTTGAAATCTAGATGCTAAGTATAAGGTAGTTGACCCATTTCCAACCACTTAAGCAATCATGTATATTTGGAGCGCAATTTTTGTGAATGCAAAATTATTTCCATGTACAAAAATAGAGTTTGGAAGGATGGTATATTTTTCTAGAATTTTATTATATAAAATATAATTATTATGAACTTTTTAGTAATAGATTCTTTTTGGTTTGTAATAGTGACATAGATCTTTCTATTTTTGACCATAGGCTACTTGTAAAATTGACCAAGGACTAGTTGCAATATTGATAGCCTTACAACCAATCATAATGTGCCACAATTGTTCTTCAAATTACACCATAACTTCATGGAAAGACAATAGTCTATACATAAAATAGTGAAATTAAGTTGCCTTAACAATTAGGTTGCCTTACTCAGGAAAGTTACCTCATGACTCACCACTTGTCCAGATGGAGGCACAAACAATTCTCTAAGATAACAAGTCCAGAAATCACCCACCTAAGAGCTGAAACTAAATTTTGGGGATGAGAAGCTTCTTGAAATAATTTTTGGTAAATTTTCCTTGAGAGACAAGTGAAATTGGCATCTAACCCAAGTCGTTTTATATTTTTTGAAGCTTTGTGGAATTAGTTATAAAAATTTGAAGTTGAAATGGCATAAGGCTCTAAAATCGCCCACCTCATAAAATGTACACTATTTGTACATTGTTAAAGGCTATGAAAAAGCAACATGTATGCATAGTGTACATTTTGAGGATATGGGCGATTTTAAAGCCCATGCGATTTCAAAGTCTGTTATCTTATACTTGAGAGCCATGAATTAGTGCACCAATCCATGCAACACACATGGTTCCTACATTACTGCATCCTTTTACAATAACTATACATATTTATATAGTGTGAAATATCGAGAAATTAGTGAGGAGCAACCTAATTTCACTATTTTGTGTAGATTGGAAATGGAGTGATGGTATGGGTCGGCAACTAATTTTAAAAACAACCTCTGATTTGGGGTCCAAAAGGTACAAGAGTGTTCTCCGATTTTGCAGAGCTTGGATACAAGTGGGATTGGGCATGAAGGG
Source organism: Climacium dendroides (assembly GCA_950106755.1). NCBI lineage: Eukaryota > Viridiplantae > Streptophyta > Bryopsida > Hypnales > Climaciaceae > Climacium > Climacium dendroides. Next base: position 39,319,451 of record OX467084.1, read on the forward strand.
GTCAACATCTGGATTGAGACCTCAATTTGGCTTTCGATATCCGATGAAACTTGGATTGAAGTGCCGAGATCTCATTTGAGCACCTCAGACGAAGCCCGCAGAGGAAGACGAGGACGAAGCCTTCTCCCATTCTGAGAGGAACGGATACGTAAGTTTCTCGCAGTGCTCGCCTGCCTCCTTGCCTGCGCTTGAGTGGAGTTCATTACTATTTCGATTCCACTGCGTTGTGTGCGATTCCTGCTCTCCATCGATTCAACAGTCGATCAAGTGTAACCCAGTAGCCATGGCGCCGGATCCGAAAGAAAATGGTGGAGCGCTCGGGGAGCGCATGGACCACGACGCAGTGCCGCCTGCGGGAAAGAAGGACGCCGTTAAGGCTGCCAACAAGAAGAAGAAAGACGAGAAGAACAAGGACGACGATTTGGTGAGTTTGCATTTAGGGTTTAAAAGAATTGGGCCGGAACCCTAAATTTGAATGAAGGGGTGCCAATGTTTTGAACCAGTGGCGATTGATGGTAATTTCTGGTTGCGGAAGACACGTTTATTGCTTTAACTGGTATTAGGTTTGTGGTTTGGTTCTGGAGTGTAAAGCTAGGATTACGATGATTTTTGAGGTTCTATAGTTATGGATCGGATTTTTCTTGCACTCCCACCGTGGTTATTTAGCTGGTTGTTTGGCGAATTAGGGTCTGGAGGGTGCGTTTAGTCCTTAGGTTAGTAGGTTGCGATTGCCTGTTGGTTGGAGATAGTCCGAGTTGGTCTTCTGCTTCGTCTGCTTTTGATTGGACGTGAGGCATATCTGAGACGTAACAGTGCCGAAGAGTGCAATTGTGTGATATGAACTGATATTAGACTACTGCTCTTGACCTGCCATTCTGATGGCTTGATGTGTCATGACTCGAATTCGTATTGGATTTGAATGACTTGCAGTCGGAGGAAGACCTCGCTCTTAAGCAGCATTTGTGTGATATGGTGTGGTTGCTCTTACAGTAGCATTATGCGGAAAGTTTGAGCTCTTGGAACTTCTTCGGATTAATGCTCTTGATCTATCATTTTGACCGATTTATAGTGCCGTGACTCAAATTGATGTTGAATTTGAATGGCCTGCAGTCGGAGGAAGATCTTGCTCTTAAGCAGCAGTTGGAACTATATGTGGAAAGGACCCAGGATCCAGAAGCTGGAATTCAAAGAGTAGCTTTGGAAGCCATGAGGTACACTCAATGGGATGGAGCCTGTACCTTTTTTATGCCGTATCTAGTTTCCTTCACGTAGTTTGCTAACCAAGTCGGTCCTACTTGGCGCTCTCCTTAAGGAGGGCTGGATGCAGTTTGGCAGCTAAGAATATTGCTCTGGCCATTGGTTCTGTGTTTGAATATGACAATGTACTTGATTGGGAATAGTATGAGTTTTATCTCGTGGAGTGTTTCTTGCAGGCAAGAAATTAGGACAGCTACAAGCTCCATGACTTCAGTTCCCAAGCCACTTAAGTTCCTTAGACCGCATTACAAAACCCTGAAGACACAGTACGAAAAAATGACTGAATCTGAACTCAAAGTAGGTTTTCATACCTTGATTTTGCAGGGTGTATGGTCGTGGTTTTCTCGCATTTGCATCACATAAGGAGACTTTCTACTAATAGTCCTGCCACGTTTTGACGAAGCTGAGTACTTCATATGTCGATTTGATTTTGCAGAGATTTATGGCGGATATTTTATCTGTGCTTGCGCTCACAATGTCGGAGGAGGGGGACAGAGTAAGTCCTATCCTTCACATTAGGTGTATTTTTTATGTTTTTTCCTTTCGTATTTGTAGATGCGCTTGGTCAAGTCGTGGGTTTAATTTAGGTGTGATTTCTTGTTCGGAACCTTGTGCAGGAAAGTTTGCGCTTTAGGTTGCAGGGTACAGTTGGAGATATTGGTTCCTGGGGCCATGAATATGTCAGGTATTCTTTTACTATTGCGTCTCACAAAATGATTTAGTAGCATTTATGAAATTAAGCCGACATCTTTAGATTGGGATGTGTGTTGGCGGTTCTTCATTAAATCAGTCTGACCGTCGATTCCATTAGTGTAAGACAGACCTTGGTTAATTTACATTTGACATCCGCAGGAATTTGGCCGGAGAGATAGGCAACGAGTTTCAACAACGTCAGGTATTTTTTATGTAGCCAAGGCATCTGTTCTTGAATTTTGAGTACTCAGCATGGACGTGGTTAGCTCTCTTATAAGTTTTATTTTCCTATAGGTATATGTAAGATAATATTGCAAGATTCTTTTGTTATAAATTTGTTCTCTTGCTTAGGACGGTACTTTTGTTTGTAGCTTTGTTTATATACGTTGCTAAGATGTGTGTTTGTGTTTACTGCAGGCTGTTGAGGAGTCTGTTGAGGATTTGATGGATCTGGTTAAGCAGATTGTTCCATTTCATGTGAAGGTAACGATTTTTATATTTCTGCTTAGTTGGATTCATTTCTTATTGGTCCACTTGTGCAGTGTAGGATTTTACCGTAATATCTGACTAGGTCTCCTTACTGCCTCTGTGCAGCATAATGCGGAACCTGAGGCTGTGGATCTTCTAATGGAGGTTTGTAGACTAAATTCGGACAATTTGATGTTTATGTGAACTATGAGCGGCTGTTTGAATGTATGTTGGTACAGTATTAATAATAATGTGACTTGATTCTCTGTTTTTATTGCCTGTTTTACTGGTTTTGAGTTGCTGCTTCGGTAATCCTCTTACTTCCTTTCCATTGTGACGGGTATATTTAATGGTTATTGGTAATTTCTACAGGTAGACAAACTTGACATGCTTATTGACCACATCGACAAAGCCAACCATAAGCGCACCTGCTCCTATCTTACCAGTTTTGCCAGGTATTAGCGCCTGATTCAAATTTTTTTTTTATCGAACATTAACTGGTGTCTTGTATGCTGTATTTACCTTTCGATTGCTAGTTCTTATCACATGATTGTGAATGGTCATGCAGTTATGTCCCAGAACCAGATGATATGGCTGTTCTGAAAATTGCGTACCAGTTGTACTGCAAGTTCAACAAATTTCCAGAGGCCTTGCGAGTTGCTTTGCGAATGGGCAATGCACAGGTATGTCATGAAGATTTGATTAGGGGTTTTCCCGTGCTACTCAAGGCGCTTAGGGAAGAGTCACTCTCCTGCATCTTCGTTAATTAGGGTGTAATCTACAATTTGTTTGGTGTTAAATCACGAACCTTCATGGTTCGTTGTTACTGTGTTCTATGATTATAGGAGTGGGTTGAGTGCTGACCGTTGTGTTGATGGTGCGCTGCAGTACGTAAAAGCAACATTTGCCGCATGCAGAGATCCTTTAGAAAAGCAGCAGCTTTGCTATATTCTGGGTAGACAGGTGAGCCTCTTTTATTTTCATATTACAGCTTTGATTGACTTGTCACTGGTAGTCATATAGGACAATAAGTCAAGGTTTAATTATTTGTTTTCAGAAGTACTTGTTTTTTGTTAAGCTACCCGTCTTTTATGGGGAATGTCGTGTTCAGTTGCTTTTGAAAGTTTGTCACAGCCTTGCTTTGTGATCGTTTTTTGAAACTGCATGTTTTTAATTTATCTCATGAAATGCTGGTTGGATGCAGGGTGTTTCTGTTGAGCTTGATGAGGAAATGGCCGACAACGAGGAGCAACGGGAGCTTTTCCAAGAACTAATTAGCAATAGCAAGTTGAACGAGGGCTATCTCACTCTAGCTCGTGACCTTGATGTGATGGAGCCTAAAACTCCGGATGATCTATACAAGGTGAGGATATTGCTCATCTCCGTGTTATATTGGTTTACCTGAATAGAAATTGAGCATCTAACATCTGGGTACAAATAGATATAAGAGTTAACTCCTCTGTGGTCCCAGTTGCCGAACATGTAAAAGTGGCAATGGTTTCTGATGATCTCTCTGGGAAGTTGTTTCTATTGAGTTGTTGATTCCAGCTCGGAGTTTGTATTATTATGTGGAGATTTCTGTATCCAGAGAGTTTCTGATGCAGTTGGTCACAACTTTTCTGCTTGTACTAATACTATTTCTTTGTTCGTCTCAGGCTCATCTAGTGGATGGGCGTGCAAGTGCAGGAGCCAGTGTAGATTCTGCTCGACAAAATCTAGCTGCCACATTTGTCAATGGATTTGTGAACGCTGGCTTTGGAGTGGTATGATTTTGAATGATTTGTTATTTTGTACCAGTTACTGGGACCGTTGCTGGGCTTATTTGGATGTTTGGGTACCCGTAACTTATCGCCACAGGGTTATGTATGTCATGTATCAATACCTCTGTTCGGCTTATAAACGACTTGTATCTTGCAGGACAAGTTAATGACCGCTCCAGTTACCGAAGGTAGTTCTGGCGGCTGGCTTTTCAAAAATAAGGAGCACGGAAAGGCTAGTGCAGCAGCGAGTTTGGTAATGGTCAAGTTTGCACTCTGTTTGCTTTGAGGTATGATGATTACAACAATCACTTGTTTAGAGTCATGGCTAATTTATCGACATTTGTTTGGTCTTGTTTGATTAGGGGCTTATCATGCTGTGGGATGTCGATGGAGGTCTTCCCCTGGTTGACAAGTATCTGTATAGCAACGACAACCATGTGGTAGCTGGGGCGCTTCTTGCTGTGGGAATCATAAACTGTGGTGTTCGCAATGAGTGTGACCCGGTAGGCTCCTCAAGCTTCAATCTGTTCGCAATTTTTTGTTGAGCTAAACTGCTAAATCTGTTTGAAATATGAATCTTGTTAGCACTTATATTATCTAGGCTAACAATTTCGTTTTTATTGTTGTGTTACTCTTAGTGATTGTGCCAGGTAGTTTTTGCAAGAGGATGCTTTTATAGGTATTTTCTGTCTGGAAGTGGTGACATGTGATCACCTTTGTGAATGGGATACTCTCTGGTGGCAGGCTTATGCTCTTCTCTACGACTCTGTCAACAAGGAAGATCTAACGGTTCGCATCGGAGCTATCATGGGTCTCGGACTAGCATATGCTGGCTCTCAGAAAGAAGAGGTTAGGAAATTCGTTCAGTTGCTTATTTGTTTCTCTAAAGTAGTTCCTGACTTCAAGAGAATGTTCATTTTCTTCGAATGTGTATATCCTCATGGCTGTGAGTTGATGCATTTGGTCTTCAGGATGATTGTCTAGTACATGGAAGTGAACTGTCTTAAAGTATTGGAATTGTCTATGGTTCTCTATAAGCTTTCAATTCGGACAATTTTGTTTATGGGCTTCAGACCTAGTATGATAGTAGTGTTTAATATTTTGTTTCGGTTGCATTTATATTCAGGTGCTGGATCTACTTACACCAATAGTGCAAGACTCCAAAGTTGGAATTGACTTAGCAGGGTTTGCCGCCGTAGCATTGGGCCTTATTTACGTAGGCTCGTGCAATGAAGACGTTGCGCAATCTATTGTTCTTGCTTTGATGGACCGTAGTGAGACTGAGCTCGGAGAACCTTTGGCCCGCTTTTTATGTGTTGGTCTTGGTCTTCTCTACCTTGGGAAGCAGGTACTGTCTTTGCTGCTTGTCCTCTTCTTTTAGTACCTGATCTCACACTTCATAAATGCGGATACAACATGAATACTTGGTAGCAGCATTAGTCCTCATTTCTTTTTAGGTTTTATATTAACACGTGTTTCTAAAATTAGTCTGGAAATATGCAGTTTTGGAACTCTGGTGTGCATATTTATTTAGTTACGTTATAAAAGAACTTTGTGTCTGAGCCATGGATTTTGTAGATAACGGATAAATCGCTCGTAACTGGAATATGCTTCTGATATGCAGGATGCCGCGGATGCAACCATGGAAGTGGCCAAAACTTTGAATGAGAAAATTTCTAAGTATTGTCTTGTTACAATAGAAACCTTTGCATACGCAGGCACGGGCAATGTTCTTAAGGTAGCTCTTCTCCCCCTGTCCTTCTCAAAACAGATGGCTTGCTGCTATGACAACGAGATATTGGTCGTCAGTAGATTTCTCAAGGTTATTCTTGTTGTGCGCCTGCAACTGGATCTGCTTTACATTTTTCTTTTTGAATGCAGGTACAAGCCCTCCTCAGCATGTGTGGTGATCACTTGGAAAAGGGAGAAAATCATCAGGCTCCTGCTGTTTTGGGTATTGCTTTGATAGCAATGGCTGAAGAATTGGGCTGTGATATGGCCATTCGATCCTTAGAACATCTACTCCAGTATGGTGAACAGAACATCCGGCGAGCTGTCCCACTTGCCCTTGGAATCCTGTCCATCTCAAATGCTAAGGTAAATCAGCTGTGGGCATTGATTGTTCAGCTAATATTGTTTTCTTCGTTTAACTTCTTGCAGCATATGCCTTCTTACCGAGGTTTTGGGAAGGTTTGTTGATGTCTCGATTTTGCATTTATGATTGCAGATAAGTGTAATGGATACGTTGAGCCGTCTCACTCACGACAGTGATTCTGAAGTAGCCATGGTATTTTTTCCTCCTCTGTGGTTCCTGTGTCCCGCTATTTACCAATTTGCTTATATGAGCTTCCCGTGGTTCTCTGCAGTGCGTGCTGCCTGTCAATCGTATCATAAGAAAATGTTTCACAACGTGTGCAATTTGTGTGCACTGACACAGTGATGTTTTCATCTCAGTCGGCTACAGTTTCTTTGGGACTTATAGGAGCGGGGACCAATAATGCCAGAATTGCTGGCATGCTTCGCAATCTGTCTAGCTACTATTACAAAGACGCAAGTCTTCTCTTTTGCGTATGTCCTTATCCTCTGACTCCGCTTCTTACGTTCTCTTGTATTTTTTGATGATCTTTGTCTTGGATTTCTTCTGTCTCTGACCTAGTGTCGATATCATGCAGGTTAGGATTGCACAGGGTCTTGTACACTGTGGGAAAGGACTGTTGACTCTCAACCCTTACCATTCAGATCGATTTTTGTTATCAAAGTAAGTTACCAAGCATCTCTGTGTTGAAGTTTTCTAAGCTTCCATTGAATTTTGACAGTCTATTGGAGCAAATCTAATACATCTTTGTATTTGAAAGGTTGGTTGTATGCGTACTGTCTATGGACAGAGACTGATTAGTTGGGGACTTGAAGCTCAGAGTGTGAATGTCTTTTGTTATGGTATCGGAATTTGACAGAAGAAATGTTTTGAACTGCAGTGTGGCATTGGCTGGACTGATCACCTTTTTACATGCAAGCTTTGACATGAAGTCTTTTATTCTTGGCAAATACCACTACGTTATGTACTTCCTTGTTCTTGCAATGCAGGTAACTCTTTCAACTATCTTTTGTATATGCTTATAGTTTGAATTCTGTTTTAAATTCTGTTGCATGCTAATATTGCAAATATTTAGAAGCCCGACTCTTCTAGTTTCCTCTTTTGATGTCGTTTTCCATTTTCGAGGTATTGATATTAGTTGTCATGGTGTGACAGCCTCGGATGCTGATAACCCTGGACGAGAATTTAAAACCGCTACCTGTTCCCGTGCGAGTGGGACAAGCCGTGGATGTAGTCGGCCAAGCTGGTCGTCCCAAGACCATCACTGGGTTCCAAACATACACTACACCAGTCATTCTGGCTACTGGTGACCGTGCGGAGCTTGCCACTGAAAAGTAAGCGCTCGAGTCAAATTCGATTCATAATTACGACAGCGCCGGTTTGTTGTGAGCAGTACTTCGTTGCAGAGATTGATATTGTTTTGTTAACATATAAATATATAAGTAGGCTGTAACTGAAATGTGTTTATCGGATGCTGATGCCTGTGGAATTGGATACTGTAAGTATCGTCGTCCGGAATTCATTTCTTACCCGAATATCTGGTTGGTGTTGTGCAGGTACCTTCCCTTGTCAACGGTGTTAGAAGGGTTTGTGATTTTGAAGCTGAATCCTGATTATCAGCATGACCATTTGAGTAGTTAGGCTTGTAGAAATGTTCCACTTGGTTGCATGCACATAACCTCACATTTTCGACCAACTTCACAATTCAGGTCCTTGATAATTTTTCTCTCCATTGCTGGAGACATGTGCTTACCCGGGTTGAGTGTATATGAAGTGTACTTCTGCTGCGACTTGTTGTAGCTTCATTTTGGTTCAGCTCTTCAGTGATCAAATTACTTTAAGGTTCTAGTTTAAATTGGGCTACTTTCTCATCTTTCTTATTTTCAACTTGCCCGTTTCAGAATGCGATAGATGCCTGATACATTTTAGTGGGTGCAGTTCTAGGTTATCGGCCTGTTTTGAGGTATTGTTGCTTTGTGCTTGTTGCTTAGCCAACTAAGAGGTTTAACAATTCCTTGCTAAGTCGAAGTGAGAAGACGATTTAATTGCTTCTAATTCTCTTCTAAATACTTCGGAATCAATCTTAACAAGTCCCCTTCCGCAATTGTGTCTGTACTCTGTTTTGTGAAGCTCCCTTAGCAACTTTAACCTATGGTCGTTTGCTCTGAGTCTTGAAATGATGTTTGATCAGTCCATTATTATTTCAGAAAGGTTAAATAATCGGTTTAGATAGTTCTACTAGACGGCATTTTTCCACTTCTCTCCATTGCTTTTTCTGTGTCGTATTCCCCTTCACTCATTTCTCTGTAGTACGTGTGACTTTTTTTTATCAGTACGCACCATTTGTAAAGTAATTAAATTAGTGTTATATCATTTGATCCTTACCAATTTCAAAAGATTAACCCCTAAATGACAAATGCTGAATGTACAGTAAGGTCTACTTCATTTATGAATTCTTTTATGAATTCTTGTCTCCCTTTCTTTGCGATTACACAGTTTTTTTTAATTTCTGGCCCCAAGCTCCCATTCCAAACATTCGCCTCCGGTGCCCTTATTCGTGCACCTTGTTGTGCACAGTAGTCCCCTACCTGGAGCTATTGATTTCTGCCCCAACAACACACTATGTACAATTAAATTTTTTTTTGTGATTGCACCAAAAATTTGTCGACGCCATGCCTTAACTGCAGCCCACCCCACCGCCGCTCCTCACCTTCAATTCCATGGACAATGGCTATTGGCAATCTCCCACATTGTCTTCTCCCATTGCCCTATGATCTGTCTCTTTCCCTAGCCTCCATGTTCATCGACATACGATGCGGAGATACATTTGTAGATACATTTGTAGAATTTCAAAATCGTGTAGCACCAAAGAAGACGTACCTCAATGATACTCATATGAATCACAGGTTGGCTTTTGTCGCGATTGGACAGTGGATAATTGGAAAAGAGTGATTTGGACGGATGAATCGAGTTTTGAGCTTGGAAAGAATTCCAGGTGCATTCGAGTTTGGAGAAAAACTCATGAGCGTTATTCCTTGCAATGTCTTGCTCTTACGTTCAAATCAAGGAGGACTTCAGTGATGATGTGGGGGGGATTTACTGGATTTCACAAGAGTTGTCTAGTTTTTATGCCGCAAGGAGAGCAGATTGCAAGAGATTTTGTTAACAATATCTATGAGGGTGAACTGTCTCGATTCTATTTCATGCACAACGAGCCTCATAAACTTACTCTCATGGAGGATGGTGCTCCCATCCATCGCGGGAAAGCTCTGGCAATATGGCAGAGTGCTCATGGTATGAAAAAGTTAGAATGGCCTGCAAACTGAAAACTGTGGTACATTGTGAAAGATGTTTTACGCCACCATCAAAAGTCAAAGAACAAGGAAGACATGATTCAAACCATTCAAGTAGTATGGTATGATGTTTCTTTAGAGATACTACAAATATTGATTGCAAGCATGCCAAACCAAATTCAAGCTACAATTGTGGCTAAAGGCGGTAGTACTAGATGGTAGACAATGTAGACTAGAAATGGTAAATGTTGTATGATCTCAAATTTTCAATGTAAATTTTTTTTAATATGTTGAAGTACTCTTCCATACGATTCCAACGCAACTTTTGGTTTAGAAATTGGTTCATTTTGCATATGATATGGCAATCTGAAGTTTGTGAAATTTCAAGGCAATACTATTGAAACTCAGAGTTTGTAAATGAAGTAGACCTTACTGTACAATGGGATGTTTGACAAGGTGAATAGATGTTTTTGAAATTTCGATGCATACATTGTCTTTGTGGGAAGGGGAAAAAAAAAGCTTGATTAGATATTTGAGTGGAAAGTTACGTTACTTGAAAGAATTTGGGCAATTTCAAAATCTTTGCTAAGCCCCAATTTACTTTTATGATTTGGCATGTATGTAACTAATATGAAATTGTGTAAAACTAATAAAACAAACTAACTAAATTTTAGTTCTAAGATCACATTCCAAGAGGAGTCAAACTTTGTTAACAATGTTAAGCATGGTAGTTTTGAAAAAACAAATAAACTTTCTTCTAACTTCAAATAGTATAATCCTGCAATCCTCATTGTCAAAGATTTTGAGTTTTTTCCACATATTCTACATTTATTGTTTGGATTTCAGAAAGAAAAAAAATTCTAATGGTCTCCTACACTTTTGTACAGTTCAAATTCTAAAAAATGTTTATTTTTTGAACTTGATCAATGCACTAAAAAATGACAATTTATGACAAACATCCTCTATCCTTTATGGGTTAAAATATAGTAACCACACTAAATTTCTAGGTGACACTAATAATTTTGTACCTTCACGTACAGGACAATTCAATGAAATGTGGAAATTCTATTAGGTAGAAACACCTAGAAGCTACACTTTTGTTGATTCTACTATCTCAAATGTCAAGTGACCAAAAAAACTTCATGAAATTATTAGCAAACTCTAGAGAAACAAAACCTAAGGGATTTTATAATTTTCTACGCTTTAATAACATCTTAACAAATTTTCAAAGTTGAGAACATAGGATAGCCTATGTTATAGCTATAGGGCAATGAGAAATAATTATTTTAACAAAGCCAAAAAAAATTGAACAAGAAAAATTGCTAAAATCAACAAAAAGTAATTGACTAAGTTATCAAAAGAAATGTTCGGTGTTATCCGAAAAGTCCAAAGTCCGATACAATCACAAGTATTCAATATTGTCAATACAAAACTATCACTTGACAATCTACCATCAAGAAAATTTTTGATAGCAAAATGAAGGAACCATTGGTACTTTATTGATATTTAGTTAGAATGAAGGGTGGAGAGGTTGTTTATATAATGAAATCCATTGTCTGTCATGAATCCTTTAAGGGCTTGGGATCATAACTTTTGATTTGAATCTCAAAATCTCAAATGATTTTTTGAAGATGAAAGTTACTTTGACTTTTCACATTAATATAGTTAAATCTTTTTAAAATTCTGCACTACCTTCATAAGGTCTAAAATTATACTTTGAACACAATTCCTTGCTTTTGACTTAACTCCTAAAGGACTAGTATGCATTTTTTGGCAATATAGAAATTTTGGGTTCGTACATGTGACTAGAGATTTGCATATTTTAGGCTGAAATTTTAACATAAGGGGTGAGGAATATCTTTCATACGCACAAAATTTAATGATGTTTGAAAATATGAGTCAAAAGTTATAGCCAAATATGTTGCTTTTTTCACTAACAGGGCAGTACGGGCAAATCAGAAAAATCACTTTTTTTGAAAACAAAAATTTGTTATGAAGAATTTTTGTTTGTGGGTAGTTATAGATTCTCTACTCTAAAATAAACCTTGAAGTCCTTTATTTACCTCAATTTTCAATATTTTGGAAAAAAATAAAATTATAGAATTTAGATTGTTTATAACAACATTTCAACCATTGGGATTGGCATTTTTCAATTCCATAATTAAATTCTTAACAATTTAATATTTTGAATCATTCTCTACTATTGTCTACTTACTATTTTTTTCCTATATGTTATACAATTTTGAATGATTTGAAATTTTTCAAGCATGTGATCAACTTGTTTAGGAAAAATAATCCAAAGAGTAACCACCATTTTGGACATTTTTTCATAGGAAAGTGAGCTTGTGAAGTGCAGCTGCCTTGTTTATCATAAGGCTAAAAAAATGATTTTAATGAATTTGAATGCTTATATCTTGCAATCCATGTGGTGAAAATTTCTGAAATTTTTACCACGTGTTCTCAAGTCAGCATACTACAAGATCCTATGGTTACACATTTATCAAGTTGTTGTTTTTCAAAAATTTGGTACTTGTACTAGAAATGGCAGTTTTTGAGTGTTTTCGATGAAAACATAGTGAAGGAACTTTAGGGGTTAATTATAAGCGGATGAACTCCTAACTTTAATATATTCTAATCCTAACTTTACATATCCTATGTGGGTTGTTTTACCTCCTACAACTTCACTTGTATAAAAAGCTTGTCTTCTCATTATTTTAAGTATGTTGTGATATAGTTCCCAAAAAAATTTATTTTATTTTGAATTTTATGTTGAATTTTTAAAAATTAAATTTTAAAGTTATAAATTGACTTTTTGAACTTTAATTAATTATTTGGCCTCAAATTGTTGTCCTTGCCCTATAGCTATGGTACATAAATCTAGAATCACGTTGAATGGATACCTTTGAAGCTGAAAATGCCTCACCATTTATTGGTTGCATCTAAACATCTGTATTGATTTTGAGTCATAAAATGTTCATTTTAGTCCATTTTTTAAATGATGGAGAAAAAAAGTACTTCTAGATGATTCTAATTGAAGAAGGTTGAAAGACCTCCCGAAACCTCCTTCTCCAAAATCCCTAAAGAGCTTTGCATGGCCAAAAAAAAAGAGACCCACACATCACCAAGTTTAGCAACTTATTTAGAGGCCCAAAAACTACTTCAAAATACTCATTTTCAAAGCAAGGTCAAAATCTTCATCAATAATTATTTTTTAACAAATTCAACTATAGGATCTTTTAGTCAACTTACTCAAGTACATTATCCTAAAATCTTAAAGCAAATATCCCCACCAATTGCAAGTACAATGCATCTAAACTTCAAAATGCAAACTTTTCTAGCCCTTCCACAAGGTGAAGTTTGTTTTTTCAACATCTTTAGAAAAAAACTCATATGTCCTATAAGTTGTGCATTTTTTCAATACGTTGAAAAATAGATTGAAAACATGTGAAAAAAATAAAATCCAATAAAATTTTCATATTCATCTTTAAAAAAATTGCAAAGTGGATGGTGGTATTGAATGAAAGAGAAAACTAATATTCTAATAACTTTAATAGGAAATTGAGAATTTTTAATCACAATGATAAACTTATTCTATTTTACTATTAACATACCATATTTTTATTTTTGGTTGAAAATTTTCAAAATTGAGAGCAAAAGACGACTTTGTAGGTTTTTTCTACCTTCATTGCTTGCAAAATAAAACTCTTCATGACTCTTATCTCATTATTTGGAATTGAATGGTTTGAATTTTTTTGAGTAGTTATCAATCTATATAATTTCCAAAAAAAAATTATATATTTTTAGCTACCCAATTTGCCGTTAAAATAAAAAAAAACTTTCTAGCTTTTGCAATATTTGTCAAAATGACCTTAAACAAAGCTACATACGCATATTATGATGAGTAGTATCCATCCTAAAAATGTGATGCAAAAATTCCAAGTTATGAAATCAATAGAGTCTACCTAAGTTTTCAAAAAGCTTGGAGTGGTCTCCTTGGTCCTTTAGGGGTTCAGTTTTGCACATCCAAAAATTGAAAGTGACTTAGTCAATACTAATTGTAAATTTCAAAGTATTCATCATTGATATGTGTTTTAAACTAAAAAATGAAGCTTGACAAGATTTAGTTCAATCCTATTTTAAAATATTGACAAAATTTAAAAATTAAAAAAATTATTGCAATTGCAAGTTCTAAGTCTCAAAATCCATATTACGCAATATCATATGTTTTTTTATTTGAGTTTTCTTCTTTCAATTTAAAAAATATTTAAACTATAAAATTATATTTTTCATTCTAACCTTCATTTACTATAAATTTTTTAGATTATTCTATTACATTAGAATTGATATAATTTTATTTTCACCTTTCACTTTAGAAAATTATAATTATTTTGTTTTTCCATCAAAATTTATAAAAAAAAATCAATGTCAACAAAAAAAAGCCAATTTTTTTGGTGTAAAAATATCAAGATTCTATATATCAATTACATAAGAGGAAAAATTCAGCTTGATAGTAGAATTTGATTTCAAGATCACTACTACTACGGGTATTTGGGGAGTGAAAAATTAAAACAACTAATTGAAAGTTTTTCATACTAATATCTATTGCTACTTGTACCCCTTGAAATAATCTCAAATTAATTGGACTGTTTTTGCTTCATTTACAAATTTATTTTCACTCTTAGCTACAAAATTTATAATTACAACAATTTTATATGAAACAAAGTAAAATTTTTCAAAATGATTAACAATTCATAGTGTCACGTAATAAAAATATAAGATTGATACTTGAATACAATTTTAAAGAAAAAATTTAGCTCAACATGATGTTTGCTTATTTCGCAATGGATCTATTCCTTTAACCCTTCATTGCTTAAGGTCCAAACATGCCTAAAGCATCTTGCCTTTGCAAGTGTTAAAAGTCTTGTTGTGTGCATGTTGTAGATGGTGTGGAACAAATTTGGGGTCATTTGACCGTAGAGATTGAAAGATTATAATGTTTTAGTGTTGGAAAAAGGTGCTGAAATTTTCTTAAAAACACATTTGGAGGTGAAATTCGATTTCAAAACCTACTCAAATGAAAAAACTTCAAACTACCAAGTGATTCAAACCAGAATATAAACACTTTGGTGAAAAAAAATATCATTCAAATGACTCATTGTGTTTGCAAAGTGGATTTGAAATGTTAAAAAACAGTGAAAAAAGTAGAAAAAAATCACATCTATAGCTGAACCTCCTTCTACTAAAATGCTTCTCAGTCACTCATAACTTCTTGGAACAATATGAAATTTTAACCACAAAAACTAGACTAGTATGTAAAACTTTTACAACAAAAATGATTGAAAACGGACCATTTATGAAGAAGTTATGAGCCGCCGAAGTTCACTATAATACAAAAATGTTTGGATTTTGAACTATGAATTGCTCTCAAACATTCAAAATAGCTTGGATTGACATGAAATTTTTACCATGATAACTAGACCTTAAGGGAAACAAAACACAACAAATTTATTGAAAATGAACATTTGATGAAAAAGATACAAGCCCCCAAAGTTGCTGCCATGAGAATGCAGTGTGATGAACTCAAATTGAACCTGTGACTCTTTGAATAGCTTTCACAAACTCAATTCGTCTTGGATTGATCTGAAAATTTTACCACACAAACTAGAATAATATGCGCAACTTTTACAACAAGTTTTATTAAGTTTGGACATCAGATGCAAAAGTTACAACATTTCGAACTGGACTGTTACAATGTGTGAGGACACTTTTTGTCCCCTTCGGCGGTGAGGGGTTAAGGTTTACTCTCCTTTGAGCCCCTCTTAAAAAAATTACTGTACTCAACATGGATGTCGCTGCCAAAGTGATTCTAAAGCATTCTAAAAAATTGCTGTATTCGAACAGGTCGATGTCGATGTTGCTGCCGAAATGATTCAAAGCCTTTTGCAGAACTTGTGGAGGACGAAGGTTTTCACGCCTTACAGGATGTGCAGAATCATCGTTTAGGGTTTAGCCTCGCGGCCTCCGTCTCCGCACGCGAAACGCTCGCAAATTCGCCGCCCTAGCCTTCCAACAATCTTCACAGCATGACGGCGGTTTCGATGCTCACTCGCACTTCTTTCTTAGGACTCGTCAATGGCGAATTCCAAACCTCGAAGCCAATCCCTCGCAGGAGGAGCTCAAGCCTCGCGTCGATGTCGTTGCGAGTGAGCAGGGCGACGTCGGCGAGCGACGACTTTGGGAGCAAGCGTCTTGTGGACGTGGTGCGTCGCTTGCCTCGCATTGCGACCTCCTACTTCCGGAGCCCGTTCCGTCGCGCTCTCTTTGGCGGAATCTCCATCTTGTTGGGATTCTACGTGGCGCAGACAATCTCCCTGTCGTTTGGAGCCTTGGGCGTGAACGATGTCATCGCGGCGGCCATGTGCGTGCTGTTCACGGAGTACATCACGCGGTTCACGCGCACTCGGAAGAGCGTCTCGTTCTCCGTGGCGCTGGTGAATACCTTCAAGATGGGGTTCACATACGGGCTCTTCATCGACGCTTTCAAGCTCGCCAGCTGAGTCGGAGCCCTAGCTTGGCTCAGTAACTCTTCTTTTCGAATTGCCCTTGGTGGTGTGGTTCTTGTGTTTCAACTCTTGCAGGGGCAAATTTTAAACTCTGAGGCTATGATGTTGTTGCAAACTTTCGGCAGGTCATGTGTCTCAAATCTGGTCACAAACCCCATGGAAGCAACGAAATGTTGCTGCTGCACATTTACTGAAACAGAGAGATTCTCAAATTGTGATATATTGTCAGAGGTAAGTGACGGAGCCTTGTGGGAGTTTGAGGCGCAGGACGGTTTACAAGTTAGTATTCTTTTCAGTGTTCTTCAGAATCATCAGAGCTGACCCTAGCTGCCTTTGTGGTTTAGGCGTACGCGTCTCGAAGAATTGACTGGAAATGAATGCTTGTGGGCACAGGAGTATCACAGGGGACCCGGCGTTCTACCAGGTATGGAAGCCATTAGACCCGGCTTTCTATGGAGTATCCTAGCGTACGTATTATATGCAGAGGTCAAGCAGATCGATACCACGGGGACTCTGTTTTGTATAAATTTAATTAGGCCCTGAGCGGAACGGTCTGCAATGCCTAACCGTTCTGACTGTATCAACAAAACTGCTGACTCTGCGCCGTGAGGTTTGTGATTTACGAGGTTCTTCGAATGGCACCACCCTGAAGCTGGGATTGGGGTATTCAAAGTGTCAGGACTGGAGGAAGAAGCCGTACAGAATTTGGGATTTCCTCCTTCGGGTCCTCTGTACTACAACCTAGCCTCATGTGCTCTGTTGGTCTGAATCCGTATGGGGTTCTAGTGGATGAGTATTGAGCTTGTAATCAATTCATGCATCAGAAATTCTGCAAGTTTCAGATGCTAGAAATCAATGCAATATATGATTTGTTCCGACTTGCTATCCCGAACTGTCTGACCTCCACAAAATGGTCTGGGATTGGGGTAATTTCGCACGCTTGTCTGTATGAATTTCTCAAGCATCTGATGTCGATGGTTCTAGGGAATTTTAGGGATTTCTGGACAGCTACGTGGCTGAAATTATACAGGCATGGAGTGTGGGCCAACCTAATTCCTGTGTAAGGTAGGTCATGTGACGAATCAGAGCTTACAGAACGTTGCGTTCTGAGCGCAAGGGAACGAAACGACAGCTTCTTGGGCGCTATTTCCTCCAAAAGCTTGGATAGTCCAACACTCACCTTTGGGTTGCCTTCTGGAATTATCATTTCTTAAGCTGGAATTTGCCGAGTAAATACTGGATGACTACTAATCATTGTTGTGGAGGTGACTCGGAGTCTCGGGAAACGTAAAGCACCCGCATCTTGAATACTTGAAATTGCTTCTCGGTTCCCTACACGTTTCTTAATGATCGATCTATTAGCATATAATTTTTTCACAAGTTGCACGAATAGAATATGCATACGTAACCATTACGACAGGAAAAGCGTCGGCGTGACGACAGGATCGTTCCTGCACAGGTTCTGAGCACTTGACTTTGTGACCAACCTTTGACTTGTCTTTAAAAAAGTTGACGTGTGAGGAGGAGAATGGTTTGCGCTCAGACAGCATGCTTTCCAGACAATTGAACGAGTTTTCGGGGGCAGTCGGTGTTCATAGAGCTTGAAGTCACAGTTCATCTACAAGACGCGCTGAAAGAGTGACTAGGGTGTGTTAGCCGATAACCGACCTTGTTGCGAGTGACGGCTGTTGAGAAATCATGCAGATTTTCGCGTATTCTAGAGCGTGGACCCGGGTGTGGCCGACATCGTGGAAAGGGGGTTACTACAGTAGTGAGTCATGGTGGAGTTTCTGAACCGCTTCTTCTGGCATATGATCGCTTTCAAGGTATGATAAAGACCGTACCTTGTTAATTTCTTCACCGAAACGATCTGGGATTGCTTTTTCCTCTTTAGTGATTTCATGTGCTGGCCATGGCGTACAATTAGTGTATATTCTAAACCCTCTTGTCATACTCGATTGCCAATTCTCTCGCTTTTGTGTTCAAGAGACTGCTAAGATACTGAGATTAGTCCAGTTTGAAACCCTACTAGGTTATTTTTTCATTGGCCGACTTCCGACAGTGCCTCTGATTGTGTCGTTCTTCAGTGCTGTTCTACACCGAACGGATGCTAGAAACTAGTCACATCTGGAAAATGGCATCCCGAGGTGGATCTCAAGCTAGAGTACCTGCCATGAATGAGGAGAAACCGAATGAGGAGCTGCAGCAGCGTCCCCAATGGCGAACAGAAGGAGAAACAGGAGCATCATCGTTACGACAAGGGCTGCTAGATAATTGGCGTCTTGCAGTGCTCAATCTTAACCAAGATTTAGAAGAGTTGGAGAGCCCTGATGTGCCGCCTCGGGATCCACCGGGTGAGGAGCTGCCGCAGCGTCCCCAATGGCGAACAGAAGGAGGAACAGAACCATCATCGTTACGACAAGGGCTGCTAGGTAATCGGCCTAATTCATCCCGGTTGCGTCTTGCAGTGCTCAAGCTTAACCAAGATTTAGAAGAGTTGCAGAGCCCTGATGTGCCGCCTCGGGATCCACCGGGTGAGGAACCTGTGACACCGAGGTTGGATGACAAAAACCGGCTTTTAGGCTCTCCAGGGTCACTTGGATTCTACCACCGCGGCGTCGCCGAGCGGATGTTGAGGGACTACCTGAGGGATCTTTCGGCGCTCAACAGTCGCCAGCTTTCACTTGATCCGGAGGGCAAGCCTTCGCAACGTGCCAAGAATGTGCGGAGACGAGTGGAGAAGTACCGTAGGGCGTTGACGAAGATGGAAGAGGCGAACGCCAAAGAACCGAATGGCCAGCTCACTTGGGAGGAGCGGAACGTCCTCAAATCCATGCTGGAGGATTACACACGAGGCCTGGAGGATTTCTTAGACGACCCGGATGAGCACGGTGGCCGGGACAAGCTCGAGGCGGAGCTCGAGGAGATTCGGACTAATATTGGCATGGTGGACGAGGGCATCCCTTTGGATTTCACCGAAATGAGGTTCGAGACCCTGATTGACTCTTTGACTGCATCAGTGGGAGGGGTTGAAGCCCAAGTTGCGCAGTTTTCGCGTATGCACTTCCATGGGAACATTCAAGTATTCAATCTGCAGTGTGGCTTTCTTGTGGAGACTCTGTTACTCACTGTGCATGATCGACTTAGCCGGTACAACGAAACGCTGAAAGTGGTTGAAGACTTGAAGGTGGAGCTGGTTGAAGTCAGTACACGGCAGCGGATTTTCAAGAGCGTCGCGTTCTGCATTGAATCATTATCGGAGCTTGCGCGCATGTTTCAAATAGTTCTGGACTTGCTTACCATGTGCAGTAAGGAGGATTGGTGGATCACGGCCTTGGAGTTGTCGAACGCTCTGCCACAGTTTGCCATCCCGAGGTGGTCGCGGTTCTCGCTTGCAATTCGGTCGTGTGAATGGAGCATGGACATTGTCGACCTTGCGTTCCTCCCATTGAAGCAGCTTCTTTGCGGTGCATCCACATTCCCCGATGCCGTTTTCAAGTGGTATGGTGAGCAGTCGAGGATGGTACTCCACATTGACGGCCAGCCGTTGTATGCGAAGGAAGGAAGGATTGAGAGTTCCCCAGGTGGGTTACTAGAGATTTCCATGGATCTGGAAGCCAAGGACGCTGCTGCCCTGATCACCAAGCTGTTGGAGCTCAAGGAGAAGCCTCTGAGATATTTTTCTACCGCAGACGCAAACGTGCGCTCCATTGCAGATTTTTTGAGCCAGAAGTTGGATGGACCAATACCCGAAGCGAATTCTTTGCCTTACACATTTAGGGTGAACCCTTCCACTTTGACGTACGTACAATACCTAGCTTCAGGTGGCTCAGGAATGGTTGCTAAGTTCAAATGGTTTGGGCGAGAAGTGGGCGTCAAGACGGTGAAGTCTCCAGGGTTGAGCAGGAAACGCTTTGAGGAAGAGGCGGCCATTTTGGCTGCAGTTCAGCATCCCAGTGTGGTGCGAATAATCGGGTGCGCTTTCGAAGACAAAGGGGAGACAGGCTCCTTGATCATGGAGCTCATGGAACATGATCTGCGGACAGTGATTGAGAATCGGTGTCCCAACCCTGGACCTGGGCGGAGCCCCTTTCCTCTCGTAGTGGCCATTGGCCTCATGTTACAAATAGGGGAAGGAATGCAGTACCTCCGAGAGCACAAGATTCTGCACCGGGATTTGAAGGCGAAGAACATCCTAGTCAACCGATCCAGACCAGTCCGTCGAAACTTGAGTGGTTCCTACAGGAGGTTCCCGGACTTGGCACCTCTGCTGCACACCGAAGAGTATTACACTGCAAAGCTGGCTGATTTTGGTATAGCAAAAGCTGGCCGTGCGCAAACCAATTTCGTGACCATGATGGCAGGGACCACCGCGTGGAGGGCGCCGGAGGTCTACAACGTCCCTGATTTAGAAACTGCAAATAACTATCAGTGGCCGGCTGATGTCTACAGCTTCGCAATGACGTGCTATGAAATCCTCACCGGTCGGATTCCCTTCGAGGGAGTCCCTAATGGGAAAGTATACGAAAGCATTGCAGCCGACGTCAGGCCTCCCCTGGAAGACGTCAACATGCCACCAGTATTAAAGGACCTCATCCAGCGTTGTTGGGCAACTGATCCAAAAGGGCGACCCAGTTTTGATGAGATTTGTAGAACTTTGTGGCAATGCAAGGTTGAAAATATCTTGCCTGTGTTTAAACTGCAGATCTGCCCTTCAAGATCAGGCAGTATGTGAAGATAGTGATAGTTTCAGGGGATTTACTACTCTGGAGTGCACTTGTAGCTTAGCAGATCTGTGGTACCTGTATTTCTGAATTGAATATATTTCAATCTTCTCAGGCGATACAGTATGTGACTCAGCTCTCGCCTCAAAATTGACTCTTTCCACTAGGGCCCAGCCCCAAAAATGCTGACGTCCCAAACGATGGAGATTGGATCCAATCTTCAGCCCTTCGAGGGCAGCAAAATAATAGTCTTGAAAAGGAGACGTAAGGTTGGAGACAATGATTGATACTCAACGAATCAGAAGGCTTCAGCAAAGGTATATTCTGTCCATACACTCCGTATCCATCTTGGGAATGGGCTCAATTCTGAGGTCAAGGTACTAGAAGTAATACTTTTGGAGATTGGCATGTCAAAATTTCCCTCAATCATGCCAATGAAGCACCTCGTCACTCCCAACTTTCTTGGTCTTGCACTCCAGGAAAGCTCGTGAGTTTGACCGACAAGAGTAAGGCTGTCTGCACTGAAAGCGAGCGGCCTCTTCAAATCGCCCCTCTATTTAGGTCTGAAATGGATACTAGGTGGTCCTTAAATGGACCTCTCAAGGCATTAAGAGAATTGAGAGAAAAGCATTATTTATTGCAAGAGCTAATTGTTGGCCTTCATTCACTGAAATCACTTTAGAAGTTGCAAGTGGTCTGATTTTGGAAGATCAATAGGTGCCTTGCAAGAGTGTGTTTTTTAAATTCATAAATAATTCAAAAATGATTCAAAAAATATGAAACCACTTGTGTGACGTTCCACATCCATTTTTCTTTCTTTGAAAAATGATCCAAAAATATTTCTATTCATAGAAAAACCTTCGAAAAAGGGGGACCAACCCTTAAATGGTTGCTTTAAGGCCATACTACCTTATTCAAATTTTCACTTGACTTTGTTGGGCTCTTCTAAGTGAAAATACCCTAATAAGTGAAAGAAATATTATGGCATCATTGATCACTAGTTTTACATGAGTCATCAAAGGATTGATCACTTGTTTTACATGAGTCATCAAAGGTTTGAGCATTGATGTTAATCCTTAAAGGACAAGTTGGTCACCTTAGAAATCATCTATCTTGGAACCGTGTGAATTATCAGCTTAAAAAAATGCAAAAGCAATCATTGGAAGTCAAGTTGTAGAAGACCTTTCCTTTCCACACAAAATTGGAAGGATGAATGGTTGCATTTCTCTCTTGTATGGAAAGATTTTTTGAAAAACGTCTTCAACATTGTTAATTGGTTAACCCTTAAAAGATGCAATCCCCTTGACCAAGGGAGTCACCAAAATGCTTGGATTATTGGCCCATTAGGTGCATTTTTTGTTTCTATTCAAGTCAACCATTAGCCACTTTCCGTCTTTAGTATCATTTAAGGGTTAACCAATTTTCAGCTTTAGTGTCATTTAAGGGTTAAACACCAACAACTCTCAACAAGGCCTTTTTTGTTCACATATTATTTCTTGTATATCTATGCTTTATATTTTGGTACCATTGTACTTGAATACATTTTTGTATATAAATACAACTTCATACAATATAAAATAAATAAATAATTATATTTCAATACAAAATAGGAATTTTATGAGATTTTATATGGTATATGTTTATTTTCTCCTTAAGGAACTTTTTAGGATTAATCCTAATAGAGTAATTAGTCCTAAAGGACTAGGGGTATTTTTCAAGAGAAATTGATAAAAATTATAACTTTTTAGTACATTTTACAAAATTGAATTTTTTAAAACTTCAATCATACAAAAGTCTAGTAGACTATTATGAAAATATGTTGGAAAAATTCTCAGAAAAATCTCAGCCCATTTGATTGCATAGATTGAAAGATCCTAATGTTTGAAGTGAGAAAAAATCTTTTTTTCATATTTGCAAAACAAGGGCAACAAACTTTGAGCCCTCTTGGAGTAAAGTTTTTGCTCTTTGATGAATTTGCATCTCTCTACCACTTATTTTTTTATCTTGTAGGTACATTCATGCCAAATTTCAGAAGTAAATATGGAGTTTAGCTTACTCTAAATTCTCCTATATGCAAGAAGGTCAAACAAACTAGCAATATACTAGTCATTTTTTGATGATTTCTTGTGCAATGAGAATTTTTTTAATTTGAAATCTAAAAAATGAAAAGATATAAACAAACACTTGAAATATGTAAAAGAACAATTTTAATAAATTTGACTTCAGATAATAGGGCTTGAAGTTAGAAGAAAATATTTTTCCTCGAAAAACAGTCTACCTATAGTGATCGACCATGCTACTGCAGTATACGAATGAGACGCTAAACCCTAAACCCTCAGCAAATTCAATGAATCAAGCTGTATCAAGCTGTGGCCACACTTCAATTCTTACACCGCTTTCGAAGTAACAAATTTGTCTGCTCCAGTAGAAATTCGTGAAGACGTGTGAGAGAAGGATCGAAGCGGCAATGTCACACTACCTACTATTTTTTGGACAGAAAAGCTGCTTGTAAGAAAGTCTGCAGCTCATCCTCGCAAATCAACCATCCAAGTCAGTGCCGGTGACGCTGATTGTTAAGTTGCGCACTGATTCATTATGAAGCCATCAATCGAAGATCTTGGGTTTTGAGTATCTTCCTTCCGAAGCAGCCAGTCGTGCACTCGATCGGTACTGTATTTTTGAAGGATACACATACGTAACCCTCTTCTGCCGCGCTCTGCATGCGCCACATGCGGCATCGTGGTTAGAAAAGAGGAGGATCAAAATTTGTAATGCCGTCTTCGATCCTCTGCACTTTCAAGATTTGACAGAGAAGAGCTCGAAAACCCAAAAACGCTAAACCCTAAAACAGCTGCTTAGATATTATATCGATGTCAGAGTACTTGTGGCGGATTCGCTACTGCCGGGAGGGGTGTCAGAAGGTGCCAACATGGTGGGCGATTTTGAGGAAGATGCCTTAACTTAGAGACAACAGATTAAGCTTAGTAACTTGCTGAGGCGTAATCGCAATGTGATCATCTCCCAGTAATGCAGCAGCAGAAAGTAAGCTTACCGCTTTCCTTACTGCAAAGCGTCCAGAGTTTGAAATTTCGTTTGAATGTCGGGCAATGAAATCCGAGAAATGGAGTAATACTTTCTGTCTCCTGTTCTTACGTATTCTCTCAATTCTTAGCTTGATCATTTTCTGGGGCAAGTGCAGGTTGTGAATCAGGTTGTACCGAAACAAGAGGCGGTGAAGTTGCACAGGCCTCTTGTTTCTGTTACATCTGCAGCGAAGGCCCCACAATCCGTTCCAGCTCCTATTCATACCCGCGTATCTGTCGGTAAGAGCTCAATCGAAAAAGCTTAGAATGTGATTGAACCTGCCCAGAATGGCACTCTGGTGTTTCGATTCTAGAGATCATGCCTTCTTTTACCAATTAATGTGGATGACTCCGGTATTCTCTTTGACAAAGAGGTTTGCGTATTGAAGACTGTCGAAGGGTAATTTTGTAGAATTTCCAGGTATTTCGAGTTGACAACTGGATTGATGAATGAGTACAACATATGCATTGCGCAGGCTATGTAACGCCAAATGCATTTCCGAGGATCACGTTCGCACGCATTACAACGGTCACACACACAATGCTGCAGAAGTCAGGGAGGAGAATAAACCCCGTTGGGTGAGGAGGCTGCATTCTGGAGTTGCAACATCTGAAATGATGCGGTCTTCTTGCAGCTTGCAGCTTGTTGCGGTGGTAATCTTAGCTATGGCGTGTAGAGCACAATGCAGTCACGTGCTCCAGTTAAATGAGGAAACAATGACCGAACTCCCAGTTGTATCTGCCGACCCCTTCTTTCCTGCTGTCCTGGAGGACGTGGACCCTCAGTACGTCTCCTCTCACCAACTCCCGTCGTAATGTATTGGCAGACTGCAGTTCTTTTGCACCAATACTAGAATAATTAGTGATTTCTAGTCCTCTGAGCTTGCATTGTTGATCTTGACGTCCTTGTGGCCCGTCTTGTTTAATTAGTTATGTTGCAAGGAAGTGGAACAGTACCCGGAGGATTCTCTCCTCGGCTAACGGCAATCCCGTGGACGATTGCTGGCGCTCCGACCCAAACTGGCACACCCACCGCCAATCGCTGGCCGATTGCGCCATCGGATTCGGCAAAAACGCTGTGGGTGGGAAGGCTGGGAACGTTTATGTCGTGACAGATGACGGTGACGATGACATGGTGAACCCTAAGGAGGGCACACTTCGGTACGGAGTCTTGCAATCCGAGCCTCTCTGGATCATTTTTGACCGCAACATGAAGATCAAGCTGAAGAATGAGCTCATTCTGACATCGTACAAGACCATTGATGGGCGGGGTGCCAATGTTCATCTCTCAGGTGGAGCGGGGCTCAAGATTCAGTTTGTGCAGAATATCATTGTGCACGGGATTCATATGCACAACATTGTGCCTACGGGTCCGGCAACCATTCGGAGCACTCCGGATCATGTGGGACATCGGCAGAAGACAGATGGGACCGCCATCGCCATATTCACTAGTCATGATATTTGGGTGGATCACTGTTTCTTCGCCAAAGCGGATGACGGTCTTGTGGATGCCATTCGCGGGAGTACTCGCATCACCGTTTCGAATTGTTACTTCAGCCATCAGGATAAGGTACAGTTATATTGTCCTCTGGATTCTTGATTTTGTTGTATTTCGATTGCTGTAGGAAGGCGGTGATTTTGTTGAGACCTTGAAAAAGAAAAAAATGATGAGTGCAGGCTATGTTGTTTGGGGCGTACAGTTGCATTCTCCTCTGGATTCTTTAATTATGTTCGATTTCGATTGCTGTGTGAGGGTGGTGATTTTGTTGAGACCTTGAGAAAGCAGAATTTGATGTGTGCAGGCAATGTTGTTTGGGGCACACAAGCAAGATACGGAGGATAGAGACATGACTGTTACGGTGGCGTTCAATC
Source organism: Climacium dendroides (assembly GCA_950106755.1). Taxonomy (NCBI): domain Eukaryota; kingdom Viridiplantae; phylum Streptophyta; class Bryopsida; order Hypnales; family Climaciaceae; genus Climacium; species Climacium dendroides. Next base: position 39,345,259 of record OX467084.1, read on the forward strand.
ACTTCGGACCTGGTCTCGTTCAGCGCCTTCCCAGGTACTTGCTAGATTTATTCAAGGTTGATTAATATATCAATTTAATGACCGCCAAATCACTTATCAAAAATCTTCATGCATCATGTCGCGTGGAACTGTAGAGACATGTACTCAGTACATGCCAGCCATGTGTTGGAATAACCCCGCCTTCAATTCTCTCGTTGGAAAGGAGTTGTGAGCTGATGGATTTAAAATATTTTGGTAATGGCAGGATGCGCTTCGGGTATTGTCATGTTGTGAATAACAACTACCCGTCAGGATGGGGAATGTACGCTATTGGAGGGAGTGAAGACCCCACGTTTCTTAGTGAAGGAAATCGTTTCGTGGCATCTGGCACCAAGGAGGTTCGGATCATTTCTTGTTACTACCATTCTACTCATCAACTCCTGCCAGTTGATCTCTACAACTGATTGTTATTTTTTGTTCTTAGTGCACACCAATTTGGTTTGATATCATTTGGAGAGTCTGTTAGTTGAAGGCTAACCTGCTCTGGTTGGCAAAGAGCGAGATTTCTGTTGGCTTGGTTGAGACACTCTGACTGTCTTGTTGGATGCATTCCTTAATCTACTTTCGAGCAGAAACTCACCATTGCAAGCTGCATACATCATGGAGGTGACTTGAATCTCGAAGGCATGGCCTCAAGGGATGTTCCCCTGAAATTGGATCCAACAATCAAAGTCGTGGATCATGTATGTCTCTGAAAACGAGGCTCATTACTTAACCAACAGAAAGCAATTTTCGAACATTCAACATACATAGGTGGTGTTCGCGATGTGATTTTAGGTGACAAAGCGCGTGGATGATGGAGGCAAGGATTATGGCGGCGAGGAGAATTGGAACTGGGCCTCGAATGGCGACCTACTCCTCAACGGTGCTATATTTGAAAGCTCCGGAGCCAACGACGGTGCCAACGTGTACAAATTGGCCACCAGTTTGTCAGCTCGCCCAGCGTCAATGGTGGAATCCATCACCAGCGATTCGGGGCCTCTCATATGCGCGGCAGGGGTATTGTACTCTTCATCATCTGCACAATTCTAAATTCCTGGTCGTGCTACTGTATGAACAGAACATTAACTCTGAAAGGATGAGACCTATAGCCAACGTCGTCAACCAAAAATGATCAGCTTTTGGACCAATTGCTGCATTCTCTATTTCTACAGGAACCTTGAAAGTCATCCATTGACCACTTTTTGGCCTCAGTCTTTAATGACTATGTCAATCCCACATAGAATGTCTAATTTTCACGTGTTTTCCCATATTATCCATTACAATCCTCAGCATGTGACCCATGGTATATATAATCCTCAGTACACGGTCCTCAGCACATCCCTGATAATAATAATCACTGATTGAAGAATCTTATTTTGAAAAATCTTGGAATGACACTATTCCGCATGTCTCAATCATAAGAAATTCATTCCTTGGAATGATGCGCCTTAACATGCTAATATTACTTTCTAACGCTTGCTTCTCTCTCAGCGCACTCCATAACCTTCTACATATTGAATCATTGTTTTGTTTGTCCCCTTGGCATATCACATTGATACATGACAATCCTCATTTCTGATTCTCCTGTGTCGTTACAAATGCAGGATGGATACTGTGCCGGAAACTACGACATCCAATCGATCAGCAGTGGCACCAAGAGATTACATCCACCGGTGTTTTTCCTTTCGATAATGTTGCTAACTCTTGCCACTAATTTTGCATATATTTCATTAAATTCGTTGCAGTCCTAATTGGAGAGGATACACCTTGTCAACGTTGTGACGTTTCTCCCAAACTTGTTGGGCGGATGTATGTGTGAAGACAATGAAGCGATTGTCTCATATTGGGCAATGTGGCAACAATCATTAGTAATTCTTTTCCAATTGGCGGCTTCTTATAGAGAGCTAGTTAATATTTTTACCTTAGTAAGAGTTCCTAAATTGCCCATTTGTTGGCAGTAGATATTGAGGGCTGTTGCTAGTGACTGCTCAGTGACAAGAATTTTCCGAAAATTATCTTTCCTTACTAGATTATTACCAGCGGAAGTGACGAGGCTCTAGAAACAACTTTTTTGTTTAGCCATTTTCATGGATAGACTAATGCAAATGATGAACAATGAAAATTTGCTTTAGAGTTGGTTAAAACTAATGGAAGGTGAGATGGGCATAATCTTGAGTTTGGAGTAAGAATTGGAAGCTTTGGATCTATAGTAAAATTTACTTGGATCTATAATGATTTAGTTTTATTCCTTTGTGAACAAATATTTGGTCTTGTAGAGGTGTGAAGTATCAACAACCACAACATTAACATATTTTGGTGTCATCTAAACTTTGAAGTTAAATAAAATCTTATCAAAGTGTTATTTTTGGTATTTTATTTTTTAGTTGAATACTTGTGGTTATAAATTTTCTATTGAAGATTTTGTGCAAGGGTGTCTTTGCAAAATCTTGATTTTTTATTGTTTGAGGCTCTTGGAGATGAATCTCAAATGCACTATATCTTGGAGGAAAAATCACATTAGAGATTCATTTAAAATAATTGTAGAGTAGATTTTGAGAAGTTATAAATTGATTATGGCTATGTATGTTATGGGCTTTAATAAGATAGGAGATACAAAGACTTCAACTCACTTTCACAATTTTTACACCTTGATTAAATATTATGATCTTTCAATCCATAAATGATATTGTTGTGTTTTCTTTTTATCTATGATCCATATTACATCTATTTTGAATTTGTATGGTTGCAATTTTTTTTTGAATTGATAAAACTTAAGTTATCAAAACTTTGGTTTTTAGTTTTGTGCAATTTCTAGGAAGTTCCATAAATGCCTTGTGCAATTAGGAGTTCACTTGTTCACTTGTAATTATTCTATTGTCATAGTTGGTCCTCATTTTGTGACAAAAGTGGTAATAGACCAAGTTTCCATACACAATTTAGTCCCTGTTGTTTCATCCTCAAATCCTTTCAGCTTGTCCAAATGTTCGTAATTCAATGTAGGTGCACATATAATCAACACAAAATAGCAACCGAGCATATTTACTATAATTGAACATAATTTTTTAATTGGATCTTATTGGCAAGTGAGCAAGGATTCCAATGCATTTTTGCATGCATATTATGGACATCACATGGATCAAGGATTCCAATACATTTTTGCATGCATTAGATGGACACCATATGGATCAGTTATGAATTGTCAAATTCCTGTTTATCTATGTACCAAAAATCAACACTAGGCTCTCCTATTGAGTGTACATCTTCTGTCCTTAATATCCAAGTTTTAGGGTTACTTTTTGGCTCACTCTCTAAGTCTCAAGTAGCATTTGTTTGACTCGCAACAAGGCAGAGGGCTCGGAGGACTTCGTGAAGATTTTCAGTCTCGAGAACTCGATGATTTGACCACCATAGCCGCAACGATGTGAGGCTCACACAAATTGTACGTAAGCTCAGACTGCAATTGTTCGTGTCTTGAATGCTTTGAATCAGCTTCGTCGTCACAGAAGTCTCACTTTCAGTTCCCCATGGTTGAATGCTGTCCATTCCAGATGGATCCCTAACTAACTGAAGTCCACCATTGCCAAGTGCAGCCAAACATTGAAAATTGTAGCGTAAGCTTGCAACCCCGACTTGCAGCAGTGACTCAGTGCGGTAGTTAAATCATGGAGATATCTATTTTACAATATGAAATCTCACATCGAACTCTTCAAAATCTTTTTATTACTTAACCCCTCACCGCCGATGCTCGAACACACTGGAAATTTGGTTTCCGAGGACCCGGAGGAAATTCCCACAGACCATGAGATCAGGGTGGAATTGGCCAACTTGACCACACAGATTGGGGGATGCCTTCTCGGCGAGGTCGGAGCTTTTGTCTGATCGGATTTTCGCCATTCGGATTCTCTGCAATTTCGCACAGATCTCGACGGACATCTGACATTTTCCTGACTTCTTGCATGACCCAAGGTACTTCGTGATTCCTCACGACCACATTGATTTATGCCCGGGACCCAAATTTCGTGCGTATGTCTGCAAAGGTGTTACTAGCATGTGCACAAATTTTCAAAGCAATTCACAAAGTGGACTGACTGATTGGAGGCTTGACATTCGCGTGCTACCTGGCTTTTCCGACGAGGGTACCGGCTCAAACCTTCACCTTTGACGTCCTAACGCCGGTGGTACTCAATTTGGCGAAGGTGCCGGAAGACACACTTCGGATCGTCAGAGCCAAACACAACAACATCGTAGAGGAACAACACCGGCAAAAGAGAAGCATTCACACAACTGAAAGAACATCAGTGTATATTGAATGTTTGCGCCATGGTGCCACAATTTGGCTGAGATTGAATTCAAATTCAAAAATTGGGAAAACGTGCCCACAGCACAACGGGTCTTGGTAAGCAAAATTCCTTGCTGCATGACACCGCCACAAAGGAAATGCAAAATCCGTTGGTTAATCACAAATCTAGACAACCTCTAATTCCCATAATTTTGCAAGTAGGCAATCAATCCCCTGCCCTGCAACTACAATTGCTGAAGGAAACCTCTGATTCCCATAATTTTGCAAGCTACAAAACAGGGCGCCCCTCCCTGCAACTGCAATTGCCGAAGGAGGTATTCGTTGCTTCGCAGCCTCAGCGGCGTCCAAGACCACTTCGACGGTCGCTCCTGCTCGCGGACCCCGGGGACGAAGGGCTCAAACCCCACGTCGCCCTCCGCGTTCTGCATTCACCCACGACTGAAATCGCACCACCACAATTGTGTCTCCTTCGTTGCGTACCCGCCTCCTTCCCCTCCGAGGCCAACGGCCTGAGACCGTCAGTCGCCGATCAAAATCTGTAAATGCAGGACAAACGGCCTTGTCCGAAGTTTACCCTCACACCAATTGGGTCAGCCTCTCTCACGGATTGTACGCCCTAAATTGCTGGCAATTGCGCCATCGTCATCCTGACTCCCATCCCTTGGTGCCTCATAATTGTGCTTGACAAATTCGTCCCTCACCGCTGCGTGGGAACCCCTATTTTAAATTCGCAGTGAACACATTTGGTCACCATGGGCGGTGAGGGGTTAATGGGATGTTTTTTCATATAAAAGATGTGCATATAGAAGTTTCCTACATGTTGATGCAATTGAATTTAAAAAATCCTTCACCAATGTTTTTCAATCAACTATCATGTAAAACCATGAAAAAAATTTAGATGAAAAAATTCACCAAAATGGAGTTTTGCTTTTTTGAAACCCAAATTGGGTATGCTTGATTGGAATTGTGTACGAACTGAATATTCATTGTGCAAAAAGAAAAATATCAGTTGTGTTTTATAATATGCAAAATTCTTTGGAATGGCGAAAGTGGATTTCTGTATCATTGTGTAAAGGTAATGTACTGGACAATGTTTAATTAAGATTCTACCTTAATCTCACGCCAATGCCTGTGTTTGCTGGCTTTGGGTTGATGGGGAAGAGGCCTTGCATTTACAAGACCAACGTGAATGTAAGGAAAGTTTAATCCTTAAGCGAAGGACTGGTGACTGTGGAAGTCATCTATTTTGATATTATGGAAATCATTGGTCAAAAAAATCCAAAAGCACTCATTGGAAGCCAAAGTACTATAGAAGATCTTCCCTTTTCACACAGGATAAATAGTTGCACTTCTTGTCCTACACTAAAAGATTCTCTGTCATCCATCAGGCATCAAACGTCCGCCTTGATGTTTAAGGGTTCTACAACTAACAGTACTAAAGTAGCTAACCCATTTCCAACCACTTAAGCAATTACACATATTTGGAGTGCAGTTTTTTTGAATGTGGAATTTTTTTTCATGTACAGAAATAGAGTTTGGAAGGATTGTATATTTTTCCAAAATTTTATTATCAAAAATATAATTATTATGAATATTTTAGTAAAAGATTTTCTTTCACCTATAATGGTGATATAGAGCTCTCTATTTTTTATTATAGCTGAATGCAAAGTCGACCAAGGGCTAGTTGCAACATTGATAGCTTTACAACCAATCATAATGCACCACAATTTGCTCCTCGAATTACACCACAACTTGACGAAAAGAAAATACTATTTCATGGAAAGAAATCAACCTATAGATTGGAAATGGGATGATGGTTGAAAACGGGTTAGCTACTTTATATATTTCTAATTGTAACTTCTTCCTAATCCATTGCCACTCTCCATTGATAAGTTAGTTCTGTAGCGTCTATTCTAAAACCCTAACAAAGTCTACCATAGCTAAGTATAGGAATCCTTTTTATAATTATAGTCACACATGTTGTCCAGACCCCAATGGCCTCTTCTACTTCTTCGAAGCTCCTCTACTGGACCTATGCCAGCAATGTCCTCTTCCAACTCCTGAGATGGAGGTGATATGAACAACTACAAATAGTGTTAGTTCACTAAAATGTACTTTCAAAAATTTAATTTCACATGAAGAGCTATCAAACTCATTACACAATCCACTTGCAATTGTTGAAATGTAATTTTTCTTTAAAAGTAAAAATTGCAAATAACTCCAAATCAACACTTGCAAGTTTAAATTTTCAATGGTGAAAATCATGAAAGCACTATACTCTTTCCATTGGGACCATTTTCAAAGAAAATGGATACATACAATATTTTAGATTTCAAATCAAGTGAAATTGGCATGTTGTGCTCAAAGACGGGAGATCAAGTAAAATTTGCCTTCCACTAATGGTACATATGCTTTTAACTACCTCTCAAGAATCAAATATTTATATTTTTTTTATTGAAAAGTAAAAGCTTCCAATAGTTAACCTTCGATATTGCCCATAAATTTTTTTTAAACTAGTTGAAGGAATTTAATTGCCCATACCAAAACAAGCCTAAATTTTTGGAGCGACCATATATGGTTGCTCAAGCATTTAGGGATTGAACAATAGAACTACCTTCTACAAACTTTGTCCATCAAAGAAGTCCCTTTCTTCTTGTGACTTGCTTACAATAGCATCCCATTAGTTTTTTTTCCTAAAATATAAAGTCCTTCGCATGTAAGACTATAGGAGCATTTAATTTTTAAACTAAATTGTGATTTTTAATATGGAATAGAGTATATTTTGAAAGTGATGGTAATCAATGGCACCTCAAAGCTAATTATTGAATTTGGTCAAATTTCCATTTAATACAGCCCCTCAAAGCATGGACTTGCTTCAATCATACAAGCAAAGTTTGTTGATTTTTCCTTTGTTAACCCCTAAAAGTCCTATTGTCTCCTTGGGGAACAAAATGGATTTCAAGCAGGATCCTATGGTCTCAACATTTGTCTTTCTTTTTTGAATTAATTTTTTGAAAACAGAAAAACAAATTAGCTTTCCAAATATATCATTTTTATTTCAAAACATAGCCCGACAGCAAAAATTACAAAACAAAAAGCCCTTTTTTTGTTTGGTGGATAGAAAAAAATGTTAAAAAAAAACTTAAAGTAAATAATTTTATAAATTTTTTTTGTATAAATTATATTTTTATATACATGGCAAGCTTTGATTCATTCCATTTGGATTTGTTATGAGAAAGTTATGGACAATCTTGTTTTTTAGGCAATTAGCATCTTCTTGAAAAAATAACTTGTAGAATTCATTTTTGACCTCAATTTTCACAATTTTTCAAAAAAAAACAAGTTTCACAAAGTTAAGATCTTTTGCTAGAACAATCTCACTATTGGGATTAGTGTATTTTAATTCCATCTTAGAGCTATTAACAATTTAGATTTTTCTTCAATCTTGAACCTACTTCTACTTACCAATTTTTTGATGAGTGAAAACTAAATGTTTTTTTTTGGAATTTTTTTTCTAGACCCTCAACTCAATTCTTTATCATATAAAATTAGAAATTCAAAATCAATAGAGCAAAAATTATAAGTTATGAAGGTTCAAAGCCAAAAAAATGCAGTTGAACAAGGTGCAAAAAAATTTGTTTCCTTCACTTTGAATTCAAATATCTTGCAATCTACATAGTCAAAGTTTGTAAAAATTCTGCCATATATTCTTATAGTAGTCTAGTACAAGATCCTATGGTTTGATATGAAAAAAAACATTAAATTTTTTTTTTCACTCTTTGCTATACAAATGGCAGTTTTGCATGTTTTTTTGATGGAAAAGAGGCCTTGGGACTTTGGGGGTTAATAAATCAAACGTAGAAGAAAAAAATTAAAGAGGACTTTGTATTTCAATTAGATTACAAAACTTCAAATCTAGAGAACAAACATGACATTTAGGGGATTTAGTTGGATTCAACTATTTCTAATGCAAAATCCATTCTTGAATGGAGCTTTCAGTTAGAACTTGAATCTAATTTTTTTTTGACATCTTGATGGATATTTATTTTTTCCTCCAAAAGTACTCCATTCAGAGATTAAGCAATATTAGCATATTATGAACCAACATTCGTAAGAACTATTTTTTTTCACATGATTTGTGGTCATAAGATTCGTAACATCCTAAGATTGTCAAATAAGACAATAATACATTTCAATGAAAGATTATAGACAGGATTGTATGAAAGATCATATGAAAAGAAAAGAGAAGCAAACACTGTACTGCACTATGCAAAAAACAAATAAATAATGAGCATTGATATTTTGTGTAATATGATAGAAAATGAGAATAATAGTCCACAACCCAACATCCAGAGAACCATCAAAATAGAAAATGCCGTACTTAATCCTCATTTCATCATAGTAAGATTACATCGTTCAGCAGTCTTTCACTCAAAGCGGCAAAATTCATCAATAATGTGGTCCCAGTAAGGAGAGAACAATAATTGAGGTGACTGCAGTACGTAACTGCAATTCATTGGTGCACCTAAACACGAACTCACCTGCTAACTACGTAACTGCGAGTCACTGTACAAAGCGTAATACTTCACAAAACGTTTCCTAGCTCTCTTTCTTCATTTTCTTTCTCCTAGCTGGAACACCTTGTCTGGGAACCTATCACATAACATTCTTCGCCAAGCCAGCAGCCTCAGGAGAATGTGCCTTCAAAAACATGAAGCGGCGACAGAACCGCTGAACTCAAAGGTAGGATGATTCTTCCTTCGAGTCAACGTTCTTGGGTGCTTTAACAGTGCTTCGCAGTGCCAGGACCCTTTTGGGGTGCTTCACTGGTTTAGAGTGTTATGCAAAGATGAGTACAATGCAACGCAAAAACTAACGCTGTTGCTGCCGAAAGTCTTGTCGATGTGGCGGAGATGGAGGCTGGAAGCCAGAGTGCGATGCCCGAGCATAAGCTCCATCAATATCTACATACTGTGCTGTTGTCTGCATTCGAAAACAAACAGATGAGAATAATGACAACTGGACCCAGACCGTGTTCAGCTTTCCCAACAGCGAAAACTATCTATGATAATCCGCAAGATTGTGGAATTCAATAAAAGAAACTCCCATCAGCAGCTTGCCAATGCAATATCCACATTCACGAGTGTTTGAAAGAATTACCTGCTGCATATAATGCTGACCATAAGCAGGAGGCGGAGGAACACCAGCCATGCCACTGTTCAAAACCCACAGATACATCAGCAAAGCACAAGCACGTATATATTCCAGTCGTGAACCACAAAAACTTCATGTACATCGAAAGATAATCACAGGCGACCAACCGACCATCACTCTAGAATGTTTAAGTTCGAAAGGTTAAATTAACATGCATTAGATTCACAGTTCTCATGTTGAGTTGACGTTGAAGCTAATGTTGGTGTCATTCACAGTAACTTGAAATTACTTTAGTACCTATTGAGTTATCAATAGATCAACATTAACCTGACATAAATTTTAACATATCTTAATATTTGTCTGGTATTCAATTAGATTAACATTCATTTATCATTAGTAACTACGTGAATCTAATACAGGGACCTTTCGAGAAAAACTTACCCAAATTGCTGCCCACGACCACCAACTGGAGGACCTCTCCCACCACCATAAGGACCAGCAGGGTACGCCCCTCCAGCAGGGCCCCCATAGGCACCACCCCTTCCACCTTGATGCCCCATGTTGGGAGCTGTGTATGCACCCTGCTGCTGCGCAGGCCCTCCATAGGCTCCACCCGGTACACCACGATTAGGCCCTCCGTACCCGCCATTTTGACTTGGCCCTCCATGAGGGGGCCGTCCCCCTCCAGGAGCTCGTCCTTGATTGTTACCCCCTTGACCCCTGTGGTCAGATAAACGGTTGGTCAGAATCGAGATAGTAGAGATCCAGGCTGAAGGCTCGTGTACATCAGACGACAGGATGAGCGAGAAGTCTATCTACACTTGCGTCCCTTTAAACTCAGAAAGAAATGGATGGAAGTCAAAAGTTTTGGTGATCAAGATGCAATACCTGTTATTGTAGTTATTATGTTGCTGATTGGACAGGCCATTTGCATGCAAAGGAGGCCCCAAGTTGTGACCAGGCTGATGAGGACCGGGTCGCAGAGGCTGTTGCTGAATTGGAGGCAAGCGAGTGTGAGGAGCTGGGTGATGAATGACCTTCATGCGTTTAGCCTGCTCCTCTTGTTGTTGCCGCTGTTGCTGCCTTTTCTTCTTGGTTTGATACTCGTGAGAAGCTTCGTACTTCGGCAAACTGTGAAAGATCATATAGAACGTTTCAATGAATAAAAATAACATCTAAAAAGTCCACAAATCATATCAGACATTAATCATCGAGAAACTCGATGTCAGAATTAGGTGCTCGCAAAATGACGCATGTTGGCCGAAACAAATATCAATCGAGAAATCCGGGTTGCCCAGTCCGACTTGCCAATGCTGACTACTATTAAATCCACTAGTGCTAAACATTGCATTACAAACTTCCAAAATACGACCAAACTTGACTACTATAACCTTTTCATTGGAGAGACTTTCTGGCATAGCTCGTAGCAAAACATATCTGCCGACACCTAGTTTATATGACAACACAAAATCATCATAAACGCTAATACCTAATTATACTCACCTGCTTGGTTGACACGGCATAGGTTCAGTCCAGAAATACTCGGCATCCAATGCATCTTTAGCAGAAATCCGCTGCACAATCAAAGTCACGAGCCAAATCAAACGTCAGTTCACAAGAGCAAACAAAGCCAAGACCCAAACAAGTGACCCTCATAACAACTTGAATGTATATTGGAACCCTCATGATGGCTTCAAATCAGTTCAAGATGGCCTTTACGAGGACATAGTGCAGAATACAAGTTGGCAACACAAAGGATGACTGCAATAGGACAACCGATATAATGCAAGTATCAAAAATGTCTCAAGCCGTCACATGATTATACTTACATGTTCAGGATCCAGTGTCAACATGCGCTCTAAGAGGTCAAGGGCATGTCGATCAAAACTGTATCACAGATGAAGAAAAAGTTCAGCAGAAGGCCAGAGCAATTCCGCAAAACAGAATAACTTCCAATGACACAGCGACCAAAGAATATACTAATTCCAGAAAAAAGAAATTTCGCTGCTGTTAAAGAATGTAGTTTCTACAAGTCAGTGCAGTGCAGTAACGGAGGGGAAAGCGGTGCTCACTGTTTAAACACATCCTTCACACGACGCTTAACTGGCCTCTCAGGCTTGGATTGATTGTAGTAAGGCAACTGACTCACTCGCGGCCAATTGGTCTCATCCGGAGATCCGCATAGTTCACAGATCTTCTGAAATTGCTCATTCTGCAGGCAGAAGACACACAGAAAAAAACCAAGCCTGATAGTCAAGAAGAGCATCCAAAAGATTGGAGAAATGAATTTCAGTCAACTATCCACATGATGAAACAAATAAGCAGATGAAAGGATAAGTCTCGTGGAAGGAGGTCATCACGACGGGCTTCCACCAATACCAATAAAAAATAACTTGTACATAAAATGATAGTCTCACAATTACAAAAAAGAAAGGCGTTATACGTTATAGAGCTTATACGTTATATGGCAAACTTAAGCGTAACTTAGCTGAGGGAAATAAGATCTAGCCAGACGAACAATTCAATGCTGGCAATCCATATAGCACAACAAAATTACCGTTCTAATTCTTACTGAGTGTGATCCCTACGAAGCACGTTTTCCATAGTATAGTATTCAAAGATGATAACATAAAGCCCGGATATTTCAAGTTGTAGTAACCCCTAGGTCCAAATCATAACATGGATCCAATTAAGTATATCGAAGTTCTGCGTAATTGAAGCAAAACAACGAGAAGGCTCCTTATCCACACCTCGGTCCTTCCGGGAAGGATGGGCTTTCCGTTAAGAAGCTCAGCAAAAATGCATCCCACTGACCACATGTCCACGGCTGGAGTGTACTTTGTGGAGCCCATCAACAGCTCGGGGGGCCTGAAACAGGTAGAAGTACTAGAAAGTCAAGTGACTTACTAGTAGCAATCCACTGCACGAGGTAAGAGCAACCATTGCTATGCTCCGTCAAGAAACAAAATCTCTGCACTCAAGATATCCATAACCTGGAGTGATTCACAAGATCACTTGCAGGAATAGGACACCAAAGCCCTACCTGTACCAAAGAGTGATCACCCGATTCGTCAGTGGTTGACCGTTTTGGTCGTTGGAGAAAGACCTCGCAAGTCCAAAATCGGCAAGCTTCAAAATGCCATTATTGTCGATAAGAAGATTTGAACCTGAACAAGTCACCCCAGAAATTTCACAGGTCTCAGGTTACAGTGGTTGCTTCCAGCCAGTAATCATTTAATATGAACAGTTCACTCCAAATAAGCTGAGCACTTGTTCAAATAGAAAAGCAAACTTTGAAATCGTACCCTTTATATCCCTGTGCAGGACTTGATTTACATGGCAGTAATGTAGGCCCGTGAGAAGTTGCTTCATGTAACACTGCATTAAAGAAGAATCGTGTCAGAGTTGAGTAGTACAAAATGTGAAGGACGAAGAATAAAGCAAATGCCAAGATTTAAATTTCTGTTAACACTTTTTGAATTGACACCAGTACCTTGATTTGAGGAATAGAGAAGCGCATGCCAGGTCGGTCTGAAAGCCCTGTCAAATCATGGTCCATATACTCGAACACCATGTAAATCGAACCTTTGAACTTATTCGCATCACCGGGCTTAATGTTGTCTTCTTTTTCTGGTCCTGTTCATATTCAAAACAGTTTCTTCAGGAAGAGCACATTTCAAAAGCTAAATTCACCTGCAATAACTTCACAAAACGAAACTACTGTAATAGGCTAAATACATCGTTCACATGCAAAGTAGGTAATCAATAGGATGTACTCAGGATAGAGGATAGCCACTATCAACATCTACATCCAGAGGAAAGATGATTTCAAGGCCGTACCTTTAGAAGTTACAATTTCCTTCAACTTGATGACGTTGGCATGTTGCAACTTCTTCAGAATCTTGATCTCACGAATAGCTGTGATGGGAAACTGCGTTTGAACACAAAAATTACTCCGTAAACAATCCTTCCATCACTTGATCATGACCACTAAATGCTCGACTGCACGACATCACATGTATAATCTCAAGCGCATCTTATGCTCTAGAACATCAGAAGAAAATCTCTCAACCTTGAGTGTAGGTACTTGGTATTACAAGGGTATGAAGGAGGACAGCTCTAAATACATCCCACAGAGAATAAGTAATGGTCTCTCATTCTGTTCCAGACCAATGTTTTCTTGAAATCAGGACCCTGAGGTCTCTCAAGCAAATACAAAAGTCCAATATCTAGAGCACAGGAATATAGAATACACTCTGAACTAAGCCTACGTAGAAAATGAACTCCAACATACCCCCTCTTTTTCATTGTCCATGCGAACTTTCTTCAGGGCCACAACTTCGCCTGTTGCTATCTCCCGTGCCATGTAAACTTGTCCATAAGTCCCCTCTCCAATCTGCTCAATCTTCTCATAGACGTCGACGCTCCGCGACCCCCAAGTTGGAGTCTCGTCTAAGTTCAGCTGCCCAGGCACCGCTACCGCCATCCTTCGACTCTCACGAAAGAGTCACGGTCCTAGGGGTGCACACTTCCGACACCCTCAGCTACAGTCTAAATCCTGAAAAATGCAATTCAACCGTTAAGTACAAGTGAGCCAACCTCGAGCACAAGTCAAGAGCCCTGATGATATGCAACTGAAACCCCTAATTCTCAGAAGTAATTGAAGCAATTATCAGGACCTGCAAATCCCCCAAAAAGCTCTCCAAAAACCTTCAAGCAGAACGATACGATGCAACCGTAGAAACGAAAAAAAGTAAAATCAAAACCTCTACCTGGAATCTTAACATGAGATTTCAAATTCGATACACAGACCTCTTCATCGACACCCGATTCCAAACAACCCACCCCCCAAAACTAAAGAATAACAAATTTCGCGACTTATAATGATAAATTCGATAGAGCGTACTCAGAAAAGCAAACAATGAAACTCGGCGACACGTCAAACTTCAAACCCTTGCTGGAAACCCTAAAACTGCGATACACAACCCCTGCATAAACAACGATTTCCCTTCTTCAACTACATCCTCAAACACCACAACAAACCCTTAAATTCTGAGGTAATGAATTGATTGCACATCCAAACTTTCCACAAACGCAACCCCAAACATTTACAGATCCCTAACACGAGACTACAAACCCCAAACTCGAACTCCATGCTCAAACCTCTTACTCTCCTCCCCAACCCGATTTCAAACTAAACACCAAATACTCAAAAACACCATAACCCTTCGAAATAAAATCCAAGGAGCCGTAAGCAGAGAAGAAAACCATGCAACTCTGTGAGACTTCGAAACTAAACTCTCAGTCTGCAAATGAAAACCCTAACGACACGCGCTCTGCATAAAGCAAAGACCCTGTTTAAACACAATCTACCACATCCTCAAACGCCACCCTAAACCTGCCAAAAATATCTGAAGTACTTCATTACATATCCATACTTTCAACTAACGAAACCCAGACAATTTTCAGAACCGAATCTCAAAAGCAAAGAAACAAACCAGAGAATTTTTAAGTGGAGGAACACCGAATTGAAGAGCATCTCGCGAGCCTCCACTCCTTCGCGTCTGACGACACAGAAGGATATCTCCAAGAAAAAACTTTAAAGCTCCATCGCCACGGACTTCTCCAGCTACAAAACACGGACCTAGGAAAACAGAGACCAGATGGCAAATGCCTACCCTAAAGCAACTTATACCATACTGAGCCAAGTCCCAAGATATAAAGAAGGGCGGAAGAGGGAAGAAGAAACGCGCCGACGGGAAACAAAGTAACGTGACCAGCACGCGAAGACGTCGGTAGCAGCAAACAAGGTTTAGAAACAAAGCAGAGAAGAGTGCGAAAGAAGGTAGAAATGGCACATTAGGGTTTGTAATGACCGGGAGGACGACGACGGGCAGCGGAAATGTTTGGACTCGGGCTGAAGGAAACGGGCAGTGGGCAGGAGGAACAAGTTTGAAGTTGGGCTGTCCATTGGAATAGTTCTAGCAACCATTTCGCTTTGGGGCATCAAATTTTTTCTTTGAATGGAATTCCCTAAATGTACTGCATAATTAATGTAGGAATGAAAACAAAGTGTACAATATTATTCAAGTCTTAATATTTGCTTTTAGGGGAAGTGATGATGTTTTAATAATCACTAGTTTGATTTTTTCAATTGCTATAATTATGATCATTTATTTATCTATAATTTTAGTTGAAAAATCTTTGAAATCAAATATCTTTTGTCCCATCCTTTAGAATGGCGTGGCACTTGTTGTCTTTGTACACCCTTGTTGAAGAATATTTGACAAAACTAAGCATGCTTTTGACAACTTGAAGGTTGTACATATTGCAACTACTATCACAAACAAACAAAACACCAAACCTAATATTGTACTACCTTTGTCCTTCTAAAATCCTCTAAAAAATTTTCCCGTGAGAGATTAACCCTTGAATGGCTTAAAGGTATTTTGTGGCCATATGTCTCAATTTTTCATGTATTTGCATACAATGTTGCCAAAATTAGAGTTTCAAGTGCACAACAAAATTGCAACAGTTGCAAAAATGCATTGAATATTGTCTTCCATGACCCAAATTACATTATGGACCCCCCATAAATGAATTAGAATATACGAAATGGGATACAATGCAAAGGCAAGTATGTATGCAAGGGGACCTATTGCTTATATAGGTCAAGTTGTGTAAATGTATGTATGTCTATTGGCAAGAAGAGGTGGAAGAATGAGGCTTTAGAAGGAAATGACACGTTAGGATTTTGCTGCGGAGAATGGCAATGGCACGAGGCACACTAGAAAATTACTTTCATTTTTATTTTGATTGTGGCAATAGTACAGGGCACACCTCAAGACAAAATGTTTGTTTTGTTTGTTTGTCATGTTGAGATTTTCCGGACTGGCATACCCCGGTCATGTACTTGGTATCGTCAAAAAGCCCTCGGCGAGGAGGGGTGCATTGGTTTGGTTTCGTGGTGTTTGAACGTACGGTGTGAAAGTTATGCATTTTGAGTTGTTTTTGGTTCTAAAAAATTATAAAATTACTTTTATTTTTGTCTTGGTCACAATCTTGGTACCATCAGAAAGTCCTCAACGAGGAGGAGTGTACTGGCTTGGTTTTATGGCATTCAAACGTACGGTATGAAAGTTATGCATTTTTGAGTTATTTTTGGTTCTAAAAAATTATAAAATTACTTTTATTTTTGTCTTGGTCACAATCTTGGTACCATCAGAAAGTCCTCAACGAGGAGGAGTGTACTGGCTTGGTTTTATGGCGTTCAAACGTACGGTATGAAAGTTATGCATTTTTGAGTTATTTTTTGTTCTAAAAAATTAGAAAATTACTTTTAATTATATTTTGATTACAATTTTAGTATCCTTGGAAAGCTCTTGGCAAGGAGGGGTGCACAGGCTTTGCTTTGTGGCATTTTGACTGATGGTGTGAAAGTTATGCATTTTTGAGTTATTTTTTGTTTTAAAAATTAGAAAACTAGTTTTACTTTTGTTTTGATTGTGGCAACGGCATAGGGCATACTAGTTTTTTTTATAAAATGTTATTTAGTGATTGTTGATAATAGGAAACAAAACAAAACCTTATAAGATTGCAAAGCCAAAGTATGCAAGATGAAAGAGAGAGCTATTAACCACGAAGGTATCAAATATATACAAGGGAGAGAAGGTGAAAACCTTTTCTTCTATTGGTCCAAAGGATTCTAATATATCCCTAGGTTCCAGTAGAACTAAAGTAAACTATAGTAGAGAATGTATTAATAGAATATATTTCTTAACACTCCTCCTCGCTCGACATAACATTATTAAATCAAATTAAATGCAATATCCTATGTGCTATTGCCCGTAATCTTGTAGGACATACAGTTGTTGCCTCATTAAAACCTTATCTGGAAAAACCTTGATTATGGTTAAGGATAAAATCACAAATTAAGAAAAAGGAATACAACATCTTTATCAATTCATTCTCATGGCAAAAACCAGTGGAAAAAAATTCATAGAAGAATATCAAAGGTTTCTACAATGATAATAAAATCTATTCAATTTGATGTTCTAAAATATTGAGTCTTCGCATTGCAATGTCATGAATAAGTCAACGATGAGTAGATAATAGAAGAACTTTGGTGAAGAGATTCGCAAGATTCCCTACTGATATAACTTTCTTAATTTCAAATGTTCACTTTATAATCAAGTCATGGGTACAATTGAAATATTTTGCATCAATATGTTTAGTTCGATCACCCTTAACAAAACCCGCTTGTATTTGTGCAATACAAACACTATTGTCTTCATATAAGATCGTTGGAAAATCATCATATGGTAATCTGCAATTTGTTTGAATAAATTTATCAATTGATTTCAACCAGATGCATTCCCGAAATGCTTCATGTAAAGCAATAATTCTTGCATGATTAGATGATGTTGCAATTATTGTTTGCTTTATTAATTTCCAAGATATTGCAGCTCTATGTCATAAAAAAATATAACTTGTTTGAGACTTAGCTATTATAAGGTCAAATTTATAGCCAGCATCAACATATTCAATCAATTTGGGATTTACTAATCGAGAATAATGTAGTCCCAAGTCTTTAGTGTTTTTTTAATAACAAAGAAGATGTTTAATATCATTCCAATGTCGTAATGTAGGACAGGCACTATGCCTTGCAAGGATACTAATTGCAAATACAATATCAAATCTTGTAGATGTAGCCAAATATAAAAATACTCTAACCGCAACGAGGTATGAATATTGTTCACTCAATTGTGGCGATAAGGATCATCACCTTTGTTGCTACGACCAATTATAAGTGTAGATAGTGAATAGGCATCTATCATATTGAATCTTTTCAAAATCCGGTTGATATAAGTCATTTGTGAAAGAAAAATGCTGCCATCTTTCAAGTGAAGGATCCGTAGGCCAAAGCAAAAGGTGATTTTTCCAAACAATTTCATCTCAAACTCACAAATAAGTAATTGAGTAGCTGCAACATATGCAGATTTAGTGCTCACAAGATTCAAATCATCGACATATACTACAAAGATCACAAATTCATATTTGTCTCGTTTGATAAAGAGACATAGGAGTAATAGATCATTTATAAAATGATACTCAATGAGATAGTTCCATAATCGTTGACACTACATGAGTCCACCTTATTTAAAACCATATAATGTCCGTTGTAATTTAATGCCACGATATTTGCATGGAATGGGAGCAATTTGACTCATAGTTTTAAGACTAGGTAGAATTTTCATATAGATTTTAGTATAAAAAAACCATGTAGATAAGTTGTGACTACATTCATAAGACACATCTCAAGGTAGGTGTGTACTACCATTCCAACAAGATATCGAAAGGTAATAGAATCTATAATTGATAAATATGTAGAATCATAATCAACACCAAACTTTTGAGTGAAACTTTGAGCAACTAGACGGACTTTGTAACGGATAATTTGATCTTTTTCATTACGTTAGTATACAAATATCAATTTATATCCAAGAAATCGAGAAGAAAGATTATTCAAGATAGGTTCAAAAATTTATCTTTTATACAAAGAAGCATACTCCTCGTCAATAGCAGTTTTTCACTTTAACCAATCAAAATGACACATCGCTTCTTCAATAGTATTTGGTTCGGAATCATCTTTCTTACAAAAAAGATTTTCAACAATCATACAAATGAATGATTCATCTATTTCAATTGTTACTATATCTCAAATATCGCTTATATTACAATATATCACAGATAATTTTGTATTCAATGTAACCTTTGTTTCCTCATAAATAATAATTTTTCCTTTAGGAGTTGCAATGATATTGGATATGGATGGACAATTTAATATAAATGATGCTATAAAATTAGTAGTGGTTGCTGTAGGGACAAAAGGATAAATAGTATTAATAATTGTTTTGCGCTTGCGTGGTTGTTTATCTAGTCTACAAGTCCATTTATTCATTGGTTGAAGAGTTAGAGTTGTAATAGTCTCCGGTGGTGAAATTCGAGTAGAAACATTTTGAGCTTTATTCAATGGAGTCCTTGTGAATCTTAGTGCATCATTGAAGTCGTCAGGTGTCTGATTTGCAAACCTTTGTAAATGTAAAATTTTAACAACTTTGGTTTCAACCAAAGATATTCAAGGATCAGGGTTTATTGTAAATGTCTCAGATGCCTTGAATATAAGTCCCTTAGAATACTCTTGAATAGATGCTATTCCTTTTAAAGATGAAAAAATGTCTTCTTTTAATCGACAATTGGTAAAATGAGTACGAAACAACGTACTAATAGAGGGGTTGATAAAACGAATAATATTTCAATAATCAAACCCAACATAGATGTCTTTTTATCAATGAGCTCAAATAGTTTGACATTGAGGTTCTGGAATTGGAATCCATATATAGCAACCAAACACTCACAAATGAGATACATTAAAAACACGTTCCGAAAGAAGCTCTTGTAAAGAAGAAATTTTCAAAGATGAAAGACGAAGTCGAATTAGAGTTGTGGCATGTAAAATTGCACGTCCCCACATAAGAAGAGGCAAATTTGCTTGAAGAAACAATAATCTTGTAATAAACTAGATCTGTTTCATAAAAGACTCTACCAATTTATTTTGAGCATGTCCATAGGAACTAAATACAATGGGTGGTCGGATAGAAATCCAATACAAACCACTTGCTGCAACAAAAGCTATTTCTACAACTTTATCGTTTTTAACAAAAATCAAAGTCTCTCGTCTATCTAGAATTTTGGTTGAGAGATGGAAACCATTGGTGCGAACATCTCAATAGTTGATCAGACTTCGAGGTGCAGAGGGAGAAAATATAACACACATGCATGTAATAGTGGTGCTCTCAAGCAATACCACCTTTGTTAATTCCTCCAGAAGAGGTATCAGCAATATAGGCCTCTCGGTCATCAGCTCCCAAGTCAAATTCAAATGGATCCATGGACGCATCTTTGGTGTAAACTTCTCAAAGCTTTTTGTTTTCCTAGAATATCTTTGTAAAATACTTTGATGTCCTAAAAACATTTGCTAGATGGCCCACTTTTCCACATTTATGGCAAGAACGCATTTCTAACAGACACTTATCATTATTAGTAGTAGATGTACTATTAGTCCTCCTTTGCGCATGTTAGCTATCACGACTATAGCTACCCGAGTGCTTAAAATAATTTTTCCTATATTTATGTGCCTTAGGTTTGACACTAGAAACTTTAACAACATTGAACTTAGGGACCGTAGTTCTAATTGGATGTGCTTTTGCATTGCGCAAGAGGAATTCATTTTGCTTTTCAGCAAGAAGTAAGAGTGACATGAGATTTGAGTGATTCTCAAATTTCATATTTCTATATTGTTGTGCAAGTATAACAAATATCGGTGGAAATATTGAGAGAGTTTTTCCAATAATTTCTTCCTTATTAATGGTCTGACTGCACAACCTTAGTTGTAATATTTTACGATACAACTCATTATTGAAAGAAATTAGTGTTGGAAAATCCAACATTTGCAAATGAGTCCAATCACTAATAGCTTTAGGAAGAAAGATAGTTTTTTGGTGATTATAATGAAATTTGAGCTTATACCAAAGCTCATTGGGATTTTCTAGTTCTAAATATTGATATTGTAAAGAAGAAACTATATGACAACAAAACAAAAGCAATGTTTTGTAAGAAGTAATAGTGAAAACTAAAGTACTCATCACAAAGTTTAAACCATACGGTTTGGCAACAGTTATCGTGTGGTTATCATTGTTTTATGGATTCACACGTTAATTGCATTGTTATCGCATCATTATAGTGCATTGCTTCACATCATTACGATGCAGTTATAAATAATGATGCAAAGCAATGCACCGTAATGATGCAATAACAATGCAATTAACATATGAACCCATGAAACAACGATAACTACACGATAACTGTTGCCAAACCATAGGGTCTAAACTTTGCGATGCTTATAGTAGGAAATTGCGATAGCTGCTCTGCAAATAAATGTGCCTTGGCAATTTTCACCCGTAGTAAGTAATTGCTTCCATTAGCTGCTAGTTGTAAAAAAAAAAGTGGTTGAAGTCTCAGTGTCTCAATACTATTAGTGGCCACCGGGATTTCCATAGATGTAGCAATGAAAGATGTTGAAGTGTTCATAATGAAAAAAAAAGGAAAATAGAAAATAGAAAATTAGTGTTTGAAGAGACAAGAGAGGGAAGGAGCTTGAAGGACAAATCGGTGGCTTGGAGGTGAAAAGAAAATAATTACAAGTGCATTTGAATATCAAGACAAAAGTATAGAGAGCATGTTGATAACGTGTTGAGAATAGGAAACAAAAGAAAACTATATAAGATTGCAAAGCCTATGTAAGATGAAAGAGAGAGGGGTTCGAAGGGATATTTTCCTTGACATTTTCAAATACCCCTCTCTAAAATTTGTTCATAACTTTTGATTAAAGGCTCAAAATTACAAACCGACTTTTGGAAATTTAATTTAACTTGATTTTTCAACTTTTATTAATTCATTTTTTTAAAAAGGTATTCTTCTATGCCTAAATAAGGTCTAAAGTTCTACTCCAAATGCAATTTCAGCTTTTTGATAATAAGTGCTCAACTCTCATCTTCAAATTATCCCATACCTTTAGAAAGTTTATGATGGACAATGGATTTGATTATAAAAATGACATCCCCATCCTATATACTCACAATTGTCAATGAAGTGTTCGCTTCATATTGCCATTAAACTTATTCAATTGTGACAAATGATCAATTGCCATTGGTGTTGATGCTTATATTCTTCTCCACAATGTGTGGATGAATTTTTGGGATAAGGATTGTGGAGAGGAAATGCAGTGGTAGTCGATGTACAGAACACAGAAGATTATGCTCCAAGTCTGAACAACCGATAACTTCAAAATAACCCACTTATGCCGAACCAATGCCAAACCAACTGAAAAGAAATATTTTTATACAACCTGTACCTTCCGATCTTTGTCAGAGGGATTATGTATTCATGAGCGTTGTTACCAACGCCAGGCTTCAGTTCTTGCCGACATTTCAGTTTTCTTCCAATTTTTGCATCTTCAAGGACGATCGCAGCACTCTATCAGCATGTGAGCACAATTGCAATTCCTTTTGAGGGATTGTCGTTCTCTTTTCCGTGTGCTATTTGCTCAAGTTTTGTGATGCTCTTTTGAGGTTTTGCGACAATACTTCCGTGTTTGAGTTTGAAGGGGTTGTTGTGTTTAGGGTTAGAGTTCATAATTGGGTTTCTGTTGTTGCGCGGAGCACCTGCTTGGATTACTTCCTTGAGCAGAGGCGTTGAAGGTTCCTTGCTTCTTTCAGTAGTTTGCATTGCTCTGTTGCCACGGGGTTTCGTATCTGATCGTGAAATCTTTATGTTAGGGCTCGGGAACGGGAGGAAGATACTTCAGCTGAGGAGGAAATCGAGGAAGTCGAGGCTGTGGATCCGAAGGGGGAGATTGAGGACTCATGCAAGCCAAGATGTGTGAAGCAACTAATTTCGTATGAGGTAAGGAAGAGGCATTTGCGTCGAAGTTTAAGCACCTTTAAGCATTTTTACCAGTTGTAGGAGTGTGCTATCATTGGGGCATCAGTATAGAGATCACTGGAGAGACCACTCTGGATACAACAGCCAAACTCTGTTGAGATCATATATTTTTCACTGTGTTTGATGATTACTGATGCCATCATTCAAAGTGGGAGTTTGTAGACCATTATTGAAAGGGCAGTAAACAACTCCATCTCCATTCGAAAATCAGTGGCTCTAGACAGTTAGCCATGTCATGCTTACACGCAACTTGCGAATTGAAGTCCAAGCGAGTGTCGGAATAGATGAGGTAATGTTGGTAACAGGGTCAGGAGAGGATATGGAATCAGTCTTAAAGGTTTTAGTGTCCTCGACCTTGAAAGGATATGGTTAAGTCCGTGTCATGCTGGCAGCACATGAAAATCTCTCGGTGCAGACGTGTAGTTGGCGATGGAATTGTCTCTCCGTGTCACAGAACGAGAAACACGAGAAGTGTTTTGGGAAATATCAAGAAGAGTAGCCATTATTTCTTGAGAACGTGTGGTGTACTGTTCTACCTATGGACATGCTGTTTTGCAGGCCTGTGTGAAGCGTGTTGAGAGTGATGAGCAGGGACAAAAACATTGCACTGGCCAGTACTTTGATTATTGGGGCTGCATTGATCAGTGTGTAAGTCTTTCAGCAATACCCATTTACTCATGTATTTACAATGCTTTAATAGAACAGTGAATTACACATTCAGTTTCCCATTCATTCGAAGAGAATTTGGCCTCTGAGTTCCGTTCAGTTCCTAAGTACAGTTGATGACCATCCGTGTGTTAAAATGTCATGCGCTGGTTAAGATTCGGAGTCTTTACGGGCGAGGTATGTTTTGTTTTGTTATACATTTGTCATCATGCAGAACCGGAGTTCTTTAGGAATTGCCAGGTCAGATTTACAGCTTAATTCTTATAAACTTTTCATGAGAATAAAGATCGTCTTATGAGGTTCTGTACCTGTAGAGGATGTAGAGGTTTGGTACAGTGATGATTTGGGATACTTTGGTTTTGACAATTGTATAACAATTGTGTTGAGTTCACTGGCATGGGCATCTTGGGTACTGTACAGGCTGCACCCAAGGTCTTTCGCAAGTTAGCATGAGAAGGTCACCTTCTGGGAAATATTATTGGCTCTGCTGAAGGTATGTTTAAAGATTCGCAGAAGAATGACAGAACACCTCCACCCAGAAGACGTATGAACTTGGCTACACATCTGCAACGATGTCTAATTTCTGTTAGTAGGAGCTAGCTAGTTTACGAGCTGGGCATTTTTCTTCAGGAAAGGCAATACAGAATGTGCTAGGATACAGCTGGCTGATTTCGAACAATGCTTTTCTGATAATATGATACGCTGAAGTGAAGGTGTGCAATTTATCAGGAGTAATCTAATCATCTTTTAAGGTGGAAAGCTTCAATTGATATTTCGCAGAGCTTACATACTGATTGAATGTTTGCTGTACTTTTATTTATTTCTAAAATCACTAGACATTCCTCAACAAGCATGGAGTTTTTAACCCCTTAAAGATTTATTGGTAGTTGAAAGACCAATTGAAAATTTGGGTAGATTCCAAGTTCTTTCAGAAGTACATCAAAGATTCTCTTAAGGTGCAATTGAGGTGTTCAATAGTAGAAATTGTATCTTTCAATGTGCTGGGGATTTGAGATTTGTTTTGCTTGAACTTGGTGAAGGATTGGTTGTTTTGCACACTATTAGGAAGTAATGATTGATTTGATAGAAAATCAACACCTGTTTGTTGTTTTAGGTACCATTGGACATGAATTGCAACTTTCAACAAGTTTTTGTACAAATGTGATTTCTATTTCATTGATCTAGGTATTGTGTAGTGTGAAATTTTTTTAAACCATTTTATTTTTAAATCTTTTTTGGAATCTTTAGAATCTTTGATAAATTTTTGAAACCATTTGGAATTTCCTTCAAAGTTTGAATATAGAGGTTGAATTGTAATTAAACTATTTGAATCATGTTCAAATTTGATTCAAATAAATAAATTTGATTCAATTCTAATTTGATTAGAATTAAAATTTGAATCCATTTCCTATTAAATTTTCTTTGGAATATAATCTAATAATTAGAATGTAAACTTTTATTTTGAATTTTTGGATTGCTTATTTTGATAATTTTGATAATATGAAATTTCTAATTAAGAGCACTTTTGAAATATTCTCATTTGAATTTTGAATTTGATTAAAATTCTAAAATTTGAATCAAAATTATTCAAAATTCAAAATAATACACATTTTGAACTATAAAATATTTGATTCAAAGTTCCAAACTATATGTTTAGATTTAATTTTTTCAACATTTGACTTTGAAGTTATAAACTATTCAAGTACTAAATTTTGTACTATTCAAATTTAAATATATAGTTCTAAATTCAAATTGAACTATAGAATTTTGAATTATTTAAAAGTTAAATTCTAATTTTTTAAACTATTTAAACTCTAATTAATTTAGAATTAAACTATTAAAATTTTGAGTTCTGAACTATAAATTAAAAGAATTAAATTTGATTTTTGGCCAAAGTACCTTCTAATAAAATGCTTGCCAATAAATCTAAAAATCTTAGAAAAACTTGAAAAAATTTCCTAAAAAAATAGACTTCAATGCAAAAAAATTCCAATAATTTTTATAAAAAATGGTCAAAATATGAAGAAAAAATGGCCTTCAAAGTCTACTTAATTAAAAAGATACCAAAGTGGCCAACCTAAATCTAAGGTTCAAATCTTGTTAGTGGTAGACTACCCATGTAGCAGTCCTTGCTTAGATGGCAAAATTGCCACGTGGCAAATTCCTATTGAATATAACAATTTTTAAAGCAAAAAAAATTATTTTGCATTTTCATTGTCCAAATCAACAAAATTGAACAACAAATTTTGGTTTCATTTTAACCTTGACAACATGTTTCAGTTAGAATATAGTAGTCTGCTGTAAAAGTGTCCATCTTTTTAAAATCAACCCTATAATTAGGTATTAAATGGACATGATGTAGTCATAAATGGATATGTGACAAACATTAAAAGGATTGAGGATAAAATAGGGGTGTAGTACAATTTGTTAGATATTGCTTTAACCCTTAAACATCAATGTGGACTTTTAGTGTCCAATGGATGACAAATAATCTTTTAGTGTAGGACAAAAGTACAACTATTTATCCTTAGAATTTTGTATGAAATGGAAAAATTTTCTACAGTATTTTGACTTCAAGTGAGTGCTTTTGGATTTTTTTAGACCAATGATTCTTATGGTATCACAATGAATGATTTTCACAATTACTAGTCTATCATTTAAGGTTTAAGTATGAATTGTTGAAGCATGTAGTTGGATTCATTTTCAAATGTAGTGACATGTGAACATTGTATTTATATTGGAAGTTGGCAAGCCAACTACTTTGTTATGGAAAATACAAAGTTTACAAAATTGATTTGAAACAAGGTTGCATTAGGACCTCTACTTGTTATTTATTACAAGTCCACACACTTCTTATTGGGTCTCCCATCTCTCTTTACAAGGTATGTGTGTATGCATTTTGCTAAACCTATTGTCAAGAATAGGCACCTAAGACAAAAATCTTTAAAAATCAATAAGAATAATTCAATAATGTTTGTAAAAATACAACTTGTGTTACATGCCGCATCTATTTCTCTTTGTTTGAAAATTGAACTAAAATCTTTCAATCCACAGAAGCCCATGAAAAAGACAAACCAATCATTAAATGGGCGCTTTTAGAGAAGACTATCTTAGACGAAGTGACAATGGAAAAAATAAATTCAATACAATACATTTGATAGAAATACTATAAGAAACCCATCTTTAGGGAGGTATTAGCAACAAATACAAATGTTTTTCAAAACAAAAGCATGAAAATGGAATTGTGGCCATGGGAGGCAAATTTTGAGTTGGATGTTCTAGAACACATGTAGATGTCACAAGAAGAATGAGTGTGAGTCTTAACTGTGTGACAGGAATGTTTTGAGAGACACTAAAAAAAACATAAGCATGTTTTGTGCAACATCCCCCTTGTGAGTAAGTTAGTAAAAGTTATCAGTGTAGGTTGAGATAAAACACTCACCAAATGTGGAAAAAATAAGAAAAGAGCAACTATGTCGCACACTTTTGAAAAAAAAATGTGACACTTGATGTGGCATTTGAATAACATCAACAAAGATGATGTAGCATGTAAGTCAACACACTTTGACGTTGTCTAAGAATTTAACACTATTTTTTTAGAGGTTAGCTCAAATGTAAAGTGAGACGTCCAAATGTTTTTTGCTACGTCAACATAGACATGGCAAATGCTATGTGATGTTCAAAAGAATTAATCTCATGTGATAGTTGACATCTAGAAAAACATGTGTGCATCACAATAGACATCCAAATAGATAAGACCCACGGAACAATGCACCAAACATGTTATGAATTTCCATCTACCACATTGTTATGTGGCTACCGCATCATGATCTATGTCAGCCATAGACTAAATAAAAGAGTTGTTGACATGGGATTGTCTACCAACATGGCACTTATGTAAATGTGTCATGGGTGCTACATGGCACACTTTTGATACCATGTCTAGACAGATGTTGTATTAAAAATAAGGTGCATTTTTTCAAATTTTTGTGTGTTTTGGCCACATCAATCCAAATGGATTTTATTGAACATTATAATGACATGCATGACATAAGAAAAAATGTATCACCACTTTTTTCAGCTTGTTAAAATAAACGGAAGTTTTTCATAATGAAAAGAGAACATGATTGTGCTCATATGTCAAGGTAACAATGCGCAATTGCAAACCTAAGTTATTTAATAATATTAATAGTATTGTGGCTTTATTACAAAAGACTTGGTACAAAATCACACTAGAATTAGGAATGTAGGCTTTGTAGTGATAGTAGAGTAGAAACCATACTACAACTCAGATGAATATATTGTAACAACTAAAATTGTTTTTAAATCTCTAGTAAGTATATGGTCATGAATAAGTGAGAAGTTATGCATTATATGTCACATGTAAGGTAGAATATACCATGATGGTCAAAAGATCCATCATAGATACTTTGGGAATGACCCCATATTAGAAAATATTGTGACTGTTTTAGGTGAATAAGATAAAGATGTTAGCACGTGAACGCAAAGACATGAGTCTACGAGCCCTTGAACCTAGTAGTTATTATGTATTTACAACCATTTGAAGGTGTTTATAACATAGGTATACTATAACATGAAAAAAGTCTATAAAATAGGTGCCTATAATATTGACACCTATAACCATAAAATGTGTCTATAATATAAATTCCTAAGCTTATGGACTCTTAGATTCTATACTCACATGCTTGCACTCTCCATTAGTAAAATGAGCATTATGTATACATTTTTATTTGTTTTGGGGTAGTTTAGAGACTATTTTGGACAACTCACTTCAAAAATTCATAACAAATCATGCTTTCTAAAAAATATATATATAATTTTAATTGCTCTTGTTATTTCTCACACTTGTCTTGATGTGGAAAAAAAATTAAAAAATTTAGTAATAGTATGAGGGCAAATTCCTAATTTTGACCATGATGGCTTGTTCTACTTTATTCCATTTCAACTTCAAAAATTTGTAACTAATTTTGTAGTTGTCCCAAAGATAAGAGTGAAAAAGGAATACATTAGATGTGACTTTCATTTATTAGATTGCAATGGCAATTCATTATATAATATATTAAGGTGTATATATCCTTCAAAATCCCAAACAATTATAAAAGGGACAATTTTAGAACCTCCATTCTAAAAAAACATGAATGCTTGTTATTCAATCTACTTCCCCTAATTATTCAATCTATGATTTTATTCCTCTCTAGCCAACAACTAGAACATCTAATTTTGGTTATGATCTTCAAAATTATTGCAATTTCATTTTACAAATCCACAATTGTTAGAGTTTCATTTTTATTAATGGATAATAGGAATTATTGAAACAAAGTGTGTACTAAGCCTCCATTAATTTTTTTAAAATAAAAATTCATAGCTTTGTATTCTATTTGGGACATGTTTTTTAGTGTAGTACTATTAAATTTTTTCATGTATTATACTTCACTAGTTTCTCTACTTGTTGAGGGTTGAAATGGATTTTTTTTAATTTCACTTCAAAACTATTGAAAGAATGCATTTCAAGGATGTTATGTCATAAGTCTTGTTCATTTAAATATAGTCTCGTACGGAAAGACTATGACTACTACCACTACCATGACAACTATGAATACTGTGATGATGACTACAATTACAACAACCAAGTTACAACACCTCACAAGTTGATATTCTAATGAACATCTACCTTAGTAAAGTTGAGAATAACTATATATCTTTATAACAATACAAAGTTATAATAATTGGTGGGAGACAATAATACAACCTCTAATTAGCACCAATTATCCCTTGTTTTAACACATCCATTGTTTCAAAGGTCTGATTGAGCACTCATGTGCTGAAATTGAGTTTCTATATCAAATTCCTAGGGGTTTATGTCACCTCACACTATTCACAAGCTGACGTGTGATACTTTTCTTTTTCTTTTTTAACAAAAATGACTTAATTTTTGCCAAATCTAACTTTCACATAAGGTAGTCTGCTCTAAAACTGCCCATGCTTTAGAAGCAATCATGATACACAGGTACATTTTACTTTCTTCAATGTAAACACAAGGTACATTTCAAGAGGTGGTCACTTATAGTGACAAACTTCAAAAATTTGTAACTAATTCCAAGAAGGTCCAAAAAATATAAAATGACTTAGGTTAGATGCCAATTCAATTTTTCTCCCTACAAGAATTTACTTAAAATTGTTTCAAGGAGTTTAGCTTCCCCAAAGGAATCAGCTCTTAAATGATTGCTTATAAGAGCATACTACCTTACGCCAATCTCTCAATAGAATAGAATTACCTGAAGATGACCTCCAGTAATAGAATTCTGGTCAGTCAAACATCTCCAGAAGAAATCAAGGTTGCTGATTTTTGGTGCATGACTTCCTGAATTTTGGAAGAGAATTTTGTATGTACTGTATAAGGGAAAGATCTGCTACACTACGAAATTCCATTGCATGCATTTGTAGATTATAAGCCTGAAATGGGTGAAGAGTTAGGGCTTTTTAGTTTCATTCTACTGTTTTTTTTGTGTTGATTATTTACAGAGAGAATAAGGTAGAAGTGCCCAATACCACCATTTACCCAATTCCATCACCTGCAGGTTGCTCCCATTTCCGTCACTATTAGCACAATCTTATTAATCCATTATCATGATGGCAATGCACTGGGGAGCAGACACATCAGCCCACACTGCAACAAGGGTTTGAACAAGGGTCTACTCACAGTTTTACATTTCAGCTTTGAAAAATCACCAAAAATTCAATTCTTGTTGGAATGCCTTCATTCTTTTTGCAACTGACTTCTCTCAAAGAATTCAATCTCTGAAAAATATGAGAGCTCATAAATAGCTTCTCCAAAGTACCTAGATTGCAAAATCTGTATGGTAATGGGTAGTTCTACCTTACATCTGAATATTTTTCTTACAGAACTAAATGGATGAGAAGTATAATATCTTGAAGCCTTGTTCTCACTTAGTCTTAAAGAGTGTTGTTATTGCAGTCTTAGGAATGAATTTAGACCTAATTTTGAACCAGATTGACATTGCAAACATCACCCCTGACACCAAGTGTAAATATACCCTAAGTTGCTCAAGTTATTCTTCAACCATCCTTCTTGTTGCAAATTTAATTGTACAATAAGAATCTTACAAATCTTGAACATAGAGTTTGTGATTGTGTACATTCACTTGTCATTTGTCTAGGCATTATCCAAAAGAAAGTAGAGACAAAAAAAAATATAAACTAAGTAATCTAGGAGGTCCATAAATGGACAAACATCATATCTAAGTTAATTTTAGACTTTTAAATTGTGTTAAAAAATATAATATATTTTTATTACTTGAAACTATGAATTGTATATCACTATGAAAAATCTCATTCTGTTTCGTGAAATATTGTAATCATTATCATTTTTGTTGCAAAAATTGAACATAAATAAGTAAAATAGCAAAAAAATCTAGATTATTTGAAATTTTTCACAAAATACAAGTAGCAATGGAGATTAGTGAGAAAAAAATTTCAATTGGTTATTTATTTTTTATACTTAAAACAACCATAACAAAGACCTTGAAGTCAAATTCAATTATTAAACCAAATTCATTCTTTTATTTAGTTGAAGTATAAAATTTTAATATTTTTAACTATTGGAAAACTAAATTTTCTATTCATATCATTTTTTTCAATAATTTTGATGGAAGATCAAATTATTGTTACCATAAATGAAGGATAGAATGATAAACATAATTGTGTAATTCAAATTTCAAATAAATTTAAATATATATAAATACAAATGAAAAACACACCATATTGTGTTATTTGGATTTTAACACATGGAGCTTTCAATTTCAACAACTCTTTCCATTTTTCAAATTTTTCAAATTTTTCTAATGGAGTAGAAACAACACTTGTTAAGCTTCATTTTCTTAGTTTAAATCAAGTTCCAAATATAGTTATTTTGAAAGTTACAATCAAAGTTGACCAAGGTGCATCATTTTTTGGATGTACAGACCTTAAAGGATTGAGAGTTGAAACTGAATCCTTGGGGGAGGTAAAGCTTCTTGAAATATTTTTAAGTAAATTTTTCTAGAAAGACAAGTAGAACTAGCATCTAACCCAAGTCGTCTCATATTTTTTGGAGCTTTGTGGAATTATGTACATATTCATACATCTAGAATGTTCATGGACACTACATTGTCTCATCCAAATCATTAATCTATTTGACTATTTCCAATCATGCATTTCTTTCTCTTACAATCATTTGGAAGAACTACCTATATGGGGAATTTCATTCAAATGGTGATATTCCGCATGCCATTTATGCTAGTCAAGAGTACATACGACAACGCTCCTCGACATGTCAACCTCATAGATGTGCCAATTCTGTCCCTAATAAGTCCAAATTGCAATGCAACTCCCATGTTTCTTCACCTTGTACCATCTTTCTATGAATTTCTTCCATTTTGTAGTCCCCCTTTGTGCCATTTTCACGGAATAATTGCCATTTTATTGAAAATTCCCCATTTATCACTTTTCTCACTCTTATTGCAGGTGACATTGGCCCCCCCCCAAAACCCCAAAACTTCATTAATTACACCTTAGCCATGGATTCAAAACATGGTGTAGACAAGACTATAAACATCTATTATATTAAGTACAGATGGTCACGTCCCCTGTCATGACTCGATGTCACAAAAACAGTCACACTTTCATCCTGCTTTTTTCATCCCGCTTTTTCATCGCGTCCCTATCATATTGCATTGTCGTTGCATTGCAATGGCCTCCGTTCTCGTATAATTGAATTGCACAAGTATTGAGTTGTCCCTTGCATGTCTCTTGCATGACTTTTGTTCATTTATTTGAGTATAACCAAATATCAATCATGTTGTTGTTCTTTTTCCACATTGGCAGAATTTTCTCCCTCACAATCATAAATACCACTCTCCAATTTCAGGTTCCTTGAACTGTAGTAGCCGGCCTAGTAAGGTAGGTACACCCAAATGTGCCACTGACCTTAAACCGCCATCTATATTGCATGTACATCTCCAAAATCAGTTCTGTATCTATGTGGAAGAAATGCTTTCAGAACCAAACTTTGTTCCTTAATAACTTTTGCATATAGTATCCAAACGCCACGTTCTCTGGTGCGTTGGAACCTCCTTTTACTTGTCAACAAGAACATATGAAAATTTGACCAGTCTAATAATAGAAAATAAGCTCAGTAGCAAAAAGTGGCGGTTTTGGGTGTACCTACCTTAGGAGATCCACCAGCTCCCAGGCAGGAGAGTTGCAGCACTTTGCAGACAAATGTTGATACCCCATCACTGCTCTCACTCACTCACCTACGGCACTGAGCTGTGTTTCAATACCCATCAGCAATTTGACTCCAAAATGATGTGGCAGTAGTAGCTCCACCTCAGCTACAGGGACTTCCACGTCAGCTTGATGACAACTACAATAAATTACTTGCAATGGGAAGCTGTTGCATGCACGATAACAAGCTTGATAAGTTACCAACGGAAGCAAGACTCGACAGCCTTCCATGTGGAATTCTGGGTGTCGGTGAAGTGCACTGATCAATGGTGGAAGGGGGACGTTAAACCCTGCCCACGAAATGGGCCCACCAAGCTGGATTTACCCCGGAAAATGAAGGGAATTTTTTAAAATTTTTTACATAAATTTTTTTTTTTGCAAATTTTGAATTCATATTTGCAATCCTAAACCCCAAATTAGTTACATGTGGTTTTAAACATACCCTACACTAAATAGTGAAATTAGGTTGCCCCACACTATTATCTCAACATTGTACACTATATAAATATTTACATTTACTGTACAATGATGCAGGCATGTGGGTTCCGTGGGTTGGTGTAAGGTTCATGGCTTGAGCTTAGAAGATGGCATGTGCTTCTATCTAGCCAAGCCAATGAGTCATAAGGTAATTTGCTAGGGTAAGGCAACCTAATTGAAGAGGCAACCTAATTTCACTATTTAGTGTAGATATGACTCAAAATAGGGGGCATGTTTTTACTTTTATCCCCCTGGGGAACCCCAAATTACCCTGTTGGGCCCACTTTGTAGGTAGGATTTAGTGTCTTACTTGATCAATGGTGGAATGGGAGTTTTTTTTTTTTAGAACTTTTATTCTATTGATGATCTGTGGGTTTCATTGGTCCCCGACTCTACATGGTTGCTGGCTGGTCCTAAGGTGATGACCATAAGTTTGCACACCAAACACCAAATCTTTTGCCAATTGATCCTTCGTTGCTACGAGGAGGCAAGTGAGTTTGAAGATGTGTGTGAAAGGGTCACTTGAAGGCACCTCTTTTTGATGTTCTACAATCTCCAAATGTCAAATTCCAATTTTTTTTAAAAACCCTAAAGTTCCATTTTCCCTTAGGGGATGAAATGAATTTGGGGCATGTTCCTACAGTCTCAATATTTGTTGTAATCTTCAAAGAATTTTTTTTGTCAAGATAGTAAAAGACATTAGCCTTGTGGAAATATAATTTTTATTTCAATCGGTGCCCGGTAGCAAAAATTATGGCACAAAAAGCCCAAATTTTAGTATGCTATGGGGTGAGAAAAAAACTTCAAAACAACTTATAGTAAATTCTTTAAATTTTTTTTTGTGTAGATTGTATTTTTATCTACATGGAAGGATTTGACTCATTCCCACTACAAGAAAACAACATCCGAATTGACACATCTTGATTGACAGACAGTGTCCGAATTGATAGAAAATTGAAAGAAAATGATAGCATTCCCTTGTAGTGTCCATTTGGATTTGTTAAGCAAAAGTTATGGACAATCTTATTTTTTAGGCAATTAGAGCATCTTCTTGAAAAAATGACTTGTAGGACTCATATCTAAATTCAATTTTCACAATTAAAAAAAGATAGTTTCACAAGCTTAAGATCTATTGTTAAAACAATCAATTCCATCTTAGAGCTATTAATGGTTTAATTTTTCCTTCAATCTTGAACCTACTTCTACTTAACAATATTTTAATGAATGAAAACTATATGTGTATTTTTTTTTAAATTTCTAGACTCTCAATTCAATTCTTCATCTTATAAACTAGAAATTCAAAATCATCAGAGCAAAAATTTTAAGCTAGGAAGGTTTAAAGCCAAAAATGTAGTTGAGCAAGGTACAAAAACATTGTTTCTTTCATTTTAAATGCAAATATCTTGCAATCTACACAATCAAAATTTTTGAAATTTCTTCCACATTTTCTTACAGTAGTCTATTACAAGATCCTATAGTTAAATATGCCAAAAAGAATCTTTAAAAATTTGTTCTTTGCTCTAGAAATGAAAGTTTTGAGTGTTTTTTGATGGAAAAAGGCATTGGGACCTAATGAGAAATCAAACTCAAGTTGTTTTGTAAATTTTCGGAACTAGAATAGTATTTTGTAAATTTTTAAAGTTGAAAGTATATGGTACCCATGTATGGCACTAGATTCTCATATGGGAATACCTCTGGAGTACAAAATGATTTGACTCTTATTAGTTATGGCAAAAAAACACTTCAACTCCCATGGGTTCTTTTGAGAGATTGTAGTCATTTTAGAAGTAGGGAAATTTTTCCAATCCTTTTGTGTTCTTTCCAAACTTTAAAGTAGATGGCATCAAACAAAAAGAGACAATGTTGGGTGTTCCTATCTTATTGTCAAAGTAATAAAAACACCTTCAATGCACCCCAAAATACTAGGTTAGCAAATAAAATAAGTTTTGAATGCTAAGAGTTAGAACTTAAGAACACCATCATTAGAAGTACATAAAAATGCTAAAAGTAGATTATATAAGAATGTCTACAGTAGAAGCACCCATTTAAGTCCATTTATCCATTGATTCAATATAGAGTTCCCCTAAAGTGTCTTCAAAAGTACTTTGAAATCATCCCTATATTTAATTGTCATTGGTGGATGCTAATTTTTAAAAAATTTCATGTCAAAATCAAGGCAACTTTACTAGAGTGTGGTTTTAGATGCTCTAGGGAGATTTCCTTTGAAAAGTCATAGAAAACCTTATTTAAGTTTATTTACTTATTTTTAAATTCATGATTTGCAATTGCCAATATTGCAAAAAAACATTTAGCAAAAAGTGCCTCCAACTATACTGAATTGTTTAAATGCACATCAATGGATGCTTCTACCTTATATTTAGAATTTGGACAACCCAATAGATCAATTGAAAGTGAGCTAAAAGACATAAATTATAGAGGTCTTGGCAACTCGTGCTTAAGAAGGGAAACCATGCAAATGGAACAGAAAAATCACAATATTATATGCATGATTTTTTTTAATGTGTGATTTGTTGTGGCATGTATAATTTTTTTAGCTTACTTTTTGTAGAGTCAATTATATATTTTTTAAATTCAAATTGGATTATTTTTTATGGAGGTAATTCAATTATTCTTGTGTCTAGTACAAATGGGATCAACAACTTGTCAATGATTCTACTATCAAATTTTAATTCCTTACCAATCAATCAAAAGTATAAAGTATCATTGTTGGGCAATTATGCTAGTATGAAGTATCATTGAAGACACTCTAAGATGGGATCATACATTACTATGTACAAAAGTCAAGTCAAGTATAAATGACTAAATTTGCCTTACAATTATTATTGTGTGCTCTCATATTTTTAGTCACACAAGGATAAATTGTAACTAAAGTTGGATGAAGTTCAATAATGGTATTTGAATATGAAACCTAAAAGTTATAAGAAGTCAAAGTTGAATTAGTAGATTTCAAAAATCATGTCTAATTTTCATGTGTTGATGGCAAATATTGTGCAACAAGTACCATTGCCACATTTTCTTTAGAATTTTTAGGCCGATCTTTATGAAACATGCTTGATTTTGTAGCCTACCTTACTAGAAGTGTGGTCTTGGAGCGATAAGCTATAATATTAGATTGAGATTGGTGCTTCTAAACTGTCATTTTGATAATATTTTATTAAAGAAACTTTAGTTCTTGATATTAGGTGGTATCATTGGATAAATTTATTTTCTTACACTCAAGTTTGACTTGGAACATAGTAGATGTAAATGGTTTTGTGAGAAGAGCATATTGTTTCAAAGTTTGATACTTCTATGGGATTATTTATATATGCCATGTAACATGTCAATTGAAAATGATTGTACGTCAAGTAAGGTTTGATTTTTAATCCTCAAATGACTAAGGCTTTGGAGGATTTGCTTTTATCAATTTAGAATAGGCAATTGCGATCTCAATTTTTTTGATTCTACAATTAAAATTTTGTACATGAATGCGTACAAGTTTTATCTTGAATGCAAGACAAATTTCATAGTACTTGGATCAATGGTTACAAAGTTATCTTTAATTTAGTCTTTTTGTTCTCAATACATGCAAGTCAAGCAACAAGAAAACCTTTTTGTATTTGTGTTTTTTTCCGTTGAATTTCTTTTATGAATAAAAAGAATCCAAAGCAACCTATCAACTTGAACAAGTTGTGAGACACATACTTTTTTGCTAGACTTTTTTTGAAAGATGAACTACACAAGTGCAATGTCATGAATAAAAACTATTTTCAATGAGTTAGCTATAAGATTTTATACTTGGATTAAAAATTAATCAAAATAAACTAATTATTTTAACTACCCAAGTCGAGACCAAAAATACATTTCACTTCATAATTCTACAACTATTTTTTGAATTGGGCACAAATTAAGGCACTAAAAAGCTAGTAATATGAAAAATGTTCTCACCATCATCATCATCGTAATAATAATTTTAAGTTCAACATAAGCTTTCCATATTTTAGGAATTAATCCTTGAAAGGCCCCTGAGGTCCTTCTATACAATCCATATTCAACCTTATAACTTTTCAATTCTAGTTTACTATATGAATTGTGATACATTGTTATTTAAACACTACCATAATCATTAATTTACTATGTTCTGAGCAGTATTTGGTCAATGTTTTTCTAGTCATATACCATCGTATTCAAAATATACTATATAGTCGCAAAGGGCTTTCAGGCCCTTCTAAGGTTAATTATATATACAAATTGTAATTAAGATTAGATAAAGTTCAATAATATCATATATTACCAAAACAAACATATATATATATATATATATATATATATATATACTTATATGACATTGGTATGAATCCAAACATGAACAACCTTACAACCTTACAATTTTAGAGCTATGAAAAACAATTGTTTGTCTTCATTCTTAAAGACTTTAAAGCTTTAAAGTCTTTATTAGGGATGATGAAGAGAGTATTTTGGGATAATGTTTTATCCAAACAACCTCTTTCTCATCCATTGTAATGCTTGAATTTTCAAAAAGAAACTTTTCTTTATGTTTTATTTCATGAAATTGACTACTCAATATTTTTGTACAAAGATATGACCAAGAATTAAATTAGCTTAATTCATGATTGTCATGCCTCAGATCTCAATGAAAAGTCATCTTGTGTATAAAAGTGAAATTTAAATACCAAAAATGAGACATCTCTTCTATTAAGACATGTGGTTTGTTTTGTTTTGTTTGTCACATTGAGATCTCCCGGGCCATGCGTCCCCTGGTCGTGTGCTTGGTACCGTCGGAAAGCCCTCGACGAGGAGGGGTGCACCGGCTTGGTTTCGTGGCGTTCGGACCTATGGTGTGAAAGTTGTGCATTTTCGAGTTATTTTTGGTTCTAAAAAATTAAAAAATTGCTTTTTCTTATATTTTGGTCACAATTTTGGTACCATCGGAAAGCTCTCGGCGAAGAAGGGTGCACTAGCTTGGTTTTGTGGGATTCCGACTCACGGTGAGAAAGTTATGGATTTTTGAGTTGTTTTTGGTTCTAAAAGAATTAAAAAATTATTTTTACTTTTGTTTTGATTGTGGTAACGCCACAGGGCACTCTAGTACAAATAGAAACTCAATGACATCACAATTTTTTTAATTTATTTTTGACTATTTGCTTGATGACTTCATACTCACTTATGTTCCAAAATTGGTCAACCCAGAATTCCCTCATCCACGTCAAGCTGAGGTACTCGAATGAAAATAGTGCACTTTGATCTAGTCTAGTCACTACTGTATTGTGGCTCCCAGCCCCATATAGTGAGCGGGGCTGGGGATGCTCTTCCATTTCTACATTTCTAGAAACTTGGACTGCCAGGACCAGAAACCCTGGGTCAGAACTCGGCGTTTGAATCAAGGAAATTACTAGATTCTCAGATTTCCCTCGTTCGCAAATCCCATAATCTGGGCACTCCTAGACTCCCCGAAATCTAGGATTCACCACCTCAGGTTCAACGCTGCTGCGACGGCCACATGACACATACTCTTGCCAAGCCACGAGGCGGGTGGATTGCCTTTAAGTTCCAGTCTTCGCAGAAATCGAAACCCAGTGCATTTCCACAACCATTTCGCACCTCCCGTACTCTCGAATTCGCGGAACTTCCCAATTTTCGAGGCAGCAATTGCAATCCCAAAACATTAGGTACAAGTAGCCGAAATTACTGCAGGATGTGATGATCTTTTGTGTGTTCTTTTGTGAGTTAACTTACTTTGTTGCTGGCTGTTCGGAATCGGAACTCCATCACTTTCCTGGGTTTTGCCACTTTTCTGGGTTTTGTTCCTTTTCGCCTTGTTCTGTTCGCTTGCGAAAGTGTCAGAGTATGAATGGTGTGCCGCGCCACAGTTTGGCCTGTGGTGAAATCTGCAAGGTGTTTACTTTCTAGCCCCACACAAGTCCACTTGGCTTTGTCAACTCCGTCGCGTGAGTTCTGGCTTGGTGCGCATCATTGCTTTTGGGTTCTGGGTTACATCTTGGTTTAGAATTTCGAATTTTAGAGAGCCGGGTGTGTTTGCTGGTTTGAGATTGTGGGTTTGGAGATTTACGAGCTTGGGAATGATTTGCTGTATCGGGAAGTTTGCAATTCTTATTGTTTCTTTTGGAGTAATGTGGTCGCAGGTGAGGATTTCGTGCGGAGCGCGAGTCCTGTCTGGTTTGTGAGTATGGTAACCTTCGTCTCGCAGAGGACGATTCAAGGAAAGGAAGTGTTGCATTGTGAGAACGGGAGGGGGAACAATGGCGTGACGGCGGAGCTTCCCGAGCTTCAAGTCGCCAATGGAGAACTTCAATACGACAATGCTCTGTCAGAGGTTTTCCTTTGCTTTCTCCGCCTCTGTCTATCTGTCTGATTGTGTCTCTGGAGGTTTTTGCGAACGGAGACCAAATTTTACGTAGTAACCAAGCATTGGATATGTAGAACATGATTATATCTCATACCCCTCTGCTGTCATTAGCAACTCTGATTTTGTGCGACGTCATCAGATATGTATACATGCATTCAGAGGCATGTCCTTTTGGTTTATACGCTTGTATTGCTTTTAGTCATTTGATTGAAGAGGCTCTAACAATTAGATAACCGGTTACAAAACCAGACATAACCTTCTTGGTAGTCGAGCCTGGATGCGGAAACAACATGCCTTGCCACTCCTCAGCATGTTATTTTTCATGAGGATGCTCTACTTTTGCATTACCTAGTCCCTGATACTTATGTTCTGGGTTTCCAGGGACTCATGGTTGACTGACAGGGAATCTATCATGGATATATATTAATTAATATGAATTGTGAAATTTGCTGTGGTGTGTAGGAAGCACAGTTGGATGCAGAGTGGAACATTCGAGCGTGTCCTGCTGCCACCGGGAGCACCAATCCAATTCGTGAGCTCGTGGAGTCCCTGTGCGTCGTCTCTTCAAAGAAAAAGGAGAAAATTTCTTTGGCACAAGGAGACCCAACTGCCTATGGCCACTTGAAAGTACCAGAGGCTGCTGTGGAAGCCATCGTTGCTGTTACCAGGAGTTATGCGTACAATGGTTACACGCACTCGGCCGGATCTCACGAATGCCGAAAGTAAGAGCTTTTTTCCCCTTCGTTCCGTCTTTGCCAGTGCCAGTGTGTGCACATTAGAAGATCTTTTTTTTAATGCAGAAATTGTATTGTTTTAGAAATCAAGCAGCTGTGTAAGAGAGGCTCTGTCCTTGTCCTGCTTAAACTTCCTCAGATATACTATGTATGTATGTAGCTTTTTGTGAACGCAAGCATCGTCCCCGTCGGTCCAACTCCAATAAATGTTTACAAGGCTTTTTGTGGTGGTTTGATTTCAGGGCTGTTGCTGACTACCATTCGTCATCGCTGCCCTTGAAACTTACCGCAGATGATGTCTTCATTACAGTGGGATGCTCCCAGGCTATACAATTGTGTATAGCTGCTTTGGCCACTCCAGGCACCAATATACTCATTCCTAGACCTGGATTTCCTATTTACGAAACGTTTTGTAAGTACTACGGTGTTGCTTGCCGGTTTTATGACCTACTTCCTGAGCGGGATTGGGAAGTGGACTTGGACCAAATCTCGTCTCTTGCAGATGGCAACACAGTCGCATGGATTGTTTGCAATCCGAGCAATCCATGCGGGTCTGTATACAAAAAACAACACTTGATTAAGGTGTTTTGTTAAACCTGTAGCACTCAGTGTGATTTGTAAAATATTAAACGCTAGTCGTCCTAATTGGTAGTTGTTCGACGCCTTCTAACTTGGAAAGTGAGTAGAAGTGAGGAATCGTGTCTTGGCTTGTCTAATTTCTTTTTGTTGTTGTTGTCCTAGATCGCAAACATTGCTGAGAAATTGAGGGTGCCGATAATATCTGATGAGATATACGCAGATATGGTGTTTGACCCAGCAGAGTT
This sequence comes from Climacium dendroides, assembly GCA_950106755.1. Classification (NCBI taxonomy): domain Eukaryota; kingdom Viridiplantae; phylum Streptophyta; class Bryopsida; order Hypnales; family Climaciaceae; genus Climacium; species Climacium dendroides. The sequence goes on from OX467084.1 coordinate 39,386,692, forward strand.
CACCCCAATGGCAGCTTTCTCTCTGAAGGTGCCTGTTTTGACAGTTGGAGGCATTTCGAAGAGATGGCTTGCTCCTGGTTGGCGTCTCGGTTGGATTATCGCTGCTGATCCGAAAGGAATTCTTTCTAGAGGGAAAGTAAGTTATGCAAGCCTTTCGTCTTTGTTTATTAGAAAAACCAACATGTTGCTCAGCAACAGTAACAGCAACAGCGTACAATTGAGTAAATGAGCTCTTCTTGTTTGACTATGTACCTTGGGACCACCATGAAGAAACTTTCGAGTGAATAGGCGCGCACTATTGTGTGGTATTTGAATTAAAATCGAACCTATAAAATAGAGTATCATGCACTAATAGAATAGAGCGGGTGGTGGCTTGCTATTTTGAGACCTCTGATTCTTTTACTGGCTTGGTGCTTCCAGGTAGTCGAGGCCCTCACGAAACTCATGCAGATGACTATAGGAACTTCGACACTTTCACAGGTGGAGTGTTTGACGAGCACGTGTTAATCGTTATGAGACGCATTGTAGACATTCAATTTTCAGACCTTGACAATCTTTGCTTGAATGTGCTGAGGATCTAAGAAAATTTTATGCCGTGGTTCTGAACGGATGTTGAACTTAGTTTGCAATGCTGCTTGAACTTTAACTGCAGGCTGCGGTGCCTGGGATGCTGTTGAACACGCCTTCAAGCTACTTTGAAGATACGATCAAATCATTGAAATCAGGAGCTGAGTTGTGTTATGAACGAGTACAACGAATCACTGGTCTTCATTGTCCTACAAAGCCACAGGGAGCTATGTACATTATGGTAAGAAGCGTTGGATAATTTATTACCAATTCCCGAACAAAGCAGGATTATTGTGAGCTGATCTACTTCGCATTTTCCCTTCGTCACCAGTTTGTGTCCTCTTAGATTCATTTTAGAGTCAATGATTGGAGAAAATATTTCAATTAATGGAGTAATACCAATAACATACCCTATTAGCAATTTTTATGTTCATGTAGGTGAGAATTAACCCCGACGTATTCACGGACATAAAAAGCGATGTGGAGTTCGCTGCTTTGCTGGTGGAGGAAGAGTCTGTCGTTGTCCTACCAGGTGAACTCGGCGTCTTATTTTGAAGAACTCTCTCAACTTTATATTCTCATCTTGACATAACTTTTTGGATCTTTTTATGCTACCCTCTAGTGCTTGAATTACAGTAGAAAATCCTCTTTGGAAGATCATAGCCAAGTAAAAATACTTACAAAACGTATTTTACCATTCAAAATGTAGAGCACGATTCCTTCCTTGAGTTTGGCATCTTTTGCTACTTTCTTAGAGCTTTCTAAATGATTCATTTCAACTTCTGGGTTTTAAGATTTCTATGTATTGAAGTTATATATTATCTCATACATTCAATGGCTGCTTGCAGGTTCTGCTTTTGGCATCCCCAACTGGTTGAGGATTGTGTTTGCCACCCCTCTACCAATTCTTGAGGAGGCTTGGGATCGCATTGATGTGTTCTGCTTACGCCATAGTGCATCCACTCCATACACGGGACCTGAGCTCTACTAAATCGATTTATTCATTGCTCCGGATTTGAATAATTGTCTTGGTTAATTGCCTTTTTTCTAAGGAGAGGATTACAACTAATTTATTTCCCTTTTAAGTATACAGTAGAGGGGGAAAGACCTAGAGAACATGGTGATTTGTAGAAACCTTGTACGTTGGTCCAGCGGTTGAAAGCACAGGATTTTCAGGCAAAACCAATGCTTGCTATTTGCAATTTTTGTTCATTTTTGTATTATATGAAATTGAGTTTATTTGAAGATGTGATAATGTATAAGTTTGACATGTATTTTTCTTGATATTTATAATTAAAATCCAAAAATGATTTGCAACATGGGAAATGGTTGAGGTGTCTTTTTATAAACAACCTTCAATTTTTTGAAAGGTGTATTTTTGACCATCAAAGTTTTCTTCAAAACTTAATTAATTTGAGCACTTAACTATTCAATCTCTTAGGAAACCGTTTCAACTTTTCACTTATACCTTTATACAATGTTCCCTTTGTCTCAAAATAATAAATCTGAGGTTTTCTAGAAAAGGCTATGTTAACCCTTTAGTGTCTAAGAAGCCCAAATTGGGTTTCATGTTTTTTTTAGCAACTTTAGAGATTTTATATGGGGATTTTTAATTATTTAAATAATTATTTATTTAAACCAATGAATGCAATGTTCTTCACTCAAGATAATTATATAATAAAATTGTCCATTTAGATTACACTTTCTACAAAACATTCAATCAAAGTCCACTACTTGAAATAGTGAATTCTTAGTACGTAAAGGGTTAATGTATAAAGTGCTCCTATTTGGATGGAAATGTGTAGCTTTTAATCAACCCTAATAGATGTTAAAGTTTCAAAGTCAACAATTAGCAGACCATATTGAAAAATAGGCTACAAAATTTTCAATTTTCTTCTATTCTACTAATAAATCCAAATTGATGAATTTCAATCATTTTGTTGCCAACTCTGGTGCAAAGAACTTCAATTAGCTCCCATGTTTTCAACTATGACTAATTTTTGTGATGCAACTTTGATTAGTTACTCTCATTCAACTTTGATAAGCTCATGTCATTGTTCATTGATTAACTCATGTGATTCAAAGCTAGTAATTCAACAGGGAGCTTTTCATCAACTTTTGTGATGCAACTTTGATTAGTTACTCTCATTCAACTTTGATAAGCTCATGTCATTGTTCATTGATTAACTCATGTGATTCAAAGCTAGTAATTCAACATGGAGCTTTTCATCAACATTCTCTGATAAGTTCATGTGCTGAAATTGTAATTATTGCCTATGATTCAGTTTCAATTAGCTTGTGTCAATGTTTGTTGATAAGTTTGTGAGTTTAAACTACAATTAGGGATTCAAGTTCGATCATTAAACTTCCAATTGTTGGTCATTCTAAATTGCCCGGTTGATACTATCAAGCATACCCACCCAACATTTCATTTCCATAGAACATTGAAAGATCAAATTTAATTTGAGACAAGCAAATTCAAAAAATGAGGGATTCATTTTGAGACAGAGGAAGTATGTTACTTATTTTCACTTCATCAAATTGGTCATTAGATTTTTTTTTAAATATTGAAGTACTATTTCAAATGAATGAGAAGTTATTAAGAAGAAACATCATCCAAAAGCATTCATCATCTACAATGTAAACTTCAAATTGCCAAGGGGTTAATTGTAGAAGGATGCAATCCTATCACCAAAGTAGTAAGCTAAAACTTATGAGATTTCAAGATAGACTAGTGTGTCCCATGCCATTATCAAAATGTAAGTTCAAATAATTTTCTAATTTTTCAATTCATAAAAACTTTGAATTTCAATAACTTTTACAACATAGGTCTCAATGTCATGAAACAAAACCAGTGGAGAGCAAAGCATGACAAAACCTTGCAAAGAACTTTCTAATAGTCCTAAGAATACAATTGGGAGACACTCGGTCCAAGAGATTTCAACATAACAAATAAAATAAATAGCCCTACTTAAGGTATTGATAGGTGTATTCTTTTGTTTTTATACTTTCAACAATGCTCCTTTACCCAATATAGGATGAGGACTTTTTGACAAATCAAATTCCAACTACTATTTTCATTGACAATGATCTACTTTCTCACTTTATCGCAACAAAGAAAGATGTGGTAACAAATTTTCATTAAGGGGAATCAGAGTTGGTTTGCTAGAGATTCCTCAAGAGATTTGGTGAAATTGTATTCATCTTCTTGCCTACTCAACAATTCTTCAACAAGTTCCTTGAGTTTTGTGGCATGTTCACTTGTTGACTTCACTCATTGAGATTTCAGTGAGTTTGTTGACAAGAAGTCAAGGAAAGGAATTCAATTATGACCCCCTCTGTTGCAAGTGAACTTTAAAGCTTTTATCACCAACACCAATTGTCTATTTAGGCCCAGCTTCCATATGGAGTAAAGGACTGGTGAAGCCTACTGATCAACGGTGAAATGGGAGTTCAACATAACATTGTTCACTAATGTTGGGGGGCCCTTTCGCTTCCTAGAAAGCAGGATTTTCCCAGCTTTGAGTCACACACAATAGCCACTAATATTATGTTACGTAGTTCAACATAACATTGTTCACTAATGTTGGGGGGCCCTTTCGCTTCCTAAAAAGCGGGATTTTCCTAGCTTTGAGTCACACACAATAGCCACTAATATTATGTTACGCATAACATAGCTCGCTAGAACATGCATTGAGCCAACCAATTACTTTAATTACATTATAACTCAATGTAGACTAGACATCTAAAGAGGAATTATACCTTTTGAAGAGAAAAACTTTCTTGTTGATTAACTATATTATGAATTTTTTTGGAGTCCGTATCCAAGTGGGCTTCACCGGCCCCCAACTCCACATGGAAGGCAGGCCTTACAAGGGGGAACATTCAATCATTCTACAACGGAACTGGCAGCAAAAGAACAGAATCCCAACAAACCCCTTCATCACCAACTTCCCGTGGCCCGGTATGAAAACCTCCACACCCGGTATCCGGACTCCCATCAACCGCACAACCTGACGCGGCACATTACTAACATCGTAACGGGCCCGTCAACATTTACCGCATGCAACATAACGAGCCCGTCATTTCTCCATCTCTCACACCCTCTCACCTCACCAGCGTCTCCGGTTTCCCCGCAGCAACGGCGGCGCTCTTTTGGGTCGAGCGTATCACAGGAATCACACCGCCCATGAAATTTCAAGGAATTTCGTAGTGGAGGGCAAGAAATAATGATTGCACCAGCATAATTCCCACTGTGGAGGTTTTCGCAGCGTCGGTGCGGTGATGGATCGAGTTATGGCGATGTGGGGTGGCGGAGCGGCCGTCACACTCGCTTGCGTGCGCACTCCGTCCGTCCGCCTCTCTCGTGTTCAGGTGCGTCGCTGCATTCATTCCTCTCTTGTCGAGATTCCACCGGGGTTTTACATTGCTCAAGGATTTGGGACAGCCATTCTGTTCTTGCAAGAAATTCGGTCGCGTATCTGGACGAATTGCACAGGACTCTGAGAGGTTTACGGTCGGTGCCATCGTGGATCAGTGTTTCTTGTTCTTGCTTGGAAATTGAGTATAATCTACTTAGGAAGCAGGCGACGCCTCCTTTGAAAACTAGCAGAAACAACGTTGTTATGTTAAATGGTATGCAAGCGGTGGTCGAGATTCATGGTAGGGTTTTATTTAGAATAATGTTTGCACATTGGACTGTGGTCGAGATTCTTGGTAGGGTTTATGTAGAATAATGTTTGCACATTTGAACTGCTCCTAATTTGTAGTAACGAACTAAGGTAGAGGTATCTAATCGTCATTCCTACCTGAATGTGACGCCTCAAAATCGTGCACAATGAGGAGATTTTGATTTTGAGACTGTGCATCGCCTCAATATCAGAACTCGCGTTGGTTTTAGGTCATCTTTCAAGAAAACTTTTTATTTTATGTGGTTGCATTCTTTGTTGTGCTGGAATATCTAGAAGAGAAAACACTGGTATGTTAAATGGATTGCTAGTGGTGGTCGAGATTCTTGGTAGGGGTTTTATTAGTATATTGTTTTTACATTTGGACTGTTCCTAATTTGTAGTAACGAACTAAGGTCGGGTTCCTAACTGTCACTCCCACCTAAATGTGACACCTCAAAATCATGCGCAATGAGGAGACATTGATTTTGAGACTTTATATCGGATCAATTTCGGAATTCATGTTGGTTTTACGTCATCTTGCAAGAAAATTTGATGGGGTTCAAAGTATGCAAATCATGCATTGTGTGGTATGTTGGATTTCTTGTTCATTTGCTGACTAGAGTATGCATAAATCTGACCATGGTAATAATATTAACCATGCTCCAAGCTTGAAGTGTTAGTTTTCGGGTGTGGTTAACTTAGTCTCAAGAACTCAGAGGTGGCAGAAACATGGTTGAAGGGTTTTGATTACAGCAGAGGGATAAGGTTCCAGGGTTCGTGGACATTGTGGTGGAAGTGCCGAAAGGTAGTTTTGTGAAGCGATTGCCAGACGGTTCCGTCGATTATGTGGGACCGATGCCTTCTCCATTCAACTATGGCTCTGTGCCTTCCATACCTGCCCCTGATGGTAATTCGGCTTCAAGTCTTGTTGTTCCTCGTTCAGATTTTTTGCAAACCGAGAGCTATACTTCAAAATCAAGCACTATTTCAAGTTTGTGATCAACACTCTCCCAAAGGGCCTGCCAACACCTATTTATTGGATTCACCTCTACTCTCAATGAGCTTTAAGGATAACTCTATGGTCTCATCAGAATGTTATGTTGTTTAAGTGGAAGAGGAGTTGTAATAATATCATTAATCAAGTAAGCTATGTATTTGAGTTTTGAGATTCTGTTCTCTGAGATCAGATTCCTGTTTGTGCAGGTGATCCTTTAGACGCTGTGATCCTCGGTGGTCACCTCCCATACGGCTACACAGGGAAAGTGAGAGTGAAAGGTGTAATGAAGTTCATAGATGCAGGATTGGTGGACGACAAGTTGATCTGTACGCAATTGATACCGGGTATGTCTCAGGGGTTCATCTGGGACATCATGGATTTGAGCGTCGGTTTACATTTGTGCAGACAAGCATTGAGGACAAGACATTTCAAGTTTTCAACCATATATTAGGAAATCAAGCAATGCTATTCGTCGAAAGTGGTCCTTAAGGGAAAGAATATTGACAGTGATGATGTAATGGCATGGATGCGTACATGCTAATACTTTTTGTGGGTGGTTTTGTTCGCTTGGCCATGTTTTGAAGTGCTTCGAAATACCATTAGCTTACGAAATGGTCTAATTAGACAAAATCATTTAGCTTAAATAGATCTATCTGTTTTTTTATGCCTTGTTGTCTTGTCTTGGCCTCAGCTTATCTGGAAAAATGTAAACTGACCTTGAATATTTTTTTAAGTTTTCTTGCAATTTAGTACGAGGTTTAAACATTTAGGTCCAAAGTGATTCTTATATTGGCTACTACCGTCATGCTTGTTTGTATCCAGTGTGCAAGCTAAATTGACAATTTTTTGTTGTACAATGAGCAGGAGCTTTGAGTAGGTTTGGCAAGCAAGGCGAGATTGGTAGCGAGCCAGCTTCAGAAGAGCTGACAATGCTTGACCTGTTTGCACTCACCTCGTTTTTCAATGTGTATGCTGCTTGCAAAAGCACTTTGAATATCGTAAGAGGTAAATCTGGACGCACAGTTTATGAAGGATGGGAGCTATTTGAAGCATAGACTATTTGCATTCTATGTGTAAGTACAATAATGAATGTCAGTAGTGCCCAAAATTGAGGGTGTGGCATCTCTTGCACTTGTCTAAGGTCTTGTTGGGAGTGGGATACATAACAATTGGGAGCATTCCCCTTCCACATGATGTTTCCTTGAAAACATGTACTTGAGGTAGGCATGTAATATAGTTTTTTGAGTTATCTTCATTCATGCTACTTCTTCAAATTAAGATGCTCTACGGGGGTTTTCCTAGCATGTGGCATCATCTTCATGACTACACAATATTATTAATGTGGATATGGTTGTAATAGTTTTTAGCAAGTTTAACCTTTAAATGTCAATGAGGACATTTGGTGTCCGATGGATGACACAAAATCCTTTTAGTAGGACAAAAAAGCAACTATTCATCTTTGGAATTTTGTTTTGAAAAAGAGAGGTCTTCTATAGTAGTTTGACTTCCAATGAGTGCTTTTGCAATTTATAAGTGAATGATTTATGTGATAATCAAAGGGATTATTTTCATAGTCAAGTCCATCCTTATAGGGATAAGAGATTTTTTGGATAATAGTTTGAAATCTTATTGAAGTCTTTATGCAAATTTCAAAGTTAGAGGTTGTAGACTATTATTGTGGGGATGGCAAATAATCCCATTTTCCTCAAAAGATATGTTGTAGAGATTTAGCAAGGTTGTGCATACACTATTTGTTGAAGAGTTTAGCTGATTTTGTGAACAAATTCCAAGTGTATGGAAAAATCAATACATGAGATGGGATTAGGTTCCTCATGGTTCTAGATCTTCTCTCTTCATGTCATAACTTTATACAAATATGTATATATAAAATAATGTCATTCTTTACCCCCCCAAAAGATAGACCTATGACCACTAACCACTTTTGAACTTCAAATTCTTCTTTGAAACTTTGTCTTCTATAAGTATTCAAAAAAGAATTTGTCTTCTATAAGTCTTCAAATATTTTTGTGAAATCTAAAAACTATTTACAAATTTTTTAATAGAAAGTGAAAAAAAATTCAAATCAAATATAAAATATGTTTACAAAAATATGGAATTCTTTCCATATATGTATATTATATTCTAGAATATCATTGTACACATATCATTCTAAAATTAAAAAACCATCATTCATGGTTCAAAATTCAAATTTTAAATTACAATGACATATTAAATTTTAAGAATTTTCAAATCAAGATTCAAGAGATTTGGCAGTAAATAAAGGTGTAAAACAATCACTAATTTATTATTATGATATATCATTATTATTAGAAAAAGAAAAATTTATAAGATTTAGATGTACTATCCTTTTAGATGGTCATCTTAGAAGATGCTAAGTACAATATGTACACATTGAATCTCTTCAATGTAATAAGAACAAATAGATGGTTGTAAGAAAATGAAAAATGAAAGATTATCTTTCAATAATTGTCTAATTATCACATCAAGTGCTTGGACTAACAAAAGGTTGGTGATTTTGGCCAAAGTTGCCCACCTATTACAGTTGGCCATTCAAACAATGATCTTGATGTCCCATTATATATGAGAGCTTCTTTGACCTTCTAGTGCATGGTGAAGTCTTGACAATGTTTTCTATATGGTTCATCTAGAGAATATACAAAATTATTTGTTTGGGCATTCATGTCCATAGCAACAATAATCTTAATCACTTTTTAACCACCATGAACATTCCAACCACCTAAGAATTTATCTCCATTGTACATAACATGTTTTGCAATGTTCGGGACTATTGAAGGTTTGTTTGAGGAAACAAAAGTGGTTTTAAGTTTTGAGAGAAAATATGAGTGAGCAAGTGTGGAATCGATTTGTCCAAAGACTTTACATACAAACTTTTGAACTTGAAGGGAACTATACATACAAACTTCTAAACTTGTTACCTCAATAAGCATTAAGATCTCCTATATGTCACATGGAAATTTCACCTTCTTCTACATCCTCAAAGGGAAATATTATAATGATGCTAGACATTATTAAGAACATCTCCATTGGCACATGCCAAATTTGATGCACTAAATGTTCACATTTATCCTTGAAAAGCCCTCAAAATTCTTGTATACAACCCATGCTCACCAAATGTGCTCCAAAATGTCTATTAATCAATTATCAAATGGAATATAGCATTAAACATACTAAACTTAGGATGAACAATGTTTGAATGGTCATTGCCTAACTTGCTAGGAATAAGTGTCATGAGAATATTTGGAGAGCCCAAAGGATTTGTCATCCAAGTTTGGTGCATGTGAGATCCTTGGTGCATGCAAGTATATATGCTTTAAGTCTTTAGAACATCTTTTGTAAAATATACTTTTTATGTGTTGGAATAGCCAAAATGTTGGTAAGTTAAATTGAAATTATTTGATAATAGTCCCAAAGTTAAATTTATATATTTTTTATTATACATTATTATGTTGTATGAACTATTGTAGAAATCTTTTACTAGTCCCTGCTTGCAATATGTACAGGTTTGCTTGTATTGTACTATCATGAATTACTGCATACTTCCCATATTAGAATAATAAGATATCTAAGATTCAAAAATCATATTTAGTAGGCTTCAAAAAGATACATTGGTTAGCATTCACCATGGACACAGAAAGTGGAATTTTACAATATATTCAACTTTCAAATTGCACTTTTGACTCTCTATATTGAGTGCAATTGTTTTTAAAGCTTCACATTCAAAGACCAAAAAAAGAGTTGAAAAAAGTTTCAGGTTATTATTAAACCACAAATAAGATAATTGAATAAAATGGCTTTATTTTGTTTTTCAATCAAGTAGTCGGTGTTTGATCAATGCGCACAACATTGATCAATATCATTGATGCAATTGACATTAATGGATCAAATTGAAGGCTTTAAAGAGGAACCCTCTACCTTGGATAAAATTGCAAGGAACTCGTGACCAACACAAGGGCAAAGCAAGTCTGAGAAGAGCAAGGTATATGCACTAGAGTTGCCACTTGAAATCAATGAGGTTTGCACAATTTAGATGGGGATTCTTAATATACACACCTTATAAAATTTTGCTAACACACTAGCATTTGACTGTGCACTTCCACTTAGCCCTACGAGGTGTATTAAGGTAGACCAATCCATTATTGTTTGTAACCCAATTCCATCAATAGACCAGTCCAATTCCATCACCTACTTTTGCCCCAATTCTCTTCATTCTATGACAAAATTAAAAAATATTATGAAAAAATTAGGGATTTTATGACAACAAGGAAAAATATGTCACTCCATTAATAGAAAATATTTAGTTCTTGATTAGGTAGTTTTAGGTTGTTTATGGGATGTTCATGGCTCTAGTCTAAAAGTGGTTTTGTAATTTCAGGGCTGAGCACTTCAAAAATTCACAAAAATTACAAATTTGATTGGAAAATTATAATTCCACTTGGGTTTGACTCATGAAACAAGCACACCCCTCTAAAAAATAATATGCCCCTCTTGGAATTGGCCCTAAGATGTCTAGATTCCAAATCAGGGTGGCGATAGGCTTGTCTACCTTAAATACAAACGGTGAACTACGTGAATGGTAATACAATCGTACCAAAACATAGTAGAGTTTGGGACTTGACATGGGAAGTTGAACCATGTAAAATTTTTCTATCACAAAATACCTACAATTCCGGGTTCAAATTTTAAGGATTGTGTTTTTGGTAACTAGTTTGGCATTTTTTTTTTCAACATCTTGTGTTTTGATTGAGCTATAGCCGAAGGTGTAATTAACCTAGTAAGGACACTGCAAACCACTATGGTTTGATGAATAATTAACCCAGTAAGGACATTGCAAACCACTACGGTTTGATGAATGACTTCATCATTGATTGTAAAAAAAGTGAATGTACCTATTGGTTCAATAATCAAAAAGTTTTGGTGACTACCTTGATCATAGGGGTTGCATCCTTATAAGGTTAAAAGGGCTATTCATTAAAAAGGGCAAATTTCTTATGATCATTTTCAGATTTAACAGTAATAAGTTTGGCCAAGAAGAAATCTGCAACAACCCATCCAATCTAGCTAGAAAGATTGCGGATTTCTTTTCATGCTTTGATTCATGAATGTGGGAGAGTTTAAAAATCAGAGCATAACACTTGCATGTTATGCATTGAATGGTCAAAATCATTGAAAACCGTCATTTTAATGAATAGCCCCTTAATTAAAAAAAATGTGGGAAAATTGAAGCGGAGATAGCGAGAAATTAATGCCATTCTAAGGAACTATGACAAAAATAGCACCCCTTACATAATCCATCCTAAGAGAAAACCCGCTGTTGTAAAGCACAATTCTCGTAAGAAAAACTAAGATGCAGCAGAAGGACCAGAAAATCCAGCTCTCAGAATTTCAAATTGCAACATGGTATACTCAAATATGTCCCTAAACTCGAGCAAGGAAGAAGGATTTATTCTGGAGGTGCTCATGATTATTCTGTAGGTGCTTTACGACACATTTCATCAAGAGAGCATTTCCAAATCAAGAATGACTTCAAAGATCCAACCTCCTCGAAAGCACGACCTCAAGCCCACCTGCACAAGAAGCTCTGATAGCGCCATGGCTGTCATTTTCTCCTGTGAACAAAGCACGTGAACCATGCACAATAATACTTGGCACAACATGCCGACAATATCTCACAGAAAACAAACCGCGTGAACGTATGATTTGAAAATTTAGCACACCTCTTGCACAACCCCACTGGGAGAATTGAAACCTCCAACTGCTGCAATGCACAGATGAAGCAGGTCGTAGGGCTCTACAAACTAGAAAATCCAGTTCTCAAGTCATATTAATTGCAACACAATGTGTACAAACCAAAACTCAAAATCTGATGAATGATTCCTTCTGTCACTAGAATCATTCATGGTAGACGTCTAACATGAAACAGTAGAATTCTTGCCCAATTCAAAATCTCGAGCTGGGGTAATGCAAAAATTAAATCTTGCTAAACGAATGAAGTGCAGCAGCTCTTAGCTAAGGTTTCAAGAAACCAAATCCTCCAATTTTCTCAATTCCTTTTGAATTGCAACAAGGTGCACACAAACATGTGTCAAATCTCAAACGCCACTAATAATTTCTCTACTGAAACTAGGTGATTCATTCCACGGTCCATCAAAAAAGTATTTCCAAATTGAAGAATGATAGTTCATCTCATCTTGAAAGCGCGATCTCAAGTCCGATGCACAAGAAGCCCTATAATTTGCCACGGCTGCCATAGTGCCATATTCTCCCGCGATCACAACACTCAACGTCTAGGAAAAGAATCGATCGAGAGACGAAATAAAGGTGTTCCGCATTCACAGTTAAGATTTTGCACCGGCAATGCAAGGATCTCTGCGACTTTCACACACCACACCCACAGCTGCGCTTCAATTCAGGCGGCAACTGCGGAAGTTGGGCAACAAGGATGAGTTGCATTCATCTCTGGATGAATGCAACTGGAAGGGGCCCGCCGGCATTGTTGAAGGGGCGGGACTCTCAAGTGATCAGATCTGCATTGGAACGCCATCGACGTCTAAAGATGAGGTCCTGCGAGGTTGATCTCAAGTCCCAAGGCTTCCAGCGACCCGCCGACTCAGCCAGGTTGACGTACGAAATGAAATTCGGTAACTCTTAATGAGAAGTTGAGGAAGAGGGCTCTGTCAGTGAGGTTCTTCAATAAGGTCAGCACGGGTTTGTTCAGTGATTTGGAATCGAACCTACAGAATCATCCATTTCCCACATTCATCCAGTACTCTGTTGCAAATATTTTGTGTCGTTGCAACAACTAAGATAAAAGTAAAAGTAATCTTTTTTATTTTTAAAAACCAAAAATAACTAAAAAATTCATAACTTTCACATTGTATGTTGGAACACTACATAACAAGGTCCATGCACCCTCCCTTGCAGAGAACTTTCTAACAATACCAAGAACCTGATGGAGGGACTTAAGTTTAACCTTAAACTTAATTGGATTAAGAAGATGAAGAGTAACTCCAATCCTTTTCTTTGGATAGGTGTAAATTAAGGGCATGGTCATGGTGTAAATTAAAGACATGGTTAAGGTGTAAATTAAGGGCATGGTCTCATTAGTAAGGCATTAGCACTTCGATTAACCCCTAAATGCCCGAGGCACCAAAATTTGGTGTTTACAAAACTTTGAAGTTAAGTAAAATCTTACCAAATTGCTATTTTTAGTAGTTTGTATTTTTGGAAAGTTCTTCTTGAAGTTTAATTTTAGCATCAAAAATCCGATCTTGAAAATAAATGATAGTGATTTTTCTATTCACAATTTTGTGCAAGGGTACCCATTGCAATCTTGACTTTCCGTAGTATTGAGAGCTCTTGAAAATGAGCCTCAAACACACTAGATCTTGGAGAAAAAATCACATTCAAAATTCATTTAAAAAAAATGTAGAGTAGATTTTAAGAAGCCATAAATTGATTGGGGTTATACATGTTAGGCTCTTTAACCTCTTATTTTTTTGGTCACCAACTTTTTAGATTTGACATGCAAAAAGAGAGTTGAAAGATTTTCATAGTTTTAACACCCTCATGGTCAAATATTATAATCTTTCACTCCATAAGTGATATTGTTTTTTTTTTTTTTCCTATGAGATCTCTAACATGTCTAGTTTGAATTTGTATGGTTACAAATCAAAAAAAATTGATGCAACTTATCAAAATGTTGGCATTTTGTTCAATTTAGAGCAAATTCCAAGAAGCTCAAAATAAGCCTTGGGCATTTAGGGGTTAAGAAGGAGCTTCATTTATATCATTAGTATTCCTACCTATATGGAGGGATGAAACCTAGAGTATCTTCTTCTATAGCTAGACAATGGCAAACATGTTCAAAGTGGTCTACGTGAACTCTTGAATGATTTCTAAAAGAATAAGATTTAAAAATGAATCAATAATGCAGATTAATTTGAAAGTTCAAAGTTATAGAATTGAATGAAAATGAGGCATGTGTTAAAAGTGATAGTGACATAGTGGGGGCCACTACTCAAAAGAATGTACATGTTTTGTAGTAGGCAAACATATCAACAACAACAAATAATTTTTTAAAAATACATGTCAATTTTTTGGGAATGTTTTAGAATTTTTTAAAATAATTTAGAAAAAAGAATCATAAGGAGTCTTTTTATTTTTGAGCACATGTTAAAACTAATTTTTTTTGAAAAAATAAATTATTCAATGTATATATGTGGACCATACTATCTTCAATGAGTTTGGGATAAAGTTGCAATTATGGAGTCATAACAATAATAACATGAAAGTAAAGATCTTAAAGAGAAACAAGTAGTGGTAAAGTAGGACTTATCATCTAGATAATATATCATTGTAGTGACTTTAGTTATAGATTTCTAATATGCAATTATAGAAATGGTGTATTCTATAGTTGTCAAATAGGATTTGTAAATTTATTTAAATTAATAAATTAAACCTAGTGGATTGTTTTGAAGATCATATAAAAAAGAAAAAACATAAACTATTCAATTTTACTTGGATAGGGATGCTTGCAATTAGCCACTTGTTTTTTTTATAGATATTTGGCAAATTTTTTTACTAGATATGAAACAACCAATCCTAAACACTATAGATTTTGTTTGTTACAATTTTAAAAAATCCTAATAGAATTTTTAGAGAATGTTTTCTAATTTTGAATTGGTGACATTATTAGAAATCATTCATATAATTTTCCAAACATAATGTTATTGCCACATTTAGATGAATGTACATAAATTTATATTGACATATAAAAATTTTATTCATGATTTATTGATATTTATGGATGAGGATAGCTCAATTACTCCAATTTACCTTGAAAATTGAAAACGAAGATCATTGTTGTATGTAGGGTTTTATTGAGCAAGAATTCATTCATTGAAAAAATCCTTTTGAAGGAATTCAAGTAATATATGCCTATTTTTGAATGGACAAATTGTTAATTTGTATAGAATATTAAGACAATCTTGCTTTTATTGGATAAATATATTCATCTTTAGATGAACAAAGGATGTTTTCATCCATATGCTTATTTTTCATCTATGAATATGGCCTTAATTAAATAGCTTCATTACTCCACCCCAAATTAGTGAATCAAGTAGCTAAGGTAGAAGCCCCAATTGTCAACCACACACAGTAACCAACCTATAGGGTGCCCAATTTTCAACCTTAGGCTAAAACTCAAGTTTGGAATGTTTTTTTTGTCCTTGTCAAGGCCGGGACTAATAAGATTACGAAACATGTTCTGAAGCAATGAGCAAGAAAGTAGCAAGTAATTATTCAATGATTAGAATTGGAAGACTCTAGAGATCAACAATACTTTTTGGCTCCCAAAATTTCCAGTAACTTCAATTTCTAGAATAAAACTCTGATAATTTGGAATCTCCATATTTTCTATCTTCCTACATGGCAAAAATTTCCATCACCTCATACTCCTCACCATCTACTCTAAAATTGTTTAAATGATCCACTATTGGTGCTTCTACATTATGTACTACAGAAAATTATTTCTTTCTAGCAATCATTCACTTTCTCTATATAAGCATCTACACCCTTTCACACAAGAGACTATTCACCAAATTCAACTTAGATGGTTTGTGAAAGCAACCTTTGCTTTGTGAATTGCAAGTCGATCATCCTTCACTTTCCATATGCAACCTTCAAGATATAACAACAACACTAGCTTTTATGAATATTTGCTTGCAATTCTTTTGCTAGCCCTCAACAACAACTTGCCAAAGTATACTAGTCCAATGGTAGGGTTCTTTTTTCTGAAAAAAGATGAACCTCTTGAGTGCCTACTAAAATTATGCCGATATCTAACTTACTACCTAGTGTGTGAGTTTGAAAGAGTTTGTTCCAAATTTTTCACTTGGTGTATAACTGATAGGAGACTTCATGTAGGCAAGTCGCGTTACATATTGTTAAGGCCACATTTGAAGAATGTTGGTACAAATGCTAGAAGATCCTCACATAACATTGTATAACTAAGCAATGATCAACTTCATGTTCAAAAGTTATTATGCCTCCTTAAATACAAGAAAGGGGCTTAGTTAATTCAAAGATTGGGGTTGACTGAGGAACCATATGAGACAGTTTTGTTTCAATGTATGTTCCCCATATTTAAGGATGCAAAAAAATCCCTGCCTCATTGGGATACAATGTTATCCATATCTACATCCATATATCGTTTGTCAATGCAAACCTTCTTCTTGTTTGGTGCACTTCAATGAGAGTTCCTAGCTCCACTCTCTTAATAGGGGTTGTTACACCTTCTCCAAGAAGCAGAATTGTATGAAGTTAGAGAAATTGGCGAGAGAAAAGAGTAGTCAATGGGGAGCCATTTTGCATTCAGAAGGTATGACCCCCCTTTCTGCTAGTTGGAGCAATTCTTAGAGAATGCATTAACTTCAAAGGTAGATGGGAGCTTTGCAAACCACACACGACCAATGAAACTAAAAAATTCCTCGAGAAATTTTTCTTTGAGATTGTTTCTTCACCTTTGAACTAGAAGAAAGGCCCTTCAAAATCTTTAGGGAATGAATGCTACGCAAAACATGGACAGCCTCACAGAGAGCGCCATGGGTTCAATCATCCATGGATAGAAGTGCAACTATTCATCCTCAAAATTTTGCAAGAAAAGGGGGTCTTCTACAGCAGATTGTCTTGCAATGAATGCTTTTTTAAGCCAATGCTTCACACGGTCATAAAAACTGATGATTTCCAAAGTCACCCCCTCATCCTTTAAGGAAAGTTAATGAAAGTTTGGACCGTCCAAGGGAAACGGACGGGTCCCCGACCACCCCGGCGATGTCAGTCCCCGATCCAGTAACGAATTATTCCCCGTGTTGACGTGCCACCCCGGTGAGCTGGATCCCCGGCAGTTCCAGCTTTTAGCAGTTGCGGGACTTCGGGTCACTCATTGCGCGGGGCTCCCTCCCTCCGTCGCACCTTCGTTGTCCGCCCTTTCAGCTTTGAATCCCCTTCTTGCGATCAATCTCCGCTGCACTCTCGTCGTCGTCGTCGTCGTCGTCGCCACATCGGTTGCGCACGAACTTCTCGCTGCGCTTGTTTCGCCACTTGCAGTCCGTCGCAAGCTCCGTTTGCAACTTGACCTCTCGCGGGATCCGTCGTGGCCAGGGGATTTAGATCGGGACAATTTGCGTTGGGAGAAGTTCCTTGTCGTTCACATTGCGCGAGCACGCACTGATTCGCACTGGGTCGACACTAGAATCGAATTTCGCAATCGGTTTCGAGGCTATGGTGTGGAAGTCAACGTGAGGAATCAAGTTCTCTGTTTTGCGTGTTGGATTTTGAAGGAGATTTGGTTTGGGAAATTGTGTCAAGATGATGAGATTGGACGATTCGCGCGAGGCCGGACTGCTGAACCCGTCCACGCAGTACGCCAGCTTGGAAACCTCCATGCGGATGTCGGAGTTTGACATGCCGATGGGATCCAGGAGACCCAAGAGCCGGTCGCGGTGCTACGTTGCCAGCGTGTGCATTGTGCTTGTTGTGGTAGCCGCCATCGTTAGCGTCTCTGTCGTGAAGACGAAGGGCAACGAGCCCAGCGACGAGACCAATAGCCCTCACATGCGGAACAGCCCCCAGCGGAGCTTGGCGCCAGCTCCGAGCCCTGAAGTTGCTTATACTCCTGGAGCTTTCGTCGCAAGCGCTCCGCCGGCCCCTGTTGGAATCTCGGAGCCTGTGTCGTCTCCTCCGAAACCATCTTCTCCGCTACCGCCGCCTCAATCAGCCCCTCCTAGTCAATCAGCTCCACCACTGGCAGCGCTCGCGCCGTCGCCGTCCTCGGGGACTTATCACCTACTTCAATACGATGTCGTCTGCAACATGACCATGTGAGTCAATTCCCATGTTATTCAATGCTGCAAAATCTCAGATTTCGTAGTCAGATTGCTTCACCCGCACCTTCACAATGCACACGACGGAGCTTCCAGGGAATAGCGAGTCTCGGTTGCATTTCCCATGTCAATTCCCACGTCAATCATGCAATGCTACAATATCTTAGATTCCGTTGTCAGTTCGATTCGTGTTCACAGTGCACACGGCGGAGCTTGCGGGGAAGAGTGACTCTCGATTGCATTTTTTAGGGTTTGCCTCTCAGGGTCTTGTTTTGTCATGAGTTTTAGGTTCCGCATCTTGCCGTGGAAATTTCCGGTCATGTTCACGTAACTCATCCTGAGAATGACACTTTCCCTGATCCCGCAAATATTTTAGATCGATGGGCAAAATTTAGATCGATGCGTGATTAGCTAATAGCTGAGATTGATAATGCAAGTCGTTTTCGTTTGTCGCATTTTGGATGGTGTCTCTATTAGGGATGCTTATTGTTTGTGGTGTTGTTTGTTTTCTTGTACCAGAGATCCTCCCGTCTGCCTCAACTTGTTCGCGAGCAACCCGAATTCCCCCAAAGTGGACTTCCAGCAATGGACCATCATGACCATGCAAGCCGCCGAGCAGGCGTTGAACGAGTCCTACACCCTGGCCACGAGCCTGAACGACACCAACTACGACAACGTCGCTCTGGAGCAATGCATTGACGTGTTCTCCGAGTCCCTCGTACTGGTGAACGAATCCATGTACATGCTCGCCAACATGGACGTGCAAAACCCGGGCGATACCGCCGCCGACATCCAAGTGGCGCTGAGCGCGGCCATGACGGACCACGACACATGCCAAGACGGCATTTCCGATGTGGGTCCGTTTCCTGGGAGCGATCGAATCACGGGAGCACGGGCTCGGCATGTAGATACGCTGTTGAGCATTTCGCTCACTTTCGTCAACGAGCTCATCGCAACGTCGGAGGATCCGAATCATCACCGACGAAGGCTCTTGGAGGTCGCTTCTGCTGCGGTGTTGGGGCGTCGGGGACTTCTGGCAACGAGAGACTCGCAACCAGTGTCGCCCGGCAGAACATTCTTGTAGCGGACAACCTTGGTTTTCTTTTTGTATGTGGTGAGTTTCATTGTTCTGGTTGTCGTCAAGTTCTATGAAGATAGGATTGTGGGTTTGCGCCGTAGGAGATGAACAACTGGCATCCTACTAAGTGAGTGTGATGGGGAGAAGGAGCTTCTCATCTGTAGAGTATTTGCTGCAATTGCAGCTCCGAGAGTTCACGACAGGCTTTGCCAATGTTATGTACAATTATTCCGATTCTTTTCAATCATCTTATTGGAATCGCGAGTTTGCATTGATCATTTATTCAGCATCTCGCAGCTGTTTTCTCTTGTACCTCACTTGTGAAATGTTGACTTGCACTTGCGAGAGCCTGTACTGAACAATGAATTGCATCTCAAATTCATTTCTTCTATCATATTCTGCTTCCGTTCGAACTGTGTCTAGACACTGTCTGGGAGGAATGAATGAACCTTACTACTACGAGCTACTGTTGTCACCCGTTTTCCAATTGATGAAATCAGCTGTTTGCAATTTCAAAGGAGCAAACCAGACAGAACTGCAAGGTCTGATATTTATCAGAGGTGTGATGAGGTTAATCTGTTAACCCCTGAACGTCACACTAAAAGTCAAATTCAAAGGGCTGTAACTTTTGCATCCAATGTCCAAATTCAATAAAACTTGTTGGAGAAGTTGCGCATACTAGTCTAGTTTGTGTGATAAAATTTCCAGATCAATACAAGATGTACAATAGTTTTGGGAGTCAATCAAAGTTCACAGGTTCAATTTGAGCTCACCAAACTGCATTTGGTGGCTGCAACTTTGGGGGCTTGTATCTTTGTAATCTAATTTTTGTTTTCAATAAAATTTGTTGGGTTTTGTTTCTACTGAAGTCTAATTGTTGTGGTAAAGTTTTCCTGTCAATCCGAGTTGTTTTGAATGATTGAGCAATTCAAAGTTCAAAATCCAGACATTGGTGAATTCCAGTGAACTTTGGCGACCTATTACTTCTTGATACAATGTCCAAATCCAATAAAACTTGTTGGAGAAGTTGCGCATACTAGTCTAGTTTGTGTGGTTAAAATTTCATAGCAATCCAAGAAGTTATGAGCGACTGAGAAGCATTTTAGTAGAAGGAGGTTCAGTCATAGATGTGATTTTTTGTTACTTTTTTCACTGTTTTCTAACATTTCAAATCCATTTTGCAGACACAATGATTCATTTGAATGATATTTTTATCACCAAATTTTATATATTCTGGTTTTGAATCACTTTGCAGTTTAAAGTTTTTTCATTTGAGTAGGTTTAGAAATCGAATTTCACCTCCAATTGTGTTTTTAAGAAAATTTCAACACCTTTTTTCAACACTAAAACATTATAATCTTTCAATCTATATGGTCAAATGACCCCAAATTTGTTCCACACCATCTACAACATACATACTACAATATTGTACGGTTGAGATCTTCATACCTTACTCTAATTTTTGACTTTTCAGACTTGCAAAGGAAGGCAGTTTTTAAGTCTGGTTGGACCTCTAATGTTTAGGGGTTAAGGAGTGGTCGACTACTTTCTAGTTGAAATTGACTCTTCTTCATTGGTAGTTAGAGTTTTAGAATGAATTTGGATATGGACAAAAGGGGACAAATGTGAGAATTGGTTCAAGAATCAAGACAATTTGTGCTAGCATGTGGTTTATTTGTGGTTTTGTGGTTGAAAAAACAAACAAAATATTGATTGAAAATACAGAAATCAATATGGAAATCAATGCAAAATTTGTCATGCATTTACTACGGAGCTCCAAGCATTCATGCCAATTCCATTGGTATGGTCAAATTTTTGGAATGCATCACCAAGTTTTTGTTACACCTCCAGAATTGACCAAAGTTCTTAATGTGTTAATTTAAGCAAGTTTTTGTTACAAGAGACTCAAATTACTTGCTCTAGGTGTGGGTGTCAGATTTAAAATGGACCAAAGTAGTATGCATACCACTTTGTTGTTGGCTATTGTTCAATTGAGGAATTGGATTGCAAATGTATATTGTTGTTGTCAAAAATGTTTTTTTTAAGATGGAAGATTGGTGTATGTGTCCTTGGAAGTACTCACAATTTGAAGAAGAAAAATGCGTGTTGAGGCTGGCCATCAAAGTAAAGTCCCTTGACAAGGGTATCATGAGCTCTATTACCTTTGTTTGATTGGGAGAGATTGTGATGACAAAATTGAGAATCTGAACATTCTACTTGGGGCATGAATAATTGTTTAAAGTGGTGTTGGAGGAAACATGTCTTTGATATTTACTTGTGCAAGTTATTCCCTAAGCAATCTTTATGCTTGACCATTTTGAAGTAGTATTTAATCTTCAAACAATGTAGAAGATAATAAGTGTCCAATGAAAAGAGAATCTAAAGAAACAAACAATGCACCTATTCATAATTTTGGGATAATATATAATTACCTTGGTGGTAGAACCTCATCCTTTCAACTGAAATTTGAAAGACATCCTTGTGCTTCCCCATGAAGTTCAATCCAGAAAATTGCCCTTGAATATGACATTTTAGTCTAGACTTTGCTTTGAACAATATCAACAATTTTGGATCTTTTATTTTTTTATTAAATATAAATAAGAAAAATGACATATTTAATGTATAATTTGAATAAGGATGATATACAATGTAATACTCCAATTGCCTCAATTGGTGTAGTTTGAGCCTCTAAGGTGCTTCCTTCTTAATATATTTGTGTCTCTCTTTTATTCCAAGGATATGAGGGAGGTATCAAATAAAAATCTTACAATTTTATAAAAGGTGCCTAATCTATGTTCATTTGTTGATTTTGTGTTTTTTCCTATGATGTTAGGTGGATTGAATGGTACAAGTGCATGATAAACATGGGTCCCTAAGTTTAGGTGAAATCATTAATCGATAATGTTAGATTGCCAACTTAATTCAATGAAAAGCAAGGAATACATTTGTTGGTTTCCTCTTTTTTCCTAAGTATAAATGAAATCATTAATGGATAATGCTAGGTTGCTAGCTCAATGAAGTGAAAAGCAAGGAATACATTTGTTAATTTCCTATAATGTTGAACAAATTGAATTGGTGAATGGGTATTATGGCACAAGTGTATGACAAACATGGAGCCCTAAGTTTAGATGAAATCCTTAATGAATTATCCTAAGTTGCAAACTCAATGAAGTAAAAAACAAAAAATCCATGGAGAGTTTTGAATTTAGAACTTTTGAATTTGAAAGTATCGTTACTATTTAAAATATGTTTTATTTGGTTTCCCCCATACTTAGATATAGTTTGGATTTTTTTCCACCCTTCCTAAAGGATGTCTATGAAAAAAAATTCAAACCTATGAAAACATATGCAAAGAGCTCAGAAAGGACCAAATGCACTTCAAATTTGGTAGTTGTGGGGTGTATAAAATATTCAAATGGATAACATCTCTTAAAAAAGAAAGTCATGTTACTTGTCGTGAATAGTCAAGATTTGTTGAAACAAAGTGAAAAAATTCTCAAGGACAACTATCCAACTTTTGACCAATCACATTGCTAGACTTCTTTGAAATATGCCTCCGTGATAAACCTCCTCAGGGACACGACGCTCAGTCTGAACGCCGCCCTAGAAGTTGCGGAGTGCCAGCGCAACCCAAACTGCCAGTCTGCCGTGTGGAAAGTTTGCAAGAGATGCTTCCTCGCATCCGCGATGGCGATGGCGATGGCGATGGTGATTCATCAGCACTCGTCAAGGTGCCACTCACTTATACCCAAGAATTTCTCCGAATTTTTCTTTCACGACGCGTTGCAATTGTCGAGGTCGGCAGCTGGCTTCGGAATTGGAAGAGCTTGCTCATCGATTCCGGGTTCAATTGAGAATCGATTTGGAGCTCGCCTGCACGCTTCGTGACTTCGTCTCGAGCTTTAGTTTGGATTGTCGGTGAGTTCATTTCGTGCATTAGTTTCAGAATTTGAAGCTACGGGAGTTCCACGATTCAGTTTTGCTCTCTAGTTGTGGTGTTGAGAATCGGTAAGGTTGAATCCTAAGTCTGTGGAATCACCGTTGCGTCAAGCTTTCCAACAAGAAGACCGTGTCGGGAAGCTGTTTGTAGCTCCATCTGCGGGTTTTTTTGAGAGTGGGTAGAATTTTGGTTATTTGAGCCCTGTGGATCCCTACCTGTGGCGAAGCATTCAGAGATCGTCTACTTAATTAGTTGATGGTTGCATCCGTGTGGGTATCCTTAGTGTGTTGAGTTTACTCTGTTTCGATGATAGTTGCGTGATTGTGCTCTCAATTTTACTCGGCCATGGGAGCCTGCCTCTCCCGCGGGTACGATCCCGCCCTTGAGAAGAAGAAAAGCAGCGTCCAGAGCTCCTCGTTAATATGCAGTCATGATTCATCACCGAAGGAATTGAGCTTCGTATACAAAAACCGAACGGTTTCGACCGTCGTCTCCAAGAGCAAGACCTTGGACGAGCTCAATTCCTTTCTTCTCTCCGCGTTCGAGCTCGAAGAATCCATGTACGTAGTGACCGGCGTGCTCGTCACCGTCACGGGCCCCTTGATGCCCTTCTTCATGTTACCCTACCTGCATTCCAACAAGCCTGAAACTCCGTACCCTCTCATCATTGCCCTCGTCAAGGACTTCGCCATCAACAACTGGGGCTGCGCTCCGGACGCGCAGGCGCAAGCTGATGCGACAGTGGAGTGGGCCGAAATTGAACAACTAGGGTCTGAGCTTTATTCTTCCCCCTCCTCCCTCGTGTTGGCTAGTCGCCTCTTCGAAACTCTGAAGAATTACGGTTACGTCCGCTTGCATCTGCCCCCGACATCTCCCATTCCCACAATCTTCCAAGCCGCGACCTCGTCCCTCCAACGCTACTGCGCCTTCCCCGAGGGTGAGAAGCAGCGCAACTTTTTAGGGTTTAATCAGCATAAATTTGTGGGGTACAGCCATGCGAAAGGGAGCGCTCGCCAGTTTCTCCAGCTGAGGACCACGAGGGCGCGCGTGACGGATACGGGTAAGGAGGTTCCGGTTTTCGATACCGAATTGACGGAGGCGTACCTGGCGTTGCAGGGGATTGCTTACCAGTTGTTCAAGCTTTTGTGTCATCCGGATCTCACCCCGCAAACGCATCTTTCACCAGATTTTTTCTCTTCTCTTCTCGATGCGCCGTGTCCATCTGTCGATGCTTTCAATCACTGCTCGTCGGTGCCGCACAATCAGTTCGTTGGGACTAATGTCTTTAGGGTTTATCAATACCTTCGGGAGATGGGAGCGAAGAAAGAGAAGTCACCGGGGTTTTTAAAAGCAGCCACGAGTGTGCACTCCGACATGGGATTGTTAACCGTGAGTCCGCATTCGAATTTGCCGGGGTTGACTGTTCTGCAGCATTCGGATGCAAGTCGGTGGGTGAACTTGGAGATGCAGCCGGGCTCCACTTGCGTGGATGGCAGCGATGTGGAGAAGAATTTCGTCTTCGTGTTTGTCGGGGAGACGATGGCGCAGCTGACGAAGGGCGCGCTTCTGGCTCCTCTCCATTTTGTGGATGAGCGCACCCCGACCAAGCCACGCTTCAGCATGCCGTTCTTTCTCCGAGCGCGCCAGAAGAGTGTGTTGCCGGCCGTGGAAGGGCTGTGTGGAGAGATGACGGTGGAGAGCTTCATGCGGGATTTATTACAGCAACGGAAGCAAGTCTGGGGTTATAAACCGACTACGGATTTTTGAGTGGTTATCAGGTGCAGGAAACCAATCGTTGCAAGAGTAATTTATTTTGCTGCGCGGTGGAAATCACCACTTGTATGTACAGAATTTTGTGATGTCTCATCATATTTTTGATGTCGAAATTGATAAGACGCATCAACCTCTGATCATGGGCAAGATCCGTAAGCGAGTTACATTCAACCTTGACATTTAGGTTGATGTGATTCAGTTCAAGGTGAAGAATAGATTTATAATTAAGCGGTGTGTAAAATCCAGTAATGCTAAGCTGAAGATCGTTGGCACCCCACAATCTATCAATCAATAGCAAATTATTAAGTTATCTTCAATAGGTTAACTGAGCTCCAGCCAATGCTGTCTCTTTATGTGGCGAAGCTGATTACCCATTTTTCTCTTAGATCTTTGATCATTTTTCTGCTTTGGCAAGACGGGTTTCTTGAATCAGTAATTGAACATGGTCTTCTTATGAGTCTAAGGACTCGATCACAAGCTCTTCAAGTTGATTTTCTCTATTCACACTGCTCATCAGCACTCTTGGGCGACTGGTTCGCAAAACTTCAATGAGAAGCGGGTATTCTGACCAGATGCGTGAAACTCACTATTAACGACCAGTTGCAGCAATTATCAAAGCTTGCTCCTCTGTGTTGTGTGTTTTGGTCTTTGCTCATGCTGCTGCTTCACTCATCTTGACATTGCATCCAAAGCATGCACAATCACCTCCACACCGACACTCTGGAACTGCTCACTTTTCTGCCGCCTTTGCCCTGTCTTTGAGAAATTGCATACAAATTCTCCTAATTTCCGGACAAGTAGGGTGCAGCATTCTCTACCACAACACTTCTAAATGCAGAAATTACAGGTACCTGTCCACAGGTACCTGTCGGTATTCTGAACTATGGCTACAGTACATGGCTCAGGTTGCATGGAATTAGAATTCGTCCTACTTTCCGCGACAAATGGAATTCATTATTGCTCATTGAAAAACTCCCCCGAGTGCCAATAAGGAGACCGAGGAAAATGTCTCATGTGCCAACGCGTGGCAGAGGCAGTCGAATCCCACTGGTGTGCACGCAGAACTAATTAATATCCCACCTTCACAGGGAGAACGGGAGGGCGATACGGGGTGGGGTGGGGTGGGGATTTTTTTCGGGTGGGTGGGGTGGGTGGGTGGGTATAGTTACATACCCGAAAAAAATACGCCCCCCGGTATCGCCCTCCCGGTCTCCCTGTGCTTGTCCATCGGAGCCGGCGCAACATCACCGCACTGAAGCAACCCATCAGCGCCCAATTTCAAGGCATTTCTCATATCAGTCTCCCGACTTTGCACCACAATTTCACAAGCTTTGACAACAATGGCTGTCACTATGTTCACCATGGCTGCATCGAGTGCACAGCTTGCCCCAATCTCGACCTCCACTCGCTTCCAATTCGCCACGAGAACGAGGTTACCAGCGAGGAGGATGGTGTGCATAGCCTCTCCACAGCAAAGGAGGCACATCAGACCCGGCCATCAACGCGGGCGACAAGGTGACGGAGAAGATCGAAGACGCTCAGGAGATTTGCGTCGACGACACGCAGTCGGAGGATTGCGCTACGGCGTGGAACGAAGTGGAGGTCGCGAAGGCGCAGAAGCAGCAGACCAAGGGCGATCCTCTTGAGGAGTTTTGCGAGGGAAATCCCGAGACGGATGAGTGCCGCACTTACACTGACTGAGCGTCGACCCTTCTGCTACAAGTCTGTCGACAAATTCCTTAGAATTTGCTGTCACAGCATCTCTTGATGCTGCAGCTTTGTAAGTTAGCCCTGACTGTAATAGTGGTGCAGCTTTATCGCCAATCGTAGAATGTAGGAGGTAATCAGTTTCATCAAGCGGTGTCCATACCTCGCAATCCCCCTCGGGCAGAGTGAAGCAGCTCCTATCAACATTGGTGAATGTACTCTGGCACATGCGCAATAAATATTATAGCCCGAGTGAACTCACCTGGCCATGTACACGCAAGCCTTACCACCTGGAGTTCTCAATTTTCCAATATGGCATTCCTTGAATGCGTCACGAGCGTAATTACTACTGTCAATGATACTAGTGGTAAGCTAGTGGTAAGTGTGCAGGATACTCTATAATTCTGTCAATTTCAAGGTCGTAATAAAGAGGTTTGAGTGTACAATTTAACATGAGGATAGTTTAGAATGTCATTTTCAGAGTGTCACGATAAAGGGTTTGAATTGTACAATAACATACCAAGTGATACGTCGTCTTTCTGTAGCTGAAAACGATTGTCATACTGTACATGTACTGATGTTGCAGGAGTAGAGCAATACATCACCCCAAATGTGTGGTTTGTGGGAAGTACCGGTGTAAGCATCTTTTACAGCGACCGTTCTCCAGTCACGGCAGCGACACTGACACATTAGCAGAACTGAAGGAGGCTTAGTATGAAGCCTTTCAGAACTGATCACGTGATGCTTGACCAGAAAGTGACTCGGCTTCGACGCTCATCCAGACGCTTTTTGTCTTCCAGAGCTCAAGTGATCCTGTTCAATCACAAGCACAACTTGTGAGCGCACATAGTTTTGGTTACTGGAATTATTGCAGGTAGTTTGGAGCTGAAGCCACACACCACCACCTGGAAGACTAGCCAGCCTACGATCACCAACTGATTTCTATCACTACTCCATGGTTTGTGTTCCTGACCCTCTTTTTTCTTGCAACCCGAATAATCACAAGACGACTTGAACTCGACACATTGTACTCCTATTCTGAAGTCGATGGAGTGTTGGGCTATGGCAGATGTTACCGAGCTATGGAGCACCTGCGAGATACTGCAACATTGTTGCAGTTATTGTGGTGACGATGCTTGTGCAGTGGAGTGAAGCCAAGTCTGTGGACGTGGGAGGGACGGCAGGGTGGACGAGCTTCGAGTCCAATACAGTCACTACTCCCAATTACGGAGCCTGGGCTTTGTCACAGAAGTTTTACATTGGCGACAGCTTAGGTTTGTTGAATAGGTGCAGAATGGACTTAATTTGCACTTGAAGTTTTGGAAAGCTTCTATTTCTAAGTAACAGTTCATGTCATCGTTTTCTCGTGTCGGTTTTGTGTGCAGTTTTCAAATTCGCAGCGGGAGCGCATAATGTTTGGATGATGAAGTCGCGAGATGCTTACCAAAAGTGTGATTTCTCCGGGGCCTCGCTTCTCGATGAGGGAGACTCCGGTTTCTACAGTGTAAGTCTTGCTGTCGCTCGGCGAAAATATATTCGGAATTAGGAGATTCTTCATTTTTCTGTGCACGTGTGTGGGAGTTTAGGGTCCCAATGCCGCATATTTTAGTGCGTATTTCCTGCACCAGTTAATGCAAAGTCTGGAGGGGAGTTACACGACATGGTACACACAGCAAAACCTTAGTAAGCATAACATTATTCTTACGCAAGTCAAAAGGGTCAGAGTCAGAATATTTTGAAGTTGTCATCCTCATAACCTTTAAGCAAAGAGAGATCAGCAAGCAGCACCTGGACCCAGCTCCACTGTCCACCAATGACATACCACCTGCATTGGACCATAATGTTTTAAGGTAGGTACTATGGCATGGAAATCTCCAAAATTGAATCATCTGACGTAATCCCAAAAAACTCATGAGCCTTATTCTCAGAGTGAAAAAAAGTTTGAGCTCCTTTACATCTCCCATTTCCTGCTTTATAATTCGAGGCTCCTACCTACCAGGGTCTTGAGGAAGGCCAATGTTACGAAATTGAAGGTACAGGCTACGAGTTGTAACTAGGTTTGTGCATGGCGAATAAAACAAAACTGCTATCTATACAACGTCCAGTTTGGGATTACGGGAGGGGCACTGAATTCTCTAGGATCCCGTTTTGGGGTGTCCGATTCTTGGGCATGGTTTAACAAGACATTGTTAAACCAGTCCCTTGCACTCAATTTCGTTAATCTGCACATTCCTGTATGCTGATTTCGGGGACCAACAATTGGGCCTTAACATAACGTGGGCCTGATACTTCCAATGCAGTGGAAAGCAACGCAAGCAGGAGAGTACTACTTCTCCTGCGACAAAGGAGCCGAAGGTGTGGGAACGCACTGCGACTACAACCAGAAGCTCGCCATAGTCGTATCGAAACTTGCAACAACACCAACCTCCGCTCCATCTCTGCCTCCGATGCCAAACCCCATTCCCCCTGCATCATCGCCATCTCCGAAGCCAAACCCTATTCCCCCTGTTGCATCGCCATCTCCGAAGCCAAACCCTAATCCCCCTGCCTCATCGCCATCGCTATTGTCCCCTCCGCCCGCAGTAATTAGTCCTGTATCCTGGATTGCCCCTGCTCCTACTCCCTTGCATTCTTTGCCACCAACAAAACCTCCCATTCTCGCACCAACTTCTTCAACGCCCGTTTCAGGTCCATGGCATTCCCCTGTTCCTGTTCTCGCTCCTGTTCTCGCTCCTGTTCTTGCTCCAGTTCTCGCTCCTGCTCTCGCTCCTGTTCTCGCTCCTGTTCTCGCTCCTGTTCTCGCTCCTGCTCCTGCAACTCCGGCCCCAGTTCCTTTGCTCTCCCCTGCACCAGTTCCTTCAGAGCCCACAATCAGCCCCGTTCCTGCACAGTCCAGCTCTCCATCTCCGAGTCCTGAAGCTCCTGCACCATCTCCTTCGTCACCCGTTTCAAGTCCTCCCAATTCTGCTCTTCCTAATGCGCCAGGCGGTGAACCAACAACAACTCCCGTTTCTCCTTCACAGGTATGGAATTCAGAGTCTCTTTTTGATGCTGCAATCACATGAAAACAAACATCAACTTGGAACCTCATATGCTAAATAAATGGTAATTAAATCATCAGCTAAAATCATGAAGAGCAAATTGCAAGCAGAAAGTAGAATTAAAGGAATCGATTAAAAAATCATTCAAACTCTTTACTTTGCAAATAACCCAGAGTTCTAACCGGAGCGTGAGAGGTGCCTCAACCTGGTCACGTTCTCTTTCTTAGGAGCGCTTGAGGCACACCCTCATTTGTTTTGTACTCAATGAATGCAACCCAATTTTCAATTAGTTGCTAGTCTAGACCAAATGCACTGCTGAATCTAGGTCATAGAGAACTGTAGACTGCAATCTCATGTTGCAATCTTGTGTTGAAGTAGTAGCCAGCGATAGACTCACTATTTCATGCGATGTGGATTTCATGAAAGTATTGGCCATTCTGCATGGATGTGAGTGCTCATTGGTGTCATGTTGTTTGTGCTGCTGTGATGTGCAGAACGGCGGGATGTTTCTAAGTGCACAATCGCCGTCGTCTTTGTTACCTTTTGTAGGTCTTCTATGTGTGCTTTTGTGGTGACGAATTTCACAAGACGATTTGAGATGTTGGAAAAGTTCATGTACAATTTAAGGCAATGTCACATTCTATGGATTTAGATAACCTTCGAGAGACTTGAGAAGGTTATTGGACATATTGCCAAGACTGTTGGAGCCGTGTCATTTGAGAAGCAGGTCTCGTTGGAGAACAGAAAGCTCATTCTGTCACCCCTGGTGTAATCTACCATCTAAAGCATGTCCACATTCTGTCTGGCACTCACTTTCAAATTTAACAGAGACGAGATGGGAATTTAACAGAGACGAGATCGGGTGGGAAGACTAATTAAGATACAAATATTAAAAATTTATTAAAGATTATACTCCAAAGTTCACACGTAGAGAACACTCCAAAGCTTTCAGAAAAAGTATCGAAAGCCTTCTGTCAACGTATCCCAGCTACTCCAGCCATGACTAAAATAGCAGCACCCTGTAAGTAGCAGCGCCCTGCCTCCTCATCAACACGTACAAGGAACTTGCCTCCCCGTTGTGATGCCTGCTCAAGGAAATTGATGACATGTCAAACACTCACAAATCTTGCACAAAAAATAAACAATTTACGCTATGTACTGTAGACCTCTGAAAAACTAGGAAGACCATGACTTAGAGCATCCATTCATGAAAAGCTTCTAGATAGTTGTTTCAAGGAACTCTAAATTTAACAAAAAGAATTCATTTGCTCTATGATACACTATTTTGGTGTTACATTAAACAAATAAACAGTGTAGCTGTGCCCTCAAATCAAGAGAGAAGCAACACAGTTATTTACAGAAACCAGACTTGTTGGTTAAGTTTACCAACTGCCCCTCGAGCACTACTTTCCGATATGCGAATCTCCTTAGAAAACAGAAACAGACAACATTCATGACAGTCCACACATGAATCCATGAACACAGAATCTTAAAGGGATTTGGTGCTGTTTGCTTCGGAATCACCAAAAAAAGTATCGCACACAGGGAAAGGACTCACTTGGTAAGCATTTAACTCAGTTTTGCCCAATTTAGATGCCCAGTATGGTCCCAACGTGCAATGGGCACTTCCGGTTGCTGGATCCTGGTAGACACAATTCAACTGTTGTCAATTTTGAGAGATATCATATTGCATACTGTTACCATGAGATCCACCGCTAGGGGAACCCATTTTTGTCTTTACTTACAATACTGACACCCCTGATTCGTGGGTTGTTGAACATGCAATTTCATGCGCTCGCCAGCTTCAGTATAACAATTAAAACATCGGCAGTATGACACCCAAACACACAAAGAGGTAGTACCTCTTTGACTCCCACTTTAGGGCCGAAGAAGCGCGATACAAAGTCATACTCGCTACCTGCAGGTCCAGGGGCGGTGACTATTACAGCTCGACCGGGTAGGCCTAACATAATTTCAAATTTGGGGTTAACGTTCTCCACATCCTCACTACTCTGCACCTCCACCTGCAGGGGAAAAATAACAAGTTGGTTGATCACTTCTGTCGGTCAAAGGTTGAGACTTAGGACAATAATGAAAGGCAGGGTTCAGCAGTAAACGAGATACAAACGAGTATAAAACTCATACCAGATAATCACCTAAGCTGCTTATTCCAGCCCACTTGACCTCGACCCCACCTAGAGCCTCCGAAAGAAGACTAGCGTCGTCACAGGCAATAGGCTGTGTCGAAGGAAAATCCAGCTGGACCACACCCTCGTCAGAAGGTTTTCTTCTCTCAGAAGCCGGTTTTTCTTCCTCTTCTTCGTCAGGATCTTCCTTGTACTCCCGATAACCAGAAACTTTACGGGCTGTCAAGACACCTGATCTTGTATGAAAAATTGCAGTATCTCCTTCCACTATCCCAGATGAGAATAACAAATGTGCAGATGCTAACGTTGCATGTCCACAGAGGTCAACCTGCAGAAACCAACTTCACTAAAGTTATGTACGGCACAGCATCACAGTGTCAACAAAATGCATAGAATAAAACTAAACCAAAATACCGGGTATACAAGGCCATGGCAACCGGAAATCAAAGGTTGCACTCAAATTTTCAAAATGAGATTTTGTGCTCAATCCTCAACGAAAATGTTTTGAGTGATATATTGTGGAAAGAAAGCGCACAACAAAAATGACAGCAGGCTACACAGAGCCAATAGGCAGTTCAATTTTTGAGGATTCTTGCTCATTTCTATGTCAAATCATGCGAATGATAGCTTGTTGGAAAACTCTGAACAACGCCTTCTAACAAGCCATTACCATGATTTGATTTTTCAGTATTGAAGGCACAGCAACCGATTGAATTTTGCTGTCCAGGGTTTCAAACGATGTCACATACATGGTTTTTCGTCATAAAGTAACACTTTAGATTAATGTATAATATAAACATCAATGTGTAGCTATGAAGGTTTGCCCTTGGCTGTTCGATTAAAAAGGACGGCAAACTGGCAGTAATTTCAACATCTGAAAGGCAGAAAAGAACGAGGGGTGTACCTCATCTGTGGGAGTGAACCAGCGCAGATTAAACTCGTTTTCCTCACGCAGTGGGGCATAGTTTTTGGTAGCTTTCAAACTTGTGCCGCTTTCATCCACTTGCACAAGACCTTTACCCTTCTTTCCTTTGCCACTCCGCGCGGTGGTTCTCCTCACCAGGTATGCAGTCTCAGAGAGATTGAACTCACGTGCCAACAGTTGCAGCCATTTGTCATCCCTATCCTCGGGCAAGACCACTACAGCTGCTGGGTTGCCACTATAAGCTCTATCTGTGAATGCATCAATCTGTCAATTCATAGGTCTCTTTCAGTTTGAGTGCATAGTAGTTCGTCAGTCAGGTTCCTTCTCTAAAAAAAACCTCAATATAACCGTAAACATGTGCCGATTATCACGAAACTTCAGAGCCACTTCAATTAATTTCGACTATACTCTAGTCCAAGTACCAAGAATGAGAACGAACAGTAGCCAATTATGTGCCTCTCATGTGGCTTGCTGAATACATTTAAGATGACTAGGAATGAAGCTTTTACTTGGACATTTGTTGTCTCAAATGCATCATAAGGAGTCGTAAATGCACTGACCTAACTTACGCTTATTATCTGAAGCTTATAAAGTACTCTCTGGAAACTTACACTAAGTGGGGAATAATGATTAACAGCTCATCAAGAAGTTATAGCAAATGATGACAAGCACGTTCCATCTCACCTAAAACCTAAAACCTACAATCCTAAAATTAAATCGCATAGTACCGGTTTGATACAGCACAAGCAAGTTCCAAATCACCTAAAACCCAAAACCCAAAACCCAAATTTAGTACCACACTACTGATTATTGGGACTGAATTCTCTTACAAAGCTCGAGCACTAAGAAAGAACGTTAACAACGTCAATGCCGTGCAAGATCTAATCTACATCGACCGAAAGGCAGTGTCAATATACTTAGAATACATATATCTCTCAGCTCGAATAGGGATGTGATAACAACATACTGCATTGAAAAGAAGGTCAAATTCATAACACACGTAAACCCTAATTAGATTTTACAGCATTGGCAAACGATTTTGAACCTGGGCGTAATCAACTTGTTCGTAATCCCCGTACAGCTCCTCCTCCCTTCCTCCCCTGCGCCATCCCGCCTCTGCAACCCCTCCCCTAAACCCTAAACCCTTGTCTGCAGATGAGGAACAATTGAGCACGATTCCTCGCATCCTGTCTCTTCCATTCTGTATTGGCGTTCCCTTGATTGGAAAAGAAGAAGCAGAGGCTTGCTGAGAATTGGGAAAGGAGTTGGGTCTGCAATGAAATCGCAAAGAACCTGAGCTGAAGGACAACTTAGCACCTGAACAGGCTGCCATAGCGATGTGCCAGCTCTCAATTCCAATCTCCTGTCAAACATGGCATTTGCACATCTGCTGAGAGGAATTCTAAGGCGACGAGGACGAGGGCGTCGAGAAAGAGGGACAGAAGCAAATCAAGCTTCATTTGTAGATTTCTTCATTCCATATCTACGTTATTGTGAAATCTATCGTTTTCGAGCGGCGAACATGGACACCCACTTTGGAAATGTCGCCCATTGCAATGGTGCACTTTGTTTGTTCATTGTCCAGAATATGAACATCGGGGTACAAGGGTGGGTTTATATTGTGCCCAAGGCCGGCTGGATTTGCCTTCAATTCAGCCTTCAATCTGGCCTAAGTTTTTTCATCCGGACCCAACTAATGTAAACCCCTTTGGGTTGGATTCTAAGGCTGAATTTTCAATTAATTTGCTCTTGGATTTTCTCAATGCTCAATTAACAAAAATATAAAAACATGCATGTTTATCTTCTTTTTTTTTCTTTTTAATTAAAAATAATTTTTTTCCTTTTTGTTCCTATATATTTTATTTCTAAAATAATAAAAAGTTTATTTATTTATTTATTTGAAAATAAAAAATAAATTTAATATTTTGATTTTCCTCTTATATAGAATATGCATTTGTAATCAACATGTTTAATGCTAAAACATAGGTACTTCATTGTAGTCACTTAAATGATAATTTTTCTTAAAAATTAAAAAAATAAATGCATAAGGTAGTTTGCTCTAAAAACACCCATGCTCTAAGAGTGATCATGACAAAGAGGTACATTTTGCTTTATTGAATGTACTAACACATTTTAGGACATGGTCACTTTTAGTGATTGTTGCCTTTTAATTTT
This sequence comes from Climacium dendroides, assembly GCA_950106755.1. Taxonomy (NCBI): domain Eukaryota; kingdom Viridiplantae; phylum Streptophyta; class Bryopsida; order Hypnales; family Climaciaceae; genus Climacium; species Climacium dendroides. The sequence continues at coordinate 39,421,636 of OX467084.1, forward strand.
AAAAAATTCATAACTAATTACACAAAGATCTAAAAAATATGAAACAAATTAGATCACCAAAAAAATATGAGGATAAAGGGCCTAGCATGCATAACGCCAATCAATTTATAGCTTCTCAAAATCTACTCTACAATTTTTTTAAATGAATCTTTAATGTGATTTTTTCTCCAAGATTTAGTGTATTTGAGGCTCATTTCCAAAAGCCCTCAACACTATAAAAGTCAAGATTGCAATGGACACCCTTATACAAAATCTTGAATAAAAAAATGGATTTTTGATGCTAAAGTTAGACTTAAAAAAGACTTATATATATAATTAAAAATAGCAACTTGGTTGAGTTTTATTAGACTTCAAAGTATTGTTGACATCAAAATTTGGTGCCTTGAACATTTAGAAATTAAGAACAACTCTATGAAATAAACATACACCAAATAAAAATAAACATCTTAAGTTGAGTCACTTAAAAATCATTGAACCAAATAAGCTTTAAAATCTCATATTCAGTTAAGAACAATTTTATAGAACATCTTATAAAACAAACAAAATTGTATATATTATATTATAATAATTATATATTATATTATAAACTATATACACATCCACCCTAGAGTCCCCAAACTCATCCCACTGCTCCCAATTTTCAAACTAAAATATTGAGAGTCCCCAAACTCATCCCATTGCTCCCAATTTTCAAACTAAAATATTGACAACAGATTGAGCTCCAAAAATTTAGCAATGCAAATTGGTGGAAGTTTCTTGAATTCACAATCAACAAGTACACACCAAAATAGAAAACAAAAGACCTTGCATTGATAGACAGTGGAGATTTGTACAATTCAACGGAGGAGTCCAATTTGGCCACAATTTAGCCCTAGATGGGAGTTTGGGCCACCCAAAACCTCATCCTAATTGCTCCCCTTGGGCCGGATGGTTTGGCGCCAAAATCATGTCACTCCCTAAAGCAACACGTAGGATGAATTGTAGTTCCATTTGGCCTCAAGTATAAACGCCTTGGGCTGGATTTGGAGAAATTGAATAATCCTATTGGTTCAAACTTGGGAGAGTTCCGGCCAGCCCTCAGTTCCACCCCAAGTATAAACCAGCCCTTAAGGGTTAAATCTTACAAGAGGCAAAAATCAAAGTTACTTGCGACTAATTTTGATATTTCAAGTCTGAATTTTTTTTTAATTAATATTCAAATGTTGAGATTCTTAAATACTCTTATTACCACATCAAAGAGAATTTCAATGCACCAAAGTGTTCATTGTTTGGATGTCACATCTAAAAGTTATAAGGGTTCAAAATTGATTGGCAAATGCAAAGGTGGTGTACATTCTCAAAATCAATATGTACTTATTGTGAAGAGTTTTGGAGTACCATCACTTTTTGCCAAATAATTATTTAAAATTGGAAAGGTTGGTTCAACAATTCATTTTTTTTATTAATTAGTTATTTGATAATCATTCAATGTTTTTCTTAACTTTTAGCAATCCTTCAAAAGATCTTGGAAATTGCATGATTTTCTTCATTGCATAAGAAAGTGAAAGTCATGGCTTTCAATGAACTCATTACTTTTCTCCCTTCTTTGCTATAAAATTAGAGGAATGAATTTGGATTCAGCATTATTTTGTGGGCATATCTTGAGATCAAGCTCTATATGTATCTTTTACAACATTTTGACTTTCTTTGTGTTTTCATTAATTTTCCTTGGCTTTGGCAAAGTAGCTTATTAATTTTCATTACCATTTGACTTCAAAAATTTTAATTATTTTTACTGAAGGTGACCTCAGGCTACAGTATCACAATCAATTGTTTACCTTACTCAAAGATAGACTTAAGGTAGGTGGCTCTTAAACCAACCCTTTAAGAGCTGATTGCATTTTTGAGATAGCTAAACATCTCAAAACAATTTTCAGTGAATTTCGGTAGGAAGGAAAAAGGAATAGGCATCTAATTCAAGTCATTTCATATTTTTTGGACCTTTGTGGAATTAGTTACAAATTTTTGAAGTTGAAATGCAGTGGTTTCTAAAACCGACCCCCTTCTGAAATGTACGCAGTTAGTATATTTCAGAAGTAAAATGTACCAGATCGGTTTTAGAACCAGGTCGGTTTAAGAGCCACCCACCTTACTCAAAGTTGAAGGTGATGATTCTGGGGCAGTGGGGCACATTTCGGAACGATGAATGTGGAGTGCTTCATGAATTCATTTTCACGGTACAGTACTAGAAAAATCGAAACTTCTGTGGATGAAATCAGAGCATGAAAATAAAAGTTCTAAACTCATTGAGCTTGCAACAGACGGATAAAATTTAATGTTAGCTCGACAGTTTTCCAATTTAAAATAGTTCAATCCAGTAGTCCAGTACCTCTGATGGCTTTCACCATCTAACTTATCCGTTACTGATACCTCGGTTAATAAGAAGACATTGTACAATATGATACAAATAAATTTCTTGTCGTTCTCATCCCAAAGAAGGATGATTCACATGGTCGTGCTAGGGCACTGACTCAAAGAGTGGCAAGAAAAATCCTCGTTGACCCACGAAAGGCTCTCTCTATCACTACACTCCATAAAACTCATTTTCTGCAACTGCCTGCCAATTTTTGGTTTCTTAAATGTGTCAATTATCATATGATACAAGTGAAACTTGAACACCAAGCTCAAAAACTAAGTTATCTTCAACAGATAGAGAATGCCTAAAAAGCCGCAAGTACACTTTCAAGACGTGCGTGTGTGTCATCTTGACCAATAAATGTTTATAGTACTTCGATAGATTTGAAAAAGCTCAGTCAAGTGGGAATTTGTGTACTTGGTCCGATTCAATTCCCTCCTTTATTTTCTTTTGTGGCTTTGGAACCTTGGAAAGTGAAACCTCATGCTGAGTTCGTGGCTGGCTTCATGACTGCTTTCTGCAATCCATAAACTCTCGTGGTATCTTCATCCCTCTAATCAACTGCTTCAAGTCGTCATCCACCTGCCCAATGTGAAGAAAATGAATGACCATCGTGTACAACGAAGTCACCTATATGTGCAACAAAAACTCAAATAATATTCTAGGAATTTAAACGTGTATTCAAATCACACAAGTATATATCTTCCAGCTTTATCAATTACACGACTGAAATCCAACAATGGCAGACAATTTGATCTATGCTTTCTGTACCAAAAGAGAATGGAACCACCTCGAGGTAGTCCACTTACTAAAAATGAAAATTGACACATTCTTATTAATAGGAGAAAGTACAAGTCAGATCAAAAAGGTGCAAGAATACAACACCTTGATAACAATTTTGGGATCATTCGGGTAAACAATATCCTCCTGAGAATCACTGTTCGTCAACACCCAGACTTCTCCGCTTGCCTTCAGCTCCTGCAATGGCACATATACGGTGTAAGCACTCGAATTACTTGAGCAGATACATACGCCAACACATTTCAGTGGATACTTTCGTCAAAGTCAAACATGAGACAGGAGTACTTGCATATAAGTAGGTAAGTAAACTGACTCTCTGGGATATAATAGTGATCAAACTTTTGAACAGACCTCTGCATCCAGACTTACAGTGACTGTGCAGTACTGCAAAGTTCTGATCTACGACGAAAACTTACGACTAGACTGAGTATCTGCCCGTACCTGAATGCGATTACCACTTGCAAGGATTCAAATGAATGATTCCTAGGACTCAACCATGAGTACCTGCACATTGGTGGCGATTCCGGGATATGAGTCTTCCAAATCACCCATGGGAACCCCATCTCGCAGATTTCTCAAGAGAATCAGAAGTTCCTCCTTGCTTTTAAGGACGTGCTTTGTCTGCCACACCAACCATCATCTTGTTACAATTTTGAGTAAATTAAATGTACCTCACTGTCAGACCGAACTCCCCGAAAATCTTGCACAATGAGATATATAATATATTGACTTTGAGAGTGTATAATCCCTCAATTCGTGTCAGCTATAGGTCACCTACCAAAAAATAATTTGAACTACTGCACATGGCATGCAAATAATGCATTCTCTACTGGATTGGGATTCTCTTTGGTTTACTAGAAATTGAAAACCTGACAATTTAGTAATAGTATGTAGGCTTAGCGCTTAAAATGTTCTTAGATCTGCCAAAAACTTTACGCCACTAGAGAATGCAGTAGAAGTTCGGTAAGTCCTAAGCGAATCGCGTTAACATAGCGAATGCACGAAAATCAATACTTGTGAAATTAGGTTCTAGTTCAAGTGGATATTGAGATGCGTGAATTACCTTGTAAGCAAATCGCTGACCATCAAACGAGACCTTCACGTTGCTCTTCAAACCCTCAAACACATCCTTGGTATTTTTCACGTCTACGAAACAGAGGTCATTGATCTCCTCAGGCAAGAGCGATTGCCGTGACTGCAATCAAAAGGGAACTATGTCATGTAAATTCGTTCTACAATCAAATCCCTCCCATTTAAAAGAGGAGATAGTGAGAGGGAGCCAAAAGGATAGTGAGTGAGAGTTCACCATCTCATTTTCCATGATTTTCTTCGTTGGAAGGATCTGATTGTGTTGAAATTTGAACTTAACACCCCAATCATAAAACCCTAAATATCGTCACTACTGTTGTTACTAAATTGAGCAGTTGACATTACGTGGGATTTCAAAGTCATAACATACTTCGAGCAAAAGACCAAGCACGCGCTTGATCTGCGCACCAACAGGCGATTTTCGGATGGTAGAAATCTGCTGCAACTTCTCAGTGTCATTGGTGAAGGAGAAGCGGTCCGCAAGAGGCACATGGGGCGGAGGGGGTGGGGGGGTGAGTGTCGGCCGACTAGAGGTGATAGTGGCGAGCGACGATTGTAGCTTTTCTTGCTGCTGTTTGAATTGCGCAAGCTTCTGCGACAACGCCATCACTGGCAGCTTTTTCTTTCTCAGATTATTGTTGCTGCTGCTGACCATCTCTCAAGCTCTCTCTCTCAATCTCAATCTCAAATCTCTCTAGTAAATCTCTTCAGTTTCTCTCAATCTGTTTTTTCTCTCAATCTATGTCTCCATCTGAATCTCTCAGGGGCAGTGCGAGAGTGCAATCGTGGTGTGAAGACGACGAGATCTAGACGGGAAACCCCAATCCTTGCCAGGATCCTTCCTCTCGTGCAGCTTGGAGTGGCTGGGGCCGTTTGGAGACTCATGAGCACGTCAAGTGACTTGGCCACCAATCCTTCACTCCATTCACATTTCCACGTATTGGAAGCGGAGAAGATAATAACCATTTTCATTGGCCAAGGATAGTATTTCGTGGAATAGAGTATTCACAGTAAATGGACACCCACATGGCTTGGAGTTAAATCTTAACCCTTAAATGTCGAGGTGGACATTTTGCATCTGATGGATGATATAGAATCTCTCCATGTAGGACAAAAGTGCAACTATTCATCTTCCAAATTTTATGGGAAAAGGGAATGTCTTCTACAATAGCTTGTCTCCCAATAAGTGCTTTTAAGCCAACAATTCACACAGTACCCAAACAGATGATTTTCACGGTAACTGGCTTGTCATTTAACGGTTAACCTATGAACAACGTGGAGGACATTTATTAGCTAATGAATGACAAAGAATCTTTCCATATAGGATAGAAGCGCAACTATTCATCCTCCAAATTTTATGGGAAAAGGGAATGTCTTTTACAATAGCTTGTCTCTCAATAAGTGCATTTAAGCCAACAATTCACACAATCCCCAAATGGATGATTTCCACAATAACCAGCTTGTCATTTAAAGGTTAACCCATGAACAGCGCGGAGGACATTTATTAGCTAATGAATGACAAGGAATCTTTCCATATAGGATAGAAGCGCAACTATTCATCCTCCAAAATTCATGTGAAAAGGGTATGTCTACTACAATAACTTGTCTTCTAATAAGTGATATCCAAACAAATGATTTTCAGGATGACTAGCTTGTCCTTTAAGGATTAAAGGAGGTAACCATGGAAACCATCCCTTTGGTTACCATGTGAATCATTCACTTGAAAAATTATAAAAGCACTCACCAGAAGTCAAACTATTGTAGAAAACCTCTCCTTTTCACAACAAAATTTCGAAAATGAATAGCTGGACTTCAATCCTCCTAGAATGATTCTTTGTCATCCATAGGACAAAAAATGCCCTTGTCAATGTTTAACGGTTAACCCCAAAAGACTGTTGACTATATTTTTACCGAAAGTGCTCCAAAATTGCCATCTCTAATACAAGTACCAAATTTTAGAGAAAATTCATTTTTGGACACATATATTCTAGGATCTTGTAGTACGCTAGTTTGAGAAGATGTGGAAAATTTTTTAGAAACTTCCACCATGTAGATTGCAAGATATTAGTGTTTGAAGTGTCAAAAACCCCTTTCTTGGCTTACAAAAAATTGAGCAGCTGCACTTTATAAGGTCACATTTGTATGAAAAGATTCCAAAATGGTGGCTATTCTTTGGATTCATTCTCCAAATCAAATTGTCTACATGCTTGAAAGTTTTCAAATCATTTGGAATTGTACAATATATAGGAATAAAATAGTAAGTAAAAAAATGTAGAGAACAATTCAAAATATTAAATTGTTAACATTTTATTTATGGAGTTGAAAATTTCAATCCCAATGGTTGTAATGTGTTAATAAACAATCTACATGTAGAAATTCTATAACTATCTGCAAACTACCCGCAACTAAAAGTCCTCATAACCTTTATCTCTTTAATCAAAATGGAATGATTCAAAAGCTTTCTATGTACATATAAATTGGGAGAACCAATTTCCAGTTTTTATTTCTTAAAGAAATGATTTTTAAAGAAGTTTTTCTTGTTGCTTGGGCTACCCGCCAAGCAATGAAAACTACATATTATACAATAACTTTTTTTATTATGTTGTCAAAAGTTCTAAAAATTGTTGAGCCTTAAAGCTACTCCTTGGGCACATGTTGCATAAAAATTTCAAAGAAAAAAAATAAAAACTCTATTCGTAGTGAGTGGCAAAAAATCACTACATTACCAAAAAACACAATTTGGTCCTTTAGAGGTTAAAACTACGAAAGTGATTTGAAGTTTTTCAATCTTCTTTTCACATGTCAAACCTAAAATATTGGTCACCAAAAAAATATGAGGTTAAAGAGCATAACATGCATAACCCCAATCAATATACAACCTCTCAAATCTACTTTACAATTTTTTAAAATGAATTTCCAATTTGTTTTTTTTCTAGAAGATTTAGTGTAGTTAAGTCTCATTTCCAAGAGCACGGAAAGTCAAGGTTGTAGTGGACACCCTTGCACAAAAACTTGAATAGAAAAATCATAATCATTCATTTTCAAAATTAGATTCTTGATGCTAAAACTAGACTTCAAAAAAACTGAAAAGTATAAACTATTAAAAAATAGTAGCTTGGTTAGATTTTACTTAACTTCAAAGTATTGTTGACACCAAAATTTGGTGCTTTGGGCATTTAGGGTTTCAAACTAGAATTGGATTGAAAAATGGTGCTCCAATAACACTTCAAAAACACTCCAACTCTTAGTAATTTCTACAATGCAAGGACAAATACAAAACAAAGCTATAAAACAATAACAAAGATAGGCAAAATGCATATGGTCCATCCACTTACCAAAGTCATCCACCTACCCAATCAACTTTGTGCTAACAATTTTCATCATCTAAGAAGAAAAATTGAACCTCCTATTTGGTCATGGTAAAGAAGGTGTACATGTTTCACAATGAGATTGAGGACTTTGAATCATACAAGAAAAGAAGCAGAAGTAAAAATTTCATATTTATACTACCGTTGTTGCAAAAAGTTTAAGGTTACAAACTTATAGCATAATATTTCTCTAAATGATTTACTCACAAAATGAAATTTGAAAAATTTGAATGCATATGAAATTCATAAAATATTGTTTGAGAGTCAAAAAATTACAAACAAAAATAGTTGGAGTTCTCTCAACAAGGTTAAATAAACATTCGTTTTGAAAAATCATCATTTGAAACATTAATACCCAAAAGGCTGTTGTCTTCAATACTTTTTTTTCAACACCATTTTTGACATTGAAGTGTCAAAAAATCAATTGTCATGAACTTCAAAGCATTTTGACACTCTTTTTGACACTAAAAGTGCCAAAAAAATTTAATATCAAAAGAAGTGTTGATTTTTTTTACTATTATAAAAGTGTCAAAAGGGTGTTGAAGAGAGTGTCAAAAAGTATTCTTTACTTTGAAAATTCATAACTAATTCCAAAAAGGTCCAAAAAAATATGAAACAAATTGGATTTGATTTACCTTGATTTCTGTTGTCTTTTGAAGAAATTTAATCGAAATGTATTTTGAGGGATTTCACTCTTTGAAAAAAAAATCAGCAACACAAGAAATGTTAAATATATACATCATCTCAAACGAGATCTCAAACAAGTTACAAAAAATCTCCAATTTCACACATATTGCAAGGCTCTAAGAATTCTCATTATTAACCACAAGGTGAAGGGTTCAAATCTTATGGCTTGTGTGTCGGTTGCCTTAAAAGATGTGCAAGGATAGGCAACAAAACATTTGTCAAAAATAAAACCTTTTTTGGATGGATGCAATGTCAAAAAATTGTCAAAATTAACATTGTTTTGGAATAATACACCTACCTATTAGAAACCAAAAATGTAGTGGTTTGGGGAACTTTTAACCCTGGAGCATTAGGACTCATCAAAGAAGTGCCAAGAAGACTGCAAAGTGTGTAATTTTTGGAAAAAAATCATGTGAAGTTGGTTGTGACAATGTGAAAAGCAATTGTAGGATCTAGAGGATTATACTACATTTTACTAGGAAATGAACTTGAATTCAATGGAGTGGTTGCAAATGCACAAATCATGAGTTGTGACTGCAAGAACAAGGGCATTGACCTAGAATGGGCAAGTGGTGAGTTGAAGGAAGAATATGTCGTGACAACTATAGAAATGCATAGAAAAATATGATGAAAAAAGCTCCGCATAGACTATGAAGTGATGATTGTGATTCTAATTTCTCTAATTCAAGTTCCCCAATGCTTGGAATTAAGAGGATCTTGTAATGCAAAGAACTCAAGCAAGCTCTAGATGTTGATGGTTTTTACATGAAGTAGACCAGATTGGAGCATAGCCTGCTTGCAGATATTTTATAATTTCACACTTGTGTCTTTGTGACAAGTGGTTGTAGGTGGATCCACCTAAGCATTAGAATAAGCATTTGACAATTAGGGTGTGATGCAATTGCATGTCATACTCGTCAGAACTTCTATTTTCAGTTGAATAAACTTAAGGTTGTCGACCATTTCTTTAATGAATAAATGTGTCATCCTTTTCTCCTACCCTATGCAAAATATGCCACTGCTTTTGGAATGCCCATCACTTTCGTCTCTATAGGCAACTGCAAATTTTCAACCCAACTTGAGATGTTTCAATTCACTAATTTTTAGCAATCAAATGCAGTCACAAATGCAAGTGCTTTCAATGTGAATCCATACAGAACTCATTCTTGCTCTCTAAGAAAAAAAGATGGATGAAAATTTAGCGACCTCCGTCTTCTATGAGCTGTGCACTCTATTTGTCATCCACTTTCTAGATGTTAGAGTGTTTCAGGGTTAAATAGTAAAAAGCCATTGGGTTCACTATATCTACAAGCGAATGTCATGCATGCTATGGTAACTACCAATATTGGATTGGTATCTCCAATATGTACTTGTCATGCACATGAAACGACCATAGTATCAAGTTGATATGCTTTGACTAGATTTGCTTCATATTAGACCAACACTAGTAACTACACCCAAATGGTGTGAATAAGCAATTGAGCATTGTTCCTATTATTAAATTACTTCATGTTTTGTTGAAACTTTTCATAATTGAAAAAGATATTTTACCTTTCTTAGATTTCCTTTCTTATTTTTTTTAAACACCATCCAAATAAACTATGTTATTCTCAAAGTATTGAAAATAGGTGTATCCAAAAGCAACCCTAATCTCCTAAACTTTCATGAAGAGAGCTAGAACATTTTACTAGGGAAGAATCTGTAGGGTCTGATTTTAGAGAATCAGGTGCAGTTCGCGGAAGTCATCCCCCATTTCCAGTTGTGCTCCACCAACCCAAGTTCATGCCCACTTTTTTGACTGTTGTTAGAGTCACTTGCAAGGAATATTTCGGTGGGACTAAGCTTAGCAACTGGAGGACCGACCTCATCATATTTTCCATTACATAATCAAGACTCGCCTTCCCAAAAGTTCCCCAAACTCCGTACAACAGCAGCAGCCCACCATTTCTACAGCTTTTTGCATAAACCCTATTTCACTTTCAAAGGGTTTTGGATCCCTGAAATGACTAAAAATCCAAGCTTCAGTATTATCCACAACATCCACAACATTTACCATTTTGAGGTCATGTCTCTCCAGCTTCAACCGGACTTACACTTGGACACAAATTTGCCAATTTGAGGTCATCTTCTCCAACTTGAACCGGATTGACACGAAGAATTTCGCTTGCACACAAACTTCCAAAGATTGCAACTTGCTTGCAGCAGTATGTCTACAGTATATGCCGGCATACTCACACCTCCACTCCATCTCCTGTACTGTACATGGACTTGATTTTCTGAGTTCTCAAAACTCCAAATCATCGTCATTTCCCGACGAGACAGAACCCTGACAGCTAGGTGCTGAAGGTGGCGAAGGAGGAGGTACAGCCAGGATGTGTGCACCGCTTGTCTTCTTCTTTGCGGCTGGAGTTTCTAGCGCGCAGCAGGCTATCAGCAGGCTCTGTTCTCGAAAGATCTTCATGTGAGCTCACCGCTCAGTCGCTGCAGGACTTTGGTGATCTACGTAGCGTTTTGGGGCTCGACTTCTGTGCACAGGACGTCGGCCGGTCAGAGGATCCCTGCACCGGGGCAACCTCTGGCGGAGAGCCCCACTCGCCATGGACTGTACTAACAAGAAAAGTTTGTCAGCAATTAATGGCCGCAAGTGCTAGTGCTAGTTAGTGCGGCGTCGACAGGTCAACTCACGCACACTGGAGGACACAAGCTACGGACGCGACGACGGAGTCGTCACCGTCGCCAGGCGGTTGCCAGTGATGAGCTTCATAATGAAGACAATCAGCTTCCAAGTGCTGGGGCTCCATCACTGCAACCTCCTTCTTGTCTAACTGGAGTAGTAACTTAATGGATTGTACCGCTCAAGCGTCTCTTCCACCTTCGTTCCAGCTGTTGTCGCCTGCTGGCGATCGGACGCCGTCGCTGTATTGTGTCTAGCTACTGTAGTGTCCGACGCGTGCGAGCTGAGCTCACGTTTCCTGCACCAGCTAGCTTGCGCTTCTCACAGTTAAGTCCTGTTATTAGTTTCCAGGAGGTGTAATTGGCGGCAGTCACGAGGAAAAAGCCTGTGGACTGCGGTGTGGGCTCCGAATTTGGGGTGTCGGTGATGACAGACGCATTGCTCAAGGGGTGAGTTTGTGAAGCTAGTTGCTGTGTTTGATCAAGGGTTTGGGTTTGGGCCGTTTGGTCACGGCGCCTTGGAAGAGTGAGAAGCCTGTGCTGGGTGTGTAGATTGTGTTGTCCCTTGTACACCGTGATCGTCAGGTTCTGTTTAGTATACCATCAAGCCTGGTGTCGAGTCCGTGAGCTTGTCCGACATTCCTTTCTTGTGCAGGTAGTGAATGTGACTTGATATGATCCTGTTGTCATTGCACCGTCAGCTCCGCGTCTCCATCTTCTTGTTTCCGTTGAACGCTGGGCTTCACGAGCTTCGTACATCACTTGTTTGTTGGTGCTTGGTTATCGTGTTCGCATATTGGCGCGTGCTCTTGCGAACAGTCGCATTGTTTGATGAAACTGGGTCAAATCACGTGCTGTGTGCGTACAGGATTTTTGGGAAACACGAAGGTGCTGGTAAAGCCAGCTGAGTCCTCGTTCTTGCTTTCCTGTTGTGTTCTATACCTGTGTAAGTTGTGCGCTGGTTAGCTTGTCGCTTGCTTCCCATTTCAAAGCAGGGTGCTATACTCTAGAGCAACTAAAAAGATTTAGTATTAGACAATTGCCAGAAAGCGGAGTCGTTTCGTAATTTCAATGCCTCGAGTTCTTGTGTAGAAAGCATAGCAAAAGCCAGAGCACCTGCCGTTCTGTCTGTGTCTGTCTGTCTTTAGAAGAGTTCTTGGCCATGGCGGCTCATGAAATGTTCGTGAAACTTGCGTGCATGTTACAGTCCGCTTTTGGAGTCATACATGTAATTTTGGGGACACATGCACTAAACGTATTGCTACCCAACCTCGATTCGTATCACTGCTGATGTACCATTTTACATTTTTTCTCAGGCGGTGGCGCAGGGTTTTAGAATCAAAGTTTACATTGGACTTCCACCATGTCGAAGAAGCGTGGCAGGCTTGACGATGCTCTCCCTCGCGCGGGCAAGCAGCCGGGGCATCATGCGAGAAAGAACTCCATGCAGCAATCAGGATGATAGCAAAGCTCTCCCGCAGCCCATGCATATGTACGATTTCATGAACCGCCATGGCCAACGACTCTTCTAACTACAGACACAAAGAGATTTGTGATGACAAGAAGAGACGGCCATGACCCCTCGGATTACAACTCCCATTCCAGCATGGCCACATTGAAAGTGGCCGCGACTGTCATAACAATCCTCTGCATCGCCTCCGCAGCTGCAGCGCAAGACTTGGCCGCCGACGCGCGAGCTCTGGTCACATTTCGAACCGCGTTGGACCCGCGCGGTACGAAACTGAAGTGGGCGAATGCGACTTCGCCGTGTACTTGGAATGGCGTGGTGTGCTCCAGGGATCGTGTCACGCAAATCCGATTGCCTGGCGCTGGACTCACGGGCGTCATCCCCGTCAACAGCTTGAGCTTGCTGTCGGAGCTTCGGGTTGTGAGTTTGCGTAACAACCAGTTGACGGGCGCTTTCCCTGGTGAATTAGGTCGGTGCAGCCATGTGCATGCGTTGTACCTCGGAGGAAACCACTTCTACGGTCCCGTGCCCAATCTTACTGGATTCTGGCCGCGACTCACGCACTTCAGCTTGGAATACAACAGGTAATGTGAAGTCTCCGTTCACCATGCAGCAAGGGAGAGGCGAACTTTGAGCCTTTGCGTACAACCTAGAAACTCATGTCATCTAAAATCTTTGCACATTTATTCTGTGTTAAGCTAGAAATCAATTGCAAAAAACGAAGTGTCAATGGGTTTCGTGGTTACGCACTTAACACAAATCGAAGTTCACCTGTATGATCAATGGAGCATCTAATGTACTGTATGGTTAATGGAGACTCTACTTTAGGGCAGCTCATTTCCTTCCTGGTGATATGATGCAAACCCCTGTGCATGAATTACTTAAAATTTGTATGCTTGAATCCCAATTCCTGATTATCCTCAACTTCATCTATCTTTACGAGCCATACAATTTGGAAGGTGTATTCCGATGGTGCCATTAGGCATGGGACTGAATTTACCAGTTGCAAGAATTCACGCACTCGTAGTGTTCGATTTCTGCTCACAGGTTCAAATTTGAATGCTGCATCATTTGAGTCCAAATTCCTGATTACTACTCATTTCAAATAAACACCCCATCTATGCGATTTGGAATGTGTTGTTGTACGATGTTGCCACTAGGTCGGGTACTGAATTTGCAGTTGCGACAAGCTCACGTACTTGTGGTGTCCCTGCTTGCAGGTTCAATGGGACCATTCCAGATTCAATAGGCCTATTCTCGCACCTCTACTTGCTGAACCTCCGCAACAACTCGTTCTCCGGAAGCATTCCCCCTTTCAATTTAGTGAACCTGACGCTCTTCGACGTCGCCAACAACAACTTGTCAGGGATTGTACCATCCACGCTCACCAGATTCGGACCAACCCCTTTCCTTGGCAACCCGGGTTTGTGCGGGTATCCCTTACCATCCATCTGCACATCACCCAGTCCAAGCCCAATTGCTCCAGGACCATCCGAAGCTCCAGGAAAATCAAGAAAATTGCTCTCAGCTGCGGCCATCACGGCCATCATAGTGGGCGGCGTGGCATTGTTAATCCTGTTCACAATCGGGCTCTTCCTCTGCTGTTGGAAACGAATGAAGCGCTGGAGGAGTGCACAAAGTGGGACTGGGACTGGGGCTGCAGCAGCAGCAGCAGCAGGGCGTGAGAAGGGGAAGGGAGTTGTGGAGGAGCATGGCGAAGAATACTCGAGCTCGCTGCCAGGAGAGCTGGAGCGCAACAAGCTGGTGTTCTTTGAAGGGAAGCGATACTCGTTTGATTTGGAGGATCTGTTGCGAGCTTCCGCGGAGGTGCTTGGGAAAGGGAGTGTGGGCACGGCGTATAAGGCTGTGTTGGAAGATGGGACCGTGCTTGCGGTGAAGAGGTTGAAGGATGTAACGACGGGAAGAAAAGAATTCGAAGCGCAGATTGATGTGGTGGGGAAGATGCAGCATCGGAACTTGGTGCCGTTGAGAGCATACTACTTTTCGAAGGATGAGAAGCTGCTTGTGTATGAGTACATGCCTCTGGGCAGCCTTGCTGCACTTCTGCACGGTAACCTTAAACCACCTCATGCTCTTGCCAAATTTTTTAGAGCGGGGAAACAAGGCAAAATGCAATGCACACTGTTTCCCTTGCTACGTCCCCGATTTGGTTTCTGAGCTTCTGTGAGTAGGTGTTAAGCGAAGACTAATATTTTACATGATTGCACTCACCAATGTTTCCAACATGCACGTCAAATACAAAAATCCAAAAAAAAATAATGGATTTGTGGTTTTAAAATGACGAACTCAATTGATCACGTTGTGAAATCTGTAATTCAAATGATTTGGAGTCAAATCTTATATAACCAGAATCAATGAAGAGCATTGCATGTGTTGGTTTATAAGGCAATAAAATTGAACAAAGGAAAGTATAAATTCTACCAAATTTCGGCAAAATTCCAGATCTGGGGAAACACGACAAACTGAAATGCGAACTCTTCCCCTTGCAGTGCCCCCAATTTGGTTTCTGAGCTTTTGTGAGTGGATATTAGGCTAAGACTAAGGATTCGTGACTCACGGTCTGAAACCTGTACTTTAAATGGATTGATTTTATCTCACTAGAATCGATGAAGAGCGTTGCACGTGCTGGTCAATAAGGCAATAGAATTGAACAAAGAATGAATGTCCGCAGATGCCCTACTTGAAATTGGTAGGAACATGAGGTCCAAATTTGGGATTCCTGACTCTTTAGGAGTTTAAGAGAATTAGCTTTGGTTTTGGCAGGTAACAGGGGTAGCAACCGAGCACCTCTAGATTGGGTAGGCAGGGTGAGAATTGCGCTTGGCGTTGCAAGAGGACTTGCGTATCTGCACGCACAAGGAGGAGGACCCAGATTCGTGCATGGGAATATCAAGTCTTCTAACGTGCTTCTCTACCGAGACCTGGAAGCTTGCATTTCAGACTTCGGACTGGCACAGTTGCTGAACTCTGGAACCGCTGCGTCCCGGGTGGTTGGGTATCGAGCGCCTGAGATCACCGAGACTCGAAAAGTGACACAAAAGTCCGATGTCTACAGCTTCGGAGTGGTACGTCTCGTCTCCAAACATATCTTGTCTTGAATTACACCATTTATTCTATGATATACTATTCAATACATTCAATTCACCTACAGATTAGTGTATTGCTCATTCAAACATGTATTAACTTACTGTCTCTCTACTTGGATAAGATTCAAACACTTAGATAGCCAAAAAAAACCCTCTCAATTCATTGGTTGACTGGCTATTCACTCAATACCTTCAATCTCTTTCCTCTCTTTCATTGATCGAGGTAGTTCTAAGGCTAAAACGTGTACAACTTCCACTCAAAAGCTTCTCTTTCCTCTCTTGCAACTATCAATGGTGGTTCCAAGGGTTATACCATGTGCACCAGTTACTGTAATGCCCACTAAACCCTAAACCCTAACTCTATATAATCGGCACATAAAACCATGGATGACTCTACTTAACAGCTTCAACACAGTAGCGTCCATGGCCTCCCCTGACTGCAATTCATGGTTTCTGCAGCTGTTGCTGGAGCTCCTGACAGGAAAGGCCCCCAACCAAGTGTCCATAAACGACGAAGGCATCGACCTTCCCCAGTGGGTGCAATCCGTGGTCCGCGAGGAATGGACAGCCGAAGTGTTCGACTTGGAGCTCATGCGCTACCCGAACATCGAAGAGGAGATGGTGTCCATGTTGCAACTGGCCATGCAATGCGTAGACATGGCTCCTGAGCGGCGCCCAAGCATGAGCGACTTGCTGCCGTTGCTGGAGGATGTGCACCCGTTCTCCTCCGACACGGGGGACGAAGGAGCGTCACGACAAGAATCGTCCGAGGACAAGTCCAAGAGCGAAGAGAAGGAGAAAGAGTCCTCTTTGGAAACCACGCCGTCGGCGCCTTCGGAGGAGTCTCGCAACCCGTCGGAGAGTGCTGCGGTGTAGAAGTAGTCTTCAATCGGTGTTTTGTAGACTGTGTCTTGCAATTTGCAAGGGATTCTTGTTGACACTTTGGTACCATTTTTTCATACATGTGTTGGTGGATTGGACATTCTCTGTGGAATTCTTGTGTTCTGATCAACTCAAATTGGGCCATTGTTTTTTCAAGTGTGCGTGATTGGTATGTGAGTACTATGTGAGCATGCTGCGGCGTAGGAGTGTTCAATCGTTGTTTTCTATGTACCCTGCAAGTTGCAAGGGATTCTTGTTGTACTTCTTGACAGATTGTTACCATTTTTTTCCGTGTGTTGGTTGATTGGGCATTCTCTGTGGACTTCTCGTAGCATTCTTGTGATCTACTCAACACAGAATTGAGCTATTGTTTTTTCAAGTTTGCGTGATTGGTATGTGAGCACCCTGAGCATGCTGCGTTGTAGGAGTGTTCCGTCGGGTTTTCTTTATGGATCCTGCAACCTGCAAGCGATTGGGACTTATGGACAGATTAAATCTGTCCATTTTTTTTAATCTGTTGATGGATTGAACATCCTATGTGAAACTTCTAAGGTAGGACCACCCATAACCGACCGAATGAGCAACTGTGGACATGATGTGGAGTACAGTAAGGAAGGAAATATTTCCACAGGTGTGGAGATCGAAATGAGGAGGATTGCGAAAATTTGGTATTTTTATCACTTGAACTGAAATTATTATGAATTTTGGAATGTAAAAGTTGGTCTAGACCCATGTCCATTGGTATGTGAGTACTATACGCGAGCATGCTGCGCTGTAGGAGTGTTCAATCGGTGTTTTTTCTGTGTCCCGACTCGTTGACAGATTGTTACCATTTTTTTTCCTTTGTATTGGTCGATTGGGCATACTCTGTGGAACTTCTTGTAGCAGTCATGTGATTTCATCAACAAAAATTTGAGCCTGCAAGGGAGTTTTGTTGTTTGCTTGGAGATTCATAGATAGATTGTTACCAGTTTTTTTCCCATGTGTTGGTTCTTTTCCCCCGCGACTCATGTCTATTGCATGAGCATGCTCCTTCTCGCAGGTCTCTACTAAGTGCTAACCACTCTTTTTCACATGGACAAGAGCGCTTGTATTTATCTTAGATTGTTGGCTTGCTCCGATGGACAGCTATCCTAGTTCACCTCAAATCCCAAGCTAGTCAAACCATAGGAAGAAAAGCAGCAAAGTACCTCCACAACGAGAAGATGAAGAAGAGCGGAAGGAATCCGAGTTCATTGAGAGAGTCCAGCAAGAGCTTTGCAACTTGTTGTTTTGGTAGGAAAAAAAAAGCGTCAAAGGCATTGCTGAAATCTTGCCAAAGAGAGAACAAAAAGTAAACAAGAACAACAATTCAATTGTTGCACTCGAGCCATTCCGAAACCTGGTTGGGTCCTAGCTCAGGTTTTGGTGAACAGGTCATGCTCAGGTAATCCTCACATGGCCACATCAATTGCATGCCTTAGTTCCAGGAGACCGTGATTGCTTCTCCCACAACTGATTGTTGATTGATTCTAGTGCAAATGGTTGATTTGATTCCTGGTCACAGGTCCAACTAAAAATGAACATTTTCAGCGCTCAGAATAGACAGTCTATAGTACAGCTAGTTGGTCTTTTGAACGAAGTGGCATCCAAGGGCTTCACCTTCCTTCTAGACTTCTTCCCTCTCTTCTTCACCTTGGTGAGCATCACCTGCTTTCACAATCCTCTCCTTGTACATCTTCAAACCAGGCTGTAGCAAATGTAGCAAGCGCTTGTGATCTGTTTCCACTTCAAGGCTTTTCAATTCGAAGCGCACTTTTCAATTCATTATGCATGCCGGTTTTAGTTAGAGCAAGAGGCACTCTAGGTTTTCTTCATTTCTGAGAAAAATTGTCGTTAGGGAAGTAGATGAAGTCAGACCAGCAGTCAAACCGGATTTGGGTTTCCTGCCAGATAGCATGTCAATGGCCATGAATTGTTGCCACAAGCAGTATGCCGAGGAGTGTGAGATTCTTGTCTATGTGAATGCTCCTGTCCCGCTCAATCCCGGCCTATACCAACGTCTTCACTTTGGCCTTCTCTCGAGTTCGTGGCTTCTAAGCCCGCTGGGAATTTTCTTGTGGAGAGCGCTCCATGTGATGCTCATTGTTGGTGGACCAGTATATTGGGTGCTGGGCTCGTTGGCTGCTTTCCTCTTCTTCTCGGTGTTTTTGTTTGGATTTTTGGGGTATGAATGTTTTCTTAAACATTTTTTTTTAATTTTTATTTCGATGGTAGCTGAATTGGTTCTCCTCCGTGTTCCATCGATCAGGTTTTGGTGGTCGTTAGTAGGCTCCCTGGCATGCCATGAGCCAATTGTTGAGTGGAGGGGTGGTGGCAGCTTGACAATCGAATTTTGGAATGACTTCAAGTATGAAATGCGGAAGAATTGGGAATTAGTCCCGTTTGGAGTGCCGTGTATGAGTGGCAGCTCGTATGAAGAGACCAAGGCCCAGAAGTTGGAAACCTGGGCACGGTGGTGTCAAGAGGTGGTGCACATGCACGACATCATTGCCCTTTGATGCAAGTCTGAAATCCATGCCCGTGAGAAAATCTGTCGAAATTGGTAAGCTTAGGACCCTGCCCAAGTAAGGTTGAGATTCCTTGAACCATGCCTTACATTAGAGGCTCCATTAGCCACACAGGTTATCAGTTGACATTTCGTTTTTGGCAATTGATTTTCAGCTTACCTTCTAAGGAATGTGCAAGTTTCTAGGTGGTTGTAGGGAAAGGTTCCCTGTGTGTGTTGAATGGAACCTCCTCCTTCTTGAATGGAAACTAAGTTACATTAGTGAACATCCTTTCACTCATTATTATGCACCATTTTGTTGTTATATGTGAATGATTTTGATTTATAAGAGGATGACTGAATCATCGCTTGCATACACCAATTCAGGAAGGCTTGTTTGCATCAGCATTGCATGATTGTTCTATTGCAACTAACGACACCCAAGTTTGATTTCGGGCATGAATTATTGAGTCTTTGTTCTTCAACATGGTAGAATTTCATGAAATAAATGATGAATTCATGGGATGTTGTGAAATAAATCTTGGAAACTTTGGATTTATTTCAGGACATTTAGGGATAAATGATGAATTCATCCCTCTAAAAAAATAAAAGTAATAATTTTCACTTATACTTGGTGGAAAAAAATTGCATACAAAGCAAAGGATATTGAGGTTGTTCACATAGTTTTGACTCCATTCTTTCAAGGTTAAAAGGTAGGGACAAGATGGTGGAGGCTTTTGCCAAATACCTACACCAATAGGTTAGGTTGTTTGTTTTGTTTGTTTTGTTTGACATAGAAAATTGTGAGTCCCTTTGTGACGTTCTTGCTCCCGTTGGAAAGCCCTTTGCAAGGAGGGGTGCATGGACTTTGTTTTGTGGCGTTTGGATCCACGGTGTGAAAGTTATGAAATTTCAAAGTTTTTGTGAATTCAAAGAGTTGAATTAAATTATTTTTTCTTTTGAAAAAAATCATAACATTCATATCACATGGTGAAACACCACAAAACAAATCCTTTTGCACTTCTTTGAGCCAAAACCTTTCAGTTTGTACCACAATGTCATGGCATTTAGGCATATAATGTGAAAGTTATGGATTTTTTTTAATTAAAATTTTAAATTAAATTATCTTTTATTTTTGGAAAAACATAATTTCACATGGCATCTCCAAATGCCACAAAACAAAGCCCTTGAACTCCTTTTTGCATAAAGTTTTCTATTCATACCAAGAACACAACCTCTTACACTAAGGTCTAAAAACTATTGAATTTCAAAGTTGTAGTGAATCATAAAATTAAAAAATCATTTTTACTTTTATTTTGGGTGTAACAATGGTTGTAGCAACAACATAGGGCACACTAGGCTATACCTCATTACCTTAAGTTAGGTATTTTGTTTTGTTTGATATGCAAAGATTTAAGAAACCATGAAGCGATCGGCAATGTTTTTTGGTACAATTGAAATCTTTTGGCAAAGAGGGGTGCATGGCCTTTGTTTGGACATATGGCATGAAAGTTATGGAGTTTCAAAGTTTTGTGAATTCAAAAATTGAATTAAATTATCTTTTCTTTTGGAAAATCCATAGCTTTTCCATGGCATATTCAAACACCACAAGGCAAAGCCCTTGCACTTTTTTATGCAAAAAAACTTACTGTTTGTGCCAATTTTGTGGCATTCAAACCTATGGTGTGAAAATTATGGATTTCTTAAAATTAAGAAATTGAATCAAATTACTTTTAGCTTAAATGATTCATATTTAAATTTTGATTGTGGCATACTTACTTATTTGTTATAGTTATGAAATGCTTTGTCAATTTGGTTTCATAAAAAAATTTAAAAATGCCTTGTCAATTTTGGATGTGAAAGCTTGCCAGATCGCTGAAGTGACAATGCTCTCCTCGTGTATCTGCGATCAAGAGTAGCAATTGTAGCAAGCCCTTTCGATCTGATTCCACTTCAAGGCTTTTCAATTCGAAGCACACTCTTCAATTCATCCATACCGGTTTTAGTTCGAGCAGGAGCCATTGTAGCTTCTTATTTCTGCCAGCAATTGTCGGTAGGGAAGAACTTGAAGATCGACGGAACATCGTCGGTGGACCAGGATTTGGGGTGCTCGAGTTATCGGTCACATTCCTCTTCTACTCGGTGTTTTTGTTCGGTATGGTGGTGATCATGTATTGTTGTCTTTATGTGGTGCATGCTTTGCTTGGGTTGGCAGCTGATTTGGTTCTCCTCCTTGTTCCATCGATTAGGCTTTGCTGGTCGTTAGTGGGCTTTTCCTGGCGTGCCATGAGCCAATTGTTGAGTGGAGGGGTGGTGCCTGGTGGACAGTCCTATATTGGACGAACTTCACAGGTGGAATGAGGGAGAATTTGTCCCGTTCGGAGTGCCGTGTATGAGTAGCAGCTTGTATAGAGAGACCCAGGACCGGAAGTTGAGAATCGGGGCACCGTGGTGTGAAGAGGTGGTGCACATGCACGACACCATTGCCCTTTGATGTAAGTCTGAAATCCATGCCCATGAAAAAATCTGTCAAAATCTGTAAGTCTATGACCCTGATCAAGCTTAAGTGAGGTTGAGATTCCTTGAACCATGCTGTAAATTAGAGGCATACAAGTTAGCTTTGCTCTGTGTTAAGCGTCGAAAGAATTCTTCAGTTGACATTTCGTTTTTCGCAATTGATTTTCAGCTTACCTTCAAATAAATGTACATGGTGCAAGTTTCTAGATTGTTTTAGGGAATGGTTCCAAGGTTCCCTGTGTGTTGAATGGAACCTCTTCCTTGTATCATGGTGAACGGAGACTTTCCATCAGTGAACATCCTTTCAATAATTCTGCGCCAACAAAATGTTAAATGTCAATATTTCTGCGACAATAAATGGTACATCCGATTGATTGTGTTTTATAGTAGGTTGAAATCATCGCTTGCATCCACCAATTCAGCATCGGCTGCGCATGGTTGTTCTGCTGCAACGAACGACACCCAAGTCTGTTTCTGAACATTAATTATTGAGTCTTTGTTCTTCAACATGGTGGAATTTCTTGAAATTTCGGGCATGCTGAAGGCTGACTTTTGATGTAGAGGGGTCAGTTTTAAGTTGCCTGCCTGAAATCTGGAGCCCAGTTGCACCTCATATCAATATGGGTTCTGGATTTAACTGTTCCAGATTTCAGTTGGCCACCTGAAAGCAATTTTCAGAGCGCTTGAAAGTCTGAGTTTTCCAAGCCCTGCCCACTCGGCAGTGCTTGTTGTCTGAGCATGGAGTGCTTGAATTTCCCATGTCTGGCAGTCTGAAATCTGATGCTTCTAATGGTGATTGATTTTAAGTCAAATTATAGAACTGAAGAATGTATCTATTTCCAAGGATTCTGATAATGTTTCATTGTTTCACTACCTTGGTGATAAGACTGCATCTTTTTGGAGTATACAAAGGAAAATCACTTCCTAATTTGATTACATAGGCCTTACAAATTGAGAAAAAATTGAATTTGGTATTTTTGTATTTTAGCATTTTTTGACTTCGAATGCAAGAGGGATTTTAGGATTAAATACTAATGTAAGGCTAACCAAGTGCATTGAAAGAGATGTGCTATTATTGGTAATTAAAGACAAATTAGGTCCTTAACAATGCATTTTCCTTGACATTCACATTAGAGAAAACTTGGGCCTTGTGGAGGCCAAAAGTCAAATGGCCCTCCATAGGGACCACTTGTATTTAATGTGTGAATACACTAAAATAAAAAATGTTTTAAAATAAATATAATAAATATTTTTTTAAGTACCATTCTTGGTACCATTCTGATACAAGCAAACAAGGTTCTTTGTGATTAGATTTGGGTTGATTCATTCTCTATGTGCACATGTGCATGCAATCAAATGGCTATCCAAATGGTTGAAATTTTCTCTAATGTTATAATTGATAATGTTTAATGTACACAATCACAACACAAAGGCCTCGGAGTGACTACTATTGGTTTAGGGCTTAGCATTCTTGAAATTTCATGAAATTCTACTACTTTTATGCATGCAAACTCAATAATTCATATGCAAAACATGATTGGATGTCATCAATTGCAACGAAACAATCATGCACAGTCTATGCTTGGAGATACTTTGTTGCTTTTCTTCTAATAAAAGGAAGTTGACTAGCTTGGGGATGGAGGATCAATGTTCCGATAAATGAGCATAGAGCGAGAGTATGGAGTGTAGACCACCTTTAGTGGTTATAGACACCCATGTTATAAGTACATATAACATTAAAAGAATAATCTCTTAAACAAGCTTTAGGCTCACCAAATCTAAGTTCCACACTCTACACTTATATAGTAGCATTTCCCTAAGATGAACTATGGAACAACATTCCAAAATACCTTGCTCATAAAAAAAAAACATATATCATTCTTGGAAGCTTCTGGAAGGTTTCTCCACTCATTTGTGGATAAATCCAAAAGCCAATACTTATTTTTCCAATCATGTTGCACCATTAGAAAACCATCACATGCAATAATAGACAGAGCATAAAGTTCCATCATTGGAAGCTCCTTAAAAAAAAGGCATTCATATGATTTCACTTGCACCCAAGCATGTGTTTGATTTTCAAAATGATGCTCTGTAATACAACAACCGTGATGAGCCCTTCTTTGATGGAATGCATCCATTTGTGTTTGTTCCTGCAACACGAATATACGGTCCTTCTCAAGCACCGAGGCAATCACGGACTCTCTTGTCGAAGAGTTGTCTTCACTATCAAACTCCAATTTTCCTTGAGTGAAGTCATATATACCTAGATGTATACTTGATGACCTATAAAACCAAGCATTTAGGTTGAACCACTTGTATATTGTTCCGAGAATGGAATCGCATGACGGTGATGAGGTTGATCTAGTCCATTGCTTTGTACTAGAATCATATATTTCTGTTGTAAAACCATAATCAGTGTTGCCTGCCACCACAACCACCTGATAACATTTCGTATGAGAATCCACTTTGATTTGCACCATTGTAGGCAAGGTGAAGTATAAATAGCTTGAACGTGGGAGTTCATGTTGAACTCGTGTCAAGAGATTCACCACAACAATGCACAATTGCTTGCGCTTATTGGATTTCCAAACCAAGATAAAGCACACCAATTCGCCATCACGAGCATCCACTATGGTCCATTCAAAGGGCATCGTCTTGTTGTAATCACCATTCCAAGGACCTCGCAGATGGAGGCGATAGGCATATTGGCATTTGCGTTTTTTGACATCGTATATTGTTACAACAAAGCCATCATGTCCCATCGCAAGAAGTGCGACCCTAGTAGGACTCACTTCGTGACATGCTTGGTTGATTTCCGAGTTTGCAGTAGCCATGTCTTTCCTCCACTCTCTCGAGAGACAGCGCAAGCGAGCAATATCAAGCAAAGGTAGACGTGCGAAAACAAGAAGCAGCAGATCCTTTGGAAGAGTTCTCCAAAGAACAGGATTCAATATTTTTGGATCCACGGAAACGATTGGGTGTGAAATAGCCATGTGAGTAAGCTTCGTAACCCTATTCTTGGAAACTCTCCTTTATCACCATCCACTTGTATTACAACTCCTCGGATATGCTTGTGAATCTCCGAAGAATTGTTCACGCTATCGCTAAGCTAGAAAGCGAGAACTTTCACAAACTCTATACAATCTGCAACCAAATTTCCATGCTCATTTCTAGTTTTGATTTTACAAATGATTGAAACAATAAGAGTGGAATTCAAATGCATACTAAGAAAAACACATCAAAGTACCTCAACAACACCTAGGGCTTTAAATCAAAACAACTGAACAAACTAACTAGCTGCCTACTTTGCAAAGTCAAGTGAGCAGCATGCCATGTCCTCATTCAAATGACGAAACAACTAGCTCTTCCACTATTCTAGGTTGCATCAATTTCATCCCGTCCAAACTAAAGTTTTCATATCAATGTGAAGGCAACGAAATACTACTTTAACCAAGATCCTTCTACCAAACCTTAGATGTCGGCATCCATACTAACCACTCTATTTCAGGAAGTTGTCGTTAGGAAGGATGGATACAGAGATGCATGCATACAATCATCTCCAATGGCCAAATTAAGAACTTCAGTCCAGAGAGGAAAACCATTGGCTATAGAAACTAAAGCTACCATTGCGCAAAACAAACAGGTTCATCATTCAAGAATCTCTATTGATACATACATATGTTTATATAATAAACCTGAAAGCCTCCAAAACATTCGCAATCTACAAAAACGCAGCACATACCCTGTTCCACCGATGCCCACGTATATATAATCAAGCTCCTTATTCCAAGGTTCAAAAAGCAGACGACACTGTAAATAATATGTGGAACATCAACTGTTAGAAATATCAATTATAGGAAATTGAAGCTAAGAAAATTTAAGACTTTTACTTTCAAACTGATGATTTTTACTTTCAAACTGATGACTTTTACTTTCAAACTTCGAGAAAATCAAGTGATACATTTCTATAACTAGGTTCAAGATTTGAGAAATCAAGTGATACATTCTCTGTGCAGATTTGATGAACACAAATTTGAGCCATTGCTGCTTCGTAGTGCTACGACAGCCATGTGCACTTAACATTATTTCTGTTCACAAAGTTAACTTATTTTGAATAAGCCACACTCTGTGAACATATCAGAGAAGAATTTTCCTCCATTGCTGTATTACACAAAATCAGATACTCAGCATTCAATGTTCCATTGCTCTTGGTTCAAATTTTCCCCTTTTGAAGACATCAATTGAATGTGAAATTACCCCATTAACATGTGACCCTTACATTTGGACAAAAAAAGTGATGCTATAACAAAAATCTACAACAAACTCTTCTAAGCTCTCATGTTTTGATTGGCTACTAATGACACAAGAAATCAGTCAAAACATGAGAGCTTAGGAGAGTCTGTTGTAGATTTTTGTTATACCTATAAATGATAATTTGAAATTTCATAACTTATTCATACAATGTTCAAATAATGCATACTAAATTGCTTTTGGAATTTTCTTTCATTTGCCAACAAGATACAATAAAGATGAGTTATTCTATATAGTAGAAAGTTGAGTTGCAATTAGCACTACAACAAAAGCAGTGTTTTATGACTGCAGTAAGTCGTAAAATCAAAAAATATGACTCACGCAGAAATCATTGTAGATGATTCAGAATATGACTGACTCCAGTCGTTTAAAAGCAGTCGCTTTAGACATCAGTCATATTGGCAGTCATATGGGTTGAGGGGTATAAATACCCATTTTTAGCCATAGTATACCAACTAGGCGTATACTTTGACTATCTTAGGGGTTTTTGACTTTTTCTTGGGTTGCCCGGGCAAATAAAAAAATCCTACATGGAATATGACTGCGATGAGTCATATTTTTGATGACGTGGAATATGACTGTGGTGAGTCATATTTTTTAATGACATGGAATATGACTGTGGTTAGTCATATTTTGCAGTAACATGGAATATGACTGTGGTTAGTCATATTTTGCAGTAACATGGAATATGACTGTGGTTAGTCATATTTTGCAGTAACGTGGAATATGACTGTGATGAGTCATATTTTTTGATGATATGGAATATGACTGTGGTTAGTCATATTTTGCAGTAACGTGGAATATGACTGCGATGAGTCATTTTTTGTAGTAATATGGAATATGACTGCAATGAGTTATATTTTTTGGTTACATGGAATATAACTAGGGTGAGTCATATTTTGCAGTAATGTGGAATATGACTGCGGTGAGTCATATATTCTTGTTAATGTAAAAAATGATTCTCATGAGCCATATTTTTAAATGATGTAGAATACGACTCTCGTCAGTCATATTACTAACTACAATTACATTTTTAATGCATTTTAAATGAACATGATATATAACTATCATACATCAAGATGATTTGACAATTGAATAAAAAGCCTCATGCAATTAAAAATGAATACATAATATATGATTTTAGAGATGTATGAGAGATAATCATATTAAAGAAGGAGAATGTAAGAACAAAGACAACTATCTTCATTGACATTCATTAGTCACTAATACAAAATAAATAAATAAATATATATATATATATATATATATATATATATATATCATTCACACAATCCAATAAGGCCTACAATCCTTACAATAATGTGAAGATGACTTCATTGGGTTGTAAGTAGCTTCCAATGTCTTTGTTTCAACTTTTGGTGCCTGCATATACAATTAAAGAAATGAGAGGTTAATTTTTACTGATTGAACAACAAAGCTCAACCTTCAAAGGCTTATAACAACACAAAATATGTAGCTCAAGTTTAGGATAGGAAGAATAAGATTGATGATAAAGGAAACAAGAAAAAAAATATAAGTATTAAGAAATAACAAGAAGTAAAAGTTAAGATGCAACAAGAAATAAGAAGTAACAACTAAGTAACAACAAAAAACAAGAAGCAACAACTAAGACACAACAAGAAATAAGAAATAACCACTAAGACACAACAAGAAACAAAAAACAACAACTAAAACGCAAGAAGAAACAAAAAACAAGAAACAACAACTAAGACATAACATGAAGTAATAATTAAGACACAAGAGGAAATAAAAAGCAACAACTAAGACACAAGAAGAAACAAAAAGCATCAACTAAGACATAACAAGAAACAACAAGAAATGAGAGTGTAGATGCAACAAGAAAAAATTAGAAGCAAGAACTACAAAACAAGAACTAAAAAGAAGAAAGAGGTTCAAATGCAAGAAAAAAAAAGAATTTAAATGCAACAATAAGAAGCAAGCACTACAACAAAAGTAGTGTTTTATGACTGCAAAATATGACTGCAGTGAGTCGTAAAATCAAAAAATATTACTCACGCAGAAATCACTGTAGATGACTCGGAATATGACTGACTCTAGTCGTTTAGAAGCAATCGCTTTAGACATCAGTCATATTGGTAGTCATATTTTCCGAGGGGTATAAATACCCATTTTTAACCATAGTATGCCAACATGGTGTATACTTTGACTTTCCTAGGGGAGTCTTAACTTTTTCTTGAGTTGCTTGGGCAAACAAAAAAATCCTACGTGGAATATGACTATGGTCAGTCATAATTTTGAATGACGTGGAATATGACTGTGGTCAGTCATATTTTTTGATGACATGGAATATGACTGCAATCAGTCATATTTTTGAATGACGTGGAATATGACTGCAGTCAGTCATATTTTTGAATGACGTGGAATATGACTGCAGTGAGTCATATTTTTTGATGGCATGAAATATGACTGAAGTGAGTCATATTTTGCAGTAATGTAGAATACGACTGTCTTCAGTCATATTTTATGGAATATGACTTCTGTAAGTCATATTTTTGGCTTCATGAAGTTGCAAGTAGCTTCCAATGTTTTTGTTTCAACTTTTGATGCCTGCATATACAATCAAAGAAATGAGAGGTTAGTTTTTAGTGATTGAACAATAAAGCCTAACCTTCAAAGATTTACAATCAACACAAAATATGTAGCTCAAGTTTAGGATAGGATGAATAAGATTGATGATGGAGGAAACAAGAAAAAAAATATAAGTACTAAGAGATAACAAGAATCAAAAGTTAAAATGCAATAAGGAATAAGAAGCAACAATTAAGCAACAACTAAGACACAATAAGAAACAAGAAGCAACACAAAATAAGAAACAACAACTAAGATACAATATGAGGCAACAATTAAGACATAAGAACAAATAAAAAGCAACAACTAAGATACAAGAAGAAACAAGAAGCACCAACTAAGACGACAAGAAACAACAAGAAATGAGAGTATAGATGCAACAAGAAGAAATAAGAAGCAAGAACTACAAAACAAGAGGAAAATTAAAAAAACAAGAACTAGGAAGAAAAAAGAGTTCAAATGCAAGAGAAAGAAAGAATTTAGATGCAACAATAAGAAACAAGAAGCATGAACTAGAGAGCAACGAGAAACAAGAATTAAAATGCAACAAAAAGCAACAAGTGAGAGCTAAGAGACAATAAAAAGTAAGGAAGAAGAACCACAAGAAGTGACGGCTAGGGTTTCAAAACCCTAAAAAGTGGCGGCTAGGGTATCAAAACCCTAAAAAAATAGTGACTAGGATTCAAAATCCAAAAAAGTAGGTGACTAGGATTTCAAAATTTTAAACAATGACTTCTCTATATTTTTTTGGAATTGCCCAAATTTTTCTTGAATTGCCCCAAACAAAAAAAAATCACTATTATATGAAAATATTAGTGATAATATGACTCAATGTTCCCAAACATGTTCCCAACGTTCCCTACGTTCCCTATGAAGTACTTTGGTATTCCTAATGGCCGTATAGTATACGCTTGTGAAGTACAAGGCGTAAAAATAACTAGCAGTCATATTTTGCAGTCATATTTCTCCCCAAAGTGTTGGCCTTCAAGAATATGATTGCAAGCAGTCGCCAGTCATCCTCAGTCATAATTTTGCAGTCATAAAACACTGTCATTGTTGTAGTAAAGAAACATGAAGTAAAGAGCAACAAGAAACAAGAGTTGAGATGCAACAAAAAAACAATAACAAATGAGAGCTAAGAGACAATAGAAGGTAAGGAAAAAGAACCACAAGAAGTGACAGCTAGGATTTCAAAACCCTAAAAAGTGGCGGGTAGGGTTCTAAAATCCTAAAAAAATAATGGCTAGGGTCTCAAAACACTAAAAAAGTAGTGACTAGGATTCAAAATCCAAAAAAGTAGGTGACTAGGATTTCAAAATTTTAAATGATGGCTTATTTATATTTTTTTTAGAATTGACCGTATTTTTCTTGAATTGCCCAAAAAAAAAAAAAATTCACTACTATGAAAATATAATTGATAATATGACTCAACGTTCCCAAACATGTTCCCTACGTCCCCTATAAAGTACTTTGGTATTTCTAATGGCCGTATAGTATACACTTGTGAAGTACAAGGCGTAAAAATGACTGGTAGTCATATTTTGCAGTCATATTTCTCCCCAAAGTGTTGGCCTTCAAGAATATAACTGCAAGCAGTCGCCAATCATCTTTAGTCATAATTCTGCAGTCATAAAACACTGCCATTGTTGTAGTGTAGTGTCAAGTATTATAGAAACAAAAGTTAGAAAACAATCAAACACATCCCCCAAAACACTATTTATCCTGAAACACCACTTCTATCTGGACCCTTCATTCACTGCATCCCTCTTTTCAACTCTAGCAAAGTATTCAACTCTCAACCTACTCCCCCTCCCTTGACAAATTAAAATTAATTAAACAATATAGAGTCTCATTTTATACAAAGGCATATTGTGTAGGTGTTCTCGGCTTTGGAAGCCCAACATGGGATCCTAAACAAAAATATTCTTCATATACACCAATTATTTAGAATGGTTGGAGTTATTTTTTCCTATTTGTCAAGTATTAAATACCTTATTTATTGGTGTAAACAATCACACAATAATAGTCACTAGCTAACTTTGCAATTAACTCTTATTGAGAAAAAAATATTATAAATTTGAATTGTAATAAGCAAACGAAGACTAAAGAGTGGCAAAGCTTGTTTTTCTCCTAAAAAAGTTATCATTAGTTGACAAAAAGGTATTTATGGGTCCAAAAAATCATTTTAATTTGGTATACTTGTTTGTTTTTACCATTTAAAATCTAAAAGCCTATAGTTTAATAAATTGCAAATTGTAAATTTTTAAATTTTTAATTATAAACTTATAAGTTCACAACTATCAAGATAATGAAATATCAAATCTAGTTTAGAGTTAACGCTTACACTTTTATCCATGTGAAGTATATAGGAAATAAGTTTTTTTTCTTATTGTCCAAACTTCATGCTTTTGCACAATTCCAACTCCCAATTAGTTTATTCTCTTTATTCTCAAGTTCATGAATTTATCACAATCTTAAAGTGGACCCAAAATCACCTTTAAAAATCCAACAAATTATTGCAATTAAAACTTTACAAGTTCTAAAAATGCCAAAATTTTGTTATTGAATTATTCAAAAATCAAATTTGGTGCAATAATTTGATAAGATGGTTATAGTTAAGGATATTGAGAATATGAAAAAATTTAAAAATAGTCATTAATATTCTAAAATTTATTCTTTATTACTACCTCAATTAATACTTGCACTTTGAAAAG
The DNA here is from genome assembly GCA_950106755.1 of Climacium dendroides. NCBI lineage: Eukaryota > Viridiplantae > Streptophyta > Bryopsida > Hypnales > Climaciaceae > Climacium > Climacium dendroides. The sequence continues at coordinate 39,452,785 of OX467084.1, forward strand.
AAGTATTCAATTTACATTGTTTTTTATTATTTACATTTACCAAAAAACATTCAATCTTTAATATAGAAACTATAAAAAAGTTCATTTTTCTAAATCTAATTGATAAATTTGACGTTGATAGCCAACATAAAGTTTCATATAGTCTTGTATATAGTGCACTTCAAAATTAAGATTTGAATGTTTTAGTGATGACCTTTATTTGGGACCTGATTTAGTCAAATTTTTAAGTGACCTTTAGGACTTCTGTATTGACAAATATAGGGTTCACTTTACAATCATGGGGTCTTTATAAAGCCACAACAAAAATAATAAAATAAAGCTAATAATGAAATGAAGCCACTCAATTAAAATTGAAGCCTAAATACAATTGACTAGATTCCAATTTATTAATCACGACCTTTAAGTGTAAATCAATTTCTAATGATAAAGAACAACAACAAGATTTCAAGGGAAAATAATAGGAGATTGAAAATCTTTTTTAAGGAACCAATGAGACTTACGGTATAGAAATGAGTGTCAAAAAATTATGGAATTCCTAATTCCGCTTAAACTTTGTGTAATGCATGGTTTAGAGCAATGTACAAGAAAACTAGCAACTAGTGCAAGATGAGCCAATTTATTTTTTGGTCAATATTTGAAAAAGTTTCTATATTTTTTAAGTAAAATTATAAATGAATAGCCAAAGAATATCAATGCAAAAATAAGTTCGAATAGAAATCTAAAGTTTTCTAAACTTGTATTTGTGCAAAAAATTTCATCCACAAGGTCTCCCAACTTAGAAAGGTTGCCCTCAAGCCTTCAACCAAATGGCATTTGTAGCATGGAAAGGGGTAAAACCTTTAAAAAGGACCAAATTTGATAAAATAAATGATGATTGACTATGGAGCTATGGAGCTTGCCTTTTAAAACTTAAAGGTGTAAGAGCTCAAATTGGCCATGAAGAAAATTTAATTTCACTTTTGATAAACAAAAAAATAATAACTTCATTAATCTATTTTTAGATTATTTGATATTAATCAATGGTTCTAAGTTAGGTATCATAGTATGGCATTATATATGGTATTATACATAGAGACCATCAAAAACACAAGTATGTTTCTCCTCAAAAAATAAACTTTAGTTGAAACAATCTTTTAAAAAGGCCTTCAATAAATATACTAGATCATTATACTTTAAATCATGACCTTAATTAGAACTTCAAATTTTAAAGTTTTAACAAATAATAAAATTTAAATGAATTATTTATTTCAATTAGCACTTATTAAAATTGGTCAATGCAATTGTAAATTTGAATTTGATCGATTGGTCATACTTCAAAAAAAATTTAAGTCAATATTAAACTAGTATTTTTCTACAATGCATATTACAACACACTTTCACATTATTTTTAGAAATGTTGATTACCCATGGTCTTTATTTCTTAACCTTGCTCTCAAGACTTCAAAATTATTCATATCATGTATATTTCTTAATATATTCATGTATAATGTATATCATGTATATTTCTTAATAATATTTCATGTATATTTCATGTATATTTCTTAATAATTTTACATGACTTCAAAAATTATTCATATCATGTATATTTCTTAATTTTTTTTTCAACTATATTTCTTAATTTTTTTTTAAAGATGAAATCATTTAACTTTGTTAATTTTTATAAAAAAAATTGAAGATGATTTATCATGAATTTTGAAGAAATAATGAAGAAAATTCATATGAAATATGAAACACACCCCAAAAATCTAAAAATTTCTCCATAGATTTACATAATAGTTTAGACCACTAAGATGTAAATCAATCTTATAGTGGATTTTTATAGACTCATCTATAAGGCAAGAAAAAGTCAACAACGTAAAGGTGACGAGAAAGAAATACTTGGAGTTGAATTGTGCAAAGTGGCATGAAGTGTTAGCTTGAATCTCAAAGGTGACAAATATAGTCGATTCCTACATGTTCTATGGATAGAAGGGTAGTACTAAGTCAACACAAATACTTCAATGTTCTTTCAATAAAATCTTTCAATATGCAAATATGTAAATTTATGAAATTCTGAAAATTACAAATTACAAATTATATTTATTTAATCCCTAAAAGGCTAATAAACCCATTTGTTTTTTCCAATAATTTATGCAATCTCCACTGACTTTACAATTTTTTTTTATTAATATTAGGATGGATGCTAATCATCCTAATCTACATGTCAAGCTTTCTTTTATTCCATTCCAATAAACATTGTAAGAATTATAAGTTTTTTAAATATTTTAGTGTTAAAGAAAATAGCTAAATATATATTTTTATAATATATTAACTCATTTTATTTGGTTGTATAGATGGAAACCTACACAAAAACCTTTGAAACATTCAATTATGAATTCTGAATCAAAAGTAATGAAGAGTTTATTTTGGAGGTAAAGAAGGTAGAAAAAACATGTGAAAGTCATTTTTTTATCTCAATTTTTTAAATTCCAAAATAAAAAATTATCCATGGAATATATATTATTTATTGAAACATTATTACCATTGGGATCAAAAATTCTCAACTTCTTGTAAAAGTTATTAGCGGTTTAGATTTTTCTTTCATGAAGCACTATCTTCCACTTTATAATTTGATCATTTTAACTATATTTGATATATTTGATTTAGTGCACTTTTGGAGCACTAAAGAGTGCAATTTGGGGGGCATTTTTGAGGAGCACCAATGGGCACTTAATTGTTGAGTGTGAGGTTGTCATTTGTGGGGAGTTAATATATGTCCAAGGCTATGTGTGGACCTATGTTCCACCTCTCGAACCTTCATCCCCTTCAATTGTACAACATTCAAGAGATACAAAAAATAAAAACAAATATTGTTATTGATCCCTTCGGTCATTTTATTTGTTTTTCAATTGATGATTGCATGAATGGAAAGGAACTACTACTTGGAGTTGTTTTGTTGGTTCCAAATAGCAATCAAAAGCCAAATCTTATTGATTTGCATTTTGCAATGTCACAAAGCACAACAAGAAGATCATTTGGGATGGAGAAAATACAACCATAGATAACACATGCCATACAGTAATAGGACAAACCAATGTAGCAGTGGCAATAAAAAAAACACTAAATTTGGGTGTACATACAAGTGATACTATGGAAGGTGACATTAACGAGTGGACAATCTACAAAAAATAGTAAAATAAGGTTGCCTTAAATCAAAAAAGTTACTTTACAAGTCATCAAAGTCAACAAATATTTCTAAAAATATTTTCATTTGTACACTTGGAGGTTCATGAGTCTCAATTACAACAACATTTAATTCAAAAGTAGTGCATTTTTGTACAATAACCGAAAATATTTATATGGTGTCAAATGTTGAGAAATTACTATATCGCAACCTAATTTCATTATTTTGTGTAAGAAAGAGAGTGCAATGGGAAAGCCCTATTAGAATCTGACCACACAACACAAATGAAGGCGTACTTAGTAGTTTGTCATCATCTCCAATAAATAGATGCTATCTAGAGGAGCTTTAACCCCTAAAGGTCCAAACACTGTTTTTGGCATTATAGATATTTTGGACAACTCACTACAAATGGAATTTTTATTTTTTTTCTTTGAAATTTTCACACAACATGTGGTTGAGGAATAGCTTCAAGGCCCAACAATTTTCATAATTTTTGACTACATGGTAAAAAATTATCGCATGATATGTAGTTTTTTTGCGAGGCCAGGCAATTCGGGCAGATCTAAAAAAATCACTTTTTTAAGAAATAAAAATTTGAAATTGGTTCTCTAGATTTATATATAGGTAGAAAGCTTTGAATCATTCCATTTTGATTAATGAGATGAAAGTTATGAGGAGTTTTAGTTGTGGGTAGTTTACAAGTAGTTATGATTTACTCTAAAATAAACTTTAAAGTCCTTTATTGAATTCATTTTTCAAAATTTTTGAAAAGAAATAAAAACATTGGGCGTAGATTGCTTAGTACAACATGACAACCATTGGAATTGGCATTTTTCAATTCCATGAATGAAATCTTAACGATTTAGTATTTTGAACAATTCTTGACTTCTTTGTATTTACTATTTTTTTTCCTTGTATGTTGTACAAATCCAAGTGATCCAAATTTTTTCAAGCATGTAGCCAACTTGCCTTGAAAAATGAATTTAAAAATGCACTACCATTTTGGACATTTTTTCATATAAATGTGATCTTGTGAAGTGCAATTGCTTGGTTTTGGGGCAAGGCAAAAAAAAATGATTTTTCTCACTTCAAACACTAATATCTTGCAATCTACATGGTGGAAATTTCTGAAATTTTTTCCACATCTTCTCAAATCAGGGTACTACAAGAACCTACGGTTACATGTGTTTCCAAAAATGTTTTTTTCCCCTAAAAGTTGGTGCTTGTACTAGAAATGGTAGTTTTGGAGTGGCTTTGATGAAAAGAAAATCGAAAACATTTAGGGGTTAGTATTGTTTGACTTCACTCTCTTGTCCTCACTTGTAGGAATGAAGCTCACATTAATTTGGATCGAGCATCCTCCTCCATTTAGTTTGTGTGCTCGTTTTTTCCTCATTGTCCAGCCTTTGGCTTGGCTCTTTTTGTATGGTGCGACTTCATTTTTCATGCTACGGTTCTTCCATTTGTTCCAAGAAAGAAAAGAAAGAGAGAGAGAGTAATGAATGGATTCGTCCCGTACTCCCGTGAGTAGCTCGATGCTGCGGAAAGCCCCCGCGTGGTCAGCTCCCCAACTCCAAATGGGACAACTTCTCCATCTTCTCAGGGCACCCGAAACGGCCCAAAGTGGAGGGGTCTTGATGGTTCAGACTGTTGGGAGTACCGCGTTGAGTGCTTCTTATTTATGGTTTTCCATGAAAGCCCAATTGGCAGTTTGGCACCTTTCTAACTTTCCATGCTGCCTTCGTATTAATTAACACAGCATCTCCCTGTCCTCTGGACAGACAACAATTGTACTGTACATGGCCCCTCGACAGTCCACACACCTACAAATTCTTCATCCTCCCAGTCTCTAATAAACTTTAAAGCCCCGAAACTCATCATGCCAGTAGAAAATCTACCTGACCCCAACACAACGGAACTGAAGGTGGGCAACAATGCTTTTCGCTCCCCGAGTCTCAAGGGCTTCGCATTCAAAATTTGAATGCCTAATTGGGACGGAGGAGCCCCAAACGATGCGCTACCTCGCCTCGGGAACCTCGTCCGAGTTACTGTCGACCCAGTCGCACCCGGACGGGCCGACTCCCGTTGGGAACTGGTTTTTATTATGAGGCGGTCTTTGGTTTGGAGAAGCCGAAGTCCTCCGCTGAGCACGCAGCTGTGAAGTCTTCGGGGAAGAAACCCGAAGTCCCGTCCTTGGTAAGTACGCAGCTGTGAGCTGAAGTCTTTGGAAGAAACTCGAAGTCCCGTCCTTGGTAAGTACGCAGCTGTGGATTGTAACATGAGCCAGGACACATTGTACCATTTCCACCGTTTGGTCAAAACTTCATGAATTTTCTGGAAAAAATGTGCATTTAAAATTTTGGTATTTTTTTCTCATCGGTTAATCTACATCTTTGATTTATTGTTTGTTATTTCGAAATTGAAAACATCTAAATGTAATCCATTTAAGTTGAAGTAGGTACACGATAGAAGGAAAAACTAAAATTGTTGATAGCCCTAAGATGGAATTGAAATACACTAATCCCAAAACCAAACTTTTTATTTTCACAATTTTTGAAAGAGTTGTGATTATTCATATTGCCTATGTATTCTAAAATAGTCATGACTTCATTTATGACGTATTAGTAGGATAACTTAAAATTCCACGTGTGGCCAAGCTAACCTTAATATTTGTTAATATATAGAGAAAAATTCAATACAAAAAATGGCTCTAACCTAAGGTGTGGCTTTATATTGGTGATCAAGAGAGTTTCAATATCTCATTTGATTAAGCTCTTGATAAAAGCCTTGACGAGGATCCAATTCTAACATTCATTAGTCACTTCTATGAAGGTTCTTAATTATTTTTTACTATTGTATTATATGCTTTCTAACTCAAATGCACTATAAAGAGCTATGTAATAATTCAAAGGCTTATTAAATATCTTGATATAAAACTTCTCAATGCATATATCTTTAGGTTAAATTTAATTTTGATGTCTTTTTGTCAATATTATTGAATGTGATTCTATGGTGTAAAATGAGGTCCATGTGGATATAACAATAGCCAATGGACAAGGATGTATACATTTCCTAGCATGAATTGGGAATAATAGCCTCCAATTTATAATGGAAATTATGTTATTAAATTTTTGTTATAATTCTAGTGACAACCTTTAGGGGGGTACCTTCTCCTCCACTAATACACCCAGTGCTTTGATCATGACCCTTGGTCACTACTAATAGTATTGTGAAGTTGGTATAAGTCTACTTTGCATTGTTGTAGGCCTTGAAAATGAAGAGTGGACAAGGTTCAAAATAAATGAGATAATGATGTGGATTCCTACATGTTTAAAGTTTTGTAACTTGACAATTCCAATAGTTTATCTTATTAAAACATTCAACTACACTAGTAGGTCTTTCTTTGTCATTTTTTTAATGCAATTTACTCCTAGAAATATTATTTTGTTTTGTATTATTGTGATGATTGTCTTATTTATTGATGAAATGCAATTCTATTTTTGGAATGTTATTTTTCAACTAAAAAAAATAAAGTTTGCTATGATAAATGTATTTTTCACTAACAATTTTAGTTTTTTTTAAAAACTCAAATTACTACTACTAATTTTCTTACAACTTAGGTTTTAATTGTTGATCCTATTGTTAAAATACACTAAAATAATGTTATGGTCGTGTGCATAATATTCTTCTACTATATATTATCAAAGGTGACCAAGCTCTTAGAACAAAATTCATATTTCTCTTGGTTATGAGTTTTCTCCTCTATTCAATTGCAAAATAGTGTCAAAATTATAATAAAATGTGAAAAAAATAAAAGAGAGAATAAGAGTGAAAATCAATAAATTATCAATTTAAAAAAATCATTTAAAAATCACTACCTGCTTTTCTAGTTTAATTTTTTTGATAAATTATTTTGGTGAACCATTGTCACATAGAGACAATTGATCTTTTTATATCCTAATTCTTACATATTGAAATGATTTTTTTTGGTAATTTTCAATTTTTGGTTCTCTTACTTAATGAATCATATTGTTTTTTATTTTCGATGGGTACAATCTTCTTAAAAGGCTTACAATTGTTCACATATTTTAATACCCTAAAGAATTACTATTGATAAAGCAAATGCAGTAAAATCTTTGGTTCTTTCTTGCAATCATCTATTGTAGTGGAATGTTGGTCTTACATTCTCACATCTCAAGATTGATTATAATGCTCTAACTCAATTTACAACAATTTTCAATTTGGAGGGTTTTTTTCCAACATCAATATTAAATTTTGGTTACAAAATATTCAAATTTAACAATACTAATAATCATATTTAGTATTATTTAGACTAATTGATCTAAATATGCTATAAGTTTCTACTCTTCATGAAATATTTTTACCAAGAATACAAATGTCAATCACTACTCAACAAGGAAGATTTCTACGAATGCAATAGATAAAATTACTAAATGAGAATAAAAATTATACACCCTCTATTTTTGAATAATACCCATGTTTCCTTTGTACAACACAAAAGAAACATGGAGATTATTCAAAAATAGAGGGTGTAACATATAAATATAGGTAACATTAAATATCATTGTTAGAATAGCTCATCTACTATAGTATATGCACAATTACAATTTCATCCATTCTTTTCATCTATGTTTGGGAGCTCAAAGGAGAAGTTTGCTGTTGCACATTTATGTTGCAAACGTTGCAACGGGATACTAGTCTTATCACTAGTAAAAACATGGGACACGTAGACCATATAGAAAAGTAGAAGACCCACAATAAGCCCCTCATGATGAACTTGACTAAGGTAGATTGAACTACCCATTACCACACAGATTTGTTATCTAGGTACTTTGGAGAAGCTATTTATCAGCTCATATTTTTTAGAGATTGAATTGTTTGAGAGAAGTCAATTGCAAAAAGAATGAAGACATTCCAACAAGAATAATTTTTTTTGTGATTTTTCAAAGTTGAAAGGTTAAACTGTAAGTAGACCCTTGTTGAAGCATGATCAAACCATTGTTGAAGTGTGGGATGATGTGTCCTCTTCCCAAGTGCATTGCCATCATGATAAAGGATTAGTAAGATTGTGGTAATAGATGGGAATGGGAGGAATAGGAATCCTTTATCATGAGGATTAAGGATTAGTAGGATTGTGGTAATAGATGGTAATTGACGGAAATGGGAGGAACTTGTAGGTGGCGGAATTAGATAAATGGTGGTATTGGGGAGTTCCACCTTACATATAGGTCTTTAAGGACATGTTTCTTTGGTCTGCAAGGACCATGTTTCTTAGGGAAAACACAAACTCTCAGTAATGTTGAAATAATCCATCCAGAAATATACATTACTTATCTCAAGTAGAACCATCCACCATTCATCCAAAAACCATCCCATTTCATCCACGTATTCTGTAGGTCATACCCTAAGTCAACCCCGCCCACTTCTAATTGAACCCGCTTGATTACCGGTCGTTAAAACCGGACTTAAGTTAGTTAGCCTGGGTGAACATTCCACGTCCCCGCCTGCTCCAGGCGTCCAGCCGTGAATCCCATGGAAATAGACATCCATGCGCTTGCTGTGAGATTCGCAGCGCAGGCTATTTCCGGAGCCTCATCTGGCAGCGGGCGCCAAGCTTCCGAAAACCATTCCAGACGCGCTACTCGCTCCCACCTGGGCCCTGGACTATCATCATTTCTAGACTGCAACGGCCACGCCCTCGTTGTTGCTCTTCATTACTCGACCAGCATCGTCAGGTAGCTTTTGATGGTCTGTGTCCGCGCGCTGCTACGGTACCCAAAGTTGCAAGATTTTCAACATACTCGAGGGGCAATACAACAGTAACAAAGCGTGGCTGGAGCTTGAAGCTGGGAGGTACGTTGGAGCAGGAGCGTTTGGAAATTAGGAGTAGACAGGTTGGGTGCTAGCTAGCTGCTGGAGCGAGCTCGATCTTTTGGAACGGAGGAAGGCGGTTCTCAGTTTTCTAGGAACAGGTACGTGTGTTTGCAGAAAGCATGGAAGTTGAATCTCGGTAGCTTTTTCGGAAGGAATTGCGGTTACGCGATTGCTGTGTCGACATTGCAATGTGGTCCTAGAAAAGCGGCATTTCGTGAAGTGAGTCTTCCTATGGACGAGTACGAGCGAGCGTGCTGGTTATTAGCATGAACGTTGAATCTCGTTAGCCTTGGGGACTTGAATTTGGGGTGTCGCTTTCGCCGTGTCGTGAAGTTGGTCTTTTCATGGATGGGTGCGAGTGTGCGTGTTTGCGGACTGCACTTAAATGATGATCTTTTAGCTTTGGGAGCTGTATTGAGGTTTTGCGCTCGTCGTGTCAGCATTTCAATGTGTTCCTAGAAAAGCGGCACCCGTTGAAGTGAGTCTCCCTTGAACGCGTACGAGTGAGCTGTTGGTTATCAGCATGGACAGTGAATCTCGTTAGCTTTTTGGACCTGCATTGCATTGGGTGTAGTGTTCGCGGTGTCATGAAGTCAGCTTCTATGTGTTTACAGACTGTACCGTGAACGATGAATCTATTTGGTTATGGGGACGAGCGTGGATTGTGGCTTATTAGCACTGGCCTTGTCGACACTGCAATGTGTTCCTGGAAATCCGGAGATTCGTGAAACGAGTCTTCCATGACGGGTACCAGCGAGTGTGTTGGCAAACAGCATTCATGAACGTTGAATCTCTTGAGCTTATGGTACCTGCTTGTTGGTTTAGCAGTTTGCCGTGACCACATTGCAATGCTGTGTTCCTGAAAATCCAGTATTCCGTTTTCGCCCTTGTGGTGAGTGCTCTGTATTCAGAGCTCGTTGGTATTGCGGCTGTTTGACCTACGAAACTTTTTGCTCGTTGCGTGACATTCGCTAACAGAGTCGGGATTTATAGTAGTGTCTATCCATAGTGAATCTTCCGCTGTAGCTTTTGTTTTAACTTTTAAGAGATTAATGCCCAACTGCTTCGCAATGACATTCACAACTCACGCTTTCCGCAAATCTCGGCATTTCAAATATCGAGTGAAAGTAGGGTACAGCTATTTTCTGAGTTAGTTTCTTGGCATCGCTGTTGTCTTCTCAGGTACTAGCTTGATTCTCTGACATTGCCTCGTCGCTGCAAGTCCAATCCACACTGTCTCTCCTCCAAATATGCGGGACGAGGAAGACGAAGAGCATTATAAGGAATTATAACACGACCTATCACTCCAATGATGGAACCCCACTTCATTTCCACCTTGTGATCCACATCACACGAACTCAGCGATGACGAAGGAGAGTTATCGCACGTTCGCCGCCCTCCTGGCGATGGCGATGCTTAGTATTGTAGCAGTGAACGGCCAAGACTTGGCCGCCGACACGCGGGCGCTGCTGGTGTTCTCCAGCGTGCACGACCCGCGCGGGACGAAGCTGAAGTGGAGCAACGCGACGTCGACTTGTTCGTGGAAGGGCATCACGTGCGTGGACAATCGGGTGCAGGAGGTGCGCTTACCAGGCAAGGCCTTCCGGGGTGTCATCCCGGTAGGAAGCTTGAGCTTGCTCACGGAGCTTCGGGTTGTGAGTTTGAGGAGAAACAAGTTGACTGGGGTGTTTCCTGGGGAGCTGGGAGGGTGTAACAAGCTGCAGGCGCTCTACTTGGCGAACAATCTGTTTTATGGACCGGTGCTGAGCTTGACGGGATTGTGGCCGCAAATGCAGCGCTTGAGTTTGGAGATGAACAGGTTGGGAGTCTCCGCTAACATAGATTTGAGTGAATTCGTGATTTTCTCTTGTCCCAATCAGTTGGCATGTGAAACTATCATAAATTATGCTTGAGGTATGGCATGTGAAAATGTCGTCAGTGATTTGAGACGTGAGCTTATCGATGTAGCTTTTGAGAGCAAGTTCGTGAGGGGTGATAGACGCGTGATAAGTGTGCTTTTTGGTTTAATAGTTACAAACAGTAACAGTCTCTTTGTATATCCTAGAGGCAAATCAAACACAATGATTTTTGGTTGTCCTTGAAGGAAATGGAGAATGCGAAGGTTTTCACAATTGTTTTGTATATTCGAGATGGTGAACATTGTCGTGGATTGTTTGTTTCTATGTTCGCAGACTGAACGGCACCATCCCGGAGTCGCTAGGCCAATTCGCGGACCTTTTCTTCCTCAACCTCTCCAGCAACGCACTCTCGGGTAGCATCCCACCATTCAATGAAGCCAACCTCACCCTGTTCGACGTCTCCAACAACAACCTGTCAGGTCCCATCCCCCCAACGCTCACTCGCTTTCCAGCAGCGTCCTATCTCGGCAACCCCGGCTTGTGCGGTGCGCCTCTCACAGCATGTTTATTTCCAATCACACCATCTCCGAGCCCCCTAGGCTCGAACTTCACAGCATCCGACGACGACAATGGCTTATCGAAAGGCGCCATTGCGGGGATCGTCATCGGCGCAGTCGCATTTCTCGCCCTCGTGCTCATCATATTGTTCTGCTGTCTGTGCAGAAGGAAAAGAGAGAATCAGGTACATCAAATTCTCTGAAAGTACACAATTAAACCTATGTGCACTGCTACCTATTCAATCTTCAATATATAATACATCCACTGTGCTTCAAAGATGGCTATGAAAACTAGACATCTGTCATATCATACACCCTCCGCCCAGAAAGAAGTGTCCACTTTGAACACTAAGGTTTTTGTTTTCAGTAGGTCGTATGGAGGCTCTCTTGGGTTAAATTTTATGTAGGTTGCAGTGAATAAATGTAACGCTCTTCACTGAATTTGGCGACATAAAATTGGGAACCCTACTAGATTATGCTTTTCACAGCATGATGATCAATGAAATTGGTATTAAACGTTTTCAATAAAACTTCGGGACACTAATTACTGAGGGAGTAGTTGAAAAGAGTTCATGAGATTTATACCATTAGAGTTTTAACGATTTCTGCTTTCAGGCTTCCCCGAAATCGGAGGCAACGGCGCGGGCCCAAGCGCGGGACAAGGGACTTGAACCGACTGTCCCTCCATCAACGGAAGAGTATTACAACGCGGCCGGGGAGAAGATGGATCGCAGCAAGTTGGTGTTTTTCGACGGGAAGCGGTACACGTTCGACTTGGAGGATCTGTTACGAGCTTCTGCGGAGGTTTTGGGCAAGGGCAGCGTGGGCACGGCGTACAAGGCGATCTTGGAGGACGGCACCGTCATGGCGGTGAAAAGGTTGAAGGATGTGATCACGGGGAAGAAGGAATTCGAGTCACAGATTCAAGTAGTGGGAAAGCTGCAGCATCGGAACATCGTGCCGTTGCGCGCGTATTACTTCTCCACGAATGAGAAGCTGCTGGTGTATGATTTCATGCCAATGGGCAGTCTCTCCGCTCTTCTTCACGGTACAGTCCACCACTGGATTTATGTTAACCCCTGGATGAGTTAAGATAAAATAAAATACGTTCTCTCCCTTCTAGATCAGAACGGTTTCAAAATGTACTACAAACTACGAAGCAATATGGGTTAATGTGTTCACAATGTTTTTAAGTGTCTCTAGATTTGAAACAATGAATTTACAAAGGATGGAGGAACCTCTGTAGGTGTTCCGTACTTGTTCGTACTTCCTTATGGCTACAAGACCTAGGTGACAAAACTGTTCGTAAGAAGAAATAACGAGATGTAAGTTGAAAAAAAGGGTATCATGTTCTGTTTCAGATTGTGAAGCTGATACTTTCTAACTGGTATATTTATCTTACACCCATGTGATACCGCTAACACAGGGTAGACTGCCATCTCTCGCACAATCCTCGCATAATCGTTGTTTGGATGTGTGCTGATGTTGTGTTTCCCCATGTCTTTGTGTTCCCCAGGCAGTTTGGGTGGCACTCGCACCCCCCTCGACTGGCCCACCCGCGTCAAAATCGCTCTCGGCGCCGCCCGCGGGCTCGCCTACCTCCACTCCCAAGGCGGCCCCCGCTTCGTCCACGGCAACATCAAATCCTCCAACATCCTCCTCAGCCGCGACTTCCAATCCTGCATCTCCGACTTCGGCCTGGCGCAGCTCCTGGCCTCCCCCTCCGCCCAATCCAAGCTCCTCTCCTACCGCGCCCCCGAAGTCACCACATCTCTCAAAGTCACCCAAATGTCCGACGTCTACAGCTTCGGCGTCTTACTCCTGGAGCTTCTCACTGGAAAAGCCCCCAAGGACGACGACGGCGTCGACTTGCCTCGATGGGTGCAATCGGTGGTCAAGGAGGAGTGGACAGCGGAGGTGTTTGATCTGGAGCTTCTAAAGCACCAGAACATCGAAGACGAGATGGTGTCGATGTTGAAAGTCGCCATGCAATGCGTGGAGGTGGTGCCGGAGAAGCGGCCGACGATGCATAATGTGCTGATGTTGCTGGAAGGGTTGCATCCCTTTTCGATTTCGAATGTTGGTGACGATGACGGCGATTCCATGTCGAGATTGTCGGAGAGCGCGTGGAACGAGAATGGGACGAGAATGCGCGAGGAAATCCTGTAGACAATAGCATGCCATAGCCCTCCATAGCCAGATCCCGTGAATCCCAAGGACAATAAGAGCTCGGAAGGCTTTACTTCTTCTTCTTTTTTTCCGGAGACTAGGTTGATTCATTTCCCGCATTGGGACTGCACTGATCTGATGATAAGGCCCTCTGTCAGTGCGGCTGATCTGATAAGGCACTAGGAAATTGGTGGCTTCGTTTTATGATTCTTCCAGACTGGTAGATCGCTTCTTTCGTCCCGGGAGGAAGGTTCATGTAGATTGTTGGTGCCTTGTAGACGAGGGAGGCAGAGCTATCTACTCGGAGGTTCCTCTTGCACCAGCTGCCGCGGTCGGGGTGTGAAAGGGTTGTAATTCGTTTGTAAAATGTACCATGAATTTTTTTTGGTTCTACAGGAATCGAATCTTGGAATTAGTAGAGTTTTGTGGTCTCTTTTGGATCCTGTTTCATCTCGCTCGTTTGGCAATTTCTATCAGAGTTTTGTGGAATGTCTGTGATTTGATCAATAAGAGTTCGAGAGTCTTTGGTCGTTTGTTTGTTGGAGACTGGGTTAGTTCATTTCTCTGATCGGAGCCATGTTAAAAAAGCTTATTGTTGTTCTGATAAGGCTTTGATCGTTTGATCTGTTAGATTGAATCCTGTAAGGTAGTATGGCCTTAAAGTCCTCTTCTTCAAACCGTCCTGTAGGTAGTTGTAGAGTGGATGCTAGGTGATCCTTGAATGGACCTCTTTGGGCCATTAATGAATTCAAGAAAAATTGTTTTTTTTATTGCAAGAGCCAATCATTGTCTTTGGTTTCTACACATTTTTTTATGAGTCACAAGGGGACGGATTTTGGGACACCTATGGTCACAAATAGGTGTCTATGACCCAAATCTTTGAAAATTCATAAATAATTCAAAAATGCTTGGAAAAATATGAAACTACTTGTATTCTGTTCTGCATCTATTTTTCTTTCTCTGAAAAGTCAGCTAAAAATCATTTTGTCCATGGAAACTTGTGAAAAAGGCGAACCAACCCTTAACCCTTGAAAGCGCCCAACACAGGAATCACAAAATGAGGTCTCAATGGACCTGCTGGCACTCAAACTGGTCCCTACAATGGAAAAAGAAGATCTCGTGGAGCTGGCCATTGAAAGTGCAAGAAGATTAGCTGTGCCAACTTCGGTGAAAATTGGGAGACATTTCACCGTACAACTTTAGAGGTTATAATGGTCAAATATGCTTTAACTACAGGCTGGACCACAAATATTGAGTGCATGCGGCACTTTGAAAATTTGTCAAAATTCATTGGTGTAGAATAAAACCCTCAATTTTTGGTAGCTAGTAGGGTCACATGTTCCCTAACATCCACTACAAGAGAAAGTTGTCCTAATTGATAGAAATCAGCCCCTCCTAATTGACAAAAATTTGACAATTTTCTGTCAATTAGGACAAAAAACTGTCCGAATTGACAGAAAATTGTCCAAATTGACAAAAATTTGTCAATTTTCTGTCAATTAGGACGACTTTCTGTCAATTCAGACAGGTTTTCTTGTAGTGATCCTACCAATTTTCAGAAATTTCTGGCGCTCTAGTGGTCGACTACTATAGCCATAAATTCAAAAGACATGAGCCTGCCACTGCAGGCTTACCAAGAGGAGTGCCCAAATGGCACAACCACGTTAGACGGGTTCCCGGTGGCTGTTCTGAGTACTTGCTGCCACATCAGTGGTCCCACGTTTCTCCAGCAACCGCCTGCTTCAGTTGAACAACCAAGTAGCAAAGGCCAACACCTTTGCTGAGGCGTGATACTAGAAGACGTAAAATTGAAAGATGCTTCAATTGTCATACATAGCCTTTGTGTGCAGAGGGGATGTGCATATGAAACACAAGTGTCTATTGAAAATTCAGAGGGAAATGTTTCTATAATGTTCAAATTTGAAGACAATATGGCCACCAACAACCGGCCGGTTGTGCAAGCCAACCCCATAGTGACAAAAACTACCAACACTAAATAAAAACAAAATAACCACCAATGTGGTGAGAGGAAAATTGATTGGAAAAGTCTTGCGCTGTGAAACGACAAGGAAGAACCACCACTACAAGAGAAACTGTCCAAATTGACAAAAATTGGTCCTAATTGACAAAAATCAACTAGTCCTAATTGATAGAAAATTGACAGATTTTTGCCAATTTGGACAATTTTCTGTCAATTCGAACAATTTTTTGTCCAGAGTGACAGAAACTTGTCAATTTTCTATCAATTAGGACTAGTTGATTTCTGTCAATTAGAACTAGTTTCTCTTGTAGTGCACTGACCCCAACCACTATGACACAAAGTATTGGATCCCTCTACTACCGGCTTGAACCCGCTCAACACCTGCCCCAATAGAGTACACGGAAACCCAATGGAAGCACACATTACCTTCAATGATAAATGCTATAGTCACATGGCCTTGTCATCCTAAACTACCACATGCCGCTCAACTCCAATTCGAACAGGACGTGTAACTCGCAAGAACTACTTTTGTGTATGCACCTTAACAAAGCATCGATCCACACACATGTGGGTGCCACTGCATGTGGTGCACCGAAATCGGGTCTTCTTTTTGCATATAATGCAACGACACCAAAGATGGGAACGTTGGCTGCTGAAGTGGATTGTTGTAGGGTGTCGGAGGCAATCCACCTTGTATGTTGAAGGTCGATCCAACCACAGAGAGATGAGGGCATGTGCAATTTCCATGTGATAAGAAAGTCGTTGCCGATACACCTTCTCCTTGCGAGTGAAGTGATCATGCTTCAGTAACACTCACGAATTGTTTAGCCAACAATCCACAACAAAAAAGAGGTGTTTGTGCCACCACTTGTGCAAATGGAATTGCATACTGTAGTCCGTGCGCATCTGATCCACGACATCCACACCCCGCATGTTTGTCTGATATTCCACTTGCTCTGGAGTAGAAGAGATGGCCTCGCGTGTTCCATTCACCCACCGCATTGACCGGGCACCCTCGCCCACTGGATCAACCGAGATGGAAAGAATGTATACGGGTTTTGAGTCGTACCAACATGTAGCAGCCATGCGCCGTTGTGCATGCATCCTCCACATCAACATGCCTCGAGGATGTGCACCCTTCTTTTGACTGAGGAGAGACATTGGCAAGCCAATGCGATTTTCCCTCACCGTTCCTATCGCCCAAATCCTGCGATGATACAACTCCTCAAACAACTTCAAGGAAGAAAAGTAGTTATCACAAACAACCGTGTGGCCTACATCATCCAAGCCCATAGTCAACTCCCAAATTACCCACTCACCCTGCCCAACATCAGGAACACTGGATGCTCCCACGTAGGAAATGAGGTGGTAAATATCCCGTAACGGATTGCAAATGATTGCCCAAAACTTGAATCCATATTTCGTTGGCTTCGCAGGCATGTATTGTTGAAATCCTGAATAGTGACCCCGATACGCCATCATGATTTCATCACACGTCACAAACTTATCTAGATGCACTATAAGAAACCAAAATTTATTGATGTCAAAAGGAACGGATTTTAGGTGATATTGAAAAAAACAAACCCATATTTTTATGTCAACAATGATGTCCAATATAACATCAATGGACATCGTTGTTGACATAAAAACATGGGTTTGTTTTTTGATGTCACCTTTGATGTCACCTAAAATCCGTTCCTTTTGATGTCAATCCGTCACGTAAAACAAGGTTTTCTTATAGTGATGATACAATGCCCGACTGTTCGTCACAAAGTCCTCAATAATCCATCGAACTTTTGCCAATTTGTCATATTGGGGAAAGTCCCAATCAGTGATGATGCTCTGGTTGTCTACAAGATGAAGGCATTGGAGGAGGGACTCAAACCGATTCCGGGTAAACACACGGGGTATCACTCCACACTGCAAGAATTCATTCCGCTTCCAATAGTCCCTAATTGTAGGCATCAACTTCACACCCATAAGGATGGTTACACCTATGAATGCTCGCATTTCCAAAGCACAAGTGGACACCCAATAAGGGCCACCATTGGTATTTTGTGATTGCCCCGTCCCTTGCTATTCGGCATATAAATTGGTTTGCTCAACCATTTGTGCCACCACACAGTCATTAAAGAACAACTTGAAGAATTCTAGCGCAGCCGAACAAAGATGAGTGGATCTGGCCTTGGATCCTGGATTTGCACCCCGAAAGGTAACACGGTCGCCGAAAAGAGTTGTGTCCGTACATTGCCAGAATCTATCATGGTACCTCTCTCTGAAATCCAAGTCGTCTAAATTCCCATCGTTCTCATAAAAGCCAATTTCATGGTGGAGATCCATGCTTCCCTGTCCACTCCCACAATCTGAATCAGTGTATGCTATAGAAGAGTCACATTCTACAAAGTCATTGAAGCGTGCTTTCCACTCCGAGTCTGAACTGCCATCAGACAATGATGCGGTGGCCCCCCCTCCCTATGCCTCTTGCTCCCCCGACCTCCCTGTTGTTGTCGCTTGTTGATCCCATCTCCTTGGTGGCGTTTGTTGGTGCCCCCGACTTGAGGCCGTTTCGGAATTGTAATTCGGTGGCACATCCTCTGTTTTTTCATCTAAGCGTTGCATGGGGAATACAAGGATGGAATTGTCCTCCAACCCATCATATGGCCTCATTGACATGCCGACACCATTTTGCACATGCATTGCTACCTCGTAGCTTTCTAAAGATATGCAATCAGCCACTCTCACCTTTCTCCCTCCAATGCTTCCCTTGAATACAACAAAGAAGAATGGGACACCCTTCTCTTGCCAACGTTGTTGGGGTTCTCCTATTATGTCGATTACACCTCTCCATTCGGCCAGATTCAGTCCAAGTGACGAGAGCTTGACTGAAACCGCTGATGGCAATGCTCGCCCGAACACCAACCCCTATGGCCCCTCCAAGTGTGGCAATTCAGCATCACTGTCGCTCCCTACTTCTAGAGCTTGGTCATTCTGATGTTGCAACCATTCATGGACGCGAGTGGAAGTTGCAAATGTATCTAGCAGTCCTCGCTGAACAGCAAGGAAGCAACCCGGTGTATCAAAACAGGCACTGCAATTCCCATGTCAATCCCCCTTGCTTCCGTAAATTCTCATGTCTATAGTAAGCATGCAAAAAGCCTATGTAGACATTCCTTGCCTGGTACCTATTTGGAACATTGAGGAAGACCGTACGTAGCCACAATAATTGTAAAGATATGCTACATTCACGAAGTACATAATGTGATTACATATTCTACCTAGGAAGAAAAAATGAGGATTTCACTTCCAAAGATATATTATCCAGATATAAGCATCCACACTGAATTGCATGGGTGCAAGCAACATAGCAATGACTCACCTATTCACACTAGTTCGTTGACGACGCCGTTGATGGCCAAGGGCCGAGTTCGGAGAGTAGTTGTCAATTGTTCCTGCTGCACCCTCTGTCAGAATGTGCCTTTGCTCTGCCACTGAAGCCTCAACATCCATGCGAGGACGCCGCAAGCAATGCGGGGATCACATGGTCGGTTGAATTGTTAGAGGCGACCAACCTTCGGGAGGCTGAGGGCGATTGACATGGCTCTCGGGATTAGTGTCCAGGTCTAATTCCCGATGAAGCGGAATTCCCCTCCCTCGCCCAACACCCCTTCCCCGACCAACTATGCAGGGCCGCCTCGCACGCCCTACGCCTTGATGGTGCCTTTGCAAAATGTCATTGTACAAAATACCTTCACTTGGCCTACAACGAATACCTCTACGTCCTCCTTCTCCTCGCCCAAGATTCACTTGATCACCTATGGCTGTAAGTGCTTCATTCTCCCTCACTACATTTATAGCTTGAATTGAAATACATCGCTGGCTAGTGTTTTCTCCTTCGTTGTTAGACATTGGTAAGCAATTCAAGTCCAATCCTTGATTTGTTTCATTGAAGTCAAAATTGCAAGCTTGAACATTTGATTGTGTTCTTCCCAGCTCATGCCCTCCACCCCTCCAAGTCCCGGTTTTGCCCCACACACCCTTTGCGACCATTTCCGTGGCCACGCCCTTGACTATAATTTAAATTACGGTGATGCAGTCCTGCCTGTGAGGTCGAGGCAAGTATCCTCACTGGCACTACTACGGGGAGGCTTTCTGTTGCGCCCTCGGTTCTCCCTTGTGTACGGGGCTGTGGCTCAACAGACCCTACCATGATTCCTGTTTGTTGGAGCTAGTCGTCCTGTTGTTGTGACTCCCTACCCGACAGTAAGGTTCCCCCCCAAATTCTCTGCGTCACTCACAAATGGCCACTATTTTGTGCGAATGAAGTCATTCACATGTATTGGTAAGCCATCCGAGTGTCCCTTTGGAATGCGGTGGTAAACACCTAGCACCCTAAAACATTGTCTCTGAAAGAGATACCACCATGAATTGCCATCGGGATTGCTGGGCTAGTAGTGATTGGCGTTGGGTTCAACAAGACCCAACAAAAAATCCTCTTGCAGGCACAACTTCAATTTCCGCACCATTTCCGACGTTGCATGGTGTTGATTCACCACCCACTCTTGCAATGCTACTTCGATTGTAGCCACTTCGTCTACTGAAGCGCTGAATTCCTGAAATGGCACTACCTGTGTTTCGGAAGCTCCACACTGAGATTGGCCGTTTGCTTCCGCCATGTTTGAGACACTTTCACGTTGTAGTTAGAACCTGCCGCCGCCAAATATTGTACCGCCCCCTTTTCAACAATGGTCGTGGTTGCCCACTCGCCCAATGATGATGCCGTAGCAAGTCTACAAGTACAACTCTCAAACCGCTCCTTCCACTCCCTCTGTCTAGCAAATTTGGTAACGGCACCTTCCCTTGCAGATCCTGAACCCTAAGTTCCACCATTAGAAACCGAGGTGTCAACTGCTCCTTGTAGCACCTTGCAATCACAAAAACACACCCTAGTGGAACACCTCAGACCCAAATGTTGAAATTGCGCACTCAATCTAAAATTCTCTCAACCCTCTCTTCTCACACACTCTGTGATGACACAGCTTTGCAAGGGAGAAATTGATGGGTTTGTCCTCAGTCACAACTTCGTGCATAAAATTGCCCAACAACCTAGCACCGGCCGCTGCCGGTACTCCCGGTTACTATTTTTGACCCGATTGTTCTGGAAATCCACAAACTACAGCGCCACCTTCCTGAAATCATATCCCAACCTGCACAAAGGACACTCAATACTGTATCGCCCACTCACCTTCATCATTACCATACCCCCTTCGCACAATGTACTTCTCGATTTGTGCGCACAACCACGACCTAGTCCCCACCAACCACAGAAACAATTGGCAGAGGCCAAATTTGGGGTGCTGGGGCGCTCTAGGGTTAAAAGGTTGCTTTAAGGCCATACTACTTTAGTAGAGAGTGATGCAGGACACCCTAAAACTGTCCTAGGAATTGGGCCCAACAAGGTGATTTTACCCCCTGGAGAAAACATAAATTTTTTATTTGCCACAAATGATCAAATATGCAAATTTTGAATTCATATTTGCAATCAAAGGCCCCAAGTTAGCTAGGGCTATGGAAGAACATAGAATAGTTTGTTTGTTTTTCACAACTACCCTACAAAATACTAAATTCACCCTAATGGGTCCAATTTGTAGGATGGGTTTAGCTTCTTGTGAGAATGATAGGAAAGAGATCCTTTTTGTTCCAATGAAGAAGGTTAATTTATTGGCTATGTTGTTGAACAAAAACTATGGCATGGACTTTGGTTTCCAAATCCTAGGTATCTGTAACTAGGTACGGTGAATTGATCCTCCATTGTCCTGTACTTTACTCCTAGAGAATACATTGAAATTTTTTTATTTGCAACACATGACAAAATTTGAAAATTTTGAATTCATATTTTCAATCAAGAGTCCCAAGTTAGGTAGGAGAAGTGAAGAAATACCAAAAAACATGACACAAAATAGGGAACAATTTTTTATGTTTACCCTTGGTTGGGGCAATGAAATGGTCAATCCTCCCTAGCATCTACAACTAATTTTACATTGCACAAAGCGGTTGTTAGGGTTTGGTTGGAGAGGGGATGTGGGGTTAGACTTATCAATATATTAATATTATTGTTTACCTAGGACAGAGCATGAATGTTACAACATTCTTATTAGATTGTTGTTGCGATTTGATTATGAAGAAATGTCTTGGGATCCTTATTGTTTGATGCTCTTGACTTGCTGTTTGTCCAATTGGGTGTCCTATATTTTTATCATGAACCAACTTATAAACAATAAATCACTCCAAAGTCTATTTGGGATGATGAATAAAGTCCTTCGGAAGGCAATCTTTTGTCTTAATATTTTCTCATTCATCCAAAGTAATACTTAAAACTACTAAAAACAACCCTTCACAAATCATTTGAAATGATGAAATTGAAGTAAATAACATAATCACAAAAAGATATGAGCAAAATTGTATAAAACCTCAAAAAAAGATTTAGGTTGTTTAAGGATGTACTAATGTTAAGTTAAAGTGAACAATATTAGATTCTTATACATTTTATGGACACTTTGTTGACGTAAAATTTGTAAGCACATTTAAAGTTTTAATTTATTTTTTATTTTGAAATCTTATTGCTATCATACTTTTTTGTTGCATCATGAAGAACAATGATTGAGTGACTATGACATTTGAGAAGATAAAATAATATTGCAAAGGCCAAGGTGAATTAATCCTATCATTCTACCTCCTAAAGTTAAATGTAAAAAATCTACCCCTATTTTGTGCCACATTAATTCTATATTTTTTTACCTCACCAATAAAACTTGTTAGGGCCTCTAGTTTCATTCCAAATATACACTCCAAATTTTCAAATTTTATCAAGGATGGCATATAAAAAATTTTGGTATTTTTTCCACAAATAAAACAAATGGGGAATGAGAGGGTCAAATCACCCTAGCCTAGTACATAGGACTGCCAATTTTTTTTTTTACTTTTAAAAAGTCCAAAATCACTAGAAGAAAATCAGGGGTTTTGCAACTACGCTGTGCAACTACGCTGTGCAATTGGTTTTGTAGTTGCATAGGACGTTTGCAACTAAGTGATAATTTAGAGCTCATAGTTGCATTGGACAAGTTGCATTAGTTGCGTTGTAGTCGCAAAATTATTTGTCATCCGATAGCCTGCAAAGAACTTCATCGACAAATTGTTCTGACATGGGTTGTTTATATGGTATTCATTGTCATGTGAGATAACTTGTAGTTAACTTTTTGCAACTAACATACAACTTATTTATGATTCATGGGAATTTGCCGTGATTTCGCTACGACTCATTTGCAACTCTTTTGCGACTTGATTGTAATTTGTCTATGATTTCATAGCCATGGTGTGCAACTACAATTGGACTTGCCTTCGTTGCAACTCATCTGTGACTCATTTGTAACTCTTTGCGATTTGTTTGCAACTCATCTGCGACTTGTTTACAACTCATTTGCGACTCATTTGCAACTCTTTTACAACTTGTTTGCAACTTCTTTGCGACTCATTTGTAACTCTTTAGCGACTTGATTGCGATTTGTCTATGATTTCATTGTTGATGATGTGCAACTACATTTAAACTTGCCTTTCTTGCAACTCATCTATGATTTGTTTGCAACTTTTGTGCAACTTGATTGCAATTTGTCTATGACTTATTTGCAACTACATTTGGACCTACTTTTGACTTTTTGCGACTAGTTCTAGATATGTGCCACTCTTAGCAACTTGTTTATGGATCCTATGCGACTTTTTTGCCATTTATATGCAACTTGTTTACAATTTATGGCTAACTTGTATACAACTAACTTGCAACTTATATGTAATTTATACCCAACTTGTTTATCCTAGTCGATAATGTTCACATCAAGAATCAATGGAACAAATGCCCTTATATGTTGGTGCTAAGCATTCTTTTCAATAGAGGATGCATCAATCTTGCCATTTGAGTTCACATGTATTTGATTTGTTTTTTCTCTACTACTGCTTCAAGCTATTGCTTTCTTTTCAAACTATTTTTGACTCTTGTGCCTCACAAAAAGTCCAATGCTATTCGATTTATACAACACTTCTTCCGATTGCGCATGCCCTTGCCACAAAGCAAAATATGGAGGAATCCTAGACTCAACCATTGCCCATGGCGGAGGTTGGGTGGCGGAATCCACTGCCACTTCCATTGTCCTATTGGACTTTGCTGCATTAATTGTCTAGAAAATCTACCATAAAGAGGAGGCATGAATTCAATAAATCTCATACGTTTGTTTTTGCTACTAGAGGCTTCCCTATGTAAGTGTTCATTGTCCCCATCAGATTGATTGTCCTCATTTCCTAGAAGAATACAACATCAATAGTAGTATTAGAAAAAATGTATAAAAAAATAATTGAATAATTGAACTTTCACTTTCTATAAAGGATGATAATTTTTATAGAATTCTGTCAACTCACTTTTTTTACTACTATCAGTGTCACTTGGCTTGAACTCCTTTGAAGCGGACATTTGATCTTAGGAAAGTCCATGCAATTGCAACTAATTTGCAACTAATTTACTACAACTAATTTTTGACTACAACTAATTTGCAACTAATTTACTACAACTACATTGCGACTGTGACTACACTGCAACTAATTTTTGACTACGTTGCAACTAATTTGCGACTACAATGCAACTACAGTACAACTACATTGCAACTTTCATGCTACTTCAATTCCCTCTATAATATCCAACTACATTGCAACTAAATTGCAACTATAATGCAACTACATTACCACTACATTGCGACTCTCATGCAACTTCAATTACCTATGTAGGACTATAACAATTTTTTATAACTACTGAAATACAAGCAAATATAATGCAATCCCCTAATTTTAAATATCATTGTAAGACTAAAGACAATTTTCAATTTTCTAAGAGGCATTTACAATTCCTTTGCCACTACTTTCGATTGTTACTTCTATTGGTTGTACTTAGACAGCTAACTCCGCAACTCTAGCATTTTGGCGCAATTCCATGTCTGTTTTCTCATAGTCACCGGAATCCATGTTGAGTGATTTTCACTCTTGTACCTAAAAAGTCAAAAAAATGGTTCAATGAACAATTACAATGTCATGCGATTCTTCAAGAAATCTCCTTATTATCAGTACACAAGCATGAAGACAACTAAATGTTCAATGTTATTAAAAGACAAGCCTAGCTCATTCAAATTCTCACAAATTCTACAAATGAGAGAACTACTCTCATTGATAATCAAGAAAGTCTCAAGTACAATCATACCAATGCATCATGCTTTTATACAAGTTCACCAATCAATTTGTAGTAAATAATAAACTAATATAAGTCTTGTGATTAAAGTTCCACAACAAAACATTGATTTTTAAGAAAATGATATAAGAACAACGAATACTAAGAACAATTTAACTAATTAGTTCAAAAATTGAACAAAACTACAACAAGAAGAGCAAATACTAACCCTCAAATCATCTTCAATAGTGGCAAAGCTTCACTTGTAGTTTGAAAAAGTGAAATTGTAGGCAAGACTTCATAAAAGGTACACTAAGCTACAAAAATGAACAAAAAGAGCTTAGTACAAAGAGAGCTCAATACAAACACATTGTCTATAAGCAATGAATGCAATGTCAAAAAAAAATTATTTAAAAAATGAAATACAACACACCTTAGAGAATAAAAGGGTGATCTTGAAGTGCCTACAAGACTAGTAGGCAAGTACAAAGAAGACATGGTGAATAGGTATTATTGAAGGTTAATATCGTATATTTAAAATTTAATAGGAGTGAAATGTACCCGCATATGAAGAAAGAGATGATTGTCGGTAGAACATTGCAAGCAAAGGATGGTGTAGTAGTGAGATGGAGTCTATTACCCTCATAAAAGTTGTAGAACTGCACATTGAGGATTTAGGGTTGGGAGTGAACTAGAACAAACAAGAAAGTCAAACAATTAACACACAACGACAACAACGTTAACATATGGTGCTCCCTAGAAACGCCACTTGTAAGTTTGTACTTTCATCTTCTATTATAAAAAATTTGGGTAACCACTCTTTAACCTTCTGTTTTTCAATGTTCCTTCTTCATAAGCCAAAACCCTAGTGAAAAGTCCCCCCGACTAAATTCATGCAAGCTGAGAAACAAGATCTAATTGACTGAGCAACATAAGGAAGTTGAAGAACTAACTCAATTCTATAGATTCTCAATATTTACCACTACTAATGTTAATTCAAATGTGTAAGATGCTCACTCTCAAATATAGTTCTTTCAGCATATAGAAGCTCCCTCCCTCCCACCCAATGAGTCGATAAAGACTAACTCAGATTATCTACAGACATGGATTTCATAGAAGAATTCAAGTATGACAACAAAATAGAGGCCGAGTTATAAGTTATAAACTAGGGACGACGGTGATGTAGGATTGTATTTAACATACCAATGTTTCCTAAAGCCAACCTTAAATGTACTATATGATACCTAGATATAACGTTGAAATGACGAAGTAATAAACTGAACAAGGAGTCAGAGACTAATGCACTCTGAACCAAGTAGGATAATGAAATAAGGACGCACCTATAACTTGGCGAAGTTGGTATGTACGAGGACTACTATGAGAGTAAGTAGGGGAAGTGAGATTGTAGCTTGGTGACGTTAGTGAATAACGAAGACAAGTAGATTTAGGATTAGGAGAGGTAGGGCTATAACTAGGCAAAGTGGAGCAATGACAATGGAGTAGTTGCATAGTTGTACTATAGTCGCAATGCCAATTGTGTCAATTGTGCTGTAGTTGCATATCAGTTGTACCATAGTCGCATATCAATTGTGTTATAGTTGCAAATTAGTTGTGCCATAGTCACATACCAGTTGTACAATAGTTACATACTAGTTCTGTCATAGTCGCATATTAGTTGTATCATAGTCATATTTTAGTTGCACCATATTCATTTTGAAATGTAGTAGCATTATGTTTGTAATGGATGACTACAGTGGACAAAGAAAAATCTACACTGCAAAATTGTTTCTACCAAAGTTAGCTAGTATGTTTTTTGATAAAGATGGAATGATAAATAAAAGCATCAAAAAGGAAGATGTATGTGTGAATTTGTGTATGTAGTGTCTTTCTAGATTGTCCTTTGTCAGTCTCATACTAACTTGAGAAGACTATTTATGTGACTTGAACTAAAATACTTGAATTAGAATATTTATTTGATCTTTTGAAGTGTGTATCTTGACTAGCATCAAACCTTTGATTGCATCCCATAGTGAATCCATAGTGAATAACTTATAGTTACAATTGTTTAGCAAAATAAGGTTGTAACTGAAATCCATAGCATTTCAATAAAGAACTCTAACTGTATTTGTTCTGTAGTTATATTCTAAATGTTTTGTAGTCAAATCCTAATTTTTTCTACTCAAATTCTAGTCTTTTTTTTAGTTGCATTTGAGTAGTTTTCTAGTTGCATTCTAATCGCTCTATAGTTGCATTCCAGTTACTCTCTAGTTACATTTGAATGGTTCTCTAGTTGCATTCTAGTCGCTTTATAATTGCATTCCAGTTGCTCTCTAGTTGCATTTTAGTGGTTTCCTAGTTGTATTCAAGTCGCTCTGTAGTTGCTATCCATTCACTCTTTAGTTGCATTTGAGTAATTTTCTAATTGCAATTGTAGTTCTCTAGTTGTTCTGTAGTTGCAATCTAGTTGTGTTCTAGTCTGATTATAGTTATTTTCTAATTAAATTGTAATTGAATTTACATTAATGCGATTGCGATTTGACACACTGGACTCTACAAAGTAAAAAGTTGTCTACATTGACGTCTGTGATGAATACTGGATGTAAAATGTTTCACATTGTTTTTTGGTTGCACTTCAGTAACCATACGCTTCATTCTACAACTCATCTACAACTACAACAACATAGAGGTCAAATTTGGTGCAAATACAGAGGATTACAGTTGCAAGATAGTTGTATATAACACATAGTTGCATAGCAGTCGATTGCAGTGGACATGTTTTTCTTCTAGTGAATAGGGGACTCTTGTACTAATTAAGGTAATTACACCTTAAATGGACCACTCTTTAGAATCGCCCCCTATATTGAAAGGAAATTGAATAAGGAGGACAACCAAAATAGAGCATATAACAAGAATAAGTGCATAACAATATTAAAGTTTGTGAGGGGGTTCTTTTTGCTTCCTCCAAAAGTAGGAGCCCCCTAGCAAAGGAACTTACTAAGTAATATTATAATAAGTGTGGCACAATGCTATGAAGAAGAAAAATGAATGATCCTTCCACCCAACTAATTGGATGTTTGGGACTATAATGTAATGCCCTCCTAGGCATTAGGGGAAATTATCACTTCTCTAACAAGGAAGGACTCCCCCCAATTAACAATGTTATGAGTAAGGTGAATTTCAAGTAGTGTGCAATTCTATTTATAGTAGTGTAGAGGTGGCACCCTTAGAATTGGACAATTGTGGGTACACTTTTTGTTGCTTTGACTTCTTTTCTAGTGTCACTTCTTCATGTGCATCACATGCATTTTGGCATCACCTACATGACACTCTTAGCACACTACACCTTGTATCTTTCAAAATTTGTAACTAATTCACAATACATCCAAAAACTATGGAACCACTTGTATTTTGATTCATAATCCTTCACCAATGTGCAAAAATTGTTGTTCATTTTCTAGAGAATATTGGTTATGCAACAAAGCTTATTTGTGTGTTTTTAGGTGTAGTTATTTTATTAAGCCTTTCTCACATGAGCTCTAACTGACTTAACTTCCCCTAGAAACTTTGGAAGTAAATATGTAATGTGTTATAATGGTGCTTCAAATTTCAACATTCATTCACATATTGAATAGAAAATATCACATTAGCACATATCACATATCCATAATTTTGTTTTCATTAACAAATTTGGTGATTTCATTCAAGATTTTTTTTTTTCAATTTGAAGGTTTTAGCAAAAAAACTTCATGTCACGGGGAAAATTTCAGACCTCAAAAAGGTTGTGAGGTCTACCCCCTTGCAATGCAATTATAGAGAATTTTTAAAAAAAAATTAATTGTTTGATTCTTATGTGATGTTGACATAGTGCCACATCAGCACCATGTTGGACTGACTATTTTTGAAATTTTAAAATTGATTTAATAAAAATAATGTTTTAAATTTTTTTTCTGTACTTGCACTGCTGGGGTGCGGAAAATCAGAAACTCGTGGTCTTTTCAGGCCTGAAACTTTTCCTAATGTTTGGTACCATTTTTTGGCCAAATTTTTTTTTTTTTCCTGGTGCAATCTGGCACTACCCTATTATGCCAAAAAAACACCCAGGTGGGTACTTCGGCTAACTGTACTTGATTTCTTCGAATAGTTAGAGAGGACAGCTGAAAAGCTGACTCGCCCTTCTGTCGAATTACTAATTCTTTGGCACAAAAGACGATTAATTTATTCCACATTTCTACGGCTCCTTTAAGCAATTTTGTAGCAGATGGTAAGGAGTATGAGGTGGTGGAAATTTTTCCTATGTAAGAAGATAGGAAACATGGGGATAGCAGAATTTTCAGAATTTTTTTTTCCAAAATTGAAATTACTGTAAATTTTGGGAGGTATAAAAAGTATTCTTGACTCATAGCCAATGTTTAGAGTTTTCCAATTCCAATCATTCAAGAACTACTTTGCTACTTACTACTTGCTACTTTCTTGCTCACTACTTCAGGACATGTGTCATAACCTTATTAGTCCCAACCTTGAAAAGGATTAAAAAAAAAAATAAAACATTCTAATCTTGAGTTCTAGCCTAAGATTGGAAATAGCTCATCTTATAGGTTGGGTATTGGACATGGTTGACAATTGGTGCTTCTACCTTATTAGACATTTGAAACATTGTTCTTTTCAATGCAATAAACATGTCATTTGTATTCAAAAGAGAAATTAACCCCCAAAAAATTGCAATTGTGGCAATTTTATAATTATGAAACAAGATGAAGAAGGAGCACCCTTGAATTTAGTTACTGTATAAGTAGGGCAGTTCTTGCCTCTTTTGAGTGCATAATATGTTGAAGAAAAGAAGTTGGGAATATATGTAAAAACTTTCAACAAAAGTTATTTTGTATTCATGCTTAAATCAAATCTACACTCTATGCTTTTGTTCTTTTCCAAAAATATTGAAAATCTAATTCAATAAAGGACTTCAGAGTTTATTTTAGAGTAGACATTCTATAATTGCTTGCAAACTAAAACTCTTCACAACTTTCATTTTCTTAATCAAATTGGAATGATTCAAAGCTTTCCAAGTATCCATAAATCTTGAAAACCAAGTTCAAATTTTTATTTTTTTAAGAAGTTATTTTTTCGAAGCTTTTTAGTTTCCCCGTGTTGAGAAAAAAACTACATATCATAGAATAAGTTTTTAATCATATAGTCAAAAGTCATAAAAGTTGTTGCACCTTAAAACTATTACCATATTGGATCACATATTGTGTGAAAAATTAATTAATTTTTTTAAAACTTCATTCATAAATAGATCATGACCAAAAATTTACTACTTAGTTCTTTTGGGGTTGAATGGCAAAGCCTATAGCCAAGCCTGTATTTGACACTTTGAAATGCATTCATTGGATTGACCATTCTAATTCTAAGAAGTAAAAAAATAATAGCATGCTAGTCTCATATTACAAACCGACATTAATTTTTTAATTGTCTCTTTAATTTTTTAATTTTTTTTTAATTAAAAAGAGACAATCTAGGTACAATTCAAATATTAACCCCTAAAGGACCAAACAATGTTTTGGGGCAACATAGCAATTTTGAGTTTCTCACTACAAATGGAATTTTTCCCACATCTTCTCAAACCAACATACTAAAAGATCTTACAGTTACATGTGTTCAAAAATGTTTTTTTTTCTAAAATTTGGTGCTTGCACTAGAAATGGTAGTATGTGACGTTTATATAGATACAACATATAGATGCTTAATATACAGTCACATATCCCATATTCATTGTTATGACGTATGCATTCAAAAAATTATATATGTTTTTGTCACTTCAAATGCTAATATCTTGCAATCCTATCTTAATTGGTGTAGATTATAAGATATTAGCATTTGAAGTGACAAAATCCTTTTTTGGCCCTACAAAAAACTAGGGGTAGTTGCACTTTACAAGCTCACATTTGTATGAAAAAAATTACAAAATGGTGGTTACTCTTTGGAATAATTCTTCAAGGCAAGTTGATTGCATGCTTGAAAATTTTCAAATTATTTGGAATTACACAATATGTAAGAAAAATAGTAAGTGGAAAGAAGTAGAGAATGATTCAAGATACTAAATTGTCAAAAGTTTAGTTATGGACTTCAAAAATACCAATTCCAATGGTTGTAATGTTGTAATAAACAATCTACATCCTATGATTTTATTTTTTATAAAAAATTATTGAAAATTGAGTTAAATAAAGGACTTCAAAGTTCATTTTAGAGTAGAGATTCCACAACTATTTGCAAACTAAAACTCTTCATAACTTTCATCTCATAAATGAAAATGGAATGATTCAAAGCTTTCCATGTATATATAAATCTAGAGAACCAATAAAAAAATTTACTTCTTAAAAAAATGATATTTCAAAAAAATTGAGCTAGCAAAGGCTGTAAAGCTACCCACATTGCCCACAATTCAAAGAAAATTATATATCATACAATAGTTTTTTTAACAATGTAGTCAAAAGTTATGAAAATTGTTGGGCCTTAAAGCTACTCCTTAGGCACATGTTGTGTAAAAATTTCAAAGAAAAAAAATTTCATTCCTAATGAACTACTCAAAATTACTATATTGCCAAAAAACATAGTTTGGTCCTTTAGGGGTTAAGTGTCCATTGAATGTTAAAAAATCCATTTATGTACAATAAAAGTGCAAGATGTTCATCCTTAAAAATTTTGTGTGAAAAGGAAAGGTCTTGCAAAGCAGTTTGAGTGCTCTTGGTTTTTTTTAGCAAATGATTCATCCAATACCAGAAAGAATGATTTTCATAGTGACTAGCTTGACATTCCAAGGTTAACCCTTAAACTACTTTGAGGGTGAAAAATAGATGACGGATGATTTTATTGTTCATTATAGAAACAAAAAAATGAACCTATTGGTTCAATAATTCAAACATTTTAATGATTACCTTGGTCATGGTGGTGCATTCTTTAACTCTTAAAGGATAAATTATTACCTTGGAAATCATCCATTTTCATTACTGTGTCAATATTTGGCTTAAGAAATAGCAAAAGCAGGTATTGCAAGTCAGACTTAATTCCAAGGATGAAAAGTTGCAGTTCTGTCCTACTGAAGCGATTTTCTGTCATCCATTGGATGCCAAACACTCACGCGGTTGTTTAAGGGTTAAAAGCTCAAGCCAATCTCTTCTATTAAGACATGATGTTTGTTTTGTTTTGTTTGTCACGTTGAGATCTCCGGGACCATGCGTCCCCCAATTGCGTGCTTGGTACCGTCAGAAAGCCCTTGGCGAGGAGGGGTGCACCGGCTTGGTTTTGTGGCATTCGGATGTACAATGTGAAAGTTATGCATTTTCGAGTTGTTTTTGATCCTGAAAAATTAGAAAATTATTTTTTCTTATATTTTGGTTGAAATCTTGGTACCATTGGAAAGCCCTTGGCAAGGAGGGGATGCACCGGCTTGGTTTCATGGCGTTCGGACTCACGGTGTGAAAGTTATTGAATTTTGAAGCATTTTTATGAACCAAAAAATTAGAAAATTAGTTTTACTTTTGTTTTGATTGTGGCAACGACACAGGACAGTCATACTTGGTATCATCGGAAAGCCCTCAGCGAGGAGGGGTGCATTGGCTTGGTTTCGTGGCGTTTGGAAGTACGGCATGAAAGTTATGCATTTTTGAGTTATTTTTTATTCTAAAAAATTAGAAAATTACTTTTTCTTATATTTTGGTCACAATTTTGATACCGTCGGAAAGCTCTTAGCAAGGAAGGGTGCACGAGCTTGGTTTCATGGCATTCCAACTTACAGTGTGAAAGTTATGCATTTTTGAGTTGTTTTTGGTTCTAAAAAAATTAGAAAATTAGTTTTACTTTTGTTTTGATCGTGGCAACAGCACAGGGCACTTTTTTTTATATTTTGGATACAATCTTAGTACCGCCAGAAAGCTCTCAATGAGGAGGGGTGCACCGGCTTGGTTTTGTGGCATTTGGATGTACAATGAGAAAGTTTTGCATTGTTGAGTTGTTTTTGGTTCTAAAAAATTAGAAAATTATTTTTACTTTTGTTTTGACTATAGCAGCAACACAGGCCACACTAGTCTCTTCTATTAAGACAACATGCTTGTTTTGTTTTGTTTTGTTTGTTTTGTTTGTCACGTTGAGATCTCCTGGACCATGCGTCCCCCACTCGCATGCTTGGTACCATCGGAAAGCCCTCGGCGAGGAGGGGTGCACTGGCTTGGTTTCGTGGCCTTTCAACGTATGGTGTGAAAGTTGTGCATTTTTGAGTTATTTTTGGTTCTAGAAAATTACTTTTTCTTATATTTTGGTCGCAATCTTGGTACCATCAGAAAGCCCTCGACGAGGAGGGGTTGGTTTTGTAGCATTCCGACTCTTGATGAGAAAGTTATGGATTTTTGAGTTGTTTTTCATTTTTTAAAAATTAGAAAATTGCTTTTACTTTTGTTTTGATTGTTCACTAGTTCATCCGAATGCACCATTGGGATGACACGAACGAACGAACCTCCGACAGAGAACGAACGAACCACCAACAGGGAACGAACGGAACTACGAACAGGGAATGAATATATATCCTCAGCCCCGTTCATACTGACCCACACCCATCCCCGAGAAACGAGCACCTGGCCGTCTCAATCACGAAGAATGCTCGAAGAGGCCCAGTTCTGTAATCGGGGGTGCTCTCAACGTCAATTCTGCTCCGCTCCACTTTGCAATAGCACAATCTATTTCGGGCATTGTAGTGGCCGAGGGAGCTTCGATGAGTGTGGCGCCCGCCAAGCTTTTCCGCCCCTCCGTTGTCTTAGTTTAGAAAAAAACAGCCCCCTCTTGCATCCCCAAATGGCTGTGCATCCGCAGGCGCCTTCTTTCGTTTCATCAATGCGCTCGAGTTTTCGCTGGGCGGGTACTCACAGGGATCCAAGAGATTGGAATGCTCATCTTCCTCATGGGAAATCAGATGTGCCTTGGCGGAATGGTGGCGCTACTAGAGTGGTTTCATTTGGACATTCTCTGCCTCTAGCTTGGGAGTGTCCATGGAGGACGACAGGGAACATGCTCTGTGATCGGAGTGTTTGGTTCGTACCCTGGTTGGGGATCCAAGCACTTTTTGGGATCCAAGCATTGGGTTGAGAGATTGGAATGCGATCGGGTTGATCTGTGTGTGCTATGGGATTAGCACCACGAGAACGAGGTGGAGCAGCGCATTGTGGCTAGGCGCAGGTTTGTAACCCAGAATTAGGTCATGTTCAAGTTGAGGGCTCAAATCCGACGCGTGTGGACTGTGTAACGCCTATTGAAGACATGATTAGTGTTCGCCGGGGTGGCTACGTCTAGGTGATGCATCTGTTCGGAGAGGTCCGTTAGGACTTAGGAGGGGTCATATCCGTTTTTGGAATTTAGGGTGTGGTGCATTGGCCTTCTAGTTGGTTATATATGAATTCCTTTGCCGAATGCGTGTCGAATGAGTTTCAAATTGTCGTTCGGGGAGGGTTGGGTGCTAGTTGATGTCGTCGAGAGAGGATCACGGTTCTGATTTGTATTTTAAAGAATCTGAGCTTTTCAGAATGAGAATCAAGACTGGGAGACGATGATTGAGTAGTTACCTGTGGTAATGGTTGTTTCAGGTAGAGTGTTCTCACGAGCCTTGAGCAAAGACTGCGAGGAGGATCACCGAGCTTGAAATTAGGGTTTTCTGCGGTGGGTGTGGACGTGCGGGCAGAGAATGTTCGATTTGCAAGCACCGCATTGTCTTCTGCAATTGTAGTGTTCCAGAATGACTAGAAGAAAGCATGGATCGGAGTCGATCATGGTCAAGATGGCATCCACCTTGATCATGGTGATCCTCCTCTGTGAGGTGTCAGTGTCAGGCCAGGACCTGATTTCTGACACCCGAGCACTGCTCGTATTCAGCACTCTGCATGACCCGAATGGATTGAAGCTAAACTGGACCAACATCACCTCAACGTGCAGCTGGCTTGGCATCACTTGTGGTAACAATAGGGTTACGGAGCTTCGGCTGCCAGGGAAAGGGCTCAGGGGGGTCATCCCTTCAGGTAGTTTGAGCAATGTTACCGAACTGCAGGTCGTCAGCTTGCGCGGCAACGCGTTGACCGGGGGTTTTCCCGACGAGTTTGGAGGTTGCAAAAACTTGCAGCAGCTGTATCTGACTGGCAATGACTTCTACGGATCTCTACCCAATCTTTCTGCGCTCTGGCCTGGCCTGACTACCTTGAGCTTGGATTACAACCGGTCAGTGCTTGTCATTATATCGTTTTATGTTGGCGATGGTCGTTCCAGGAACACACAAGCTTTGCATATGTAACATTGGGAATTAGAGAGACAAAAACAATGTTTCTATAAGTTTTGCAATGTTCTAGTTTATCGTAGGCGTGATTCCCCAGTTAGGAACTATTCGACTGACTGGCATTCCAAAGATTGGCATGTTTGAGGAACTGTCTGTTAGTTTGAAGATCTCAATATAAATTTCAGAATTCATGCTAGTTTTTGGTGCAGATCTAGACTCTTCACCTTACGCACTATTACAGAATTGGTATGCCAGTCAGTTTTCCAGTCTTGTCTTTAGTGATTGACGTGTGCGTGTTATTTGCCACACGTGTGTGTCAACAGCTTGAATGGGACCCTTCCGGAGTCACTACAGCTTCTCCCTCAGCTGACGTTGCTGACCCTCCGCAACAACTCGCTCTCTGGGAGCCTTCCACCGTTGGATCTGGCAAACTTGACGGCTTTCGATGTTGCCTACAACAATTTGTCTGGAGTCATTCCTGCAACTCTCTCGAGATTTACTGCGGACTCCTTCGCCGGCAATCCTGGCTTGTGTGGTGCTCCTCTTGGAGCTCTGTGCTCATCCTCAATAGCACCCTTATCCTCATCTCCAAAACACCATGGTCTATCTAAAGGCGCAATTGCGGGTATTGTAGTGGGAGGTGTGGCATGTCTGGTCCTCTTTGTCGTAGTTTTCATCTGTCTCTGTGCAAGAGAGGACGAGCGCGAGGAATCACCATCACCTTCAGCGCCTGGTGAGAGAACTGGCGATGTTGTGGGGGCGTCTCGTGATAGGAACCGAGAACGGCGAGCAGTAGAGCAATATGGAGAAGAGTATGCCATTGCAGTTGCAGGGGAGCCGGCAGGCGCCAGCAAGTTGGTATCATTCTCCCTAGTTTCTTTTGATCTTGAGGACCTGCTCCGAGCTTCGGCGGAGGTCCTGGGGAAGGGCAGTGTGGGCACTGCGTACAAGGCGATCTTGGAGGATGGGACCGTCATGGCTGTGAAGAGGTTGAAGGATGTGACGACGGGCAAGAAGGAGTTTGAGGCTCTGATCCGGGCCGTGGGGAAACTGCAGCACCGGAATGTAGTGCCTGTGCGCGCGTATTACTATTCCAAGGACGAAAAGCTCTTGGTCTCTGATTATATGCCCATGGGCAGTCTCGCTGCGATTCTGCATGGTAAGCAATTATCAAGAGACTGCTTTTACAACATAATTGTTTTCAGACTGAAGATTTTGGGTTCTTGGCTGACTGAAGGGGAGGAGGCCATCTGCATCAACGCAAGCTACATATATGGGTGAAGTGAGATAGTTTGAGTGGGTTCTTACGTTCAATGCTTGTTGCAACTAAAATATTGAGCCCAAGTTTCTAACCAGAAACAAGATACCTCTGCACTGCTGCTACACTGTGAAATAAGCTACAGGACCTCTTGTAGCTTTGTAGCGTCATTACAAAAGGACCGAGCCTCTTGCAGCATAGTTGGAATCTGTTGCATCTGTTTTATGGTGTAATGGAATCTTTTTCAGCAGGTGCCGAGTAACAGAGAGTCTTGTGTCTTTGTAGGCAATCGAGGACCCAATCGCATCCCTGTGGATTGGCTGGCTAGAGTAAGGATTGCAATTGGCGCTGCCAAGGGACTTGCGTATCTGCACGCACAAGGCGGACCAAATTTTGTACACGGGAACATCAAGTCGTCCAACGTTCTGCTCAACAGAGACCGAGAAGCTTGCGTTGCTGATTTTGGACTTTCATCTCTGGTGGTCTCGTCCAATTCTGCTTCAAAAGTTGTTGGCTATCGAGCCCCAGAAGTCGCCGTGACTCGCAAATTGACTCAGAAATCGGATGTTTATAGCTTTGGAGTGGTACAAGAACTACCTTTCAGTCTCTTTATTTATGTTTCGTATATTGTGAGAATGTCTCAAATTTATTCTCTTTATTTGCGTTTTGACTCTGTTTGTTTTGGTACAAAGACTACCTCATATTCTTATTGCAAGAACATTGTGATTACTTTCTTGATTTATGTTTCGTGTTTTTTTTTGTAGCTACTGCTGGAGCTTCTGACTGGGAAGGCACCTATCCAACCATCTGCCAACAGCGAAGCGATTGATTTGCCACGTTGGGTTCAGTCCACTGTTCGGGAAGAATGGACAGCCGAAGTGTTTGACTTGGAGCTGATGCGCTACCAAAACATCGAAGGAGAAATGGTATCCATGCTGCAGGTTGCAATGCAGTGTGTGGACTCTGTTCCTGAGAAGCGGCCCAAGATGAGCACTGTGTTATCTCTGCTTGAGGATGTGCACCCATTCTTTATCGTGAACGGTGCACAACTAGCTCGGCCATCCGATAGCGCCTCGGAGGAGACGATTAGGGACATTGAGAGAGACTCCTCTCTAAGGGATGCTCCTTCGCTCTGTCTCACTCCTTGAGCTTTTCTTGCGGTCCTATATATAGATTCTGGACGCATTACATTTACTCCATATATTAATGGATTGTAGGTGAGCCTCTTCATGTTACCCTTGCACCTGTAAAGCTTGTTCTTAGCAGCTATTCACATGTGAATAGGTTGATCCCACGTGAAATTTTCATAGCTTTCATGTGGTAGATTTGAGCCAGTAGTAATCTACTTCGGAAGTCACCTTGTGTTGACGTGATCAGGTGATTGAACTGCAATCAGTAAATTCTGATAGTGCAGCTCTTAGATTGAAGCAACCTAAATTTGATGTTACAGTACTGAAAAGAGTAGTAAGAAAAAATTCTGCTAGTCTTGACTGTTGAGCATAATAAAGTTACATGACAAATGTTTTTGATAGTGTTTTGTGCTAGAGACAGACAGTCAAAGAAAATTACGGTACATGAAAGTTCTACATGTGAGAACATTTAATGTTATGATTCTTGCAACCTCTTGATTTGACCTGAATATGAATCTGGAAAAGCAATCCTGTTTCGAGTCAATGGCAGTCAAAATTCGATGGTGACAGTGCAGTCATCTTGTGTTTTATGAAGGGCAAGCGAATTGTGTTGTAGAACTTTCACAACTGCTTTCTAGATCTGCCTCGCCAACCATCAGTCTTGCAGGGTACCTTAGAACTGATGACCGTAATACACCAATGTATTTAGCCTCAGGCTGGGCTGCAGACTGTGTTTTGTGAGGATTGAAGGTAATCACACCTGAACACTTACCCCTTAAATGATGAGCCGGTCACCGTGGAAACCGTGGAAATCATCTGCGGGTACTGTGTGAATTAAAAAAATGAAAAAGCATTCATTGCAAGTCAAACTACTATATAAGACCTCCTTTGTTCATGCAAAATTTCAAGGATGATTAGTTGCACTCTTGTCCTACATGCAAAGATTCTATATCATTCATCGATCAGAAGTGGTAGCAACATTGTTTATGGGTTAACCCTTAACCCTTTACGTACTAAGAATTCACTATTTCAAGTAGTGGATTTTGATTGAATGTTTTGTAGAAAGCATAATCTAAATGGAAATTTTTATCATATAATTATCTTGAGTGAAGAACATTGCATTCATTGGTTTAAATAAATAATTATTTAAATAAATAATTATTTAAATAAATAATTATTTAAATAAATAATTATTTAAATAAATAATTATTTAAATAAATAATTATTTAAATAAATAATTATTTAAATAAATAATTATTTAAATAAATAATTATTTAAATAAATAATTATTTAAATAAATAATTATTTAAATAAATAATTATTTAAATAAATAATTATTTAAATAAATAAAAATCCCCATATAAAATCTCTAAAGTTGCTGAAAAAACATGAGACCCAATTTGGGCTTCTTAGACACTAAAGGGTTAAAGGATGAGAGGGTGATTTTGGAAATCATCAATTTTTATGACTTTGTGAAGCATTTGCAAATAAAAATTGTAAAAGCACTCATTGCAAGACAAACTACTATAGAAGACCTCTCCTTTTCTTGCAAAATTATGAGCATGAATAGTTGTATTTTTGTCCTACATAGAAAGATCCTATGTCATCCATTGGACACAAAACGTCCACCTCAACATTTAAGGGTGAAAAGACCCAACCCCCATAATCAAGATTGTCACCAAAATCTTTGGATTATTTGACCAATAGGTGCATTCTTTATTTCTACAATAAACAATCAAGTCATCCATCAAGCCACTTTTTGGCCTCAACATCCATCAAGAGTTACCTTGAAAGAATGAAGTACTTTGCCAAAAATGATCTCATTTTTGGACCACTAGGTGCATTCT
The DNA here is from genome assembly GCA_950106755.1 of Climacium dendroides. Lineage (NCBI taxonomy): Eukaryota > Viridiplantae > Streptophyta > Bryopsida > Hypnales > Climaciaceae > Climacium > Climacium dendroides. The sequence continues at coordinate 39,492,209 of OX467084.1, forward strand.
TCATATCTATAGTAATCTTGAAAGACATCCATTGACCACTTTTTTACCTCACCAACCTTTAAGAAATAAGGTGTCTATACCTAAACAAATATTTTTTTCCAAACAAATAACTTTGAATACAATTTGATAAAAATATCATATCATAATATTAGCAATGGGTGTCTTCAATGAAACATTTGTAAAAGTACAAAATGCTTCTATTCTCAATGGTTGCTTCAAATAACTTTTCAACATTAATTGGTTCATTTAAAAAATTAATGTTGAGTTTGAGCAAAGGCTTTGTCATATTTGGGCCAATGAACGGTTGTGAAGAACTTTATTCTAGTTGGTGATATGACCCTTATACCAAGATAGTTGCCAAAAAAAATTCAGATTTGTAGATGAATGGGTGCATTTTTTATTTCTTCAATTTCTTAGAATTTCATTTATTGGACACTTTTAGTCCTTGATGGTAATATAGGGTTAAATTGTTCCATATTGAAATTTAGACACTACATTTGGAAGGATATGAATCAAGGATGTTACCCAAATGCTAAATGTATTAAAAATCACCACAATGCAGCAATTGTGGAAGGGGATTTTTTTGGTAAAAAATTTCAATTGAATTACTTATTCATAACATTCTTAACCCTTTGCTTGAAGGTCTCTATGACAATATATGGAACCCAAGTATCAAGGAGAAAATCCAATGAGGTGGTCTTAAGTGTAGCTCACACAATGAACAATTTTTTTATACCAACCTTTATTTTGGGGTCTCTATAGTTGTTATGGGATCCATAATTGTTGGAATAGAATGTTTTGCTTGAGTGTTGTTTTCATTTTGTGCATATCCTTTCTTTATGCCCATCTTGTAGTATGCTGACTTGAGAACATGTGATTTAATTTCAGAAATTTTCACTTTGTGGATTGTGAGATATAAGCATTCAAATTCATAGAAATCATTTTTTTGGCCCTAGGAAAAATAGGGCAGCTGCACTTCACAAGCTCACTTTCCTATGAAAAATGTCCAAAATGGTGGCTACTCTTTGAATTATTTTTCCTAAACAAGTTGGTCACATGCTTGAAAAATTTCAGATCATTTGGAATTGTACAACATATAGGAAAAAAATAGTAAGTAGATAGTAGTAGTGAATTATTCAAAATATTAAATTGTTAAGGATTTAATTATGGAATTGAAAAATGTCAATTCCAATAGTTGAAATGTTGTTATAAACAATCTACATCCTATGATTTTATTTTTTTTCAGAAAATATTGAAAATTGAGTAAGATAGAGGATTTCAAAGTTTATAATTAGAGAATCTATAACTGCCCGCAAACAAAAATTGCTCATAACTTTCATCTCATTGATCAAAATGGAATGATTCAAAGCTTTCCATGAATATATAACCAATTTCAAATTTTCATTTTCAAAAAAAGTGATTTTTTTATCTACTCATATTGCCTCATCGGTGAAAAAAGTAACATATTTGGCTAGAACTTTTGACTTGTATTTCCAATTGTCATGAAATTTGGTGCATATGAAAGATGTTCCTTGCCCCACCTATTAAAATTTTAGCCTAAAATATGCAAATCTCTAACCACATGTACTTGCCCAAAATTTCTATACAACCAAAAAACGCATGCTAGTCCTTTAGGGATTAATTTGTTATGACCTTTCAACATATCATGAGGGACTATTAAGCTCATTATAATGTATAAACATTTGCAAGTGTGAGCCATATATCATCTTCTAAAAGTAGCTATAAGCTTCAAAAAATCTAAGATAATGAATGAATCTTCAATTGTCTCATATACAGATGATGAAAGTGGTAGCCTGTTAAAATACTTTGAATAAACAACTAAAACATTGAAATTAGGACAAACACATTGATGTACTCTTCAAGACAAGGTTGCATGAACTAAACATCCCGAGCAAAGTTATGTCCAAAGTCTAGACGTCCAGACGTGGCGGATGCTACATCGGAACAACATCAAATGTTGGAAAACAAAATTCCACGTGGGCAGTGGTAGATGCCAAAGTGGACAACAAACGGAGACAGGTAACGGCGGATGCGAATGGTGGGCATTGCATTGGACAACCCCGATAAGGCAGACCCCCATCCACCCATCCTCCTACCCAAACTCCTAAGTCCGTTGGCCCGTCCCAAAAATTCCTAACATGCGAATACCTAGGGACGTCCGAGGGCTAATGTTCGCATCCGCCGGACGTCTAGGCGTGACTCTGAATGTCCTAATGTCCAGATGTCCGTGCAACCCTGCTTCAAGATATTGTAGTTAGATTTTATAGATGAAATATTGAAAATAATGTATTGAAGGAACAAATTTATGTTGTGTGTAAAAAATTCTATTTGCATTGGCAAAGTTTGTTCTATAATGACATTAAAACCATAGTAACATAGTTATCAAAAACTATTTACAAGTTATTGGTTGTACCTACTTTGCATTGTATTTAGAATGAATGACATAGTTAAAAGATGAATAGAAGACTGGAGCCCCAATATTTTGTAATTATTTGACTCTTGATGTAAGTTGGTAATTTAAATGTATTTTTTGGATATTTAAGTGCAATTCCAATCCTAAACCAATAGAAGTATAGTCCTTGTGTATACTTTTTAGTTACAAAGATTATTATTATCAAGTGGTTGTATTGACTATTTGACTACCAATGCTTTTATTTCTAAACTTAATGAGATTCCAATTGTATTGAGGCCCATGTCTATTTAAGTACATGGTTGCAAATACTTGAATCCTTTAGAAAGTTTCTATTCATATGCTTTTGAAGTATCTTTTTTGGCTATACCTAAGTCCTCCAAATTTGGCAAGATTTTTTCACCATTTGGAAAATTTATTCAAGAATGTATCTTGGAAATGTCTAAAAATAATTATAAGAATATCAAATCAATATGGAAAATTGTAAAAGGATGAATTGACACTATCTTGTAGTTGAATGCACAAGAACTTGCAAAATAGCATGCATCTTTTAGAGAATATTGTACAAAAGTTGGCATTCTTTGTTAAGTAGTTGCATGGATAAGTGTCTCAATAAACTAGTCACAAAGATGCTTTTTAGAAAATGTTAGCATTACAATGGCCTTAGGTCACAAATGGTCAAGTTTTTTCACAATTTTTTTGCCAAAAATACTTAACAACTTAATTATGAAGACATATATGTAGTTTGTTTAAGAATTTACAATTTTTAATAGGAATATAGGACTTTTGAAGTATAATATATGGACTTGTCCCAATCGAAAAAAACATTATATATGGACTTTTTTAAGAATATAGATATACTTAAATGTTGTCTAGTGACTTTGTTATGAATGACCTAAAGGTTCTACTTGAATGAAATGCTTTCTATATTATAATTTTTTTTTAAAATATAGAATTAGAAACTTTTTAATAGTTAAAATGAAGGTCAAATTTAGGGTTTATTTTTTTATACGTAATTATCATTATCATTATTATTTTTCTATTGTGTTATATTTTAGAAGATTAAGGTGGGTCCCCTTTACTTTGAAATTTTTCCTATTCATTTTTGATGTAGTTGTTATAAAAAAGAATAACCTTTTATTTTAGTGACTTATAGTGAAGCCATGGGGGTCACATTTGAGCCATTCATCCATAAAACTACCCTTTTGAATAATTAATTAAAGTTTTCAAAAGTAATTCATCAAATGCCTAATAATAGAAATACTCATTTCCTATATATATATATATATATATAAATAATAATAATAATAATAATAATAATAATAATAATAATAATAATAATAATAATTCCTGAAATTTTGGCATTTGTTTTAAAAAAAAATTTAGACTCTAACTATAGATACAATGCATATAGTTAGGCAAACTCTTGTCAATATGTTTTTTAGGTTGAACTTCATTTGATCATGTGATTAAAAAGCAAAACTCTTTGTCCAAATAATTTGTAGCAAACACTTGGAATTATGTCTTATTGGAGGAGATTCAAGAAGCCTTTATGACAATTAGCTCTATCAATTGCTAACAGTGTTGATTTTTGCAAATAGGACATGGAAAAAGGAGTGGATCTTGTCGTGAGAACAAAGAGATCTTGATGGACATGGAGGATTATTATCAAAAATAGACACTAGAAAAAACCTGCATTTTTTGTGACATCAAACAAAAACATTGCATGTTCTTGTAGACAAGACGATGTCAAAGACAAAGAGTTGGGAAGGGCCAAAATTGTATTGAACATCACAAAGAAGTAGAGAACATGTGGATGTCTATGGAAAAACAATTTCATGGTGGAGCTAATAACTATGTTGTTTGAGATATTAAAGACAACATAGTCATGTTTTCTACAACGTAAAAAAAAACATGATAGTACCCTATCAACAAAGTCTATTGTTTTCACTATGGATAACTTTTCTAAAGTTATTAGGGAGTGGAATGCTGACCCACTTTGAAAATCATAGAGAAAGGGTAATTCTTTTGAAGTCTTAGGAGAAACTCTTCCATGGATGCTTCAAGAAGCAACTATTTACTACTTTTTAGTTAGGGCTTACAATGAAGTACAACATTTGTTGGCATGCCTTCTACAAGTAGTAGTGTATATTTAGGCACACATAAATATTATGAATATGGTAGCCTTTAATCCTATATGATAAAAATTTCAAATTTCTAAGCACAGATGAGTATAATTATTACTCCCCCGATTAGGATTTTGGCAAAGAAGGTTCAAACTTTGGTCGGGCATCAAGGCACCACCCCTTGAGCTAGTAACAAGGCAAGACACTACTAACAACCATGCCCAAAGACATGTACAAGTAGTGAAAAAGTACTGTGTGAAAAAAATGACAATTTTTTATTGAAAATAGATACAACTACGTATAAATTAATAATAATTAGAAAATCATGCCCCCCCCCTAAAAATTGGCCATTTGTAAAGACTTGATTGTAATCACATTTCACCAAAGAATGGAATTCAAAACCATCTTCAATGTTAAGAAGTGCTTGCACAATGGAACCCTGTTTGTACGAATATGGCTTGGGGGTGCACTTAGTTCTACTACAACAAACCATGTGTCCACGTGCGAACAAGTGATTTCTAATAAACTATAATTTCAACTTCAAATTTTGAGTATTGTTTACTTATGATTATAGGAATCTAATTCCAAAATTTCAAACTCAAATAAAATATGGAATGATTTCTAGAAGAGGTTAAAAATGCACTAAAATGGCATGTTTTTTTAACTCAAATATTTTTAGAGAACACATTTAGATGGCCATTACATCAATATTCAACTCAAAATGATCTTTCAATAGAGAGTTCTTTTTAGGAATTTTTTGTTCATTTTTTAGACAATTTTTTCTTATATAATATAGGGATGTAAAAGTTATTTTTTAGTTCTATAGTGTATTTTTTTACTTCAAAAATTTGTAACTAATTATTATTAACAAATAAAAATATCCATAATTCAAAACATAAATCTTCATAGTAAAAAAATCTATTCATATTTTTTCATTTAATTTTATTTAAAATTCAAAAAGTATATAGGGGGTCCAAAGTTTTGTTTGCACATGGTTTTTAATGGACACTCTAAGTGACCCTCCCGAGTGAATACTTTATTGTTACATTCTTTCATATCATTAATTTCATCAACTTGGACAGCTTCTCTTTGAATGTTGTAGCCCATATATATAGAACAACTTTGAAGCCATCCACTAACTATTCTTCATGTTTTCTAACTTTTTTTTTCCTTAGTAAGGTATTTGTAATGAATCCTGGGAAATTCAAAAATGATATCAAGGCACCTAAAAATGAACCTGCATAGTTTTCTATCGCATCCTCTTTTAGGTTTTTTTTTCACTCATTCTTAAATGACATCAAAAGGTTTAAGTTAGACAACCAAATTGTTTATTTTCAATGCCATTATTACAAGGAATTCACAAATCATAATAATGATTTCTACACTATGTATAAGGACGATTTGGGAGTAGGGGCAACTTTTCAACACCCACCATAAGAAACATGCATTCTAGGTAATAGATTTTAGGTGCATCTAATGGAACAACCCATAGTTGCTAGCATGTGAATCTAGGATCTTGAGCCCATGAGTCTAGGAACCTAGATTTCTATATTACAGGTACCTTCTATGGTTATACAATATTTATATTATAGGTGTCTATATTATAATTGTCTATGTTATAGGCACCTTCCATGGTTATAGGGTACTTATGTTATAGATATGTATGTTATAGACACCTTCAATATTTGTAAAATGCCTATTTACACCTAGGCTCAAGGCACACATGCTAGCGTCATTGTAGAATAACCTATGTTTTATATTATCAGTATGTTCAATGTGATAAGATTTATTAAGTTGTTATGTATCAAGATGTTATGTTGAATGTTATTGTTGGTATAAAAGCTTGGGTTGTTCTATTGGATGTCACCTAAAATCCATCACCTAAAACATAGGTTTCTTATAGTGATCCCATCTAAAACATTTTCAAAGAAAAAAAGAAAAGGGTCAAAGCATTCGGGCACCTAAATCTCAATGGAAGAAATGAATGAGAAATAAGTAGAAATGATTTAATTTTTTAAAAATACTCCCTCCATCAGTCCATCCCAAAATAATCTTGTTGTTGGTTTTAATTTTTGGCCCAAAATGATCTTGTTGTACTTTGTAATGTTGCAAATTGGTCAAATTTGTTTTTTTGATTGTTATTTGAGATCAACAAAACAATTCCAAGTAGTAGTTCCTCCTCCTTCCATGCAATCATCAATTAAAAGACCAATTAAGTGACTAAAAGGGTCAATTAACATTGTTCATTCCTACGTTTTGCATTTTTTTTAATATTGCCTAATTGAAGGGGATGAAGCTTTAGGAGGCAAAACAAAAGGTCATATGTAGTTTTGGCCATGTACTAATTGCCTACAAAATGACGACCTTACACTCAACAATTAATTGAACAATGGTGTTTCTTAAAAATGTCTACTTTTCAATATTCTTAAAAATGTCTAATTTTCAATATTCTTAAAAATGTCTAATTTTCAATATTCTTAAAAATGTCTACTTTTCAATATTCTTCAAATCTACTTTTCAAATCTACTTTTCAATATTCTAAAACTACACTTTGAAAAGAGCTCTAGAATTCAAAGTTTCTAAAATGCTAGGAGTGCACCAAACTCTATTTATAGTGCAAAATTGATTTTTAAAATGTTTTTCTTAGTCTTAATCTAGAACATTTTGTCCAACAGAAAGATCATTTTGGAATGGAAGTAGTAATTTATTATGGGGTCTTTATGATGTATGAGGATCCCTTAAACCAAAATATTAATAAATATTTTTTCAAGTGGAAAGAGAAGGGTGAAGGTATTTGAAATCTCCTTCTGATTGCCAAAAATTGCCAAAAAAAGGAATGTTCTTACTTAAGCCTCTATTCTATATTTTTTTTATTGTTCATGATTAGGAATAATTTTGGAAAACTACAAGATTGAATAGAAGGTTCTTACATAAATCCCCAGCCTTTGCTTATTTATTTTTGTAATCAATGTGACATATATTTCATGATTATGATGTGTCATTGAAATTTGCAGTAAATAATACAAAATATTCTTATATAAATTGTTACCTTCTATATTTATTGGGACAAATCATAGTGTAGTAGGCATTTATTGTATATGAGACTTCCTACATAAACCTTGGTCCACACCAACATTGGATTGTGCATTCTAATGAGGCTAATTTGATTTACTTGCTCTACTTGAAGTTTTTTCAATAAGTAGATTTTGACTCCAATTGACATACACATTAAAATCAGAAGAATGATTTTTTTAAAGAATTTCCAAAAATAATGCTATAAATGTAGTGATATACACTCTTAAAAATGACATCAAGATCATTCCATGCACCTCTATAAAAACCCTCCAAAACTCTATATATGGAAGAGATGCTATTCCATATAAAAGATTATTATATGTTCTAAATAAGGTACAATGCAATCCTAGAGGATAAATAAAATGATAGCACTTTGCTCATCTAACAAACATCAGTATTTCAACTCAAGGGGGCTCATCTAAGGTCGCCTAAAAACAGAAGTCTCTTCAAAAAACAAAACATAGTTTTATTGGAGAAAGAGAAGGCAATGGCTCCCTTTTCCATCCAAGGTTGTCCCATACTAAAGGTTGCCCTAAAGTAGAGGTCATCCACCCAAAGTTGCCCAAGATGAGAAATTGCCCTAAAAATACAAAACATAGATTAATTTTTTTGGAGAAACAAAAGGCAATGGCTTCCTTTTCAAACCAAGGTCACTTAAGACAAAGGATTGCCCTAGAGAAGAGATTGCCTACCTAAGGTTGCCTAAAATGAGAAGTTGCCAAAACCCCCCCCCACAGTTTTTTGGTTAAAGAGAAGTCAATGGCTCCCTTTTCGACCCAAGGTTGCCCCAAATAAGGGGTAGCCCTAGACAAGAAGTCTCCCATCCAAGGTTGCCCACACGAGCTAGCCCAATTGCCCGAAACAAGAGGTCACACACCTATGGTCACTTCAAATAAGAATTCTCCAAAAAAAAATACAAAACATAGTTTTTTAGAGAATAAGAAGGCAATGAATCTTTTTGACCCAAGGTCACCCAAGAGAAGAAGCCACTTAACCCCTAAATGCCCAAACTTCGTTTTTTGGCATTTTAGCAATTTCAGGTAGTTCATCACGAATGGAGTTTTCATTTTTTTTCTTTAAAATTTTCACACAACATTTTCCTGGGGAGTAGCTTTTAGATCCAATAATTTTCATAACTTTTGATTGAATGGTTAAAAAGTTATTGCATGATATGTCATTTTCAACACTCAGTTGGCAAACCAGGCAGCCCAAAAAACTTCTTTAAAAATCATTTTTTTCAAAAATTTCTTTTTGAAATTGGTTTACATATTTATATACAAGTGGGGAGCTTTGAATCATTCCATTTTTGGTATTGAAACCCATTCAAGGGTGGAAATTTACTGATAAAGTGCCCGAGGGCCGTTACATGACGCCCGAAGGCAGGGCCGGTCAAGACCAGGTGAGAAGAGGAGTAAGCATAAAGAACGGGTTGAATAAGAAAGGGAACAAGGCATGAACCGAAGGAACCAGAAAACTCAACATCAGTGGGTATGAACTCCAATTGGCGGGGATGAATCAACAAAGGGGAGGTAGTGTGAGTAGAGCGCCAATTGGCAGGATTGAGTCAGAAACCCTAAACAACAATTCTTGAAGAACTACAATCCGAGAAGACAGAGAACGGCAAGAAATCAAGAGAGTAGGGTTAGCATCGAGTGAGGTCATTGTAGATGTTGTCTAAGTAGCTTGAAGCTCCAGATCAATGATTTGCTTATGTAGGTAGGATTGGTCGTGAGGGATCGTGTAGCCTTGTTCGTCCTGTTTGTCAAAGGCTTCCTGTTCCTGTTCGTGAAGAGCTGCATCTAGGGTGTCGATGGAGATCATGCTCCAGTTGTGGAAGGGTTGCTCCAAGTCAATGCCGTTGTCTGTCTGCCTCGTTGTGTTCGGGGTGGTCAATCCAATGTTTGGCTGTCCTTCAAAATTTTCGGTACAAGCATTCGAAGTTAGTGAGTGAAGATGCGGAGGATCAGTGGTGATAGGGTCCTCAGGAGTCGGAAGTTGTTGTTGGTCGCGTGTAATCTCATGGAGAATGAGTTGCATGATGGTATCCGCTTGCCGAGCTACTTCCTTGCGTCGGGTTTCTTCAGTTGGACGCTGATTGGAGTTGTATGGCCGATTGTCGTATTCTAGGTCTTGGCCTCCTCGTGTGACACTACTCCCTTGGTAGAACGGTTGTGCAAGGGTGGTGGCACCTCCCTAGAGCTCCCTGTCTCATGTTTGTATAATGTTCAGATTGAATGAGTCTCTTGTGCTCCTTCCATTGTTGTTGTTGTCGCTGTTGGGTGGATCTATGGCTCGTCCATCGCACAAAATGCCTCTGTGTTGGCCCAAGTGGCTCGAAATACTTCTTGTCTGTGGTCTGATGTAGAGGTCTTCCAAATATTGCGCCATGCTGCCACTCCAATCTGAATAGTGGTCCTCCAAGCGACATGTAGAGCTGATCCCAGATGGAAGGTTTCGTTACGCATGGTCTTGTTGCACCGCTGGCACCATATATGCCAAAGAATAAGACATCACAGGATGTCCCACGGGGTTTCTTTGGTGACTCAACAGGTGTTGCTAAATTGATGGGTCGTGATGTCTGGTGTTGTGAGCATTGCGCCTTCGAGTATGTCTGCGGGCGTGAGCTATAGGGTAGGAAGGTAATGCACATTCCTGAGGTTGTTGTATAGTATCCACGTTGTACTGGTTGCCGGGCAGTCTATGAAGGCGTGGCTAGCTGTCTCCACTGGGGCGGTGGGATATAGTTTGCAGGACCCATCTAGTTCTATTGCCATTAGCCAGCTCCTGAGCGGTAGGCCCTATGTGTGAAGAAGCCAGAGAAATGTACTAATTTTCCGTGGTAGCCAAGGATGCCACAGTCAGTTATAAATTTGCTTCTGTTCTGTGATTGAATGCCTTTGCGCTTGTAGTCTGAGATTGTACCTTGTGGGTTTGATGCGTTGTTGTAGTCCAATCATGTACCCTCATTTGGTTGTGTAGTTGAATAAGTGCGTGGTGGGAAGATGTGGCATGGCCTTCCATTGCCATTCTCCTGGATTCCAATCCAGATTTGTAACACAGCTAGGGGAAGGCATCCATAGCGAGGTGTTTGGCTGCAGTAGGGGAGTAGGATTGTATGTTAGGGTTTGCGTACCTTGTCTCTGTTGCACTCAAACAATGTGGAATTGTTGTGTCGAGATCCAGACGGGGCTCTGCTCGTGTTTTGTCAGTTCGTCGGTGAGGTCGTTGGTCTTGTATACATCTACCTGTAGTTCTGGTCCCTGCAAGTTAAGAACGTAATATACTCTCTACGGGTGTCCTTCATCGTCAGGCGTGATCCAATGTGCTGCGTATTCGGGTTGGGCTTGGTTGGACGATGTGGGTATGCTGTGGATTATCTATGTGCGTAGGTCATTGGTTTTCCTAGAGTGGGTCGTTTTTAGTAGGTCGAGGGCTGATCTCCAATCGTTTTCTTCAACGTTCCATATATGTTTTATGAGATGTAGCCCTTTGCTTGTCCAATTAGCGAATTTGTTGCCTGCTTCTAGTCCCAGTGGTGTGCCTACGTTGTCTATGACCCAGGGATTCCCGAAAATGGGTTGGCGGAGTATATCTTGGAGTGTTGTCGGCTCTACTTGTATGATACCTGCTCTGGTGGAACACTACGCTTTCCAGATTGCCCCCCAGAGGGTAGATCCTGCATGCTTTGTCTTGGCTAGTGTCATGAGCCAACATTTGCTTGAAGGCCATTGGTGTTTGCCAGGTGGCCGGAGAGAATTGATCCTATATTGTATGAGGGCTCTCCATGCACCTGTGCTTGGTTGCATTCCTCTTATCAAGAATTTTGTGAGAAGGGCTTGTGTCTGAGCTATAGGGTCTATGATTTGAATACCTCCTTGCGTAAATGGGGCTACCGCTACATCCCAAGCTACTCTCGCTCGTGTCTTTCCTTCCTTCCTGCCCGACCAGAGGTAGTCCCGGACAAGGCCTTGAACTATCTTCAATGTCTTGAGGCCGATGTCCGCTGTGGATGCCAAATACCATAATGAGGCTAGAATGACCTGGTTGGAAACTAATAGTCGTCCCGCTTGTGACAAATGCCTGCTGCTCCAGTAAATGAGGGTATTTCTAATGGAGGTGAGAATTTTTTCGTTGCGCACTGCTTGTGGTACTCTGAAATCCAATGGAACCCCGAGGTATCTACAGCTCTCCCCTATTTTGAGCCATTTGGCCCCTAGTGTCTCTCCCCATGTCCAATCCCTATCATTTTCGGATGCCCATATTAGATGCGTTTTCGTCCAATTGATTTTGCTGCCAGACGTTGCGCAATATAGATCAATAACCTGCATCGCTTTATCGAGGTTGGCTCGGGTGCCTTGGAGCGCTAGCGTAGTGTCGTCAACAAAAAGCATTTCTAGGTTGATATCGCCATTAGGGAGCCTTAAGCCTTGGACACCATACGTCAAATCTTGTAGTATATATTCGAGTACATCTGCTACGAGAAGGTACAAGTAAGGTGCGAGGGGGCACCCTTGCCTTACCGCTCAACCTAAGGTGAATGCTGGGTTACTTTCTCCATGGACTATTACCATCGATTCAAAGTTTTGATATAGTGCCTTTGTCCACTGAATGAAAGTGTCATCAAACCCTAACTCCTTCATAACTGCTTGGAGGAATGTCCAGTTGACTTTGTCGAATGCTTTCTCATAATCGAGTAGCATGAGCACTAGGTCTTGGTTAGATTCGACCACTATAAGAAAACTGTGTTTGCTGCGACATCGCAATTTGGACACCCGGACATTGCGCGTGACGTGTTTTATGTCTGGACTGATGTCCAATCACTTCGTGCTGGTGTGGACATGCCAAAAACATGGTACGTTGCATCAGATTTGTAGGCCCACCATCGCGATGTCCAAAAAAACATTGGTCAACGGGTAACTTCAGGAATTGACATGTGGCTGCCACCTAGGCGCGGGAAAGCCAGAGTGTCATTTTTTTCATCCATTGTCTGTCTATGATGTGGCATCTGACGTGTAATTGACGTGGCATGCCATGTCAGTGCTGACGGAATTGGCTGATGTGGCATCTGCAGATGCTGACGTGGCGTTTTTTGGGGCCACTTACTTAGTCTGCCTAGCATTTTAGGATGTCTTCTGAGACATCACTGTGGACGTCCAGGTGTCTTAAATGATGTCAGGTGAAACAGTTGTATGCTAATTGAAATGTCCATCCGAGCGTGTGGAATTTGCACATGCGTGCTTCTTAAAGCATACCCTATCATAAGAAATGTCTGCTTGCACAAGCCAGTACAAGTACATGCTGGGGTAGTAGATGGCTTCTTGCATTGTAGGATGTCAGTGGCGACATCCACTTGTTTGATCTTTGTAGAAGGAGATGCATTTATGAACACACTTATTTTTTGGGACATCTCCTGGAACGCATGTATGCATTGTATTGGATGTTTTAATATTGTCAATGTAGTAATATGTTGTACACAATATAAAATATGCAATATATGATATATCATATGCAATACAACATATAAAATATGCCATACAAAATACACCATACAAAATACAATATATATACAACATGCCATACAAAATACACCATACAAAATACAATATATATACAACATGCCATACAAAATATACCATACAAAATACAATATATATACAACATGCCATACAAAATACACCATACAATATGCCATACACTATATTTATCAAGTATATTGAATGGCTCAAAAATCTACTTATTAACTGATGAAAAGACAAGCCTTTTATACTAGTGGGGTGTAGGAGGCATGACAAACAATATGAGATATACAAAACTAAAATATGAGAAGCAACATATATACAATGATGTCTGAAATGATGTTTTAAAAAACATTTACATATCTTAGTTATGTTTTTTTCGATGTCATTGTAAACATTCAAAAAAACATCTGTAGTATGAAATTAGACATTCACATCAATGTTGTTTTAAATATTTGCTTCAATAATTTCTAAATTTTCTACAAATCTTATTTGTTGTTTATGATGTCATGATGAGTATTTGCATGTCATTTTCAACATATATGGGGATGTCTCCTTGAACATTTAATTGATAAAGTCACATTTATTAAATCTAGGTTGTTTGCAACATCAATTTCAATATAGTATGACACAACAATACATCCAACATGGAATTCTAATTGTAGATTATATTTTTGTCTATCTGGAAAGCTCCGATTCATTTCATTTGGATTTGTTATGAGAAAGTTATGGACATTTTTGTTTTTTAGGCAATTAGAGCATCTTCTTGAAAAAAATAACTTGTTGGATGCATTTCTGAATGCAATTTTTATAATTTTTTCAAAATAAAAATTTCACGTGGTTTAGTTTACTTGCTAGAACAATCTCATCATTGGGATTAGTGCATTTTAATTCCATCTAAAATTTATTAATATTTTAGATTTTCCTTCTATCTCATACCTACTTCTACTTAACAATTTTCTTAAGAATGAAATTTAAGTTTTTTAATTTTTAATTTATTTTCCTGAACTCTCAACTCAATTCTCTACTATAAATATTTAAATCTCAAAACTCTGTAGTACAAAAATTTTACAAAGTCAAAAAATCTAGTCCCTCAATGCGCTAAAAAACTTGTTTTTTCCACTTTAAATCTATGCAGTCAAAAATTCTGAAATTTTTTCTACAATTTTTTCTACTTGTTAGGTGTAAGATCCTATAGTTAGATGTGGAAAAAAATTAAATTTTCTTTTACTCTTTGCTACAAAAATGGCAATTTTCAATGTTTTCTGGCAAAAAAAAGGCCTTGGTCCTTTAAGGGTTAAGATGTAAAATATCTCAAAGTCCAAGAATATTAGAAAATCACCCCACATTAGATATGAATGATTTAAAAATAATAAGTTAAGAAGGTAAAATAGCAATAAAAATTATTCAAATTTAATGCAAAATTTATGATTTTAAACTAATAAAATTTAGAATTTAAATCTTAAGTTAAACATAAATATTTTTATATAATATAATATTGATATGATTTTGTAAACCTTTTTTCATAACAAATCCATTCATCTAATTTATATAAAATTATTATATAAATTAAATCTATATAGCTTTTAACATTTTGAAAATTTTTCTGGACGTTTTTGAAAACATTTGATGTCTACAACAATGTCTTAGATTGCATCATTGTTTTTCATAGCACCAATATGCTGTGACTGAAATTTAGCAATGCCTTCTATAACATCAAACCAAAATCTCTACTTTTCCAGCGTCCGTCGCCGTGACATCCCAATGTTTTCTCAGACGTATGATGTTATCTTGGACGTACAACGTTTTTGGCTTGACATCAGAAAAAACACAGTTTTCTTATATGATGCAGTTGGTGAATGATAGGGACTTCAATGGCCTACAACCACTGCAACAAGTCGTGGACCCGGTGCGCCAACCAGCAGACAATGGTGGAGAGTATGTTGTCGTAGTTAACGATGACATTGCATCTGAAGAGGAAATATAGGGTGTTCACATCACTGATGTGTGTTTGCTGTGCCATCATTTTGACGTCACGTAGGACGTCTGAGAAATACAAAGCCATCAACATGTTCATGTCTTCCAAGTAGACATGTTGCATCTTGAACGTACATTTTGTGGCAGAGTTTGTCTTGCTTGGTGCTGCAAGTGACATCATATGAATAGGGTGGAATTTTATCCTAATGAAGTTTGTTGAATGTGCGCAAAATGTAAGACTTCAATAGCCCAAAAATGGACCTAAACCAAGTAAACACATAAGTCATTTTGTACTACATAGGAAGGACGTGCATCATGTGCAAATTCAACCTTGGGTATAAAATCATGTCATACATCTACAGTCATTTTGACATCAAAGAAGACGCCTACAATTGCTTCCACAACACCCACACGTCCAGTTAAACGTAATGAAACCCACGGTGAATAGCATGTGGTTTGAAGTTACATTTGTAGTAAGTACAAAATGTTGACGTCAGAAGTGACGTCAATGTGAACGTCAGTACGTCACTTGTGACGTCCACGGAGACATTCAAGATCGAAACATGGATAGGCCAAGTATGCTGACATGGCATGCCACATCATCATCCATGTCCACATCACACAATTTCCACGTCATTATGCCACGTTACACAATTTCCACCTCATCACGCCATGTCAGATGCCACATAAGCTTTTAGGAGTCACCACCTGCTCGTTGTCCTCTTTTTAACCTTGGGCAGTCACTTTACCTCTGACCGCAACAAAATTTTAAATCAACTTCTGAGCTAAGTTTGACCAAAGATGGTGATGTGGCTCAACATGTTATTGTGGATATCCTTGGAAACATCTGGTGTCCACCTAGATGTCTTATATTGCATCATTGTTTTTTGTAACATCAGTATGCTGTGATTGAAATCTAGCAACGCTATCGAAGATATCAGAGCAAAATCTTCACTTTTTCGGCTGGGCACCCCAACGTCTTCTGTGACGTATCGTGTTTTCGCGGACATACGTCATTTTTGGTTGGATGTCCAAGCAGACGCAGTTTTCTTATAGTGGACGGCCCACTCCATTGATTCCTCTGCAGCGTATATATTGTCCAAAATGCTCCTCCCTGGTACAAATCCAGTTTGTGAAGGTCTGATGATGGAGGGAAGCATGGGTTTGAGTCTTAGTGCAAGGAGCTTGGCTTAGATTTTGTAGGTGGAATTGAGGAGCGTGATTGGCCAATAGTTGGAGATTGTACGTGGGTCCCCGGGTTTAGGTATCAGCATGATTTCCCCTTCTTGATTTCTAGGTCAAGTTGTCCTGTGTGTTTTATCTCCTGTGCCAACTCTGTAAGCGCTATTCCTGTAAGATCCAAGAATTCTTGAAAGAATTCTGTAGGAAGTTTGTCCTCCCTAGGTGCCTTTTGTGTGGGCAATTGTTCGATGTTAGTCTTGATTTCTTTCATCGTCACATCTCGCGTAAGGAGCTGGTTTTGCTCAACCAAAATGATCGTTGGGATGCTGCGGAGGCATCGTGCTCTAGTAATGCTGTCCGCGTCTACCTCCTCGTCTCTAGCGTAAAGATCAGTGTAGTATTCCATCACCACCTCGCGTATCTTCTGAGGGTCGGTGAGTGTGGTGTTGTTGCACCGAATCTCCTTGATGTGGTTCTTTGATCGATGCTTCGTGTGGAATTCAAAAAATTCTCGGGAATAGGTATCATCTACAGAATTCCATTTGATGTC
The DNA here is from genome assembly GCA_950106755.1 of Climacium dendroides. Taxonomy (NCBI): domain Eukaryota; kingdom Viridiplantae; phylum Streptophyta; class Bryopsida; order Hypnales; family Climaciaceae; genus Climacium; species Climacium dendroides. Next base: position 39,509,066 of record OX467084.1, read on the forward strand.
GAGTTCCGTCTTCCATCTGTCTTGACGTTCCATGCGTAATTGATGTAGAATTTGTTGGGCTAGGCTTAAATTTTGTCTTACTTACTCGTCCTCCCAATTTCGATGAATTTCTGACTTTGCTACTTCAATTGCCTTGAACTGCTCCTTGTATGCAGCTTTGCGCTCCCTCTTTGTTCTTCTTTTAAAGGCGTCACTGCATTTTAGGGTACTGTGAATGGCGCTTCTGAGGCGGGAGGACCAGGTTTCTGATGGACATGCCTCCAATCCTTCTGTCCAAGCTGCCTTCAATGTTGTGTGCCCTTCCTGAGAATGGAGAAATGGGGTATAGAAGGATGGTTTAGATCAGGGTTGGTGAAGTATCTTGTGTAGCTGACAAAAAACTGGCACATGATCTGAAATGCTGGTGAGTGTAGGCCATGTTCCGGTGTTTCCGCCTTGCTCGTGGAGGCTCGTTGTAACATAGAATCTGTCTATTCTAGAGAAGATTGGTCGACCTCCATGTTTGCCGTGCCAGGTGAAGTGCTTGGTTGTTTTCTTCAAGAAATCATCTGATTTGTAGATGTCCCTAATGTCGTGGGTCATTAACATCTCACTCCATGTTGCCTTATCTGTGCGTGTCATAGCTGTGCCAATGAATGATGTAGAACGGTCCTGCTCTTCCTCGACGACGTTCCAATCGCCGCCCCATAGCCATTCAGTCGGGGGAAGTTCCTTGTTGATTAGGGTTTGCCACATCCGAGCTCGGGCTAGGGGTTGGTTGTATCCATATATGTTCACAATTTCCACTATAAATAATGGAGAGAATTTGATGGTTATGTACTGGGCTCTGTTGCTTATCAAGACGCCATGATCGGTAATGAAAGGTACCAATCGTTCCGCCACTAGTATTCCAGTTCCTCCAGTGTATTTGCTCGTATTTACAAAATATCGTGATTCGTTCCAGAATTCTTTCTCTCCTTTGAATCGTAATTGTGTTGTGATAGAGGCGCAGTCGTTGATCCCCATGTGTGTTTCTTGAAGCAGTAAGACTTCCGGGGCTGGATCTGCGTTTTGAATGAAGTTCTTGATATCATGTCTCTTCTTTCTCCCTTGTTGTCCCAACCCAAGGCTGTGGACGTTGTAGGTGGCGCATATGAGCGGCACCTTCATATTTCGAAGTTGAGCACGTCGTAGAATTGGCCTTGCGCCAATTCTATCCTATGGTCATGGGCATGTTCGAGCCCCTAAGCGATCTCCACATGAATGGAGATTGTGATGCTCTTAGACTTCTTATGCAGATGTCTACTAGGCGATGTTGCTGTCTCCATTGTTCTTGTTAGCAATAAATCCCATTTGAATTCAGTTGGTAGCTCCACTCTTCTTATCTGGCCTTTAGCTGTGTTATTTGCCATGCTTGCTAGCACTTCTGGTATCTTGAGCCATGAGTAATTGGTTGGCCGCTGCACTCGAATGTCATCATACTGTATTTCTATGAAGGGTAGCAGGATGCAACACTGTTGATCTGCGCACCAAGTAAAGTGCCATGTGGCGTCTTTCCATTGCCTGAGAGGGCTATATTTGATGTTGTGTAACATGACAGATCTCATAGCCTCTGCTGTTTGGTCCAATATGTGTTCCTTTGTCTATTCCCTTTCCCAATCCTCAATGGTGGCGTCGTGTGTGATGGGCAGGATTCTGATGGCGCGTCTCAAGCAAATTGCTATATCCGCAAAGTAGAATGTATTATCTGATCCTGTTTTGGGCGTCCGAATTCTCCTTGCATATATCGGTATGACCTTGCATTTCCAATTGACATTCGGGCTTGGGGGGATGATGTCAATTGAAGCAAAAAAGGCCATTGGTAGTGTTTGCTTATGATAGGTGTTCTCATGTATTTGGTTTGGCCGGGTTGTTGGAGGTTGTTTGTGGGTTTGCGGTTTGCGTCTTCTGCTCTTGGGCCTCTGCCACACATAACTATTAACTTCTTCTCCAGATTGCGTCTCCTCATCTTGAATTGCCTCTTCTGTTGTGTGTTTGCTCTGTGTAGGGGTGAGGGTGGATGCTTGCCCATAATAGTAGTTGATGCCCTCGGAGTAGTTGACTGTATGGTATACTTCAAGGTCTGGTAGACCTGCCGTGTCATGCGATGGCATTGGCGAGCCTTGATCCTCCATGTATGTCGATTGGCCCAATTCTGCAATCGTCGTGTCTGGTGATGAGTTGTCGATTTGTTTCAACGGAGGTGAGATTTGTAGTGCGTTGGCATATGTCTTCTGTGAGCTTGCTCTCCATAGGTCTTGTCGAATCTCTACGGGTGGTTCTTCTCTCTGCGTCTGTGGAGTTGTGACTCGGGATAGGGTCCCTCTTCCTCTCCTTGGGATAGTTGGGAGGTTGGTTGGAGACGAATCTGACTCTATTGCATCCGAGGGAGTGTCCGTGGTATCAAGAGTCTGTAGGGTGGAGCGAATTATCCACTTCTGGTGGGGCTGCCGTGTTGTCGGTTTTGGTTGGTTTTCCTTCTGAGTCGTGGGAGCCCGTTCCTTCAATTGTGCAGCTTTCTCGCGTCCTTTGTCTACTTTGAGGTTCCTGCGCGGTGTTTGAAGTAGGGTTTTTGGTGTCAGTCTTCCCGTAGGTGATTTGATTCTGGGGCCTTCCTCCATGTCTTGTCCGTGTCCTTGTGGTACTCCTTCGTTTCTCTTGAGGTCATATTGGTCTCCTTCTTTTGCTTTAAGCAAGGATGGTTTTGGTTGTTGCTCCCCCTGTTTTGCATTCTTTTGCTGGTATTGCCAACCCTCACGAGGGTTTTTAGGTTTGTCGCAGTGTTTCGCTATATGCCCAAATTTCCTATAGCGCCAACACTGGTCTGGGAGCCCACTAAATAACAGGCCGTGCTCAATGTATTCCCCTGGATTTTCTACGGGAATGACAAGGGTTTTTGGTAAATCATGTATGTCCCCTCGTAGGATTTTAATCCTGTAGCCAGCGGTTTTTGTTCAATATGTCTCGAGGTTCTCTACCTTTAACACCTTCCCCAATTTAGCTGCCAATATAGGGAGACAAGTTTGATTGCGCAAGTGTTTTTCCAAACCCTGTATCTGCACCCAGATTAGATATCTCAAGGCTACTGTAGACTCCGCTATTCTTCTGGAAAAGAGTGGGGACCAACGCGCCAATATGACCTCACTCATGCCCATGTAATATTTCCCGTCAAGTGCATGGTGGCTACCCGCTTCTGAGGAAAAGGTAGCTTCAAAGTATCCGTTTCCCAAGAGCACTACACTTTCCAAGGAAGAATGCAGTGTTTCCTGAGCCCAGACGTTGATGTCCCTGAACATTGGTGATCTGCCTACCACATGTCCTACAACTGTGACATTTTTGTTGCTTCCCTATGAGCTTGGATGATGTTATGCTCTTTTGGTGTAAACTCTACGACTAGACGCTCTATCTGACTAGTCTGTCCGACATCTACGATTGCGACATCTAGTACCTTGAGAAGTGATGTATTGACATTACCGTGTTGTTGGCTGGGTCTTCTTGCTCCATGTGAAGTCTGATGAGCAATAAGTGCGGGCGCGTCAGTGGTTGTTAGGTTGAGGTCAAGAATCTCTTGTTGTGGTCCTCATTCGGTTCATGCAAGTATGTCCTCCTCGGGCTGTGCGATCTGACTCGCATTGATGTAAGCGTCCTCTCGCTCCGCGTGCCTTATCGAATTTTCCGCCATAATTGCCGCGTGCTATGTTCTCGGGTGTTGTCAAGTGGACTTTTGCCTTCACTAAACGGTGGTCAAAAAGAGCTAGTTGTGTCTAATCGTGAGTTATTTGACCGAAAACCTAACCCTAGCCACCGTCAATTCCGCTCCGCGTGGGGGCCGCCCAAGCCAACCTGAATCATTCCATTTTGATAAATGAAGAAAGTTATGAAGATTTTTAGTTTGTGAGTAGGTATGATTTTCAGAGACTCCATATCTACCCACAAACTAAAAACCTTCATAACTTTCATGTCACTTGTTGAAATGGAATGATTAAAAGCATCCCACGTGTACATAAATCTAAAGAACCAATTTCAAAAAGAAACTTTTGAAAAAAAGTTGTTTTTAAAGAAGATTTTTGGGTTGCCAAAGCTGCCTACCAAGTAATGAAAATCATATATCATGCAATAACTTTTTAACCATGTAGTCAAAAGTTACAAAAATTGTTGGGACTTAAAGCTACTTTTGGGGCACATGATGTGCGAAAATTTCAAAGAAAAAAAACAGAAACTCCATTCGTAGTGAGCTGCCAAAAATGTTGCCAAAAAACAACAATGTTGCCAAAAAAAACATAGTTGTTGCATTTAGGGGTTAAAAAATACCAAACATAGTTTTTTAGAGATAGAAAAGGTGATGACTTCCTTCTTCATCTGAGGTTGCCTTGTACAAGAGGTGTTTCCAAGCAAGAGATCACTCCAAACAAGAAATCTCCCACCTGAGGTCATTCAAGAAAAAAAATCATCCAAAAAAAAAAATCATCCAAAAAACACAAAACATAGTTTCCTCACAAAAAAAAAGGCGATGGCTATCTTTTTGTAATAAACATTTTTGTTTTTGGACTTAGTTCTTTATTAAAGTGTAAAAAGGGAATCAATTTAAATCTAATAGCAAGTTGAATGTAAATAAGGCAATAAATGACAAATAGACTTAGAAATATTCTTTTTAAAGATAGAAAGAGTCTTAGTTGGTAGTCTATATTTGAGGTTTAAAGGGACGTGACTAATCATTTTAGAAATATAAATAGCCTTCTTTTTCAATTCACAATGAGCACATAATATCAATTAGAATATGCAAGAATGTGACTCAAGTTGTAATGATCATATCTTTCAATTGAAAATAGTTAGAAGAATGATTGTCTAAATAATTTTGTTTGTTGTTGAGCCACCGGGTAGGTGTGCCAATTTATTTGTGATATGTTAAAAATTATTGTTGTATGAATTATTTAGGTGGAGTATATAAGACAATTGATTTTGAAGCTTGTAGCTTCTAAATAGAAGATAAAAGCTATTTATGAAAAAAATAGAATTATGAAAATGTGTAAAGTTGAGAGATGTAAATTAGATTGTGAATTCCAAAGTTTTGATTGCATTGCATTGTTGGACCACAAATACTTGTATTTTTTAATACCATCAAAAAGTGATAACATTTACAATTTCAATTATCTCTTATTAGTCTTTTTGGCCTTAATGTGACCTTAGCTGCTTCAACAAAAGTCCTACTTGACCTTCCTTCTTAAAAGATCCCCCACTAGGAGAGTTACCATAGACCTTTTGCTTTGGTGGCTTTTTCCCTACTACACTTTTTGACCGAAGGTCATTCAAAACAAGAAGTTGCCAAAAAAATACAAAACATATTTTTGGGAAGAAAGGGAAGGTGATGGTTTCCTTTTTGACCCAAGGTTGTCCCAAATCTCATATTTCATTTAGAATTCAAGTTTTGTAAGGAAGGGAATATGTTACTATAAGGTTGGTTGTTTTTATTTAATTGTGATGCTTGGGCAATGGAACAATTGGAATGGGAAAATTCTTATATAAATCTCCGTTCATTATTTTGTACTTTGAAATCCACTTGATAAATAATACACCGGTACAATGGCTCTTTGATATTTGCACAAATCAAAAGGGTAAGTTCTAAATTAAATTTCTCTTCTATGATTTTTAAGTTTTATATCAAGTTGGTGGTAAATAATATATATTTAAGATGGATCTTGGAGAATAGAAAAAATAAAATAGGAAAATTCTTACACAAATCTCCATTCATTATTTTGTACTTTAAGATTTACTTGATGAATAATACATTGATAAGATGTTAACCCCCAAAGTGTCATTGTCTCCATAAGGAGAAAAATGGATTTTGGATAAGTTCCTATAATATTAATTTTTTGTTGAAACTTTTTGAAATTCTCTTATAAGATAGAAAAACTTACTAGCTTTGGGGGAACGTAATTTCTATTTTAACTAGTGCCCAAGAGTAAGAATTATACCATATGAAATTCTAAAATTGAATTATGTGGACAAAAAAAATCTACAAAAACTTTACTTTTAAATTTTTTTTTAAATTCTCATAGATTTTTTTCTTGTCTACAAGGAATGCTTTTATTCATTTCATTTGGATTATGATATGAAGGTTATTTAGCATCTTGTTTCACGGGTAATCATAGGATTTCTTTTGAAGAAATTAGGTATAGGATTCATTTTTGGGCTCAATTTTGAAAAAAATTCAAAACAAATAGTTCCACACTTCCATGTAATGAACTTTGATCATTAGAATAATCTTACCATTGGGATTAGTGGATTTTAATTCCATCTTATAGCTATTAATGATTTAGTTTTTTCCTTTATGATTTACCTTCTACTTGACAATTTTTTAAAGAATGAAAACCACATTATTTTTTTAACTTTTATTTTTTCTATATTTTCAACTCAATTTTGAATGATGGAATTTTTTTAATTCAAGATCTATAGTGCAAATTTATTTAGTTACAAAGATTCATTGTTTCTCAAACTAGTTTGCCATTGTGTCAAAAAACTTGATTTCTTCACTTTGAACACATTTATTTAGCAATCTATTCGGTAAAAGTGTTTGAAAATTTTTCCACACATTTTCATATTATTATATTGCAAGATCCTATATTTATACATACAAAAAATACCATCTAAATTTTTTTTGTTGTTTGCACAACAAATGGTAGTTTTAAGCATTTTTTGACAATTGCAAAAATGAAGCCCTTACATCAAAAGTTGCCCTAAATTTTGAATCAGCAATTGCCTCCACCTACAATCGTCCACAACTTTGAAAGCTAGCCATTTAGGACAAATCCATTTATTGTGGGATAAAAAAATTCTAACCCTAAAATTGTATTCGATGGCAATGTCATTCAAATTCGACATTTGTCCTATATGACATGCAACATAAATGTTTAATAGACACCAAAGCCCAATTTTTTGTCTAACAAAACAATCTTTAATTCATTGTGCTTGATTTCTCGAAATTCGCATTGAATCTAGTACTCACAGTTTTCCAAAACAATAAAGATCACATTACATTGTTGCCTATCAAACCAAACTTATTGTGGAGGTGCAAAAAAATTCTATAAAAAACAAATATTGTAGAATTTTTTTTAATCATTTTCTAATCCTACAACAACTCAACTGAATTTTTGCAACAAACATTTTATTTTGGTGAATCCCTAATACTTGTGTACGACATGACAAATCTACTTTGCCTATTGGGATGTGTCAACAAAATTGATTGGGCCACCATATAGACCAAATAGAATGGAAGAAGCTATGATTCTTCACACCCTTTTAATTAAAGAAACTTTAAAGAATTAAAGGAATTTGGGTGAGTTGATTTAAAGACAAAATTATTCACAATCTAATTAATGAAACAATGGTAGCAAAAAACCCATCCAATTTTTGAAAGGCTTTTCCCTCAAAGTTCCAAATTATGAATTTATTTAGCTTTTTTAACTTTGTTAATTTACTAAGACTTAATTGCAGTAATAGAAATAGTTTGAAAATTTGGTAAATTTTTTGTGTAGTGCTCCAAACAAATAATAGAAATCTTATTTTCAAGTAAAGCTTTTACCTTCACATTGTCAAATTAAGGTTTAAGATACATTTGAATAAAAGTGTAATAAAGATCTTACAACTAATTTTTAGATTGACTAATCCAAATGTAATTATTTTACAACAAAATTATTGTTGAATAATCAACAAATGAAAATTGAGTCTTTGGAAATAATCATTTCATGTACAATCTCTACTAGCATTTTGTAAACAAATGAATACCATATATAATAAGTGCTACTTCACGCAATAATCTATCACAAAGTTGAAATAAGTACTTTTAGAATTTACAAAATGAAAATGAAGAAATTAAAATATATCCTATTTCAAAAATATATAAGATAAATCCAAAACATTTCTTAAATCTTATAAATTATGTCCCAATTTGTCAATATAATTATTTTCTTATAATTCAAGTAGATAAAGTTACAAAAGTCACATACAATATATGCAATTCCATCCTTAGAATTGGTCAAAATACAATGGACATGTAAGGAAAGAAGTCACTTTATTATTAAAAACAAATCATATTTCATGATAATTATAAAATCAAATCAATACAACACATTATGAAAGTCAATAAAAATATAATGTACAAATTTTGTGCTCTCATTTATTAGTTTTTGAATTGTAATTTTCATGTTCATTTGATTAGAAATACAAAAGTGCACTCTACAATATGTTACAAACATGGAATGGATATAATTGAAACAAACTACATAAAATATAATACAAAGATGATGTTTACATTCAATAAAAAATTATATAAGCAAAACAAAATGAACTTCATACAAAACAACTATACTATGTTATTTAGTATTACAACACTAAGTGATTTGAATTTGAGTAAGATATTTATTCTAAATAAAGATTTTTATTGACACAAATATCAATATTATTCAAAGAGGGGAATATCTATAAACATAGTTGATGAAAAATTTCATCAAGAACAAACTTACAACAATTTCAAATCAATTAATATTAAAAAATAATTATTAATACAAACCTTTATATTAAAAGTAAAATAATATCTCCACATCTCAAAATGCAATGCTTGGATTGCAATAATTAGAACAAAGTTGAAAAAAAGCACTAGAATTCATACACCTTGATCATCATCATTATATGGTGTAGAGAAGTCCTAAACCTTTTAATATTTACAAATTTGGTAAATCCATGATAATAAATTTCAAAGAATGTCATAGCAAATCAAAAAATTACATATAATTTTGCAACTTTTCTAGAAGAGTGTTTCGAAAGTACTCAAATTGCATTTCTACTTGGTAACATGTATTATGTAGATTGAACTTTACTATATCCAATGAATTTCAACGTACTAGTTATCACTACCAAAGAAGAAATTGAACTAGGGAAGTGCATGTCAAGTAGAAGAGGACTATTCACATATGATACGAAAAGGTGACTAGGCCAACTATTCACGTAAATCGAACCACAATGCATGAAATGTCATCCTTGCTCTTGCGGTTCACAGCTTCTTGTGCCAATTGCTTAGCAGCAACACTTGGGTCTTTGATCTTCTTTACTAAGTCCACCGCCTCTTGGTTTTTCATCACCTACACCAAAAAATGTAAGTGAAAAAAATTTAAAAAGTAGAAAGGGATTTGATGCAATCATCATTTATAGGAAGCAATAATGTTTTTACTTTCATAATGAATGGAGACAATTCCTAGAGGAAGTAACAATGGATATTCACTCCTATGTTGGACTAAAATATAGAATACACATGAAAGAGAGATTTTAAGTTACTACTTTAAAAGGGCTATGCAATATGAACTTGAAGTGACAATTGCAAAAATACTCTTTAAACAACACAAGTCTCCTTGCAAAGAAAATGTACACAATTCAATTAAAATATAAATATGTGAATCTTCACTATTGTTAAAACACAACAAATTCTCAAGAAAGATAATCTTTGTACCCTCATTCTAAACCATAACTCCTTTCGAGAATACACAAATCTAAATTTTTTACATATTGATTCCAAGATCCCTAACCAAATGGGGAAATAAGCAAAAAGCATCGACTTGAATGAACACATGCACATATTTAAGACATATAATACAATGGTGATAGATGTCATTCACTAATGGATGAAAATTATTGACTACTTGCACCCATTGCACCCATTTCAATGCAATATTATTGAGAACTATTGCAATTTATTAAATGTATATAATAATTGAAAGATTTATATGAAAAATCATAATTTTCAAAAATTTAGAATGCTAACCTTCCAAAGGCCATCACTGGCTAGAATAAGGAACTCAGTGTCTACATCAACTTCCACCTCTTTGATATCAGGTGTGACACTCAAATGAGCCTTCAAACTCTTGTCACCAAAAGCCCGAGCAACTGCAAGTTGTCCATCAACTCTAGGAACATCTCCTGCCCAATTTCAAAGCCAAGCACATGCACCAAGAGATACTAATTAAACCAATCACCACAATAAGTAGAAAAATGTTGGATGGCACATGGTGCAAAATGAGTTCTAACAATAACCATGAAATAAGCTCAAACTCTTCAAAATAAACACATAGTTCTCACTCTACATCTCTCTAAATATTTAGACCTACAATTAAATTTCAAGAGGGAAGATAAGAACATGGATTCCAAAAGTACCTGGCATATTTGAAACAAAACCACCTTTTTTCATTATATCTTCCTTTTCGGTAGTATTTCCAGGTTCATGATCAATTGACAATTGTTTTGCTTCTCCACCCTTGGATATAACAGCCCTAGAGTCCCCAACATTGGCAACATACAACATCTTCTTGGAATTGATGAGAATTGCTGTCACAGCCGTTGAACCTCCAGGACCAAGATTAGGTGCCTTTTCAAGGATGAGCCCATCCGTGTGCAAGTAAGCTTCTTTAATGGCCAGTTTTGGATCTTTCCAAAAACCACTCTGCCATGACATTCACAATTAACATCAATCAAGGTTTATGTTCTATGAACAACAAAATACACCAAGGGAAATCTATATAACTAAACACTACATCTTTTCAAGTTCAACCTAGAAAGACGAGACCTCAAGTTGTTTTTTAAAACTCACTTCCTTGAGTATATTGTCAAAGAGGTTTCGCTGCAAGTAGTCAGCCACATCATGTCCCAGATGGCCATCATAAATTGCAAATAGCCCAAGTTTTTGGTCATTCACTGTCTTTACTTCTGCAACAAGGTAATCTTCCATAGCATGCCTTGACTTGCCTTTGATCAAATGATGACCAAAAACAATCGTTTGTTCACTTGAAGCCATCTATATAACACAACAATTTGAAATTCAAGCTATAAGCAATTTGTAACAATGACAAGTACCATAACCATTAAATGCTATAGAATAGTAAAACATCTTAAGGAGCAACAAATTAATCAATGAATCCTATAGAATGTAATACAAGATTAATAAATAACAAGAAGAATGACATTATATGGAAGAAAATTGGCAAGGGAGAGTTAGAGACCAAGTCAAGAACAACAAAAACAATGAACAAAAACAATAGCTTCAAGAAGCTAGAATAGAAGGTCATATAGAATTCAAATTTAACATTAAGGGTTTGAATCAACAGTGTTGGGACATTGTATGTGAAGCGAGAAGGTGCATAGAATAGGAAAAAACAAACCCCAAAAAATAAATATTGATAAGTGACTTAACAAAAGAGAAAAAAACATGACAAGAAGATAACTAGACAAACTCCCTCCAAATTGTAATGTGGAATTGATTTGGTTCATAGGTATAGTTGATTTAGTTTCAAATAATTAACCACAAAATCAACTTAATTCATGTGAGATCAATGGAAGCGGGTAAAACTTTGTATATATGCTACCAATCTTGGTCATCTTTCAAAAGAACATAAAAATCATGATAATTTTAGTAACATGAGGGCCCATTAACTAAGCCGGGATTACTATTGAAGTTCGGACATTGATGCACACCTGAGGCATAAAGAAGCTTAGCCATACTTTGGCTAGCTGCACATAACAGCGTAAAAGCATTATGTCAGCGATTGGAAAGTACCAACCTCTAGAAGGTTACATTTCCTCGATAGCATTATTTATAATCATTATACCCAATCGTTAAGATGAATAATTGAGAAGTTCATTATATTAGTATTATAAAGACAATCCCAAATACAAGATGTTGCAAATTTTGAAGAATACTACACATATTTACTATTCCCATTTTGACAATCATCAAATGTTGACTCTAGAACAAACCATGAACAATAAACAAGATATGCAATAGTCTCAACATTCATCCCTAAAAGAATATCGGAGATACACTAATCAACACTAGTGTCCAATTAACTCATTGGAGAAGTCAAAGAAAGGCAAGACATCAACATAACAAGTGCTCAAAAAGTTCACTCACAGCACCAAGACAGCCTCTAATCGGCGTGGGAAGGTGAGCTCTGAGAGGCATTGTAACCGTCAATAGTAAGTTGATTGAAGTTAGGCCACAAACTAGCAAAACCAATTGTTGGCAAGCATGGAAGCCCTCGAAAACAATCTTCTTTTTCTTGAAATGGCCTATTTCAATCCATATCACATTGATTAGTCATTGCACAAGATGAAAGTGCATAAGATAATTGCTAATCCAATTCAAACTACAAAACAATGAGATCATGACTTCCAAAAGCAAAGAACCCAAATTCTTGTTGTAAATCCCCCAAAGCAAGTAAAAGCTTGAAACATAATGAAATCAAAACACCACCAAAAATGAAAAAAAAGTGAAACAAAATAATGTGCAAAAATAAAATCAAAGAGAACAATGTATGAAATGTGTTCAAAATGACCCTTGTGGAAAAAAAGTGAAACAATGAATGAAAACATGGGACCAAATGCATTCCAACACCTAATATTTCTTAAAAGGTTGCTTGGGACCAAATAATTTGCAAATTGAACTGAAGGCATGAACTAGCCCAAAAAGGATGCAATATTTGTCAGTCAACCAATGTTGCAATTTCAAACGTTACACAATTCTGTAGTTAAAATCTAGGTTTAAGTTTCAAACTGAGCATCTTGGTCAAAATAATGGCTGCCACCAATTTAACGAAATTGAGGTTTAATACCAAATCAGGCTGCTCAATCGCAAGCCTACATGCCAGTACTTTATGGCTGATGTAAGGGTTTAGATAGAAGAGGGCTTTAGATAGGGGAAGGGTTTAGGGTTTAGATAGAAGAAAACGGCTTCGGTGAAAGTTTTATGTCGGTGAAAGTTTTTTGGTAACCCCCGACGAAATATCCAATGAAACAGTTCAATGCCCCAAACACTGAACTTGGCATTATGGAGAACAATACTAGCAAAACCGACCTAGGCAGACTTCACCACAGATTGAGGCATTGGCAGAAGCTTGACATCAAAATGGCAAGCTTGTACTAGAAGAAGACGGACAGACCGCATGCTGAGACACATAGACAGAAGCTAGCTTGAGATTAATCACTGCCACAAGCGATGTACTCACTACTTGCAGCCAGTCCTACAAAATTCTTTTCGTTTCTGTGGTCTCATTTATCTACAGAATTGCGTAAGGTTTGAAATTGCTCTACGATGACCCACATTCTAAAAGTGCCATGTTCTCTCTCACGAAGGTCTTCCACATTCCATTCCATAAACCGTGACAAGGGGAAGTTGAGCTGACGCAGTCTGAAACATTCTCCCGCTACCCACTCTTTTAAAAAAACGCATACTTGATAAACCACAAGTTCTCCAGGGCGCATTTATGAAATTAGAAAGTTTAAAAACAAAACCTACAGAGCAGTTTGTCTGAACGTCCCACAGTCGTAATGTACTGTCGGTAGAAGCTGATGCTAGGTCATTTCATTTAGAGATAAAATTTTCACATAAGACACGGCTTCTTGGTGACCCTGGAATACAGAAAGGGGGTTGCTTGGATTCCGCACGTCGAAATAACGAATGCTATGATCGGACTAACAAACGGCTCGGTACGTTCAATGCTACTCACCATAGCTACACGGACAGAAGCTCGAGATGCTATGATCGGACTACCAATCTGCTCGGTACGTTCAAAGCTATTCACCATAGCTACACGGACAGAAGCTCGAGAAGCTATGCTCGGACTACAAATCCGCTCTATGAGGTTGCCATAGCGACACGGACAGTCACCACTCACCCTAGCTACACGGACAGAAGCTCGAGATAGATACGGCAAAACAAGACTACCGAAACCACTCCCCATAGCTAGCTTCACAAACACGGACAGAAGCTTGAGTTCAACACGGCGAAACAGGACTAGCAAAGCCACTCGCCATAGCTTGAGATACATGGACAGAAGGTTGACACTGAAACGGCAAAACACGACTAGCCAGACCACTCACACCATAGCCTAAGAAGCATGGCCAGAAGCTCACGACTGCAACGGCAAAACAGCAACTAGCAAAACCCAACTACTCACCGCAGCTTGAGATCGATACGGCAGCAGGGCGGGCGCGGGCGCAGCAGAAGCCGGGTACGAGAGCGCAGTGTCCGTCCGAGCTTATCAGAACAACAACAACAACAACAACAAGCGCAACTCCACGCCAACAAGAAGCCAAAGCCGAAACCAAGCCAAAGTGCCAAACGAACCCGCAAACCCTTGCGCTCCTCCTGCCTGGGGTTGGGGCTGGGGTTTCACTGTACACCGACGACTGTTCACCTACAACACGGCTGCCAGCCCATCTCTCTTGACTTCGTCTACGGTCCTACACGCACAGTTTCACGTAGCCTGGTCTGCAATGACGCACGGCCACGCGTTCCTGTCCGACTGGTTGCCTTGGAATGCAGTCCAGATTGACTGGAGATGCGTAGCTATCCTTGCGAAAACTGCTCCCTGCAAAGGCACGTTAGCTTTTTTGTGTTTTTTTTAATAGTTTCTAAGGCTTACAAGGCGTGAGTGGTACCCATGGCTCCTCCCCCCACGAATAATTCAAGACTGGCGGGGGGTTCACTCCTGTGCTGCTAGTCGGAAGCCTAGGCTACGTGAACAGCGCCACACGTTTGTCTGCAACGCGAAGATGCGGAGGCGCTTCCGAATTTGGGGCCTTGGGGTGGTTCGAGATTGACCAGAAATGGTCAAGTGGCCATCCGTATTCGACGCCTGAAGGAGCGCTAAAGGAAACGTACCCTGTTACCAATATTTTTATACTTTTTTCAGTTCCTCATGGGATCAATGTGGACCCAGTACTGTACGAGCAGGGAGGAATGGAGGATTGGCCCGGTCAGGGAGGGAGGACTGACCGACTGACCCACTTATTGCCCCCTGTTTTACCCCTACTGCAGAGGAAACACTGGATTTTTTAAAATTTGCCACGTATTACAAAATTTGCAAATTCTGAGTTCACTGAACATTGTTAACTGGGCTCCCTACCTCCCTGACACATGAGGTATAATGCCCCCCAAGATGCCGGGGGGGTGAATTTAATTAAAATGCAGAATGTAGATTGGCTCATGGAACAGTGTTGGCCTGTAGTACCACATCAACTCTCACTACGTAGCTCTTTCAAGAAGCTTCCTTGCTGGGGGTTCCCACTCCCTGCGGAAGCAAAAGGGAAGTCCCCCAGTCTGGTATACAATGTTATGCATATCTGCAATGAGAGGCCCAAAATTACTGATGGGTGGCGAAGAAATACAAAAGTTACGTGGCACATTTTTTATGTAAGGTAAAGCAGCCCATTGTGGTCAGAATTTGGAGTCTGCCCTCATGCCACTGCTGAAATTTTTCAAATATTTTCCCATGTAAAGACAAGTGTGAGAAATAGTGAGAGCAATTGAAATTCTATTTTTCAGACAATGTGTGAATTTGTTATGATTTTTTGAACTGATCTATCCAAAAGAGTCAGTAGGCTACCTGATAACCAACAAAAACTATATCTAATATGTTCATCTTAATCACCTAAAGCAGTCACAATAATTTCTAATGTGGAAGGCCTTGAAAAAGTCACATTCTACCATGATTTACACTAAAAAGTTGAGTGCTCCTAATGAGGTCACTAATCACTCCATGGGTGTCAGGTTAGGCATTAATTATGGTTTGAAAAACTGTCATGGAGTCATTAGGTGTCTGCTATGGGTCATCTGACCGCAATGGGATGTTTTACCTTATATCCTTGCCTAAGGCAATAAGGGAGTCAATCCTCCCTGTGTAATAAATTGCCCCACCCACTCATTTCACTTGCCGCTTACCTTTGGGGGAAAAAATTGGAATTTGCCACCCGCGATAAAATTTGCAAATTCTAAATTCATATGTGCAATCGAAGCCCCCAAATGAGCGACAGGAGGTGAAGAAATGCAAAATTTACGTGACACATCATAAGGGGCAATTTTTACATTTATGTTTGGTTGGGGCAATAAGGGGGTCAATCCTCCCTAGCTAAATCCCCCCAGCTTCATTCATTCCCCTTGCCATTTACCCTTGGGGAAAACATTGGAATGGCCCAAAATTAGGTAGGAGAGGTGAAGAAATACAAAATTAACTTGGCACAAAATAGCATGCAATTTTTTACATTTATCCTGGGTTAGGGAATGAGGGATCAATTCATCCTGGCCTCCCAGTATCCACAACATTTCAATAGAAATTCAAGGCATCGGAATCTACTTTTGACGTTGCAATCAATCCAAAGGCAATGGAATTTATTTTCAACTTCGTTGTGAATCCCTAATTGGAATTGACATTTGAGCAATCCTAAATATAACTTTATTAATCCCAGAAGGATGCCTAGGCATTTTTCTCCTTTGGATGGTCAACTAAGTTTTATGCACATTGAAGAATAGATGATTTTCATCTAATATTTTGTACACAACTTTGTTGATGCTATAGACATATCATTGAATTGATTTCAAGACATGGAATGGTCTATCTAAAAAATGGTTCACTGTATAATACTTTTTATTTTAGTACTTTGAGTTATTTTTCTTTAAACTTCACTTTGACATTCTTTATTTTTACAGTTAATAATGAAGTCATCCATCAAACATTTTAGGTTTGTAGCATCCTTATAGGGTTAACTCTAAAAAGATAGATATATTTGGCAAGGGTGTTTTAGATGATTTGTCTCCAACTTTAATAGATTTGAACCTTTTAGACTAATAGAATCATGCCATTTGTTTAGGGTTTAAGATTTGGGCTTAAAGTAGATACTGTTCTATATAAGTCACTGGCCTATTAGTGTTTTTTAATCTTTTTAGAAAAGTAGCTGGCTATTCCTTCAATATTCATGTAATACTTGTTGATAATTATACCAAAATTAGGTAATATCTAGGTGTAATTTGACTATATATTTATTTTAAAATACAACAATAATTTGGTTATTTTATTCCTCCAAAATGAAGAATTCTTGTAATTTACAAAAATAGCCAACATCTTTGAGTTATAGGCAAGTGGAACCAAAACATTGTTTATAAAAAAACATTGAATCTATGACCACAAAAATTAATTGCAAAATCCTTACATACTATATATTATTTTGTTAATATGACTATTTATTCTTGAAATATTTTAGAGAATAAATCATATGTCATCTATAAATTGTTGATATTTTTGAATTTTTATGATAATTTGAAAAAATTAAACAAATAAAATTTTCTTAATTGCACCACAGGGATATAGATTTTGCAACTTTTTTCAAGCCTAAATTTTTCCTAGTGGAATTTTTCATATTTTCAAGTTGGAATAGAAACCACATTGCATTATATTCATTTTTTTAGTTTTATTAAATTCAAAAAAGATAATTTTATAATTGAAATTTAAATCAAAACTTAAAGTTGCCTAAATTCTCTAAATGGTGTTCTATGGATTAAGCATCTTCTTATGCACAAAAGGCAACACTATCATATAAAAAATATATCCAACCTCAAGGAAGTCACTCTGTGGGGGGGTTTGTACATTATGTGCAGCTAGAAGTCTTATTTTGCGGGGTATTTTGATGACCATGAATAATCCAATGGCCTCTATTTTTACTTAATTTCCTAATTTAAGAAATTTTATACCCTTTACAATTACTTAGAATTCTAAAGGTGGGACAATTTTTAGCCCCTTTACTTGTTAAATAAGAAAATAAAGTAAAGTGAAAAAGACAAATACAAAGATTAAAGACAAAAATGGGGAATTTCATTAAAATGGCATATTCCAAATGCAATTTTCAAATTGCCCAATTTGAACCATAAAAGTGCCATCTAGGACTTGTATAGCTTTTAGACATCTTTGACAAGTATAGATTTCAGATTTCTAATACTACTATAGATCTCAAACTGCCTAATCTGAATTGTAAAAATTGCCAAAGTTGTAAAATGACGCCATTTTAATGAAATTCTCCATAAAAAGAAAATACATGAACTACAAACAAAACATTCATCGAACACAATTTGAAGCACTTTAACACATATTGTTGCCTTCTTCCTATTGCAAAGCATACAACACACAAAAATCTTCAAATCTTAAACCAAAATAAGGAAAGGACCATATAACAAAACAAAGACAAAGACAACACATATGAACTAGAAATGAGAAATTGACAACATTCACATCCAAAAAAATGTGAACAACAAAATGAGGCACCACAATTTCATCAATATAGTAATACATCATACACTACAAAACAACATGCAAGGTATGAAGCCCAAAAAAACTTGAAAAGTCAAAACTAAACAGTACAAGGGAATGGTGTTTTATATGATAGGAAGTTGACAAAGATTTGTCCATATTGACAAATAGACTTTCTAACCCTATAATTTATGTCATTTGGATATTTCCTTCATTTTTGGCTATTACATTTTCCTCTTTTGTTTTCAGTCTAGGAAGCACCAAAATTCTCTCTCGTTTGTCATCCACTCACTTATAAGGTTGCATTTCTTCTTTGTATTTCAACAATCACTATGATGGGAGGCTAAGACCAATGCCAAAGTTGATCCGTTCTAAAGTATGGAACTGTTGTTAGTCATTCCCACGACAATTTGCTTACTTCCCAATTCCCATTTTGTTGTCTTCACGCAATTCATTTTTGTTTGTTGTGGAAGTAGCTGAGCACTTGGAGCATATGTTGGTGTCATTGTCAAGGCGCGGGCCAATTGAAGAGGGCATGGATTTGGGGAGCACAACTAGTAAAGGCTTAGGAGGAGGTTGGGAAGTTTGGATGTTATTTTATGAAGTGGAGCTCATTGTAGAAATCATTCTAGCTGGTGTGTGTAAATTTTAGAGCATGGAAAATTCTGGTTGTTTGATTGTTCTCTTGCACTGATTGGTGGAAGAGGTTTTCAGTGATCTATTTGGGTGTTTGATCCTAGTCGAGTGTTTTGGTTTTGTGCTCTAATTATTGAAAATCCTTGCAATTGATTGTATTTTTTGTAATATAAAACAATACAAAACATTTTATTAGGGTCTTGGTTATAGCGAGGTGGTTCAAAATTTGAAAATTAGTGAGCAGTGAATTGATGGGTAGCAATTGCAGGATATACAAATATCTTTTTGTTGTGAAATGAATTCATTCTATAATTAAAATTGTGCTTTCATTTTCAATTGGAAGATTAGTGGAGTAGAGATTATTGTAACTAGATGATTTAGCAAGATTGAGTATGCTCTAGGGTTTTCTTGGTTTTTAGATGATCTTCCATTTATCAATATTTTTGTTGTGAAAGAGACAAGTGTCAACATATATTTGTTAACAAACAAGGTTTTAAGCCTCATTTTTGCAATCAGCCATTTTGCTGCTCAAATTTATTATATTTTAGATTTAGTTTGGTTTGAAGTGCTTAATATCTATTATGATATCTAATGATTTTTTTGGGTGGATCTACATGTTAATGTAGGTGCTATTGATTTGGACGTGTGCCTTCATACCTCTTCTATAGGCTTGGATAGTTGAATCTATCTATGAAGGTGGTGGACGTGTTTGGGTGTGGCTTGCGAATTTGCACTATCTTGTATTCATGATGAGCAAAATTAACCTTCACTCCGTTTCTTGGACTCTACTATGTAGGGTTCACATGATCTTCTATTTTAATAACATGCAAGGACATAATTGGGTTCAAGTTGCCAAAGTTTGTGAACAATGTTTAAAGAAGCTATCCATTTGATCGAGGCTTGGATGATTGTTTAAGCCATATTGGAGAGTTGGTGGTGGATCGTCAAAATGGCCTCTTATTTTTTTCATCTTTAGAGTTGGTGGATCAATTAATAGTACATAAGATTGAATTTCATCGCTTGGGATGATGTCATTCATGAATAATGTATCCCTACTATTTATAAAAATGTTACATTATGTTATTGCTTATCATCTAGAGTCATCAAAGTTTTGTGCTTTTCCTAGTGCATTGGCTCTATACTTATATGCGACCAATAATAGATTTATATGTTTTTCATTTATATGTTCTTGCCAAGATTTTTTGAAAGGTTTTCTAGACGCTTGCAATCTTTTGGATATATTGAGGCATGGCACAATTGCATTTGGGTCATCATCTCATTGGAATGATGAATGGAGTTAACATGTTCTACTACTTACTAAGACTATATCTATTCACTAGAAGAAACTAGTAGTTTTTTACATTTAAAAAAATAGGAAGTGATGTTTAGTTTGATAAGGAATTCGTTTGAGTCAATGTGGCAAAAAACGTCCCTTGTTTAGTTGTTTTAAAAAAAACATGCAAAATCACAACTTATTTTTGGAAAACATTACATACAACAGGATTTTGGAAGCACCTAATAGTATGCAACATGGAAGGTATATTTGAGAGGGAAGTGCCACAAGAGCAATTTTTCATCCATGACATGGATGATGACATGGACCCAACAAAAAATTGGAAAACATTACATACAATAGGATTTTGGAAGCACCTAATAGTATGCAACATGGAAGGTATATTTGAGAGGGAAGTGCCACGAGAGCAATTTTTCATCCATGACATGGATGATGACATGGACCCAACAAAAAAGTGACATGGCACTTGATGTCAATTTAACTTTTGAAATTTTTAATGCTATTTTTTGAGACATCAAATTAAATAAATTAAATAAAAATATTAAATATTAAATTCAATAAGAATTGAAGAAAATTCACCATCTATCATTTCCTTGAGTTTTTGATGGTGAAATGAAGGAATTCCTTCATTAAAAATTAGTGAGAGTGAAGGGAAGAGAGGTCATACTTATAGCTATAGTTCGTTCATGATGAGACAAAAGATATAGGATAACTAAATATAGGAACTTGCCATTGACCATCTTGACATCATTTTAAACATGTAGATGTTATTTTAAACATCTAGACGTTGTTTTAAACATCTACATGTTATTTTAAACACTAGGAAAAACATCATAGACATTTTATATTGAACACAAGTTTTTTAGATGTCCCATATAGATTGTTTCATTTTCTACCACCTCACTTGTATAAAGACCAACTCTTTTCATCCATAGTAGCATAATGCACATCCATTCATTTTTCTTTACTTTTTGCAAAATATGCCACGTGGTTACCTGTTCCTTCAATTTTTCTCATATGGTCAACATTTTACCATTGATCATAATAATTTTTATAAATTTATCCATAGTCAAAATGAATCTACTTGTTGATGTGACATCTTTGTATTTTCTGTAATGTCTAAAAAAACATGGACGTGTTTTTATAGATGTCGCCTTTAACAAGCCTGTCTATGTTGACATGACATCCTTTTTCATGTTCACTGTATATGTTTTTGTCGACGTTACTTTGAATTTTCACCCTAAAGGCCTGAAATCCACCGACACAATGATGTCTAACACAGCATGGCCTATTTTGCAAAAACAACTCCAAAAACATCATTTTCTCATAGTGATTGCTTATGATGTAGTCATTAAAAGTACTATTTTGTGTCTATCTGGTGTTTAGAGCTTGTGGGTCTTGCAAATTTTGCGAAATATGATGAGCTTCTAGTTCTTAGAAAATTCCTATTATGTTTTGGTCACTTTATTTTATGTTTGGATTTCTTCACCATCATTGCATCTGAATCCCTTGTTGAACTCCAAATAGTTTTCATTTTCATGCATCTTTTGTGTTTCAGGTTGCATTAGAAGACTAAAATGCCCTAGACTAGTGGTGAACGAGAACCGGAAGAGCTTTGATTGATTCTTCTAGCTATGAATCAACACATTGAGGAATTGATTATGAAGAGCATTATTCTATTTTTGAATGTCAATCCAAACAAGGAATATTGTACCATAGGTTTATCAATTGCTAGAGTGATTTCATTCTTTCTGCTCATTCTGTTTTGGGGGTCCTCATATTTTGCTAACAATATGTTGTAAGATGGCTTGCATTAGGGCTTGAGCTTCTAATGGATTGAGGATTTTCACATATTTTCCAGGTGCAAATAAAAGTTGGTACTACAAATTCATATTCAATGAAATTACAAGCATTGTCTCCTTATTTAGTTTTATCTCCTATTAGCAATACATGTCGGAAGTTCATATAAGTAATGAGATTTGCTTTTAATCTAGTATTAGTAAGGGAATGTTGGAAACATAATACTATGAGTTGTTTCAAATGGAATTTGGAGGGATTGACATTTTTGAATGTCTAACAAGTGCTTCATTCTGAGTCTTTACCACTATTTGAGTGGTGTATGATTATTGATGTGTAGATTTGTAAAACTAAGAGAGATGGTATTTAATGGGGTTTTGTTCTTGTACAAGTACTGTTTTATTGCTTGCATAATACTACTTGTCGTGTGCTTCATGTATGTTGCAACCCTAGTAACACCTTACAACTTCAAACAACCTTTAGAGGCCCTTCACAACTTAATGAGCTCACCATGCTTCACTTTCAGTATTACTTGGATCTCAACTCATTAACACTGCACATGCCATGCATTCATAATATTATTTTTTATTTTCCAACATATATTGTTAAGTCCCAATTCTAAGACCTTGTGTATGGTCTACACATGATATCGGGCATGTCACTTGATGACATGGAGCAAAACTTCCATTGATGTTCAAGCACTCGATGGAGGCACTACTCCCTACCAATGTTAACCACCTTTGAATGTCACCTCACTTTATATTAGGCCTATTGAATATTTGTTATCTTCACATTACAACTAATCATGACTTATAACTCGGGACACATCAAGAATGGATGAACAAGAAGAGGACTCCATTCAACCAATGTCACGGGACACATATACAAGTGTTTTATGGTGCCTTGAATCTAGTGGTGAAGTTGCATCATCAACCTTGAGTCACCGAGACTCATCAAGGCTTCAAGGAGGGAAGAGGGAGGTCAACCCCCTCCTATAGTACTTTCTATGGGATTCAACAAACCTCCCCTTGTAGATCTAAGGGACTTTTAAAACCCACGTTGGTTTTGGAGGACCACCCATTTCAACCCAAATTACCAAGTTACGACCCCATTTGGACTTCCAAACTTCCAAATGGCATAATTTTGTGTTCAGAGCTCCAAATCTCATATGCATTTTGGATATTTGCGCGACAAGTAGATGCCAATGGACTACTCACTTGTCTCATTTAGTTAAATTCTCACAAGTTATGGCCCTCCAAAGATTCGGGTTCACTAGGAGCAACGTCACGCCTTCACCGTAGTCCTTCTTTTAGCCATAACTTTAGGCTCGTAACTTAGAATCTTGTAATGCTTATCATTCTAGTTTCTTTGTGCTTTTATCTTTTCAATGATATACTACATGCCATATTTCCATCAAGGATTCATTGGAAATCTCTCACTCCTAGTCCTTAAATATCTCGGTGCTACCAAGATACTACCAACTTTGAAGAGCCATAACTTCTAACCAACTAGTTCAAAACATATTGTCTATATGTTCTTGGATTGTCTTTTTAGTAAAACATTGTCCATAGGTTCTTGGAAAGATCTTGAGAAAATGCTTCCATATTATATTTATATCAAATCATATTGTATCATATCTGTATCAAGATCCTAAGGCTCTTGTTTTTCTTCAATGGGATGCTCCATCGATGGTTGGGAGAAGGGTCATTTTATTTTTTTGAATTCGATCAACAGTTGAGGTTTTTTGAAGGGGGAGGGCGCAACTAATACAATAAAACACATCTTTTTGGTACATTGTGTGCAAAAGCTTAGCGTTCATCTTCCTTATGAGAAAATAAGTTGACTTAAATAGTATTTCTAGATAGAGAATTTGTAGGTGGGTGTATCTACACGTTGTTCCCTCTTATAGGTATTACTATCAATTTGAAGGTGATCAATCTCTAGGATTTTTCTAGAGCATATTTAATTAGGTCGTTACAACAACTATTTAGTCTTGGTCTCATTGCTTTTAGCTTCATGGCAAAGAAAATCCACCATCGCAATGGGACACATGAATATAAAGTTGAAAAGACATTAAAATATGACTAAATTTCTCCTATACATATCTTTATCTTAGATGAGAAACATGTTGACAAAGCTTTGTCAACTAAGTGTTTTAATTGACATAAGTTTGTCAACTAAGTGTCCAAATCAAGTAGTCCTAATTGACAGGACAATTGACAAATTTATGTCAATTTTTTTTGTCAATTAGGACATTATTTTTCTTGTAGTGAAACTAAATATGTTCAAGCATCAAGATATTACATTGGATGTCATTGTTGACATAAAAACAAGGGTTGTTACATTCCAAGTCACCTAAAATTTGTCAACTTAGACATCAAAAAACTTTGCTTCTTACAGTGGATGTCTATACATGCCACCACTTTGAAAGTTTAGGGTTTATAATGAATTTCTTTTGTTGAATTTGCATGTTCTAATTTAGGATTACTAGGGTTTACTACTTCTACTTACTGTCAATGTCTTATACTTGGAGTTTGCGATTTATTATCATGTGTGAGATGTGTAGTAAGGGATTCACTTCATAGGAATTTATATAAACTACAAGGTGTATGGGCATCACCTAAAATACACTCAAAGCTAAAGATGGTACCACGACAAAAAATAAGATTCAAAATATATAAATGAAGTGCCCAAAGTGAAGTGGAAAACAACATTTGAAGCATCCACATTAAGTAAAGCATCCAAACTATCTATAGCAATGTAAAGGAGAGGACCAAACTATAAAGCTATGCAGGGACAAAAAATATCCATTTTATCAGATTGTTACATGATTTTCATTCAACCAAGTACCACAACAACAATCTTATAAATTGACCCTATCCACAATAAATTCCTAGGATCCATATCTTTGAAACTATTTTAGAAAAAAATTACAAATTTGAGGTATTATTTATACATGTATTTTATTTATAATCAAATATACATTATTTTTTATTCCATTTAATACCTCAAAAAAATTCTAATTTTTAACACCATAAATTAATACCTCCCTAAATTACATATGCTGCACATTTTTTGGTAAAAAAACCTAAGTGACCCCTTCAAGCCTAAATGAGATTAGCAACAATACTTGCTATCATCTATGACTATGTTGGTGTTCTCTAGCCCTATCGATGATGTGGACTATTTGCATTCATACTTGAATTCCACTGTTATAACTTTGACACAAGAAGTGATTAGAGTATAATGGAAGAATAACTAATAATGGGACATTACAAAAATTCAACTTATCCATTTTTTATTTATAAATTCTACAAACAAATAATTGTGTTGTAGTCATGTTTTGGATAATGAAGTGAGTGCAGTGTCTAACTAAAGTATTATTGAGGAATGGCTTCCACAAGATTTGGAATTGCTGTCTAGTCATTTTTGGCAAAATATACTTGGAATCCTACACTGCTTATCCAAGATACAAGCGTTGTAAATAAAAAGTAAATGACATAGTAGGCACATTTGAAGATCACACCTATACAAATGGATTTGAAAGTGTGTCATTGAAATGTAACACATATGTTATGATGAAGGTGATACCCTGTAGACTAAAAAAAATTGAATTTGTTAATTTGATCATCTAACATGTTCTCTTCTTTTTCCATTATAGATCTTTGGTTGTGTAGAATGCATTTATTAATCCCATTAATCTTAGCCTTAGACAATGAATGCAAAGCTAAAAAAGAATTAGAAATCACAACGCATCTTCTAGTTCCACTACACTAAGCCTTCAAGAATGTGAAGTCCCCCCCTTCCAAAAGGAGATCAAAATGCATCTTCTACTCCCACTACATTCAACCTTGAACTCAAATGTGAAGCCGAAAAACTACTAGAGATTGAAATGCATCTCTTAATCCCACTAGCTATATTCAACCTTAGAGAAAATAAAGCCAAAAAACAAATGGAAATCAATATGCATTTCCTACATACTCCCACTTGCTACAATTAGCCTTACAAAAAGCAAAGCCCTCTAAAAATGGATATCAAAATGCATTTTCTACTCCTATTAGCTACATTCAACAAAGGTGAAAACCAAGCCAAAAAAAATGACATCAAAATGACAATTCTACATTCGTTAGGGACATTGAGCAAAATTGAAAGCAAACCTCCCTCCAAAAGGGAAATGAAAATGGCACTTTTAATCCCACTAGCTACATCTTAGCTTTAGAAAAAGCAAATCCCCTCCAAAATAGAATAAAAATGAAAAAATGAAGTTTTTGTGAATATTGTTATATTAGTAACCGTAAAAGTCTGTAAAGAGTGGGACCACCATTGTAAAGGTTTTGATTGGCAAATTTTATTATTATTGATTTTTGGTGGCAATTTTGGCAACAATCATTTTTAAGTCATTTGCTAGTCAATTGAAGTCATACATTAAGGAACTTCTTTGCATGCAGTTGCAATGTAGTGCTTCACAGTGTTATTGTAGTCATTGATACCATGATAACAATGCCACATAGTTAGTGGAACCATCCACGTGTCAAAATCTCCTTCACCTATGGTTGGCAACAACAACCATGATTTTGTCTCTCTCTTTGTCAAGGCCTACACTGCCGTTGTTTCTTCACAAGTTCCATACTCTCTCTGTGTGTTGTTCACTTGTTGCCATACACTATTGTAGCATTTGTTGAACTTGTGTACATGTTGTTTTCACCTTGCATGATTATTGAATTCTTAAATGAATGTAGACCATAATTGATTTCATGTATAGTAACAAGACAATGGCTAAGGAAAGGGAGGAAGGGAAGACATCTCTAAAGCTCATTGGTGGAAAATTCCATCCATTCTATTGGAGCACGCAATTAAGAATGCATTCGGTAGGACTTTAGAATGGTGCGGCAAAAGGAGAGAGTGCTACAACAAAAAGGCAATGAATAGCAACGATTTGTCAAGGTCCTAAAACACCAAGTATGAATACAAATCCAAGTTGACAAATAAGCTCATGGAGGCCTTTTTCTACTTGAGCTACATCGCAAAACTATAATTTACCATGTACATTTGAATCACAATGTGTCGTAGAAGAAGACGTGGTCATTGTTGATGTATATA
Source organism: Climacium dendroides (assembly GCA_950106755.1). Taxonomy (NCBI): domain Eukaryota; kingdom Viridiplantae; phylum Streptophyta; class Bryopsida; order Hypnales; family Climaciaceae; genus Climacium; species Climacium dendroides. Next base: position 39,536,027 of record OX467084.1, read on the forward strand.
GGATTTTCTGAACTAAACCATCATTCCTCTTCTCACTTCCGGCTGTTTGAGCAACTGTTGGAATTCATGATTCAATCTTTTGGCTACTATTCCTCTTTTGGCTGTCAAAATTTAGGATTTACTCTAATGGCTGTCGTTCTTCTACTGGTCGTCAAAATTTAGGGTGAAAAATTATTTCCCTACATGTTCCTTTGTACTTGCTTTGAGAGAGTGGTTTTCCAAATTGCAGACTAGTTATTTTGGAATGCAGGATTTACTTTAGTTGGGTACTTTAAAAGAGGTCTAGGGGCTCTCCATTAATTTATCCAATAAAGGCATTTACTCTTATGAAGTTGTTATAAAATACAAATTTTGAGGTGGAAAAAGTTCATGTATATTGAAGTTCATTTTTTCCTTTGTTCTCCCATCTATTTTTTGGATTTGTCTAATTTTTTTTTTGGAGGGGGGTTGTTCAGTTTTCATTAGTGGCTAAATGTAGTGGAAGTAGATGCATTAATGCACTATCATCTCCATGTTTGTTTGGATTTCTCTAATAGTTTATTTAATTCTTATTGTGGAAAATGGCAAAATGTGGTAGAAAAAATAGATGCATTTTATGTCCATTCTTTTCATTGCCAATCCTACTAACAACTTGTTTCTATTGCAATTTGGCTAAATGTGTTTTAAGAACTACAAGTAGTTACATCTTGTGTTGTGCAAGTGCATTCAGTTTGTCTCTGTTCTATTTCAATTTTGTATAGAGGAGTTTGGTTGTTTTGTAGAGTATGATACATTGAGGGGGAGATAGTTGCACTAGTTTCTTAGGAAATGAAAATAAAGACATCCATCTGTGATTCACCCTCAATTGAATTGCAGTCTTATGTGTACAAATAAATAGACTCTATCCTATTGGCTAAATAAGTTTGGGTTTGTCACTAGTCAGTCATTTTTAGTCATTGGATGCTAATTAGACAATCACAAGGTAGCCTTAGTCTAGTCATTTTCCTAATTATGACTGCTTCGGGACTATAGAATGACTCTAGGTGAATTCCTAGAGACACATTGTCACTTGTGCCGTTCTTTAGAATGTGTATATGTAGGTGTGGTTTTCACAAAATGCTTATTGTTTGTCATCTTTGCCTCAATGTAACTTGTTGATTCCCTTAATGTGGCAGTTTGTATTTGGCCAAGAAGTATTCCTACTAAATCTGAGGAAGTGAAATAGAGTGTTGTAACGAGTATCATTAGTGACTTAGGTGGGCAACACAAGTTCCATTTTGTCATGATTCCTTCTACATGCTACAAAATAGATGTCATGGTTTCCATTTGGTCACATGTGCAATTGATGTTCCCAAACATGATTGATGAGTAGACAAAGGTGAAGGATGTTGTGAGTCCTTGTACTCTTTAGAAGGGGATGTTCTTACAAGTTGCTCACTAAAGCTAGAAATTGCAATATGGAGATATCTACATACCTAGGACTTTTCATTGTATGCTTTAGGTAGACCAGAATGATAGCCCTATGATATAAATAGAAATTCCATAAACATGTTCATATCACTATAGTCACAAAAATCATATTTTTCTTTTTTTAAAATATACTACTATATATGTTTTGCCTATCATTTCCTTGTAATGGTCTTCATGTGCATGACTAAAGTATTATTGTTGGAGTTATTTGTCCCGGTTGTTGATTAGTCATAAGTTCCCATCTTCATGTTTGCTTACAACTGTAGCCTTAAAGCTACTAGTCATTTTGTGGTTATCAGACTTTGTCGCAATGGTGCCAAAACACACTTGCTTTCTATATGTCATATACAAGCACTCTTATTCAACTATACAATGACTACATGACTAGTTATACTAGTCATATCTTCAAGCATGATATACTTGGTCAAGTAGTACCATTCTAAAGAATTACTTTCTAAGCAAGTCCATCACTTTATTAATCATTGCACCCAACTTAGAAATCACTGAAAAATGACTATGGCAATAGACATCATGACTACCAAATGATACAGTGGTGATTGAACATTTTCTACGTCAACTTAGAATTTGTTTCATGTCAAACAAGGTCATTCCAACACCACCCAATAGAAATCCTCCTAGTTAATGTTCACTAGTCTATGTGGATGATATCCATTTTAATTGCCCCATATAATCACACTAATGAACTTCCACATCAACATTGGAATGAACATAAATAAATGACTAGCTTGTTCATAATTACTTGTCCTATATTACTCTATGCCCCAAATTTGGCTTCAGTCATTCTATCATCATAGGTGTCTTAAATGACTGGTAACACAATCATAAATAGTAGTCATAGTAGTCATTGATAGCTTGCTTTCTACTAGTGCTTGTTGAGGTCGATGGAGAGTAACTCAATCCATATAGTTATAGATGAATTAACACAAGGAATCCAAAAGTTAGATGATAATAATGTCTATTCAACGTCTAACCAAAGTAGACCTATAAGCACTTTCTAGTATGGTGTGAGTGGCTCCTATTACCTCATTTGGACCTTGGAGGATGAGGATTTTACCTCATTAATTTTTGTGAGGTTGGATATAGATTGTGAGTTTTTACTGATTTCTTCAACTTTGCACATAGGATGTGGTATCCCCCTTAGGATTCCCCCCTTAGGTTGGAGTTTCCCTCCTAGGTCAATTATTGGTTGCCTCAAGCATATCCCAACAATATGTTAAATCAAAAATTGTTGTAGACTATGTCGATCACAGTGGTAAAATTAATAAAATGCTTGTTCTTAATTGTAGTTAATCCATAACGTAGACCAAATGCATGTAGTAAATCAATTTCCAAATCCCCACCACCACAATAATGGGGTCTTGATCCTAAGTAGGTTCTTTTGATGGAATGGGGAGCATCAAGCTCAATCAATTATTTTGTCATTGAATTCAATGAGCAATGTAGGCCCAATTGTGTAAGTCTTACATATAGTTTGAGGTTTCTATCTTAGGATTTCCTTATCCAAATATACACTGGCACACTAAAGGCAAAGATCTTTTATCCTCAGATCAAGAAAATGATTCATGCTTAGGAAGTGAGCAAGTCCAAACATGTTCCATTCTTTGCAAATTGTGGATTTTTTACAAACCCTTCTAAGCCATTTCAACTCTCCATTTATACAAAGGGTATTACAAGGGATATTGCAACCCAAAATCCTAAGCAAACTTCTAGAACCCATTTAGTAGATCCTTGCATTCTACAATTCATTGATGACTCTATTATATATAGAATTCAATGGTGAGACATCAAAATAGTGAAGACAATTCAAATTCAACCCCCTCTAGCTGCAATATTTTTATGCAATACTTTAGTATTTTGATTGCATGGTGTGTTGTGTTTTTCATATTAGATACAATATATTTTGTTCAATTCTACATGCACATAATGTTTTCCAATGAGCTATTTTTTGTTCTTTAACTATAAATTTTAAAATTCTCTAAACCATAGGCTTGAATCCTAGACCACGCTCATGGGTCCTAAACCAAAAATCCAAAAGAATACCTCAAAAATTAGAGGCTCCTAGGCTTTTAGGCTTCCAAGCTCATGCTCTCGGGCTCACATACTAGTACCCTTATAGTTATTATCTACACTTAGATTCAAATTTACCAACAATACATCTTCAAGTCCCAATTCTCCAAATCCCAATTCTTTGAAACCTAATTCAAGGCCAAATTCCAAATTTCATAGGTTGTAGAAGATGAATAAAAAATATCAAACATGGAAGTTGGGACTTTATAGTCTAAAGACCAAAGTCCCAACTTGTCTCATGTATAATATTGTATTGTAATTATGTGCCCCCAAATGGGTTAAAGGGGTCAAAAATCCATTTTTTGGATACTATAAGCATCAAATTTGCATAGGATTTGAATAGATTTTTTATCTTATTAGTATGCTTGATATGTTGTATTTTTACCTCATTTTATATTTTTAAAAAAATGGGGAGACTTGGAGGCTAAATTCGGTTTCCAATTTTGCTAGACCCAATTTAGTTGCCAAGTCCCACTTCCTTGGTGCTCAATTTTTTGCCATATCTAGGCATTTGGGAATGATGTGGGACTTTAGGTTTGAGACGGAGTATGAAGCCCCAAATTCCAATTTTTAACTCTCTAGCAATCAAATTAAAAAAAATTTGGTAGAACTTGGGAGATAATGTCAAGTGTCCATGAGGGAGAAAGATAACCATTGTGCATAGCAATGAAGGACTTGATAGGAATCCTTCACATTTAAATTCCTTACATAAACCAAAAATGCAAATTTTGAACGTTCCAAATTGAAGAGAATAAATTTAATATTATGTTTAGGAGTAATGCTTTTAAGCCACAATGCCTTCAGTATTATCCTACTCGTATCTACAATTAAGATTCACTACCAATTTTGTATTGCCCCATACTAGAAAACAAGATGTGTGAGATTTGATGTGTCAAATCACAATGACTAAGTATGGCTCATCACATAACTCTTTCCACAAAAGAAATCATAATTCTTCTCCTTCTTGTAAGCCCTTAGATAAACCAAAATGTTAAAATTTTGATGTTCTAAATTGAATTAAAATAAACTTGGTATTATATCCAAGACTACTCTTTAGCCACCTACTTCTAAATTACAATCTAATTCTTATCAATAGTTTGGATTCACCATCAACTATATATGTAATCTAGCATGCACATTGGAAGACAAAATGTGAGATTTGATATGCCAAAGTAGGGGAAGCAATAAGGTAATTGCACCTATTTATGACCTATCTGCAAAATTGTTCCTTTGAATTCTTGCATAAAAAATAAGTCCTTTGTATATGAGAGCCTTAGGTTGATGTTAGGTATATCTATTTTTATAACTTTGAAAACTCACAATTTGTCCATTTGGTATCTAAAAAATGCATTTGAAAAAAATCTAGAATTTCTTTTTGACTTCCAACTAGCTCCAACATTGATTCAAATATATCAATAAATAATAAAAAAACTAAGCTGAAATGTTAAATTTGGTCAATATTAGGTACAAATCCCTTTAATTATTCCCGGCTCATTAATGAGAAGCTCACTCCCGAGCTTGTTGATGAGTCCATAAGACCCCTTTTAATTTTATTGGGCCGTAACCTCTCACTCTCGTGTTCAAGAACTAGGTGCGCAACCTCAGCATCCATGCCCCCATGTAACATGGCCATCACGGCCTTCATGTCTGGACGTCTCTCTCCGGCATTGTGTACACACAACAAGGCTACGTTGATGATTCTCAGTACTTCCATCTCTTCTCTTGGTTGAAGCTCTAGTGTGGGGTCGATGAGCTCTTTGATTCTTCCTTCGTTGTGTAGACTCCAGGACTATCATACCACATCACATTCTTAACCTTTAAAGACCTTGATCTTTTTTCAAATTTTGACACATTTTTTGTTTATATCTTTGTATAGAAATGTGAATTATCGTAATTTCATGAAATTGGTCATTAAAGAAGGTTGTCTTTTCAACATTCAAATATTACATTGGATGAATGAGAAGTTAGTTGGATTTAACAATGCTTGCAAGCCCTTTGTTCATTGTTTAGAATATGGACGTTGAAGCACTTAAGGATTAAGTAGTAGTGGAGTGATGCCTCACAAGAGTAATGGCAACTAAGACATGTGAGCATTCTTAGTTGTTTATTTATTGTGAGTAAACAAAAATTGATTAGAATTTGGATAAAGGCACAATGGCTTCTTCTTTCCATTTAGAAGAGAAGGCATGTTGAAGTGAAAGAAAAGAAAATTTGGTTCACAAATAGAGAGATATTCACTTTAGAAATAGTAGTTATTAGTCACCCATAAATTAAGTACAACACATGATGTGGAAGACACAAAACGGAGAAGTCACATAATGATAGCTAAATGTCAATTTAATCATTTAATGGCTTCTTCAACTATGAAAGGTTTTAAAAAGTCCTCTTTTACCATCCATATTCATACTTGAGACATTGATTTTCAATCAGGATTAATAATGGGTGCTCATATTTTAGAGAGGAACTTAGCAAGTTAAGTGAAATTATGGCTTTCAAACACTCTCATATGACAAAGAATGATTCATTGGTTTAAAAAGCTCTCACATATTCTTTGGGTCAATTTAAACAATTGTTCATATACTATTTGAAAGAGTCATATTCTAGGGTTGATATATAGTACAAATAGATTTGTAAAATTGATGAACAATGGAAACAAGTTCCTAAGGCTAATGCATGTTCAACAATTCCTTCCATCTTATGTTTTTTTTATAGGATCAATATCAAAAGAATATTCAATAATTTTTCTATTGTAGTTAAGGATAAATGGTCAAGCATTTAACGCCCTCAATATGGTTTCTTGGAGAGAAAAAACTCACCCAATCCGGAAGATAAAAATAGTCAGTTTCTGATGATTTGATTTGCATATTTTTTCTTTTGCTTATAATCTCAAGTAACAAAACGCCATAGCTGAAGACATCTACTTTCTCACTCAGGTGTCCCAAATGGGCATACTCAGGTGCCAAGTAGCCCCTACATGAAACAATTCCACATTTGAATCCAATATCCACTCTAAACTATATTCCAATTGTTTTTCATAAGCTTTTGAGAATCCCGAACCAAATACAATTTTGGTTTTCATAGGCAAAAAAAATAGATCTTACCTAAAAATCTAGTTTGTTGGGGGTGGTTCTATTAACTGTGTTATGTGGACACATCGATAACTATGGTGCATACTACCTTCAATGCCTCCTATCAAGGTAGACTTTTTCAAGGGGACCATTCCCTTCCAAATTTTGATACTATGCAACATAAAAGGTATTTTTATATTACTTATTATAAAAATCAATGTATTCCAAGAAAACTTCATGTGAATTAAATATTATCTGAGTGTATTTCAAGTTCAGTTTTTCATCACCCTATATTAGAAATTCCAGTGGCATCATATTTTTTTGTTAATGTAAATTATATCCTTGTATTTCTTTACTATATAGTTTAAGAACTATATGGCTCCTATAGTATAGATTTGAATAATAGAGCAATTGTAAAAGACACTTGTCCTATTTTCTTCATATAGTGCCTTCTAGAGCATTTTTCAAACACAACTTTAGAAGTAATTATCCAATGTAGCTAAAATTTACAATTCAAGTCAATATGATTATTTCAAATTATTTCAAATTTAAAAAAAAATCTTAAATTAGTTTGGTAGAAAATATCAATTTCAAAAATATGTCACATTCGTGAATTTAGGGTTTTGGAGTGCTATTGACTCATTGAGTATCCATTCTAAGGAATTTGAAGTTGAAATTTGGATAGGATAGTCTTCTAATAGACAAGTATCTATTTTCTTGAGATTTTGCACTTTTTTAGTTCTTCTACTTCAAGAATTGTTCTATACTTTTATATTCCTATGGTGCAAGTCTTCTTAAAGGTCTTTAAATTGGCCATATATTACCCAAATTAGCATGTGCTTCTTGCAATTGCCAACTAACCTAAGTGCACCTAAAAGATTCCAATTGGCATTTAAGCATGGTTCATATTATTAAACTTGATTGATTCTTGTCGAGTCATGTTGACAATTGAAAATACAATTCTACATTCTCTAAGCATGTATGAAATGGTCATCATGTGAATAAATTATGAATTTTCAAAATGACAATTACTAGTGTATCTAAAAACAGCCCTCATGTTCTCATGTCTGAATAGTGTACATCAATTTCAAGTGAGAACTACATGGATCAATTTTAGTAATATGGTCAAAATAAGGTATAGGATCCTAACTTAGACCTTACAAATAAGAAGGAAGTAGTGCTCACCTTGTCCCTGCCACATGGATTGTCATAATGTGGCTCTCTTCTTGTGGATATAGTAAAGCTAAACCAAAATCTGCAATTTTTGGCTCCAAGTTTACATCAAGCAAGATGTTGCATGCCTTTATGTCTCGATGGATGATCTTTGGTTGGGATGCAAAATGCAAGTAATGGATGCCTTCAGCCACTCCATAACATATGTTCTTACGTAGTGACCAATTATCCTTCTTTCCAATGTTTTCTTGCCCTGCATACACGACGTCAAATGAAGTTAATTTTAACTATAGTGCTCATGTGCCACATTTAACTACTTTTAGACTTTTGAAAGTTTAGAATTAATAATAAAAGAAAATGGTCATCACGTGACTATGCAGAACATTGGTAGATCTATACAAAACATCAAGAGATAACCACTTCGCTTTGATTTGAGAGGTGCAAGTTATACCAAATAAAAACTGCTCCAAGTCACCATTTTCTACATACTCGTACACTAGGAGTCGCTGGTTTGTCCGAATGCAACATCCTTTCAGTTTCACAAGGTTTTTGTGCTTCACAGCTGCAACTAGAACAATCTCGTTCAAAAAGTCATCCAAGCTTTGTTGAGACTTGGTGTGCAGTTGCTTCACAGCCACTTCAGACCCATTGGGTAAAGTTCCCTGCATGGACATATTACGTTGCATGTCAATGAACGTCAATTCCAATTTAATCCTAAAACGACGTTGACGACACTCTTACTATGCCTATGCACCTATTGTTTCATTCCAATGTTTGTGCAAGCTGTTGCCCAGACCTTGTAAACAGCACCAAAAGCTCCTTGGCCCAATTTCATGTTGAAATTTCTTGTAATGGCTTGCAATTCACTGAAGGTGTATATGGTGGGCTTCACTTCATACTCCGCAAATTCTGCACTCAGAATTGACATAAAAGCAACAATGAGACTACCAGTGGATACCTGCAGATCATAATGGCAATTTTCACGACAACATTTTACGATGAGGTAGCATAAGTTCTCTTAGGGTCGACTTTCATGTGGAGTTGGGTGGTGAAGCTCACCGATCAACGGTGACATGGGGAATAAAAAAAACAGACTCCCATTCCACCATTGATCGGTAGGCTTCACCAGGCCTGACTCCATATGGAAGCTGCCGCTTAGACTTAATACTTGGTTGCTAATGATATTCCAGCCTACAGTTTGGAGAACTTCCTAGTACCTAAAAGATAACATGATTTCTGCTCCTGGAAATTCTCTTTAGGGTTTAAACTTCTCTTACTTTGCTCAGCTCCAAGTATAAGTTGATATCGCTCTTTCCTACTCCGCCAGAACAGCAAACCGTAGACTGAAACGAAAATTGCCAACAATGATCCGCAAATCGCAGTTGCAATTATGATGGCCTTCTTGCTATTACTTCCAACATCCGCTATACAAGAAATTAAAAAAAAATAAAGCATCAGAACAGAAAACATCAGAAAATCTTTGCTTTGATCCTCTAGAGCCCTTCAATTCTTCTAGTGTCGTAGCACACATAACCTACTATTCATTAGATTGGTCAAATCTAAGCTAGCAAGGATTGTTAGCTGTGTTAAAAATAACTGATTTTAGAGCATCAAATCTGTGAGATTCAAGTGCCTAGACTCGAGAATCAATGACAATTTTGAGGTGTTCGTTTCAGAGCTCAAAACTGAGCTGGTTCCTTGCTGCAAGTAAGACTTTTCCATGGACTCCAATAGCATGTAGTTCCAGCAAGGTAATGAATATAAACATTCATCAAATGATATACTCCCTCTGTCCCGAAATAAGTGTCAACTTTGGACCTCATGTTTTTTTGAAATTTTATTTAGGTTGCAATGAATACATGCAACGTTCTTCATTGACTCTTGTTGATGTAAAATTTGTAACCTTCCTGAATTATGTTTTTCACAGTATGATTAATGAAATTGGTATAAAACGTTTTCAGAAAAAACTGTGGGAACTTCAATCTGGATAGAGAGTAGTGATTTATACTATAAACTGCTCAAAAGTCCTACGAATGAGCCCTTCGCACGTAGTCACCAAGGTAAAGTTTCAGCAATCATCACTTACAAGTATCAAAACACTGCTGCTGGCAAACACAGCGTGACAAATCATTGTCTGCAGCTGTGGAATTGTTGCAATATGGATTGCCCGATAAGCTGCCATTTCAAAGACCCACTTTAAATTAGTATTAACTGCCTCATGCATAACATTCAGTAGCAAGCATTGTCACTATTGACTCTACTTGATGTGGACCCAACAGTCCATCAGTAGCTAAGTGGACAGGTGAAGGCTCACTCTGACAAGCAAGATGCATGAAAGAAAGACAGTGGACATGAAGGCTACTAAATTTTACGGATTAGATTTTGTTTGACAAATCTGGTTTTAAAACTGAACTTGACACTGTGTCTCCAGAGCAACGTACAATCGGATAATCACGTCACACACAGCTGATTTGAGGGGATTTAAATTTTTTTTAATTTTAATAGCTGAGGGTGTTCAATTCATCACTCACTTGAACTTGATGTTACTGAGATCGACAACTCGGCCAGAGTAGGCGACATTTCTTATGTTGTTGTTTGTGAGGGTTACCAGTTGAAGACTTCGACTTCGATTGGGCACAGCCATCATGCTGTTTAAGTCTAGTGTTCCTGCAAGATGGTTGTCATCTACAGCCCTGCAAAAAATGGGTTTGCATAGGAAAAGCGGTCAGTAGCAAACGTGGTAGCAAATGCAACTGAGCTGCCTGTAGGGTAACATTTCTTAATTGTGACCTGTTTGCAAAATCTTCCCATCTAGATTCTTGTCTAAATTCTTGCCTAAAATGTGTAGTCTCCATACATGAGAGTCTAGGGTTGATTTCAAGTACACCTATTTTTCAACACTTTGAAAATTCATAGTTTATTCATATGGAATCTCCAAAAATTAATATTTTAAGAGAATTTGCAATCTCTTTTCAACTACCAACAAGACCCAACAAAAGCTTCTATAGTTTAGTAACAGGAACCATCTAATTGGGATGCATTTCAGGTGTCATTACCTTACACTCAAAATTCTTGTAATATATGTGACAGCAATCCAACTGTTTGCCAAGGCCACACAAATAGAGAAGGTTGTGTGTAGTTAAGACCTCCATTGCACAATGCTCCAGAAATTGGTTACACAAATCACTTGCTACATTGATGTGTTTCAAACTTGAAAGTGTAGAGAATGTAAGTAAATTTTACGATGCACTTACAAAGTATTCAAGCTCTTGAAGGACGCCAAAATAGATGTAGGGACATCACCAATCAATGAGGCATTTTGCAATCTTCTGCACACATCATGATATATATAACTCAAGGTGAATAATCGTGAGTCATGTAGCAAATACTAAAATTAATAGGTACCCGACCTCAACTCCTCAAGTAGGCCTAGTTATAATAAACTCATCTATTCACACACTTGGTTGGCCTTCACTTAACAAGCTAATTATGTGACAATGTGACTTGGCTAAAATGTCTATGCTCTCCAATGTTTGAATATAAATGGGATTGTCTATTCTTCCTCAATAAAGTTACACACTTTGAATGATTGCATAAAAAAATATATGTAAAGATTCTAAAAATGATCTCAACAAATTTGGCTCTTGTATCCAAATATCTCTCCATAACTTACATGTCTCCCAAAACCACACTCCTAAAAATGTTGACAAATTGTATCCTAAACTCAAAACCAATCTAGGAAGAGTTCACATGACTAATAGCTACCCACACAATTGAGAATATGGGTTATGACATAATGCCAAGTCCGATTTTCAAGGCAGATTCGTCACTATTCCATTGGATAGTCAGAAAAGCATTATAACTCATAACGCAAACCCTCTTTCTACACCCTTAGATTTGCAAAAAGTTTAGATATAGACGTTTGTGATGAACTATTAGACTTGGCATTATGTCCTGTCATTATCTAGTCCAATTAAGATATGGGCACCACATTTATAAACTTACAGAGTATGGAGGTTGTTGAGGTCCGCAGTCCAATTTGGGAACGACCCAGGGTTGAATTTGTTGTTGCTCAGATCTCTACACAGCTCATTCAATTACAAGTATGCATAAGATTCTCAGCAGCAATCAATTTATAATAGCTTCTATTTAATTTCTTGATAGTGTAGCAGACAAATTGACTTACAGAAACTGCAAACTTGTTAAGGTGGCCAAATTGGGGATGGAGCCGGTGAAGAGATTGCTTGAAAGATCCATTGTTGTCAATGTAGGAACATTAGTTAACAATTCCGGATCGAGGCTGTCTGTAAGCTCGTTATGGCTGACATTGCTGATCACAAATAAAGCAAAACACAAATTAGCAGACAACTTCACTAACATGTAATGACTTATCGTCATACGGTTATTTTGTTTTGACAATGGTGTGATGAATTGTGTGCAACTGAAGATTCATATGGTACAATGCACTCACAAGTATTGAAGGGTTTTGTGTCCAGATATTTTTTTAAGAGTTCCATTGAATTTGTTGCTTGAAATATCCCTGTACATCACAATTCGAATATTAATTCATCACATCAGGATCTTGGCCAGAATAAAAAATGGTCCGAGGAGCAATATAGCATGGTTTTCTCCTAATCTCCGCAAATCAGCTAAAGTATGAATGCTTGTTTACTTACAAATAAGATAGAGGTCCTGTTACAGGAATGAATTCTCCATCCGAGGTATAATTGACCAAGAAGGGCATAGCTCCAGAGAAACTGTTGTGAGACAAATCCCTGCGCGTTTTAGAATGAAGATGGACGTCAACCAACAGAAGAAATTAACCTTCACACTGTTGTCAAAATCAATAACCATTGCGTAGAGTTCGTCACCATGAAGAGGAGATTCATAAAAGCAAGGGTAACAACTCTTACATCGACACCGCTTTCTGAAAATATCCGATGAGTTCTGGGATCCCAAATTCCCCAGAAAACAAGTTATAAGAAAGGTTGAAGGTTTGCACTGCTTGAAATGAGTTGGTTTCGTTTTGTGGAAGCCCTCCAGTCAACCGGTTGTCACCTAGGTTTCTGTCAAGATGATGCAAATAAAATCTTCATCCTCAAATGTTCAAATTAGATAATTTGACACAGTATTTTAGGCATTAATTATCTCCATATCTGTCAAAAGAAAGTTGTTAAAATTCCTAGACTGTCAAAGGCAGATTTCCCCAAAGTTGAATTCCTGACGTGAAGGCTCCAAACGAACTATTATTTCGCTCAATCAGCATCCTTGATAACTGAAACTTGAAAAAATTAGATTAAATTTCAATCTCCTTTGGCGAATTCCATAACTGTAAAATATTAAATGTTGTATCATACGGTATGCATGACTGACCCGTTCTTCTTAGCTGAGGAATCTGATGTGCATTTTGATAAAAATGACTCACATGTTTTGAAGAAAGAGAAATGATTCTTGGCTCCAATTGGGAAGTCCCCCTGTGATATTATTTCCATGCAAATCCCTGACATAAAAAGTTGTGTTGAGTGGCATGTTTCCGAGCAAAGAAGTCTTACGCGTAGCACCATCCAAAACTGGTTTATGTGCGAGTACATACTCAATTCAATCCACAAATCAGCAGACAGTGAAAATACGACAATGAGCAATCATGAAACATGTTGCTGCGATTGTAAAATACCCACAGATTATATAAGCTGTACAAGTTTTCCATTTCAATGGGGAGAGGGCCAGTCAAATCAGGATTGTTTGTTAGCGATCTGCACACCATGAAAAATCAGGCAAATCAGGCAAGCATAATTAGTTCCCTACTTCAGTTTTCAACCTTTCATGCTAGTGACAATTGTCACTAGTTCTACATTTAGCAATCTAACAGTCCTGGAGCATCTACACAAGTATGACCTAACTTAGTTTTGAAAACTGAAATGACCCAGTTTCATGAGAGGGCCTTCTCAACTCACAGGGTCACCAAGTTGCTGAGATTTCCAATGCCTGCTGGAATAGTGCCCGAGAGGGAAGCGTTCGTTAACAACCTGACATGCACGCCAAACGTCCGTTCTGTTGAGAGTCGTAAGACGAAAATAAACTTTTTTAGCCCACTAGAATGAAGAATCTGTGCCACTATCCATGCCACACGGACATGTCCAATGCAAAAAATCTATCACCGGGGTACAGTCAACCTCACGACATTGAAACCATTGCCTAGGTCAGTGCCCTACTGGGAGTACGACTATTGTCTGCCCTGCGAAACCAGTGGCACAATTGAGCACATTCATTCAATCTATAACCCTGTTAAGGACCAAGAAGCCATGATTTGGCCTCATGTTTAGTTAAGCAGTTTTGAGGGGTTCACACAGGACTTATAGTTGTCTTGAAAATTATTAGTATTAACCAACACATACAATGTTCTTCACTCAATTTTAGGCGTGATAAAACTTGTCCTCATTTAAATTGTACAATCCACAAAATGATAATTGAAATGGTCAGAAAACGATTTCCCTTACAAGCCAACAATGGCGAGATCCCAAGTTAAGGCCGAAACGTTGGGTCTGGCGTTGCAAAAGACACCTTGCCAGGGACTGTCTGGGACGCACGGTGTCATAGTCATAGTGCCGTTCGGAAGGGGGTTCCATCCGGCCAGGTTGGTCTGCACATTTGGAGTGCTGTTCCATGCGTTCCATAGCTGCTTCATTGCATACACTGCCATATGAAAATAAAAACACATAGCAGCTCAATCATCGTGTACTTGGAAAATGTAGAAGAAGCATTATAAACTCAGAGCAATATCTCAAAACAGGGGAAACCGAGCGAAGTACACTACACACAGTTCGCCCTGCTACTCGTTGCTGTGCACTCAGTGTTGGATCAAGCATTCCCGAATCTGGGAATCAACTTAATTCCTATCAGACAGAAAGTGTTACCCTAGATAGACAGTATAACACCCTTGCGTATGTGATTACTTTCACACCCTGTCCACGCCACTCTACTAGTTTAACTAGTTTAACTAGTTTAACTACATGTGCACACTTTCCTGCACTTCACTAAGATTCGTTCCAGAGCACGAAAATTGCGACATACAAGTGCAAAAAGCTCTAAAAACTAGGAGTGGAGTAGCTAGTGTACTGTACTGTATATCTAAGTTCCCAGACGGGCTTCTGGAAAGCTATGTCAATTTCTGAATGAATTGTTGCCAAGTTAACGAGTTTGCATTCACTAATTCAACAATTTCTGTGATAGGCTTCATTGACGAAACTGGTCTAGTCCACGATTGAAAAAGCTTGAGATTTCACAGGGAGCAGGGTCTCACAATCAGAGCGGGCGTAACGAAACGTCACTGTAGCATTCTCTGGGGCATTAATCTGAGCCTTAGCCGAGCTGCCACACAGAATTAGAAATAGTGCACCCACTATAAATCTCATCGTTACCATCACCTTCACAGTCGAATTGAATGAAACGAGTGGGTATAAGTAATTGGCACGGGTTCTGAACATCAAGTCAACTCTATGGAGACAAAAAAAAAACAATAAGGCCCGGTTTCAGAAGTTGGGATTCCTCCTCCTGCAAGATTTCACTGTCTGGCAAAACATAATCGCCTCCAAAGCTTGCATTTTGTCACACTCTACTAATGTCTCCGAATTGCACTTGCAGCTCTTCTCTAATAGCTTGCTGATTTTCCTAACGGCAACCAACATGCGAAAGCCAAATCTAGTTGGAGGTGCCCAGGAGCTTGAAACTAACGAAAAGAGAAGCTTTACAGTAGTCTGCGCCTATGCGGACATTTTTTAAAATGGTACTCCGTTTGTTTCACAATAAAAACAGTATTTCCTTTGAAAAATACAAAAGAAACACTGCTTTTAATATTCTGAAACAGAGGGAGTACTTCGTAATTTTGATAGGGCGGAGTTCTTTGCAGCTTGACGGCAACTCAGCCTCGCTGCACGTCCGGTGCACTTGCATACGAACTTGCCGGGCCGAAAGTCTTGAGTAGATTCGCTAGAATCTGCCCTGGTCCTTATATTCTAGACTATCCACCCTTAAGTATCGGTGTTGGGGAATTGCACAGCGGGTGCTACAGGAAAAAGAAGCATTGCACTTTCATGTGGACAAGGTGGGTGGGGAGGGAAACAATAAAAAATTCACATGTATTAGATTCACTATTGTAGTCTTCACCAATGAGGTCGTCCACTGCTATTGGTGAAACTTTAACTTCTCCTTTCCCGCTTGTCCACCCTGATAAGATAATTGGTGGAGCCGCTTTTATCTTCTTCCTTGAATTAGTTGTATACTTGTCCATCAGGCAAGCATGTAAGGAGGCCTTTAGTCCTAGATACAGAGTACCACATTATTATATACAATAAGAGCATCATTATGCAAATGTCTTGTGAAGTTCATCTCATGAAAACATGGAGTCATTTTTTGAAAGAGTGGATGAGATGTTTGCCCAAGCAATCAAAAGTCTCCTAGTGTACAAAAGCAAAAAGAATCTCCATCATTGTTAAATTCAATGAATTGTTTCTTGAAGAAAAAGTAGTAAATATTTTGCGGACTGATGAAGCCTAGCAAATATTCAATTTTTGCCCCAATAAAGAGAATCATTCAACCTTGCATTAGGTGGGGCTTTGCATTAATTGTACACTTTCCATTTAAGAAACATTGATCATCATATTACTATGTAATCAAGTAATTGATGGTCTTCTCTATATTGGAAAGGTATTATGCCTCCTTAGATGCTTAGTAGAGACTTTCAGTTAATTCACGGATTGGAGATGGCTAACAAAGTCATATAAGACAATTTTGTTCAATATAGGGATTTCCTTTCTGAGGAGGCAATAAGAACCCTTGCCTCATTAGTAAACAATGTTATAATTGTCTCCTTCATTTGTTGTATGAATAGAAATGCTCTAAGGTAAACTATCCTATTTGTGAATTCCAATATGATTTATTAAACCTAATTGTGCTACCAATTTAGTTGAACCTATTATGTGTATTGCATCAATCTTGTTGAGTACATTCATTTATACCATCCACTTTGTTGAGCCTAGTTGTACCACTATATAATGACATTGCATAATTTGAAATGTGTACTACCAGTCAATAGTGACACAAATAGACTCAAATTAAATGACGAATCTAGTAGAATGACCTACAACAACAAATAATACTAAGTACACTTTATACAAATTCAACTTCAGTATACAATCATCAATAGGTCATAGGTTCTTTTTAAGATCTAAAATTAGATATGATACTACACAAATTTGTACAATTCTATGCAAAGTTGTACATTACATTAATAGTAAGACACTATAGAATAAAGCCAAATAAAAAAATATGTATAGATACTCAATTTTGTTCAAGTTCACTAAAAAATCTTTGGTATTTAGTCTAGTAGCCCTTACTTGGCTACTCTTCTATACAACGAGGGTCATTGCAAGAAAGAGTGTGCATTTTTTGTAGCATTTTGTATAGTATTCATTTTTTCCAGGAGCATTTTATAATTAGAAAAATAATTTTTAAAACACGTGAAAAAATGTTTAATGTATATACCTTTAAAAAAAAGGTACCCTAGGAAAGAAAAGCATAGAAAAATTCTTTAAGTAGGAGAAATAGAAAAGTACAAAATTTCATGAAAATCTCATAAAAATTGATATTTTTACTATAGTTTCACCTTTTAATTTGTAAAATATAGGAAAAGCAGTTTTTAAAAAAACTAAAAAGTGTCCATTTGGGAAGAATTTATAGTGATAAGATTTCACCAAAAGTTTGATCTTAGAACCATCTTCATTGTTCAAAAATTTCCACAATGGGGTTGTTATTTGCACTGATGTGGAGGACACAAAATAATAGATTTTTAGATTTTTGTGGTAGGAATATGCTTCCCTACTATGCAAATAGACCATAAAAATTTCAGCTCCAAATCATTAAATTTGGGGACTACTAATACAGTAAAAAAATCCTAAACCTCAATGTAACAAGCAAACAAAAATCATTTATAAATGTAAATTAATTTTTTAATTTAAAAAAAATAAGGGATCTGAATACCATCAAGTTAGACATCTCCAATAAAAACTTCAAGTGCATGACGATAATGCTTCAAAAGTTATAGAGGATGACAAGAAAGTCCTCCCTCATTGAAATGATAAATAGGACCTATCTTTCTTGCAATGATCCACAACAATTGTCTTGGAATGTTCTCATAAAGAGCCATACAATCTTCTTCATTAAAATTGGAATACACAAAATACACATGCTCCTACAACTCTTGCATTCCTTTTGGAGGCTTTGTACATTTGTCCAAGTGTCGTTTGAGAAGTGCCTAGAAGTATTCAATAGGATTCAAATCTCAAGATTGTGTTGGCTATTGAAGGAGTTAAAATGGTTGTGATGTCAACCACTTCAACACAATCTTACTTGAATGCTTGAAATCACTATTCTATTGAAAGACCAAACTATTTGAATTCAAATTGTAATTCTATATAGTAGACCACAAAAAAAATTCTAAGATAAATTTGTATAGATTCCTATCCTCAATTTTGTACCATATTCCTGGTGCAAAAGTTGTCATATATCACTAAATCCTCATTAATTCACCATCATGCTTTACAATCTCATGGACATGTTGTAGTTCAACACATTTTCCATCTCCAATCCAATCCATGACCTCCAATCTAAATTACACCTATTAATCTTTGTCTCATCACTAAATACTACACATTTCTAGTCATAAACAATCCAATTCTCATACCATTGACGTGGCCTCAAGCATGCAAGAACATATTTACAATTCAAACAAGACTTTTTCCGTTGTAGCCTCTTTCAAAGCATGCCTCAAAGAGATGTCAAACAATAATTTACCTCTTTTAAAACAAAGTTGTTTTGCTATCTAATATGCAATTTTAAGTCAATTTTTAGTAATGAGAGTGATACAATGCCTCTTCTTTAGGTTTGTAAGAAGCTTTGGACATCATTTTCTTTGTCTCTCAATCTTGCTCCCTACATCTTTCCTAAGATGTATTATAGAAGATTAGCTCATGCCTAGAGAATCAATAAATTTTCATATAGACAAACTACTCCAAAGCAACACCAAAGCTTAGTACTTTTGTTCCTATGTCAATGGAGACATATGGCCTTAACCACACATAAAAGATACACAAATTAGAAGATAATACACACAAATTGAAAGAGCCACAACTCGTTAAGGAGATCATAACAAAGATCAAAGAGGAGCAACACCAAAGTTGATAGACTAGCAATGAAAGGTGGTGAACAGTCCTAAATAGAGGAATCCTAACTACTTTAAATTTAAAAAAAATTTAAATCCTAATTTCTTTTCACTTTTTGGTTTCACATTTATAAACTTAAGTGCCTATATTCATGCTTTCATCATAGAGCCTTAAAAGGACCTCTAGGATTTCATTTCATTTTGCTTAAACATTAAATTTTACCATGTGGCTTCTTATTGTACCTTGAGATGTCGGATACTTGGATTAAGGTAAACCAACCCATGACAAGCAAACTGCCCAATGTAGACACCTAGAAATCAATCATTACAATCTTACATCAATCCATGGCAGATTTTTGCTAATAAATGAGATTGGGACTTCATTAGGTTGATTTATGGCCAATGTTAATGCCTTGATGATGGTGATAGACTTATTAGTGATTGCTTTAGGAACTTCTACCTTTCTAATATAAATTCATTACAAGTACTAATTTTTTTAATCCTATGTGTCATGGCCAAATATGGAAATATTGTGATTGCTTTAGGTGGTTAGTTGACCATTATAGATACAATTTTTGGTGGTTTTGGAGTAGTCTAGAGATTATTTTGGATCAATTAGGCAACACACTTTAAAAATCATAACAAATTTATACTCTATCAAAAAAATTAAATTGCTCTCTCCAATCCCTATATTTATGTTTGTATGGAAAAAAATTTAAATTTTTTCAAAAATGCCAACAAGGTAAACCAACCATTTTGCCTACCATAGGTTGGTTTATCTTGCTATCAATGCACGGAGAAGCTCAAAATCCAACTCTAAGTGTATTCTAATTCAAACTAACCTTAACCCTAATTACTAAAAAACTTTTATCGTGATGCACCTTGCTCTCTAACCAAATTGTGAAAGAAAAAGAAAACTTCCCAAATAGTCCAATTACCATGCACTACGAAGAAATGTTTTCTAGTGGCAATGTGAAAAACCTACTTTATAGACACTCAATCAGAATAGAGGGAGAATACATGGTGAAGAGATTATTTTTATAATGAAATCAATTGTCTATTATGAATCCTTAAAGGATATGGGATAATTTGAAGATGAGAGCTTGAGCACTCATTGTCAAACATAATAATGGAGTTCAAAGTGTAATTTCAACTTAGGCCTCATTTAGGCATTGTAAGATAACTTTTTTTTAAACAATTT
Source organism: Climacium dendroides (assembly GCA_950106755.1). Lineage (NCBI taxonomy): Eukaryota > Viridiplantae > Streptophyta > Bryopsida > Hypnales > Climaciaceae > Climacium > Climacium dendroides. The sequence goes on from OX467084.1 coordinate 39,556,221, forward strand.
GAACCTAAAAGAATTTGGAATTCAAGTTGGCTTTCAATTCCAAAAATCTATTTGAGGTTCAAAGTTATGGACAAAATTCAAGGAGGGGTTGGATGGAGGCTTTAAACCTCAAACAATTTTTGGAGATAAAAGATATAATCTTGATTCCTCAACTTTTTTTGAAAAACCACTTTATTTGATTTAAATGGACTTCATCTTTTTCATTTACTAATTAGACATATAACATAAAATAATTAGAATACAGTCACAATATTTCCTACAACCTAAAATAATTAGAAAATTGATTTTTGACCACCAAATTGGATAGATGAAGTAGAACAATTTGTTCTTTGAAAATTGCATATTGCTTGTTGACTTGAGGTCTATTCAAATTTAAAGTCTTTAAAAACATTTGTAAAGTATAATTTGAATTTTGGGGTTCAAAATCTTGACAAAGTCACATCATCAAAAGCTCATACAACCTTGAAAGAAGCATTGTGTTGATTTTTGTTAGATCATATCATACATATACATTATTTTTAAACCTCATCATTTTTAGGCAAGACCCTTGAACTTGTCAAGAATAAAATCCAATGGTTACAAATTCTAAAAAGTGAATAAATTTTGATTTACATACCTATTTTAAGAAAGTAATAATTTTTGGCAATTTAAAGAGTATTTTCTAATTTTTGACACGAGGAACTTTGGAGGTTAGTAAGAAAACAAATCAAAACAACAAAAATAAAAAGTATTGTTTGGTAAAATTGTTGGGAAATACCATATTTTGATAAAATAAGGTCACTCCACCTAAAAATCTTTGCATAAACATCTAATCATGGTTCCTATTACTAAAGTATCTTAGTTTTCTGTTGCATCATGTAGGCAATTGAAAAAATATCCTAAAATGATTTTCATATTAAGTACTTTTTGGACATGCCACAAATACAATATACTATAAGTTTTAGATTTAAAAAAAATTATAAGTGTACCCAAAATTGACCCAACGCTCTCATGATCACAAGACAACAATGAAGATGTACATTTGAGTCAAGAATTTGTGTGGGTCAATAACATGTACTTCGTAGTTACATACTTACCTCTTGTTCCTTGACTTTTTAATTCTCGAGCCATCCATCTTCAGCAGTCGCATATAGAAAATCTCCCCACACATTTATTACGGCATCCATTGAAGCATCAGATAATTAAACTGGCAGACTGACAAGCGACTAAGTTAACTTACAAAGAGTCACGTTGTGATCAGGGTTTTTTTTTCATTTTTTATGAAGTGCCAAAGTGGCCATAATAAACGTTATAAATGTTATAGCGGTGCTCCAATTTTCAACATTCATCCACATATTGGATAGAAAATATCACATTAGTGCATACCACATATCTGCAAAAAAAATTTCATCCATAATTTAGCAATTTTTTTAACTCTTTCAATATCATTTTGTTCCAAGGGCATGGTATTGGGCCCAACACTTTGGTGTAAATGGCCAACAAATTGCCCCAAAAAAACCTTGGTTGTGATCTTTGTTGGATGGTTATAAGTTGGACTACCCATACCTAATATTGTGGAATAGATGGTGAATAGTTGAATGTGATGGAATTTTTTCCTATATAAATATAGTGATTGCAAAATTGTCTAAATTTTATTTGCAAAAATGAAATTCCAAACAAGAATCTAATGTCTAGAGTCCTGCAATTTTGCTCATAGAGGAGACCACTTCCTATTCAAGTGTACAATTTACAAAACAATACATGCTATAACACTTGGCATTCAACAATTGTTCCTTGCAACTTTGCATATCATGCATGTCATTAAAACCAACCTTTGAAATGTGGTTTACAAAATAATTCTACCTAGCTAGAAATAGTGGTACCTTACAAGTTGGGGGGCCATCTATGATTGGTAATGGATGGTCCAACTCTAATATTTTGATTTGTGAAACACAAAGAGCACATACCTATGGCAACCTTTGGCATCCCCTATGGCTTCATACACATGTCCATGATGCTATTTTATAATGTTCAAGATATTGGCAATGTCAATAGGGCAAATTCTATATACCTTGCTTTTCCAATCACCTATGAAGTTAGGCAAAGAGAGAGCTAGCATGTAAGCACAAAATCTATAAGCTTATGAACCTAAGATTCTATATTTTAAACACTTTCTATGATTATAGGTGTCTATATTGTAGATGCCTATATTATAGATTTTTTCCATGTTATATTGTACCTAAGTAATAGATACATATGTTATAAACACATTTAAATGGTTGTAGGTACAAACCTACAATCAAGTTTAAGATTCATGATTTCATATCTTTGTGCTCATGCACTAACATTGTTGATTTTTTTGAGTTAAACTTTAAAACATTCTAAATCAAGAACTATGTGAAAATTGAGGTTTGACTTTCAAAATGCCCATTAGGTTGGCAAGGTCCTTCAACAAGGGTTAAAAATAGCTAAGATAAAAAGTCCATAAATTGTCCACCTTAGAGATGAAATTGAATTTTGGGGAGGCAAAACTTCTTGAAATAATTTTTAATAAATTTTCCTTGAAAGACAAGTAGAACTGCCATCTAATCCAAGTCATTTCATATTTTTGGAATTTTATAGAATTAGTTATAAAAATTTAAAAATAAAATTGTAGAAAACTCTAATATTGCCCACCTCCTAAAATGTACACTGTTTGTATATTGTTGAAGGTTTTGAAAAAACAACATTTATACATAGTGTATATTTGATGAGGTGGGCAATTTTAGAGCCTATTATTTTAATGTGATTTTGGATGCAATTATGGAGGTGTTAAACAACTTGAGGTCAAATCATCATGCAATTCATCAATTTGAAATCGATTTGAAGGGTCCCAATCTCAAATCAACACATGGCTATAGTGCATTGTCTCATTTGTACACAAATGTAAATGAATTGTGCTTATAGGATCCTAGAGTGTCCATATAGATGGTTTTAGTAATGTGTAACATGTAACATTTTTCTTTGAGGATCTAAATATCATTTGTACTAGTACAACTAAGTAATGATCCTCCCTATGTTGGGAAGGTATTATGCTTTGCTATACTTTGAAAGGATCTATGTGATAAATCAAGGATTGAAGTTGGTAGAGGAGCTTGTAAGACAATTTTGTTTCATTAGAAGACAATTGAAGCCTCTAGAAGATTGTTTCAGGCCTGTTCTCAATTCTGTTCTCGTAGCAGTAAAAGAACGCGGCCAATTGTCAAAATTTTAAAAAAAAACTTTAAAATGCAAAAAAAAGTTGAAAAAAAAAGTGTTTTTGTTTTTTTTCAAAAAATGATGTAGCACAGTCCTGCCCACATCGAACTGTGCAACTGGTAGCGTTCCCATGCAGTTGAGATTGTTTTTAGAGCTTGAGAACTTGCAATCTTCTAGAGGCCTCAAATTTCATCTAATGATTGTAGGCAGGGCTTTTTTATGGACCAATGTCCCCCTTGTTGTCCTCACTACAGAGGCTAGTTTTTGGAGGGACAAAGGCAAAGAGGTCAAATTTCTGACAGTCTGGCGAAATTTCGCCAAAAAAAAATCCTTGATTGTAGGTGTGTTCTTTTTAAAGGATGCGAAAGAGACTATCATAATATTAATAACCAACATTTGGAGGGTCCCTTTTGTTCCCCTAGAAAGGGGGAATCCTAAGCATTGCAACTTCCCAACGGGCCAATGACTCTCTCCAAATTAAATTAAATTCTTTTCTAGAGGGATTACCAAATCTTCAAAGGGGAATGATTTAGGCTGATTAAGAACGTTATGCTACTTCAGTGCTAAACAATGTGATGTAGAAGGGGGTGAAATTCTTCTGTAACATATATTTCAGATTTTAACCAGGTAACAAGCGTATTGGTTCGTCTGTACAGTACAGTAACCGCATAGTAAAAACGGAAAGCTGGATGGAGGGCGCCTATCCAGTTCAGTAGGAGCTAGAATTGTCCGGTAGTCCGGCCATTCCCCACTTTCACTGATCCCATCGACTTTGTTCCCCGACTCAATCCGTAATGCAGAAGTGTTTATGGACACACTTGTCACGGAATCGCTATTCATGCAATAGATAAGCACTGGGCCAGGAGTTTTTAAAGTACTAAAAAAGGGGGGCTTCTGAAAGGAGAAATTTCAGTTTTCTAACCCAAGGACCGGCAGGCTTTGCGAAGGTTTCAAATTACAAGGCTTGGGTGCCGTCAGTGTCGATGAGATCAATGGAACCTCCATGGTATGTTAAATCGAAGATTGGCTAACTTGCATTTGATCATCGACAGGAAAATAAAGCAATAAATTCCTGCATTTTGCCCCCAAGTTGATAAATTTGGAGTTGTGCTTACCTGGTCCACGGGGCATGAGCAGTATCCTGAAGCAAATCCATGGTAGGAGCTTCACATGGCAACTCCAAGTTTATGGAGGGCGTTTTTGAACCCTGGAAGAACGTTGCGGTCCAATAATCGGAGTATTTTGGTGACTACCTTGGTCATGGCTTCCAGGGTTCACTCGAAGTTTAAATTATGTATACTTGCCACTAGGTCTCCGTTACCCACTGACAAGTGGCAGATTCTTCAAGGGTTCCAGAATTCAGTTCCATGACCAGGGACGATACCTGGGCCTTTTAACCCCAAAATTCCACCCATGTGCTTGAATCTCTGCGTTGTAGGAGCTGGATGAACAGTGGATGTTCCATTCCTATTGGCTCCTCGTACCTTCACTGTTGATACTACAGTACGTGGGTGCGATGCATCGATCCTTGTGATTTCGACAATGGTGAGGGTGACTAAATGGCAGACTGAACAGCAAGATTGCAGTTACAGTCGGAGTCTCGCGGGCTCACGCCCTCATTTTCTCGTCTCGTACGTGGTTGCGCTTTAGCAGGGTGTGCTCTCGCAGGGCAGTTTTCGCTTTGGAATTGCAGGTTTTGCGTTTTCTCCCTCTTGTTTTTCTCTTTCTGGTTTTGCTCTTGATTATGACCTTTCAAGCTAGACCATCTCGCTCACTTGCCACAAGATCATTGAAAACGGCTTTTCTGGGAAGCTATAATCCATGTGAACCTAGAAACCTAGAACTAGTCTTCCTCAACAAGTGGTTTAGCCGGCGAGCTTGATACACTTCAATTATTGAGGAAGAAATAGTCTTCGGGATCCGCTGTTGGAGTAAGGACTACAGTAATTGCTGGACGCTGACAGGGATCGCTGGTTCGTTATCTGACTTGAGGAAGGTCAGAAAGGATCGAGGGAGTCGCTGAATGTACGGCCGGTGATACTTGGTGGCGACAGTGCAAGATGCAGTCTCCGATTCTTCGCCCGAGTTTGCAATCGCGCTGTCTGCTGCTGGTTTTCACGGTCATTCCAGACGTTGCAGCCACTCCCGAGGAAGGTACGCGCACGGATGGATTTGATGCTGTCTCGTTTTGCTTTCAATACGAGGCCGGTCATTCCACTATTCGATCTTGAAATGGATTACTGCGGTCTACGAATGCATGCATGTGTCCGAATTGGTCGTCCTCCACGATTCTCGATATAACTCCAAACCTTGTCAACCTAGATCTTTGGGGCAAGCTTAATTATATGTCAACACTGTGTGTATCCTGGACTACCTTCACAATTCTGTTCACAAGCTAGTTGTTCAGAAACCCCGTGTTTGCTCTAGACTAGGGAGACACATACAAAGCGCCGGTTTGATCCACTTCCCAAGGGATCAAAATCCTCGGTTATGTATTAGATAACCTATTAATGAGCGATGCTAGCAATGAATAGGTTATTGTACAATTTTTCAATCACAACCTTTGATCTTCATGATCCAAGGGTGTAGAAAGCAAGTTGAAAGGAAAGAAGGTTATGAGTTGCAACTTGTATTGACTATGGTGACGGGTTGCCAATGGGATGGTGCCATGTTAGTGTTGAAAATTCAACTAGTTCTGTTGCGTGTGTGGGGATCACACTCCTGTTTCATCTACAAGTGAAAATTGGTACTATATGGTCTTATTTTCTCCTAACAATAGGAAAAGCCAAAAGGGACATTCACACTAACATTAGATATTTTAATCTTGAGAGGAAATATATCCCTAAGGATTGATTGAGATTGGAGGGAAGTATAGTGCAACTAAGTGGATTGGTTGATTATAGTTAAGTTATCTTGTCCTTCTCAAATTCTAAATATATATTTTTAGAGTTTAAGTGTAAATGTAGTTTATTCCTATTTAAGATAAGATTCTAATTAAGATTTTATAAAACCCTTGTGGTCTCATTTTTTCCCTATAAAGGTATATTTTCCTCAAGAGAATATCTTGACCTTGATCGAGATTGATTAAGCCTTCTATAATAGAGGATTGAGATTGAAGGGAGTTGCATTGGGGTTATTTTCTTACTCTCAAGGTTGAAATATTCCCCATTGTTGTAAATGTATCTTGGGTACAAAATACCCCCTACAAAGAATTGTTAAAAAAAACCTTCAAGGTGTTTAGGAAAATGTAGGATTTAATATGAGGAATTCGAAAATAAGCTCTATAGGCTTGAAGAATATTGGTGGTAGTAATACTATGTATTCTTAAAGTTGTTTCCAAAATTGTCAAGAACCTTTGATTGTACATCCCTCTTTGAGTTGTCACTCTTTCTTTTGTATATTTTGTTTTTTGCAATGCATCTACTTTTATTAAAATGTTTTGTAAGCAATCCTAATTTATGATTCATCTTGTAATGGGGGGATTCTTGTACTTAGGAATTTTCTTGTCTATTTAATGTCTTGAATCAAATTCAAGGTATTATATTCCAAAACTTACTAACCAATATGACCGATGCATCAAATGAATTGACAAGTTGCCAGGGCAAGTTGGAAGAATAGTTCGACAAATCCTTGAGGTATAAATGAGGATTGGTTTAGAGCCTCATGTAAGAATAGCAACAACGTTTTGATTGTATGAGTGCTTGATTGCAATTACTTCTTCATGCATATATGTATGTACTTCAGTGTTTCTTGCCCTCTATTGCCTTTGCAAATATCAAATGACCTAAAATTTAGTGTGTTGCTAGATTTTCAAATACTTTAACCACATGTTGTTTTTGGTAGGGTTAAAGGATGGTTTAGATTGCAACATTTGGTAGTCAATTGGTTGACCCACAAAATAAAAAAATTCTACATGTATACAACTAGTTATGCTTATTTTGTTATTGCCAAAGATCTTGGAGGTACTCAATTAATAGGGCCATTGGTGCCAAAACTTAGGCAGCTTCCACATCTTGCTTTCTTGTGAGTATTAGTTTTAATTTCTTGATAGACTAACATTGTAATGCTAGAATAGTTGTGTAGCAAAAAAATATCAAACTATTCTTCTATTGTTTATTTGGATACATTGTTTTTTGACCTAGAATATGAACAAAAGTTCACCTTTTGTGATAGATTGTTTTACTTGGTGGTTATGTGTAGTGACCTTAGTTACAACAATTTTAGTGGACTTTATCCAAAATCACTTACAAGCTTTTCTTTCCTTTCCACAATGTAAGTCTCTTCATCTATTCATCAAAACATTTGATATTGGAAGTCACAACCTTATGAGTCCATTAATGTTATCTATGTGGAAATATTTGTAAGATAGTTGGAGGTTGTCAATTAAAAATCTTTTTGTTGAAGTTTGTTGATAGGGGAATGAATTACCTTTCCTTAGTGTAGTCTAGAAATGAATTTGACATTCCAAATGTGTGCTAATATGTGAATTTCTAAGCTACAAATTAGAGATACTCTTTGATTCTAACCTAAAGTTTTTATATTGTATTTTTTTCATTCTTCTTTTTTTCATGACAAGATGGATTAGAAAAGACTCCAATACCTTAAGAAGGGCTTTGGAATTGAATAAACACATGAATTTGCAAGGTTGCAACTAATCTAATGGAATATATTTCATTTTGTTTTTCATTCAACTTTCAACGTTCAATGAATTCAGATCAACTTCCAACCACTCTATATCTCATAATTTATACCTCTTATGTTTGAATTGATTAAAACATTAAATTTGTATATATTTAAACTAGTCTACAATGGTAGAATGTGAATATAAAATACAAATGCTTGCAAGAAGTCAAATGAAATACATGTAATGAAAAAAGTTAGAATCAAGGATATCTCTTTTATATGTTTTAGTTTTAAATATGATTTCAAACTTAGTTGTAATATATTTAGTAGGATGTTGTTTGGAAATCTTCATTGACAAAACATCTAGCATTTTTTTTCCTTTTATGAAAACTTTGAATCAATCTCATCTCAGAAGTCCTCAACATAAGTTGAATTCTAGAATTATTAAACTCTCCAGGTGCCAAAAATTATCTCTTATCTATGAGCAAATTGTGAGCTTGAGAAACAACAATATCATGGATGTTAGTGTGGCAATTGGCAACTTGTAGATTCTTTCTACAATTGCCTTCAAGTAAGGAGTTGGCAATTGGATACAACAATTCATGAAATAAATCTAATAGTAAGAAAGAACACCACTCTTCTATCCTTATTACAGCTAGTGGTGCCTCCAAGAAAATTTTAATTACATCATTAATTGTGTCCTAACTTATTAAGGAGTCATTGATTTTACCTTTGTAAGATTGTCTACAATTGGTTCAAGTGTTTGATTAGAAGGAATTGATTAGTGGAACTTGAAACTACCTTTATTGAGGAGCATAGTTCAATGTAGTAGCCATTCAAGTTTATATTGTTTTATAAGCTAAGGAAATATTGATATTTGATTATGATGAACAGATTACTAGGAAACCCATATTGTGCTGGTTCAACTGACTTATATGATGAGTATAGAAGATGTTTGTTTCAACAAGAATTTTTTTGCTATTTGTCCAACTATTTGAAGTCAACATCCCTTGGAATATCACCATCCTTTGGTATGTCACCATCCCCTAGTAGAAATCTTACCATTTTCAAAATTGTGTGCAACATCACTTTGAAGTGATTTCTATACATTTTTCTATATAGTTTTCTGTTCATTCTTATTAGTCAGTGAATTGTATTTTGTATGGTATAGGATCCCATACAAATTTCATTGGGATGATAATTGGAATTATATATAGTATAGTTTTTTTGCTTGCAATATTTATATAAGTGATCAAGACAAAGCTTGCAGGGCACAAATTGTTCAAGTTTGAAGATGAATATAACCAATATTAGCAACAATTCCTTGTGTAGTAATAAGTCTTGAAGTTATTTGCATTGGTTTGCTTTTGATGTAGGAAGTCAAGTTCTTTTATTTCAACATTTGTCAGTCAATGTAGCAATACAAAGTGATTAATGATTCTCATTTAACTTAGCTCATTTACTAATTAATATGAAATACATCAAGAATATTGAAATGTATCTTATGACTTCCTCAAATAATTTGTTGTCTTCCATATTCTATTGAATTTTGTCTGAATGAGGTTTGTAGAGTGCTCTACAAGACTCTTATCCTAGAAGCATCTAATTTGCAAGGGGTCATCATTTTCACTCTTGCAGGTGTACATGACACTTGAGGGAATGATACAAATAAAGTCTCTTTTATTATTGCAGCATAATAAATATGGATGCTAGATTTTCAGATGTTCTACGTATTATCAATGATATAAAGGCTCTTGACCAACGTTCTTTTCACATCAACAACCACCAATACATACGACTCGTGGATTTTTACATTACAGTTGGGAAATTCTTTAAGAATGCAAGAGAGGTATGTAAAGATTTTCCAGTCAACAAGACCATGCTCTCATTAGATGCAATCCTTAGTATCCTATAGGAAGGGCAAGTTCTTCTCACCAAGTACACAAACACTACAAGGGAAATGGGCCCTAATCTACAGAATTTTTGACAGAGAAGTGTCCCAAATGACAACCTAATGTCCCAAATGACAACCAGAACTTCTTATCGATTTTTTTGTCAATATCTTGTTAATTTTTCAATCAATTTTGACAAACAAGGTGAAAGTCTTCTACAAACATAGCAAGATTTTACATATAATTTACTTTATATTCAAAATGATGAAAATATATTTTACTAACACTAAGAGAAAATGTACTTCTTTGCAACCTTTAACAACTCACAACCAACACCTTCAATTCATATATTAATTCATCTGAGCTCCCTCTATATATTTGGAGTGGTAGGAAATCGACCAAACAATGTGGGATATATGAATTGTTGAAGTTGTGAGGGCTCGTAGTGAAGTTAGAAACCCAAAATTTTGTATTAAAAGTACAATTTCAGACCTCATTTAAGCATAGTAGAGTGTCTTTTTTTAAGAAACTTTAAACTAAGATTAGTTAGAATATACATTGAAGTTTCAATTACAAAACTCCTTTTGACATTTCAAGTTTTCAATAAAAAGTTATGGACCGATTTCAAAGAGCATTTTGAAAAAATTTAATAAGAACAATTTCAAACACCTCTTTGAAATTCCATAACTTTTGATTTAAAGCTCAAAATGTCAAAATTATTTTTGTATGAAAAACTTTAGTTCATTGTCTAAATAACATTAGTTAAATTTTTTATGAAAAAACGCATTATACTATGCCTAAATGAGGTCTGAACTCCTATATTTAACACAGAATTTCGGATTTCTAACTTAGTGTTTTTCAATCAGAAATCCAAAATTCTGTGTTAAATATAGGAGTTCAGACCTCATTTAGGCATAGTATAATGTGTTTTTTCATAAAAAATTTAACTAATTTTATTTAGACAATGAACTAAAGTTTTTCATACAAAAATAATTTTGACATTTTGAGCTTTAAATCAAAAGTTATGGAATTTCAAAGAGGTGTTTGAAATTGTTCTTATTAAATTTTTTCAAAATGCTCTTTGAAATCGGTCCATAACTTTTTATTGAAAACTTGAAATGTCAAAAGGAGTTTTGTAATTGAAACTTCAATGTATATTCTAACTAATCTTAGTTTAAAGTTTCTTAAAAAAAGACACTCTACTATGCTTAAATGAGGTCTGAAATTGTACTTTTAATACAAAATTTTGGGTTTCTAACTTCACTACGAGCCCTCACAACTTCAACAATTCATATATCCCACATTGTTTGGTCGATTTCCTACCACTCCAAATATATAGAGGGAGCTCAGATGAATTAATATATGAATTGAAGGTGTTGGTTGTGAGTTGTTAAAGGTTGCAAAGAAGTACATTTTCTCTTAGTGTTAGTAAAATATATTTTCATCATTTTGAATATAAAGTAAATTATATGTAAAATCTTGCTATGTTTGTAGAAGACTTTCACCTTGTTTGTCAAAATTGATTGAAAAATTAACAAGATATTGACAAAAAAATCGACAAGAAGTTCTGGTTGTCATTTGGGACATTAGGTTGTCATTTGGGACACTTCTCTGTCAAAAATTCTGTAGATTAGGGCCCATTTCCCTTGTAGTGTTACTTCCTTTCATGCAATGGGGATACTTGAGAATGCCTTTGTTATTGTTGGTCAAATGTGACTACATGACAATTTTAGGGGGAGATACTAATAGAGATAAGGACATGTTGGCCGAGGTCAAATCCACAAGTTAGGAAGTATTACAAATGAGATAGGATCATTGAAGATTCTTTTGTTGGAAATAGCTTAAGAATCTCTCTGAGATGAAAAACTAGCACCTACAATCTCAATAAATTTGAAGAATTGCCTAATGCTTTGCACATCAATCCATCTCATATAGAGCTTGGTGAACCATTGGGGTCAAGAGGCAATGCTGAAGTCTTGAAATGATAATGGGTCAAAGGTGAATTGTGTTGTAAAGATTCTAAAACATAGTGATGTAAATGGTTTGAGAGTTGAAGTGGGGAAACTAATTAATGGAACTCTGACATCCCAACACAGTGACTCTATTTGGATTTTCTTGTTAGAGAAGGGGATCTCAAGGGCTTCCCAATGGTTGTTATGGAGTTGCTAAACAACAACTTGAACTTGTTGCGATGCTAATTTAAATTGAACTTGAACAAAGCAATGGACATCATACATAAGATAGTAACATGAATGGCATATCTATATATAGCAAGGGATTTTCCATGGAGATTTGAAGTCGATGAATGTGTTAATAAACAAACTCATTGGATTTTTTGAGGTGAAGATTTTTAATTTTGGTGTCTTACAACATATTTATAAATATGTTGCAAGATCATGATACCAATGACTTATCAATGCGGTTAACACTAAGTCATTCAATGGCAAGATAGATATTTCCATATAGATAGCACCAAAGGTTTTTACGTCTAGTGGTAATGGTAACAACTTGTACTTAGACAAATTAAAGCCAATGTCTATAGCTTTGCCATGGTTTGTGTTGAGATCTTAACAGGACAAAAGGCCTTACAATGAGAGCTTGGCAAAAATCAAAGATATAAAAGCGTATGTAGTAGATGAAGGCAAAAGACCTATACTTCCATTATCCTTAGTGAGTATCTCTGGAAGCTCATAGGTCAATATTGGAATAAAGACCTTGAACTCAAACCAAATTTTCACCAAAATTTGTGTACGTTTGCAAAAGATATGGGCCCATTCTTTGCCCTTGCAAAATGGAGATGGAAGCTTGCATTATGCTCAAGAAAGCTTCGTAGGCTTGGCTGTTTCCTAGATGATTAATTACTCGGCTTCTATAAAGTTGGAAAAATAGAGAGAATTACAAGAATGAGGATTATATTGATACAATTATGAATACAAATGTATAGTAAGAAGTTGGGATGCAATAATGCATGAATAGTCTCTTTTTGGTGGCAACTCTCTAGATTGTGATGTTAACATACCAGACCTTGAAGAAAGATTCTAAATCTGCATGAGAGATGTTAAATGATGAAGCCATGCCAAAATTAAGTAAATCTTGCCTTAAGTTTCTTTCCAATTTCCATATATTAGTAGCTTGGTATGCACTTTTTGGTTAATATCATGAGTATTTCACAAGCAAATTATGGAAGGTTTTGTATGCCTCATGATATAAGTGAAAGTTGCAATGCTATAATTAGAATTGTCTTCCAAGTAGGCCAAGAGCAATGTTGACTTTTTTGACAGTATACTTGAGGGATGAGTCGATCTAATGGAGGAAATTTCTCTAGAACTTTATTTCTGTGAAATTCATGGTAAATCTATAATACATTAGACTTGATTTTCTCCTTAATCATTGCGCTTTGAAATAAAAGAAAATGATGAATTGTACTTGGATATCTTTTCATCTTTCTTTCAAGAGTACATTTAAAGATTTCCTTGGAACTTATTGAATGATGTCTTTGTGAACTTGTACAAATACTAATATACATATTGAGCTTAAAATGTCAAATTCTTAAATTGGAAATATTCCATTACTTTATCAACTTTCAAAACACTTGTTAAGGCCATATTCATTATATTGAGACTTTTCACAGTCTCATTTTTATCTTTGACTTAAAGATAAACCGTTTTATCTCTTTAATAGTATTTTTATAAATAGGTAACAACACCAACTTTTAGAATTTCATTTTAGAATCACTATTTGAGCATTATTCATTCTTGATTTCAATTATTATTTTTGTAAATGAATTTATAATATCTAGCATTCTGTCTCAAAATTCATGAAAAATCTCAATATAACAAATATGGCCTTTGTTCTAGAATATCAATCCATAACTCTCCTAGATGTTAAATATTTGTGTACATATACGGTGCCATTTTTATAGCCCACATCATGTTACTTTAATAGAATTGAAACCTTAAACAATACTCTTTTGAAATGCTTTGAAGAAAATTGTCATATCCTTATGTATTTCTAAGGAAACCGTAGTAAGCCAAATGTAGGAGATGTGACTCCTTAAATGCGTAGAGATATAAACATTCAGCAATCCTTTGCAACTACCACAATTAAGTGAATAATCAGTGTAAGCCCAAGCAAAAGGATTGAAACATAATGTCGACCTTGTAGATCTTTATTTCTACACCAACATGAAATTGATGCATTTGCAAGCTAGCCACTAGCTAGTTCTAAGAGACTACAAGCTTAACCTAATCACATGTTCTCCATGTGAAAATCATAGTTGTTTAGAGTTATATTGCATAAATTAGGGTGAAAAAAACACCCCTCCACAAATGTGGGTTAGAAAATTGTGCATGTCTTGCATCCATCCTTTTGTGGTAGTACGTTCTCCCCTAAGCTTAAACCCACCTTTTAAGTGAGTCTAGTGTCATGCAATGAATATCTTTATTTGTTTAATCCACCTAAGACTCTATTAAATTCGAAATGGTTTTGGGGTATTTGGAACATCCAATGTGAAGTACCAGATTTGGGATTTTTTCTTTCATTTTCTTTTTGAGATTAAAAAATCAAACAAAATTTTAGGAAATCTAATTTTTACAAAGATACAATAGTGAAAAATTTATGTTCTTTTTTGTTTTGACCTCTAATTTGAGCATAGAATATTACTATTTTTCTTAAAAAAATTGCCAGTACTTCTTTCTAACTTGAGGCCATACTAAAATCTAAAATCTTTAGATCTTTTTGCAAAGTAGAAATTTAGTTATGGGGCTCAAAATCTTGACAAAGCTACATTGTCAAAAATAAACTTCTATAGTTACAAATTTTAAAAAGGGTGTTAAATTTGATTTAACTCCTAAAACCCTAAAGTCTTTGCAAGGGACTTTTAAAATTTTAGGTAGGCTTGTGTGATCTCAAATTTTTTTCTATGAATATTTTAAACTTCTTTTGAAGATAGAAAATCAAATTAGCTTTCTAGAAATATAACTTTTATTTTAGACAGTGTCCGGGAGCAAAAGCTATGCCACCTTAAGTTCAAAAAGCAATTCAAGGGGCAACCCCCAAAATTTCACAAAAAATATATTTTTTTAATTTTTAATTTTTTCTCTTTGTAAGCCATTATATTGGCTCACAAATTTTTAAGTAGAAAAAAACTAAAAAAAAGGAGTGGAATCTTGAATTTGGAAGTATTAGTACTTTAAATTAAGACATAGTTAAGAGTTTCGTAGTTTCTATTAAATAGTGATAGAAACCTTAGAAAATTAGTATCAAAATTAGAAAATTGCAATTAGGTGTCAATCAAGATAAAATTCTAATGAATAAATGGGAAATCTGAACAAAAAAGGACTTTAAGCAAGATTTAGTAAAGTAACCAAATTGGGCAATTGGTAGGATGGTGAAAAAATAGGGACCAAAAACATTACAATTAGGGAATGAAGTTAGTGGTAATTTAATAACCAAAAAGAAAGAGTAAATGTAAAAAATATAAAAGTGAAAACCAACAAATAGGGAATATAAAAAATATATAAAAATAAATTAAAAACAAAAGACTAAAATAAAAGATGAAACTAGAAGTAAAATAAAAACCAAAAATAATAATAAATATGAAAAATCACCAAAAATTAGTAAAATTTAAACTACTACTACAACACTAGAGTAATAATAGAAACACTAAAATGGGAGAAAACACTAAAATGGAATTTTTTTTTTAAGGATTTTGCAGTAAACTAGTGAAATCTACACTAAATTAGTGCAATTTTCACTAATTTGATGTATTTTTCAATAAATTAGTGATTTTACGATAAATTAGTGTTGGATGAACATGGTTAAGAAAATTAGTCCATTAGGAAATTGGATGCAGGCAAAATTAGGGTTTGAAGCCCCCTCTCTCTCTCAATTTCTCAAATTTTTTCATGTGTGTATGTTTTTTAGATCAATTTTATGGTTTATGAGCATATTAAGGGTGAATTATGAGAGATTAGGGTAGAAAAATAGTAGGAACAATTTGTCGAGTAGGTTTTCATCATTTTATGGAAAAAAAATGGGTGGAAAGTAGAGTTTTTCTAGGTTAGATGGAAAATTGCTTGAAAGTGATGGAAAAAATTGATGGAGATTTGGATGGCTAATTTTGGCAAGCAATAGAGGGAGCATGGCAACACAAATTGAGTTGAAAATTAGTGGGAAGGTGTGCCTTGAAGATGGCTTTTTAATAAGATAAAGCTCACCTGATTTAGAGTAAGGATGAAGTAATGGCAACCATTTTTCTAAAGGGAGGTCACTTGCCCTATTGGGGGGACATTGGGTTGTGTCTTTTAATGTTCTTATTATTCCAAATGATTTAAATGTAATAATAATTACAATCCATTCTTGGTCTTACAAATTTGAGTGTAACTATCCATGAGCTCATATAGTTTGGATATCTAAAAAGAATGCATAATTAGGGAATTCTATTTTTTTAAGGTTTTTAAAGCACATGCAGAAGTGCTAGCCAAATTGAGTTAAAATTAGGATTGGATTGTTGGAATGATCACCTAGGAGTAAAATTTTAATTGCTTAAAATGAATGGTTGAATGTGTATCATTGGATCTAGGGACTTTAGTGAGGTGTATGGGTCATTGCATGGTTGCTTGTAGGTGTTAGTATATATTGTGATTATTTTTTAGGGTGCAATTTAGCTCATTTAGAGTCCAAATTAGGCATTTTTATGGATTTTTTGGTCTTGGACGTTACCCTACCCTTCTAAAACATGTGTTGAGATGATTTGAGAATTTTAAGGCACCTAAGTGGATGATTTTTGGGTGCTGCTATCTTTTCACGTAAGGTTGTTTAATAAAAAATTTACTAAAAAAAATACATTAGGAATCCATTGCTTGGAAGGCAATTTAGGTTAGAGTCCCATACACTCTCTCCACTTGCCAACTCTAGGGAAGTTTTTTGACATCACGGTGAAAAACTCTCATATTCTCATACATTATATTTTTGTCTATTTCGGAAGTTTTAAATATTCATTTCTTTTGGACCAATGACAAAAAAATTATAGACAATCTTGTTTTCTGGGCAATCTAAGCTTCTTCTTAAAAAATAACTCATAGAATTCATTTTTTAATTCAATTTTTACAATTTTTTCAAAAAATGTTGTTGGATAGGGTTACTTTTTTTGCAATAGAAATGGCAATTTTGAGTGTTCTTAAATAGGGTTAAGTTTGTTCTCCAAGTTTGTTTAGAAAAAGCCTCGAGATGGACTTTAGGGATTAAAAAACTATTTTTAGAAGGCTTTAATTTTTGGCAATATCAAGAGTATTTTCTAATTTTTGACGTAAGGATTTTATACGTTAATAAGTAAACAAAATAAAAAAACAAAATAAAAAATATTGATAAATTTTTTGAGAAACACTATATTTTCATAAAATAAGGTCACTCCACCTAAATGCCTTTGCATAAGCATTTGATTATGGTTCCTATTATGGTACATTTGCACGTGGCATTTAGTAACTTAGTTTTTTAAAAATAACACATTTGAACAAAGATGAAAAGTCTTTTTTTATGGAAATGCATTTATTGCTTTGGTTTGGTAAAAAATGAGTCATCACAAGTTATCCAACATTCACATATAAAACAACTCCTTGTGTTGTGAGGTTTCCATAACATTCTTTACCAATGCTAGAGGGGTCCTTTTTGCTCCCCCCAAAATGCGGAGCCCCCTATGTTGCAACGCACTATAGCTAATTGCTTTCTCCAACTTGGAGTTGTCAAGTAGTACTCTGAACCCATCTCCCTCATCACACAATTAATCTTTGTACGTGTAACTAGTAGCAACTTTCCATCTTGTCAATATCATACCCTCAATGCACCAATGGTATTGTTTAGATTTAAACTAAACTTCCCCCCAAGTATCCAAGGAAGAGTTATTCCTAGACCAAGGAGGAAGGAATCAACCAGCATAACAATGTTATGTTTCTTCTCAGCTTGTTAGTTGGTAAAACTCGGGAGAACTTAATAAATGATACATACCATCTACAATGCTCCAAGTGCCTAAGTTGCTTTTGAAGAGAAAGACAACATACACACTTGGAAACTATGCAAGAAATTCATATTTGGTGAACAATATGAAATAGAAATTGAGGTCAATGTATTTTCCATTCAAAATCTCTTAACATAGTGTTCTTCACCAACATGCAAGTGAAACTCAATATTGAAGACATCCACTAAAATACTATAGAATCTTATCAAAAATACTATAGAATCTTACCAAAAATACCTTGCATATTGTTGAAAATGTGAATATTGTGACTTGAAGCAAAAGCAAATTATCTTAGTTTTGGAGGACAACAAAAATATAGTATAGTAAAATAGATTTTCGTTCCATACCACAAGCAAATTGAAAGCATGAACAACCAAAAAGAGGACAAATTTATCAAAGCAAGAGAAGTCTACAACATACAAGTCATACGCTACATTCTACAAAACTTGTTATGAATCATTACATTATAACAAGATGTGAGGTCCATAGTAAAGAGCATCTAGCTAATTGAGAATTAAATAGAAGCTAGTAGTGCTTAGGCCAAAGGTGATTAATTCAAGGCCTAGAACATTCACGTAAGCATGGAGGTCTTTTGAAGTAATCGACAACCATAATTGGAGCTATAGCCAAGCAATCGACAACCTTAATCAAAGCTACAACCAAATAATTGACAATCGTAATAGACTACTATAATTGAAGCTACAACCAAATGACTAAAGATCCAGAATTTTGAATGCAAATGGAAGGTACAAGTCCAAGGTCCAAGGATTAGTAGAAGCAAGTGTCAATAGCTAGGACCTAAGGAAAACCTTTTCTACTACTTAATCACCCCTTTGGAGGCGCATTAATATAAACTAGTCCTACAAATCGGAAATCTATATTTTTTGTTGGAGATCCTCATTTAAATGGGGTTGTAATTCCTTTCACTAAAATAACAACATCATCGTCCATCCAACTTACCACCACTTTTCCATGTGCCAACTCAGCGGCTACATAGAATTGGTTTTTTTGAAAGAACGCAACTGCAAATGACCTTAGAGTTTTCTTGCTTCTTGCGCCTACAAGTTCGTCCCCTAACTCCAGGTGCAAACATACCATTACTAAGCTATCTTAGTTTTGTATTAGGTCCCATAGACAATTGAAAAAATATCTTAAATTTGCTTATTAGGTTCTTTTTGGATGTAGGATGAATACACTACAAACTTGTTTATTATAGGTGTACCCTAAAGTAATCCCCAACTTTCTTAAATAGAAGGCAACAAGGTGTATTAGAATGATGACCTATTTCTAACCACTTAGGCAATTCAACCTATTTGTGGTATAGGGAAGATTGAGGAAAAAGTTTTTCCATGTAGAGAAATAGATTAAGAAGAAATTCATAATTTTTGACATTTTTTTCCTCCAAAAAAAGTATCAAGATTCTTTGTCCCATTCTTGAAACCAATTCCCACCATAGATTGCTTACAAAAATCATATAGGTGATCATTGTGACTTTCAATGTACATGTTGTGATCATTTTATGCTTTCATTGAACACCTTTCAACATTTCTACTACTCATGTTGGCCATGCTATATGTGAATTGGCACCTATAATATAGGTGATAAAAAATAGAAGAGCCTAAGTTGCAAGAATGGGTTGCCAATTGGAAATGGGTCAACTCCTTTACTTCTTAGTCAAGAATTTGTGTACATTAATAATATATACTTTTGTATATATATATACTTATCTAACTCATGTTCCTTGATTTTAAATTTTAAATTTTTTTTTGAAGCAAATGAATTAAAGTTTCATTGCCAACAAATTTTATTTTTATTTTTGAGTCATCTATTTGAAACATTTGGGTACAAAAAATCTCCCATACATTTTAAAGTAGACAAGCCTATTACCACCCTAATCAACAATTTGAATATCTCAAGGTCAACCCCAAGACAAGTACATATTTTTTAAAAGTATGCACTTGTTTCATAAATCAAACTTGAGTGGAATTATAATTTTCTGATTAAAATTATAATTTTCATGAATTTTTAAAGTCATCTATTCTAATTTATTCTAAAATTACAAAACCAATAATAGATTGGAGTTATGGACATCCTAACAAACAACTAACCACTCTCCCATGTATTAAGTGTTCACCATTAAAGGATTGACACATTACCCCTTGTTGGCAATAATGCAATGATTCTATCCAAAAATGAATGGATTTGAGGCCCAATGTAGGATGTCAGAATTAGGTAGCTAGGAAAATAGGTTGGCTCACCTTATGGATCCAAGCTTTAGATAAACTTGCAAACCAATGATTTGGAAGAATCGCCAATTAGTTCATTGTTAGCTAGTGGAATTGGAAAAACAACTAATTGCAATTTGAAAACATTAAAAAAATCTAAAGAAAATCTATAAAATCTATATTTAGACTAAAAATAGAGAAAAAAATAGATTTAATATTTGAAAAATGATTCAATATGGGAATTTAAGGAAAATAGCTAGTAAAACTCAAAAAATTATCCCAAACATTGTAGGAGATTGACAAGCAACTACAATGTTACATTGTGATATTTGTTGAATGGTTATTATCTTACAATGTGGATGAGGGTGGGGTGGGGTAATTTGGGCCATTTCAACAATCCAAATAGGGGATTTGGTAGCTTAAGAAATTAAAAAAAAATCTTATTAAAAAATTTATTTTCTTGATTTGTCATTATTTTGACATTTTTTCAATACACTTTTTGACAAAGCAAGTTTCATACTTCTTTTATACTTTTTTCTACCCTTAAATGTCAAAAAATGAGATCATTTTCAACAATCTTTTTGATATATTTCATATTTAAAACAATATCTACTTTTAATAGTGTGAAATTTATTCAATCATAAATTTATAATCCAAAAGATGATAATGGGAACAATAAGAACGTAATATGGTAAAGAATCACTGGGCCTAAAAATACCTATTATAATCTTGAAGAATAGCCAATTGTAACTATGTGAATAGTCAGATCGGAGGAATTTTTTTAGATTTTTTGAAGTATAGTTGCATGTTAATTTTGAGTGTTTTACAAGTGATTTTTGAAGTGTGGATTCCAATTTGATGATTTTGGGTGTACTTTTATCGAATTGGGAGTGCTATTTTATGTGTTGAGTTAGAGTAAGCGTAGTTGAAGAAGATAGCTGAATTGTAAAGTTGATGGATGAAGTTACCAAATTGGAGTGAGTTAAGTCAAGGTAGTTTGGAGAGAAGGATGTAGATGAGACCAGATTGGAGAATTTTACCAAATAGGAAGTGGATTAGTTTGTTAATCAAGAGTGGTAAGGTTTGCATTTTTAATTGGATGAAGTTTTATCCAAGTTGGTAGCTGCAAGTGGTTATGTCATCTCTTTTCCCTCTAGTAAGTGCTTGAGTGTTTCCTATTAGGCTTGGTTCTTTGTCATTTTTCTTTTATCCATTGTTGAGAGAAGGCCAATGCGTGTCCCAACTAGTCAAGCTATGTAGTTTCATTGTTTTTGTGTGTCCAATTTGGTTGTTATTATTGTGTATGTGTGGAGATGAGGAATTTATTTGTGAAATTTATGTGAATGTGCCTGCCAAATTATGAAGATGATCCAATTTGTTATATGTGATTGAGCAAGATTTGTGTGTGTCCTAGTTGGAAAGGATCGGAATCTAAAAAGTTTATGTGAATGGTGTAATTTAAAGACAAAATTGGAGATGTATGCAGTAAGTGCAAAAGTAGTTTGAAGTGATAGAATTTAAGTCAGTTGTATGTTGTTATGTCCTGATTAGAAGATGAATTAAATGAGGATTAAGTGCTTGAAGGTCATTTAAACCAATTCAGGTTGTGTGTGAAAAGTGCAATGGAGTGTTTTAGTTTCAAATTAGTGAATGAGATGGAGAGATTTTACTCAATGGATTAGAAGCAGTTAAATGCAAGTTGGGTAGCTAGAAGTGTGAGATGTGAGATGTAAGAATGATGAGTAGAATGATTAGGAGAAGCAAATTTGTAAGTTGTAACAGTGAATTTGTTCACCAATTCATCTAATATATCTTTCAAATATTTTCACACTAGTCTAACGCAAGATCCTATGGTTGAATATGCAAATAAAAAATTTCTCTTTATGTGATTGAGTCCTTGATGTAGGTGTGTATCTAATTTGTGCAATCTGAAAAAGTGTTGTATGTGTTGTGCCTAATTGGAGAGTCTTGGAAAAATATATGAGATATTTATTGAATCAGGTTTAGATGGGTGGAAAGTAAAATAAGCGAAGTGACAAGTGTAAGCAAGAGTGATTCTAAATTGGTAGAAGAAGATTCCATGGTTCCTAAACAAGGAGACAAGTCCAAGATTGATAAGTGACCAATGCCAAGTTGGAAGCTAAAATGCCCCAATTGAGTAGTTCATTGCAGTAGTATTCTGATTTGGAGAAAAGATTATAAATTCAAGTGGTTAAAGATAAACAATTTGGGAGATTAACTTACCCTTGTAGCCTTTAAGAATGGAGGGTGAAATTTGGCAATTAGTATATCATGTGAAGATAATAAATTGTGATGTGGTTAATGAATGAAGTTCATTATCTTGTTCTATTGGTTGCAATGCCTATTTGGGAATGAATTGGATTCAATCCTATTTTATCAACCTCCTTGGAATAAATTAAATTATTGCTCGGTAAATTCCTATTTGAAAACAAGCTTAACTATAAGCTAATCTTCTAGAATTTTTTGGTAATTAAATTTTTTTATTTATCTAAAACATTTCATTTATTAATTTCTATATCAACCTTATATTGTATGTGTCATATATTCATTATTCCCTCATAAACATCTGCCAAACCATTTCTAAAAATGGGCTCACCAAGGTTATAAAATATTAAAATTAAAATCCAGTGATGAACCAAAGATCAAGATGGATGTATACATATAGAAACATATATATAAATATGGACATGTATACAAATATGTATACAAGTACAGTTATGTATATTGACAAAGATGCATACTATCTCATATCTTTTATTGACCCTATCCCTCCCAAAAGGTTTGGGACGAATCACAATTGTGTTATAAAATATAAGTTATATAAGTTTTTTGAAGTTTGCATCAAAGATTCAATGTGGAGCATAAAGAGTAGAAAGTATCTATTTTGTCAAAATTCCAAAATTATTTGTAGATTTGCTTCAAATGAGTTTTGAAGATTTAGTTTCAAAAATTCATTAGAAATATAATCTATATTTAGTATTTGAAAATTTCTATAATTGTTCAAAATCTTAACTTCAATTGATTTGCAACAAATGATAAAAAAAGATTTAGTAGTGAGAACATCAACACTTTTTTCAAATAATAAACTTTCCAACACTAGGTAAATGCTAAATACTTTGTGCTATTTTTCTTACAATTTTTGTTCGACTATAGCAATCTTAGTTTTAGATACAAAAATTGAAAGTCAACCCAATCTATTTTGCATAGAAAATATAAATCTTTGAAAAAAAAATTTCAACCCAAAAATGTTGCCTAGAGTCCACAAACAACCATAAAATGATTGCTTGGATTTTTTGGGATTATCAACTTGCAATTGAATTCTTGAATTTTTGAAAGATAATTTTATAAATGGATTAGAATGCCTAGCTTCAATTTTATAAATCAAGACTTTGACACTGATTTAATGACTATATGGTGAAAAAATGCAATCCCCCCTCCCCTTGCCCTCCCCCCTCATTTTTTATTTAAAAAAATTTCAGACCATAGATCTTCTCATAGGAAAAAAAATAAAACCAATCTCCAAACTGTTGATCTAAGATACAAATACATATGTGAAAATAGGTATGAATATAGAATATAGAATATAAATTTGGATATTTGTATAGAAGATGTGTACGGATATATGTACAGAAGATGGATATGAATATATATACAAAATACAAATACAAAAATATAATATACATATGGATACAAATACGAATAAGAGTACAAAAGATGTATACATGTACACACTAAAATCCCATATCAATTGTACAACCCCATGTCAATCTCAAATTACAAATTAGGGGTGACGGGATATTTAAGGTTTGGATGAGGTTGGGTTTTGGATTGGGTTTGGTTTGGGTTCATTTGGGTTGGGGAATTTAAGAAAATATTTAATTTAAGTTGGGGGTTAGATTGGAATTTTTTTTTAAATATATTTAATTTGGATGGGGAAGTGGAGTAAACCTTTGCCTTACTATCCACTCAAAAATACAAGGCACAAATGAATATATGTGTCATATATATTCACTACCTTGCTTAGGACTTCAATTTTCATATATTCTCTATCCATTCTAATATGCAAGATAAATGCTTACATGACAGAACTCAAGAAGTTCTTAAACATATTTGTTCTAAATGTTAGCACAACTATAATTGGAAATTTTGTTAAAATAGTGGTATTCCATATGCCATTTTTCCTTTCCTTTCCTTTTTTAAGGTTTAGAGTCTAGGACTAGTATAGATTTCAAAATGCATGGTCTAAATGTAAAAGTATCAAGTATGTAGAATACCACCATTTTAACAAAATTTTGGTTTATACCAATTTTATAGCTTGTTCTATAACATTCTTGGGCAACTCCTTTATGATCCTTGAAAAAGGATCTTTTTTTTTTATTAAACACCCTTACATTCTTAAATAACCAAATCTTTTTCAATACAATCCTACAATACTTTTCTCTACTTTCAATCCTAGATAACAATGGAAATTAGTTTGTTATTCTAAAATTTCTTTTAATATCCATTTTGAAATGTAGTTGTATAAAAAAATGAAGAAATCATTAGGAAGCCGCTTTGCAATGCACAAATTTAGGTGGGAAGAGCCTTCTCAATTCACTAATTGGGCCAAGAATTGCATGATGAACTCAAAAATTTGTCATCATTATCCAATCCATCTCCATGATCTCATAAATTTGGGTGGTTGAGTCTCCTTTAAAATTTTGATGAATTTCTTTTAAGTTTTAATATTTTACTCTTCGCAACAAGATCTAGCACCAAACTACAATGTCATAGCTCCATATAAAATTTCTTTTGAAGTACCAAACTACAATGTCATAGCTTTATGTATTCCAAAAACTCTTTTCTATTAGCAATTGGATTTAAGGTGCAAAGAAAACTTAGAGGTTCAAGACACTAATTAAATGGCCATAAAGCCTATGAAAATTATCAACTTGTTATTTAATTATAAAGATGACCAAAAAAACTAAAATTAAATGTACATGTCCACCTTTTCTTTTCATCACATTAAAGTAGGTTGCCTATGAGATATCTTTCTAAGCACTAATCCAAATTTTCAGTAGGGTTGCACTTCACAAATCATTTTTCAATAAATTTTTTTCAAAAAAAATTCTTGAAAGATGAGAAGAAAGACTCTATATATAATCCACTAGGATTTTACACTTTTTAGACTTTCATTGAAGAAGTTATGAATTTTTAAAGTGGAATTTGGGGTGCTCCAAAAGTGTCCTCGCCTAGAATTGTTCACTTTGTATATATAAATTTTTTCAATATTTATCTTTGTTTTAGGACCTATATATAGAGGAGCACTTTTAGCATGCCAAAGTGCTCCCACCAAAAACAAAACAAAATTAACTATGATATGTTGCATTGGTTGAATGTTTCATAGAATTGTTAACTAGTTCAAACCATTCCCCCTTGGAGATTGGGAGAAGCCCTCTCTAAATGTGTTAGTTGAGAGTCATTGAATGATTGGAAAGTTGCAAAGAATCATTGATTGGCTCCTACATTTTGGAGGAGCTAAAGCCCCCTCGAGCATTGGTCAATAATGTTATGTTGTTGTTTAATGCATTACATTAGAAGCTTGTATGTGATGGAAAACCACAAATATTCATCCAAACTTATCATGTAATTTTGTTTTCAAAGTTGTGTTTATCAAAGGAGTTTGAAAATGAGGCCTATATGGTGAATCACCCATTCCGACTAGAGACCCATGCCTAATCTATAGGGTGCAACCATTTCCAACCAAGAGTAAAACAAATTTCCAACCAAAGTTTGGAATGTGTTGTTTACTCCTTTTCAAGGTTCAAACTAATAAGGTCATGACACATGTCCCAAAGCAATGAGCAAGAAAGTAGAAAGTAGCAAGCAAGAAAGTAGTTCTTGAATGATTGAAATTGGAAGACTCTATATATTGGGTATGGATTCAAACCAACTTTTGGCTTCCAAAATTCATAATAATTTCAATTCAATGAATAAAATTATAAAAAAAAAAATTGCAATCCCCGTGATTTGTATCTTTCTACAAGCATATTTAGGTCTCAAATGGATAGTAGGTGGTCCTTAAATGGACCTCCAAGCCATTGAGAGAATCGAGAGAAAAGTATTATTTATTGCAAGAGTCAATTGTTGGCCTTCATTTACTAAAATCACTTTAGAAGTTGCAAGTGGTCTAATTTTGGAAGACCTAGGGTCACAAATAAGTGCCTACAAGAGTTTTTTTTGAAAATTCATAAGTAATTCAAAAATGATTCAAAAAATATGAAACCACTTGTGTGACGTTCCGCATCCATTTTTCTTTCTCTGAAAAATGATCCAAAAATATTTCTATTCATAGAAACCTTTGAAAAAGGGGGACCCGCTGGTAAATGGTCGCTTTAAGGCCATACTACCTTAATAACATGTGTGGAATCGCTCAAGTGATCGACTTTGAGTGGTGCCATTTGGACACATTCTATTGGAGGAGATGCTGGATCCAATGGCACCTTCCTATCAGAGAGAGCGGTGATTTAATCATTCAAGTGCAAGCTAATTTATTTTGCAACTGCTTTTGCCCAACTGCTGCACATGCCACTTTCAGTATCTGGACAGGGACTCTATATTCTCCCTTTTGCTGCAGGACACGGTGACTGACAGGCCCTGCAACTGAATTACATTCTGACAATCGATAGTTAGGGTGACTTTGAGGCATCGACCATAAGAAGAGTAAGTTAGGTGGCAGAGCCTTCACTGCCAGTCTATCGATCGACGATTCACTGAGTGATCGATCTTTGACTTCTGAGACCATCTGCAAGCTAAGCCTCAGCAAGTTAACGTTGTAAGTTGTAACTTAACATAAGTCTTAGCATAAGCCTTAACTCAAGTACACTCAACTAATATTACGTGTGACTCAAAATCACACTATTTTGAACTATTTCAACTAGCGCGGGTTGAGGAGGTTGAAATATTATTTTCTGTAGTGTACTGTAGTGACTCTAATTTTCTAGGTAACGCTAATTCCCCATGACTATTAGGACAATCAGTGTCTTGCACTACTTGTAGACCCTGCTGCAGCCACCATCATCACACCTCGTCCACATATTTAGTTCATAATTCCCTGCAGGTGCTAAACTAATATATTATATACTTAGGAGCGACCCTCTACTTATTACCTCACAGACACAGATATTTTGTCACAAGTTCACAACCCACATACAGTTTGCTAATTAAATAATTCCAGTTCTAAGTGACACCAGTGGACTAACCTATCACCAACCACACTAATTTCCGCAACTCGATAGCGACTAGGAATAGCGGCCAAGCGTAGATTGACAGAGTACTTGCAATTGCCCCTAAAGTGCAGCTGCGAAGATCAAGAGTAGGTTAACAGCTATCTCCCCAAGCCAGTGATTTAACTGACCACTCACTAAGAAATCTGGCGCCGGTTGGGTAGATTAGTCCACATTGTCAACACCGATCATAACTTCACTCGGAGATCGAGCTGGCTCGTCTTTAAATTGCTCCGTATATATATGTACAGTATATGTTGAGCACCTGGTGGAATCTTCAACTTCAGCTTGCAACTGACCCCAGGACGCAGTCTCGCTACGAGGGGACAAATCCGGGGAGCGAGCCAGCTGCACAAGCTAGAGCAAGAACTGAAAGGATGTTTCATATGAACACTGTACGTGAATTTCTGGAAAAGAGAAGGTACAGTACGCTACACACATGATTTATGCCCAAGGTGATTGTCAATCTTTTTGTACGTGTTCCCATGTGTGTGCATCCCTGAAGCAGGAAAACGATTTTTGTAACCATGGAATGTGCCGGTCTCTAATTGCAGAAAATAGCAAATTTCCGTGAAAGTGACACAATGGCACATTTCAGTGAAATTGGAATAGTTTCAGTCTCTGGAAGCCTAGCTCAGATCTGTACCTGTCTTAGTTGTTGAGCTCCGCGCACTTGAGTTTCACAACTTGCATGAACCACGCCATTGATCACTTTGCGTTTGGCTATGGCGGAGTCAGTGAGCATGCCGTGTGCAGGTTGATGTAACCAGGGCTGGGAGACGACGAACTTCATCAATAGCGTCCTAGCGATCGAGACATTGGTTTGGCCATGGCGCCCATGAGGTGGATCTGCGTGATGTTTGCATTACTATTCCTGGTGGTGCAAGCTGCACAAGCTCAGCAGACTCCGGATTACAACTGCAGTGCCATATCAAGCATGTCGCAGCAAAGTTCCGTCCCGGACAAAGACCCCTGCAGCAACACCACGGCGTACTCCGAGCTCGGCTCCTGTGCGCCCTACATGGCTGGGAACATCACCACGCCCTCGGCGGAGTGTTGCGCCAGCTCTCGCAACATCTGGGCCTCGCATCCGGCGTGTTTTTGCAAAGTCACCTTCTTCTCCAAGTTCCCGGGTGATGGTCCTGCTCTTGCTCGAGCTCGTCCGACGCTCTGTAATATCACTGATGACCTGTGCAGCCAATGTCCTGGAGCCCTGTCACCGTTTCAGTCGGGTAAGAAGCTTGTCAAATTGTTTCCTGAACATCGGACCAAATTGTTTCACCGAATATCAAGTCTGATTGTTTCATGCAGTGATGGAATGGCAAGGTACGAGGTAACGTGAATTGTTATCGAACATAGCGCCTTGTTATGAGAATGGCAATTGCTGTCGCGAGGGATGCGATGCTATTCTCATTGCATACAAGGCTCTACTTTCGTGGTGCCGGATATGGCCTCTTTAATTGTTGGTTCCTGCTCAATCGTACGTGGATTAAACAGATCCTCGACTGTTACATGTTACAGTTAATCCAATGACCTTCGATCTCAAGCCTTTCACCCTAAAATGGACAAGTAATCTTTGAGAGCTGGAAGTGTTGAGAAGGTCGATCGTGGGATATATAGGGTGAAGTCTTATTTTTTTAAATTTAGAGCATACATCTGTACATCTGTACATCCGCTCGTCGTTCGCTCTATTGCTCCTTGGTATGAGAATGGAATTTGCTGTGGTGAGGGATGCTATTCTCGTACCAAGGCTCTTCTTCCGTGGTACCGGAAATGGCCTCAGTAATGGTTGCAAAATTTGCTCAATTGAGGACTAAAAAGGATCCTCGACTGTTACTCTTGTAAGTTGTATCCTTCTCAAGCCTTCCACCCTAGTCGGACTGAATTATTTTTTTTAGAGCTTTCCAGAAGATTTGAGAAGGTCATTGGATATAATGTGAAGTTGCCTTTTTGAATCTAGAATGTCCAAGTTTGTATATTTTGGTTGATGAAAGGGATCGCAAGGCATAATTTTGGTGTGACTGGCCAACTATAGTGAAACATGTAGTTGCTTCTAAACTTGGATTTGACATTATGGATACCATGATTATGGAAAAGAAGAGCAAGGTTTGTGAGATGTACAGTCAGGTAATTGTGCTCTCCATTCCCAATATAATCAGATATAACCATGCTCTCCATATCCAGAACTTCAACAGAAGTAAACAGGCTCCGTGGAGGTTAACAGAAGTAATAAAATAGGCTCCATGGAGGTTATGCTGTTTTTAAATGACGAGTGATTTTGTATTTTGTATGCAGACAATGCCGGTGGACACAAAAGAAAGATCAACACAGCATCTGTTGTCACTATCAGTGTCATTGTCACTCTTGCCATTGTGGGCTGCGTCTGGCTACTCTACTTCTGCAAAAAGAAAGCCCCCTGGAAACCAAAGCCGAGTCCCAGCAAGAACTACGTCCCACAGTTCAACAACGTGTAGCAATATAAATCTGCGTACTCAGCTTTTTCGAAGTTGGAATTTAGTCACTAGGTGAACAAGAGAGTGCAAGTTGGAAAAATTCTAGTCTCTTTTTGAAGCTGGCGTGAATTTAGAGTCCCGTTGTCTGAGAGAGACACCACGCCTGAGACTCGTTTCTAGGACAGGAGGAAGCTTGGAATACAGTGGCAACATTCCTCCTTTCACAACAGTGGGCGTTGGGTGTTTTGGAAGGATTTGAGAAGCAAGAGTTGCCCTACTAGGGTGGGGATCACATATGTATTGTACTGGGTGTGACATGGAACTGGTTGGTGTGCAGAGTATGTATTAGCTTAAGCCATACCGGCCTATGAAAATATTCAGGCAGAGACGTAATTGAATGGACTTTGCGCACTTTTTCCACACACTAAATAATACTAATGTCCATGTTTTTATAGCTAGGCACACAGATGAGTGCACGCACGCACTACATGTCAAAGTGGCCTTCAATATACCTACTTGTGTATTTTTCTAGTGGTTTGTGTGTCATCTGGAAATTCTTGTCATGGTTAGTGGAGTTCAAGAGCTTGATTTCCATATGCAGGATGAACATTGTTGTAGAGTTACAGCGACCATTCATTTTATTGTTCCATTATGTGAACATGTAGATAATTAGAGCACAGGATAGCAGGTGACCGCTTGTGTTTTTTTCAGAAAGAACGGTGTGAATTAAAAGTGAAGGGCAGTGCAATGCCATTTGTTTCAACAACACTGCTTGGCGTAGTCTAACATAGCAACATCCGTAACCATCACCTCTAAAATCTTGGAAAATCTTGGGAAGTGAATAGATGTGATTTCAAAGATGTACTACATCTGAATATCAGTCCATGGTGTTGGTATTAGATGCATTTACAATCAATTCTTTAAAAATTTACAACTTATTTTCACAATGTCCAAATAATACATTTGAAAGTGCATAAAAATTATTTTCTCTTTCCAATAGGTTCCAATAATTTGTTGGATGTATATTAGTAGACGTCATGTCCCCACCCTTAAATTACCGGTTATGGGTGCTGTTACCTTATGTATCCTCTTTACACCCACCGCTTCAAGTTAGTGAGGAGGACCTCCTCCACAAAGGAGGTTTGGAAAAATCTTCCTGCTATAACCTTGGTACGCGGGCCAAGCACTCAACAGTGTGAGGACTTTAATATATCTTCACATGCTTGAATCATGCTTTCTCACAAAAATCAACTTACAGGACAGCAGAGCTTGTCTTGCACACAGACATGGTAAGCTTACTTTCGTGCTCAGTCTGAAGCTGAACTTTTTTTCTTTTTTTAAGAAAAAAATATTTTTAAGTAGAGGCAAATTTGCAGCTGAACTTAGCAGTCCGTGGGTTTTTAATAATAAGCTCAAGGTTCCGGTTAGGTAGGAGGCTCAAAAACCACTCATCTAAGGGTTGCTCTGCCTTTTTCATGTATTTCTTGGGGAATATTTTTAGTTCATTTTTCAAACAAAGAGAAATAGATGCGGAATGTAACACAAGTGGTTTCATATTTTTTGAAGCATTATTGAATTATTTAGGAATTTTCAAACAAATTGTGTCATAGGCACCTAACTTAGCCACATTTGTGACCACTAGTAGGACAGTTCTTGGCATATTGTCTTCATGAGAGGCTAATGCAAAGTAAGTTAACCCTTAAATGGCCCCCCCCCCCAAAAAAAGATACTTTTTTTAAAAATTTAGCACATTTTTGCTTATATCTTTGTACAAAAATATCATTTATCACAATTTCATGAAATTGATCATTAATGAAGGTTGTGTTTTCAACATTCAAGTATTGCATTGAATGAATGAGAATTTAGTTGAACAAAACAGTGCTTGCAAGCCCTCCATTCACTACAAGAGAAAGGGATATTTTAAGTATAGTCCTAATGGTATAGTCCTCTAAATAATGACCTTTAAGTATTTTCATGACATGTATTTTCAATAAAATTTCACTAAAAAGACACCTTAAAGGTTATTATTTTAAAAGACTATACTACTAGGACTATACTTAAAACACCTTTTTTCTTGTAGTGATTCATTATTTAGAATATAAACGTTGGAGCACTTAAGTGTTAAGACCAAGTGTTCAAGAAAGTGGCTAAAATTCCCTCATTTTTTACATAAAATTTGCCTCTACTAAATTTACATGGCAGAATTTTTTTTGAAAAAGAGGATTTGAATAAATTTCAGCTTTGACGAATAGAACGTCGCAAATTTTTTTATTCATCCACCAACCAACTCGCAGTCATCCGTTGCCTCCAATGTGGTAGCTGAACTTTACCCTCAATCGTTGATCCTTCGCCTGAGCAACTACATCTGAACCGTCCGTTTAGCAGAGAAATTATTTGGGCTTAGGATGTTGCAAGGGCATTAACAACTTTTTCTCCTTGCGTAGCAACAATTTAGCAACCCTAATCTTTGCTTAGCATAGCTTGAATCACTGCTGCACATTTATTTATTTGTTTTTGACACAAATGAAAGAATCTGCTGCACATTTATTCTCTCTTCATGTCATGGTGCGATCTGTTGCGGTGTAAGTTGTGGCTCAGGATGAGTACCTTGAGTTTTGGAGGGATTGCAGAATCTGAGAGTCTCAAATCATAATCATTATTGGTGGTACTTTAAAAATATATTATTTGTTTCAAATTTTCAATCCTGCATGCTTTCAATGTTGAGCGTTGTTGTTTGAATTTGCAAGTACCACTTCCTAGAGATTCTTGTGTCGATCTCTTCATTCACTGACTTGTAGAAATGGAGGCTCTAGTTGAGTGAAGGCTATTTGGAGGTTGGAGTGGTGGATGTTGGCGACGGCAAACTTCTTTGCTATGAAAACCCGTGCTCTCTACGTTGTGGTATCTTGCATTTGTTGTATTCATTTTGGACTTATCCTATTGATCTTATTATTCGAGTTGCTTATTGTTGTTGGGTGTTCATGTTGGGGACTTGAAATGTAGGACCGTTTGTAATGGCACCTCACTTGAAGTTACCTAATAACTTGTGCTCTAGGACAATGGTCAGCTTGGGGTATCACTTTTTGGACACACTAATTACCTTATTTTTTTAATTTAAAACCTTCAAAGTTTGGCTATTTTGTTCATTTTGATCAAGTAAAAAGATCCTAATTTCTTTTTACAAATTCTTGCACCTCAATGGGATTAAGATGTATATTCCTAATATTTTTTTTTTAAACTTTAATTTTTGGATCTTTTCATAGAAGTGAGAAAAAATTGCTAAATTTTGAGATTTATAGTGCACAATTTATTAACTTTTTGTTAATAAAATAAATTATTTTATGTATTGGACCACTTAATGTAAGTCATATCCAAAAATGATATTAAAATAAAATTATTTGATATTCCAAATGCTTGTTTTTAAGGATTCTAGGTGCATTGGACAAAACTTATTTTTTTAATAAAAAAATACATTAAAAATTATTAAAATTCTTTAATCGTGACAATTTTTTTTCTTAATACATTACAAGTGCAGGTAGCTAAAACTACATTTTTTGAAATTTCACTTTAATATAATTAAAAGATGGAGTCATTTGACATAGTGCAATGGATTGACATTGTAGTTCGGACAACGTTTTTGGGTCCCCCAAGTAGACCATTGCTCTCTAGTTGCAACAATTATGGTGTGGAAAATTTCCCTTCGGAAATGGAAGTAATTGTTGGTATAACAGCTTGTGCTCTGATTAAGATTTCCTTTAGTTTGCAGACGAGTTCACTCACACTTTAGAAACTTGTTTTTTAGATTCCTTATTTGTTCTTCCGCAATCACACTATCCATTGGAGACAACCGTGGTGTCACTTGAGGCAAAATACAACATCAAGGGGATTTCTATGTGAAGGAATAGGAAGAGAGGGCCTGTGGCCACCAAAGTTTTTTGCACTTCAAAAAAAAAAGTGGCCCCCAAACACAATTACAAGGTGGTGATAAGTTGTATGGGTGTGTAAGTATACTTAAGCAGAAAGTGAATTTGACGCCACTAGCAACTTGCCTAGTATTGTCTATCAAAATTGTAGCACGATCAGTGGGAGAAGGAAGGTGATTGTAGCCAAAGGTGATAACCTTCAAAAAGCATGAGGGGAAGAAGGTGTGCAAGGAAGATATCATGCCCTTCTCCCACCTCAAGAAGGGCGACACCTTCAGTAAGATGGATTGCAAGAATCTCCATTATTGCAAGCTGTAGACTATTTGACAGTGAGGTGGAACATTGGTGGACCAACTCATTGGTAGTGACTTACAAGGCGAGTTCAATCGAAAGGGAGTGTAGTTCTCAACTTTGTTCCAAGTTTTAAGTCACGGTTGTCCTATGTGTGATTACGAATATGAACAATACTTACTGAGGCACCTTAAGGTTAAGAATGTACCCCCAAAACATTGGTTTGAGACTAGTGACTAGGAGATCAGTGAGCACCTACATGGGAGTGTCTTATTGGCTTTGAAGGTCATGGTTCAGTCTACGTGCATCATTTCAATTAGTGCAAACAAAGTCACAACAATTAACAATACATTGTGGCTTGGTATGCATGTTTATTTCAATGGACTCTTGGGAGAGGATTCTGCACCTACTACATTTGTCTTTTGTTTTTGACAAGGGCACAACATACCACTTGACAAATGCAATTTTGTTCTCTTTATTGGGGAAAGAAGGGCTTAGTCGAGAGGATATTGCCTCCAAACTAGTTTGTTTTGGAGCAAATGAGGTAAGCATATTTTAGGGACAAAAAAAAAGGGGTCACGATCCAAATTTGGGAGAATGGACCCCTTTCGTGATTGGCGCAAGCTGCACTAGTCACAAAATAAACCTTGTGGTTGAGACATTGTTGAATTATCTAATGGTTGTATGTTTTGAAGGGCTCTTCTAGTCCATCTATTCATATTTTTGTTGTAGTCACAAGTGGCATTCTAAGCTGCAAAAGCTAGTTGATCTCAAGGACACTAAGGCCAAAAAAATGATGAAGAACATTGAAACTTGTTGGATTTCGATGTGAAATCTAGCACAAAGAATTTAGAGAGAATACAAAGTGTTGTTGGTGAAGATGAGTTTAGATATGTCCCTATTTTTTAGTAAAAAAGCCAATGTTGGGATTGTTAGTGCAGTAGGAATTGCTATCTATCCAAAAAAGCAACAAGTTTATGGTTGTAGTAAAAGTTTGTGAAAAGAAAAGAAATAACAAAGACCTTAGAAACCCTATTCCTACACCTAAACCAACCATGAACTCCAAAAAAACTAGTTTCAACAAACTAACTCTAACTCAACTTCAAACCTCAACCCTTGAACCCTGTCACTTGCAGTAGCACTTGAAAACCTCTCAAGTTTGCCTATTGTGCCCTTTCAAGTTCAAGAGTACAACCCTCACAAGAATATTGCATAAAAGAACAACTTACACAAAAAGAATACAATTCACATGAAAAGAACACAATTCACAAGAAAGAATTCAACATACTATCATCACAGTGAAAATAACAGTATTCAAGCAAAAAGTGATCTCAAGTTTATTGCTTGAAAAAACCAAGTATACAAGAGAGCCCAAAAAAAAACTTGAAAAAAAGAGCCCCCAAAGTAAAAGCAAAACTTTTAAGTACTTGTCAAAGGGACTCAACATTGCAAACAATATGGTTTAAATACCCCTTCCCAAATCCTAATCCCTTCACAAGGCTAGCCACCCAAAACCTAACCTTCTGACGAGGCTAAACCTTGAAGAACTAAACCCCACAATGAAGTTAACCTATTGTCAAGCCTAACCTTCTTACAACTTGGATTCAACTTTAATAAAAGTAGGATGCATAATTCAACTAGTAGACAAACTACATCACAACACCAATAACTTTGATTTGCTTTCAGAAATTGAGATTCTTTTTTTTTTTGGCGTGCTTCATACCTATACTAATTGTGGTCCATTGCTTGATTAAATTGACCCAAGCATGTGAAATTTTTATCCGTGATTTCATGCAATCTATTAAAGTTTGCCAAAATGAGCTTGCCAAGATGTTCATAGAGCCATCCTTAGCATATAATACAGTGGAGCTTTTTCGTTACAACAAGCTTGTGAAACTCAAAAATGCAAATATTCCTTTAGAGTGGAGAGACTTGGACAATGACAGTGGCATCTCGCTCACATTGAATGTTTAATTTAGGGATTACCATAGTCTTTACACGATGCAATGACAAGCAAACTGGGAACCAAATTTTTGTCTTCCAAGAGGACTATAATCACGTACAAGACATCATGAAGCATTAGTTTGTTGGTACATATCTGCATCTTTTCTTCTTTGCTTTGCTTTCATATTGTAGTCTTTATTTCTTCTTTATTGTTTTGAAACTTCATTGCTATTTTGGAACTTACTTTCCATTTTCTTTTGGCCACATTGTCTTTTTGTTTGTAAATTATGCAAGATGAGTGTAACACTTTAGGTTCTAGTGACAATTTCAATTTTCACTTCCTTTTTATTTTTTGGCACATGCTACAGTTGTTTGGAATTGATGCAAGTTTGGTACAAGAATTCAAGTTGAAGGATGGGTTTTGAACTTGACCATTGTGTTCATGTTTTGTTCTTGGTCAATTCTATACTTGTTTTGATTTTGGAAATGATGTAGGTTTTGTCTTGGCATAGACTTGAAGATTTCAATAGCGGTTTCAATTTTTGCTTCTTATTTTTGTGGTCAATCAGATTTGAAAAGCGATTTCAGATTTTGCTTCCTAATTTTTTGGTCACATTGTTGTTGCATCTTTGTTGGTTTAGAAATCATGTTGTATCTTTGTTGGTTGTTAAACTTTAGTTCCACATTTTCTTAGGCAAAGTGTTGGAGTTTGCTTGTCCAAACTAGTCTACTTGCCCAAACTAGTCTACTGAGTTTGAATCTTGTTGTGGTAGGAGGTAGATGCAAATTCGATGAAATGAGCACTAGTTTGGTCTTCCGCTTGTTAGAAGAGGTTTATAGTTCTTGGCCTATCTACTTTCCTTCACCGTTTTCTCATTACTATTGGCCTTTTTTGTTGCAAAGATTGCTCAATCACTTTGTAATGAGCTTGACAGGTGATTTCCTCAACAAAAGTTACTTAATACCTTTGGGATTATCTACCCACAGTATTAGAAACAAGAGGGCATTGAACAAAATTTTCCGCAATACTTAGTTGTACTAAAGAGCTTCTATTGTCATGCCAAATTTTTTTAATGGAAGGAGGCCTTTGATTGATGGTGACAAATCTTATACTACCTTTGGAATGCTCTTAGCTGCTATGCTAGACAACCAATAGGGCCTCTTCAAAATTACAATGAAAGCTAACATTGATGCAACGTGTGTACTACCAATCCATATGAATCAAGTGATAAAGTTGTGGTGTAATCTATCACAGTCACGGCCTTTGGGTAGCCTAATATCAAAGTATTCTAAAGTAGCCGAGATAGAGTATTGCTTTGTCCTGGACTCTGTAGAAGATGAAAGATGTTTCTCAACCTTGAAATTTCTAAAGTCTTGTTAGAAAAAACATTTGGGCAAGCACTTCTCCCTGGTGGTAAGGATGTTCAGGCAAAAGTATTATTCATTAGAAAACTTCCTCTACAAGAAGGCCATAGAGTCTTGGAGGAATGTTGTCAAAATTGGACGTTGTGGGGATGCTTAATCTTCACTTAATTGATTAGTACCTCCTCATTAATGAGTCCTTAGTTTTTATGAGATTATGTTGGTTTTGCAACTCACCTTTTGAAACTTTCCTTGATAAACAACAAATGTGTTGGAATGTGGTTTTTGTTGTATACTTGTATAAGATGAAGAGCTGGACTACGTGCATCATCAACCTCTTTGAGTCTTCAACAACTTTATGTTTCTCTTTACTCTAACTTCAAATGTGTTTTGTATATTTGTCTTATGTATAGGTCCCACTAACACTGCTTACTATAAGCAGGATTCAACTTCCTAGTTAGTGAAACTTAATACTTCTAAGTGTGATTGCAATTGTGCTAAAAATTTGATAAGGAATTGGGCATTCACAGGAATTCTAAAGTCACTTTTGCAATACCATCAAGAAAAATTCGCCATTATTTCACATAATTATATTGCTACTTAGCATTGACAACAACTCCAAATGCCAAAGTAACATGAGTGCTGTAGCAAACTTCCTCATCTATTACAACTCTTCCTCTACCAACAAAAAAAATAATTCATATTTCTACATGTTTGATTTAAATTTATTTGACAATTTCAACCACGGGAATAGCATGTCGCACAAATAGTCCTCTCGACATACACAAATTTAGCCTCTAGACTAATTCTACCAAAACTGTTCTAGAAACATTGGTTAAGACCTATTGTAGCTAAAGGTACGTCCAAACTTAGGCTTTAGAAGGTCTTGGCACAGGAGGATAAAATGGATGCTGGAAAAACGATCTTCTTTTGAAATCCTAGTTATTGACGCAGAGTTTGTGTCATAAATTATTCTTTGACAATGTGTCCAGAATGTGAGGCAGACATTTACACTGAATAGAGGTTTTCCAATAATTAGTTACTATTTAAGATGAAATGCCACCAATATCATACAATGTATTCACACTCTGCTCTCAGTGTCATAGTAGCCATGGGTCCTACTCACCATAGTTTTCTTCATTTGACATCTTCCTATCTAGCTTGTCCAAGTCCCCGAATAGCTTATGTGGGAGGTTGTCATCACAAAGCGACCACAGTTGTATATGGTCAGGGAGTGCCTGTCATTTTTTCTTGTTGTTGTTGCACTAGAGAAATTTGTTGTCTTGTGGGTGCTTCAAATTATGTGAGTAGTTGCATGAGCGGAGCTCTGTGAATTTACCAATTAACAACATTTTTTTCCGAGTGACAACACCCATTTTTGTGCTTGGTGCAGGACTCTATGTTTGTTGCAACCATGTCTCATGTATGCGGTCCAACTCTCCTGCATTGCCAAGTATATCGCTTCTTTGTGAAAGCTCATTACTTTTTTCTATTCAACCCTAACCTGTAATTCCACCAACATAGAGAATCTGCCATTTTTATGTACTATTCAACGTAGCATAGGGTTCACACCATCAGGAATGCTTTACCACTCACTTACAATGTTGTTTGAATTTGAAATATAGATTGTTGTCATAATTCAACTGCGTGGTTTCTTCCATGTTACTTGCCATCATTGATTGCCGTCTTCTTCATCGTAGAGAAAGCACAAGATTTGCAATGCAACTGAAATTGGAATCTTCAATCATACTGCATTGCCTTCTTTGTGTTGAAGAAGGTGAGTATTCGTTGTGTGCAATTTCAGAATCTCTGATGGTGTGTTTTCAAGTTGCAATTTATGTATTTTGAGTGCGCTAGAAATGTTGCTTTCCGCTTGCCTCCCTGGAACATGGTTGACCATTGCCTTCACTGTCATGACGGTGCTGAATTGTAGTTCATATTTTTTTTGAAGCTGAACATTTACAATCACTAGCATTGACATACAGCTTTGGCGTCCATGACAAGTTCAATGTACTTTTTTAAGAGTCCCATGGATTTGTTGATTTTCAGCTCGACCATGTTCTTGATGCTCCTATTTATGTATCGAGCCCTCCAAGAATGCACTGCAGAAGAAATACTGCCGGACAGCGACAACGACTTCTCCAAAACTACAGATGTTCCTAAAACTTCTACTGTTGATGCCAATATAGTGAGTCGTGCAACTTTGCATTCTTTTCGATTGTGGACCGGTTTGGACTAGTACTACTTGACATTGTACAAGCTATCAATGTTGTCCTTCATGCTAAAATTTCTTGGCCTTGTGGTGATGCACTTATAAAAATTGACGCTGATTTCAAACAACTTTGTGGACTCCCAAGAGTAGTCGGCACCACAAATAGGACTCATGTAGCTATCTCAAAACCCAGACAGGGACCAACAAACTACTACTATTTTAAATTCGATGGCAACACACTCATTTGTTAAGTAGTTGTAGACAGTTGCAAAAGATTCTTGGACTTATATCTTAAAATGTCTAGCTCCGCTAACAATGCCCGTGTGCTACAGAGGTCCACTCTCTACACGAAGGCTTCTTTAGGTACGCTCTGGGATCTGGCTATATCATTTTCTAGCTTCACGCCATACCTGCTTGGTGACGTTGGATACTTGTTGCTTCTTTGGCTGATGGTCGCACATCGTGATCATAGACACAT
This sequence comes from Climacium dendroides, assembly GCA_950106755.1. Taxonomy (NCBI): domain Eukaryota; kingdom Viridiplantae; phylum Streptophyta; class Bryopsida; order Hypnales; family Climaciaceae; genus Climacium; species Climacium dendroides. The sequence continues at coordinate 39,596,140 of OX467084.1, forward strand.
GCCTGTTGTAGAGTCTTTGTTTAACAAGAAGTAGTGACGAGGGAGAAGAATAGTAGAGAATGCATTTGCATTATTGAAGCAAACATTTTGAGAATTATTGGTGAAATTTGATTTGCATGTGACATTCCTTCCTTACATCATAACATGCTGTGGTATTCTACACAATCTATTGTTGCGTTAGTCACATACTGATGTAGAGCGATTTTTTCAGGTCCTCCACAATGAAGGTTATAATAATGTTCTTGATGAAAAAGCAGGAATTCATGAAGCTGTTGACATTGTAGCAAATGACAATGGCCTCCTATTGGGATTGCAAAAATGTACCAATTTGGGCCTTCACCTTGTGATGAAATGTGTTCTTTTTGTGTAATGTAAGTGCTTTCTTGTTTGAGCAATTGTAATTTGGAAAATTTGATTTATTGGCATGTGTTTGTGCTTCATTGTAGTAGACAATATAAATTAAAGCACTCACAAGTTTGGAAATGATAAAGCTCTAATTATTTAACTTCAGCTATGGATGCTGCAGTTATACACATGTAATGGAAGTAGTAGCATAAAACTTAGATACAATGAAGCTAATTTAAAAAAAAATTGCAACTCTATTTCATTGATATGTATAAGTCAAAAATGTGTGAAGAGAAACAAAACATACATAAGAATATGCACGAGGGCTAATTTTTGTTGATGTCCTGATTGTTGTCTATATGACAGCCCTAATGTCAAAGCTGGAGAGACTATAGGGACGGCGGTTGGTGACTCTTCGTCACCTCAACTTCAGTTGTAGTGGTTCCTTGTAATGTTAGTATAACAGGTAGTTGATCAATCAAGTTCTGTATAGTGTCTGCCAACAGCTGCTTCAACGCCTCCTTAGTCAATTTTAATGACGAAAATTGCAAACTTGCTTTAAGTACACATGATAGATTAGATAGGCATTGTACAACCTCGCCTTACTTCAAAATAGCAAGCTTGGCATTGTCATTAGCAAATCTGGCATTATCATGGAGTCGCTTGTCGCGTTTCCTCTGATAATCCATTTGCTTTGTAAACAATTTCAATTGAACCTCGATTTTGGATCTTTCTAATTTTCAGCTAGCATTGGCCATATCTTTCATTTGACTTGCCATGACATGTCTAGTTGCTTTGGTAGCCTCAACAATGATATTGTGTCCACTCAAATTCTTCTGCCGAACACTAGTACTTCCTAATCGACAAGCCACAATATTATCAATTGTATCACTAGAACTCAACAGGTGTGATGTAACACTTGCTGGCAAACAAGTGAAGTGTTGAGGAGCTAGGCTACAAGTCAGTATTGGGCTACTAAAATGGACATTTGCCGTTGCTTATTGTCGTCCTTTGTTGGGTGACAGAATGAGAGAAAATGCATTAGAAGACTGAGGAGCGTTGGAGTTGTGTGGCACACTCAAGTTGTTATGAGCGCCATCTTCAACATTTGATTCAACATGCATTGCATCCTCACTGTCATGGTCAATGTGGCCATCTGTCTCCATGTCTTTGACATTGTCTACTTGAGCATGAAAATTGTTGTTGTTGTTGTTGTTGGAAAGGTCACAGGTAAGTAGAGGTGTCATGCTTGGTCGCTAACCGTACCACTGGTGGATGCCAAAAAAACTCGTGAGGAAAGGAACAAAGAAGACATTCTGCTTTGCATTGTGCGTAGTTCATGTTCCAATAGTTTGTAGAGTTGACGCCAGTTCTAGCAAAGTAATCAGCTAACCGCTTGTAATTTGGAATCAATTGATTCCATTTTTTCTTGCAAACGGGGCCGTCGTGGAAACATGGGAAAAACCTAGATCTCATGACATGGACATTGATGCACTACCACTTACTAGAATCAACATGCATGAGATCACAACCATCCATAGCTTTAGACTCTTGGTAATGCAATTACCGCTTCACTTGAATGAATACAACTATCTCTGCACTTTGCCAACTCGGTCCTTGGACTTTCCACCGTCCCTTGGATGTACTAGGTGTGGCAATAGTGTTTACAATGTCGAATGTAATTGTTAAGTTGCTAGCTAGTGGAGCTTGGCTACAAAGACTGTATATGAAGTCATATCTGTTTGTTGCACATTGCATAGAAGAGGTTGTGAACTGCTAATCTGTCAGCAGAGGCAAAGAAAATTTTTGGATACATCATGCATTCAAAAGAAATGTGTACTAACATGAATGACAGACGCATGCAACAATGTGAAATAGAGAGGGATTAATTTCAAGAGTTTATTGTCCACTGATTTGGCTGTGAATGTTATTGCAGGTCAAATAGGTGCACGGTGTTGGTAACCTACAAATACATTGTGCACATGAAGATGTCAAAAAGTGTTTTCGATTCACAAATTCAACCATGTGTGGCCTTGCATACGCAATGCAAGTGAATTATCGACATGAAATGAAGGTGTCGTGGAGAAATGTACCTTCGAAGATGGCTACTTGCACATCGTGTGTGTGACTTTCTCCATTTTCCCCGATGTACATCTCAAGTCATTGATACTACAGTCGATGTGCTACAACTATGTGATCTGGACTTGCACTAATTCTCAGCATGACAAGGAGAACATACATGTAGATTGAACTACGGTGAATGACGTACAAAAACTGATCAAAGATCCTCCCAAAATTGCTTCGTGAACTATACCACTGAAAGTATCGAAAATTCTGAGAGTGATTGGAGCTTCACGTAAGCTTGGCTTTATATAATCAGTGTTACGGTGTTTGTTAGAGAAGCTATCGATTATCAATTTACTAACCTACGATGTTACAAAGATTTGCCACTAGGTTTGGAATAGCAAGGGCCTTTGTTGTGAAAGTACTTTGTAAGTAGTATCTATTTCCCTAAAACACCCTAAATAATATTAAACCTACCCTAAAACTTCCCTTTTCCCAAACCCCTATCCTACAATTTCTACTATACCCTATAAATTATTATACCTAGTTTTGGTTTAGCATAATTCTTGGACAATAGTTTCAAATAACTTGAAACTTTGTGTTACAATGTAGATCAACTATCTAACTAATCGTTTACCAAATTTCATCACATTTTAAAGTATTGTACAACTTTGGTAGACATTTTTCTACTATTGACTTTTTACCCTTCCCACTATACTCTAAATATTGCCATAGCTAACTTTGATTTAGCAAACTTTTGAACAATAGTTTCAAAAAATTTGAAACTTTGCCACAATATAAATCGACTAAACAACTATTCACTCACAGAATTTCATTACATTTTAAGATACTTTCCAACTTTGGTGGACATTTTCCTACTACTGACTTCCTAATCCTTCACTGCCTCTTCAACTCGATTGCATTTTGATGTATAACTCCTAGATCCTAAGTTTATTGAAGTTAAAATTGTAATGAAAGTTAGAAAATAAGATAAAAAGATACCCTCAAAGTTTCGTTTCCATTACACAAGATCTCAATAAGAATAAGCTCCTCAAAAACGTCCTCCTTGGCTACTTTTGAATCCAAACACCTCCACTTCAAAGCCTCATAACTTTCTCTCTATAATAGATTTAAATTTGAAACTTGGCATCACAGTAGATGAAGTACTTAAAAACTCAAATCCGAAAGTTTGTATTCATTCATCACTTAAACAAAATGCAACACAAGAATCCCTCAAACCAATGCTCCTTTTAACATAAAATCACAACTCCAAGTGCCTCTTACATAGCCCACACACCCCAAAACAAGAAAGAACGACAAAGAACCAATCCTTGCCTCAAGTAGCAACCTCAAATCCCAAGACAGCTAGCTGTTGACTAACCCTAACCCCACTAACCTAAGTATCAACTACTAACCAACCGATTATTAATCAGCTTCTACAAAATAAATTAACACAAGCTCAACACCAAGCTACTAACATCAAGCTTCTAATACTAAGCCTTTAATACCAAGCTACTAACACTAAGTTTTTAACCCAAGCTACTAATACTAAACAACTAAAAATACTAAACAAATTTTTGCTAAAAAATAAAGGTGTCCTTTCAACTACTAGACGGCCCACATCACAACATCGAAATATAAGGGTGGCCAATGTATGCAATGGTGGGCTCCTAGTGCTAAGTTAGTCATAAAAGAAGGCATAATCAACCCACTCAAGTTAATCATGACATCCAATACGTTCAATAGTCCCTCCGTTCGTTTAATAAAGTCCAATAAAGTCAACTTTAAATTTGACTTTCAAATAACTTTCAAATAAAACACTTTCTCTTTCCAAGTTTAGATTGGAAAGAGAAAGTGTTTTATTTTGTTGAAGTGTCTCAAGTGAATTAACACTTGTTATATTTTAAATTTTGAGTCATACTTGAAATGAGATTTCTATGAACATTCAGCTTTGAAAAAGGCCTTATTAGACATGTTTAAACCAACAAATTGTCATACGACATACAACGTCAGACCAACAACACGACACTTGAACCTTAAAATGTGTCCGACAAGACAACTTTGACAAGAAGCAGTTATACTATTTGTTCATCTACATTTCACCCAAATTATGGTACAATTAGTAATGTAGTGCAGCTCAAGCTACTTAAAATATAGGAACTCCGTTGCAAACACATAACCATGTAAGCACCTCTGTGACCGCTCTTCTGATGGGACACATCAGTTTCTATATTGGATTGGTAATCTCGAATGTGCGCATGTGTGAATGGTCGTTGGATTTTCCTTTTATTAGGGCTAGCTATTTCTCAATTTAATGCCAAGTTTGGACGTACCTTAAACCACTTGGGATGTTATCTAGATATTTTGCAATGCTAGACAATCATTAAGCCTTGATCCATATGAAGGATTATTTAGTTGTCAATTTGCCATTGAAATTTGAGATTGCTCACTAGTTGGCCTTAGGTGCCAAAATTTCTCAGCTTATATTTCCACTGAATTTCAAACATAAAATATGGTATAACCACTTTTAGAAATTAGATTGTAAGATCTAGGCACAAATTAATGACTGAGATCACATATTCAAAGAAGCAAACAATGAATGACTAAAGTTAGTAGCGAGCCAATATAACTTACATGATACATTGGATCATTCACCACCAAAGGAGTGACATGCAAGGGATGAGAAGAGGGATTACAAGAAAGTGCAAAAAAATTGCAACTATTTCACCTATTATCACTTCTTTTTGGTAAAGATTTGTAACATTTTAAAAAAATTATTGATGAGCACCCTTTCAATTGGCATGAAAAGGAATTGATGACTCTATGTGGATGGCATATTGTACAATTGAGAGCTCCTTGAGTCAATGAATTGTCATCTTCAATTGTTAGAGTTCATCAAAGCTTAAATTTTGTTTCATTAGCTAAATAAGGATTGTTTTACACCTAAAGGTTGAGCCAAATTCCCCTACAAACATTCGAATAAAATTTCAATTCCTCTTAGTCTAGAGGCCATCCTCAACTACTCATTAGAATGAGATTATAATAGGGGCCAATTCTCCCACATGTAATATACTTTAGGGGCAAGATACCGAGTTAGTTCAATAAAATCTATAAAGAAAGAAAGAGAGAGAAAAAGGGTGGAAATTTTTAGGGTTGCTTTATACCTAGAGGCTAGGCCAATTCCCCTTAAGGTTGATTGTACAACATCCAATGAATCTAATTTATTAAAAAAATAATATTTTATAAAAAGATTTTAAAAAATTGAAATCTAACATTGGCCCTTAGGCCTAGAAGTGGCCTCCCATTTTTGGTGCACCCAATTTAGTGAACTTGGGACATTTCAAATCATGTCTTTTTTAATAAAAAAATCATTTCATCAGATTAGCTTAGCTTGTAGGTGTAAAGGGGTTGGGACCAATTTTAGAATTTTGTCCAATCACAGGTGAGGATTCTTGGCATTTGACATAGCAAATTGCCCCCCTTCTAGGTATAAAGCGGCCCTAAAGTATGGTTTACCTCCAAACAATTAAGATAGACATGCTAATCACCGCATATACAGACTTCTTGTAAATAAATTTCAAGTTTGTTTTCCTTGAAATTTGGTGCATTGAATCCATGTTGAGTGTAGACTTTGGTGATAATAAAATTGAGCTATGAAATCATATGATTTTGACGCAATTGTAAATCTTGTGAAGAAAAGTCTGATTTTTATTTTCAAGAATTGAATAGTCCTTCACCACACAAGATGTGGTGGTTGGAAAAAGCATTCCCTCAACGTTTGGTAAATGTGCACTTCATTGTCACGGACATCCAAGAACATAGTAGAAATTATTAGCATCTTCTAAAAACTTCTATAGTATTCTAGAAACTTCTATAATACTTTAGAAACTTTTATAGTATTCTAGAAACTTTTATAGTCTTTTGGAAGTTTCTAGAATCTTCTAGAAGTCAACTTTAGCCAGCAAGTAGTAGAAATGACTTGACCTATGTCAACTACTTTGACTTTAATAGTGGAATTACTTGCTCAAGGTTACGATTCAAGTATGTCGGCAGTGAAAGAGCCAAGATGTCATGCCCCTATCTACTTGGGGTGCCCAACGAACCTTAGTGCACAAGGGGGGACCTTGGGAGTGACTTCCCAAGCCTTGCAATAGACTAGGTAGGGAGAATGGAGAGACTCCCAATCAAACAGGGCGCAATGGCGCCCTAGTTTTGAAGAGGACATGAGAGTGTCATACATTCTTGGAAAGCTCTTGACAATACGCTTCTAATGGCGCAAAGAACGCTCAATTTGGAGTTGTGAGCTAAAAGTTATGGCCGCTCAAAGTGGATTGTGTCCCGGGGGCGCCGGGACGCTTGAGGGCTAGGTGTGAGGGGTTCCCAATGAATCCCACAAGAAAGTATGGCATATGGCATATCATTGGAAATCTATGAACACAAGGAACCTAGAATGACAAGCATTACGAGGTTCTAAGACATGAGTCAAAAGTTATGGCCAAAAGAAGAGCCGTGGTGAAGGCGTGACGCCTCCCCTGGTGCATCCGAATCTTTAGAGGGCCATAACTTTGCGAGAACTTATCCAAATGAGACGAGTGAGCAGTCCATCGGCATCTACTCGTCGCGCAGATGTCTAAAATGGGCTCTCATGTTGTATTTGGAGCTAGTAGCGCAAAGTTACGCCGGTTGGAAGTTCGGGAGTTCAAACAGTGACGTAACTTGGCGATTTGGGTTGGAAGTGGGTGGTCTTCCACAACCCAAGGTTATCTAAGGACTTCCTTCGACCTAGGACGGGGGGGTCTGCCGAATACCACAGAGAGTACTATAGGAGGGATTGGTCTCCCTCCTCCCTCCCTCTTGAAGCCTTCATGAATCCCGGTGACTCATGGTTGGTGGTGGTGACTTCACCACCACTTCAAGGCACCATGGGACACTTGTGTGTGTCCCGTGGCATCGGTTGGGTGGAGTCCCGCTCCTAGCTAGGCCTCCTTAGATGTGTCCCGAATTGTGAGCGCCGGTTACCTCTAGTGGATGAGTAGCAAATACAAAATGGGCTAACATGGAGTGGGATGATACTCAAGGGCGGTTAGGACCCATGGTGGTGAGTAGTGCCACCATGGGTCCTTGCACATTAAGGTGAAAGTTCCGCCCCATGTTACTAAGTGACATGCTCGGTGTCACGATGGGAATGTGTGCTAGTAGTCCTGGTGACTAGGACTTGGCAAATGAGTTGGAAATGGGGACTAACACTGTGGGTGCTTGGCATGTGCAGTGTTAGGCAATTGGTGACCAAGTGACGTTGTTAGTGGATTGAGGTGAACCTAGGGAGCTGCTAGAAGCTGTTAGGTATCATTTGGGTCGCGACACAAGAATTAGTCTTCCTGAAAAGTTTGATGGTTCTCGTTCAAAATTTCAAGGATTCATAAATCAAGTCCAACTCATCGTTCCTCTTCAACCTCAATGGTATCCTACGGACAAATCAGGAGTGGATTTAGTTGGAACTCTACTCATTGGATAAGCCTTGTCTTGGTTCGCACCACTTTTCAAAAGAAGGTCACCTATTCTAAGCAACTTCGATACATTTTTAGCAGCATTTGCTGAAGCATTTGGAGAATATGATAAGAACCGTTGGACAACAACCAAGATTCATACTTTACGACAAGGATCACACTCAGTTTCATTATATGCGTTCGAATTTTGACAACTTGCTTACGATATCAATTGGGGCGAAGAATCAATTATGAGCCAATTTCAATGGAACTTACAAGACGACTTGAAAGACTTACTACTATTGTTTCCTAATCCTCAAACGTTAAACAAAGCAATAAGTCAAGTCGTGAAATGCGACAATCGATTATTTCAAAGGTGTCAAAACCATCAGTCTTGAATTACACCAACACTTTAGGCATCAATAGCTAAAGCAATACATATGACAAGCATACCTTCTCTACGACCAAAAGACATGCAAATTGATGCAGTACGATTTGAACCACTCACCGCACAAGAGAAGAAACGATGTTTTAATGAAGGCTTATGTCTATATTGTAGAGAAGTTGGCCACAAAGCACTCAATTGCCACAAAAAGCATAAACAACAACCTTTGAAGACAAGAAGTATATAAGTGATGGAAAACGAGAATGCTCAGCCACAATAGGAACTGTGTGGCTTGAATCTTCTGTTGTACAGACAAACTCAAGTCCTCATTTTTTTTCTCAGCCTTTTCAATACTTTATTATACCCATACATTTTGGTCCTAATAAGAAATTTCGAATTCAGGCCCTTTTGGACTCAAGCGCCTCAGCTTGTTTTGTAGATGAGGAATTTGCAAAAAATCACAAAATTTCACTCATCAAGAAACAAATTCATGTACATATGGAAACTATTGATGGTCGAGCTTGATCATCAAGAGATATTACACATGAAACCAAGCCACTAGAAGTTTCATTTGCAAGACATAAAAGTACAATTACATTTAATGTGATCAGAACTCCATCCAATCCTTTGATCTTAGGACTATCATGGCTCAAAAAATATATTCTAGTTATAGATTGGAAGTCGCAAAGCCTATCATTCACATCAAGAGTTTCTACACCAAAATCTTCCAATGCCCTCAAGCACCAAACCCATACTTGTTGAAGTGAGAGCCTTCATGAAAGTAACAAAAAATGGTGATTCTTATATTATCTATGCAACTCCAATGTGTGAAAAAGACAATAGTTCATTAAATATTCCAATTCAATATCAAAAATTCAGCGACGTATTTGAAAAGACAAATTCGGATATTTTACTAGAACACCAACTATATGATTGCGCCATTGATCTTGAAGACGGAGCCCAGCCACCATTTGGTTCAATTTACAATCTATTACAAAATGAACTCTCAATGTTAAGAAAATATATTGACGAGAATCTGGCAAAAAACTTCATTTGGCATTCTAAATCTCTAATAGGAGTGCCAATACTCTTTATGAAGAAAAAAGATGGCTCCTTACGAATGTGCATAAACTATTGTGGCTTGAACAAGATAACAATGAAAAATTAGTACCCGTTGCCATTAACATCTGAACTTCTTGATCAACTTGGTCAAGTCAAAATCTACACCAAGATCGATCTTCGTAGAGCATATAACTTGGTATGTATCAAAATTGGAGATGAATGAAATATGGCATTCTGAACAAGATATGAGCATTTCGAATACAATGTTATGTCTTCAGACTTACAAATACACCAGCCATCTTTCAACATCTTATGAACGATATTTTTCGCGAATTTTTGGATCAGTTTGTTATATATTATCTCGATGACATCCTTATTTATTCCAAGAATGTTGAAGAGCACAAATAACATGTGAAGCTTGAATTACAAAAGCTATGAGATGTTGGATTATATGCCAAATTGGAAAAATGTGTATTCCATCAACCTCAAGTGGAATTTCTCGGATACATCATCTCCAATGAAGGATTATTGATGGATTCAAAGAAGATTCAAACTATCATAGAATGGAAAACTCCTCGAACAATGTGCAATGTACAATGTTTTCTTGGATTTGTAAACTTCTATCGGATCTTCATCAAAAACTATTCTCAGATAGCAACTCCATTGATTCGGCTAACATGCAAAGACAAGCTCAATTGGGATCCTGAAGTAAAGAAAGCATTTGAACAGCTGAAAACTACATTTATAACAACCCCAATTCTAATCCATCTAGACTTTTTCAAACTATTTTATATGGAAATGAATGCCTCAGACTTTGCATCGGAAGCAGTATTTTCTCTCAAATACAAGAAGAAGGAAGACTTCACCCAATAGCATTTTATTCAAGAAAATTTTCAACTGCCGAAATCAATTACAAGATTTATGATAAGAAATTTCTTGCTATTATTGACTCGTTTCAAGAATGGCGCCACTTATTGGAAGGGGCATTACATCAAGTGACTATATATACAAATCATACAAATCTTGAGTATTTCATGTCTGCCCAAGTCTTAAATCGACATCAAGCTCGTTGGAACATGTCATTATCTCGTTTCAACTTCATCATTACGTATCGTCCTAGAAAACTATAAAGACTATCAGATGCCTTATCTCGGAAATCATACTTGGTACCTAAAAAAAGAAAAGCAGCATACGACCAACAACAAACAATTCTTCTTAACCCTGAACAATTCAAGCTTTATATAACAACTATGGCACTGCCAATTGATTCCTCGTTTCTTGACCAAGTTCGTACAACATCAAAGGCAGATCCTCTAATTCTTGATATCAAGCAACGCTCTTATTGTGGTAATGACAACTTCAAGTTATTAGACAACCTCTTGTATTTTGAAAAATGTTTATACATTCTAAAAGGTCCTTCACGTCTTCAAGTTCTTCAAACTCAACACGATTTTCCTGTTGCTAAACACTTTGGATTCAATAAGACATTGGAACTTGTGTCTCAAGATTTCTGATGGCCTCAAATGTAGAAGGCTGTTAAATACTTCGTACTTTCATGTGACACCTATTCAAGATTCAAAAATCTAAGACATCGACCACATGAACTTCTCCAACCGTTACCAATTTTGAAACGGCTATGGTCTTCAATTTTCATGGACTTTATTACAGATTTATCTCCATCAGCATCTTTTGATTCCATCTACGTGACTATAGATCGTCTTACAAAGATGGCTCATTTTTTTCATGTTCAAAAATAATCACTAGTGAAAAAACAACAAGGCTATTTTTTAACACTATCTATCGATATCATAGCTTACCCAATGATATTGTATTTGATTGATGACTGCAATTCATCTCCAAATTTTGGAAGTCTCTTTTTGAAACCTTAAAGGTAGATATTAATCTTTCTTCTGTCATTCATCCTCAAACTGATGGACAAACAGAACATATAAATCAAATACTAGAGCAATATCTACGTTGTACCATCAACTACCAACAAGATGATTTGACTTCATACTTAACCTTGGTGAAATTTGTGTACAATAATATTGTCCATACTTTTACTCGTCAAACGCCATTCTACGTCAACTATGGATATCATCCCAAATTTGATTTACTCAATGTTTCACAGATGGACAATCCAACAGTCCAAAATTTAACTTTGAGGCTATCAGAAATTCAAGAAATACTAAAATTCCATCTTCAAGAAACTTAAAAACGTTATTACACATCAACAAATGCGTTGCACAAGAAATCACCTCCATTTCAAGTTGGTGACAATGTCTAGCTTCTTTGACGCAACATCAAGACCACTTGACCATGCGACAAATTGAATTATTGGCGACTAGGACCATTTCCTATAGTCAAACAAATCAATCATATTGCTTACCGTTTAGAGCTTCCAATAGTTATGAAAATACATCCAATCTTTTATGTTTCTCTTCTTGAGCCATACAAAGAGTCAAATTTGCTTAGACAAAATCAATTGCCATCGCCTTTCATTAACATTGACAACCATGCAGAATATGAGGTGGAAAAAGTGCTTGATTCACAACATCGATGTGGCAAATTAGAGTATCTTGTGCATTGGCGTGGCTACGATATTAATGAAAAAACGTGGGAAGCAGCAACAAATTTAATCAATGCACCGCAAAAGGTATATGAGTTTCATCAACTCTATCCTGATAATCCGCAGCCTAACTAATCAATAGTTTTTCTAAAAAGCTTTCTCTTCTGAAGCTTAATATAAAGAGGGAAGAGTCAATATAGAAACATTCACTCCAAAACTTCAATAGTTCATAGTCAAGAATCATAGCGTCTCCAATATATCAAATTGGAAGGATTTTAGAGACTCTTTAGAACCTGAGCTTGAGCTTTCTATATCACAATTACCAGATCAACTTTTGCAATCTTTAGCTCCTTCAACACCACAATCTCAAGATGAAGGCGGATTGTCAGAGTAGTATAAATGGCCTTGAATTGATCAACCATAGCATAGTCATCTTCAATTCGACGCTCAAGCTCTAGTGATTCTATTGTAGTTGAAAATTTTGAACTTGACGGTCTGAAATTAACCTTCCAAGGTAGTTTCAAAGGTCCCAATATAGAATAGTATCTTGGGTTTCGTCCCGTAGAAAGAAATCAAGGTCACAATCAATAGATGAATGGCCCTATCCACCTTTTATCAAGAGATCAACGTATAGCTTATGTTGCAAATACTCTTTGTCATATTCTTAATTTCTTGCAGATGTAAAGTATAGATTACTTATACTCCTCTTAGAACTCGTCACTAGAAGAGGAGGTGATGTCACAAACATCCAAAAACATAGTAGAAATTATTAGCAACTTTTAGAGACTTCTATAGTATTCTAAAAACTTCTCTAGTCTTTTTGAAGTTTCCAGAGTCTTCTGGAAACTTCTACACTCTTCTAGTAGTTTCCATAGACTTTTGAAAGCTTCTATAGTCTTTTGAAAGCTTCCATAACCTTTTGGAGGTTTTCATAGAAGCCTAGGTGCTTTTATAGAGTTCTAGAAGCTTCCATAGAAGCCTGGGGGCTTCCATAGAGTTCTAAAAGAACCTCTTAGATAATAGTATATAAGGAATTGAGACTAAGGTAGTCCTCAGTCTCAACAATACATATCTTGAGTGTTACTTTCTTGCTTCAAGCTTCAACCTTGTACTTCTCTTGATTATAATAGCAATCTTGTTCGAGAGACTTATCTTGTCTTGTTCTCCTTACCGTCCGTAGTATCAATGTGAGAAGTATTCGGTTCTAGAGAGTGTACATGATTAATATATTGTAGTATGGGAACTATTGCAGCCTTTGTGAATTTTTTGTTTTTTATGTTAACTTTCTCGATTTTTAATAGTACTACGGCATTTTGAGGTTAATACTCTATAGTTACTGAATAGTATGGATTTTATTTGGGTTTCATCAATAGTGTTGGTCAATGGGATGAAAGGGGTATCATCAATGGTAGCGGTTAGGAGTTGGTTGATTGAATCAGGTGAAGACCAATTGTTCGTGGAAGTTGCCGCCCAGTCTGGAAGGTGAAGTCCAAAGCTCCTACGTGGTGGTACAGCCAGCAGTGTTTTCGTGAGCGATTGATAGTTTTTGAGTGCGTTAGTACGTGTGTGTGTGTGGAGTGATCTATAGTGTGTCTGTGCAACAGTGTGCGTGATGAGTAACAAGGATTCTATAGTTCGGATGTTAAGTTTTGATTGTACTGAATCAATAGTTTTTTTCATATGGAGCGAAACTAAGTGATGGAGCAGTGAAAAACAATTGTAAATTTTACATGAAAATATCATGCGGAGATTATTCAATTGTGTGTTGTGATGAATGGAGATCAATCTGTATGTGCTGAGCCTTGTAATTTTCTATTGTGTCGTAATTGTGATTAGGAGTGATTGAATGTATCAGAATCATGCTTATCAATTGTATATGTGTTGCTATGCCAAAAATTGATTCTATAGCTTTTATTCAGTGAAGAATTTCTATGGCAGTGATGGAATGTGAATGCTTGTCTATGTGGGGCTGTTGATTGTTTTATCAATTGTGTATAGGCTGGATTGAAGTATGCAATCTATAGTGAACTTGTGAATAATTGTATGTATCAAAGCTATAGATTCCACTATTTGAATAAGTCAATTTAATGAGAGCAAGTGTATTGAATGTATGAATGCAATAGTTGAACGGGAAATCCATAGCAATACGCTGATCTAGTGAGATCGTTTCTATAGTGGCTGTGGGGTTACTTCAAGAGATCAATAGAGCTTGTAGACTGAGCAACGTTGCAATGGATAGAGAACAATTTAAATTAAAAGGGAAAGAAGTGTAAATATTGTTGTCAATCCTACAGTATGGATGAGAAGTGTGAGACTAAGAAAGATGTGATGGTGAAAGAAAATGAAAAGAAAAGTTCGATTGGAGAAAAGCTGGAAGAAGCTGTGAAGGCAAAACAATAGTTGTTGTACCAACATTGGAAAGTCAATAGTACTAGTGCAGTTGGCGGAGTTAATGATAGATTAAAGTTGAATCAATAGATTCATAATCAATTGATAAGTTCCCGACTATTGCCTAAATTATAATAAAAATAATAGTCTATCTATTGCACTGGATATGTTTAGGAATTGTCCAAAATCTTCAATGGTGCACAACCTTGGGATTGATTAAATCTCCTTATAGAAAATTACCATTGGTTTTTACTCCTCCCTGAGAACGAACTTAAACTATAGGAATTCCTCAATGGTTCATCCATTGTAGAAAACCAACCTACATATATCTACCATAGCTGTTGGCAATGCCACTTTTTTTCAAGCCACATCCAATAGAACTTCTTTAAATTAATAGATCTAAACCAATGTTCAAGGTCCTCATGCTCAAAAAATTTCAAAGAATTTTTTTGATGTATATGTTTGAGATTGGATCTAATACAAGACCAGGCAATCAATACTCTATCACTTTAGAGAGGTCATTGCCTTAGAGCATCCCCATCCGTCTTGCAAAACGGATGACTTTTTAAGAGGGAAGGCTTGCAAGCTGGAGGTGGCTTGCATATTGGGGCCATTTTGCAAGCCCCCCTCCGGCTTGCAAAACAATAAAGGACAAGAAGTGGTCCCCCTTTTGAAACCTCTCACTCAATCATAAAAGAACTTGATATTATCAAAACTGAAAATGAGCATTACAAAAATAATTTAACAACACAGAACCTCACTAGTTGGCCTCCCAACCTGCAATTTGCAACCAATGAGGCTCACTGCCCCTTGGCCTACAAAATGGAAGGCCTAACATTTTGCCAGCCACATTTTTGCAGAACAGGTGGACATGCTCTTAGAGAAGTTCAATTGTATGTTCATTCTCACAAACTACAATTTCATATGATTGAGATATCGAAGGCTATTTCAGAGTTTGAGCATTGCAAGCAAAAGATGAATGACTGAATGGGGTGTGGCCAAATCAGCCACGTCCAAAACTTCCAAATCAGCGAAGTTTCCGTCTGTAGGCCGTCGGTGGTCAAAAGCGCCATATTCCGCAGTGTATAGTTGCATAGTGCATACAAATAAGCTAAGTTAAGCTTCGTTTGCCGGTGTCAGGGGCTGGTTGTCGGCTAAGTACGAATGACGTTGTCAGTCTCCATGTTAAACCAACACCTGTTGCAGAGTGGCAGAGGGGATGACAAGCGAAGCTTCCGGGTTGATTCGTCACAAACTTCCTCGTAGGTTCATCGCCGTGAACAAAATCTGGTTTCTGCTGACCCACTCCCTGGTATCATCCCCTTTGGATTCTCTGATTGAAACGGAATGAAGAGGAGAAGAGAAGACGGAGCAATGTTCAGTTGGACTGAAAGATCATTGGGAATGAAGAGTCTGTCTGCTTGCCACGGTAGTTCACTCGTTCACACCATGTGAACAAGTAGGTAGCAAGAGCTACTGAGGTGGGTAACCCCCAAACCGTCACTTTCTGCTACTGTGCCTAGTTACAAGGGCTCATATTTTCATATTTTCTAATTGGCAAGTGAAAAGAGGTTCCAATGCACCAAAGAATATGACATTTGGATCCTGTATGTAGAAGTTAGGAAGGGTCAAAGTTCTTTTTAGTAGATGTTCTTGAAATTGTTTCTTCAACAAATGTACACATTGTGATGATGGCAGTTTTAGGCAAGGGGCAATTTTTTTTTAAACAAATGAAACGGGATTTCATTGCAAATAAAAAGAGACAAATAGGTCATCTACAAGTAGGCAAGGGGCAATTTTATTTGTAACAACATTAGTGCAAAGAATCAACATCAAGAAAGATACAGTCTCATTTGAGACGCACCAAATAGATCCTTGGAAGGTTTTGGCATACCTGGCTCAAATTGGAGGAGAGCCCCATTGCCCACACTTCAAGTGTGAAATTTGTTCTTGCCTCTTCAAATTCAACTCTTGAGATGCCAAGGTCGAGGCTTTTGAGAAATCCCAACACATACAAAGTGCAATGCATAGTTGGAGTTGAAAATCAAGGCAATTTCTAACTATATATGCATTCATTGTTGGAATTTGTACATGCAAGAGTGACAAAGGAGAAGGCTAAATGACTTGGAGTCATGGTCCAAGTTTAGGGAGAACACTTGGGAGATAACCTGGAAAGGCCATAGTGGAGACTAAAGATTCTAATTCCATGTCTAAGTAACACAATTGGAGCTTGCTAGCAAAGCCTTGAAGTGTCAAATATGAAAGCCACTGGTGGAGACAAATGCTCTAATAAGAATTTCTGCAAGCTACATAACAAGGTTTGCCTTACAAACTATGAGAAAAACGTTTGGAAGATAATGAAACATTGTTTAAAGAGTTGAGATGGAGGGTTTTTAATTTATGACCCTTATGGTAGCATTGTGATTTTCTTATACCACAAGTATTGGCCTTGCCCTTGATGTTGGATAGCATCTCCTTCAAAATGTATGGTCTTTGAAATTTGAAGGCAATTGTGACCTAATTAAACCTTTTTCTATAATACTTTGCATGGTAGACAAGAATATATTTTACCCCAAAGCCAAGCAAACTCCAGACTAAACAAACCACATACTAACAACAACACAATTAAATACTACGAGGAAGAAACTTTCATCTAAAAATAAGATTAGTTCTTCTACAAAATAATAAGATACACAATCCATTGTGCATCAAAGCTTTCACTTGAGTCTGTCTGGACTTTCCTTCCCCAACTGAAGACACATTGCTGCAAACTGAATTGACGAGAGCAGCGTAGATTTAGATGCCCGGACTCGAGCTTTCCAAGCATGCTGAAGCGCCATTTTCAAATTTCTCGTGCTTGCTTGCAGCTGAAGAATCTGTGGTTGCAATTTTCTTTTGACATGGACAAGAACAGTTGCCTTTCGTGTAAACTTAGAGTTGCTTTACATCTAGAGGTCGGGGCAATTTATTGTGTAAGTGTCCACTGGTGCTCCTTGAAAATATTTCCAAAATTCCACTTTTTAATACTCCCAAACTACACTTTGAAAAGGATTATGAACAAACCCTTTTTAAAGTTTTGAGGATGCTAGGAGTGCACTAAACTCTACTTACAACTCAAAACATGGTTAAAAACTATTATTTTCAACCTTAATCTAAAACATTTTATTCAACAAGAAGATCATTTGGGGACAACGGTAGTAGTAGTATTTTTCGACAAATAAGATTTTGTGGGTTTTGTGCAATTGGTCTCAAGGAGAATTGGCTTGGATTATAGGTATAAAGTAACCTTGAAGAAAGAGAGGGGGGGATTTTCTAGTTTTTGTTGAATCAACTTGGCTTCTTGGTTTCAAAGCCTTTATGTATGGGGAGAATTGGCCCTCATTATAATCTTATTGCAATGAGTAGTTGAATACAACTTTAAGACTAAAAGGTGCTAAAATTTTGTGTAATCAATCTCAGGGAGAATTGGCTCAACCTCTACATGTAATGTGGCCTTTAGAGTACTACCACTACTTGCACTCTATTTGAATATGGCGTCAAGAAGTGACAAGTGGCATTTATTACCTTGTGAGATGTGGCAATGCACTAAAGACTCCATGCTCTGCACTAACTATCCAATAAAGTCCTCACTAAAGTTCTTTTCCTTCTTCTCACACTTTATTAGCCTCTACATCTTCCATTAAGGCTATATTCAAAGTTGAACAAGTTAGTGTGAGTATAAAACTACCTACTACAAAGGCCTTCCATTGCCAAGCAAATGTGGAAGTGATGTGAAGAATGGCACAATTTGTACTATGAAGAGGTGCTTTTGTGGAGCCTTTGGCTTCAGACAAGTGTGACAAGTTTTGAGTAGCATTCCCAAGGCCTAGCGGTGATGTTCCTCAAGTAGGAGGTTCAAAGAGTGCTCAAGCTCTAAAATTGCCCACCTCCTCAAATGTATGCTAATTGTACATGTTGCTTTTTTTTGTGACAACAATGTACAAATAATGTACATTTGAGGAGGCGGGCAATTTTAGAGCCATTTGCCATTTCAACTTCAAAATTTCATAACAAATTCAACAAAGCTCCAAAGAATATGAAACGACTTGGGTTAGATGTCAATTCCATTTGTCTTTCAAGGAAAATTTACCACAAAATATTTCAAGAAGTTTCACCTCCCCAAATTCAGGTTTCAGCTCTCAGATGGTCGCTTTATGGACCTCCGTCCTACGTTTAGAACGCGCCATGAATTCGTCGCCACTACTTTGTGCCAGATTTGACCAAATAAATGCCCAGGCCTTCTTTCCTCCACCAAAAGTTTGTGCCGAGACCGCCTCTCTTTCCAGTTATAGGTAAGTTTATGTGCTCCCAGTTGCCACTTCCAGCTTTCAGAAATCAGAATTGGCAGTTGAAGTGTCAGCTCCCAGCATTTAAAACTCGGTCCAGCTGATGCCACTCCATGCCTGCAGCAGAAGTGCAGAACATCCGTCGTGAGAGTCCCTCCGCAAGCACTGGAGTGACTGGACTCCACAAGCAAGCACCTTCCGCCATTCCTCATTCATTGCCCCCGTCTGACATGATCCCGAAGTATTTGGTCGTTAGGCGGAGTAGCACCGTCGCAGAGGGAGGTTAAGTTACAGAGTCATCATACTCCTCCTGGACACGGATTAAATGTCTTCCTTTAATTCGATGTCAGATAGCATGTGGTTTCATCAATGAATGTGTGCAATTCCTGCACAAAAATAATGGATTGGTCACAGCACATCCAGTCCCACTTACTAATTTAATCCAACTTGTTTTTTATTGTTTTTGTTTTGAATAAAATGAAACGGAATTCCATTGCAAAAGGAGAGGAACAACACCACAAGCCACAGGTGGCCTGGCGTGGTGTGGTGGGAGGACTGAGACTGGGACGGAGACCACAGGATTGATGGAAGGAATTTAATCCAGCTTGTAAGCGAAGAGACGTGAGCCTACGAGCCTTGAACTTAGCTATAAGTACATATTCACAACCATTTGAAGGTATTTATAACACAAGGTAGTAGCACTTATAACTTGTAACTTAATGGTCTGGGACATGACGTCTATTAATACACATTCAACAAATTATTTAATCCCTTTAGTAAGAAAAAAAATGATTCCTATGCACTTTACTATACATGCATCTAATACCAATAAGGCGAGGGAGAATTGACCCCCTCGTTGCCCTGGCCAGGGTTAATTGTGAAAAAAGCCCCCTATTTTTTTGCCATGATTTTTCATACTTCTACACCGCCCCTAGCTAATTCGGGTCTGCTGATTGCAAATCTGAATTCAGAATTTGCAAAAAAAAAATCATCTGATTGCAAATAAAAAATTCCACAGCGTTTTCCCCAGGGGTAAAACAGAGCCATGAGGGGGTCAGTTCACCCTGGCCTACCAATACTAGGGTCTAATATTCAAATGTAATACATCTTTGTAATCACATTTATACTTCCACTACAGGAGAAAGAGGTATTTTAAATATAGTCCTAGTAGTGTAGTCTTTTAAATAATGACCTTTAAGGCATTTTTGTAGTAAAATTTTACTAAAAAGATGCCTTAAAGGTCATTATTTAAAAGACTATACTACTAGGACTATACTTAAAACACCCCTTTTTCTTATAGTGTTCCCAAGATTTTTCAAAATTTTAGAGGTGATGATTATGGGTGCTACTTCCTTATGTACCTATAACATAGGTACATTGTAACATGGAAAGAATCTATAACATAGGTATCTCTAATGTAAACATTTGTAATTATAGAAGGTGTCTACAATGTAAATTTCTAAGCTTATGTACTCGTAGATTCTATATTAGTACTCCCCGACATTTGAGCATACCAATTTTATTTATCAAATTATCTTGGGTTTTGTTTGATCTTGTTTGGAGGTGAAAGGGCATTCTTGATTTTTTAACATACAATATTTGGATATAAAATCAATAATTTATGAATTTTTTAATTGAATTTGGTAGCAAATGAGGGATTTCATTACAAAATTCAAGTATGAAGCTAAACTTCACACCATGAGTCATTGTCCTATACAAGCCAAACCACTCAAGAACCCAACACAAGACTTACCTAAAGAGTGATATTAAATGGTATAGAAAACTATCAACAAACATGAAGCACATTGGCTTAAATGCCATCAAAACTTTTTATCAAATTTAATACAAATAATCTTATTTCTAGTCCATTCAAAATCAAAAGTAAAGAACACACTTCAAGCAATGTGGGAAAAACTGGTGTATTGTAGACACTACAAGAGAAAAGTATGTTTTAAGTATAGTCCTAATAGTATTGTCTTTTAAGTAACGACTTTTAAGTAAGGTTTTTAGTAAAATTTTACTAAAAAGATTGTTTTTTAGTAAAATTTTACTAAAAAACTTACTTAAAAGTCATTACTTAAAAGACTATACTAGGAGGACTATACTTAAAACATCCCTTTCCCTTGTAGTGAGAGGTACACTCTACACTAATGCACTAAGATTTATAGAATTTGTGGTTGGCCGTAAAAATTGACAGGTCTACATAACTTCAATACACAAGGCAAAATATCCCCCATGTACTTGGAGTTGCAATAAAATGAATTTGTAGAAGTGGACTTTAGAAATGGGCTTTAATTAAATGATATTACCATGTTGTTACTTCAATCTTGAACCAAATTTTCAAAAGTGTGTTTTTTGGTTCATCATATGACTTATAGTGAACATTGTGTTATGGATTATAATTATCTTATTTTTTATAAATGAAAAGTTGATACAATTTATATTGATTGTTCAACTTTACATTATGGAATGTGTATGAACATTATTATTCTTTCAATCACTAAAACTTCACTTTTTATATGCTCTTGCAGTAGCTACATTCAACCAATAGAGCAATTTGTTGCTCATTAAATAATCAAATTAAAGAGAGTTTAAAAAAAAATTAACTATGCAAATTTTATTTAGATTTTCAATAATATCATTTATATTTATTAAAAATTAAAAATTGATTGAAAAAAATTGGTTGAACTAAATACACAAAAAAGTGACCCCCAAAGCCCCAATCAACCATTTCATGGTCATAGCCCTACTTTAAGCAATGTTTTGGGGAAAAAAATTCTAAAATTTATTTCTTCTATGCAAGCTATCTTTCCATTTTAAAGTTCAAAACTAAGATCATTATGGTCAAACAAAAGTTCTGAGGAAAATAACACAAAGTGTTTAGTATTTGCTTAGAGTTGGAAAGTCTATTATTTGGATAAAGTGTTGATGTCCTCATCATTAAATCTTTTGCCTTTTTTGCAAATCAAATAAAACTACAATTTTGACCAATCATAGAAATTTTCAAATGCTAAAGAATAGTACAGTTCTTGAAGTTTTATCTTCAAACTTCATTTGAAGCAAATCAATAAATAGTTTAGTTTTTTTTATTAAACAAATACTATCTACCCATCATGTTGTACATTTTATCCTTTAACCCCTAAAGCCCCGAGGGTGTTTTTTTATCAAAAAACACTTAGAACTACCACTTCTGTTGCGTTCACCTAAGAAAACCAAAAAAATATGTTTTAAAAAAAATTCAATAATAGGATCTTGTACTTAACTTCTTTGAAAACGTGCGATAAAATTTTCATCAAATTTGACCACATAGATTGCAAGATATTTGCATCCAAAGTGAAGAAAGCAAGTTTTTTTGCAACTTGCTTGACTAGATTTTTGGGCTTTGAATCTTTTGAACTAAAAATTTTTGCCTACTAATTTTGATTTTCTAGATTTTTATGTTGAATATTTGAGTTGAGAATCTAAAGAAAACTTCAACAAAAAACCCCTTGATTTTCACTCATTAAAAATTTGTTAAATAGAAGTAAATTAAAGATTGAAGGAAAAACTAAATCATTAATAGCTTTAAGACGGAATTGACATATAATAATCCCAACAGTGAGATTGTTCTAGAAAGCAAACCTAACTTTGTCTAAAATTGTTTTTTGAAAAATTGTAAAAATTGCATTTGCAAATGAATCCTATGAGTTATTTTCTCAAGAAGATGTTTGTAGACAAAAATATAAGATTTTAGGGAAAAAATATTTTGACTTTTTTTAATTTTTTGTGCTGCCTATTGACTTTTGTTTTTGGCTTATTGTACCATAACTTTTTCTCCCAAGCACCGATTGAAACAAAAATTATATATTCACAAAGCTATCAATAAATTCTACAACCTCAAAAATCTCAAAAACATTCACTACAAATTGAGACAATAGGAACCTACTTAGACCCAAATTGTCCCCCTAGGGGACAAACGGTCCTTTAGGGATTAATGCAAATTACAAAATATAGATCTTATATTATAAAACGCATTTATTTTTTTTAACAAAACCTTTTGGTCTTTAGGGATAAAAGCTATTTGAGTAGATTTGGAACTTTGATGAACAGTTGTCCATGCACTAAACAAAGCATTTCATTTTGAATTAACTTGAAAGGATATTAATACTATAATTATGTGTTGAGTGGATAAGTTAGCATGCTATCTTATGTATTATACATACTGGAATAAATTTTTAAGTCCATATTTGCCCTCAAGGCACTACAAATAGAGCTATACAATAATAATGTCTAGTCAACATCCTTCTTTGGACTCATGTAAAAGTGAAAAATGATAAAATTACAGTATTAAGATTATTCAATTATTAAAGTATATATAGAAAACAATCCTAAGATATTATTCTAATACAATTTCAAACTTGATGGGGTTCAAGGTATGTAAGCAATATAAATAAGAAATTTTGCAAAGGCTTCATTGATTTTGAAACTTTTTGCTAAGCGCCTTGACAACTATATTGTGCCATTGTTTTTCTTATCATTAAACATCCTTCATTTAAATGCTCTTATTCAAATTGAAAATAAAACAATTGTTGTTAGAAGTCTCACTTCCAATGGAAAGACAAATTTGATTACATAGAAGGCAAGAAAGGGGACATGGTAGTTGTAGATACTTGATATCTTCGTGACTACTACTTGCTTGTTTGCCATTGCAAATTCAACACAATGATTGAGTAATTGATTTAAATATAGAACTTCAAACTTCATTTATGCATAATAAATCAATTTTTTCTAAAAAAATCAACTACAAAAATGTATAAATTGAATTTGTCTTTCAATTTCAAAACCCATTTGTCATTATATCCTTCAATTAAAAGTTTAGGACAACATTTTAAAAAGTGTGGGAAGAACATTTCTATAATCCCTTTATAAACTTTGTTCATCACTTTTGATTGGATGCTTTAAACTAAAAAAAAGTACTTAGTAGTGCCATTTTAGTCTTTATTACACTGACATGAGAATTTTTAAGGGTTCAACAATACTAGTATGTGAGCATGGAAATGCAAACATGTGAGCCTTTAGCATATGAATAAGTAGATATGCTACAATTGTTGAAAGTACTTATATCATGTATACCTATTATATAGGTATCTATAACATAGTTATACTATAATCATGAAAGTTTTTTATAAAATAGACACCCATAATATAGGTGTATAGTCTTCTAGTCTCCTAGGCTCATGATTCTAGGATTACATAATAGCACCCCTCAACAATTATGTTGGGGTTTAGATGAGAAATACAATAAGGAACAACCAATCCTTGATCCTCTAAAGCAACAACTTTCTTTGTTTAAATGAGATTAGAAATGTAAATGCTATATTTATAGTATATTTGTGGTCTTTCTTTCATCAACAACCAAAATTAATTGTATTAACACTCTCACTAGCTTTGGGGGCACGTGTGTGTACTTTGATAACTAGGAGAGTCTATATGGTATTTTGGTATTTTGGAGGAGGCTATATGTAACATATTTGAAATAAAAACATATGAGGATACCCTTAAAATATCTAGAGAAAATTCTCTAATTTGAATTCTCTAAACCTTTGGTTTACTTATAACACTAGAGGAAAATTGTGTTCCAACATTGGAATGCACTCCAACACAAAACGTTACGTTGAAAACTGCATTCCAACGCAAAATTTCACATTACTCAACATAGAGGGAACCCTATGTTTGGACTCTCCCAACTTAATTTCTAAAACAACTACTAGTAATACTCTTGATATTTTCAAAGTTGTGAGGCAAAAATTGTGAAAGCCTAAATATATCTACTACTCAAGATAATTCTCCTTCTATCTAGCCTTTGATCTAAAAACAAGTGTCCTATTTGGATTTTATATTTTTTAAAGTTGACTTTAATAGGTTGCATGGTGTCATTTTTTCTATCTAATTTTCTTAAAGTTGAAATGAACACATGCAATTCCCTCAATTAATTTAGGAAATATAAAATTTGTGTTCTTATGAATTTATGTTTTTCATAATATGATCAATGACATTGGTTTCAAATATTTTCAATGATGCTACAAACACTTATTTTGAGGATGGAAGGAATAATGAAGTCATAATAGAAACCTTTCATAACTCCCCCTTTTGCAAACTATAGTGATTTAATTTGATAAGGTGCAAAAAAATGCTTTTTCAAAATTTGCATAGTCAAAGTTTATGAAATTTTTCCTACACATTTTTGCACTTTGGCACTTTGGAAGTGATATTATTTTTGTGAAAGATACTCGTAAATTTTTTGGGTTTAATTAACTCCTAAAAGACCAAACATTCAAAGTTCAAACAATGAATGAACAAAAATATATACCAAGCACACAAAGATGCATTCTTCATCCATTAATTTTTTTTAAAGATTGTTTTATTAGTTCTTTAAAATTTGTATTATATAGATTTTGAAGGCTTTGATTTGCAAATATTCTATAATTCAAATCATATTAGTAGGTTTGGCATTTTTTCAATTCAAAAAATGATCCTTCAAAAAAGACTTGATTCAAAAAGTAAAATGAAAAAGTCTTAAAAAAATCACCACAATTAAAACTTAATATTTGGAAATGAATGGAAAATTTTTGTGAGAAAAATAATCAATTTACAATTGATTTTAGAAGGAATTTTTAATTTTTGACTTCAAATATTATTGAAAAAAATTGGTTTGTGTATTAGTTGATAAAAAAAATATAGACATGCTCTATGGATTATATTTTACAACTATTTTTTGAGGATCATTATTGAGTTCTTCAAAGTTGCATTCTAAAATACATCTCTACAATTTGGGAAATTTGGACTATCCTTGGTTCTTTAATCCTTAAGGTAACAAGCGTTCAAATTTTGAACAATGGATGAATGCAAACACATTTAAAATTAACAAAAATGCATTTTTCATCCATCAAATTTTTAGAAGTTTCTTATATTAGTTCTTTAATAAGTGTATAACAAATATTTTGAAGACTTTGCTTTACAAATGTTCTATGATTCAAAGTGTATTGGTAGGTTTGGTCGTAAACCTTTTCAATTGATAAAAAAACCTTTCAAAAATAGCTTCAATAAAAAAACAAAATGAAAGATCTTTAGAAATCACCACAATTAGAACTTAAGATTTGGAAATTAATGAAGAAAGTCTTATGAAAATCGCAAAAATTCAATCTACAATTGATTTTAGAAGGAGTTTTCAATCTTTGGCTTCAAATATTATTGAAAAATATTCCTTTGTATGCTAGTTGATCAAAAAAATATAGATATGATATGTGGGTTATATTTTACAACCATTGTTTGAAAGTTATCATTAAATTCTTCTTCTAAGTTGCATTTTATAATACATCTTCACAATTTTGAAAATTTGGACTCCCCCTTGGTCCTTCAACTGTATAAGGATGTTGTGGTCCTAAAAGGTTTAATGGATGATTTCACTATTCAATTTGGAAGTGAAGAACGCACCTATTGGTCCAATTAATTAGAGTATTTTGTTTATACCTTGGTCATCAGGCCTATGTCCTTCTAGGGTTAAGGGGTTAACCCCAAATGACCCCAAATGACAATTTTTTGGTCACTCATTTTTTTTGAGCTTCATGTTCTCAAATTTTGAGTTTTAAAAAAATACAAATTATTTATAAAAAATAAATTGCATTATGAATTCAATGGTGGTAGCTTCATCCAATTCCTAGTTAAACTCCACCTCGTGCAATTTTTAAAAGTTGAGTGGTAGTGTAGTTTATAACTTATTTTTTTAGGTTTGGTTAGGGCATGAACTAAAAAGTTAGTTGACCAATGCAATTGTTGCCCACCTTAAAAAAGTTAGATCAACCTCAAAAAAGACAAATCCAAGGAGTTCAAGGGGGACTCATTCTAGTTTTTCTTACAAATACTACTCTCATTTCAGTGACCATTATGCATTGCAAGCTCTATCATGAATTGATAAATGACTAGAATGTTGTGAAATTTTAAATGAACATTCTCAACTCTTTTGTTTTTCATTGAGTACAAAAGGTCATCATTTTGAAATATTCTCACTAAGATATTCTCCTTCAAAATGCACTGCCATATTTTTTTGTTGACCCAAATAAAACTTCAAAGCTAACCCATGAGCTCCCCAGTGCCTCAAATATGGCCTCTCAAAACTCAAAGATCTCCTTGTTTGACTATTATAATCTTTTCAACGGTATGGTAAAAGGATGTATCTCTTTTCCTATAGTTCAAGCCCTATCTCTTCTATTAATTAGTATGATCAATTTATGTGAATCTCATTTTACGTGATAGTTTGATTGGAATGAATTGAGAAGGGTCTAGATTTTAGCAAATACGGTCTGGGCGCTTAGAGGTTAAGTATGCACTAAACTGTGCAATAAAATAATCTGAATTTTTTTTAGGTGCTCACTCTCAATGCAAAAATCAAGATCCCACGGTTACATTCTCTCTGATCTCAAGAAAAAGGGGCAAACGAATAGTTCGAGTTCTTGGCAGTCTTGGAAGTACAACCTCGATCATTAAGGTAGGGGGCTGTAAAAGCGACCCTTTAAGAGCTGATTTGCATTTTGGGGAAGCTAAACTGCTTAAAATAATTTTCAGTAAATTTTTGTGGTAAGAAAAATGGAATTGGCATCTAACCCAAGTCGTTTCATATTTTTTTGGATCTTCATGGAATTAGTTATGAATTTTTGAAGTTGAAAACACAGTGGTTTCTAAAAGTGACCCCTCCTGAAATGTACACTTCTGGTACATGTTAGAGGCAAAATGTACCAGATTGCTTTTAGAGACGGATCGCTTTTACAGCCCCCTACCTTATACTCACCCTGTTCTTAGTTGGAGAAGGTTCTCTTGCATCGAGTTGTGAGTGGAGGTATTCTATGCTCCCCCCCGAAACCGGCTGAGTGCCACCTTTTGGGATCCGTGGAGTAGCGCCACCAGCCTTACGATGACAGAGGTTTCTCTTGCAATACAATGGCGTCTGGTGACTCTGGTGAAATCGCAGCCTGTGCGAATTTCTGACACAGCACAACATCATTCCCATGAGAGGAAGCTCCGGGTCTGTTTGGCATGTCTGAATGCTCATAAAGACGACCACGAGTGGACTTTGCCTCAACCCATCTCCTCGAGTTCAATGCTGAAGTGCTGCAGGTTGTCATAAGTGTCAAGAGCACTGAAGATTTAAGGACAATTCGTGGGAACTAATTGCTGATGTTCAGAGGGTTCTACCAAACGGACAGCTTCACAAATGGCTAAATTTAGCGAAACCTCAGGCTACCAAAAGAGTTTTCTTGCTCCCAAACAAGGGAATGCCAGTGTTAAATGTAGCCCACTTCAGGTGAAGGCGCCCACAACCGATCCAATAAAGCAATTCTGGACATGATCTGGTGGAGTGCAAGGCAAAGCAAATATTTCTAGAGTAGCATTGATTGAAATGACGAGGATTGCAAATTTTTTGGTAATTTTATTGCTTGAACTGAAATTACTATGAATTTTGGGAGGCAAAAAGTGCTCTAGACCCATAGCCAATGTCTAAACTCTTCTAATTCCCATTTAAGTAATAGGAAAGAACTACTTTCTTATTTATTGCTTCTTAGTTTCTTGCTCACTACTTTGGGACATGTGTCATGAACTTGATAGTCCAAACCTTGAAAAGAAGAAAAAAACACATTCCAAGCTTTGTTTGGAAATCTGTTCCAACCTTGGTTGGATATACTCCACCCAATTGTTTGCTGATGGGGCGTTGGTAAGAAATGGGTGCTAGTAGAGTTCTTAGTAGAGTTCTTAGCAACTGAAGAAAATCACATTTTGATGGATCAATGAAGTGCTTCAACTCAGTCCTGGTTTCTGAGATCAAATCACAGCGCCATTTCAAGTTAACTTGCCACTCCGAGAAATTGCAGTGCTACTAAGGTGCCATGGATTTTGCATTAACTAGGTGAGGACACAGTAACCCAAAATCGCCTCAGCCCCCCAAATTTTAGATTGATGGTTCATGTTGATGAGTAGACCACCTAAACATGTTCAAGTGTTGCTTTTTGGGTCATCAACTATGAAATTTTGAACCTTCATAACTTTTGCATATGGGATCCAAGTAATGCATTCTTTGCTGCATTCATGTGAGCCCTCTTTTCATTTGCTTACACGTCAATTTTGACCAGTTCAAGCTTAATAATGGGAACTAATCAGAACTATGCTCAATTTTTTTTAATTTTTTAACTTTTTAATTATTTTTAAACAAATGAAACGGAGAACTATGCTCAGCTTCAAAAGTGACGATCTGGTGCCTCTAAGTTACCGCTGTGGTTTGTATATCACAAGTGTGAATGAACCCGGCTTGCAGAGATTATTGACAATTCAATGTCAGCACCATCAATGTCACAGAGGCCTGTGAATGGTTTACTGTCCCGCCCATCATCCCTTAGCCTACAATACCGACATATGGCCAAAGGAATGCAGATGTTTTTAAATCTTTATTAAATCTTTAAAATGGTAAGTAAATCTCTCCAGATCTCTGCGTAGTGTAAGCTTCCAGCTGCAATTGATTAGTTGCGCACTCAAGGTTCGTACATGCTCTCAAAACTGTTGCATCTTCGAGGAAATGTCGTCAAGAGTTTGCAGGGAGCTAGCAAACCCCTCAAGCTACTTTGCTGCTGAGAGGATTTGACTTGTCCTGGTCGACGTCCAGAAGTTGTGATTCTCGAGGGAGATGCAAATGCAGGTGATGATCCCAGAAAGTTGTAAAGTGTTGGTGGAACTAGCTCGGCAGTGTGTAGTTTGTTGGCATTCTTTATCACTCGATCATTTTCTTCATCTCATTCTGAGTCAGAGGCGATGGCGCTCTTCTTGTGGTGTTGATCAACTCCAGTCGTGATCTTCATTACATTCTATGCTGACTCCTGCTACTTCTAGAAAGTGGAATGCGCAATCTTTACATGATCAGTTGCAGGTGTTACTGAAGTCTGCCAATCTTCGGGGCTTGTTGACATTTGGTCTATTGTGCTTGTTGCAGAATGCAGCCAGGCCGGTGCCTTACAAATAGGCTAGGGTTGCGGCTGCATGTTTCTATGGAAGTGGCGTCTTGAGCTATCATCCTGACCCTGAAGGCAAGAACGTAAATATCGCTGTTGTATTCGAGGAGTAGCTAGCGCCATGGCTCGGTATGTGATGGGCAGATGCAGCAAGCCTCTCCAGCAAGAAGCTGTGCTGAACGTTGTCTAGAGCAAGTTGGAAAGACGCCAGCTGCTTTCTCACGCGCCGCGCGAAGCATTAACATAGCCTCGAATGATCAAGATCGATAGCGAGGCCAGGACGGGACTACAATGTTTTTTATGCATTGAGCCTACATTGTGTTCAGGTCATACATGAGCAGTGACTTGCAAAGTAAGCGCTCTGTGTCATGGCGCCGTTTGGTGGCATTGGACGGAGCGCGAAGTCGGTGGCTTTTTCGTATGAAGGGACGTATAGGATGTAGGTGATTCTGCCGCAACCCTGGAATTTGAAACGCATTCAAAATGAGGTGGAGTGTGATGATAGCATTGATGACGTTCCTGGCCATGGCGGATGCGCAGCTACAACCATCGCCAAGCTCTGTCCTGCCGGATTACTCTTGCAAAGACAGCATCACGAACCTCCCGCCATTTGCAACAGACCCCTGCAGCAACACGTCGGCATACGCAGAGCTCGGGAAATGTGATTCTTATGTGGCAGGCAATGTCTCCACTCCGCCTGCCGAATGTTGTACAAGCGCACAGAATGTCTGGTCCAAGTTTCCGGCGTGCTTTTGCAAAGTCACTTTCCAATCAAAGTTCCCAGATCGCGGCCCTGATCTCGCCCGTGCGCGCCCTCAGCTGTGCAATATCACAGACAATTTATGCAGCATCTGCCCCGCTTACCTTAATCCCTCCACTAGCTCCTGCTCCTCAAGGATTAAAGCCGAGTTCAAAGTCCCAACCGAAGACCCTTGCGCCAACACGCCTGCATACTCAGAACTTGGTTCATGTGCAGCCTTCATGGCCGGAAATACGACGGTTCCGACAGCCGCATGCTGTTCAAGCATCCAGCATATCTGGTCCACGTATAAGGGATGTTTTTGTAAAGTCACCTTCCTCTCGAAGTTTCCGCCCCCCGGCCCTGCGAACGCACTTATGCGCCCTCAGCTGTGCAACATAACCGATGATATCTGCCATATCTGCCCCAAATTCTTCGGTAAAGTCGCCATGATCTCTTCATCAGCCACATTCGTACGAGTAAAGCTATCTTGGAAGAACATCACTCAGGAGTTCAAATGTTCCAATACTGACAAATTATCTTGTGGTGGATGTTGCAGATCTTGCAGTAAAGAATCGTCATAGTGGTCTTCCAACTGTAATCGCCGCTAGCTTAACCGCCGTGATTTTGCTGATTGGATGCATCTTCATGGTTTGCTGTCGGAAGAGAATCTTCCGCAGACACTACGAGAATAAAGAATACACTCAGCAGTGTAATGGTATGAAACTCTGCCATGCCAATCACATTTTCTCTTTGTCGACAGCAGCACTTGCAGACTCTGAGGCTTCTTGTTCTTACTACTGCGTAATGACACTCTCAGATATCAAGAACATCGAAGGAAGGCCGACGATATTCCCTTATCATGTTCTCAAACATGCAACGAAAAATTTCAACCCCGAAAGCAAGCTCGGAGAAGGCGGATTCGGCTCCGTCTACAAGGTACACGATGCTACCTACTTTACAAGGAAACAGCATATTCTTGTTCTCTGTTTTCTAATTCCGCAACACATTGAGCATTTTTCAGTCTTTGTATGTGTACGAAGATTCTTAAGAAACGGAATCGAACTTAATGCATAGTAAAGCTTTCGACAGCGCAATCCACGAATTGTGAGAGCGAGAATATTGCGGTTTTCCAGTAATACCTCATCCCTCTGGGTCAGATTCTCTGGGATGTCGTCTCCAATGCTCAAACCGTAGACGCTTGCAAAGGTTTTCATAAAGCAAATCGTAGTTAGGTAATGCTATCAGGTTCGGAAGTACAATCACTCCAATTTTTGATCGTGATCACATTGATCAGGGAGTGCTTCCAGATGGAATGGAAGTGGCGGTCAAGAAGCTGTCAGCCAAATCTCAGCAAGGAAACGACGAGTTTCTCAACGAAGTGACGCTCATCACAAGCGTCCAGCACCGTAACCTTGTCAAGCTTCGCGGCTGCTGTCTCAAAGCCGAGGAGCGGCTGCTTGTCTACGAGTATCTCGAAAACAAAAGCCTCCACCAAGCCTTGTTCGGTGCGTGACTCCTGAAACGAACCCTAATCTTAGATTCTAAGCATGTAAGTGATGCATTTGAATCGGAACTACACCATTTTGTAGCGTATCTCATGATCGATAAGATTGGAACACCCAGCCATTTAGCAAAAGCTCATGACGTACTGTGACTGGTCGTTGAATCATGGCCACTTTTTGATTTACCAACTATTCTCTCAAAAGCTTTCCAGTCTTCTCTTACAATGGTCCTGGTTGCTCCCAATGGTAAAGGAAGTACAATTCAACAAAAAAAGAGCTCATGTCCTGGTGGCGTATTAAATCATGGACAACACTTATATTTTAGAATGAATGGCGTAAGAAGCTCCTGAAGAATCTTACCTAATTTGCTTGCTAGAATTGCAATTAAACCCTAAGCGATGGGCATGTCGCTCCTCGTGCAGATAATCCAAAGTTGGAGATGGATTGGCAAACGAGGATGAAGATTCTCGAAGGAACGGCCCGTGGTTTGGCGTACCTGCACGAGGGGTGCCACACGCGCATCGTGCATCGTGACATCAAAGCCAGCAACATTCTTCTGGACAAGGATCTTAACCCTAAGATTGCCGACTTCGGCTTGGCTCGCATCTTCTCGGAGAATGAGACGCATGTCAGCACTCGTGTTGCTGGAACAGCGTAGGTTTCCTCAAAATCCCTCTCAAGATCATGATTTCCATATCCATGCTAAGATCTTGCAATCTCGGACACCTACAGTCAAGAAAGCTCAAGAGATGTCCTGCTTGGTTTTCGCAGTGGTTACCTGGCTCCGGAGTATGCAATGCGAGGACAATTGACAGAGAAAGCAGATGTGTTCAGCTATGGCATTGTCGCCTTAGAGCTTGCCAGCGGTCGCGGCAACCTCGACCTCCATCTCCAAACCCATGCTGTCTATCTCCTCGACTGGGTACGTCTCCACAACAAAACTTTTTTTTCTCTTCTGTCGCTTGTTTGTGACCATGACATCGTTTGGAATGGGAATTACCTGGTTCCTATTAGGGTGATGGATGCAGGCGTAGGTTCCGATGCTTGCTTTCATTTTGCACAAAAAAAGACTAGAACAATATTTCTTCAGTACTACATTCTATTCTACAATTACTCGCAGAAATTTATGATCCTGCGTTTGGGAGCATTTTTGACAACTTCCTAACCGGTGTCTGGCACTGGCCAAGCAATTATTCCATACCTTGCATGAACAAACCTTTGATTTGTTCAATTACTGACTGAGATTAGGTGATGCAGGCATGGCAATTATACGAGGAAGACAATCTGATCGACCTTCTGGACCCCGCCATAACGTGGACCGCAGAGACCACAGACGAGGGACTCCGTGTGGTAGAGATGGCAATTCTGTGCACGCATTCGCGCACCACGTTGCGGCCCACCATGACGACGGTGGTGTCCATGCTAACCGGCGGAAGTGAAGTGAGCTATCCCAAAGTGGCCAGGTCTGATGTTCGTAACTATGCCGACTTGGACTTCAAATTCTCCGGGTCTGCAAACAGCAAACAAACCGATTCCAAGAGCCGATCCTACAGCTCACGAGGTAACTCCGCTTGTAGCAATAACGTTAGTGGTGTCGTCAGTGTTCTTGAGCCTCGATAGTGAGAAAGGAAATGCAGCGAGTATGAACAATTTGTCATTGGACTTTCATCATATATTCATTCGAGGGAAGTCCAGAGCCTACTGCCAGGTCAGTTTCGGAATGCCGGCTTGGGTTTTGCAGCCCATTAACAAAATGGGACATTTTGTACTTTTTGTCCCAAATTGACCTTGCAGTAGGGTAGTCAAGACTTTTACTCTCCTGTATTCATTATTGCACAACCCCAGGAGAACTTCGATTTTTTGCATGACACTGTTGCCACAGACAGACTCTGATCATTGATAAGTGTGCTTTTTTGACACATCCATGGCCACCTACTTGGGAACTGAATAGAAATCAGGAATCAGGTCTGCATATGCATTTTCCTTGTGGGTTCATTTGTGATTTCATAGGGTTTTCTGGCAGTCTAGGAGCTGAATTTACCTCTGCAATTGGAGTGTTGTACTACAGTGCAACACCGGAACAGGACTACTTCCCACCTTCAATCTTAAATGGGAATCTATTCACCTGAGGTTCATGATTTTCTGAAGAGAAAGAGCGAGTGACTCCTAGACTACGTACCTTCTGCCCTAAGAAACATTATTAAGCAGGAGCCTAGTGACCCTTCGAATTGTGAAATATTATGAACAAGGTCAGGTCTTAACCTCAAGCAGAAAAATGAATTGGGAAGTGCGTGTGTGCTTAAGCATCATCTCCCAATGTGCACCCGAAGGCTTACGCTTGATAATGGTAAGCAGTATTACATGGGTTAGTAGTGTCAACCGGTATTACATACGTTTTTTGAGGCTACAAACCCCAGGAACAAGCTACCGTGTCATTTAGTGCCAAAACTCTTGATTTCTTTCCCATCAAAAACTACGAAGTTGCCTAGCTCATGCACGTTTGGGTGATTGTAGTTGCGAGTTTCATTGGCATTGTACACCAATAAAAGTAATCACAGGCGCCAGTCATTTAGAATCTGCCAGGGACTCTCCTTCCCCAGCAAAAGGGTGTCCAATTCTTGTACCCTGCTTAATCTCATGTCATTTTAAATTTAAACTAGACATGTTAAAAGATCACATAGGAAAAGAAAACATAACAATATCAATTATGGATTAAAAGATTATAGTGTTTGATCATGAAGATGTTAACCCCTAAAGGATTGGCATATGTTTTTTGGCTACATAGCAATTTGGGGTACATATAACTCAAGATTTTCATATTTTTGGCCAAAATATTAGTAGAAGGTGGGGATAAGGATTATCTTTCATATGCACTAAATTTCATGAAGTTTGGAATTATTGATCAAAAGTTATGGCCTAATAAGGTGGGTACACCTAAAAGCACCACAAATTGGTCTGTGGCTCTTGTGAAGGCTGAATGGTGACTAGTCCATGTAGAAAATTAAAGAGATGTGTTCATGAAGAAGAGATGCACAATCAATTTAGTCATTGTGGCAACTATGAGAGTATAGTAGGCTTACAAAGTTTTGCATGTAGGGTGACTTAAAGAGCTCATAGACTACATTAGAAATGAGCATGGCCATGCCCAATATGGCCGTCACAGGATGTCAGAAGGAACACAAATGCTCAGCCATTGTGCCATTAAAAAAGAAAAAAAATAAAGAAGTTTGGGGAATAAAGAAGTAGCAGAAGAAACTACCAAAGTGTAACACCATCCTCTCATCAGTGACATTTAATTCATCATCCTCTAAAATGCTTTAGCTCTCACTTAAAGACTCTTAATGATATCTGTAATCTGACATGAACTCTCTCATAAAAACCCTGACAACTTCTAAAACTGCCTATGTAAATGAATGACCATTCTTTGTATATGCCAAAGCCATTTTAGTGCCTTTTCTAGCTGGCACTTTTACACACAAGGCAATTTTGGATGTACCCACTTTATATTATTTTTTTTTCTCCATAAATGGGTAGTCCGGGCAAATAAATAAAAAATCACTTTTTTCACAAACAAAAATTTGAAATTAGTTTTCTAGAGTTATATATGTGTAGAAAGTTTGAATCATTCCATTTTGATCAATGAGTCAAAAGTTATGAGAAGTTTTTGTTTGTGGGCAATTATGGATTCTTTATTCTAAAATAAACTTTGAAGTCCTTTATCTTACTCAATTTTCAATATTTTTGGAAGAAAATAAAATCATTGGATATAGATTGTTGGTTACAACATTGTAACCATCGGGATTGGCATTTTTCAATTCCATAATTAAATTCTTAACAATTTAGTATTTTGAATCATTATCTACTTACATTTTTTTCCTCTATCATGTTGTATGATTCCAAATGATCTGAAATTTTTTGAGCATATGGCTAGGTTTTCTAGGAAAAAGAATCCAAAGAAGCACCACCATTTTGGACATTTTTCATAGAAAAGTGAGCTTTTGAAGTGCAGCTACCTTGTTTTTTGTAGGGCCCCAAAAAGGATTTCAATGAATTTGAATGCTTATTATCTTGCAGTCCACGCACTGGAAATTTCTGAAATTCTTACTACATGTTCTCAAATCAGCATACTACAAGATCCTACAATTACATGTGTCAAAAAAAGTTTTTTTTCAAAAATTTGGTATTTGAACTGAAAATGGCAATTTTCAAGCATTTTCAATGAAAATGTAGTCTTGGAACTTTAGGGGGTAAAACTACAAAAGTGATTTGAAGTCTTTCAATCCTCTTTTCACATGTGAAATCTAAAAAGTTTGTCACCAAAAAAATATGAGGACAAAGGGCCTTGCATGCATAACTCCAACCTTGAATAGAAAAAATCATAATTAATCATTTTTAGAAATCAAATTATTGATGCTAAAATTAGACTTCAAAAAAATTCCAAAAATATAAACTATTAAAAATAACAATTTTGTTAGGTTTTATTTAACTTTCAAAGTATTGTTGATACTACAATTGGTACCTTGGGCATTTAGGGGTTACCATTTTATGTTGTAAGTAGATTTCAATGCACTCCTAATGTCTTAGAAACTTTGAGTTTTGGAACCCTTTTCAAAGTGTAGTTTGGGAGTATAGAAAAGTGGAATTTTGGAGGCATTGTCAATGAGTACCAATGGACACTTGATTGTTGATTGTGAGGTGTCCTTTTGTAGGTAGTTAGTATGGGCTGAAGCCAATGTGTGGACTTGTGTACCACCTTCCAAAGCTTCATCTCCAATTATGCAACACTCAAAAAAATGCAAAAAATAAAAATGAACAATGTTGATTGACCCCTTCAATCATTTCATTTGTCTTTTGATTGATGATTGTATGTGGATGGAGGGGGAACTATTGCTCAAAATTGTTTTAATAGTCCCACATAGCAATCAAAAGCCAAATTCGACTAATTTTCAATG
Organism: Climacium dendroides; assembly: GCA_950106755.1. Lineage (NCBI taxonomy): Eukaryota > Viridiplantae > Streptophyta > Bryopsida > Hypnales > Climaciaceae > Climacium > Climacium dendroides. The sequence goes on from OX467084.1 coordinate 39,632,990, forward strand.
TCACAAAGTGCAACATGAAGATCATAATGGGATGGAGGGAATACATTCCAATGATGCTAGGATGTGAGCCTAAGTGTAAGTAGGTACTCTACAACTATTGAAGATGCCTACATATGTGCCTATAACATAGATACATATAATATAAATATCATGTAACAATAGAAGGTGCTTATAATATAAACACCGATAAAAGAGGCACCTATAATATAAATATGTTATAATCATAGAAGGTGCCTATAACATAGGTACCTATAATATATGAGCCTGGATTCCTAGGCTCATGGATTCAACATCCTAGATTCACATGCATTAGAAAAAAAGCCAAGTCTCTACAAGGCCATGAGGCATTGACACTTTGAGCTATTGCAATTACGCTATTGGAAGCCAATTTAAGTACACATATGTTGAAAGAAACTTGTCTCTACCTCGTCTAACTTTTGTGCCGGATGAGCATTATTTTTCAATATTTTATTTTCATTGTGGCAAGGAAGACTCTTGAGTGTTGTTCGGAGAGGTAATAGTTTATTCAATAGTAAGATTTTTTTATTTTTGTATGATTTCATGATTAATTGTGACTATTATCAAAGTTGCGCATGGTAGTTGGATTTTGCAACACCAAATATTGTTTTAGATGATCTAGATGCTCTAAAACCTCCTATGAAAATCCTACCAATATATACTTTGAAATAAAGTTGCTCTATTATTTCTCAATAACTTTGGTATGTTTAGTAACTTGGGAATGTTTAGTCAATTTTGGACAACTTATTTTTGTTTTCTCATGGACGTGACTGACAATGGAAATTCCAACAAGATGGAATTTTCCTTCACTTTTACTTCTTTCACTTGGAGGTTTGCTACAATTAGCTCCAATGGCTTTAGGACTTTAGTCTTGAATTGCTTAAAATGTCGAAAGAACTGTAAAATAAAGGGTGTAAATAGACATAGAATATAACGCAATTGAAAATTAAAATTGTGAAGTGATACAAAGCCAAAATTGAAAAGATTTAACTTGTCATCTACAATGTCTAGATACAAGTACTACAAAACTAATATGGAAATTAAATCACTGCCACTGTCATCTGCAATGATCTAGTGTGGGATTAACACTTGATGGTTCTTACTGGAGTAGGGTGAAATATTTGGCCTTTGATCGAACAAAAATAAAAACTTGTTTATTGGTATTTTGTCAGTGAATTCAAGAACCTACACCCTACATTGCACGTGAACAAACTTTTAGTCATAAAAAACCTTCAACTTTAGGGAACAAAGCGGCAAGACATCTGTTACTATGCTTTTGTATTCATTTTGTCTATTTAGATTTCTATCAACACCTCCAAGCTCCAATACAATGAACGCATATTCTTGTGGTATTGCATGGCCCATACTGATTTGAACTTTGTGTCAAAGATGTGTTATAGGCCAGTCATTAGTTATTGTAAATTGAAGTACTAGTGGAGGGTTGGCTTCAAGCACCTCACAAGATAGGCTGACAAGCGGGTCACCTTTCTCGTGGCACCCATTCCTTGCCAATTGTTCACTCCTTTGTGAAGTAGAAATTGGCATAGAAATTTTGCCAACCAATGTGATATTTGAAGACATCATTTGGGAGAGAAACCATGCACCTAATAATATCGTCACCAACAATGGTCTTTGAAGACCATCCATCATTCATGAGATTAGAAAAAATAGTGTCATCAAGGTCTCAAAATGTGAACAACATGGAAATGCAAATTTGATTCTTAGCTAATGCAAAGAGGTCCACAAATATAGTAAAAGGAATGGACTACTTCATTGAGCTTTGGTGGGACCATGTTGTTGGCTTGAGAGTAGCTTTGAAATCTAACTCCAACTTGGCATAAAAACTCTCTGATGTGCTCATGTCAAGGAGTGGCCATGAGAAGGAGCCAAAGCTTGGCAATGAAATTTCTTATAAGTGCCCATATAGATGGTGGCTAATGGGTGGAATATATACATATTTGAAAAAAAAGATTGATCAGTCATACAACTCACAGTGGGTGCAATCATGGTGAACTTGCTCTCCAATGTTGACATGTATTGCTATGATTAGTCCCACCATAGATGTCATATTTATCACCTATTTGTTAGCCTTGTATTTATCACCTAAGCCTTGAATTTTTTTTCTTTTGCTCAATTTTTTATTAGTATTTTTATTCAAAATGACTTTAAAAGAATGTCAACATCGTGTTTGGTAAAAGTCCCTATGAATATAGTGTATTATTATCAAAAAGTCTGTAAGTGCTCTAAGCACTTTTATTTACCATTCCCAATGTCTAAGTATGTGTTTAGAATGTCAACTAAAGGTTTGAGATAGTTTTGAATCTTGATGACTAAAGTAGTAGAAACACCAAAATTAGACTTTTATCAAATTTATTTGTAATGTGCATGTGATAGGACATAGGTTAAAAGAGTGAACAGACAGGTTGTTAAAAGTCTTAGGAAGTCTTAGAAACTCTTATAAGAAATCTACATATAGGTCACCATCCAATTTATAAGAATTGAAAAAAAGTCATGTATAACTTTGTAGGTAAAAATCCTCGGTTTTGAAAATCATATGACCGAAGAATGGAGAGAGGTGTTAATAGCATAAAAATATACCAAGAGCACAATGGTGAAGTCAATTTGTCAAGATTCCCTAATATGGGAATGATTCCTTGAAAGAGGAATAAATCAAAAGGTTAGAATTTAAATCCTCTCGTTATTAGTGCAAAGTAAAAGTGTAAACTTGCACTTAACTTTAGAGGACTCCCTAAAAGTTGCCCAAAAAGTTTCATATTTTTTCTAAATTGCAGAAGATGACTCTATAGGAAGTCAACTACGTTTGCCAACATTGGAAATTCATAAAAAATTACCGAAATAGTGGTAAAATCCCACTAAAAATTAGGATAGTGTTTTTTAGCCTAAATAAATGTCTAGCCAAATTTCATGACATTCTAATACCAACAAGTATCCCAACCAGCGAAAGCAACAATTTTGAATGAATTCACTACAAAAATAAGGGTATAAATGACTTGTTCACAATGATTGCGAAGATAACAATGACTACAAAATGATTTTTTTGTAGTCATTGTAAACAAGAAATGACTACTATAATCATTGTGGACAAGTCATTTATACCCTTGTTTTTTGTAGTAATTTATAAAGTTTGCAATGAATTGACCGGTGAACTAGGAGCGTATGATGTCTAATTGAAATCAACTTGGACTCTTTTCTTACTTTCTTGAACCTTCCAAACAAACTAGGCTAGTCAAAACTTTGAGAAAAGATAGACTCCAACATTTGAATTTTCTACCTTTTTCACTAGTTTGCTAATTGTTAGTTTCCACTTACAAAATGGCCTAGAAATAGGATTCAGGGGTCCGCAAATTAATTTGGGTCTTTTAAAGACAATGTTACAATCTCTTTGGAAAAGTATGAAAGGCCTCCCCTCCTCTCACTTTTCACCCCTTTCTTTCATTATGTCATTTGGCCATTTTATGGCCATGTTGTTTGAATTTTTGGCGTTTGCCAAAATTCTCTTATTTTTCTTGCATTTGGAGCATTTTGCTCTTGTTTTCAAGCTATTTGGTATCTTGTTGCCTACTTCAAAGGACATTGGGGTCCCTTTGAGTATTTCCATCTTCATTTTGTATTTTTGAGTGGTTTAAATCCCTCAAAATTATTGTTTACTGGATTTATTGTAGTGTGGTATCAATCCTAAACAAATTTTAGCAAAATTTTAGCAATGTCAATAGTTAGAATTCCTTGGAGCTTGCTTTTATGATAATTGTGTTGAATTCGTGTTGAAATACTAACAATTCTCGAACCAGTGCTTTGTGTGGGATTTCATGCCATTTGGTTGTTAAAAATCCCCCTATCATCTAAACCTTGAGAATACGTGGTTCAAGAAGTTCATTTGGTGTCATTTCTGGAGAAATTGAGTTGAAACCAAGCCTCCAAACATTCATATTAACATATGTGTCAAATTATTGTCTTTGAAAGTGGTGCTAACCCACCATACAACGAAGCTAATGTCCCCAAAACAATTTCCCAAAATCCTCTATTCATGTTATTTTTTGTTTATTGCTAAAGTTGAAGTAAACTTGCCCCATATGACAAAGCTTGGCTCTTAGTAATTTTTCATGTTTTGTTTGGTTAAGGGGTCTTCAAAAGGAGACCCAAATATTTGGTTTAAAATACCAAAATTTGGTGGTCAACAGCCAATAATTTGGAACCAATAAAGGTCTAGAACCAAGAAACCAAAAACTAGTCCAAATGCCAACCAACCCATCGTAGACAAAAAATTTCTAGTGATGCACATTTCAAAAATTGGAATGTACACCATTAGTACAATTTTGCCTGTGATGAGATGGCTCCCATTTGGGTTGTCATAGGCAGAGTTACCTTACAGAGGGTCCAACTTTGGTTTTTTATTTGATTTTTTCCTGCCTAGCTTTGGAAAACAGCTTGGGAGATAGAATTCTGAAAATTGAGGGAATGAGAGAGAAAATTTCCAAAGAATAGAAGTTTAAATCCTGAGTGTAGTAGTCTGAACCAGAGGAGTCTAGGAGATTAAATTCCCAAAATTACAATTCAAGGTTAGAATTTGAAGGAACCAGAGAGGGCTGATTTTCCAACACTGAGTGGCTGGGAGGGCTGATTCTCACAACAGAGTGAAAGAGAGGTTGAAATCTCAATACTGAGTGAACTGAATTCAAACACTAGTAAGGTAAGCCAGCCTATGACAGTCCAAATGCCAGCCAACCCATCACAAGCAAAAAAATTTATAGTGATGCACATTTCAAAAACTGGAATGTGCACCATTAGTACAATTTTGCCTGTGATGAGATGGCTCCCATTTGGGCTGTCATAGGCAGAGTTACCTTAACTGAGAGGGCTGAATCCAAACCAGAGTTGACTGTGAGGCTCAAAAAATCAATAGACTGAGTGTGTTGACACTTTACCCCCACCCCACCCCCATCTCTGTGAAGCCAAAATCATACTGGGTTAATCCCTAAATGTATTGGACTATGTTTTCACCAAAAACATTCTAAAACTGCCATTTTTAGGACAAGTACCAAATTTTAGGAATTTTTTTAGACACATGTAGCCGTAGGATCTTGAAGTACACTTGTTTGAAAAGATGTGGGAAAAATTTCAGAAATTTTCACCACGTAGATTGCAAGATGTTAGCATTTGAATTTACAAAAATCTTTTTTTGTCCCTGCAAAAAATCGGGCAGCTGCACTTCACAAGATCACATTTGTATGAAAAACTGTCCAAAATGGTGGTTACTCTTTAAATTCATTCTTCAAGGCAAGTTGGCTACATGCTTAAAAAATTTGAGATCATTTGAAATTGTACAACATGTAGGAAAAAATAGTGAGTAGAAAGAAATAGACAATCATTCAAAACACTAAATTATTAAGAATTTATTTATGGAAATGAAAAATGAGAATCCCAATGGTTGTAATGTTGTAATATACAATATATATTCTAGGGGTTTATTTTTTTCAAAAAATATTGAAAATTGAATTCAATAAAGGACTCCAAAGTTTATTTTAGAGTCAAAAATCCATAAGCGCCCACAAACTAAATTTGCTCATAACTTTCATCTCATAAATCAAAATGGAATGATTTGAAGATTTTCATGTATACATAACTTTAGAAAACCAATTTCAAATTTTCACTTTTTTTAAAAGTGATTTTTTAGAATTTTTTAGAATTGCCCGCCGAATGTTGAAATTGACATATCATGCAATAACTTTTTAACCGTGTAGTCAAAAGTTATGAAAATTATTGGGCCTTAAAGCTAATCCTTGGGCACATGTTGTGTGAAAATTTCAAAGAAAAATAATGAAATCTCCATCCGAAATTGCTATAATGCCAAAAAAACGCAGTTGAGCATTTAGGGGTTAAGCCAAAAATTGGGAAACTCCCATCTATGGAGCTCTGGAGTCAACTCTTACAAATTAGGAACCTGAAACTAAAACACTACACAAGTGCAAATTAGTTCTATAATTAGCAAATTGGTGTTGGGAAGAAGGGGAGGGTTGCCACGAAGAAGAACCAGATTAGTGAATAGTTGACTCCATTAAAACAAAGTTGGACTTTGATGAAAAACAAAGAGAAAACAGCAAAAAGAAGAATAGTTGACTTTGATGGATTCTAGGATTTAGTTATTAGTTAGAAGAAGCCAAACTTATCTTCAAGTTTTGTTTGATTCTTAAACCATTTAACAAAATACTTAAAGGTTAGATTTGATAAAATTTTATTCCACAGAAATATCTTAAAAGAAAAGATAAAATTAGAAAGAGAAGAGAAGAAAAAGAAAGAAGCAATTGCATTGAACAAAGACGGAACCATGGAGGCCATAACTTTTGAGGTTAGTCTTTAAATTTCTTCCCCCCATTTGCTCATTTTCACCAAAAATATTAGATTTAAATTGAAGCAACTAAACCAAGAGTTAGAAGTCAAGGTCAGACCATTTAGGGTCATTTGAAAATTAGAATTTGAAGCCAAAATGAGTTAGTAGATTTCATTAGCTTTCCAAAAAGATATTAAACATAAAAAATAGATTAAAACTTCAAAAATTACGCCAAGATGAAAAATAGTCTTTGAATTGGATGAAAAGATAAAAAAGTCATTCAAAATAATCTTAAAAGTAATATTAAAATATAAATTAAATTGTAGGTAAAAAGTTGAAAAAGAAAATTAATTTTGAAATTCAAAGGTAAAAAAAAAATCAACAAATGAAGTTTGGTGAACCGGACAATGATCAAACTTTGTCCGTAGATAACTTTTATTGAAAAGGTCAAAAGTAGGAGTGTTTTATCTTTCTTGAAAGGTAAATTCAAGGCCTTCAAGATAAAGTTATTTAACCTTACAAGCAGAAGTTAAACCAAAAGTCAAAATGAAGTACTAAAAAACAATTAGGAATTTATTGTCAAGAACAAAAAGTAATTAAAGAACAAGTTAGATGTAGAATCTTGGAAAAAATATTCCTAAGGTCCCAAAATTAGCTTAACCTCAAGAACTAGACAAATATCGAAGAAGTTAGAGTAGGATGAAGTTTTAAATAAAAGTAAGGGGGAATTGGATAAAGTCAACTAGAGTTGAACAAACCAAGCCAAATTAAGAACTTAAAAAAAAGATTAGAAATAGAAAATAATTCAAAAATAAAAAATAAATTTCATTAGCTAAAACATTAGGAGTCAACGGATGAAGTTTTAGAAGTTAATTTAAAGATCAAACTTCATCCGCAGATATCTTTTAGGAGATTAGGTAAAAATTAGATTTTTTTATCATTTCGGAAAGGAAAAAATCAGTCCTAAAATTTAGGCTACCTAATTTTTTGGCTTGACTAACCCACATTTGTCCCTAGTTTTGGTTGTCGTAGCCAAAACTGGGCACATTACTAATTTATTTGAATTGGTTAGTATTTGCCACAAGGAAAGTGTAGGTAGAAATCAACAACTAAAGATACATTTCTTGAAATGCATAACTAGATTGGATCACATGTTGTAGACACCCAGTAGAAATTTTATATAACAAAAATAACTTAAGAACCTGGTTGTGATCGCGTTATTCCAAAGGTGGGAATAAAGCGTCCACAATTGGCTCCATCCAATCTTCAAAGTACAAAGGAAAATCATTTGTGTGATCATGTGCAACAAATATGACATGGTCAACATGCAATCCACAGTGACCTAGTTAAAACATAGACCTCAAGTGATAACATTACATTCACCAAGAACCAAAGCTTTCAAAAGAAAATTGTGTTGATATTGAACTTATAGTTGCAAAGAATTTGTGGACATAGAACTTATGGATCCAATGATAGTTGGTGTGGCTCATAAGCATGGTAGACGCAAATCTTTGTCACCAAATTATCAAACCCTTCAGGCTTCAAAACAACTATTTTAGCTTTCCAATGGTATTGTGGATTGAAAACTCTAGCCCCATTTGGAATTGAGGTTAGGTTGAAGGATTACCCAAGAGTTTACAGAGAATTAATAACTTTACAAACTTAAACTTGATTGTTCCTAATTTGGAGCATATTTGAGATCCATGGTTGCATGAGCTTGGATTGCTATGGCAAGGGTGGAATAACGAAGTATCAATGACATCTTTCAAGAGTTGGTAGGCAAGTGTTCATTATTTAATTTGAACCAAAAATATGTGAGTTTGTTAATGATGATTAAGATTGTTCTAGCTAGATACTTTATTCAATACATGTTTGTAGAACTTTAATTTTTGGATAAGACTACATTAGTTCACATTTTTATATATTATAGTTTATTTTTTGGACACAAATTTAGATGAACAATGACCATAAAATCAACCCTTAAAGGATAGATTGTTGACTGTGGAAATCATCCTTTTAGTTATCGTGTGAATCATTGGCCTCAAAAATTTCAAAAATACTCATTGGAAGTCGAGATAGTATAGAAGTCCTCCCCTTTCACAATAGAATTCTGAAACTGAACAATTGTATTTTTGTTGTACTAGAAGGATTCTCTATCATCCATAAAAAAAAGTCATTGTTGGCGTTTAAGGGTTACACATATCTACAAAGTGGTTGGAAGTCTGTGTGAATTTTAGCACCATTAATCCCTACAAATCCTATATCTTTTTTCTTCATCAAATTTCACTTAAAATTTCCATTTTATTGCAAAGTGCAAACACTTAAGAAATTTATTTATAGACATATTTAACCATAGGATCTTGCACAATAATAGTATAAAAATGTGTAAGAGGAATTTCAAAACTTTGATTGCATTGATTACAAGATATTTGTTTTGAGGTGAAGACAACCAATTTTTTGCACCATATCTATCTAGATTTTAAGGCTTTGAATCCTTTAACTTAAGATTCTTGCACTATTGAAGTTTAATTTAAAAAAATTAATGTTGAAGAATTGAGTTACAACTTTAGGGAATTAAGGAAAAAACAAACAAACTTGATTTTCATTCTTTAAAAAATTGTTGAGTAGAAGTAGGTGTGAAATTAAAGAAAAATCTAAAACTTTAATAGGCCTAAGATGGAATTGAAATGCAATGATCCTAATGATGAGATTGTTCTAACAACAAGACTAAATTTTGTCAATTTTTTTTTAAATTGTAGAAAATTGTGTTAAAAAATGAACAATAATACAATATAAGTGAGTTTTTTTTTCAAGAATATGTTTCATTTATCTATAAAAGAATATTTTCCATAATTTATTCACTAGTCCAATCCAATTAAACAAATCTTTCTATAAAGACAAACATCACTTTCTATTAGAAACAAAATTTTGAAAATTTTACTTTGGCTTCTATCATTTTTTTATGTTGCCCAACAAACACCATTTTGGATTTAGGGTACCATAATTTTTTCTTCAAGGCATCAAATGAAATTAAAATTATATTATAAAAAAGCTAATGTGTTTTCCTATCTTCAAAAAAAATTTTTAAAAATAAAAATAAAAATTAGACCTTAGAAGTCTACTTAAAATCTATTTTGTTTCCCAAGGACAATAGGACTTTAGAAGTAAATGGTGTTTGATGATTTCCATATGGCATGATTATACAATATTCAAGGCATAATGTTTAGGATTTAAGGTTATGGATTTATGTTTCGGGTTTTGGGTTTAGATACTATCAATATCTCTTGCAATATGTATACTACCAACTAGTTCAAGATGACTCATAAGTATTGAATGACAATAAAGAAATATCCCAAATTAAATAGAGTGGTTGGCAATTCAATTTCAAATTGTGAAGTCTTGACAAAAACATTAGCCACAAGCAACAAAAAATACAAATATATAGCTAGTAGTAATAGTCAAGTTAATTAGGCAACATAAAAAATCCATGCTATTCTAATAAAAAAGTCAATTGGCTAAAAGTAAAGTATTAGAAATATCATTCACCTACTTGCATCTAAAGGCGCAAAATGGCTATAAAGGTTATAAAACTTAAAATGATCTTGGCACTTTTTTGCAATAAAAAAAGTTGTTCTTTGGGGCACATAGTCATTGTATGTTTGAGGTTTAGGGACATTTCAATCTAAAGTTTTAGTTCTAAATTTTAAAAATGCAAATGTTGATGTGAATATTATAATATTTGACTAAATTTATGTGAAGTTTGATGTTTGATTCTAGATACGGCATCTTTTTTCACATTTCACCAAATACTTGATTGGCTTTGCAAAATGTGACTATTTTGTCTCCATGTATTTACACATTCATTTAAAGTATGGATATTAAATGCCATTTTTACAAATTTGGTACCCTTTTCATCCAAATTTTAGCTATTGAAGTTAATTTGTAAAACATATTTTAAGTTTGGTTTCTTCATCCACATTTTAGTTGAAGGATATACTAATTGGTAGTTCAATCACATTGTTTTAATATCAATTAGACTACAAACTATTATAAAATAGTATTCATTTAGAAAGTCACGAGTACCTTTCAAAAGTCTACAATTTGTTCAGATAAAATTTATTCATCTCTCTAAATATTATTGTAATTCTAAATCCTAAACCCCTAGTCATTAATCTTTAATCTTAAATCTTAAATCCTAAATCCTAAGTCCTAAATTCAAATATATATAAAACTTGTAGATAATGAATTATAGAATACATGCATATAGATAGTTCTATGATTGTTAGCACCAATATTTTTTTATATTTAAAAAAATAAAAAAATGAAATCTCATTTTTATTTAATAACAATTTTTTTTTGATATTCTATAGGTGAAGTTTGTTATGATGAGTTGTAATTGTGATACTGTAATGGTGGTGGTTATTCTAAAAAATTTGGTTGCATACTTTAATGAGTTGAATTTAGTAAAGTACCTCTCAAACTAAAGTTTTATGAATATTTTTTTGAATCACTTCAATATAACATGAAGGATAGAAATTCAAATATCATTCATTTTTGAATGAAATTTGTATTTTTACAAAGCTAACAAACAATAGAATTGTTGCCCACAAGTGCTCAAGTACTTAATTTCTAGTAGTCAACCATTGAAAATTTGGACTATGGAGTCTTTCATGTTTAATTGTTAACCTTTAATCCTTAACATTAAGCTCTAATAGTATAAAAAATGGATCCAAGGGAACTCATGTTTTTTTAGATCTCATTGTATTCAATAAACAAAACAAGACAAACAAACAATCTAATTTAAGGTATAGATGACTATGGGATAGTATTTTTTACCAAGTTTGAAAACACATGAATTTGATTTCCCCTAATAATCTTTAGAAGGAAAAACTTGGATCTTAAAATGTACAAAATCATTGTAATTTTTTTTGAAAATAATAAAAAATAATAAGAAATAAACAAATTTAAAGTTTCGTTAAGGAAATATATCATAATAATTAATTTGCAAGGTGCCGGACAAGCCTCAATGGAGGACATTATTGTCATCTATTAAATTATTAAGATTGATATTCATAGAATAAAATCAATTTTCCAATTTAGTCTATAATTTCTAATTGGTAGTTACTAAATCAAAGTATAGTTCCCAATTAGTCTTCCAAAACAATAAATATTATAGTGTACGTTTTTATAGGTATAGTAATCAACCCTTGTCTTGGTGATTGAAAAAATAGACTCATCTACACAAAATAGTGTAACTAGGTTGCCCCTCATTAATTTCTCAACATTCCACACTATATAGATATGTACAATTACTGTAGAAGGATGCAGTAATGTAGGAACCATGTGTGTTGCATGGGTTGGATCATGGCTCAGGTATAGAGAATTGCTTGTGCCTCCATCTAACCAAGTGGTGAGTCATGAGGTAACTTTCCTGAATAAGACAACTTAATTGTCAAGGCATCCTAATTTCGCTATTGTCAAGGCATTCTAATTTCGCCTGATGCTTAGCAAGTCCTCTTCTCCCTTGCTTTGACAACACTTGTATCTCTACCAATTTTGTCAATTTTGCAATCAAAATCTTTTATTCGCTCAATTCTCATTGAGTTTATTTTTGCAGCTTCTTGTAGAATTGTTGTTGAAGCTTCTGATTGGGGTTTCCTTGAAATTTTGTGGTTCAGTTCATTAATCATCCCTTGAGAGTTGCATAGATATGTTCAAATGTTTTGGGTGAAATAACAAATGCTTACAAGCCCAAGGGTTCCTATAGTCCAAATTGTGTAATTTCGACAAAGTACCAGCTTGCAATTTTTTGTAGGCATAAGCTTTCAGACTAGACCCTCCAATTTGAATTTTAAGCAAAATGGAAAGCAGGAGACACACACCTTCACATTTGGTTTAGTGGAAGGACTCCCCCCGAAGGCCTCCCACTGCGTTAAGCATGTGGGTAGCTGGCCCTACCCGAAATTTGGCCTGCCTGAACTTTTTGAAAATAGGGCTTCTGACTATACTTCTCGAACGTTCTTCTTGCTTACATTGCATTTTTAATGTGCTATTTGCTTGCACTGATTATCATTTCGTTGGTTGCTCGTCTTCTTTGTTGATCGCTCGTCCTCTTCGTTGATCGCTCGTTCGCTTCGCTGATTGTTCTTTTGCACTGATCATTCCTTTGTGTTGATCAGTTCGTTGCAGTGATCGCCTTGTTGCATTGATCATTTTCTTGCGCTCCTTGTTGTGAAATTGCTTGTTTTTTTTAAATTGTTTGTGTACACACTCTATAGATAGGATAATTTTAATTGGATTTATGCAATTTGTTAAGCTTTAGTGATTTCAGTACTAATGGTGCTCTGATTTGCTATCAACGGCATTGTAATGGTGTTTTCACATGTTATGTTTGGTGCTGCATCAATTGACTCTTGTTTGTTGGTAATTTTTTAACTTCTATCATTGCTAAATTAGTGCTAAGTTCTTTTCAATTTGTTTTTGTCTATTTGCACATTTCTTGATTCTTTGTTTGAAGAATGCAGGTACATCGTTGCTCAACGACTGGATCAATCAACAAATGGATTTGGCGACGGATGCGGCCGCCAATGCAAATTAGCCTCTCACCCTAGCTGCATTGTCATGGAGACTAGTAGTTTTTGTAAGAGGCGTCGGAGTTCTAATCATGAGGTTCAGTGTGTAGATCGACTTGTCGTTCCACCCAACCCGTTCGATTTGCGTCCATTTTTGCGAGTCAGCGAGCCAGTGACCGTCATCTCTTTGAAATCTGAAATGATAGCTCTGCCATCATTGAACTCAAATGGTACTGATGATACTGATGGTTCCTCCACTGATGAGGTTGCATTGTGTACTATAGGCGATATATTGCAGGGCTATACAAGTGTTGTTGCGTCTACAAATTTGGTCGCTTATAATCTTGAAGCTGAGTTGATTCCAACACTTTCTGATGCTACAGTTTCAACTACTAATGTTGAGGTTTCAAGATTTGACGTTGTCGATCTTGTATCGAATCAAGATATTCAATAGGACGATGTAGCTTCCATCGATTTACTCATTTCAATTGTTGAAGCTGAGTCCACTCCATTACTTCATGTTGAAATTTCACGTACTGTTGTTAAGGTTCCATACTAACTCTGATGCTCAGGTTCCACGCTTTGACGTTGTTAATACGGCAACAAATGATGATGTTGGAGAGTACACAACTGTGCTCACCAATTCAGTTCCTGTTAATCATGATGAGGCCTCACTTGATTGCACTTTTGTACTTGCGTATTATCTAAGTCCTGATTACACTGCTGCTTACTCTATAGATGATGATGAGATTTTGGCGGCGTTTGGTGATATTGTCGACATTGGTCCATATATCATACCTGAGGACTTTGATGATGATGAATCATCTCATGATGGTCATGTTGCTGATATTGTCGATGATCCTCTTTCGACAGTGACTAATCGGTTTCGGAACGTAGATGAGACAGAGCTCACAAACGTGATGAAAGGAGGTTGTTGCCGGAGTTCGACTATAAGAAAACCTTGTTTTAGGTGACATTCAAAAAAACAATCGACGTCAAAGGGAACGGATTTTAGGTGACGTTGAAAAAAACAACCTATATTTTTCATGTCAATAATGATGTCCAGTGGAACATCAATGGAGATAATTGTTGTCAGAAAAACATGGGTTGTTTTCTTCAACGTCACCTAAAATCCGTTCCCTTAGACATCAAAAATTTTGGTTTCTTCTAGTGTTCACAATCCAAAAATTGGGCTCGGAAGGCTTTTGATGAGTTCCGGAAGTTCAAGGGTTATTCCACCGAGTCCAGCATTGAAGATCTATCGGAATTTGCAGACGTTGTACTGTTAGTTGACATGTTGCAACTTTTTATGTTACAAGTGGCGAAGTGCAATGGAGAATTGTACCCTCTTGGCACATAAGTTATGTCTCCTTGATGTAATAGTGAATGACATTCTTTCATTATAGTTTGTGTATTTTATCATACCATTTTTTAGTCAATATGTGCAGGCTTTACTAAATCATGTCCTCATGCTATCTTTTTGAACTATGTATGTGTGTTTATGATACTAGTTATGTTGATATGCAATCACTTTGGTTGCAAGATTGCGAGCATGCTTCGAGCAATTGGCCGTATCATACAAGTTCGTTAAGAGCAACATTATGTCGAGACATCGGAGAAGCTAGCACTGCCATTCAATATACTCACTGATCCTAGATTCCACCATGTGAAATTGGCCGCAGATGAAGTCGTGATTCGAGCTGTGCATGAAGGATTGGGTAAGGAGATACTTAAGAGTGATGTCTTGTCCCAACTCCCAAGTTGAGGAGAAGCAAATGCTTGATTCTGATGAGGCTTCTATGAAGCACCTTGTAAATAACCTATTCGGATTTTTAGTGTCATTTTTTTTGGTGTGTTTTTATGTGGTTTTAGTTATGTTTTGTTTGATTGGTGTTCCAAATGGGTGATTTTTGGATGTTATTAACCAATTTGGAAGTGTTTATCCGGATGTAGTCAAGCATGAGCCACGGTGATGGGATTGGAAGGGAAGCCAATTCGGAGAGTGAAGGCAGTTTTTGGTTGTCTGAGGGTAATTCCTATTTGTAATGCAGGATGACAATTCCAAGTTGGAATGTTCTGCGTTTTTGTCTAAGTAGGAACTGTCTGTAGCCAGCTAGGTCGGAGCTGTTGTGGTTTCCAAGTTGGTTTGCCTGTGGTCGGCAGTTAGGGTTGCCGGTTGCGCGGGGTGTTGTAGGTGTCAATTTGGGAATTTGTGTGTGTAGTGGAGGGACGGTTATTTTTGAGGTTCCTAATGGGCAGTTTGCGAGTTTTGAGGTGATGCCAAGTTGGTTAAGGAACTACCTGGCTTGGGATTTTAAAGTCGAGTTTTCCGATTTGGAAGGCACCCACTGTTGAGAGTATGCCAGTGCGAGTCCCAGTCCAAGTTGGCTGTGTATTTTCGTTGTTTGTGTATGTTTGCTTGTGAGAGGACGAGTGGTCCTAATTGGTATTTGTGTGTGTATGTGATATGATGGTTATGTTCAATTTGGGATGAGATGTGTGAATGCTTAAGTCCGAATTGGTGAGTCTGTGTGTAATTTGGAAGTTGTCCGGAGGATTGTGCGATTATTTGCGGTGGTGGCTGTGAAGAAACAATTTGGAAGTTTACGGTGGTGGAGCAGAAGAACTTAAGTCCAAATCGGAGTGTTAGTGAAGCAGAGTCAAGAAGATGTCTGTAATTGAAACCTATTAGGATTTCTGCATGAAGATGCTAACCTATTAGGAAGTTATGATGAGATTCATTGAACGGAAGATCAATTTGGACGTGATTGTTGTTTATCCAAATTGGTAGTAGTTGTCCGTGAAGCAAATTGAAGTATTTAGCATTATAGTGCTGAGTGGTTGGAGATTTTGAGAAGTAATTACAGAGTGATGGATCCAGTTGGACATGGCAGTTGGAGCGCCCAAATTGGAATTATATGAAGCAGTGAGCTAATTTGGAGTGAATCAGTCAGTGAAACATTATTTTTGTGGAACGGTGATATGTCACCAATTCGGCTGAATAAAGAATGATTGAAAGCGAATTGTTTTTTTTTGTGGTTGGCATGTATGTTGTGTGTATGAGCTCAATTTGGAGGTTCAGTCATAGTGTTGATTCTGCCCAGTTGGAGTTTGGCAGTCTGGGAGTGAAACAGAATTGGAGGGTTGAGTGTTTGTATGTGGAATGCATGGTGTCATGAGTGCTTATCCAAATTGGTTTTATAAAGTTTGAATGTTGTCTAAGTCAGGATCCCGAGTTGGTTTGTGAAGCTTAAGCAACAGGTCTCAAATTTGAGAGTTTCTGAATGGATGTGAGAAATTAATTTATCCAAGTAGGAAATAAGAGAAGACTGTGATAATATATATATATATATATATATATATATATATATATAAAATTAAAATAAAAATTCCAAGTTAGTAAAGGAGAGAGTGATATATACAATTTGGAGAGTCTGTGAGTGTTTATAAGAAGATAATTATCCAATTTGAGAAGGAAGGATGAGGAAGAATGCAGAGTGTTAAGGTTGATTTCAAATCGGTGTGTAAGAAGTGTCAATGGGCGGTGATAAAAATTACATCAAGCCAAATCGTGGAGATAAAGACATGAAGACCAAGTTGGCGAAAGAAGATATGGTGGTTTCCTGTCTTGGTGACAACTGCGAGGCTGATAGGTGATTGTTCCAAAGTGGGAGTTAGAGTGCCGCAGTGAGCCTGTACCAACAGCAGCACCAATTCTGATTTGGTGGAAAGACGAAAGAATCCAATTTGAAGATTAAAGATCAATTCCAATTGGGTGATACTTAACCTTGGTGGTTTTAAGAGTGGAGTGAATAATTAAATTATTAATTATTACAGAAATTGTGAGGAATTAAATTAATACTAGTTGGAAGTATGCATTCCTTGTGTGTTTTAGCCCTTTATTAGTACGTTCTAATGTCATTGTAGAAGTAGTCCTATTAGAATTGCCTCCCTAGGAACGAATTAAACTATTTGTTTAGATAATCCGATTAGGATCTAAGCGTAACTACACACCCGTCTGGCTTGAACCGACGTTTCGCATACTTTTGTACACACAATTTTTTAGTTAGAGGTGGATGGGAGTTATGTGATTACTAGAGCAACATGTTTGAAATCTACAGTGATCACCACGGAGATGAGTTTGTAAGGTGTGCTTCTTTTCTTGTTATTTTGTTGTGATTTCATGTGTCATCGAGATTGATTTGATTGTTTCTTGGTCATCGATTGACAAGTTACAATTGCCAGAGATAGATGATCAATCAATTAAAGTTCAATTTATCGGCCAATCATGTATAAATTCTAGTCTCAGATGATCGAATGATTGAAGTCAAAGTTATCAATCCGTCATGTATATTGCAAGTTGAGATGATTGATTAGTCTGAGATTGGTACTAGTTAGATTTGACACTTGTCTCTAATACTAGTTAGATCTACTACTTAGTTAGATCTAATACCTTATTAGTGTTGATAATTTTCATGAACCAGCCGAATGTGTAGCCAGTGATTGTGCACTTGGTTTAGTTTATAGTTGTTGCAATGATTGGCGTCTCAGTGTTTTTTACAAGTGACTGGTATTTGTTGTAAGGTTCTTTTTGCATCACTTGCAATTAACATGTCATTTTTGTTTCACCTTTGTTTTCTTAGATTTTCACCTGGATTATTGAAGAATTGGAAAATTGATGTTTGGTGATGTAGTGCAGACAGTCTAAGAAAACCTGTAAATTGCTATGATCCTAATGTGATATCCCGGGGTGGCAACTCACAATGCTGGAATAGAGGCTTTCTTAACTTTTCTAATGTATAAGAAGGGAACCTACCTTTTTATTATACAAGATTTAGGAGCATAATATGAGAGAGGACATTGAGAAGAATCGAAAGATATAACTTTTATATCAATCATAATAGTTTTAGGCACTCAAAAGTCATTTTAAGAAATTATAATACAAAGAATTTCTCAAGCAGGGGGCACCGTTTAGCCCCCCCAACTTTTTTTTTAAAAATTATTAAATTTTATTATTTCTTAATTATTATTCTAAAAAAAATTCTAATAATGCCAGGGGTCAAACTTCATTATAACATGAAGTATTCATGACTATGACCGTTGACACCTGGCCACCAAGCCGAACCTGAAGTTCTATCTTTTGCCAAGTTGAACTTGAACTTTTGCCGCCCAAACGAAACCCTAAATTGAGTCGCTAAGTTGTACCTTCTCCGCTTCTCCGACGTTGTTTCTGTGTCTCAAAGCTCTAGATTTCTTAGTGATTGCAAAGACGATTACAATGGCATTCTTTGTGCTGTTTGGATAGACGAGAAGCGTGTATACCTACTTGTTTAAGAACTTTTGGGGTGTGATTGCGGAATGCAGATGGATTGGCAACGCAAGTGGAATATGTTTACAAGTTAAATGATGTGGTGACGACTTGTGCTGACCCTTAAACGATTGCCACCAATAGCTAGGAGTTTTCATCAACGAAGTGAAAATGGAGAAACTGATGCTCCTGAAACAAAGTGCTGAACTCCTGAAGACTTTGGTGCAGTAAAGCTATTTGGTTGATCTCTCAGGTAACTACGCATTTGGTTGAGGAGGATTGACAGCTAAGTTTGCAAAGTTTTAATAACTCTCTTAGGCTTCTCATCATCACAAAAAACAAATTTATGAAGACTTTGGTTGTGTAAAGCTCGTTGTCTAAACTCTGAGAGTTGCTGCACAATGTGTGGGATCGCGGTTTGGAAGACCGATTGAATCTGCTGTTGAATGAAAGCCGCCAATTCGGGTCCCATCCCTCCCGAGATTTGTGGTCCTGCTTCCGTGGCGGATCGTTCCTGCTCCATTTAGCAAAGTCCCTGAAGTCACTCACCTGCTCCTTCACGTCTACGCACCCGCCTAGAGATGCGGTGCTTCCATCGAGCCGACTCTCGAGAAATCCGTCCTCATTCCGTCCCGGAAACCCGAGAAAGGTTGGCGTGGATCCGAAATCTGTTGCCAGGAATCCGCAGCTGCGTTGTGTGTAACGGGGAATCTCATTCGCCGCGGCCCCCTCCTCAGATCGTCTGAGATTATTATGCATGTAATTGTGAGAATTGATATTTAGCCAAATGTGCAAGTTATTGTAACTTTCAAAGGTTTCTCATCGTTGGTGAAAACCAAACTTCTGAAGACTTGAGTTGTGACTTGTGCCCGCTTGGGTCCAGCTCTCTTGAGAACTTCCGATCAATCCCCGGTCCATTCGTTTTAGGAGAGAAAGATCCAAAGACCTTTGCTTGCTTCACACAAGCAATACCGTTAGCTCCATCTTCAGACTGAATCGACGACAAAAACAGATACGTGGCCTAGATGTAGTTGCAACTCGATCATTCAGTTGTGCATGGGATGGCTTGCTTGTCTTGCTTTGATGATTCCATCTCTACAACATTCAGGATGGAATTTTAGACTCAGTCGACGATGGATCTGGAGTAGTCCAGATCTGCGTATCGTGTTGTGAGTGTTTCAGACCATTCACTGACTTTGGGTTTGTAGAAGTCAGAACTCAAATATCGGTGAGCTACTAGAATTCAGCCCCACTGCAACATTTGTAGCAAGGTTTGAACTAAATTCTAAACACTAATTTAATGCAATTCCAAATTTGACATTCAATTCAACATTGCTACTAAATGTTGTCCAAAGCGAACACGGGGACTTGTGCAATACTAGGTAGCTGCACTGTTAGGTAACTATGCATTAAGTTGTATACGATTGACAATCAAGTGTGCATATTTTTGTAACTTCTGTACAGGGAGTGATTCATTCTTGTGCAGTTGTCAGCAATGCTCTGTGGAGCTCATCTTAAACGTGACATCTACTTCGAACGGAGAGCTAGTAGTCACTAGCCAACCGTGACTTGAAATCCGCGGTTGATAGCGTGGTTTCAGCGGACTTCGATGTGGACTTTGTAGGACGAAGAGGTGTAGGAGTTTTGGAAGCTATCTGAATTTTCAGTTTGTAATTACACGTCGTACTTGTACTAGGTACTTTGCTTCTGGCTTCTGCTAAATTGCTGTGTGTTTTTTCTGTTGAGGATAAGTGAGACTTGTGGTGTTTTGCTTTTGAGTTATTGACGGTTTTGGGTTTAGGGTGTATGAATGTGCTATTGCAATTGTTGTGGCTCCTAAAACAATGACGCTCTATTTTTTGCAAATTTAAATGTTCAAAGTTGTATGATCCTTGGCTAAATTGGGGAGTCACTTGATATTTCAGTTTATAATCATACTCTACATCGTGAACCTTGTGAGAGAGACAAGTGGAGTCATCCCGATTAAGTACAAAAGGTACGTCTCGAAAACATGTCTACAAGTACAGACTAAATCGTTTCTAACATTGTGCATATTTTTTGGCCTTGTTCTATTGTAGCTACATTATAAGAAGATGAATTGTAGGAGTTGTGCTTATCAATTGCCACATTCTTCCCCTGCTACCAATGCTTGATTCAATTTTTTCTAAGTCATTAAAAACAATTAAGCAAATACTCCTCATAATAAAATTGACATTTGTCAACATCACAAGTTAGAAGATTTGGTGTTATTTAGTTGAATCATAGGTACCTTAACCTTCTTAGTTGTGAAAATAATGAATTCTAGCTAGAAACTAGGATTGGTCTCAATATGAGGCTTTAGACTTTGAGAAATGCAAAGTTGTGGTTTTGACAAAAAGAGAGTATTTGAAACTTTCTTTTGGTGTGCAGCTTGTTTGACTAGAGGACTGATCTTCTTCTTGCTGCAAACCCTCATGATCTGGGCTCTATACAACAAAAGAATCTACTTGCATCAATTTGGTAGGAGCTATAGATTTTTTAATTTAAGCCTTATCACTTGTTTGCATTGAACGATAATGAAGTTCAATTCTTTCTTGCAACATAGTTGAAGTAATGACCTTTTTTGTAATGTGCAAACTACTAAACAAAACCATAAATATCCTTTTGGTGACTACTATGTAGATTCTTGCTGCTTGTTGCTCTATTGTCCACCAGTATTATGAGTTGAGTAGTCATGATTTTAAGACTAACCTTGGTATGTATAGGACAGTTGATTAATAGTGTCATCATTACATAAGAGTTCTTCTATGATTGAAGTTAGAATCTCATGTATGAAAAATGAAGTTAAATAAATTCCATGACACTAAAATGGGATTTGATGTTGGGATATCCTTCGAAGAAAATTGCCAAGGAAATATTAGGTTTTTATATTGATATAAGTAAGAGATTTCTTTCTACTATTTTTTATAACTATTCATAAACTTCCTATGATTTGGTATTATACTAATGGGCTTGGATGGTATTTCAGGTTGTAAAGATGGTTGTGGAGCTATGTGCTTCCTATTGACTTTCCCAACATTTTTTGTGTGAGATTGTTGTCATTTGTAAGGTATGATTCTGAATTCTCTAAAGGTCTAGAGTTTTATGCTTTAAAAATGAACAATGCTTTTCACCATTTTCTGAACATAGTAGAAATCTTTGAAACATTTCAGCATTTACATTTTAGTATTTAAGCATGCAAATATTTACATGATGTAATTTTCATTGGTGTTGTGTAGGAATTCAACTCCTTGATTTCATAGAGTTGAAATTGTGGTTTGGTCCCGCTGTGTTGAAATTGCGATTTCACTTCTCAAAACTGAAATTGAACAGCATCATATATAAGGGCATGGAAACCAAAAACCTTCAGCATATTGTTCCTACAGAGCTTGGTATGAATCAAAACTACTTGAAACTTTAGTATAAAAGAACTTGGTAGAATTAGATTTAATATAGAAGTTCTGATTCAACATTTTAATGACCTTTTTGTCATCATGCTCTTATTGTTATATGTCACAATGTGTTGTGTTTTGTATTTTATCATCTTTTATTTGTGACATGTTCATAATTCTTGATATACTTCTGAAATAATGCTACATATATATGGTTTAGAGTTAGATTGGTACACCTTTTAAGGAGTCTCATGAAAGATATAAATCTTTGTTTTAGTTTGCATGTCATATGCCATATGTAAATTTTAATGAACTTGACACTTATACATAATTGATATCTTTTGTATTTTCTCTAGGTTCAATCAAGTGGGGTTTATGCAAGAAGGTGGTGATGGGTGATGAATGTGGCTGTCAGGAGTTTGAAGCATGTCACTTGGACCCTTCACTTTGTGCGTGTTGTGATTGTCACAAACATTATCATGTGAGGATAAGTAGTACAACTGCTGAGTTTGGAGTTTGTCAAAAGAAGCTACAAGGGCAGCTTTGTGGATGTCAGAGTTTTCTAGCCTCTCTAGATAATGAGAAGGTGTGTTTGTGCTGTGATCATCACCAAAATTTTCATAAAAAATAGTCTGCAACCAATCAACTATCTCTTCAGCTGTTTGTTCTCAAACGGAAAGTGATGGTTTCATTGATTTGAGTAGCCTTACATCACCTCTACAAGATTTACAAAAGAAGCGTTAAGGTGTTGGAGATGCTCTGAATTTCCAAGGTGAATGTCAACCAAAAGCTTTGAAGCGGGTGAAACTTGAATTTCCTGAGAAAGATGGAGTGCCTGAGAAAGATGAAGTGCTTGAGAAAGATGAATTGGATGAGAAAGATGGTTTGCAAAAAGTATCAAATAGTATTGAATCATGTATTTTGAAGGCAAAATGTGACAAATCAATGCCACTGTGTCTTTCCAAAAATTGGAAGGAGATGGAAAAAGATCCATTTTTGGGGTTCAAAGTAAGAGGTCCATACTACCCACGAATTAACCAGAAGAAGAGTCTTGGAAAGTAGGTGATGTATTGTGTTCCTTGTGAAGATGAGAGGAGTATTAATCCTTCATTCAACCTATCAAACTTGAAGGTTCATTTGTCTCCCAAGGTTAATGGTGTTGATTCTACACATGAGAAGAATCTAAAGGCATATATTGATAAGTGTACCAATGTGGAGAAAGAAGTTCAACAACAAAAAGAGAAGGATAATACACTCTTAAAGAAGAGAGAAGTGTGGGTGCAGAATTGTGCTTCACAAGGTAAGAATCTTTACAATCTAATATTCTATATTGTTTTAGTCTTTCTAATTATGATTCTTTTCTTAAATTTTTGTTAATTTTTATTAACATCTCTAATGTGTATATTGCATTCTTCAATTGGTTTAATTTGTTGTATATAATACTATCTTTGTCTTTTGATCCAAACATTATTTTAGATACATAAAAAGTTATGTACATGACATAATTATTTGAAGTATCACATGTATTATGTAGAATATTGGTGCTTTATATTTTATTGTATGAAATTTTGTAGCTTTCTTTTTTTGCATTATAGTCTATTCAACTTGACAATTTTAGGTTGCATATTGAATTTATTTCCATACTTTTTGTGTCTTATGATGATAGGTGCTGAACTTATTGACAAAAATTCATGGAGATGCACTATTTGCAACTTCAAAGGCACTTTTGGGGTTGTAGATACTGTTGGACAACACATGAGAGGGAGTGCACATGTTTTTGCAATGAAGAACAAAATTGCAGTTGGAGGATCCAGTAATCAGCTGACAATTCAAGCAGCATTAGCAAAAGATATTTCAGCAGGTAAAGTTGAATACCCTCCTTCATATGTGCCACAACCTGTAGACATTCCTCAAGACAAATTGAATTTGTATTGTATCCAAAATGTTTGTTATGAATTTTATAATTATTTCTTGAAATTGGAAGGTGATGTAGTTGATGTTCATCCTTTATTACATGATCTGAAAAATGGCAAGTTCTAGTATGCTGATCCTAACTACAAACGTAATATTATGAATGTAAAAGGTGAATCTATACTAATTGAAGGAATTTTTCGCCACATTGAATGTGATTTAATATTTTGTGACAAATGTTCTATAATTCCCAGCTTCAGTGATTTCCGCATGCAAGCAAAGCGATTGAAAACCATGGTAGTACCAAAGGGTGAATGAGTTTGTAAACCAGGTGTTAGGATGGAGATTTTGCTAAAGAATGAGCTCATTGAAATAGGGAGAGAATGGGAGAGAAGATGTCAAATTGCACTATAAGAAAACTATGTCTGCCGCGACATCACAATTTGGACACCCGGACATCGCGTGTGACGCGTTCTATGTCTGGACTGATGTCCAATCACTTCGTGCTGCTGTGGACATGCCAAAAACATGGTACGTTGCATCAGATTCGCAGGCCCAACATCGTGATGCCCAAAAAAACATCGGTCAACGGGTAACTTCAGGAGTTGACATGTGGCTGTCACCTAGGCGCGGGAAAGCCAAAGTGTCATTTTTTTCATCCATTGCCCGTCTATGATGTGGCATTTGATGTGTAATTGACGTGGCATGCCACATCGGTGCTCATGGAATTGGCTGACGTGGCATGCTACATTGGTGCTGATGGGATTGATTGACGTGGCATCCACGGATGTTGACATGTCGTTTTTTGGGGCCACTTGCTTGGTCTGCCTAGCATTTTAGGATGTCTTCTGAGACATCGTTGTGGACATCCAGGTGTCTTAAATGACGTCAAGTGAAACAATTGTATGCTGATTGAAATGTCCATTTGAGCGTGTGGAATTTGCACATGTGTGCTTCTCAAAGCATACCTTGTCATAGGAAATGTCTGTTTGTACAAGCCAGCACAAGTACATGCTGGGGTAGCAAATGGCTTCTTACATTGTAGGATGTCAGTGGCGACGTCCACTTATTTTTTGGGACATCTCATGGAACGCATGTATGCATTGTATCAGCACAATTACATGCTGGGGTAGTAGATGGCTTCTTGCATTGTAGGATGTCAACGGCGATGTCCACTTAGTTTTTGGGACATTTCCTGGAACGCATGTATGCATTGTATTGGATGTTCTAATGTCGTCAATGTAGTAATATGTTGTACACAATATAAAATATGCAATATATGGTATATAATATGCAATATAACATATAAAATACACCATATAATATATATACAACATACCATACAAAATACACCATACAATATATATACATGTCATACAAAATATACCATACAATATATATACAACATGCCATACAAAATACACCATACAATATGCCATACACTAAATTTATCAAGTATATTGAATGGCTCAAAAATCTACTTATTAATTGATGAAAAGACAAGCCTTTTATACTAGTGGGGTGTAGGAGGCATGACAAACAATATGGGATATACAAAACTAAAATATGAGCAGCAACATTAATACAATGATGTCTAAAATGATGTTTTAAAAAACATTTACATATCTTAGTTATGTTTTTTTCGATGTCATTGTAAACATTCAAAAGAACATCTATAGTATGAAATTAGACATTCACATCAATGTTGTTTTAAACATTTGCTTCAACAATTTCTAAATTTTTTACAAATCTTCTTTGTTGTTTATGATGTTATGATGAACATTTGCATGTCATTTCCAACATATATGGGGATGTCTCCTTGAACATTTAATTGATAAAGTCATATTTATTAAATCTAGGTTGTTTGCAATATCAACTTCAATATAGTATGACACAACAATACATCCAACATGAATTTCAATTGTAGATTATATTTTTGTCTATCTGGAAAGCTTTGATTCATCTCATTTGGATTTGTTATGAGAAAGTTATGGACATTTTTGTTTTTTAGGCAATTAGAGCATCTTCTTGAAAAAAATAACTTATTGGATGCATTTCTGAATGCAATTTTTACAATTTTTTCAAAATAAAAATTTCACGTGGTTTAGTTTACATGCTAGAACAATCTCACCATTGGGATTAGTGCATTTTAATTCCATCTAAAATTTATTAATAATTTAGATTTTCCTTTGATCTCATATCTACTTCTATTTAACAATTTTCTTAAGAATGAAATTTAAGTTTTTTTATTTTTTATATATTTGCCTGAACTCTCAACTCAATTCTCTACTATAAATATTTAAATCTCAAAACTCTGTAGCACAAAAATTTTACAAAGTCAAAAAATCTAGTCCCTCAATGCGCTAAAAAACTTGTTTTTTCTACTTTAAATCTATGCGGTCAAAAATTCTGAAATTTTTTCTACAATTTTTTCTACTTGTTAGGTGTAAGATCCTATAGTTAGATGTGGAAAAAAATTAAAATTTCTTTTACTCTTTGCTACAGAAATGACAATTTTCAATGTTTTCTGGCAAAAAAAAGGCCTTGGTCTTTTAAAGGTTAAGATGTCAAATATTTCAAAGTCCAAGAACACTAGAATATCACCCCACATTAGATATTGATGCAAAATTTATGATTTTAAACTAATAAAATTTAGAATTTAAATCTTAAGTTAAAAATAAATATTTTTATATAATATAATATTGATATGATTTTGTGAACCTTTTTTCATAACAAATCCATTCATCTAATTTATATAAAATTGTTATATAAATTAAATCTATATAGCTTATAACATTTTGAAAATTTTTCTGAATATTTTTGAAAACATTTGATGTCCACAACAATGTCTTAGATTGCATCATTGTTTTTCATAGTACCAATATGCTGTGACTGAAATTTAGCAATGCTTTTTACAACATCAAACCAAAATCTCTGCTTTTCCAACGTCCGTCGACGTGACATCCCAATGTTTTTTCAGACGTATGATGTTATCCTGGACGTACAACGTTTTTGGCCTGACATCAGAAAAAACACAGTTTTCTTATATGGTGCAATTGGTGAATGATAGGGACTTCGATGGCCTACAACCACTGTAACAAGTCGTGGACCCGGTGCGCCAACCAGCAGACAATGGTGGAGAGTATATTGCCATAGTTGGCGATGACATTGCATCTGAGGAGGAAGCATAGGGTGTTCACATCACTGACATGTGTTTGCTGTGCTAGCATTTTGACGTCACATAGGACGTCTGAGAAATACAAAGCCATCAACATGTTCATGTCTTCCAAGTAGACCCGTTGCATCTTGAACGTGCATTTTGTGGCAGAGTTTGTCTTGCTTGGTGATGCAAGTGACATCATATGAATAGGGTGGAATTTTATTCTAATGAAGTTTGTTGAACGTGCACAAATTGTAAGACTTCAATAGCCCAAAAATGAACCTAAACCAAGTAAACACATAAGTCATTTTGTACTACATAGGAAGGACGTGCATCATGTGCAAATTCAACCTTGGGCATAAAGTCATGTCATGCATCTATAGTCATTTTGACATAAAAAAAGACTTTTACAATTGCTTTCACAACATCCAGACGTCTAGTTAGACGTAAGGAAACACACAGTGGATAGCATGTGGTTTGAAGTTACATTCGCAGTAAGTACAAAATGTTGACGCCAAAAGTGACGTCAATATGGACGTCAGTACGTCACTTGTGACGTCCACGGAGACATCCAAAATCGGAATATGGATAGGCCAAGTATGCTGACGTGGCATGCCACATCATCACCTATGTCCACGTCACCCAATTTTCACGTCATCATGCCACATCATCATGCTACGTCACACAATTTCCACCTCATCACGCCACGTCAGATGCCACATAAGCTTTTAGGAGTCACCACCTGCCCGTTGTCCTCTTTTTAACCTTGGGCAGTTACTTTACTTCTGACCGTAACAAAATTCTAAATCAACTTCTAAGCTAAGTTTGACTAAAAATGGTGACGTGGCTAAACATGTTATTGTGGATATCCTTGGAAACATCTGGTGTCCCCTAGATGTCTTACATTACATCATTGTTTTTCATAGCATCAATATGCTGTGATTTAAATCTAGCAATGCTATCGAAGACATCAGAGCAAAATCTTCACTTTTTTGGCTTGACACCCCAACATCTTCTGCGACGTATCGTGTTTTTGCGGACATACGTCGTTTTTGGTTGGATGTCCAGGCAGATACAATTTTCTTGTAGTGTTGCAAATGATCATGTGTTTCTTTTGAATGTAGCTTTAACAAGAGCAACCAAAACACAAGATTATCTTGCAATAAAACTTCAATATGCTTTGACTAAAGGATCACTTCCTGAAATTGTAGAGTTGTTTAGGAGAGCATTTGATAGCCGTCCTGTTTTGTTAAATTTACTTACTGATGTTGTGAATAATTTCCTTTCAATGCATAAGGGAAGTGGTAAGGGCAATGACAAACGTTATCATTCAAGTACCATTAAGTTGTTTGAGGTTGTGCAGAACTTTGGAGGCTCTACAACACACAATTTTTCGAGTAAGAACTTGGAAGGACCAGCTTTGAATACAACCAGATTAAAACTTCGGAAAGAAGGTTTTCTGTATAGTATTGGTATCAATGAGGGTACATTTTCTCACATAGCTTCAATTTTAAAATCATGCAAAGAGAAGTTTGGAATTTCAGGGCCAATTCCTTTTGAATGTAGTGAAGATGAAACAAAATGTGTGGAACTTGCAACATGGAATAGAAGGTTGGATGTAATTGATGGTTTTTGTGGCTTTAAAGAGTCAGCTGAACATCCAAATCATGAATGCATTTTTTATCTTTAGCCTTCATCATCTGCTTGGAACAGTATTTCAGATGCTTTTGAAAAATTACAAGTTGGTTCCATGTGTCGAGTTTTGGTAGCTAACCCATTGGTTGTAGGTATGCCAAGGTTAGTATATTGTTTATTGAGTACATGCAATAAATTTAAACATTTGCAGGTTCAAAAGCAATGGGAGTTGATACAAAAATATCACAAGAAACATCTTGAAAAAGATGTTGGACCTCTACGAGGTCATGCATCAGATGGTGATAGCCAACGCAGGAAGTTGATGCTAGAAAGCATCTCTAAAAGAACATATGGCTTAAAAACTAATGGATTTCTAATGTGTGCTGAAGTTGTTGATGATGCTCCAATGATAATGATGCAAGACCCTTTACATGTTGGAAAGAAGCTTCGTAATCCTCTTCTTTCAACATCAAGAGTCTTATTTTGGGGTAAGTATATAGCAAGTAAGAATCACCCTTTATTGGTTTATTGTTATTTTTCAAAAGAACAACATGGATTATTAGAAGATGATATAAATGTAAAAGATAAACAAAATTTTCCAGCAGTTCAACGCATTTCTTTTCCTAAGGTGAGGAAGTGTTTAGAAGAACTTGATAAAGGTATTATTGTTGCGGGTGAGGATTCAAGAGCATGTAAAAGGAACCATTTTGCATCTTGAAGTAATTTGGTCTTTTTTAGAAGTTTTTTATGGAAGGGGAACCTTATTAGAGAAGGTAAAGTTGTCTTCTTTTGTAGTGCATATGATTTACTTTGGAACGGAATATATCCGCCATGTTAAACATGGACATTTTTTAAAAGAGAATTGGTTGACTAGAGAATCCATCATAGATTGTTTAATATCATGCCATTCTTCAGTTTTACATATTATGATGATGCATGATTTATTTCCTATGCTACTTGTTGCTTTAGATAAGGTGGGTTCAGATTGTTGTGAAGATTTTTTTTCACTACTTGGTCAACATGTTAAAAACAAACATAATTTTTGTATTAGAGAGGCAGTGGAGTGCACATCACATATAGGTAGAACTGAACAAATTAGATATTACAAAGATGGTCCCTTATTTATGGAATCAAGACGACGCAAAAATATATGGTGGGATGGAAATCAATCATATTGTTCTTCTAACCTTGCTGAATATGAACTTGTTTCTAATGAAGCTTTGCAAGAAGCTTGGTTGAGTGGTTTTGTTGAAGCTCAAAAACGAGCAATGGATGTTGAAATGAAGGATGACGTCTCCACTACATGTAAGTGGGCTGAACCTTGGCCTTCTTCTTTTTCAGAATCACTAAATATTGTAGAAGAATGCACTATAGAATTGGATGATGAAAATAATGAAGTGATGATTAATAATGCCCAAGTAAATGAATTAAATTCAGAAATCAATACATTTGTTGATGACAATTTGGTGAATGAAGTTGATGTGTTAATGAGAAGTTCTGCTTTAGACATTGAACAACAAAGTCAAATGAATAGAAGTTCTTCAAACCTTAAAGATAATGGAGCATGTATTGTATCACCAACTGTTGATGTTCCAAGAAAAGGTCTAGTGTTTAAAATGAGACTTATTATAGAACTTAATGCACATTCACCATCCAAATTGCCATTAGATAGGTTGCGGCGAGTGCAGTATAAAAGTTCAGTTGAAAAATCTTTGTCAAAAGGTATTGAAGAAGTTGAGGAAGTAGGCTTATTTGATGATGTTGCCATTATTATGGAAGAGGGTAGAGAATTGACATGGTATTTAGCTCGTATACAGAAAATTGTAAAAAAATTAGATAAAAGAGGACTAATTGATTATGTGAGACCTATTTCTTTGAATGAAGAAGGCATTAAAATTTTACCAAAGTACTATAAGCAAATTGAGGGGCTTTAGTATTCATATGGTGGTTATAGTGGCCATGAGGCTGATTTTGTTGATTTGAGTCATGTCATTTGCTTGATTGCTTTGAAAAGAAATGAAGATTTAGATCATTTTCTTTTAGCTCAAGAAGACAAGTAATCTTTGGACAACCACTTGAAGAATGAGAAGATGAGAAGAAGCAACTATAGAAGGAAGCAATCTCAAGGAGCTACAATATTGATTCAATTGCCAAGGGCCACACCAACTGCTGCAGTAGTGATTGAACCTTCAAGAGCTATAGTGTCCGTGGGATCATTACCAATGTCACAAGTTCATGTAACATGAAGTGGAAGACGTACTACAAGATTTGTACAACCCTAAACAAGGTATTAGAATTTATTAGAAATCTCAGCCCTAGCTCTTCATTGTAAAAGCTTTATTAAAAGCTATTTCAATGTTATAATAAATTTTTAGATTGAGAGTATTCAGCTTTTTTGGCTCTTCTCAAAATGGTCCCCCCTGCATATAATATAGGAGTTGCCACCCTGGGTGTGATATCGACTTACAAGTCTTTAGTTGCCCATTGGCCTGTATTTGAACCAGTGGATCTTGTACATCTATTGTTTTTAATCCCAAAATCACATTTGAAACCTCTAGATCCAGTGTAGTTTAGTCGGGGCGCTGTTGGTAGAAACACTTTAAATGACATCACTCACACGCTAACCACAGCAGTTCCTTCATTAAAATTTAAAAGGATAACTAATAAGAGTGGGAGGGCTACTACGATCACTTGTATGGAGGAGGCATGAGTGCCTAGGGAGAAGGGTATGGTCATCACAGGGCAGAGGGATTCTAAATCTTATGGAAAGTATTCTAGGGAAGAAATTGATATATCCAGCAAAGTGGTCCAGCAAGTTATATTTGGTCAAGGAACTTCATTCGAAGATGTCTATGTAGATGAGGTTCTGCGGAGAGTAGACTCGAAGGTTTGTAGGCGATAATAATCATAAAAAATCGTTTTTTAATTCAAGGTGCACTATTTTTGCAATCTGGTTTGATAATTAGATTCCCTTCTGTGTAGCTAACACTTTGTGTCATTTGTGCAAGTTTGTGTTCAAAAAGCTGGTGATGATATAACCATTTCTCTTGTGCAAGACGAGGTAGGGGTTACCAAGCCTTCTGGGGTAATGGCTGGAACCTCTTAGCGCATTCCAAGCAAAGTTGGCAATGAGAATATGAAGATTGTGGCATTTGAAGATGTTCAACCAAGACATACTTTCAAAGAGAACAACAACTGCCAGATAATCAACTTAATTATCAATAGTGCAGATTCAAAGTTTTTAGCAGTAGAGATTTTCAAGAACTTGGGGCTTGTCCCATTTCTTTCAAGTTAGTGGAAGTAATTCAGTGATTGTTTAGTAGCTAAGCTTTTCTCAACCAAGTTTTGTCCTACAAGGTTTTTTTAGTTGAGTTTTTAATATTGGCTATAGTTTTGGACTTGGTTTTATAGCACATGCAAATAAACTTGATTTTTTCTATGCCCTGAAATTGATTCTAAATAAGCATATTGTGATTTACTTAAAAAATATTTAAAAAGCACCCTGGAAAAAAAACTGATTCAAAGTTCCCAAAATTATGTCTTAATTCACTTGTTACATCTTCAATTATAAATTTTTCAAACTGCCCCCCAAAAAAAAGAAAATCGTGCTAGACTTTATTATAGTGTCAGGCACTATAACAAGTGCCAGACATTGTAATGGATGCCAGACAGTATAATGGATGTATTATGGACTATTATCTAGTGTGTTTTTCAATTGAAGATGGCTGTAGAGTGTTTAATACTTGATGGAAGTGTTTAGCCAGTGAACCCTATGATATAGAAGCCACCTTCCTTCTAAGACTTGAAGGGACTCCTTTGCTTTGTAGAATATGGTGCCAATGAATTGTTTGGATATACGTTGTCGTATTGAGAGAGTTTGCTTCGGAAAATCGCAAAGATTCTGGCTGTGACTGGAAATAGTTTTGCTATGGGTTTTGTCAAATCTTCTTATCTTGAGTTTTTGGTCTTCAATCTTCAAAACTTGAATCTTCACTTGACTCTTCACTCGAATCTTCACTTGATCTTCCGTTGGTCTATCCTGTAGTGGTTCTATAGGGCTAAGGATAAAGGTGTGTAATAAGAAACAAGTCTTCGAACGAGTAAAACGGGACGGCCAAACTACGAGCTGATAGTCCGGAAATTGGCTCCTAAACTTCAAACTTACGGTGACCAGGAAGCACCTTTCACCAGTAGGAACAATATAGAAGATCGACCATGTGGGTGATCAATTCCACTTCGTCGCCACAAACATAAAATGGAACTAATATTGTCATAAGAATGACTCCATAGCCCGCAACCAAGTTTACAATGCAAAATTTAAATAACAACTAGCCCCCAAAACAGGCTGGGAAAACAAAAAATTCACAACAAGCCTCCAAAACCGGCTAGGAAAAACAAGCCACAAGCCACAATACACGAATCTTCAACCTTCTTCCACTTTGAGTCTCAAAACTTCAATCTTGAGTCTTCAAAACTTCTTTCACTCACAAACTTGAAGAAATTTCAACAAAAACTAAGAAAACTAAGTCCCAAGCAAGCTGCAAACTTTGATCTAGTGTCACAGATGCTCTAAGAACTCAAATGCTAAATGCTTTAGCAATTTAGAAATCTAACAACACAATATAATCACTTACAAAATTTGAAATTATTCTAAGATATTGTCCAAAAGTTATTAAAGGGCAAAGTAGAAGTCTTCTTCTTCCTTACTAACCAAACATTGCCTCTTTAAACCTCAATGACTTTTGATTACAAGATTGAAATACTATGTGTGAGAGCAATTTGAAAAGCTCACACTACTATCTATAAGTTGTGAAAATATCACAATAATCTAAGATACTGTCCAAAAGTTATGAGAGGTAGAGTCTCGGCCTTCTCAAACAAGAAGGTAGAAATCTTCTTAACCTTTGATACTTCATAACTTTTGCATTACAACTCCAATTTGTATAAATAAACACAATTTGAAAAACTAAAATGATAATCTAAAACATATCAAAGTTTCAATTCCATCAAAGAAACTGACCAAAAGTTGTAGGCGTTGAAGTTACGGCCTTTTTCCTTCAAGTTCAATCTCCACTCCAAACTTTGTCACCTCATAACTTTTTGATAAACACTCCAAACAACAAATATCATATCTTTTTAGAAAGACATAAACAAGGACAATACACCTCCCAAATATCAAGTTAAATCAGTAAGTACTCCAAAAGTTATAGCTTGTTGAAGCCTCTAACCTCTCAATGGAGATCCTTGGGTCTTCACAATTTCAAACTTTCATAACTTTTGACTCCTAACTCCAAATTCAACTTACAAACACTCTTTGAAAAGCTTTGAATACAAGGAATGTTGTGCCAAATTTTCATTACTCAATTGTTTATGCTCCATGATCTACATCCACTCGAAATTCGGCCAAAAACCTCCCAATACACATACACACTCTTCACTCCTTTTCTCCACCAACTAAGCATCTTTTCCTTCTTTTCCTCCCCATCTAGAGTGAAGGGTGGGGCACATCAGCCCATGCCTCTACCAAGACCCCACCTAAGATTCCAAACTAAATCCCCATTCACACTCTCCCTTAACTCCAAACTCCAAGCTAAATACTGTCACTAATTTTTCATTCTACATTAATAATCACACACTGTGATTTCAATAAAATACTCAAAGTAAAAACCAACATCCAATAAATGCTCACTAGAGGTAAAAAACTAGAGTTTCAATCAAAGCTTCATTTCATTTGCAGAAAGTTGAGAATGCGTTTGATGGTGGCAGCAACATAATTTGCACGCTCGGTTTTCATCAATGGGTTGATTGGACCTTCCAACCAACGTTGGTGGCCACGACTACCCTCCACCGGCCGAACTATACAATAGTACTGATCGATGTTTTTGCCCTTATAACTCGCCTCGAATGTCACTTCCCGAGTACCCGGCTCAACACACCCAACTTGGAGCAAGATCACCAAAACACAAGCATCGGAATCAAGATTTCCGTACCATCGCCGCTCTATGCGAGGTTGCTTCAGTGGTCGAGAAGGCCCAACTTCATCTCGAGGATGCCTAAGTGGCAATGCAAGATCTCGCACCAAAAGGGGCTGCTTCGGTAGTTGTGACAAGGAAAGCTCGAATTCAACCTCTGGTTGAGGCTCTTCATCTTGAGACTCAGAAAAAACCCTCCAGTTTGACATTCTAATTCTAAAGTAGGAAACAAAATCCACTATTGAAAAACAATGAAGCTTTAAGGCAAACCGTCCTCTTATATATATATATCGGAATGGTGTCACCTTGAAGCTATCCAATAAAATATATTATAATATATTTTTATATAATAC
Organism: Climacium dendroides; assembly: GCA_950106755.1. Taxonomy (NCBI): domain Eukaryota; kingdom Viridiplantae; phylum Streptophyta; class Bryopsida; order Hypnales; family Climaciaceae; genus Climacium; species Climacium dendroides. Next base: position 39,667,675 of record OX467084.1, read on the forward strand.
ACAAATCTACAACAGGACAACGTTGTCCCTTTGCAATGGTAATGAGTATGCACAACAATGCAATGAATTTGTGACTTTGGTGGAAAGGTTGGGCATAGCAAAGGAAGAAGTTGAATCAAGATTTGTTACAAAGAGGGTGGGCAACGAGCTCATGATAGGTTTTTATTTCAACACCATTCAATGATATAGGAAGATTGTTTGCACAACCTAGATGCAACCTACCAAGTGCATTTTTGGAGGTTAAATGCAAAGATATCTATGCACGTTGAAAATAAGGCTTGCCATTTGGTAGAGATAAACATTGACGTGGAGAATGCAAGAGCATGCACCTCATAGAAGATGGAACAATTGAAAGTGGACTACGAAACAAAAACCAAGAAAGGAGCTTTAGCTTTTCAAAACTTAAAATGCCTTGGCCATTTCAAACTTGCAAGTTGCAAGATTGCAAAGATCCAAGATTGTAGGGTAAAAAAAAAGAGCCTCCTAAATTTAGCAAGACAAGGGGACCGAGCAGAACAAGTGAAGGTGTTGCTCAGGTGAGCCCAACAAGAATGCCCCCTAAATTGCTTTATCAATTTCAATGTGAAATTGATGTTGATTGAATCACATGTTGATTTGTTCTAAGGAACTCCTTCACTTTGAGACAATCTTTGCCATTCGCTCAGGTAATATCATTAATGGCACACGAAAGAGACTATGTGGTGTAAGCAAGGAGCAAAGTGCCACAGGTGTTGTCTTAAGTGAAATCTTCTCACAGAATAAGGCAAGGTCTTTGATGGTAGCTCTAAAATTTAGAAAGGTAGCCATTGGCATAACAAATGCACACCTCAATTGAAAGCGGTAGGCAATAGGTTGATGCTTATGAGATCTTGTCTATTGAAGATGAGAATGGAGTCTTACATGCAGGATATAACAAACTGATCCAAATTATAAAGAATGGTGCGTCAAGTTGATAAGAACTTGAATTTTAAGTTCATGCCAACTCTTTTCTATGTTAGTCCTACAACTCCCTTTTATTCCATTGCATATTTTCCTTGCATCAAAATTTAACATTCTCTTTGATTGTTGATGTATTGTTTTTATGATAGCAAAATTGTGCTTACAATTATTTTTGTTACAATTACTTGGGAATTTATAGATGGGCATGCTTAGGACTGAGCTCAATTCAAAGTTGCTATGTATACAAATACTTTCACATTAGTAACTTGTGAAATTAGTCTTTTGTAACTTGTCTTTTGGGTAGACAATGAGGCATAGTGACATACAAGATTTTTGCTGATTTATTTTCTGATTTGAATCTCTAAACTTGTTTCCTATAGGTATGACATTTTAACCTAGATAGAAACTAAACAAATTTTGTGCAGTACATCTCATCAGATGTGACACCTCCCCCCAAGTTCTTATATTTTACAGAAGGCATTCCACTAGCAAACAATATGGGTTATATAAAAAACTTTGAATGTATGTATTCTTGTGTATTTTCATACATAATATGTATAAATTTAATGTATATATTTGTATTTTGTATTTATATTGAAAATGAGATCAATAATAGGGAGGGGGTAGTGTTTTTTTTCAGGATTTGACCAACGGCTTTTGTTTTTTTTGAGGGGTGGGTGGGCACAATGGAGATGGCTGCATCTTTTCAATGGATAGTAACTCATAGGAGGTTCTAGTTAGCCTCAATGAGGATTCAAAGAAGTGCACCAGTTCAATACATTTGCACCTCAACGCATGCAACAATTTATTTGTGGATTTGGTAATTATGCAACAGGAAATAGTCAAGTATTACAAGTTTACTATAGAAGGTACTTGGCTTCACATGTCGCCCCTTCACATCATTGCATGCAATCCCTCATGTTATCATTCAATCTTTCATTCTTTTAAGTTTATTCAATGGCCACTCAAATGTTTGTGTAAAGGTTGGTATTGGGACCTTCATCTTTGTACTCAAAGTGGACAAGGTAGAGATTGTTAAGAAACAAAAGCAAGAACAAATGACAATTACAATCATGAACTAAGCATTGAACAAACCACATCTCTTGGAGAGTGATCCCCAATTCTTCTTGGTGCAATCAAAGAGAGAAATATGGCCCATAGGCATATTTCAAGTAGAAAAAGAGGCACAAATGTCTTAAGTGGGTTTTGGAACAAACATCCATTATGACAGTTATAGATGCTCAATCAACCAACGAGAAGTTTATTTTGGATAATGTAGGAGAGTTTCTTGTAGAATGACACTTAGCTTGTGATATGAAAACAATGAAATGCTTATATGGTTTCTTCCATAGTGCCAACATAACAAATTCCTGCATGTATTGCTGGTAGAGCAAAAGGGAAAGGCGACAACACTCAATTGTACAGGCTCTTCAGCCATGGTGGTACAAACAACCATGGAATGGGGGGTTGTTTTCCAAATTAATTTAGGTAAAGCTAAGTCGAGGTTCTAGTGGTGGCCCAAATGGGAACAACAAATGGGTACCAATTTTCAACATCACTACAACAATGGCAGTGTTTTTTTTTACTGCAGAATTATGACTGAGGATGACTGGCGACTGCTTGCTATCATATTCTTGAAGGCCAATACTTTGGGGAGAAATATGACTGCAAAATATGACTACCAGTCATTTTTACGCCTTATACTTCACAAGTGTATACTATACGGCCATTAGGAATACCAAAGTACTTCATAGGGAACGTAGGGAACATGTTTGGAAACGTTGAGACATATTATCAATTATATTTTCATAGTAGTGAATTTTGTTTTGTTTTGGACAATTCAAGAAAAATACGGGCAATTCTAAAAAAAATATAAATAAGTCATCATTTAAAATTTTGAAATCCTAGTCACCTACTTTTTCGGATTTTGAATCCTAGTCACCACTTTTTTAGTGTTTTGAGACCCTAGCCATTATTTTTTTAGGGTTTTAAAACCCTAGCCGCCACTTTTTAGGATTTTGAAACCCTAACCGTCACTTCTTGTGGTTCTTCTTCCTTACCTTTTATTGTCTCTTAGCTCTCATTTGTTGTTGCTTTTTGTTGCATCTCAACTCTTGTTTCTTGTTGCTCTTTACTTCATGTTTCTTGCTTCTTATTGTTGCATCTAAATTCTTTTTTTCTCTTGCATTTGAACTCTTTTTTTTTTAGTTCTTGTTTTGTAGTTTTTGCTTCTTATTTCTTCTTGTTGCATCTACACTCTCATTTCTTGTTGTTTCTTGTTATGTCTTAGTTGGTGCTTTTTGTTTCTTCTTGTGTCTTAGTTGTTGCTTCTTATTTTTTCTTGTGTCTTAATTGTTACTTCATGTTGTGTCTTAGTTGTTATTTCTTGTTTCTTGTTGTGTCTTAGTTGTTGCTTCTTGTTTCTTGTTGTGTCTTAGTTGTTGCTTCTTGTTTCTTGTTGTGTCTTAGTTGTTGCTTAGTTGTTGCTTCTTATTTCTTGTTGCATCTTAACTTTTACTTCTTGTTATTTCTTAATACTTATCTTTTATTTCTTGTTTCCTCCATCATCAATCTTATTCTTCCTATCTTAAACTTGAGCTCCATATTTTGTGTTGTTATAAGCCTTTGAAGGTTGAGCTTTGTTGTTCAATCACTAAAAATTAACCTCTCATTTCTTTAATTGTATATGCAGGCACCAAAAGTTGAAACAAAAACATTGGAGTCTACTTACAATCCAATGAAGCCATCTTCACATTATTGTAAGTATTGTAAGTCTTATTGGATTGTGTGAATGATTCATTGTGATATATATATTTTGTATTAGTGACTAATAAATGTTAATGAAGATACTCATACATCTCTAAAATCATATATTATGTATTCATTTTTAATTGCATGAGGTTTTTATTGAATTATCAAATCATCTTGATGTATGATAGTTATATATCATGTCCATTAAAAATGTGATTGTAATTAGTAATATGACTGACGAGAGTCATATTCTACATCATTCAAAAATATGACTCATGAAAATAATTTTTCACATGAACAAGAATATGACTCACCGCAGTTATATTCCACATTACTGCAAAATATAACTTACCCTAGTTATATTTCATGTAACCAAAAAATATGACTTATTGCAGTCATATTCCATGTTACTACAAAATATGACTCACTGCAGTCATATTCCATATCACTGCAAAAATTTATTCACCGTAATCATATTTCACATCACTGCAAAATATGACTTACTGCAGTCATATTTCACGTTATTGCAAAATATGACTCACCACAGACATATTCCACATTACTGCAAAATATGACTCACCGTAGTCATATTTCATGTTACTGCAAAATATGACTAACTACAGTCATATTCCATGTCATAAAAAAATATGACTCACTACAGTCATATTCCACGTCATCAAAAAATATGACTCATCGCAGTCATATTCTACATCATCAAAAAATATGACTTGATACGGTCGTATTCCACGTAGGATTTTTTAATTTGCCTGAGCAACCCAAGAAAAAGTCAAAATCCCCCTAGGATAGTCAAAGTATATGCCTAGTTGGCATACTATGGCTAAAAATGGGTATTTATATCCCTCAACCCATATGACTGCCAATATGACTGATGTCTGAAGCGACTGCTTCTAAATGACTGAAGTCAGTCATATTCCGAGTCATCTACAATGATTTCTGCGTGAGTCATATTTTTTTATTTTACGACTCACTGCAGTCATATTTTGTAGTCATAAAACACTGCTTTTGTTGTAGTGCATCCCTATAATTGAACCTATCCACTTTTGCATCTTTCATATAATGTATTGTATCATTGAAAAAATTGTTATCAAAAGGTGTACAGTGGCGGCTATAGAAAAGGCTACCCAAAGTTATCAAAGAGCAAATTTTAATATGCCATTCAAACTCTTGTTCAGTGGCTCTAAGTGCTAGAAGATGTTTCAACCTTTGACTTGGTCTTACTTTGACGTTGTATGGAAAGATGTGTGCAATGTAGAAAGAAACAACACAAATCAAGGACAATGAAAGACTCAATACTAAGAGGTGTGGTTGCTATATTTTCAGTGTATAAGCAAACCATTACAAAAAAATTGACCCCTGCACAAAGTTGCTAGTTTACATAGTAGCAATGCAATTATATGAAAAAATATTTTAAAAATTAAAATTTGACACGGCACAACTAGTACCATGTCAGATTGGTGATTTCAAAAATATTTTTAATTTTTAATCTTTTAACTTTTAATTTTTAAAATTTTAAATTCTCCTTGTATTTGTACCATGGTGAGAGTCAAATGACATTTTCCGAGGTTTAGATTTTTCCTAATGCTAGTCAAAAAAAACACATTTGACTATTTTGAGTACAACACACAATGAAGGGCTTGTAAAGGCATTGTAGAATGATGGGGCAAAGCATACCTAGTTGCTTTTGGAGAGGGCTTTGTTACCCACTATGTTATAAGTAGTAGTATTGATTCTCTGTTCACAAAATTGCATTGTTATTTGATGAATCTAGATGGAATTGCAAGTTACCATACTATCATTGATGTTTTCCAATACAACTTGTTTTTATCATTTCTTCCTTGGATTTTGACAACATAGCTCTTGGTTTGTTATGAAGTATGGAAGCCTACTAGTGTGGTTACCCCAAGGGATGGAAAAGAGCCACTATGAGGCCAAAACGACTTATTTGAAGCATACCCAACATTTTGGAATTCAATAATATCATCTCTCAATTGTGCAGATTTTCTAATGGTGGTATTGAGTGATTCAAGAGAGGGAGCACAAGCAAGAAAAAACTAAGGTACATGCAAGTAGTCTAATAGTGCATTACAAGAAAACAACATCCGAATTGACACGTCCAAATTGATAGATAGTGTCCAAATTGATAGAAAAATGTTTGAATTGACAGAAAAAATGTCTAAATTGATAGAAAAATGTTTGAATTGGCAGAAAACATGTCCCAATTGATAGAAAAATGTCCAAATTGATAGAAAATTGACAAAAAATACGTCCGAATTGACAGAAAATGGCAACATTCCCTTGTAGTGGTGACAACTGTTAGGGTGCTAATAGAGAAATAGTGTCAAATTTATCTCTCATCAATAAGAAGTCAAAAGGCATGCAAAGTGGTACAATGGTTGTGTTCGGATTTGGTCAAGGTACCTCTTTCAAGAGTCTGTTCTAGCAAATGAAGATAGTATTGGATGAAGATTTTTTTCTCAAGGTTTACTTCAAGTGTAAGTAAATTGGTAGAGGGTTCAATTTTTAGTACTTTCTTAGTACAAACATTTTATTATTATTTGATATTACTTATAATCTTCTCAACTCTAATAGAAGAAAAGGATTGAATTAGGTTTTAGCATTGTTGTTGAGAGAACACACTTTATGATATCTTAAATTTTTGTGTAATCTTATTTTGTACTTTCCAAATCCCTAATTCTTATAACAATTAAATTGCTATGTATTCACTATTAAACCTCAATAATTTCTAGTATGTTGCTTGTTTTAAATACCATCCAGAGTGACCCACATTGTTAGAAGAACAAACAAGTGAAACTATTGAGGTGTAATAAAAGAATCACTCATAGAATAAAATACACAAACTACATGTTGCAATAGACAAGAGATGAAAATGTACAATTATCGTCAGAAATAACATTCTTAAATTGTTCTATGAGTGCACTTATCTTATTGTTCATTTGACAACTAAAAAATCAAGGTATGGTTTAGACTCAATTGATAAGTTCAAGAATGATTCTTCATAAGTGTCAATATAGGAGCTATTTAATTAATTGGTATTAGGGGATTCAATCTCCAAAATTCTTGAAATGAAGTAAGAGAATGTATCTCAATGAATGAGAAGATTGGTCCCAAGGTATTGGGGTTACCTTTCCAAGGAAGTTATTGAGAGGGACATTCAAACAACATAATTGGACAATATCATCACGTGTATATTGAGAGCTTGGGGCTAGTTTGAGAGAAGTGGAATTTTCATTTGGAGATGTAAGCATACAATTTAGGCTATACGCTTAGTAAGAAGTATGGCAAATAATTCCTTGTTACAAATCTCTGCCTCGTCTTCTAGATGACAATTACATACTTCTATGAAGAACCGCCATAAGGTACTTTTGAATATGAAATATACATCTAATCAAGACTACTAAAATGATAAAATACATAAAATTTTGAAATAAGCTCTACTCTTTGATCAGACTTTGAAGATGTTCAAATAACTAAATTTTGATCAATGTTGCTATTTTTATAAATCAAATGAGTTTGTAGGAATGTTTTTGGTAATGATATGTACAAGGCATGTGGATGTATGAAAGGGTCATATGTAGCCAAAAACATGCAGACCTTGTTATGAATTTTGTTGCTAACTTATCATGCCAGTATTCTGTTGCTAGAGGTAATTGCACTATTCCATCTCTTAGAATAAAAAATAGTAAACGACATGACTTTGAGCTATTTAAATATGAATCTTTGTGTACCAATATCTCTGGCACTTTGGGTGTATCCTAATGAAACCATCCAATAGTATTGCATTTGCCTATCTGTATACACTCATTACCCCCCTTGCCAACCATGAGCAAAAATAGGAGAATAGATTAGGAAATGACAAAATAAATATAATGTTGGAGTCCTATTCAACACTCTTTGGTAGCCCCCTTACAAGACCACATTTTCTCTAATGCTAGCAATCTTAAAATACATTATAAGAGAATCTAAAATCCTATTTTGACAACCAACAAATCTTCTCAATTTTATTTTATAATATTGGAGACCATGTTGGATTGCTTATTTATAGGCTTTTAAGTGTAGCTACCTTCAAAACAACTACCCACAATCCTTATCTTGGATATGGGCCATTTGATCCCTTGCAAGTTGTTTTCGGTTTTAGACCCACAATCCTTATCTTGGATATGGGCCATTTGGTCCCTTGCAAGTTGTTTTCAGTTTTAGTGACTTAATTCTCCTTTTGATCCAATGCAAAACCAACAATCCAAACCTCAAATGGACATTTTGGCATTGTAAAAAGAGTATAAAAGATTTACATTGAAAAAGAAGAGGAAAGCTTCAATTCATTGACACACATGACAAAATTTGAAAAGGTATGACAATTGTGAATCTTCCTATTGTGAGCCCAAGTAGTGGTATCTTCATATCTTGCCAACTTGTGCAATTTGGGAAGGTGAATGATGGATCCAAGAGCCAATTCTAGTTGCATTAGGGTGTTATTTTGGGGGGGTGGGTGGTATTTTGTGAATCCCCAACATTATGGCACTGCCGAGGTTGGATGCAGAGGAGGAGATGCTCTGAAGGAGGTAATTTTGTTGTTCACAATATAGTTTCGAACCTGTCCTAGGATTCAGATATTGCAAATCTTTCTTTCTAGTAGAAATCAAGGAGGCCTACACGCCTTCAACAACGTCCAATTCGTCCTCAATAGGAGTGACTGTCCTTGTAACACTATCTCGCTTTGCGAGTAAGGCAGCTACTCAAACTTCCTCAGGCTTTCTGTTGATGCAAAGCCAACAAAAACTAAGGCGGTAATTAGTTGAAAGGCCACATTGGCTTCCACGAGGATGAGAATAGTCCCGTAAGGTTCACAATGAAAAGTTAAACGTTTTGAGCTGGTCAGAATATGAAAAATGTTCCCTGGATTGCCTTCCAGTCCAAAATAAATGTGAATCTAAGTTCTCTACATCATAAAAGTGTGTTTCAAGATATGCAGACAATACACTACATATCAAAACCATAAGACCACAGTATATAAATCATTCCAATACACCATCCAGCATTCCAAACCCTAAACCTAAGAAGCCTGAGGAGAAATAGCAATTAAACGGTAGACGTTACAGAGCTCACAAGTGACAAATATGAGGCAAGGTTCCATGTTGATTCAGAACCAAGAGAATTTGCATTACAAAAAAATCAGTCACAATCTACTTCTTGGACTTCTTCACTGGAGCAACACTCACTGGAGCCTCAGCGGCCGGAGCGGGAGCAGCAGTCTCAGGAATACCCTGAGCCTGGCGTTCCTCTCTCCTGGCAATCTTGCGCTCCCGCGTAGCCTTGTTCTTAGCACGCCTGGCCTCGAACTGGTCAGACAGAGTCTTTTCACGGGCCTTCTCAGCCTTGGACTTGTGAATGCTCTCCATCAAAACACGCTTGTTCTTGAAGACGTTACCCTTGACCTTCATGTACATGTCATGGTACATGTGCTTGTCGATTTTCTTGGCATCACGGTACTTGCGCAAGAGACGTCTCAACACCCGCATGCGCCGCAACCAGAGCACCTACACAACCACTGATTCATTAATCCAAGGCATGATATGAGCAACTCCCTGCAGTTAGTAAGAGATCCATTTTGAAACAATACAATCCAACGTCATAATAACTGTCAAAAAAATCACAATCAAGCCCACGAGAAAATTTCACAACCAAACTTAACCTAAAAGTAAAGTTAAAGCCTTCGCATCAACATCCAGCGCTCACAATGGGTTACACTCGGTTCGTCCGCACAAACTACAATAGGAGTGCATTGATGATATGCAATTGGGAAAGTTGCTTAATAAACCAGAACGTCATATACTCATTCAAATCTAGAGGAAATTTCTAATCAGTAAAATGGGTACAGCCACTCCTACGAATCTATCACTTTCGAAGGAAGCTCTCACCATTAATAGGGCACAGTATAGAATTCTAAACCTCCCCTAGCTAAGCATAGAGCGACCGACTACGATTGACATCTATTCGCCAGGAATCCACTAATGCCATTATAAACTGGAAAAGCAACGCATACCTTCACCACTGCAAACTTCCCAAAATCCAAAATCCAAAAAGATAACAACCGCAATCGACGAAAACCTAACCCTGATTGCAAGATTAGTCACTGACGTCACACACACTTACACAAACCTAAACCCTAAATCCAGAGCTCAAGTCGGCGGTGGTACCTTGGTAGGAAGCCTGGCCTCCCTGGTTCCCCGGCGCTTTCCGTAACCGGAGTGACGACCCTTGCGCTTGGCCTCGAGGGCACGACGAGCACGGGCCCGAGAGTGGATCTTCTGGGGCTTGCGGATGACGAAGCCGTCCTTGACGAGCTTACGGATGTTCTGCCTGCTGTTGGCCATGGAGATTTCATTGACCTCATTGGGGTCAAGCCACACCTTGCGCTCGCCGCACTTGAGGACGCTGGCGGCCAAGCGCTTCTGCAGCTTGAGCGACACCATGGTGCAGTCGGAGAGAGCCTGGGGTCGGGGCTATGGCGAACGGGAGGGAGTAAACCCTGCAACTCCAAAGAGAACACCTCCAGTGCCGTGGCCGTCCTCTTGACGCTCCCTGTCGCGGGTTCTCGTATACCGGGTATTTCCTTCGGACCCCCTCGCCCATCCCGAAATATTAGGGGTTAAAATGCACGCAGGCCTGCGCAAGTCCCACGATGGAATGTCACACGCTCCAGATGTCCTCCCGATTGTCCATTCATCCAATTGATAGATTACTCATCCAACTGATGGATCATTCATCCAAAAATGGGAAGCCCGTGAAGGAGACGAACCCTAAACAGTTGTCGCTCTTTCTCTCGTCTTCGGCTCTCCTGCTCGTCTCTTGCTCGGCAGCGTCGTGAGCGCAATCTGCCGCAATGGTACGCAATTTCGTCCTTTGCTACCTCATGTATCATTTACCTCCTTTCCCTTTCCAGTTTGTCGTTTCGTTCTTTTCGTTTGGTTGTGTCGTTCCATCTAGGAGGGTTTAGGAGTTTAGGGTTTAAGGCGGCAGTAATGGGGAGCTTTGAAACGATCTGCAGGCTTCGGAGAAGAAGATGCAGAACCTGATGCGGGACATCAAAGTCCAGAAGCTTGTCCTCAACATCTCTGTGGGAGAGAGTGGAGACAGACTGACTCGTGCTTCGAAGGTACATTCCTCTTGTCGGATACCAATCCTTTCTCTTTCACTCTATTACACTCCGCTATATCAAAAACCCTAGTGTGCAAATGTTCCCAGTTCAACACTCACTCTTGAGGCTCATTATCACACTGTGATCTCCATCAATATCACTGTTTATTCTGTCGCAAGAAGTTGCATTTGAATATAATTATGAGGAGTTTCACAAGTGTGAAAGGGTCTCTTGACTATTTCCTCGACCCGGAGTTTTTTTCCGATGTCACTGTTGCGTTTGACTATCGACTGCCAAACTGTTACGAACCTCCACGTAATCTGATACATTTTGGTCGCCTAGGGTGTGACCCTAAATATGTTTACAGGTCACTGCTGTATTCTTGGCTACATCATTGTATTTGAGTTGTATTGCATGGGGTCCTACCTCGAATGGCTGCCTTGAAATCGTTGTTTTGACAGAGCATGCCTTTGTGAGATGATTGGCGACTGTTTCCTCATCGTCAGCTGCTTGCTCGTATACAGGTGTTGGAGCAGCTGAGCGGCCAGAGCCCCGTCTTCTCCAAGGGTAAGTTTTCCATGCAGTTTACATTCCTCGTTGCATTTCTCTAGCAAATACCCTCTGACAATAAGAACCTGGGTGAACATACGTCTGGTTGAGGGTTCCGCATAATTTGTTGATGTCAGTGTTGTTCCCTCGTCTACTGTGCAGCAAGGTACACAGTGCGTTCCTTTGGTATCAGGCGCAATGAGAAAATTGCATGCTACGTCACCGTCCGTGGTGAGAAGGCTATGCAGCTTATTGAGAGTGGCTTGAAGGTGAAGGAATACGAGTTGCTGCGCCGTAACTTCAGTGAATCAGGGTGCTTCGGCTTCGGTATCCAGGAGCACATTGATCTGGGAATCAAGTAAGTTTCGTTGTGTAGGTGGTCTGTCTTAATTGGATGATTTTGTGTAAAACCCACATCCGTAGTCTATCCTGACTGGGTAATTGTTTGTGATGGGAGAACAGTTCCACGTTCCTTGGGGTCCAATTTTTTCTTTTTATAAAATACAAGATTAGGACAAGTTCTAACTTTTGTTCCATTTGATTTACTGCCTTGTATGATGCTGTGTGTGGGAGCACTTCCTGACTCATGTCCTGCGTGGATCCAGTTTATTATATTAGGATTGTGTGCAGGACAGCAATTGCTCTGCGGCAGGAAAGTGCTCCTCAGTCCATGACCGGTATATTCTGAGGATAGAGGGGGATGTTGCATTTTGTAGCCTCTCATGCTTACCCGTTGTGCCTGCAGGTACGACCCTTCCACCGGTATTTACGGTATGGATTTCTACGTCGTCCTCGAACGCCCAGGATACAGGGTTGGAAGGAGGAGGAGAGCCAAGTCCCGTGTTGGTATCCAGCACCGGGTGACCAAGGACGATGCCATGAAGTGGTTTCAGGTGAAGTACGAAGGAGTCATCCTGAACAAGTCTCAACAAATCCTCTAGGTCATTTTACCTGTCGCATGTCTCAAAGTCGTATGCCTTCATTCTTGGAAGGATTGTATGTGGACTGTGAATTTTCGTGGAATCTAATCTCAAATTTAGCTACCGTGATGGGATTTGATACAGTGCCGTGTACGTGTGGGAGCTGGTATGATTTTGGTGTTTTTTGTCGCTTCTGCTTCACAGGAGCACCAGAAATTCTGTCGTGCACTCCTATTTCCTCGGGCTGGTCCTTTTCTGCAACTAACTTTCGATTATTATTGAGCACTAAATGTATTGCACTGAGCTTGGAACAGTGGTGGCACTGTTTCGGAAGTCTAATACATCTGAGTGCACAACATCCTTCTGCTTGATCTGAAAATGGAAGCTACATGCCAACTGCTTTTAGGGCATGATTTCTTCTTTCTAATCTGTGATGGGTTTCAAATTTGTTCATTCAGCCACTTCCGTCAGTTCCGTGTATTCTTGGCTACATTGTGTCATGGTAGGAAGCGCCGTTACTGACCCTCTTTGACATAAGGCCGCTTCACGATTCGAGCCTAGCCCTATGAATTGGCTATGTGTTCCAATCATAAATCTAATCATTTTTTTCTTACGTTAGAAGACACGTCTTTCGAGAGATAAACATGAGAGTTCTCAGACCCCAGCGCGAAGGAGCCTTCCATTCCTAGTTGGACACACCTGAAATCTCAGAAATTTTTTTGGAGTAAGCATCACGAATCTAGACCTGTCTTTCTGATGCCATTCAAGAGATTCCTGCACACTTAAACCGCACCATCATCATCCCCAAGGAGGACCTTTAATGATGAATATGATGCGACTGTAGCATGACAGTCTACCGAGCAGCCAGATAGAGTAGTGCGATCAGATAAAGTGGTCCACATGGAAATTTAGCAAAAGAAACAGCCAAATCACTTGAAAAAGATGTGGTGAGCCCTTCTTAAAAGCAACATACGCCGATACACAAGGAAGACTACAGAAGATGAAGCAATGTGAACGAAAAACTCCGAGCCAGGTGGAATGGAAGGCTTCAACTCCGAGCCAAAATCCGCCATTATTACTGCAATTGCTAGTACAAATCAGAATCATCAGGCCACCTCTATGGAAGATCGGCTCCACATTTACGCTACTGCTACATATCTCAAAATGTATGTGCATCTGGAGAGGCACCAACGGGGGAATACAGGTCCAGGTAATCGCAAAACGCTCATCCTACAAACTGACCCAATCGCGCTTCGCAAGCTCAAAAATTAGATAGATCCGCACCAATACACAAGCTAACCCTCGCACCCACACTCATCGAGGGGCCCTGCAACCCCATTGACTTATGTCTAGAGTCTGGAGATGACACATCCTCTGATACAAGGCATCGCACTCTAGAATGCACTCCACACGTTGCTCTGCTTCGCTGTTTGGGCTCCTGCACCGAACGGTCCTGAGCTGCCGAAGGGTCCGAAAGGGTCCGAATCGTCGTCCGAACCGAACCCGCGCCTGCGATCCCTGTCCGGCTTCATGCTGTTCGACGAGTCGAATCTTTGCAACGATTTCTCTCCGTTGTGACCAAGTCCGTTAAGCTCCCCGCTCCCACCTGAGTGGGCACATTCACGAAATGCACTTCAATCTCACAGCAAAACCGGAACACAATGACCTTCCATTCAAGTCGGACAAACATTCCAGCTCCCGAATACAGACTCCAACGCAATGCATCCCTCAAAGACCAACAGGGATTTATGGGAGAAGCCAAACCTAGTCCTCTGGCCGGCGTTGCAGAGCTCCCTGGACCGAATGAGTCGAATCGCAAGAAGCTGCCCCCATCTCGGTATGGGTCGTCTCTCTTCGAACCGCCTGGACTGCCGCCGAACAGGGACGGGGTCGCGTCAAAACTCGAGTTCCCGAAAAACGACGAAGTCTTGGTATCTCGCGGAGACCCGAAAGCGTTCTTGGGAGAGCCAAAGGAGTGCCTGGGAGAACCAAACGCATTCCTGGGGGATCCAAACGCATTCGACTTGGGCGAATCGAACGCCCCGAACGCGTTCTTGTAATCGTCGTGACCGTTTCCGTTCCTGTCGAAGGTCCACCCGGGGCTCCCCAGCCCGCCAAATCCTCTGGCTCCTGGGCTCGATTCCCTAATGGAGCTGTCGAACCCCCCCGGACTGGATATCCGAATCGATCCGTCGAACAGCGCTCCCCTGGGGCTGGACACTCTCAGCGCATCCATGTCCAGAGAGTCCGCGATAGAGCCTCGTTCTCTCCCAAACCGCGTTTGCCCTCGCACGCTCGACAGCTCCATTGACGTCTGCAACCAAACGCCACACTTTCGTAACCAAATACACATGCAACAGCTAAAACGACGGCGCATAAAGAATCATTTCAAACGCACGGAACTCGCAAGTCGGAAATGGATGTCCCAAAATAGGAACGGCGCACTTCCATATCGAAGCATCCACAAACTGCTCACGCCAGCAGTTTGACAGGATAACAAAAAGACGAGCCAACTACAACGTTCGCGCATGTCAGAAGTCTCAGAACTCTCCGCAAAGACTGCTGAAGCTGCTGCTGCTGCAAACGTCTCCACCAACGATGGCGGAAAGGACACCGCATCGGCGCCGCAAAAATATCGTACCTGGGTGCTCAAACCACTGCTCCCAGCCTGCCCCCAAGAAGCACGGAAATCTGCGTTCGAATCTTCGTCGTGAAAGCCCCACGCTGATGCGCTGTCACCGAACGGATCCCGTGAATCGAAGGTGCTCCGTCCTTGCACAAAGCTGCAACAAACACCGTCACAAAATCGTGAAACTCTACACACCAGTACCAACCACCGCATCATGGGACTCCAAATACCAGAATCACACAACTCCCAGATCGTCGAGATACAGGCTTCCCCAATCCCGCATACTCGTGCTGCATACAAAGCGGGCCAACCTGGACGGATCAGAGACGAGACAAAATCAACGGAAGAAGGAAACGCGAGGACCGGACCTTTCGTTCACGGAATCGAAAGTAGCTTCTCCACGGAACGCGTCCCCTCCACTGTCAGCTTCCGAGTCGAATCCACCCGAGAACCTGCATCACTCTCATGCTTAGTCGCAAGCCATCTCGGCGGAGTGTGGACCACAGCGAACATCACACCAGCGCTGTCAAAGCATCCCATCCTCCCACTCACCTCCCACTGGGAAGACTTGCGTTGAAGGCATAGTCTTTGTGCCGAGAATCGGACGTAGGCATGTCGGGGTCGCCACTATCCTCGAAGGTTCTCTTCATGTCGGCGCTTCCTCCTGCGGATCCCAGGTCCGTACCAGCTTTGTCGGAATCATCATCATGCTCCGTTCGGAAAGGATCGCCCGGAAGAGTCGGATCCGATGAGAAGTCGAAGCCATCATCGAACAGGCTCTCGCCGTTGCCCCAAGGCGCGGAGTATCCGGATTTGGTCGAAGTCGGAACGTCGTCTCCCAAATCGTCCATGATGTCGCGCACGTTTGTGAATCCTGCACCCGGCCAAATCCACGAACCATCAGTGACGGACATTCCACACTCCACCATACGAACGTCATGAAAAGCTTCACGACCGCCGCAAATCAGCCCACACCACAATCTTCGCCATGCCAATTGCAGCTTCACGACAGGACCCTCGTCGAGTCCACTCAGACACAACAACAAGAACGTGCCACTGAGTACCCGAAACCCTCGAAACACTAAGGAGTCCCAAGTCCACGAACCTTCGTCATCGAACTTATCCCAGTCTTCCACCCATTCCATGGCGTTGTTGGGAACGCCTTCGAAACCTGACAACACAGACCGCCAAAACCACTCTCTTCGTTAGAACACCAAATGTCGCTGCGGAAAAAACCCACAATCTACTCACTCAAACACCTCAACACAGCTTGAGAACAATCCGTCCCCACTAAAATCTGAAGAACAAAAGATGATAGTCAGGAAAGCTGCATCTGCGCCACCCCCGCGGAAAACGACGCTCGCCGACAAAACGTACCAGTGGACACCTCGATTGGCACCGCAGACTTTGGCCTGACCCCAAGAGCCCTGCCCCGCTCGTACAGAGTCTTCTTCAAATCGTCCAGGGTGGCTGACAGATGATTGGCACGATTCTGAAATTCCCACAAGAAGAAAATGTCACAAGGACAGACTCCGAATCGGAAAGCATGTCCTATAGTCCTGTACTCGAACAAAACTTGCTTCTCCGCGCTCAGAAGCCCACTTCTTTTGAGCATAATCGGTCGCGGCCAAACGTTTCTAAGACAAGGTCCCCATCCGGCGGATCGCGTCTGCGCACCCGGATTGACAGCCAGAACTCACTACAAAGAGGAAAACATCTCGTCAGGCCAAAAACCTACCTCAAGGGATTCGTTGCCTTCACCGCCCTTATCAAGCTTCGCGATCGCAGTATACAACTCCATCTTCTTCTCCTGGAACACAAACGGACAGCACGTCAATATCCTCCAAAATTGTCAAACCGTGGACATCGCGTCCATCGTCGGCTTCACGGACTTCTTCTCAACCACACTCCACCGTCACCCAGACCTCACTACCAAAGACTATCACGAACAATCCGCATTCATCCAATCCACCATTTGGCTCATTACACATACTCTACTCTGAAGCAACACGACTAACAAAAACACATTTCACCCACAGCGCAACCGTCCTACAGCTCTCGAGAATAAACACAACTCACGCTCTCTCCAATTCCAGCAGGAAAGCAGTTCGAACATACACCCGCCCAAGCCATCGGTATTCCCGAAAAGCCGGAGACTACGTCAATGGAGAAAAGCGAAAAACAAAAAAATGAACAAAAATACGAAGACAAATACGAACTGGTAGCAAACCTGAATATCCCGGAACGCTGCCTCCTCAGCTTGCAACCGTGAACTCACTTCACCCGCTGCCTTGAAACGCTGGTCGTACTTCTTGCCCAGGGTGTCCATCTGAGACACAAACCACATCGCCAAATAAGTGTCCAACCCCTCTCGGCACGTTCAATGCATTCCGACACTCACCACCACATCCATACAGACGTGCGAGCACCACGAAGCATCTCATCACACCCAAAGACATGGAGCGCTCAGTGCACCAACCTCCCTCCTTTCCGAAGCCACCCTCTCCTTCACCTCGTCGAGCTGATTGTCGCACCGACTCTTGAACAAAATCTGCCACCAAGGATCCATTCCGCCACATCAGTTCCCAACACCACGAATCCATCCAAGGACGACGACGCCTTACCATGCACCTCACAACCGCACGCAACCTGCCTTAACTAAACAATTCAGCGCGCGCATCGGCAAGCCATTCAAGAGATCATCAAATCACTAACGAATGAATTCACCAACAACCACTCACGATTTCTTGCAACTTGGCTCGGTACAACTCGATCTTCTCCTTGTGATCCTGAATTTCCTTGTCCAGCTCGTACACCTGGCCCCACAAAACAAAACAAATGCAAAACGTTTTCAGAGCAAATCCGCCGTCACGAAACGTGACCAAACACCATCCACTGCACCACCACACCAGTCTACGCCCAACCAAGGGTCACCAAATGCAGGAATCACATCGTCCATTCCCAAGCAAAGCGCGCGCGCAGTCATGATAACTCCAACCCTACCATCGCCCTCATTCCCCAGCACTCGCCCACTCACGAACGTGGACATCCCACTGCACGTCAACGAGCGTCCAGTACAACACAAATTCTAAACATTCTCAAATGTCCAACACACAGCCGACCATTCACCCTTCAGAAACCGAACGAACACTAACGTGAACTCCGCCAACCGCACGAGTTTATCACACGAAATTTCCAGCCCAAACTCCTCGCACGCTCTACCACCCCTCACTACCTTCTTGTCTGCTTCTTCCGCAGCTTTATGCTTCGTCTTCAGCATCTCTTGCTCGTCGCGGCTGAGCTGATCCACCAAATTATCCTCCAGCGCGGGGACTTTCGACTTGTAACCATCCTCCACCGCCACACCGGGACCAGTCTCGCCCGGTGCAGGGACGGCTCTTTCGGGCATCTGCAGCGGCTGAAACTGGGGTGCTGCGGCCACCGCAGCAGGTCCCGTCACCGGACCACCAACCGCCGCCTGCGGACCACCTGCTCGCCACCGCAAACCACAATCTCAGACAACCACGATCCTTCACACGGTTCAACCAAAGATCCTAAACCCCAACGCCAAGGAAGGCTTCACAGATTACAACACCTGGGATGTGTCGCCAAACGGAAGGACTCTGCCCACCCGGACCCTGAACCGCCGAGCCCGGGGCCCCTTGCAAGTGGTCCGGGTGGATGCCAGCAGGCGCTGTGGATGGGAGAGTCCGCCCTTCCCTGAACCGTTCCATGAAGTACAGTGCGGTGCAAAACTCGCGCAGAGACAACATGCTGTCGTGGTCTTCGTCCGAAAGATCCCAAACTTGCTTCAAAACACCTGAAACCACCACAGAACCCATGGCCCATCAGAACACATCAGCCAACCATGTCCGACTGCACCAACCAAAACACCCACAACATGTCCATCCACACTACCTCGCGGAAGTTCCCAACTCAGGAAAAGATCACGGGCTTGCTCCCCCGTGATCTTCCCGTCCTTGTCCGTGTCCACCTTCGTGAACACTCGGCTGTACCTCTCCACGTCGTTTCCAGACATTTGGGGCCACGACGCCCCCATCACAGGACCGCCCTGCGACCTCGCCCCGGATCCGGGACCCAGACCCATCGATCCACTTCCAGAGGGACCCCGACCCGGAGCGCCAGCAGGACCTCTCCCACCCGCTTGCGCCGGAATTGGCACGAACGGAACTGCAGGACTGCTGAACAAGGACTCGTCCAGCTGCTTCACCCCAGCGACAGCAGCACCCGGCTTGGACTGGCCCGGAGGTGGCCCGGGAGCGGCCTTCGGAGCTTGGCTCCCCGAGAAAACGTCCACGCCCGGAACGGATCCCGCCGCACTGCTGACCGCACCACTCGGAGCACTGGCCTTGAAACCGCCGCTGAACAGGTCCATCCCGCCATTGAACCCTGCTTCCGCAGGCCTCTCATTCGTCGAGGTCGAGGTCGGAGCCGGTCCCTGGCCTGTCGGAGCCGCGACGGATCCCGCATTCGCATTGCTCGGCATCGACGCTGCAGAAGCAGGCGTCACGGGCCTGGATTGAACCGAGCTCGGGGTCGCAATCACGGGGCTGGGGCCCGTCGACCCGCCGCTGGATCCACGCTCTTGGCTTGTCCTAGGGGGAGGATTCGACTCCTTCGCCGGCCAGGACGAGTTCGTGGTAAACAAACTCCCCAGCGACGGTCGCACGGGTTGGGCGCCGGCAGCGGGAGGCCTGGCCCAACCCTGCTGGGAGAATCCCGTGGGAGCCACCTGGACCTGACCCGCGGACGGAGGGTACCGCGACAGGCTGCTCGTCTGGGACGTCAGCTGCGGAACTCCCGAACCGCCCGCCGACAGACTGTTCATCTGCGGAGCCAGCTGCTTCGCGGGACCTCCGTATCCGCCTTGGGCCATCGGGGCACTGGGCGCACTGTTCGTGTGCGGGGAGAACTGCTTGGCGGGAGCCCCATCGTACGGGAGCCCCCCCTGGGGACCGGCGGAACCGTTGCCCTGCGCGCTCGCTGGCCTGGCGCTAACACCGCCGTTGCTACCCTGCACGCCGGCCACGCCCTGAGCCGGTGGAGGACCCGCACTTGGCACCGGAACAGAACCCTGCGAACTCGCCGCCGCCGCAGATGCTCCATTGCCTCCGCTAGCTTGCCCCGCAGGACTGTTGATTCGAGGGGGAGGGATCTGGGCCGCCGCGGGACCCGTCAACGCCGCCCGAACCAGCTCGGGAGTGATCTCCCTCCCTGTTTGGGCCACCGTCACCAGCTTCAACGCATTGTAGAACTCCACTCGAGACAGGAAACCGGTCCGTCCCTGATCGGCGAATTGCCATATCTGAAGCACACCACAAACACCTCAGTCCCGCAGACAGGGTACGACAGCACAACCCGACTCCGATCACAACCACGTGACCATGTGGCACGAGTGCCATGCGCTTGCGTCTATCCACTGAAATGGGTCCATCCAACCCTCAATCAACCCGAACGTTCGCTGCTCCTAAGGAAGAGCTACAGGCCCAGAACCAATCCAGGAAATACCGAAAGGGCCACATCCAGTCCAGAAGGAAGTCCCATCGTGGTAAGTGCGGCGTACCTACCAAACGGCTAGCCTGCTTCGATCCGGACATCTCACACCTTGTTTCCAGGGCTCTCCCTGACTCACTCTAATTACTGTCCATGGAAAAATCTACCAAAGAAGCGTCCAATTTCACTAGAGAGAATCAACCTGTCCCTCCTGGAAACTCTAAATGAACAACACCACGCAAACTCCTCACACAGCTGCGGTCCCTCGCCACGGCTCTGACCCTCGAAGCTCTCAGAGATATTGCAAAACCAGTGTCGTCGACTGATGCGAACAGAAACGGGACATCCATCACAGCTCCACAGGCACGGTGACTGCCCGATCTTGAAAAGACCCTCTTGTTCTGCAATGTGCACCTGCTGACTGTAAAGCTACCTTCCTAAAAAATGGAGCCCCTAGAGTCGTAAAAATGTCCCGCCCCTCCACCAGAATTGCTCCTCGATGCCGACCGCACTGCCAGAGTGCACTAGCCCATATCCGGAGGACTCTCAATCCTTTCCATCGCAAACGCTCAACCATCACCACGGAACGTCCCGAGAAGCCAGCTCTGTCTACGTTTGCACAAGCAATCAGACTTGGAAGTCCGAAGAGTGCGCGTCAAATCCCTCCTCGCAGCGACGATTCGAGCCTCGGCTCTGCCATCCGGTCCTAAACCACCTCCGCTGAAATGTCCACAGCTTTGTGTCGAGGAATTCGTCAGAGACCGAGCTGGTCTCTCGCATCAACACATCATGCGAGAGCCCGTAATCCGGAGAGTTCTGGCCGGTGTCACGCAATTTGAACCTCGTCGGAACCCAAACCACCTCTCTACCCTAAAACAAATAATTGCGCTTCACCGGCCTCCGACGCCCTAAACCGATCCACAACCATCTCCCTCATGTCGGGAAGCCGTCAACATCTCAACCACAACCATACCAATCGTGCGCGGATCCTGCAAGGGAGATCCACGAGGAAGCTGCCGATCCGACACGGATTCTCAGAGCAAGGGAGAAAGGAAGGGACGGACCTTGGCGAGCGTCATCTGAGGAAGTCCCGCGCCCTGGAAGAACCCCACCGCTTCCTGCCCGCTGATGCGCCCATCCTTGTCCAGATCCGCGCGCCGGAAGAAGGAGTCGAACACCTCCGCATTGGCCATGGCCGCCTACTGCTGCGGAACGACTGGCAGACTACCACCTGAGAACGGAAGAGGCAGAGATGAGTGCAATCGGACGCGCAAGCCGCTAGCACATGGCCAGCACAGAGGCGAAACCGCGCAGAAATTGCAGAGTTGGAGAAGGAAACCCTAGCGGAGACGAGACGAGGGAGAGAGTGGGATGGACGGCACGACGGAACAGGGACGGATCGATTGCTGCCGGTACCCTAGAAAATGCGTGAAATGACGGAGATGAGTGAGAAGAGGGATGAGGGAGGAAGATCACAATGGCACATGAGAACGGGAAAGAGTTGCGAATAAGGTAGCATCCGTCCACCAGCGCCCTCGACCAGCAGCGACAACAAAAACAGGAACAGCACCAGCAACAACGAGGGAGTGGCACCATGTGGATGTTGCGCCACGGAATGCAAAGGGGAGTGTGCCGGAGCGACGATGTGTGCAATTGAAGGCGAAGAACGCTTCGTACCTGGTCGATTGGCTGGGCGAGGGAGAGAAATTCGTGCCTCCTCGCTCATCGCAATCACTCCGCAGCGGCAGCGGCAACGACAACGACATCGAATCACGAGAAACGTCGACCTGGCGAGAATGCGACTGAAGACGCGAGGGCGCGGAAGACGGAAGCCAGCCAGCGAGCCTGCCTGCAGGCTCATCATTGTATCCTACGACTATGTATCTCGGGGGAATACGTTAAGCCCACGTACTGTAGCATTAGTAAGTGTACAAAAGATTTAGTAGCATAGTAGAACCGCCCATCACCAACCACAACCCATCAGCAATCAACAATAGGGCTGAAATTCAAGAGAGGCTGGGACTAATTTTCAAACATGAGTTCTTGATTTCTGCCCATCACTTCCTCCATTCTTTTTATGACACATTTGCTTGGCTTAGAGTGCCAAAGTGAACAAGAAGTAGTCTCTTAAATGAGCGGTTTTGGAATAGTCTACACATTGGAAATGAGTCCAAGCCAGCTTTTGCCTTCCAAAATTCTGAAATAGTCTATACATTGGAAATGAGTCCAAACCAGCTTTTGCCTTCTAGAATTTGTAGTAATCTTAGTTCAAGCGATACTATTACCAAATTTTGGCAACCCCCTCATTTCTATCTCTGCACCTGTGGAAATATTTCCTCCGTTACTATATTCCTCCGTTACTATACTCCACATCATGTCTACAGTTCCTTATTCGGCTGGTTATAGGTGGTTCTATCCTACGGGTAATCACAACCCCTCCACTTTCTAGATGATTCTTGGAGATTGGACACATGGCACTAGCTCTATGGTTTTTCATGGCTTCCGGAGCTCTCAATCTCTAAGGTTTAGGAAGTGCCATTCTTCTTTCCCACATGTGAAGAAATGGGTTGATGAAAATTTTCACAAATGATTTTTCACTCCTCCTTATGCCACTTTCACCTTGTTGGACGCATGTACACTATCTTACGCCCCGAGCACATATCTTACGCCCCGAGTTTAGTTTGACTTCTATGTTGCCTGTGCCACCTACATTCCATGCCACTTCCCCACATTTACAACAATGAATCTAGCTAATTCTCCGAGAATCCAAGGTACGCACATTGAAAAAGGGAGGTCACACCTTTTTTTGTTGAACAACTTTCCATTGGCTCCACTTTTCACTCACCAAGTTCATATTCTTCAAAAAACTTTGCTTTAGGGAAGAGGTATGACTACCTTTAGTTTATTCATTGCAGTTCGAAAATCAAAAATGTTGGTGCTTGACATTTCTACCACTACTAGGAAATCATGACCAAAACAACGAAAACTCAACAAATTTTAGTTGCTTTGGGCACTTGAATGACTATTTTAACAAATTTTTAAATTTTTGTGAAAAAACACTAAATTCGTAATTTTTGCACTTGGCCAAGTGCATTAATCGAACACTAAAAAGGACACATTTTTCCAATCTTCATAAATGTGGTATACCAATTCTAGAAGTGGGTCAAGCCTTTTTAAAAAAAATTGTACATTATAATTGGATCATTTCTTTTGCACATAGCATGCTATTGTGCTTGAAGTAATGAACTATGCATTTGAAATATGAACAAACAATCAACTGTATGTAACATTTTTGAATTGGGATTTTGAGTCAAATGTTGGTCTTGCTTTAAAAATCAATCTCATGGTATTATGAAACACTTTTATGTACTTTAAAAAATAACACACTTTCAATTTATTATCAATTCATTGCTACACTTGAAAAAAAAAGCTCAAAATAAACACACAAAATACCATAATTACTAAGTATAATAACTAATCCTACTAATAAAAACTATATAGAATAGGATGCACTACTATAAATATTTGTACGCAAATTGTCAACATACTAATTCATTGCGTCCGGCGTCTTTGCAATTACCCCTGATGATTGAGTTTCTACCTCTGCTTCTTCTTCATAACCTACAGAACCCCATAGAATATCTGCTTCAGTCTTTCTAGGTCTTGCAGTTAGTATTGCAAAAAATTCAGGTGGAATATCAAATTTTGCATCATTCAAGGACCTATTAATTTGACTTTCACCTTCTGAAACAAATATTGGATTCATAGATGACGTCTCTTCCAATATTGAAGTGACTTGTTCATATTCGTATGCCCCTTCAATGCCCCTTTGACGATGTCGAATACCTTCTTGATTGTAGTACATTCCATCTACTCCTCTTGTCATTTCATCTTCAACCATAGTCCATGCATAACACATCCTATCTATCTGTGTTTCACCTCCCACTGTTATTGTAGTCATGTCTTCTGAAATTGTTGAAGGCAAGTCTCCTCTATTTGGCTCAAGAACACTGTCAACCATATTTGCATCTACTTCTTCCCTTGCGTGAATTATTGCTCTTGCCAAGGAAATATTCTCTTTTGTTTCCATCACTACCTCCTCTGTTGAAGGAGCCACTTCTTCAAAAGGAACAGTTTCTGCATCCATACGAAGTTCACGTTCCACTTCTTCTATTCCTTTGTTGGCCGTACCTCTTTCGACTGGTATGTTCACCTCCATTTCCATCACTACCTCCTTCATAGAAGAAACAACTTCAACTTGTACTAGAAATTTACCTTGTTCCTCTTGCATGGCCTCAAGATTATCTTTGTTTGCTTCATTCTTTTGAATAGAATGTTGTTCAAGTACGTCGTCTATATCTTTGTTTGTCGTACTATTTTTTGGAACACTCGCCTATCCTATAGATGCTTTAAGATCTGTAGATGCATCTACTATCGATACATCATATGCTGGTTTTTTGTTTTTCAATTTCTTTGGAGGTTCATGTACTTCTTTTTTACGAGTGCCCTTCCCTTTCTTTTTCCATAGCACCTTCTGCTTCGATGAATCATTTTCTTCTTCTATTGAATCATCATTTTGCTCTACAGAGTCTTCTTCTGAATCCGATGTTTCTTCTTCTGAGTTCGATGTATCTTCTGTCTCATCCTCCGTATCTTCTTCTTCTTCATCGTATTCTGATTCATCTTCTTCTTCACCTTCTTCGTGTCCTTCTCTCACTGGTGTATCTTCTGAATACAAATCTTCATCATCTTCTATATCCTCTTCTTCATCTCCAAATATTTCTTCCATGATATCCTCTTCTTCTGTCCTCGTATGTATCACATGATTAGAAAAAGATCCTATATGAGAGCACTAATATTTTGCAGCTGCACTGCTCCTGCATTTCCAGTTACTACCACTATAGTAGCCACTACTTGATTTCCTATAAGATTTACTTCTTACAATGTGTTGTTTAAAAAACGAGTTCGATCTACGGATCCATCCATGACAATCACTTCACTACCCACAAATAAAGTCTTCAATATATTTGATACAATTGTTGTAATGCCCACTTCTATTAACCCCCATTTCTCTGGTAAATATGTAGCAATCAACCTCTGCAACTCAATGGGGGTTCTCTCCAATCTGTCTACCTCATAAGGCATACTAGCCTCACTCCATGAATCTGTAAACACCATTGGTACTTGTTGAGGATTATTTCGTAGGTTTTCTATCACCTTTGATGCAAGGGGATGTACCATTACAATAGCAATATTCCATGTTGCTTATATAGTGCGCTTTGTTTCTCCATTGTGTTGCAAATCATCAATATATGATGATACGGTTTGTTGTTGAAAAACCCACATACTTCTACGCCACGTACAATTTATTGGTAGTCCCATCTTTTCCTTCAAGTCCATATTAAAATGTACTCCTGCTGGAAACAAAAACACTGCATTCCACCGATGTGTGCCTGCCAACCATTGGTGCAACTTTTCCATTACTGCACTGTACTCGTCCTTTGTCCATGCTTCATCATCTCCTCCCATTCCACATCACCTACAGTCGAATATTTACAAGAAATGGGCTCTCAATTCAACAATTTCTTGTGAGAAAAAACCTCTTCCACAGCAAACAAGAATGTTTGTAATTGCATCTCCATGGATGATACATGGTACATTTAGTTGTCAATCCCATTCAACTTCTTGTAGGTTTCTCACATTCCTACTTATGCCTTGATAACCGGATTCTCCTCGTTGAATGCTGGCATAATGATCTTTGATCATTGGAGGTATTAAATTTGCTGACCTACCTAAAGCCTCCACTGTCTTCACTATTGGAGATGACCAAACTTTCTTCATTTTCTTGTCAACGACTTCAACAAGTACCTTCAATTGAGCACGGTTCACACCCTCAAATCTTTGTATATCAATGCGGAAAAAATCTTGTATACTTCTTGGATTTTCTACCTTTGCATCAACCATCAATCAGCGTATTGCATTTTGTACAGCTTCTTTTTGTTGAATGCAATCTGTTGTTCAAGTTAAAGTATCTTTCATTGGAGCATTACTGCTTGCATTGTTGAAGAAAAATCTTTGCCTTGGACATCGGTCATCAACCATAGGTTTTGCAACCATTTCCTTAGCTAACCGCAAATACATTATCTTTGGAACCCTCATTAGAGGTTTCAACCAAAGCCGTTCCATCCTCTTCCTCCCTTGCTGGATGTCAATGTTTGGATCCAAAGATTTTTGGTCGGCATATCTTTTCCACTTCTGCAAATCCTCTTTACTATACCATAAGATTCCATCTTCATAATCACGACAAACTTTAAGAACTGCTTGATAGGCCACTTCATCTTCTTGCCATGCATGACGAGTATACTTAGCCATCCTTTTGTACATCACCCCCAATGATACACTTTGTCCACAAGACCTCGTCCAATGTAATGCGCTTGCTGCCATTGTCACAACCTTGGCTTGTTGTGCATCATCTGTACGAATCTCAGGATTGGATTTACCGCATGCTACCCAAATAGCTTGTAACTTCATCAAATCTTCTTCCATATTGGTATAAAATATTCTTTCAAATTCTCGTGCATTTATTCGCACTGAAACCTCTATGTACACTTTAGGATCATTGTAGACAAGGAATCGAGCCTTCTTCTCCGCAAGCCTCTTTTGGTACTCTTCTTCTTTTATCAAACCCGCTTTATATTCCTGTTCAGCTTGTTTACATGCCGCAACCACGTGTTGACCATCTACATGTTTCCAAATGATATTATTTTGCAACCAATTCATCTTTATCATATTTGGATCATCAGGAACTACTGAAGCATTATGCAAAAATGCTGCTCGAAAGTTTTCCACTATATCTTCATGAGAAAACGGAATTTCCCTTTGCATTGGAGCACCGTCAACATCTACACCCATTTGAATATAAGCTATTGGACGTAAGGTGAGTGCTAACATATGTGGCTCATCTTTTCCACAAAGTCGCTTGTAAGTTTCTGCAACGCAACGTGCTGCCAATGCGCGGTGATTTGTCTCCACATTCTTAACATCCCGTATGTTTGCAACTTTTGCAGAGAAAACAAAGTCCTTTCTCCAAATGTATCCAACCAAATATTCATCATGTGTTGGGAATTTTATAAGTGGATCAACACTTGCTGACTTGTGTTGTACCACTATATCTTCTCCATCATCAAAGACCTCCTCAAGAACTCCTAACTCTTCAAGACGTTCCACATTATTTGTAGTATCATCTGCATTTGCACATGCCCTCGTTCTTCCCAAAGGTGCTGCTTCATGATGAGCATGTTGCACAACTTTCCTTCCTCTTCCACGTGGTAACGCTACTTTCTCTATTCTAGATGTTTGAAGTATACGAAGACGTGTTGTAGCTGCTCCTGATGACTCAACTCCACTTTTCTCCATCAACAATGTACCCTTCTATCTTATCAATGAACCACCTTGTGTAGATGTTGATTTACTTTGTAGAGGTAGTTCAACAAATGTACCCATTCTTAATGTTGCGTTTACAGCACGTGTTTCTTGTGATTCCGTACCTTGAATTCCTCTGACATTTCTTTGTTGTGTTGTTGAATGGGAGGATGTAATGAATGTCTTCCATCGATTCTGGTGTTGTACGTTTTTTGTGACGCTCTTGAACATGCACCCAATGAACATTTACTGGATTTGCTAGAACCTTATATATAGGATTAGTTTCTTCAGGAACTTGCGAAGGAGTCTTGTCAAGATTATTTTGTGGAGCCATTCTTTTCAATTCTTCATACGCCAACATTTCTTATAAAAGTCTCTGAGCTCGTACAATATTCTTTGGATTTAATTTTAGGAACCTTTCCACTGCTGCACTACGTGCACTTCGAAGCTCCTCAGGTATAGAGGTCCAATTCTCTTGAAGTTTACGCAAGACCCGCATGGGTTTATCAACATCCAAGCAACATTGAGGAATAGTTGCCATCATGAATTGCCTTTGCAATTGGAACTTGCAAGTTTTCCCTTCTTTCATTGCTACTTTCAAATAAATCACATCTTGTGGTGCCGTGGTAATTGAGAGCAATTTCCCGCGTTCACGCCCTATGGCTGCCCAATGCAACCCATCTTGCAATGCTCGCTCTGTGATCCACAACATTGGAGCTGCAAGGTCTGTCGCTACAATCCACCATCCATACTCGATCCATGTACTGAAAATCTTAGGGGCCATGGTAGTCCTATTTTTTAACATCATACAATACAAAACATTTAGTATTTGAATAGACTTCTAACATCCATTTCAACTATTATAATTTCTAAAATGTGGAATTCAAAGTTAGAATTCACATTTTTAATTTAATTAGCTAAAAAGTACAAAAAAATTCATTAGAAATCCTAAGTTTTATATTAACATGTATTATTATATGTGTAGAACATTAGATATTATTTTTTATTTTTAAATTACCTTTGTGAAAATTTTAATTCATTGTACTTTCTTCCTAACATCAAGGTACTATTCTAATTTTCACTTCTTGTACATCTATTGTTGTACAATGATTGAATAGAATTATTGATTAGTTACATGACATGGCTATTCACTTTTACGAAAGCTTCTTGGAAGTTGGAACAATTACAATATGCAAGATTAAAAACAAACTTAATGGTAGAAATGTTATAAAATTATAAAAGCACCCTATTCAGAATGTTGTCTACTTTGTGAACTTCTCTATAGTAGTTGAATTGATGTCTCCTTGTCATCAAAAATAATATTATTTGCAAGTACATGACTAACCTTCAGTAATGAATTTTCATCTTATATGATCTTGAAAGGACTATTAATTATATATAGTTTGCTAATACTATCACTTTCTATTCCCTATCATGAAATTATATTTCCCAAGTGTTCTTGCTATCATTACAAACTTCATAGAAAAATTGAACTAAAAGCTTATAAATAATTCGAACAAATCATTGTACATGTATGAAGTCATGAACAAATTCCATTCATTGGAAAAAATGCTACATAGCAACTACTGGAACAAGCCCCGTCCTAATTAAAAAGTTTTCAATGAAAGATTTTTCAACTAAAACTAGGAAATGCCATTCCATGTTGCACTTTTGAGATGAGATATGTTTTCTATAGAACTCAATGAACCTTCAAAAAAATAATAATCGCTTGCTTCATTAACAACCCATTCAATGGATTCGTATTGCTCATTGACATTTTAATACACTGAAGGATTAGAGTACAAAACAAATTGTCCTCTGTGCTACTACTAATTCCTTGTGAAAGGTAGTAGCACACCAATTCCTACATTGCAATACCTTTATTGAAATGCACTTCTGCATTTTCTCTTATTGCTTTGTTATGCTTCCTCTGCAGTTCAAATTTTCAGAAAACATTTTTTAGTTTTTTCATTGAGACCTTTGTACAAAATAAACAAAAATGCAATTTGAAGTTCAACATAGTGAACTTCAAAAAGGTAGAAGCCTTCATATTCACTACTTGCATACTCAAAAACACTAAATCCACTTCCAAAATCTATAGTATTTATACTTCATCTTTTTTATTTCTTTTATTTAATGCAGGTACTACACCAAAATGATATTTTATTGGAATTTTGAAAAAGCATCAATAGCTTCTGGAACCATCACATTATCATATCCAAAACTTATTGAACTAGAAACAACGTACATGTTGTTCATAGTGTCTTTGACTTAGTTCATATTGTACACCCTTTTCTTTTAAAAAACAACTACCACTTGAACTTGAAATCATGATCACAGTGACACTAAAAAATTGTTATATAGGCTTTTTTTGGTTTAGGACATACTAAGGTGCAATGACATGAATGACATGACCAACAATTTCTATGGGAAGTGAAAAGCAATGACCTTCTTTGACTTCAAAGGAAATAGATGTATACTAGTAATATCATTAATACAATGATATGTGCCTCTTTATATATGTATATACTATGATATATTTAATACTTTGTAGAAAACTTCTATAAAACTTCATATATAATATGATAGTTAGTAGTACATTTTACTTTATGTTCCTAAATTTACATAGAACATGGCAATTTAAGACAAGAACTTGACTTCATTTATATAAAATTACATTGAATATGGCTAGAAAAAAAGAAAAAGGTAGTTTTTTACATAAATTTATCAAGAAGTTCTTGAACTCATTTACGATTTCTATTCTAATGTTTATTCTATTCATGGTTTTCTCCAATCATAATTCTACGTCTATTTATTTATTTCAATTTAACCCCTGAAGTCCCATGGCCATTTTTTTGCCAAAACCACTCAGAACTTCCACTTCTACTACAATCATCCTACAAAAAAAATTAATTTTTAAGAAAAAAAATCTAACCATAGGATCTTGTTCTACACTTGTCTTAGATCATGTGATAATTTTTTTGTGATTTTTGACCGTATAGATTGAAAGATATTAGCATCCAAAGTGAAAAAAAAAATCTTTCAAGAAGTCGCTATGATTGCTCGCAAAATAAAAAGTTCTAGAACTTTCACATCTATACACCAAATGGAATGAATCAAAACTTCCCATTTACAAAAGAATATAATCTATAAAGAATTTTTTTTTTTTTTTTTGTGGATTTTGTTTTGCTGCCCAGTTTCCCCCATTTAGAGGTTATTGTGGCATAACTTTTGCTCCCGGGCACTGATAGAAATAAAAATTATATTCCTTGAAAGCTCTTCAGTTTTACTATCTTATAAGAAAGTTTCAATAAAAATTGAGATCATAGGAGCGTGCCCAAAATCCATTTTGTCCCTTGTAGGGACAATGGACTTTAGGGGTTAAAATAAAAATGCAATTTCTATTGTGATACAATGAAGTGTTTTCAATAGAAGATAAATGTAATCCCTATACTACCATTGTCTCTTTGGATTTTGAAGAGGCTCCTATGATTGGAATATTAATCATAAATTTGTGGAACTTTTTGTGAAATTAGAAAGACACAATAGTTTTTTGAAAATATGTTTTCTTCTAAATTGATGTCCAATTACAAAAGTTATGATTTAAAAAGTTGTTCTTTGGATACAATGGAAAAAACATGTCCCTATATAAAAATTTCTAAATTTTAAAAAAAAATGAGTTGCTTAAAAATTATAATAATATATATAAAGCTTTAATTCATTCCATTTTGATTTGTTATAAGAAAGTTATGGACAAATTTTGGCTCCAATTAACTTCTGGCTTATAAACAAGGTATTATACATCTTATCAAATTTCGTGGGAATTAGTCAAAAGAATTTAATATTTGAAAACAGCCCCCAGTTTTATGTCACAAAATCCAATTTGCATGTTTTTAATATTATTTAGTACTCATGAAAATTAATTTTGAATTGGAATTTGGAAAATACGGTCTTCTAAAAGACTTATACCTATTGTTTGAAGGAATTTTAGAAATAATTAATTGTATGTGGTGTGGAGGTGTACTATTTGGTTTGCTTTTTTAGTGATGTAAAAGGCTATGTTGCTAGGTTTTCTGGTGAATGACCATCTCCATAGAATTAGGAAAAATGGCCAATTTTTATTTTATTTATTTTATTTTCCTATTCGAAAAATTTCTTTATAAGTTACCTTTGGTGGTTATCTTCATTTTGTAGGTATTCACATTAACCATATTTTGTTCATGTTGACGGAAGACGGAAGCTAGCCAGCGAGCCTGCTTGCAGGCTCATCATTGTATCCTACGACTATGTATCTCGGGGGAATACATTAAGCCCACGTACTGTAGCATTAGTAAGTGTACAAAAGATTTAGTAGCATAGTAGAACCGCCCATCACCAACCACAACCCATCAGCAATCAACAATAGGGCTGAAATTCAAGAGAGGCTGGGACTAATTTTCAAACATGAGTTCTTGATTTCTGCCCATCACTTCCTCCATTCTTTTTATGACACATTTGCTTGGCTTAGAGTGCCAAAGTGAACAAGAAGTAGTCTCTTAAATGAGCGGTTTTGGAATAGTCTACACATTGGAAATGAGTCCAAGCCAGCTTTTGCCTTCCAAAATTCTGAAATAGTCTATACATTGGAAATGAGTCCAAACCAGCTTTTGCCTTCTAGAATTTGTAGTAATCTTAGTTCAAGCGATACTATTACCAAATTTTGGCAACCCCCTCATTTCTATCTCTGCACCTGTGGAAATATTTCCTCCGTTACTATATTCCTCCGTTACTATACTCCACATCATGTCTACAGTTCCTTATTCGGCTGGTTATAGGTGGTTCTATCCTACGGGTAATCACAACCCCTCCACTTTCTAGATGATTCTTGGAGATTGGACACATGGCACTAGCTCTATGGTTTTTCATGGCTTCCGGAGCTCTCAATCTCTAAGGTTTAGGAAGTGCCATTCTTCTTTCCCAC
The DNA here is from genome assembly GCA_950106755.1 of Climacium dendroides. NCBI lineage: Eukaryota > Viridiplantae > Streptophyta > Bryopsida > Hypnales > Climaciaceae > Climacium > Climacium dendroides. Next base: position 39,700,536 of record OX467084.1, read on the forward strand.
ATGTGAAGAAATGGGTTGATGAAAATTTTCACAAATGATTTTTCACTCCTCCTTATGCCACTTTCACCTTGTTGGACGCATGTACACTATCTTACGCCCCGAGCACATATCTTACGCCCCGAGTTTAGTTTGACTTCTATGTTGCCTGTGCCACCTACATTCCATGCCACTTCCCCACATTTACAACAATGAATCTAGCTAATTCTCCGAGAATCCAAGGTACGCACATTGAAAAAGGGAGGTCACACCTTTTTTTGTTGAACAGCTTTCCATTGGCTCCACTTTTCACTCACCAAGTTCATATTCTTCAAAAAACTTTGCTTTAGGGAAGAGGCATGACTACCTTTAGTTTATTCATTGCAGTTCGAAAATCAAAAATGTTGGTGCTTGACATTTCTACCACTACTAGGAAATCATGACCAAAACAACGAAAACTCAACAAATTTTAGTTGCTTTGGGCACTTGAATGACTATTTTAACAAATTTTTAAATTTTTGTGAAAATCAACAGAAATTTCTGTTGATTTGGATAGTGCAATGACGAAATCAACAAAATTTAGTTGAATTGTAGAATCTTTTTGGAATCTTTTTGGAATCTTTTGAGAATCTTGAGAATCTTCAGATCCTAATTAGTACATTCTTGATTTGTTTTTTTTAATGCAAAGTATTATTCAATATCGATGGTTTAGCAAAACTTGACTGAAGATTATTAATGAAGAATCTTTTAAATTCAATTGCATAGATATGTAGAAAACAAATAGATATGCATCTTTCCTTCAACAAGTTGAAATCTTATATTATAATTAAAAAATATTTATTTTACAAATTTTGGACATTATCTAATCTTTAACATTGAAATTTTTTGGCAAATTTTCAAAATATTTTGGAGATTCTAGGTGGTAAAATGATGTGCATGTAATTGTTTTTTATACTACCACGCAATTGAATTACAAGAATTCTACACAAATGTTTTCAATAAATTTTTGCATAAAGCTAGAAACATACAATAAAATAATCCGCTAAAAAAATTCAAACTTTTAAAATCAAAATTTGAGAGAATGATATTGAATTTGAAAAACCAGTGAATCTTTTTAAAATTGTGCTTGAATGACATTCTATAAGAATGCAATAGTAAGAGCATTGCGCGAGATTAAATTGCAAAAAGAGATGCTTGTATGAGATAGAAAGGAGGACTAAAATTTATTGTACTCAACTATACAATAACCAAATTTTATTTTACTTATTTGTTTTCAATTTGGTATTTTTTAAATTCAACAGACTTCAGAGGCCATTTTGGCATAGTAAAATAAATTTTTTCAAAGTTGGGAAACCAAGCTAGTTTTCACCTACAAAATTCCATTTGAAATTTAGAGTCTCCAATCAAAAGTTATGGACAAAATTCAGAGAGGGGTTCAAAGGGACATTTTAAATGATATTTTCAAACATCATCTCTGAATTTTGCTAATAACTTTTGATTAAAAACTCAAAATCCCAAACGAATTTTTAAAGATGAAAGTTTGTTTGATTTTCCAACTTTTGTTAGTTCAAAGTATTTCCAAAAAAGTTAGTTTACTATGCCAAAATGGCCTCCAAATTCTGCTGAGTTAAAAAACCACCAAATTCAAGTGGATAAATAAAAAAATTTACCTCCTTTGTTCATGTGAGATTTAGGATGGTGTGTTGCTGTGAGGCTTGAGGCTCCCAAGCCGGAGGTTGGGGGTTCAAACCCCACCACCGGCATGGGTTGCCACTGCTGACATGGGTTGCCTGCCTTTGCCTAGGCAGGGTAGGCAGTAAAAAAATTAAAACTTTAGGGGGGTTGTCTGCAATTTTCCCTCCAAATTTCTTCTTCTTGTTTTTTTGGTTTTTTAATTCCCAAAAATTTGTCCAAAACAACAAAAAAATCAACAGATTTCGGTTAGTTTTGATCGGGCCACGTGACCGAAACAATAGAAATGATCAACAGTTTCTAGTTGTTTTGGTCACTCATTTTTCTACTAGTGTACTACCCTATGCAAAGATCCAAACTCAAATATAAATTAAGTGTATATTGTGGAGATGAAGTTTTGAAATATTATAAGTAAAATGCCCAAAATATTGCAAAAAAATTTCTTCCACATTGCCAAATGTTTGGAATATTTTAATAATTTACAAAATTTTAAAGGATAACATTTCCAAGTATAAAACCCTAAATGTTTTATTCAATGATTATCATCAATTTGAAAAGACAATCCAACGAAGAAAAAGTATGGCAATCAAAGCCAAATCAATTTAAAAAATAAGAAAAGTGTGATTTATACAAGACATTGTCGGGCTCCTACACAATCTATGGATGCAATGTTCCCAAATCTTGCCTCAAACATGTATACAAGAAAGCAGACATTCAAAGTTAACATTGGTATCACTTTCTATTTCATATATTCAATTGGGCATATTTGAGAATAGACCACGTAATTTCATGAGTACAACCTCAAAAGGTTTGGAAATCAATTCAACTCTATTATCTTATATTCAAGCTTCCCTTATACTACAATGTTTTTCATAGGGCAATAGAAGAAGGTTATAGAGAAAAAGGTCAATTGAAGACGTTCATACTAGTAAGGCCATAGGTACTTTAACAAAAGACGGATGCCTTTACCAATAGGTCTATCCAAACTAGCTACAACTCATACAATATCCAAATAAAAATTCAAATAAAAATCCCAATAAAAACCCCAAATAAAAACCTCAAATAAAACCCCCAAATAAAAACGCAAAATAAAAACGCAAAATAAAACCCCCAAATAAAACCCCCAAATAAAAACCCCAAATAAAAACCCTAAATAAAAACCCCAAATAAAAACCCCAAATAAAAATCCCAAATAAAACCCGAAAATAAAACCCTAAAATAAAACCCCAAAATAAAAATCCAAAATAAAAACCCAAAATATAAATCCAAAATATAAACCAAAAATATAAACCAAAAATAAAAACCAAAAATAAAACCCAAAATAAAAATCCAAAATAAAAACCCAAAATAAAAATCCAAAATAAAAACAAAAATAAAAACAAAAATAAAAACAAAAACAAAAACAAAAATAAAAACAAAAATAAAAACAAAAATAAAAACAAAAATAAAAACAAAAATAAAATAAAAAAATAAAATAAAAAATAAATAAAAAATAAAAACAAATATCCGTGGGTTACTTGTTCAAGCACCCCACGGAGCTCCACAAGGGCGGCTATGGGCTGCCCAGGGTCAAATGTGGGCTGGGGATGCACCTCCGCGTGTAGGTCTTATTCTCGCTCTGCTGAGGTCTTGTTCCCGCTCTGTTGTCCTCCTTCGTCGCTGTCCAATGTTGTCCTCCGCTGCTCCAGCGCTGTCCTCCTTTGTCACTATTCCGCTCCAACGTTGTTCTCTTGTGTTCTCCTTCGTCACTCTAGCATTGTCTTCCGCTGCGCTCCTTCGTTGCTTCAGCGCGGTATCTTTGTGCGCGACGTTCTGGTTGGTATGCACAATGACCTCTTTCTGCGCCTACTTCTTACTGGTGTATATAGTATCTGTGTGCCCGGCGTTTTGTTATCTGTATGCGCGGCTTCCTACGTCTACTTCTTGCTGGTGTATACGGTATCTGTGTGCATGCGGCGTTCTGGTCGATATTTGTGTGCGTAGTGTTCTTGTACGGCGTTTTGGTCGATTGCTTGTGCGGCGTTGTGGTCGATTGCTTATGTGGCGTTTTGGTCGATTGCTTATGCGGTGTTTTGGTCGATTGCTTGTGTAGCGTTTTGGTCGATTGCTTGTACAGCGTTCTCGTCGGGTACTTGTGCAACGTTCTAATCGGGTGCTTGTGCGGCATTCTAGTTAGTTGCTTGTGCGGCGTTCTAGTCAATTGCTTATGCGGCATTCCAATCAGTTGCTTGTGCGGCGATTTGAAGTCTATGTTCGCTGGTTCAGGGTTTATGTGTATCTATTACCTTTGAGGTTTATTTAGAAACTTGTTGTGTTACATAGTTGCTTCCTTCGAGGTTTGCCTTTATTGGTTTACGGTTAGTACACGTATTCTGTTTTTTTCAAGGTCTGTGTTTACTGCTTCAGTGTGTACATGCGTACGTCCTTCGAGGTCTATGTGCGGTTGCTTCCTTTGAGCAAGAAACTACCAAAAAACTCACAAATAAGGCTTCGTAGAGTTTTTCGCCATTGCAAAGCCTCTCCTTCAATGTATTACTCCATCCCTATAAAATAATCTAATGATACCTCAAAAAACGAAATTCTTCCAATCATTGAATAATAATTTTTTCAACATGAACAAAATATGGTTAATGTGAATACCTACAAAATGAAGATAACCACCAAAGGTAACTTATAAAGAAATTTTTCGAATAGGAAAATAAAATAAATAAAATAAAAATTGGCCATTTTTCCTAATTCTATGGAGATGGTCATTCACCAGAAAACCTAGCAACATAGCCTTTTACATCACTAAAAAAGCAAACCAAATAGTACACCTCCACACCACATACAATTAATTATTTCTAAAATTCCTTCAAACAATAGGTATAAGTCTTTTAGAAGACCGTATTTTCCAAATTCCAATTCAAAATTAATTTTCATGAGTACTAAATAATATTAAAAACATGCAAATTGGATTTTGTGACATAAAACTGGGGGCTGTTTTCAAATATTAAATTCTTTTGACTAATTCCCACGAAATTTGATAAGATGTATAATACCTTGTTTATAAGCCAGAAGTTAATTGGAGCCAAAATTTGTCCATAACTTTCTTATAACAAATCAAAATGGAATGAATTAAAGCTTTATATATATTATTATAATTTTTAAGCAACTCATTTTTTTTTAAAATTTAGAAATTTTTATATAGGGACATGTTTTTTCCATTGTATCCAAAGAACAACTTTTTAAATCATAACTTTTGTAATTGGACATCAATTTAGAAGAAAACATATTTTCAAAAAACTATTGTGTCTTTCTAATTTCACAAAAAGTTCCACAAATTTATGATTAATATTCCAATCATAGGAGCCTCTTCAAAATCCAAAGAGACAATGGTAGTATAGGGATTACATTTATCTTCTATTGAAAACACTTCATTGTATCACAATAGAAATTGCATTTTTATTTTAACCCCTAAAGTCCATTGTCCCTACAAGGGACAAAATGGATTTTGGGCACGCTCCTATGATCTCAATTTTTATTGAAACTTTCTTATAAGATAGTAAAACTGAAGAGCTTTCAAGGAATATAATTTTTATTTCTATCAGTGCCCGGGAGCAAAAGTTATGCCACAATAACCTCTAAATGGGGGAAACTGGGCAGCAAAACAAAATCCACAAAAAAAAAAAAAAAAATTCTTTATAGATTATATTCTTTTGTAAATGGGAAGTTTTGATTCATTCCATTTGGTGTATAGATGTGAAAGTTCTAGAACTTTTTATTTTGCGAGCAATCATAGCGACTTCTTGAAAGATTTTTTTTTTCACTTTGGATGCTAATATCTTTCAATCTATACGGTCAAAAATCACAAAAAAATTATCACATGATCTAAGACAAGTGTAGAACAAGATCCTATGGTTAGATTTTTTTTCTTAAAAATTAATTTTTTTTGTAGGATGATTGTAGTAGAAGTGGAAGTTCTGAGTGGTTTTGGCAAAAAAATGGCCATGGGACTTCAGGGGTTAAATTGAAATAAATAAATAGACGTAGAATTATGATTGGAGAAAACCATGAATAGAATAAACATTAGAATAGAAATCGTAAATGAGTTCAAGAACTTCTTGATAAATTTATGTAAAAAACTACCTTTTTCTTTTTTTCTAGCCATATTCAATGTAATTTTATATAAATGAAGTCAAGTTCTTGTCTTAAATTGCCATGTTCTATGTAAATTTAGGAACATAAAGTAAAATGTACTACTAACTATCATATTATATATGAAGTTTTATAGAAGTTTTCTACAAAGTATTAAATATATCATAGTATATACATATATAAAGAGGCACATATCATTGTATTAATGATATTACTAGTATACATCTATTTCCTTTGAAGTCAAAGAAGGTCATTGCTTTTCACTTCCCATAGAAATTGTTGGTCATGTCATTCATGTCATTGCACCTTAGTATGTCCTAAACCAAAAAAAGCCTATATAACAATTTTTTAGTGTCACTGTGATCATGATTTCAAGTTCAAGTGGTAGTTGTTTTTTAAAAGAAAAGGGTGTACAATATGAACTAAGTCAAAGACACTATGAACAACATGTACGTTGTTTCTAGTTCAATAAGTTTTGGATATGATAATGTGATGGTTCCAGAAGCTATTGATGCTTTTTCAAAATTCCAATAAAATATCATTTTGGTGTAGTACCTGCATTAAATAAAAGAAATAAAAAAGATGAAGTATAAATACTATAGATTTTGGAAGTGGATTTAGTGTTTTTGAGTATGCAAGTAGTGAATATGAAGGCTTCTACCTTTTTGAAGTTCACTATGTTGAACTTCAAATTGCATTTTTGTTTATTTTGTACAAAGGTCTCAATGAAAAAACTAAAAAATGTTTTCTGAAAATTTGAACTGCAGAGGAAGCATAACAAAGCAATAAGAGAAAATGCAGAAGTGCATTTCAATAAAGGTATTGCAATGTAGGAATTGGTGTGCTACTACCTTTCACAAGGAATTAGTAGTAGCACAGAGGACAATTTGTTTTGTACTCTAATCCTTCAGTGTATTAAAATGTCAATGAGCAATACGAATCCATTGAATGGGTTGTTAATGAAGCAAGCGATTATTATTTTTTTGAAGGTTCATTGAGTTCTATAGAAAACATATCTCATCTCAAAAGTGCAACATGGAATGGCATTTCCTAGTTTTAGTTGAAAAATCTTTCATTGAAAACTTTTTAATTAGGACGGGGCTTGTTCCAGTAGTTGCTATGTAGCATTTTTTCCAATGAATGGAATTTGTTCATGACTTCATACATGTACAATGATTTGTTCGAATTATTTATAAGCTTTTAGTTCAATTTTTCTATGAAGTTTGTAATGATAGCAAGAACACTTGGGAAATATAATTTCATGATAGGGAATAGAAAGTGATAGTATTAGCAAACTATATATAATTAATAGTCCTTTCAAGATCATATAAGATGAAAATTCATTACTGAAGGTTAGTCATGTACTTGCAAATAATATTATTTTTGATGACAAGGAGACATCAATTCAACTACTATAGAGAAGTTCACAAAGTAGACAACATTCTGAATAGGGTGCTTTTATAATTTTATAACATTTCTACCATTAAGTTTGTTTTTAATCTTGCATATTGTAATTGTTCCAACTTCCAAGAAGCTTTCGTAAAAGTGAATAGCCATGTCATGTAACTAATCAATAATTCTATTCAATCATTGTACAACAATAGATGTACAAGAAGTGAAAATTAGAATAGTACCTTGATGTTAGGAAGAAAGTACAATGAATTAAAATTTTCACAAAGGTAATTTAAAAATAAAAAATAATATCTAATGTTCTACACATATAATAATACATGTTAATATAAAACTTAGGATTTCTAATGAATTTTTTTGTACTTTTTAGCTAATTAAATTAAAAATGTGAATTCTAACTTTGAATTCCACATTTTAGAAATTATAATAGTTGAAATGGATGTTAGAAGTCTATTCAAATACTAAATGTTTTGTATTGTATGATGTTAAAAAATAGGACTACCATGGCCCCTAAGATTTTCAGTACATGGATCGAGTATGGATGGTGGATTGTAGCGACAGACCTTGCAGCTCCAATGTTGTGGATCACAGAGCGAGCATTGCAAGATGGGTTGCATTGGGCAGCCATAGGGCGTGAACGCGGGAAATTGCTCTCAATTACCACGGCACCACAAGATGTGATTTATTTGAAAGTAGCAATGAAAGAAGGGAAAACTTGCAAGTTCCAATTGCAAAGGCAATTCATGATGGCAACTATTCCTCAATGTTGCTTGGATGTTGATAAACCCATGCGGGTCTTGCGTAAACTTCAAGAGAATTGGACCTCTATACCTGAGGAGCTTCGAAGTGCACGTAGTGCAGCAGTGGAAAGGTTCCTAAAATTAAATCCAAAGAATATTGTACGAGCTCAGAGACTTTTATAAGAAATGTTGGCGTATGAAGAATTGAAAAGAATGGCTCCACAAAATAATCTTGACAAGACTCCTTCGCAAGTTCCTGAAGAAACTAATCCTATATATAAGGTTCTAGCAAATCCAGTAAATGTTCATTGGGTGCATGTTCAAGAGCGTCACAAAAAACGTACAACACCAGAATCGATGGAAGACATTCATTACATCCTCCCATTCAACAACACAACAAAGAAATGTCAGAGGAATTCAAGGTACGGAATCACAAGAAACACGTGCTGTAAACGCAACATTAAGAATGGGTACATTTGTTGAACTACCTCTACAAAGTAAATCAACATCTACACAAGGTGGTTCATTGATAAGATAGAAGGGTACATTGTTGATGGAGAAAAGTGGAGTTGAGTCATCAGGAGCAGCTACAACACGTCTTCGTATACTTCAAACATCTAGAATAGAGAAAGTAGCGTTACCACGTGGAAGAGGAAGGAAAGTTGTGCAACATGCTCATCATGAAGCAGCACCTTTGGGAAGAACGAGGGCATGTGCAAATGCAGATGATACTACAAATAATGTGGAACGTCTTGAAGAGTTAGGAGTTCTTGAGGAGGTCTTTGATGATGGAGAAGATATAGTGGTACAACACAAGTCAGCAAGTGTTGATCCACTTATAAAATTCCCAACACATGATGAATATTTGGTTGGATACATTTGGAGAAAGGACTTTGTTTTCTCTGCAAAAGTTGCAAACATACGGGATGTTAAGAATGTGGAGACAAATCACCGCGCATTGGCAGCACGTTGCGTTGCAGAAACTTACAAGCGACTTTGTGGAAAAGATGAGCCACATATGTTAGCACTCACCTTACGTCCAATAGCTTATATTCAAATGGGTGTAGATGTTGACGGTGCTCCAATGCAAAGGGAAATTCCGTTTTCTCATGAAGATATAGTGGAAAACTTTCGAGCAGCATTTTTGCATAATGCTTCAGTAGTTCCTGATGATCCAAATATGATAAAGATGAATTGGTTGCAAAATAATATCATTTGGAAACATGTAGATGGTCAACACGTGGTTGCGGCATGTAAACAAGCTGAACAGGAATATAAAGCGGGTTTGATAAAAGAAGAAGAGTACCAAAAGAGGCTTGCGGAGAAGAAGGCTCGATTCCTTGTCTACAATGATCCTAAAGTGTACATAGAGGTTTCAGTGCGAATAAATGCACGAGAATTTGAAAGAATATTTTATACCAATATGGAAGAAGATTTGATGAAGTTACAAGCTATTTGGGTAGCATGCGGTAAATCCAATCCTGAGATTCGTACAGATGATGCACAACAAGCCAAGGTTGTGACAATGGCAGCAAGCGCATTACATTGGACGAGGTCTTGTGGACAAAGTGTATCATTGGGGGTGATGTACAAAAGGATGGCTAAGTATACTCGTCATGCATGGCAAGAAGATGAAGTGGCCTATCAAGCAGTTCTTAAAGTTTGTCGTGATTATGAAGATGGAATCTTATGGTATAGTAAAGAGGATTTGCAGAAGTGGAAAAGATATGCCGACCAAAAATCTTTGGATCCAAACATTGACATCCAGCAAGGGAGGAAGAGGATGGAACGGCTTTGGTTGAAACCTCTAATGAGGGTTCCAAAGATAATGTATTTGCGGTTAGCTAAGGAAATGGTTGCAAAACCTATGGTTGATGACCGATGTCCAAGGCAAAGATTTTTCTTCAACAATGCAAGCAGTAATGCTCCAATGAAAGATACTTTAACTTGAACAACAGATTGCATTCAACAAAAAGAAGCTGTACAAAATGCAATACGCTGATTGATGGTTGATGCAAAGGTAGAAAATCCAAGAAGTATACAAGATTTTTTCCGCATTGATATACAAAGATTTGAGGGTGTGAACCGTGCTCAATTGAAGGTACTTGTTGAAGTCGTTGACAAGAAAATGAAGAAAGTTTGGTCATCTCCAATAGTGAAGACAGTGGAGGCTTTAGGTAGGTCAGCAAATTTAATACCTCCAATGATCAAAGATCATTATGCCAGCATTCAACGAGGAGAATCCGGTTATCAAGGCATAAGTAGGAATGTGAGAAACCTACAAGAAGTTGAATGGGATTGACAACTAAATGTACCATGTATCATCCATGGAGATGCAATTACAAACATTCTTGTTTGCTGTGGAAGAGGTTTTTTCTCACAAGAAATTGTTGAATTGAGAGCCCATTTCTTGTAAATATTCGACTGTAGGTGATGTGGAATGGGAGGAGATGATGAAGCATGGACAAAGGACGAGTACAGTGCAGTAATGGAAAAGTTGCACCAATGGTTGGCAGGCACACATCGGTGGAATGCAGTGTTTTTGTTTCCAGCAGGAGTACATTTTAATATGGACTTGAAGGAAAAGATGGGACTACCAATAAATTGTACGTGGCGTAGAAGTATGTGGGTTTTTCAACAACAAACCGTATCATCATATATTGATGATTTGCAACACAATGGAGAAACAAAGCGCACTATATAAGCAACATGGAATATTGCTATTGTAATGGTACATCCCCTTGCATCAAAGGTGATAGAAAACCTACGAAATAATCCTCAACAAGTACCAATGGTGTTTACAGATTCATGGAGTGAGGCTAGTATGCCTTATGAGGTAGACAGATTGGAGAGAACCCCCATTGAGTTGCAGAGGTTGATTGCTACATATTTACCAGAGAAATGGGGGTTAATAGAAGTGGGCATTACAACAATTGTATCAAATATATTGAAGACTTTATTTGTGGGTAGTGAAGTGATTGTCATGGATGGATCCGTAGATCGAACTCGTTTTTTAAACAACACATTGTAAGAAGTAAATCTTATAGGAAATCAAGTAGTGGCTACTATAGTGGTAGTAACTGGAAATGCAGGAGCAGTGCAGCTGCAAAATATTAGTGCTCTCATATAGGATCTTTTTCTAATCATGTGATACATACGAGGACAGAAGAAGAGGATATCATGGAAGAAATATTTGGAGATGAAGAAGAGGATATAGAAGATGATGAAGATTTGTATTCAGAAGATACACCAGTGAGAGAAGGACACGAAGAAGGTGAAGAAGAAGATGAATCAGAATACGATGAAGAAGAAGAAGATACGGAGGATGAGACAGAAGATACATCGAACTCAGAAGAAGAAACATCGGATTCAGAAGAAGACTCTGTAGAGCAAAATGATGATTCAATAGAAGAAGAAAATGATTCATCGAAGCAGAAGGTGCTATGGAAAAAGAAAGGGAAGGGCACTCGTAAAAAAGAAGTACATGAACCTCCAAAGAAATTGAAAAACAAAAAACCAGCATATGATGTATCGATAGTAGATGCATCTACAGATCTTAAAGCATCTATAGGATAGGCGAGTGTTCCAAAAAATAGTACGACAAACAAAGATATAGACGACGTACTTGAACAACATTCTATTCAAAAGAATGAAGCAAACAAAGATAATCTTGAGGCCATGCAAGAGGAACAAGGTAAATTTCTAGTACAAGTTGAAGTTGTTTCTTCTATGAAGGAGGTAGTGATGGAAATGGAGGTGAACATACCAGTCGAAAGAGGTACGGCCAACAAAGGAATAGAAGAAGTGGAACGTGAACTTCGTATGGATGCAGAAACTGTTCCTTTTGAAGAAGTGGCTCCTTCAACAGAGGAGGTAGTGATGGAAACAAAAGAGAATATTTCCTTGGCAAGAGCAATAATTCACGCAAGGAAAGAAGTAGATGCAAATATGGTTGACAGTGTTCTTGAGCCAAATAGAGGAGACTTGCCTTCAACAATTTCAGAAGACATGACTACAATAACAGTGGGAGGTGAAACACAGATAGATAGGATGTGTTATGCATGGACTATGGTTGAAGATGAAATGACAAGAGGAGTAGATGGAATGTACTACAATCAAGAAGGTATTCGACATCGTCAAAGGGGCATTGAAGGGGCATACGAATATGAACAAGTCACTTCAATATTGGAAGAGACGTCATCTATGAATCCAATATTTGTTTCAGAAGGTAAAAGTCAAATTAATAGGTCCTTGAATGATGCAAAATTTGATATTCCACCTGAAATTTTTGCAATACTAACTGCAAGACCTAGAAAGACTGAAGCAGATATTCTATGGGGTTCTGTAGGTTATGAAGAAGAAGCAGAGGTAGAAACTCAATCATCAGGGGTAATTGCAGAGACGCCGGACGCAATGAATTAGTATGTTGACAATTTGCGTACAAATATTTATAGTAGTGCATCCTATTCTATATAGTTTTTATTAGTAGGATTAGTTATTATACTTAGTAATTATGGTATTTTGTGTGTTTATTTTGAGCTTTTTTTTTCAAGTGTAGCAATGAATTGATAATAAATTGAAAGTGTGTTATTTTTTAAAGTACATAAAAGTGTTTCATAATACCATGAGATTGATTTTTAAAGCAAGACCAACATTTGACTCAAAATCCCAATTCAAAAATGTTACATACAGTTGATTGTTTGTTCAAATATACAAATTTGTTCATATTTCAAATGCATAGTTCATTACTTCAAGCACAATAGCATGCTATGTGCAAAAGAAATGATCCAATTATAATGTACAATTTTTTTTAAAAAGGCTTGACCCACTTCTAGAATTGGTATACCACATTTATGAAGATTGGAAAAATGTGTCCTTTTTAGTGTTCGATTAATGCACTTGGCCAAGTGCAAAAATTACGAATTTAGTGTTTTTTCACAAAAATTTAAAAATTTGTTAAAATAGTCATTCAAGTGCCCAAAGCAACTAAAATTTGTTGAGTTTTCGTTGTTTTGGTCATGATTTCCTAGTAGTGGTAGAAATGTCAAGCACCAACATTTTTGATTTTCGAACTGCAATGAATAAACTAAAGGTAGTCATACCTCTTCCCTAAAGCAAAGTTTTTTGAAGAATATGAACTTGGTGAGTGAAAAGTGGAGCCAATGGAAAGTTGTTCAACAAAAAAAGGTGTGACCTCCCTTTTTCAATGTGCGTACCTTGGATTCTCGGAGAATTAGCTAGATTCATTGTTGTAAATGTGGGGAAGTGGCATGGAATGTAGGTGGCACAGGCAACATAGAAGTCAAACTAAACTCGAGGCGTAAGATATGTGCTCGGGGCGTAAGATAGTGTACATGCGTCCAACAAGGTGAAAGTGGCATAAGGAGGAGTGAAAAATCATTTGTGAAAATTTTCATCAACCCATTTCTTCACATGTGGGAAAGAAGAATGGCACTTCCTAAACCTTAGAGATTGAGAGCTCCGGAAGCCATGAAAAACCATAGAGCTAGTGCCATGTGTCCAATCTCCAAGAATCATCTAGAAAGTGGAGGGGTTGTGATTACCCGTAGGATAGAACCACCTATAACCAGCCGAATAAGGAACTGTAGACATGATGTGGAGTATAGTAACGGAGGAATATAGTAACGGAGGAAATATTTCCACAGGTGCAGAGATAGAAATGAGGGGGTTGCCAAAATTTGGTAATAGTATCGCTTGAACTAAGATTACTACAAATTCTAGAAGGCAAAAGCTGGTTTGGACTCATTTCCAATGTATAGACTATTTCAGAATTTTGGAAGGCAAAAGCTGGCTTGGACTCATTTCCAATGTGTAGACTATTCCAAAACCGCTCATTTAAGAGACTACTTCTTGTTCACTTTGGCACTCTAAGCCAAGCAAATGTGTCATAAAAAGAATGGAGGAAGTGATGGGCAGAAATCAAGAACTCATGTTTGAAAATTAGTCCCAGCCTCTCTTGAATTTCAGCCCTATTGTTGATTGCTGATGGGTTGTGGTTGGTGATGGGCGGTTCTACTATGCTACTAAATCTTTTGTACACTTACTAATGCTACAGTACGTGGGCTTAACGTATTCCCCCGAGATACATAGTCGTAGGATACAATGATGAGCCTGCAGGCAGGCTCGCTGGCTGGCTTCCGTCTTCCGCGCCCTCGCGTCTTCAGTCGCATTCTCGCCAGGTCGACGTTTCTCGTGATTCGATGTCGTTGTCGTTGCCGCTGCCGCTGCGGAGTGATTGCGATGAGCGAGGAGGCACGAATTTCTCTCCCTCGCCCAGCCAATCGACCAGGTACGAAGCGTTCTTCGCCTTCAATTGCACACATCGTCGCTCCGGCACACTCCCCTTTGCATTCCGTGGCGCAACATCCACATGGTGCCACTCCCTCGTTGTTGCTGGTGCTGTTCCTGTTTTTGTTGTCGCTGCTGGTCGAGGGCGCTGGTGGACGGATGCTACCTTATTCGCAACTCTTTCCCGTTCTCATGTGCCATTGTGATCTTCCTCCCTCATCCCTCTTCTCACTCATCTCCGTCATTTCACGCATTTTCTAGGGTACCGGCAGCAATCGATCCGTCCCTGTTCCGTCGTGCCGTCCATCCCACTCTCTCCCTCGTCTCGTCTCCGCTAGGGTTTCCTTCTCCAACTCTGCAATTTCTGCGCGGTTTCGCCTCTGTGCTGGCCATGTGCTAGCGGCTTGCGCGTCCGATTGCACTCATCTCTGCCTCTTCCGTTCTCAGGTGGTAGTCTGCCAGTCGTTCCGCAGCAGTAGGCGGCCATGGCCAATGCGGAGGTGTTCGACTCCTTCTTCCGGCGCGCGGATCTGGACAAGGATGGGCGCATCAGCGGGCAGGAAGCGGTGGGGTTCTTCCAGGGCGCGGGACTTCCTCAGATGACGCTCGCCAAGGTCCGTCCCTTCCTTTCTCCCTTGCTCTGAGAATCCGTGTCGGATCGGCAGCTTCCTCGTGGATCTCCCTTGCAGGATCCGCGCACGATTGGTATGGTTGTGGTTGAGATGTTGACGGCTTCCCGACATGAGGGAGATGGTTGTGGATCGGTTTAGGGCGTCGGAGGCCGGTGAAGCGCAATTATTTGTTTTAGGGTAGAGAGGTGGTTTGGGTTCCGACGAGGTTCAAATTGCGTGACACCGGCCAGAACTCTCCGGATTACGGGCTCTCGCATGATGTGTTGATGCGAGAGACCAGCTCGGTCTCTGACGAATTCCTCGACACAAAGCTGTGGACATTTCAGCGGAGGTGGTTTAGGACCGGATGGCAGAGCCGAGGCTCGAATCGTCGCTGCGAGGAGGGATTTGACGCGCACTCTTCGGACTTCCAAGTCTGATTGCTTGTGCAAACGTAGACAGAGCTGGCTTCTCGGGACGTTCCGTGGTGATGGTTGAGCGTTTGCGATGGAAAGGATTGAGAGTCCTCCGGATATGGGCTAGTGCACTCTGGCAGTGCGGTCGGCATCGAGGAGCAATTCTGGTGGAGGGGCGGGACATTTTTACGACTCTAGGGGCTCCATTTTTTAGGAAGGTAGCTTTACAGTCAGCAGGTGCACATTGCAGAACAAGAGGGTCTTTTCAAGATCGGGCAGTCACCGTGCCTGTGGAGCTGTGATGGATGTCCCGTTTCTGTTCGCATCAGTCGACGACACTGGTTTTGCAATATCTCTGAGAGCTTCGAGGGTCAGAGCCGTGGCGAGGGACCGCAGCTGTGTGAGGAGTTTGCGTGGTGTTGTTCATTTAGAGTTTCCAGGAGGGACAGGTTGATTCTCTCTAGTGAAATTGGACGCTTCTTTGGTAGATTTTTCCATGGACAGTAATTAGAGTGAGTCAGGGAGAGCCCTGGAAACAAGGTGTGAGATGTCCGGATCGAAGCAGGCTAGCCGTTTGGTAGGTACGCCGCACTTACCACGATGGGACTTCCTTCTGGACTGGATGTGGCCCTTTCGGTATTTCCTGGATTGGTTCTGGGCCTGTAGCTCTTCCTTAGGAGCAGCGAACGTTCGGGTTGATTGAGGGTTGGATGGACCCATTTCAGTGGATAGACGCAAGCGCATGGCACTCGTGCCACATGGTCACGTGGTTGTGATCGGAGTCGGGTTGTGCTGTCGTACCCTGTCTGCGGGACTGAGGTGTTTGTGGTGTGCTTCAGATATGGCAATTCGCCGATCAGGGACGGACCGGTTTCCTGTCTCGAGTGGAGTTCTACAATGCGTTGAAGCTGGTGACGGTGGCCCAAACAGGGAGGGAGATCACTCCCGAGCTGGTTCGGGCGGCGTTGACGGGTCCCGCGGCGGCCCAGATCCCTCCCCCTCGAATCAACAGTCCTGCGGGGCAAGCTAGCGGAGGCAATGGAGCATCTGCGGCGGCGGCGAGTTCGCAGGGTTCTGTTCCGGTGCCAAGTGCGGGTCCTCCACCGGCTCAGGGCGTGGCCGGCGTGCAGGGTAGCAACGGCGGTGTTAGCGCCAGGCCAGCGAGCGCGCAGGGCAACGGTTCCGCCGGTCCCCAGGGGGGGCTCCCGTACGATGGGGCTCCCGCCAAGCAGTTCTCCCCGCACACGAACAGTGCGCCCAGTGCCCCGATGGCCCAAGGCGGATACGGAGGTCCCGCGAAGCAGCTGGCTCCGCAGATGAACAGTCTGTCGGCGGGCGGTTCGGGAGTTCCGCAGCTGACGTCCCAGACGAGCAGCCTGTCGCGGTACCCTCCGTCCGCGGGTCAGGTCCAGGTGGCTCCCACGGGATTCTCCCAGCAGGGTTGGGCCAGGCCTCCCGCTGCCGGCGCCCAACCCGTGCGACCGTCGCTGGGGAGTTTGTTTACCACGAACTCGTCCTGGCCGGCGAAGGAGTCGAATCCTCCCCCTAGGACAAGCCAAGAGCGTGGATCCAGCGGCGGGTCGACGGGCCCCAGCCCCGTGATTGCGACCCCGAGCTCGGTTCAATCCAGGCCCGTGACGCCTGCTTCTGCAGCGTCGATGCCGAGCAATGCGAATGCGGGATCCGTCGCGGCTCCGACAGGCCAGGGACCGGCTCCGACCTCGACCTCGACGAATGAGAGGCCTGCGGAAGCAGGGTTCAATGGCGGGATGGACCTGTTCAGCGGCGGTTTCAAGGCCAGTGCTCCGAGTGGTGCGGTCAGCAGTGCGGCGGGATCCGTTCCGGGCGTGGACGTTTTCTCGGGGAGCCAAGCTCCGAAGGCCGCTCCCGGGCCACCTCCGGGCCAGTCCAAGCCGGGTGCTGCTGTCGCTGGGGTGAAGCAGCTGGACGAGTCCTTGTTCAGCAGTCCTGCAGTTCCGTTCGTGCCAATTCCGGCGCAAGCGGGTGGGAGAGGTCCTGCTGGCGCTCCGGGTCGGGGTCCCTCTGGAAGTGGATCGATGGGTCTGGGTCCCGGATCCGGGGCGAGGTCGCAGGGCGGTCCTGTGATGGGGGCGTCGTGGCCCCAAATGTCTGGAAACGACGTGGAGAGGTACAGCCGAGTGTTCACGAAGGTGGACACGGACAAGGACGGGAAGATCACGGGGGAGCAAGCCCGTGATCTTTTCCTGAGTTGGGAACTTCCGCGAGGTAGTGTGGATGGACATGTTGTGGGTGTTTTGGTTGGTGCAGTCGGACATGGTTGGCTGATGTGTTCTGATGGGCCATGGGTTCTGTGGTGGTTTCAGGTGTTTTGAAGCAAGTTTGGGATCTTTCGGACGAAGACCACGACAGCATGTTGTCTCTGCGCGAGTTTTGCACCGCACTGTACTTCATGGAACGGTTCAGGGAAGGGCGGACTCTCCCATCCACAGCGCCTGCTGGCATCCACCCGGACCACTTGCAAGGGGCCCCGGGCTCGGCGGTTCAGGGTCCGGGTGGGCAGAGTCCTTCCGTTTGGCGACACATCCCAGGTGTTGTAATCTGTGAAGCCTTCCTTGGCGTTGGGGTTTAGGATCTTTGGTTGAACCGTGTGAAGGATCGTGGTTGTCTGAGATTGTGGTTTGCGGTGGCGAGCAGGTGGTCCGCAGGCGGCGGTTGGTGGTCCGGTGACGGGACCTGCTGCGGTGGCCGCAGCACCCCAGTTTCAGCCGCTGCAGATGCCCGAAAGAGCCGTCCCTGCACCGGGCGAGACTGGTCCCGGTGTGGCGGTGGAGGATGGTTACAAGTCGAAAGTCCCCGCGCTGGAGGATAATTTGGTGGATCAGCTCAGCCGCGACGAGCAAGAGATGCTGAAGACGAAGCATAAAGCTGCGGAAGAAGCAGACAAGAAGGTAGTGAGGGGTGGTAGAGCGTGCGAGGAGTTTGGGCTGGAAATTTCGTGTGATAAACTCGTGCGGTTGGCGGAGTTCACGTTAGTGTTCGTTCGGTTTCTGAAGGGTGAATGGTCGGCTGTGTGTTGGACATTTGAGAATGTTTAGAATTTGTGTTGTACTGGACGCTCGTTGACGTGCAGTGGGATGTCCACGTTCGTGAGTGGGCGAGTGCTGGGGAATGAGGGCGATGGTAGGGTTGGAGTTATCATGACTGCGCGCGCGCTTTGCTTGGGAATGGACGATGTGATTCCTGCATTTGGTGACCCTTGGTTGGGCGTAGACTGGTGTGGTGGTGCAGTGGATGGTGTTTGGTCACGTTTCGTGACGGCGGATTTGCTCTGAAAACGTTTTGCATTTGTTTTGTTTTGTGGGGCCAGGTGTACGAGCTGGACAAGGAAATTCAGGATCACAAGGAGAAGATCGAGTTGTACCGAGCCAAGTTGCAAGAAATCGTGAGTGGTTGTTGGTGAATTCATTCGTTAGTGATTTGATGATCTCTTGAATGGCTTGCCGATGCGCGCGCTGAATTGTTTAGTTAAGGCAGGTTGCGTGCGGTTGTGAGGTGCATGGTAAGGCGTCGTCGTCCTTGGATGGATTCGTGGTGTTGGGAACTGATGTGGCGGAATGGATCCTTGGTGGCAGATTTTGTTCAAGAGTCGGTGCGACAATCAGCTCGACGAGGTGAAGGAGAGGGTGGCTTCGGAAAGGAGGGAGGTTGGTGCACTGAGCGCTCCATGTCTTTGGGTGTGATGAGATGCTTCGTGGTGCTCGCACGTCTGTATGGATGTGGTGGTGAGTGTCGGAATGCATTGAACGTGCCGAGAGGGGTTGGACACTTATTTGGCGATGTGGTTTGTGTCTCAGATGGACACCCTGGGCAAGAAGTACGACCAGCGTTTCAAGGCAGCGGGTGAAGTGAGTTCACGGTTGCAAGCTGAGGAGGCAGCGTTCCGGGATATTCAGGTTTGCTACCAGTTCGTATTTGTCTTCGTATTTTTGTTCATTTTTTTGTTTTTCGCTTTTCTCCATTGACGTAGTCTCCGGCTTTTCGGGAATACCGATGGCTTGGGCGGGTGTATGTTCGAACTGCTTTCCTGCTGGAATTGGAGAGAGCGTGAGTTGTGTTTATTCTCGAGAGCTGTAGGACGGTTGCGCTGTGGGTGAAATGTGTTTTTGTTAGTCGTGTTGCTTCAGAGTAGAGTATGTGTAATGAGCCAAATGGTGGATTGGATGAATGCGGATTGTTCGTGATAGTCTTTGGTAGTGAGGTCTGGGTGACGGTGGAGTGTGGTTGAGAAGAAGTCCGTGAAGCCGACGATGGACGCGATGTCCACGGTTTGACAATTTTGGAGGATATTGACGTGCTGTCCGTTTGTGTTCCAGGAGAAGAAGATGGAGTTGTATACTGCGATCGCGAAGCTTGATAAGGGCGGTGAAGGCAACGAATCCCTTGAGGTAGGTTTTTGGCCTGACGAGATGTTTTCCTCTTTGTAGTGAGTTCTGGCTGTCAATCCGGGTGCGCAGACGCGATCCGCCGGATGGGGACCTTGTCTTAGAAACGTTTGGCCGCGACCGATTATGCTCAAAAGAAGTGGGCTTCTGAGCGCGGAGAAGCAAGTTTTGTTCGAGTACAGGACTATAGGACATGCTTTCCGATTCGGAGTCTGTCCTTGTGACATTTTCTTCTTGTGGGAATTTCAGAATCGTGCCAATCATCTGTCAGCCACCCTGGACGATTTGAAGAAGACTCTGTACGAGCGGGGCAGGGCTCTTGGGGTCAGGCCAAAGTCTGCGGTGCCAATCGAGGTGTCCACTGGTACGTTTTGTCGGCGAGCGTCGTTTTCCGCGGGGGTGGCGCAGATGCAGCTTTCCTGACTATCATCTTTTGTTCTTCAGATTTTAGTGGGGACGGATTGTTCTCAAGCTGTGTTGAGGTGTTTGAGTGAGTAGATTGTGGGTTTTTTCCGCAGCGACATTTGGTGTTCTAACGAAGAGAGTGGTTTTGGCGGTCTGTGTTGTCAGGTTTCGAAGGCGTTCCCAACAACGCCATGGAATGGGTGGAAGACTGGGATAAGTTCGATGACGAAGGTTCGTGGACTTGGGACTCCTTAGTGTTTCGAGGGTTTCGGGTACTCAGTGGCACGTTCTTGTTGTTGTGTCTGAGTGGACTCGACGAGGGTCCTGTCGTGAAGCTGCAATTGGCATGGCGAAGATTGTGGTGTGGGCTGATTTGCGGCGGTCGTGAAGCTTTTCATGACGTTCGTATGGTGGAGTGTGGAATGTCCGTCACTGATGGTTCGTGGATTTGGCCGGGTGCAGGATTCACAAACGTGCGCGACATCATGGACGATTTGGGAGACGACGTTCCGACTTCGACCAAATCCGGATACTCCGCGCCTTGGGGCAACGGCGAGAGCCTGTTCGATGATGGCTTCGACTTCTCATCGGATCCGACTCTTCCGGGCGATCCTTTCCGAACGGAGCATGATGATGATTCCGACAAAGCTGGTACGGACCTGGGATCCGCAGGAGGAAGCGCCGACATGAAGAGAACCTTCGAGGATAGTGGCGACCCCGACATGCCTACGTCCGATTCTCGGCACAAAGACTATGCCTTCAACGCAAGTCTTCCCAGTGGGAGGTGAGTGGGAGGATGGGATGCTTTGACAGCGCTGGTGTGATGTTCGCTGTGGTCCACACTCCGCCGAGGTGGCTTGCGACTAAGCATGAGAGTGATGCAGGTTCTCGGGTGGATTCGACTCGGAAGCTGACAGTGGAGGGGACGCGTTCCGTGGAGAAGCTACTTTCGATTCCGTGAACGAAAGGTCCGGTCCTCGCGTTTCCTTCTTCCGTTGATTTTGTCTCGTCTCTGATCCGTCCAGGTTGGCCCGCTTTGTATGCAGCACGAGTATGCGGGATTGGGGAAGCCTGTATCTCGACGATCTGGGAGTTGTGTGATTCTGGTATTTGGAGTCCCATGATGCGGTGGTTGGTACTGGTGTGTAGAGTTTCACGATTTTGTGACGGTGTTTGTTGCAGCTTTGTGCAAGGACGGAGCACCTTCGATTCACGGGATCCGTTCGGTGACAGCGCATCAGCGTGGGGCTTTCACGACGAAGATTCGAACGCAGATTTCCGTGCTTCTTGGGGGCAGGCTGGGAGCAGTGGTTTGAGCACCCAGGTACGATATTTTTGCGGCGCCGATGCGGTGTCCTTTCCGCCATCGTTGGTGGAGACGTTTGCAGCAGCAGCAGCTTCAGCAGTCTTTGCGGAGAGTTCTGAGACTTCTGACATGCGCGAACGTTGTAGTTGGCTCGTCTTTTTGTTATCCTGTCAAACTGCTGGCGTGAGCAGTTTGTGGATGCTTCGATATGGAAGTGCGCCGTTCCTATTTTGGGACATCCATTTCCGACTTGCGAGTTCCGTGCGTTTGAAATGATTCTTTATGCGCCGTCGTTTTAGCTGTTGCATGTGTATTTGGTTACGAAAGTGTGGCGTTTGGTTGCAGACGTCAATGGAGCTGTCGAGCGTGCGAGGGCAAACGCGGTTTGGGAGAGAACGAGGCTCTATCGCGGACTCTCTGGACATGGATGCGCTGAGAGTGTCCAGCCCCAGGGGAGCGCTGTTCGACGGATCGATTCGGATATCCAGTCCGGGGGGGTTCGACAGCTCCATTAGGGAATCGAGCCCAGGAGCCAGAGGATTTGGCGGGCTGGGGAGCCCCGGGTGGACCTTCGACAGGAACGGAAACGGTCACGACGATTACAAGAACGCGTTCGGGGCGTTCGATTCGCCCAAGTCGAATGCGTTTGGATCCCCCAGGAATGCGTTTGGTTCTCCCAGGCACTCCTTTGGCTCTCCCAAGAACGCTTTCGGGTCTCCGCGAGATACCAAGACTTCGTCGTTTTTCGGGAACTCGAGTTTTGACGCGACCCCGTCCCTGTTCGGCGGCAGTCCAGGCGGTTCGAAGAGAGACGACCCATACCGAGATGGGGGCAGCTTCTTGCGATTCGACTCATTCGGTCCAGGGAGCTCTGCAACGCCGGCCAGAGGACTAGGTTTGGCTTCTCCCATAAATCCCTGTTGGTCTTTGAGGGATGCATTGCGTTGGAGTCTGTATTCGGGAGCTGGAATGTTTGTCCGACTTGAATGGAAGGTCATTGTGTTCCGGTTTTGCTGTGAGATTGAAGTGCATTTCGTGAATGTGCCCACTCAGGTGGGAGCGGGGAGCTTAACGGACTTGGTCACAACGGAGAGAAATCGTTGCAAAGATTCGACTCGTCGAACAGCATGAAGCCGGACAGGGATCGCAGGCGCGGGTTCGGTTCGGACGACGATTCGGACCCTTTCGGACCCTTCGGCAGCTCAGGACCGTTCGGTGCAGGAGCCCAAACAGCGAAGCAGAGCAACGTGTGGAGTGCATTCTAGAGTGCGATGCCTTGTATCAGAGGATGTGTCATCTCCAGACTCTAGACATAAGTCAATGGGGTTGCAGGGCCCCTCGATGAGTGTGGGTGCGAGGGTTAGCTTGTGTATTGGTGCGGATCTATCTAATTTTTGAGCTTGCGAAGCGCGATTGGGTCAGTTTGTAGGATGAGCGTTTTGCGATTACCTGGACCTGTATTCCCCCGTTGGTGCCTCTCCAGATGCACATACATTTTGAGATATGTAGCAGTAGCGTAAATGTGGAGCCGATCTTCCATAGAGGTGGCCTGATGATTCTGATTTGTACTAGCAATTGCAGTAATAATGGCGGATTTTGGCTCGGAGTTGAAGCCTTCCATTCCACCTGGCTCGGAGTTTTTCGTTCACATTGCTTCATCTTCTGTAGTCTTCCTTGTGTATCGGCGTATGTTGCTTTTAAGAAGGGCTCACCACATCTTTTTCAAGTGATTTGGCTGTTTCTTTTGCTAAATTTCCATGTGGACCACTTTATCTGATCGCACTACTCTATCTGGCTGCTCGGTAGACTGTCATGCTACAGTCGCATCATATTCATCATTAAAGGTCCTCCTTGGGGATGATGATGGTGCGGTTTAAGTGTGCAGGAATCTCTTGAATGGCATCAGAAAGACAGGTCTAGATTCGTGATGCTTACTCCAAAAAAATTTCTGAGATTTCAGGTGTGTCCAACTAGGAATGGAAGGCTCCTTCGCGCTGGGGTCTGAGAACTCTCATGTTTATCTCTCGAAAGACGTGTCTTCTAACGTAAGAAAAAAATGATTAGATTTATGATTGGAACACATAGCCAATTCATAGGGCTAGGCTCGAATCGTGAAGCGGCCTTATGTCAAAGAGGGTCAGTAACGGCGCTTCCTACCATGACACAATGTAGCCAAGAATACACGGAACTGACGGAAGTGGCTGAATGAACAAATTTGAAACCCATCACAGATTAGAAAGAAGAAATCATGCCCTAAAAGCAGTTGGCATGTAGCTTCCATTTTCAGATCAAGCAGAAGGATGTTGTGCACTCAGATGTATTAGACTTCCGAAACAGTGCCACCACTGTTCCAAGCTCAGTGCAATACATTTAGTGCTCAATAATAATCGAAAGTTAGTTGCAGAAAAGGACCAGCCCGAGGAAATAGGAGTGCACGACAGAATTTCTGGTGCTCCTGTGAAGCAGAAGCGACAAAAAACACCAAAATCATACCAGCTCCCACACGTACACGGCACTGTATCAAATCCCATCACGGTAGCTAAATTTGAGATTAGATTCCACGAAAATTCACAGTCCACATACAATCCTTCCAAGAATGAAGGCATACGACTTTGAGACATGCGACAGGTAAAATGACCTAGAGGATTTGTTGAGACTTGTTCAGGATGACTCCTTCGTACTTCACCTGAAACCACTTCATGGCATCGTCCTTGGTCACCCGGTGCTGGATACCAACACGGGACTTGGCTCTCCTCCTCCTTCCAACCCTGTATCCTGGGCGTTCGAGGACGACGTAGAAATCCATACCGTAAATACCGGTGGAAGGGTCGTACCTGCAGGCACAACGGGTAAGCATGAGAGGCTACAAAATGCAACATCCCCCTCTATCCTCAGAATATACCGGTCATGGACTGAGGAGCACTTTCCTGCCGCAGAGCAATTGCTGTCCTGCACACAATCCTAATATAATAAACTGGATCCACGCAGGACATGAGTCAGGAAGTGCTCCCACACACAGCATCATACAAGGCAGTAAATCAAATGGAACAAAAGTTAGAACTTGTCCTAATCTTGTATTTTATAAAAAGAAAAAATTGGACCCCAAGGAACGTGGAACTGTTCTCCCATCACAAACAATTACCCAGTCAGGATAGACTACGGATGTGGGTTTTACACAAAATCATCCAATTAAGACAGACCACCTACACAACGAAACTTACTTGATTCCCAGATCAATGTGCTCCTGGATACCGAAGCCGAAGCACCCTGATTCACTGAAGTTACGGCGCAGCAACTCGTATTCCTTCACCTTCAAGCCACTCTCAATAAGCTGCATAGCCTTCTCACCACGGACGGTGACGTAGCATGCAATTTTCTCATTGCGCCTGATACCAAAGGAACGCACTGTGTACCTTGCTGCACAGTAGACGAGGGAACAACACTGACATCAACAAATTATGCGGAACCCTCAACCAGACGTATGTTCACCCAGGTTCTTATTGTCAGAGGGTATTTGCTAGAGAAATGCAACGAGGAATGTAAACTGCATGGAAAACTTACCCTTGGAGAAGACGGGGCTCTGGCCGCTCAGCTGCTCCAACACCTGTATACGAGCAAGCAGCTGACGATGAGGAAACAGTCGCCAATCATCTCACAAAGGCATGCTCTGTCAAAACAACGATTTCAAGGCAGCCATTCGAGGTAGGACCCCATGCAATACAACTCAAATACAATGATGTAGCCAAGAATACAGCAGTGACCTGTAAACATATTTAGGGTCACACCCTAGGCGACCAAAATGTATCAGATTACGTGGAGGTTCGTAACAGTTTGGCAGTCGATAGTCAAACGCAACAGTGACATCGGAAAAAAACTCCGGGTCGAGGAAATAGTCAAGAGACCCTTTCACACTTGTGAAACTCCTCATAATTATATTCAAATGCAACTTCTTGCGACAGAATAAACAGTGATATTGATGGAGATCACAGTGTGATAATGAGCCTCAAGAGTGAGTGTTGAACTGGGAACATTTGCACACTAGGGTTTTTGATATAGCGGAGTGTAATAGAGTGAAAGAGAAAGGATTGGTATCCGACAAGAGGAATGTACCTTCGAAGCACGAGTCAGTCTGTCTCCACTCTCTCCCACAGAGATGTTGAGGACAAGCTTCTGGACTTTGATGTCCCGCATCAGGTTCTGCATCTTCTTCTCCGAAGCCTGCAGATCGTTTCAAAGCTCCCCATTACTGCCGCCTTAAACCCTAAACTCCTAAACCCTCCTAGATGGAACGACACAACCAAACGAAAAGAACGAAACGACAAACTGGAAAGGGAAAGGAGGTAAATGATACATGAGGTAGCAAAGGACGAAATTGCGTACCATTGCGGCAGATTGCGCTCACGACGCTGCCGAGCAGGAGATGAGCCGAAGACGAAAGAAAGGACGCCAGAGGTTGAGGGTTCGTCTCCTTCACGGGCTCACCTTATTTGGATGAATGGTCGATCATTTGGATGAATGTTGTAAACTTATCAATCAATCATCCAAAGTTGGAAAGCCTGTGAAGGAGACGAACCCTAAACTATCGTCGCCCTTTCTCTCGGCTTCGGCTCGGCTCCTGCTCGGCAGCGACCCCAGGTACTCTCCAACTGCGCCATGGTGTCTCTCAAGCTGCAGAAGCGCTTGGCCGCCAGCGTCCTCAAGTGCGGCGAGCGCAAGGTGTGGCTTGACCCCAATGAGGTCAATGAAATCTCCATGGCCAACAGCAGGCAGAACATCCGTAAGCTCGTCAAGGACGGCTTCGTCATCCGCAAACCCCAGAAGATCCACTCGCGGGCCCGCGCTCGTCGTGCTCTCGAGGCCAAGCGCAAGGGTCGTCACTCCGGTTACGGAAAGCGCCGGGGGACCAGGGAGGCCAGGCTTCCTACCAAGGTACCTCCGCCGACTTGAGCTCTGGATTTAGGGTTTAGGTTTGTGTAAGTGTGTGAGACGAATCGAGTGTAACCCATTGTGAGCGCTGGATGTTGATGCGAAGGCTTTAACTTTACTTTTAGGTTAAGTTTGGTTGTGAAATTTTCTCGTTGGCTTGATTGTGATTTTTTTGACAGTTATTATGACGTTGGATTGTATTGTTTCAAAATGGATCTCTTACTAACTGCAGGGAGTTGCTCATATCATGCCTTGGATTAATGAATCAGTGGTTGTGTAGGTGCTCTGGTTGCGGCGCATGCGGGTGTTGAGACGTCTCTTGCGCAAGTACCGTGATGCCAAGAAAATCGACAAGCACATGTACCATGACATGTACATGAAGGTCAAGGGTAACGTCTTCAAGAACAAGCGTGTTTTGATGGAGAGCATTCACAAGTCCAAGGCTGAGAAGGCCCGTGAAAAGACTCTGTCTGACCAGTTCGAGGCCAGGCGTGCTAAGAACAAGGCTACGCGGGAGCGCAAGATTGCCAGGAGAGAGGAACGCCAGGCTCAGGGTATTCCTGAGACTGCTGCCCCGCTCCGGCTGCTGAGGCTCCAGTGAGTGTTGCTCCAGTGAAGAAGTCCAAGAAGTAGATTGTGACTGATTTTTTTGTAATGCAAATTCTCTTGGTTCTGAATCAACATGGAACCTTGCCTCATATTTGTCACTTGTGAGCTCTGTAACGTCTACCGTTTAATTGCTATTTCTCCCCAGGCTTCGCAGGTTTAGTATTTGGAGTGTTGGATGGTGTATTGGAATGAGTTATCTACCACCCGCTCTACATCTGTGGTCTTATGGTTTGATATGTAGTGTATTGTCTGCATATCTTGAAACACAGTTTTATGATGCAGAGAACTTAGATTCACATTTATTTTGGACTGGAGGGCAATCCAGGGAACATTTTTCATATTCTGACCAGCTCAAAACGTTTAACTTTTCATTGTGGACCTTATGGGACTATTCTCATCCTCTTGGAAGCTAATGTGACCTTTAAAGTAATTACCGCTTTAGTGTTTGTTGGCTTTGCATCAAGAGGAGGAAGGGGAGGAAAGTTTGCATCAACAGAAAGCCTGAGGAAGTTTGAGTAGCTACCTTACTCCTAATGCGAGATAGTTTTACAAGGAGAGTCTCTCCTATTGAGGACGAGTTGGACGTTGTTGAAGGTTTGTAGGCCTACTTGATATGTACTGAGGTGATTTTTTGGACAATTTGGTAGTGCCGACGTTTATGGAGATTGGGAATTTATTGTTGCTGGTGTCTGAAAGTTGATTTTGTTTTCAATGAATTCGCCAGAAAATAAGGTTGATGCCTGTTTGGTTTCTGTGTAGTGGTTTTGTATCTACTTCGTAGAGAGTGAGGTGATGTTGCCGGACGTTTTGTTCATTTCGGTACTGACAACAAGAAAGGAGACAATTCTTTGCATCGAGTATTGTTGCCAATATTTAAAAGTTTGTGGGATTCGATTTTGTTTGCAGCGATGATTGGGAGAGCTGTTCCTTATTTTGTTTTGTAATCGTTGATTTTTGAGGTTTTTAGTCTCACTCGATGGAAGGCGCCGGATCTCCTTGCCACAACCGTTGCGTGAAGGAGTTTTTTCTGCTGTAGGTCCCTTGTTCTGACCTGGTGACCGGAGACAAGACCTACTGATAGTACGCTAACAAAGAACCCACCGCAAGATTAGAATTGAACAAGTGTTGGCTAGACATTGTTTGTGACTTGTTTGTAGGGTTTGTATGCCCTTTAAATTATTGTAATCTATATTGTCTCAGATCTTATTATTCGGGGACAAAAAATCTTTCTCTCTACTCCATTCCGGAGCTGAGAAGGGCCTTGCACGAGAACAGTGGTAGGTTTGCTCCAGCTATCTCTTTAGAACAAAATGCAACATCAACTTTCAGGGGGGATTGGGAAAAGTCATGGATATTGATCAGGTAGTCTATGAGTCGTCTTGCACATTGTCGATAACAATGCATTGCACAAGAGTTTGAAATGGTCTGGTCTGGTGCTTGTGTAACATATATAATGCGTGTTGTATCCTTGCATCTGACAGAGGATCTCTATATAGGACAGAAGTGGATGACAGAGGTTCTCTATATAGGACAGAAGTGGATGACAGAGGATCTCTCTATGTAGGACAGAAGTGCAAATATTCATCCTCGAAATTTTGCAAGAAAAGGGGAGGTCTTCTATAGCAATTTGTCTTGCAATGAGTGCTTTTACAATTTTTTAAGCCAATGCTTCACATGGTCATAAAAATTGATGATTTTCAAAGTCACCCCATCATCCTTTGAGGGTTAAAGTCCCTTGAATGGTGCAAAGGGGCACCTTTGTTATTTTTAATTGCATACAACAACATACGAATCTACTTTTGAAAAATCTCAAGCATTTGATTTTTGATTTTATTACTCCCTTGCATGAACACAAGAGTTGCATGTGTTCCCATGTAGATAAGTAGTTGGAGTCATGAAGTAACTTTTTTTAATAAGGCAGCATGTGCTCCCATGTAGATAAGTAGTTAGAGTCATGAAGTAACTTTTTTGAATAAGGCAACTTGATTTCTAAGTATGTACATAGTCAAGCTAATGATTTAGTGGTAGAGGCAAATTCAATAATCTTACAAACTACTTATTGTGCCATTCAAAAAAAAATACATAATATAAAATACAATTGGCATTTTTCATCTTGCATAATTAAAATTCAATTCTTAGTCAATCCCAATCATACCAAATTTTAGTTTTAAAAAACAAAATTCCATTTTGGGTGAATTATTTTATTTAATATTCATGATAATTGATTGAAAAATATTGGTGATGAATTTTTGAATTTGATTGAAAAATATTGGTGATGAATTTTTGAATTTGATTGCATAGATATGTAGGAAACATCTATATATACATCTTTTCTTCAACAAGCACCTCCAAAAAAGTCTCAAAGTTCCCTATAGAGAGATTTCTATTTTAGAATGAAAATTTCCAAATCTTGTAAAATATAAATATTACTTTGTTGTAATTAGATTTTTTTTACCATTATATTGTAACTCATTTTATACATTTGAGCATGACGATACAATTCCTTTGCCAAAAGATATTTAAAATGTAAAGATATATATTTTACAAAATTTGGACATTATCACTTCAACATTGAAACCTATATAGAGAGTATTCTTTAAAAAAATTGAAATTTTTTGTTGAAATAAAGATGTACATATAGATGCTTCATACATATCTATGCAATCAAATTAAAAAAAAATTCATTAACAATGTATTTCAATCAATTATCATGAGGCAACCCAAGAAACTCAAGAAATTTTGGGCAACATGTGCAAAATCCTTCTTCTACCTTTGAAATTTGGTAGGTATATAACTTACATCATTCAAGATGAGAATGTGAAAAAAAAAACATGTGTAGTGTAAAAATTTCACTATAGAAGTAGTTAAAAGTCTACTAGCCTTGTCAAGCAAGGTTGGGAAAAAAAATTCTTCTAACTTCAAACATTATAATCTTTCAATCCACAAGGTCAAAGTTTTTGAAATTTTTTCCGCACATTCACATACTTAGTACTTTACTATAGTATAAATTTTTATGGTTGAATTTTGAAGAAAAAAACTTAAGTTTTTAAGTTTTTCTTACTATTCTAAAGTGGTAGTTTTTCACAATTTTTGCTCCAAATGTGCCCATGTCCTTTAGGGATTAAGGTAGGAGGTTCTACAAGTGCATTGACTCTACAAATTTATACTATTTGTACATGCTGCTTTTTCATAGCCTTCAACAAATATATAAACAATGTACATTTTACGAGGTGGGCGATTTTAGAGCCCTAATCCATTTCAACTTCAAATTTTCAAAACTAATTCCACAAAGCTCTAGAAAAATATGAAACAAATTGGTTTAGATGCCAATTCCTCTTGTTTTTCAAAGAAAGTTTACTAAAAAATATTTTAAGAAACTTCACCTCCCCAAAATTCAGTTTCAGTTCTTTAATAAGCAATTTATAGACCTCCTATATCAACTTCACCATTGCATGATAGACTTTGTCTCTTTGGTGGCAATCTCTTAATTAGTTGTAAGCTTATCACTAAACTCCAAAAGTCACTTTGATGTTGTTATGAATTTTTGAAGTGTCTTACCTAATTTGGTCCAAAACAATCTCTAGACTACCCCAAATCCACCCAAAATTGTATTCATGATGGTCATCTTATCACCTAAAGCAAGTCACAATATTTCCTAACATGGCCATGATACAAAGGATTTTAAAAATTAGTTCTTGTAATGAATTTACACTAAGAAGATAGAAGTTCCTAAAGCAATCGTTGATAACTCCATCACCATCACCCAAAAGCATTGCTTTGGGCCACTAACCAATCTAATGAAGTTCTAATCTCATTTATTAGCAAAAGTTTATCATGGATTGATATAAGATTGTAATGGGTGGTTTTCTAGGTGTCTACATTGGGTAGTTTGCCTATCATAGGCCAATTTACCTTACATGTACAATACATGTAGCATCTTGGAAGAGGTGTGTCTAGAGACTTTTGTAATTGATGTTTAGATAGTATATTCTCAATGCTTTTCTAATACTCCATATATGATCATATTAATTTTAGTCATCATCCATATGCAAGCATGGAAGGAGCTTTTAAGGGAGGAGGTTCATATTGAGCCTATTTAAGAGATGAAACTAGATTTGGGATGGTGAAACTTTTTAAAATATTTTTGTAAAATTTTATTGAAATACAAATGAAATTGGCATCTAACCCAAATTGTTTCATATATTTTGGAGCTTTGTGGAATTTGTTATGAATTTTTGAAGTTGAAATGCAATGGTCACTAAAATTGCCCACTTCCTGAAAAGTAAATTATTTGTACATTGTTGGCACAAAAAAAACCCAACATGTACAAATATTGTATATTTGAAGAAGTGGGCAATTATGGAACCTAAGTGCTTTGTGGACCTCCTACCTTATCTTAAGTTTTCTCTTTGAACAAGACTTCTAGTGTCTCTCATAGTAATCATGATTTTTCTAATAGTTTCTAGTCAATCTGTTTTTATTAATATTCTCTCATATTGGCTTGGGGGAAGAAGAGAGAGATGAGGTTGCTAAAGCAACAAGAGAGGTCACAATGAATGAGTTGGTATAGGAGGAGGTCCTTAACCCCTAAAGGATTTTGACTATGATTTCACCAAAAATGCTCCAAAACTGCCATCTCTAGTACAAGTACCAAATTTTTGAAAAAAAAATCATTTTTCATACATCTAACCATAGGATCTTATATAACTTTGGTTTGAGAATATGTGGAAAAAATTTCAGAAATTTTCACCATGTAGAAAGCAAAATATTAGCGTTTGAAGTAACAAAAATCCTTTTTATGTCCCTACAAAAACCCGGGCAGCTGCACTTCTTAAGGTCAAATCATTATGAAAAATGATCCAAAATGGTGGTTGCTCTTTGGATTCATTCTTCAAAACAAGTTGGCTACATGATTGAAAATTTTCAAATCGTTTGGAATTGTACAACATATAGGAAAAAAATAGAAAGTAGAAAGAAGTAGAAAATGTTTCAAAA
Organism: Climacium dendroides; assembly: GCA_950106755.1. NCBI lineage: Eukaryota > Viridiplantae > Streptophyta > Bryopsida > Hypnales > Climaciaceae > Climacium > Climacium dendroides. The sequence continues at coordinate 39,732,492 of OX467084.1, forward strand.
TACAAAATTGTCAACAATTTATTTATGAAATTGAAAAATGCCAATCCCAATGGTTTTAATGTTTTAATAAAAAAAATGTACACCCAATCCTTTTATTTTTTCCAAAAATATTGAAAATTGAATTAAATAAAGGACTTTGGAGTTTATTTTTAGAATAGAGGTTCCATGACTACCTTCAAACTACCCACACTACTAAAACTCCCCATAACTTTCATCTCATCAATCAAAATGGAATGATTCAAAGATATCCATGTATAAATAAATCTGGAAAACCAATTTTAAATTTTAATTTATTAAAAAAGTGATTTTTAAAGAAGTTTTCTTTTGTCCGGACTACCCACCAAACAAAGAAAACTACATATCATACAATAACTTTTTAACCATGTAGTCAAAAGTTATGAAAATTGTTGGGCCTTAAAGCTACTCCTGAGGCACATGTTTTGTGAAAATTTCATTGAAAAAAAATTCCATTTGCAGTGAGTTGCCCAAAATCGCTATGTTGCCAAAAAAATGTCAATTGGTCCTTTTTAGGAATTAAACAGTACGGGCATTTACAATAAAAACTAGGATAGGTCCATAATGAATGCTTGTGGTTGCTCAAAGGAATTTAATTTTTTGAGGTAGGAAAATGTGACTACAAGTGAATAATTTTAGAGCATTGAGTAGTGCTTTTGGACCACTATTATGATTCATGTATAAATCATGAATGGATCATTTTATTATGAACACAAAATTCCAAAATACAGCAAGAAAGAAGTAAATATTAATTTCAAGGTACATATTTCTCTTGCTTGATTTAGGACACTACATTAACGCATTATGGAACTTTTTTAAACATGCTAAGTACCCTATTCATTTTTGGGGGGATTGTTTTGTTCTTTTTAGAAGTACATATTAATTCATTACTTTTGAAGTCTATGACCATAGCGACCTATGGACTCTTCACATCGGAAAATCATATCTAATTCATTATGAGTTAGAAAATTACAATTTAAATTGTAGTTTGTTTCTTTTCCATTTCTCTATCTACTCAAAAAATCTATCATTGATTGGCTAGTTTATTCCACACATCTATTTGTTTGATTCTATTAAAAAAATTTAATACTTGTTAAAATGTACTAAGTTTAACAAATTTGAATAGAAAATTGTCAAAAAGCTTCTATTGAATTTTTGTATTTCATCTTGTTAGATTTTTGTTAGAATTTATTAAAATATGTTAAACTTCATGGTCATGTTTTAACAAGTTTAATAGATTTAACAAAACCAAATAGAAAAAGGCCAAAAGTATGCAATGAAACAAAACTTCACTAAATCTAATGTAAATAGGAGTGGTGGTTTTGTACTAGTGATTTCATTGAGACTTCCACCTCCTAGGTCATACAATAGGAAAGGGCATCCTATGATTTATGTTATGGGAATTTTCATTAAAGTGGCACCATTCTGCAACTTTGGCAATTTTGATGGTTCAAATTCAGCAATCTGAAATGTATATTAGTCTTGGATGTCTGAATTCTACAACTTGCCTAAATATTATTTTTATGGTTTAGATCAAGTGGTCTGAAATCTATACTAGTTCTAGATTTCTAACATCTAGATAAGATCAAGATATTTGAAATCTATACCAATCCTAAATGTCATTTTTACAACTCAAATCGGGTAGTCTAAAAATGGCACATAAAATATTACCATTTTAACAAAATTCTCCATTATTGTAGAATGACAATACAACTCATGGATTTTGGATCATCAAAGAGACACAAGAAAAAAAAATTTCCTTCTTTGTGGATGATCAACAAAGAAATGCAAAGGAATTTGTTTTAGCCATTGTTTCCATGACTTCTTTACCAACTTATTGACATATTTAGTCACTTTGATATCCTTACTAGGTTAAAATTATATTGTAAATATACCTCAATATCACTAATTAAAGATGGATTAACTCTTTTTTTTAGTTTGTCTTTAAAGTCTAATTAGTAAGCAATTATGTTATCACTCTATAATTAACTAACAATGTATTGTTGTAATAGGGACTATAAATATGAAAAATCAATCCTTATAGGGCACATTCCATTAGATGAGACTTTGTGGTTGTAAAGGATTCTGAGTTCATGAATAGTTGAGAACATGAGAACTATGCCAAATCAGCACTCTGACTTGATAGAACTACTACCAAGTTAGATCTGAAGTTAAATAATAATATTTAACTAATTTTTAAATATATTTATCTAAAATATTTAGTTATTTAATTATTTTTAAATTATTTTTTATTCTGGCCAACAGTGGTTCATTCACAACATGGCGAACATGTCTGAAACTATCCTCCAATACCCTTGAAAAACATCTAATGCCCTATATTTGTAGTGGATGGTTATAAGGGTGCACACCTTAAGGTGACTACATCTAAATGCATCCAAACCAACAATTGAGCATTATTATTTTTATTAAATTACCTAATTTTTTTAGTGAAACACATTCAAAGTCAAAAATGGAATTTCAAACCCCCAAAGACTAAAGAACTCACTTTTTTTTTATTTTTTTAAAACCACTACATGTAGGCTTTGTTGACTTTACAATTTAGGATTGTATTAAATAAAGGACTTGTAGGCTTTGTTGACTTTACAATTTAGGATTTTTGTATGAAATTTTAATCATCATAATGTATGTGTGAATCTTTGTTTAAGTTCATTCCAATAAATGTTATAAAAATTAGGAGTTTTGTTTTGTTTTCATATCAAACCAAGTAGCTAAAAGTATATCCTAAAAAAATATTAAATTCTATCAACTAATACCCACTCAAAAACATTTGAACCGTTCAATTTTGAATAATGAAGTGAAAGTTATGGAGAGTTTTATTTTGTGGGCAAAAAAGGTAGAAAAAACAATAAAGTCAATTTTTGAACTCAATTTTCAAAATTTCCAAATAAAACCTAAAAGAAAGGATATCAATTGTTTATTAGAACATTTTCACTGTTGGAATTAGCAATTCTCAATTTCTTTTAAAAATTACTAGCAATATAGCTTTTACATATATTCTCAATCCATTTTCCAAACATATTCACTAAAATGCACAAGTTTTGGGAGATTTGTCTTTTTTCTTACAATTAGTGGAGTTATTCACTCTAAAATTTGGGAAGGAAATACTCAAATAAGTCAACTAAAGGATCCAACCTCCAAGAATCATTATATATATATATATATATAATTTCCAAACTTATAGAGGTATTATACTACTTGGAGATGAGTATTTTGAAGCAAATTAAACATAAAAAAAACTATAAAGGCAAGATTTCCTTAGTGTGCATCTTTTGGACACTGTAAGAATACAATAGAACTTCCAAAAGGTAATGCATCGTAATGATGCGATAACAATCTGATTAACGTGCAAATCCATGAAACAACGATAGCCGCACAATAACTGTTGCCAAACTGTAGGGTCAAAACTTGTGATGTAAATGACCAAATGGCATTTTTGGCAACATAGCGATTTTGGGCAACTCACTGCAAATGGAATTTTTTTTCAATGAAATTTTCACAAAACATGTGCCTCAGGAGTAGCTTTAAGGTCCAACAATTTTCATAACTTTTGATTACATGGTTAAAAAGTTATTGTATGATATGTAGTTTTCTTTGTTTGGTGGGTAGTCCAGACAAAAGAAAACTTCTTTAAAAATCACTTTTTTAATAAATTAAAATTTAAAATTGGTTTTCTAGATTTATTTATACATGGATATCTTTGAATCATTCCATTTTGATTGATAAGATGAAAGTTATGGGGAGTTTTAGTAGTGTGGGTAGTTTGAAGGTAGTCATGGAACCTCTATTCTAAAAATAAACTCCAAAGTCCTTTATTTAATTCAATTTTCAATATTTTTGGAAAAAATAAAAGGATTGGGTGTACATTTTTTTATTAAAACATTAAAACCATTGGGATTGGCATTTTTCAATTTCATAAATAAATTGTTGACAATTTTGTATTTTGAATCATTTTCTACTTCTTTCTACTTTCTATTTTTTTCCTATATGTTGTACAATTCCAAATGATTTGAAAATTTTCAATCATGTAGCCAACTTGTTTTGAAGAATGAATCCAAAGAGCAACCACCATTTTGGATCATTTTTCATAATGATTTGACCTTAAGAAGTGCAGCTGCCCGGGTTTTTGTAGGGACATAAAAAGGATTTTTGTTACTTCAAACGCTAAAATCTTGCAATCTACATGGTGAAAATTTCTGAAATTTTTTCTACATATTCTCAAACCAAAGTAATACAAGATCCTATGGTTAGATGTATGAAAAATGATTTTTTTCAAAAATTTGGTACTTGTACTAAAGATGGCAGTTTTGGAGCATTTTTGGTGAAATCATAGTCAAAATCCTTTAGGGATTAATCCTTGAACATCGATGTGGACATTTGACATCCGATGAATGACAAGGAATTCTCTTGTGTAGGATAGAAATGCAACTATTCATCCTCAGAATTAGGGGTGGAAAGGGAAAATCTTTTACAGTAGTTTGATTCTCAATGAATATTTTTGGCTTTTTAAACTAGATGATGTCACACAGTTCCCAAAGGGTTGATTTCCATAGTCATCAACCCCACGCTTAAGGGTTAAAGAGGGACTACGACATCAATGACGTTTGAAGAATTTTGGAATTTACATTCACCAAAGTCCTTAAAGAGGGACTACGACATCAATGACGTTTGAAGAACTTTGGAATTTACGTTCACCAAAGTCCTTAAAGAGGGACTACGACATCAATGACGTTTGAAGAACTTTGGAATTTACGTTCACCAAAGTGACACAAGGATTCCAAATCCAATGAAAGTTTTTTTCTTTTTTTCTTTTTTTCTTTACTTATTTTATACATCTTCAATGCCTCCAAGTTGGGACGGAAGGAAAAATATCATTGTAGAGAGGTTATTGACTTATAGTTCACTTTATAGAAGTTCTATTATACTCTATGAATTCACTCATTGTTGAAAATAGATATTAACAAAAAGGACCCTAGGTTCTCATGAGTAGAGCTAGCACATTCTAGCTAGGGGTCAATTTTAGAATGCTGTAATGTCTTTAGTAGCGGCCTTAATATTGGCAAGAGTTCCACAATCTAACTTACTCTCTGTGCCATGCCACTTTGCCCCAGTTTCATCATCATAACGTAATTTTTTCACTGTGCAGTACAGTTTCAACTTATTATAAGTTCACTGTTTATGTATAAAATTCGGTTGGAGTTATTTCTTCTTCTTCACGGTAACTCACGTGACACTTTCGCTGGCGGAGGACGGATTCCATTCAGTTGTCACGGACACAAATAAGTGTGCTCGATCATCAACTTTGGAGGCCATCTCCGGCCCCAAAAGCAAAGCAACCACCTTTTGGATGGGTACCTTTCTTCAATTGTCAAACTGACTGGCTGTAGTGGAGCCCGGGCATGCAGGCATGGTTGGTGGTGCTGTCCATGTTGCCATTGAATTTCATGTCCACATTTGCTTTGCAGGGATTGCTTGCTTGGAGGTGGTTTTGCAAAGGTGAGGTTCAGCTATGGCGCTGGCAGCTCGGAGCGTGTTCCTGGCGCTGTATGCTGTGAGCTTGTTGCTTAGCAGCCTTGGCGATGCGAGCGATGTCGCTACCTTTGGAGGTCCCCAATTGTTACGGCGGAGTCACTTCCCTGAAGGTTTTGTGTTCGGAACCTCCACCTCCGCTTACCAGGTCTGTCGCTTGGTTACTGCCATTGCTATCTGATCCAGCTTCAAATTCTAGCTTGTTTTCAAGTAATAGACTTTCGCTTTCACTGTTAGTTAACATGGAAATTCTTTATAATTTGAAAGCAAATGAAGATCGAATTTTCATTGCACTGATGTGAACCTCTCAATCAATGGGTTTGAAATGGCAAAATTTCGAGATGTTGGCATTGTTTTAATCGCCTGTCTGGAGCCTCAGATTTATAATAGTCGTAGTTTTTAGTTTTTTGATGTTTCAAGTACAGAAACAGGCTTTGTTGATAAATACGAGTATTTGTGCTCATGTGTCCAACTTTGCAGGTGGAAGGAGCTGTGGCGGAGGGAGGGCGAGGCCCAAGTGTTTGGGACACGCACACCCATCTCCCAGGTTTCACTGGTTTCACCTTCACATAACATTCTGCAGTAGAGCAGTTATGAGCACCACTTTTTTTTAATAGAAAATGCACTAACCTACAATAATTGACTGACTATATTGCTTGCATTATGAAACTCAAGATCGACGTCAGAGTAGAAAGATGTCGAAGAATCGAAGAATCCAGAATACCTCGATTCTAATTTGAATCAGCAATTGAGCCCATCGTGTTCGCAACTCTATTTCAAAATTCAATTGAAATTGTCACGTCCAAAAATGAAATGCAAAATCGAATTTCCTATGATAAATATAGGAGAGCGCGCATAGAACACGTATATTGTTTTTTAGATTGGTACAATTGTACTGAACAGGAGCTGGAGTGCCAAGGTAGAGATATTTACAATCCACAGTAATCAATATGCTGTCAGATGTGTTTTTCAGGGAAAGTTGTGGACAACACAACCGGCGATGTTACCTGTGATCAGTACCACCGCTACCAGGAGGACGTGAACCTCATGGCCGATGTGGGCTTGGATGCGTACCGTTTCTCCATCTCCTGGTCTCGCATCTTTCCAGGTGAGCCGGCCTGCAACATTGACATTCCATCTGATTGAAAAAAATTCAGGATTCTCTTATTACACAGGTTCGACCTACTTGACGTCTGTTGACTGATGTGTTACTAGACGGGTGTTGATCACGATACACAATCCACAACCCTGGTCAAATATGGTGAAACATTCCCACATATTCTGGAACATGCATTCCTGAATATTGTGAAACATTCCCGACTATTTCAGGTGTAACAGACTAGGGGCCTGATAGACATGGTGTTGAGCATTACAGACGTAAGTTGTGTTTGTCTCGGAGGAGACACAGAAAAATTGAATCCTATGGACACTCAAGTGGTGGTAGATTTTGGTGGTTTCAGTGGGACAGGGAAGAGTGAATCCTGAGGGACTGGCCTACTACAATCGTTTGATTGACGCACTTCTTGCACGAGGGATTGAGCCATGGGTGCTGCTTTACCATTGGGACTTACCCCAAGCGTTACAAGACTCCCTCGGCGGCTGGGCGAACCCCAAAATCGTGTAAGTAAATGATTCCTCGCAGGAAACATCATGCACCAAATCTTGATTGATTGTATGACTGGGTTTCAGAGTAGTTGAGGAGGCAACTAGTGGATTAGGTATGTGAAGACAGAGACTCGTTATGAGAAATAACATTGGGAGTGGTGAGGGATGCTATTTCCATAACGAGGCAGTACTTTCATGATACCGGACATAACCTCAAGACATAACCCCATAACCTCAATAGTTCGATTCACTTAAAACAAGCGCAATGAAGTTCAATTAAAGGGTCTAAATTGACGCAAAACCATAACCCTGAAGAAGGAGAAGATACTGAGATGCAACCATGCTCTTCATATCCACCTTGACTCATTGAGATTATGTTGACCATTGCTGCTGGCTTCCATCGTTAGAATAGGAGGACTACGGGGAGGAAGCAAAAGTGATGGGTACTTTGAATCCCTAATAGAGGAAGATGAGTACCAACCTGTTGGAAGCCTGTGGATGAGTCTCCAACCACAAAGCATAACGATAAGTTTTGAGAATCGGGACCGACCTCTACCAATTTGTAACATTGGATGGCTTGTTGAAAAATGCGAGGAGAATCCTATCCAACGATGTTATCCTTTAAGCATGGAAGTGTTTGCTCTGAAATTTTCGTGTCGGCCTCTGATCGTGTCCGTCTTTGCAGGTCGCTGTTCGTGGCGTACGCGGAAGTTTGCTTCTCTGCGTTCGGCGACCGTGTGAAGCATTGGGCCACGTTCAACGAGATCCATCACAGTGTTTTTGTGTTTCCGCACATTGGTTGTAGCGCTGCGTTTTGCGGTGACCTCCATCGCCTGCCGTACCTCTTCGGCCACCACATGCTCCTCGCCCACGCGCAAGCCGTGCACAGCTACCGATCCAAATTCCAGGTAAATCCCAGCTTGCGTTCGTGCAGTGAAGACGAAAGACAGAATTAGGGTTTGGATGAGTCTAATGCACGCCATAATGAATCTAGATAATAAGTAGATACTCTGTATATATTTCTTTGGCATATAATATTCAAACAATTATTAATAGAACTTTGAAATTAGGGCATCAAGTTGGAAAATCTTTCAAACGAAATTTGAGCTTTTAACACTTGAAATGAAATTCACTTTCATAGAGGGCAACCTAAAGAGGAATCAAAAATCTCCTTGAAATAAGATATGGATCTTGTTGATTACCCAAAGTTTGTGTAGGTAGGACATGCATAAATAAATAGCAAATAATGCTTTGATTTTGTAACCTAAAATGGTGCTTGACAAGCTATATTTACTTTTAAAGTGGTTCAATAGGTTAAAGCATTCCCAAAAAATATATAAAAAATACATTTTGTCAATGATTCTCTCAAAACCAAACCTAAGGGGCTTAAGGCCTCCTTACATTTTAAGAGCATAAAATGGGTGCTTTATGGACCTTCTACCTTATAACTTTGGTGTACAATATTCAAAGGTCATCTAAACTACCACAATTTACCTTTGTATGACAAAAAATAAACCTCTTTTATATTCAATTATAGCTACCAGTAAACATTGATTGATAATAACTCATTCTAGCTTATTGTTGACAAAGTATGATGTTGCTAAGTGCTAACCCACATTCTTAGAATTGGCTAAAATTCGCTCCATTGCTACTTAAAACTTTTAGTAATTGATTGATAATAACTCATTCTAGCTTATTGTTGACAAAGTATGATGTTGCTAAGTGCTAACCAACATTCTTAGAATTGGCTAAAATTCACTCCATTGCTACTTAAAACTTTTAGTAGCGAAATGTGCATTGGAGAAAATCCTTGGAAAAATTAGATTTCAACCAAGATTGCAACAAATAATAGAATCTGATAGCCAATTTGCAACTTCTTCTACATTTAGTCAGTTTTGTGTTATAGTACTCCCAATAATCCTTTAAAACATGCAAAATCCTTTTTTCTATTTTCTATAATACTACTCACTCTCAAGGTAGCCAAAGTTGATACCTTTATCTTGAAGGTAGCATATTGCACTAAATTCCATAAACTAGTTTTGGGATCACTACTACTAACTGAACAATTTGTTTTTTGGGCAGGACTTTTCTGCCAAAAATTCTGTTTTTTGAAGCATGGTTGTGTTTAGTATTGTGCTTGATTGTCTGTTGGTTGTGATCCAGCGTCCAGGGACTTCAATTGGGATTATTTTGGATGTGCAATGGTATGAGCCAGTTTCAGACCTGCAAGAAGACATTGATGCGGCTGACCGGTTGATGGTGTTTCAAATCCAATGGTAAGCTTCAATGTTCAATTGGACTTGGGAAAAAATTTGGTTGCAATTTGAAAACATTGGAAACATTCCTGGTGAAAAACTCTATAAAGTTTACATTTAGAGTATAAAATAGAGAAGAAGAAGAAAAAGACAGACTTGGTTCTTGGAAAAATAGTTCAATTTGGGAATTAAAAGAAAATTTCTGGTAAAACTCAAAAAACATCTTACTTCTAGATCTTCCTATAATGTGTTTAGTGACTATCATTTTTTGGACATTTGGGCTAAAATCAAATGGTATATCATTCTAGATTATCAAAGATCTCAATTTTAGAATATTCAAGGTTTTTAGATTGTAGTACCTTGTTTCCTCTTGGTGCAACAAAAATCAACTAGTAAGCCATTCTAAAGCATTCAAGACCTCTCAACCATTTTTGAACATTCAAGGCCTCTAGATCTAATTAGAGTGTGTTAAGTGGCTATGTTTTTCCTCTTGATGGTAAGTAGGATGGTAAGCAATTCTAAAATACTCAAAACTTATAGATCTTACTAGAATGCATTAAATGACTAGGTCTTTGTGACAAAATCCAATCAAGTAAACCAATCAAGAACATTTGAAAGTTTTGAACCATTTTAGATCAATCATTTGTGATCTTCACATCTTACTCAAACATGTCATTTTTCCAACTTGTAGACAGTGAGAATATCTATTTGTTGTAAAAAAAGATGAGCTCATGGACCCCTCTTTATTCACCTTGTAGGTTGATGGATCCGCTTGTCCATGGGCATTACCCTGAAATTATGTACACCTTCCTCCAAGACCGACTACCAAGGTTCACAGAGGAGGAGGCCATGGCTTTGAAAGGCTCCTTTGATTTCATTGGGTTGAACCATTATACTACCCACTATGCGCAAGATGACCCTAATGGGCCTGAATTTTCACGTTTCGGAGTGGAATTGCATGATGCCAGATCCGCCAGCATCAGTTAATGTCCTTGCCTATCTTCTTTAGGAATTTTTATTCACAAAATTATGCTAATTTCATTTGTGCATGAATTGTTTTAAATAGCATTGTTCAATTCAAACAAGATTTATTTCCAAAATTTTAATGATTTAGGGCAAAGAAGATACAACTCTCCTCTTTGCCACTAAACAAGTAAATAAGATAGAAAAATGAGTTTTTAGTAGAAAAATACAATATAAAACAAGTAGTGTGACTAACATGAATCAAAGTTCACAAAATGTGTGTTTTAGGGCATTGAAGAAATAGAATAGTCTACTTTAACCTTTAAATGATAGACCTAGCCCAAGGGGATTGGATTTTCACATAATTTTTAGGAAAACTCCTCCAATACTCAACTACATGTGAACTTCTATAGCACATTTGCTTTGTCTTCACAAAAAGCATCTATAAATTTAAGTCTTGGTGTTTTTGAATCACAATTTGAACTTGTAGTTTTTCGCATTGGAAAGTTCAATAAAAACTTTGAATAGTGACTTTGAGGTTGGCCATGACCTTGAGGAAGGTGGAAGCTCATCATTAATTAGTCATTAATTTGAACAAGCTACAAGATGCCCATTTAACCCATTCAGGACCAGGTCAATGAAGGGAGTGAAAAAGTGGCTGAAACTGACATGTTTTCATTAGTAGCCAAAGTGACTACTAATGAAAACATGTCAGTTTCAGCCACTTTTTCATTTCTTGTCATCGACTTGATTCTTAATGGATTAAGAAAGGTTTTGAAATCCAAGTTTAGGAAGCCCTAGGTCTTCAAATGTCCTTGAAAGGGTTGATTTGTTCCACCTCGCTCGCACATCATATTGCTTTGTTTTGTTTTGGAAGTGAGTTTGTGATGTGTTCAAATTCATCTTCTCATGAAGCATGTGCACTTGCAGATGCCAAGGACGGCATCCCCATTGGACCCCAGGTATCTATCTACCTTCCCAGCAGATGTGCACTTCCCAGGTTGTGTACGCTTGAATTTTCCCCAATGCAAAATTCTCCATGAAACTTGTTTCCCTTCTCTTATCGTTGTGATGAATTGTAATTTTTTTTTCCAGGCAGGATCCCAGTGGCTGCAAATTGTGCCTTGGGGTATGGGCAAAGTGTTGGATCGATTCAAACTGCTTTACAATAATCCACTCATCTACATAACAGAGAATGGTACGTTTCTCAATCCTGGTTTTTGTTTTTATGGCAACCAACAATGTCGAGGGTGTGCCAGCCAGGCCTCTCAGTTTTTGGTTCTACAAACTCTCTTATTGCAATAAGAGAGTTTGGAGACAATAGGTGGGCCTGATTCAAGATGGGAAGACACGTGGTTTGTGGCCTCTCTAAATGCACAAAACCTCTCTTAGTGCATAGTCCTAGCACCATGCACTCTTAGAGGTTCTATCTATACTATACATTTGGATTGGAATTGAAAAGTTCAATTGGAAATTACAAAAAATGACCCTCTATAAACAAATAAACCTCTCTAATGTCATCTTGTCATCTGGACCTATTGGTTTAAAAAAATTCTATTGTGGTTAGAAATTTGAAACAAGAGTTGGAGTCTTGGATGATTCCCAATAAGCCATGACAGTGTTTTAAAAGCTTTTGAAAGCTTGCATCCAAATCTAAAATTATGGCACCCGTTTTAATTCATGGCTATGGAATATGAAATGCCAAGTTCACAACATGGGTTTGGTGTCTTCTTTGTAGGAGTGGACACGTCCGATGACGTTGGACTGCCGGTAGAAACAATGCTTCAGGATGACTTGCGCATTCAGTATCACCATGACTACCTCACCTATGTCATTGGAGCCTTGAGGTAAATAAAAGAATCTTTTCACATTCCAACCTCTTGCAGAAAACTCAAACGAGATTTTACACAAGCCATGTTGGTCATCTAGTTTTATTGAAATAATTCGTATATAGAAAACTATCTGTTTAAATTTTTGCAAATTCTTTTGGTACAGAATGAAATTAATATCTTTTTGGTCAAATATCTAAAGTTTATAATATTAATTCTAAAATTCTAAACACTCAGAGGTGCAGTTTCAATCAAGGAAAACATGTGGTGTATATGAATCTTAGGCTTCGATATGAAGTATCAAAAGATGAGCATGCTTTGCTAGTTTGGTTTGCGCTTAAACTCATACAACTTACAAATGCAGTAAAATGTGTAAAACTTAATAATTTTCAGATTCGTCAAGTAGAATAAAAACTAGACTTGATGATCTCCATTTTGTAGTTGGACTGCAAGGCAAGAGAAAGCATTGTCAAGATCAAAATTGTGTTTGAACATGGATACTTGTGCAGATGAAGTGGATTTGCATCGATTTTTAAAAGAATTGGCCAACTGATTGTGCACTGCAGGAATGGATCCAACATTGGAGGTTACTTCGTGTGGTCGTTTCTGGACAACTTTGAGTGGGAGGAGGGGTTTAGCAAACGCTTTGGGCTTTTTTACGTTGATTATCATAATGATCTTAAGCGTTTACCCAAATCCTCTGTCGCCTGGTTTAAAAGCCTTCTTCGGCACCAAGATAGGATCAACGATCACTCAATGATCTAAGTCTTTCTGATGAACTCCATTACTGAAAAAGGAAAACTAAGGTTCAATTGTTATGCACAACCGTTGCTTTTATGAACAAAAACACACACTTTTTTTCTAGTACTGCGAGAACCAAACATCACATTGAACCGAACTAATGAAACCTCATTGTAAATTCATAGCTACAAGAAATGAGTAAAACAACCCAATTTGTGGTTTAGCCTAAGCACTCGGACACTAAGTGTTTGCAAAAAAAACAAATGTTTTTCTAAGGGTCTATACCTCTCATTGGAAAAAAAAAACATGGAAGTAAAAAACAAAACATGTAGAAAATCTAGTAAGTGATGCTTGATACATACATAACTTACTAATAGCTTTTGGATGCATTTTTGTAAATTAATCTTACTTAATGAATAACTTCTTGTTAATTCCATCTCTTATAAACTCTAAATTTCATTTTGACTCTTGAACTAAAAGAGACAAAGAATGAAGATTATTTTTCTTTACCATTTGCTTGAAGGTGAAGAGCAAGTAGACTCAGAAAATAGAGAAAGGGGACAAAGAATAAGACAATGTGTTTTTTTTTCCTCTCAAGGAGAACCAAAATATTTTGGTATTTTCTAGGATTTACTTAAATGACATGGTGCTTTATTAAAATTTTCTTAAGTTGGACAAATCTAAGGATTTAAGTTCATTCTTTTGTCTGGAATCCATAGGCACTACTAATTTATGATATAGGGATTCCATAAATGTCCACATTACCAAAATGTGCATATTTTCTTTTAGTTTTTGATTAATTAATTATTGGCGTCCATATTGTTATTGATGTTGACTTGTATACAATATACCATATTGTACATAATACATTATTATGTACATATATTAAATTATAAGACTCTTGTTGCAACATTTGCAACATCACCTTTGCCTTTTCCTTAACCCCTAAATGTCCGAAGCACCAAAATTTGGTGTTTGCAAAACTTTGAAGTTAAATAAAACCTAACCAAGTTGCTATTTTTAGTAGTTTATATTTTTGGAAAAGTTCTTCTTGAAGTCTAATTTTAGCATCAAAAATCCGATCTCGGAAATAAATGATAGTAATTTTTCTATTCATGTTTTTGTGCAAGGGTACCCATTGCAATCTTGACTTCCCGTAATATTGAGAGCTCTTGGAAATAAGCCTCACAAACACTAAATCTTGGAGAAAAAATCACATTCAAAATTCCTTTAAAAAAATTATAGATTAGATTTTAAGAAGCCATAAATTGATTGGGATTATACATGTTAGGCCCTTTAACCTCGTATATTTTTGGTGACCAACTTTTTAGATTTGACATGCAAAAAGAGAGTTGAAAGATTTTCATAGTTTTAACACCCTTATGGTCAAACATTATAATCTTTCACTCCATAAGTGATATTGTTGTATTTTCTTTTCCTATGAGATCTCTAACAAGTCTATTTTGAATTTGTACAGCTATAAATCCAAAAAAATTGATGCAACTTATCAAAATGTTGACATTTTCTTCAATTTAGAGCAAATTCCAAGAAGCTCAAAACTGGCCTTGGGCATTTAGGGGTTAAAAACATATATGGGGAATTTCATTAAAATGGCGATATTCCATGTGCAATTTTCACAATGTGCCATTCCCATAGTTCAGACCAGGCGATTTAAAATCTATTAGTGTCCTAGATTTGTGAACTCTATACCACTATTAGATGTATTAAATCTAGGAAAGATGTAGATTTCAAACCAATTGGTTTAAAAAATCTACATATTTCCTAGATTTCAAAAATCTAGGACGCTAATAGAATTCAGACCACCTGGTCTGAACTGTGAGAATGCCAAAGTCACAGAATAATCGCCATTTTAATGAAATTCTCCATATATTGTTTTCTTTAGATTGGCTGAATTGGATTTCAACCTCAAGACTGCATCCAAATTTTAGATGAACATGTGTAAGGATGGATGAATGTGTGTGTTCATCCAAATGGACGACATAGTAAGTTTAGAACAGAATTCTTTGTGATGCCGGAGCTTCCTCAGTGCAATTGAGTTTCATGCAACCAGTAAAGGTTGAAATACCAGAAACTGTGTCGGGAAATTTGACTTTCCTCACTCGGAGCCAAGTACTTCCCTTGTGTTAGAAATAGATTTGTATTGATGGGCAATTTCGTTAAAATGGCGAAATTCCACTACTTCGGCAGGTTTTACAATTTAGAGTAGGTGGTTTGAAGTATACAAACATCTTAGATGTTTGAAATCTATACCTTTCTCAAATGTGTGAAATCTACATTAGTGTTAAAAGTTACATTTACAATTAGATTGTTCGGTTTGAATCTATAATAGTCCTAGATTTTTTAAATCTATAAAAGTCCAAGATTCTTGAAAACTACACTAGTCCTAGATGTCACTTTTACAATTCAAAGTGGGTGGTTTGAAAATGGCACATGGAATACCACCATTTTAATGAAATTTTCCATATGGATGGATTTCAATTTCAATTTGAAATGTTTGTAGGCAAAATATTAGATTTTATTGTTTTCAACATTTAAGGATTAATGGACAAGATAAAAGTGAGTAGTAGGTAAGGTTTGTGTATTTAAAAGAGATGCTTTCCTAATTGTGACATCATTCTACAACCGTCCAAGATTTTAAGCTTGAAATCTTGAACAACTGTAAATAGGTGTTGCAATTAGGAAAGTTAGTATCTTTTTTAGGTGTACATACCTTACTTTCAAGAACATGGTCTTCTTCTATTTTTAAAATTATTTTAAGTTTAAATTAATATTATAGTTTGGTGTGCTAAGAGCATCCTTAGTCTAGCCTTTACTCACATTTGGCAAAGGTATGTTGCCATAGGTCAATAAAAACGTGGCACCAATGTGATCAGTATTGCACTTAGTAACTTTGTAGGTTGTGTCCTCAATCCTACTCAACACTTCAATAGTGAGCACAATCATGGCAATGATTGAATAACCAATGAATAGTAAATAGGTAGTTCAATTTGGGTACATCACAAACTTTAGACCCTACGGTTTGGCAGCAATTATCGTGTAGTTATCGTTCTTTCATGGGTTCGCACGTCAATCGTACTGTTATCGCATCATCACGATGCATTGCTTCGCATCGTTATCGCATCATTACAGTGCATTACTTGTAACTGCATCGTAACGATGCGAAGCAATGTACCGTAATGATGCGATAACAATGTGATTAACGTGCGAGCCCATGAAAGAACGATAACCGCACGATAACTGTTGCCAAACTATAAGGTCTAAACTTTGTGATGCTAGCTTAGCTTCTACAACTTCTACAATCATAAAAGCAATTGTTTTGCCTAGTTAGCCAAAGTAGAATTTGCAATGATGTTCTTGGGTTGATGCACAACAAACGATAACCTTCTTGTTAACTAAAAAGCCTCCCAAATTGACTTACAATATAGTGATGCAATGCCAAATAACATGGTTTAGACTGAGGATGCTTTAACCTTCTAAAAAAAATTGTAAAGTTGGGTCCAATAGTCTTATAAAATTTTCTTCTTAGATAAGGAAATTCAATAAGTTCATGATTTTCAAGATGCTCATAAGTGCTTGAAAATGCATAGATTTTCAAACCGCAATTTGACTTGGAATTGTAGTATAGTGTACTTGAATCTCATACAAACAATTTCTAGAAAAGTGTCAACTTCATAGTAACTATGAAGTTAGTTTGGCCTCTTAATTCATCATAGAATTTTTTTGGAAGATAGTCAAAGATTTGTTGCAACACTAAAGCAAGCTGAAGAACAAACAAGAAACGATACAAACAATTCAAGCTATATGGGATCATCTTTAAAACATTTGCAAAGGCTCATTTCTAATATGCTCAATAGAATGCAAGTTGTAATTTTAGAAAAAGGTGGCAACACTAAATGGTAAATAGTGTAAAGAAAAGAATCAAGTTGTTGTATAATTTTGAATTTTACATGTATATATTTGTTATGATGCTCAAGTACTCTTCACTACAATTTCAATGCAATTTGCGGTTTGAAACTATTCACTTTTTAGTATGCTAGGACTTCTTGAAGTTTAGGAACTTTTTCTTGAACTGCCTACGAACAAAATTCCTAAGGTTATTGGACCGTACAGTACTGTACATTGATGAGACGATGTAATGGAACCCGTGAATCAGAAAGATTCCACAATTCGGTGCAGCTAAACCACAGAAGAAATCCCAAATGTCCATCAGCCTATGGAATTTTTGAAGAATTCCATACTCAATATTTTCTAGGACTAGAATTTGGACACATATTTGTCCAATTTCCATATTACATTCCTCCTTGTGAAATCTTTCCAGACCAAGTTCAGAATTCCTCGATCAGCACGCAGCATTGCCATCGACATACCGCAATCGCCATGTCGTCATCCCACGAAGAATCTCTTGTTGCGCTGCACCTTGAGTGCGGAGGAGATGCGTATATTGACAGCAACTTGGACTTGCAGCAGCACCATCCATCACCAATTCAACGTCGTTTCTGACATCAGAATCACCGTCTTCGCCGTCGATGCTGGTTTTGGAGCCCGTGAGAGATTCCACGACGTCGGTGCTGAGGCATTCTCTCCGGTATTCTAGCACTATGCTCGCAAGCGTGTGCATTTCCATGTGGTCCACGGGTATACTCTGCAAGCAAAATCATTCACGTATCCCTTAGTAACAATTCGAAACTATGAGATCTCGTTCTCAAATTTCAGTCATAGTTTTCGTATCGAGGGAGTATGTAATGTAAAGTCTCCATTCGTCATATTCACCTTAAAGTGAGGGAGAGGTTCCATTCATCATACAGAAGAACTTCGAGCCTTTCTCTACAACAATCTCGACAACAATCTACAAACTTGGGCCTTCTAAGTTTTTGCACTTTTTAGAGGACAAAATCAATTGCGAAAACTTACATGTCAATGGGTTAATTATTGTCATGGGCTAATTATTGTCAGAGTTATAGCACAAATCAAAGTTCACTTGTATGGCCAACGGAACCTCTAATGCACTGCATGGTTAACGGAGTCTCTACCTTACTTGGTAGGAATCAGAGGACATTGGACTCCGAGATCTCAAGACTTACTTCCAGGACCCAGTTGATGTACTTGAGGTTGTTCACGTGCTGGTTCATGTCGAGATCCGCAGGCGTGGACGTGAGCTCCGACCTCTGATGTTCCGTTGAACCCTCATCCAGTTTCGCAATCCTCGTTGCCACGCATTCGTTGTCCCTGAAAGCCGTTTTATTCTTCACAAATGCGGGCTCAATTTCAACTCGAACTTCCTCAGGAATTTTCGACAACCGCCTTGTGGTGCCGTTCATCATGCACCAAGTGCTGGTGGCGCGCGCGAGCACTTCCC
Organism: Climacium dendroides; assembly: GCA_950106755.1. Taxonomy (NCBI): domain Eukaryota; kingdom Viridiplantae; phylum Streptophyta; class Bryopsida; order Hypnales; family Climaciaceae; genus Climacium; species Climacium dendroides. The sequence goes on from OX467084.1 coordinate 39,750,824, forward strand.
CAGTGCGATACGAGCGCATGACCCAATCGCGGCGCATGCCGTTCTTTCCAGCTACGGCGACCCAGGAGTCGATTTCGATGACCTCAGGCCAAGAAGGATAACGCTCCACGTGCACCTGAAACATCAGTTTTAACGCTCAATTGGCGGCATTCTAATACTCTGGAACCGTTCAAAACGCACGCTCTGAGACATAAATCCCTACCTAGCCAAGATTTGACCTTGAAGTACATATAATTTGTCACAATTTTTGGATTGGAATCTTGCCACTTTAACCCTAACTGAGCCAGCATCCAATGCGTGGATTGTGAAATGTTTTCAAGAGTTTAATGTTGCATCCACTCCAGAGTATGTAAAAAAAAATATTGTTTGTCTATTCTTCAACAATGCAACTAGCATGGTCATTTAATGTTCCATGATTATTGTGCAAGATTTTAAGTTAGTTTATGTGAGAATGGAAAAAAAGAAAAACTTGCAAATGAAAATCTGATGGCTAGATTTCAAGCCTTATTTTAATTTACCCCAAAAGCTCAAAATCTACATCCGCCTTCCTGCCATGAACTCATAGAGGGTGACAAAACTGACGTTACCTGCATCTTGGTGACCACCCAGATGAGTCCCAGGCGGTTCATCCCGCGCGTGGCACCAAAGCCGTCGCCGGCAATCCCCAGGAGCTGCACGTGGTTGAGCGCCATCTCCTGGAATAAGCTGAAAACCTCACGGATGGAAGTGGACTTGTCGGGGCCGACTTCGTAAGATCTTATAACGAAGATCTGTCGGTAGACTTGGGGATGTTCTTCTGCAAATCCACCTTGGCGGAGCTGGTGCAGGGGGGTCATTTCTCGACGCGGGGATCCCTCCGAAACTGCGGGGTTGCAGCTTTTCAACGTGGAAGCGTGATGCGAGTCGAGCACTTCTTGCACTGATTTGGAAAATTCTCGCTCCATGAGGACTGATTGCACGGGTTCATGGCGACGACGGGGTTGCAGGCCATGGATCGATGTCGACTTCGGTGACGAGTTTGAAAACTTCAGAAACGGAGAAGTATAGAAGTGTGCAGAGGACGAGAGTTCTGAATTTGAAACGCTCGAAGTCGAAGTCGATGTAACGGAATTGGCCACAACGGAATTGACTGAGGCAGAAGTGGACATGAATCCTATACTGGCCATGGCTGGCGACTAAGGTAGCTTCAAACGAAATCCACAATCTTCACGTACCAAGCTCAAGATTTACACCGAAGGCCAGAAAATTATTCGCCCACCCGCTTAGTACGATCTCCTGAAACTCGGACAAGACGTACAACCCTGTATCTAGCTGGATCGATGCAAGTCCAGGCAGTTGCAAGGTAGGAATTGAAGCTGTATAACTGCGAAAGCTTGTGATCGATGGCTGATCTATATGTGCTTTGAGTCCTGTTGATCAGGACCTCATATATATACCCAAACTCAACAGAACATGGGGCAGCTGACAAGGCTGTACGGAGCTTTTCACTTCGTGTAATGATTTGGGAACTAGACGCCATGGCGTTATCATTCTCACCTACTTCTGTATTAGGCCCAGCAACCCCGTTGAAAGAGCGCCAAATATGATCGACGCGTGTGGAAAGCCTCACTTAATTGAGCCAGTATGTGTTGCTTTCAGAAGCTTGAGCTTGCATCCGATCCAGACGTGATTCTCCACAAAGTCACCAACTGCTGTCAAAGCAACGAAGACCAGACTACGTGTATGTTGTGGGTGTTACTACAAAGTGAGTCCAACATTGACAACATCGGAGATGATACACTTTTACGTTTATGAAAGCAAGTGTTCGTGGTTCTTCAAAGAGGCGTCGCGTGTATTTTGGAACAGAGCCTGGCCTGGGAGATACGTCCATAATTAAATCGCCCATTTAAGAGCTGATACTGAATTTTGGGAAGGGGAGGCTTTTTGAAATATTTTCCAAAGACAGGTGGAATTGGCAAGTGTGCTTTTACAATCTAGAACCTTAAAAGCAAGCATATCAGTTCCTTTGCGGATACAATCCTTGACTTGAACCTCATGATGTTAACCAGTAAAGGCCGCAGGGACCTAGTGGTGTGCTTGGTACCGTTAGAAAGCCCTTGGTGAGGAAGGGTGCACCAGCTTGATTTTGTGGCATTCTAATGTATAGTGTAAAAGTTATGCATTTTTGAGTTATTTTTTGTTTTAAAATATTAGAAAATATTTTTTTAATATTTTGGTCACAATCTTGGTACCGTTAAAAAGCTCTCAGCAAGGAGGGGTGCACGGGCTTTGTTTCGTGGCATTCCGACTCACGGTGAGAAAATTATGTATTTTTTAATTGGTTTTAGTTCTAAAAAATTAGAAAATTAGTTTTACTTTTGTTTTGACTGTAGCGACAGCACAGGGCACACTAGTCTATACATTAAGACAAGATGTTTGTTTTGTTTTGTTTGTTTTGTTTTGTTTGTCACATTGAGATCTCCCAGACCGTGCATCCCCTAATTGTGTACTTGGTACTATCGAAAAGCCCTCGACAAGGAGGGGTGCACCGGCTTGGTTTCGTGGCGTTCCGACATACAGTGTCAAAGTTATTGAATTTTGAAGTATTTTTTGGATTTAAAAATTAGAAAATTACTTTTACTTATATTTTGGTCACAATCTTAGTATTGTTAGAAAGCCCTCGACAAGGAGGGGTGCACCGGCTTGGTTTCATGGCGTTCTGACTCACGGTGTGAAAGTTATTGAACTTTGAAGTATTTTTAAGAACTAAAAATGTTATTGAATTTTAAAGTATTTTTATGAACTAAATAATTAGATAATTAGTTTTACTTTTGTTTTGACTATGACAACAACATAGGATACACTAGTATATTTTAAATCTAATTCAAAGAGCTCTAACTTTTGCATGCAATGTCTTATTGGAAAATTTGTGCTCTCTCATCTAGTTTGTGTGGTGATATTTTCAGATGAATCCAAAATGTAATGATTTTTTGTAAGCCAATCAAAGTTCAAAAGTTCAATTTGAATTCACCAAACTACATTTGATGGCTGCAACTTCAAGAGCTTGTATCTCCTTCACCCAATGTTCGTTTTCAATAAAAATAAATAAAAATTTAGGATTATGTTCTCCTTAAAGTGTAATTTATCATGGTAAAATTTTCACAAGTTCTAAACTCAACTACCTCTTCAAATGTACACTACTTGTACATGTTGCTTTTTCATAACCTCAACCAATGTACAAACCGTTTGAGGAGGTGGTTGGTTTTAGAGCCCTATGCCATTTCAACTTCAAAACTTCATAACTAATTCTACAAAGCTCCGAAAAATATGAAATGACTTGAGTTAGATGCCAATTCCTCTTGTCATTCAAGGAAAATTTACTGAAAAACATTTCAAGAAGCTTCGCATCCCCAAAATTCAGTTTTAGCTCTTAGGACTCTGTGATTTATGGACCTCCTACCTTAGTGTGTACAGGCTTTCAACTACCCCAGTTGCCACTTCTCTTGCACGTAGGGTAGAGGGCTGTAAAAGCGATCTGTCTCTAAAAGCGATCTGGTACATTTTGCCTCTAACATGTACCAGAAGTGTACATTTCAGGAGGGGGTCGCTTTTAGAAACCACTGTGTTTTCAACTTCAAAAATTCATAACTAATTCCATGAAGATCCAAAAAATATGAAACGACTTGGGTTAGATGCCAAATCCATTTTTCTTACCACAAAAATTTACTGAAAATTATTTAAAACAGTTTAGCTTCCCCAAAATGCAAATCAGCTCTTAAAAGGGTCGCTTTTACAGCCCCCTACCTTACTTCTCCCAGGTCTCCGAAGTCGCTCTCAGCGCATAAGTTATGGCACCAGATCACAACTTACAGTGTCTAGAATAGCTCTCCTAACTCCTGGACTTTCTTGTTCAAGCTTTACTTGTTGCCAAGAGTATGTCCCCCACTTTGCCCATTATTTCCCTCAAAAGTGCAAAGTGCATACAATACATGATGCGACTCGGAACAACGCTGGCTGGGATGGTGCGAGTCCCGTGTCATTGAATGCAAGCCTACATCAAATCCATGTCATATTACAAAAAATCTGAACCCTAAAGAAGGCCGCAAGTTTGCATGGCAGCAATGCAATTGATGTGATACTACTAATGCCACGCTAGATTGGTGATTTCAAAAATATTTATTCATTCATTTATTTTTGAGTTTTTATTTTTTGAATTTTTTCTCGTATTTGCACCATAGCCCAAAGTCAAACAACCTTTTGTAGGGTTGAGATTTTTTGTAATGTTGTGTGCACTTGATCCATGAGCATTGTAAGGATAGGCAATCCATTTTTAACCACTAAAACCCTAAGCTCCTAGTGCATGTTTACCGAAATCCAAACCCTTCTTAACTCATTTCAATGAAATTGTCACTGAAAATGAGATCTACAAAAATTGATCCTAGGAATCGGTAGTGGAGACAAGCCCGAACTTGTGGAGAAATGAATGAGTGTTTTGACTGTATTGTTGAAAAGATTATAATAGTTAAACATGCCATTTTTTTTTGTTATAAAAAGCTACATTTGAAGTACTTGAGTATTTAGAGGTTAAGTAAATATCTATATGTGTAGGGTGGGTTTCTTTAGTGGGAGGTTTTTGCATGTGCAAAAATAGAGTTCAAAAGGTCTCCACAATTTTCCAAATTTTTATTTCTCAAAACATGATTACTATGAACTCTTTAGTTGAAGATTCTATTCAATCCATACTGATCATATAGACCTTCCTATTTCCAACTCAAGGACTAATTGTAAAATCCATCAAGGGTTGATTGCAATATTGAGAGTCATATAATCAATCATTATGCACCACAATTGTACCGTAATTTATCATTGTTCATTTCTTCTTGCATGAAAAGAGAGCAACCTACATTGCAAGAATAGGAGGGTACTTAAGAATGGGTTCCCTCCCATGTACACATAAAAGTGATGTTAAAACCACATTGTTTGTATGCACATGTACATTAATTCCTCACTGCCTTGGAGGGGGACATTTTTCATCTTCTTTAAATGCGAGGAAAATGTGAGGGAAAAGTGACAACACTGAAGATCAATTGTTATAATTTGAAAACGTATTCCACAAAAATTTCATATTGGGGAAAATCACATTCAACATGCTTCAAAATAACAACTAATCATAACGGTGAATTCAACTCTTTTTACGAAAATTGATATCCATGGGGAAATTGTTCAAAAAGTGTCCATTCCATAGAGACCATGATTGGGCAGTGAGGGGTTAACCCATGAGCTTCCCACGGTACCAAAAGTGTCTTTACATAGAGTAAACAAGCCATTCACTGCACACATTCAAGAATCACATAACAACCATTGTCAATTACCACATAGTAACTGCACAATTCAACTACCAATTCAATTGTGATGGAAACAAAATATTGTATCACTGCCCAATGACCACATTGTGCGGTGAAGGGGCACAAGGAATTTTTTTTACTAGATTTCAAGTGTATAGTCTTTAAATTGCAATAAAATTTATTGGAAGAATTTTTTTCTCATTTTGTATTTTTGAAAAAGAATCTTAACAAGACATATAATAATCACACCAAATTTCAAAACATGCAAGTTTCTATATTTATGTGGAGAAGGATTTGAATTTTGTCTTTGTAGTGATTGGCAAGTTTACTATAGTCTAGAAGTTCAATTCAAAGAGTTGTAACTTTTGCATCTAATGTTTGAATTCAATAAAACTTGTTGGAAAATATGAGCTTTGTCTTTTAGTTTAGGTGGTAAGAGTTCACTACAAAAAAGCAAGGATAAATATGACTTGTTCAAAATGATTGCAAGCCATATTTACCCTTGTTTTTTTTGTAGTGAAGTCAAATCAATCCAAGATGTACTAATGTTTTGGAAACTATTCAAATTTCACTTTGGGAACTTTGGAGGTCTATTCAAAGTTTTGGAAACTATTCAAAGTTCATGAATTCATTATAGATAAGGGGGTCTTTAAAAACCATAAGATTGACAAGCAACTCAACTTCAAACAAGCCATGCAAAGGGTACTATATAGGTATTGTAAGTATGTCATTTTTTGTACTAAAGCCATTTCCAAATCTCCCACTTTTTTAGTAAACTATTTGAACAAAGAATGAGAAGTGCATGTTTGCGAAGGGAATTGTGAAATCTTGGGATCCCATACATTGGAAAAAGTGGAGTGTAGGTGGTATTTGGATTGTTCCCTCAAAACACCTCCCACTTTTGACATGCTCTTCAAGATTTCATTGAACTTGCCTTTTAAAATGCAAATAAAGAATAATACAAAAAAGACCTTAGAAAATATTAGATTATTATGTAGATATAAATACAATAAGTTGCAATTAGTTTGAGAATTAGTTGTATGCCTTAATTTTGGTACTCATGGCTTTTATTTAGATTTCTTTAATATCACAAAAAAGAAAACACTCACGAAACTAACAACTTCACAATCTGCAACATTCCAAGAACATCTTTCAAGATAAGGGTGAAGATTTGGAGAAAGCAAAACATATTCCTATAAAGAGAGTTTTGTTATAATTTTTAGAAAAATTCTATGTTATTTGTTGTTGTTTTACATTAATTTACATGGCTAATTCATTAATTTAAGATTATTTTGAAAATATTTACATCATTTATATCAATGATTGTCCTCCAAACTATTGATTCCAAAACCTTATAAGAATTTCAAAATGTGATAAAGTTGCAAATAATGTGCTCTATATGGAAATTCAAAGTAATATCTTCAGGTAGACATTTGATTTATGTAATACTTGTTAAATATTTCTTTACTTATATTAAAATTATTTATATTAAAATTTGTGAATAATTCATAATTTAATATCCGCTCCCTGCCGGGGTCAGCAGGCGGGGGGCTCCCTGCCGGGTCCGCCCAGGCGGCTCCGGCTAGGGTCGCCTAAGCAGGGGTCCTAGTCAAAGGCTAGAGGCGGCTCCTCTCGACCCCTTCATGCAGTCTTGCATTGTGAATGAGGAAGTAGATAAAATTTGGAAACTCAATTTCAAAGTTGATGTGTAGTCGATGCCACTGTCCAAGGACAGAGCCAACAAATGCAAAGTGCTTCAAATCTATGTGGTAGTGAATGCCACATACAGAACCACTTTAGAAAAGTACATCAACAAAGTTCCAACTAAGCTATTGGATGAGAAACAGTCCATTGTCCTTTTTGGCTACAGTTCTGAGAATAATTTGTTTACAGTGATTGCAAGTCCCCAAATTAACAATAGCTATTGAAATCCCTACCCGAGAAGCAACACTTGAATTCATACATTCGATCATGCCTGCGGTGAAGTTCACCAACGCACACCATGGGTTGATACTGTCTACAGGCGGAGACAACCATTTCACAACTATCTGCCTTCGACTAGTGTCATCCATCAAATACTCTCGAAGATCAACAAGCAATGAGCAAAGGTAATAGAAACAAATTAAAAAAAAAACAGAAACGATAACAGACTCTGCACTAAGATTCGATAAACTATGATGTCGTACTCTACGAATGAAAGCAGAACACCAACAAAGAAGAAAGACGATGCGGCAGTCCTGATTCCTCGATCACAGAGGTAGCAATAGCCGCCCATGGATCATCACCATCCCCCCACCATCAGAGTTTTTGGTACTGCTTTCCTTCACTCTCTCCAGCCACTCACAAGTCGAACAATTCAATCATAGGTGTTAAGAGCTGGGAACCGATCAGCTTGCCTTCAATCATCTGTTTGGGGCACGTCACATTGGTGGACTCGGTACGTAGAAAGAAAAATCTGGTTAAAGCTGAGCCAAACTTTACTACTTCAGGAAGACGAAGAGCCAGCAATCTGCACCATTGCCACCAATGGTCAAGAGAGTACAACACACACCAGTACATAACATTTGGACAATATCCAATGTCAAAACCAGAAGGCAATTTCGATCCGGTCGACAACTCCAATTTACGTAACCGTCGTAACGGGATCATCCAGAATTGCTCGAAACAAGTTCGCTGTAAATGAAGAAAACAAAACAAGGAAATAATCGGATACTTTACATATGGACATTAGCGAGAATTCACTTGAGCTGATACAAAGGTCAATGGAGGTGAACGAAAGCCAAACCTCCACCTACGAATAAGGGACACCACGACTATGCTAAACTTGTAGCGTCCGGTCCGGTTTCAAACCGTTCATGCCAAGTAAGCCACATGCACAATCATATATCGCTACTGTCCGAGAACTGTCATAAGGCGATCATACTCATGATTACAGAGTCACAGTAAAGAATCCATTGCTAATCCATTCCACAACGTGTACATCTGCAAACAATCTTGTGAGACGACCATGCCTGGCTCTCTGAGAACACTGATCCTATAATGTATTTACTAGCCTGTGATTCGGTTTTCAGCGCTAGGGAAACCGGTCAAGCACGAGATCCTTCATGCCCTTATCAAGGTGGTAGGGGCAGAGCCAACCGACGGTGCCCTTCACGTGATCCGGAGATTTGTAGCGAACGCGATGCAATTTGAAAGTCTCCGCGATGTTTATCTTTTGGTCCCTCAAGTAGAATTTTAGCCAATCCGCCGCCGATTCTTCAGCCACCGGGTCCGGTTTGGGGATTGGTTTGTTGCGACCAGTTTGCATGGCGTGCTCCCCAAGGTCGACGGCCTGGATATCCCACACCTGAACATCATTCCGATTAAGATGAGGATGCTTGCACGGACAAGATGCAGGAGAAACTCAAAACTGCTTGCAGCACCTTTATTAAACTACGAAGACCTTCTGAATAGGGAGAGATATTTGAAACCGACGAGAAGTTGGAAGATGGGTCCAGAGGGAGTTAATATACTTAAAAATCACTGCACCCACCAATATGAGACTCTTCACCATAGCTTTAATTGGCAAGCGACACACAAGGTGTGCTGCGACATGAAACTGCTTATTCCTACCAACTTATAACGCCATTTCAGTCTAAACATCAAACATGGGTATTGGAAACTGAAAATCTTCCCAATCAATGTCACGGAGATGGGTTTTACCTTCCGATGGAAGTTGGGCAGTACGTTATTAAGAGCGCCCATCCCAGCAAAGTTGACGGCCAAGGTCACAATCTGCACTCCGGCAGCAAGAAATGGCTGGAGACTGGTCCATCGGTCGCCTGCAACCTTCTGATTGATCTCGCAGCCTGATGCGCCCGACACTACATGCGGCTGCTTTGTGTGCTCGCAGAGCAGGTCCAACCGCACGCCCTTGAGGCCTACTCGGAGAACTGTGAGCAGTTTCCGTGAGTTGCTCATCGTTTCCGAGCACAGAACCAGACGCGGCACTGCACGCGTCTTCGAATGCACCTGAATTACACCATCCCAATTCGAATAAGGAGAGTGTTTTCAGGGTGTCAGAGACTGGATGTATAGAGAGAGACTAGCAATAACAATAACAACTAAAACCAACAATGGTGAATTTCATTAAAATGGCGGTGATTTTTTGGCCATTTTCCATAAGTACTCCGTGTGCCATTCTAATGGAATGTTGTGTCATCTTTGACATATTCAGTGCCATTTCAATGGAATGTAGTGCTATTCTACAGGAATACCGCCATTTTAACGAAATTGCCCATAACATTTCAATTCGCGCAAGTGATCACGTTATTAGTTACAACTGTGGATAAATCATTCTGTACACAGTGGGACACAGTGTAACAAACACAAGAAATATATTCTGCATAATGAAACACTCCCAATGGAGATACCTGCGTTCTGATGATCTCATGCAGCCCGCTCATGTATTCGTAATGACGCTCCTGAAGTAGCTTACTTTGCTCTTGATGTCGCTTCGCGTCCGACGTCTTCCAGTTTTCCATGCAAGCTTGCAATTCGGCGACCTGTTTAGCAGTTGCAACATTACTGCTTCCGGACTGTTGGTGGTACTGGATATTCTGGAGTTTAATTGCGAAGTTCTGCATTTGACTGGCTATCTTCTCTCTCCACGCTACATTTTCTTTCTCCTGCAATGCCCTCGTTGCTGCCTTCTCTCTTTTTCTCTCTGCCTTTTGCTCCTTGGCGGCCTGCACTGCCCTTCGACGTTCTTCCTCCTCAGCGTCCCTATTGCGAACTTCAGATCGTGAGCTGTCGCCCAGTCTCATATTTGCGAATTCGTCATCCAAGATGTGCACTTCACTCTGTGTAGGTGTGCTAATCTTGGGATACAAGCTCGATTTCACTAATTTACACAGAACAACAGCATTTCAGGGACGAAGGTAGCGTTTTCACTTTCCGAAATACAAAATTCTTCTACATAATTATACAATTACAGTCTCTATGCAGGTCTGATCCAGTGAGACTTCTATTACCTCTTTCTCTGATTCTCTCGCATCATCTATTCATAATCCCAACTAAAATGGAGCTTAACAGAAACATATGATAAGAGGGAAATAAAAACTTGAATGATATGTGTGATCTTGAGCCCGTGACTAAACCCTAAACTACTGAAAACATGCTAGTAAACAAAGGATCTGATTGTCACAAACCTGAATGTTGTCTGGCAAGTGAAGACCTTGCTTTAGTGTTGCTCTTGAAACTATCCACAAGCTCCGATAGTTTCTCCACCTGCTCTTCATTGCCTTGGCTGCCGAAATCCTCCATGGATTCAAGAAACTTCTGATACAGCTCACCAAAATCTTCGTCCTCTTCATCACCGTCACTGAGATCTTCATCACTGTCACTGAACTCTAAATTGAAGCAGTCAATGTGCATCCACACATCACACACCGTGCAGCGATACATCCAGTAGACTTCATCGTCCCGGGAATTGCAGAGATGGCATGTCTCAGACGCCAGGAGGTGGTAATCAAGCTTAACACGATGAGTACGATTCAACCGACAAAGTGGCGTAGACGGCAGAATCGCGCACGACGGATGCAGATCAAAGTCACACATTTGCTCAGTACACGTATAGTGGTAGCCTTGGTGGATAGAATTGCAGCACCCATCGCAACAAACTTCCGGGGAATCGCCAATCACTGGATTTTGCACCAACTTGAGCGTGTGAGGATGAGATTTATGCTTCAACGACTTAGCGTACTTTGCACAGCGCGCATGCACGGTGAAGTTGGGGCAGTGGAGACACTTGTAGACCCAAGGCCTGATATCAGCCTCTGTATCTCCTACGCAAAATCTGCAGGTGAAGTCCTCGTCATCCATATGATCTCTTTGCAGCGGATGCTTGTGAAAGAACACCTTCATGTACACCACAATGTCAATCGAGCATGCATTGGATAAGGAGAGCCTATAATATGACTCAGAATCAATTCATAACTTTTAATAATTGGTTCCCGCAGTTCTTGCTAGACCATCGATAGATCAGAATCAGAAGGTTACTTGATATCAATACGCTACTTTGGTGCATTTCTTATGACCAGGCTCTAGATTTATAATATATAAATTAACAAGGCTCTAGAATGGGAAGGGACTTTTCAAATTACATGAGACAAGAATATACTCGATGAAGCTGAAAGATCAGTGTAATTGGAGGGACTTGCATAGAGAGCCTTGCTACAGATACGTTCATTCTGTGCAAAAAGGCAAAATGCTGAACACAACAACAAATAAATTGTTGGATATTAACTGAAAACAGTCACTGTCATTGACACGGTGTTACCTTCACTTCCTCTTGAATTTCTGCACATGCTTTGTGACTGTCAAATTGACAAATTTCGCAGTGGTAGACATCTTTGGAGCCCGATTTACTGCACATGTTGCAGCCATAATAATGCTGACTGTAAGGTGATCTCTGCAGAAATTGTAGTTCATGGACTATCGATCCTGCACAAGGAATTACTGGCTGCTTCTCCTCGTCCTCCTCCTCGCCTGAAACATCCACGTCGTCTGAACCCGGGCTTGCATGTGAAGACTGAGCTACGTTGACAGCTCTCTTCTGTTCGTGGTCGTCAGAATCGTTCCCCTCGAGTAAGGTTCCCCATGGACTTGAAGATGAAGGCTGATCTGCATTGACGGTTTTCTTCTGCTGCATGCTTCCATGTGATACCTGTTGGAATAAGATGTAAGCAGTTGGAATTGAAGTGTGATTCAACCGAGAAATTCATCCCTGGATCTTCGAAATCTGTTAGCAATGAATTGAATTGACAAATGCATGTATTTGAAAATTTCAAATGCTAATTTCACTTGATATGAAACAATCTGTAGCGGTCAAAGTAGCGATCGCAGTTTTCCCAAGGCAGACCCTAGGACCTTATTAGGGACTAGACACCTAGTCTCTCTAGCAAACATTGTAATTGCATTGATTTGAATCTAGCAACTGTGGAGACCCCTGGTTTATTTGGAGTCCGCTACTTTCGACTTCCTCGCTTTGCTGTGCCTCTTGCCTACCCTGGGCCTCCACTAGGTGAGCATAGAATCTCAATGTTTAAAAACTCAAGGCCTCGAATTAGAAATAGACGACTCAATTCAAACCCACCAATTAAAACAGTACTGAATCATTGAATCAGCAACGACCACTTGAATGAAAAGCCCATGTCTGTACGAACCTGACTATGGAACCTCGCTTAGACTTACAAGGATTAAAGAGGGCACATTGGACTTAAATCCCAAGTCGTAACGAACCATTCATGAACATATTCAAACAAAAGCAAACACATATGCTGTACTGACCTTCTTCGTGGTACCTAATGTGAACATGTATATAACGAACTAAAACAACGAATTTCAACATGAATAACTAAAGACAACACAAAACGTCAAGGTGAACAATTTAATTTGCGTTCACTACTGAAGTCGAATGTTGACCGCATGTCTTAACGAGCCCCATTAATGAACTACTGAACTCATTGCTAAATTCACGGATAACTAATAGACCTGCATAGAGCGAGGCTTGCAAGTTGACCTAACGAACTTGAATGATATGAATCCCATGTCTCAACAAAGCTATTCGCTTTTAGGTCGTTTGGATTAACAAAAACAAAGCAGAATCTACCTGTGCCGTAGTTCTTTGCTGCTGAGATTGCGAATATTTCGTGTCGACTGAGCTTGCAAATGGGTTAGGTGAGTTGCTCCTTTGCTGCTGAGGTGGCGAGCTTTTCGTGGTGGCTGGGCTTGCAAATGGGTTAGGTGGGTTGCTCCTTTGCTGCTGAGGTTGCGAACGGTTCGTGGTTGCTGAGCTGGCTAATGGGTTAGGCGCCTGCGGTTGAACCCAACTCGACCAAGCATGTAATGCGGTAGGCCCACTTGAACTCTCCTGCACGTGACTTACGTTATTGTTGGTCTGGCCTTGAATGAGAGAAGCGCAACGCGCACACGCCTTGAACCCGCACCGGTCGCAGGTGTGATATCCAAAACCAAAACCATTGGTTTGCACCGTACAAAAACAACCATCGCAGACAATTTTAACTGTGTAGCGGTATTCCTGCGAAAATAGCAAGGTGTGGGATAGGAATCCACACGCTCCAGGAATGGTCGCCATTGGCCCTTCGGGAAGAGCTCAACCAGGGCTGGATAATAAGCAGGCCTTGGCGCTACAGCAATCCATTGTTGCTCGCGGGCACGCCCATCAAAAACACTGCAAAGTAAATGCGATGTAGATTTAAAGAGTTCTAAAATTGAGAAGTTTGCACAGACAGAAACGGCTTGCACCTTGACCCCATTAATTCCTCGTTGCATCCAGGCGTTGAATCAGGGAGCAAGTGAGCTGCTCTGTAATGCACAAAGCAAGAACTCGGCACTCGAGAAGATTCAGTGACACCCCCACATCTTCGTCTTCCTTCTGAAGTGTCTGCCACACCCGAAAAATGTCTGTACAGTTTATTACGCGAAACTTCTGTTCCATTGCCAGCAGTTCGGTCCGCCAAGTCAAGCACAGAGACGCCGGAACGCGGGCGGTGGTTTGCTGGGGTTGGGACCCACGAGAAGTCCACCAGCAACAGGATCTGAACTCGCAGCTTTATGCAGCTACGTAGTGGTACTGCAGGTGCTCAGTGCTCACCGTCGACCCAAGCTCGCAACCTTGATGACGCATCTCCGCAGACAGAAACTCCTTCATTAGATTTCGTCCTCGAGAGGCAGAAACCCCTCCATTAACATATATTTCATCCCAATGAGCTAACTTATGACAGCCTTGTTTTTGGAGCCAGAGCCACACGCCGTCACGCCCCTGTAGCCACCTTGTTCGTTTCAAGTTGCCCTCACATCGTCTTCGAAATAGCACTCGGGAATCCAGAAAAGGAACAGTATCGAAGCAGAAGTCAACAATCGGTAAGAAGAGTTGGATGTCAAACACTATTCCAGCTCCCCAGATTGGATGCTCGGCAATGCACAGGTGTACCACGTGAAGCACCCCTTGGAGTCTTGAACACTTACGAAGCAACTTCAGGAGAGAATCTTTACCGCCGAATAACACCTTTGAATTATGACTGAAATAATTTTAGTAGAACCACCCATCAGCAACCACAGCCCCATCAGCAACCAATTGATGGGGGCTGAAATTCAAGAGAGGCTGGGATTCATTTCCAGACATGAGTTCTTGATTTCTGTCCATCTTTTCATGACACATCTGCTTGGTTTAAAGTGCCAAAGTGAACATGAAGTAGTCTCTTAAATGAGCAGTTTTGGAATAGTTTACACATTGGACATGGGGTCAGACCAACTTTGGCCTTCCAAAATTCATAGTAATTTCAGTTCAAGCAATAAAATTATCAAATTTTAGCGACCCCCCTCATTTGTATCTCTATACTTGTGGAAATATTTCCTTCATTACTATACTCCACATCATGTCCACAATTGCTTATTCAATCGGTTATGGGTGGTTCTACCATATACATATATCGAAGATGACGTTTAGGTTGATTCATTTTCATTGTTTTTGCATTTTTTTCCAAATTTAACATGTACCAAAATGTACCAAATCATGTACTCTATTTCAATATAACATGGAACATAATAATAGATATTTCAACCTAACATAAGTCTACAAGTTCTAATACATCATACCATGTATGGTTGTACAATCAAATACAAGAACCTTATGAATTTTCTCTTAATTGTGACTGCACCTCAACATCCTTTTTCCTTGGCCCCATGGATCCATTGTGCAACATCTCATCATAAAATTTTGCAAATATGTCACTCCCCTTATCCTATGGGTTTACATAAATTCTCATTAACTACTTTAGCTCACACCAACTAATTTAGCCACCTAAATGAAAACTTGATTCCAAGTTTGGCAACCACAAGGAGGGGAGTAAGGGCTTCCATCTTAACGGAACCATAACTCTACTCTGCTTTTTCTACTTGCACTTCACTTTAAAAAAAAATTCCTCTCAATTCTTCTCATTTGAACTCCTTTTGTAAGGTACAAGTGGGGTGATAGAAGGGGAAGTAGGGCACTTATATCTCCCTTGTACTGGAGCTCACCCTAGCTCACAAACCCATCACTAATTATAGTAAGTTCTCATCATTCTTCTTCATCAATTTGTTTGTGGATTTTGGTTTTAGATAGTTTAAAATCAAATTGTTATAGAAATTTATTACATTTTTTTCCCAACAAATTTCACTTTTAAAATGTGAACTAGAACTTTAAGCAACAAAGAAAGATCTCTCATAGTTGAAATACAACAAAAAAGAATCAAATGTAAGGACATTGCAGAA
Source organism: Climacium dendroides (assembly GCA_950106755.1). Lineage (NCBI taxonomy): Eukaryota > Viridiplantae > Streptophyta > Bryopsida > Hypnales > Climaciaceae > Climacium > Climacium dendroides. Next base: position 39,766,465 of record OX467084.1, read on the forward strand.
TTACTAAAAATGTCAAGATTAATAGTATCTACTATTCTCACAAAATAGAAAACATAAAATTGTTTAGAAACTAAGAAACCAAGTCAATGACCTCTGAAATTATCTACACGTATATAACAAGTCAATGACCTCTGAAATTATCGTACACATATATAACAAGATTTGACTCACATGGTCAATCACAACCACCAACAAACTCTCACCATGCTTTTAGATAATTTCCAAATCCATCAAAATACTATGCAAAAGTATGTCCACAAGTTGAGTTTTGAAAATAATATAGCAAAAAAGAAACCTCATCTCAATGTTAACCAATGTTAACCAATAGACAAAGAGATTGATATTTTTTTTAAAAAGCATCCATAAAATAATTGTAAAAACTCATTGCAAATATGCCCAATCAAATACAAGCTATGATTTTAGCAAAAAAGTAGAAATACTAAATTGTAGGTAGTGTATAAATCACATTTGATCTCACATGTATATATTTGTGTAATACTCTAATACTCTATTTTGTGATTCCAATGCAAAATAGTCGGTGTACTATACTATAGCTATGCCAATGTAAGGTTAATAATCTATCTATACGATAAACTCTACACAGACTGAGGAGTTTGGGAACTTGACGACGAAATATCGCGTTTTCTCTTTAATGCACCTTTGCGGTCTGCTCTCTCATCAGCAGTGGAACCCTCATGAGGGTTGCAAGAGGGATTAAATGTCAGGGCTTCCAACTCCCTTTTACTTTTCTCAATAGCACTTCTCTTCGCTTGCTGTCAAGACATTCGCTTTTGTGAGTACAGCGCAGATATATGAGCAATATATTCTTCTCAGGACAACCAAGACCAAGAGCTACTGAGACAAACGACAAGCCAAGTAGGATGGTGGAATAGCAGATCATCCAACTCAATGCGCCTCCCGACAGGCACAAACATGATGGGCATCTGGCGTTTGATATACGCCACAGAACAACCAGCATAGGTATTTGATAACTGAAATTACCAGGCTTTTCTCAAATTGTTGGACCCGCTTGCGACAAACGCTAATTTCCATCTGCAAGGATATTTGTCGAGCACGTACACTGACATTCTCCTGCTGTAAAACCTCCTGTTGTCGGGAACGAACTGCTTGTGGTTGCCAGGTCTGTAATGATGTCAACAAACGGCTGGAACACAGCGAAAGAACTTCAAAACCATTTCCCCTAAGTGTGTTCAATTAGGGCATACTCAGGCATTCAGTTGAACTATGCAAGAAATTTCCAGAACCTTAGTGCATTTCGCAACCCAAAGCTGTGTGACAGTGGATGCCTGATTTCTTCATGAGAACAAGGATTCCTCTAAAAAGTCGACAAGAAGATGAACGCACCACGCTAGCTCAAAACGTTTCAGCTCCGCCACAGACGCCGCGAGCTTGTTGCGTTCCACTTCGCTGGCTAATTGATATTGTCGAGCTTCCCATCGCAGCAAAGCACCCCGACTTTCTACATTGAGAACGCGCCGCTTGTGTGCTGCCATTTTTGCTGCCCTTACTTTCTCGAACCTGAGTAAACAGCACATGTTCTCGACATAATTAAGTGCAATAGCAACATGCATAACAAATGCATTCCTCACCTATCATTGACCCCTTCTGTTTTCAGATCGTTGATTGTAAGACTGGCATCAAACAAAAAAATCTCAAACTACCACACCTCAGTGTAGGCTTGGAAAGAGTCTTTACTTGTTAATATTAAACATGATGTACTCCAGAGTTTTGGCTAAAGCCATCTCATCAACCGCCTATACAAGATTTTAATTTTCTTCCCAAACATAGAGAATATTGCATCGTTGCGATGAATTTGAATCTTCATCAGAATTTCGTCAGATTCCAAACCTTCATTCATCTAATACACTTCTGGATATCATGGAAGTGCTAATTTCAAGGACCTAACCTGAAAAATGCGTTCGTCATTAACAAAACCGTGTGACATATTTCCCTTCTAGCCTCATTTAGCACAAAATTCTTGTGAACATCTGTGTTACTAGGAAACCAAATATTCTCGTTCTCAAAAAATTCAGTTGAGATTTCGATTACCTAACACTGCGTTTTACCCGATTCTGTTTATACAGACTCTGTTTCTAAGCTGTCAGTTACAGATACAAAGATTGAAAGAGGTTATAAACTGTTCAAATTGATTCTGAGTTAGGAAAGGAGAATAAGAATACTCAGACTTCCAGTGACCTAAATGTACATCCAAAAGAAAAAGCCTACGGAAAAAACCTAATCAAGGCATCATGTGACCTTAAAGACTCTGTTCTTAAGCTGAAAGTTCACGTTCAAAGGTGGGAAACGGTTTACAAAAGTCCAAATTGTTGATGAATTAGGAACCAGCGAATAAGAATATTCCGTTTTCCCGTCACACCGCAAATGAAAAACGCAACACATGCACAGAGAGAAAAACCTAACAAAGACATGTCATCCAACAGTGTAAATGTGACCAAAAACATTCTAACATCAAAGCACCAAAGGAGAGAAATCCACCTTACTCTATAGAAAGCCCTAAAACTCTTGATCTCGCTATCTTTCCCTGTCCCCATAACAAAAACCCCGCGGAGCTCTACTTGGTCGCGCTCCCACAGAGATCGCCAAATTTGCTCCTCCGAAGAAATCCGTCTAATCCGACGACACACGAAAGCTAAAGTGCACATATCTCGATAATCCAGCACCTGGTTCTCGACTCCCAACCCTAAAATCTTTGTCCAGAGCTCGTCCGGTAGCAGGCCCATCGTGAAGAGTTATTAGAAAACTGTGCGTGTATAAGGAATTCTCTACAAACAATGCTGTAAGTTCATAAGCTTCACAAGTCTATGCAATAGAAGATTGCTAGAGACAGTGCCATCTGTGAAGCTGCGCTGCGTGTCGAAGAAGCACGACAAGGAAGGAAGACAATGACAATTCCACGTAGAACGGTCATCGTATTCACACCGCAATGTTTGAAGCCCTACTAGTTTTTGAATTTTTTTACATATTTTGGTTTATAAATTTGCAAAAATATATTATTTTTTTTTAAATTTCATGAGATTGGTCGTACAATTTATTTTTTTAAAGATTGAATCATTATAATTTTGGATGGATGAGAAGTTATTTAGGTGCAACATCATCTAAAGCAACATTACATAACATTGTAACATTGTATAACCAAGCAATACTTCTCCCTATGTTGGGATGGTATCATGTTTTGCTAGATATATGGGAAGAACTTACATATCACTTAATTCAAAGATTCTGGTTGGCTAGGGAGATATATAAAAAAATTGAATATTTTTTTAAGGATGCAAAAAGATTCCAACTTCATTGGTAGATAATATTATGCATTCAAAATAGGATCTTTGGAGTGTAAAGGTTTTTGAAATCCTAAGAGTATATCTAATCTTAAAGAATTGATTTCAACAAGAATTGATTCATTTTTGCCAAAAGAGGTAATACAATTGGTTGGATCCTCTTGAAAAATAATACAAAAATTGAAATTAAATAGAAAGTGTCAAAATCCAACAAATACCATACTTATAATATTACAAGGTTAATTCTATATAGACATCTCTTTAACCATGTCATCATATTTCAAAATCCAGCCTTCACCTTCCATGCTTTATTATGTTGTCATATATATAATTATATGACTAGTTTTCTTTTGCCACTTTTTAGAGATGATCTCACAATTCTTTTACAAATAAGTCATAAATTTTCTATATATAAGTCGTAAAAAATTGAGATTTTTTTTGTGAAGATTGAAATTATTATTAATTTTTGAAGAAAAAGTGAAGAAATTTTATACCAAGTTAAGAGATGTTTTAATGATCAATTGTTTTTCATCAATTATATATCATATTGTAGAACATTATAATGTAAGTCAAAATTTGGCATCATTTATGCTTAGACATGTCGTTATAGACCTTCAACTACAATAAATAGCCATTTTTAAGAATATTTTTGTAATTTTTAAGCCAAATAGAAATAGTCTTAGGAAGTTTTATTTTATTAGCTTTCAAAATGCTCAAAAGTAAAAAATATCATTAAGAATGTCAAAATGGCATGTTTCAAGAACAAGAAGTGAACAATATTAATATAATTACTAGAAAAAAAATTATTGCAACAACATACAAAAGCTAAAGAATATAATATGCAACTTATTTTTTAAACAAGAATTTGTGTAAAATGAAGTATAATTGATATAAATTAAAATACATGCAATAATGTGAAAATTAAATATCATTTTTAGATGAACATAAAATTCTAGATAAAGGTCTATATTTTTTGGATCTTCATGGCTTCCAAAGAAGGCTCATAGCACTAATAAATACTCTCCAAAATCTTTGTGAAAAAATTTGTGAACTTTTTCAATTTGAGTTCATATAAGTATGTACCTATTATGAAAAGACAAAATTGTTGTTCACGGGATAGCTCAAATTCCATTCTATTGTACATTTCACAATTCATCTTTTCCACTGCATGACAATTCAAAGTGGTATACTTGGTATCAAGCCAACTACAATAGTTGACCCCTTTTTGATCAAGCACCTATTTTTGCAAATTAGGTTGCTTTATTTTTGATCAATTGTGGTTTAGGTGACAACTCACAAAGAGTAGGAGAAATACAAATGTTGAGGGGATGTACATTGAAAAGCATACAATGATCACAAGATGTACATTGGAAGTCACAATTATCACTTACATTGAAGCATTGCCAACTTTGTAATGAGAATATGGTTGGAAATAGGGTGACCTATATAACAAGAATAGGTTGAACAAAATCATCATAAAAAAATTTATAGTAATTTTGTTTTGAGGAAATAAATGTAAAAAAATATAAAATATTCTAAAATCTATTTTTCTAAATGAAAATTTTTTCCCCCTTACCATACCCATACAACAAATATGTTGAATTGCTCAAGTGATTGGAAAAGGGGTCGTCTACTTTAGGCATGTGTATGATATTGAAGGAGTTCAACCCTACTTTTACAGCAAAAATTTGAGCTCGTGGGGTGTGCACAATCAAGTAGTTCCCAACATTACATATCCTCACAGATTCATTAGAAGTAGTCACACCTCCTTTTAAAAGCAAATTTCCTTGAAGAATGCAAATATGGTGAGAGAAAAGAGGAGCCAATGGCGAATTGTTGTGCATGAAGGTGTAATACACCTTAAGAACATGAGCAATATGGAAAATTTTCTCAAAGATCGAGATTCACTATTGTACACAAAGCGATATGTAGGTGGCATAGGCAATGGTAAATTCAAACAAAACTTTAATAAAAGTAAACAATGGAGCATTGCACTATGATGAAAGTAAGCTACATAAGAGTGAAAAATCCTCCAAAAGAATTTTCTTCAACCCATTTCTACACCTTCAAAAGAGAAGAATGGCACTTCAAAAACCTTGTTTGAAGATGGACAGTGCACTATGTGTGGAAATTATTCATCAAAAACTAATAATGACAACATGTTTCAATATACTAACCCTAAAACATTTATTCTGGAATAAAAAGCAAGTAGAGTCCTTACCTTAGCCAACCAAGTATACAACTATGTTACTATGGAGCTAAATTGGCATTATTCTAGTACTTGGTTGTAAAGTAGAACTACCGAATACCATCCACCCAATTCCACCATCCAATTAGAGCTATCAATGGTTTTGTTATCCTTTCAATTTTGAACTTACTTCTACTTAACAATTTATTTATGAGTAAAAATCAAGTGCTTTTTGGTTGATTTTTTAATCTTAAATTAGCGGTAGGCGCTTGCTATGCTATGCATTCACCATTAGAATTTCATTAAAAATTTTATGTATTAAATAGAATGCAGAGCAAGAATTTCAATAAATCTTCAGATAAAAATTACTAAAATCTTCATGTAATTTTTTCAATAAATAAGCATGTACTGAAATAAACAATATAAATTTTATGAATGATGAATGATATATGGTAAAAGATACACATACATTAGAATGCATTAGAAATTTGACTCAATTGTTACAAACAATGGCAACCCAAATAGAAGAATTTAAAGGAAGAACTTGTAAATCTCAAAAGCTTTGTGAACAATTCAATTCAAAGCTCACAAAAGTACAAAATCATAGAAATGCAAAAGAAGTATAAAGCCAAGAAAGGCAATGGAAATTCTACCTTTATAATATCACCATATTGATTCTTTTTAATATCACCTCAATTGCAACGAATATATTATTTTTATAATATCACCCTTTGTAAAAAGTAATATTACAAAGGTGATTGTGAACTGCTACTTTAATTCAATAATATCACATTGTATGAAAATATGATTTCTATGTATGCATGATTGAAAATATTTTTATAAAATGATTAAAATAATTATTTTAAAAACTTATCCAAATCATTATCATGCATTCTATTCAAATATATCAAAATTTACTAATATGTGATACAATGAATGCATAGCATAGCAAACAGGAGCCCTTTGGGAGTCGTCTACGTACACAGATTTGTCCTATTAGCAAGGGTGAAAAATTAATGTCACCTACAAAATTCTCGAATTCATTGGAGGTGACACTAAGTTCACACCCTATTCTAGAATTAATTCTGCAATTCTGAAGAAAATTGAATTCATTGGAAGCAAGTGACACTAACTTTCCCATTGCATTCACTGTGCATAGAATATTTTAAGAGAAGAACCCTTTGTACAACTTCTTATTGAGATGCTCATAACATTTTTGAATTGCCTGCTATAGGATTCTTTGCTTGATGCATCTTGTGGTCCTAACTTTAAATAAACTACGTAGTCTCTCCAATGTTTGATTCCCACACCCTTGGGTGGCTGTCTGTGATGTCCATCTTCATCAAGCGAACATCAATCCCTTCGCGCACGGGACCTCATCGGCCATTGGCAAATGCTCTTAAAGAATGACTTCAACTTGCCACTGCCACAGACTTGAATGTCATCAATCTTTTGGTCAATTCGGCCCAGGGGGTTGAGGTGAGAAGTCATCAATCAGCTCTGCATGCCACCTAAAGCAAGAAGTACCGAATGAACAGAGCTCTAAAAATACATGCCCTCACCCAACACCACATCCACGTCTTTGCACTCGTCACCATAAACTACATAAGTTCGTGGTCATCGGTGTTGCATCTTCAAAATTCCGATATTCCATAAAGCTCGCAGCTCACTGCTCACGTCGATGGTGTTTGGACTTCTGTTTGGGCAACTGCAAAGTCTAATGTAGGATGCTGATAGCATGTCAGGTGGATGATCCAGCAACACAGATATTGAGCCATGTCTATGACTTTCGCAATTCCCTGTCAAGACAACAGTTGGTCCCCAGCTTGACACCGGTCAGATGAGAATGAACATAGAGAAGAAACAAATTGATCACCTCAAACCATTCTGCTACCTACCCATGTGTTTTAGCAAAGTATCGTTAAGCACAGAAAACAAATAAAAACGAAAAGAACAGCGAGAACATCATAGTAAAATTAGTAGTGGAATTCACGAACTAATTTACCTGGTTGGCAAGAGAGAGGCAGCAACCCTCTTTTAATATCAGGAGCCCCGAGGACAGTGAAATTTTCAGAGGCAGTCACCTCATCTTTCGATGGGCTCGTCTTCGGAATCAGTCTTGCTATAAGGCGAACTTGAGCCATTTGCACTATGTCCACTTCCATTCACAGTTGTCACTTGTTTCAATAACCCTGCACCGCCCATATTGGCTACCAAGCTTTCCAGTCCCTCCCTCGTGATATCGCCGGAAATATTCCTCTCACTAAACATTCCTGGAGACACTTCATCTTCTCCCTTCCGCTCCTGACTAAATGGGTAACCGATCACAGACAATCTGCGTAGAACCACTTCCGCTAGGAATACTCTTTACATAGGCTTGTCACCACGGATGAGTTCTTCGTCAATGCAACGAGAATCATAAGCCATAAGATCACCATCGGGACCCTTGAAAGCAATCATCGTGTCCCTGAAATTCAAAGATGCCTGCTCCTCCCGTCCACCAGATGTCAAGATTCCAGTAGAATCATTCGAATTCTTTCCCCTGAAAGAAGCTAATTCCACTGCACGAGAGGGTGGGATGCCAGCACCCTCGTGCTCCACACCATAACCCACGGTTTCTCCAACTGAGCGTTCCTTGAGATCGAGAGGAAGCACATCATGGGACAGACATCCCTGCTGACGGTGATCACCGTTTTGAGAAACAGAAGCATTTGCAACGACATCGTCATTCCTCTCGGTCTTGGCAAAATCACTTCGCTTGGTCCCTTCCATATTCTGCACACCGTTGGGTATCTTAATACCCTGCAAAGATCTAGGACCGACAAGGTCGGGCCGTTGGTAACTCCCACGATACCTCAAATTGCAGTTCTTGAAAAACTGGTCAATCTCAGTACAAACGTCTGCCTCACTAGCATGAAGAATGCCTCGTAGTGTTCGAGCTCCGAGAACAAATGCCCTCCGAATTCTCGCACAATTACCTGATATCGCACCGTACCCCTAGGTCAGTTTCAACACGTACCCCCGTCACTTGTGTGTGTCGAAATGGTTTAATATTGAACTTCAGACAATTCATGTCAAATTTTCATTATCAAATTATTCGGGAATTTTCGATCATAGCGTTCTAGATTTCAAAATGAACGAAAGACCTTCAAATAAAATTTTCTTTGTTTTTCGTTTATTGGTTCGCAAATTTATAAAAATTTTGGACATGCTTCAATTTTGTTGGTTACTTACGAAACTAATCCGGGTTAGGGTAGGGGTCGCAATAATCCAAACAACAAAAGAAACGTTCCTGTCCAAATGGAAGACAAACACTCGTCACAGCTGATGCTTGAAAGGTGCTTTGAGATGGGAAGAATACAACGCAAACTAGGAGTAACTATATTAAGCGTAAGCGGCCATTAAAATGATTTAAAACCAACAGAACAGTTTGCTTGGCGAAGTACCTTGGTTGACACTTCGGCCGAGATTGTTTGTGCTGCGCAATGGGTCGATTATGTTCAGGGACTTCACAGGAAACTTGGTTGGTTTCGAGATTTGATCGACTGGCGTTAAGCCATCAAGGAACGCCCTGGTGAACAAAAACTCTCCTCCTTCCCTCCCACGTGACAAGGCTGCAAGAAATCCATCCCTCCATTTTCAGGAAACTTCATGACATGAAGTAGAACAGGTTTCCGGCTGCAGTCAAACCAAGGAAGTCGGGAAAAAACACCCTGAAGTTCCCACATAATTTAGGCCCACAAGCGCACTTGCAAGGTTAATTTCGTTCATTTCCTCCATAGAAAACGTCTCCAGAAGTGGGTTTGCAATTGACATAAGATTAAGATTCGAGGTATACAAGAATTAAAACACTAAGGGCCGGGTTGCAAGACTTACCGAGCCTCCGGAAGTCCTCTCCGAAGATGGATTGTCTCTCAGTCTCCTCAGAGAATGAGGCGAGGAGGATGGGACCCGATAAGCTGACACAGTAGTTGTCCCAATCGAAACTGCTGAAAAACTCCAAGAACAAGTAAAGTACCTGACACATCAACACCCCTTGATGAATATGACGACCCCTTGACCCCCCAACTGCCCAAGCTGAAGGCAGGAAGTTCAGATTCGATTCAAAAGGTATTTCTAGAATTCATAATAGGCGTGATTTCTCGTTTCTATTGGGGATATGTTACCACAAAGAGGGACGAAATGACACCAGCAGGATAGAGTGACCAAATAACCCAACTAATCCCCCTCCAATTTCAAACCTTATCATAGTGAGGGTAATTTTATCCCTCTTAATGTTAAGAGAGGTAGTTACCCTTGGTGTGACTGTATCCTCGTGGTTTAATAATTGGGATTTGAGCACTAATACAATCTGGACATTTGAAATACATAGCATTCGTCGAATAAAATTAACAACTCCAAGTTACAGCGCACCTGCAATGGTGCCCGCAGTGACGCATGGAAGAGATGGAAAATGTAAAGCACCAAGGTCTCCAAAGCGTACGTCGACATCAGATTGCAATTGGCACCCAGCAAACGGCTCTCATAGTAGCACCAGGCTTTCACAAGGATAATGCTGCGTTTGAATAGGTGGTCCTCCCCAATCAATCTGTCAACCTTCACCAGTTTTCTACGTTTGTCAGCCTAAATGGGAACAGTACAGACATAAGAACATTAAGTGATCCTTCTGCAATCAAATACAAACAAATTTTCCAAGTCAAAGCATAATAAGCTCGACGATGAAGTAAATCATATCACGAGGTCATACAAAGACTACTCTTGACGGATACGTAAACTTGTGCGGAGAATAGTATAGTGAAAGACTAGCTAAATCCAGCCTTACGAGACACCAATGACTGGAAACAAAGCATAATTTTGTCAAGAGAAAAGTGAGAAGAGTAAGACGAGGTGAATAGGACGTTAAAAAGCACCTCCTCCAGGAAACGGAGAGTGTCCACTCCACCCAGTTTATCGAACGAAATATCCACCAAGAGCTTCTCCACGTAAACTTTTAATAGTTTGACCTGAAACAGATCACCAGCGCCAGCACCTTTAGACCACGGCTACGCAAATTCTGCAATTACGATCACTAACAACTAATTTCCATTGCAGAGGGAGCAACCAAAATTCCAAAATCCGCAATGGAAACTCCAAATCCCAGTCTACAATCTTAAGCAATACGTACATGTTGAATTAGGGGATGATGTCGAGGATTAGAGGATGCAAACCCTTCTCAACAGACAATATCGAAACCCTAAACCCTAAAATTTGAACCACCATAACTTTTGCAAGTGGTATTCGAAGTAACACATTCTTTACGTGCGCTGGAATCCTCTAACACTTACTAACGAGAACATATAGAATTTAGAACAGATCAATAATTGGAACAATACTCAGTGTTAACGGTGGCGATTATGAGTGCCTCTACTTTAGTAATAAGAGCTAGAGCTAAACTACATGACCACTTTCATAAATGCGTTTCCCGGTACTCGACCATTTTCAAAGTCCAGCACCACTCAAAAGTCGCGGCAATCGAAAGATTACAATTACACAACACCGTTCGAATACCAAAGCTGGTTCGTCAGGCACACACCTCAGCTGAAATGAGCTGCACTTGGGTAATCCGGTATTCAGATTTAGGATTGTCAATCTCCTTCTGCAGAACATCGTGCACGACTTCGATCCATGTCAACTTGGACTCCAGATTAGGGCTAACTACTGTCAGATCGATGTCGCCATCAGGTAAGTATGTTTTCAGTGGTACCGACCCGAACTTCACGACCTGCGTGTCCATCAAAACTCATCCACGGTTCAGAGACAAAGTAAAGTGACCAAAGCAGAAGCACGATTGCCGCGGAATTCAGTTTAAATCGCTAAATAAATGGCACTCCGTCTCCCAACCTGGCAATTGACGCATGACTGAATGAGCTTGGTGATGTAGTCAACAACGGCCTGTCGCCGAAACTCCGACTCCGTATTAGGTTGAATGGCAGTGATCAGCTCGGCGACCCGCGGCTCCGTCCTCGTCCACCATTTCTCCCCTTTGCCGCGAAATGCGTCGAACGCCGCGCGAAACGAATGTGCACCTTCGACAGAAAGGCCACTCGCCAACCCTGGCCACCAGCGTTCGGAATCGCCCATGCAATCCCCCTTCCAAACACACAAACACACTTCGCCCGCCCTTCCTTTCCTCTCAAATACTTAAACAACCCCACTCTCCAAGGCACAACGCTCAACGCGCGAAATCTCAAACCCTAAACGACCGCACGCATACACAGACACAAACACGGCTTGTGATCACGCAAACAAGAAATCAGGGCTTGAGAAAGCAATCGAACAGCGGGAATGGGGGTTGGGCTGGGAAAGTGAAAGTTGTTGGCGAAAAAGTAAAAAGTCAAGGAAGTGGGATTCTGTTTAATTAGGGTGGCAATTTCCCCTAACGGAATATTGCAACATAAGCTTAGAAGTTAGAATCCGGTACACGGATATGGTTATTTAGTATGTGTGAATAATTGGTTAGTATGAAAATTAGTATTAATCTAATCAGGCCATAGGTGTAAATCACAAACTAGCTACAATGCCACCATTCAAACTAAAATACAGTAGTATGTCCTTGTGATAAATAGTTTAGGCCATAGTAAATAACTTTTTTGTTTAGTGACTTGAAGGGTTAGTTTTTGTATTCTATAAAGACATGTCATAATGTTTATGGATGGATTATAAAAAAATGAATGAATGACTTAATTTTGAAAAGTCCCTTGTCAAAGACAATTCATGGAACTTCTAGATCCATGGAATTCTCACCCTTAATTCTTGATAACCTCCTATGAGATTATTCCTACTATTATTTCTAGTGATTGATCATAAGAGAGTAGTTATAAGTGAGCCAAGAGTCATTGACATCAAGGGTAGTAAGTTTCAATATAATTAATTGACTAAAATAAATTTTTAAGTAATGAATGGTTAAGCAAGTCAAAGTATTCTCCACAATAAATGGATAGATGCATAGTGTTCATCAATTTTGGAGATCTTAATGATAAGTATTAAATATCAACAATCCATTTGTGTATTAAGAACATTAATCATCAAATACTCTCTATTAAAAGATGAATTTTTTAACCCCTAAAGTTGTTAGGCCTTTCTTCCATTAAAAACCACTCAAAATTGTCATTTCTTTAGCAAAGAGCAAAAGAAAAATTTAATATTTTTTTGTGTATTTAACCATACGATCTTGTACTAGACTAGTATAAGAATGTGTGGAAGAAATTTCAAAATTTGACCATGTAGGTTGCAAGATATTTGTATTTAAAGTGAAAGAAACAAGTTTTTTTTGCACCTTATTTGACTACACTTTTTGGCTTTGAATCTTCATAATTTATAATTTTTGCTCTCTTGATTTTGAATATCTATTTTTATATGATAAATAATTGAGTTGAGAATCTAGGATAACAAACTCAAAAAACATACACTTGATTTTTATTCATTACAAAATTGTTAAGTAGAAATAGATTCAAAATTGAAAAAAAATTCGATTGTTAAGAACTTTAAGACGAAATTGAAATACACTAGTCTCAATGGTGAGGTTGTTTTAGCAAATCACAACTAGCATGGTTTATTGGTGCTTTGCAATTATTGTGCAAGATTTTGAATTAGTCCATATAGGGATGGGAAAAGAAGAAAACTTTGGAAAAATTGAAAATGTGATTTATTGATTCTACTTATAGTATAATTTACTTTGCCAAAAAATCTCAAAAAGCTACATCTACGTTTTTACAAGGAACTATTAGAGGATAGATAGTATGTAATAATGCCTTTTTTAATCATTCTAACTAAGAATATCTACATATATACATAATATATGAATTCAAATCATACTACTAAAATCACAAGGTCTTCTGTAATATCACATTTTTACACTGTATGATATTACAAAGATTCAATCCCTCTATAACATCACAATTTCACACAATGTGATATTATAGAATTCCAACGGTCATTTCACCTCTGTAATATCACACAGTGTTAAAATATGATATTATAGAGATATTGTGATATTATAGAGGATTCATATTTCTTGGCTTCACACTTTATTTTACTTCCACAATTCTATGATTTGAATGTTGAAGCTTTGAATGTTCTCATTTCTAATGTTCTTTTCTTACTACCAAATGATTTGAAGCTTTGTTAGATCGAAGAAATTTTGAATTCTGCAACAAAGTATTTACGAAGTCTTTATATTTTGACAAATTTGCATTTCAATTCTTCAATTTTGATCACCATTGTTTGTGAGTAAAGAAATTTATCAAGTGATGGTGTTCTTGAGCTTAACAATATTTCTAAGGTAATTTCTTTACATTTGTTTTGAATAAACTTGAATTCATGTATAGAATGGTGATTTGAACATTGAGTTTCATTTGAACAATTTGAGTGTAATTTGAGCTTCAATTTAATCTAATTTCAAGAGATTGATGTAATTAAAGCCAAATTGGAGCCAAATTGATGAAATTAATATAGTTAATGCGTAGCAAAGCAAGCACCAACCGCTAGTCATCATACTACTAAAATCATAAGTTCCTCTGTAATATCACAAATGCTACCATTAATACTAGGGGCTTGTGCTTGCTACACTACACATTCATTGTATCACATATTAGTAAAAATTTTGATATGTTTGAATAGAATGCATGATAATGATTTCGATAAGTCTTTAAAATAATTATTTTAATTTATTCTTAAATGTAAAAGAAAATGAGGCTCAAGCCTTCTTTACACATTACTAAGGTTGACATTTAAAATAAGTATAGCCAAAGAGACACTTTTCATTTTTGACATCTAAAAAATGCACTCAAATGCAAACCTTTATGATTCAAAATCACCACAAAATTTTTATGACATACTAATGAGTAGTGAAGAATTATTTGAAGCAACTAATAGAGATTGAGCCATTTTGTGCTTTGAGGTTGTTAATATAAAATAAGGTCACATCAAAAGTCCCTACACAATGATTTTGGTTAATATTTTTGTTGGTTTGTAATTGAACTTCATTATGTAAATGTTTAAATAACAATAGGATTAGAATTGTAGTAATATTGTATTTGTATAATTTTAGCAATAAAATGATACCACAAAAATACTGGTAATATTGCATGATGACATTCTAGTACAAACTTATGATAACATTGGAACTATTGAAAATCAAAGTAGAGGGATTTTTGTGATGGTGAGTCTTATTAGTGTTTTAAACAGGGGTTCATACATTTTCAGCTTTATAAATTGAATTTTTAAATTCTTGAGCATAGAAAAATTATGAAACAACTTGAATGAGATTTCTCCTGGGTTCTTTGATGTTCTTTTAAAAAGAAATTCCCATTCAACTAGTAGTATTGTGTGACCAAAAATAGTGACATTTTTTTGTGTTCATACTATAGAAGTTGGCGAGTAATTTTTTTCCTTGTAAAATCACCCATAGTGAAAATACCATAAACCTTCAAAACCATTGTGCTTAGCATTGGATTTTGCCCCAAAATAAGACTTGATAAATGTTAGATATAGAAACATTCTATAAGATTCCTTTTTAGCATGCCAATTTTTTTTTTAAATCCCAAATTTTTGAGCAAATTTAAAACCTGCCCTCCAGGTACGGTAAGTGATGTGCAAATTATTTTTTACGGCAATGTTAAAAAACTGACCTAAAGTAGACCGAAAAAAATAGAAAGCACTACTAGAGGCTGACATCCCTAAATTAGTGTGAACTTTCTTTCTTCGTCCACAACCAAACTCCAAACCCTAAAACCCTTCGCAGCTTCACGTTGCGAAGAGCTATCGATCACGTCTTCTCGCTCGTGCTCTCGTCGGTTTTTCGACACCCCGTTTCTCTCTTACGCTTCCTTCTTTCCTTTATGGCGTCCATTCTGCGCAGCTTTTGATACAGACATCTTCAGGTGGATGCCATCGGATAAATCTCGACTCCCGTTTTTATCGACTTTGCCGGGGGTGATCCACAATGTGGGAAGCTGTGATCCTGACGGTTGCAGCTTCAGCTGGGAACAATGTTGGCAAAGTGCTGCAGAAAGAAGGCACCAAAGGCTTGCCTCAATTGTGTCTGGATCTTAAGGTACTTCACCGTCACTACTCTCCAGAAGATTGTCATTTGAACTCAATCTCCGGGTGTTGTTTTTTGCCACCTTCGAGTCAGTTTTCTCTCACAAAGGGTCAAAAGAAACCCTAAAATAATTTGAAAATTAGAAATGCACTCGGGGGCGAGTTGAGCAGGTTGAAGTCGGTGCCGTGATTGTGGTGAAAAATGGACATGTGTTGAAAGGTGCTGCAGCTTCTCATGAGGGGTTGTTTAAAATCTAGCATCTCATGATGGCTATGCCCCGCTTGCGAAGGCTTCTAATGCAGGCCTAGGCGCAGATCTAGGGCAACTAGGGCGACTAGGGCAACTGTGGCTAGCTTTTGACAGGGTTGATGGAGACTGTCCTGATTACAAATCGAATTACAGAGAAGCTTGCTGAAATTTTGCACATAACACGGGGTTGTATATAATGCCACATTGAGCAAGCCCATGCACTCTCCTCATAAAGCCCTCCTGCAACTTTTGTTTGCCTGGGTTGCTGCTTCACCACTCCCTGATGTCTGTAATCTGTATGCCTTGGGTTTCTAAATAATAACTATGACATAGTTTGGATTTTCGACAAGTATGGAACAGTGATGATAGTAGTACGAGTGTGCAGGATAGTTCAGAATGTCGTTTTCAGAGGTTAAAGTGTACCATCAACTTGCAATGACAACAGAAACTTCGTTTGGATCCAGGTGATACAAAAGTATGGGAGCAGCCGAACATGGATAATCGGCGTGGCAGTGGATGTTCTAGGGGCCCTTCTGATGCTGAAGGCCGTTTCTCAGGCACCTGTGAGTGAGTGTTGTTTCCAAGATGTCCCTTGTGCATTTTGCAAACATTATTGTGGGACCCATCATGTGTCAATTAAGCGATGATACGAAGTAGTGACTGTGCAAGAATATGGCATTTTGATTGTGTTTAGTCTTGACTTTACGTTGAGCTGCTATTAATGAATACTTTTTTCTTTTGGCACAGGTATCTGTGGTCCAGCCAGTGTCGGGCTGTGGACTTGCAGTGCTTGCCGTGTTCTCCCATTTCTACCTGCATGAAGTAATGCATGGACTAGATTGGATCGGTGTTATTATGGCCAGTTTGGGAACCATAGGTATTGTGCGTTTCATTCCAAACAGGGTACTATGCTATTATGTTGTCTTCTAATATGCTCTAATGTGGTTCAAGTGATGGATGTGCTTAGTGTTTGTTAAGAATGCAGACACCAGTCTGTTTGGAAGGATATATTTGAGTTTCATCATTGTATTTGAACTGCTACTATTTTTACTATTCTATTTACTATTCTATCTATAGTTTCTTGTCGGTCTTTTTCAAAGCATACTGCCTTTTCTTCTAAAGGGTCGACGAATCATGCAAAGAGGCCAAATTTGATCAGCTGGATTTGTCTAGTGCATATTCTTCATTATGGAGTATAGCTTAGTCTTGCGGTTGACGTGCACTCTTTGAGCCATCAGTGATCGGAGCATTGGGGGAGGAGCATAAGGAAGCAAAGATTTCGGTGGCTAGATCGCTGCTGTTTCTTGTCTGGCTGGCTTTGTTCTTTGTATGTTTCTATTCCTTTGTGCTATTGTTTCTCGATTTCACTTTACAGCGCTTGCATGCTTAGGTTATAGGCATATCTGGCGTATGAAAACAGAAGTCATCTAGGAACTTGAAAGTTGTGCTCCTTCCTGTCAGCTTGATTGTCTTCGACTTTTGTAAGTGACTCTTTTGTTTGGGAGTGACAGGGGATTATTGATTGCTGGGCAAGATCAGGAAGGAAACGACATGAGAAGCATGATGAAGGAGACATTCCTTTGGTATGGAATATTTTGTTTCAAAACTAATATTTATATCTACTCTTGAATTACACGTTATTGGAATTTCTGTCCGCTGTAGTTGGAATTTCTATCTCTTTATATGATGTCGTGGTCAAAAGTATATGGTTGGATATTGATGTATGATGTTCATTTCTGAGTTTGATGTGTTGCTTGACCGTGGTGATTACTGACGCAAAAAGCGCTCCTGGGGATGCAGAGAGATGTTGATGTAACGGAGGAACTTGCTGCTGGCCTGGAGGCAGGAGCTTGCTTTGGGTAAGTTTATTGTGTTGCTAGACTTCTGATAGGTTTCAGAGCCATAAAAGCAGTCGTCGACTTCTTCAATATGATAAAGACCAATTTATGAACGCATTTATCGATAAATTGATGTTGCCCATCCTTACTTTAGTGAAAGTTTCTTGTTCCACATTCACTCCTCGCAATTTAAATTGAATAAACCTGTTTTAATATTTAATTTACTACTATGCTTTGAGATCTTAAGCACTTTAATGAAAGATGGATGGGGTTTGGAGGTTGCAGGTTGTCCGCAACTGTGTGTAAAGTTGGGTTCATGCTTGCAGAACGTGGGTTTTCTCAGTGGTTTGTACCTGCTGGTATTGCTGTTGGCGTCCTGTGTAGTAGCAGTGGGTTCTTCTGTCAGGTAATTTTCTTTCTTGAAGATTATTTTTTTTCTTTAGGCTGGCAGTGAGCGTGCTCTATGTAATATTGTAGAGCAGTTCTCAGGAGATTCTCTCTTTTTTTTAAAAGTCGTGCATTGTGCATTGTTTACTTCATACTCCTCCGACCCAAAATGATTGTCACTTTGAATGTCATGTTATTTGAAGGTTGTTTTGAGTAGGTCACATGGAGACTTCCTTGTGGCTAATTTTATTTAGGTTGCAATGAACACATGCAATGTTCTTCATTGATTCCAGTGATATAAAATTTGTGACCTTTCTTAATTATGTTCTTCACAATATGATCAATGAAATTGGCTCAAAAGAATTCCAACAAAATTGTGGACAATCATTTCGGGACGGAGTATTAGACTTTGCACTATCAATCAGCAGACTGGACGTCAGGCTTCTGCGAGGTGTGGGTCAGCACTTATATTCTAAGACCGGTTCACAGATGTGCCGTGTCTGAGTGCCGATAGAAGGAGCCCATCCCTTCTCTGCTTGTGACCCATAGCTCATGGGGCTTAGCTGGTTGCGACTGGGCTCTCCGTAGTCTCCTTTGCAACACGGTAGGGGACTATTTAATGAATGACTGTGTGCTGTCTATTTTACATGTCAGACGAGGGGTTTGAAGAACGGAAGGGCAGTGGTGGTCTCCACATGCGCAGCTGTGGCTTCCATCATGACTGGTGTTTTGGTCGGTTTGTTTGCCCTGGGAGAATCCCTACCTGCTTCAAATAGCGGTCGATTACTGCTGCTTCTGGCATGGTAATGCTCATACTTTCATCCATCTGGTTGTATTTCAAGCAGAGATAATTTCAGAAAAGACGTTGATTTTTTGACATTGTGTTTATTGTTGCAGGTCTCTAATTGTGTTGGGTATTATTGTAATCCTGCTCTCTGAGAAAATAGCTCTCATGCTACCTCGATCATTGCGCCGTGTCCTGAAGCCGAAATCCACCCTGCAGAAATCGTACATACGAACTTCGGTTGGTGCTTCTTCTCGCCGAGACGGAGGGACACCCGGGCCTGTCCATGTGAAGGTGTCATCTTCATAGCATGGTGATTTGATAGTGTAAAAGTAGTGTTCAATTTGTAGATTCAGGCCCTTCGGTCATTCTTTGCATGCTCTCCCGAGGCCACCCCCTGACCACATCAGAGCAAAGTAGGCGGCTCCTGTGAATCAACGGAACTGGTCTTCCTCGACAAGTGATATCAGATGTCGATTTTTTCCAAGCAATGCCAGGCAGAGAGAATTAGAACTCTCCTGTTTACCAAGAGGCGAAGTTTCTGGGACACCTGAGAGCTGGGACGTAGTATTTCATGTGCACATGTCCTTGGATCTTGCGATGCCGAACCAATCTCTCGCGCTGAGAAATGAGTTTCCTTTTCTTTTGACAATAAATACTAGATGGATTTTGCACAGTAAGGCTTGTTTCTGTGTTTGGACTGGCGCACCGGGTTCAGCACTCACTACCGAAAAAGGGTGTTCTTTTCGACACTCTCTCTGCCGCTTCAGTGTTTTTTGAAATTGATTTTGAGAAACTGATTTTGATATTGCCTTATTTTGATGGGTAGCTCTGGCTCCCTGTAATATGTCTTGCTCTTGCATTATTTGGGCAACGGCAACTTTGAAAAGCGGTAATCCATCCATTCCTTCAAAAAATATGGAACTGCAAGTATTTGTGGGTTTTACACGTTGACTGTGATGCATTTTATTGTAGGGGGTGTTAGACCTTACAATACCTGCTTTGCAATTTGTACGTAGGTTTGTCACCAAATTGGCGAGAAAATGATTCTTCTTGCTAGCCCTCTTGGAATGTCAGAATGCGATTCTCTTTTCCTCAACGTAGTAGCCACTGTGGAATGTAAATTTGAAATTGCCTTCATCACAGGCCAACGTCGACGTTCTTCTAGTAAATTCTGTCTGTAGTTTGGAAGGAGGCCGTCTTCTGCGGGGAGGTGTGATTGCATCATCTCACACTTCGTACAGCGCTGGGCTCCCCCAGAACCGACTCTTTTTCCTAAGGTAGGAGGCTCATAAGTCGACCACTTAAGCACTGAAACTGAATTTTGGGCAGGTGAAACTTCTCAAAATATTTTTCAGTAAATTTTCCTTGAAAGACAAGAGGAATTGGCATCTAATCCAAGTTGTTTCATATTTTTTGGATTGTTTTTGATTTAGTTATGAATTTTCAAACAAGAAGTGTTGTAGGTCCCTATTTATGATCCTAGGTCTTTCATGAAGTGTTCATTGTAACTTCTAAAAAGAAATGGGAAAAGCAAGGAGAATGATTGGCTCTTGCAATAATGAATAATATTTTTTTCAAATTTTTCAATGACTATGGAGGTCAATTTAAGAACCACCTCCAATCCATTCCAGTGCCATTTATAGGGGCGGTTTAAGTAGAGTTCGAGCCTCCTACCTTACTGTAGCTAGTTACTATTATTATCAAACTGGTCATATTTTCTTGTTGGCAAGTGAAAGGAGGTTCCAACAAACCAAAGAATGCGGCATTTGGGTACCATATGCAAAAGTTATGGAGAGTCAAAGTTTTTTTTGGTAGAGGTTCTAAAATCGTCTCTTGCACAGAGGTAAGGTAGGTACACCCAAATGTGACTGACCTTAAACCGCCATCTATACCATATGTACATCTCCAAAAGCAGTTCTGTACCTATGTGGAAGAAACGCTTTCAGAATCCAACTTTGTTCCTTAATAACTTTTGCATACAGTATCCAAATGTCACGTTCTCTAGTGCGTTGGAACCTCCTTTCACTTGCCAACAAGAACATATGAAAAGTTGACCAATTAAATATTAGGAAATAGGCTCAGTAGCAATTAGTGGCGGTTTTAGGTGTACCCTAAACCTTACATATTGATTTGGGAGATGTATAATGGGGGTACAATTCATTTACAAATTTTTGGATCCTCTTGAGATTAGGAGAATTTTGGGAGGCTTGTGTGCGCTAAGAAATGAACGGAATTTTGAATTTTGAATTGCGTTGGAATCACACTAAAGTTTGCTTTATCATCATTACAAACACATGTATGTAATTTGAAAATCGTACAAAGGGTTTGACGTTTTTTGTATAGTATGTACTATCTAGTGTTGCAAACATTTGTAAATATTGCAACTTGTATTCAATGATACATATAAGAAATGAACCTTCACAATTGTTCTAAAGTCATACCACTTGAATTGCTTGTATGATTTCTTGCTTGTTCTTCACCCCATTGCAAAAAATCTTTGACTATCTTCCATTAGTTTTCTATGAAATAGAAAGTAGTTCCAAATTGTGGTTGATTTTAAATTATTCTTTTTTTCACTTGTTATGAATTTGAAGTGCACTTCATTGCAATTTGTAAAACATAATTTGTAAATGAGTTGTACCCCACTGTACATATAGTGGCGCATTTGATGGCCATGCCCACCTTACTAGAATAGAATTTGATTCCTAAAAGGTTGAAGGAATTTGAATCCTATTAGCCAATATCCTTATCTAGGAGAAGAAAGGGGATGATTCAATTGTAAAAACTTGCAAGTTGAGCATCCATTCATTTCCTAGAAGATTTACAACCCATGAGATTTGGGTTTGTCTTTACATAGGGATCCCTATGAGATTATAGAATTTTTTTAAAATACGAAAATGACTAGAGTTTTTTTTTAATGTTGGATGAGGTGTAGCACATCAAACTTTCCACAATAGGAGGACCTTGTTGACATATGTATCAACCCTCCTCATTAGGACCTCCCATTGTGGGAGGCCTTCTACACCAAGCTTCCCCCTAAACCCTATACCTTTAAATCCATTGCATTGAAATGGTTGCTTAGAAATCCATGAACAAAATTTTATTATGTTCATTTTCATGTTCATTCCTATGGACAAGTGTATATATCTATAAGGAAGGATATAATAAAAGGTGATATTTCAAACGAGAATGAATAAAAAGATTTTGAAATTAAAAGTAAAAAACAATATTGAGTGTATATATTAGACAAGTATTTAAAAACCTAAAATTACTATTTATACAAGTCTTCAACATTTGTGAAACATCAAAGATGTACAAAACTTTTATGGAAGAAAATTTGAAAATTTTGCAATACATCACCATACCTTGTGGTCAAGTTGAATATTCTTTGCCAAATAATTAATTCAAGTAGGCAAATGTGATTTGACAAATGCCTAAAAATAAAAAATAAAAAAATTTCTATACAGATTTTTTTTCTGATAAATAATTTCACTAAAAACTGTGTTCTCTATTTTTAGAAATATCTTCAGACTTCAACATGGATTTCGCACTTTACCTCTGTAATGTCACATATCCGTGTCACACGAAATTTTCTCATCTCCATAATATCACAAAGCGAGGCAGTGCAATTAGAGAAGATTGAGTGCATTGCTCCGAAGCATGTCTTCGAGCAGATTGTTCACGTCTGACGAGTGCAGAGTCCACAGCACTCACTCTTCGCGGCAACGTTATTTGGCAATGCAACAAAATTTTGCAGGCGCATTTGGTTGACAATCCTCGTCGTCATTGCATTTGCAGAGCGGATTGCTTGAATGAATCGAGTTTTTTTTTCCTCTGGACTAGATGCGACAGTAATAAGTAGAGCCCCAGAAGGGAAAGCTGTGATGTAGCAAACCCTTTTAGCTGCGATCGCCTTGTTTGCCTGCATTGCTTTGCACCATGATGCTGGATCTGGCCTCGTTTGGGGACGACAAGTTCCACGCCAAATCGTGGGTGAACGCCGCGTGCAAAGCGCGCCACCCCGATGACTCCCTGGACAAGTACCTGGGCGACTTGGAGATGAAGCTGCAGCTCATGGCGGAGAACATCGCCTCGTCGCTGGAGGATCAGAGCGCGCAGGCACTGCTGCGTGTGCCGCGCGCGTCGCGCGACGTGTTCCGAGTGCGCGACGATGCCGTCTCCCTCCGATCCACCGTCTCCGCCGTGCTTCACAAGCTGCAACAGGTCCGACTCCCCTGTTTCCTGATCTTAGGGTTTAGGCTCGTCTTCTTCACCAGGATGCTGAAATTCAATCGCCTTTTATGGCGTGTTTCAGAGTGCCGAAATTATGACATTCAAGCGGTTTAGATCCGAGGTCCGTCTGAAATAGTGCGAATTTTCTTGAAATTTTGCCTGTTTTAACAAATATAGCGACCTTTATTTGTCGAGGGCTTGAATACAGGCTGAGGGCACCTCGGCGGAATCAGTGGCAGCACTTGCTCGTGTAGATGCCGTTAAGCAGCGGATGGAAGCGGCACATGAAACACTCCAGGTACAATAATCCGTACTTCATAATTCTCCCTGACTGTTTTTTGTTCATGTACTTGTCAATTAATCCAAGGTGCAATGCTTTGAAGATGCTTGCAAAGAATCCACCATCAGTTTTTATAACTTTGAATTTGTCGCGGGAACCGCGAAGAGGTACCAATGCAAACCGTGTATCGTTCTCTCCTTTCAGGATGCTGCGGGGTTGGCAAAGCTGAGCGCCAGCGTTGAGGATGTTTTCGCCAGTGGGAATCTTCCACAAGCGGCTGAAACTTTAGCTCAAATGCGCCGCTGCTTGGCAGTAGTTGGTGAAGTAAGTCTTCCATATTCACATTCTGTACATCGTGATCCTTCCTACTAGAGTTTCATTGAAGTGCTTAGGAAACCACTTGCTAATCATTACTGATTATTGTTGTACCCATGATATCATTCGTTAGCTATGACTGGTGTTCTGTATAAAGGTAGAGGATACTGTTTACGTCATTTCTTAGCATTTGACCAATATTTTGGAGTGTGATTCCATTGAGAGATCACTATAGTGTTTCGGAGAGATCACTTTGAGTACAAGAACCAAATCTGTCTGAGATCACATTTTCATTACTATGCTTGAATTTCTTGTGCAATTTCAAAGTTGGAGGTTGTAGATCACTGTTATTGACAAAGGACAACTCATTTCCATTCAAATATCTGTGGCCATAGATGAGTTGCTGTTGGTAAGCAGGATTAGTACTAGAGACGGGGATCTGGGCCCTAATGAGTTTAGTATTCTCGACCTTGCCGTAGAGCATGCTGCTCTGAGACGACAAGGGGATTTCTTTGATTTATTATTTGTCGATATATATGAGACGACAAGGTATTTATTTTCTTTGACACTCTTCCGATCTGATGGCCAAGCAGGTGCCCGAGTTTGCAAATGTGAAGCGACAGTTAGAGGGACTCGAGGATCGGCTGGAGGGCATGGTGCAACCGCGACTTGCAGATGCCCTTACTCAACGGAAGGTTGGCATCTAACTCTGAATCTCTGATTCTGACTTTCCTTCAGAAAATAGATTACAAACATATACGGAGTAATAAGTATGGTTACCACAGATCTACCATGCACACAGAGATTAAAGTTGCAAATGATAATCAATGCTGGGCATTCTTCCGTTACTTGGATGAGTAAGAATGATGTAAAATCTTATGTATCAAATCTGTGGAGTTCTTTACATGGAGTAGCATGATATGAGTAGAAATTCTCGGTATCTGGTCACTATTTGACGGTTTGAGCAACATGTATATTGCTTAGATGAAGATATATTTAACTGAACACAGCATTGGTAACCAGCCTGACAAACGATTGATTTGAGGATCAATCATGCTGGATACTGAATATTTTGATGTAGAAATACCCTGTGTCGGTGCTGTGGTACTAATTTCTGTAGGATGCCTCATCTGCGGTCGATCCTTAGTAATGATCCTTGCCAGCAATGGCTTTTTCTTCTAGAACAGAATAGCATTCGCTATTGTGATGATGGTGCTGCTAAAATTGAATAAAACCGAACCTTTAGATTTGGAAATAGCCGCTGAGAAATTTCACGCGCTGTGCTGCAATATTTTTGTGTTGTTTGCAATTTGTGAACGTGCGTATTACTGATCAATGCTTGCTGTCGCTAGGTGGAGAGTACGCAAGGACTTCGGAATATCCTCATTACAATAGGTCGATACAAGTCGCTTGAGCAGCACTACACGCGTGTGCGAATGCGCCCTCTCAAGCGCTTGTGGGAAGAATTCGAGTCTGCAAAAGTAGGCATCCCTTTGGCCAAGGCTGCGGCTACTGACAACAGCACGGGAGGTGACCGAAGGCCTGCAACCATGTCAACCTCGGCTAATGGTTCAACAACATCGTTTGCTGAGTGGTTGCCACACTACTACGACGAAGTCCTCCTTGTACTTGAGCAAGAGCTAAAATGGTAAACGTAACATTTTTTTATTCTTTTACCGCATACAGAGGACAACGTCATCAAGTAGTATGGTCTGGTTGAGGTCTAGTGGTGTTTTTCTAATTTTCAGCAGAAGTTCATGTCTGAATGCGAGGATCTTGTCTGGATCAGGGCAAATCCCTCGGACCTCAACTTCTGTTAAGCACTGTTTGATGTTGACATCCTGGGCGCACCTGATATATTATTATTATGACTTCTCACAACCTTCACTGCTGAACAGGTGCATGGTAGCATTTCCAGAAGACTACAAGTTATTGGTACCCGGGCTGCTGATTGAGACCATGAATTCGATTTCTGCAAGCTTTATTACCCGCATTGACACCTTTACATCAGAGGCTACTGCAGCATCCAGAGCTCTGATTGGAGGTATTTCCCTCGTCAGTGGGCTCAATGGTGGAGGATTTTCATCTGAGACTTCCCATTTTATTCTCAAATTGACCCTTTGGATGCAACTTGTTTTGAGTAATTTGTTCCATTCAGGCTGCGTAATATTTTTGGTTTTTATTCTTCTTCCTTCTATGAACATGTTTAATTTTGGGGGGATTCCTCTTGCTTTTGTCTTTCAATTTTCTGTCACTATCTTCATTCTGGTTTTCACAAAAAAAATTGGGCAATCCCAGGTGGTGAGGGCCCCCGAGATGGTCAATTCTCAACTTTGGGTTTACTCATAGGATTACACAGCGTGTCAGAAGCTTTTTCAAAGAATGTCTTGCACTTGCTTTCTACTATCGACGTTGCTGAGTTAGCAAAGGTTCTTCGAGCAGTTTACCAACCGTTTGAAGGTTACAAGCAAAGGTGAGCTTTTTAATAAAGGCTTGCATATCAAATCATCTGAGCCTAAGATATATTATACTATTTCTACGATTCATCGGTAATGGGGCAGCTGTAATTACAGTAGGAAGGAACTGCATACCGGTTTTCAATTCCCTCATATAGTACACAGGTTGTTCGTCTTACAAGAACTTCACCTCAAGTGCTGCGATATTCCAGGTATGGGGAACTGGAGCGCATTCAACTTCTGGGTGAAGTATCAGCATTAGATTTGCGGGGAGCAGTTTCGCGGGGTTTTGGTCAACGTGGGGTGGAGCTCAGTGAAACAGTTCGAAGAATGGAAGCATCTATTCCTGAAATATCTAGGGAACTTGAAGCTGCAGTAGAGCGGTGCATGACCTTTACTGGAGGAGTTGAAGCTGAGGCTTTACTGCGCACTCTTGACGAAGTCATTCTCCATTACTTGGCTAGCTTGTTGGAAATTCTCAAGTCGTTGCGATCCGTATGTGGCATTGATCGAATTTTAGAATTTCTGGGATCAAGTGACCTGTCCAACCTAAAGAAGGATGCAGGGCTACTGGAAGGAGCTGTCAAGAAAGAGGGGTCTGGTGCAGCTCTGGACGTTGTACCGGAAGAGGAAGAGTGGACCATTGTACAAGGAGCACTCCAGCTTCTGACGGTTGCCGAAGGCCTGAGTAGCCGCTCAGCCGTGTTCGAGGCCTCTCTACGAGCAACATTGTCTCGGTTGGGCAGTAGTTTACAGCTGTCTCGAGCGCTGACTAGCTCCTTGTCACCTCTTTCGCTCACAATTTCTGAGAACGAGGATATGGATGACACAATAGCAGGGCCGATGGGGCTTGATATTGGCAATCTACGCTTGATCAATTCTCCTGAAAAAGCAAAAAGACTAGCAAACTTGTTGGAACAGGTCCTACACTTCCTAGTCCCATTGATTTTCCTATGTCCTTTGGTTTCCTAGACCCTGTCCGCACCAACTCAGTAGCACCAATTAACTGAAGGGGTTGTCAAGGCTAGGTGGAAGGGAACTAACCATTTGTGTGTCCGCATTTGTTAGGTAACTAATGGGGAGTTTGGCGTTCAAGTTAGCTAACTGTTGGTTGGGACCGACTTAAGTCGTTGGGATTAGCACTTCAAGTCATTGGGACAGACATAGTTAGGTTACTTGTCCAAAATTTGTGAGTGAACTGGTGTAAACACGTATTTTCAATTCACGTTAGTTAGCGGGAGTCGGCACCAATTTGCTATCTGTTTTGAAGGGCAGTGCGTCCACTTAGCAACTAATTTTAGTCAGCTAATTGGCACCTCGTGGTGCGGGCAGGGCCCTAGTTTGATTACGTGTCGAGTCCATTTATCTTCCAGAATTATGCTTAAAGTACTGACATCTCTTGTCGTGGGTAACAGGTTAAGGATCCACAATTTCATGCACTACCCCACACCTCCCAAAGGGTAGCTGCTTTCACAGAGGCCGTAAATGAGCTTGTGTATGAAGTTCTCATGTCGAAAGTCCGGACAAAGATTTCAGATATGTCACGGGAGGCAGTTTGGAACGAGCAGGAAAAAGAAAACCATTTTAACCTTCCAAGCTTCAGTGCTTATGCATCCGAGTATGTTACGAGCATTGGGGAGTACTTGTTAACACTCCCTCAACAATTACTTCCATTGGCGGGGAGTGGAAGTCCTGAGGGCGTAGAGGAGGGCTCAGACGATGCACAATATTTTGCAACGGAGTGGATGTTCAAGGTATTTCCCAACCCCTCAGTGACCCGGCCAAAAGTAGAGAGCTCACCTTGGAAGCTAGTTGTTAAATCATATTTCTGGCCTTCAAAAATGATGAATATTATTCCTTTCTTTCTGTTGGTCATGGGTTGTCTACGTCGCCAGTGATCATTTCTATTATTCAGTCACGATTTCTTTGTGGTGGTTATGACTTTTCAGCATTTTAACCATCGCTTGCCTTTGTATACACAGGTTGCTGAGGGGGCAATTGCTGTTTATATCGATCAAATCAGGGGAATTCACGCTCTGAGTGAGCGAGGTGCACTCCAGCTCTCGGCTGACATTGAGTATTTATGCAACGTACTCACGGCACTATCTATGTCCATCCCACCTGTCCTCCACACTTTCCAAGTTTGTGTGTCGACCCCACGCGACAAGCTTTCGGAGGTCGCAGAGCAGGATGGAATTGACAATGCAACCTTTCGTCTGGTTTGCAAGATTCGCCAAGTCAAGGTAGAATCAGCGTAGAGTAGTAGTCCTGCGATTGATTGACAAAGTGCAAGGTGGATGTTAGCGCAGTAGATCACGTCAGTGCTCACAGAGGCTTTAATTGATTTATTAACAGAAAATATTACAAATCTCCCTCGAAGCGTGCGTACACGTTGTCACAGATTATGCAGAGAGTATGTTATGCAGTTCTGAAACTAGCTAGGACTAATTAATCCTAGGCTAAACCCGGATGCTCGAGATTGGTTTTGATAGCACTTCTACCATCGTCGTTTGTGTTGGCATTATTGGCTCCCTTCCTACTCAGTCTTTCCAGGGTTTGGCTCTCAGTATTGGTGCTATGTATCTTGCCTTTGGGGTGGATGAACAGTTTCTCTTTGGGTAGCTTTGCACTCAAGTTGTTGGGCTTTGTGGGCTTTGTTGGAGTCTTACTCATCAAAAAAACAAATTTTTCTTTTGGGGGGCCAGGGTGGGTTGAAACCAACCTGTTTCTTCACTTGGGCCTATTCTTGAGCAATGTATGAGTCTCACCCTTCAAGAAAATGCTTGTCCTTTTCTGAGGAATGTGCTCATATCTAAAACCTCTATGCTACAAATGTCAAGACCTAGGAGAAATGGGAGCCACAGGTGGTGCAAAGAGAAGAAACAAGCATAAGGGCCCTTTCACACTATGTTCAAGTCCCAACTTTCTAAGTTTCCTTTCAAGGCCAAATCCCAACTTTTTTGGATTGTAGAAGGTGAAAAAGTAATACTACATGCGTCCCAAAATGATCTTCTTGTTGGACTAAAATAACTTTTAAAAGATTTATTTTGCACAATAAGTAGATTTTGATGATCTCTTCCCATCCTAAAAAATTTGAGTTTTAGAACCCTTTTCAAATAGTAGTTTTAGAATATTGGAAAGTGAAAAATTTTGGGCATTTTCAAAGAACACCAGTGAGCACCTAATTGTTGAGTGTCAAAGTGTCATTTTGTGTGCATTTAGTATATGGCTAAAACCAAGTATAGAACTTTGTTTTGCCTCCCAAAGTTTAATCTACTTCAATTGGGGAATACTCAAAGAGATGCAAAAAATAAGAAAAAACCATGTTCATTGATCCCTTCAATCATTTTATTTGTCTTTTACTTGATGATTGCATAGATAGAGGGGGAACTACTACTTAGAATTGTTTTCCTAATCCCAAACAACAATCACAAGCCAAACTTCATCAATTTCAACATTACAAAGTGCAACAGGAAGATTATTTTGGGACAAAAAAACAAGGCCAAAAGGAAGATCATTATGGGACGGAGGGAGTAATAAAACTGTGGGACTTGGAATTCATAGTATGAAGGTCAAAAGTCAATTTTACTTCTCAACTTGTCCTTGGTATAGCATAGTAAAATATAATAGTTAAGTGTTTAAAACATGGGTCAAAAATTTGAAAATTCATTTTCTAGGCACTTTTAATATCAAACTTGCATTTGACATGTTATAGTGAGTACGGTTTTTATTGTTGACTTTCTAGTGTAAGATTGCACTAGAAAAAATAATTTGGCTAAATACTGTGACATTTTTTGCAAGAAAACTTTGAACTAACTTCTAAAGTCCCATGGCTTCTTTTCCATCAAAAACTACTCAAAAATGCCATTTCTATAGCAAAGAACAAAAAAATGTTTAAAATATTTTCTTTGTATCTCTAATAGTAGGATCTCATACTAGACTAGTATAAGTATGTGTAGAAGAAATTTCACAAACTTTGACCATGTAGATTGCAAAATATTTGCGTTTAAAGTAGAAGAAACAAATTCTTTTGCATCTTGCTCAACTACATATTTTGACTTTGAACCTTCATAACTTTTCATTTTTACTCTTTTGATTTTGAGTTTCTAATTTTATATGATAAAAAAGTGAGTTAAGAGTCTGAGAATTAAAAAACAAAAACAAAAAACATAGTTAGTTTTCATTCATTAAAAAATTGTTAAGTAGAAGTAGGTTCATGAAGGAAAATCTAAATTGTTAATAGCTCTAAGATGGCATTAAAATAAACTAATCTCAATGGTGAGATTGTTCTAGCAAAAGATCTTAACCTTGTGAAACCTTTTTTTTGAAAAATTGTGAAAATTGAAGTCAAGAATAAATTCTACAAGTTATTTTTCAAGAGGATGTTTTGATTGCTTGAAAAACAAGATTGTCCATAACTTTCACATAACAAATCAAAATGGATTAAATCAAAGCTTTCCATGTACATAAAAATATAATTTATACAAAGCAAATCTTTTAAATGTTTTATTTCAAGTTTTTTTCTACCCTCCGAACTAAAAAAAGTGCTTTTTGTACCATAGCTTTTGCTACCAAGCTTTGATCAAGAAATAAAATTTATATTTTTGGAAAACTTATGTGTTTTTCTATCTTTATTAAAAAATTCAGAAAGTCATGACAAATATTAAGACCATAGGATCCTACTTAAAATCCATTTTGTCCCTCAAGGGGACAATGGGACTTTAGGGGTTAAAAAAAATCTTGGATGAAATCACCAAATTGTAGATGAAAATAGAATGAGAGACATGTGATATGTGCAAATGTAGTATTTTCTATCCAATATGTGGATGAATGTTGAAATTTGGAATACCTTTGTAATGATTTATATTGTTACTTTGGCACTTCATAAAAAATGGAAATAAAAACCCTAGTAGTGAGCTAAAGTAGCCTCAAGCAATGAGGTTTGGAGATCATGACCTTTGATGTTATTAGAAGTAAAGTGCTACAAAGGGGTGGTCTCCATCTTCACTCTTGTATAGTGTAGTAAGCCAAAGTAGCCTCAAGTAGTGAGGTTGGTGATGGAGCCTCACTATCATCTTTATGATACCATGAAGTGCTCTAAGGCCCCCTTTGATACTGATTGGGTGGTGTTCCATTGTATGTTAGGTTATAATGTTGAGGTCCAATTAGTAAGCTCTAAAGGCCTCTCAATTTTTCCATCAGAATAACCTTTAGCTCCAAACTCTAAATCCAAAATGCAAGCCTATTTTTTTTAATTTATTCTTTTTATAAATCATCACAAACTACTCACTTTTCAAAGGCAATAAGTATTGAGCAAGTTATGACCCTCTAAAGGTCTAAGTTTTCTAAGAGATATAGTTCTTTAGACTCTACCCCCTTTGTTTGCCCATAACTTTTTAGTTTACAGCTAAACTCTTCACTAGCCTTAGCTTTTCAATGATATGCACTAAGTTGGACTTTTAATCCACAATTTGAATCCTTGCATCCTTTAGCCCCTCGGATGTGTGTGCTTTGCAAGCATGTATAGTACACCATCCACTTCTTCTCAGAGCATTAGAGTGCCCTACTAGCTTAGGACTCTTTATTTCTCTTACCTAGTCTCTTATAATGCTTGGGAAGTCACTCCAACTTCTTCTTTGCTCACCAAAGTGGCATAAGCATACCTTGAAGTGAGGGTCATGATGTGAAACTTGGGATGAGTAGTGTGAAGTAGTTCTAAAAGCAATGAAAGTAATTTAGACTAAGGACAAGAGTAAGGTACTTCTAAAATGAAGAATTAATTGAGAATACATTTTTAAAATAATTAATCTTGTGTAAAATGGAACCTAACAATTTACAATACAAAAGGCACTACACCTTTTTGACTTAGAACATTGAGTATTATACTATATCTTATTGTCAATTTTTGACAATTATTATTCAATATTCCACATTAGACTTAACAACATTCAACTATTGGCATCATACCATGTGGCTAAGGGTTGCTATTATGTGAGCCTAAGAGCTTCAATCCATGCATGAGTCTAGAAAACTATACACTTATATTATAGGTGTTTATATTATAAGCAACTTTAGTGGTTGTAGGATATCTTATACATATGCTCAAGGCTCACATGCTCATATTTTCATACTTACATGCTAACATCATTGCTATGTAAGTCTTCAAAAAATTTAGACATAATTGATTCAAATTAATTATGTTCAAAACTAACCTCAAACTTGGAAATATTGATATAACCTATGAGTGTTTGTAAGTGTGTGTGCTACTCCTTTACTATAATTTTACTATTTTAAGTTATTCCAAGTTGATAATTCATGTATCATTATACTCAATTTATTAATAATATTAATTTTACACCATCACAAATATAATATATAACTACTCTATAAGAAGCTTTAGAAGTTTTATCCTTATAATGCTTGGCTTGCTTTTGGAGTAAGATCCTATTTAAAGTTCTTACTATGTAGCTTTGTTGATGTGAATTTTTTTCCTTAATGGATATCTATTTCATTTTGGAGGGGTATTGCAGAAAGCAATTTTCATTGGAGTTATAAAGCTCTTTGTACATCCAAAAACATAGATGAAATGCACAAATGTAAATGATATCTTATTTATTCATTCAAAGACATATGCATTTATCTAAAATAAAGCAATATTCTCAAAATATTTGTAATAATTTAAAATATTGTTCACCAATATTCACTAGTTCCTTTCACATATAGAAAGAGCCAAGTATCTAAAAAAATGTCATGAGAAGGTTCAAACTCTTTGGTTGATACTATCGATAATTATATTGTTTTAAACCAATATTCTAATGTGGCTTTGGAGGCTACATATATTATTTATAATATGATTTGTTCAACCATTTCATTTATTGCAGAAGGAGATATATCACTAAATATTCCCTCAATTTTTTTTTATAAATCACTTTCAAGCTATAAATTGCTCAAACAAATCACTCCTCTTCTTGATGTGTTTTTCTAGACGATTTATTGCTTGAAAGCTATACCGATTTCTTTTAGTGAATGTTTGGCAATAAATTCCCGTAATTTTCAATGGATGAACCCACTCAATTGTTGTAAAATCTAGAGACAACATCACTCTATTACGGATCAATCTACATACTTTGAGATGAATGCAAGTGTTTTCATCCAAGTTGATAGATGTAAATAGCTTTGCCACTCCACTCTATTATAGATCACTTTTTGTCTTTTTCTAAAAAAATATGAAAAATACATACCCTGCTTCTTTTTTCACTCAAAACCAACAAATCGATGAAATCAATCCAATCGATTCCAAGACATTTCATAACATTGGTTACCAATGTGGCCTTTACAATAAACAATCTTCTCTTATATACCTCTTCACCCAATCCAAATCTTTGAATTAATTGATAAGTCCCTCTCAAGTATTTAAGAAAGCGTAAATCCTAGCCAAGAAATGTCCCCTTCAAAAAGTAGGTAGATTATTTCCCATAATCTCTTCCCAAGACGTGAAATCCATGTACTCAATGATTATAAATTTTTCATTCATTGATCACATATTTCATCCATTTTGGGGTGAGCATACATTTGTCGGACAATGTCCTTGTTGTCAAGAATTTTGGAGGAGAAAAAGGGGAAAAAAAAAAAAAAAAATCAAACAAACCAAACAACCAAAAACCAAAAACATTGCTTGGTTAGAAGCTTGGTCAAATGTTATGACGTTTTACTTTTTCCCGAACGACTTTTTACCTTCCCAGTTCTCTCCCCCAGAGTCCCCATTCCCACCGCCACTGCCGTTCTGAGCGACAAAAGGAGCAAGAGCGATGATGCAATTTCCACAACTGTGGAGCGTGTGTGCCAGATCCCACAAAAGCTTGTGGCCCATTGGGGGCTTCCACTTCCGGCCATTCACAGTCTCGGTTTCGTCGCTCTGTATGTACGCGATTGCTTTCTCATTTCCTGTTTCCTTGTTCGCATAATCACAAGCCGGGCTTCTCGTGATCGCGTATTGGTGTATGTATCCCTGTCTCTCTGTGGATGTGCTTGTGTGTGTGTGTGTCCCGTCGTTTAGGGTGCTTTGAGATTACGCGTGTGGAGCGAGGGGGCTGTGTCTTGGGGAAGGGGAAGAGGAGGAGGAGGAGGAGTTGCTTGGAGTTGGGTTGCTTGCTTTTGTTCTTGATTTGGGGAGAAGGCGCGGTGAGGGGAGTGTATTTGTGTGTTTGGAAGTGTGTGTGTTTGTGTGTGTGTTTGGAAGGGGGATTGCATGGGCGATTCCGAACCTTGGTGGCCCGAGTTGGCGAGTGGACTTTCTGCCGAAGGTGCACATTCGTTTCGTGCGGCGTTCGGCACGTTTCGGGGGAAGGGGGAGGAATGGTGGGCGAGGGCGGAGCTCCCTGTGGCCGCGCTGATCACCGCCATTCAACCCAACCGGGAGTCGGAGTTTCGGAGACAGGCCGTTGTTGACTACATCACCAAGCTCATTCAATCATGCGTCAATTGCCAGGTTGGGAGACGGAGTTCCATTTAATTTAGCGTTTTAAACTGAATTCCGCGGCAATTGTGCTTCTGCTTTGGTAATTTCTGAACCGTGGATGAGTTTTGATGGGCACACAGGTCGTGAAGTTCGGGTCGGTGCCACTGAAAACATACTTACCTGATGGCGACATCGATCTGACAGTAGTTAGCCCTAATCTGGAGTCCAAGCGGACATGGGTCGAAGGCGTGCACGATGTTCTGCAGAAGGAGATTAACAATCCTAAGTCCGAATTCCGGATCACCCAAGTGCAGCTCATTGTTGCTGAGGTGTGTGCTTGACGAACCAGCTTTGGTATTCGAATGGTGTTGTGTAATTGTACTCTTTCAATTGCCGCGACTTGTGAGTGGTGCCGGACTTTGAAAATGTCCGAGTACAGGAAAACGCATTCATGGAAGTGGTTACATAATTGAGCTCTAGCTCGTAGTACTAAGGTAGCAGCGCTCATAATCGCCACCTTTGACACTGAGCAGAGTTCCAACTCAGTCAAAATTTTATGTGTTCTCGCTAGCAACTGCAATAGGATTCCAACAAAGAATATGTTATTTTTGATACTGCGTGCAAATGCTGTGAAGGTTCAAAGCTTTTATTGGTAGATGTTGACTGCTCAAGACATCTTACTTATTGTGGTGTAAGAAACGATGTTTATATTCTCTAAATCTTGGGCATCATCCTGTAAATCCGTATTTTCCAACTGTTTTAGATTTTAGGGTGGCACTTTGGGTTTTGTATCTTATAGTATACTTCTTATGCAATGGAAATCAGTAGTTAGTGATTGAGGATGCGTAATTCTGGAACTAGCGTAACCACGTTCTGAAGGTGCTGGTGCTGATGGTCTGTTTCAGGTCAAACTTATTAAAATTTACGTGGAGAAGCTTTTGGTGGATGTTTCGTTTGATCAACTGGGTGGAGTGTGCACTCTCTGTTTCCTCGAGGAGGTGCTTGTCTTAACATCCTATTTACCTAATTCTATTGTCGTCAGTTCTCTCCTGCTCGATTCATGCCTTGTTACTACCATTTGGTGCCTTTTGTAAGGGTAGTTTGAGCGAATGTTCAACTAGTTTTATTCTACTCGCAAGTTTAGATGTGCGTCAATAGTACTCTTTGTATCTCCTGGTACTGTGATGTACCAACTGTTACTTTGTTTGAAACCTTACATGCTGAGCTTGCACAATCTATTTCCTGTGCTTCAGCACTTTGAACTGCTTGGATTTCAGGAATTGAACCCCTGAAGGACCAGGAAACCCAAATTGGTTTCACTCTTCTTTAACAGTTTGCAGTAGATCACACGAGGATTTTTTTTCCCCAATACCTCTTGTGTTTTTTGACCAACGCGTGAGATTATCCTCACTTATTCTGGTGATATGAAAAATGGTCCCATGTAAATTGTATTTTCAGAGTTTGATCCATCTAAGTGGTCATTTCCAGACTATGCATCCTTGAGCTTTTAGGGTTTAATGGGCGGGTCTGTTAAGGGTTCGTACTTCATTGTCGAGCTGAATACTTTCAGAATTTGCAAACTGGTTTGTATTTGATTTCAGAAGAACTACAAGTTGACGCGTTTCTTATGTCTAGCCTATTCCCATTTAGGCTGACAAAACGTCGAATACTTGTGAAGGTTGACAGATTGATTGGGGAACACCACCTATTCAAACGCAGCATTATCCTTGTGAAAGCGTGGTGTTACTATGAGAGCCGTTTGCTGGGGGCTAATTGCAACTTGATGTCGACCTACGCTTTGGAGACCTTGGTGCTTTACATTTTCCATCTCTTCCATGCGTCACTGCGGGGACCATTGCAGGTGCGCTGTAACTTGCAGTTGTTAGTAATGTTCAATGATTGTTATGTATTTCGAAGTGCTCTTAATGTAATACCGTTCGAATCCAATCAATCTGTCGACTATTAAGGGCCGAGTCACACCATCGGGGATCTATCTTCACGCAAATAGACGTAGAGGAACTCTCAGTATGATGAAGGTTTGAATTCGAGGGAGGCACTGTGAAGTTATTTTGATTACCCCATTCTGTTGATCCCTCCCAAAAGGTTACATAGTTGTGAATGTACCCGAAGAGTCCAGATGGCTGTATCTATATCTGTACGAGTTTAAACAAATTATTTAGGATGCTTCAAATAATTTAGCATAATGTGCCAACAGAAATAAGAATTCATACCCTACTTTTTCAACACTAGAAATATGTTTTGAAATTTATTGTAATCGAGTATTTGTATTTAAAGTGGACATTGTGTTTTTCGCTTGGGCAGTTGGGGTTGTCATGTTTGTTGAGTTGTGTTGATGTGTCAGGTACTTTACTTGTTCTTGGAGTTTTTCAGCAGTTTCGATTGGGACAAGTACTGTGTTAACTTATCGGGTCCCATCCTCCTCACCTCATTTTCTGAGGAGACTGAGAGACAACCTATCATTGCAGAGGACTTCCAGAGGCTCGGTAAGTCTGACTGCCTGGCCATTTTAGTTATACTTCTTTTACACCTCCAATCTTGACAAGATGCAAATTCAAAACCAACTATGGGAGGTCTTCTCTCTGAAGCGATGAACGAAAGTAATCACTTGCTGTTGCGTTTGTGGGCCTGGATGATGTAGGATTTTCAGCTTGTTTTGATTTCCATTTATGTTGATTTGACTACATCTGGAAGGCTGTTCTAGTTCATGTCACAAAGTTTCCTATAAAACAGGGATGGATTTCTTGCAGCCTTGTCAACTGGGGGGGAAGGAGGCGAACTCCTGTTCACCAAGGCGTTCCTTGATACCTGCGAACGAACCTATGGCTTGATGCGAGTCAATCCAATCGCAAAACCAACCAAGTTCCTCGTGAAGTCCCTGAACATAATTGACCCATTGCGCCGCACAAACAATCTCGGTCGGAGTGTCAACCAAGGTAGTTCTCTAAGCAATTTGAGCTTTCGGTCTATATACTTTTTAATGGCTCTTATGCTTAATATTGATACTTTAAGACGACTTACAGCTAGGCTTGGTTTCTCAAACATCAAAGTACTTCTTGGACATCAGCCGCGATTCCTTGGATT
Organism: Climacium dendroides; assembly: GCA_950106755.1. Lineage (NCBI taxonomy): Eukaryota > Viridiplantae > Streptophyta > Bryopsida > Hypnales > Climaciaceae > Climacium > Climacium dendroides. Next base: position 39,804,156 of record OX467084.1, read on the forward strand.
TGGACAGTAGCTTTGGTATTGTCGCAGTCAATCTGGATTATATGGACTCGTATGTGATGTCAGGTAATTGTGCGAGAATTCGAAGGGCGTTTGTTCTCGGAGCTCGAACACTGCGAGGCATTCTTCATGGCAGTGAGGCAGACGTTTGTTCTGTGCTAAAGCAGTTTTTCAAGAACTGTAATGAAAGATATGATGGGAGTACCCCACGGCCCGACGTTGCCGTTCCTAGGTCCTGGCCGGGAACTAGCATACCCAACAGTGTGCAGAGAATGGGAGGTGGCCGGCGTAGCGACACTGCAAGGTCTGAGAGGAACAAAGATGCTGTTTCAAATGGTTGTGTTTCTGAAAACGGCGATCACCCTACTCAGGCGAAGTTGAACCATAATGTGCTTCGCGTCGATCCCAGAGATCCCACAGTTCGAGAAACTTCAGAGGAGGCCGTGGGAAACGGTGTGGAGTACGAGGGTGGTGGTATCGTTTCCCCTTGTGCAGTGGACTTAGGTTCAGTTAGGGCAGAAGATTCGAACAACTCTGCTGTAAATTTGACATCTGTTGCTGGCGAGGAGGTGGCAGCCTTGAATTTGAGAAATACGAAGATTGTTATGAACGGTCCCAATGGTGATCTTACGGCCCATGATTCTCGTCACATTGACGAAGAACTCATCCGCGGTGATGGTCCTATGTCGAAGAGAATTCCTATAGAAACTGGCTCTCTGCAGATTGACTGTGACGGGCTACCCATTAGATCAAGTGCGAACGGTGAAGGTGAAGTGTCTTCAGGAACGTTTAGTGAGAGGATTAGTTCCGCCAATAACCAGAGGAAGGGATTAGAAAACTTGGCACGCAATATGGGCGGTGCAAAGGTATCGAAACAATTTTCGACAGCATTTGGTGGCCAACATAGTAGAGTTTTCTCAGCTTCACCTCGTAGCAAGAATGAATCGGAAGAGGAAGAGGAACCTTCATCCCAGAGTAGCTCATTGAAAGGTGACGTGACTGCTTCCAATAACGTCACTGTCCTCGGAGTTTCTGATACTAAAAAAGGGTTGCTACCTCTATCTTGCCGACCAGGTAATTTGGTTCATGAACTGCACTAATATGATGTCGTCGCTTTTATGTTAGTATTAGTTTTAATTTTTGTGAGCATGTCAGCGCTTAGCAATGCTTTTGCTTAAACAGATATTAGATTGCACGGTGGTTTGGGGCGAACGTTTGGTTTCTTCTTGATGTTCATTGTCATATGACATGTTGCATCCTGGTGACCAACTGTTTTCTCTTCAGAGAATTTCGAAAGTAGTTGACATGGCTCATCATCTGAGTAGCAGGGACGTCCACCTGACCCTCAGCTTTCTCCATTAGGCGTTGCAGGTGCCGATTCAGAAGTTCCAACACCGTCAACGTATAGTGAGCCTTTCAAGACCGTAAGAAATGAGGCGGAGCGTGATTATTCTGTGCCTGTGGACGAATTTATGCAGACAGGGAACAATTCAGGCTTTGAAATCCTAGGTTTTACGGAAATGAGTCAGAGCAAAGTGCCTGTGCGCAAGGGGAAAACCCAGCAGCAAAATGGTACTTTTCACTGCAATGACTTCGGCTCTGGGCTTGGGCATGTGAAGCGGAAACGAGGTCCTGGCAAAGAGAAGGGATATGGTCGAGCTGCAGGAATGGTTACTCAGGATGGAGGTCAGGTTAGTAGTTCCAGTGTCACTGCCCACAGCCCACAGCAGTCTTCTGGTCTGGCTTCGGTCTATCAGCATCCTCCTCGTCACTCGTCAACAGATTATGCAGCTTCAGGAACACATTATAAAACATCTCAATCCCGCCCGTATCCCAATGCTACTGGACCGGGAAGTGTTCGCCATCCATTAGCCAATTACCAGTTCGACCCTGGAACAACCAGAATGACGGGCGGCAACCATTCTGCTTCCAGTCACAGCTCGGATCCTCAACGTTTGCCCTCCTATTGCATTTCCCCTGTGCAGTGCCCTCCAGAATTTCCGTATTACAGTCCAGATATGAATAATATTCATAATCGCTATTCACACGCCAGGGGTGACGGAAGCGGTGGAGTAAACGCGACAAGTCGACTGGAGCAAGAAACGGTTGAGCCTGTCCCAAATGATAATGCAGTGGACAGTCCCAGTCACAAAAGACAATCTAAGGTCGGTGATCAGGTAAATCATTAGAGTTCTATGCTCCTATTTTAACCCCTCTAACGTTTTGTTATTAATATCATTATTTTTAGGATTTGTTCATTGATCGTCAAGAGTCTGTATTACTTGCTGCACTTGACAGTGTTCCCTATTGTTATTTCTGTGCCTACATGCTCCGATGTTGTGGAGACTGTTAGTCATGGTAAATAATGCTTACTACTGAAGCATATTCCATAACAATCTTGCACCATGCCATGATTGACGACAGGTAATGCCACAAGTTGCAGTGGGAATCGTAGAGAGGTTAGAAGCAGGCGGAAAAGCGGCCAGCACGAGTTCACGGAGAAATCAGACCGCAGCTGCTGCAAGAAACAACACTCATGGTGCTGGTGTTCCTAATGGTAACGTGACTTCGGACTTCCTTGGTGGTGACTTAAATCTCCATCTGCAATTATTAGAATATGGACGATTCTGTGAAGACTGTTGCAGTCCAAGTGTACAATACCCGACTGGATACCCAGCGTATGGTTCGGAACAGCACTCACACATGCACGGATCTTGGGAAGGTCCCGGCAGACCTGCCCAACTCATGGGCCACCCGACGTTTTATTCCTCTGGTCCTGGCTGGCTCCCTCTAATACAGCAGCCGCCGGGGCATTACCCGCAGTTCCAACCTTATTGGGGTCCTCCGGGGGTGGAGCTCTCTCCACGTCCGAGAGGAACAGGGACCTACTTACCCAATTCTGTAAGTAATTATACTTTACAGAGAGCTAGAAATTGTGAATGATGTTTGTGAATGTTTATCTTTTCAATCTTTGCAACTTTCACGCTTCTTGCTGCTTGGTTCCTCGTTGTGCGTGTGATTTCAATCTCACGTTTTGAATGTAAGCCATGTAATTTATTGATCCTGAAACTTGTATGGCAGTGACGATGTACTGACTGGGCGGGATTGCGAACAATCAATTTCCGGACTTTATTTAGCTCTGTGAAACGAGCAGTGGAGCCAAAGAGATCGAAGTGAGACCCCATTCAAGTAGTTTTGAACCAATATTTGCAGCCAGATTGTTCGAGTATTGGTAGGTTGTCACTGCAAAATTTTATCAGACGAGGTCATTCCATAAAAGCTAAACGAGTTTCCGTATTGATATGCAGACTAAGATGAATCTCGGCCTGTCGGGTGTACTGTAAATGTGAGGCTCATCCTGTGTTGATTGGTCCACGTACTTGAAAAGCATTTCGAAGTTCTCATATTTGAGCTAATTTATGTGTTGAAGGCGTCATGTGTCCTGAGCTGATAATTTGTATCAATAAATTGATTTATTTTTTTATTTTTTTATTACAAATATATAAAGCTAGGTAGCCTGTATTCCTAAGATGAATGGCTGCATTAGGATCGCAGGTCACTTCGATTCAAATTTGTTCAGAAAATGTTTGTACGGTATTTAGATTTGACTAGTGTAAGTTTCAAACCCGAGAGAGAATTGACGAAGACAATTGTAGAATGTTCCAATTGATTAAATTTATTGAGAATTCTTTATTTTTATTGTTACTAAAATCATTTTTTGGCATGAGCATAAGCTTATTTGCTTGGAATTGCTAAGAGGATGCTTTGCAAATGAATGATTAAAGCTATGTGAGAGGAAGTTTGAATACTGAATAGGACCTTAGTCCTACCAAGGTAGGAGTACCTAAATGTGACATTTATTCAAGATTTGTAGATCTTGAGTGTAGCTACAAAATAAAATGATATGTGCTTGTTAAGAAATATATAAGGTTTATACATATGAGGACTAAGAAGTAGTCTTTCATTAATCTTCTATGCATCTCTTGTTTATTTATCAAAATATTTGGAGCTCTACCAAGTGTAGAGCCTTTAACTCATGCATGCGTATATATTGGCCATCCATGTTTTTCCTCTCTAGAATCCATTGCTAATTGAAATCATCATCTTCTTCCTTCAAAGTCTTTGTGGTAGCTAGCAACCTAGCCTTTAAAGGGTGCATGCTCTCATCTCTTATATACCAAATGAAAAATCAAAGTATTTAGAAAAGGAGCTCAAAAAATGTAACTTTATAATGCAAATCTAAAGAAAGGATTTTTACTCACAATTCAAATTACTTAGGAATGGACTCAAATGTTAAAAAACATTAAAATACTATATGTTCAATTATGTTTGTTTTTAAGCCACTTTTGGGGTATAATTGGGGTATAATCGGTAGCTTAGATAGACTACTAGCTCTACAAGCCATAAATGGACACATTAGGAGGAAGTTTAAACTAAAAAAGGCTATTTTATAATGCAAAAATTTGGGTAGGGAAGCCTTCTCAACTCATTTTAATTGGGTCAAGAATTGCATGATGGGTTTAAAAAAATTGTCATAATTATCTAATCCATCTCCATGATCTCATAGAAATTCATCATGATTATCCAATCCATCTCCATGATCTTATAAATCACATACACGCTTACCACAAGTATCTATATGCCAAGTGGCCACTACTAACCTTTAGTATTTGTATGAGGTGGTGCTAAAACGCCTTCATGTTTACCTCAATTAGTATTAAAAGTATTAAGAAAATTTAAAGCCTTTTAATAGGTTCAATTTTCTCTTGATGGCCTGATCAATTTGGTAATTGTATCCATATCTATATTTGAATTAAACATACAATGCTTTAACACTAAAGAAGCTACAAGGTAGTGCCCAATTGTCCGTTTGGTAGTATAGTTCAACTAGTATCCTTGCCCTATGCCAGTGACCTCACAATTTTGCCAAATTGGCACCAGCTTATTTTTTTAGGTGAAATTGGGACAAATAGGACCAAAAGAAAATAGGCTATGAAAAATAGTATGTTTTTTTACGAAAAAAATTTGAAAATGGATCATTGCAAGAAACACTATGCGATTTTTGTAGTGTTTTCCACAATACTTTTGATTTTTTTAGAGTACTTTATAATTAGAAAATAAATTATATATATTTATAATATTTAATATATATCTTTAAGAAGAAGGTACCCTATGAAGGAAAGCATAGAAAAATTCTTTAAGTAAAGGAACTAGAAAATTGCAAAACCTTATGAAAATAGGCTCTTTCACATTTTAATTTGTAAAAAACAGGAGAAATAATTTTTTTTAAAACTATAAATTTTCCATTTGGGAGGACTATATGGTGATGAGATTTCATAGAAAGAATAATCTTGAAACCATTTTCAGTATTCAAAAATGCTCATGCAAGGGCCCCTGTTTATAAGGACATGGAGGATATAAAATATTATATTTTTAGATGCCCCTTGGTAGACATATTCCTTCCTCATAGCCTTCCTAGTGTGGAAATAGACCGCAAAAAATTCAACTTTCAGATCATTAAATTTGGATACTCCTAACATAGTGAAAAATCCTAAATCTCAAAATATGACAAATTAACAATATTGAATTTTAAATATAAAGGTTTTTTATTTCAGAAAAATAAGGGATCTGATAAACAATAAGTTAGGCATCTCCAATAAAAAAGTTATGATGCAAGAGAACAACATTACTTCAATTGTGACTTGAAATAGGACTGGTGTTTCTTACAATGACTCAAATACTACCGGCTCGCCTCCCCTATTTGGACATAGGCAACCAAATAGTACCATGTTACAAGATGCCTATAGCCAATAGGATAACTCTTAAAACCACAATTCAAATGTCGATGGCGCCACACAACACCACATAGGAACAAAAAAGAGTCAATTAAGAGCTAGGGTTTTTCCTTCATCACCAAAACTACATCTCTCTAAGTTTTAAAGAACCACCATATCATTTGTACCATCCCCTCAAAGGTGGCCTTCACTCTCATGCCATAGCGGAAACCTTCATTCTTTATTCTTTTGCCATATAGAGGCAACCTTCATTCCCTACTCTCTTGTCATAATTATATCCTTTACTTCCACTATGTCACCACTCTCTCTCACCCAATGTTTGGTTCTTCCAATCCTTAATCAATACAACTTCCAAACATAGTAGTCCATGTTCAAGATGGCAATGCTCAATAATGCATGCAAATATATAGATCCTCTATTTGATGTAAACACTCTAACTTGCATGTCAAGGGCCTTTAAATCTTTAATGCATGCAGGGTGAGTGCAAGAAAGACTAGTCCTTTTTTGCGTCACACTTCGAGTGATAGAGTTGTCATTGGCCACAACTTTTGGAAGTTCAAGAAAATGAAGTTGAAATTTTTTTGGGAGGTGGAGAACTCCATAGCCACGAGAGGCCATATTTTCTAAGAATTAAAAAAAAATTAAATTCTAATTAATTTCTAATTTAGCTAATTTGTCACACTTTGTAGTTTAGGGGTTTTTAGTACTGGGGAGTATTCAATTTTGATCATTTTGAGCTGAAATTTTTATGGGCTCTTCCTATAATGTATTTGCATGATCCTACCAAAGGATTTTAAAGAAAACTCAATTTCAAGTGCGTCACGAGCGCTCAAATAAAGGTCACTTGCGCGCGCCATTTTGAACAATATAGATGATTTTTTTGGGGGGGGGCGGATGAAATGTAATGAGGACAAAGTCTATCAAAATGGTCATTTTTTATTTTTTTAAATAATGGCTCTCTTTTTTTTAAAAAAATTTAAAAGTGGACTTCACTATTTTCAATGAGAAACTGGGACCCCAGGCTACAACAGTAATATAAGACAACATCTAGTATTTGGTAATACTCCTATACCTACCCGCCTTCATCAAGTTTTGCCCAAGTGTACAATAGCTAGACACTTGTCATTGTAACCTCAATCTGCAGTTTTATCAACGGTCCATGTAATGCTTTCCAATTCTGTAGTACAGTACTGTAGTACTCATAGTACTGAGTCACTGAAACTAGGTACTAAGAAAAACGCTACGAAAATTGGTGAGTCTTTATTGCACTCACCCTGCAATGTTCTTTGTGTCAAGGTATTCCCTGAGTTCTTTAAATTGGACAAGGACTACAAAGCCCATAACTTGTAGAATATGAGAAATGCTTTTGTTCTCTTGCTTTCCTCAAAAATAAGCTCAGGAATTCTCTAGGTATGCACTTGCATCTTGTTGGCGTGTATGCTTAAAAAATGTTCACTCTTGAGAACTTTCCTTATGATCATGCTTATGACTAGTGGATTGAAGGTGTATGTAGATTACTAATATGGTCTATGCACTTGGAGGTATTGCAAGTTCACTACCTCTACGCACCCTTGCTTGATGTGAAGATTTCTCTAGAATGGATAAGTTCCTAGTAAAACCTACTTGTGTCCATCAAAATTATGAAGTATATGTTCACCTTGCTCATTTTTTATTTACTTATATGTTGACGTAAGTTGTATTTGGTATAAATTGTATCACCAAAATTCCTATATTGTATTAGTTGCAAAAGTCACATTTGCAATGAAATGATTGTAAAGCCACTTCAAAAAGTTGGATTGCCCAAAACACACTTAACATCTTGAAGAAATTGCTACATTTTCTCATAATGTAGAATATTTTTTGCCTAAATTATCCAAGGAACTTTAAGCAAAGGAACAAGGATTCTAACATGAACCCATGACAATCACCTAACATTTTCATCCATAAAATTCAAGTGGAGCCCGCTCATCACCACATTAGAACTAGTATTTGTTGCTACTTAGACTAAAGTAGGAGGTCCATTAATTGTCCACCTATTAAGAGCTTAAACCTAATTTTGGGGAGGAGGAACTTCTTGAAATGTTTTTCAGTAAATTTTCCTTAAAAGACAAGTGAAATTGGCATCTAAACCAAGTTGTTTCATATTTTTTGCAGTATTGTGAAAGTAGTTATGAAATTTTGAAGTTGAAATGGCATAGGGCTCTAAAATTGCCCACCTCCAAAAATGTACACTATTAGTACATTGCTGAAAGCTACGAAAAACACTACCCTGCAGCCTCTGAAGAACATTAAAGTCAGAGTCAATAGTTCTATGCAGCGACTGACAACCAGCCTGCAACGGCACTTGACTTCTTTGGCGGAGTCATGGGTGAGTTGGGGGTGGGCAGCGGGCGCGGCGACTGCAAGCTTCGCCAGTCCCGCGTGAAGGGAATGGCTGGCGAAGTGGCGATGCTCTTACCCTTGTGTGCACCAGGTCAAGACTTTCAATGCACTTGCCAGGAATTGCAACGCACTAGCTTGCCAAGAATTACAATGCACTGAAATTGCAAGCTGAACATATATTGGCTTTCATCGATCAAGGCTTGATTGTTTTTCGGCACCCTCAGCTGGCAATTAAGCTCCTTGCCGCTGTCGTCGCTGCGCTTTACGCTGCTCTCCCACCTTCATGATCAACAGCGACCTACGCACTTTGGTTCCGGCTTGCAGTTTCCGGAGGTGCGATACTCATCAATTCTGCAAATGTTCGCATTCCTGCATGGTCCGCCGCTGCGTCGGTTCTCTTGTGAGTGCTGCAACTTCTACCAACACAATTTTCTCTTCGAACTCAAGAAATAGAAGCGGTAGTCCGATCCCCAAGTTCTTCGCAATGCATGTTTTCATTACTGGAACCGGATCAAATTAACTAAGGAAAATGTGCTGAGGATGTTTCAGGTGGGAGCTCTGAGATTAATTACAGTTTGTGCTGGAGGTAGTGCGTGGTACAAGAGCAGGGTGTGAAGATGGGGTCCCAAAGCAGGCGGTTTCGTGCATCAGAGACCGTGGATTCTGAACTGGTCTACTTGTATTTGCTTCTCTTTCTGTGTCTGGGATTCCTGAGCCGGCCTGCTGATTATGGCCAAACGTATCAAAGTGTCTACCGTGGAGAATTCAATTCCGAACAGGAGTCGAGTGAAATTCTCGCCCCAGCCAACCCTGGAGCCTTTGTTTTCGAGCAGGGGGCAGGTGAAGTGATCGTCATAGCCAACTCCGCAAGCAATAATTTCGGTATGCTGGCAATGTTAGACTCTAGCCCTTTGGTTTTTGGTGGCTTGTGATCCGCCAGGTTTGTTTTGTCGGTATTTCTTGCCGTGTGATTGTTTCGTCGTTATGTCGTGCCTGCATTTGTTGAGATCGAAGCTTAATATGCATGCTTTGTGCAGGTTCCATTGAAGGATATTCTTCTACAGCTGAATTTGGCAGCGTGTTGGAACCCAGCATTGAATACAGTATGTTTGAATACTCTGTTTGTTTTTTGTTGGGTTATGCTACGCGAGGATGCTTTCTGTTTGATACTGAAGACGAAACTGAGGTTGATTTTGATACAAGCGTTTGTTATAGATGATCACAGCTTGAATCGACTTAAATTTCATTCATCAGAAACTCTACTAGACGATTCAGGAGGTTCGATCAGGGCCCACTTTAAAAACCGAAGACCTAGGTACGTGCACATATTTGTCTTCACTCGATCATTTGTCCTATTTGGGCGTGTGACACTGATTTACCAAAGTCACTCCATTTGTAAAGTATTTAGATTGGTGCAGGGAGACGGATATAGTTGTGTATTGTTCTAATTTTTTCCAAAACATTAGACTGTCCCGACACTAATTTTGTAATTCCACTCGGTTCTGGTGAAATGTTCCTGTACTTCAAATCCTGCCTGAATCCATTTCCCGGGTTTGACTGTTTGATTTGATGTGGGAGGGAGTGTTGCCCTCGCTATAACTCGAATTTCCTTCGCAAATAGTGGCATGTGCCCGAAGTAAATGAAAATGTTCCTTAACATGCAGAGGTTTGGAAGTGCACGTTTTTGACAAGTAATGAGAATGAAACCTTCACTTGTGCTAACTAAAGTGTCGTCCGACTGTTTCATTGTTATCAATTCTGAAATATTCTGTTGTGGTTAGGGTAGCCTCCCGGCCCTTGGAGTTGGCAAACTCTGTAAGCTTGTTCTACATGATGATCTCAGTTTGAATCAGTCTGATTCGTTCCGGTTCGTCCCCAATGCCACGCTATAGCATTTGACGCATTGCACTCTTATGTTTATAGCTGCTGTGATGTTGCACAAGTATTGTCCTGCTTTGTTCTACAGCCGTCTGCAACAGTTTGCCTTCGGGTTTGCATCATGCTCTGTTTTTATATCCCTCAATTTTCCTGTGATTGTATGTTGTAAAAAAAGATTGGGTGTTTGGGTGAATGGGAGAATAGGCATCCTGAATTCCCAAGGGCATCATGGCCGATTCCTAGGTGTTAACAGGGCCTCTCTAAATAGTGTTGTGTAGAGATGGATTCTAAACTTGAAATTTGGACGTCTGTAATATAATCTTGGGCAATATATCTAGACATTGAATTGTCAACCAATTGATGTACATGCCGTATCTTTGACAGGTTTATGGTCGGCGGCATGGAACAAATTGAACTGGAGATAGATAGCCAAATCCCCAAGGGCACTTCTACAGAATCATCGTTGAATCTTCCTTCCAGCGCCATTTGTTTGGATTCCATTCCGAAAATATTTTTGACACTTTTGAGGGATGAAACAATCGAAATTATCGATATTATCAAGAAATTGTGCCACATAGATGAATGTTCCACTGATACCAGGGTAGCATGTTACGAGAGCGGATTATCATCAGACAATGATTTCGAACTGAGAGCAAAAGTCATTTCTGTAGTACTTGCTGGGATTATTATATTTGTGACTCTATTAACAATAGCATGGAAAAGATTAATCCTGTTCAAATCAAATAATGAGTTGGATGCATTGATCACACAGGAGTCAGACTTAGACGATTCATATCTCGGTGATCAAATCTTATATGAAAACCTTTTGAAAGATGCAGAGCTGATCAGCAGTAAAGGATCTTCAGGGCAAGTGTTCAAGGTCAGATTTTTAGAACTGGAGTGTGCAATGAAAGTTTTCCATACCAATGCAAGAATGGATTTTAGAAAAGAATCCATCACCTTACTAAACCTTCGTCATCCACACATTGTGAAGTTTTTCTGTAGTTTTAGAAAATCCTTTATTGTAATGGAACTTATGGACGAGGACTTGTTCTCCTTCATTGCCAAAATCCGAGAAAGGCGTATCGCTTATGATATGCCATTAGAGGTTGCCTTGGATGTTATGCTGCAAATTGCAGAAGGCATGTCTTACTTGCACCATCAAGGCATTGCCCATCAAGATTTGAAGTCTTTGAACATCCTTTTGAAATTTCGAGGAGAATTTGATGATCCTGATTTTCAAATCATTGCTAAAGTAGCTGACTTGGGAAGTGCGAGGCGTTTCAATCCAAAATATCCCACAGGCTTTGTTCTTGTTCCGAAAATGAGCATTGGAACTCGTTTGTGGAAAGCTCCAGAACTGTTTCACTCGTGGGGAGGTTTTCTGACCCGATATTTTGGCCTACATCCTAGAATTCTACCGAAGCCTCTTGACATCTATGGGTTTGCAGTAATATGCTCCGAACTTCTTACCAAGCAGGTTCCATTTTCCAATGATAAAAATCTTCGCGTAGCCGTTCTTGCTTCCAAACTTCGAGAAGGTCATAGACCTGCCTTGCCTTCTACTGGGTGTCCAGAAGGATTGCTGGCCTTGATTAAGGATTGTTGGCACCGAGATCCTGTCTTACGCCCGGAGTTTCATGAAGTTTGCGCACGCTTGGTCGAGGTGAAATCAGCTTGGATGTCCCGTGGACAAAGACCTGAAAGCTGAATATTTTTTTGGTAAGCTTTCTCATCGCTATAGAAACAATTGCTACTAGTGAGTACGACTAATTTAATCCTTTTTGTGACATGTCATTGAATATAATTGATGACTTTTTCGCAGGAGGAATATCATTTGTGACATTAGAGAAATTTTGGACTTTCCAGAGGTTCGTTGAGGCGTGACAAACCAAAGCTCTGACATATGATTGCACTATTACAGGGATGACACTTGTGTTCCACAGCTATAGGGGAAAAATTCTGCCTCATGCAAAATAAATGCAATCCTAGGTCCCTTCCTGCAGTTCTTAAGCGGCCTTCTGGAGAGTTCAGATTTTCTCTAATGATTTATCTTGTATGAATATTGGGAGTATATCACACTTTTTAATTTTCTTCTCCAATTGAACACAAGTGCGCAAGTACCAAAGTTTTGACATATGGCTGCACTACTACAGGGATGACACTTGTGCTCCACAACTATAGACAGCTACAGGGGAAAAATTCTACCTCATACAAAATAAATGCAATACTGGGTCCCTTCCCTTCCGGCAATTCTTTGCGGCCCTCCGGAGAGTCCAGATTTTCTGTGAGGTTTCGATGTGTTCGGAGTTGAGATTCGAAAACCTATTCGTTGGAGGTCGACTTAGAAATAGCAGAGGATCCTCATGGGTCAGTTGGCTTGTTGAGCGTCCTGAAGTTTCAGAGCTGAGCAAAGATATATTGTATGCTACGAGTTTGAGCTCCTGTATGATCGAATAGGTGCTTGTTGCAGCATGCAGTAATCTTATGTGAACCTTCAACTATCTAGAGTCTCAGCTCAAGCCTCAGATCTTACAGACTTGGATTGGGAAGGGCATGACCTGCCTAGAATCCGCACGAATGCAGTAATCGCCTTGAGTTGTTTCTGTCTACGGTTGCCTGCATCTGCTTAGTCCACGATCATGAACTTTTGTTGCACATGAGGATTCCTCTGTTTCAAAAAATAGGATTATTAGTTGCAGGTACTCTCATGCCTACCTATTACGTGTTAAAATTCTGCTGGCAGTGATGATATTTTGACAGGGTGGAGTGAGAACAATCAAGTGCTGGGGTTGAACTCTGTGAATCCAGCGTTGGAGCCAAAGAGATGAAAGTGAGACCCCATCCGACTAGTTTTGAACCAGTTGTATGCAGCCTTACTGTTTGAGCGTGGTTAGATTTGAATGAATTTTCGTATGATCTGCAGACTGAGATGAATTTGGGTCTTTCTGGTGTTCATTTTGTGAGGCTGGTCATGTGTTGAATGTGCCTGATCGGAGCTCTGAATATCAGTGCACTTGAGATTACTTGCTAAACCCTTAAAGGATGGATTGATGACTGGAAATCATCCCTTTGGTTAACTTGCAAATCATTATCTTAAAAAATTGCAAAAGCATTCACTCAAAGTTAGACTATTGTAGAAGACTTCCCCTTTTCACAACCAAATTTCAATGGTGAATAGTTGCACTTCCATCCTAGTAGAAGGATTCTCTGACATCCATTGGAAGCCAAACATGTGACATATTATTGACAAATTCTCCTTGCAATTTCAAAAGGATGTTTAAAGATTCAAATCTTGATAGGCTATGCCTCAATGGTATAAATATAACATGCCTTCTATAATTTGCCTGGAGGATGCACTTGTCGGGCAAAGTAGCAATATAGGAGCGAACAAATGATAGGATATTTTAAAATCATTTGGTCAAAAACTTATAAAAGAGTTTAGAATAATATAGGGTATAGAAAATGGCATTGGATGTCTTTAAAGTACTATAGGGTATGGAATAATAGGCCCCATTAGAAAATGCAGTAGTACTAAAATAGCCCCTTTATATTAAATTTTTTGGCCAAAAGTCTGAAATTGCTACTTTTTTGGCTACTTTGAGAGTGACATATTGGTCAAGATAAAAAAAAAATTGTTATTACTATGAACATAGTATTGTACTATAGGAAATATTCTTCTTAGTTCATTTACTTCTCTCGGATTTCTATAGTGACTTAACTACTCTTACAACTAAGTGATATACTGTATACAACCCAGAATTTACTATCTGACTATTGTAAGTTAGTACTCTTTCTTGCAGCATACAACGCTCACGTCTTGTTGGATTTAACTTAGTGTTAGTTATATTGAAAGATTTTGGCAATGTGATTTAGGGATACTGTATGGTTTGAAAAAAGCACAATTTAAGCTGCTTCACCTGAACCTGACCATTGCATGTGCATCATTGCAAGGAGATGAGTTTACTTTGGTTTACAAGGTGTTTAGGATTTTTGAATGGTTTGGTGGAGGTGTCCCAGAATAGCCTTCGTTACGATTTGTTGCGAATCTGCGTTCTGCGTGTAGGGTTTACGGTTTGGTGAATCAATCTTTTTGTGTGGCTTCAACTTTCGTGAGAGCGCGACATGGTGCCTGGGGTCAGCATGCGGTGACAACTTTTTGCCGCCTTCTGCTTTCATGGAATGCGATTCTTTGAATTGGGCAGCTGGATTTTATATTGCATGTGGTTGTTGTTATCTTGCCAAATCTAGAGTTTACCTTTCAGGGTTTAGGCTACCTTTCTCTTGCGTTTTGGATCCAGATGTGGTTTAGGATGTAACGACAGATTCTCTATGTTCAAGGTAGGGTTTGTTGGCGTGGACGATGGCGCTCAATTTCAAAATTAGACTATACTCGGTGGAAGATGATGTTGGACAGCCGAAGCTACTAAGTCCCTTTTTTTGCCACTTAGGTGACACTTACACAACTTTGTGCACACGCTTGGAGAACGGGGATGCGTGGAGTGGCCCTTCCTTTTCTGGGGCTTCAAAGATGAATGTGCTGTCGAGAAGCTACTACCTACGCTTTTGGATCTATTTTGGAGGGACCTTCGCTGGACAAGCTGACTATTCTTATTCATAATGTTGCTCCCATTCATATTTCAAGCAATGAAAGACGAGAAAAACCATGTGAAGGATACTACAGTATGGACCCTACAAAAGATCTTTGAGTTCCTCGATGGACCTTCTCTCGAGGCTCTAGTTATCACTCAATCCAATTTGACTACAATTCTTGTTGTCATCTTGGAAGCCATCAAGGACACACCTAATGTTGCTAAGAAGGTCTGTGGAAGAATCTATTTTGTTGCACAAGGTTAAGAAAAAAGTGGTTAGTCGTCATCTTTTGTATCTTCGTTTTTCCAGAGCATTGTACAAGCCTTGTTGGGAACTACTGAGAGGGAGGATTCTAAAGATTCTTGGCTGCAGACATCGGCATACGAGACTCTCAATGAAGTTGTAAGAATCTCAACGGAGGACACTACCCCGATTGTTATGCAATTGGTGCCCATGATCATGTAAAAACTCAACGTTACTTTAGAAATGGCTGTGCTTTCTTCCGATGACCAAGAGAAGCATAGTGAATTATAGGCCCTCATGTGTGGTATTCTACAAGTGAGTTACATCTGTGGTTCTTCTGTAGTGTGTCGACTGTCTATTATGAGACCATTTTTTCACTCTCATTGTAAACTTGCCTTCTGTGTTGTATATTTGACTTTGTGGTACATGTATCAAAGTTAAACTGGATGATACTGTCACTATATTTGCTTGTAGAGTCTACCTCTGCCTCCATGGTTTCACTGTTTGGTCTTTGCCTGTGGAGCTATTGATTTAGTTAGCAGTTTTCATCTTTGTGAGCATGAATATCGTGCATGCTAGCATAAAATCTCAATAGTCGATTGTAATTCTGTATATTTTTTGAACTACTTGCAGTTGTTGTGTTTTGCTTATTGCTCGTTCATATATAGTCGAGTTCACACGGTCTTCCGAACTCTATATGCAAGTTATCGTTTAGAAGTTAGATGCAGCAGAGGTGACAAAGTATGGTGTGGTACAGTACGCCGACAATATGATGGGATTGTTTCTTCGTATCTTTGCTTGCCGCAGTGCCACTATCCATGAGGAAGCTATGCTCTCAATCAAAGCGTTGGCATATGCAACAGGTGCAGGGTTTAAATAGTACATGAGCAAATTTTAGCGGTATTTGAAAATGGGTCTCCAGAACTTTGAAGAGTATCAAGTATTTACACGTTAATTGTTTTACAAACTTGTTGCCTTGCACTAACTTCGAATTCATTTCGTTATAATATAGATGGTGTTAATTTCCATAACCTATAACATTAGGAAACATAGCTCACCTTGTTTCAACCCTTTATTTATGTTACTGTGATGATAAGTGAAGTTGTTGTTTTCTTTCCTTCCTCGAGATTTCTTGCCATTGTGTTGTTTTCTTTCCTTCCTCAAAAATGTTATGCAACTGGTAACAAAAAATTCACAGGACTGGATCTTGTAAAGGCACAATGTATGCATGTATATACATATGTGGCCATGTGGCATGCATTTGTGGTCATGTGTGCTCTTGAAGTTGTGAACCCATTTCTTTCTTGGACATTTCCAATTTTCCATTGATGCAAGTGTGTTTGCTGCAATGTAGGTGCAGGGGATTTTGAACAAAGGTTATAGTAGTGCATGTTAGCCTTTAGACCCTAAACCTTAATTTTGTTCATGGATACATGATATGCACATTTTGGTCCCACTCATTGTGTTTGTAAACAAATGAAAACATTATATTTCTTACTACATCATTGTGCACAAAAACTTTGTTCATTGTGTGTCCTAATATGACTGATTTCATACTACAGTAAGATTGTCAATTCTAGCAAAATAAATTCAAATGCTTTTTGGTGATACTATACGCACTTGCAAGCTCTCAGATTAGGCTAAATTTTGTAAGATATCAAGTAAAGCTTGACTCTAAAAAAATTTACAATAAAAACTTTCTTCTAGCAAAATTTAGTTGTAACTTGAATCGTCATTGGCTTGAAATTTTCTCAAAATTTTTGGGTCCATGCTGCATTATATATTTTGAGAAAATTTTTAAAACCAAACCAGTCCATTTGATGTAGGCCAAAAACTATAGTAAATTTTTTTTTTCAATCTAATTCATCATATCATTTATTCATAGAAAATTGGAATTATAAGTAATGCAAGCCCCTTCTCTATTAACCCAAAGTAGAAAATTACATAATTATAGCATGTCAAAATAATAATAATAATAATAATAATAATAATAATAATAATAATAATAATAATAATAATAATAATAATAATACCCCTATAAAATAGTAGTTGGTCACTCCTGCATCCTTATTTTTGTAAGGCACTGCACCCCCCAAGATAATTTGGAGCATAACATTGTAAGGCAACCTCCAATGGTACAATTGTGCCATTTTCAAATTTTGGTTATGAAAGAGTATAAGTCCTTGTCTATAAGTTCCATTATAATAAAGATTTTCTTAAAACTACAAAAAAACTTCACAACATGTAGGTGACTAAAGGTTTGTTCACATTTGGTGTTAGAGGTGTTGTTTGGAATGTGAATCTAGTCTAAAAGTAGATCTAAATTCCTACCTAAGACCCTCAGTAACAACACCTTTAACACCAAGTGCGAACATACTATAAAGTTTAGTAAGGTGATGGATTCTTTTCTAAAATCCATTCTTGCATTTGGAATGGGAAACTTTCATTGCACACTCTAGTTCTAAAAATCTGACTTTAACCTTTAAAGAACGGGTTGGTGATTTTGAAAATCATCACTTTTGGTATTGTGTGAATCATTGGCTTAAAAAACATCCAACAACACTCATTGAAAGTCAAAGTACTATGCAAAACCCACGGCAAAACCTCTTCTTTTCACACAAAAGTCCAAAGATGAACATTTGTAGCACTTGTGTCATTCACTAGCTAAAAACCTGCTTCTTTCAAAAGGTTTTCGTATAAGATTTGATCGACAAGATATGATTTGTCTAAGTTTGACTCGTGTGAGATCAATGCATCCAACTCATTATTTGATTTGAATGGGATCACATTTCTTATTCTCTTCCATGCCATTGTTAATATAATTAGAAATAATAATAGTCCCAGCAAGTATTATAGAACATGACTTTTGCTTTCAATTCAAGATCATTGTTTAACAATATTCCTCTACATCTCAAACTTAAAGACGGACGGATTGTTAACAAATATTGTAGTGATGAAGGCACTAAATCAGTACAATATTTGTTAATAATCCGTCTATCCTTAAGTTTGAGATGTACTTAACTACGGTGCGAGAACAACCGCAGTAATAAATATATTATTCTGCATCAAAGTATCCAACATAACATAAACAGAGCATTAGTCTTTATAAGAATATGGTAAAGAATATGGTAATAATGATACCTTCATTCATTTTATTGCTAAATGATATCAACAAGCATTTGGATATTCTACGTCAAAGTTTTAGTATAATTGTATGACTTATATTACTTGTGGCTTAAATTGCAATGCAACTATCCCTATAGTCCTGCACCCATTGTTTCTGCCCACATTAAGTTTAGTTTCCTAGGATATGTCCTGTTTTTGAAGGTTTCACATACCTTTTAAAATTTGTAGCATTATCTTTATTGCTACCTTTTGAGATAGAATAACCCCTTAATGATGTTGCCTTCCAAAAGAGCTACACTAAATAGTGAAATTAGATTGCCCCACACTAATTTCTTGAAATTCTACACTATATAAATATGTACAATTTCTATAGAAGGATGCACTAATGTAAGAGCCATGTGTGTTGTAGGGGTCGATGCACTGGTTCATGGCTTGGGTTTAAAGAATTGCTTGTGCCTCCATTTGGAGAAGTGGTGAGTCATGAGGTAACTTTCGTGAGTAAAGCAACCTAATTGTTAAGGCAACCTAATTGTCAAGGCAACCTAATTGTCAAGGCAACCTAATTTCTCTATTTAGTGTAGCATATATTGTCTATACATTGAATTCATTTGATCCTCTCTGGACATTCAATAATTCCCCCCAAAAAATTAGTTCACCAGTAGTTGATCCTCTTTGGACATTCAATAATTCCCCCAAAAGATTTAGTTCACCAGTAGTAGATCTATGACTTGGTTTGGAATTTACAACTTGAATGGGATTCATGTGCTACTCTATTTTTCCTTCTGTATACAACAAGGGAGAGCGTATACAAAATAGCATCCTTTAACTCCTATACAATTTCGCACTCAAAATTGGTATGCATATTGATAAGCAAGCTATTTAAACATCTATACAGTTAAATTTTGAAAAAGAAATAATTTACTTCATTAGAGATAATTGTAAGCCCATGTTCTTTTTTCAGAGGAAAAACACACTTCAAAAGGCTTAGGCATTTAGGGGTTAAGGAGTTAAATTAGTGAATTTGAGGTTCTTGTACATGCTAATGAAGGATTAAAGGTGTGTGCAAAAGATCTCAATGCTAGAGTCTATTTCTAAAATCATGATCTTACTTTATATGGATTCTTGAAGATCCATTTAACCCTTAAACATTGAAGTAGATATTTTGTGTCCAATGGATGACAAAGGATCTCTCTATATAGCATAGAAGTACAACTATTCATCTTTGAAATTTTGCAAGAAAAGGGGAGGTCTTCTATGATACCATAGTCCCTTATTAAATTCAGCAATAGTTGCCAAATAATTGATAAAATTTCAGATTTCCATTTCAACAACAAAAATATATTTACTAAAAATTTCATCTCATAACATAGTGAAATTTTGCTGCATTCAACAACTCTACTATTTTTCCAAAAAATGATGCCAAAATGATTGTTTTTCCACACATTATACTACAAGGGCATTGAGATGTATGTAGAAATTCAGCACCCAAAGCAATATGTTGTGACAAGTGTGAAGTAGAGAAAGACAAGGTATTTATACAAATTGGAAGGTAGGAGGATAAACAATTCATGTGGGATATGTAAATGATTACTTAGAATTAATAGGAGCTCAACCACTCATAGTTAAGTTGAAAACAAAAATTGTCTACAAAGTAAAATTTCAAACTTCATTTAGACAGTGTAGAATAACTTTTTCAATTTTTTTGAATTAAATTAATGTGGAAAATCAATCCAGCTTTTATCTCCAAAAATCCTTTTGAATTTTAGAGCCTCCAATCAAAAGTTATGGACAAATTTCAAGGAACGAGTTGGAAGGGATGAGTTGGAAGGGACATTTTCTTTGATATTTTCAAACATCCCTTGTGAATTTTGTTCATACTTTTTTTTGGAGGCTCATAACCACAAACGTATTTTTGAAGATAAAAGCTAGATTTATTTTTCAACTTTTATTGGTTCAAAGTTTTTTGAAAAATGTTATTTTACTATGCCCAAATGAGGTCTGAAATCCTACTTTGAATACAATTACTACTTTTTGACAATGAGTGGTCAAGCTCTCATCTTCATCATTATCCCATATCCTTTGAGGGTTCTTGACGGACGATGCATTTCATTATAAAAACAACCTCTCCACCCCCCATTCTCATCAAATGTCAATGAAAAAATTCCTTCACTCTTCCATTAGAAATCTTTTGATGGTAAAAAGTCTATGAACTTCACATAGAATTTTCTTACCAACATTAGACATTCTTTGTTTACAACAACTTGGTCATTTAATTCTTATTGAATTTGGCAGGATCCCTAATCCTTGAAAATTGGCCATTGATTTTGGCATTGGGCACTATCAATTTTCAAAAAAATTTGCAACTATCATAATAATATTATGAAATTACGATATTCTTAAAAAACAATTAATTTCTGCCGAAATTGAAAAGGGACTATAGTAGTTTGTCTTACAATGAGTGCTTTTACAATATTTTAAGCCAATGTTTCAGAGTCATAAAAATTGATGATTTCCAAAGTCACCCCGTCATCCTTTAACCCCTCATCGACGAAGGGGACAAAAAGTGTCCTCACAAATTGTAATAGTCCAATTCGAAATGTTCTAACTTTTGCATCTGATGTCCAAACTTAATAAAACTTGTTGTAAAAGTTGAGCATACTAGTCTAGTTTGTGTGACAAATTTTTTAGATCAATCCAAGGCGAATTGAGTTTGTGAAAGCCATTCAAAGAGTCACAGGTTCAATTTGAGTTTAGCAAACTACATTCTCATGGTAGCAACTTTGGGGGCTTGTATCTTTTTCATCAAATGTTCATTTTCAATAAAAATGTGTTGTGATTTGTTTCCCTTAAGGTCTAGTTACTGTGGTAAAAAATTCATGTCAATCCAAGCTATTTTGAATGTTTGAGAGCAATTCGAAGTTCAAAATCTAGACATTTTTGCATTACAATGAACTTCGGCGGCTCATAACTTCTTCATGCATGGTCTGTTTTCAAAAATTCTACATACTAGTCTAGTTTGTGTGGTTAAAATTTCATGAATCATTTGAATGATATTTTTTTCACCAAAGTGTTTATATTCTGGTTTTGAATCACTTGGTAGTTTGAAGTTTTTTCATTTGAGTAGGTTTTGAAATCAAATTTCATCTCCAAAATGTGTTTTTAAGAAAAATTTCAGCACCTTTTTCCAACACTAAAACATTCTAATCTTTCAATCTCTACGGTCAAATGACCCCAAATTTGTTCCACACCATCTACAACATGCACACAACAAGATTGTACGGTTGAGATTTCCATACCATACTGAAATTTAGACTTTTAACACTTGCAAAGGCAGGATGCTTTTCAGCATGTTTGGACCTTAGGCGATGAAGGGTTAAGGGTTAGACTTCTTTTAAGTAGTGTAACAGCAAACTTCTTTTTAACCCCTCAGGGCCGGAGGAGGCAAAAATTGCCTTCTGAAAGTTTGAAGTTGAATTTATAGGGTTTAGGGTACTGTGAATCATTTGGCAACAAACAAAGAATGTGTGCGGTTTAGGGTCTAGTTTCAGAGGGGCGTCTCTATTTGAAGATCGGAGTTACAGATCGGAAGGAGCATGAAACATCAGAACAGGCCGAGGGTTTGCTGCAAAAGCATCCCCGAAACACCAGCGAGAAGATGATGTCACCTGACGGTTGCACATCTGACACCGGACGCTTCTTCGGGTTCAGGGTTTGGCGCGAATTCCAAATCAGCAAGCTGGTCGTTGCTTTTCCGTTCGCCAGGACTTCCTATGGCTTCAGGGTCATTGGAGTTTCTCGTAGGCACTCTCATTGTGGAGCGATGCAGCCGGCATTCCACACTTGTCCTGACAATGGAATGCATTAGAATAATGTTGTTGTGGACGTGCTCTGCCAAATTGGTAGTGGACGTCATTTTTGGAACACCTTCAGAGTCCTTGCTAGTGTGTTCACAATCTCCCAGGACAAATATGGCTATGAGTGGTGGACGCGGCGATCGTTGTTGGAGCAGGACAAGTATGGCTATGAGTGGTGGAAGCGGCAATCCTTGTTGGAGCATCCTGGATTGCCTTACTGTCGAGGAAGGCTCAAAAATTGGCGGTTTGACAACTTTTGAAGCTGTGAGGATTGGAGACTCCCGCCACAAATTTTGCCGCTCAAGCTGCAGCTCGTTGCAATTGCGATGGAGGGAGGAGGATACAAATGCGGGTACACGAGGCCAGCCTGCTTCCCCGATCACTTGGAAGAAGAAGCTGAGATACTTGATAATTGGATGGTTGTAGAGAAGAAGACTGATTCTGAGAGAGTAGGGGTCCTCAATTGTTTGAGTGAGAAGCATTTGTTGACTTTGCCTTTGCCATTGAAGAGTAGGCCTCTCACTGCAAACCCTACAGCAAAGGAGTGGCGATATCTATTTTACAGACACATTGCTAATGTATTAGGGTTTTGTAAGCGAACTGATTTTCCAGTGCTGGTGAGTCAAGTTTCACATCGAATTTGGCCTGATATTGAAGATGGCATCCCAAATGTCACCCTACTTTTCGTTGAAGGAGGCAAGCAGAGATGCAGCAAAGAAGCGATTGTTGCAGAGGAGCCCCAGGACCCAGATGAGAGTCAAGCGTCAAGCAAAACGCCGCCTGACTCATCAAGAAGTCCCCCCCTTGCCATTGCTGGACGATCACCTGGGATCAACCAGCAACGTCGTCCTCCAATTGCTGAGCAAGGGGTGCCCCCAATTGGTCCTACCATCACCGACAGAATTGGATGCAAACGGCGATGGGGTGAATGCGCTGCTACAAGCCACGGAGGGGGCTGTGAAGAGCACGCGAGGAAAGGGAAAGCAAGCACCAAAGCTGCGCCTTCCAAGGAAGAAGAAAGCGGGGGGGGTGACTGCATTGGTGGCTGGCGAAGCACTCGCAAACCCAGAATTTGAATTGGGAGATGGGTTACATGGAGCAGGGGGAGGGAGGGAGGAAGATGGTGGATGTGATTCAGGTGGAAGGGTTCGAGGTCGAAGTTGAGGAAGGGGATGTGGGCGAGGAAGGGGTCGTGGGCGAGGAAGGGATCGCGGACGATCAAAAGGTGGGCGAGGACATGGGCAATTAGAAGACGAAGAGAGTTTTCGAGATTCAGTTATAACTCCAGAGTATACCGAATCGCCAAAGGGTTGGAAGAGGCCACCAATTTTGGTTCATGGTGACCGATCACCACGGATTTTGAGGCCACGACGTGAATCAGAGAGTCGCGTTGTGCGAAGCATTTGGGAGGAAGACCGGCCACAATCTCCTCCTGCCTTAGCTTTAGCTGGGTCTTCACAGTGGGCTATGAGTCCCCACAATTTTGCTACACATGGAGGTCAACGGCTTTTGCCAACAAATGAACATGTTACTGACATTGGGGGAGGATCCGTCAACACTCACGTAGACTGCAAAGAGGTTGAGCACTGCGGTTGTAAGTCAACCAAGAAGGATCTGAGTGAACGGGATTCCTTGGATTGGTATATCAATTGCAGTAGCCACTCTGGATCTGACAGCGACATGATTGGTAAGCAAGTTCGAGTAGCTCAAGATGTATTCCAGTATACTCCATCAAGGTACGAGGAGTTCTCAGTCATCGGACGGGTCACTCGCCGCTTTGTTCACAAAATTACAGGGGAATTGACATATATGGTTCACTTCGACGGATACCTTGGACATCGAGCTGTGCCGGCACATGAATGCAAAGTCATTGCTGGTGGTCGACCACAACCGCAGAAAGACAACAATACGTCCTCAAGTCACGAAGACCCATCTCAATTTCCAGTGTTGCTTAGACAACGTACATCCGAAGATAATGGTCTTGGACAATATGAGGTTTTCGAGGGCGTTGATGTTCCTCAGCTCACTCCGGTGAAGAGATCGTTGCCCACTCTACTTTGTGACTATCCGGGCTATCTTGGATTGGGGGACGTGAACGTGAAGGAGATTTCCTTAAAGGAGTCGCTTGAAGATGAATGGGTTGCACGGTACGGTGACTTCGTTGACTCCTCTGATTCAGGTAATTCGGATTGGATAGTCCCAGAGGATTGTAGTGAGTTACTGGAGAGTGCGAGTGAATCACTTGAGTCCTTGTCGTTTGCTATGAAATACGATGAATCCAATTGGCAGGAAACATCAACTCGATTGGAGGGGAGTCGAGATAACTTCTCTGGTCCCTCTCCCGGTCCAATTAGGCGAAACCTTAGAAGGCCGATGGCTTTACATGAAGCCTTTGATGCTTTTTGGCCCCAAGAGACGTTGAGCAAGATTTGTGATCAAACAAATATGTATGCTAAACAAGTACCCACTAAACCAAGAAAAGGAGGCCTAAATGGGGGAACAAATTGGGTAGACTTGTGTCCTGACGAGTTGAGAGGATTTCTTGGGATCCTTTTATTCATGGGTCTGAAGAAACTTCCTCAAATTAGGTCGTATTGGGAAAAGCGTGCTCTATTTGGGTGTTGTGTCATCAAGTCTATTCTCAGTCGAGATCGCTTC
The DNA here is from genome assembly GCA_950106755.1 of Climacium dendroides. Taxonomy (NCBI): domain Eukaryota; kingdom Viridiplantae; phylum Streptophyta; class Bryopsida; order Hypnales; family Climaciaceae; genus Climacium; species Climacium dendroides. Next base: position 39,828,682 of record OX467084.1, read on the forward strand.
GAGGCAATCCTTCGGTGCATTCATCTTGTTGATAATGCCAAACTGGTTCCCAAGTGTAGCCCTGGTTATGATAAGTTGGACAAAGTAAGGTGATTGATAGAAGATTTTGTGAAGATTAGTCAGTCCCTTTACAATTGTCAGAAATACATAACAGTAGATGAGATTATGATAAAGTACAAGGGACACTTCTGTGACTTTAGACAATACATGCCTGGAAAGCCAGTGGAATATGGAATCAAAGTTTGGTGTGCTGCCAACTCTCAGTCAAGGTACATCTGGAATTTACAAGTCTATTTAGGGGCACAAGGAGGGAAAGTAGAACTAGACCTTGGAATGAGAGTTGTTCTCGAGCTAATGGAAAACTTGAGTCACCGTGGTCACATTATTGTAACAGATAATTTTTTTACCTCACCGAGACTCCTCGACATACTACTCAGTCGAGGATTTTGGGGGACTGGTACTGTCAAACGAGGGCGTGTAGGCATGCCGCCAATTCTGAAGCAGTATGCTGCAGACTTTGAACTTACCCGAGGGACCTTGCTGACCAAAATGCATCGCTCTAAGCAAATGGCTGCGATTGTGTGGCAAGATGCGCAGCCTGTCTTTCTGATTAGTACCGCATCAGATCCTGTAGCGTCTGAGGGGTTGACATGTAAGCGTTGGATCGGTAGTGAGCACAAGGACTTCTACACTAGTCCAATCCTTCTTGAGTATCAGCAGAATATGAGAGGGATCGACGTCATTGATCAACATAGACACGAGTATTCATCTCAACTTCAAACTCGAAAGTGGTGGCACAGACTTCTTATATTTGTTTTAGACTCTTCCATTGGAAACAGTTATATCCTGTACAAGAATCATGTAGAGGAAGCAGGGTTAGTGAAGCCGTTAGATAGAGAAAAATATCAATATAAGATTGGTTGTTGGTTGTGCGATCATTGGATGAATCAGGTCGGACTTGTGGGGCCTTCAACATCCAGAACAAAGGCATCCATTATCCTGCTGGTAAAGGCAACAAGCGACGCCAGAAGTGTAAGATTTGTGGGAAGGTCATGAACCGTTATTGTCCTGGCTGCAATGGAGCTTACATGTGTGATGGGGACTGCTATTACAAAGTCCACACACAAGCTCAGTATGCTGCACTAGTACTGAGATGAAGGTGATCTTGTGGTTGCTTGTACAGGCAAGCTTCTCAATGTTATGAAATCGAAAGCAGAGTCTCCGTCCGTGCCGTTGAAGTGCTATGACTTCTCAGACATTTCCCTTGACAGCCCGCTTGACGGAGAGTTCAATCCAGCATTAGTGAGCTATCTTGTATGGTTGAGTAGAAACTAAATCACTCTATTAGTGTCTTGCTTACCGTGCATACAATTCTATTTTGAAGAGTCTAATTGTAGCAGCACGTTAGCCGCACTTAGCTGTACTACGAACTTTGAACTTGACGGTGGTGTGGCTTTTCCCACGTCTATTGATCTTGCAAGAACCTTTTTTTTCCTCCATGTAAGACTCTTAGGATCTGTAATGCAATTGCGATGTTTCCATGTTGCCTCCTCTCTTGAATTTTCCACGACTTTTCATGCACAATATTGGAACAAGAGGACCCAATTTTAGACGCGAAGTTCTTGGTACAGTGTGGTCCCGCCTTGACTTTGGCGGGAATAAGTGGCGCGCTCGCGTGGTTGTCCTTGTATTCTGCCGACAGTTAGCTGGGTGAAGGGGTCCAACACAACCCTTGACCCGATGAAATTCAGATACAATCTCTTCACCCGGAGCTTACACTCTCGACACAAGTACGAAGTGAATTCCCTGCGTCTGTGGACTGTTTGATTTCGCAAAAAATCACTGTTGTCGATTACCACAAAGAGGTCAACTTAGACGGTTGGATTTTCAATCAACTCAACTGTGATTTTCCTAAAAATCCTCAAAGTTTCGGGTGATTGTTGTATCATTCGTAGCCCTAGAAACCTCATGAGTTTACCCTCTTCTTCACCGCACACTTGAATTCCTTTCTTTGAAATTCCAAGTCCATCGGCTTCAGCACATTAGATATTTCTAAATTCCATTCTTTTAATTCTAGAGTCCACGGGAGTTGCTTGATCGGAGCAATTATAGAACTCATATGACCTAAGATTCACCTGTCGTATGCAGAGACAGCACTTTGTACTTCAGCGATACAAGGTCTACGATGAACCTCAGGGTTCCAAATTTTTTTTCCCCTTCCTTGACATACTGGAGTTCACATCGGTACGGTCAATTTTCCTTTAATACCTATACTAAACTTGTGAAAAATCAAAACTCAAATGTCACTTTCTGAAGCTCCTGGAACCCTACCAAGCAGTCGGCCCTGAAGGGTTAAGGAAGGATTACTTCCATATAAAAACTCCTCTGTCAAATAAAATCCTGAATGAGATGACAATAAATTGCTTTGTAAACTGTACCTGTGTGTTATTCCGAAAGTCAGTCCAACATGAGAATCAATCATAAAGATGCATATGGCCAACTGAAGTGGGTTTTTTTGGAACAGTACAGGCTTGCATGTCCTCACACTAGTGGCGCATTTATGGAGGGATTAGTTCAGATAGGCTAAAATCGTCTGACAGCAGCGACAAATCGCTAGAAAAAAAACCCTGCACTGGAAGGTAACTTAAGCTTATTTTCTATTTTTCAACCTTGGCAAACTCCAGAAATATTTTCAATCTTCACTGAATCCAAGTAATTGGCAATTGATTCAAGGAAGAGTCAAGGCTAGTAAGGTAGGGGGCTGTAAAAGCGATCTGTCTCTAACATGTACTAGAAGTATACATTTCAGGAGGGGGTCGCTTTTAGAAACCACTGTGTTTTCAACTTCAAAAATTCATAACTAAGGTAAACCAACCCATAGTGGTCAGAATGAGGAGTTTGGCATCATCTTGTTGCTGAAATTTTTCAATTTTCTTCTTACATTAGTACAAGTGTGAGAAATAGCAAGTGCAATTGAAATTAATTTTTTTTGACAAAGTATGAATTTGCTAGAAATTTCTGAAGCATTGAGCCCAAAGGAGTCTGTAGACTACCTTAAGACCACTAAAATCTGAATCTGTAATGCTCATCTGACTGCCTAATGCAGTCAAAATATTTTCTATTACAGAAGGCAAAAAAAGTCAATTTTTACAATGGACTTCACACTGAAAACTCAGAAGTTCCTAATGAGGTCAGTGTTCACTCCATTGCTGTCATGTAAGACATGCATTGTTGCCCACATCCCACATCTTGGAAAAAAACCACAATGGGTCATTTCTTAGGCAACCACAATGGGTCATTTGACCGCAATGGGCTGTCTTACCTTAATTCCATGAAGATCAAAAAATATGAAATGACTTGGGTTAGATGCCAATTCCATTTTTCTTACCACAAAAATTTATTGAAAATTATTTTAAGCAGTTTAGCTTCCCCAAAATGCAAATCAGCTCTTAAAGGGCCGCTTTTACAGCCCCCTACCTTACCATGAAAGCACCTATGCAGTTTTTGCTAGTCATCACCACCTTACTTTCCTTCAAGTCAAGTCAAGTGAACAAGAAACCTGTCAAACATGTGGTCGGTCTTTAGAGCATCCTGGTGCGGCAACTGGCCCGGACAGGGACCACTTGACGAGTCCTTAAATGAGGTCGGGCCCAGTGTAAGGTAGGAAACTAGGAATACCATAAACGGTTAAAATAAGCATTTCAGCCTATAAGATACGGGTAATTCATTGAGAAATTCAACTCATATCTTGTCTCATAGCTCATAATCTTTCAATCTGTAAGTGATATTGTTGTGCATTTTCTTATAATGTGATCTACTGGTCTAGTTTAAGATTGTATATTCACAAATCCAAAATATTGATGGTAAGTATAAAACATTTGACTTTTTGTTTACTTTAGCACAAACTCTAAGAAGCTAAGAAATACTTTGAGTGTTTAGGCGTTAAACTTTTGCATCTGAAGCATTAAAGTCGTATTAGAATAACTTTGCAAATACAAACTATAATGTTGTGGTCGGTGTCCACAAAGCATCTTGCTTTTACCTATAGTGATTTACATTTCAAGATCAATTTTAATCTCTACACAAGTTATTTCACATTTTAGATTGGAATAGTTAATTGACTTGTGTGTTGTTAGAGATAAGAAATTTGAAGTTATCACACATATTGATGATAGTTTTAAAAATAGAACCAATGTATAAATAATAACCGAATATTCGAATAACCAATGATTGTGGGAATAGATCAGTAATTATTTATGAAGTTTGGAAACCTCTACAACACTTGTTTTACAAAATCTAGTAACTACACTATAAAAAGATCCATCCTAGAAGCTCTACAATACTAACAAACTTGTTGATAATGTCCTACTCGCTACTTTCTCACATGTAGTTGGCATCTCTCATTCAATGCAAAGTTTCCATTCCAAATCCCTCGAATGAAATAGAAAGACTACTACAAAACCAAGAGCTAAGTTTGCAATTAGACATGAAGAAAGTGTTTAGTTCCCTTGCTAGGACATCATCAACCCAACTCTTGTTTAGAATTGGTCAAACTTCAATTAATTCAAGGTGTACTCAAAACATTATTTACCAATGAGACAAGGGTCCCTTTTGCATCCTTAAAAAGCAGACCTCCACAATGAACAAAATTATTTTATATGTCTTCTGAGCCAAACTTCAACCTTACATTAACTAATAAATCCTTTCTAAAAATTCAAGACATCTAGAGACGCATGACACCTTCCGAATGTGAGGAGGACCATTGCTTTATTATGCCTAGTTCCATTGTAAAGCAGATTTCATAAAATTTTATAACGGAGTATTTTTTTTTCTTGAGAAACTTTTTCAAAGAGAGCTAAATGTAGACTACTTGTAGAGGGAAAAACGAAATGGACAGAGGAGAATAAACAGCTGCATTTCCTTTTTAATTTCTAAAATAATTTCTAAAACAAGTTTGACTCCACGGTTTAGGGAACAGTAAAAAGGCAAGTTGGGCCTTGAATCCGTACCGGCCAGGGTGAACTGACCCCCTCATTGCCCAGTTTTACCCCTGGGGAAAACGCTGTGGAATTTTTATTTGCAATCAGATGAATTTTTTTGCAAATTCTGAATTCATATTTGCAATGAATTCATAGCGGCCCAAAATTAGCTAGGGATGGTGTAGAAATATGAAAATTCATGGCCAAAAAATAGGGGGCTTTTTTTCACAATTAACCCTGCCTGGGGCAATGAGGGGGTCAGTTCTCCCTGGCCAATCTGTACCTGCTTGGTTGAAGTTTCATGGATACAAGTTAAGGTAAAACAGCTCATTGTGGTCAGAATTTGGAGTTTGGACTCACGCTATTGTTGAAATTTTTCAATTTTTTCCACTTAAAGATAAGTGTGAGAAACAACAAGTGCAATTGAAATTATATTTTTTTTTGACAAAGTATGAATTTGCTAGGAATTTTTGAAGTGTTCAATGCATCATGGTCCAAAAGAGTATGTAGATTACCCTATAACCAATAAAATTTGAATCCATAATGCTCATCTTACTACCTAATGTAGTCACAATATTTTCTAACATGGAAGGCCTAAAAAGTCAATTCTCACAATGAATTTCACATTGAAAGGTTGTAAGTTTCTAATGAGGTCACTATTCACTCTATTATTGTTATGTAAGACATTGATTGTGGCCCAAATCTCACGTACTGACCTCTCCCTAATGGGATCATTTCCTAGGTGATCATTAAGGGTTATTTGACTACAATGGGTTGTTTTACCTTACATTTTAGAAACTCAATAAGGTTAATGTCCTCAAGCGCACACTAACCCTTAAAGGACAATGCAAGCCTCTTGGGCATTTTCAAAGTCAAAACTTGAATTTTCACCTAGTTATTGATTAAATTTAAAAAAAAGTTTAATTGAAAAAATCTAGCTCCAATAATCTACTTTTTATTCCATTTGAATTTTTTTCAAAAAATATTAAAATTATAATTTTTGTGACACTTTCAAGATAGCATCTTCAAAGCTCAAAATACATCACTTTTGAACTCCTATCATCAAATTTCTTTTAGTAAAATCTCATGGAGTACACCAACTAAGTATACCATGATGCTTGTCACTATTATTTCCATTTTTCATCAAAAAATTTCATACTATTTAAAACATTTTTGTAATTACTATGATTTAATTAATTTTTCTTAAAGAATCATGTAAAATCCAGTTTGATGTTTTTAAATATGAATAAATGAGATTCAGTTTTAGACATATGTTACTACATGTGAAAAATACCACATTTTTGAAATCTGTGTTTTAGTGCAAAAATTTAATGAAGTTTGACCAAGCCCGGACTTGAATGTCCTCCAAGGACTAAGTTTCTGTACCATTTTTTGCCACTCTAGCAAAGAAAGAAATAATGCCACTTCTGTCTACAGACCAGGGCTTTATTTTTGGACCCCTGTTGACAGCACTACATAGGCCAGTTTTTGGAGGGACAAAGCCAGAGAGGTCAGATTTATGACAGTCTGACGAAATTTCACCTAAAAATAAGCCCTGCTACAGGTACAGACTCTTCATCAAGCTTCTACTGCCACTGGTACAGACACACAAAAACGACGTGCTTAAACAACATTATTCTTCACGTGGGGCGGCCGCAAGTACGGGTGCCATCGCTGCCAGACTTCGTGCCAGACTTCGTGCCAGACTTCCCGCTTGGCCTTCCTCGGGCGACGCTCGTTGCCTCCTTCAAACCCCAGCCTGTCCAACTTTTCTAGTCTTTCCAGTCTGCACCTGTTTTGCATCTGTTTTGTTGGCAGTGACTCGAGCTCCGGCGTCTCCGAAGTGACGTCCTTTGAGCTTGTGCACACAGGGAAGGGAGGCACAGCATGTGACGTTGTTCTTGCCTGTGGAGTGCTTTCTGTGCTGGGTCATGTCGTTGCTGGCGAGCGTCTTACAAGCGAGAGAGACGGGCGCAGCTGCTCTTGGATCCTCACTCCAAATGAGGTATGCGCACTTCAAATGCGTTCAAGTGTGGAAGTGTGCGTGTGAGCGCGGTTCTTGGATCCTCACTCCAAATGATGTATACGCACTTCAAATGCGTTAAGTGTGGAAGTGTGCGTGTGAGCGCGGTTCCATGCATTAGACTGCTTCAGATTTGGAGGGGTTTTGGTAGCACTGGAACGAGGATTTCAACAAGATTTAGGGTGTCGTTTTGGGATCCTGCGTGAGTGAATTTTGCATCTTGGAATTGCTGGTACAGGTGTTCCTAGGCTCATGTGTTTGGTGTTTGTGTTGCAAGTAGGTTTGTTAGCCAACAACATGCTTTGCTTACAGTTGTACAGCAACTTTTGGGTGATACTTGAGTTGCACTTCATTGCTTTTGTGTTGTTACAAAAGCTTGTTAGTAGAGGATTGGTGCTCTTTTGCGTGAATTTACTGAATTTAGTATGTCTTGACATTGAGTGCTATTGTATGCAGTGATTAATTGCCAATTGATGGAGCAATTTAAAAGTTAATGAATGACATGGATGGAGCTACTTGTTGAGTGATCTTTGACATGGCTTGAGATTGAATGCCTTATTACTTTCAAGGTAAGATATGTCTTGAAAAGCTCTATGTCAAGCATTGCATATTTAATATTTTCAATATATAGGGCACTTGCATATCATTGAGTGCATGTTTGTGAGATTAGGGATCGTGAGTGGTGTACATGGTGGATAACATTGAATGATTCAACCAATTGCAACATTTATCTAAATGTTCCACTTTGAAAATTTTCTTAGGTGTTGTTCATATAGATTGATGTTAGTTACCAATAAATTTTGAATCCTATCTTATAGTATTCAAATACATTAGATGAGTTTGAGGTGTTCAACAAGGTTGCAAGTTCCTCATGTTCATGGATTGTGGGAACTTTGGTCATAATTATATATATATATATATATATATATATAATTTTATTATTTTAGTTAGCATTGGTTGGTTCACAACATGGGAATTGGGCCCTCAAATGTCCCCAAAACACCTAATGCTGCCTTTTGAGGGTCACTAATTTTTGCTTTCACTTCAAGAAATTAAATATTTATATGGTTTTGTTTATAATTTTTTTTGTAGTGTCGTTTTTTTGTGCATGTATTCTAGAGAAAATAAAGACAATTGTAGTGTTCCCTATGGTAGTCTTTTCCTTGTTATATAGTTTGAATTAATATATACTAGGTGGAAGGAATAGACTTAAATTCTTCTGAACGTACCATCTTTCATCTTGCAATTGCCTTGAAATTGAATTTTTTTCCAAATGCATGTAAATGTTGAATCATGAATTATTACAATTAGAGATGGATAATATTCTAGTATTGATAATTAGCCCTAGGTTCTATGAGTAAAATTTTGTGTTCACTTTCAATTAATTATTTGACACAATCCATTGAATGAAACTATAGCTCCTTTAGTATAGCAATTGTTACATTTGTGTTCATCCAACTTTGTTCTATTGTTTTTTCTTGTTACTAAATGATTTTATTTGCAACTAAAGTTTGAATTTAATCATGTTTAGGACTTGAGCTATACCATTGTGCAATTATTGTAATGTAAGACAAATAGAAGTCACATTGAATTCACTTTTATTTTTGGTCATGCCACTTCCTAAAATAGTTATGAATTCTTGAAGTTGGATTGACAAGTTTTTAATAGTTCTTTTACTTTGAATTGTTTGTTGCTGGTTCATTGAAGAGTCTAATATTGTACCTTTGTTTTAGGATGTCTTACCTTTTTAGATGAGGGAGTGATATAAGTTTGACCTTGGAATTGGGAGATATTACCTTCAAACACCAATTGCCATCATTTTCACTTTGTGCATTAGAACGTCAATGCAAATGCAACCAAGGAAATTGACTAGAGAACTTTTTTAGGTTTGTTTCTATGTTTCAGAAATTCTCATCCTCAAATACAATGTGAGGCATTTGTCATTTTGGAATAGAAAGTCCTTAATATATAGTTGATTTGAATATAACCCTACTACTTGTTTGTTGGAGTTATATTGGTTTTTTCTTTGATAGTAATTTTATCTCACATTTGTCTATAAGTTTAAACTTTGGGAAATCTGCATGAACTCTTACAATATGATGTTATCATTAACTTGAGTTATGGTTGTAAATTAGAAAATTATTCTTTGTTTATGTTTCAATTTTTGAAAGATGGAATTCAAAAGTACAAGTGGGATGACCTATAGAGAAAATATATTCCAATGAAACATTTTAATGGTTTTTAGTGTGAACTTGTGTGAAATTAGATGTTAGTGGATTGGAGTTGAAAATTCTTTTATTACGCTAGAGTTGGATAAGGATTTTGTGAATGGGTGAAAGTAAATATGGTATCAAATGTATGTTCACCTTTATCCCTTTGAAAATTTTAGAAGTATGATATCGGATGAAGGGCATCTAACATTTCTAATGTGATGTTTTACTTCTTTGTCATAGTTTGAAATCTAATTCTCATGGTCCATTATTGTACATTTTAAAATTTCAATCATCTTCTAGTGGAATTTTTTAAAGCAAATGTTCTAATTGTGTTTGTATTATATATAGTGACATGGCAAAGTATACAACAATGGCAAAAGTTTACTGATGTGTTAATTTGGATCCAATTATCCATGGTATTCCCATTGTGATTCATTTCTACGCCTCAAACATGTTTGTGAAGTAACAAAATTGTTAGATATTGAATTGCTTGACATTTCACCATATAACATTTATATGGCCAAATGAAATTTGAATAGATGATTATCATTGTCAAATTTCCAATTCACTAGAGTATGACATACACAATTTTAGTACACAACTTAAATTGTAAGAGACAATTATAATGTTTTGAATATTATTCTCTCAAACTTTTTTAAAGAATAATGTGCATCATGAAATTGATCTTGTAATGTTTACGACATACAATTTTATAATTACAGCATGTGCCTTGAAGAAATGACTAAGATTGTGGTATTTTTTAATTTAAAAAAAATTATTGTATGGTATAGTACTCTAATTATAGGAAATGCTTATTTGATTTTATATGGTTTTGAATATGAGATAGTCTTCAATATATTGGATTATTCAAAACCTTGTACAACCTTGTCATTTTTATGGGTTTGGATGTTGTTTTCTGACTATTGTCTTTGGATTTTGTTTGAAGGTATTGTAGAGTTTTGATATATCACTCTAGTGGTTGATTCAAATGGTATACTTTTTGATGTGGATGGCTAGCTTCTTCACAATAACAATGGCAATCTTTTGGAAATATATGGGTATTGCATGGACAATTTGGTGAGTATAAATGTTGTTTAGTAAGTTTTGGTGATCTAAAATTGCATGTTAGAATTCAATATCATTTAAATTATTAGATTCTTTGTATAGTTCTCTATTTGATTTATTTTGAGTTGTACAACTAGTTCTATTTTAAGCTTTTATGTATTTAATCAAACTAAAAAATATGTATCCTAATTTAGATAGATGATCAACTCTATAAATAATGTTCCATGAAGTTTCATTTGTAGAATATACTTGATTGTCTTATTTAATATGACATGGTAATTGCTCTTTGAAACATTTGGTATGTCATTGACAATACATATTAAATTCTTTGCAGGAAAGGCAAGGATTTCTTACAAGTGCAAAGTGAGTATTGTAAAAGACTATGTAAAGATATACCAAGACTTGAAAAATGCTTGAAGGATATGCTTAAAGATTCATCTATAGAGATAAAAGTCTTGAACAAAAATCAATGCATCCATCTTTTTGGGAAGCTCATAATAGCCATGAAGGAGATTGACAAAATGTTGTCAAGTACCACTAAGGATCTCAATTTCCAATCTATTTTGGAAGAATTGTGTTACCTTCAAAAGAAAATAGAGATTTTGGGAAAAAATTGCATTGCACAAGATCAATGGTGTCACTTGGCTGTATTTCAACTCCAAAACAAAGAAACTTTTCGTGAGTTGCTTTTAGATTTGAAGTATTGTTATGATACTGCACGTGGTATGTTCTTGATTCAACATCCAAATAAAACAAATGACATCTTTCCTATTCATTTTGATGTGGCTAACTATCAACAAGTTCTTGAAGATCAACAATTATTGAAAAGGAAGTTGGAACTTGTACTTCCAAGAGAAGTACCAGAGGATTATGAAATAGCACAACATCTATTATTGAGACTTAGAAATTTGGATCGAGTTGACGGTGGAGATTTGGATGCGTTGGAGGTTCCATATGATATCAAGCCCCCCAAATTAATAAAAGAAATAGGCAAAGAAGTGTACACTTCAAAATGGTTAGGCCTTGAGTGTGCCACCAAAGTGTTGAAAGGAGATCCTAATTTTTTCATCAATTCTCAACAAGAGCCTGGCATCTTGGCAGGTTTGAGCCATCCAAATCTTGTCCAATTTGTTGTGTGTGGAACTAACAAAAATCTTGATGAAATAGTTGAAGAAGATGAAATGGTTGAAGAAGATGAAATGATTGAAGAAGATGAAATAGTTGAGATGTATTTGGTGATGGAACTTATGGAATCAAGCTTGTCTACCATATTGAGGAATGCAAAGAGACCTTTACCCTATTATGTTGCAATTGACATCATGCACCAAATTGCCAAGGGTGTATATTACCTCCATGACATGCAAGTTGCTCACCTTGACTTGAAACCTGATAATGTGTTGGCAAGTTCATTACCTACAGAGGATTTGGATTCTTGTTGCATATTCAAGGTGGCTGATTATGGAATTTCTCAATTGGAGGTGTGTAACAATCCAAAGTCTTCAAAGTCTTGGAAGCCATTGGAGTTTTCAATTGGAACACGAGGATATATATCCCCTGAAATGATCAAAGGAAGTAAGACTTCATTGTATCAGTTTCAAGCTGATGTGTGGTCATTTGCCATGATATGCTCAGAGATTCTATCAAGAAAGGTTCCATACTCAGATTTGGAACCAGAAGATTTTGATGATCAAATAGCAGGTACACATGGCATGGGCAATAAAAGCTTGCGACCCGACCTACCCAACAATTGCAAAGAACTCACCAACTTAATCCAAGAATGTTGGTCTCAAGATCCTCTTCAACGGCCAACATTTTTCAATATATGTGAAAGGCTTACAAGTTTGAAGAAGTCTTTTTTGAAGGGAACCTATTCATGTACAATGGTTCCACAATTTGGTTCACCTTTTACTTTAAGAGATTCCAAGTCTACAATGGACCATATTGCAAAGGTATGAAATTGTTCAAGTGAAAATCTCATGTAGTGGTGTTTCTTTTTTATTCTCTTTTATTCTTGACAATCATTGTTTCAAAAATAGTGTTTTTTTATTTATATGAAAATGATTAAGTAAATATGATTTTTGTATTTGTATAGGTAGATGAACCACTTGCACCTCCAAAAGAAGTTCTTGTTGATATAGATCATCAATTATCTAAAGCCAAAGAGCTTTTGAAATTGAATTATATAGGCATCATTGGCATGGGTGGAATTGGCAAAACTACACTAGCAAAGGCAATATTTAATGACACTACAGTGAAATCTTTATATCATGCATCATGTTTTGTTGAACAATCCAAAAACTATCCAAGTTCTTACGAGATATTGTGTGAGATATTACCAAAACTTGGAAAAGATCAGAATCCTGAGAATTTGGAAGATGCACAAGAAATGATGAAAGAACTCTTGGTTGGCAAGAAGATTCTTTTAGTACTAGATGATATTAAGGATGAAGCTCAAGTACATGATATTGTACCTCCAGATATGATTGAAGTTGGTATGGGCTTTACAATCATTCTCACAACACGTAGTTGGACTACAATGGAATCATTTGTAGGCATTGAAGGAAGGTTGGATGTCCAATTGTTGGATGAAACAGCTGCAACAACACTTTTCACCACCTACCTTTCGTGGGGTGTATTTCCTCTATCACCAGAATTTGAGGACTTATGCAAGCTTGTTGTGAAAGCTTGCAATGGCTTGCCTTTGAGTTTGAAAGTGATGGGTGCATTTCTCCGTGGTAAGAAAAGGTTGCGAAGTTGGGAACGAGCATTGCAAAGGATGGCAAGAGGAAAGAATTTGGAAGGTGATGAAGAAATTTGGAACACCTTGAAAATAAGCTATGATGGATTGAATGATGGGGTTGAAAAGAGGATCTTTTTGGACGTGGCTTGTTTCTTTTGTAGAGATGTATATCCATTTGGCATATCAAAAGAGATGATCTTGTCCATGTTGTCCGAAGATGGCACCCTTCCAATGAAAGAATTGGCAAGATTGATTGACATGTCGTTGTTGAAGGTCAATGAAGATAGTGGCATTCTAGAAATGCATGACCAACTACGTGACATGGGCCGCATGATTGCCAAGGATACAAGAGTTTGGAAAGCATCCATGATACCTGAAAGTGGATTTACAAAGAAGGTAATATTTCAATTGTATAATGGGACAAGAATACTATGTTTTACTATATACTATTGAATGGAGTTAGTGAACATTCAAATCCATATTATTTTAAGAATCATGAATTTTGAGATATATTTGAATAAACAATTATCATTTGAATTATCACTATATGAAGTTGTAATACATTCTAATCTAAGTTTTTTGAATGCAGAATGTTGAAGTCCTTGAAGGCATTTCTTTGCAAGAGACTATGAACCATCATTTCCCTTTGGTTAAACCTAACCAAAGATTTGATTTTGAGAAACTTCGTGTATTAATTTTGGTGAGTGCTTTGGGATATCCTAAAGCACATATTGGCAACTTTGGCTTACTACTACAAATGGCTTTACAATGTTCTAAATTGGAGGCAATTATAATAGGAAACTCTCAAAAATGGATTGGGTTGCCACATGAACTTCAATCTAATAAATCAATTCCTCTAAAACAAAAGATAGTAATTCTTTGTAGCACTTGTGTATCACTAAGGATTCTTGATCTAATAGGACTTGGGTTCCTTGAGCAACTACCCAATCAAATTGCATCACACAATACCCTATTGAGACTAAATTTGAGTTTTTGTTCTAGCTTGGCAACTTTAACGAAGGAAGTAGGGAACTTATCTTCCCTGACTACTTTAGTTTTGAAAGGTTGTTCAAATTTGGCGGCCTTACCAAAGGAAGTGGGGAACTTGTCTTCCTTAACTTTTCTAGATTTGAGTGAGTGTTCAAAGTTGGCGGCCTTGCCAAAAGAAGTGGGGAACTTGTCTTCTTTGACCTATTTATATTTGAATAGGTGTTCAAGCTTGGAGGCCTTGCCAGAGGATGTGGGGAACTTGTCTTCTTTGACTACTCTAAATTTAGAATGGTGTTCAAAGTTGGCAACTTTACCAAAAAAAGTAGGGAACTTGTCATCCTTGACAACTCTAGATTTGAGATGGTGTTCAAGATTGGTGGCCTTGCCAAAGGAAGTAGGGAATTTATTTTCTTTGACCAATCTAAATCTAGGTGAGTGTTCAAGGTTGATAGCCTTGCCAAAAGAAGTGGGAAACTTGTCTTCTTTGACCACTCTATATTTAAATGGGTGTTCAAATTTGGCAACTTTACCAAAGGAAATAGGGAATTTGCCTTCCTTGATTTACTTATATTTAGAAAGGTGTTCAAGCTTGGTGGCTTTACCAAAGGAAGTGGGAAACTTGTCTTCTTTGACTACTCTAAATTTGAGTGAGTGTTTAAGCTTGGTGGCCTTGCCAAAGGAGGTGGAAAATTTGTCTTCCTTGACTACTTTACTTTTGTGGAATTGTTCAAGCTTGGTGGCCTTACCAAAGGAAGTGGGGAACTTATCTTCTTTGACCTATTTGCATTTGAATAGATGTTCAAGCTTGGTGGTCTTGCCAAAGGAAGTGGGGGACTTGTCTTCCTTGACTACTTTATATTTGAGTAAGTGTTCAAGTTTAACAGTCTTGCCTAAGGAAGTAGGGACATTATCTTCTTTGACTACTCTAGATCTGAGTGAATGTTCAAAGTTGGTGACCTTGCCTAAGGAAGTAGGGACATTATCTTCTTTGACCACTCTAGATCTGAGTGAATGTTCAAAGTTGGTGACCTTGCCAAAAGAAGTGAAGAACTTGTCTTCCTTGACCACTCTACATTTAGATGGTTGTTTAAGTTTGGCAGCCTTACCGAAGGAAGTGGGGAACTTGTCTTTCTTACCTACTCTAGATTTGAAACAATGCTCAAGTTTGGCAACCTTGCCAAATGAAGTGGGGAACTTATCTTCCTTGACCACTCTAAATTTGAGTGGGTGTTCAAGCTTGATAGCCTTGCCAAAGGAAGTGGAGAATTTATCTTCCTTGACTACTTTAAATTTGAGTGGGTGTTCAAGCTTGATGGCCTTGCCAAAGGAAGTGGGGAACTTGTCTTCTTTAGCCACTTTAAATTTAAGTGAATGTTCAAGCTTGGCGGTTTTGCCAAAGGAAGTGGGGAACTTGTCTTCTTTAGCTACTTTGGATTTAAGTGCGTGTTCAAGACTAGTAGCCTTGCCAAAGGAAGTGGAGAATTTGTCTTCATTAACCACTATCAGGTTAAAAGCATGTTCAAGCTTGGTAACCTCATCGAAGGAAATATGGACTTTGCCTTCCTTGGCTACTTTAGATTTGATATATTGCTCAAGTTTGGTAATTTTGCCAAAGGAAGTAGGGAATTTGTCTTCTTTAACCACTCTAGATTTGAGTGGTTGTTCAAGCTTGGTGGCCTTGCCAAAGGAAGTAGGGAACTTGTTTTCCTTGACCACTTTAGATTTGAGATGGTGCTCAAGCTTGGCAACATTGCCAAAAGAAGTGGGGAACTTATTTTCCTTGACTACTCTACATTTAAATAAGTGTTCAAGCTTGGTGGCCTTGCCAAAGGAAATAGGGAATTTGTCTTCCTTGACTACTTTAGATTTAAATGAATGTTCAAGTTTGGTGGCCTTGCCAGAGGAGGTGGAGAACTTGTCTTCCTTGATCAATCTACATTTGGAAGGGTGCTTGGCAACCAGGACACCAAGAATGGAGAATTTGTATTTTTCTTCAATTCTCAATATTGAGGTAGAAGAATTCATGAGTTAGAAGCAATAATGAATCTCAAATTTTGTGAATCATGATTTTGGTTGTATTATCAATTATTTCAAATTGCAAAGAATTTGAGGGTTTCCATAAGAGTTTAGAATCTTAATTTCATGATGAAACTTGACAAGTCTCTACTTTAGAAGAAATTTTTCACAATTTAGCCAATGTTTTATGTTATTTTTTATAGGACTATGTTTAAAAGAATTCACTTTCAACATTATTTTAGTTATAATTCTATTAAATTTGTGTTATCTCCACCAAAATTGTATTAGATTTAACATAAAATATTAGATTTCTTCTAATGCTAACCATGTGGTCAAACTAGGTAACCTTCAATTTAATTCTTCTTTTTCTCTACTATATATGTATGAGAATATTTGTTTTCATTTTTAAAGATGGTACTTCTTTATATTCTAATTAAAAAAGAATTGAATTTTTTTGGAAAACTTATAAGGAAATGTAAGTTTTGAATGATTGAATTAAAAATAATTCATATTCCAGACAAGTGAGCTTTAATTATCTTTATTGATCCAAGTGCTCATGGACACATTCATTGATTGTTAGACTTTATAGTGTTTCAAACTCTCAAAGTAACTTGCAAGGATCAAGTAACAAAAAATTTATAGATGAATGGCATTTAGATTTAGGACTTTAGACAAATGAATGTGTATTGGTGATGTTTAATTCGATATGTTTGGTTTTGTGTCAATGAAAAGCATAGTTGGAATCAACAGAAGGTTTCTAATTCTTGATTCAAATTGATTATTTGGTAGCAATCATTTTAGCATTGAAGAATTGTCTTGCTCAGGGTTGCTAGCATGCGAGCCTATGAGTCTGTGAGCGGGAAATTCTTTTTGGAAAAAAATGGATGAAGGACCTATAACCGTGGGCGTTTGTAAATTTGAATTTCATGAATTGTTAGTTCATTTGTTCAAAATTAATGTCATTTACAAGCTTTTCTAATAAATTTACATTTCAATGACAAATTGCATTGGATTTTAACCCCTAAAGTTCCATTGTCCCCTTAACAAACAAAATGAATTTCAGACAGCTCCTACTGTTTTAATATTTGTCATTATTTTCTATATTTTTTTTGTAAAGATAGGAAAACACATTAGCTGTCAAAAAATAATTTTCTTTTTCAATTGGAGTCCGAGATCAAAAGTTATGGCATAGAAAGTCTTTTTTTAAGTTAAACGTTTTTGGAAAAAAACCTCTATAAAACTTGAAGTAAAATTAAAATAAAATATATTCTTTAAAAACTATATTTTGATGTACATGGAAAGCTTTGAATCATTCCATATGGATTTGTAATGTTAAAGCTTAAGACAAAATTAAATTTTTTTAAGTAATTGAAGAATCTTCTTCTAAAATTAAATTGTACAATTCAATTTTGACCTCTCTTTTTACAATAGAAAATTTTCTTTTAGAAGATGAAGATCTATTGCTAAAACAATTTACATTAGTATATTTCAAGTACTTCTTAGAGCTATTAACAATTTTTTTTCAATCTTCAACCTAATCATACTTAACAATTGTTTTAATGAGTGAAAACCAAATGCGTATCTTCATATTTTATTTTTCTAACTCTCAACTCAATTCTTTATCATAAGAAATTCCAAATAAGTCTTTCAAGTTAGGGTTTAGGGATTATGAAATTTCTTCCACAAATTCTTTTAATAGCTCATGACAATATCCTAAGGTTAGAAATTCCTCTAAAACATTATTAATTTGTTTCATTGCTATAGAAATAATAGTTTAAGTCAGTTAAGGATGGAAAACATACATAAGGCCTTAGAAACCAGTTACACACAAATTCAATTAAAATTCTACAATGAAAAAGTGTAAAGGAAAATGATCACACCTAAAATATAGCCACAAAATACAAAAACCTAATTATAATAAAAACCAATATATAATAGTTCGACTCACAAGATATGTCAATTTTATGAGCCTAAATCATAGTAGACTTGTTGCTGAATTTGCGGTGCTAGAACAATTTGAAGTCTCTCTACCCTTATATGTAGAACCATCTATAAAATCTAAAACATTCAAGCATATGTAGGTTTTTTGCATTCGGTTTAGAGCAATTGAACTCTACAAACACTGATGCTATTTGCTTGGCATACACTAGAAGATCAAAAGACTTCTCTTGACTCAAGAAAAGACTTTGCCTCTTCCTGAATTCATGAATATGTGTCAATCCCTCATGCCTACATATACAAGTGAAACAAATTTAGTCTCATAGACCCCAAAAATATAATGCAAAAAAACAATTCAAAATTTTAGAAACTTACTTACTAGATCTATCCTTCTGGACAAACTTCCGAGGCACCACATTCATGGTGTTCGGATCTTGTGAGGTCACCACCGGCAAAGGCAGTTGTGTGACTTTAGCTGCCACCATGGTCAAAATGGGCTTCTTTATGGGTAAGAGTATGACATAAAAATGTCCTTTTGTTTCTCTAGTGCCACAATGTGGCACCGAGTGCCACAACAGTCTATAATGGATGCACCCATTATATAAAAATATGTGATTCATTAGTTATAGGATTCATAACATTAAAAAAAATTGAAAGCACAATCCAAAAAAAACTTACCTATAGATGTAGTACAATCCAAAACCCAATCTTCTTCTTTTGTTGTTCCTTCTATAAGGAATTGTAGAAACCTTGCATCTTTTTTTTGAGCCCCCCACCACGGAATTGATGTTGCCTTGTTTACCAACATAATGTCTTCTGTAGTGTAGTTCATATACATGTCGTCTCGTCGGAGGTCCACTTTTGCTTTCTTGTACACTTTTGTGAACTTGTAAGAGCACCTTAATTTCCCTTTGTTTCCAAGATCCTTCACCAAGACAGTGATTCCAAACTTCAAAGTTTGGACGTATTGTAAAAAAAATATATTAAAATTAAATAATAGAACATGCATTGACAAATGATCCTAAATTCATAGAGCCACAAAATCATACTGTTGCGGTTTTGTCCATAACAAATGTTAAGTGCATATGATTGTTGCCCAACCACTTCGCCTTGACCACCAATTTTGGGCAAGTCTCACACAATCTTGCAATGATGCCCTTTGAAGCAGCACACCATGAGTGAAATACAATCCTGCATCCATGATCTTGCAAATGCATCTCCACAAAGAGAAATGCATTATTAAGTGTTTCATACTCTACATCGGAGTTCCATTGAGGCACCGCATGCATTGAAAAAGGGACTTCTAAAAGTGATAAATTTTTTTGGTAGTCAAATAGAATGAGGTTCACTCTTGAATGACGGTTAACAATACCGTCATATGTATAAGACTTCCCTGGTGCCATCTACAAAGTAACAAAACATTCTCAAATCAATCAAAAATTATTTCATTAATCTTCCATATCATTCAATAATATTATCCATTTAAAAATTACAAATAAGAAAGAATTACCTTTTTCAAGAATTTTATGATCTTGGTGTAGTTGTTTGGCGCATCTTTCTCCATGTCATCTTAAATGTCTATGATAGAAACATTCAAGATCAACTCCTCTAAGGTTACGTCATCATCTTTACTAAGGGTTATAACTTGCGTACCTTGTGTAATCATGTCCTCCGTGAGCTTTGGCAATACGGCTTTCCTCTTCAATCCTCTACAAGATCCATTCTTTATTTGAAAGCCTTGGTCCACCGTAGAAGAGTTAGGAACTTGGTCACTTCCTTCCACCTTTTCGCCTTTGCCCTTCTGCTTCCCCTCCTTTGTCTTTGCCATCTTTGTCAATCATTCCACTTCTTTCTTCTCTTTGTTCATTCGAATCTCTTACTTCTTCTCTTCTTTCTTCTTGTTAGCAACTGTTTTCTTCACAATAGTCCTCTTCCATTAAAGGTCGGTCAGATCTTGAAATTTGAGAACGTCTAAGTCTACAATAGCAACGCCGTACATTGACTTCCGGAACTCTTCCTTTGATTGATGCATGAATGTAATGGGACAATCCAAATACCATGCTCCTCCAATGAGATGAACTGTTATAAATTGGCAAAGTTGGAACGTGGTATACATGCAATTAGGCAAGTTGCAATCTAGCCAAGTAGGTAAGAATGGAAGAAGATCTGAATGAGCCAAAGCATTTTTTGCTACAAGCTCATGCTTGAAGTATCTGCAAAAAATTTGAGAAAACAATCAAGATAGGGACTATAAAAGGGTTTACTTATCAATTCAAGAATGCATCAATTAAAGACGTTCAGATATAAATTTTACCACTAATAGGAGGGCTTATCATAAAAATTAGGCATCCCTATCCTAAAAACATAAAAAAAATTTAAGAAATTCTAGAGAACATAATTTTTTTTATGTAACCAATAATTAGGGTAGTGTGAGCTACTTGAGAAACCACCGTCAAACCCCACGGGGGTTTTACAAGTACCTTATAGAACCCTCACTTTTGATTATGCCAAGACATTTCAACAAATACATTTCTTGGAATAGCCAAAACAATCATTAACTAAATTTGAATTTACAATGCATTGCAATGAATGAAGCATGTGAAAATGATGAAGTTTTTATCAAACTTGAAAAGGACTCTTCTCATGGCCTCCTGTGAATTGTCATAAGTGGAAAAGTTGTCCGACTTTTTGAAATGAAGACCTTTCAAAGTTGGACCAAAGGCATGATCCCAAAGCTTTGTTCTCCATCCTTCAATATATTCTGCAAGAGTATCAGGAAAGAGCGGTGTTTTCATATTGATTTGGAGGCCATCATTTCTGACAACATCTTAAAAGAACTCCATGGCAGCTTCTTCAATCAAAATGAATAGTCCATAAAAACAATTTTCCAACAATTGTTAGCAAACCAAACTCTACACATTGCAAACTTCATTCATGTAGAAATTGAATTTCAAGAATAAAATATGATTTTCAATGATTAGTAATAAACTTATCCCTGTCCACCAAACAAACTTGTTTAGAAATAGTCCAAGTTTTTTTTCCAAAACAGGTTTTGTAGGAAAGCACCTTGCAGTCCGAAAAGCATCGAAGAGTTCCACCACTATAATAACTTAATCTTTTGGAGTGGTAACAAAATAGACGTTGCTATCATTTAAAGTTTATCAAATGTCATCTTTAGAACCTCATTTTTGCTCCAATGCTTTTCAATCTGCACAACAAAATTTAATAATATAAAAACAAAATAAGAGAACTCAAAAAAGCTATGAGCTCATAGAATTTTAGATTATAAAAAAACTCGTTTCACCTCTTTGAGAAATCCAAGTCCAAAAGTAGAGTTCGCCAATGCCAAGAGCTTCCCTATTTTAGTCATCAACTTTGACACCTTGTCTTTAGCGACAAAATGCATGGCGTTAGCAACTCCCTCATTACTTTTCTCTTTGAATGGGATAGTTTCAATATACTTTTGAATTGCAAGATCTACAACTTGTGATATCTCTTGCTAAAAGATAATACAAAAATTCAATTATTACAAATTCTAAAAACAACAAATATATATTTTTTTAAAAGTAAACAACTCAACATAAAAATTCAAATGATAATGGCATAAAACATGTATTTTTCACCCAGAAAACGAAAAAAATAAACACCTCAGCATACATTGAATACCAATGCTTTTTCTTTGAATGAGCAATACAATGATTTCTCTTAGATGGTCTCAACATCTCATTGAACCTCTTCATGGGTAGAAGACTGTATTTCTAGACCTAATACAAGGTATGAACCAAATTGGTTTTCACATGAGAATCCTTTGTAGACCTGCAATTAATGTAATACTTTCAATATTCAACAAATTGAAAAAAAGATGTATGATATAAATTTCCAAGCATGATAATTATGAGCGCTTATTTACCCACCCATGGTAAATAAACTAACACAATTAGATTCTTAGTTTATTTTATATTTTCCTATTGTTAGGTGCCTAACGTTAGTCCATTGTGCCTTGCAAGCAATGAATCTTTTTTTAATGCCTAAGTATACTTTATATATGCAAAAATCTAGTCAAAACATAACTTAAAATGCAATTATCAAGTAATTACCAAGTCTAATCAAGTTGCTATGGTTGCTTTGAGAAAGTTAAGTCAAACAAAAACCAAATATACAAGCTTGTAAGACATTATTCCTTCTTTCCAAAACTATAAAAATCACCCTAATCAGACCTTCCTAACAAAAGTTATGGTTGGATGAAGTTTGATCGCTACTTGGTTCATCAAATTTCATCCATCAACTTTCCTTAGTTCCTTAATTCAAAACAAGGTGAAATTTTAAAGTTGTTCTTATGGTATTGACTTGTATCTAAAACTTAAGTGTTGTCTTGGTTGGATGCTTCCCCGTAGATTTTCATTTGTTTTTGCCTTAATACTTCATCCTCTAATAACTCCTTGGTTTTTAGGTTTTTTTGGAAGTATAAAACACCTTTGAATTTCTTTTAACTTGTTCTAAACTTCATCCTTGTCTATATTACTCGTTTTAAGTCAGATTTTTAGGTGTAAGATGTTTTTTGAAAGCTCTCAATGTCTATTTTAAAGATATGATCTAAGATTTACTCTAACACTTCAACTAAGTAGTTTGACTTAACAATTGGTCTCAGCCCTAGTTAATTAATACTAATTATGATGTTTAAAATGGAAATAAGTGAGTTTAGCCATATACCTCAAAGTTGGACTTGTATTTTTGTTCAAGTCTATCTCATTCTATCTAGAATTTTTTAATTGTTGACTTCTAGTATTTTAGAGTTTTTCGGCCACTACCTTATGATTTGGTTGACTATTATCTTGAAAGTCAACGATTTTCTACTACTATTCTATTGACTATTCAAATTCTCTTGATGTTTATCATAATCTCTCTCTCTCTTCTCTAATACGCCTCTTTGCTACTCTTCTTCTTCATTCTACACATGTGCGTTGGAGTTGGAGAATTTGTGTGTGTGTGTGGAGAGTTTGGAGGATGTTTGTAGAAATTCAATGCAATGCGATGGTTTTATAGAGCTTCTTCTTTCCATCTTCCTTCTATCTCTTTCCCACTCTTTATTCTTATTCTCTCTCCTTTCTAATTCTACTTCTATATATTTTAGCTCTCGGTTTGACTTTTGACAAATTATTATTTTTAAAATTTTTGTATTTTTTCTTCTAGAGGCTAAAATCAACTTTCCAAATTGATAAGGCACTTGCAAGTTTGACCTCCTAGTAGAAGTTATGCATGGATGAAGTTTAACTTCTAATTAGTGCTTAAAACTTCATCCGCTTACTATTCTTAGATGGTAATCTCAAACTCACTTTTGATTATAGATTTAAACTTTAATTCTTTGCTACCTCCTAATTCTACTCTTTCACTGTATTTGAATGAGCTTAACACTTTTTCATCCAACTTGAGTGCTAAACTTCATCCGTTCATAACTCACTCATTTCAACTCAGATTTTTTTATATTCTATGTTTTTTGAAACCTATTATCCTCCACTTTATGATTTTAAATTCAATTGTCTATTGCCACCTCCTCTCTTCACTCTTGACCTCAGCTTTAAATAATTCCCTACTAACAAGACCAAATGGCTTAATAACATAAAATGGTATAAGAGGGGATTCAAAGCTTTGCTATCACTTGAAATTTCACAAGATTTCTAAAACATTCAAACTATCAAGGCTTTGCCATATTTGATATAGCTATGAGTACATTAAACAAATTTGCCAAAGTCTACTTCAAATGTTAGTCAAAAATCACATACAAACACATTATAGTATGTGTGTTAGTATAGTCACTTGTTAGTATGGAAGCACGATACAAAACAAGTTAGTACAAAACGTGGAAACAATCTAAAAACACAATAAGTATTAGTAGAGATGGATTAATACATCAAAACACTCAAAACAAAACACTAGAGGTCTTCCCTAAGTGCATTGCTAGTCATGAGAGAAGAATTCTTTAGGATTAGTACCACTGTTAGAAGAATACACAAAACTTCAACAAAATCAAACAAATTAGTACACCAAAACTTCAACAATACACATAAAAAGTTAGTAAGCTTTGAAGGGACCCCAAAGTTCTTCAAAACTCAAATAAAGACACAAATGGGAGCTTAAAATGCTCCAAAAACACATGGTTGCAACTTTGGCTCAAACTTGGCATAAAAATCTACGTTAATGAATCAACATGTTGATGTGCCAAAATTATGGCTACAAAAGGTGAGAAAAGAGGAGAAGAGGTGCCCTTTCATACTCTTTCAAGGGCACTCATCTTCTCTCATTTCGTTGAGGTAAACTTATCAATTAGGATTTTCATCCTAATTCTACCAATTTTGACTTTCTACATTAGTTCATTTTTTAACTTTTGAAGATTAATTCCAAATCACAAATAGATTGTGCTATTGGCTTCATAAGGCCATTTTTATTTTTAAGAAACCCCACACTCCTTTTTCATACACTAAAAACTCAACAAATCCTAGCGATAACTTAACGACCAAAAAGGGTAAAAACCCAATTTTGAAGGTTGACTTTTCTGAGAAAAGTAATTAGCTAAGGATCTTTAGTAGGTGTGTGGAAGTAAGAAAAGACTTAGCTTGGACTTCCTTCTGATGTCATATGCTCTCAAACCACCAGTCAACTCCATCGTAATCTTTTAATATTGTTGGTCTTTGAGGAATCCTTTTAATTCAGGTACTTCTAGCTATTAAAATATCTTGAAACTTGTTGGAGCATCTTATTAATATAAAAAAAGATATTCTAATTTTTAGTGAGATTTTATTGCAACCTGAATAATTTCTATGAATTTCCCATCATAGG
This sequence comes from Climacium dendroides, assembly GCA_950106755.1. NCBI lineage: Eukaryota > Viridiplantae > Streptophyta > Bryopsida > Hypnales > Climaciaceae > Climacium > Climacium dendroides. The sequence goes on from OX467084.1 coordinate 39,853,480, forward strand.
TTAAAGCGGTTGACTATTTGGAAAAGCATGGTCTGAGCATCAAAAAATTCCAAAACTTTTTGTGGAACCTCTTATGGAATCCCACAAAAGATGTATAAGCCTATCTCCGGACTGTACACAATTTTTGAAGGAGAATAAAATCCCACACCATCTTTTAATAATTGGGTTCCAAAGAATCTTTTATACAGAGAGGAATCTTGGAAAAGCAACTTCACCATTAAGTTTTTAGTGCAATTTCAACCCTGAAACATCATTTTTGGGCCATAGATTCCCTCCACTAGTTTGTCGTGCATTTTTCCCAATCTATAGACTAACAATTGGAGTTTCTACAAAAAAAATAAGAATTGAATGGAAATTTAAATCCTATCTATGAATCTGGACTCTAGGGTTCTCTCCAAGTTCTCTTGGACCAATTTTAGCCGTTTACTATCACATGCATGTTAGGTTAGGCCATTTTGAACAATTCTACTAAAGGTTGGTAAATATTGTGATTTTGTAGTTTCTAACCTATTTACAAGCGGAATTTGGATCTACTTAGGTAAAAACACTCAAAATATGACCAAATACTATATTGGCATGTAACATACCTATTTTGGTTTTACACTCTTTTTTGGGCTTTTGTACTATTTTCTACACTATGTTTTGCAAAAAATCAAAAATAAAGAACAAATGAGTCCCAGGTGACAAAATGGGAGCTCACAATAATGAAAAAAATTCAAAATACAAAGAGAAATGGGTACTCACTTATTTATGTCATGCATGACTTGCGTAGTGAGTTCAATTCTTCCTTTTGTGTGTAATACTATGCTATCAAGTGCATAGTGCCAATTTGGATCCAACATGTGTTTATTCCCAATGTAATTCATCCACGCAAAAAGGCGGTGATTGCCATTGCATACAAAAAACTTCAAGTTCTTTATGAATTTGAGTTTGGGCACCGATTCCATGTACTCAGTAAATTTATTGTTGGCTTTCTTCCAAAGTAAGTTCCAACCGTTTCTCTCGTGCTTTGAGAATTCCGAACTTTTTTCTTTCCTCATTCATAGTGGAAATATAGAAAATCGTTGTACCTTCATGATACCTAAAGACAAACTCTTGCTCTAGCTTCAATGTCAAAAGAAAGAATCGGTCTTACCATTGGTATAGCCACAAGCCTATAAAATGGAATGTGCATACGAGATAGTTTTTCAAGTCTCATCCTGAGGCTAGCAATAGTAGCCACTGAGTCAACTTTTTGCAAGCGCTGTAGCTCATCCTCAAGAAGCTCTTTGTCTTCTTTTTTATCGTCTAAGTCTGGCATTGCAGAATCTTCTTCTTCTTGGCCGCCAATTTCAGGTTGCATGGTGTCATCAGTCCTTGGTGTTTGAAATTGTCTCTCCTCTTAGGTCAAGTTCACAAGAAACTCTGCCATCTACATAGAACATAAAAAGATTAAAATAGTACATTATATTTTTGGTGACCGAAAACAAAAGAAATACAATTAGAAATGCAAGCAAAGGTGCAAAGCAACACAAACAACACATTTTTATGAGCCCAAATTATTCATATATTTTCAAAGCAACCAAAGTAAATCTTGAATTAAACAAATAAGTTTTCAAGAACAACAATCTTTCATAGATTTTCCATTTAATGGGAATCAATTTGAATATCACTTTCTGAGTCAGAATTAAGGTAAATAAAAACCACCTCATGTCTATCATCTACCTCATTACATGCACAATTGTAGTATTCCTTGAAATGAGGACTAGTAGCTTAGAATTGAGAATGGAAAGACAAGCTATACTCTATGCTAGAGCTCTTTGGAAAAAACACTAGCTGCCTTTTTTGTTTACAATTAATCTCAGCAAAATGAGTCGCAAAAGTCATATGCCCCAACTCTAGAAGAATGTTGTTTGCATTTGAAACATCTTTAAGGCTTACCATGTCCTGATCATCTTGTGGCAAAGTATCGGAGTTGATTTGGACATTTGCCACTTTAGGAATCCTAAAATTAGATTGGTTCTCCAAGACAACAACCTCCTCAGTAATAGTTGGTAACATTGATGTAGATGCTTGCCCTAAAGATCCATGAGCGTGTTCAATATTCAAATAATCCAAAAAGATATATTAGCAATAGAATTTGGATACAAAATAAAAATTTCAAAATGCATATTAGGGTCAAAATAATTATAAAAAAGGTTTAAATGGCTAAACATGTCTACCTACACTTGCAATGAGATTTTTTGCAAAACAATATGTGAACTAATAAAATGCAACGTATATGTATCTATAAAAAGATATGAGAGACATAGGTCAATGTACAATGTAAGACACTTCAATAAAACAAATAAAATGAAATCATCATCTAATTGAAGGCAATATTTTCTATTGCTCTAAGTATCTTTAACAAATATTAGAAGAATTTGGTTGCTTCAAATTTGCAAAGGTCTTAAACATCTAATATTTAAACACGTATTCCTTTAAAACACAAATAATACATTCAATTGTTCTAATTCCTTTATTATTCTTTAAGACTCCAAAAAATTAAGAATTTCAAAAGGTATTTATTTGATCAAAGAAATAAGCAACAAATTTCTAATATTTTCAACAATATTTTCAAAATTCAATGAATATATAATGGACATAGAAATCAATACATTATGCATTTCACATAGTAGAGTTAATTTAACCTACCTTAAGGAATTTGAATCAAAATCTTGGTACCTTTTAGTATATTGAAATGATTTTGGTCATTTGTCACCCTTCTTGTTCAATCAAATTGATAGATTTTCCTAGTGCGCAAACAATAAAGGGTATGCAAGAAAAATTCTTGAGGCTCCTACAATCTGGTATTAATTAAACATTGGACAAGAATTCTTTGGAAGTGGATAAGTAAACATTAGCACAGACAAAAATTCATTCGTGTGGTGTTTGCAAAACTCACAGTTGGAAGGGAATTTCACTGCATTCCTGCCTTGGCGCTAAAGACTCCTTGAATATTTAATCCTTTGACAGTGACCTGTTTTGGGGGTAGTGTGAACTACCTTCAAAACCACCATCAGACCCGATGATGGTTTTTTGGGTGGCTTGCAATACCCCCAAAATAGGTCATTTCATTACGATCTTCAATCAATTTCTTATTTTTTTTACAATTGATTTGGTCTCTGATACTCAATTTCTAGAAAACTTAAGATGGAGTCTTCTTTGAAATTTCTCTAGCAGGGCAAGGTCGTTCTAATTTTTTGACATTTTTTGCAGAGAAAGGATCTAGGAGGCATTGATGGCGCAAGTAGAAAATCTTATGAGAACAATTACAGTAACTTGTCTATTCGCATGATAATGAATTGTCTATTCTTGTGATAATAAATGATCTATTCTCGTGATAATAAATTGTCTATTCTCGTGATAATAAATTGTCTATTCTCATGATTGTAAGTCACTATTCCATAGCTTGGATTGCACCCATTTGGCTCCAATCTTTCCAACTTCTTGGATGACACTACTAAATATCAAGAATGAATGAGAACCTATATTGTTTTGCGAGTCTAAGATTCTACTATTTTACGAGTCCAGGGTTCTCTTTGAAGAGGATCTTATTCAGGGCATTCTATTCAAAGCTTCTTTGGGGCCATGTATAGGATTCTATGCCCAATCTCATTTTGTACAATCTCTAATTTCATGCAATCTTAGACAAGGTTGTTCTGTCAAATACATTTTCGGGTTTTGGTGTTGAGTTGTTTATCTGATGTCACATGTCGTATATGATGAGTGTTGATCATATACGATGGACTTGCGGTCGCCCTATCTAAGGTTGTCCAAATTTTTGAATTTTTTTGTCCAATAGACAATCCTACGTGGAAAGCCCAAACCATGTCACCATGGGCGATTGCAAACGATGCAACTACAGGTGAAGGTGGAACAAACACAGGTCCAAAGCATTGGGTGACTACGAGTCCAAAACACTAGGCAACTGTGGGTTTAGGGGCAACTGCGGGTTTATGGCGACTTTGGGTGTTTGTATAGGACAACTACAGGTTTGGGACATCCGCAATTGTTTTTCCAAGGCAACCGCATGTGTAGAAGAGGGGGGGCAACTATGGTGTATGGGCGACCGCGGGTTAGATGTTTACCTCATGTAGGATTTTCATTGCAAATGAGGAGATTTTACATAATTCAATATTGCTTGTGGTTTAGGTTTTTTTGTTTATCTATAATATTGCTTTCTTCAAAGCCTTCATTAACCCCTGAGCGCCCCACAGCCCCAAATATCGCCTCTTAGAAGTCAGAATCAAATTTTCCACAAAACCGGGTTCAAATTCAAGATGTACTGCCTAAGCGAACGTACTGGGTTTAGGCTATGGTACTATAGTCATGCGGGCGAGTGGGCGATGGGGGTTTCATGAACTGTACTAGTAGAAATCGGGCATGTCAGGTATTATTAGTACGCTAAATGGGCATTTATTGTAAACTGTGCCTTGGGTGTTAGGACAGGGAGTACCGGCTACGGCCGGTTCCATACCGTTGGGTGTGTTTTGGCGCGGTTTCGGTGAGTGAGGACTCACAATCCAGACGTCTTCAGCCAGTTTGAGCGCCGTGGGTGTTTCCAGCTATGAGTGCTCAGGTGCAGTTGCGTACTGTATTCTCGGATTAGGGTACGGTGTAGGAATGATTTCGGTAGTGGAGGCAACGAGCTGTGCTCAATTGGAGTGAGTGGGCTGGACATTTCGGGACGTGAAGGAGGGTTTCAGCCATCTTTGTCTGCTGGAGCTTCAACGCCACTTCTTTGAAAAATTGCACCTGTACGTGATTCGAAATCATCATCTCGATTGTGGTATGCCGCAAGGCGCTCATCGCGATTCCACGACAAGCTTTGACGGCGCTTCAATTTCGATGGAGGGTTCCACAAGCAGCGACACGGCCGCAGTAGGGGTCGTAGAGAAGGTTAGCGGCAAAGCTTTGAGCACACCTACACAACAGAGGGCTGAAGTTGAGGAAGTGGCAAAAATTGAAGCCGCCTTAGAGGCTTGGGCTGTGCAACGGCACCATGGCACACCCCAGCAGGTGGCGACGTTGAAGTTGTGTCTGCAAGAAGAGTTCCTCCTCAGCCTTCCAGATCCTCGAGCAAATCACTACTGGCCTCCAAATCCGTCGGGAAATTCCTGGCGTTATTTATTTCGAAGACAATGCTTCCGAGATCTGGGTGTGTATCATCGGATTTCGGAGGGACATCCCGACGGTTTGCCAAAAATTGTTGACGAATTCATCCGCAGTAAGTGGTGGCCTGATGCGAATTCCGGGGAGAAAGACGAAGTTGGCGTCCGAGAAGTGCAAGTAGGCAAACGACGCAGATCTGATTCCCAAATTCGACGTGACCATGACACGAGGTGCAGTAGGCCAGATCCCAGTGGAGCACGTAGGCAGGGCAAGCGGATTCGGGTTGCTGGCGGTAGGGCGCGGGGCGGAATTCCTGTTGACCTCACCAGAACAACAAATTCGCCGTGATCAAGAAAGCACCCGGGGGCGTGGCCGGGGAAATGGTCGCGCAAGGGGGAGGGACGTGGGTCAGGGAAGGGGCGGTAAGGCGGGGTGTGGGAGGGGAGAAGGTTCTACAAATGCAAGTGCACATTTGAATATTGACTTGAATCAAGCTGCTCGAGAGCTGGACTTGAACAGGGATCCACAATCAGATGATGACGGAGATGATTCAAGGGCGCTACCTACAGCGCCTCCAATAGGTGATCACGTGATACCAATTCAAGGGTGAGGGAGGGGACGAGGACGGCAACAAGCCAATAACAACAACGGCATTGCGAGCAACAATCCAACGTCTATACGAGAAGGTGGTAGAGGCCGTGCAAGGGGAAGGCCACAGGGAATAGGACGCGGGCGTGTGCGAGGGCGAGGAATACCATACCTGATTCAGTCAGGGAGTGAAGACGAAACAATATCAGAAAACCCTGCAAGGACACCGCCCGCGGGGTGGCAACCTCCAGGGATTCACCCAGTAGAGCGGTCACCACATCAATTGAGACGTCGCCGGCCACAGGCCCCACAACCTTCAACATGTAGTCCACTATTAGGTCAACAACTGCACACTGGGAGAAACTCAGGTGCGGAAGGAAGTGTGCAACCGTATTCTCCAAATTCGGCGCTTGGACACCATCGGCGGCGGCGTCGATTGAACCAAGAGCGGTAAGTGACAGCCTTCTGAATTTGAAAAGGGAGGTGCATGCTATGTTTTGACCACTCTCAGTGCATACAATATCACTTCTTATATATCTTCAACTCGTACCCGTGTGGAATGGAGAATAGAATTGGGTGACTTTGTTTGTATGCAATTCATTGATGATTTCACGAGAGAATGAGCAACTACAATTCAAGCCGGTGACCTTTCTCAACCTTGGGTAATATATTGCTCTGTATGCAGAGCAGGGGGAAGCCGATTGTCTCTAGTAGTGCGGGGGCTTGACGAAGCCTTTGCGGCATCAGAGAGGGTGCATGAGTGGCTGAGCCGGACGGAACAGCAGGGCTATGGTAGCCAAGTTCACAGTGATGAGGACTTGCCTCGTCGAGAAGGACCTTGGGGACACTTGCAATTGCGTCAACTACCATCTGCTGTGTATGTGCCACTGCAAGTTCTGGGCTACAATCCGGCAGAGTGGGGAGGACTAAGTAATTTCGTGGGGGAACCTCAACAACGCTGGCAAGAACACGGGGAGCCTTTCTATTTTGTTATGTTATGGATGATTTCGTGACGAAGAGTCGGGCCTTCTACAACCCCGAGAAGTTCATCACATGTGATGAGATCATGGTGGCGTATCGTGGCCACTACTTGGGGTTTCGCCAGTACATGCCCGCTAAACCAACTAAGTATGGGCTCAAGTATTTTGCGGCAGTGTGCAACCCTTCACGTTACATATACCACCTCATTCCATATGTAGGAGCTTCTGGTGTACCTGAAGCAAATCAGGGCGAACGGGTAGTGCGTGATCTGACTATTGGTTTGGATGATGTGGGGCATACAGTCGTGTGCGACAACTTCTTCACAACACCAAAGTTATTTGAAGATTTGTATCGGCGTGGGATATGGGCCACAGGCACCGTGAGGGAGAAGCGCATTGGCTTGCCGTCATCTCTTCTTGGACACAAGAGGGGTGACCATCCCCGTGGCACCTTGATCTGGAGAATGCACGCGCAGCGTCGTATGGCGGCAACATGTTGGTATGATTCGAAGCCCGTATACCTTTTGTTGACCTCAGCGGATCCAGTGGCAGAGGGGGCCCGATCAATGCGTTGGATTGGTGGTACTCGGGAAGCCATACCTTCTACACCCCAACAAATGGAGTACCAAACGAATATGCGCGGGGTAGACGTTGTGGACCAGATGCGGACCGATTACAGCGTCCAATTCCATTCTCACAAGTGGTGGCATAAACACCTCTTCTTCATTGTGGATAGCTGGTTGAACAATTCTTGGGTAATATTGAAGCATGACAGGCTCACCCGTCACGAGAAAGTGTATCGCCAAAGACTTCCTTACCACATGGAGGTAGCGGAGGCATTGATTTCTCCTTGGCTAGATCAGCCGTCTACTTGCAAGGTAGATTGTCTTCGCCACCCGACAACAATACACTTCAGCAGCTTAAGACCTCGCTTGTGGCGCCGGTGCATTGTTTGCCGTCGAAAGACCCGGTTCCGTTGCAGTACTTGTGCAGGCGCACATATGTGTGTTGACAAGTGTTTCGTGAAGGTTCATACACAACCAAAGTGGGGCCTCCGAGTGACTCGTCCAGTACGGCGTTGACAGATTGGTGTATGAAGGTTAGTGGCGTTTGGACAGTTAGTCGCAATGCGTGTTTCATTTTGTATGAGTTGTTGGCCTATTTTTTACAGGTGTATGGTGAATCACTTCATGTCATGGGATTCTGTGCACATCTGGATGATGTGCTGATTAGTCAAAGTATTTGAGTTGATGACGGAGCTGCACTACAAGGCTGTACATGGTCGACGGGTAACTCTAGTTAGTTTGAAGTAGAAAAGCCTTTCATAGTTTCGTTTCGTTTTGTCGATGGGGTTCGTATCATCGATTTCAAACTTACCTCAGCATGTTGGCTGTGAGTACAATTTTTTATTTATTTTTATGGTTCCACCATATTTTTCACCTAGTCATAAACTTTTCTCACCCCACGCTCTGTGCACTTCGTTGCTTTCCATTCATGCATGCTAAACCGCCAATGCTAAACTGCCAATGCATGCTAAACCGCCAAAAAGTATTCTATAGTGAATTGGACCCCTGTGGAGGTTCAGTTGATTGCAATAGTTGTGCCGCGATGGCGGGAGCAACGACGTGGACGGTGCGGCAGCAATTGTACCGCCGGGAGTGCTGCCCCCGTGTCGGTCAGCTCCATACCCGCTCCTAGTCTGCCTTTCGGTACTCGGTGTCAGCCTTGTAGCTTCAGCGGTCCAAAAAAGTACCTTCCCATTGTCAGAATACTTCGAAATTTGGCAGCAAGCAAGTTACTTGACTGCCACACACCCTGCCAAAATTTCAGCAAAAGGAGCCGCCTCGGCAGCATGAATTTCCTCCCCGAAAGTGAGGGAATCCCTGTTTTTCTGCCCCATTCAAAATAGTCAACTAAGCTTTGACTATTATAATCTCCGACCCAATACGGTGAAAAGTTTCAAAATTTTGTCTCTACGTGCAGCCCGAATTCCTCTCTCTATTTCAACGGTCGAGGCTCCCCGATCTAAGTAACGAGCCTACGGCACTGATTGTTCTGGAACTTGTTCCACTCAGGCATTATTTCGGGATTTCAACTGCGGGCGCTCAGGGGTTAATAACTTCATATGCTTTAGCTAATATGGTCATGAATGATAGGCTACATGATTGACAATTTTTAATAATATACCATGCAAAATTTTTAATTTCCCCTTTCTTATCCAAAATGAAAAAAGATAAACAAAGTCAAAGCCTAATATAATATTACCAATAGAAATACATATGAGAACAAGAGTAGGAATGAGAATATTAACAAAAATTATAAATATTATAACTCATATGTAGTAGCATGAGGATCATTGGAACTCTCAAATGAACTTTTGTTTCATATGTGCTTCTATAAGTTAGTTATTGTTATTATTGATATGATTATGAGGGTCTACATAAAGAACTTGAAATCTTACATTGTACTTCTGACAATGTCATGAACTCATGCTAAATAAAACACCACATATAACTCACCTATAGGCTATTTCCCTATGAACTTGAGCTCCAAATCTTTACTAACCAAATTTTTTGTTGAATTCCTACAATACTATGCTATTGTCTCTGTAACTATATTTGTAAGAACTATGGTGTAAATGTGTCATCACTTGGCACTTCATTGGTGTTCGGGTTGGTCTCCTCTTCACATTCATCTTCACTATCATTATCACTAGAGCTTCGATTCTTATCGGACTCTCTTAGTACTTCATTTTGCACTTCACATTCAACTTTTGAGTTCACGTTTCGTACTTCAATATCATTCCCATCCACTCTTTTAGTTTGCACCAATCGTTTTGTCAACCTCAAAGAATCAATGGTACCATCAATATTGGAATCAGGGTGTTGCCTTCTTCCTCTTGGTTGTCCAACGTTTTGCGTGGAATTAGCTTCCCCTATAATGAACTGTTGTCGTAGAGGTTGTCTATCCAGAAAAGTATGAAGCTTTTGGTTGCAGTAAGTGTTTGTAAAAAGAGAGAAACTAAAAGAAACCCAAATTTCACACCTAAACCAACCACAAACCCTAAAAGAAAGTAGTTGTCAACAAGCAACTATATACCAAGTATCAACCTCAATCCTTAGACCTTTCAATTTGCAATAACACTTGAAACCCTCTCAAGTTTGCCTACATCACCCTCACAAGTCCAAAAGATCAACCCTCTCAAAAAAAGAACTAACAACCATTGTGAAAAAAACAACATTCAAGCAAAGAAAACCTCAAGTTAACTCTGGAACTCCAAGAGTACAAGTAAAAGAGAGTGACCCAAAGATGGGAGCCCAATCTTTAAATACCCAACCAAACCCTAAACTCCCAATGAGACCAGCTGCCATAAGACTTAACCCCTTAACAAGGCCAAAATCCTAAACTTCATGAAGAAGCTAACCATCTGACAACCCTAACCCTCTTACAGCTTGGATTCAACCCTCATAATAGTAAAATGCCTAATTCAACTAGTAAATAGCCCACATTATGACATCCACCTCTCCTAAATTTGTACATCCTCCGGCATGTACTGATTTAGAACTATAAAATGATGTGGGACTCCTTCAATCTTTAATCCACTAATTCTCATTTGGATCTCCTTTGATGTCAACTTCAGAGCCTCAAATGTTGACTTCAAAACCTTCAAACAACCAATCTTCTCTGCAACTTGATGGTAGTCATAATTCTTCATGTGGTTCTAGGGTTGTCAAGACGCTAATGTGGATGGCCTGGATCCAGCGGACGATATGGCATCCATCAAATCCAATGGCTGCAGCGGGGTGGATTCTTCTGCGTTTGTCTAGTGGACAGCTACTCGTCATCCGTTTATGAGGACGGCTTGGATTCGGGAAACGATATAATGTCCATTGAATTCGATGGCTGCAATAGGGCAGACCATTCCATGTCTACTTAGTGAACGTAAAACTGGCATTTGCTTCAACGGATGGTGTAGATTTGGCAGACTATTTGTCGTCCGCCAAATCAGACAAGTTGGATTTGGCAGACAATTTGTCATCTGCCAGATCAAACTGTCGAGATTGTGTAGATTAAACATGGTGGTCCTTGAGAAGTAAAAAAGGTGGTGACAAAAACAATGTAAGGATGAAGGGCCTATTATACATAACTCCAATCAATTTATGACTTCTCAAAATCTACTTTACTAGTTATTTGCATGAATGTTTAACCCCTAAAGTTCCAAGGCTTTTTCCCATCAAATCCTATTCAAAGCTGCCATTTCTATTGCAAAGTGCAAAAAATTTAAAATTTGTTTTTCTTTGCATATTTAACCATATGATCTTGTACTACACTAGTATAAACATATGCAAAAAAAAATTCAGAAACTTTAAACGTGTAGATTGCAAAATAATTGCATTTGAAGTGAAGAAAACAATTAATTATTTTACACCTTAATTGGCTAGATTTTTTGACTTTGAATCTTTTTAACATAAATTTTTTGCACTATTGATTTTGAATTCTAATTTTTTATGGTAAAGAATTGAGTTGAGAATCATACTACTAAAATCATAACTCCTTCTATAATATCACAAATGCTACCATTAATACTAGGGACTCATGCTTGCTATGCTACGCATTCATTGTATTACATATTAGTAAAAATTTGATATATTTGAATAAAATGCATGACAATGATTTCGATAAGTCTTTAAAATAATTATTTTATAAAAATATTTTCAATCATGCATACATAGAAATCATATTTTCACACAATGTGATATTACTGAAATAGAGTAGCAGTTCACAATCACCTCTATAATATCACTTTTTACAAATGGTGATATTATAGAAATAATATAGTCATTGCAATTGAGGTGATCTTAAAGAGGATCAATATGGTGATGTTATAAAGGTAGCAATTCCATTGCTTTTCTTGACTTTATACTTCTTTTACATTTCTATGATTTTTTGCTTTTGTGAGCTTTGAGCTTCTGATTTCAATTTTCTATTGTTATTACCAAATGATTTGAGAAATTTATTAGATTGAACCAATTTTGGATTTCACAACAATTAAATTGTTCACAAAGCTTTTGAGATTTACAAGTTTTTCCTTTAAATTCTTCTATTTGGGTTGTCATTGTTTGTAACAATTGAATCAAATTTCTAATGCATTTTAATGTATGTGTATCTTTTATTGTATTCTTCATTGCATATATTTCATTCATTATTCATTAAATTTTTATTATTTATTTCAGTATATACTTATCATACTACTAAAATCATAACTCCCTCTGTAATATCACAAATGCTACCATTAATACTAGGAGTCGGAGAAACCAAGGACGAATTTGAATTTCTTCCGTATGGACAAGTACATTTTGACCGGTAGACATTTCCGGTGAAGGAGCAGAAACCATTCATTTCCGGCGGAGCTCAAGAATCTTGTCGTGCGTTTGATGGCGCTCCAGCAACATCGTGATCCAACTGAATGGGGGTTTGCAATTCCCAATTTCTCTTGCTCACTGTTACAGACCGAAACACCGCGGCCGGAGTCCGTGTTTCTCGAAATTCCAACATCTCGTCGGCAACACGCAGCTTCATCTCATTCGAGGACAGAGCTTCGCAATGCCGATGAATGTCGGATGTGCGCGGAAGTGTCGTGCTCTAAGTCCGATGCTGTTTTCGAATTAAAGATCGGGTAATTGAAATTGTCTGCGCCTCGATCAGTCCTTTGATTGTTTGGATTAATTCTCCCTCTGGGTCAAGTGTCTTGATTGGTATAAACATTTGACCTGAATTTCGGGTTTGGGTATCTGAAGCACTTTTGTCGAAACTCCGACAACTGATTGGCATCAATTAAAATGTCTCGTAAAATGTCTCCAATTCGAACACGGAGCTTCGCGAAATTCTGTTAGTAACTTCCTGCATTGTGAAGTGTCGGTGTGATTGTGTCGGTTAACGCGGAGCTGCGCGGGAGTCTCGTGATCTGGATCTGTTTATGTTTTTGAAAGAAGCTCTGGTAAGTTAAACTGTCTTTGACTTCCATGATTGTTTGGAGTTTCCGATTCTATCTAATGTTCCACTGTTGAAGTTGGTAACATTTTTTGACCTAAATTTTGGTTTCTGTTTTTGGAAGAACTGTTTTCGAGAATCCGACATCTCGTAGGTAACAGGAAATCTCATCCGAGTTTGGAGCTCCTAGAAATTCCACGGTAACTTCCCGCGATGCGGAGTGTCGGTGCCGATGAACGTGGAAGTGCGCGGGACTGAGTCTCGTGATCTAGCTCGGATGCTGTCTTCGAAACATTCTCTGGTAATTAAAAATGCCTTCGCCTCCCTTGATTCTTTGGATTTATTCGGATCTCCCTAATGTTCCATGTGTTTAGATTGATGAAATTTTTTCACCTAAAATTCGGTTTCTGTTCTTCGATGAACTTTTCTCCATCGTTGTAGGGAAGTCTAATTGAGCGTAGTGCGGTCGTGTCGGCAAAGAGATTGAATTTTTCGAGTATTGTTGTGTAATCTGGCCTGACTGATGCGTAATGTGGTTTCTCACCTATTTTGGAGTAGGTGTTGAGAAGTGCGTTGACTATCGTGATCTAGGTCCGGTGTTAGAATATAAATATCTCACTCGGTTCTTTGAAGTCTTTGGGTTGATCACATTTTTCGACCGAACTTTGATTCTGGGTTTCGAAGCCGTAAGGAAGCACTTACGGCAGTCTAAACGCACGTGTATTTGCCGCAAAGAGACTGAATCTGCCAAGAATGTTTCGAGGATTTTAGTGTAATGCAACCAATCTGATGCAATATAAGGAAGGGAACCCATTCCCGTGGCTCTCATCTGCTTAGAGTATTTCTAGATCTAGAGCTGATTTCTTTTTGTGTATACGTGGGTGTTGTCTCCATTTTCAAGAAGATTTGTACCCACTAACGGATGTGTTATTTGGAAACTGTACGATTAAGTATAATATTGAAGTTTGTAGTAGAATCCCAATGACGAGCTTAGGCTACCCTTGAGAATTGCATGTCATGGAAGCATCTTGACTGTGCTACAACCTACGCGGGTCTGATTTTAAACGAGTCACTTGTTTGGATGACACTTGCATTGCAAATGGATGATTTTTCAACCCACACAAATGGATTTCCTACCTTAGGTTTCTTTCTTTCTTTTTTGGTAAGATTGAATTCAAACTTGAAGGAACATGTTTCTTACATGTTTTCGATAGGCATTGTGGAATTCATGTAGGGCTAAAGACATGGCTGGTGACAACCCTGATGGAAGATGGTTGACTGATGAAGATGGCGAGGATTACCACCCTTAGAATGCCAGGTGTGCTCATAATGAACCACCATCGAGCTCTTCAGCAATGTACTCTTGTTTGTCAAAGTCATGCCTTAGTGACGGTTGAGTGGCGATCACTGTCATCAGTCTGCGATTGTACTTTCTCTCATTGATATCGCACTCATGGCTTGGGGCAGCTGGTATCTGCCAGGTTGTTTGATGGGAGATTACTATGTTCCAAGGAAACAAATCGATCCATTCCAGTATTCTATTCCAGTATTCTGGCTTCAGTTGAGGTTAGTCCCATGTTTACATTCCCAGTGACGCAAATTGTATCCAACCTTAGCATTTTATCCAAAATGCAGGAGTGTAATTTCATTCCGAGATCACTATAGAGATGAGGAGAGATTCCTTTGTTGATTCAAACATGTTGAGTTCAACTTTTTTATCTGTGTGGGTGAATTTCTATGCAGCTTTAAAGGAGGATGTTATAGACCACTGTGACAGTATGCAGCCCCATTTCCAGTCAAAGAGGCCTTGAACATTTAGCCCAGTCATGCTTTCACCACTTGCGAATCCGTCCAACCAAGTATAATTATGAATAGTTGGTAACTGTAGTCAGCATTGGTGATGGATCAGGTCCCTAGTGGTTTTATTATCCTCTTCCTCAATCCTCGTTTCCGCAAGAACTCGATCTTAGAAGCGGCATGCAAATTCATGTACAGGTTGTGCGGCTAGGCTCTTATGACAAATCTTCGACGAATCGATCACATGCTGGAGGATTGAATTATCTTCAGAAGTGTTCTCTTGATTCGTCTTTCAAGCTCACGAAAGGAGTGTCTAATATGGCCCAGGTGCCTTTCTGCAATCGACCTGACCGTGTGCGCCTACACATTGCTGCGATTGCTGCTGTTCATCATCCTAGTTTCTATGCTGTGAAGTTGGCTTGAGCCATGTCATAACAGGCTTAACGGTACACAGTCCTGCTGATGTCTGCGAACCCCTGATCAAAGGCCAAGCAAGTGGTGCAAGGACTCCTTGATATTCCTGAATATAGAGGTGTTGTTTGGAATGTGAATCTGGTCCAAACTAGGTCAAAATTCATTCCTAAGACCCTCAATAACAACACTTTTGACACCAAGTGCAACGACTTGGGTTAGATGTCAATTCCATTTGTTTATCAAGGAAAATTTACTGAAAAATGTTTCTAGAAGTATAACCTCCCCAAATTAATTACCAAACCTTAAATGGGCTCTTTATAGACCTCCTGATTCTAGTAATACATTCATATCATTGCAAATTGATTCTAGTAATACATTCATATCATTGCAAATTGGTGAATTGATGATATGGAATCTTTGAAAAAACAAAATCATGGTCATGTGGAGCTAGCGAATTTCACAAAGTCCATGATCTAAATGTTTTTAATCATCAAATTCAAATGAAAGCAAAATATGAAGATACACTTCAACAATGTAACCAAATGATCTTGGAGTGAACTTGTATGTTCAGTCACCCTCAAAATTTCAGCAAAAATTTCTTCACAATTTATGAGAACATATTGTGCAAAGTTAAGTTCTATGACTTTTTTAAAGTTTGCATCAAAAAAAATAATGTGAAGCACTAAAAGCAAAAAGTATCTACATGGTCAAAATTATAAAACTATTTTTAGATTCTCTTCAAATGAATTGTAAAGATGTAATAAAAAAATTCACCCAAAATATGATTTCTATTTTTAGCATTAGGAGTTAAGTCATAATAATAGTTGTAAGCTAATTCAATTGGACAATCGTCAATCCTTTTAAAATGCTTGTATAGTTACCCTTGATTTTATAGTAATTCTATCTAATTATGTTGGTTACGTCTTCATGTTTCAAACCTATAACCAAGTTCTTTTTTAATATTTTGATTGTATTGTGTAATTGACCAAGTTCTTATCTACGTTTCATTAATTTAGCCAACACTTCATTGGCTTGATACAATTTTAATCCCTAAGCGCCCCATCACTTCAAATTTGGCCTCTTACAATTGAAATATTTCCTTGTTTGCCTATTATAATCTTTTCAACAATATGAACAAAGGATGAGTCCCTTCTTTGGAGCTTCAGGCCTATCTCTAGTACTAATTGGTAAGGTCAATTTATGTGGATATTTTCTTAAGTGATAGTTTGATTGGAATGAATTCATAAAGGTCTAGATTTTAATAAACATGCATTAGGCACTCAAGGTTAAGGTGCACCTAAAACCAAGTAGTACTCACCTTAACTCTTCTTAAGTTATTTAACATGTATTCTATTTGATCTAGATACTTTTAAGATTCATGCTCATTCATGCATGATCTTACTTTATATCATATCTCGTTAGATGAATCTTAACTACATGTCTTCAATCACTTTGCTTATTTGCTTATGCATGTGTCCTTTAATTCATTTAGATTCAAACACAAAGAAGTTATACTTGTAATAATTGAATGAATATTTGGATATTTCAATTCTAAAATAAAATAAAATAAATTTTATTTAAATCAAGAATTTAAATTTTGAAAGTTATGATTACGTTTGACCAAATTGCGTCTACAAACACGATATTAATTTGCAAAAAGCCTTCTTCATCAATCCCTTTCTCTATCTTAATAAATAATTTATTTTGTCTGCACAGATCTCCAAAGATACATAGCATCATTCAATAGCCTATGATGTTCACCACAATCAAATCTAAGAGATGGAATATTCTAACAATATCAAACTAAATTTGTTTTGTAAGCATAACCCCTAAAAGAAATATAATGACATTCAAAAGTAATTGATGTTCACTGCAATCAAATCCAAAAGATGAAATATTCTAATACTATCCAGTTTTTCATGATCAATGGTTTTCTCTATGTTGGTAGAGAATTACTTTTGTGTGCATGGACCCTCAAAGACACGTAACATCATTGAACAACAATTGATGTTCACTAAAATCAAATCTAAAAGATGGAATATATACATTCAAGCAATTCTTTATAACCAATCACATTTTCCAATGTTGCTAAATAAATTACTTTTGTGAGCATGCACCTCCAAAGACAAATAAGGTTATTTTGAATTTATGCAAGTTAAAATATGATTATTTTGTATCAATTTCCTAAAAATGGAATTTTTTGGGTGATACTAATTTTTTCCCTTCAAATAATGTAACTTAGGTCTTTTTTTTCATGTCTCTGACCTTAGTCAAGCCACTCGTGGATGGCTAGTTCATATTTTACCATTGATACCTTAAGCTAAGTTGTTTGTTTGTATGTTTGTTTGATATGGTGAGATCTTGGGGACTATACATCTTCAAGCACATTCTTAGTACCATTGGAAAGTTCTCCGCAAGGAGATGTGTACGGGCTTTGTTACGTGGCATTTGCACATACAGAGTGAAAATGATGGATTTTTGAGTTATTTTCGTGAGTCAAAAAAAAATTTTAAGCCATTATTTTTACTTTTATTTTGACTGTAGTAACAATATAGATCACACTAAAGTAGGAGGCTCTAAAAGCACACATGTTCTAAAATCACCCCACCTCCTCAAACGTACACTCTTTGTACATATTGCTTCTTCATAGCCTTCAACAATGTACGATCTATGTACATTTTAGGTAGAGGTGGGCAATTTTAGAGCCCTTTGCCATTTCAACTTCAAATTTTTCATAACTAATTCTACAAAGCTCCAAAGAATCCGAAACCACTTGCATTAGATGCCACTTCCACTTGTCTTTCAAGAGAAATTTACTGAAATATCAATTTCTAAAAGAGGCTTCACCTCCCCAAAATTTCACGATCAGCTCTTAAATGAGCGAATTTATGAACCTCCTACCTTAGTTGACAATGAACCCCCATTCCCGTTCCATCTGTTTCGGCGGAAAAAAAAAAGTTTTTAAAAAAACAAAAACCAACGGTGTAATAACTTTAAGTTCTAGAGCTTGTTCTGATCCAGACCATGGCCATAAAGCCAACGAGCTATAGTGGTCTCTAAGGGACAATACCTTATCAGCTTTTGTGAAGCCGTACCCTTCGCATTGATCCCTGCTGCTTCTGAAACTCACTTCTTTTTTTTAACTTTTTTTTCCGAATGTCTGCATTTTTGGTCGGAAAAAACTTGCTAAAGCTTCAAACTGCCACGATCTTCATCTTCATGGAGGACATCGCACCGAGAATGACGACGCACGCACATGCGGCGCCCCGTGACCAAAGGCGGGGAGGGAAGGGGAGTCACTAAAATACTCCCATTACGGGGCCAAGCACGTGCATTCTTTCTCCCCAAAAATTATTTGAACCCTACACAAGGCTATCAATTGGTCTGATAGTAGTGCAACTATAGGAAAAAAAATATTAGCTCAAAAAAAAGAAAAGAAAAATCTGATGGGGCACTACTAGTGCCATGTTAGATTGATGATTCCAAGAATTTATTTTTTTTGAATTTTTGATTTTTTTGAGGGGGAGATTTTTCCTGTATTTGCACTGTGGCCAAAAGTCAAACGGCCTTTTCCAGGGTTCAGATTTTTCCTCATGGGTAAGGTAGTAGTGAAGTCATCCATGGTACCTTTCCAACGTCGGCAGCATCCTAACTGCTGAAGCCATCCATCAATCTTTCAATGTTTGCAGCGTCATAAGGGGTTCAAAAGTGTGAGCAAATTTTCAACCTTTTAGAAAATTTTAAACATTTTAGAAAATTTTAAACATTTGCATACTGTAGATGGAGTGATTCCCCATTGGTGCAGAATGTGACTGCTTCCTTCAAGTGCCACGTAGGATTCTTCACAAGTTTGAA
The DNA here is from genome assembly GCA_950106755.1 of Climacium dendroides. NCBI lineage: Eukaryota > Viridiplantae > Streptophyta > Bryopsida > Hypnales > Climaciaceae > Climacium > Climacium dendroides. Next base: position 39,872,238 of record OX467084.1, read on the forward strand.
CGAACGTGAAGACGACATGTGTACAAGGGTCGTTGCTACGATACAGAGCTGGTACATGTGGAAGAACTAAGGTAAAACTACCCCATTCCAGACCAAATGAGAGCAAGCCCACTGTGGGCTGAATTGCGTTAAGGTGGGTACACCTAAAACCGCCACTAATTGCTACTGAGCCTATTTCCTAATATTGGATTGGTAAAAATTTCATATGTTCTTGTTGGCAAGTGAAAGGAGGTTCCAACGCACCAAAGAACGTGGCATTTGGATACTGTATGCAAAAGTTATTAAGGAACAAAGTTTGGTTCTGAAAGCATTTCTTCCACATAGGTACAGAACTGGTTTTGGAGATGTACGTATGGTATAGATGGCAGTTTAAGGTCAGCGGCACATTTGGGTGTACCTACCTTAGTGGTGTGCATTCAAGTTCTGAGATGTAAACCACTAACATAATTTAGCCCCACATGGGCTTGCTCCCACTTTGGTCTGGAATGGGGTAGTTTCCATTATTTATCCGCATGAATCAAAGCTACTCTAAATAGTGAAATTAGGTTGCCCCACACTAAATTCTCGACATTCCACACTACATACATATGTACAGTTAGTGTAGATGGATGCAATAATGTAGGAACCATGTGTTGGTGCACTGGTTCATGGCTCGGGTTTAGAGAATTGCTTGTGCCTCCATCTGGACGAGTGGTGAGTCATAAGGTAACTTTCCTGAGTAAAGCAACCTAATTGTTCAGGTAACCTAATTTCACTATTTAGTGTAGACTAATACATGATGATTGGAATTGCCATTACTATACAACCCATGGCCGATTTTTTTTTAATGGAACGAATTTTTTTTTATCGAACGGATTTTTTTTTTGTCGTCGTCTCTCTCTTACTTCAGGTGCTTCGCCCTCTTTCTTGGACCGTTTTGTTGACATCTGCACTGGGATCCACAGACATGGATGACACACTTGTGGCCCAATGGCAGTTGTTGCCCCCTACCGCCATCAATGGCCACTGGACCACCTGGAAAACGATGTCAAGGATGACGTCGCATCCCCCTCGATCGCGAGTTTGCTGAGTTCTTTTTTAAAAGAAAAAAGTTTGTGAAGTTCTTTTTAAAAAAAGTTTTAAGTTTGCGAAGTTCTTTTTAAAAAAAGTTTTAAGTTTGCGAAGTTCTTTTTAAAAAAAGTTTTAAGTTTGGGAAGTCAATGGCGCAGCTTCACTTGCAGTGAGTCACGGCTTTTTCTGACGAGGCAGTGACAAGTATTTGAATACGGAATCGGAAATCGGAGGAGTACCGTATGTTGTTAGCCTCGTACTTGACGAAAAATTAAAAGCCAAGGAAAAAAAATGACATGGAACCATGTCATTGATGCTAATAATTGTTGACAATGGTGGATCTTGGTCGTAAGAGTGATTATAGAATCTTTAATATAGTACGAAATGTAAAGCAACCGATTTTTTAACCCTTAACTCCTAAAGTCTCATTGTCCCTACGAGGGACAAAATGAATTTCGGACAGGTTCCTATGATCTCAATTTTTATTAAAACTTTTTGAAACTTTCTCATAAGATAGAAAAACTTAAGAGCTTTCTGGGAATATCATTTTTATTTCAATCGGTACCCGGGAGCAAAAGTTATGCCACAATAACCTCAAAATGGGGGAGACCGGGCAACAAAAAAAATTCACAAAAAATTGAAATAAAATTTTTAATATTTTTTTTCTTGTAGATTAAATTTTTTTTGTAAATGGGAAGCTTTGATTCATTCCATTTGGATTAGAGATGTGAAAGTTATGGAGCTTCTGTGTTGCGGGCAATCAAAGCGACTTCTTGAAAGAAATTTTTTTTCTTTCACTTTGAATGCTAATATCTTTCAATCTATATGATCAAAAATCACAAAAAAATTATCACATGAATAAAGACAAATGTAGAATAAGATCCTCGGTTAGATTCTAAAAATATTTTTTAAAATTTATTTTGTAGGTAATTGTAGTAGAAGTGGTAGTTTCGAGTGGTTTTAGCAAAAAAAAATGGCCATGGGACTTTAGGGGTTAAAAGACGGAAGGGGTGACTTTGGAAATCATCCCTTTTTGTTATCGTGTGAATCATTGGTTTAAGAAATAATAAAACCACTTGTTGGAAGTCAACCTACTGTAGAAGACCTCACAACAAAATTCTAAAGATGAGTAGTTGCACTTCTGTCCTACTCAAAGAGTTCCCTGTCGTCCATCGAACGCGAGGCATCCGTGTTGACGTTTAAGGGTTAAGATGCCGTTGAGGCTACTGTCAAAGAATTCAAATCAAGTCATGCAAGATCCTGGCGGATGTGAAAACGTGTATTATGAAAAAGAAGATCTGGTTTGGCTGAGCACTTGGACAAAATTATTTTAGAAGTCATTGGTTGGTTGAAATGGCATCCTTGTCTTTAGTGAAGTGTTTAGACCTAGGATGGTTGTCCGCTTCTCCAACGTCCTAGGTCATCCAAACTAATGCGGTTAGCTCATGGGATGAGATGGAGAAGTTTGGGGGTTTGCTTGGGAGGTGGCTCCCAACTTCTGTCTAGTGAAGGAACGCTCATGCTTTCTCCAACAAGTCTGAAGTTGTGTCCAATGAAGTAGACAACATACACAACATCTTGATGACGTGGAAATATTTTGAAAAGATGAAAGACTAGTTGGAATGTCATTGTTCATGCTTTTCTTGATTGCTTGTCTAATCCCAATCTAAGTGTACTTCTACCTTGTCTTGTCATTATAGCTAGATCCTCCATTTTTAATCTAAATCCCAAACCTAGGTCTTATCAGATTCGTGCCATAAGAATAAGATTTAAAAAAAAGATGTTTTAGATGTAGGTTTTGAAATGAGGATGGGATGTAAATAGTAATGCAATAAGTAAAGGGTTACAATTAGGTATACTTACCTTTACATTCAATAGGATTCTTCATAGCGTGCTATCCTACCAAACAATAAATTGTACTCAAATACTTTGACACTTACATTTTCAAAGCTGTTTCAAGATTCCACCAACTACTTTGTAAAAAAATTAATACCATGACAACCAACAATCTTATATAAAATGCCCAAATTTTTGTTTTTTTAATCACTAAGATGCCCTAATTTTGTTAAACATCCAATAAAGTATGTCCTCACAATTCACTCATATACTCTAATGTTGCAAGGTTGTGGCCTCTACAACTTTTAAACATGGTACAAAATATCATTCACCTAAAATTAAAGGATACCCATACTTGGATTAAGCAAAAGAAAAGTTAAATCAAAAGGTGTTGTCAAATCAATACGTTATCCAATGTTAGATGACAATTTAGGGTTCCATAGATAGTGAAAATAGTCACTCCTTTATATTAACAATAGAAATGAACATTCTTACAATTCAAAAATCTAAAAATAACAAAATTTATAATTTTTGTGCTATTAAAATTATGTTTTAAAAAAAAATATTCATTCAAGTTTAAATACTTTTATTCATTTATTTGAGAAATAAGATTTCTAGCATGATTCTTTTGCCTACGGAAAAGCACAACCCCTACAAGTCCTTGGGTGCTACTTGAATGGGAATAGTATAATTTTTTTTTTAAATTGCAGATTTTGTAGGAATTGAAGAAGAGTTATAAAATTTCAAGTCATAAAAAATTGGGGGAGTTGTGAACTTAGATTGGAATCATAAAATTTGACCCATTAATATTTCAGACAGTTTACTATCACTCTTATAAATTGTAAAGAAAGTTCACTTTGACTTTAACCCTGGGAGAATGCTACCCTGTAAAGTAGTATGCTCTAAAAACGACCATTTAAGGGTTGTTCTGCCTTTTTCATAGGTTTTCATGGACAAAATTATTTTTATATCATTTTTCATAGAAAGAAAAATAGACATGGACCCTAATACAGGTGGTTTTGTATTTTTCCAAGCATTTTTGAATTACTTGTAAATTTTCAAAGATTGAGGAAATAGGCACCTATTTGTGACTGTAAGTCTCCCAAAATCCATCCACTTGCAACTTGTAAAGAGATGTGCAGATTTAGAGACTATGATTGGCTCTTACAATAGAAATTTTTTTAGATGCATTCAATTGCTAAAGTGGTTCATTCAAGGATCACCTCATTTCCACTCTGCCCCTAAAGCTAGGGTCCATTTGAAGGAGATGGTCCATTTTATAGCATACTACCTTAAATGGTCCAAAGGAAGACTTCATTTTTACCCCCTAAAGTCCCAAGGCCTTTTTTCCATCAAAACCCATTCAAAACTGCCATTTCTATTGCAAAGAGCACTAAACTTTAAAATTTTCTTTCTTTACATATCTAACCATAGGATCTTGTACTATACTAGTATAAGAATGCATGGAAAAAATTTCAGAAACTTTGGCCATGTAGATTGCAAGATATTTGCATTTAAAGTGAAGAAAACAAGTTTTTTAAAACACCTTTATTGCCTAGATTTTTTGGCTTTGAATCTTCTTAGCTTAAAAATTTTGCCCTATTGATTTTGATTTTATAATTTTTGATGTTGAAGAATTGAGTTGAGATTCTAGGAAAAAATCACCAAAAAACCCCTTAATTTTCACTCATTAAAAAATTATCAAGTAGAAGTAGGTCTAAGATTGAAGGAATAACTAAACTGTTAATAGCTCTAACTAAAGATGAAATGGAAATACAATAATCCCAATGGTGAGATTGTTTTAGCAAGCAAATTTAACCCTACCTAATAATTTTTTTTTAAATTGTAAAAAATGCATTCAAAAATGGATTCTATAAGTTATTTTTTCAAGAAGATGCTTAGATTGCCTAAAAAATAAAATTGTCCATAACTTTCTCATTACTAGCCCAAATAGAATGAATCAAAGCTTTAGATGTAGACAAAAATATAATTTTTGAGGGAAAAAAATTAAAAAATTAAAAAAATTCAACTTGTCGTGATTTTTTTTAATGCCCCTGAAGTTGCTTTTTGGACTCATGGTGACCTAACTTTTGTTTCCAAGCACCAATTGAAATAAAAATTATATTTCCATAAAGTTATTCTAATTTCTTATTTTCAAAAAATGGTTTAAAAAATCATATCAAAAATTGAGATCACATAAGCCTAACCCAAATCTCAAGAGTCCCTATATATGGGGGCTTTGGGACTTTAGGGATTAATTGTAGAAACAAAAATGAATCAATTAGTTAAATTATCAAGAGTATTTTGGTATTTATTTTAGTCATGGAGGGTTGTATCCTTCAAGGGTTAATTTCTATATAGAATATTTTGCTTCTCTATTTCAAAAAATAATTTAAAACAATATTGGTGTGTCTTGTGATGAAAAATTTGTACTTGATTTAATAATCATATGGTTAATCTTCAAATGTTGAAGATTGTGGAAATCATCCTTTTTCATACTGGGTGGACCATTTGTTTAAAAAAATCCAAGAGCACTCATTGGAGGTCAAACTAATGTTCCAAACCTCACCTTTCAACACAAAATTCTCAAGATGAACATTTGCACTTACATAGAAGGATGATTTGTCATCCATTGAACACTTAATTAGTGTCCTTAGCATCCCTCTAGGTTAACTTTGGAAGGACATCACTTCTATATGATCAAGGTAGTTACCAAAACACTCCAATTATTGAACTAATCCAATTAGAGGACATTGGAGGGCTATTTTAGGATTGTTCCCCTAGTTGTGAACTAATGTCAAAATATTTAGATAGTAAAATGATAATAATAATAATAATTTTAAATAAATAAAAATATATTTTTTCAAAAATAATAATAAATTAACTAAATAATACCATCTAACTCGCACTATTGTATCCAAATCAAATTGCTAATGTAGTGCAATTCCCATTGTTCCCCCATTGTCTAAGAACTCATGGAAACTTATAATCTTATTGACCCCTCAAATTTCATTTGATGGGTGCATTCTTTGTTTCTACAATTGATAGTGAAGTTATCCAATAGACTTTTTATGTTTGCATTGTCCTAACAAGGTTAATAAGATATTGATATGATATTATGAATTTAGAAGAGATGTAATGAAAATGTTGATATGATTAGAGGCGAAGCACAAATTCATATTTCCAAAATTTTGATAAGTTTTGTAACATACTCCCTAAGGATAAGATTTACAACCACTGTTGAATGAGATTTGCAACAAACTTTGTTGCACATGTTGCAAATTTGGACTAGGATGAACTATAATCCCCTCGCTTGTCCCCCCAAGGCATTCCAAGGGTGCATGAAAAAAAGACCCCCTATTTTGTGCTTGATTAATTTATCTATTACACCTCTTCGACTAAATTGAGACCTCTGATTGCAAATATGAATTCTAAATTTGCAAGTTTTATCATATATGACAAATACAAAATTTCAGCGTTTTCCCTCAAGGATGAGTGAGGAGTTAGTTTACCCTAACTAATTTGGGCACACATGCTAACCGAAGTTTTCCACCATAGTAACCCCCTTTCCTAATTTGGACACACATGCTAACTGAAATTCTCCATTATAGTAATCCCTTTCCCAATGTGGGCACACATGCTAACCGAAGTTTTCCACTATAGTAACCCCTTTCCCAATGTGGGCACATATGCTAACCGAAGTTTTCCACTATAGTAACCTCCTTTCCCAATATGGGCACACATACTAACCGAAGTTTTTCACCATAGTAATCCCCTTTCCCAATTTAGGCACACATGCTAACTGAAATTCTCCACTATAGTAACCACCTTTTTTCCAATGTGGGCACACATAGTAACTGAAATTCTCCACCATAGTAACCCCCTTTCCCAATTTTGGCTCACATGCTAACTGAAATTTTCCACTATAGTAACCTCCTTTCCCAGTTTGGACACACATGGCAACCACAATTCTCCACTATAGTAACCCCCTTTCCCAATGTGGGCACATGTAATAACCAAAATTTTCCACCATAGTTACCCCCTTTTTCCAATGTGGGTACACATGCTAACCAAAGTTTTCCACCATAGTACCCCCTCATGTGCACAACATGTCCCATGGCCCACCACCGCACCCATGTGGACATGTAAGCTTAGTTTGGGTGGACCAAGACTCAAACTTAGCATAGTTTGAAAAACAGAGCCCCCTCCCCTCACGCCACGTAGGCTTAAGATAAGTTTAATCCTTTTCCAATTCCCAATTATTTCTGCTCCCTGACGTTGACTGCAAACAGAACGCGCCACACAGACATCCAGGCCCTCCCGCCACTCCACCCCCACCCCACCCCCGCAACCTTTCCCTTTTCCCCAAAACAGACTTTTACTTTTACTTTCGCCCCCATACCCGTCCCCACAACGTCCCCACACCGCTCCCATGAAGTTCCCATGACGCTCCCATGCCGACGCTCCCATACGGTTCCCAGTCCCGACCCTGGAGCTCCATCTTCCCTCCCCCGTTTACTTTTGCCCCCGCGACTTTTTACTTTCCCCCAGTCCACCAACCCCCATTCTCACTGCCGCGGGGGCGCGCGGGCGGGGTTGGCTGGCACCTTGGCAGGCGCTCACGACCTGGGACCTGGGGGGCGATGCGTAGACTCGAAGCAGCACAGGGAGCCGCTGCCGTTTTCTGCGACCCGGAAGGCCAGGGGGACGGACGATGCAATCGCGCCAACAGTCGTTGTGGCAGCTTGGTTTTTGATTGATTGTTTGTTTGTTTGTCTGTCTGTCTGTTTGTTTCGTTTGTCAATCCCTCCACGCTTTTGTCGTTGCAGCAGGGGACGGACGGAGTGGTAGCCCCATTGAGAGTTGAGTTCCTCCGGTTTCGCCATTCGTATTCCCGACTGCGGCCTCGGTTTTCGTCGTTCGGCGTGGGCGCGATTTGATTGTTTTCGCACTTCCCTCTTTTCTTGGGGGGCGGGATCACAAGCTTTCTGTGCTTCTCGTGTTCGTGTATGTACCCCTGTCTTTGTGTGTGTGCGCGTGTGTGTGCGTGTGTCTCGTGGGTTGAGATTACGTGTGTTGAGAGCGAGGGTACTGTATCTTGGGCAGAGGAGGTGGAGGTGTTGCTTGGAGTGGGGTTGTTTTCGTTCTTGATTTGGAGAGAAGGAGCGGTGAGGGGAGTGCGTCTGCGTGTGTTTGTGTGTTTGGAAGTGTGTGTGTGTGTTTGTGTTTGGAAGGGGGATTGCATGGGCGATTCCGAACCTTGGTGGCCCGAGTTGGCGAGTGGCCTTTCTGCCGAAGGTGTACATTCGTTTCGTGCGGCGTTCGGCACGTTTCGGGGGAAGGGGGAGGAATGGTGGGCGAGGGCGGAGCTCCGTGCGGCCGAGTTGATCACCGCCATTCAACCCAAACCGGAGTCGGAGTTTCGGCGACAGGCCGTTGTTGACTACATCACCAAGCTGATTCAATCATGCGTCAATTGCGAGGTTGGGAAACGGAGTCCCATTTGAATTCCGCGACGATCGTGCTTCCGCTATGAGATTACCGACACTTGTGTGTTGTGTTTTTTTTCTAAACTGGGGAACGTTTTTGATTGAAACGCAGGTCGTGAAGTTTGGGTCGGTGCCACTGAAAACATACTTACCCGATGGCGACATAGATCTAACGGTAGTTAGCCCTAATCTGGAGTCCAAGAGGACATGGATCGACGACGTGCACAATGTTCTGCAGAAGGAGGTTAACAATCCTAAGTCTGAATTCCGGATCACCCAAGTGCAGCTCGTTGTTGCTGAGGTGTGTGCTTGACGAACCAGCTTTGGTATTCGAATGGTGTTGTGTAATTGTACTCTTTCGATTGCCGCGACTTGTGAGTGGTGCTGGACTTTGAAATGATCGAGTACAGGAAAACGCATTCATGGAAGTGGTTACATATTTGAGCTCTAGCTCGTAGTACTAAAGTATGAGCACTCATAATCGTCTCTGTTAACACTGAGCAGAGTTCCTACTTAGTCAAAATTTTACATGTTTTCGCTAGTAGCTGCAAGAGGATTCCAGCCCACCAAAGAATATACACCCGAAAGTACACCCGAAAGTTGTGTTGGTTCAAAGTTTTATTGGTAGTCGTTGCCGGTTTAGAAGGGTTTAACATCCTCTAGATCCTCGGTATCATCCACATTTTCCAATTGTTTCAGTTTTTAGGGTGACAATTCGGGTTGCATACCTTACAGTATGCTCCCTGTGCAATGGAAATCAGTGGTCAATGATTGATAATGAGTAATTCTGACAATGGTTATACGGTAGTAGCCTCGCTCTGAAGGTGCTGGTGCTGATGGTCTGTTTCAGGTTAAACTTATTAAAATTTACGTGGAGAAGAGCCTTTTGGTGGATGTTTCGTTCGATCAAGTGGGTGGAGTGTGCACTCTCTGTTTCCTCGAGGAGGTGCTTGTCCTAACATCCTATTTACCTGTTCATATTCTTGTCAGTTTCTCTCAACAGGTTGCTTTCAGGTCTTGCTGCCTTTTCAACCAGTTCTATTCTATTACCAAGTTCAGATTTGCGTCAAGAGTAGTCTTTGTATCACCTCTTACTGTAATGCACCAACTTTCTGATTGTTTGAGCGCATAAATAATGGATTTGCACGATCTATTTCTTCGACGTTAGTGAATGGAATTGTTTGGTATTGAGAAATTGAACCTTTTATGGTGTAGGGAGCATATGTATCTCAGCAATTGCGTATGAGAATGTTTTTATGTAGGAAGCACATAGTCTAAGATCGTATGAGAATGCTTTAATCAAATTTTGTTTATTTTTCTGGCTAGCACGTGCAATTTTCTTCATTTAGTCTGGAGATTGAATAAATGACACCAGCTGTATTATACCTTTCACAATATGGTACGTCGAATTGGTCATTAGGAAACATTTTAGGGGGTACTGAACCCTGAGCGGGTCTGTTAAGGTTTTGTACGTCATTATCGAGCTTGTTACGTTCAGAATTGGAAAACTGGTTTGTATTTGACTGTAGAAGACTTGCTTATTCATGTTGTTCCCTATGTCTATACTGTTCCCATTTAGGCTGACAAACGTAGAAAACTGGTGAAGGTTGACAGACTGATTGGGGAGGACCACCTATTCAAACGCAGCATTATCCTTGTGAAAGCCTGGTGCTACTATGAGAGCCGTTTGCTGGGTGCCAATTGCAATCTGATGTCGACGTACGCTTTGGAGACCTTGGTGCTTTACATTTTCCATCTCTTCCATGCGTCACTGCGGGGACCATTGCAGGTACGCTGTAACTTGGAGTTGGTAGTAATGTTCGACGATTGTTATGTACTTCGAAATGCTCATATTGTAATACTGTTCAGATCCCAATTATTAGGCCCCATTGGTGCACCCACACTAAGGGCAACTATTTCTCTTAACATTAGGAGAGATAGAATTACCCTCACTATGATGAAGGTCTGAAATTTGAGGCGGGATTAGTTAGGTTATTAGATCAGTCCATTCTGTTGGTGTTGTTTGATCCCTCGTAAGGGTAAATTATCCCCTGCTGTCGTTTACCTGTGAGTCCACATGGTTGCATCCATGAAAAGCATCGTTTGGGAGGCCTTGAGAATTTTTACTAAATCTCGTACTAGAAATCAGAAATCATTCTCTACATATTGAATGCTACATTTTTTTTTGAAAGTATGTCATGTATTCGTGCGTCAATGTACTCTAAGAGTCCAAGTGACTGCATCCGTATCTGTCCCAGTTGAGTCGAATAATTTAGCAGTAGAAATGAGACAAATTTACCCTAAACTTTGAATGCTAGAAGTATGCTTTGAAAGTGACTACAATGGACTGTTTGCCTCGAAAGTAGACTTCCTGTTTCTTGCTTGGGCAGTTGGATTTAAAGGGGTTGTCGTACTCATCGATTTGTGTTGATGTTTCAGGTCCTGTATTTGTTCTTGGAATTTTTCAGCAGTTTCGATTGGGACAAGTACTGTGTCAGCTTATCGGGTCCCATCCTCCTCACCTCATTTTCTGAGGAGACTGAGAGACAATCTATCATCGCAGAGGACTTCCAGAGGCTCGGTAAGTCTGACAGCCTGGCTATTAGAGTTACACCTCTTCTATACCTCCAATCTTAGCATCATGCAAATTCAAACCAACTTCGAGAGATCTTCTCTCTGAAGCAATGAACGAAAGTAACCACTTGCAGGTGCGTTTGTGGACCTGGATGATGTAGGATTTTCAGCTTGTTTGATTTCCATTTACGTTGGTTGGACTGCAGCGGGAAGCCTGTTCTAGTTCATGTCATAAAGTTTCCTATAAAACAGGGATGGATTTCTTGCAGCCTTGTCAGCTGGGGGGGAAGGAGGCGAACTCCTGTTCACCAAGGCGTTCCTTGATACCTGCGAACGAACCTATGGCTTGATGCGAGTCAATCAAATCGCAAAACCAACCAAGTTCCCCGTGAAGTCCCTGAACATAATCGACCCATTGCGCCGCACAAACAATCTCGGTCGGAGCGTCAACCATGGTACTACTCCAAGCTATCTGTTCTTTCGATTTTAATTTCTCTTAAAGGCTGCTTATGCTTAATATTGGTACTTCACGACAACTTCAGCTAGGCTTGATTTCTCAAATATGATAGCACTCGTTGGACATCAGCCGCGATTCCTTGGATTTGGACTGTAGCTTTGGTATTGTTGCAGTCAATCTGGATTATATGGACTCGTATGTGATGTCAGGTAATTGTGCGAGAATTCGAAGGGCGTTTGTTCTCGGAGCTCGAACACTGCGAGGCATCCTTCATGGTAGTGAGGCAGACGTTTGTTCTGTGCTAAAGCAGTTTTTCAAGAACTGTAATGAAAGATATGATGGGAGTACCCCACGGCCCGATGTTGCCGTTCCTAGGTCCTGGCCGGGAACTAGGATACCCAACGGTGTGCAGAGAATGGGAGGTGGCCGGCGTAGCGACACTGCAAGGTCTGAGAGGAACAAAGATGCTGTTTCAAATGGTTGTGTTTCTGAAAACGGTGATCACCCTACTCAGGCGAAGTTGAACCATAATGTGCTTCGCGTCGATCCCAGAGATCCCACAGTTCGAGAAACTTCAGTGGAGGCTTTGGGTAACGGTGTGGAGTACGAGGGTGGTGGTATCGTTTCCCCTTGCGCAGTGGACTTAGGTTCAGTTAGGGCAGAAGATTCGAACAGCTCTGCTGTAAATTTGACATCTGTTGCTGGCGAGGAGCTGGCAGCCTTGAATTTGTTGGCATCTGTTGCAGGGGAGGAGCTGGCTACTTTGAAGACGATTGCTATGAACGGCCCCAATGGTGATCTTACTACCCATGATTCTCGTCACAATGACGAAGAACCCATCCATAGTGATGGTCTTATATCGAAGAGGATTCCTATCGAAACTGGTTCTCTGCAAACTGTCTTTGATCGGTTACCCATTAGATCAGGAGCATATGAGGGGGACGAAGCGTCTTCAGGAATGTTTAGTGAGAGGAATAGTTCCGGTGGTATCACGAGGGAGGGACTGGAAAGCTTGGTACGCAAGATGGGCGGTACACGGGTATCACAACAAGTTACAGCTGTCAATGGATGTGAACATAGTACCAATGGATCAACTTCACCTTCTAGCAAGAATGAATCGGAAGAGGAAGAGGAATCCTCATCCCATAGTAGCTCATCGAAAGGTGACGCGTCTGCTTCTAAAAACATCACTGCCCTCCGGGTTTCTGATTCTAAGAGAGGGTTGCTACCTCTCTCTTCTCGACCAGGTAATTTAGTTCGTAATCTCCACTACTTCACTGTGATGTCCTCGCTTTTATTTTAGTATTAGTTTAAATTTTTGTGAGCGTGTACTTGTGCTTATCACTGTTTTGCTTAATCAGGTATTAGGTTGTACGGACGTTTGGGGCCTTCATTTGGTTTCTTCCGGATGTTCATTTTAATCTGACGGGTTGCATCCTGGTGACCAACTGTTTCCTGTACAGAGAATTTCGAAAGTAGTCGACATGGCTCATCATCTGAGTTACAGGGTCGTCCCCCTGACCCTCAGCGTTCTCCTTTAGACGTTTCAGGTGCCGAAACAGAAGTTCAAAGACCGTCTTCGTATAGTGAACCTTTGAAGAGCATAAGAAACGAGTCGGAGCGTGAGGTTTCTGTGCCTGTGGACGAATTCATGCACACAGGGAACAATCCAGGCTTTGAAGTCCCAAGTGTTACGGAAATGAGTCAGAGCAAAGTGCCTGTGCACAAGGGGAAAAGCCATCAACAAAATGGTACTCTTCAGAGCAATGACTTCGGCTCCGGGCCTGGGCATGTGAAGCGGAAACGAGGTCCTTGCAAAGAGAAGAGATATGGTCGAGCTGCAGGAATGGTTGCACAGGATGGAGGTCAGGTTAGTAGTTCCGGTGTCACTGCCCACAGCCCACAGCAGTCTGCTGGTCTGCCTTCGGTCTATCAGCATCCTCCTCATCACTCGTCAACAGATTATGCAGCTTCAGGAACACATTATAAAACATCTCAATCCCGCCCGTATCCAAATGCCACTGGACCGGGAAGTTTTCGTCATCCATTAGCCAATTACCAGTTCGACCCTGGAACAACCAGAATGTCAGGCGGTAAAAGCTCTGCTTCCAGTCACAGCTCGGATCCTCACTATATGCCGTCCTATTACGTGCCGTTTCCTTCAGGATTTCCGCATCCCTCCATGTACAGTTCAGGAATGAATAATTTTCATAAGCGAAATTCACCCGCGAGGGGTGATGGAAGCAATGGAGTAAACGCGACAAGTCGAATGGATCAAGAAACGGTTGAGCCTGTCCCAAATGATAATGCAGTGGACAGTCCCAGCCACAAAAGCCAATCGAAGGTGGGTGAGGTGGTAAATCATTAGAGGGTCATGCATCTATTGTAATTCCTCGAACTTTGTATTATTTACATCATTACTTTTTAGGATTTGTTCATTGATCGTCAAGAGTCTTTAAGTTCTCCTTTGTATTTATTACTTGCTGCACTTGACAATCTTCCATCTGGATACTCTGTGCTTACATGCTCAGATGTTGTGGAGAATGTTAATCATGGTAAACAATGCCCACTACTGTAGCTTATCCGATAATAATCTTGTAACGTGCCGTGATTGCCGACAGGTAATGCCACAAGTTGCAGTGGGAATCGTGGAGAGGTTAGAAGCGGACGGAGTTGCGGCCAGCACGAGTTCACGAAGAAATCAGACCGCAGCTGCTGCAAGAAACAGCACTCATGGTGCTGGTGTACCTAGTGGCAACAGTAATTCAGAGTTCCTTACTGGTGACTTAAAACGACATCTGGAATTATTGGAATATGGACGGTTCTGCGAGGACTGTTGCAATCCAAGTGTACAATACCCGATTGGGTACCCAGCGTATAGTTCGGAACAGCTCGCACACACGCACGGGTCTTGGGAAGGTCCCGGCAGACCTGCCCAACTCATGGGCCACCCGGCGTTTTATCCCTCTGGTCCTGGCTGGTTCCCTCTATTCCCTCAGCAGACGGGGTATCTCCCGCAGTTCCAGTCTTATTGGGGTCCTCGGGGGGTGGAGCTCTCTCCACGTCCGAGAGGAACAGGGACCTACTTACCCACTACTGTAAGTAATTATACTTTAGAGAGCTAGGAATTATGAATGATGCTTGTGAGCTTAATGTTTGCAATTATTGCAGCTTTTAACACTTCTTGTTGCTTGGTTCCTCGTTTTTTACATGAATTCAGTCTTGCTTTTAGATTGTAAGCTATATTTATTGATGCTATCGTTTTCTGTTTTGCGCATTCTTTAGCAGCTGAGGCAGAACATCAAGGTCCCCAGTGGAAGAGGCAGGGGAGGAGGGGGCCAGAACGGATCTCAGCATCCGGAAGCGGATAAGTATCATCACCAAGCACGTGAACATGAGAATTCGCATCGTTTTCATGGACCTCATCACAGGGCATCCATGAATAAAGATGAAGCTCATTCCCAAGGTGCTGTTTATGGTACTCCAACTAGCATCAAAGTGGTAGAGAACAGGAGTACCTCGAAGGCTGAAAGAGCTCGTGATTCTTATCACCCAAAGCATGAGTTCGCAAAGGCATCCCATTCCCTCCCAACCTCGCCATCCGTTTCAAGCCCACGTGCAGATGTTCCTGACGAACTACCGCAGCCAAGTGAAATGTTACCTCGTATTACTAAAGATGTGGACTTGGTTACAGATCCAGTGGTTGTGACGAAATCACCGAGTGACGACTCTTCTGAACCGTCGGCTTTTGAAATGCTCTCTGGCTCGTCGGAAGGCAACGTGGGTCCTGCGCCTGTACCCGTTCCAGAGTTTCTATATTCTGAAGAAGCCGAAGCCGTCCTTGATGGTGGAAAGAAAAGTGGGTCTCAGCTAAAAAGAAGCTCTAGTGTAGGACATTTATATGATCAAATAGTCCAAACTGATGGTCCGGTTCTCATATCTGACTTGCCTTCCACCGTTGCTGATGTTATACCGACAGCTACATCACCGTCAGAGCGGTATGTGTAATTCTACCTCCTGGATCTATTATCCTTCCTCAACCTTCACTTTGTCTAGGTTGTACACTGATTGTTTGTTTGTGTGCGTCAGCAGTGTAAGTGGGGAATCTTTAACCTCAATTGAGCCCATTTCTGTAGAGGTGACAAGCATGCATTGGATATAGAGAACGCAGTTATTGTTTAACCTCTAAAAAAACCTCAGTGTTTTAAGGCCCCGAACTGTATCCAAAGCAAAGCTAAAATTTCAGAGTAAAAAACTTTACTAATTGCAAGATCATGGTGCTAGAATTGCTAGAATTTCAAAGAGAAGTATCTTCAACTCTTCCGAAATGGTTATAATTCATCTTTCAAATTTTTGACCCTAAAATGTGTATGTCTTACACCTTACATCTCCTTATAATATGTTAAAGAATTAAGTTACAAATACATATTTAAAACTAACAAAAATATGTATTTCATATTCATGCTTGAAAAAAATAGTAAGTAGAACTAGTAGTAAGTAAAATGCTTAGATTCTTTATAAGTATGATTAAAGATACTAAATTGTTAATAATTTAGTTCTAAAATTGAAAAAATAAAATACCAATGGTTGTAATATTGTAATAAAGAATCTACATCCGACTTTTAAATTTTTTTTCCAAAATATTGACTATTGAGTTCAAAACAAGACTTCAAAGATTATTTTGGGTGTAGACTTTATATAAGTGCCTGCAAACTAAACTCTTTGTAACATTTATCTTGTTAATTGAAATTGAATGATTTAAAGCTTTTCAAGTATATATAGAGAGATATAGAGAACTAAGCTCAAATTTTTATTTTTAAAAATAACAATTTTTTCTTATTTTTCTAGGCTGCCTGTTTTTTAAAGAATCTACATATCATATCTAACACTTTAAACATGTACTCTAGTCAAATGTTACAAAAATTGTTGCGTCATGAAGCTACTCCTAGAGCACATGAAAATTTCAAAGAAAAATATTCATAAATGGATGAATAAAAACTCTTTATTGCCAAAAAAATCTTCTCCCAAAGTTTAAAGGTCAAGGTCTTATCCTTGATGTAGTTATGGTCTCTTTGAGTCCCTTGATTTGAACAAGCTCCTTCATTGAGGTTATATGTTGGTAATGTGAAAGGTTAATGGTCTTATCCTTTGGGGTTGTTATGGTGTCCTTTTAGTCCCTTGATTTGAACAAGGTCCTACCATTGAGGTTATATGTTGGTAATGTGAAAGTACAGCCTTGTTATGAACCTGAGATCCCTCGCCACTCCGGCACTCCCCGGGGCTCACCATGTACTGTCGTGTTTAAGGTGTTTTAATTTTCCTTTGTGTACTTCGGTTAATGTGGAGATTATATCTGTATGTGATATCTTGCCAGGAATGGTCGACAAGCATACCACATGAAAGAGGAAGACTTTCCTCCACTTGGGGGACGAAGAGTGAACCGTGGCGAGGTTGCAACTGGGGGCACCAGTAGCATCACCAGCAATGGGATAGGCAGATTCATCTCGTTGTGAGTCCTAATTTTTCCCGAGTTTAGTTTTTCAGAAGGAAGCGATGACTGAGAGTAGTTCAATCCGATCTCTTTAGTTTAATCAGTTCAATCACTCGCTGCTTTTTGTGTAAATAGTTCATGATCTCTTGAATGTTCGATCCTTTGGCATCTACTTACCCAACAGCGGAGCTTCATCGTCTCATTGAAGAGCGCCTACACGGAGCCAGGGGGTGATCAAGTTTAGGTAGAAATAATAATTGAAACTTATTTGCACTTCCCTTAGTGCATTAGTTGTGAGGAGAAATTTGCCAGCCATGATGTTGAACTGCTGTTTTCAACTGATTTCATTCATATTGCTGACGTGGTTGAGGCTCTGCTTGTAAAATACTGTGCCTGCATTTACAAGCGAAGCCCACCATGACGGAATCCCAATTGATCTTGCAACTGATTGTTCGGTTTAATTGTACCGCTCTCAAAAAATAGATTGTTGAATCTCATCCATCTTGTTAATCCAATTCTTGCATCTGGAATGATGGAATGGTGCGGGGAGTGACTGAATTCTAATTCCCCAAGTAATTTGATGGCGCAGCTAAGGAGTTTGTTTGCTTTCTGGAACCGGGAGTGGTAACGTTTACCATTTGAATATTTGCAATTCACTGTCGTGTTCATACTGAAAATGCAATGCGGATTGAGGTGCACTTCGTCACATCAGCATACACAGATAGCCTGGAAGAACGCTGACAGAGGAGGTTTCTCCCAATGTACACGGTTAGTTCATTGTTAGCCGGTGGAATTGGGAAAAATCACAGTTGCAATTTGAAAGGATTGGAAAGAAACCAGTGAAAAGATCTATAAGATTTTTATTTAGAGTAAATAATAGAGAAAAATTCTATAAAATCGCTATTTAGAGTAAAAAGTAGAGAAAAAATTGGACTTAGTACTTGAAAAAACAATTCAATGTGAGAATAGAAGTGAAATAGTTAGTAAAACTCAAAAAATATCTTGAACATTGTTGAGGCCAAAAAGTGACTAATGTATGACTTTCTAGATCATTGTAGAAATGAAGAATGCACCTAATGGTCCAAAAATTAAATCATTTTTGGTG
The DNA here is from genome assembly GCA_950106755.1 of Climacium dendroides. NCBI lineage: Eukaryota > Viridiplantae > Streptophyta > Bryopsida > Hypnales > Climaciaceae > Climacium > Climacium dendroides. Next base: position 39,890,240 of record OX467084.1, read on the forward strand.
AAGTACCTTGGTGATATATAGGTTTTATTCTTTCAAGGTTAAATTGATTTGGTTATAGTAAAGATTGCAAGTGCTTTCGACACAAACACTACACAAAGTATATTTCTTTATATATTAAAACTAGTCTCCATTTTCTTTATATATTAAAACTAGTCTCCATTGGGTTGAATTATCAATCTTATTAAGGATAATCCCAAGGTGCTATAACCCAGTTCTATTGTTGATCCTTCAACCTCCATCTTGGTTTATAGTGGCTTTAGGGCCTTTTTAGTCTAGCCATGGTTTGTCTCTCATTATTGATGCCTTGCACCATGCTTTGGGCACAATGAATAATATCTTTGCAAGTAGCTTATAGCAACTTGACTTATTACTTTTTAAAATATGAGTCTTCTTCTCCTTTTGAGGCACAAAAGGTTTCTTCATTTGCCTATTCTACATCAATGCCAAAGAATCTCATCTGTTAACCAAATACTCTTCTTTTCATGAGGGTTTGGATATCATCTCCTACTTTGGTTTGAATACCGAGACCAAGGAGATAAATGAGCCATTAGTAATGCAGTGAGAAGAGAAGATAGAAGAGTAAAATCAATGGAACAATAAAAGACCATATATTTATATTTAGGAAAAATGGTCATGGGTTCCAAATCAACGTAATCCTATAGCTATGGATTTAGAATATTCTTCAAAATCCCTAAGAATCCAAGGCCATTTTTTTGTCAAAAACTGTTGAAAACTATTAGTTATGTTCTTGTTCATCCAAGAAAACAAAACAAAATATTTTTTTTAGAATCTAACCATAGGATTTTGTACTTAAATTGTCTAAAATTATGTAGTAAATTTCATGAAGATTGGAAGATACTAGCATTCAAAGTTGATTTTTTTTAACATTGGCCTATAATTTCAGATGATTTTCATTGCCATTTGTGGATAAATTTTGCACTACAAACTTGGGATTAAAGTCTTTTTATCTTCAAGAATTGAGTTGAAAGTCTAGAATTTTTTTTCCAAAAAACACACTTGACTTTCATTCTTTTAAAAATTATTAAGTAGAGGTAGGTTCAAGATTGAAAGAAAAAACAAATTGCTAATAGCTCTAAGATGGGATTGAAACACATACAAAATCATCTATAAATTATAGGCCAATGTAAGATCATTACAAATGATTTTTAGATGATTTTCAGACGATCATTTTCAAATTGATCTTACAAAATCATCTGAAAAAATCATACAAAGATTTTAGTCATTTTTATTTGAAGATTTATTGAAATTTTTGTTTTGCATTCTATCTAATACATAAAATTTTTATAAAATTATAATGATGAATGCGTAGCATAGCAAGCGCCAACCGCTAATATAAGAATAAAAATAAAGGACAAGAATTAATAGAAAATACTGGTATTATACCTAAATCTTGAACATTTGATATTGGCTTTAGATTTAGTAGTTTTAAGGGTGCTTAGGTGTTATAAAGAACATGAAAAAAACTTTAAAAAAATGTGTCGCAAAACTTTTTTTTAATCATAAAGAAGTCATGAAGAAATATAGGAAAAAATTATACAAAAGTACAAGAAAAAGACCTTGAAAGGAATAGGAAATATAACTAAAATGGCCTTTGAAGACACTATAATAGAAAGAGTAATGAAAGAGTAAATAAAAAAATTACAAAAAACAAATTGAAAGAGACCATAAAACAGATTATAAAAATTTCAAGAAAAATTTCATGAAAAAAACCATTACAATGTACACCAAAAGAAAACTTGAAATTGAACATGTTAAAGAATTTGTTAATCAACATGAAAGGTAACATGAAAATAATTGTAAAAAGAACTTGGAAAACAATATGAAATGGATTAGAAAAATCTAATTAAAAAATAATTTATGTAGTTAGAAGGACATAAAAAAAGGATTTAAATAATTACAAAAACTTAACAAGGCTTTAAAATGATAGCATTAAAAAATTTATAAAATTTATAAAGATAATACAAAAAGCTTAAGTGTAGTTAATTAGAACATGAACTAGAATTTTAAGCACTAGTTAACAAGTACTTTAAGAAGAGTTTCAAGTAGTTCTTAAAGCTCTTCATCATGTTGAATTCAAATTAATCCCTAAAGTCACATTATTCTTGTGGGGAACAAAATAGATTTTGGGTAAGTTCCTAAGTCCTCAATTTTTTGTGAATTTTTTTGAAAATTTATCATTAAGTAGAAAAATCAATCAATTTATTTCAATTGGTGCTCATGAGCAATTTCTATACTACAAAAAGCCTAGATTTGAACTTGACTTGAAATACGAAAAAATACAAAAAGTCAAAATAAAATTTAAATTTTTTTTAAGATATTATACTTTTCTACATGTGAAGCTTTAATTCACTCTTTTTGGACTGGTAATGAAAAAGTTAAAGACAATCTAATTGTTCAAGCAATATAAGCATCTTTTTGGAAAAAATAACATTCAGAATCCATTTCTATTCGGGGGTGCACTACAAAGGAAGTTCAAGGGTGAGGAGCGACCAAATCCTAGGACCCCTATATTATATCCTAAAATTTTATTTTTTTTCTAGAAAAAAAATATGAATAGATTTTTCTACTTTGAAAGTTTATATTTTGAATTATTGGTATTTTTTAATGTTAATAATAATTAGTTATAAATTTTAGAAGGAAAAAGATACACTATAAAGCTAAAAATAACTTTCACACCCCTATATTATGTAAGAAAAAAAAATTTGAAAAATGAAAAAAAATTCTATAAAATAGCTTTCTACTGAAAGTTTATTTTGGTTGAACATTGATACAATAATCATCTTCATGTGATCTCTATAAATATTTTAATTGAAAAACATGCCATTTTAGTTCATTTTTCAATCCTTTCCAGACAATATATCACATGTTATTTAGGATTGAAATTTTTGGCAATAGAAACCTATAGACATTGTTAAACAAAGCTTAAAATTGTAGATTGAAATTATAGTTTATTAGAAAGTAATTAGGAAAAGTAGAAATGGGTAGTTAAGGTTTGGTCGCTCCTCACCCATGAACTTCCTTTGTAGTGCACCCCCCGGGCATTTCTAAATACAATTTTTATATTTTTCAAAATAAAAAAGTTTGACATGGTTAAATTTTCTTGCTAATCATTCAGATGATTGAAAATGATTTCTTGATATGTTGGGTGAAATGAGCCAATGTCTAAAATCATTATAACATCTTAATGAGGCCTTGCTCACTATATGTAATTGCTATCTTGAGGTTCTTTTAGTAGAGTTGGTGAATGCATGTACACATTGCCTTCCCTACCAAACTCCAAATTCTCAACACCCATGATTGTTACCAATTTGCCATGAATTCAATATATCCAAAATGACAATGTAACAAAATCCTATATGCTTTTTGCACTAGTCTATTTGGTTTTATTAGTCCTAGATTGTAACAAAGTTGAAGTACCAACAATTATAATATAAGGTAGCAACACCTATAAGCATGAGTTTTTGGAGCATGAAAACCAATTGATCAAGCTTGAAAATAATATTGTAAAGTAAGCAAGAGGAAACCAAAAATTTCAACATCAATTCAAGAATTTTAGTAGCAAGCATGTGTTTATATAGGTTTTCCAAATCCCAGCATTACTAAAAATGTATAATTTTGTGTAGAGGATGTTAAAAAAGACGCTTAGCATTGAAGTCTTTATTGCACTTTGCATATAGAATACAAGCTTGAACAGTTACTTAAATAGTGCAATGCAACGTCCAAAGCCATTAGAAAAGATGATAGAATATTAAGCTTAAGATATTTGAGAGTTCCTCCATTCTTTCCCACTTGCACTCTTGTTTCATCGGCATTCCAAATGTGAGATGGCAAGTACCCATTGTGCTCATATACTCTCTACAAATTTTTGTACAATGATGCTACACTATTGGGATTTAATCCCCTATGCCCTCTCCTCAAACCCTTGTGGAGATCTCAAGGTGAACTTTAGGTAATGGTTTTGAAACTATTGCATCCATCCACGTCTAAGGATGCCATTTTTGAAAGGGTATCCAAAGTTCTTGCATAATCTTTGAAACCTCATTCCTTAGCTCTAAGATGGAAATGGGATGTGCATGATTTTTCATTTCCTACATTGTTTTGACAAGTGCTAATTCTTCATCTGCAATTAGGATCTCTTGTCACCCTTACTTTTGTCTCACTATTCTCCTTTAGATGTGGTCTTTGATGGGCAATGGAGGGATTCCCTTATCTCTAGCGGCAATAGCTATTTTGCATCTGGCATCCTCGAAAACCACCGCAATTGCAAGTTGGGATTCTGTCCATATCTTTGTGTGCGTCCTTCTCATACTACTAACCTTAGTGTGAACAAGTACTATGACTACTGGCGCTATGGCCAAGCACCTCATTGGCACTATTGTAACCCCCTAGAGAACCATCCATGGCTACTGCCTTTGCTTGCAATGTAGCCAATGTTGGAGGAGGCATTGTAGCTTGTCTCTTCCATCGGGTCAATGATAGATCAAGCTCTATTGAGACTCCACAATCCACCTTGTCTAGTTCCCACCAATCATAGAAACCTTATTCATTGATGGTATTAAAAAACCATGTTATGCCAATCCACTAAACTTGCTTCCAAATCCATTGGCATTCAACTCCGTTGTAGTTCTCACCCATCACTATTATTTTTTTTGTACTTGTTAGTCACGGGACCTTAAACTACAAATATGGGTACCAATATAGGTGACACCCATAGCGACAATCATGTTGCTACCTTAGAATAAAACCTAAATATTCCTTAATAGTTAAGAAAAAAATCCTTGAAGAAGTCAATAAGCTTCTTATTTATGGATTCATATTTCCAATACCCTATAGTGAATGGATATCCCTCCTAGTCATAATACCTAAGATGTTAAAGTTAAAATTTGTTAAAGTGAAAGACTTTCAGAAATTGAATAGTACAATTTAAAAAAGACTATTTTCCATTACCTTTCATAAATGAACTTTTAGTTAGTGTAGCAAGACTTGAATGCTACTCTTTTTTAGACAAATTCTCAAGATATACTACATAATCAAATTATGATTGCAAAACCCTACTAATTACTCACAACATGTACTACAAATTGGGGCATATTTACTTACAATAGAGGAAGGTTTCTTAGATGATTTTGTGTTTGGTGCACAAAGAAAGATCATGCTGAATGCTTTGCAAAATGCTTTGAACAATGCTTGTAATGCGGAATTTCCATTAATGCAACATCAAAATTTTAAATTCTTTTTTGAAGATCACACTCTCATAGACTTTCCTGTTTTGATTGCGTACATCTTGTGTAATCAATATCTAGGAAAAAAAGACGCATGTGGGTTAGTGTTTAGTGCACATACCTTACCTGTGAGAGGAAGGGTTTACTTGGCAAACCACTTGCCAGGTACCCAATTCCGATTTCTCAAAGGTCCAACACCCAGTGATTGCTTAACTCAGACATGAGCGAGCAGAAAAGAAGAGAAGGGAGGCAGACATGCATTCAGCAGTCCAATTCACGAAGTTCAATAGGACCGTATCAACAAATGTAAAAGCTGAATCCATGTAACGTTTTGCTTAGAACACTTGCATAATACGGTACACAGTGTGCCAAATCCAGCATGTGGAAGCAGGTGAAGCTACGGGTCAAAAATTATGGCTTTGTATACTGTCTAGATACAATAGCCCAAGCCAATTACACGGCTTTTCTTACTAGTTTATCAGAAAGCTTTGGCTGTAAAATTATCACTGAATCGATTTCATCCGCCACTAGAACAACTAGAACAATCACTAAATTAAAAAGAGAGGGATGGAAGAGGTGGCACCCGGACAGAAGCAACGTTAAGCAGTGATTCAGGAACCCACCGTCCTTCAATCCATCAAGTCTCTGAGTCTCCAATTGTGACGACCCTCCTTTCCAGCATGCTTTGCATCCTGTGGGTGATGTGTGCTCTCAGCTTCAGTAGCAGTAGTGTACAGATGGTATCGTGACCAAAAAATGTGGTAAAAATTTGTAACGAATCAATCTTCATCCTCCCCATCTGACATCACATTTCCATTTCCATTCAACTTAATATCAGGTTCATCCTCATCCATTTCATCCTCGTCTCCCATGTCATCTTCTTCGTCTTCTTCATCATCCTCGCTTTCCGAATCTTCGTCCTCTTCACCCTCATCATATTGTGAAGTACCATCAACCATCACATCTATTGCCTCTGGCTCATCGTCCTCTTCTTCATACACAACTGCTGCTTCATTCTGTTGATGATCCTCCTCACGTGGCCCTTCATTTTTTTGAATTTGTGCCATGATAAGGTCAAGTCGCCCTGAAAGAGACAGGAGAGGACGAAAAACTGCAAGCCTTGTCTCAATGATTTGGTATAAGGAAGTGAGCACGGGTTGCATGGCGAGATTGGTCATTACATAGCTCGCATGCTGGATTAATACAGCACGAACCCAGGGTACCAGGCCTAGCGCTCTTTGAGGCCTTCCTTCCATTTTTGACACCGCTATTGAAAGGAACTTCGCAGCCTCAAAGGGTCGCATCCGCCGTATGGTGTTTGTTATCACCTTCTCATCGCCAACATTAAGACATTGCTCAAGAAGGGCATTGTCCTCAGCTTGCAATGCTTGTGACAAAAGAACCTGTAAAGAGTCAGCTCGTGGTGTCACAGCTTTGTCAAATTGTTTGCCACCCTTGTTATGGTCTTTAGCATCCCCGTCTTCAATTAGCTTCATTGCAATCAGCTTTTCCTCTAATGTCGGTTCATCGTCAGGTAATATTGTTAGAGCGGTTTCAGTCTCACCGACTTTCTCTTCAGAGGGTTTCTCAGAGGGTTCCGCTGTTTCATCATCGTCAGCACGTCGTTTCTTCGTTTTCTTCTTTGCTGGCACTATCTCAACTTGTGGTCGTGGCATTGCTGCCTCTCCAGCATTGTCAGGACCTAGTACAGTCACTTGTGTAGAAGACGTTATCGGTTCTTTTGCTGAAGCCCCGGCTGGTAGTAAAGCTCCTTCCAAGAATGCACAAAGAACAACACTCAATCCTTCTTGGCCGGTTAATGAAACCTTCTCAAAGTGCGGCTTGACTGACGTCCCATGAGCAACTAGAACAGCTGCCTCCTTTTCCAGCAACCTGCGTCACAAGGATTGCACATTACTAGTAGTCCACTTACGAAGCTCTTACCCAACTACAGTTAAAACACATTCTAAGCATTAGAAAATGTAGGATGTGGTTTCTTCTTTCTTTTGTAAAATTTTACTACCATCCTTCAAGCTTCCTGAATGATTCATTTCAAACTCCTGTAGATAGAGAAGTGGTCATGCACGCAATTAAGGCAGACAAAAACGGGGTGACAAATATCAAGAAATGACTATGCAAGCTGAACATAAAAGACTCTGCCCAGGGTAATCACCTTGCAGCTAGGACACCTGCCTTACTGCCTTTCCCAGTAGATTCTACACGAATAATTGTAGGTTTGGCACTTCCAAGCTCAGCTGCAGTTGAAGCAGACCAAACATACGCCACCCCGCCTTCAGTCACGGCTACTACCCTCCGCACATCATCGTCATTGTCAAACCCATCAACACCTATCGCCACTGCTGGATGCTCTACAGACAGAGTAACAGGTGCTGCAGCCTCTGACTTTCCACCTTCTACTTGCCACATCACGACATGACATTCTCCTGTTGCAGAGGAAAGTAAATACTTCCCGTCTGGAGTAAAACATAGGGCTTTTGCAGGAGCCTGTTTTCAAAACAAGAATCGTTCAGAAAGGGCTCACCTCGCAAGTTTACAATAGTATGGGGACAAGAGTAGCATAGTGGACCCGCAGTGCAGACCTGGCATTCTACAAGGTATTGAAAAAAACGAAGTACTAGTTGAAGTATAGAGGGCCCTAATGCATATATAATATCAAAAAATGAATGAGATCGACCCTTAAGGGACTCCTCTCTCATAAAAAACGTTACTAGACTTTAAGTAGGACGACCTGCACAGCTAAACCAGCCTGATCACTTTGTAGAATTAGTGATTAATGACGGTCTCCAAAGAGCACCATGAAGCCAGGATCAGGCGTCTTCATCGGAAGATTTTCAGAGTACCATGCCCGGAGGAAGAAACCTCTACAGTATGCTGCGCTTCCTCCTCCAGGCCATCTTTAGCACAAACTAACCACTGCAACGAAGGACCTGTCCCTGGAAATGGGAACACCCTAAATCAACGTTCTACAAATCCAAATGCAAGTATTCACGAGGAGCTAGGAGCGAACAGGTAACGTACAGGATGACCTGGAAATTTGCGAAGCCGCTTCTTGCTTGAAAGATCAAACAGCTTCACCTCAGCACTTGCAACCGCTACACTACCACCATCTGCATGAAGAGAAAAGGAATCAAACTGCTGAACATTGATGTATCCATTATGTTATGAAAGGCCGAAACAGAATCCATTGGTAAACATGCATGCACGCATGCCGTGAGCAGGAACACAAGGCCACAGCACCTTGTGCAAAGAAGACGAGACTCCACATACCTTCAGCAACAGACACACAAGTAAGGGGTGTTTTGGCTGCTCGAAACTTCGAAAGCACCTGCCCAGAGGTGGAGTCCATTTCACAAACGTGACCATCGTTGCCTACACTGTACAGCCTCTGCCCACTTTTGCCGAATGACACGGATTTCACGCTCCTGTAATCGACCAGGTCAGTTGTTGTTGGACAAAATTGATAAGCGAAACTAAACCCGCCAATCCAGTGTCATTTGCTCACACCTGACCCAAATTCTAAACCAAGAAAGTGACATGATCGCTTCCAGCTGCCAACAGGGTTGTCTTTGGACCTCAAGCATGTAAGCTCAAGCATATAGGCAGAATATCTTGCAACTGCGTGGCTAGAAGAATCATTATTTGACTTGCACGTCAGTTTCAGGCATCGCATGGAATTATTTTCATATACAAATGCCCGCGTAATTCACCCAGAATATCATTTGACTTAATGTTGAAAGCCAAATAAGGGCAGAATGTACTTAGGGGAATTTTCTGTGGAAGCGAAAAATGTTACGACGCTTTCGTCACAATCCTAACTGGCTAGTTTGAACTGAAGAAGGCCTGGAGAAGGTAACCAGGCATGTTATGGCGTTTCTTCCTCCACGATGTTTGGAAGACCCCGCAGATAAAGGCACCAATCCCGGCTTCAGGGTTCTCTTAGAAGACCGTCATCAATCAAAAACCCTACAGCACGAATACAGTTTGTGATTTATAAGGGTCTTCAAAGAGGACCTTGAAGTCAGAAAAGAGGTCTCGGTCTCGGTCTCGATCTTCAATGCAAAAAAATGAGGGATTAAGATAAGGCCAGAATGGGCCGCTAGTTTGTGGAGACCTTCCGTCCTGCTTAGTGCTAGTAAGTTTTATAACAAGAAAGGATCCGTGGAGGTTGATCTCAATGACCTTTCGTTCTTATAAATACACCAGAGCCCTCCATACTTTGTTGCCTTCTTTAGAGAACACCGAGTCAGGGTCCTCTATTCTACTCCTATCCCTCATAAGTAACCAGACCTTCAGACACCACTGCCACATTGTAAAGAGAAAAAGGCACAGAAACTTAGGACAAACAACCTCCGAATCTAAGACAAACACTTAAACAGATAATCATACAAATGGTTTGATCTTACGGGTTTTACACATGGGCAGCATCACATACCCAGCATGACAATCACTAGTTCGCCACTTGAGCTCTCCGAGCGCGGTATCCCATGCAATGATATCACCGCTGCCAGTACCGACAACAACAATCGCAGCACCTCCCTTCTCTTTCACACCCTTCTTCTTCTAGAAACCCCAAACGAGTACGTAAGTACAATCAGACAGTAAGGACGCTAAAAAACATTTTCATTCTAACAACACAAACCTAAAATTGTATATTTAGAGCACTGTCATTGCAACTTCAAAAATACAGAACTCATTCCACAAAAAGTTTGAAAATCAGGATTAAAAAGTCGTTTCAACGTGGCTTCCATTTCTCTGAGATCTTTTCAAGGAAAATTTACTGGTAAATGTTTCACTCGTTCGGCATCTTCAACCCTAATGGAAGGAGAGGACGTGCACCTTTTTGGCAGAAGCGTTGGAAGGGAGGGCACCCCAGGCCATGCAGGTGTAGTCCATGGCAAGGTGGCCCGGGGCGACTGGAGACGGCGCAGCCAGGTCGGCCATCTCGTTACGGAGATTACCCGTCGTAGCATCCCATATCTACAACAGCAGCCCTCCAAGAAGAATAAGCAAACAGAAGGAAATTGAGAACTTGAAGAATTGGGGAGGAAGGAGAAGAAGAGACGTGAGAGATTGTACCTTGATACGGCCATCGCCAGCGGAGAGAGCGAGAGCGGAGCCGTGGCCGAAGAAGGCGGTGAGGAGTGCAGAAGACATTGCAATACCGGCGTTGAAAAATTGCCGACCAAACGACTGGAAATGGAGATGGAGGAGGCGAGGAGGGAGGAGGAGGGGCAGCAGCTGGTGAGGCTCCTAAAACCCTAAACCCTGGTTCAGGCGACGTATGGGGTATAAAACCCTGTTTGAGGAGACGGAAACCCTTTTCACACAGTCTGCGGTCCTCCCCCATACCCGTGGTCCACCTGCCACGGGCGCCTATTTAAGAGTTGAAAATTAATTTGGGGAGGTTAATTTTCTTGCGCTTGGAATATTTTTCAGTAAATTTTTCTTGAAAGACAAAACGAATTGGCATCTTATCCAACTCATCTCATATTTTTGAATCTTTGTGGAATTATTTATGAATTTTTGAAGTTAAACCACAAGGGTTACTATATTCATCCACCTCTTGAAATGTTCATTTTTTGTACATTGTTGGTGCAATGAGAAAGCAAATGTACCTATGCATTAAAGGATGCTTTTAGAGGTTGAGTGCTTTATAGACCTCCTACCATATACCCACAATCAACACTATCTTCAAAGAACCCCTTCATTTGGAACAAAAAGAGACAATTTTTCCTAGATATTGATTAGACAAGATGTTCACAGTTTGAAAATGAAAGTCTATGAGGATCTCGTGTTTGATTTTTTGCACATCTAAAGATAATAATTTAAAAACTATAACTTACTCATATAGTATTGAAGTAATGTGTACTAAAGTGTATTGGAATCCTCTTTTAATTGCCACCAATAAGGTTTAATAAAAAAAATTAATATTTAATAATAGAAACTATACTTAGTTGTAACTAAAGTTGATTGAGGTGCAAATACCTTAGGTATATATTAGGAGCAATTGCTTTTTTTTTTTTTTTCTATAGGTTAAATTTTGCTAATACTATGAGATGTTAGCCTCTAGTAGCAAGTTCCTCCAAATCTTCTTTGGTCATCTACTAGCACCCTTCTTTGTCGTCTTTTTATGAAAAGCATTAGATAGGGACATCTAAAATTGTCTCTTTTTTGTGCATAGTTTTATCATTGGATTGATCAAATTATTATATTTTATGGTTGCAAATGAAAAAAAAATTCTATACACTAAAGAATGCATTCTTTATAGGGGGTACAGTTTTTTGGTAGATGTTTAAAAATCATTTTAACACTAGGTACATTTGGATGTAGCTAGGAGATATATACACTTAGAGCATTTGATCAAGAGGGCTTTTTAGGCACTTAGCACTTCAAGGGGGTGCTACTATTATTGTTAGGATATTCACTAAATCAATAATGAGATGGTAGATTAAACTCCAGTTGAAAATCGTTGCTTGTCAAAATGAATCACTATCTTTCCTACCTGTAACTACCTATACAATATTGGTCTCTACCTTATAGGGAATATACAATTGTACAAATAGATTGGAGTTCATCAAATGGACCATTGATTTTTGAATATGTGTGATGAAAAGAAAATTTTCTTTCTATTAGACAATTGTAAATTTGACGACTGTTTTTAAATTTGAATATTAGACACAAAAGTTCAAAGAGTTCAAAGGTCAATTGATACTCTCCAAAATCATGCCCTAATTTCAATGCCCTTGTATTGAACAATGTGCAATGAACATCTTTTTATCATCTAAATTTATTTAAGATTGCTTTATAAAACCTGCTTACTAATAGTGATCTTGCATTAAGGTAATTTGCTCTAAAACTGCCCTTTCCCTTCAAATTGCCCTTGTTATTAGTTAAAGAATGGAGATAAAGTGATCCTTAAATGAATCACTTTAGCCATTGAATGAATCAAGAATTTTTTATTTTTTTATTATAAGAGCTAATCATTGTCTTTGATTTCTTCACATCCGTCCACTTGCATTTATAAGTAGTTCAAAAATGATTGGAAAAATACAAAACCAATTGTGATAAGTTTCACATCTATTTTTTTCCTCTAAAAAATGATTCAAAAATATTTTTATCCACAAAAACCTATGAAAAAGGTGAACCAAATTTTAAATGGTCACTTTTAGAGCATACTACCTTAGAAGCTCATAGTTGGTATTGAAGTTATTATAAATTAGATTAGACATTTAAAATATGTGATGCTCAAAGATGCAAGAAGAGAAACTGGATTTTTGGCAAGAAATACTTATGAAGAATAGAAAATGACAACAATTGAATAAGTGCCTAAATGGAATTATATGAAGTTAAACAAAGTTCAAATGAATTGCTAAGGAAGCTCCAAAGATGGTAAGGTAGAACCACCCATTACCAACCGCAACCTCATCAACAATCAATAGGGGGTTTGAAATTCAAGAGAAGCTAGGACTAATTTCCAGACATGAGTTCTTGATTTTCACCCATTAATTCTTCCATTCTTTTCATGACACATCTACTTGGTTTGGAGTGCCAAAGTGAACAAGAAGTAGTTACTTAAATAAGCAGTTTTGGAATAATCTACACATTGGAGATGGATCCAAGCCAACTTTTGCCTTCCAAAATTCATAGTAATTTCAGTTCAAGTGATAAAATGACCAAATTTTGGCAATCCCCCTCATTTCTATCTTTGCACCTGTGGAAATATTTCCTTTGCCTTACTGTACTCCACATATGTCCACAATTGCTTATTCGGTCGGTCATGGGTGGTTCTACCTTAGCAAAAGAAGAGACCATGCCTTTCGGTTATTTACAATAAGAAAATATGTTTTAAAACTACAATATCATTGGTATTGAGCTTCCAAATTAAAGTGGACTAAGGGGTTAATACTCACAGTCATCGTTGAAACTACAGCTGAGAAGGTAAGCTAGTTCATGGGTTCACTTCTTGTTGGGACCAAACTTTCTGTCCAGTGTTTGTATTAGAGCTCTTGAAGAGAACTCGCACGGCATCCTTGGCGTTGTAATAGTCAATCTGTTATGAAACCCACCACAATATAAAATTAGGATCTGAATGATACTGTAGTTATCTTTTAACCCATGTGGTTTTCAGCTGTATTTATTTATGAAAGGGACCAAAATAAGTTTCCCAAAACAAAACCATCAAATTTAATCAAGGTCACCAATTTTTGTCAAACAATTTTAGATCGAATACTACTTTTTCATTGACATAGGTCAACACCCCCACGATGACAAAATGAAAGTTTTACTGCAAGAGATAAATGGCAAGAGAGAGAGATGGCCACCTCTTCTGGCTCCAATGTGAGCACGCAAAACGTGTCAAGAGGGCCTTGGTCGGGGTCGACTTGAGGTGCGTCCGAGGACTCTGAGGATTTGGGAGTCCCAGGAAATGGGACTGCAAATCCGCTACGAGACCTGGGCGAACTGTCAAACCAGGCCTTCTCCCTGAGCTGCAACAACGACAATAACAGCCATTGCTCACAGTTCACAATCTAATCTCAAATATTACTAGAATGGCTTGTACTGTTGAGCACACCAACAATGGTTGCTTTCCTAGAGCAACTCGCGAAGAAATCAGAACCTTTTTTCTTATTTTCCTATTTATTATAAACTTTGAGCTAGTTCAAGTCATGTCAAACAAGCAACTACGTTACATGAGTTTATGTCCCTTTCAAATCTAGCAATATAAGCGACAAGGGGTTCAGTAGCTTATTTCGCAATGTAGCTGCATTGTAGATGCGTCTTACTTCATGTCAAAGAATAGGGCTCAATTTTCAAGTACCGCAAACACTATACATAAGAACCTACTAAAACAATCTCTACTCAAACAATCTCACATCACTGTAAATGTGCCTTGTGTTGCAATCGGTCTCCTCCGCTTCGGTCCAAAGCCAACAAAACCATACACCCCAGCCACCCCTCCTCACGGAGGACTTTCCAACAGTAATGTATACACCCTCTTTGGCCTAAAATAATCTATGACTGGTTCACTTGAAATCAAAGATTCAGCAAAAGTATAGTCAATAAATTGGCCTTGAACTAGCGCACCGATTTTCGAGCAGAGTCCGAGTCGGTATGGCCAATTAAATCCAATATGCCGTGGATGCGAAACTGCTCCCATGAATCCGTGAAATAGTAACAGATCTGTAAAGATAGTAAGATTCATTTAAGATAAACGAGTTTATTTCGATTACATATGAACATCGAGGGAGTGGAATGCTTTTGAAGAGCAGGGCAGGCATACCTCCCCAAATGGACAGTGCTTGATGTCGTCAATCTGAACCACAAAGATACAACAGACCATAGGTAAGCTACATTATTTCTCACAGAAACAGAAGGGGTGTCAGAGCTGCCCTACAGAAGAACTCTAATTGGAGACTAGTACTCTGAAGAAAGAAGAACTGAGTGGCGCCCAATTTTGCATGAAAATCCGAATCGCAGAGCAAGGATCGCAAGGTTTAATGTCCTAATGAAGGCACACCCAGACCTCTTTAACATCACATCCTTCAAAATAACATCCTTTGATCTCTCACCAAACCCTGTCCAAAACTCTCAGTACATCTCACTATCAGAAGTGGAAGGAAGTTGCATACAGAGATGATAATAAGGAGTTTGACAAATGCCAAAAAGGTTCTAGACTCCTGTGACCTCAAGTACTTTTAATATCACTTCTACATACAGCACTACTGCTTGTCACAATGCTAAGAAAAATCTATATAACAAGGTGAATTTTGAACACCTAGATTGTGACATTGAAGAGGTCTAAGTATACTGCATTCAAACTTTCAACCTAGTGGACAATAAGGTAATGCTTGCCTTGTGAGTCCGTGAGTCTGTTGTAAACTGCAACTTGTCAGTACCCTCCACAAAACCTCTGCACCAATAACTCTCCCAGTTGAAATTCATTCACAGCTCATTTCAAGTTGAACCATTCACAACATCATATACCAGTGTTAGGGGTTCCATTTTCCTCTTAGCCCTGACTTGATTTTCAGGTACTATTCACCTTTTTAAAGCCCAACTCTGACTGTCCAACCTAGGATCGCATCATTAGCTCCTTCATGAATGCTTTGCTTTCAACCTTTTAATCTTTCAATCCCTAGGCATCCGAGGAAAGAATATTCGTCAATCCATGTCTTCAGGTACATAACCTTCATACACAATATTGTCTGCCTCTGCTAATAAAAATTCGCTGCAAGGAAAGAAAAACACTATAAAGAAAACTGGAAGAAGATGAAAGTGGAAAAGGGGATCGAGTCAAACCTAAAAACTAGAGTTCGGTTAGCGGGTCGTCCATCGGGTCGCACCGTAGCCTATGCACGCATATTACCAAATCCAGAGTTCGTCAACAATAATATCGTTCAAGAGACAGTAAACGAGCTTCTACAAGACTATGCATTAATTAGAAAAAAGATGTTACTTACCATCTGGAGGTGCGTATGATGATTCAAATGCTTGTGACTTTGAATGGCCCGCTGCAACAACTCCTTCCAGGAGCTCGTCGCCATGGCCGCTATACAGCTGATGCTACTTCTATCCAACTATGGCTTCTGCGAGCATTCCAATTCCACCATTCGTAGAATTGAGAAAGATTAGCTACAATTGACAGCTACAATTGGCGATTACAAGTAGCGTTGGTTCCCGCACCCCTGCGTGGTCAGCCACAACGTAAATTCAAATTGGAACTCGCATTGGAACTCAAGTACTTACGATTTTAGAATCGGAGAAGAGAGATTGCAAAGCGTGACTCGAGTTGTAACTTAGTTGAGCTAGGAGGGGCTTGCAGATCTTGGAGCAAGGAGGAGGGGAGAGAAGAAGAGAAGCAGAGAAGCAGAGAAGCAGAGAAGGAGAGGAAGACAACAAAGCAAATAAAAGAAGGCAGTGGTGGCAGCGGATGGATGACGTTGGGATGAGGTTTGGATGAATTTCCGTCGTCCCACTGACCCCGCCTCCGAGGAGTCCATTGCAGCAGCTTCGCAAGGATAGCCTTCTCGCAGTCGCAAAATCTGCATTGAGTGCATTCCCCTGTTCCATTCCGAATTCCAATCCCCGTTTCTCAATTCCGCTTCTCGATCTTGTTGCAGCAAAGATTGCGTCGTCAAATTCCTTCTTCCCGTTGGATTCATCAGCTTGATTGCGTTTTCTCAAGGCAGGGCTGGCTCCATGGCCGAGACTCTCCCGTCTCTGCGCCTGCTGCAACTGGCCTCCTGCACCTTGCGCCCTCCTTCCTGCCTCGCCCTCTCGTCGTGCCAGCGCGTCCAAGCAGACGCTCTTCGTCTCCCTCGACTTGCGGTTTCGTTCGCGACGTCGACCTCTTGCTATCGCCTGAAGCCACTGCGAGCTGCTGCAAGTAATGACGAGCGCCCGGCCAGTCGAGCGGTATAGAGCCATTCTTGATCTCTTACCTACGCGATGATTTTGATGCTGTTAAGCTCTTGCATTGCGCATAGTGAAGTCGCCATTTGAACACATTTGAACACATTTAAACACAATGGACATGAAAATTGAAGACAATTCGCAGTCACGGGAATCGACTCTTTGCTATAAACCCTAGGGTTTCGGATTATGCTTGAAGTTTTTGTCTAATGTTTTCTTTTGCATAAATTCAATTCAATTAGTTCAATTTAAAATGGGAACGGAGTATGCTTTGCATGTATTCGCAAAATCAATGGAGGTTAGGTATTTAGTTGTAAAATTTTGCATATTAATGTAAAACACTAATATGGAAATTCGAAAAATATTTGAAGGTACTTGAATCCGCGCAGTTCTAACATGAGAATTGTGTTGTGTGCGAGAATTCTGGTGAGCATATGTATTTGAGCAATGACGTAAGGAGCTGACGGTGCTGTCGGTGTGGGTTCATTCGCAGGAACCTTATTTGATTGCGAAGCTTGACTCAGCAGAGCGAACTTATAAGGAGCTGTCTGTAAGTACAATCGATTACTTAAAGAGCCGTATTTTGATTGTAAAAGTCGTGTATCTCATTTTGTTGTTATTGGGAGTTCTTTTCAATTTTTTAAGCATCAGGAACTTATCTGATGTCAATTGTCTGACTCTATTGTAGATGAGATTGGCAGATCCTGATGTAGCCAATAATAACAACGAGTACCAGAAAATAGCAAAGTCTCTGGCGGAGCTTGAACAGATTTATCAGACTTACCTGAAATTCAAAGAGTGCGAGTCACAACTAGAAGAAGCTAAAGGTAAACTTGTTGTTATGGATTGTGACTGGATTTTTGTTCCGAGTAAGGTTGTAAGGTAGTAATGTAGGAGACCCATTCCTATGACTTTCTGCTGTTTTGAGTGGTTTAAATTATTAGAGTGGAATTCAGTTCGTATGTGCGCTGTCCCCATTTTTATTAGGATTTCCGCTCTCTAAAATATGTATTATTTGGATGCCGTATGACTTAAAGTTATGAATTGAAGTAATAAGGTCCCAATGATGAGCCTAGACTACCCTTGAACCATAATGCCTAATGCATGTACTAGGTATCACATGGAAGCATCTTTGACTGGTAGAACCTAGAATTTGATCTCATGTCTACAAGTCTTATGTTTGAATTGCATGTGTATTGCACATGGGTGACTTTTCAACCTATCCCATCTGAATGGGTCTTCTACCTAGTACTTTTGCGTGGGTTTTTCATGGTTTGGGTTGTGGGAATGGGGAGCAGAGCTAGTGAAGGATGCAGCAGGCGATAGAGAGCTGGCAGAAATGGCGACTGAAGAAGTTAATATGCTTGAGGAACAAGCAGAAGAGCTTGAAGAAAGTTTGAAGGTAAACTATCTTCTCGAAAGCTCGCTCCCTCAAACGAGTCCATCAAATATCACTAGAAGACTTTCATTTATTGGCTCTGGACCGAAGGCGAGGAGACTTTGCATTGGCAAAAGCTAAATGTGAGGAAGTTTGAGCAGGGCCCTACTCGAAAAACGAGCCAATACTACAGGGACAGAGTCTAGCGTAGCGTAGCTGCTGGTTTGTTATTTATATATTTACTTGCCGACTACTTCTGGTGTTTCTTTCTGGCTAACCTGAATATTATGCATACAGGTCATGTTGTTGCCAAGTGACCCACTGGATGCTAGAAATACTATGCTTGAAGGTTAGCCGTACGAAACCTCTGTCCATATGTTTCTTGTACTAGAGTTCCTGACACATGAATTACGTGTTGGAAGAAGCTATGACTTCAATCTTGTCGACTGCTTCAGAAAATTCCATAGAAGTACTAGTTTCTTTATCCCTATTGAAGTGCACTTACATTTTAGAATGATATTGTGCAGTGAGGGCTGGTACTGGAGGCGACGAGGCAGGAATTTGGGCAGGGGACCTTGTATGTTCGCATGACCTTGTTGCTTCATATCTGTTAGTATGAAGGTCAGCTTTATCTTGTTAGTAGTCTTGATGCCTGAGAGACAACTCTATACATGCTTTGGAATATACCACGAGCGTCTTCGGTTTCCTGATCCATGTTTTGGCATGTGCAGGTTCGAATGTACCAAAAGTTTGCAGAACGTAACAATTGGAAATGCTCTCCTTTGTCTTCTACTGAGGTAGTGATATTTTTTTATATCTTGGTCGATTTGGGATCAATTGACAATTTCGGTATTCTAGTAGAGATCTCACCCCCAGAGGTATCTGGAAAACCTAGGTTTGTTATGGGTGGCAGGGTTTATGTTAGATACTGCTTTAAATGGCATTACATTTGGTAGTTAATGCAGCTATGTTTTTTAGAATACCACTGGGGAATGACTGGACAATAAGATGCTTAGTTTGAAGTGACCTGCGGGATTCATATTAATGGTGAATTCAAGGAAAACTGAAGATGTACATTATTGTTTCCCCGTTACTGCTGAGATCAATTTACGGTTTGGGAAGGCGTGGCTCACATCCTGAATGTTGACATGCAGGCAGAGAAGGGCGGCTACAAGGAGTATGTATTAGAGATTACAGGGGAACGTGTGTACAGTAAACTAAAGTATGAAGCGGGCGTGCACCGGGTCCAGCGGGTGCCTGCTACCGAAAATCAAGGCCGAGTTCACACCTCCACTGCTACAGTGGCAATTATGCCCGAGGTTAGGAAATGCGTTCAATAAAATTCTTGAAAGAATTCTCACAATTCTTGTAGTTTGTCTTCAATCAGTGCATTCTTACACTTCTCGCGAAACGCAGGTCGATGAAGTTGAAGTTGTGATTGATCCCAAGGACATTGAACTCTCCACAGCGAGGTCTGGTGGCGCTGGAGGCAAGTCATGAAGCATACTCTCTTATTTTCTTTCATCCCATGCTCACATTTGTAGACTTGTCTCTGTTGTTTTCAACTCCATTGGACTAATGTCGTCATCGATGGATCTGTGTGCAGGTCAGAATGTGAATAAGGTAGAAACGGCGATAGATCTTATTCACAAACCTACAGGAATTAGAATATTCTGTACTGAAGAACGGTCTCAATTAAAGAACAAAATCCGAGCATTCCAACTACTTCGAGCTAAACTGTTTGATATCAAACTTAGAGAACAGCAGGAATCCATCAGTACCGCCCGTAAATCACAGGTATGATTACTCAAATTTTGCTCAATTCTTTGTGTTAACTTGCGCTACTTATTTTGTAGAGGGTACTGTTTGTGTCATTTTATGCAATTAACCATATGTGGGAGTGCGATTTTGAGGGGATGTGGAGAGATTTTTGGGTGCAAGAGCCTAGTCTGTTGAGCTCAAATTTTTTATCCTCGACGCATGAATTTCTTTAGTCGATTTCAAAATGGGAGGTTGTAGACCATCAGAAGTGACTCTAAGACAACCTTATTTCCTTTCAAAGATCAGCGGCCTGAGACATTCAGCCAAGTTATGCTTACACCACTTGCCAATTGAAGGACAAGCGAGTGAATGAATAGCGGAATTACTGTCGGCAACAGGGGTTGGTGTAGGAGACAGGCTCAGGTCTGTAACAGTTTAAGTGTCCTTTCTACCTTAATTTGGGTCATCATGTTGTGTGCAGGTTGGCACAGGAGCTCGCAGTGAGAAAATTCGAACTTATAATTACAAGGTACGCCTGGGAAATTTACATCTATGCTGTGTTGATTGACCACTTTCCGGCAGTCTCTAATTGGGAATTTATTACGTGAGTGTTTTCTTAGGAAGTTTTGTGGTGGTGAACTTGTGCAGGATAATCGGGTCTCTGATCATCGAACAAAAATCAACTTTGATTTGATGTCTGTCCTCAACGGGGAGTTAGAAGGACCTGTGCAGGTAAATTGACCACTTGATGCACTTCTGTTACGGTAGTCAAGTTCTATTTCATATTCAACTTCTACGAATTCTGATATGAGCTTTTTTATTATTCTGTGCAGTCATGCGCCGCACTGGAGCAGAAGGAGATGCTGGAGGAGCTTGCTGCATCCATGAATCAGTCAATTGTTTAGTTTTTTTATGTAATGAGTGTCAAAGTAATATGTTTCATTTATTGCCCTCTGACTTTTAACTGCAGAAGTGGCATTCTTCAACTTCTTGATCACTAAATTGATGTGGTCTACACGGTTAGACACAAGGTTTTGTTTACCACGTCTGTATCAACTGCATTACATCCTGTGCAGGACAAATCAAGCTCCAATTACCGTGATCCGCAAGGCCTCAACTGGACACTGGAAGTGGTAAATCTTGAATAAATTGTGTCATTCCAGTTCTGTCTTTGAATCAAACTTGTAACTCTCACAAAATTTATTGCAACTTATAAACCGCTGCCGCCTTATACAGGCCTGCTCAAGTCCATCGTTGCATTGGAGGATCAACGTTAGGACTTTAAGTCCTTAACCCCTTAAAAGGACCAAGGGGGTAGCCCAGATTTCCAAAATTGTGAAGATGTATTATGAAATGTACTCCCTCCATCCCAAAATGATCTTCTCATTGGACAAAATGTTCTAGATTAAGGGAGGAAATAACATATTTTAAACTTGTTAACATTGTTTTGCATTGGAAGTAGAGTTTGATGTACTCCTAGCATCCTAGAAACTAAGTGTGGGAGCCCTTTTTAAAGTGTAGTTTTAGAGTGATGAAAAGTAAAATTATAGGGGCATTTCCAAAGAGCACTAGTAGGCATTTAATTGTTTAGTGTAAGGTTGTCATTTCATGGGCAATTAGTATAGGTCCATGTGTGGACCTTTGTTTCACCTTCCAAAGCTTCATCTCCTTCAATCAAGCAACACTCAACAAGATGCAAAAAATAAGAACAAATAGTGTTGATTGACCCCTTCAATTATTTCATTTGTGTTTCAATTGATGATTGCATGGATGGAGGGAAAACTATTATAGACTTGAAATTGTTCAGTTGGTCTTGAATAGTAGTTGAAAGTTAAATTGAACCATTTTACAATGTCTCAAAGTGCAACAAGAAGATTGTTTTGGGGTAGAAAATTAAGGCCAATAGGTAGATCATTTTGGGACAAAGGGAGTAGTTTAGAGTATTAATTTAATGGTGACTTTCAACAAGCATTTGTAAAATATTATCTAAGGTTCTTATCCATATGCTTACATCAACTAGTTTACAAACCAATATTTTTCAATAAAATTTTGAAGCTAGAAATTGGAAGTCCTAAGTTGATTGTAAATTGAATATTTGTGATTTTTATAATAATAATTTTCCTTTAAGTTCAAAAATTTTGGTTCTATCCATAGTGGTTTTTGAAGATTTTTATTTTATTATTTTCATTCTTGCTATTTTCAAAGGTGATTTTTCTAATTGAAAAAGTTACTTTTTAAGTTAGATCCACTACACTAATGATGATAAATAGTGTTGGCAACACTAATCATGAAGCATAACATTAATTGTCAACAATCCGGTTAATGTTACCAACACTAAATGTCAATATAGACACTATTTGTCAACTATTGGGTATAAATTTTTTACAAGTTTACATTTAGTGTTACCTAACTATTTCACCAAAATGCAAAGAAAAATGTATGAATCCAAGAAACCTATGACATGCTCAAAAAAGTTACTACTCAGAAAAGTGAACACAACACTAAATGCCAACTAATTTAAGTTTAGAGTGACCGGGGTAAAAATCTAGGTAACACTAATCATAACATAACACTATTTATCATCATTAGTGTAGTACTCTTTGAATTATAGAATATTTATAGAGTAAATTTTTTAGAATCTATATTGTACAAATGTTGAAGAACTAATACAAGACTCTTTCAAAAAATCAATAGATGAATAAAATGCATTTTTGCATGCTTAGAATGTGTTTGCACTTATGTGTTGTTTGAAATTTGAACATTTGATCATGTTGAAGGTTTAAGTCTTAGGGAACTACAAATTGGTTTCTAAAAGTAAGAACAAACAAATTTGAGAGAAAATGGAAATGAGTTAGGAAATGGGGGTCACTAATTTGTTTGATAGAAAATGAATTTGAACAATTTGATCTAGAAAATGCAATTGTACGTAATAATTGTGTGGATTTACATTTTGAGAATGTTTGCCAATTTTTATATAATACATGGAAATATATGGAAAGAATTACAAAGATGTGCCCCTTCTACATCTTGAACAATATTGGTGGTGTTTTGTGGGGAAACCAAACAAAAAGATGGCTCAAGTAGATAGGCGCTTTCTAGAAAAGAGGTTGCTATAAAGCAATATAGTATATAATATTGTGTGTAGCAATGCCTTTAGTACTTTTAGGTACATGATCAACAATGTGTTTTTTTTTAGCCTTTTTTCCATCTCCTATTGTAGACACTAGCTTCAATTATCTTGTGTAAGTTCAATCAGTTCGGAAAGAAGCACAACTGAGTTGTGTCAATTTTGCATAGAAGATGTTGTATACACCTTTGTCAATTGTTCTTGTATTAATCATGTATTTCTATGAATTGAAGGTATATTTTTTAATGTTGATTGTTCTATATGAATCATAAAAGCAAATTCTACTAAATCCAGAGACCTTGAAATGAATTTTGTATGAAATTGCTAGTGTAGTTGGCCTATATGCAATACCAATGGTAGATTGTTACGATTTCTTACACTCATTGCTTATCACTCATTCTTCAATTTGTTTCACTTGGGATCCTCTATATTTAATGATCCCACATTTGCTAAAAATTATGGCTATATTCTTGCTCTAACTAAAACAACTCTTGGACTTAATCCATAAATGCCCAAGAAAGAGGCCTTCCAAATTATTGTTTTTGAAATGAAAGTATAATTATATTTAAAATAATTTTATGAAAATCTAACCAAATGATCTTCTTCACTACTATCAAGTTAGTTACCCTACAATTTTTAAAGTCTATGACCATAATGATTTTGAGATATCTTCATTTAAAGTTCAAATTTTTTCGAATGATAGTTTTTTTCCAAGCAAAATGACTTTGGGTACCCATATTTCAATTTTCCCAAAAGAAGAGTTTGCCATTTTTTTACCAAATGCAATCATAAATAGTGAAAAACATGCATACTAATTTTCACAAGTATTGGGGCAATGGAAGATTGATTTCAAAGCCTTGCAATCAAACAAGGTACATTGGGAAAATATAAATTCACATATTATTGTGCCCATTGACTATATGCTCCAATTAACACTACTAGAAAATTTTGTTTTTCTATTGTTTTGGTCGCGTTGATCCGGTCAAAATCTGACAGAAATCTGTTGAAATCCTTGCCCACTTGTCCACCCATGGAATTTTTTACCTTGGGATGGCCTTTCATTGGTTAGGTTTCTCTTCCAAGACAATTCACAATAAGCATTATTTGGAGTATTTGACTTTGAAAAATCACCCAAGGTGGAGTTTTTGTACACCCAAAAGTTATTTTGGTCTATAGAAAGACAACTTGATGAACTACATTTGAAAATTATGAAACTAAAAAAATAATGGAATCTACAAAGATCCTAAAGTTTAATAACAACAATAAAATAGTTTTTAGGCATTTAGGAGTTAAACCATAGGATAGTGTAGATTTCTAAAATGAAAGAGATTTATTGTAAAATGCAACTTAGAAGAATATTTTAACAATGAATTTCAAGAAAAGTTTGTAAAATATGATTAATAGATCATATCCATAACATTAGATCAATTGCTATACTAACCAATCAATTTTAATAAAAATTAAAAATAAAAATTTGGAATTCCTTATAAAGTTTCAACTAAAAAAACTCTTGTGAAATCACCATAGTTGAAAATGTTAAGTTTCAATTATGGTGATTTCATTTCATTTCATTTATATATTGAATTATTTTATTGCCTTCAATAATTTATTGTCATCAATAACTTATTGAACCGAAAAAGTTAGTTTTGATGCCAAGCATACTTATAAACCTTGAATTATTGAATATTTGCTAAAAAAAGAGTATAAAAATCTATATTGTACAAATGTAAGAGAGCTTGGCCAAAAACCTACAAATATTTAAATGAATGAAAAATCAAAGGTTTTTTGTAATTGAGCAATGGTTGCATTCATTCATTGTTTGAATGAATGAATGTCTTGTCCTTTAGGAGTTAAACATAAAAGGAAATTGCACCTAAAATTGTTCATATAAGTATTAGAGCATTGCTCCAATTACAAAATTATCTAAATTTTTGTTGTCTCTTGTTTGAAGTAGAAGGAGGGTCCATATTTTCTTTGTATGCATTTTTTGGACACAACATGAATAAACTATGGATTTTCAAAATGCTAATCAAAGATCATTCCTAGATTCTCATGCTAGTAAAGGTTGTATATTCTAAACTAGATTATTTTAGAATCAAATTTAGAAACAAGACACTATTAGGTGCAGCTACTTTACTTAGAGGAATTGGAATGAAGTTGTAGACATCATAATTGCCTTCATCCAAATTTAGCTAAATTATTCCTTTATCCAAATCTAGTCAATTTTTGTTGAATTGCAATAAGAGACAAGTAGAAATGATGATAATAATGGATGTACCTACCTTAGAGCACATGGATGATTGATGGAAAAACCTTTGTACAATAGTTGGTTAACAAATGGCGTATAAAGGATCAACAGATCCAACAATTGCAACAAAACGTTGCCTTGTCACTCAAAGATCATGATGGATAATGACATTATACCAAGAAAACTTCCAATTTGTTAGTTGTAAGAAATGCACATCTAAAATCATCTGTTAATTCTCAAGTGTCTAAGGTAAACTAGACCATGACAAGTAAACAACCCAATGTAGACACCCATTATAATCTTACATCAATCCATGGCAAAATTTTGTTATTAAATGAGATTAATTAGGATTTAATTATGTTGATTAGTGGCCAAAATCAATGCTTTAGATGATGGTAATGGAGTTATTAGTGACTATTTTAGAATATTCTATCTATGTAGTGTAAATTCATTACAAGAACTAACTTTTTTAATTCTTTGTCTTATGGCTATATTAGGAAATATTGTGAATACATTAGGTGATAAGATGATCATTATATATTCAATTTCAATAAGTAGTTTGGAGGTAGTTTAGAGATTGTTTTGGACCAATTAGGCAACACACTTCAAAAATTCATAACATGTTTGTACTTTACCAAAAAATAAAAATTTCAGCTACTCTCTCCATTTCTCATGTTTGTCTTTATATGAAAAAAAAACTTAAAATTTTTCAAAAATGTCAACAAGAGAAATTAGCCGTTCTATCTAAAATAGGTTAGTTTACCTCAAGCCTTTCCAAGCCGTGTATTTTTCCTATGAAAAAAGAATGTAGGCTTATGATTATTCCCAATGAAGCAATTTTTTTGTATAGATTTTTTAAGGAGCTTGCTTAATATTAGTTTGCTTAACAATTATGAATGTAAAACTACATAGGAGTTGTAAGATTATAACAAGAGAGATGTGTATATCTTATTTTTTTATATATTGCCCTTCCACACAATATTTGAGAAATTTGCATATAAGAGTTTTTGGGAATTGGAGGTGCCAAGAAAAATTAGAAATTGTATTAGCACCACTGTCTGGGAAGTTTCTGAATTGAAAACAGACAATTTCCGTGCTTCCCTAGGTTACCTCGATTTTTCACATTTTTAGTCGGATGCCAACCTCAGAAGGTTGTTTTTTTCGGTTAGAATCCTCCATTTTGAAATTTCATTCAGTAAATTGCCAGATTTCTATATTTCCATTTGGCCATTTTTCTTAATGTGCAAAATGGAGTCGATTTTTTATTTTCGTTGAGGGGTTCTTTTAGCTCTCCATTTTTTTGTATCATTGGGGGGTTTTCTTTCCCTCCCCATTTTTTTTCTAGTATCCTTGGCAAGAGTTAAACTTGGCCAAGACCCTACCAACCTAGGGCCAAGGATGTAGCCTTCGGAAAATACAAGGATTAAAAAGAGGGTCCAAGTATTTTCCGGATGCTGGTTAGTATGGTTATTATTATAAGTCAAGAACCACTACCATCAGTCTCAAGTGTCCCGGATAAACAAAATGCATGACTCATACTATTTCCACCAACACCATTCAAATGCAAAGAAGGGTTAGAATATAAAAATTGATAATTGCTATCATTTTTCCTTAACTAGATAGCATCACAAAGAACATCATCTATCTCATCATCCGGGCTTTCCAATGCAATTCATAGCATTGCTTCCAAATTTTTACTACCCAACTTGTTTCTCACTCCAGTTTTGATTAGATTTTGTATACTAAAAGCACGTTCACAAGTCGCTATGGAAACACATTGCATAGTAGCCAACTTAGTAAGAACAAGAAGGTTGGGGTAGCAGACTTGCAATGAATTGTTCCACATGATCATACCCCACAAGTCCCTGAAATTTTTGTCCCCCCGTTCACTAGTGCATTGCAGTTTAAAAGAGAGAAACTCCCGCTTGCATGCTGCAACATCAACAAGGGTAGGGAGAATGAAACTTGCATGCGAGCGATCGACACCGAAATGGGCCAACAAAGTCTCCAACTTATCGACGGCTACGATTGTGTGATCAAATATCAAGACGACCTTCATCGACGGTGCTAAATTGCCATGATGTCTAGGAATGCCAGTTTGCCAGACTAACAATTAATCAATAGTAAAAATTTGTTTGTACAAGATTGCAGGTTAGTGATTTACAGGGAGGCATAATTGTGTCACTAATAAGACTTATAGGTATACTATGTAGTATGTACATGTTAAAAAAAATTCCTAAAAAGTATATGTCCGGTTGGCTAGTTGCCGGAAAAGATAAGTTTCAATCACTCACTTTCCTACATACTTTTACTCGTGCATATTTTAAGGGCAAACGGCCAAATTGCCAGGATTTCTTTTTCTTAATTGGCCTAATTCCTAAAACCTTATTATTTTGTTTGGAACCTCATCCTAATCATTTCAATGTCATTCGGAAATCTTCAAAAAAATTTGGCTAGCTTGTAACTAAATGCTGGTACTTCCCGTTCATTGGTTAGCACACTAAAATGCACTTTACTTCAAATAAGAGCTATCAAATTTATTGCACAATCCACCTTGCAATTGTTGAAATGCAATTTTTTTATAAGTAAAAATCGCAAATAACTCCAAATTAACACTTGCATGCTTAAATTTCCAATGGTGAAAATCATGAAAATACTTTACTCTTTCCATTGGGACCATTTTCAAAGCAAATAGATAATTATAATTTTTTAGATCCCTAAATCAAATAAAATTGACAGGCTTGTCTAAAGAGTGGGAGTAATCCAACAAAGGTACAAGGTACTATGCACTAATGGTACATATGCCTTTGAAGACCTTTTAAAAATCAAATATTTTATTTTTGGTTTAAAATAAAATTTTCTTATAGTTAACCTTCAATGTAGTCCATAAATTTTTTTTAAATGGTCAAAAGAATTTAACTCCCCATACACACATGCCCATATACACCTGAGCTAAACCTTGGATTAGCCATATATGGCCAATTAGGTAGTTGGCGGTTAAATGTACAAAATGCATTCATTTTAAGTGATGATTTCGAGTGCACATACTTGAAGTTGAACTTATAACAAGGGTACTTTGGTATTGCTATCCTTGTTAATGTGCACCAAAATTCATCACTAATCAAAATGTGACCTATATTTGGATGTCTAAACAACACAAAAAAAAATATTGATTACTCAAGTTTTATACAATCCAAACATGAGATGCTATGAGAGCCTAGTGTCAATATTTTGTAAACCTAAAAAATATACTTTAAAATTTAAAATTTATTCATTTGGTGTCCAAATAGTGCATTCTAAAGTACAATAAAAATTTCTATGACTTGCCAATAAATCCAATAAAATTAATAGTATCTATACTCAGTTGCTATTAGACATGATTATAGGTGCACTTTCCTAACAACTTTTTCATGCTTGAGATAATCCAAACCAAAAAATTTCAATTTCCATCCTGATCAGTATATCCCTCTATTCTTAATCCCCCATGAGTAAGGTAGTCACCAAAATGCTTAGCTTATTGGACCAATAGGTACATCCTTTGTTTCTACAATGAACAATGAAGACATCCATTAGACACTTTTGGTCAACAATGTCCTCTCCAAAGAATGAGAATTCGAAAACATTTGTTTTGCCATACCAATATTGACATTTTCCCTCGATTTCTTTGAAAACTTGACAAATTTAACCTTGTAGTACTATTGCAGACACTAAGTGTTCATTGAATGACTTTACTTGGCATTGTAGGATGGAAAAAAATGTTTTTTCATCCAATTTATTTCATTGAAGGATACTTAAGTACATATTCAATGAATAGTATTGCAAAGTCCCTTATTATGGTCTTATTGACATTTCTAAAGCACAAGATGTTCAAAGAAATCTTGACAAATTTAACCTTGTAGTACTATTGCAGACACTAAGTGTTCATTGAATGACTTTGCTTGGCATTGTAGGATGGAAAAAAATATTTTTTCATCCAATTTATTTCATTGAAGGATACTTAAGTACATATTCAATGAATAGTATTGCAAAGTCCCTTATTATGGTCTTATTGACATTTCTAAAGCACAAGATGCTCAATCCACGAATCACCCTTGTAGTATATTTTGGCCATTTCTTGTTGTTTTCTTGTGATGTGAATTTAAGCTATAAAAATGTTGTTTTTTAAAATTTGAATCCACCTAAAGAAATGAAGCTTACGAAGTGAAGTTTCTATTCTAAATGGAAATTTTGAAAAATTATAAATTTCAATATTTTACAATAACTTTTGTTTATATCCATGATGTTATGGACTATAATTTACTTCTATGGTAAAAAAATTCATAATTTTTTATTTTCTTTTGTATTTGATATGATTTGATTTTTAAATTCTTAAAAAATTCAAAGTAATTTCAAATTTTCCCCCAAAAAAATTTGAAAATTTTATAACATGCAATAGACATGACTTCATCTTTGAAAAATAAATTTAAAGATTTTCATTCATATCTAGTTGCAAAATGGCAGCAAACAAAGTGATGCCAGTTGAGGCTTGAACTAGCTCTATCCAGGAGTGGAGCTGGTAGGGGCTTCTCAACCAGCTGTAACCATCGAAAGTTACTGACATTCTTGAATCAAAAACACTTCGTGTAGCACAAGAATCAGGTCGAATATTTCAAATTCCAAAATGCAGTAACCTTGACACCAAATCAACAGCCTAGTGATGCGTTACAAACGGATGGCAAAAAAATTATTAAATAACTCCTATAAACAAAATACTTTAATACAAGACTGTCAGCCCGTGGCAATAGAAAAGACAAGATTTGTCGATTGTATTACCTGCCAGCTAACAAAATAGCTCATCTGAATTGAGAAATTTGAGAGAATACCTCAAAACGATTTTTAAAAATCCCTCTGTGAACTATACAACACCTATAGAGCCTGGGGGAACAATTAAGGTAACCCCTCCAACATCCACACCACTGTAACCTTGCTTTTAGCCACTCTCAAGCCGTCGTTGATGCCTAGAGTGGGGCTGTGGTGGCACCCAGATGACCTTACACTAAATTACGCCACAAAAACAATCGTATGCCTTGTACATGACTCAATAAGGAGGAAAACTAACCGGTACTATACAAACAAATCGTACGGAAAAGAATCACGTAAGACCTTGTTTACGAGTTTATGACCAATCTATAGCACAAGTGATCAAAATATAATTTGGGCTTCAGTACTAGCTTCGCCATGATGTTCGTCGTGGCATCCGCACCTGCGGAGGAGCCCGTGTCCTCCTCATTGAATCTGACACATCGTCTGAAGTTCTTGGAGGATGGTGTCCATTCTGGAAGGCAAAGACCGCAAGAAAGTTAGATAGCTTCGAAGGGTGTCACATCCTGTGCTCTAATCTCTAAACAAAGACCTACAGTTCTGAACATAACCCCTCAAGGACCAAGGATTCATGGTTTGAAAAAGGAGCAATTCGATTGATCATAGCGTGATATTATAATTCAGACAGGTTCAAATGTTACATCACCAGAATCAAAGAAGAATCATCCAAGAGTGGTCAAAGTACAAATAAAATCGGACAAAAGAAAGTCTCCACATGAGTTCAGATTTGGGCCTATTGAAACCCAAAAAGGGCTCGCATGTCCTCTTTATTCAGGTGCAGTGAAAAGGAGGGTACTAACGGGCTCGCAACCAGATTCCAGGCAAACATACCTGAGGTGGAGGTGTAAGGGTTCGCCTGGGGGGTCTGTTCTGACTTTGGTACAAATGATGCAGCTGCTGCATGTTCTCAAATTGCTTCAACTGCGCAGCGAAGTTGATAACCAGCGGACCATTGACGCTATCAGAACTCCTCTCCCCGACCTCACTTGTGGATGAAGTTTGTGAAGTAGGGATGTGAGAAATAATTTGCGAGTATGGTCCTCCTGTCAAAGCTGTTCTCCTTGTTGCAGAGAGCCCATGAAACTCACTGGAAGGAAGAGAGGACTGCATGTGCATAAAGGTCTGAGATGGCACTGTCTTCAATCTGGTACGCAGTATTTTGAATGCAGCACTTTGCTGCAAATGAAAGAATGCCATCAGATAAGGAGTCCCAAACATTAAGCCAATTGTGAACATATCAAGTAGAAAAAAATGAGAGGATATAATGAAATACCTGTGGAAGAAGCATGAGAAGGCCATACAAGGTCTTGAGCAAACTTGGGTACCGACCTGGCTCCAATAACTGTACAGTGGTATCAACACCCAAGAATTTCTTTCAAAAGGACGCAACATTGAAATCAACAAAATACTGAATGCTGCATTGCGCTTTGAAATAATAAATTGCTGTAACTAGGAAACGATCATAGGGTATTTAGAGAAGCTCCACAACATCCCAAGTAATCACTAAGCCGCCATAGAAATAATGACTGAGCTTGGAAATCCATATGTTCAACAACAAACATCCTAGCATCATCGCAGGCTTTTGATCGGGCAGCTATTGATCATGAATCGGAGTATACATTTATCATTCTGAATAATTTATTCCAGTAACAGACGACTAAAGAAATACCACGAGAGGGTAATAACAAATATAACGCGGTCACAAGAATCACCTGTAATCTCAAGTAGGCAAAAGTCGGCGTTTCCAAAAGTCGAACAAGCTTATCAACTTGCACCAGTAAGTTGACGTTGATGTCAGACTCCCCAAGTGCTTGGATAACGGAACTCGCGTGATGATACGCCTGCATATGGAAGATCCCACCATCAGTCCAAAGATGCCATTATGAAGCATTGTTATTAAAAGGAAGAGGTCGTAAAACATACTCAATAATGTACCCGTCACTCTGCAGGAATTCAATTCAGCCAGTCATATCATCGACCACAATGCTTGCAACTACTGTGAGCTTCACCTGTGCAAGTAAACAAAGGCTAACAGTGGCGATTGGTGAATGGCACCATGAAGCAGACAAGGCGACGAAAAGATCTCTGCCGGCTGGATTGACCAAAGACTGCTTCAAAAGTGATCTCATTTCGGCCAGCTCTGGTGCAGTGAGCAGTATCAAATTTAATGCCTGCAGTTGCAAAAAAAACAAAAAGTCACATGAGGATTTAATGTAACGTAATAGCATACACATAACAGTGTCCTGCTATGTAAGGGTCACGGACATCAGAAAGAGAATTTCGTCAGGGTCCTGGTAGTCAGAGAAGTGTTATGATATCTTGGGAACTTTGTGATATGCAATCTGCAACCTAGTGTAAGGGAAGGGTCATGAGGTAATAGAACCAACCTGAACCATAATAGTGGCAAACTCCAGGTCAATCTCCTGTTCAAATATGGTAGCTAATTCTCTATACACTCTCTCTGCATCCAGGAGAGTACACAAACGGCGCAGTGCTAGTGTCCCCCTCCTACATTCAAACAAACCCCGAAAGGCAAAAGTTAATAGTTGCAACGCGGGTCATCGATGTCAAATATTAGTGTACGCATGTGAAGATTCAAGCAACCTTTAACCTGCTTTCAACAAAAAATCCTGTGGAGTCCATAATTCTAGAAGCAGCCCTGTGTATTAGACTTTGATTTTCTCTGCTGCTAATCCTTTCTTATGTAGAACTTCACGATGAAGATATGCGCATAAATGTTAAAGCTCTTGATATGTTGTGAAAGTTTTCTTATTGCTTCTAAGGCAAATATCCCATTGTAATCGTCAGAACTGTATGGCATCCAAAGTTGTCACAAATAGACTCATCATAATAACCACCAAATATTCACAAAAACTTCGCCCATAAATGGACACTACTCAAACCAATGGTATCGTAAGAGTAACCATAGTTGTGGTTTACAAATATTCATCGACTTAATTGAGCATAAATGAGAGTATTTACTTTTCAAGAAGTGTCTGCTCAATCTTGAACTTGTGGACGAGAAAGACCATGAGACGGTGGAAATGTTGAGCATCTCCGGCAATACAAGCTTGAACCTCCAAGACAAGACAGACTACCTGTATATATTATTCAGAGCCCAGAGCAATCACTATTAGTGAACCATTTTCCCATCGGTCAGTCCGGCAATTCAGTTGCCCGTCGCAAGATGTAACAACGAGCTCACAGATAGTTAAAGAAATTGATACCAATGATAAATACTTCTCACTCTAACTGCTCCCAGCTACCTCAATCGGACTAGGGATATGACTTGAGAAAGTCGGTTAACTACAAAGTATAAGCAAAATCATATTCCAATTCCTTGATTAATTGCTGCTGTAAAAAGAGGTGCTGAGGTTAGCAGGACCTACTTCATCAGAAGTATCTGACAAAGACGAGAGCAGCGCAGGAAATATGTCATCCAAAAACGAAAGCACCTGCATCCCCAGCCCATACAATGTCAACGACGCTGCTTACATGCTTGGGATGAACGTAGAAGCTAGTAACATAAACAGATTTTCGTGCTTACAAGCAACAAAGGAAATTGATTTCGCAAGATATATACAACAATGCACAGCAACTGTAAGACCTCAGTTCGGTGCCTCTCCAGAAGAACTGCAATCCAACGCAAAGCTTCCAGTCGGGTAGTCTCCCAGTCACTTCCCAATTCCCTGCAACTCAAAATTCCATCAGTAGTGCTCTTAAAGTAACTAAAATTATCTCCTAAGTCAGCAATCCGAACAGCTGAAAAATATGTTTTTACCATACTTGCTTGTTGGTTACAATAGAGAAACAGATACTTGGTGCCACTAGGTAAGCGTGGAAAGAGTATGACCAAAGGTAACGGACAACATGGCAGATCAATCGGTGACAAGAACCTTTCTGAAAATCTGCAGATACTCTGAATGAGAAAAGAACCGAATTGTGTATAAATCACATATTCCATCATGGATTTTAAAAACTCGGTGTGACCAATGATGAATTCTAAATTTTACCTTCTCGCAATAACAAGAACTGGACCAATGTCAAATCCATCAGCCGGTTCTGCCTTTATATTTCGGAGCTCCTCATTAGTCTCCCGAGCAACCTAAACACAGTGAACAGGCAGACGCGAACATATGAAACCTAGAGTGAAAATTCTGGAAAAGACTCCGACATAAGCACCAATCGCGGATAGCGAGACACAGATGAGAGGACCTGCTATTCCAATACAAAGACTACTACCAAAACTTTAACTGCAGTGAAAAGATAACATCAAGACTTGACAACCTTATAAACTGACTTGAATAATGTACACTCATGCTGTGCCGGACAAAGCTAAGTATAGGAACAAACCACTCGAATTTTTTCCTCCTTGTCTGAAATGGCAGGTAAGATGGCTCCCAATATGTCGGCATAATAAGGCACCAATTGCTCACCAGAAAGTTTCACAAATTCGTTCAGCTGCAAAACATACACAATATTAAGAAAAAACTAAAGAGACTGAAATCTTACCATACAGTATTGCGAAGGAGACACGAAACAAAATGCAAAGACTACCGGCCATTTCTTTTTTTAAATTAATAAAAATTGAGAGTGAAATACCCAGGTGAAAGATGTCAGACGAGTAAATTCGTCTACAGAAGCTGCCCTTTGTACAAGAATTTCTGCCATCTTTCCATAATCCACAGACTTGCAAACAAATGAAAAATGAAATAAATTAGAGACTATCCAATATTCCGTCGAAGTAATAGAGTCTAAGCTCAGAACTGTTATTGTCGAGCAGAAAATACAATTCGGGAAAGATAAAGGCTAGAACGAGATTGGAAGAGGTTAAGAGGCAACCAACAACTAAAGCTACCCGAAACCGTCAAGGACATTAGACACTACAAAAATAAATTTGTACCGGAGCATTCTTGATCTCTTCAAGAAACTCAGCAAGTGCAGAATCAGCTTGTTGGCGTATTTCATGACTATTGTCACTAAGCATATTGAACAACCCTGCAGAGCAAACAAGAAAACACTTGTGTAATTTGGACTAATACTGCATGAGTTAAAACATTCCGAAATTACTGCTGACCCAGCTGTAATTAGACATCACCAAGCGATGTCAAAATCAAAAATGGGAGCCCTGAGTTCCAAGTGTGAATAAGAGATATTTTCATATTTTCTGAGTAAACATTAAAAACTATAACGTGACGATATTTCGACCTAGTGCAAAGCGTGTCAAATGCAATTTGAAGGAGAGATTATAAATTGATAGTCTTGAGCGCACCATCAAGAAAGTCTGGTAGAAATCCAAGCATGTCGATGTCAGGAACACTGTCCAAAACAGTAATCCATCCCACCAAAAACTGGCGGACAAAAGGATTCAACACGTTCATGCGCTCTCGCAACAACGGGATGAACTCCTCAATGCTATAAACAGAACAATAACAAAACATTTAGAACCTACACTCCGACACTAACACCAAAATAGATTCAAAATAGATTCAAAATAGCAAAAGAGATTGGCAGGCTAATTATATTTTCAATACCAACACCACCATGGAGCCGTTTCAGGATGCTTCGTACAGCACAATGCAAAAGAGAACGAGTTTCAGTAGTAAAGTATGACATATGAAATCTGACCTGAATTGGTCACTCTCTGTCACAATGTCCTGCTCCAAAGCCACACTATGTTTAGCTAGACACGTCACCAAAAGCCCTTATTGTAAAGAATCAAGTGAATCTGCTGGATGGGGAGGCTAGTTGTGATTGTCAACTTTCAAAGATACCAATGCACGGGTAATTGTAGGCACAATGATTAACACTAGTAATGAAGCGTGAACTGACCTTTACGAGACGGTCCAGAAGGTGAGCTGCCTGCTGAACACTGGGCTCAGAATCTGCTGAAAGCTTACAAAGTGCATCAAAGATGTCATTGAAGTACAACACAAGCTCCCCTCGCGTGACCTGCATGCATCCCAGTGGCCTGAGAACCGCGATATAAAAGCCTTTCCAAATATACCTTCATGATAATTTAAGCTAGAATAATTTATCAACTTCCAAAATCGGTGACACATTGAATAAAGAAACAACAAGAATAGGATTTGTGCCAACGTTTCTACACTGTGGCCATCAAGACATGTGCTATACATTCTACCAAAAATACTTAAAGAAAGTCATAAGGTCAATACAATGTTTCGAGACTATATAGTCAGGTAGTACCCACCTTGGCTATGTTATACAGCGCTTCACAAGAATAGTACCGGACGCGACTGTCCTGGTCTGTGAAGGAGTTCAAAACGGGAGGAATGATTTTCTGAAACCCCATACCACCACATGCGATGAGAAGGACGAAAACTAAATCTAAGGAGCCCTCTGGCAAAAATCCTTCGCAACAGAGATAGTTGCATAGTTCCTGCTGGCACATTATGCTATGACCAAAAAGAGTAAGTGGTGGAGTAATTTACCTCCAGATGTTGAGGGGCCTCAGCTCCAAGGCCCATTGTTGCAGCTGCAAGCCCTATTAAGCCCCCCTGTTCGAAAAGCAATAGACGAATTATCCTCTATCACCTTTCACCGCCAGCATACAAGCTATATTCAGGAGTAAAACGGAAAGCCAAAGCAAAGATGCCACCAGTAATTTCGTAGAAGTAACGACTACTATACCTTACGGTGGTTAGATTGTGGAGAGAGTGCGAAGTCGTGAACAAGAAGATGTATAAGGCTGGATATCCGCGCATGATCCTGTTGAACTACGAGCCCCCTGATTATTGCCTCTACCTACACCACCAAAAAAGCGCCGGTTAGTACTGAACCTTGCACTGAAACAAATAAGAAATCACACCACACGCGACTGACGTCTTAGAACTACGCACCAAGCCCACGGTGAAGGGATGATCGAACCCCTCATTCTCTATCATTGGAGAGGAATTTTATTTGACCTAGGGGCACAGATAACAAGTCCTCCGTCGACATATAAAGGTGGCAAGTCCTTGATTCTACTGTAATATTCAATCAAGAAAGTAGAATGAACACACAGCATCATCCTTGATTGTAACAATAAAGAAACCATATGATCGGCTGTTGTGCTAACTGACGGGCATAATTTGCCACCATATGATAAGTGCATTGCAGAGTATAAGATCTGCCTCTAGATAAATTTCAAATGAATGCTGGCTCTAGAGGGAACGATCTCGGGTTAGGTCTGAGATACAACCTAAAAGCTCAATCTCATTTTTCCAACCAAAAAGGCGTTACGTCTATACGTGAATACGAAGCATTCGGGAACACCTTCAGTTACGCAACTCTCTCAAGGCAAGGGACAGCGACACGAGAAGCCTCCAACTAAACCAGTACTTCAACGAAAGGTCTGTGACAAAGAACAAGGCGGAAATTCGAATCCAACATCGGTTCCCGTGAATTAACGACACCCGATCCACCAGCAAAATCCTCCGCTAATACGAAACCTACTCGACCATCCAAAAACCTAGAGAGTATTTTCTACTCTCTACGGGGCAGATTAAAACAAAAACAAAAGAACACGGGGATAGCGCAACAGCACACACACCTCACGGGCAGCATTTTTCCTCTTCTCATACAATTTATCCGCCAAAGTCCGCAACGTCGAGGCGGAAAGAAGCGGCGTACCATCCGCCATCTTGGCCATGATCACGTCCCTACTACTCCGGTCTCCCAAACACCTCCTTAATCACATCTCTAACCCTAGAACCGCAACTAATCCATACCATTCCGAACCCTAGCAAGACTCTTCACGTCACCATCTAGTCCCTCCTGCAATCTTGCACTCAATCCGTGCACCTGGAATTCGAAATGAGCGTTCAACACTTCACAGATCGTACTACACGCCGAACTTCGAAAATTAAAAATTCGTCGGAAAAATCACAAATCACATCCTCGAGCGACGGTATCTATCCCAATCAATTCCCGAATTTCCAGAGAAGGTGAGGTATCGGTTTGAGCGTGCTGGTGAGGAAGCGGCCAAGCAGGTCGGATGATACGGAAGTGTGAATGATCTAACGGATTGCGAAAATGGCGCCTCGAGAGAAGTGGAAAGTCGGCGAGTACTGATTGTTGCTATTGTTGTTGTTCTGTTCTGGAGATGCGGAACGAGAGGAGATGACACAGGGCTCTATAGTACGGGGAAAAAAGTGGAGAGGATGCGTAAGAAAAAGTGTAAGCTAACGAAGTGGTGAGCGATAGATCGATCGGGAAACAAACTGCACGGTAGGGATGCGTGATGATGCCCGACGGGGGAGATCCTTGGGGAGGGCACCCTCGGCTATGGCGGAACAAGTTCCCCACATCTGCGAAGCTGAAGAACCGACGACGACGAACGGCGACGACAGGGACGGACGACTTATGGCGTCCAATCCGCGAAGCTGAAGAGACGACGACGAACGACGACGAACGACGACGACAGGGACGGACGAGGAACCTGCGAGCGTGGATCTTCCGAAGAGCATCATCAATCCAATGCGGAAAGCGCACTCGCTTTGTCTCACTATGTATTATCACACTAGATATATTATCAGCTTTTGATGGGTATAAAATTTAAATTTAAATTTATGGTTACTATTATCATTGGAAGTGTTACTTACATTAATTGATTTTTAAGAACTATATGAGTTTCGATATTTACTCAATATTTTTGCCAAATGCATAGATGGCACAATATAATAAAATAAAAATAATTTTCTAATTTTCTAATTTATAAAAACTTCAAAAAATCAATAACTTTTGCCCCATATGACTGAACAAAGCCTATGCATCCCTCCTTGTAAAGAGCCTTTCAACAATACCAAGCATGCAATCAAGGGACGCATGATCCAAAAGATCTTAACATAACAAACAAAAACAAACAAACAAACAAACAAACAAACATCCTAACTTAATGGATGGATCAAAAAAGATTTCAACATAACAAATAAAACAAACAAACAAACAACCTAAGTTAATGGATGGATCAAAGAAGAAGATCTCAGCATAACAAACAAAACAAACAACCTAACATAATGGATGGATCAAAAAAAAGGTTTCTATAAATATAAATGGTAAAAATATTCATTGAAGGTAAAAATTTGTAGTTCTAAAATTGTTTATTGTAGGTAGCACTATATATCATCATTAGCGTACTAATCTTGAGTTATAATTTATATATAGCCAAGGATAGTAATATATTCACTACTAGAAAGTAGAGACCAATCTAATAGAAAATCAACAACCATCTGTTGTTTTGGGCACCATTAGACATGAATTGCAGCAATCAACAAGTTTTTGTTCAAATAAAATTTCCGTTTTATTGATCTCAATATTTAGGGGTGTGAATTTTAAACAATTTTTTTAACAATTTTAGTTAAGTATCTTTTAGAATCTTTTGGACCCTTTTAGGAATTTTTTGATATCTTCTAGAATATTGAAGAATCTTTTGGAAATCTTAGAAAATCTTCTTCAAATCTTAGAAAATCTTTAAAAAAAAATTGGTTTTTCAAAGGATCTTAAAAAATCTTTAAAAATCTTATAGAATTTTTGAATTTCTTAAAGAATCATTGAAATTTTTTTGAAGTCTTTTTTAATCTTTCAAAATTTCTTTCAAAATTAGAATATAGAGGTTGAATTCTAATTAAACTACTTGAATTCTAATTTGATTTCAAATAAATAAATTTTATTAAAATCTATTTTGACTAGAATTAAAATTCCAATTCATTTTCAATTGAATTTTTGCCGGAATATAATCTAGTTAGAATACAAAATTTTATTTTGATTAAAATTAATTCATACTTCTATTGTGAAATGTAATTCAACAAGTCCAATAAGTTTTAGAATTTTTTTTTTTTAATAATTTTGATGATATGACTTTTCTAAGATTTTTGAAATATTTCCATTCTCATTTTGAACTCTAGAATATTTGATTCAAAGTTCAACTTATATATTTAGATCTTATTTTTTCAACATTTGACTTTGAAATTATAAACTATTCAAGTACAAAATTTTGTATTATTGAAATTTAGATACATAGTTTCAAGTTCAAAATCTACTTTAAAAATTTGACTATAAAAATTGGAAGTATTTAAAAGTTAAATTCTATATTTTAACTATTCAAACTCTAATCATTCTACTAAAATCATAAGTCCCTTTGTAATATCACATATGCTACCATTAATACCAGGGGCTTGTGCTTGTTGTGCTACGCATTCATTGTATCACACATTAGTAAAAATGTGATATATTTGAATAGAATGCATGATAATGATTTTGATAAGTCTTGAAAATAATTATTTTAATTATTTTATTAAAAAAATTCCAATCATGCATACATAGAAATTATATTTTCATACAATGTGATATTATTGAATTAGAGTAGCAACTCACAATCACCTCTGTGATATCACTTTTTACAAAGGGTGATATTATAGAAATAATATAGTCGTTGCAATTGAGGTGATATTAAAGAGAATCAATATGGTGATATTATAAAGGTAGCAATTCCATTGCTTTTCTTGGCTTTACACTTCTTTTGCATTTCTATGATTTTGTGCTTTTGTGAGCTTTGAATTAAATTGTTCACGAAGCTTTTGAGATTTACAAGTTTTTCCTTTAAATTCTTCTATTTGGGTTTCCATTGTTTGTAACAATTGATTCAAATTTCCAATGCATTCTAATGTATGTACATCTTTTACCATATTCATCATTGCATGTATTTCATTCATTATTCATTAAATTTCTATTGTTTATTTCAGTATATATTTATTTATTAAAAAAAATTATATGAACATTTTAGTAATTTTTATCTTAATATTTATTGAAATTCTTGCTTTGCATTCTATCTAATACATAAAAATTCTAATGAAATTTTAATGATGAATGCGTAGCACAGCAAGCACCAACCGCTAGTTAAATTTAAAATTGAACTATTAAAATTTTGAGTTTTGAACTAAAAATAAAAAGAATTAAATTTGATATTTAGCCAAAGTACCTTCTAATAAAATGCTTGTCAATAAATCTAAACATTCTAGAAAAACATGAAAATTTTACTTAAAAAACTAAACTTCAATACTTAAATTTTCTAACAACTTTTATGACAAATGAACAAAGTATGAAGGAGAAAATGGCCTCCAAAGTACAAATTTTTTATTAGACTTCATATTGGGGTTGCAAGATTTTGTCGAGGATTTTGTCGAGGATATTATATCATAAAAATGTTTTTTTTAACTTGATTATTTACAATTCAATGCTTTTTAAACTCGGGAGACTTTGGTGTCCATTTTGACATGGTAAAATAATTTTCTTCAAAAAACTTTGAATTAAAAAAAAATTTATAGTCAAGCTAACTTTCATCTCTAAAAATCCATTTGAGATTTTGAGCCTCTAATCAAAAGTTATGGGCAAAGTTCAATGAGGGATTGAATAGAAGATATTTTGGGACATTTTCAAACATCCTCTCTAAATTTTGTCCATAAATTTTGATTAAAGTCTCAAAATCTCAAACGGATTTTTGGAGATGAAAGTTAACTTGATTTCACAACTTCTTTTGATTCAAAGTTTTCTGAAAAAAATTGTTTCAGTATACCAAAATGGCCTTCAAAGTCTTTTGAATTTACAAAAAAAATAAAAATAGAACAACTAATTAAATAAAATTCTATTCCATAGTAATTGTGATGTGGTGTAATGGCAAGATCCTTGGGCATCAACTTGAGGTCCAAGGATTGAACCTCATTAGCAGCTCTTATCCACATAGTATGTTGCCTAGGTGGCCCTACCTATGTGGACCATGGGTAGTATAAAAAAAGTTAGTTTTTTAGGTCACCCAAAAATCTAGACAACCAAAAAAGTTAATTTTTGAAACAACCAAAAATAATAATTTTTTGGGCTAGAATAAAAAATTTGATTAAAATATTATTTTAGAATTTTGAAAAAAAAAGATTATTTTCTTAAATCCTTTTTATTCTAGAAACAACAAAATAAATCAACAAGTTTGAGTGTAATTTTGACAGGTACAACATGACTAGAACAACAAACATAAATAACAATTTCTAGTTGTTTTGGTCATAGATTTTTCTACTAGTGATTTGTCATGCAAATTCCTCTATTGGATTGATGATTTCCTAGAATTTTAAAAGTTCACTTGATTGAGTGGCATCAACAAAACCATTGTCATTTTTGGATATGAATCAATTTTAGATATTTGCACTTCTTATTCAATTTTGATCACGTGTGTTTCAATTATAGTCGTCCATCATTTAGTGATAAAAATTTGAGTTCTTGAATCCAAACATGAATTAGAAATTGGAAAAATTCTCCTAAAATTTTGCCTTTTAGAATTTTTTTTTTAATTTAGTGTGGAATAAGGGGGAATACCAAAATATAGGTATGACTAAGAAGTTAGAGGAAAATAGGGGATGAGAGAGATGGCATAGGACAAAAAAGG
Organism: Climacium dendroides; assembly: GCA_950106755.1. NCBI lineage: Eukaryota > Viridiplantae > Streptophyta > Bryopsida > Hypnales > Climaciaceae > Climacium > Climacium dendroides. The sequence goes on from OX467084.1 coordinate 39,932,720, forward strand.
TGAAGACAAATGATGATATATGTCTTGAGTCCAACCAAATAATATTGATAAATGTGATTTTTTAAATAATCTTTAGTCCCTAAGAGTACCTAATGAAAAGGAACATATATCACAACGGAGCTTTTGAGGCAAATTCAAATAAGGCCAAAATTGTAAGGAAACAAAATCTTGAATAAAACAAAGATCTTATATTTAGATTGATATCTAATGGCCAAACATTTAATATTGTACAACAATCATGTAACAATCATATAACTAATGGCCAAACTATTGATATTACTAAAGATTTTTTCCTAACGTTAATTTTCACAATTCTTCAAAAAGAAAGACTTACAATCATCTTCTAGTTTGTTTGTTAGAATAGTTTCACCATTCGAATTAGTGTGTTTCAATTCCATCTTAGAACTATAGATTTTCTTCTGTCTTATACATACTTCAATGTATTTAACAATTTCTCGGAAAAAAAAATCATGTTTTTTTTCTATGAATATTTTTTCAAACTCTTAACTCAATCTTTGAATATAAAAAAAATTAAATTCAAAAACTGTATTGCAAAAAAATTTAAGTTTCAGGAAGATTCAAAACCATATAATCTAATCAAGCTAGGTATAAGAGAATTTTGTTTTTAAAGTTTAAAGATAAATATCTTGCAATGGATGAATGCACAAAACACTTGTATTATTTTATGCTAGATGTTGCTTATTGATTTTTTTTTAGCCATAACTTTTGCGTTGTGACTCAGAAGACTCAAGATTCATAGGTAAGGTACTCATAACTATTATACACCTTGTCTATTTTTTTTTCAAATTTGTTTTATTATCTAAAAATAGCCTCTAATTGATGGCACACTTGCCAACTTGAGGGGGGGCATACTAGAAAAACAAATTTGGATACAAAGTTTAGAAGGGACAGTCTTCTAATAGACTATTGCTTGAAGGAATTTTTTTTTAAAGTAAAATCTATATTGTAGGAAAATCCACAAATTGAGCTTCTTGTTGCTTGCATTTTGAAACATGTAAAATATTATTTTGGTGGGTTTTTTGGTGAATGGCCATTTCCATAGTGTTCTTACAAATAGATATTTTATATTTTATATTTTATATTTTATTAATATTTTTATAAATTAAAATGCCAAAGTACTTATTTTCTTGAGATTTTGCATTCTTTAAATTCTCCTACTTAGAGAATTTTTCTATGTTTTTTCTTCTTGGGGTACAATTTTCTTAAAGGTGTATACATTGGTCATATTTTTTAAATTGTTTAGAAATTATTTTTTTAATTTTCAAATACTCTACCAAAAAAATATGAATATCAATGTGGAACACACTTAAATCATCAAGTGTTTCCTACAATAACCCCAATCTACAAGGTGAAATTTTCTAAAATTTCCTTCCATTTCTATGCTAGTTTAGTGCAAGATCTTATGATTAGATATACAAAAAAATAAACAATCCTTCTAGTGTTTTGCACTTTTCAATAGAAATGACATTTTAAAATGTTATTGATCCAAAAAAAAAGACCTAAGAGGTTAAAAGAATACTTCAATAAGTACATTTAAGTCTTTTGACATGTATGTTGTTCTTTGATGCCATTCTATAGTAGCGATTTTTTTATCCACCATACAATTTAACCTATGTTACATTTTACAATTTGTTTAGTTTTCTTAATTTTTATAATTTTAAATGAAAAAATCTTTAAAATTAATTACATCCAATTCTACTATTTCAAAATTAGCATATGACAATTTTATTTTGCAATCCCTTCCTAGGTCCTTTCCTCAAGAGTTTTTCATTAGACTTGGTACAAATGCTTCAAAGTTCTTTTCTAGCTTTCCTTTGTTTGGACCTTAGGTGCAACTATAGACAAATAATACTACCATCATTATTTGATAATATATAAGCTAATGTGTCATGTATTGTTGACACTAATATAAAGGCCCAAAATACACTAAATCTCTTTCTTATTTAATTTTCCTATCTTCAATAAAATTTTAAATTAATAATACTTCAAATTTCTTACCATTTGCTTTATACATTGTTTCCTTTTGAAAATATAGCATGTTCCACAACTACAATAGTCAAGTCAATAATAAATTCCATAATTTATTTTAAATATATATTTTATAATTTAAAAAAAAATAGATTTTGAAACTCAATTTCTTCTACCTTGTACTTCCAAATTGTGCAAAACCTTCAATTTATATATCTCTCCCCCTCAGCTATAGTCTAATACTTCCTTCACTTGTAATTCTATATGTAACAAATACTTGCTAGTAAAGGTATGACCATAGGTCACACATTAATAGTGACTACTACTTTCTAATATTGTTATGAGTATAGAGAGTAATAATACTACATCAATGAGACATTCACATTGAATCTTTAGAAAAATGCATACTTTACCATAAGGCCATAAATAATTTTATATAATTGCTATTATGTATAGTGACTTGGTTTTTTGCGTAAGCAAGTTTTAATTGGTATATAGATGGATGAGATTTAGAAGTGCTTCAAACCTTTATATGTATTTTAAGGCCATAATCTCATTTGCATATTCAAATGGCACTTGGTGTGAATGTCTAGTAAATATGGTGTTATTGCTAGTGCTTTGTAGTGACAAATACTTTTGAAATTTCATAATCACATGAAGAGTGACATCAAGCACAACTATGATTATTAAATACAAGACATAAAACTGTATAAACCTAGCAATGTTATCTTTAAGGCTATAATACTAAGTATGGAAGAAACTTAATTATAATGGATATTGTAGGGAATCATACTTATGGTGCCATATTTGACTCTTGTAATACAAATTATATACAATTTTTTTTCAAAACATACACCTTTAAATTGATAATTCAACAATTAGAATATTTTGTTTGAGTTTCATTTTTAACATCTAAACATTATCATGCTCAAATACAAAACTATACATAGACAACTTTTGCCACTGTTATATCCCTTTATTCATGTACTTTAATGTCAAATACACAAAAAACCATGTTATATCCCAAATTCAATTTCTTAGACTTTTAAAAGTTAACTTGTGTAAATTCAATATCTTGTACTAAGATATACTTTCATCTCTTTAATTTGCCACTTGAAAAATAGTCACATTGCAAGTCATTGTTTTGAATTGTGTGGTCAATAAGTATATATTTACAATTGAAATAGTATATCAAATGTATATGACATAGATGAGAGAGATTGAAAAAATTTAAATAAAGTTGAATGACTCATTTTTCAAGGGTTTTTTCAAGATACCAAAAAATGCCTATATTGACCATACATTTGCAAAAATATGGATTAAACTAACAAATATAAACACCTCCCTTTAGTTCTAAAGGCCAACTAATTAAAATTGACCAATTCTATTTTGACAAGAATTTAACAAACCATTTGTAAATGTAGGTAGTTTCTAAATAAGCCACTAAATTAATTCATCCAATAATTATTTATTTAATTCTACATTATAAATCAAAATACATTTAAAAATTACAAAAATTGGCTTGCGCCTTTGTTTTGAACCTTTGAAGACCGAGTATTCAAATTTTGAATTATGAACGAATGCAAACATCTCTTAATCATGTAAATATTGATTTTTCATCCATTTTTCATCCAAATTTGAAAAATCTTATAAAAATTTCAATAGATTACAAACAACTATATTATATATATAAATATTTGATTAATAAAATTAAAAAATATATATATCAATTAATTAATTATATATTGTAATATTGTAATATTTAATTCTATTATTTAGATTCTAAAAATTCTCTTAAGAAATGAAATACATTTTTTAACTTCTCTAAAGTTACTCTCATAAAATTTATGCATGTAACATGCTTTCTACTACAAATAGTGGTTATGTTTGGATAAACATAATTCAAAAAATTTATACCAAAAACTTAGTGAGGTTATTTTTTCAAAGAATTTTTTTTATAGAACATGTAGAATTTTGCAAAATATTTTTATGTTTAACATATCTAAAATGATATATATATATATATATATATATATATATATATATATATATATATATAATGTATTGATTTTGCACTTCACTTATAGTACTTGGAACATACATTAAGAATTCTAATTTGTTTTTTAAAATAATACATATATAATCAAATTAATTTAATTTTTGAACATATTTTTCTAAATCAAGAACTTTAAATACCAAATTATAAGAACAAATCAATGAATTACTATTTACAAACTTGGTCAAAAGTCTTCAATGTTCTAATGTAAAATTCACTCAAAAGCATAATATACTGCCTTAAAATTTCTTCATCTCCACTACCTTCATCTTTACTTATATTTGAAATTCATACTACTTCTATTACTCATAATTTTTGTTCACCTCTACTACTTCTATGGGGAATAACTTCTAATGCTTGTTTGTAGGTTGGAACATCAATTCTAGAGTATAGACTAACACGTGAAGTTGTGGACAATCTTTGTATAGTATTTGTTGTTACATTGGAGTCGACAACATTTGGAATGTCTACATTAACATTTGGTTGTGCTATTGCTATTGTATGATCTACTGAAGGTAAAAGTGGAATTCCAACTGTAGGAGTAATTGAATGGCTTGGATCACCTGTTTCAGATGCCCAAGGAGACCTTCCATGTGCAACATAGTTGGAAACAATAGGAACTAATGGAACTTGAACATTATTTGGATTAGAAAACTTTTCATCTTTATTAAAATAGGTTGATGCAAATTGATTAGAAGTATCTTCATTAAAATCTTTGGAAGTTGGTTGTTCCCTAATTTCATGTTTTGAATAGTTTGCAAAAGATGATTCATGGGGAAGAGTTTGAACAATACTATGTTCAACTTCCTTTGATACATATCTCAATGAATTTCTTTGCAATTCAACTTTTTCTAATGCAATCCTTGGTTCAATTCTTAATGGTTCAAAAGGTTCTAATATTTGTGGTGATACGGTTTGAGGTGGTTTCTTGTTGTCTAATTTAATTTCTTTATTTAATAATATGTTTTCATTGTTATTTTCAAAAGATACATTTTCCAAATCTCCACTCACATTTGCTTTTGGATTTTCTTTATTTAATCCATGTTTTGTATAATCTGCAAATGGTGATTCATGTGGAGGAAGATCCAAAGTATCGGGTTGCAATTTTAAAGATACATGACCAGATGCGCTTATACGGCGATACATTGGTTGATTTTGATTTGACATAGGGTCCATTGATGTAAATTGGTTTGTTTGTTCATATGAATCCTTCATGTTTTTAGCTTCTTTGTTTGTAGTAGGATTAAAATTTTGAGAATGCTCTAAATCTTTATTAGAAGATGAAGGAAATTTAGGTGCTTTTTGCTTTTCTTTCAACTCGGTTTTAGGATATTTCACGGTAGATAAATTGTAAGCATCTAACTCCTCATTTTGATATTGGCTTAAATTTTGAAATCTTGATTCACTATCAAATGACTTTTTTATATTCCTTTCAATGTCATCATTATCTTCATTCCACCTTCTATTCTTTAAAACATCATTGTCATTATCATATTCAATATCATAATCATTATCATAAAATGATGAACCTCTACTTTGTTTTATGTTATTTTCCATACGATCATTTGGACTATATCTTGTGGCCTTCATAGTTTTATCATGATAAGAAGGCCCACCTGTCAAACGAGAATAATGATCAATAGTACTAAATCGAGCAGGGCGCAAATTTTCTTCAAGTGAAGGTCGTAGTGTTTGTGTTGGCATTATAAAGTTAGGTATTTTAGGTCTAGAAGTTGAATAGCCCAAATGGCTTACACTACTTCGATTGTTTTCACGATGATTCATAGACGGTCGATCTCGATTATTTAATACCTTGGCATTGAAAGATTCTAGGAGTTGAGGATTTATTGAAGAATTTATATTATTTTTGTCTTGTTGCGACCAATATTCTTCTTTGGAATGAGGTTCAAATGGCAATGAAGATGGCATGTCTAATTGGTAGTTTTGTGATACATGTTCTAAAGGATTAACCAAATGGTCTTCATCTTCAAAAAATAAGTTTAAGTTAGAAATGTTTATTTTTGTAGATGCAAGTCTTGTAAGTCTTGACATAGCAGGATTTGCTTTTAATGTTTTTTTCTTGTTTTTTCTTGTTAAAACTTTTGGTTGGAGATTGGTACGAGATTTAATTTGTACAGGTGCCTCACTTTGAGGTGTTGGAGTTAAAGACCAACGTTTTGCTAAGTTTTTCCATGGAGAACTAGATTTTTCATTAAGAAAAACTCCTTCACTAATAATTCCTAAAGTTTCTACTATTTCAAATGGTTTTGTTGATTGTTTTACAACAATTGCTTTTTTGTCTTTTTTTCTATTAAAACTCTTACGAAGAACTTCTGTAACTGCATTTTCATTATTTAATTTTTATCTAATTAGAAAAGGTCCAATAGTTGTATAAAATTTGTATCATTTACATATACTCAATTTCAAATAGTATACTAGATTAATTTTAGTCTAATGAAAATCTAATACATTATATTTGAAAGTTGGAAACTACAATTATAAATTTGGAGATTATAAAATAATCCATAACAAAGAATAAATTTATCATACTATTTTATTATAGAAAATGAAAACAAATTTAATGTGTTATTAAGCTTACACTTAAATTTTTTACGACTATTTCGATTTTCAGATGAAATACATTCATTGCTTGCAATATTGTTTTTCATATTTTGATTTTCTATTTGATCAACATTTCTTTTTGAATCTAAATTTTTCAATAATGTTTTTGAAGAAGTTCCATCACTTCCTATATCACCACCTTCTTCAAGTGTATTTATTAGTGTTGCTCCATTTGATAAACTTTTGTTAGTTGTTGAAATAATTCCATCATCTTCCATCACTTGTTCAACAATAAAATCATTTACTTGATCCACATAGTGTTGGTGATGACTCACATATGTATTGTCTTGCCAACCATGCTCTATTTCTTGCATAATTTGAAAGTCCTGAGGTGATTTTTGTTTGAAAAATACTTGAAAAGTAGTATCTGGGAGACAAGCAGCAATAGGGCCCAATGCTAAGAACAACCACAAGCTTCGAAAAGAAAAAATGAATGCAACTTGGGCTTTAATGTTGATCCAATCTAAAGTTGATTGGGATGATATTGAAGTGAAATATATTGTAGCTATATAAATAATAAGAGTGAAAAAAATACTAACAACATGATATATTGTATAACGTGGTATATGAATTGCCAATTTTATTGTAACAATAAATAATGCAGTTGAATAAACTGATAAACCAAATGTCCACATTCCACCTGTTTGACCAGTATTACTGCAATAATAAAATACTACTATTAATCTACATATAGAACATTATCCATATAATTTGTGTACATATAATTTTTCTAAATAACTAAAAATTATATAATAGTTTAATGTACTAAAATTTAAGTTGTATAATTTAATTTTTAATATAAAAATTAAATATCATAACTACAATTTGAATATCAAAAATATTATATGTCAATTAAATTGATATCAAATATTTTATTTTATTATCAAATATACAATATTTTAGAATCTAATAACAAACCTCATCGACAAAAAAGCCATACAAGGAAAGGTAAAAGCAACAATTGAATGCCACAACCCAGTAACAATCCATCCACAGGTGTGTGTAATAAAATGAGGACCTCTGTCTAATTGGGTTTCTGCATATAGTTGTGGGTTGTTCTCAGAAGTGCGAGCATTTATGTCAATGTCAAGTATTGCACAACATAATGTAGGCCACAATGTCCACACATAATTATATGCGATGACAAAAAAAGTTGGATATAAATTTTGTGCAGAGAATTTCGAGATAAAAGAAAAAAAGAAGTGGGACATGGATAATACAATATTCTTGTAAATAGAATACATGATTAGGTTTCTATTTCTTTTATAAGACCTACATTTGATGTGCATCTATAAAAATAAATAATAATTTGATAATAATTAAATTATATTATATATAATCCAATTTATTAAATCATAATAAAATATGAAAAAGAACTTAAGTTTTTATTTTGAAATTTTTTAACTATATAAATTTTTTGACTTTTAAGTATTCAAACATCCAAATATATTTAATGATAAATTTATTTAAATAAATAATAATTTATTTTTCATTTCATTTCATTTTAAATTTATAATAAAAATATAGAAATTATAGAAATTATATTATTGAAATTAAAATTTAAAATTATATGTATATTGCATGCTATAAATAAATTGTTGAAAATAAATAAATGATAAATGATAAATAATAAAACCATAATTATATAATTATTAATAATCTCTTAATCTTTAAAGGACCAAAATCTAATAACAAATATTTTAGGATTTTTAGTAAATTTTTTTGATACCAATTATTATCATGACTTTTTAAGCTTTGGGGGTGATGGTAAAGAAATATATACAAGCTTTTATAAGAGTAGAAAATATGCATGAGTAGACCAAGCTTTAAACCTACTTTTGGTTTATTTTATTTTATTATGATGGTTTAGTCCAACTATGAGTTTTAAAGCTTGATTTATTCAAGTAGGTTTTGTACTAAGGCCCAACTCAAACTAGGATGTTTAGTACTGGTGGACAAGGTTTGGAGCGTTTCCATTGGCCAAAAATTGGGTTTTGTTCATTAGGGCATTTACAGTAGAAGGTGTTCATTCAAGGTTAATGCCATGGCATCACCTACTCTCGCCAAAACTGAAGATGGAGTGGACAAGTTTGGGATCAAGTTGGGAAATGATCCCTAATTTTGTCTAGTGGACAAAATGGATTTATTGAAGACAAAAAAAGTTGTGAAGGAATTTCTATGGAACAATAATATAACTATAAAAAGATTTTACAAATATAATTCCACCGAATGTCCAATTCCTAGTATGAAGCCATGCATCAAATGGACAAAATCAATAACATGGCAATTTCCCTTCACAGCAAGGAAGACAAAGTAGTAGACTAAGGGTTTTGTTTGGACGCTACCACTCAATGTCTCAATTTGAACTAGGCTAATATTGAGAAAAAATAATTTTGTTTCAAGTAGTGTCTTGAGAGCAAAAATTATACCTTTCAAATCATAATAAATTTATAATCATGGAAAGTTTTGATTTATTTCATTGGATTTTTAAAGTGAAAGTTATGAAGAATTTTATATTGTGTGCAATAAAGGCATTTTTTTTAAATTGACTAAGAAGATTCATATTTTAGCTCATTTTTAGAATTTTTCAAAAATAAAAGTTCATAGGTTTTAAAACAATCTCACTGTGAATATTTTGGCCATTTGAGGAAGTTCAATACTATTTTTAATCCAAAAATGCGAATTTGAAGCTCAAAAATAAAATACAAGGATTCTACTATAGTTATAGAGTTACATGAAGAGATTTTCTAAAATAGTAAAGTGTTCACCTTCCATACGTGCTTAAAGTGCACTACCTTTGCACAAGTGCAACGAACACAATTTTTTCCCAAAGATGAAAATGGTTAAAAAGGAGAATATTCAAGTTAGAAAAAATGGCTTTTTGTTGTTGTTGTTGTTGAATTTTTATTATTTTCTAAAAATAAAAAATCAAAGTATTCATTTTCTTGGTATTTTCCATCATGTTTTCTATGTGCATAACTTTTAGGGATTAATTTTTTTAGATTTGAATTTCTAGAGACATTTAATTTTTAATACTTTATAAATTATCTATATTTTATTTAATTTTTAAAAATTATTCTAGAAGTCATAGTATTCACGAAAATAGTCCGTTTTGAGCCCCAAATGGTAGGTGTTTTTTACAATAACCCAAATATGTAAATGTTAAAAAGTTAAATTAAAATCATTAAATGTTTAATCATACAATATGATGAGTTTTTTTCTCAACAAGTCCCATTGGTACTATTGCCATGGCGGAAAAATACCTTACCAAAATAAAAGGAGACAAAAATAAACAAAAACAAAAAATTGTCACTTTAAACAATAATACTTTACAATCTACTCTTTTTAAGTTTTAAGGTTTTTTTCTCTTACATTCTAATATATGTTGTATGCAATTTCCTATGGTTGGATAAACAAAAGTAATAGGATTTTAAAAATCTTTGGCCTCTATACTAAAAATGACAATTTTGGAGGGGCTTTAGATGTTAAGGACCATGCTTCATTCACTAGTCAAATTTTAAGCAACAAATGAACACAAGCATCCATCTAGCATGAATAATCTTGTTTTATCATCCAAATGTTTGTTGATTCTTGAATTTATTTTGTAATATTCATACAAAATAGATTTTCTTAAAACCACTTTTTTACAAATATTCCATAATTAAAAGTATGTAAGTATGTTTCACTTCAATTTTTTTTTTTGGTTTAAAATTAATATCCAAATCTAATTTCTCCCCAAAGTAAAAGAATAATCTCTCAAAACCACCATAATTAAAACTTAACATTGAGACTTTAAAGATTTTTTAAAAAATCACAAATATTCAATCCACAATTTCCTTTAGAAGGATTTGACTTCAATTTAAAATCAAAATATTAATAAATGCAATTGTAGATCCATTCATATGAACATGATCTATGGATCATGATTTTTTTTTAAATTCAAAGACAAATCTACTTTATTTAAAAAATAAAGTGTTATACCTTTAGCCCTAAAATACTGTATGTCTTATTTGGACTTCATGGTTTTCTTAAGATTGTTTTGAGTAGGTCATATGGAGGGGGGTTGTCAAATTTTATTTAGGTTGCAATATACATCCAACAATTTTCATTAATTTTAGTGATATATAATTTGGCCCCTTCTAATTTATGCTTTTTTATAACACAATAAATGAAATTGATATCAAATGTTTTTAGCAAAATTGTAGATATTTATTTTGAGACAAAGGGAGAATAATACATGTACACATGTAAACCTTAAGAAACAACTTCTATTCCTTTAAGATAGCTTTTAAAGCACTAAGTGCTTAGTTAACAACCAATTTGAAAATTTGGGCAAGTTCTTATAATGTCAATTTTCAATGAATCTTTTTGAAATTTTGATACAAAATGAGAATTGTTTTTCTAATAGGGTTTATGGTACAAAAGTTCTATTGCCAAAAATGTTTTGGAAATTCAAGCAATTTGGATAATAAAATCTCTTTATTAAACTCTAAATCTACCTCTAAAATTTGGTGAGTTATGTAAGTCACATAATATTAGGAAAAAAACCATATATAGTTCAAAAATCTCACTTTAGGAAGAATTAGCATTTGATGATCATATTGGACAAAGTTAAGAATATTTTTTCTAACTTTAAATGCTATGTTCTCTCAATGTGCATAGTCAAAGTTTTTGAACTTTTTCACACTTTTCTATAGTAGTCTAGTACAAATTCATGCAATTGAACTTCAAAAAAAATTCTTTTTTCTCTTTGATCTAAAAACTACTTGTTTTTGACAATTTATGCTAGAAATGCGTTTTAGTCCTTAAGGGATTAATGATGTTTTTAAGAATTTCATTATTGTATATATTATATAAAGAGTTTTTGATTCCTAAAATTTCCAATTGGCATTATAATGGATGGATTTTAGCAATCTTGGTTTTAATCTTCAAAAACAAATATTTTTGTAATGGAAATTTTTATTATGTTTGATTAGAATACCAAATTTTTATTATATAAACCAATAATAATTTAATTAAGAGACTTACCAACGGCCATGAACAAAAAGAAGTCGTTTTAAAAAACGAAATTGACCTATGGCATAATCACTAGCCATCTCTGCAGCACGTCCTTCTCGTCCACTAATCCCTACACCAATTTGTGCCGCTTTTATCATGCCTACATCATTTGCACCATCTCCAATGGCCAAGGTGACTGCCCTTCCTTCTTCTTTCACCAATTTTGTAACCTACAATGTATACTCCATTTTAATCTTGAATTCCTTTATAGATTTATCATTGAAAATTTATAAAATTTATGAAACTTTAAGGATTTGTTATAAAATCATAGAAATCTATACTTGAGCTTTCTGAAGAGGGGAAACGCGGCAACAAACTACTGCTCGACAATATTTACACAATTCTAAAAATATCAATCGATTAGATTCTTCTAATGCAATGCCAACTGAAGCACCTTCAATTACAGTAGCCATACTAGATGATTCTAATCCTAGATTTTACAAGAAATATTTATTACTATATATTATTATATCATGACATGATTTTTATTTATTGTAATATCTATATTAAATATATAAAATTATTATTTAATATCTTTTTTATTCCATATGTGGTAAAAGTTTAGTTTATAAAAAATTATAATGTATTGATAGGTTGAATTGAAAATGTGTAATTCTTACAATTTTAGAATATACCATATTTAGGTGATGTTTTGTGAAGGGTTCGAGCTTCTTCAACCATACTTCTTAGCAATTGAGGCACTGTAGAAGCTATAGATTCAGATAATAGGAACAAATGCATTGACTCCGCTAGCAAATTACATGATAGTCCAATTGAAACAGCTGTTTCTAGCTTATCACCAGTTAATACCTATAAATTTTTGTATTACAATAGAATCATTTATGTATAATATCTCTATTATAATATAATATCTATGTTTGATACATGTAAATAAATTTAAAAAGTTATATAATCAAATCTATTACTTACATTAGATAATTGTTTGATATTTGTATTTGTGATTTCACTAATTTGTCTGTACAAAGAGATCACAATGCATGAAGTTGCTAGGCCCATTTTGCTATGTCATTGGTAATAGAATTGGTTCACTCACATCATCACAAAGTTTAGATCCTATGGTTTGTCAACAATTATCATATGGTTATCGTTGTTTCATAAGTTCGCATGTTAATTACAATTTATTGCATCATTACAATGCATTATTTCGCATCGTTATCACATCGTTACAATGCATTATTTGCAATTGCATCATAACAATGTGAAGTAATGCATCGTAATGATGCAATAAATTGTAATTAACGTGTGAACCTATGAAACAATGATAACCACATGATAATTGTTGACAAACCATAGGATCTAAACTTTGTGATGATATCATTACTTTTGAATTGATGTTCAATACTAGTAAAGCTAAAAAATATTATAAAGAGATTGTATCTATTTTATCTCTTTTTCTATCTATTTGTTTTTAATCATTGACAAATTCCTAAATAAATTTTTTTTTAAATCTTTTATGTGATCCTTTTTAGTTAGATTTTAAAATAATAGAAACCGCTTTTTTCAAGTGTGATCTATAAATAAGAATGCTTTTGATGACTTTTCAACTACCATCCAACATAAGCTAAATAATACTCTTAAATCAATATATTTCATTAAGAGTAATTGCTAGAAACTCTTCTACAAATTTGTTGCAATTTGGTCTAATACTCATAATTTTTTCTAGTATATTTAATTTATTTATAAATATTAATTAAAAATACTAATAATATATCCAATTTTATATCTTCATAGGTTATACATTAAAAATAGCAAACATAAGATAATTCTCTAAATTAAAAAGCTAAAAAATTCAAGAAAATGAATATTTTTATTTGATATTTTGGATAACTAAAAAAATTCAATTTGGCCAATATTGACAATTCTTTAGAAATGATTAAATACCAAAAGAATCACTAAAATATATTTTCCATGCCTTAAAATGCATATTGGAGGAAGATTCATTTGTAAAGTTTTTTTGAATATAGAATTAACATTTTTTGATTTTTTTTACAACAGTCACGAGTCTAATTGAAGAACATTTCTTCCAAATTTGACTAGAAAAATGCAAAATAATACCCTTGACCCCAAACAGTATAATAATACCCTTGACCCCAAACAGTATAATAATATCCTTGACCCCAAACAATATAATAATGTATTACTGAAGTTCAATGTTTCCTATTATGTAATTTTAAAAATTAATTGAAAATAACATAACAATTTAGAATGTTCATATCAACCTACATTGAATTTTAGATACATTAGATCATTGCTACCAAAATTGTACTTGAAAATGATTGTACCAAATAAATTGAGATACAAAATAATAAAAGTCTTTCTTGCCATTATTCTTCATTCTATTTACGGTGATATTTTATATAATACTACCACCATAATGACTATATTGAGAAAATTAATGTAAGCTATAAAATTTGCAAATATCTCAATAATGGATAATTAGAGTTGCAATACAACAATTTAAATAGACTAGCAGTATCAAAAGATTGTTATCTGCACTAAATGGATTAGCTTAATGTGTATTGTAGCCACTTTATATTGGGAAACTTTTTTTCTATACCAATCATCTTACATTCATCTCCTTAAAATCTAATGTTTGATTCTATAAAAATAATATTCATACTCCTATACTTTTATGATAGGTTGGACAACTATATTTATTTAGAAATCCATCTTCTTTCAATGCTACAAAAATAAAGGTAGGAATATAAAAAATAAAAATCATGTACCCATAATTTAATTCCAGCTGCAGCAAGTAGAGTGACTGTTTCTGGAACACCTTCTTGTAATTTATCTTCTACCGCTGATACTCCCAATAGAACCTAATGTTATAGGATACTTTAAATCATAAATTATTACAACAAATGATCCTTTCATTTTCATATAATGAATTCACAACATTTTTTAAAAATTAGTCTTTGAATTTATGGTTTTTGAACAAATCTCATGAATGTCTAAAATAAACATTTGAAATGAACTATTAAATTAAAATAATAATTCATGTATCAAAGTTAAAACAAAAATTAAATAAAACCATCTAGAATAGAATAAATATAGTTTTTAAATATTCATACAAATGATTACAATATGTATCTTTTACCATATCTTTTTCAATGCTATCAGTAATGGCAGCTAGTTTTTGCTCGCGGTCATCAAGAGCCAAACTTGCTTGAGAAAAATGAATTGCCCAATTTCGAAATTCTTCATGACTTAACTATCATTTTTGGTCCAATAAAATTTAGTTTGACATCAATTAATTTTAAAGTATTAAAATATTTATATGTACATATAATTGAAATTTATGTGGTGAAAATATAAGTACAAAATATTAGACTTTATATTGACACACCTCTCGTTCTGCCATGCACAAGGTACGAAATCCACATTTGGCAAATTCTTCAAGGTGTTGTTGACTAATTTCAACTAGTGTATCTTGCGAATTTGCGAGTCTTTTAAATATTATAGAATCCGCTCCTTTGCAATACAATTTAATCCTAATATTCAAATTTCATATATAATTTATGCAAATGAATATCAAAATTTCCAGATGCACTAGTTGATTAAGTACGAAAGATTTTTATGGATTCTATTACTAGAGTGTAGAAAATAATAATACCTTCCTTTATGTTCTTGACATATGATGCTCATTCTTTTGCGCTCTGGTGTAAATTCTAGCATTGCCAAAATTCTAAAATGTTCTAAACCTTGACCCTATGGAACACACAATTTCAATTTTTATATCATTTTATTTATATTTGAAATTCATTTCTAAATCACTTCTTAATTGTTAACAATGAAGTATAAAATTTAAGATGTTGAAATCATCTATGAAATTTTGAAAATTGAAAATTTTAAAATCCCACAATATGTTGGTTAATTATTAACATAAATAAATGAAGATGATAATTACTAGCTTCCATTGTAACCTCAATAAATACAACAAGTTCTTCTGGTGTACGCTTTTTTAGATGGAAACCACATTCTGAAGCTCCCTGAACATTATGCCACATCAAAACATTGACAACAACCTTGACTATAACAATTATGATCATTTTACTTACTTACTTAGGATAGGCAACCCCTTATAGAAAAGAAATCTACACTAAAAAAAATTCTAGATGATGGTTTTGTGTTTAAAATAACACAAATTTAGCACAAAACCATCATCTAGAACCATCATCGGGAATGTTTTTTTTGGTGTGGATTTTGTCTAGTAAGAGAGAAAGAATGAAGAGTATGTTGAGGGTGGTTTAATTATCAATGGCACTTCCTACCTAGAAATATAGTAAGTAGAACCTCACAATATCAACAAGTTGTATAATGATGCTTCTTTTGTTTCAAAATGATCTTTCAATTGGACAAATTGTTTAAAATCTTAGGTTGAATACAATGTTATTTCAACTTGTTTTGAGCCATAAATAGAATTTGGTGCATTCCTATTGTCCTCAAATTTTGAATTTTGAAGCCCTTCTTAAAGTGTAGTATTAAGCTTATTGCAATAAAATTAAAAAGGAAGTGGAAGATTATTTTGGGATGGAGAGAATAATGTATAAAATATATACATGAGAAAATATGTTAAACAAATGTTAGGAAAACTTACTTGAACAAGTGCAGCTTCATCAGGAGAGGTGGATTGATAGTGAACTTCTTCGCCTTCATCATCAAAGACATAGTTTGGAATGACAGTATGACAAAGAGCTACATGTGTAAAAAAAGCACGACATGTTTGGGTTTTGGAATTTGAAGAAGTATTGTTGAGAATGTCAATAAGGATTGGATCGTGTCCCACATTATGCACGGATTTACTTGTTTCTTCATAATTTTTTTCTAGAGATTCAAAGGTTTTTGTTGCATTTGATGATTCTGATGATGACTTTCCATACATTTCACCTCCGATGGAACATTTTATGAATGCCATTAAATTTTGGGTCAATGTCCCAGTTTTATCAGACAATATATATTCAACTTGACCAAGTTCTTCAGTTAAGCCCGAGGCACGAGCACGAGCAGGCATATTGTTGCCGTGATAAAACATTTGAATGTCCCAATTTACATAAAGGCATTGCACTACTTTTACTATCTCAAGGGTTACATACATTGAAATTGGTATAAATTCATTCAATAGCAATACAAATCTGCATTATATGTTCAAAATATATTCAAATCTTACAAGTCATTTTATAGAAAAGTAAGTCTATGTTAATTATTTTGAAATATGTGATGGATTGAAAATATATATAAATTTCATAGATGTGATGTTCATTTCAATTTTTCACTAACTATGCATCGATTTAATGTGAAATGTAAATAACCTTAACATTTGAATAAAAATTAAAGATAGTGAAGATTTAGGCTCAGGCCAATGAGTTTGAAGTGGAAGATAATATGGCCATTTGTTAGTTTGTTCATCTATCAAAGTATCCACAGCAATAGCCATACCCACACATAAAATACATAAAGCAATCAAAATGATTCCTACTAAATAATTGCTATTTTTTTCTAGGGATGAAACCTGCACCATTGAAAATTAAAATGAACTATAGAAGGAAAGTTTAAGGATATATATATATATATATATATATATATATATATATATATAATTGTAAACTATTTTTAATGTTTTTTTATTAAATATTAAATATAAAATTTAAAGATATAAATATTGAAGTACTTCAAAAAATTTCATCTTATTTAAAAATATATATATTATAATTGCACTTCACAAGATCACTTTAGACAAAGTCTCATGGCTAAGATGAAATTAATCAAAAAAGAATGATAGGATTGTAAAAAATCATTACAAAAGATATTGTAAGAGATGTGATAATTTTTCTCTTGACTAAAGTTTGAAAATTTTCTTTTTTTTCTTTTACAAAAATTTATGTAAATACAATATATATTTGAGTTTTAAAGGGCTTGCAACATTGTTGAAAGTATAGTTACACCAAAACTACTCTTTTAATACATGTGCTTTGGTTTTAGCTCAAATGTTTATAAGCCTTCAGATCATCAAGAATTAAATTTTTATTATATTATTAAAATAGCTCTTCATGTTAGCTTGAAAATCTTTAAAACGTATATAGATTTGAATGTCTATTATTTTTAATTACCTTGTGTGATCCAGAGATCATGTTACGCATGAGTTTAGTATCCATGCCCGTGAATACAACTGCTCCAAGAATCCACTCAGTGTGACGCAAAGTTGCCCCTCTTAACAAAATTTGTGTTTCATCTACTTCTAATTTTCCTTCACCCTGCAAATTTATAGAACCTTGAAATTGAAACATTCGATTATTTGGCTTTTCACATTTTATCACCATGCCCGAAAAAATTGAGAGTGATAGATTTCCGCCTTCAAATATTAATTTAGATAATTTGTAAAATGAATGGCGTATTTTTAAACTTGACTCACCATCTAAATTTGCAGTTTCTATATAAGCCAAGCCTAAGTGAAAAATACTATTGATATATTAATTTTATATGATGATTAAACATATGAAAAATAATACAAAAAATATCTTAAATTCAATCAAATGTAATATATTAAACCATCTAAAATGAATAGATGTTGTAGTAAGTAATCAAGCACATTAATTTCATATTACAAAATTCTACCTTGAGGATCTGATGACGATAGAAAAACTAAATCAGCTGGAAATTCTTCATCTACATTTACTTTTAATATATCACCAACAACAACAGTACTCCAATCATCACTAATGAATTCATCATTTTTCAAAATTTCAACTTGCCGTTTATTAACCTATAAAAATGCCGTATCTTCAAATTAGATTTAATGCCTATACAATGTCTTTTAGGAGTATTTGAAATCAATATTTTAATACAATTGTCCATAAAAAATCATTTCAAAAAAAGAATATAAAATGCTTAGTTTACCTTCTCATCAGATGCTCTACGACGTAATTCATCATATCCTTCTTTAAATCCATTCAAAAATAATACAAACATAAGGGGTATGAATGTAGTTCTCCAACTTGTTGTTGATATTTCAGATTTACATTGAAGTGCAGAAATGACCAAAAAATAAAGATTTGCAGGCCGACGAAATTGTCGAATTAAGTTTCTTGGAATAAAATCATAATTGTTATATCTTTGTGTTTTTATTTCATTTGTGCAAAACCTGTGAAATCCTTTTTTATGCTATAAAGAATATTAATTTAATTGAAGTTTTAGTTTTTAGTATCTCAAATTAATAATGAAATTTCAAATGACTAAAATTTATAGCAATTAAACATTAATTTTGATTAGTTCTACTACTAAATGTTCAAATACAAATTATTATGTGGTAAGAGATTTTCGATAATAAGATATCTTTTCTACCATTAAGAACAATGCAAAAGAAATCTTTAAACTCAAAATCTTGATTCAAATTTTTTAATATACTAAAATTTAAAATTCTTCATCAATATATATTAAAAAATACTATAATATATTTTCTAAGTACACTAGATACAAGCAAGGAAACAAGCTAATTTTAGGATTTTAAGATTTGGATAGTGATGGTCTTAGGAATAAGGTACTAAATTTCTTATAATATTTCTTCATTCATACTAGATTTAAAAATATTTAAGAAGACTCCTTAAGAAATTTTCAAATGCCCATTCAATAAGTCATAAATAGATAATAAAAACAAAAAGTGATATCTTTAAGTTGAAGTATTTAAAAAAAAAATGTAAATTATGGAACCATATTGAATAATAAACTTACTGTTGTGCTTCTATAGCTGAAGCTCGAGCTGATTTAGTCACATGTACACGAATTGTTCTTTGCTTTTTTATCACCTATATAAATGATTGTAATAATTTTGAAATCAATTTCAAACATATTCATTTATATAGTAAAAAATGGAATTAGCTCATTTTTACGAGCCTTTTATTAATCAAGAGTTTGTTTCTTAACTTATACCATAATTTATACCCACCATGTATGGATTTATGACAAATAGAAAAGTTATTACTACAATATAATGTATTCTCTATTGCAATTAAACTAAATAATTTCAACAATACTATGCACATTTCTCAACAAAATTCAAGGAATTGCAAAAATAAAAATAAGCAAGTTTATAACCTTATATGGAATTATAGGTTCAGCGAATAAAGAAGGAGAATGATTTTGGTGATTTGAAGTCATTGTATCTTTTTAGGTTTCATTTTCTTCACTTTTGTTTAATCAATAATCAAATTTTCTTATACGAAACATCAATAAAAATTATATGATTCTAATACATTCTAATGATGATTTTTTTGGTGTTTGATGAAAATACTTATGAATAGTATATATTGCATATTCATGAAATAATTATCTCAAATAATTCATTGTTTAATTTTTTAATTTCAAAGACATAATTTTTTATGCGATTTTCAACATCTTTAGATTTTGAATTTTTAAAAATGATTTCTAATATGAATGTATTTGGACAATTGCAAGAAACACCTCCTAATTTTGTGGCGTTTTGACTTTTGTAATAGGGAAATTTCAAAAATTAAATTAAAAAAATGTGAAAAATTAGTAGAACTTTGAAAATAATGTGCTCAAATTATTGAAGCCTAAAAATGTATTCTTTAAAAATTATCCACAAAATAGGAAAACTAAATATAAAAAAAACTTTCATAAAAGTGAAGTAAAAGATTATAATTCTTTTCAACCTAAACGGACTACTAATCAATTAGTTACATTGTGATGAAAAGGAATTCTACAATCCTTGCACACTTTGAACACATGTGCAAATTGGAAAAATATTGTTTTTAGAAAATCATACGGTAATCCTTATAGATGACTTCATACCCCAATTTTTAGCTTCAAATTTTTTTTAGGACTAAAAATGATACTTTCCGCCATACTTAGGGTGACATCTAATTGAGGGTTGTTTAAAAGTAGTAAATTTATTCTTTTATAAATATAATAATAAAAAATTATTTAATGTATATGATAGATTTTTGTATCTTAGATGTGAATTTGAAATACTTTGGATATAAATAAGGCAAAAGTTATGGTCAAACTTAAGAACTTATTGCTCTACCAAGGGTGACAAAAATGGTACAAGTGTTTCTTGCAATTGTTCATTTCAAATTAGTATAACATCTTCAATTGAATAATTTGTTACACTTACCATTATTTTTTTCTTTATACATAAGTATGTAATGTTCATTTTGATGGATGAATTTTGATATTAATATTTCAAATAGACACATCATATGCATTTTGAAAATTAAAAATTAAAAATTCAATGTTTTCTCAACTATAAATACCTCAATATTTTACAACTAGTAGTACGTCACATTCCTTAATTCTTTAGAAAATTAACATCTTGTAAAGAATGTTCTATCATAATTGTCAAAAATCAATACAATATTGTAGTTTTTTAATGTTATTTTTAGCCGATATTAAATGTCCTTTAAATTAATTTTTTATATATTTTTTAATATCCTTGATTTTAATGGCAAGAGGTTCTAAGTTTATACAATTAGAGGTCATTTTTCAATTTGTTGTAGGATTAAAAAAAACTCTGTTATTGAACAATCCAAATATTTAATTTAGCTTAATAACAAGCTTTATAAAATAAAAAACCATTTGTCACTTTTTTTCTTGGTAGAACCTTAAATCTTATATAAATAATAATTTTATTTTTCATGAAAACATTTATTTAGCTAAGATTATCATTTTAGAAACATATTATCCTTTAGTTTAAATATTTAACTAAATCCCTTCAAAATCAAATGGTCTTAATTTTTTTGAAATGAGAAAATGTGATATAAAGTAAAGTTTAGAATAGTAATTTAAACTCGGGGGTGACACTCTTAGTATGTTTTGTGCACCACGTGCGGCAAGGGGGTAATTTAAGGGGGGCTATTTAACTCCTACGGACATTTAAAAGGGTCTCTATTATTACTTAATTTTGAAAAATGCCCTATATTATAGTTCCCTATCATTACTTACAATTCCATGGGGGATGCAATTTTAGGTAGGCTATATTCATTATATAGAAAAAAAGGTAATAGAAAAGTAATTGGAAAGTAAAAGTCTTACCACAAAAGTCCAAAGAGATTTGAATAAAATTCAACCAATTCTCATGTGATTTCAATCATAAACTAAGCAAATAACTCAATCTGCACTTTAAGCATTGAAACACCAAACACACAAACGCAATCTCAAGAACTGAATCTCCTCTCCAAACTATCAAACACAAAGCATACATAACTGCTATTGAAAAGAACTAAATGTACACTCCAATAGTCAAAATACTTAGTACACAAAACTAATCTCCAAAGGAACTGGAAACATTCAATTTCCAAAGGAATAAACATTCATGCACTACACAAACAATTCCACAAAACTGAAAACATTGAAGTAGAACAAACATTCATGCACTAAATGAACCAACTTCGGAAAACCATATAACATTCAAACACTGGAAACATTCAAGCACACTAGACACAAAAACTGATCTTTGGTTTCAATGGAAATTGTTTCAAAGGTCTCGGAAGTGTTCAGGAACACAAGATTTTGAAAATAAAAAAAACAAAACCTGAGTCACCTCCTCCATGCACTGAGAAGCACAAAAGTAGTATGAAATCACATACTACCAAAAAATTGTTAGCAAGTCTAAGCGATTGTAAACCAAATGAAACTGAATTAACAAGATTCTAAACATGAGGTGAGGCTTAGAAAAGTATATGAATGGATAAGAATGTTTGAATGCAAGAACAAATAAAAATGGCCTCCAAAATTATGTAACATTGTGAGCAATATTGTGCTGCTGCGACCTGCAGAACTTGTGCATTCAGCAAACCCCTCGTCATGCTCTACGGGACGGGGTGACCAAAACTTTGGAATTCATGTCACCTCTTCCCCACATGTGAGTAGTAGAACTCTTGTACCCAACCTGTAGTCAACCACTTGCGGATTGCCTTAAGGTCTGAGATGCTTAGTTCACCAAATTCGGACACTTGCAGGTGCTGTGGCATGTCCATGTCCAGTACCCAAGATTGCTGCAGCAACCCCAAGTTCTCTTCAAATTGCCGAATGACAAGGTTCTTACGAAAGCGTGCTGTTGGGCGAGCTATTTCCACATCTTCTGAGGCTAGTCTCAAAGCTGCAAACTCGCTAGTGTTGACCACCAAATCACTAGTGCGCTTGCTCAAGAGCGATAATCGTGCTAGCAACTTTAGCGTTGCAACACGGTCTTTGTTTTCGATTCCTGTACTAGCCCACCCAGGCCAAGTGATGTCGCAAATTCCACTCCAAATTTTTTTTGGGTGGACACAGACTTAGTAAATCTCGGCAGTAAAAATACTACACCTTCATCCAAAAGCTCTTTGGTGCACACTCCTTGAAGGACCCGAGGATGGTGAAAGGCTTATGTGAATCATTCAAATTTTTGTTAACCTCTTCCATAATTTCAGTGTTTTCATGTATGAGTTTCTGGTGCATCTCGAGTATAAGTGGAGTAGACTTTCCCTTTGGTGCAATGGATTGGGGATGATCAGCGTAGTGGACATCGTTGTGGGCACACCAATTTTTAACATGATTTGTGCTCAGCAGGTGTTTCCATCAGAAATTATTGAACAAGTTCTGAATGCTGGTCTTGTCATGCTTTCTGCTGCCTCCCCCTATTTCCTTCCGACATTCTACGTAATAGATCTTCACAACTTTGTTTCCCTAGAGATCAGCAGTCTAAAGCAACCAACAATTGTCTTCTTGTGATGAACATGCCAAATCCCTTTTCATCTTTTCGGCCTGTTCAACGTATTGTTCCCAAACTTCTTTTGAAAGGAGTACAGAATGCAGCTCGTTTTCTAATGAGGAAGTAATGGTGGACGTTACAGAAGTCCTCAAATTTGCAGCAACATCCGCACCCAAAACTGCAGTTTCAAGGTTTGCATTCATGAAAACATCAGGTTCTGATGGAGATGCACTTCCCATGCCAACGTTGGCATTGTCTAGTCGAAGGCGTTTGCACGCTTCCCCATCCTTTGCTCGTATTGGCATAACGTACACGTCGTGCACCACGTCATTGAGAGCCTCCATGTTCTTCCTGATTCTGCACTCGTCTTTTTTGTCAAAGAGATTGAACTCCCACTCCAATGCGCGCTTCTCCTCCAGATGAACCCTAAACGAAGCGTAGGTTTCATTTTGAAGCAACTTGACTCTGGTATAGAATTTCGGAATAGCAACCTCATCCTCCATTGTCCACATTTTGACTTGGATCGCCATGAGTTCCTACTGTTGAACCCTAAAGGCCCTCACCCCCCCTCCAAAAAAAAAAATGAAGGTGCTTCATTATAGAGGATGCAACAACAATAAACTGGAAACTGCAGACCCGGACAAAGTAACCGCCGTAAATGAAAAAATCAACAACAGCACCAACAACCAAACAAAGTAACCGCAATAGCTTACTGTAAATGCAGAATTCTACACAACGGAAAATAAAGGCAACAACACCGCCTCAAAGCAATTGCCCACTTCTTCTTTCAGTTTTTTGTTCTATAAATGGCAGTTTTAGGGTCTCTAATTAAATACGCAGCGAACCCTTCCAAATGAAGGCATTTAAGTTCTTGAAGGTACTCTTGAACACGGAGACGCAGAATGTATAGAACCCTAAGCTGATTTAGTAAAAAGCAAACTTGAATTTTGAAATGGTTCTATAATTTGTAACATAGATTGCAATAAATGAGAGCGCAACAGCAACTTCAGGAAGAAGAACCTTAACTCCAAGAACGACTACTTCCAGTGCCCTTGATCTCAATCCATCCATCAACGAAATTCTTAACCAATGCATTTTCATCCATTGTTTCTCGGTCACATTGTCAAATCCAACTAGAAAGACTAATTGTAATAAATAAAATACTTAGGATTCCAATTAGAAGTCACTATATTACATGTACAAAAATCATAAAGGTCCAGATTTGTAGGTACACTATATTATTTATAATGGATTTGTTCCTTTAAATTTTTCCTCCATTACTTCTAAATCTTTTATAATTTTTTATAAACTTTACCCAAAACGAATAAAATCCACTCTATTTTATGCCGCATGTGGTTTCTAAAATGTGGGAAGTGTCACCCTTGAGAATTTAAATGTGCCTTTCAAACAAAAGTTGAAAACTACGACCTATAGATCTCAATAACCCTAATTAATTTATACCTTAAATTAGATTATTTGTTCTATTTTTTATTTGACACGTTGAGATCTAAAAAATTGTAAGTTCCCTGGCTGCATTTTTGGTACCATTGGAAAGCTCTCTTCAAGAAAGGGTGTAAAGACATGGTTTTGTGGTGTTTGGACCTGTAGTGTGAAAGTTATGGATTTCTAAATAATTTTAAATAAAAAATTGAATTAAATTATCTTTTATTTTAGGAAAAAACATAATTTTCCCATTGTGTATCCAAACACCATGAAATAAAACCCTTTCACTCCTTTGTGCACAAAAGATATTGGATTTCAAAGTTTTTATAAATTTAAAAAAACTTTTAAATTATTTTTACTTTTATTTTGGATGTGGTAACAACACAAGGCACACTAGTCTATACCTTAAATTTGTTTGTTTGATATTTTGAGATCTAAGAAACCATGAGTCCTTGAAGTTGCATTCTTAATATCATTGGGAAGCTTTCTTATAAACTTCATAAAAAAATTAATCAAAAACATTGGAATTATATTTAAATTAAAAAATTAAATTAATTTATCTTTTATTTTGGAAAAAACATTAGTTTCACATTGCATGTCCAAAAGCCACAAAAGTGATGAAACAAAGCCCTTGCACTCTTTTGTGCATAAAGCATTGTATGTGTATCAAGAATATAATCTCTCATATAACAATCAAAAGGTCTTGCACTCTGTTTTGATCTACAAAGTGAAGATTATTGAATTTTTAAGAATTTGTGAATTTGAATATTAAAAAAATACATTTACTTTAATTTTGACTATGACAATGGCACAAGGTATACTAGTATACATTTTTTAGAATTTTGCTATTACTTGCAATTTTGCACTACCAATGACATGTTACTAAAGGTTTTGGCATTTGTTTCCAACTCGGGAGTAATTAGCAGCAATAATTTTTTCATGGATATTGGACTTTGGAAAATGATGTGAACCTTCTATTGTTCATGCACCCTCATCATGGAGACCCCAAAAGAATGGTTATGATTCTACATTTATCAATATGGAAATCCAAATATGTGGATCTTATAGTTGCAAAGTGGACAATATAATTATTCCACTTATTTTTTTAAGTCTCATTAGTTGTGTCAAAAATCATTTAACTTTCTCCATTTTTATTTTTTTCCATTTCAAATTTTTCTAGCCTTTGTTTCAAAAGCTAATTGCCCAACTAATTGATCCCCCAAAGTTTCCATTGGTTCTTTATAAAGCTTTTCAACTCCCTCAATTGAAAAATATTTAATTCTTTGTAGGCTTCAATTTTTGTTGTATGACCTTGAAATTCTATTATTTTTGTCCTAGCTTCATTTCACTATTTTTAACTTGGCTTCAAAATTTTGTTATTTTTATTATAGTTTCATTCCAATATTATTTTCTAACTTCAATTTTAGTCATGGCTTCAAATCAAAACCTTATGATTACAAAGTAGATCCTATCTATAGCTTAACCTTTAAACATCTCGATGTTTTTTTTATAATTTTGGCACATTTTTGCTTGAATTTTCGTACATAAATACTCCTCCCATCCCAATATGATTTTTTTGTTGACCTTAATTTTTTATCCCAAAATGATCTTCTTGTTGCACTTTGTGACTTGCAAATTGGTCTAATTTGGATTTGGATTGCTATTTGGGACCAACAAAACAACTCCAACTAGTAATTCTCCTTCCATCCATGCAATCATCAATCAAAAAACAAATGAAATGACTTGAAGGGATCAATCAACATTGTTCATTCTTATTTTTTGCATCTCTTTAAATATTGTTCAAGTAAAGGGGATGAAGCTCTTGGAAACATAACAAAGGGCCACATGTGGTTTGAAGCATATATTAAATGCCTACAAAATAACACCTTAAAATCAATAATTAATTGACCACTAGTACTCCTTGAAAATATCCCAAAGAATCTACTTTTTAATATTTTAAAACTACAATTTGAAAAAGGCTTCGTCAATACTCAAAGTTTTTACACTGAATAGGGTTTTTAAGGGGACCAAATTCGAATTAATTGACATTGCACACTATACAGATATCTTCCTTTGTTGTACATCAATAGTTATTGAAGTACCCAAGGATTCTACATCGTGTTTCAAACATCTACAGTTTTCAATAATAAGTCCCATTAATTTTTTGGTCCCATTAATACATCTAGTGTAGAATGCTAGGAGTGTACCAAACTTTACTTATAGCGCAAAATTGGTTTTAAAAATTGTTATTTTAGCCTTCGTTTAGAACATTTTGTCCAACACGAAGATCATTTTGGGACGGAGGTAGTATCATTTACAACAATTTCATGATATTGTTTTTAAAAGAAAGATTGTCTTTCCAACATTCAAGTATTACATTGGATTGAATGAGAAGTTAGTTGGACTAAACAATTGTAAGTCCTTTGTTCATTGTCCAAAGTCCATACCTTAAATTTGGTTGTTTTGTTTTGTTTGTTTGTTATATTGAGATCTCTTGAACCGTGTGTCCCCCACTCACGTTTTGGGTACTGTTGGAAAGTTCTCGGCAAGGAAGGGTGCACAGGCTTTGTTTTGTGGTGTTTAAACCTACGGTGAGAAAATTATTGGGTTTTGAAGTTTTAGAAAATTACTTTTACTTTTGTTTTGACTGTGAATTAAGGTAGGTGGTTTGTTTATTGTAAGATATAAGAAACTATGAGGCGTCCGACGACGTTCTTGGGATTCAGTTGGGAAGACGTCCGTCCATCCGTCGACGGAAACGAAGAATGTGGGGTGGTTGCCAAGAGGCACCCTATCTCCTGTCACCTTCCTCCGCCGTTGCTTGCCATCACTCTTCCCCTTCCTCTTCCAGAATTCAAGCCGAATTCAGCCCAAGCGGCAGAATTCAGTCGCCACTCTACTGTCTAATTTCCCCATCGCAAGGACGAATTCGACGCACTAATTCACAATTTTCGCAGCAATGGCGTGCATCAGCTCATTCAATCATGCTGCTGCAGCCATGGCCATCGTAAGACCACTCCCAGTCCGCTACTACTCTCCTGCAACACTCTAACGAATGAGTATTTCTTACTTAGCATTCAAATTCAAGATGCATCCAAATCTTGGAAATGCAAAAATGTAATCGTCTTTGTTTGAAATCTTGTCGATCCGTTTTAGTTTTGTGCATTCAATTGTAGTTGGGGAATCATGGAGAGTTTTGAATTTTTGGGTTTGAGTTTCGTGTGCAGACTTCAATGGACACTGTGCGCACGCCGTTGTACTCCTCCACGTTCCTGGCGGGCTCCCCTTCGCTGTTCTCTTCTCACCGCCAGCTGCGTCGTTCGTCAGGCAAGTAACCCTGATCTATTCAAAGCAGAGCATTCTAATTGTAGAATCTCATTGATCGTAGCTTTCCAACAAGATATCACTCGCATGATTTGACCGAGAATTGAGCGAAAATTTCCAAAGACTAGATCCGTTTGTTGGTTGCTTTGCAGTGATCTCAATGCTTTGTTATGCGAGGTATTGCATTATTATAGATTTCATTACAAACGAATATTGAGTAGCATTCCATCGAGATATTACTCAAAACATTCGATTGAGAATTAAGTTTCAAATTTTGAGTGCAACCATGGATTACGTCTGTGGTTACCAGGCTTTTTAGAAATCCATTTTCTGGTCCAATGCAAAGTGACCTAAAATTGTATCCAAGAATTAGGGCAAGAATTCGAGGTGGGATATGGAATAAGGAATGGGAATGCAGGGAATGGTGGGACTGTGCAGAGAAAGCAGGTTTTGTGCACTTGCAAAAGGCCGGCCTTCCTTCACCATGCTGTGCTCTGGTTCTCAAGGAACGGTAAGCAGTTTATGCCATTAGTTTCCTGAAACTTCAGTATCATGTAACTACATTTTCTAAATCTTTTTTTTTCCCTTTGATTCCATTCCGATCTTCACTTCAATCAGGAATCTGAGATAGAATTAAACGAATATTATATATTTAGATATTATTAACAGTCTCCCTTCTCGTTCATGTTGTACTTTCTCATGGACTTTTTGTTGCAAACCCTAAGAAATAAGTGTGGTGGTGAAGGTGTGCGGGAGCTGCCACGCAAGGGACGGGCAGGGTGAACATGGAGGACACGTTCACCATTGAAGTGGACTCTACGGGGAAGGAGCCTGCTTTCTTCGGAGTTTATGATGGACACGGAGGAAGCGCCGTCGCAGAGTATATCATTCTAACCCTCGGGACTTTTAAGAAAATAAAATTTCTTGACCAAATCAATTTTTAGTCATATGTGAATTTTTTCTAGTTTACAAGAAACTGACTCTTGCCTTTTTTGGTTTCAGGATGTTGAAATCAAGGGTGTGGCCAATCTATAAGAAGAAGTTGTCTGGTTAGTTTTCAGATGAGTGTACACTCTGAGTTTTTGGCTTTTAATATCTCTCTTCATGTAGCCGTCTGTTGTTGTTCTGAAGTGAAGTGGCTATGGTTGCAGATCCTGATGTTGTGCGTGCAACGCGAGCAGCTTACCTGGAGATTGACCAGCTCACTCTGGTATATAAATCAGCTCTTAATTAAGTTGCTTGCAATGGTCAATTCGGGCTTTAAACTAAGTTTGAAGAACTCCAAATATTCTACTAAGACTTGCTTAACCCGTCATCGTCGTGCTTCTTTCTTTTTCCCTATTTGTCTTATATGTTCAGTGAATGTATTTTTGGAATTTATAAAGTATAAAATTTAAAGTTCTTGTCAATTGACTTAATTATTGAATTTTGTCATTGTATCAAAGCATGAAATGAAAATTTGAAGTTCGAGGTTATTTTTAGTTTTTCCTTGATTTCGAATGACAAGAAATTCTGAATAATATATACGGAATCATGCATTTAACACGCTTAAAATGAAAGACCATCCTATTTGAACAAAACCTCATAGTTGTATGAAGTATCAGAATCAGTGGACCTTCAAATGATCATAACTCATATTTTGATCCATTTTTGTGATTGGACAACTCCCGTAGAAGAGTTACAAAATCTTGATCGGCTCTATGAAATGACTGAATTGTTTATATGTGACACTAAATTTGAGTTTTATGACCTTAGAAGCGTTACGAGGTCTTTATTTCATTGAAGGGTTACGATCATTTCGAACAGTGATATTTGCAATTGACCAGTTCTAAATGTGTATGTGACCTGAAAGAATAGGCACCGCCAAAGGGCTTCTTTGGAGCACTGCGTGAGCGGGGATTGGGAGGATCAAAATGTGGTGCAACAGCAGCAACAACCGTCCT
This sequence comes from Climacium dendroides, assembly GCA_950106755.1. Taxonomy (NCBI): domain Eukaryota; kingdom Viridiplantae; phylum Streptophyta; class Bryopsida; order Hypnales; family Climaciaceae; genus Climacium; species Climacium dendroides. Next base: position 39,962,880 of record OX467084.1, read on the forward strand.
TATTCCCAAACCAGGTTCGCCTGACAGATATCCAGTGTTTGAATTTTAGAATGCTGTTTCAAGGGACGCAATGTGAAGCTTACTTTGGGTTGCATTAGATGGCAGCAAGGTGCTTGTGGCGGCTAACGTGGGGGATGCCCGAGTTGTTCTGGTTCGTGGAGGTCAGGCGATTCAGTTGACAGTTGATCATAAGGTAAGCTACACTGGTTTCTCCTATTAGTGAAGGCGCAAAATTAGTGTCACCTACAAATCTAGTGTCACTACAATTTTATTTCATTTTGGAAATCAGCACAATAGAGTAATTATTTTAGCCTGCACTAATTTAAAATAGTTGTTTTGGTAAATTAGTATCACTCACTCGAATAGGATTAATCGGTGTACTCAATTTATGTTTCTACTGAACACCTAATTCAGCAGTCACAATATCCTAGGGCAGTGATGACTGCCCACCCTTTTCACTGGAGCTTCGTTATGCTTGGCAGTAACTATCCTCAACTATTGTAGCTGGTTAGTGTAAACCTTTCATTCTTGAACTCAAGATGTGAAAGGATTTCTACCAAAGAAAGAAAATGTTAGAGAATTGGAGCATCTTGAATACTCTGATTCTTCATTGAATTAGCAGTGGGGATCAAGGGGTTTGCAATTCCCTTTTAAGAATGTTATGGTGACTCCGCCGCGCCATGCAAACCAGGTTCATGTATTCTGTAGTCCATAAAAGCTGAATTATGTTGTTGCACGTACTCTTGCAGCCAGATGTAAAGGAGGAGAGGCAGCGCATTGAGGCGAAGAATCCAACTCCGAAGAAGCCCCTTGTGAGCCCACGCTCAGATCCTTGTTTCAGTGGATTATATTTTTGAAAATACAGTTTTGAATTATCACTATTGGCAGAAAATAATACGTTCCCGTAATGTCTCCCCTCGCTTTGTCTTTGCATTTGTGGCAGGTTGTGAACGTGGGAGGGACGTGGCGAGTTGGAGGCCTGCTGGCTCTATCTCGTGCATTTGGAGACGTTTATCTGAAAGAGTAGGTTCCTCTGTCTAAACCACGCATTTGAAAGTTTCGTAAAATTGTTGTTTTTCGAATTCTAACGAATATTCTCTTTTGTTAGTTGGTCAGATAGTAGACAAGACGGAGCAAGTGGAGGATTTGGGCTCACAGCCGAACCGCACGTGTCTGTGGAGTCATTAACTCCAGGTATTGGACCTCATCTCATCTTAGATTCGGAAATTGATGGATTTGGTAAGGATGGCTTTCAACGGTGTTTTGTATCCATGAACTGAATGGATTATCCATATGGATAAGTTCATATGAATATGCTATAAATTGTTAAAGTTTGAAGTATTAGGTCCATATCACAGCCCTTGCCTACCCTTGAACCATTAGCATTGATATATCTCACAAAAGCATCTTTGACTGTGATTGAACCAAGCTAGAAGTATCTCATTTCTTACAAACCACATGTCTGGGTGTCAGTTGTCTGGATGACTTTTTATCCATTAGAAAGGTACCCCACGCAAATGGATTTTCGACGTTATGCACAGTGTCATTTATGCTGAATTTTGTTGCCCTACGGTTTGTTGTGTGAGCAGAGGATCAGATGATTATTTTGGGAACTGATGGGCTTTGGGAGTTGGGAAACCAAGAAGTGGTGGACATGTGCCTCTCTGCAGGGTAACCCTTTTTAACTCAAGTTTGATGTATGTATTAAGCTTAATCCAATAGGAATATACAGAGGCTTTGTGGTACCTCTTGGTGGTTGTGATTTTCTGACAATTTCTTCTTTCAATGTCCAGGGAGAGTGCTTCCCCAGAGGAGACTTTGAAGAAGATATTCAAAGTTGCCCAAGAAAGGGGAGTTACAGACGACTTAGCTGGGATTATTATTAAGCTCTGAATTGACAGAAGACTTTCACACTAAGTCTTTAAATGTTGCAGTTAGGTTCGAATCAGCCCAACTTCAGCCAAAAGGATCAAGAGGGATAAGTGCACTGCAGCACTTGTAGTACCTTATGTGGAATTGGATTGGGGTAATTGTGTTCTGCATTTTCTGCCGAATGTATTTGTTGTGGAATTGCAAGATGTATATTGTAACTAGGGATGGTAGATCGTGCTGTTTGTCATACTTGGCATTGTCCTCTTTCATGATTTTAAGGCAATTGGCACAATAGTAGATTGTGCTTCTGTTTGTAACCCCTGAAGGGCTGAGGGTGTTTTGGAAGAGGATAAACTAATGTGAGTTAACCTGTAAACGACAAGGTGTGTTTTGGAAGAGGAAAAGTTCAAAACTGCCAATTTTTTATGCATTGTCCAAAATCAAAAATTAAAACTATTTTTTTGAAATCCAATCATACAAAAGTGTATTAATAAACAAGGCAATGTGTGGAAAAAGTTTTAGACCATTTGACTTTGTGGATTGAAAGATTCTAATGATTGAAGTGAGAAAATGGAAAGATTCTAATGATTGAAGTGAGAAAATGGAAAGATTCTAATGATTGAAGTGAGAAAATGAAAAGATTCTAATGATTGAAGTGAGAAAATAGAAAGATTCTAATGATTGGAGTGAGAAAATGGAAAGATTCTAATGATTGAAGTGAGAAAATAGAAAGATCCTTATGATTGAAGTGAAAAAAAAAGTTTTCAATCTTGCAAAGTAAGGTCAATGGACTTCTATACAAAAATGAGGATTTTCACCATTCATATGTATATGATGTTAGGTTCACTCATGCAAAATTTTAAATGCAATTGAGATGTATAATTTACTCTAAATCACCTTTGCAATGTAAGGAGGTTGAGATGTCTAACTTACTCTAAATTCCCCTTGCAATGAAAAGAGGTTAGTTAAACTGGCAATACATTAGTCATTTTTCAATGATTTCTTGTATAATGAGGAAATTTTTTGTTTGAAATCCACAAATGGTGATACACTAACAATTTTTTTGATGATTTCTTGTGCAATGAGGAAATTTTTTGTTTGAAATCCAAAATGGTATAAGATTAGAGACAAACATTTGGAATGAGTGGAAAATTTTTCAAGAACTTTGACTTTACAAATTTCAAGATAATAGGACTTAAAGTTAAAAGAAAATGGGTTTTTTCAAAACCGCCCCAACATATGTAACAAAGTTCAACTTGTCTTAGAATATGGTTTGAGAATTGAATTTGTTTATTTTTTTAGAAAATTGTATGTCATATTTTATTAGTTACATATACACCAAATTTCAAACCTAGATAGGTTTGAAGGATATTGTAGAAGAAGGATTAGTTGATTGTTATAACACTATGCTTGTGACAAAGGCAAAGAGTCCTTCCTTGCAGGTTTTGTTGTGTGATTTTGCATCAATAACTAGTGTTAGTACATGATATGCCACAACCATTAATATGCCATTTGTAATTGCTATAGATGTGATGGTTAAGCCCTTCTTAACCCCTAAAGGATTTTGACAATGTTTTCATCAAAACCACTCCAAAAATACCATTTCTAATACAAGTACCAAATTTTAGAAAAAAAAAACAATTTTGGTCACATGTAACAGTAGGATCTTGTAGTATGCTAGTTTGAAAAGATGTGGAAAAAATTTCAGAAATTTCCACCGTGTAGATTGCAAGATATTAGCGTTTGAAGTGACAAAAATCCTTTTTTTTCCCCTGCCAAAAACCAGGTATCTACACTTCACGAGGTCACTTTTGTATGAAAAAATGTCCAAAATTGGTGGTGCTTTTTTAAATTCATTCTTCAAGGCAAGTTGGCTACATGCTTGAAATTTTTTGGATCATTTGGAATTGTACAACATATAGGAAAAAAACAATATGTACTAAGAAATCAAGAATGATTCAAAATACTAAATTATTAAGAATTCATTCATGGAATTGAAAAATGCCAATTATAATGGTTGTAATGTTGTATTAAACAATCTACAACCAATTTTTTTTTTAAAATTGAGTTCAATAAAGGACTTCAAAGTTTGTTTTAGAATAGAGATTTCATAATGGCTACCCGCAAACTACCCACAACTTAAAATCCTCATAACTTTCATCTCATTAATCAAAATGGAATGATTCAAAGCTTTCCACCTACATATAAATATAGAGAACCAATTTCAAAAAATTTATATCTTAAAAAAAGTGATTTTTTCAGATTTGCCCGAATTGCCTGGCCTTGCAAAAACCTACATATCATGCAATAACTTTTTTAACCATGTAGTCAAAAGTTATGGAAATTATTGGGCCTTAAAGCTACTCCTCAACCACATGTTGTGTGAAAATTTCAAAGAAAAAAACAAAAATTCCATTCATAGGGAGCTGCCCAAAATATCTATAATGCCAAAAAATGTTGTTTGGGGCTTTAGGGATTAAGTCTCTTTTTATATCCATTTTTAAATTCTTTAAATATGTCAAATTATGTACAACATTGAAATTTAACATCTTGTCTATTATTATTTTTTTGTTTTAAAAAAAAGTTGGTACACAAAAATAGAAATATTGACAGACAAATTTTAAAAGTAAAAATAAAAATAAAAGTATTAGCTTGATGTTGTGGAAGGAAAAGTATTCTATAGTCCAATGGCCCAATGATTCTTCTCAACCAAAAATCAAATTAAAGTAAAAGTATCGACATAATTTTGCAACAAATAAAGTGATCTAGATAGATCATCAACTTATGTGTCCAATGGTCCAATGGCATTGATGGTTTTTGCAATCAATTTTCTAATTTTTGTTCAATTTTCCAATTTGTAGTAAGATTAAGAAAATTTGAAATTTGATATCTGTTGCCTTATATTTTGAAACTTAGCTCAAATTGCTTTGGGCTCACATTGTCTTTGAGGTCTTTCCGCCAACACCAAGCCCTTCTTCACTAGCTTGATTCCAACATACATCACAAAAAATACAAATAAAACAAAACAAACGTCTATCTTAATGTATACTATTATTGTTTTGTCTACATGTTTTTAAAGAATTTCAATGCAATAAATTCTATATATTAGTACCAATAACTTGGAGTACTAAGGTGCTACCAAAATCTTAATACAGGGAGATGACAATTCAATGTGACTAGAGTATAACAATCATGTAGTTTAGTCTTTTACAAAGACTATATGTTAAATCAAAAATTTTAAATACAATCTAGAATAAGAATTGAGAGGAGAGCCAAATGATGGGGGACATTTCACTGTGATTTAATTAAAGGATAATTCTATTCTATTGATTATATGTAATACAATTGATCATGGGAGTGGTTTCTAATTGTGTGCTAGCCAACCATATTATTTGAGGTTATTGTAAAATTACCTTACAACTCAATAAATAAATTATTTCCATTATTATAAATAAGCTAAACATAAAAATCATTAAATCATCCTATAATACAAATTTGGATACCATATGCATTACTTATTAATTACTAAAGTTTGAAATAGTAGGGCCCCAATCATAAGCCCCAATTAAACTTGAACTATGGATATTGCATTTAGAATGCATCTCATAGAAGCATCTTCAATTGTAACAAAATTAAAGAAATACTAATGAAGTTGCAAAAGCCATGTTGGTTTGACACTATGCATACTATTTGGAGCCAAATATTAATATTTATCCTTGATAATAAGATTCAAGGGATGTTGAAAATGGAAACATTCCACAATGTGATTTTTTCACAAAAAATCTTTTCTTTAAAAATTTGACATCTATTTTTAGAAATAAAATGTTGTTGAACTTGACCACCAAATATTATATTGTATGATATGCAAAATCTTCTCAACGTATGGATTTTTGGGCAATTTTGAAGCACTTGAATCTACTTCACAATTTGCCTTTCTTTCTAGAGTTTTTCATGGATCTTAATAGAATTCATTAGTTGGGGACTAAACATTTCCTACCCTATGTTTTCACTCTTCTAAGCTTTGATGCAATTCAAAAATTGTCATAACTAATTGTATAATAAGATTTTTGCAACAAATTTTGGATATATTGAGGCACAAGTATTACACTGATATAAAATAATTTTCCAAAATATTTAAATAAAATGTAGACATTTAAAAGTTTTAACTCAAATTTATCTGTGAAAAAAACTTTTAATACAAGTAACTTTTCTACAAGTTTTTGGAGATCTCTTGAGTATATCATAAAAAATATAAATATTTGGGATAGTATTTCAATTTGTAATATTTTACTCAATTTTTATTTTAAATTCATGAATTCTTTACTACAAATTTTCAAAAGAATTTCCATTCTCCTTACTAAAGAAATATGAAGACTTTGTACTTCTATTAAGAGATTAATTTTACAAATAAATTTGAATTAAAATTTAAAAATGTCTAATTTTATTTGAAATTTTTGAAAAATCATTTTATACAAGTGTATTTCTTGTACTTAAACATGCCTAATTTAAAAAATTTAATTCCTCAATTAGTTATTACAATTTTGTAAATGTACATTTTGAGAACCATTGTTAAGATAAACTAGCCTATCAATCTATGACCCAATCTATGACAAGCAAAATGACTCGCTTGCCTTGTTGGCATTGTTGAAATTTTTAGAAATTCTTTCTACATAAAAACAAATGTGAGAAGTAGAGAGAGTATTTGAAATTTTATTTTATTTTATTAACAAAGTATAAATTTATTATGAATTTTTGAAATATAATGCCCAATTGACTCAAAAGAGTCTCTCCAAACCAACAAAAGTGTATCCATAATGTTCATCTTACTCATCTAAAGCACTAAAAATATTTCCTAACATGGCCACAACAAGAAGGCCTAAAAAGCCACTTCCTATAATGAAGTTCATATAATGATCACTAATTACTCCATCACCATCATCCAAGACATTGATTGTAGTCACCAACTCAACTTAATGTAGCTCAAATCTCATTTAAAAAAAAAGTTTGTCATGAGTTTATGTAAGACTATAATGGGTCATTCCCTAAGTGTATGTGATGGATCTTTTACTTGTTAGAGAATCCCTAATCCATCCAAAATTTGTCCCTCCCGATAATCTTTTAACTTTTGGTTAGTTTATAATTAGAACTTGATTTTTTTTATCAATGGAATTGCATGAAAAAGAACTTTTCATAGGTTAAAAAAAAAATTAATTTAGACATTGGACAATGAAAATAAATTGTTTCAAAGATAGCAAAAAGACAAAAACTATAGAAGAGTTGGAAAACTATGGTTACCAAAACATTTTGCATTCCAAATGTGGCATTATATTTCCACTCTCCAATGTCTAAATTTAATTTCTTTCAATCCTACAAAAAAATCCTTTCAAATGCACTACCATCAATTAACCCCTAAAGGTTTTTGACTATGTTTTCACCAAAAATGCTCCAAAACTACCATCTCTAGTACAAGTACCAAATTTTTGACAAAAAAAACATTTTTGACATATCTAACCATAGGATCTTATATTACTCTAGGTTGAAAAGATGTAGAAAAAATTTCAAAAATTTTCACCATGTAGATTGCAAGATATTAGCATTTGAAGTTACAAAAATCCTTTTTTAGTCCCTCCAAAAAACTAGGCAGCTACACTTCACAAGGTCTCATTTGTATGAAAAAATGTCCAAAATGGTAATTACTCTTTGTATTCATTCTTCAAGGCAAGTTGTCTACATGATTGAAAAATTTCAAATCATTTAGAATTGTACAACATATAGGAAAAAAGTGGTAAGTAGAAAATAGACAATGATTCAAAATACTAAATCGTTAATAATTTTTTTGTGGAATTGAAAAATGCCAATCTCAAAGGTTGTAATGTTGTAATAAACAATCTACACCTAATTTTTTTAATTTTTTCCAAAAATACTGAAAATTGAATTAAATAAAGGACTTCAAAGTTTATTTTAGAGTAGAGATTCCTAACTACTTTTAAACTAATTATCCCAATTAAAACTTCTCATAACTTTCATCTCATTAATCAAAATGGAATGATTCAAAGCCTTTCATGTATAAATAAATCTAGGGAACCAATTTCAAATTTTTATTTTTTGAAAAAGTGATTTATAAAGAAGTTTTTTTTTGCCCAACCTACCCATTAAATGTTGAAAACTACATACTATACAATAACTTTTTAACCATGTAGTCAAAAGTTATGAATTTTTTTGGGCCTTAAAGCTACTCCTCGGGCACATGTTGTGTGAAAATTTCAAAGAAAAAAAAAATTCCATTTGTAGTGAGCTCCCAAAAATCACTATGTTGCTAGAAAAGGTCATTTGGTCCTTTAGGGGTTAAAAAACGTTATAGTTTTAATTAAAAGCCAATCAAAAGTTGGAAGTGCATTTGGAGGGGCAAATTTTAGATTGGACTAGAGACACTCTCAGATGTTGGTTTACCTTCAAGTAAGTGAGCTTGTAAGGTACATTGCTCTAAAAGTACTTGTGTTCTAAAAGTGGCAAAATGCCCTTTTAACATAGAAATACATTTTCCTTTCTTCAACGTACCAATAGTGCACATTTCAAGTGGTGGTCGATTCTCATCACTGATCACTGTGTTTCAACTTCAAAAATTCGTACATAATTCCATAGAGGTCCAAAAAATATGAAACAACTTGTGTTCCATGCCAATTCCATTTTTCAAGTCTTCTACCAAAATTGACTGAAAATTATTTGTAAGGAGTTCAACTTCCCCCAAATGCTACCGATTGTAAAAGCGCCCTCTAACATAGAGGTACATTTTTCTTTCTTCAATGTACCAACAATACACATCCCAGGAGGTGGTCGATTCTCTTCAATGGTGACCATTGTCTTTCAACTTCAAAAATCCATAACATCCCAGGAGGTGGTCGATTCTCTTCAATGGTGACCATTGTCTTTCAACTTCAAAAATCCATAACTAATTCCACAAAGGTTAGGGTGACGACTTGGGTGAAAATTGTTTCTGAGGAGTTTACCTTCCCCCAAATGCAATCTCTAACATAGAGATGCATGTTTCTTTCTTCCATGTACCAATAGTACACATTCCAAGAGGTGATTGCTTCTCACTAGTGACCATTGTGTTTCAACTTCAAAAATCCATACCTAACTCCACAAAGGTCTAAAAAACATGAAACCACTTGCGTTCGATGCCAATTCCATTTCTCATTTCATCTTCCAAAATTGACTGAATATTGTTTGTAAGGAGTTTAGCTTCCCCCAATGCCATCAACTCTTAAAAAAATCACTTTAAGAGTAGAGCACCTTACTTACAAAAATTCATAACTAATTCCACAAAGGTCCAAAAAACATGAAACCACTTGCATTCCATGCCAATTCCATTTCCTCATCTCTTCTACCAAAATTGACTGAAAATTGTTTGTAAGGAGTTTAGCTTCCCCCAATGCAATCAGCTCTGAAGAAAGTCGCTTGAAGAGTAGAGTACCTTACGTACAAAAATCCGTACCATGCCAATTCCATTTCCTCATCTCTTCTACCAGAAGATTGTTTCTGAGGAGTTTAGCTTCCCCCAATGCAATCAGCTCTGAAGAAAGTGGCTTGAAGCGTAGAGTACCTTACTTACAAAAATCCGTAACCATGCCAATTCCATTTCCTCATCTCTTCTACCAAAATTGGCTGAAGATTGTTTTCTGAGGAGTTTAGCTTCCCCCGATGCAATCAGCTCTGAAGAAAGTGGCTTCACAAGCAGAGTACCTTACTTACAAAACCCCGTCACTATGCCAATTCCATTTCCTCATTTCTTCTCCCCAAAATTGGCTGAAGATTGTTTTCTGAGGAGTTTCAGCTTCCCCCCAATGCCATGCCATCAGCTCTGGAAAAAGTGGCTTTGCGAGCAGAGTACCTTCCTTACAAATCATGTAAGTTATGACAAATAGACAAGCACGTTCCAGACAGACACTCAGGCAAAGAAGGGAAGGCAGGGTCAACTCCAATGGAGACTGAGACTCGAACTAGACTAGACTACTGTGAACTGATAAGCCCCGCCCCGCCCCGCCCGCCCATCCAAGCCTCGCCTCGCCTCGCCTCGCCTCGTCTGCAAGAATCCTGTCAGAATTCATATCCAGAAAACCCACCAGACAGTCCAGTCCAGCAGTCCAGACAGTCTAGACAGTCCAGACAGTCCAGCACCTGCAAGTCGCAACTTGCCACAAGGTGTCAGAATTCGTACCAAACACGTGCAACTGGCCTTCAACCCTAAAAACGCTGCGAGCTCAGCGCAACCCTCAACGCTTCCACGGCAGACTCAGACTCAGCAGATTGGGTCAGCCAGTGGAGGCTTGTCGTGCCCACTCCTCTTGTGCGCCAACAGCACTGATCCCAAAACTAGTTCATGAAATGTAGTGCAATATGCTACCTAGTTCATGAAATGTAGTGCAATATGCTACCTAGTTCATGAAATGTAGTGCAGTATGCTACCTAGTTCATGAAATGTAGTGCAGTATGCTACCTAGTTCATGAAATGTAGTGCAGTATGCTACCTAGTTCATGAAATGTAGTGCAGTATGCTACCTAGTTCATGAAATGTAGTGCAATATGCTACCTATGGGATGGCGACCCATTTCCAACCATTTAAGCAGTTACGCAGATTTAGAGTGCAGATTTTTTGTGTGCGGAATTTTTCCCATGTACAGAAATTATAGAGGTTGGAAGGATTGCATATTTTTCCAGAATTTTATTATACGAAATGTATTTACTATGAATTTTTTAATAGAAGATTCGCTACAACCTATAATGATTACATAGACCTTTCTATTTTCTAACCATAGGCTAATTGCAAAATCGACTTAGGACTAGTTGCAATATTGACAGAATTGTAGCCAATCATAATGCGCCACAACTACTCCTTGAATTACACCACAACTCACAGAAATAGGGTAGTCTATAAGTTGGAAATGATGGTGGTGGTGGTCAAAAATGGGTTGGCTACTCTAATGTATGGAATTTAGTATAGGATGCAACCTTCAAACCAGCCTGGAACAGTCCTTCAACGTAACTCAAAATCATTTAAGGTAAAAGAACCTGTTTTGGACAGGCCTCTCATGATGGTTGCGTAGGCTAACCTATTGTGGATAGGACTTGAATGCATTGGTTATTGAGAAAGATTCTCTATTTGTACCTTCTCACCCATTCATCTCTCTTCTTTCTTGGCTTAGGGAAACGTGCCAAAGGTAACCAGAATAGGTGAGTCTATGAAACCAGAATGGGTCCAAATGTAAAATTCTCTTTTATTATATTCAATAAAATATTCATTCTAAGAAGAATTTTTTTGTTTTTTTTGGCATTCTTAGGCAACCTTATTTTTGCACACCTTGAATCAATTCCTCCATGACTTTCCCAAATCATATACACTCAAATGCTTAAGTTATCCAAAATAGGCACTTCCACCTTAATGCTATGGTGTTCAGAGATTCCATACCTACCCGCAAACTAAAACTCCTCATGACTTTCATCTCATTAATCAAAATGGAATGATTCAAAAGCTTTACATAAAATCATTCCATTTTGGAAATGTATATCTAAATCTAGATAACCAACATCAAATTTTTATTTCTTAAAAAAGTGATTTAAAAAAAAAGTTTTTTGGGCTACCCAAGTTACCCAACAAATGTTGAAAATTACATATCGTGTAATAACTTTTTAACCATGTAATCAAAAATAATGAAAATTGTTGCTCCTTAAAGCTACTCCTTGGGCACATGTTGTGTGAATTTAAAAAATATCTCCAAATTGGGAATAAGTGCAGTGCTAGCTAAATTATTTAATAATAAAAATAATAAATAAATAAATAATAATTTTGAATAAATAATAATAAAATAATCACAATTAGATGTGACAGTAGTAGTGCTACATTAAACTATCAAAGTTTTAGGGAATAAAAAATTACATAGAAGGATATTAAAGATGATAGAGTCTACCAATCAAATTCATCCAATGAATGTGAGGTGTACTACATGTTTAAAAAATCATTTTTCTATAAGAACATACTTTATTTCCAAACCTTCATTGACTTAGAAGCAGAGAAGATGCTTCTTTCTTCTCCTTGGATCTACTACACAAATCCAAATGTAATATTTTTTTGATATAAAATATAATATAAAATCATTAATATTTATTTAGTAATTGAATTAACTTCAATTATTACTTGTGCATGTCAAAGATCTCATCTTAGGAAAGATGCATCAAGGACAAGGAATGTGCATCCCAAATCACCACTTCGAATGAATACACTCTCCACACTTTGGGAGGTGATCATAGATGCTTATACCTTCATGTACATGATATCTAGTCCATGTGGCTTCCCTAGTAGAACTACCTTATTTCTATTGAAAACAACCCTTGGCAAGCTCTTCATATAAATGTCTTTGAGTTGAGATTATTGATTTTTTATATTTTTTAGAAAATAAAAAAAATCTAATCTAATCTAAAGTACTATGAAGACAACATATGTTTCAAATTATTTGCATCAATGCCTAATTGTTGGACATTTGAATCTACACTAAATAGTGAAATTAGGTTGCCCCACACTAAATTCTCCACATTCTACACTATACAAATATGTAAAAAGATGCAGTAACTTAGGCACCATGTGTGTTCCATCCGTTGGTGCATTGGTCCATGGCTCGGGTATAGAGATTGGCAGATGTTGCCATCTGCACATGCAATGAGTCATAAGGTAACTTGCCAGGGTAAGGCAACCTAATTGAAGAGGCAACCCAATTTCACTATTTAGTGTAGGTATCAAAGCATTTAAAGTCTTAAAATTTATCATTGTACTTAGTGATTAGTTTCAACATTTTCTTCTAAATAATTTATTAAAGTTGGCAAATGTTATTCAATGTATGCCTAAAAATAAAAATATAATTAAAAAAAATTAATATCCCTCAAATCCAGACATCTATTAAAATTTTAATTTTTTTTCCTAATTTCCCCAATATTTAGGCACTTAGTTTTTGTTGCCTCTTATCATACGAGTAGAGCCTCATGTTAGGAAGAACCAATTTTTTTTTAAGGGAAATTTATATGTGATTCTTGTACTAGTAAAAAATGAGATCCTAAACTTCAAATTCTAAAAAGTAAACAAAATTTGGTTTTACATAAGCTTATAGCATGGCCAACAAAATTAGCAAAAATGTTCAAGAGGTGCACATTGAAAGTATAAAATGATCACAACATGTACATTGAAAGCCACATTAACCACCTACATCGATTTCATAAGCAGCCTATGGTTGGGAATTGGTTTGTATACATATCGAGAATGGAACAAACTGAATCTTCACAAAAAAAATTCATAATAATTTAGTTTTTGAAGGAAAAAATGTCAAAAAATTATGAATCCTTCTTAAATCTATTTCTCTACATCGGGAATTTTTTTCCTCCACCTTTCCCCATACCACAGATAGGCTGAATTGCTCGAGTGGTTGGAAATAGGTCGTCATCAGTGCATGACTTTTTGTTCGACCCTGCAAGTTTTTCTTCTTCTAATGCTAAAATGCTGGAATTTGATTCTGCCGACGACCTAGATTGAACAATAAGAAAACGCATTTCTGGTCCCACATTTCATCAGTATACCATGAATTCAGCTCACTGTTGAGCACTCAGCAACTCCCAAAGTGGCTGTGACAAAATCTTTCATATGGATAGTCTTTTATATGTATAGTCTGCTGGCTCATACATGCTGATCAGTGATCACCCCTATTATCTTACATTACCTACTCTATTATATATTAAGATAGCTGCTCCGTTCCGAACTGGCTCCGGCCTGGCTTGTCCGTCTCTGTAACTACCTTATCTCCTCTTGCAAGGTTGGCTCCTCGAGGTGAGTTGGCTACAGCGATGCCATCAAAAATCCAGAGCTCTCTACATCCCAATCCATGGGCCACGTGAAAAACATCCTCAGCCTGCAAAACCAGTGCAATTTACAGTTTGAATAGGAAGAAATGTGTCAAGACTTGAAGAAATTGAAGTGTGATTTAGGTGTACCCCAGAATTGTCGTGAAAAAAGACTCAACACTACTCACTTAATTATTGCTAACAAGTCACAAGGCCCCCTGGTATCTGACAAAATGGATGGGGGACTGATTTACAAACTTCTACCTCAGTTGTTTCCATCAAGACATAGAACAAAATCCGGTGTGTAATTATGACCTTTTGATACATGAAAGTGCAAAAAGTCTTGCACCTAGGGCCGCTGTAACAGTAACCCTAAATTCACAAAACATTATTGCAGCTCTTCGGAAACCCCTTTTTCACCTCATCCTTGGAATGGAACAAGGAATTCCACGTTCCAGATGGAATTCCTTGTTTCTAGCATTAGATTCCGTTCAGCGAGCCTCAAGAATGTATTGACTTTTTTAACACTCTACACAATGGCCCTAACTGAAAGACTTTTTGACACAGTATGAAAATCAAAGAAAAAACTCAATGACCGATTTCAATAAGTACCAAAAGTCAAAAGCATAGGACTTCTACGATCACGTATATACAGTTTTGAAATTAAATAACTCAATGACTGAACTTGCAAAGTACCAATGTTCTAGCATATATAGCTTCCTCATCTCAAGTTTTTCCTAGCGCTATAGGGACGCTGCGGAGGTCCAGATGATAGCTTCACTGTTTAACAGTAGAAACAAAGAATGGTTCAATCGAAGTATTTTGGTGGCTACCTTGGTCACGGGGCCCACGTCCTTCCGGGGACAGTCAATATCATATCCCAAAAGTTGTGAATTCAACGCAATGCTAATTCATGCGGCTTTCATATGAATTTCATATTAATTAGGATTTAGAAATTCATAAAGTTGCAGTTTTTGGAATTTTTTTAATATTCAGATTTTATTCTTCTCTAAAAATAAAACTTCATATGAAACTCCACCTAGTGCGGCATTGAAGTTGAAAGTCATATGATAATGGCAAGGGGTTTCTATCCTGATGCTGACACATACAATTCGGGAACTGAATGAAAATCATGGACAAAATCTGCCAAATTTTTGCTTCTTACGCATGGTGAACTCTTCCAAAAACATAAAGACCATGCCGAAGTACGGTATACAGTCACGGTAAAGATGTCCCAATGTGGCTAAAATTTAGCAAAACTCCTGCCAAATGTGAATACCACTGCTAAACCAAATTCGAAACTCTAGCACAACCAACAGCGGGTTCAGCAACGCTAACAAGTTTTCGCTTCTAAGAAAGCATGGCAAAGTCATTACCAAAAGACACAGACCGACCATGCAGGATCATACAGTACGGACTGTGAGAACGTCCCAGCATGACTAAATTTAGCAAAACTTTTGTTAAAAAATCTAAACTCCACCAAATTTAACAGCGGGATTAGTAACGTGAGCTAATGTGTGCAATCACAGTCGAAGTAAGGAGGAGCTTACCAATCATCAGTTGGCAGCCACTTCTTCAATGCTTGAGAGACCAGGGCGCCAGGGCGCCATCGGTGCATTCCCACTACTACTACTACTTTTCGCCACAGCCTTGCTCCCGCGAGCTTGCCTCTTGCGCTTCACAGTGGAACTCGAGACTCCACTAGAACCAGATCGTCCCTCTTTGACGGCCGTCCTCGCCATGATCTTCGCGAATTGCTCCGTGGAGATCACGAACTTGGTGCTCCCCGTGCGATGCACCGCTTTTCTCGGCGGCTCGATGTGCAGCAGAGAGGAAGTGTCGGACTCGTTATCTTGGTCTGGGCGATGAGGCATGGGCAGCAGGAAGTAAACTTCCCCGGGGACTAAGAGCGTGTGCAGCGGCAGGATCTTGCCGTGTTGGAGGAGGATGATGGAGCTCGAGTGGCACACGAAGTGGTTGGGGTAGTCCAGGATGAGGTCCACCACGCGCACTCGGGAGCTCGAGAGCGTGAGCACGTTGCCGTCAGATTGGAGGACTGTGACTGGAGAACGAGCTTCCGGACCTGGACGACCGCCACACATCGCCGCATTCCCCATCGCTGTCTCTCGAGTTCTTCCAGCTCCTTTTGTTCCAACCTTCCTCGGTAAGGGTTACAAGCTCTTTCCCCTGAGCTCTGAGCTTCCAATTTTCATCAAAAACGACGGCCGCAGTCTTGAAAGCTTCTTCAGGAACCACCTCCTGCTACTGAACTCGATCAAGTCGCGCACTCCGAAATCGGTTAGAAAAGATTTCAAATCGTGTTTTCAAAAATGCATAGCCTCCATTTTCAGAGTCTTGATCTCGCCATCGGCTATATAATCCCACCTCTTAGTTACGGCTTCTCCACACAAACCCTGCGTGGTCTACCAAGCTCGCAATCCTAACAAGAAAGCTCACAACTCCCTCGAGCTTCTTCAAACAACCACAACGTACAGCTGGTGCACACCTCGGAATCGATCGATCGATCGATCGCCCTCAACTTACTCCAACTCGCCCAAACTTATATTAATTTGTACCTCGGAATCACCAAACACTTGCTAAAACTCGCTAAAACTTTCCTAAACTTCCCCGAACTTCCACCCTGAAATCAGCCAAAGCTCTTACTAAGCCAACCTTGGGATGCGTAAGTTCTTCACTTCACCTAGCTGCAGAGGCTGTCCCCCACCCCCATCGCCATCGCCATCGCCATCGCCAAACGAAATCACGAAACCAATGCACATGAGATCCCTGCAGCTACAACAGCTGCAATGATCCTGAAATGTTCTTTCATGAATGCGGTTCTCCAGGAATGTATGCCCAATGGAAGTTTGGCGAATTATGAACCTGGCGTGGGGGCAGTTGCAGGGGAAACATGCAGAGGAGAGGTGGTTGGCGGAGCAGTCGTAGCAGTGAAGGAGACGGTGCAGGTTCATCCATCCATTGAACAGAAGTCATTCATCCATAAAAATCGTGTCTGTCAGTCCACTGGTGACCGTAATTGAAGTTAGAAGCGACTTGATTTTCAATTTCCGGGAGCTACTGCACGTGGTAAGTTGGTCAAAAAATATTCCTAAAGAATTCAAGTTCAACTCAATTCTTTGAAAAATATTTATTATTGCTATTTATTATTTTTAAATTTATATTATATTATATTATATATTTTTTGCCTAGGATTAAACATGTTGTTCAGCTATGGTAACACGTAGAATTGATAGCTGAATAAGAATTTGAGCATGGGCGAAGGGAAGAGGCTCAAAAAACGTGCATGTAAGGGAAGAAAGCCCCCTATATACAAAAGGGTGAAGCCAAACACTTTTTACATTTTTGTGAGAGAAAGAGGAATGAGGAACACAAGAGTGGAAATTTGAATTTGAATTTTTTTGACTTGGAGTCAATAGTATACGATTTTTCAAAGTCAAAGGTGCTTAGGTCCCTATTAATGCTCATAGGTACAACTTTGATGAATCAAAGCATGCCTTTGAATGAAGCCAACGAGACTAAGAATGATCCACTGTATGATTCTATTTAATTCACTTCTCATAGTAAATCAAAACTTATTGCAATCCATTCATTGCACTTGTATGGAGCCTCACCAAATCAGGACTTTATTATGAGCAAAAACCACGCATGATAGTGGCCCATGTCACTTGCTCGATAACCTAAAACCATACACGTGGAATGGTAGTTTTTCACAAGACAAAGTCACTTCCATTTCTACATCCTTATACACTGTTTTTGACACTCCTGTAATATTAAAGGTTTTTTTTCCTTATTAGAAAGGGGTTCCACATTTTCTTAGAATTCACATTTTGGAACACCTCAAGAATAAACTCTAAACATTGAAGCATTAGAATTTAGTATACGTACTCAAAACTAAGTGTAGGTTCTCACAAGTAAATCATGTTGTACATTTGTGGCAATATTTTGTAGAGCTTGGCTTTAGAAATGCATCACAATTAATTACTTAGTATATCAATAATTAAAGTGATGAAGCTATTAATATCCCAAAGTATGTAGATTATGGTTGAAGTGCCATTTCAATACATTGTTGCTTAATGCAATAAACTACATCTTTTGAGCTCATTGTTATCTAAGTGTATCATGGTACATTCATCTAAATTCAACAATTATATCATCCTATTTGGATGTCATTAGTCTTGATGATTCTTACTGATTTCATTCATTCATAATTCACAAATATTTTACAAAATAGTGTAATTTCTCCCCCCCCCCCCCTCCTTCCTCCAAAGCATCATTCAACAATTACAAAAGTCTCAAGTCAAATCCTTGATGTAAAAAATATGCATCCCAAAATCACCACCTCAAATGTACAACATGCATTCATTAACACTGAAAGAGGCCAAAATTGGCCTATGGTTACAATACTAAAAAATCTACATAGTGGCACATTTTGCTTTTTTCAATGTACCAATGGAATTGGCATCTAACAATTTCAGGAGGTGGTCGCTTTCAATGACCCATGCATTCCAACTTCAAATATCCGTAACTAATTCCACAAAGGTTCAAAAAATATGAAACCACTTGCGTTCGATGCAAATTCCATTTCTTCTTCCCACAAAAAATTACTGAACATTGTTCCAAGGAGTTTAGCTTCCTCCCCAAATGCAATCCACCATGAGAAGGTCGCTTGAAGAGCAGACTAAAGGTATGTTCGCACTTGGTGTTAAAAATGTTATCACTGAAGGTCTTAGGAATGAATTTAGATCTACATTTGGACCACATTCACATTCCAAACAACACCTCTAACACCAAGTGCAAACATACCTTAAGGCCTTAATTCCAGTCTGCCCCTTTAGGAGCAAAATACCTTACTTGATGGTGGCTATGGCTTATTGCTTCATCAATGAACCCACTTTGGTTTTGGCTAGGGAGGATTGACCCATATATTACCCCCATCAAAGCCATCAAAAGGTAAATGCAAAAATTGCCCCCTATTTTGTACCTCAAAAATTTTGTATTTCTTCACATCTCCTGAATTAATTCGGGGCCTCTGGTTGCATATATGAACTGAGAATTTGCAAATTTTATCATATGCAGTAAATAAAAATTTTCAATGTTTTCTGCAGGGGTAAAAAATGGGGCAACACATGGGAAACTTTCAGTCCAATGTGACTTGTTGTTGGGAAAATTCGAAACCAAGGACCAGTCAAAGAAAAACAGGACGCACAGTCTAACTTGGGTCTGTCACAAGCCAGGCAGCCCTTGTGGACTTTTTCTTTCTTTGTTTTTTCCTTGAGAAAATGATTGTAAGGCACGAGGTCCACTGAAACTGAATTTTGGGGGAGGTGAAGCTTCTTGAAATTAATTTTTCAGTAAATTTTCCTTGAAAGATAAATGGAATTGGAATCTAACTCAAGTTGTTTCATATTTTTTGGAGCTTTGTGGAATTAGTTATGAAGTTTTGAAGGTGAAATAGCATAGGGCTCTAAAATCGCTCATCTCCTCAAATGTACATTGTTTGTACATTGCTGAAGGCTATGAAAAAGCAACATGTACAAATTTTGTACATTTGAAGAGGTGGGAGATTTTAGAGCTCGACGTGCGCTTTTAAAAACCTCCTACCTTACTCTTTGAACTATAGAGTATTTGCAAAGTTGAAAAATCTGCATAATAATATGTTAGAAAAATAATATTAAAAAAATATTCAGCATTTGATGCATTAAAAAATAAAAAATTTGGTGTTTAGACAAAGAGGTTGGCATTAATTTGTTGTTCAAAATTAAAATGCTCCTTCTTTAACCTTTAAATTAAAAGACATTGCAAGCCCCCCAAGGCATTTTGAAAGTCAAGAACTAAATTTTTAAAGTAGTTCTTGGTTTTAAATGTTTTAAAGATTAACAAAGAAAATGTAGCTCCAATAATATATTTTTTATTCCATTTTAATTTTTTTTCAAAATTGTTAAAATTATAATTTTTGTGAAACTTCAAAGATAGTATATGAAAAGCTCAAAATACACCTCTTCTGAACTTTTTCTATCAATTTCTCCTGGTTTAAGCTTGAGGAATACATCAATTACATCATGATGTTTGTCACTATTGTTTTCATTTTTCTTAAAAATTTATACTATTTTAAGCATTTTTGTAATTGCTATGATTTTTACAAAGAGATTTTTTAAATTATATAAATTTGAATTTGAATTTTTTTGATTATGAAAAAATGAGATTAAATTTTAGACATATACTACTACATGTGAAAAATATGAGATTTTTGAAATGTTTGTCTTAATGTAGAATTCTAATGAAGTTAGACCATCTGGACATGAAATGTTCTTTAAGAGTTAATGGATTACTTGAGCAAACAAATATTTCATCTTGAAGTATATTGATCTTGAGATTATTTTGAAAACCTAAGCTTATCTTCCAATTTTAAGAGCTTGTCCATTGTGAGCATTTGAAGGCCTATCATTATACATTCTAAAAGGTAAGTAGACCCCAAATTGCTATGAGCCCAATTGCATCTAGTTCACCATCCAATTTTTCCTTCTTGCATCCTAATATTGTAGTGAAATTGCACAAAGCTTGACATTGTGCCATGATAGTTTAGAATTGGGATTGAAAGGGTTGAAATTGCATTAAAAATCACAACTTGTGAATTCAATGAATTTGACCATTGCAAAAAGCTTCAATCTAGTGATGACCTTTACATCAAAATTGGTTTAGGCAAAAATTTAAATCTTATATATCTATGTCTATATCTCATTGTGTATTGATGAAAAGAGGGTACAATTGGTATAACTAATAGATACAACCAAAATCTTGAAATGAAATAAAAAATAAATCCATTATTGAATCCATAGCCAAAGTCATGGAAAAAAGCTATGGCCAAAAAATAAGTATATAGGGAAGCCACAACTTTTGCCTCGAATAATTTATGTAGCCTTTCATGTACTGTACAATTTTTTGTATACTCATTTATCTTCCATTGTTTGCATTTGTAAATATTATATAACAAAAAATTGATGAAGAGTTCTTTGAGGTTAAATATTTGAATATATTATTTGCCTACTCTTTATGTTTAAATAATTTATGAACTAGGGATCCATTACTATGTGCTATAAGTGACAACCCACTAAAGGTTTCAATTTTTTTTTGTTGGAAATATTAGGAATATGGTTCAAAGTGATGATGTTTTTGTAGTTTTTTCTTTATTTTTAAAATTTCCACATGGATATGAGAGCCTTAAAAGATTAGTTGTTGATATCAACCTCAAGGAATGGGGTGAACCTCTTGCCGTCAATGTACTTCTGCACATGTGCCGTTATTATAGAGACAACGTAAACCATTCTCATGGATTGGGCAAGATGAGGAATGTGATGTCTGTGGTGTAAGCTATTGCAAAGAACTTGCACAAGGAGTTGTTGGATTGTTGCATGATGTCAATATATTGATATGAGAGACCATCATGATTAGGCAACAAATCTTTCTATTGGTCCTCAATGCCACAAAACAACCACCTTATGTATAGCATCAATAAGTTGTAGATGGTGCATGGCCAACAAGAATCTTTCCAATCGATCCAAATGAGGGTCTAATGGATACCATAGACATTGATGAATTGTAGGCATGCACTCAAGAATGCATGGTATGTAGTATAATCTAACAAATATCAACGTGTCATAGCCTTGTCTCTATAGTTTAATGTTGTAGAATACCTTAAATGCGGTACAATTCAAGTATTGAGAAATAAGCCATCCTCAACATTAAATCTCTTTTGTCAACACCTATAGGTCCTATAGACACCGTCTATCTAATCATCTATGAGTCCTTGATGCCACGCATGACGTGGTTACATTTTAATGTGAAGACTAAAGTTGAAGATCTATTGCATACTTCCAAATGGCCCATCCAACAGTATGTCATCATCATGAAGCAATCCAACGGGCTTTGTGTAGGCTCTTTGCAATAGTATATGCGATGAACATCACATTGCACCCCATTCAAGACATCGATTATGTTGTCTCGATGTGTGGTATATGAAAGTTGTATAGTATATGAAAAGTCATATAGTATATAAAAGGTCACACAAATTATTTGATGCAACTTATGGTCATGGCTTCACTATAATTTACTACTATTTTTTTGTTATGGGTTTCATTTTATGGCTTTGGTGGTAGATTCAATTGTATCTTCACTTTGGGGGCTTTATTTTATTACTTTTGTCATTTCTATTCACACTTAGTACACCTTATATAATATTTGTCAATACAAGAATATAAATTTTAAAATACCACCTAAACCAATTCCGACCTAAAATTTGTTACTTGAATAAAATAGATACTATTTAAAAAGAGAATCCTCTTTCTTTGTAACTAGAGTTTCTTGAAGTTTTTTGGACTAGTCTATAGGATTTTATACAATTTTCACTATAAGGCATTTTGTTCAATAGCTGTATTTTGGTGCCTAGCTCAAGATCTATAATTTCTGGAACTATCACTTTCAATTTTGTTCTTTGATAACCAAGTTGTGCATTATCTACAGCTCACTCTGATGTAATAAGTTGATAGATAATGTGAGGCATTTGCTTCTTCAAGTCGAGGCCTAACTAGAGGATTTGTTGTTAAGCCATAAAGGTGTTTTATATTGGTTTATCAACATCATGTAGGAGCTCAACATATACTTGTGCGGGCCTTTTGAGATAGCGTATGCCACAAACATCACTTTTGGTATCCTTCTAGAGATGTTGATTTAAGTTTTCTTAATGAAGGTGCATGTGTAAAAGTGCCTCAATGAAGATTTAGTTTGTTCTCCAAAGTTGATAATGATGACCATTATTTTTAAGAATGATTTTTGTGTAAAAATCTACAAAACACAAAAAAAAATCCACCAAACATCATCCTTTTGAACCATCTAAAAATATTTTTAATAATTAAAGATTGAAACTTTGAGTGGATCCTCACTAATAGTGTGGGGTAAAGCAAAGCCCTAAGACCACATCCAATTTTAATTTTCAAAGTTGTAAAAAAAATGAATGTTTTTGAAGATTTATGAGAATCTAGTAATAGAATTGTCATGAGTAACTTTAGTATAATCCTTCAGCACCTGGACCCTTTCTTAAAATTTTCCGTATTTTTGCTTATGTTGTTATCAATAAATATCATTTATTTCAATTTCATCAAATTTGACATATAGAACTTTTTTTATAAGTCAAGTATTGGTTTGAATGAATGAGAAATTTTGTATTCTTAAAAGCCCCTAGAATCTTTCTACATTGTCCATAATTAGGATGTTGGGGCATTAAAGGACTAAAATAAATTTGCATGCAATATGAAGGTGTTACCTCAACCTTCACATTGTCAATAATAGTTTGTTAATGCATTTGCTTAAATAAAAAAATGGATTCAATATGATTTTTGGATTGAAATAAAGATTACCTTCAACTATTGATTCAAGAAGTGCGCATTGTTGAACTCTATTATCTAAAGCCCTAAACTCCCAGTCCCCTCAAGGGACATTTTGGATTTTGGGTAGGTTCATGTGATCTTAATTTTTGACATGTTCTAAAACTTCTTTGAAGATAGAAAAAGACATTGAATTTCTAGGAATATAGTTTTATTTCAATCAATTTATAGGAGCAAAAATTATGCTACCTCACACCTCGAAAGTAGTTTACAAAGTAAACTAAAAAAAACATAAAAAACTTGAAATAAAAATTATAAGTAAACAAATTCTAATAGGTTCCATTTTTATAAATGAAAAGCTTTGATTCATTCCATTTGGATTAGTGATGTGAAAATTATGGAGCTTTTTGTTTTGTGGACAATTATTACATGTTCTTTAGAAAATAATGCATTTTGAACTCAATTTTCACAATATTCTAACAAAAAGTTCTACAAGGTTCAATTTACTCATTAGAACAATCTCACCATTGGAATTAATGTATTTCATCTTAGAGCTATCAACAATTTAATTTTTCTTCTATATTGTATGTAACAGACGTATAAGATATAAGACAAGACGAGATAAAATGAGTTCTGGATATCAAGATTTGATTCAAGAGTTCAAGAAGTACAATGCTAGAGCTAGAGGCAAGAAACTAAGATCACGAGAAGTGTTGTCGAGACTAAGGACTATCTTAGCCTCAACTCCTATATATACTATCATGTAGGAGCTAGGTTCTTCTAGAACTTCTATAAAAGCTTATAGATGTTTCTAGAACCCTATGGAAGTTTGTGGAATACTATCGAAGCTTCCGGAATACTATTGAAGCTTCTGAAATACTAAAGAAGCTTTCGGAATACTATAGAAGCTTCCGGAATACTATGAAAGCTTTCAAAATACTATGGAAGTTTCTAGAATGCTATTATGATATCTAGAGGGTTCTAGTATGTCCGTGATATTGTACCTATTTTTATATGACTATTTTTAAATAACAAAAATGAAGGGATTTTTTTGAACTTTTTTCCTACATTCTCAATTCAATTCTTCAATATAATTTTTCTTAAATCAAACATATAGTACAAAAATTTTAATTTAATAAAATTCAAAGCTTTATAATCTAGTCACTCAAAGTCCTAAAAAATCCATTTTGTTCACTTCAAATACAAATATTTTGAAATCTTTGTGATCAAAGTTTTTAAATTTTATTTTACACATTCTTTTACTAGTCTAGTACAAGATTCTATGATTGGATATGCAAAGAATACAATTGTTTAACTTTTTTTCCTCTTTGCAATAGAAATGGCAGTTTTAAGTGGTTTTTGATGAAAAATAAGACTTCAAGACTCCAAACGTTAAAGAAAAAATTGAAGATAGAAACAGGATCCCAACTCTTGTCATATTGGGAGGCAATATCAATGAATCTAATCTATTGAAGATAGCCTAATAAGTAGTATTTTAAGTTCAATTAGTGAATAGAAGGCACTTGCATTATTCAACTTTGACAATATGTTGGGTAGGAGGAGGAATGCGTCTAATTAAAATAAATAATTGAGCATTGTTTTCATTATTTAATTGTTGAATTTTTTTTGGATTTTTTTGGATTTCATGAAAACATTCTTTTTTATTTACTATGGATCTTTATAGTGTTAAATATAGATGTATCCAAAAGCGACCCTAAGGTCTTTTACAAATAAAAGTTGTACATTTAGAACTTGAATATATAGGGGTTAGTGTTAAAAAGGTGCCACAAAATAGATGAAGTTACCTAATCAACAATTTTATAATCCATTTTAACAAATTTAGAACCTCTAAAGGGGCATGTTTCACTTTGTAGTATTGAAGTTGAAGTACACTAAAAGTAACTATATTTTTGAGAGAAAGTAACTATA
The DNA here is from genome assembly GCA_950106755.1 of Climacium dendroides. Taxonomy (NCBI): domain Eukaryota; kingdom Viridiplantae; phylum Streptophyta; class Bryopsida; order Hypnales; family Climaciaceae; genus Climacium; species Climacium dendroides. Next base: position 39,987,959 of record OX467084.1, read on the forward strand.
CTTTCAAAGGCTTCCAATTTATTCTTATATCTCAATGAGCCAACATTTAATACGTGGACAATTAACATTTTCATGAGTCTTTTACAATGTCTCTTTAAAGTAGATGAAAATATAATCACCCAAGTATATTGAAAAATGACATTTGACAATTCTTCAATTGTGTGACTATCCTTTTATCACTTGATGCATAATGATGATGATCATTGTGCATGGTTCTCAATTAATTCATGTCATGATGGAAAGAAGAAAAAAAACTTACAAGAAGTGGATTTTTACATTTGAATTCTAGTTAAATCAAGATTTATTTTGCTTGAAAAACTTTAGATCTCATGTGATTAAAGTGCCCCCCCCACCCCAAAATAAGCCACTAACCTAAAACCACCATTATCATTTTAGGTACATCTTTAAAATCATTATGTACCTAATCATGTGGAAGAAACGATTCTAGAACCTCTACTCCAAAAAAAACTTTGATCCTTCATAACTTTTGCATACAATATCTAAATGCCATGTTTTTTTGGCATGTTAGAACCTCCTTTCAACCTCTACAAAAAAAACACTTTGATCCTTTTTGCATATAGTATCCAAATGCCACGTTTTTTTTAGCATGTTAGAACCTCCTTTCAACCTCTACAAAAAAAAGCTTTGATCCTTCATAACTTTTGCATATAGTATCCAAATGCCATGTTCTTTGGCATGTTAGAACCTCTTTTCACTTGCCAACAATAAAATATGGAAAATTTGACCAATACTAGGCACTGTAGGCCAAAAGTGGCGGTTTGGAAGGTGCCCACCTTGAACTTATGGTGACTTGGCAAGAGGCAGAATTGAAAGAGAGAGGATAGAATTTTCCATATACTAAAAGTGAGAAGAAAAGGACTGACATCTTCTTCTTTTTTAAAAATTTTAAATTTTCATTTTTTTTTCTTTTTTGGTGGTGTTGTAAGCCCCCTCAGGGCTTGAAACTTAGCAGCTTTTAATTTGACAGTACGGCTACCAGCTCCTTCAATCAATAATTCAGGCTCAGGGAAACTGTAAATGAAGTACACCGCACCTACGTTTCAAATCCTAGAGAGAGCGTTAATTTCTCCGAAGCTCACTGCACCGCAAATAAGGTCCCACCGCTTTTGGCTACCGGGCCTAATTTTCTATGCCTTGGGGAGGGGGTTGGTCACTCAATTTTTCATATTTCCTTGTTGGCAAGTGAAAGGAGGCTCCAACGCACCAAAGAATGCGACATTCAGACATCATGTGCAAAACATTAGAAAAAAATTGAGGCCATGGGAGGGCTGCTAATTTGGAGGGTGGGGGTTGGTCACTCAATTTTTCATATTTCCTTGTTGGCAAGTGAAAGGAGGCTCCAACGCACCAAAGAATGCGACATTCAGACATCATGTGCAAAACATTAGAAAAAAATTGAGGCCATGGGAGGGCTGCTAATTTGGAGGGGGGGGTCACTCAATTTTTCATATTTCCTTGTTGGCAAGTGAAAGGAGGCTCCAACGCACCAAAGAATGCGACATTCAGACATCATGTGCAAAACATTAGAAAAAAATTGAGGCCATGGGAGGGCTGCTAATTTGGAGGGGGGGGGGTCACTCAATTTTTCATATTTCCTTGTTGGCAAGAAAAAGGAGGCTCCAACGCACCAAAGAATGCGACATTTGGACATCATGTGCAAAACATTAGAAAAAAATTGAGGCCATGGGAGGGTTGCTAATTGGGGGGGGGGGTCACTCAATTTTTCATATTTCCTTGTTGGCAAGTAAAAGGAGGCTCCAACGCACCAAAGAATGCGACATTCAGACATCATGTGCAAAACATTAGAAAAAAAATTGAGGCTACGGGAGGACTGCTAATTTGTGGGGAGTTGGAATGATTTCGAGTGCCAGCTCGTTGACTACCCGTCCATGTCAGAGTTGGTACTAAAAGAATGCGACATTTGGACATCATGTACAAAACATTAAAAAAAATTGAGGCCACGGGAGGGCTGCTAATTTTTTGGGGGTGGAATGATTTCGAGTGCCAGCCCGTTGACTGCCTGTCCATGTCCAAGTTGGCACTATTGTACTGGTGCCAGCAAAACTTTGGAAAATCTAGAAAACTATGCTTCTTTAATTCCCCGCGTATTAAGATTGTGGTAGTAGACTTATGGTTTACCCATTTTTTTTCCTTCTAAATCTTAAACCAACCAACCAAATATTCAAAGAAACATTAAGATGATATGCCAAACACCATGAGAATCCCTTGAATCAAAATCCCAATGTCATTTAACCCATCCAAAAAATAATTTTGGGTAGCCCTATGAAGGAGTTGAGTAGAAAACATTTGAGGGAGTGAAGGTTGGAGATGTCATTTTTATATTGAAATTGAGTTTTTACCATGAATCCTCAAAGGATATGGGATAATTTAAAAATGAGTGTTGAACTGCTTATTGTCAAAATGTCAAAATTATGTTTATGTAGAATTTCAAACCTCATTAGTCATAATAGAAGAACTTTTCTTAAAAAAATTTGGACTAAAAAAAATTGGAAAATCTATTTAAATTTCATCTCCAAATATCCGTTTCATATTTCAAGCCTACAATCAAAAGTTATGGACAGAATTTAAAGAGGATGTTTCAATATGTAATATGTCCTTTTCAATCCCTCTTTGAAATGTCCATAACTTTTGATTGAAGTTTTGAAATATGAAACAGATTTTTGGAGATGAAATTCATATAGATTTTCCAACTTTTTTTAGTCTCAAGCTTTTTGAATTTTTTTATTTTACTATGACTAAATGAGGCCTGAATTTTTATTTTAAATAGAATTCTTGCTTTAATTTGACTTTACTATGAGCAATTGAGCTCCTATTAACTTTAATTTATTTATCCCACATTGTTTACTTTGCCTCCTACCATCCCAAATGTATATAAAGATTTGTCTTCTCACTCTTAATCCATAAATTATGAAAGGTGTTCAAATCACAATGAGGAAACTAAAGCTTTAGTTTCAATGAGTGTAGAATATTCCACACCATATCATCTTGGAATGAAATGGTGTGGAATATTCTACATCATGTCTAAGGGAAGGTAGTCCTTATTATTGTTGAATGTTATGTGTAGAATTGGATCAATTGTTGTTAGTGTGATTTAAGAATTCTGGACTTGTGGGGCTAGTAGGATTTGTGATTTCATCTGGACGGTTCATTCTTGAGCCCAATCATGCACTGCCTGTCCATCAAATTGAGTGGGTACATGGGAATAGTGCACTTTTAAAAACCACCAAAGACGGTCAACAAATCTTCTTAACAGCCTTCTACAGGGCTCAATTTTTTTGTAATGATGGTGCATTTAACCCCCCAAAAGGCCTGCTTGGGGTCCCTCTATACAGCACATATAGTTAGCTTTATAACTCTTCAATGGTGGTTTAATATGTGAATTGTGATACATTGTTATTTATGTACAATCATGATCGTTAAGACCTAAAAGGTCCACTTGGAGTCCCTCTATACGACTCATATTTAGCCTTACAACTCTTTATTAGTGGTTTAATATGTGAATTGTGATATATTGTTATTTATGTATTGACCATGATCATTAATTTACTTTGCACTAAAAAGTGTTTGATTAATGTATTTTTGATCAAATACCACTAAATTCATATTATAATAGAGTTGCAAAGGGCTTTTAGGTCCTTTCAAGATTAACTACTTTTAGACTTTTGAAAGTCCAAAATTAATAATGATCATTGGGAGAGGAAAAAAATGGCCTTTTGGAGATAATGCAAAACATCAGGAGATCTATGCAAAACATAGTGAGATCAATATAAAACATCCGGAGATTTTCAGATAATAAGTTGGAAGATCTTTAGATGTTTTGTTTAGAATTCATTGAAAAGTCAAGAAGTAGTTAAATGTGACATAAGAGTTATGAAGGATCGAAGTTGTTTTGGTAGAAGTTCTAAAATTGTTTCTTCCACATAATTAGGTGCATATTAATTTTGGAGATGTACCCAAAGTAGTGGTTTTAGGCAAGGTGTACCCACCTTAGAATCAATATAATAAACTATTTCCACCAATATTTTTTGGGACAATAAAATGTTTTGATGGACAAATTCTGGTCTATCTAGTATAGTTCCACCAAATCTAAGCCAATGTAGCCAATGAGTTGCTATAGTTACTCTTCTAAATCCCCTCCGTTGGTTCCTACTTTGGTTTCCCATCAATAGACTCTCAAATATTGTTGAATCTTGTCAAAAATCACAAAGGGATTGTAAATTTTTTTACAATTTTTGGAAAACAAATGAATAAACTATGAATTTTGAAGGTGCCAAAAATAAGTATATCCAAAATCAACCCTCAACTCTCTTATTTACAATGCTAACATTTTTGATGAAAATCCAAATGTGATGGTTTTGCAAAGAAGTTGCAATTAGATGCATGGTAGATATTTTATTCTAAATTTAGTGCTTTGTTTTTATTTGTCAAATGCACCTTGGTTTTACTTGTCAAATTTTCTTACATTGTAAAGGATAAATTAATTATTATCCACAATGGGTTATAATTCTAAACCATGCTTGATAGTTGATAGCCATTAGAGAGGCTATATATATATAACCCTTACACATTGATGAGAACTTTTAGTATCTAATAGATGACAAAGAATCCTTCCAATAGGATAGAAGAATAACTATTTATCCTTGAAATTTTGTTGAGAAAAGAAATCTTCTACAATAGTTTGGAATGCTTTTACAATTTTGTAAGCAAATGATTTTCACTAGTCTGTCATGTGAAGGGATAGTGTTAAGGGATAGTGTTGTTAACAATAATTTCAATTTGTGTTGGAGTTTAAAATTGCTTAGAAAGAGAATTATTTAGGTGAGTGAATACTTGACAATACAACCCCCCTCTGTCAATGGATGAAAGTGCTAAAACTGCTAACAAAATCTTGGGATCGCATCACTCTTTTTCTACATGAACGAATGTCCACACTTGTTTTCATCCACTTGTTTTCATCCACAATTTCCATGTTTCATTCATGACCATGGACGGATGGAAGTAGTAGCTCCTTCACTCCACTGCCGGAGATCGCTTTCTGCAGTGACCCAAATAAAATGAAATAAAAACTCCTGCCTAGGATCGAATATGAAACCAAAAACAAACCAAAACAGTCACCACTCACCACTGCAGTATTGTACTGCACTGTACAACAATCAACCCAAGCACCATTGATGGACTTTTGTCCAAACCACAGGACCCAAGTCGGACATGATGAAGAAGCGGGTAAACAAATCTGCTGAATACATACAACCCACGGCAACCTGGCCTGCGAAGTTATAATTGCTGTCAATCATTAGATCAGTTTATCATAGCCCTCTCTACCTCTACCACCCTTTCTGTGCCAACGTGTGAGCAGCTGCAATCAATCATCTAGCAAACCACTCTGCCTGAGAATACATACCCCACTCATTGGCAAGTTCAATATTATAATAAAAACTTTAAAAATAAAACAATACAACTACTAGGCTTCATTGAGAAGAAAACAACAACAGCTCATTCACTCCACAAAAAGACCTCGAACCTGTGAATTCAATCACCTCAAACCACCTACAGAACTCGGCTTCAAATCGAACTAAAATGCTCAGCAAGCAATAGTGAAATCGGGAAGCTTTAGAATACAAATTGGTTTGTGACCCTTTGGCCATGATATCTAATATATATATCTCCAAGATGGAAGAAGCAATAGCTTTTCAACTACGAGGCAGTTCTGGGTGAGCCAAGCCTGCAATAAACAGGGAACTTAAAACAGAAGCGGAATAGGGGACACAGTACAGTATATCACAACAACAGGCCTCCATGTAGAGAACTACCTTTTCAGCCACTTGGGGATTTTCCTGTCGGTTGTAGGGCGTTTTGCAGGTGCCACTGGCGTTGGCGAGGCCTGCTCCACAGGGGCCTGCGGGGGGCTTAGACCAGTATCCGTCGGAGCCTCTTGTAATTTGTGCAGATCCCGCAACTCCTGGACTTCGGCTCGAAGGTAGGGTCCTTGCCTAGGAATCTCCACACCTGCTCCATTATGAACAGTGACGTCAGATACTGTGCTATCTATTTGACGTTACTGATCCACAGAACTTCAATAATGATACATTCATAGAGGATTGCAACAACAGAAGCTGAGCTTGACCTCTAAATGCCAAAGTAGCCGAAGTACACTGATTTGTCCTGTTAGTGCGTGTTACAAAATGAACTTACATATGGGGATGACTTATTACAAGGGACGAATGATTTTATCAATGAGATTTGTAAAGACCTGTTAACATGAATAACACTAGTACACATAAAATGGGTAAAAAATATTCCTCCCTTGTAAAAAGTTATAACCATATGTAAGTTTCTGTTGTAACATGCATTAATAGGACAAATCAGGGTAGCTGATTCCACATCAATAAGAGTTGAAATAGATCAATAACAGAAGGTGAAAAATGTAGCAATAGAAAGAAGAAAGCGTACCCCACATTATTAAACAATAGAAGTTTCTTTTGAAAGTCACCGTAATCGACTATTAGCTTCCAAAGTGGACTATCTATTTTTGGCATGGCACTTGGCACTTAATAATTACAATAATGTTACAACCTCATCAATGGACAAGCTGCCATTGCTCTACAGAACCGTATTGCGGTGGGATAGTTTGAACACAGGAATTGCGGTACGGGAAACTCATTACCTGGTGAAGGCGTGAAAGAAAAATACACGTTTGCTCCTGGACATAAATTCGCATCCACGATATTCTGTTGCAAGTCTTTGAAAGGCCTCTTTGGTGGCGTTGTGTCTGGTCAAACAACAAAAATAGGTCGATTTATAATCTCAATTTTGCAATGCCTACTGAAACTGAAGCGACCATTCTTTCCAGAAAAGCGAAGTGCAAATTTCAAATATACATACATAGGTAAAATGCCAAATCCTGTCGAGTAATTGACTTTCGAACTAGCGCCATGATATCTGATATAGTCTCCGTTGATTTGAAGGTTGCCTCCTCTACAAATCCATCTGGAAAGTGAACACGAATAGTTGCCTGCAGACAAATTTAGTTTCCAAGTTAAGAATACATATCCCAAGATTCTCTAGCAGAGTAGGATACGAAATAAGAAGTATTACTGCTTCAGCTAACTGCTAGCACGGTGTAGGACTCAAAACCTTTGTTCTTTGAACTTTCTTTGCTGCCAATGCCTTCTCCCTTTCTCGGATTTTCTTCGTCTTCAAGTGTATTTCTAAAGATCAATGAGAACGCCAGCCAGCAATCTTGCATTTAGAAAACGGTGACATAAAACCCAAGTAAAATGCATCCCTCCAAAAGACTAAGAAAAGCAGCTCATCACAAGTGTCCAACCCCAAGATAGAATAATTTCATAATTTTCATATAGAAATGCATAATGTCTATATAATCCTGGGTACAACACTTCTTTCGAAAACCTGAACATTCAAAATGAAAAACTTAAAAAATATCATGTTTCTTTCGGTATTCTACGAGACAAAGAAATGATGAACCCAAACATACTACTACTGCTTTTCTCACACAGGTATCATTTTCATTGGACACCATAGCATTCAACGCTTTCGAACCATTGCTTAGTCTCTCAAGACCAATAACAAATTCCAAAGAAACGTGAAATCCTACAAAACTGAGTCCACAATTCAATGTAGAACAGACTCTGACAAAAGGGAGATCACTGACCTTCCTTGGGCTTACTAGCTTGCAAGACAGCATAGTCTGCCGGTGTTAAATCATAGTAGTCATCGGGCAAGTCATCTGCAGCAGTTAGGTCATTATAGTCGTCAGGCAAGTCATCTGCACAATTTCAGTTGTCTCTATGAAACACTAAATGCAAGGAGAACTCAAAAACGATTTCAAAGTTATTCAAAATTGTAGAAACCTCATGACTCCCAATAATATAAACAAGAGGTTTGCAATATCTACCGTCCGGGCGACGCGAACTTCCAATGGGTTCACCACCCTGAATGGCTGCAGGCGAAACGTACACCTTCACCTCCCTCCCCAAAGCATTGGCAACGGCACCGATCATCTCCTGGATGCAATTTTCATGCCAGCAAACAAACGTGAGATCCACAAAACGGTAGTCTAGAAAATCAAGGAGAAATTAAGGAATAATCAATACAGACAAGGTAAACCAAGGAAAATCAACAACATCAAGGAGAATCAAAACCCTAATAACCAAGCAACACAAGCATCGCCATGCCCACATCCAAAGAGACTGGCGACCACCTCGCAACAAGCATCATATTCATAAATTTAGCAACAAAACCCTAAAACAAGGAGCGACAAGAGGCAGCAGTCGATATGGCAATGAAAGCTGCGGAATGGTAAGCTTCTCAAAAACCAGATTTATGTGAGTGCCGAAGCTCAATTACGAAATCAGGGTTTCCTACAGAAGAAGTACTAGTACTATAGTTAGGTTGTTACCGCAGTATGAGAGGTGTCCAACCTCGACTCTTCCATGGTGAGATGTGGACGATGACTGATGCGAGTTGCTACACCAATTTCAAAAAATGAAACACACACACACACACATTAGAGTTATCCTTCAAGTAGGGAAGAGGGTTTATGCTGACCCTGTGTCAGTTGAATGGAGGGAGTCTAAAGGAAGAAATCTAAGGATTCATACGACTATGCATTAATGGATAACTCTTGTAGAAAACAAGGATTGCTCGAAGGAGGAGCAGCGGCAACTCAAATCGCTAGCACAACCAAAAGTCGTATTCCAAAAATCAAAACAAAAAAACAAAAACAAGAGTGACACTCACATGGTAGTGCTGCTGATTTTTGTGATTGAACCCTAAATCGGTTCCAAGCACGGAAGGTACTTGAGCAGGTGCCGACCAACGTGCCGATCAAGGAAGAAAAGAATGGCAACACAACTGGGATTGAAACCCTAAAACTATGAAAGGGCCGAGCAGCAGCAAATCAATGGGATCAATACACACCAAATTGTGTTCTATTAAGAATCTGCGATCAAACTTCGAGGAATATACCCGGCAATTGCTATTAATACCCGGAAGGAATGACCAGTTCTCAACTTCGTCTCTCCTTCTTCCCCAAGTCTTCTCACCGAGTTCTATAGTGTCCGATTGGCATGAACGCCGCAGCACAGTAATCAGTTAATCGCAATTCACAAGCTCTGAAGGAGATTCTTGGGTAAGTTGAAGCCTCCGTTTTTTTTTCCTGATCGTCTGTTTATGTTTTCGCTTCGATTGCTGTCTATTTTGCTGCTCCATTTTCCAATAGTGCGTGAAGTTGCTGTGTTTTGATACCTACGACACAATACCTTCATATCTCTCTACTTTGAAACCCTAGGAAGGCTAACCCTAACTTCGATCGTTTTTTCTGAGGTTTTGAGTGCTCTAGGTTTTTGATTGTAAATGATGAAATAGCTCTTGAGAGCGATCTACGAGAGGGTTGTTGTGGCGTTCCTTTGGTTTGTGGTTGATTTGTGAGGAAATTTTATTAGGGCATGTTTGTGGTAGTGTTTGCTGTTCGCTTTTTGCATCTCTTGTATATGTTAGGGCTCTACAATTTGGTCTTGACTTGTAGGGCAGAGTGCTTGCGTGTACAAGCGCCCTGGGAGTTCATATTTCAGGATGACAGTGGCTGAATCAGAATTGTGCATTGACCTGGTTACTTCTTAGGGTTTGTTCTGGAGTTAAAGACTTCTACGTGAGGAAGGGCATGCTTACACTTCTCGCTTGAAATTCTGCCCTAATGTCGGTAAGTATTGGTTTCTAATTTGCATATTGTTACTGTTTCCTTTGAAGTTAAGGTAGAAGGTGCAGAAAGCGACCATTTTACCTGCTGATCGCGATTGACTTTCCCTTGAAGGACAAATAGAAGCCACATCTAACGTAACCTAAGTTGTTTCATATTTTTTGAATTCTTGGGGAAGTAGTTATGAATTTTCAAAGTCTACAGCTAGAGTGTTCTAAAAGGTGCTCTCCCTTCATTTGTACATTGAAGAATTCAATACGTTATGCACACTTACAGTTGTCAGTAATTACATGTGAGCATAGTTACTATTATTAAACATAAATTGTTCATCTTATGAAATCAGTATGTAGGACGGTTTTTGTTCCAATCGTTGGTTTCGCATTTTGGGCGCTGTTGATTGTGGGTGTACAATCACCCAATTTGTTGGATTTGACTAGGCCACAGTTTATGCACTTCCTCCTTAGGGCTTGTGGTTTGTTTGATGGACTGTGTTTTATGAGGCATAAAACATCCTTTGGGGTGTTGCAGATCACAAGCTACAATGGAAGTGCCCTGATTGCCATGGTGGGCAAGAATTGTTTCGCCATAGCCAGTGATCGTCGCCTGGGTGTTAACTTTCAGACGATTGCAACTGACTTTCAGCGCATCTTCAAGATTCATGACCGTCTCTACATTGGCCTCTCAGGTCTTGCCACAGATGTGCAGACCATGTAAGTGAATTTACACCGACTTGTAAAGAGATCTCATACTTAATGAACAAGATTATTGTTGTCTTTTGAACGGGTAAAGTAGAGGCACCATTGACCATACAGGTGAACTTTGATTTGTGTTAAATGTGAGAACGCTTCACCTGTTTAGTTTTTCGCAATTGATTTTCAGCTTAACTCAACATAAATGTGCAAAGTTTTTGAAGGCGCAAGTTTCTAGACTGGTAGCAGGGCTTTTTAAATTTTTTTTAAGAAGTGCCAATGTGGCGATATAGAATGTTATAGTGGTGCTCCAAATTTCAACATTCATCCACATATTGGATAGAAAATATCACATTAGCACATATCACATATCTATAATTTGGATTTCATCCACAGTGGCAATTTCATTCAAGATTTTTTTTTTTAATTTGAAGTTTTTGGCGATTTCATCCAAGATTTTGCCCTTTTTGGCCAGATTATTTTTTTCTGGTGCAATGTGGCACCAGAAAGCCAAAAAAAAAAAGTCCTGTGTGGTAGAGAAAGGCTCAAAGTTCACCTGTATGGTGAATGGAATATCTCCCTTACAGTGTGCTGAGTGTGGTGAATGGTGACTTTACGCTATCTGAATTGAGTTTTACGATCGCAGGCATCAACGACTGCAATTCCGTCACAAGTTGTATCAGTTGCGAGAAGAGCGGGACATGCGGCCGGAAACCTTCGCTAGCCTCGTTTCAGCCATTCTCTATGAGAAAAGGTATGGCAGATTAACCCTGAAGTGCCCAAGCTCAAAATCAGAAAGTCCAGTTTGGAAGCTATTTGTTGATGCTTATAGCAACTTTCGAAACATGTTTCTTTTGATCAATAATGTAAGGTATAATTTCTTCTTTTATTAATACATTTTGTTACCTTCCTTTTTACCTTAATGACTTATTTGAACTCCTAAAGATTTGGAAGTAGCCACTTTTGGCCATTTTGACACTTAGGGTTGAGTTCTAGTGACGACCTAACAAGCAAGTGTGGTGATTAGTGTAGAGGTAACCAAGGTTCTCTTTGTGTTATTTTTCATTCTGTTTTTTGACTGTTGGCATAATTACTGCAGATTTGGACCTTACTTCTGTGAGCCCATCATTGCTGGGCTCGGAGAAGATGGAACTCCTTTCATCTGCACTACTGATTTGATCGGTGCCAAGTAACGTCCTAACCTTTGCTTCGTTCTTCGATGTCTCTGTTTACCTTTCAGGTTTGCATAAGCTTCATACTGCATAAGGTAGTAGTGCGTGATCTGACTTCAGATTGGTACTTAGAGAAGCCATGATTCGTCTTTCTAGCAAAGGCAAATGAAAATGAGAAGGAATGGAAATGGAATCATACTTTTATAAGTGAAGTATGGGTTTGTTACGAATTTTTGAAGTGTGCTGCCCTCATATCCTACAAGTGCGACGAGGTCACCTTCAAAACTAGCAAAAATTGCATCCGTGATGGTCCTTTCGCTCATCTATTGTGGCCACAATACTTAATTAATATTAACATAACATCAAGGTCCTATCTTTACAGAACTTTATCAATAGAAAGAGAAACGGAGAAGGCATGCCCTACATTCTTGAACCCCCAAAAGGGCTTTTATTTGCAAAAATTTACATTCTAGCTGTATTAAAGAGGTAGATGATCCTATTGTGGTCATCAAGTCACTCCTTTACCATTGCTTGAAACTATGATAGTTACTAACATTTCTCACTGTGGTTTGTTTCGCAGGCAGCTGGCAAAGGACTTCGTGGTTTCTGGAACTGCTTCGGAGTCGTTGTATGGTGCTTGCGAGTCTATGTACAAACCTGATTTGGTATGAAGAAGATTCATGCCTTATATTCCTCTGATTTCAATGTGAGGGTTTGAGTTTTGCCAGTCCTTGTGCTGTTTCTGTGGGAACGATATTCTGAAGTAGGTGTGATAATCTTATGCTTGCAAACCTGATTTTTGTGTGAAGGAAGCTTCATGTCTTGCTTTGCACTGATTACCAATGTGGGGTTTGAGTTTTGTTAGTCCTTGTGCTGGATCTGTAAGAATGATATTCTGAAGTCAGATTCTGATGCGCTGGTGTGCATTATGCAGGGTCCGGAAGAGCTGTTCGAGGTGATATCACAAGCACTATTGTCGTCCGTGGACCGTGATTGCATCAGTGGATGGGGAGGAATTGTTCATGTCGTGTAAGAACAGTCGCATCTCCTTTTGTTGTGTCCCTGAAAATATTGGAGCTTTTTCAACCATCAGTTGGGGCTTATGAGGTAATAATATATCAAATTGGTGATGCAGGACACCGGACCAAGTTATCACCAAGACGTTGAAGGGCCGCATGGATTGAGGAGAGGGAATTTCTAAACATACGTCTCTGTGTGAGCTAATGATGTTCCAGGACTGTCAATTTGAATTTGTGAGGCATTGAACGCACTTTTCTGCATTAGGCTACCAAGTCAGCATTGTAGCTGTTGTAAGTTCAATGTTTGATGCAGTTTTGAAGTGATGTTGGAACTTGATTTGGTTGCACACTGGATGTAAGGTCGACTAGCCAATTATCGCCCAGGTTAGCAATCCGGGTATCTTGTTCAATGTGCTTATTGTTGCCTAGTTCTGTCAGTCATCCAGTTCCGACAGTCATCCAGTTCCGACATCTACTGGATCCTCCCATTTCTAGAATGATGTTACGTCCATATCTATTTACAGATGGTTTAAGGTTGATAAAGATGTGGTTCATTGAATGGTTGTTTAGGTGGGCTTAGTTGTGAACAAATGTTTTTCAAGACAAGTTGCAATTTTAGACAATAAAAGAGGTGCTTTTAGAATGTTGAACTTGTGCTTTTAAAACATTCATCAAATGGGTGAGTCATTGATCTTGAACCTTTTTAAAATGGTTGTGAACCCATCTATTGATGATTTCATATGTTTGAAGCAAATGAGTTTGAAAATTTCTATTGATTTTAGTTCTTATTGGAACAATATGCTTCCACTTGTATTTGAGTCTATTTAACTAATTCTTTTTTTGAAAAATATAGGCAATAGTAATATTTTTCTTGTCCCAAAATGATTTTGTTGCAAAATGATCTTGTTGCACTTTGTGATGTTGCAAATTGGTCAGATTTGTTTTTTGATTGCTATTTGGGACCAATAAAACAATTCTAAGTAGTAATTCCCCTTCTATTCATGCAATCACTAATGAAAAGGTAAATGAAATGACTAAAGAAAATGAAATGACTAAAGGGGTATATCAACATTGTTCATTCTTATTTTTTGCATTTCTTTGAATATTGCCTAATTGAAGGAGATGTACTTTTAGGAGGTGGAACAAAAGGTTACATGTAATTCTTAGGCATATACTAAATGCCTACAAAATAACAACCTTATACTCAAAAATTAATGTCTACAGAATGACAACCTTACACTCAAGAATTAATTAATCAGTGGGGCTTTTTGAAAATGTCCCCTAGAATTTACTTTTCAATATTCCAAAACTACACTTTGACAAGTAGTGCTCTTTGAAAATGTTCCCCAAAATCTACTTTTAATATTCCCAAACTACACTTTGAAAAGGGCTTTGCAACTCAAAGTTTCTAGAATGCTAGGAATACACCAAATTCTACTCATAGTGTGAAATTGGTTTTTAAAATATTATTAGCCTTAATTTAGAACATTTTGTTCAACAAGAAGATCATTCTAGGATGGAAGTAGTACATTGTATAAGATATCTACATTTAAGGGGACCAAAAATTTAAAGAGACTTATTGTGGAAAACTGTAGATGTTTGAAACATGATGTACAACCCCCAAACACTTTAGTAACTATTGATGTACAGAAAAGGGAGATATTTATATAGTGTGTAATGTTGATTAATCCCTAAAGGTAAAAACTGCGTTTTTTTGGCAATATGGTGATTTTGGGCAGTTCACTACAAATGAAAGTTTTAATTTCTTTTTATTGAAATTTTCACACTACATGTACCTAAGGAGTAGCTTCAAAGCCCAACAATTTCCATAACTTTTGATTACATGGTTAAATAGTTATTGCATGATATGTCATTTTCATTGCTTGGCGGGCAACTCGGGCAACTCAAAAAACTTCTTTCAAAATTTAAAAAAAAAAAAAAAAAAATTTGAAATTGTTTCTCATTGTTGAAAATGACATAATTGTCGTGCAATAACTTTTTAACCACATAGTCAAAAGTTATGAAAATTGTTCGGCCTTGAAGCTACTCCTTGGGAAAATGTTGTGTGGAAATATATATTTTCACCCACGACAGAATGATCGTCAATCAAAATAAAAAAATTCATACGAAGGGGCTTGTGAATACTAAATTTTGTAAATAAATGTGTTCCTCAAATTGTGAAGACTTAGTAGAGTAAGAAATAAGCATTCCACATTCCCTTTGACAAGTAATAAAAATTAGATTGAAATCATGGGTGTTTTTATTATTACTAAATGAAGAGGGTAACAACTTTGTGTCTGTAGTTGGCACATATAATCATTCAGTCTTGCCACTGCCTGAATGAGGGGAGCCAACTGAAATGGAATTCCTCCCCGTCCACCACGGCACTCACCATCATCATCCCGGCGGGTAGAGCGCATTCATTCTTCGGCCTCACCGCTCAGTCGTTCCGTCCTGTGAACCGCTGACGAGTGAGATTCAGTTGCACAAACGGAGGTTTTTTCGCCAGGATGAATCGGTGGATCGATGGCCTTCCCCGCCACATGCATCGAATGCGGATTGGATTCAATGCGAGCTAGCGCCCACGTTAGCGAAGGACGAACCATAAGAGAATTGAATGAACTACCTGACTGACGAACATGGTGGGAGTCGGGAAGTGCAAGCAAATTAAGAGGTACAGCATCCGTCATCTTCGGCCTCTTTCGACCTCTCTTGAGACCCCGACGTGGGTCCGGACGTCTCTTTTTATATCATAACCCACACCCGGCTGCTCTTTAAATTGCGAGCTCCAATTGCTAGTTCTCTCAAACTCATCTCCCGAACTCTTGGCTCGAAGTTACTACTGTTTCGCAAGGAACAGCTAGCAGTGGAATAGACTTTCCATTGAGCTTCACCTTAAGCGTAGTACCGCCATCAGGTGGCTTCCCTTCCTTCCTTCCGTTCTTCCTCCTTCATGCCACATGGGGTGGACACTCTTCGCTTCTGCCAAATGTTCCACACTGCGTGGGAGGACAGTCGGTGAGTACGTCGCTGCATTAATGGAATTAGCCACGTCCATCACGGGGCCGGCTAGCTAGCGAACCGGCCAGCCAGCCATAGCACTTATCTTGCGCTCAGGGCTGCAGCGCGCATTACATTCACCGGTGTGTGTTGCGTCTCGGGTTACCGTTTCTGGGGTGTCCTATTAATAGCATCTGTAGCTCGTCCTTCTGGAGATTTTATCTCAAGTTTGTGCGACTTCTGGTCATCGTGTTGTTCCCGTTGAATCAGTTTTCTCGTTTGTGAGGTTGCACAGTTCGTGCAATTCACTCGTTTGTAGGAATTTGAATTGATAAGCGCCTGTCGTCGTTCTCGCAATTAATTGTCGCAAGTCATGAATTATGCTTTCTTGACGATGACATTCTGCTTCTACTGAGAGGGCCGTGAAATATGCATGTTTGGCATACGCATAAATCTATCGTTTATGAGATGGATGTGCTATCGGTGCATTCAATTGAATTGTGTAATAGAAAGTCAGTGTTGTCACCGTTCATGCAGCGGTGTGGGATTCTGGTCCTGGGATTGACGAGGGGGATCCAGGCACCAAGAATTCCGTTCTCTGATTTTGACAAGGGCTGTTTTGTAGATCGCGGTTTGCTGCGATGTAATGCATCTGCACCTGCACCGTAGTGTGACAATGCGATACACCACTTCCCTACATCTGCACCAAAATGCGATTACATTACTTCTCTGCATCTGCACCAAAATGCGATTACATCACTTCTCTGCATCTGCACCAAAATGCGATTACACCACTTCTCTGCACCAAAATGCGATTACACCACTTCTCTGCATCTGCACCTGCACCAAAATGCGATTATAGGTGTGAATTGAATGACAAAATTCAATATTCATGAGGCAAGCAGAGCCCGAACGGAAGGGAGGTAGGCCATCCTTCAATCCGGTCTGGTCTGTTTCGATCACATCCGTGTCGTCGGCTGCCATTCCCCTTAAATACCCACCTCCTCCGGCTCCATTCGCATCCTTTCTCTTCTCTTGATGGTCCTCTTCCTCTTCTCCCGAGCGAGCTCGCCTCTCGAGCTCGCCTCTCGAGCTCCTGGAGATTCACGCACCTCACATTCAACTGCGGTGTTCCCGGTAGCTCCAGAATCGGTGGCCGTGTCCCTTCAGTCAAGTAGCATCAGAAGAATTCGGGGTGGGGGCGGGGATGGGTTACGTACCTCGCGGATTAAATTTTTGATCTGATTAGCTACTTCCTACTTTTTCATTTTCTCTGTAGTATTCGCTTTCTGAAACGAAAAATTTTATGTTTTTTGTTTGGTGCGAGCGCGACAGGTCGTTGTCTTCTCAAATGTCGTCGACTTCTCCAATTTGCGGGATGCGGGCGTCGCTGCAGCGATTATTGGCACTGCAATTGGTGTCATTTCGCTTGGCGTTAGTATCTACTACCACAGGCGTGAAGGAGGAGACAGTACCCTGAAGGCGGGAGAGCCTTCGATGGATGACGTTAGACTCCAATCTCCAGTCTGAGAGATTTTTGTTGGTGGCAATGAAGGAGTGGTGCGGCCTTGTAGGTCGACGTGCAATCTACTCTCTCCTTTGTCCAATTGGCGAACACTGGAGTTAACCAATGTACGGTAGTCAAGTAGATTTGCCGTTTGATCAGCATGCCGTTTGAACCCCATCCATGTTAGGAGCAATGTCCTTGGAACATTGTGGTTCATGCGTTCATCATAGACACTTTGTTTTGATTTGCACATGTCATTCTACTTGTTGCAGCAGTTGTTTCATTTCAACATATGTCAAGGTTGGAGGGCTTATCTTTTCGCATTGATAGACAGCTCATAGTTTCATGTAAATATGTAATACAATATTAGATATATTGAGATTCAAATATGAATTAAAAGCTTAAATTGAGCTTGAAAAATTGAAACCAAAGTTTGACCATGGTATGGCATTGGAAGTACATAACATTATTGGCTAACTAGGAGACTCTCTACTTCCCAGTTGGAGGTATAATCCCCCCCAAAATACATTGGGGGAATTGAGTTATAATATGAACTAGGTTATTGGCAAGTTCTTTATGCCTTCTTAGTGTTGGGGATGGTTTGGTTGGTTGGCCCATCTCCTCCCTCATGTATAATTGCAACAGTGTAGTGTTGGAGGTTCCCTTTTTCTACGAAAGCAAAAGGGACTCTCTAAGCCTATTTAACCATATTATATTATGATGACCAAGGAAACTTTTATGGTTTATCATAGAATTTATAAAAATATAGCCTAAAGGTTGATAATACTTTTAAATAAATTGCAAGCAAGATTTACAATGAATGCACAATACTACCATTTACATTCAACAACACTTTAGAACCAACTCAAATATCTATAGACAAACTCAATTTGTTAGGTAATTATACTAAGTATACAAATTATACATCCTCACCTCTAAAATATATACCAACCCCTATTAACTCATTCCTATAAAACTATTAAACTACAACAATTAATAGAATGATGCTTCAAATGTGTCTAACCAATGTTTTGTTAAAATGGTGGTATTTTACAAAATTGGGACTTTGAATTCATGTTGATACCATGCGGTTTGAACTCTATACCTGTCATTTTCATGAAATTTCCCATATTGTCACAAAAGAAGAGACCTTCAAAGAAATGGAAGCTGATAAATTAGCCTATTTTGGAAAAGGGCTGAGGCCACGAACTTAGTAGAAAAGTGTAATTTCTGGCTTCATTGACAGCTGAGTTTTAGAGTTGCATAGGACATACAAGAAAACATCAACAACTATATAAGAATCTGCTATATATACTGATTTTTGGGTTAAGTCGTTTTGGACTTGTTGTTTAGGACATTTCAGTTGCATTAATTGAATACAATGGTGGTTTTCCATCTCCTTGTTAAGTTGCTTACTCGGAAGTTCATTCATTCAGGGACCGACTGATCCACTCGAAGTCATTGACAGTTGCGTACAACAAAAGGGGCCAGTTTATTCACACGGAAGGAACTGAAGGGTGGTCATCGATCTGGCCCAGATGACTCACGTCAGTCAGTCGTACGAATTCGTCAAGCTTAATTCGTCAAGCTCCTAGAAATACTCCTTGCCAGTTCCCACCATCCAAACTTTCAGCTGGCCAGGACTATCCTCTCGACGACCACCATAAGCCTACGCACCGACGTGCAATTATTTAGCTGACTCCAGGAATCCCAATCGCACCCATTCTCTCATCAAGAAGGGCTCGGCAACCTCAATCCTGACCACCCCAGTCACTCGATCTGTGGAAAGAGGTCGTCCATGCCATGGCCACTGGATGAAAGCAACGGAGTCCACACACTGGAGAACAGAACACGTACATTGAAAGACGATGACAGAACGCACATAACAAACACTGAACGCACATTTAACATGATTATCAAACTTCGCCACTCCCGCCACACTCTGGAGGAAGTGACGATCGTCACTGCTGCTGATTCGTTCCCCCAGCCCGCTAAAAGGCAGCCGCACACATAATAGATATTAGCTGCAGGCGCTGAACGGAGTATTCAATCAGCAGACAGCAGACGAAGTCAAGGAGACCCTCTTGGGGGCGTCGTCGCGTAGTTTGGTGTGGAGCGACATCTTGCCGCCCACCATGAGCTCGGACTCCAGGAAGAAGTCCCTTTGGATGTCATTGATGGTGCTGATGGAGTGGCCGTGCTGGACGCCCGAGGCCTTGGAGGACGTGGTTTGGAGGGTGCTCTCGACACACTCCAGGCCGTTGGAGCTGCGAATTGAAGCTACTTTCACTAAGGCCAATTGGTTGCCGGTGGAGACGGAACTTGCTCCCTTACCTGCCATGAGAATCATCATCACGATGAGTGAATGGAAGTATGGAACACACGAACAAATTATTAGGCTTTGGAGACTCCATCGATCGATTGGAGCTTTCCATTACATGCGCGTCCACTGCATGTCTAGCTGGTCGTTATCACCAGCAATCATTGCACACGCTAATGAGAGCAAATTTTGAATCAGCAAAATGTTGTAACTGGTTCCCGAAAATCAAATTTCGTGTCGTTACCTTTGCAAGTCTTCAATCGAGAACACGCATGCACGGCTTGCTACCTACATGAAACGAGAGCAATTCATGCAGCTACCTCCTGATTCTGCAAGAGCATGCAAAGTGCAGCTAGCAAGCTAGAAGTCAATCAGTTTGACGAAAGTAAACTTTCAGGAATTCTAATGGTATTCATGGTATTCCATCGATCCAGTGAGTGCATGATCCGAGTTGATTACTTACGGTAGTGACCGCGGCTATGATGAAGAGGACCTGCAAGGCGCATCAAGCTCCACTGTTGAGCACTTGAGCCATGGTGCGGACAAAGACAATGAATGAGGCGTGCAAGTAGCAGCAACGCAATACGCAAGTAATGATCACTGAGAACAAGCACACTGAGAACAAGCACACTGAGGCTCAGTGCACTGAAGAGACGACAAGTGAAGTGGGTCTGCAAATTGAGGAAAGGCTGTGTGTTTGGGATGCAGGGAGGCCTTGAATTTATAGGGAACTCAACCGCCCTGAAATGCTTAATTCGGAATTTTCTTGGTTCATTTTCTTGGGTTCCTCTTGCTAGCTACTTGTGAAGGGCCGGCGTCCTGGCTAGAATTCATGCACAACCCCCACTAGCGTGCTATGTCCCCACACCCTGCTTGATTGATCGCCCATCCATGATGATTCCGGGCCAGCCGGCCCTTGACTGCGTCACGATTGACAACGGCTTGAGAACGACTTTGAGCTCGATCCGTTGGCAGCTAGCTCAGCTCCCGGACCCAGTTTAGTTTAATTGCTGCGGATGATAGATGATAGAATTGCATCGTGAGCGATCTGAATGAAAAGCAACCTCCCTGTGCACGGCTGTACGTCCCCATAAGAGTGACGTTTATTCACCGCATTGGTGCATGCAATTGGCCTGCTGCCACTGACTGTGCACTGCCACCTGCGTTGCTGATCCTGATGTGAGTTCTAGTCGACTTTTGAATCTTCTTGCTTGATTTTTAGTGCTTGGGACATTATCTATCCATCCATGTGCCCTATCGATGTGATTTTGTTGCATGAAGTCTGTCACTGAGTTTTACCCTCCATTGGATTGAATTGCACTCCTCCTGATGGAGCTAGGTCGAAACTGAATGCGCAGTCACATCATCTCTTACCTAGCTGCAGGACCAGGCAATTGACGATCCCTTTAGCACGGATCAGAGTGACTTTTTTTCAAGTCCAAATACATGAAATGAGCCAGAGACACTACCAGCTCCAGTATGTAGCACGTAGACACTGCCTTAGCAATAAGTCAGTAAGTAAATGAGAGTTCGATTTGATGTCAACGTTAATTAAGATGACCATAGATGGCACAGATATATTTTCTGCTACACACATCTCTAACAGATCGAAATGCACGGTCTTTATGCTGCATGCCTGGGTCGACTGGAATGATTGTAAGGCAGTTTATTTCCCAAAATCAAAATTTAGTTGAAATGGCGGTATTCCACACACTTGGCACTTTGACTTTCAGGCGGTGCATTTTGAAGGTTACGTTATACGAGTCCTAGACTTTAATAGAGCTAAAGAAGGAAATGAATGGGAAATGGTGTAGTAATGGAATACCACCATTATAATGAAATTTTTGGTTCACACTACTGATACAAGAATGATTGAAAATACACTAAAATTAATGATTGGAACATAGAATGACCCAAACTTAAGATGGTAATATTCTAAACATCATTCTTTTTGAGAAAATTTGAATTGTCCAAAAGGATGTGAAGAAGTGTCAAAAGGAACCTCTAGATTACATTTGTTTTGGACAAGTAGTAAGTTTTTCCATATTATTGTTCCTTATTGGTACACCCAATTCCCAGAGCATTGATTAATAAATATTAGTAGTGTAATGGAGGACTAGAAAGGTGTGTGGCAATTATCATTGTATATTTAAAAGAGATGTCACCAATTGTGACTACATCATCACAAAGTTTACACCTTGTGGTTTATTACAAGGTTGTTCTGTCGAATACATTTTTGGGTTTTGGTGTTGAGTTGTTTGTTTGAAGTTGTATGATGGTGTGGGTGGGACAACCACGGGTGAGAGTCCTTGTGCACCACGCCCACCCGCACTCGCCCTCTAAATGCACCCGAGGTCATCCTACCCACACTCAACATGTATTCAAGGATTGAGGTTGTCTAAATCCGCATGCGTCTTGTGCCATGTAGAGGCCATATGACAGCTACATGATTGACGGACAAGTCAAAATTTTCATTGAAAAGTCAAAAGGAGGTTTGACCTTATTAAGTGAACAAAAGGTAAAACCATGGTTGTCATACTAGACAAGTTAATATTCATTTTTCGTCTTGTAGGACGAATTACTATTCATTAAATGTACTTGAAAGATACATTCGATGAATAGTAACTTGTCCTACAGGACAAGAAATGAATAGTAACTTGTTTAGTATGACAACCATAGGTAAAACATAATGGATGTCGTATTCGTCGTGTTAGTTGTATTGTCAATTTGTTGAGGGTTCGGGACTTCGGGGCGAACAACCATGGTCTATCAACGCTTATCATGTAGTTATTGTTATTTCATGTGTTTGCACATTAATTACAATTTATCGCATCGTTATGATGCATTATTTTGCATCATTATAATGCAGTTGAATTTGATGTTTTGGGGACAAGAATCTAGCAAATTTTTTATTTGGACTTAATTCCAACACCCTTTAAAGATTAAGAGAACACAATGTGTCATCTTCAAATTTTCAATGGCAAATTTTCAATAGGGTGAAACAAACCTCAATATTTTATAAACTAGGATCTTGTAGAATAACAAGTTTACTTACTTATTTAATTATGAATCTAATTTTTAAAATTTGAATGTGAAAATTATTTAAAATTTTATTTAGGAAATGTAGTCTAATAGAAAAAAGGGAGCAAACATAATGTTTATCCAATGTTATGAAAGGAATAGTAGCAAATTGAATGAAAAACAATTCTTGGACATTTCTATTCTTTTAATAACTCCACCTAAACAAACTAGATCTTGAGAATTTTTTTTCAAATTTATACTTTTATCAATTTTAAAAATAAAAGGTTCAATCTAGTGTACTTAAAAATATAAAACAATTAGAATAATTTCAAATTTTTTAAAGATGATCCAAACAGTATGTTAATAATATCAATGGTTACATTTCAAAAATTGTCACATATATAAAGTTTTAAAAGTTTTGCAAGATCCAATTTAGACAATTTTGGCTCTTTACTCCTTTTGTTTGAAAATATATACAAATTTGACAGAGTTTTTTTATTTCTTAATATTTCAAATTTTAAAAAATGCTACATTTGCCTAAAATACTAATAATAAAAGTGGGATGGAGGATATATAAAAGCATTTAATTTATAAATTTAATAATGATTTATTCATTTTCTTAGAATTCTTATTTTCCCAAAGTTGCATTTTTTGCCTATAAAGTTGATCATCGAAAATTGTCATGATCTAAAAATGCAATGGTCAAATATTTTCCTTAATTAATTTCATGCATAATAGATAAAGTAATCTTTACTTTTGTGTGGTTAAAATTAAAAATTCCAAATAGATCCATGTGCAAAAAAATATCAAAGTAGAACAATTCATTAAAAATCTCTATTGTCAAAGAGTTGTTCACTTGGGCCTTGAGGGGCTAAAGACCAAGTGTTTGTTCTATAGACATTTAAAAATTTAGGTAGAATTGCACAAAGTGGATTTTTAATTGGAATGGCCTTCTAATTTTTAAACAAGATAGGAACATTTATTCCCTTCAATCATAAGAATTACAAAGTAAATTATGATCAAATGTGTAGATCAAAATTGATATCCCCCCCCCACAATTTGGATTGTTCAACCAATTCAAGCATCTTTTAAGAATCTCTTACTATACTCCTCATTAGATTTTGAAATTTGGAATGTATACCACCAATAAAATACGGCATCATAATGTATAAAAAAACTAATTTTAATTCTCAAATCACATTCTAAACAAAATCAAACTTTGTTAGTTATGATTAAATTGTTTTGAGAAAAAACATTTTCTTCTAACTTTGAGCCTTATTATCTTCTAATGTATAAAGTCAAAGTTACTAAAATTTTTCCCACATATTTCGAATGTTTGTCTCTAACATTTCGTGGTTTGGAGTACCAATAAAAAGTTTCCTCATTGCACTAGAAATCATCAAAAAATGACTAGTATATTACCAATTTATAACCTTTCTACAAATGCAAGGTGATTTAGAATAAGCTAGACTCCATATTTACTTTTGAAATTTTGCATGAGTATACCTAACAAGATTTAAAACTTAGTAGTAGAGAGACACAAATTCATCAAGAGAAAATTTTAATCCAAGAGAGTTCAAAGTCTACTTTTGCCATTTTGCAAGAATGAAAAAAATATTTTCTCACTTCAAATGTTATAATCTTTGAAATCCATGAAATCAAATGGGTTGAAATTTTCCAACATGTTCTTACTAACTCATATTAACTTCATATTAACTTCATATTAACTTCATATTAACTTCATATTAACTTCATATTAACTCTATGGCCAAAGTTACAAAATATATATAATTTTTCAATTCTATATAGTGCACTAAAAATTGATACTTTTAGACAATTTTTCTTGAAAAATATAAAAATATCCCTAGTCCTTTAGGAATTAAGCATTATGAATACAAGTGATTGCAAAGATTCTATTAGAAATACTTGCACTATTTGTTGTACATCATATAGCCAATGATTAGACCTTTAATAAAAAAAAAATTCTAGAAAGATCAAACATGGAATAATTCTTTAAGTAAGAGGATTGAAAAAGTACAAAATCTCAAGAAAGTAGGTACTAGCTACTTTGACGTTTTGATTTTTCAAAATGAGAAAAGTAAAATAAAAATTGGCCATTTGTAATAACTCTATAGAAATTTTCATTTACTAAAACAATCATCATTCAAATTAATTTTTTTCATGTTTGAAAATATATGCTAAAAAAAGTTCACATTACAACATCTACAAAACTCAATAAATTTTTGTTTTTTAGAACTACCTTCTACAATAACTACAATTTTACTAGAAAAGTATCCCTTCTAAATTTGAGCTCTAAATTTTTTTAAAAAGGTACTCAATAGTACTCAATTCTAAAACTACAAGTGAATCATATTTTTGAAAATCAATAGTTCCTTTCAAATAACAAAAATTTGGATATAAGTTTTAAGTGATCATATCTACCTTTGCAACTTTGTTATGAGTTTTAGCTACATTGGATCATTATTCTCTAAATTGTGCTTGAAAAACACTTTAACATCAAGCATATGATGCAAAATAATATAAACAATCACTTAGTATATCAAATTCCAATTTCAAAAAATCAAAACTCTAGTTTAGGACTTTAGGTGAAATTTTTAAGTCAATTTTCATAAAATTACTTGATAATGAATTGAAAACAATTAGCAATGAATTTTCAAAATTTGATTGCTATCATATGTAGAAAACATATGGATGCATGTCTTTCCTTCTCTTAAAAATCTCAAAAAAAATTCAAAATTTACAATTTTAGACCTCAAAACGTTCAATATTGGAATGTGAAATGTCCCAAATTTTTTTAACCAGATATCTATTTGTTGTAACCAAATAAAACAAAAATGAAAACCAAAAACAAGAGGTGATTCAGTGACAATCCTTTTTGTCCATGTAAGGGTTCATAGTCATCACTGTCGATTGCCTTGTATTTCACATTTAGGGTTCTCTCACAATTTGACACTTCAATGTCTCAATTGTCATCCTTCTCTTCAATCTCCACTTGCTCATTTTCATCTTAATTTTTTGCAAAGTTTGAGCCTCCTTTTCATTTCCACCATTTCAAATACCAACAACACTAACAAATGTGTAAGCCTAGAAATGCAAGCCTAGAAGTTTTGAGCCATGGTTTGGTGAGCCTACAATTAGGACCCCTCCAAAATGGAGTTTTAGATAAAAAATTTTGAAAATAGATGGTCATGCTTCATTAAGAAAAAAATTACTTTTAGAAAGCTTTATTACCTATAAGGCCATATTTGTTATATTGAGACTTTTCGTAGTCTCATTTTTGTCTTCAAATCGAAGATAAATTGCTATATCTTTTCATTAGTATTTACTAGTATTAATATAATATGATTGTAGAAAACATAGGTATCCTATAATCATGGAAGATTTAAAAGTCAAACCAAATCCAAAAAACCTCAACAAAGACTTCAAGTGAAATCTTCAAACAATCTAAATATTTTCTTTTACCAATGTGCACTCTTTCTAACCATGCCATTTCAGAAATTTACTTTGGGAAAATGGAGATTCAAAGGCTTAGTTTGTATTCATTAGAAAATGTAGAATTACAAAACCTCATCATTCTCAACCTGCCAAAACCGTTCTTCACCATGATGTCTTGAACTACTAACCTCCAAATAGACTACTTTAATCACATCTATATATAAAAACATATTTTTGGGCATATTTTAAGAAAAATGATAAAGGAGACTTCAATGCTTCGAGAACTATACATAGTGGCTTAGATTGTTGTAGAGAGCCATGGATTCATTTTTTCTACATAAGATAAACTACCCCATTTTAGACTAAATGGGAGAAAGCCGTGGACTCAATTAATGTGTTAGTGGTGCACATTCAAATTTTGAAACATGACACCACTAACATAATTTAGCCCATAATATGCTTACTCCCATTTGGCCTAAAATGTAGTAGTTTACCTTATATGTACGAATTTCTCCTAAATTAAAATTCAAGTTGCAATTTGCAATCCATGGTAGATGAACTTTTTGATATTTTGAAGCAAATGATGGCAATGCAAAAACTTGTACCAGGTTGATTTTGTAGTAATTTAGTTGGGATAAATTTGAGGTAATCATACATGGCATTTTCTTTTTTGAAGTTCAAGAACATTGCCACAAGTCTATCAATCACTATTATTTTTACTAAATTAAGAATTGATAAATCATACTACTAAAATCATAACTCCCTCTATAATATCACAAATGCTATCATTAATACTAGGGGCTCGTGCTTGCTATGCTACGCATTCATTGTATCACATATTAGTAAAATTTTGATATATTTGAATAGAATGCATGATAATGATTTCGACAAGTCTTTAAAATAATTATTTTAAATATTTTGTAAAAATATTTCCAATCATGCATACATAGAATCAAATCGTATTTTCACACAATGTGATATTATAGAAATAGAGTAGCAATTTGCAATTACTTTTGTAATGTCACTTTTTACAAAGGATGATATTATAGAAATAATATAGTTGTTGCAATTAAGGTGATATTAAAGAGGATCCATAGGATGATATTATAGAGGTAGCAATCCATTGCTTCTCTTGGCTTTACACTTCTTTGCACTTCTATGATTTTGTGCTTTTGTGAGCTTTGAGCTTTCATGGTTTCAATTTTCTATTGTTACTACCAAATGATTTTGAGAAATTTATTCAATTGAAGCAATTTTGGATTCCACAACAATTAAATTGTTCACAAAGTTTTTGAGATTTACAAGTTTTTCCTTTAAATTCTTCTATTTGGGTTGCCATTGTTTGTAACAATTGAGTCAAATTTCTAATGCATTCTAATGTATGTGTATCTTTTATAGTATTTACCATTGCATATGTTTCATTCATCATTCAATAAATTTCTATTGTACATTTTAATATATGCTTACTTATAAAAAAAATTATACAAAGATTTTAGTCATTTTTATTTGAAGATTTATTGAAATTTTTGTTCCACATTCTATCTAATACATAAAAATTCTTATAAAATTCTAATGATGAATGCGTAGCATAGCAAGCACCAACTGCTAGTTAATTGATAAATTTTTAATATTGAATAATTGGATTCTATTAATTAATTGATATGGATCTTGCAATAGCAATTGGACTCATTGAATTTTGGGATGTATTTAAAATAATTTAAAGGAAATACTAGAAGAAAGATTACCAAGCCTCATTTTCAATAAAATTTCATAATTAAACTTGTATACTTTGAAATTTGCAATTAAAATTGACCAAGGTACATCAAATCATTGGAAAAGGGGCCTTTTATTCATTTACGGGTTAAATAAGAGTATATTGCTTTTTTGGACACTAACAAAATGAGGAATGTGATAGAGCCACATAAAGTCCTATTTAAATCAAGGTTAATAAGCTTGCACCATTACAAAATAAGTGGCATTTTGAGAAACCTCTTTATTTTAAGGCTTGTAAAGAAGGTGGACTATATCAGTAGCTTAGATTATGGTTGATGCCCACCTCATACAAAATGCATGTGACCATTTGATTGAAGAATTTGATCTTTCAACATAAACAACCATATATCTCTATTACTAGATAAATATTCTATTTAATCAAGATTAGACATTATGTGGAGCTAATGCAAAATTTGTCAATTTGTTTGATAAAAATTCAAGGAGCTTTAAGGGTGGTGGACCTAAAAGATGAAGCTATACTTGCCTTAGTTTGAGAGCTTTTTTGGTAGTTGAATGACACAATTTGGGGCATCCAAAAGCACATCCATATAACAAAATTGATGCAAACAACTACAACTTTGAATGTCACTATATGAAGAAGCATAATTAGTATTACATTTAGTCTCCAAAGGACCAAGTAATTGTTCAATGCACACAAAAGATCTTGGGTCCGTAGTTGTGCATAAAGTCACTTTTGGGTAGATGTTTATGAAATTATGACACAAGGTGTGGATATGTACTTCCTTATTATATATATATCTGTGTGTGTGTGTGCGCGCGCATATTATTCATTATTTATGAACTATTAATATTATATTTAAGAAATATAATACGGATTATATATATAGAGAGAGATCAAGTGCCTAGAGCAAAAATTATGTTGCCTTGAACTTAGGAGGTAGTCTAAGCAACTTTAGCCAGCATGTGCAAAATTCTTCTACTTTTGAAATTTTGTAGGTATATATGTAACTTACATTATCATTTAGCAAAATGAAAATGTCAAAAAAAATAACCATGTGTAGAGTGTTGACAATATAAAAATCTCACTCGAAGAGAAGTTCAAGTTTGTTGGCCTTGTCAAGCAAGGTTGGAAAAAAACTTTTCTTCTAACTTCAAATGTTATAATCTTTCAATGGACCATGTAGTCAAAAATTATGAAATTCTTTCCACACATTTACATAGTAGTCTAGTAAAAATTTGTATGGTTTAACTAGTTTGAATACAAAAATCTTTTTAAATTTTTTCTCTTATGCCCTAAAAAATAACATTTTTTCACAATTTTTGCCCAAATTCAATGTGCTATAGTTCTTTAGGGATTAATTCCTAAAGGATCATGGTTTTCCCCCCTTGGAAACAAACAATATTTTGGACAAGTATTGCCTACAAAGTCAATGTGAGGCATGATTTTTGAATCAATTTGTTAAAATAGGAGCATAAATTAGTTTTGTATAAATGTGATTTTTTCCTATTCATTTGTTGATCCAAAGCAAAATCTATGCCAACTGATATGAAAGTAGTTGAGTTTAGTTGCATGGGCATTAAAAACAAATCACTAAAAGTCAAAATAACCTCTTCCAAATTTTTCCCCATAGAATATGCCTTTATCTTCAAGAAAATCAATGTTTTGTTCCGTTAATTTTGGATTATTGATGTGAAAGTTATATAAAAAAATCTTGTTTTTTGTGCAATTAGAGCATCTAATATGAAAAGTTAAAAATCCTCATCTAAGATTATTGTTTAACTCAAATTTCATAATTTTTCAAGAATAAGTGGTCTATACAATTTAGATTCATGCTAGAATAATCTCATTGTTTGGATTGACATGCTTCAATTCCATTTGAATGCTATTACCTTCCAAATGTTTGAGGCACCAAATTTTGGTATTGACAATATTTTGAAGTTAAATAAAACCTAACCAAGTTACTCTTCTTAGTAGTTTATTTTTTCAAAGTTTAGTTTTAGCACCAAAAATTCAAAATTTAATTTTGAAAATGATTGATCATGATTTTTCTATTTGAGAATTTGTGCAAGGATGTCCATTACAATCTGAACTTTCTGTAGTCTTGAGGACTTTTGGAAATGAGCCTCAAATATACTAGATCTTGGAGGAAATATCACATTAGAAATTCATTTAATAAAATTGTAGAGTGGATTTTGAGAAGCCATAAATTAATTGAAATTATGCATGTTAGGCCCTTTATCCTCATATATGTTTTGGACAACCAACTTTTTAGAATTGATATGCAAATAGAAGATTGAAAGACTTCAAATCACTTTCGTAGTTTTAACACCCTCATGATCAAATATTAGAATCTTTCAATGGATTTTGTTGTGTTTTCTTTCCCTATTTGGTCTTTAATATGTTTAGTTTGAATTTATATGGTTACAATTCAAAACAAATTGATACAAATTATCAATATGGTTGCTTTTTGTCTAATTTCAAGCAAAATTCTAGAAGCTCAAAAAGACTTGGGACTTTTAGGGGATAATAATTTAAGATTTCTTTCCATCAGAATCCTTCTTAAATTTTTTGACAAAGAGCAACAATGAAGTCTAAAAGCACTCTTGCGTTGAGTGTCACAATATTAAAAATATTTTTGACAACAAGCTAATAAGTGGATAGGTTGGTCATCAATGGTAAGGTAGGTGATTTACAAATTGCCCATTTAGGAGCTGAAACTCAATTTTGGAGAGGTGAAGCTTTTTGAAATACTTTTTAGAAATTTTTTCTTGAAAGACAAGTAGAATTGTCATCCACCTTAAGTCGTTTCATCTTATTTTGGAGCTCTTGAGGAATTAGTTATGAAATTTTGAAGTTGAAATGGCATAGGGCTCTAAAATCTTGGCTTTTCAATTGTACATAGATTGTACATTGCTAAAGGTTATGAAAAAACAACATATACAAATAGTATATCTTTGAGGAGGTGGGTGATTTTAGAGCCTATGCGCTTTTAGAACCTCTTACCTTAACCACATATTTCAAGCCCATTGCTTGTGAATTTGAGGAATTTTGAAACTTAATCAACTTCATGATCACTTAGTATGTTTCCATTTTGTGATTGTTTATGCATCAAAATTTTAGATTTGTTTAAAAAAATGAAAACATATGTCATTATGTCTTGTATAAGTCATAAATTTTTTAAATTTCTTTTGATCAAAATTTGAAATTATTTAGAATTTTCAATTTTGTAAGGAAAAGTGAAGAAAATTCATATGAAAATTGAAGTATGCTCAAAATACATGATTTTTTTCATTACTGTAAACAATGGAGTGGAAGAAATTTACAATAGTATGTAGTGAAAATATTTATAGTGTAGACCACTTTTTAATTATAAATTCAAGAGATTGCAATTAAAGCTCCAATGTTCAAACTACAATAAAATATTCCTTTTCAAAATTTATCAAAAATTATAATTTAGTGTAGAGCTACATTTTACTAACTTCATTTCATTAGTTGGGTCTTAATTCAAAAAATCATCATTTTGATGGTTGAAATGCACATCAAGTTCATGTTGCTTGAATTTGTCCAAACACACTACATGATTCACTATCAATATAGAAAAGTCAAAATATACTATAGAGAGATAATAACTAATCCCATTCACTAGAAATGTACTTAAATAACCCCCCTCAAAATTTAGATGAAGAAAGCCTCTTTGAAATCATTTGAAGGATACAAAGTTGAAATGGCACTCAAATTTTTTTCATTTTTATTATAATATTAAATTAGCATTGCCTTCTCATTTCTCACATTTACACATTGCTCAAAGAATATAGATAGTTGATATGCAATGGTTTGTTGCTTCTTTCCCATCCATTAGAGGACCATTTTGGATTACATTGTCCAAAGGGTTTAACTCTAGAAGGATGAGACCTATATCTAAGGTACTTTGCTAAAACTACTCGATTTTTGAACCAAAATGTGCATTCTTTGTTCTTAAAGTGATCTTGAAAATTATATCTCGGACACTTTTGGACCTCAATGTCTTTATAAAAAGAATCTGGAAATACCCACTGATTTGTTAATAGAATTAATGGAAATAGGATCTACTCTTGTGATGTATCTATAGAGTGTTAAATTTGGCCTTTACAAAATTAAGGAATTGAAGAAGAAGTAAATTGGCAAATTGATTAGTAATTCAATACTACACTACTACATGGCATTGACAGATAATTAGTTGTATAAAAATTTGGCATGCACAAATTTAGGTCGACACCCCCCCAAACTACTACCTGATTTTGCTAGACAGTGTACCTAATTATGACCATTAGACCACTCAAATTTTCATACTTTCTTGTTGGTAAGTGAAATTCTAGAAGTTCTAAAGCATCAAAGAATGCAACACTTGGATATTATATGCAAAGTTATGTAGGGTGATTTCTTTTTTGGTAGATTTTTTTGGGTTGTCAATAGAAATACATGTACTGATTCTGGAGATGTACAAAGTCAGAGTGATGGCGGTGGTTTTAGGCAATGAAGGTGCAATTTTGGATGTACCCACCTCAATTGGATCGCACGTGGTATTCATAATCCTGAAGGGCAAATCGAATTCTCGGCCAAACTCTTAAGACCCGCAAAACATCAAATTTCGCAGCCCGGTACTTCTTGATGAACTTGCCATTCAACCGCAATCTTTAGTTAGGGTTTCAAAGCAGCAGTCTAATCCGTGTAATTAAAACGGTTTTTAATTAGAGGAGGTGTACACATCAACTTCAGGCCCGGTGACCGGTATACTGAAAGATTCGAGATGATGAGAAGTGCCAGCACGAAATATGTATGCGAAATTTGCAATCTGGTGAAGTTGCGGATGCACTCAGGGACCCAATCATCTACTTCAGTAGGGAAAATCAGAGCATTAATTGGTGAAGGTATCCACCACGGGCGCACTGAATGATGTAAGTTCCCAGCACCCGCGTATCTTGTAAGTAGTGCTCACTGAATCTTCATCAAGTCCAAGCTTCAAGGTGCAATCACGAATGCGATCGGACTAAACTCTGCTCAAAAAGGTGCGCATTGTTGCAGGAGCTAGAGATGTGGAATTGCAGTCACGATGACAGCTTCGATCATGAAGCACTTCTGAATTTATCCAACTTCCCCGGGCCCAATTTCCTTCGGCATGTCTGCGACATGTCACTTATTGCGTACATAATGCTCAAACGATTCCGTCATTGCCTATCGTCAAGCTATAATCTTCTGGGAATTCAACTCAAGCACTAGCTCATATCCGAATCAAAAAATACCTACGGTTGGCAGTGCACTTGTGCCAAGGAACATTTTGAACTCCCGAGTGTGGTTTTTCACATTCACCACAAGGTAACTGTTTAAAATGCAAATTAGCTGAAGCTTTTGTCAATCAGAGGCCATGTGTAGGTAACAAGAACACAGTTCCACTCGAAGTCATTGACAGTTACGTCCAGCAAAAGGGGCCAGTTTATTCACACAGAAGGAACTGAAGGGTGGTCATCGATCTGGCCCAGATGACTCACGTTAGTCAGTCGTACATACATGTCATTGGAGGCTTAATTCGTCAAGCTCCTAGAAATACTCCTTGCCAGTTCCCACCATCAAACTATCAGCTAGCCAGGACTATCCTCTCGACGACCACCATAAGCCTACGCACTGACGTACAATTATTTAAAGACTAGCCGACTCCACGAATCCCAATCGCACCCATTCTCTCATCAAGAAGGGCTCGGCAACCTCAGTCCTGACCACCCCAGTCACTCGATCTGTGGAAAGAGGTCGTCCATGCCATGGCCAATGGATGAAAGCAACGGATTCGCACACACTGGATAACAGAACATGGACATTGAAGGACTACGAAATCACGATGATCATCACGAACACTGAAAGCACATTTAACATAATTATCAAACTTTACCACTCCCGCCACACTCTGGAGTGACTGCTGATCCTCACTGCTGCTGATTCGTTCCCCCAACCAGCTAATTAAAAGCAAGCCCGCACATAATAGTTACAGCTGCAGGCGCTGAACGGAGTGTTCGATCAGCAGACAGCGGTAAAAATGCTCGCTCACTCCAGCTGGGTGGCGGCGGCGTCCATCGTCGGTCTGAAGACCAGGTCCGAATGCACAAGCCAGTGGCAAGCCAGGTAGCCGCGGGGAATGTGGAGCGCGTTGAAGGCCGGGTGGGTGCTCAGCCACAGGGATGTGTCGATGTGGCACGCGCACGGCCTGGATGTCGGTGGTGGAGGCGCTAAGCTTGAGGGTGGCGGTGATCACTTTGGTTCCCGTCACTCGCTGGCAATAGTAAAGAGACGACGCGAAGCTCATCAAGTGGCACACCACGATCTCCTTTCCCTCGGCCACCAAGCCTTTGCGGAAGCCGGTGATGGTGACGGGTCCTGCGAACACTCGGCGCCCGCCTGCGTGTTGGTGGTGGACAGCACCTTCACCTTGGAGCCTACTTCGGAGGAGACGAACTTGGTCACAGCGTCGCTGGAGGCGGCGCGCAGCCCGCCGTAGCGCACGGTGGCAGTGGCAGTGGCCAGGTCGCTGTTGAGAGCCACTGCGAAATGGCGGACTAGGTCCAACTAGTTGGAGGATGTGATTGCTGGCAACTCGCTGGCGGAGGACGTTGTTAGGCCAGCTTGGGTGCGGCGTCGCGTAGGTTTGCGTCGAGCGACATCTTGCCGCCCACCACGAGTGTGGAGTCCAGGAAGAAGTCCCTTTGGATATCATTGATGGTGGTGATGTAGTGGTGGCGCTGGACTCCTGAGGCCTTGGAGGACGTTGTTTGGAGCGCAGACCGTTGGAGCTGCAAATCGCAGCTACTTTCGCAGCGTCCGTTCGGTTGCCGGTGAAGATGACTTTCGCTCCGACCACCTGTCAGTGCATGAGAATGAACATCACGATCAGTGCGTGCATCGAACATAGTCACGGACAGATTAGTTGGCATTTACGAGTCCATCGATCGGTTGAAGTTTTCCATTGCATGCATGCTCACTGTCTGGTCGTCATCACAAGCAATCATTGGTGCACACGCCAGTGAGAGCAAATTCTGAATCAACAAAATTATGCCTGTAACTGGTTCCTGAAGACCAAATTTAGTTTTATTTCCTATGCAAGTCATCGATAGAGAACACACATGGCTTGCTACCTACGTGAAGTGAGAGCAATCCCTGCAGCTACCAGATGAATCCTCAAGAGCATGCAAAGTGCAGCTAGCAAGCTAGAAGTCATTCAGTCTGACCAAAGCAAAGGAATTCGAATGGTATTAATGATATTTGATCGATCCAGTAAGTGCATGATGGAATTGATTACTTACAGTCGTGGCCGCGGCTAGGATGAAGAGTGTGTTCAAGGCGATGAAGCTCCACTGTTGAGCACTTGAGCCATGGTGCGGACAAAGACAATGAACGAGGCGTGCAAGTAGCAGCAACGCAACAGGAGGTGGAATGATCACTGAGAACAAGCACAGTGCAGAAGCGCAGTGCACTGAAGAGACGACTAGCGAAGCGGATGTGCAAATGAGGGAAGGTAGTGTGTTTGGGATGCAAGAAGGCCTTGAATTTACAGGGAACTCAAATGGTTAATTCAGAATTTTTTCTTTTTGGTTCACCTTGGCTCCCTCTTGCTAGCTACTTGTCAAGGGCCGGGGTCCTGGCTAGAATTCATGCCCAACCCCCACTAGCTTGCTATATCGTGCTATGTTCCCTTCCTGCAGGCTCTGGATTGATCGACCATACATGGATGATTGATGATTCAAGGCCAGCCGGCCCTTGACTGTGTCACGATTGACAACGACTTGAGATCGATGGAGGTCCATCTGTTAGCGGCTAGCTCAGCTCCGGGACCCAGTTTAGTACTTTAGTTCAATTGCTGCTGATGATAGAATTGCTCGTGCGCGATCTAAATGAAAAGCAACTTCCGTGAGCAGGACTGTCCCTATAAGAGTGACGTTGATTCATTGCATTGGTGCATGCAATTGGCCTGGGCGGCTGTCACTGGGAGCACTCACCCCCTGCACTGCCACCCGCGTTGTTGATGCTGATGTGAGTTCAAGTTGTCGTGTCTGATTTTTGAACCTTCTTGCTTTATTCTTTGTGCTTGGGACATTATCTATCCATCCACGTGATTTTGCTGCATGTAGTCTGTCACTGAGTTTTACCCTTGATTGGTGTGATTTGCACTCCTCCTGATGGAGCTAGGTCGAAACTGAATGCGCAGTCACATCATCTCTTACCTAGCTGCAGGACCAGACAATTGACGATCCCTTTAGCACGGATCAGAGTGACCCTTTGTTCAGTCTAAGTACATGGAATGAGCCAGAGACGCTACCAGCTGCAGCATGTAGCACGTCGACAATTCGCTTAGCAGTAAGCCAGTAACTGTATCAGAATTCAATTTGACGACGTTAATTAAGATGACCATAACTGGCACAGATATGTTTTGTGCTACATACATCTCTAACAGATCGAAATGCACGGTCTGCTAGCTGCATGCCTGGGTCGACTAGGATGATTTTCGAGCAGTTTATTTCCCCAAATCAAAATTCAGTTGAAATGGCGGTATTCCACAAACTTGGCATTTTGACTTTCAATGGTGTGTTTTGAAGGTTATAACAGTCCTAGACTTTAATTATAGAGCTAAAGAAGGAAATGAATGAGAAAATCACCGTTTTATTGAAATTTTTGGTTCCGACACTAAAATGATTGGAAATACACTAAAATTAATGATTGGAATATAGAATGCTCCAAACTTAAAATGGTGGTATCCCAAGAACCATTGTTTTGAGAAGAACTAAACTCTCCAAAAGGATGTGAAGAAGTTTCAAAAGGGACGGACCTCCAAAGTACATTTGTTTTAGACAAGCAATATGTTTTTTCCTATTGTTGCTCCTTGTTTGTACACTCAATTTTCAAAACATTGATTCATAATTATTAGAAGTTTCTATGGATGGATGTAGATGGAATCTACATTTTTAGTCAATTACACTATTACAGGTCTAGAAGTGACTTTTGTTTCTACTACAAGCCTGGATAATTTCAATGGAAGTATTATTTTAGACCCCTTCCATTATTGTTATTAATGTTATAATTGTAAATATTGAATATAAGTTGACTTTAATTTTGTACGTAATGAGATACACTATTATAAAATTTGAAATAAAATAAGTTACTTATGGATCATTACAAGATTAATCCTATTTGCCATCACAATTAGAGGTATTTACTTATCTTCCTTATAAATTTTAACTTTTGAAATATAAACTTTATGCATTTGAAATTTTTATTATATATATGAAAAATTTCATCAAAATGGCAATATTCCGTATGCCATTTACACGAGTCAAGAGCACATATGATTGCACTTCTCGGCATGTCAACCTCATAGATGTGCCAATTCTATCCCCAAGAAGTCCAAATTGCAACACAACTCCCATGTTTCTTCACCCCCATGTTATATTTCTATAAATTTCTTTCGTTTTCCAGTCCCCCTTTGTACTGTTTTCAAAAAATAATCACTATTTTAATGAAATTTTCCACATATGTCAAATTTGATGATAATCACATCTCTTATTTCTTAGAATTTAAAAAAAAAATTTATATTTAAAAATCATTTTTATTTACTTGTCACACTATGAAGTTTTAGGTGTTTTATTACATTAAAAGAATCACTAAAATTATTGATATGGAGGCTGGAGCTAAGATTTTCATGGTCTATTTTTATACTAATAAAACTAGTACTATAAAAAAAAATCTAAAAATATATTATTTTGTATCTTCCAAATAATATGGATGCAAACAACACTTCCATTGTATTATTGTATACAATGTCTAAACAATAAAACAATGAAGACAGATCTTAGATCAATCTTTTGGCAAAAATTCATTTCTAAGACTTCTTCCCAAATAGATAATTTTTAATTTAAATAATTATTCTTTTTCTATTTAAAAAAAATTAAAACATGAAATTACCATGAAAGTACCTATTTTCAAGAGATTTTGCACTTCTTTAGTTCTACTACTTCAAAAATTAATCATTTAATCTAAGCTTATCCTTCTTAGGTTACCGTCTTCTTAAAGAGGTTAAAGGTAAATTATACATTAAACATAATTTTTATTTTTCTTCAAAACTATTTTTCTAATTATAAGGTATTTTTTGTAAAAATTTGAATATTGTAGAAAGTGCTACAAAAAACGCACGGTCTTTCTTGCAATGACCTTTAAAATGATGTATCATGTATGGTCTATGACTCTTTGTTTTAAATGAAATATAGGATACAATATAATGGTATAATTTACCTTTTTTCTTCAAAAAAGATATGTTGAATATTGAACTTCTGAAATAATATTCCCAATATACTATTTATAATTATCTATTGCATACATATAAAATTGTCAATGTTAGGTACTTAGCCCCAAGTGATCCATAAATATATTACAAAAATTGCACAATGGACCTCTATTTAGCAATTTTTGAAGAATAGAAAGTAAATTTCTATTTTTGAAAATTTTCCTTCAAAGGCTTTAACTTGCAAGTTGTAGTCTAATTCTCCACTATAAATTTTCTTACCTCAACATTTTGTAGTGTGAAATTTCAAGCTAATAAGATTCATATTTTTATATTTTAGTTTGAAAAGTAAAAAAAGAAAGTGTTTTTTCCACTTGTAAATGTTAAGATCTTATAACTTACATAGTTATCGACCTCGATCACGAGGAGTGCAAATCAAACTAATCAAGCCTAAAAATAAAACTCCATGACAGACACCACGCAAACAGACCACATGGATGCATAGATAATGTCCCAAGCACAGACAATCAAGCAAGAAGATTCAAAAACCAGACAGGGCGACCACAACTTACATCAAGAACTCACATCACGAACAGCAAGGCAGGTGGCAATGCAGGTGTGCGGCTGCTCCCCATGACCCACAGTCAGTGGCAGCCGCCCAGGCCAATTGTATGCACCAATGCAATGAATCGACGTCACTCTCATGGGGACAGCCCTGCACAAGGGGTGGCTTTTAACCCAGGTCGATCACGATGCAATTCTATCGTCTGCAACGATTAAATTAAACTGGTCCCAGAGCTGAGCTAGGTGCTAACAGATCAATCTCAAAGTCGTTCTCAACTCTGACGCAGTCCTCACACGAAATCATCAATGATCCATGGTCAATCAATCAAGCGCCTGCAGGATGGGGACACAGCACGCCAGTGCCGGCCGGGCATGAATGACCCATTCTAGCCCGGACGCCATCCCCTCACAAGTAGCTAGCTGGAGAAAGACAAGAAAATGAAAATGAAACATTCATGAATTCATCATTTCACTGCGGTTAAGGTTCCTATAAATTCAAAACCTCCCTACATTCCCAAACACACTGCCTTTCTTCACTTGCACATCCACTTCGCTAGTCGTCTCTTTAGTGCACTGCGCCTCACGCAGTGTGCTTGTTCTCACTGATCACTCCTTGCCTGTTGCTGCTGCCTACCTCGTTCACGGCCTTAGTCCGCAGCATGGCTGAGCTGTGGAGCTTGATGGTGGTCTTGCAGACCCTGTTCATCATAGCCGCGGCCACGACCGTAAGTACTATTCAATTCGATCATGCACTCGATGGATCGATCAAGTACCATTAATACCGTTCGAATTCCATTGCTTTTGAAAATTCTTCCAATATTCTCATATAGGTGACATCTCTAGTCCAAGACTACAAGATCCCATGGCTAAACAAGAAAAATTAATAAAATGATTGGCCTACTCTGCGTCAAAGTAATGGAATATTTGCATGTTGCCAATATATGGAAAATTAGGTTACTATTTATTAATGCCAGCATAGCTAGAAGTAGAAGATGATTCAATTAGCACATAAATAAGAAATTTTATTAAAAGGGCATCTTCATATGCCATTTTTAGACCAAGTAGTCTAAATTGTAAAAGTGCCATACAAGACAGGTGTACATTTCAAGCTATATGTCAATCTCGATCAATGCAACATTATCCTTGAAAATGCTTGACTGTGTATTCATGAAGAGAAATTACAAATGAAGCTCGAACTCTGGAAGGTATCCGATGCACACATTTGCCTGAATCATGCGTAATTGTGTAATTGCAAGTGAAAGAAATAATCAGCTTTTGATCACTGATGTTCTTGCAATTACAACTCGTGGAATGTAAACGAAAATTCAAATTTGCTGCAGGTCTCGGTTGTTGAACAGTTGACCGAGATGTTAGTATTGCCTGATCGAGTGTTTACGACATCCGTCAGTGACGTTCAGGGTGAAGACGGAGTTCAAGGTGCCAAGGACTGAAAGTTTGGCAACGTACATGTGCTGTAAGCTCGCGGGCATTGACCATAAGCAAAAATTGGCAGTCAGTCCAATCCACATGACCGCCTGGACCGAAATTTGATGCTTCCAGTATTGCAAAGTGGCTAGCCTTACGAAGAGCTCGATCGGTGTGCCTTAATTGAGTATTACAATTTTGGGCGCACGAACTTATCTGGAGAAACGCTAATTTCAAACAATAACTTACCAGTGATCCGAACAAGTAAAACATCATTAAACTAGCTCGGTGATCCAATCACGTACTCTAGAATGTGAGAATCAAAATGTCCAACGATCATTCTCCTTGGCCGAGGCATGAAGACCGTCCCTCCGATCTGTTGTTAGAGATCTGTAGAGCATATATCTGTTAACGTCGACATCAAATTCAATTTTGACTAAGTCACTGGCTTACTGCGAAGGAGAGTGTCGACGTGGTACATACTGTAGCTAGAAGCGTCGCTGGCTGATTCCATGTATTTGGACAAAAGAGAGTCACTCTGATCCCTGCAAAAGGGATCGTCAATTGTCTGTCCTGCATCTAACCAAGACATGACGTTCGTCCTCGATGAGGAGCAAACTAATGAAGCCTAAAACTAAAACTCCATGACAGACACCACGCGAACAGACCACAATCATGGATGCATAGATAATGTCACAAGCACAAAGAATCAAGCAAGAAGATCCGAAACTCAGACTAGTGGACCAAAACTCACATCACGAACAGCAAGGCAGGTAGCAATGCAGGTGGGCGGCTTTACCCATGACCCATAGTCAGTGGCCAGGCCAATCGCATGCACCAATGCAATGAATCAACGTCACTCTCATGGGGACAGCCCTGCACAAGGTCGATCACGATGCAATTCTATTGTCTGCAACAATTATAGGAAACTGGGTCCCGGAGCTGAGTTAGCTGCCAACAGATCGATATCAAAGTCGTTCTCAACTCAATGTGACGCAGTCCTCAAACGAAATCATCAATGATCCATGGTCGATCAATCAAGCGCCTGCAGGACGGGGACACAACACGCCAGTGCCGGCCGGGCATGAATGACCCATTCTAGCCGGGACGCCAGCCCCTGACAGGTAGCTAGCTCGAGAAAGCCAAGAAAATGAAAAAGAAACAATCATGAATTCATCATTTCAGGGCGGTTAGGGTCCTTATAAATTCAAGGCCTCCCAATCACACTGCCTCAATTAATTGCATTCCACTTTGCTTGTCGACTCTTCCGTGCACTGGGCCTCAGTCGGTGTGCTTGTTCTCAGTGATCACTCCTTGCCTGTTGCTGCTGCCTGCACACCTCGTTCACGGCCTTCGTCCGCAGCATTGCTGAGCAGTGGAGCTTGCAGACCCTCTTCATCATAGCCGCGGCCACGACCGTAAGTACTATTCAATTCGATCATGCACTCGCTGGATCGATCGAATACCATTAATACCATTCGATCTCCTTTGCTTTGGTCAGACTGAATGACTTCTAGCATGCTAGCTGCATTTTGCATGCTCTTGAGGATTCATCCGGTACCTGCTTAGATTACTGTCATTGCACAAGCAAGCCATGCGTGTTCTCGATCGATGACTTGCAAAGGAAACGAAACTAAATTGGATGTTCACAAACCAGTATCCTGATTCTACTCATTCAAAATTTGCTCTGGATCACTGGCTTGTGCAATGATTGGTTGTGATAACGACTAGACAGAGGGCATGCATACAATGGAAATCTCCTATCCATCGATGGAGTCGCAAAAGCCTACTAATTTGTTCGTGACTATGTTCCATGAACGCACTAATCGTGCTGATCATTCTCCTGCACTGGCAGATGACCGGAGCGAAAGCCGTCTCCAACGGCGACCGAACAGTCGCTGCGAAGGTAGCTGCGATTTGCAGCTGCAACGGTCTCATCTGCGCCGAAAGCACCCTCCGAACAACGTCCTCCACGCCTCAGGCGTCCAGCGCGACCACTCCATCACCGCCATCAATGACATCCAAAAGGACTTCTTCCTGGAGTCCGAGCTCGTGGTGGGCGGAAAGATGTCGCTGGACGCAAATCTCCACGACGTCGCACACAAGCCAACGAAGCTAGTATGCGAGCGCAGAGCGGGGAGCGGGGAGTATAGAAATCAGAAAGTTTAGAGTTAGGACATTTGAAGACAATATTTTTTGGTTTACGCAAAGTTGCAATTTTATATGGAAAATCTGAAAATATGTCAATAACATGTAGATGGGTGCTTTCAAACATCTAATTATGGACCTATGACCTATGACCTATGACCGTGTGAAATACAATATTTCAGAAATAATTAATACAAAATTTCAACCTACTACTTGGTTGATCTATTAAAAAATATCTTGGTGTATAAATAAAGTTATAGAAATAGAAAGTGAAATATATAAGATGCAAAAATATCTAAAATTTGACTCTGCACCTAAAATCATTCAAAGTCTATGAAACTCAGAAGTTTTCAAAAAATTTCAAAGATCTTTAGAATTCCATCTTCTTCATGAATTTTTTGGACCCAATATGAATGTCATTTTTGTTTAGGAAACACATGTAGTGTACAAAAGTATTATAAAATTATGTGAAAAGTTCACAAATGTTTTGAATAACATTCAAACACAACGTATACATAATCAATGATATTATAAATCAAGTAGTGGCCATTTTGTCTCACCACATATATAAAAGGAATTTGATTACAAGAAGCACTTTCAAGTTTGCCTCATCACTAACCAACCCATTTAGTCACTAATCTCAATCACTTATGGAATACTTCTGCACCTCAGAATTCCACTTTCAAGAATACGCTTGACGTCATTGAAACTCAAACTTGGAGCATGAATGAAGACATTTGTTGTTGCTTCTAGGTGGCATATCACAAGAAATATGAAATACAAATGTTTACAATTAGCCCACTGTCCTCTTTTCCCTAGTGCCTTTATTGACATCTCTTTAAAATTTGGGCAAGTGCATTCAGGAAAAGAACCTATAGTAAGCACATATTGTTCAATGTTAGGCGGAACATCCGAATCAAGCATCATGATGCATCCAAACCCAGGATGAGGTATCATACTTACATGACAAACAGATGCCTTCAAAATAAGTGCAGAAGCACAGTTGTTTGCCTGTTTAGTAGTTGGCGCATTAGGATTTCTTCGGATTTTTTTCCCAAACCTTGTACCAGGATGGTCTGCTGGAAAAGCTGGGACTTGGAATCCGGACAAATCAGGAGGTAAGTCATGGTCCCCAAACAACCTCTTCGGAGAGATTTCAAGACGCTCAGGAAGGCGGAATCCTGCATTCTGAAGGTCCATCATTTCTTTTTGTGTTAAATCTGTTCCGAACTTGACAAACCAAATGATTGATACTTCAGGGTTTGAAAGAACCCATTTTCGCTTCGAACCTTTCACGCAACGTTCAATGTCATCATTGCAGAAAAAGAATTGCATCTTTTCAATCCTATTCTTCTTATAATTGTTCATGTTGCCTGTGTAAGTTGGTGCTGCTGTTGCTTTGTTGCCTTGTACAATTTTTGCAATACACTTCTTCTTTATAAGAACCTGTAGAGCAAAGCATGCCTTTGCTGACGTCTTTGGCAATCGCGCAATATGCCATTGTGACTCATCACAAGCAGTTTCTTCAATGGTTTTTACTCGATGTGCCTTTGATGTTGTTGATGTAGTCAATGGTCCAAGTGACACTAAAATTGAAGGTTGTTCCTCTCTTTCATGATATAAAGGATCTTCAGATATACTATCCAAAGGAATTGTAGATGAACCTGCTTTAGAGGATTTGGCCCCTTGATGTGGTCGAGAGAAATTTACTTTGTCAAGGCGATGTGAATCATATTCAGATCTAACCGGCAAATTCGGCATTCGCTTTTGAAATCCAAAAACCTCTTCACCTTCAAAGTGAGGATCCCTTGTACAATATTCGCCAGCCCCTGGTACACTTGCCATAGCATCATGAAGACCTTTAGAATTTCCAGTACGTTGGGCGTACCTTTGTGCAACTCTAAGGAGAAGTTCTTTTTTACCGGGACCTGTCCCCGGATTATCACCTTTCAAAAATTGATGATATCGAACCATTTGCAGAAATGCCCTCACATAGTCATCAACGGTAGCAACGTACAAATCATT
Source organism: Climacium dendroides (assembly GCA_950106755.1). Lineage (NCBI taxonomy): Eukaryota > Viridiplantae > Streptophyta > Bryopsida > Hypnales > Climaciaceae > Climacium > Climacium dendroides. The sequence continues at coordinate 40,032,094 of OX467084.1, forward strand.
CCCTCGATTTACGGACTGTTGGAGCCATTTGTTATGGACTGTCTTGGCAAGGTTGCAAGAAGGCATCTCTGCAAGTTCATGGGCTGGCAAATCTTGTACCATACAACATATTGCATAAGAGAAAGCAAGTTCAGGATATGGATGTTCCTAAATAAGATGCAGTTTAGGGTTTAGGGTCAAACTAAATGATATTCAAGACATGTATTTGAAATTGGTGAATATAGTACAAATAGAATGAAATCAAGAATTTAGGAATCTCACAATTTGCATGAAGCCGCCCCACTGTCTATAGCGAAAATGCCAAAATGCCAACCACAACTCTAAGCGTCGAAGCCCCTCCTCAGTTGTTGCTCCAGAGGAATGCCACCATATTCGAATTGCATGATATCGGATTTCAGAGTCGGTAGATGATGTTGCATTTTTGTATTGCTTACAAAGTTGTCGATGTCGATCTTGAAGGTCGGCCCGAATGTCTGCCTTGGTATGTTTTTCCATGGATTGAGTCTAGTGGAAAAGACATGTGCGCTCTCGATTCACCATAGGCTTAGATTGGTCACCACTCCCGTAGATTGCTCTTACAGCATTCCAATTAGCTTGCGCAGAGTCAGCCATGAATCCCTTGAAATATGGTAAGGGGATGGCGTGTTTGGCCATGACTGCATTCAAATTATTCCAGAAATTGCATTAGGCAATCGTATCCTCCGATTGCATATCACATACTGCAATTGTCATCACCTGACAGAAGCTTGGATCATAGACATGGCATGCCATTGTAGTCCATTGCTTCACTCGCTTGACATGATCGAACATGATCCAAGCATCCTGAAGGTCACCACCTGGTTGCATTCGCATCACCAAATCAACGCCACTTCCAGGACCTAACTCAGACATTTTGAAGACAAAAACTTTGTCTGAATCAGATCCTTGACCTGGAAATTTGTTTTCCTGAACATAGACCAGTTGCTGCAACCCCGAAGTTTGGTAATACTATCCATAACTCCAAACCTCCGGAAATACTTGAAGGTGGTAACCTCATTTCTAATACTTGGCGAACTCATGTACTTACACTTATCAAGAACTGGAATAAGTTCGTCAAGTCCAAATCTTGATTTTGTGGATCCTTCAGGGCGAAGAAGTAATTCACCTAGAAACTCCTTACTGGCCTCAAGAACAATTGAAGAATTGGTTGCCGATGGGGTCCTCTCAACTTGATCAGAAATCAATGATCGTGTTTTTTCCTTGGAACTACGACAATCTCCATCTTTTACAGGGTGCTTATGAAGACCAAAGTGAACACAAGCACGTGTCATCTCCCTTTTTCCCACTACATAGTAGATTCTTGCTGGGCAAGTAGCAATACATGAAGGAATAGCAGAGCAAATCTTGCACGTGATTGTTGAACCAGAAGGAGTGTTAGGACCCACCTCAAATGGAATAGTAGAACATCCATCCCATTCGGTTTCATTCACTGCTGCTGTGCGGTGTACTCGAGTAAGATAGTCACAATTGGCATTGTCACAACGCAAATGACCCACACATGAAGACATTCGAAATGTCAATCCATTGTCGTTCTTGATGTTAGTCGTATGTGTACTGGACCAAACATGTCCATCATAGCGTTTCTCCATTCCGCTTAGCAACTTCCCTTGACTTTGAGTAGAAGAACTTCGAAGGGGTGGCAATTCGAAAATGACATCACCATTGAAGATAGGTGGAACAAACTGAACTTGATGGATCACAATTGAATCATAATCAAGCTTCTTGAATGGATTCCTAGACCCTTTCGTATGACAAAGCTTCCGTAGGCAAGGAATGATGGATTCTCCTACGGCCGGCTCTGAAACTAAAGGTTGAAAAGGTGTAAAAGATGTGCCACAATCATTGGATGAAGGAAATACAATTTGTTTGAGAACCTTACGAGGAGGGGATGTATAGTCAGAATCGTCACTCAAGATTGTAATGCACTCTACTCCTGGCTCAATCTTTACCAAAGATGGCAATGGAGTCTTTTGACTAGATGTGGTTGATAACTTCGGAGTAGCATCTACAGATGATCCTCCTAAACTTGATTCGGATAAACCATATGCTAAATATCTTCCCGGTTGTAAATGCCATTGTCTACAATGGCTATCAAGGCATGGCTCTCGACCAAGTGTATGAGTCAATTCACCAGTAGAACTATCGAAGACCTCTTCATCAATGTGTAATGAATTTTCAGAAAGAAGGAATCGAATACTCAAGCGAAATGCAGTGACAACAGCGTATCCCAATTCATCAACGGGAAATGTGATAGGGACTGCATTCCCAACTGATCTCACGACTACCATTGAATTGTAAGCCATACTAACTGTCGCATATTGTAAACAACATAGCAAGAATGCATTACATTCTACAACACTTGTAGTATTATGTCAATGTAGAGGCATTACAAAAACAAAGTTGAAGCCAAAAAAATATTATTTAAGATAAAATTAATTAATAACCGCCACTAGAGTGTTCAACGATAGTATTTTTTTGTATGGAAGAATCAAATTAAATGAAGGGCACACTAATATTCAATGGGATAGGTGCATGGTATGAATTGAATCCACCGGATGAAAATCAATTAGGTAGTATTCAAAATGATTCAATGTAATCCTTTACGACTTCATGACTCTGTATCCGTTGAGATACTTCATAGAAATATTAGACGGCACTTTAGTGAATTCTTTCCTAAACCCATGAAATTTGAATGTTTTAGGGTCGCCCTTACAATTAATTATAGAGGCCTGTACACCTACCAAAATCTTTTATGATCATTATTTCCTTACATCTTATCAGTACAAGTCATTTATAGTCAGAGAGCAATAAATGGGTGAATGCAAGAAGCACTTGTACTATTTTGCTTTGATATCCCCTCTGCAATGTTCAAGTTCGAATTGGCCATATTTTTTGGTAAAGATCAGTATCTTAATAATAATTAGGGAATTTATTTTAGAAGTTTCTCAACTTCACTTGATATTTAAATTTAAATTTTATTTATTTATTAGACTTTGCGTCCTTCGGATTTCAAAAAAGTGGTTACTACTCAAAACTAAAGAAGTAGAGCCCAATTGTTTAAAGACTATTTGTCTACTCCGACAGTAGAGAAGCAAATACCCACTAAAACGGATTTCTGAAAACATTATATTGTGCCCTCTACATTTATGCCAAAAGATTCCCCGTACGCTTTGAATTTGTAAACACTGAAAGTGGTTTCAAGATGAGACCCTTGAAATTTCTTCATCATGAGGTCTTTAGACATTTGCAAAATAATTTTTTGTTAAATTGTAGATTTCTTTTCTAAACAAATTAGTTTTACGAAGCATCTATGATTGTAGGATTTTGTACTTTTCAAGTTCCTTTACTTTAAAATTCTATTATTCTTTTTCTTTATAGGGTACCTTGTAGGTGTACACATTATACATTTTTTTAAAATTATATTTCTATTTTCACGATAATTTCAAAAAATCATGAGTATTAAAGACGATGCAATATAGAGAGCCGTTGTCACCTAAATATCAAAGCAGAATTACCACTATTAAATAGTAAATTATTCCATTAAACTACATGGTATAATGAATTAAATATTTGAAAAAGAACTTGTAGAAACTGACAGATTATTATATATTATGGTGTGATATCAAAATGACGTCTTTCTCATTTACAATAAAAGTAATGACTATAACTAAATCATGAATGCCGCAATTACCTACAAAATTTGATTTATATAGAAGGGTTACCACACTCACGTAATTCTCACTACATTGCTTCTAGAAGACTTAGCGCAGTTCAAATGTCTAGAATAGGGAATTGTTCACCTTCACTAGAGAATCCGAAGCGGAGGAGGAAGAAGTCAAGTACCAACTATTCTTCGAAGAAAGCACTTCACCGATCTAGGGAATAGAGACTTCAGAGAGTGACAAGTCTAGGAGTCTTGTCTAGTCTCACTAAGAAGCTTCAATTCACAAACCTTGAAAGTACTAAAACTTTAGGTTTCTGTAGTGGATGCTCTTCTCCTACAAATCTGATATTGGATTCAATTAGTGAAGCGCCGGAGGTCGACAGCTTAAACCACACGAATTGCCATACTCTCCAGGTTTGCTCCTTGATCCAACATTTATGTGTTCTTAAAGTTACTTATAGAAATTGTTGTCCACCGAATGGTAATGGAAAATCAGATTTTAGTAGAAGGTAGTGCGTTAGAGAGCAAGTAATTTCCAGTGAAATTCCGGTTGTTGATGAAGTGCTTTGGTGTTGTCATAGTTAAACTACATTTACAAGGAGGGTGCGATTGATGAGTTAATTTTTGATTATGAAGTGTTTGAGGAATCGACAAGTTACCAATATATTCCACCAGTTAATACTAACCCATTCATTATTGATGCCTTGAGAAACTTCCGAATAGGTAAGCATACACTATAATTCTAGCTTAGGAGAAGCCATAGACAAGGAAGACAGTGTTTAGAAACTCTATAGCATTCAAACCATTGTGGAATAGTTTCCAACATGGCATTTTGGAATGAATTTCTCCGTCATGAAATGTGCAAAAACGATGTAGAATAATTCCAGATAAAATGAAAATGTTTCATATTCCTAAACACAAGACTTTCAATTTTCTGGCAAACCGAGGTTTAGGGTTTACTTCACTAAAATCTGCACACTGTGATCTCCAAACCAAAATAGGTTTCAATAATTCTGAAAGAGGAGAAGCTGTTCAAAATGGAATAACTGAGACCTCAGTAAGAGAAAGTACAATGAACCTTTTGATCTGTCTCCTCTTTTCTTGATCTGTCTCCTCTTCAAATCCGCGCCGTCCCTCGCCTTTTCAGCCAGACCCCTCATCTTTCGGGTCAGTTTATTGTAGCCAGGCAGTGCGTTAGATTTCTGTCTGCGATGTACCTTCAATTTCTGTGATGCGGAGAAGCCCTTCTCAGCTACGGTGAACTTGGGACATCTTCTGGATGCGGTGAACACTTTCACTGACGGTGACCATCAAGGCAAAAGGTACGCCGACTCACGTACTTCTGGATTTGTTCTACCGGGCCATCTGGACTCACGTACGTCGAAGCCGATCACGCTCTACTTCACGGTCTACGGTTTTGAAATCTGGAGGCGCCGGAATCCGAGCGCCGGTTTTCGCAGATCTCCAAGTACTGCTCACCTGAGTCTTTCGTAGGTATCTTGAGCGGCCCGATTCCGTCATTCCGTCATGGTTCTAGAGCGGCCCCCTCGTCTTCCCGATTCCGTCATTCCATCATGGTTCGAGAGCGGCCCCCTCGTCTTCCCGATTCCGTCATTCCGTCATGGTTCCAGAGTGGCCCCCTCGTCTTCACGATTCCGTCATTCCATCACGATTCCACTAACCTTGGCAGCTACGCATTTGTGTTTGTCGAATCAACTGCATTTGTGTTCGGTGACCATCACCGAACGAGTGAAGGTGACCAACGCTTTTGTGCTCGCCAAGGCAGCCTCCTTCACCTTCGAACAGCAGCCTCCTTCACCTTCCCGGTGAAAATCGCCACACACTAGGCTTTCAACTATAGGTGATGTTGACATTCTTCACCGACTTCGAGGACACGGAGGTAATTTGGAATTATCAGAAATGTCCGATTCCCGGCACATCGCTGTCCAGTCGGTGCCGACCGGGTCCCCGTAGTGTGATAAATGCAGTAGTGAGATCTCATTGTCTCTATGTCCGATTCCCGTCGTCATCTCGTCGATTACAGAAATCCATCATCGAGAGAGTAAAAACCGGGGCAGCTGTTCTTGTCCCCCGAAGACCAGCCTTCACCTTCTTGGGTGAACCCCAGCGCTTTCTGGGCATTCATCATCTGATTTGTTTACAATCGTCACAGGGTTCCAGGACACGGAGTTTGTTTTCCTATTTAGGGATGTCCGATTCCCATCGCTTCATTGTCCAATCGGTGCCGACCGGGTCATCGTAGCAAGCTCAGTGCAGTTGCATCTTCAATCTTCAACAAGACAATCTCTACATTCCTGTGTCCCGTGACCATCTGCATCTCGGTCCACTGCTAGTTTTCTGTACCGGTTTAGGGTTTAGAAATTCTTCTTCCTGTAGTAGTCGGCCAGTTCGGTGGACAGCATTTGTTTGGAAGCTGACTGGGTTCACGAAGCCGACTGGGTTCACGAGGCCAGTTCGATGCAGCTGTTGACTGATGGAGTTAGATTACAGTCGTTGCCGACTAGGTGATTGAGGCCAGGTCGATGCAGCTGAAGGTACAGAATTTTGGAATCATTGCATCCTTTTGAACTTAGTCTGCGTGAATTTTTATATGTGAATGCATGTTGTTGAATGAACAATTTCTGTGGATTTTCTTTGGATTTCATATTTGATTTTGGCTTGTGCTTGAGGCTGTCACTTCGTGCTACTTCCTGTAATAGTTTTCGTGCTGCTTTCGTGCTGCTTCGTCTGGATTTCTGAATCTCAATTATTTGCATTGGCCATGGCGTACAATAGAATGTAAAAGTGGTCAATAATTTCCCTAAATAGAACGGATGTGATTAGGGGTCCGGAAATGATTGGCACCGATCACTTACTCATTTCTTTGACTTTGTATTTTGTTTAGGGATAGATATTTGGCGCAGTATAGATTTTTGCCATCCTCTACCTGATCATTTTGAAAGTGTTAACCTGGGATACTTCACAATTATTATTTGATCGAAATATTGACGATCAATCTATTTGACTTAGTAAAATTTGTTTGTTCTGCTTTAGGACTTGGAGACATTCTTCATTTCAGGAGACATGGAGAACACGGGAAGAGTACTTCGTTCTCAAGTGCAACCAATGGTTGGTGAAGCATCCCACAACCAAGTAAGCTATATAATATCCTATATTCTTTAAAATGTGTCATATAACAGGAAACATTGGAATAATTTCAACTTTGTATATCTCTGTTTCAGGTTCCAGTGATGATTGATACCGAGGATGTGGTTGAACTGGAAGAAACATTGCTAGAAAGTGATGTAGAGAACGACAATATTGAAGGCCTGAAACAAAATGAATACGAGTTACGTTTATCACAGAAGGTGAATTCCATTGCCTGCATTGAGGCCATGAGAATATTGCCCAAGGAAGAATCAAGATTTCCAATTCCACTTTGCCGTTTAATTCCCATGCCAATTGTTCGCCCCTCTTTGGACTCCGACATCAAGAAGTTGGAGGTTGAGTTCACGCATGGTTATAGACCAGGCTCAAGTGTCTTTTATGTCTCGGTGTGCAATGAGAATGGGATGGTTCAAACTTTATCTGATGATGTTAAAACCAAGATGAGTCCATTGTGGAGACGAGAGAGTGATCGATTTGATGAGAAGATGCAGCAAAGCACAGACCTCCGTCATTTGGTTGGAAGAATGTTTTTCATTTGTGATGGGAACCACAGATTCAAGGCTTAGACTGGGTTCATAGATCGAGTTCACAAAGAGGACCCAAGTTGGCACATTTCGGTGGACAGCATTTGTTTGGATCCAACCGGAAAAACAGGGCTTTTATTACATGCCATGCATGATATCAACAAGTGAGAATATTTCCATTTTCTTTCAATGTTCTTTTGATTCTTATGAATTATTCTTTGTTGCCCTTGCTAATATGGAGAATGTTTTTTAGATCCACTGAGAATAGCCACGTGAAGACAAATTTGGTCCATACTTTGCACTGAATTCGAGCTACTGGAACACAAAGCTTGGAGAGTTTTAAAGACATTCTAATGGAATGGGAATTTAAGAAATGCTTACGAAACCCTGCAAGAGGAAAAAGCTGGTATCCCTTAACGAAAGATGTGTTTATTTCACTTCTATGGCGGGTGAGTATTGAATTTTACGACTTATAATTTTGCAAATTTGATTTGGTGGTATTCATCTTCAAATCATAATCTAATCTTATCTATGACATTGATATTTTCAGCAAGAAATTGCTGATGCTGCAGACGAAGCAGCACGAAGACTATCAGAGGAAGATCCAACAATTTCAAGGACTGATGAGGAAATCACAAGTGCCATGTTGGACGCAGCCAAGTTGAAGACAAGTACTTATAAAGGCCAGTTCTCTAAATGGTTAGCAGTTGCGCATCCGGCACTTGGAGATGAGTTTCTTGCTCAAGTAAGGTTCTATAATTCATCCTCCCAATTCAATATTCTTCTAAAATATTAAGGAAAGAAGGTTTATTCGGCTTGGCAATAAAATATTTAATTTGATTTGAATCATTGTTATTTGTATAGATTACTGCGCATTGGAGCAAGAATTCAAAACCTGAGATGACGTTGGACAAACTACAATTGCTAGCAACATCCGTTGCTTCTGTTTTCTTTAAAGTGAGATGTTTGTGTTGGTGGAACTCTGGTGCTGAAACAAGAAAGGCTGCCCATTTTCCAAGCAAACCATTCTCGGATAAGGAATTCAAATTTTGGCTGAACAAGGCTTGTTTTTGGGGATCTGTAAGTGTCTTTCTCCATGATCTCAATGTTCTTTTCATATTATTTTGGAACTAAATTGTAGTATGCAATATTCACTGAATTGATATTGTTTGTCTTCAGCTGGAGGAAGCATTCAGTAAGGAATACGAGAGAGTGCAAACAGAAGAAGGCGTTGTCATTTCAGTAGATCCTTCTGAGCTGCCATTGTCTCCGGGCCAATTTATTGAATACTAGCGTATTCGCATTTGGATGCATGGATTATCTTTTTTGTTTCGAGGACAGGATTCATATTCACGAACTCGAGCATTTACTTCGTACAATTATACATCACGCATTGTGAAGCGTGTTCTTTACAGGTACATTACATTCATTGAGCTTATAATAATGTCAACTGTTGTGTTCTGTCAATTCTAATGTTTTTTCCAATAATTTTTCTTTATCATTTTTGGCAGGTATTTCATGTTCGAATTGGTACTCAAAGGTGCCGTGGCAAAGGATCAGCTTCCGGGATTCTTTCTAGCATGGGTTGATAAGGCATCCATGGAACAATGCATGTATTCACTAGGTATTATTCGATCATGGGGTATCCTACACCTAAATGCTGGTTGTTGGTACTTAGATTGTGGAGGAAGTTTCTGCCCACAAGAAGAAGAATCAAAGATGAAAGCAATTGAAGATGCAGAGAAGGGATTAGGTGGCAGTCGTAGTCAAAATCCAATTGATCCTCAAGCCCTTACAGAGTAGGATATAGCTCACGATCTTTCTCATTTGAATGAGAAAGAGAAAGTGAAAGCAATGAAACAAATGCAACGAGCTGCTGAAAAGGCTGAAGCACGGAAGATTAAAGGTGAACTCAAAAAAGCAGAAAAGGCATCTAAAGCTGGATTGGTGGCCAATGTTAAGGCACTTGCTGCTGAAGCAGTGGCCACTATTAAGGCTACAGGTAAGGCACTCAAACATTTGCTTGGAATTGGTGCATCTGGTGGAGATGGCACCCAGATTTCTTCAGCTTCTCCAACAGAAGGCACACGTAAGAGAGATAGTTCCTCTATCAATCTTACTATCTCTCGTCTTTCACTAGGCAATGTGCCAGTGCCACTAGCGATTGATTCGGAGTTTCCAGAAGTGGATAGTTTTATTTTCAATGGGTCATTGCACTCACTTCTCAACCACCGTATTCAGCATGGATTGTTTCCTTCGAGGTGGAATGAACTTCAATCTTTTCTTGACAAGGTAGATCTCTACTTTATCTTCCATTTGCTTTGACAGATTCTTTCTAGTTCATTTGACTTTTTCTATGTTATTCTACTTTCTAACTCATATTTTTTAACAGCACAAGGGAGACAAAGAACGATTATTCAAAGGCACTGTTTGCCAATCTTGAGCTGTTGATCTTGTGATTTTAGATATTCCCGAGGATCTTCCGGTCCCGGGGGTATCTAATCCTCCATTTGTTGTTCCACCGTGGAACATTCTTCATTCGGATTTCTTGAAGTCAATCTTCGATTTTGCTGGAACTCATTTGCACGACGACGGAGCTATACTCATCTTTCACTCCGATTCAACTCAAGTAAAATCAGACTTGAAAGAATTCTGTCGAGCATTTCATTTTAAAGTCTATCGGAAATGGACGGGGATCAATCGCCTTCATTTAGCCCACCCTCGTGATTCTTCAAAGACGGTATTCAAATTCAATTATTTCTATTACATTTCATTTTTTTGGATTATCTTGGTTATGATGCATACAATTTTGATGTTTTGGGATTTGTTATATGCAGACTCTCATTTTTGGTATTCAACTACTTGTAAGGAACTTTCAAGATGTTCATCCATCTCGCTTCAAAATCCAAATGGTACCACATTTGGACACTCTTGGTATAAATGTTGACTTTGATGATGTGCTATACAACATGGTGACAAAAGAGTCACAGCTTTTACACAGCAATGTTCCTTGGCGAGGTTCACGTGAGAAAGATTCTGGTCTAATGCAAATTCTCATTGAATCTTTTTCCATAATTGGCGATGTGGTGTTTGATTGCTCTGCAGCCACAGGTTTTAAATTTTTTCCATTTAATTTTCATTCCATTTGATATATGTTGATATCATTTACACTAGCTTTTTTTTTCTATATAGGCTATTTCAATTCATTTCATTTTGCTTTATTGTTTCTCTAGGAATTTTTTTATTGACTTTCATCTAATTTTTTCTTTGGAAGTTCATTATGTACATCTAATTTCTGAATCCATGAATTTTTCAGATTCTTCCATTCATGCTTGTCGTAGGTCAGGTCGTCATATTGTGGCCTTCGAAGAAGATACTTTGATTTTCAATGCTCTTCTACAGCCACTTATCATTGAGAAATCAACCCCAGTTTCAAAGAGACAACGGATCAATGAAGAAAGTACTAGCTCCGATGAAAATGATGAATCAGATTCTGAAGTACCGGAAGTTGAAGCTACAAATTTATTCTGTACGTAAGTCTTTCAATCTTTGTTATATATAGTTGTTTCTTTCAGAATTGATCCCAAGTACTTAATATTGTTTTAGTATCTTTCAATAACTAATTATCTTCATAATTTGGTATGATGCAGCTCAAGGGTGACTACAGTTTCTTCAGGGACCTCTGTACTTCATTCTCTATGGAAAGAGATAGTGAATAGCCCCCCTGATACTTTCCGATTACCGGTTTATGCTCGTAATGTAGCAGAAGAATTTCTTAGGGCACCTCCCATTCTTTCCAAGTCTCGTAAATTTCGTGGCGACCAGAGAGTTCTTCAGTTAGTAGATGATGCAGCCCATTCTGATGATGATGTTGATTGTGAGTAGTAAAGAGATTGAAATCTCTTGAATGTCCACCACAGTTCTGTGTAGCATTTTCTGCTTTAATTTGATCGGTGAGACTAAAAGGGCCACCGCCTTCTTGGATTTCATTGGTCTTTGTCAAATTCAATCACACAAATGCAAATATGTTTTAAATTCTACAAATAATTTACTAAAAGGTTTATCCACTATCAGAAACTTAAAATGTTGTTATAATTTCAATTTCTATTCCTATTCCATATATTTCAATTTGTTACACGATCTTAGGTCTCATCTAAGCACGGTAATAGTTTTTTCTTTTTATGAACTTAAAATTTTTTCAAAAATTAGTTTGCAATCCACGCTCTACGCTCTATGCTCTACGCTCTACGCTCATGCGACAGCATTCTTGGCACACAAGCGAGCCTTCCTCACGGCGTCCTGCGCGAAACTGTTGCCGGCACTCACCTCTTTCAACTTGTTGGCGCTCATCCGCCACTTCGACGTGGCTCTCAACAGCGACCTGGCCACCGCAGCGTATCTGTGCGGCTACGGCGCGCTGCCGGGAGAGAAGATGACCTGCGCCGCCTTCAGCGACGCCGTGGCCCAAGTTCGTCTCCTCCGAACTCGGCTGCAAGGTGAAGGTGCTGTCCACCACCAACACGCCGTCGCGCGCCGCGAATTCGAAGGCCCCGGTCACCATCACCGGCTTCCGGAAAGGCTCGGTGGCCGTGGGCAAGAAGATCGTGGTGTGCCACGGGGTGAACTTCCCGTCGGCCCTTTACTATTGCCACCGCGTGACGGGAACCAAAGTGATCATCGCCACGCTCCAACCAAGGTTGAAGTCTCTTACAGGCAATTCTGAAGGTTATTCCGAATGTGACAACCGACTTCTGGAGACATGAATCACAATTGTTTGACGGTGTACTTGTATTTGATGCTGAAACAGCTTTAATTCTTCGTAGTTATCCTCTGCTTTGACGGAGCTAGTTGTTGAAGATGACATTGTCAAATTGATGTCGCTATAAATCTCGCAAGTGGAAGGCGCGGAATACGAAAGAGCAGCCCCTGTTTGGTCCTGCCGGTCGTCTTCAGGTGCCTCGAGCTTTCATATCGCGAGTCAGATTAGGTGTAACTTTGCTATTCAGCAAATTTTTTACACTACCGAATCTGGAATTTGAATCTTTATATAAAACACATGATGCATAAAGAGGTGATCATCTTCCTCATCTCCTAGATTTAGAAAGCGAATGAGGATTTTGATTTTAGAGAATACATGTTGAGAATCAATAACCAATATTCACACTTTCACAATTAGATTGTGTAGTCATATTTGTCCTAGAAATGAATGGAAAAATGGCATGTGGAATATAATCATTTTAATCAAATTTCCCATCAATCATCTTTTCAATGATTAGCAACTTAGTGCATGCTATATTTTTTTGGATGTATGAATTTCTTTGTAGTAATTACTATTGATGTAAGCATTGCTTTACTCTTAAATAAATAGATGTCCTTGGGAGAAATGAAAGTCTAAAAAAATTCCTATAATCTCAATTTTAGGCATGAAAATTTGAATGTTTTTTGAAGACAAGAAAATAATTTGGTTGTGGAGAAATAAATTTTTTATTCTAGTCATTGTCCAAGAATAAAATTTATGCCTTTCTAAGTTCAATACGCTCAACTATGTCATTTGTGTAGCCTACAATTCAAAATTTCAATTAATTTTTTTTAACAAGAAATGTTTTGTTTACATAGAGATTTGCTTCATTCAATTTAGAATAGTAGATTAGCAATGGTAAAGTTACATAATTAGCATCTTACTTTGAGTGCAATATAAAGGGATCTTCTATAAAAACTAAAATCGGATTGATTTCTTTTTTATCATTTTTCACAATTTTTGAAAAATAAAAATTCTCAACTAAAGTTCTATATATATGGTTTAGTTCTTTTGTTAAAACAATTAATTAGTGTGCTTCAAATGCATCTTAAAAATATTAAAAACGTGGTTTTCTTCATACATATTTTGAACTTGCTTCTACTTAACAATTTCTTAAAGTATGGAAACTAAGTATGTGTTTCTTATTTAATTTCCTTAACTCTCAACTCAATTCTTCAATACAATGAAAATTAAATGAAAAATCATTAATGAAAAATTTGAAGTTAGAAAAAGATTCAAAGCCTTATAATCTCTCAAGTAAGGTGCAAAAGAAAAAAAAATTTCATCAAATTTAAATACAAATTTGTTGCCATCCATGCAATCAATTTTTTTCAAATTCTTCCACACATTTATGGTTTAGTGGATGATCCTAAAGATACATATGGGAAAAAAATCTTTTTAAGAGTTTTGCAATTTATACTTACAATTAGAAAGGTAATTTTGAATGTTTTAGTTAAACCCAAAAAAGATCTTGGTTCTTTAGGGATTATTATATTGAAAGATAAGAAACTCTAAATTGGAAAAATTATTAGGAACTAAGTACTTGATTGTTAGATTTGATGTTTTTAGAACAAGAATCTAACAAATTTTTTATTTGGGCTTAACCCCAGCACCCCTTAAAGATTAAGAGAACACAATATGTCATCTTTGAATTTTCAATGGCAAATTCTCAATAGGGTGGAACAAACCTCACTATTTTATAAACTAGGATCTTGTAGAATAACAAGTTTATCTACTTATTTCATTATGAATCCAATTTTTAAAATTTGAATGTGAAAAGTATTTAAAATTTTATTTAGGAAATGTAGTCTAATAGAAAAAAGGGAGCAAACATGACGTTGATCCAATGTTATGAAAGGAATAGTAGCAATGACAAAAAATTCTTGGACATTTCTACTCTTTTAATTACTTCACCTAAACAAACTAGATCTAGAGGATTTTTTTCAAATTTGTATTATTAACAATTTTTAAAATAAAAGGTTCAATCTAATGTGATTAAGAATATAAAAAAATTAGAATAATTTCAAATTTTATGAAGATCATCCAAACAATATGTTAATAATATCAATTGTTACATTTCAGAAATTGGCACACACACATATATATATTTAAAATTTTTGCCCAATCCAATTTGTTATGTTAGTTTAGTTGCTTGGACATTAAAAACAAATCATTGAAAATCAAAATAACCTCTTACAATTTTTTTTCCATAGAATATGCCTTTATCTTGAAGAAAATCATTGTTTTGTTCCATTAATTTTGGATTATTGATGTGAAAGTTATGTGAAAAGAGTCTTATTTTTTGTGCAATTAGAGCATCTAATATGAAAAGTTAAAAATCCTCATCTAGGAATTTTTTTAACTTGACTTTCATAATTTTTCAAGAATAAGAGGTCTATACAATTTATATTCATGCTAGAATAATCTCATTGTTTGGATTGACATGCTTCAATTCCATATGAATGCTATTACAATATTATCTTCTAAATGTTTGAGGCACCAAATTTTAGTGTTGACAATATTTTGAATTTAAATAAAACTTAACCAAATTATTATTCTTAGTATTTTATATTTTTTTCAAATTCTTTTTGAAGTTTAGTTTTAGCATCAAAATTTAATTTTGAGAATGATTGATCATGATTTCCCTATTTGTGAATTTGTGCAAGGATGTCCATTATAATCTCGACTTTCTATAGTCTTGAGGGCTTTGGGAAATGAGCCTCAAATACACTAATCTTGGAGGAAATATCACATTAGAAATTTTATTTAATAAAATTATAGAGTGGATTTTGAGAATTCATAAATTGATTGGAATTATGCTTGTTAGGCCCCCCGGAGGGTGCACTTAGTTCTAGTACAACAAAACAACGTGCGAACAAGTTTTTTCTAGTAAACTATAATTTTAACTTCAAATTTTGAGCATTGATTGTTTACTAATGACTATAGGATTCTACTTCCAAAATTTTAAACTCAAATAAAATATAGAATGATTTTTAGAAGAGGTTAAAAATGCACTAAAATGGCATGGTTTTTTAACTCAAATATTTTTAGAGAACACATTTAGATGACCATTGCATCAATATTCAATTCAAAATGAGCTTTCAATAAAGAGTTATTTTTGAAAAAAATTTGTTCTTTTTTTATACAATTTTTTATATATAATATAGAGGTGTGAAAGTTATTTTTCAGTTCTATAGTGTATCTTTTTACTTCAAAAATTTGTAACTAATTATTATTAACAAATAAAAATATCAATAATTCAAAACATAAACTTTCAAAGTAGAAAAATCTATTGATATTTTTTTCATTTAATTTTATTTGAAATTTAGAAAGTATATAGGGGTCCAAAGTTTTGTTTGCACACTAACATCAAAAAAGGGGGAGTGCACCCCCTAGTTAGGCAAAGATCCTTGTATTTTTTTAAACAATGAATTTTTCAGATTTGACAATCATACAAAAAGAAGATTAAAAAACATCAAATCACTTTCGTAGTTTTAACACCCTCATGATCAAATGTTATAATCTTTCGATGGATTTGTTGTGTTTTCTTTCCCTATTTGGTCTTTAATATGTTTAGTTTGAATTTGTATGGTTACAATTCAAAAAATCTCAATGGTTGCTTTTGTCCAATTTGGAGCAAATTTCTAGAAGCTCAAAAGATATGGAACTTTTAGGGGATAACAATTTTGGATTCTTTCCATCGGGATCCTTCTTAAATTTTTTGACAAAGAACAACAATGAAGTCTAAGAAGCACTCTTGAGTTGAATGCCACAATATTAAAAATATTTTTGACAACAAGCTAAGTGGACAAGTTTGCTATCAATGGTAAGGTAGGAGGTTTACAAATTGCCCAATTAAGGGCTGAATTTTGGGAAGGTGAATCTTCTTGAAATATTTTTTTAGTAAATTTTCTTTAACAAACAAATGGAATCGGCATCCAATCCAAGTTGTTTCATATCTTTTGGAGCTTTGTGGAATTAGTTGTGAAATTTTGAAGTTGAAATGGCATAGGGCTCTAAAATCGCCCACCTACTCAATTGTATATTGTTTGTACATTGTTGAAGGCTATGAAAAAGAGATATGTATAAATAGTGTACATTTGAGGAGGTGGATGATTTTAGAGCTTGTGCTCTTTTAGAACGTTCTACCTAAGTCGCATATTTCAAGCCCATTGCCTGTGAAAGAAATTTTGAATCCTACTCAATTTCATGGTCACTTAGTATGTTTCCATTTTGTGATTGTTTAAGCATTGAAATTTTACATTTATTTTTAAGAAATGAAAACAAATGTCTTTTATTATTCATAAAATTTTCAGATTTTTTTGTCAAAATTTGAGATATTTTGAATTTTGTAAGGAAAAAGTGAAGAAAAATCCATATGAAAATCAATGTATACTCAAAAAAATATGAATTTTTTTCCATGACTATAAACTGTGGAGTAGCAAAAATTTCCGATAGCATGGAGTGAAAATGTTGGTGTAGACCTTTTTTTAATTATAAATTCAAGAGATTGCAATTAATGCACAAAATTTGAAGTTTCAAAAAAATATTCCTTTTCAGAAATTTATCAAAAATTATAAGTTTAGTTAGTGTAGAGCTTCGTTTACTAACTTCATTTCATTTGTTGGACCTTAATTCAAAAAATGATCATTTTGATGGTTGAAATGTACATATTAAGTTCATCCTGCTTGAAATTGTCAAAGTACACTACATGGTGCACAGTATAGAAAAGTCAAAATATACTTTAATACCTCATTGAAATCATTTGGAGGATACAAAATTGAAATGACATTCAACTTTTTTTCATTTTTTATTACAGTATTAAAATAGTATTGCTTTATCATTTCTCACATTGCCCCAAGGAATGTAGATAGTTGATAAATAATGGTTTGTTGCTTCTTTCCCATTCATTGGAGGACCATTTTGGATTACAATGTCCAAAGGATTTAACTATGGAAGGTTGAGACCTATAGCTAAGGTACTTTGCTAAAAACAATTCAATTTTTGAACCAATATGTGCATTCTTTGTTTCTAAAGCAATCTAGAAAGTTATATGTCGGACACTTTTTAGCCTCAATGTCTTTATAAAAAGAATCAAGATATTCCCTTTGATTTGTTAATAGAATTAATGGAAATGGGACCTACTACTATGATGTTTCTATAGAGTGTTGAATTAGGTCTATAAAAAATTAAGGACTTAAAACAAAAGTAAATTGTCAAGTTGATTTGTACTACACTACTACTTGACAGATAATTAGTTGTACAAAAATTTGGCATGTACAAATTCAAATTGACACCCCCCAAACCACTACTTGCTTTTGCTAGTGTGCCTAATTATTACCATTAGACTACTCAAATTTTCATACTTTCTTGTTGGTAAGTGAAATTTTGGAAGTTCTAAAGCATCAAAGAATGCAACACTTGGATATTATATGCAAAGTTCTGTAGGGTGATTTCTCTTTTGGTAGATTTTTTTGGGTTGTCAATACACATACATATACTGATTCTGGAGATGTACAAAGTCAGAGTGATGGCGGTGGTTTTAGGCAACTCAAGGTGCAATTTTGGATGTACCCACCTCAATTGGATCGCACGTGGTATTCATAATCCTGAAGGCCAATTCGAATTCTCGGCCAAACTCTTAAGACCCGCAAAACATCAAATTTCGCAGCCCGGTACTTCTTGATGAACTTGCCATTCAACCGTAATCTTTAGTTAGGGTTTCAAAGCAGCATTGTAATCCGAGTAACTAAAGCGGTCTTTAATTAGAGGAGGTGTACAGATCAACTTCAGGCCAGCTGACCGGTATACTGGAAGTTTCGAGATGATGAGAAGTGCCAGCACGAAATATCTATGGGAGATTTGCAAACTGGTGAAGTTGCGGATGCACTCAAGGATCCAATCATCTATATCAGTTGGGAAAATCAGAGCATTGATTGGTGAAGGGTTCCACCACGGGCGCACTGAATGATGTATGGTCCCAGCACCGGCGTATCTTGTAAGTAGTGCTCATTGAATCTTCATCAAGTCCTAGCTTCAAGGTGCAATCACGAATGCGATCGGACTAAACTCTGCTCAAAAAGGTGCGCATTGTTGCAGGAGCTAGAGATGTGGAATTGCAGTCACGATGACAGCTTCGATCATGAAGCACTTCTGAATTTATCCAACTTCCCCGGGCCCAATTTCCTTCGGCATGTCTGCGACATGTCACTTATTGCGTACATAATGCTCAAACGATTCCGTCATTGCCTATCGTCAAGCTATAATCTTCTGGGAATTCAACTCAAGCACTAGCTCATATCCGAATCAAAAAATACCTACGGTTGGCAGTGTGCCTGTGCCAAGGAACACTTTGAACTCCCGAGTGTGATTTTTCACATTCACCACAAGGTAACTGTTTAAAATGCAAATTACCTGAAGCTCTTGTCAATCAGAGGCCATGTGTAGGTAATAAGAACACACTTCCACTAGAAGTCATTGACAGTTACGTCCAGCAAAAGGCGCCAGTTTATTCACACAGAAGGAACTGAAGGGTGGTCATCGATCTGGCCCAGATGACTCACGTCAGTCAGTCGTACATACATGTCATTGGAGGCTTAATTCGTCAAGCTCCTAGAAATACTCCTTGCCAGTTCCCACCATCCAAACTATCAGCTAGCCAGGACTATCCTCTCGACGACCACCTTAAGCCTACGCACTGACGTACAGTTATTTAAAGACTAGCCGACTCCACGAATCCCAATCGCACCCATTCTCTCATGAAGAAGGGCTCGGCAACCTCAATCCTGACCACCCCAGTCACTCGATCTGTGGAAAGAGGTCGTCCATGCCATGGCCAATGGATGAAAGCAACGGAGTCGCACACACTGGATAACAGAACATGGACATTGAAAGACTACTAAATCACGATGACAGAACACACATCACAAACATTGAAAGCACATTTAACATAATTATCAAACTTTACCACTCCCGCCACACTCTGGAGTGACTGCTGATCCTCACTGCTGCTGATTCTTTCCCCCAACCAGCTAATTAAAAGCA
Source organism: Climacium dendroides (assembly GCA_950106755.1). Lineage (NCBI taxonomy): Eukaryota > Viridiplantae > Streptophyta > Bryopsida > Hypnales > Climaciaceae > Climacium > Climacium dendroides. The sequence continues at coordinate 40,051,331 of OX467084.1, forward strand.
AGCCCCGCACATAATAGTTACAGCTGCAGGCGCTGAACGGAGTGTTCGATCAGCAGATAGCGGTAAAAATGCTCGCTCACTCCAGCTGGGTGGCGGCGGCGCCCATCGTCGGTCTGAAGACCAGGTCCGAATCCACAAGCCAGTGGCAAGCCAGGTAGCCGCGGGGAATGTGGAGCGCGTTGAAGGCCGGGTGGGTGCTCAGCCACAGGGATGTGTCGATGTGGCACGCGCACGGCCTGGATGTCGGTGGTGGAGGCGCTAAGCTTGAGGGTGGCGGTGATCACTTTGGTTTCCGTCACTCGCTGGCAATAGTAAAGAGACGACGCGAAGCTCATCAAGTGGCACACCACGATCTTCTTTCCCTCGGCCACCAAGCCTTTGGGGAAGCCGGTGATGGTGACGGGTCCTGCGAACACTCGGCGCCCGCCTGCGTGTTGGTGGTGGACAGCACCTTCACCTTGGAGCCTACTTCGGAGGAGACGAACTTGGTCACATCGTCGCTGGAGGCGGAGCGCAGCGCGCCGTAGCGCGCGGTGGCAGTGGCAGTGGCCAGGTCGCTGTTGAGAGCCACTGCGAAATGGCGGACTAGCTTCAACTAGTTGGAGGATGTGATTGCGGGCAACTCGCTGGCCCAGGACGTCGTTAGGCCAGCTTGGGTGCGGCGTCGCGTAGGTTTGCGTCGAGCGACATCTTGCCGCCCACCACGAGTGCGGACTCCAGGAAGAAGTCCTTTCGGATATCATTGATGGTGGTGTTGGAGTGGTCGAGCTGGACGCCTGAGCCCTTGGAGGACGTTGTTTGGAGCGCAGACCGTTGGAGCTGCAAATCGCAGCTACTTTCGCAGCGTCCGTTCGGTCGCCGGTGAAGATGTCTTTCGCTCCGACCACCTTTCACTGCATGAGAATGAACATCATGATCAGTGCCTGCATCGAACATAGTCACGAACAGATCAGTTGGCATTTACGAGTCCATCGAATCGGTTGAAGTTTTCCATTGGATGTCCACTGTCTGGTCGTCATCACAAGCAATCATTGGTGCACACGCCAGTGAGAGCAAATTCTGAATCAACAAAATTATGCCTGTAACTGGTTCCTGAAGACCAAATTTAGTTTTATTTTCTTTGCAAGTCATCGATAGAGACACACATGGCTTGCTACCTACGTGAAGTGAGAGCAATCCCTGCAGCTAACAGATGAATCCTCAAGAGAGCATGCAAAGTGCAGCTAGCAAGCTAGAAGTCATTCAGTCTGACCAAAGCAAAGGAATTCGCAATGGTATTAATGATATTTGATCGATCCAGTAAGTGCATGATGGAATTGATTACTTACAGTCGTGGCCGGGACTAGGATGAAGAGCGTGTTCAAGGCGATGAAGCTCCACTGTTGAGCACTTGAGCCATGGTGCGGAACACGACAATGAACGAGGCGTGCAAGTAGCAGCAACGCAACAGGAGGTGGAATGATCACTAAGAACAAGCACAGTGCAGAAGCGCAGTGCACTGAAGAGACGACTAGCGAAGCGGATGTGCAAATGAGGGAAGGTAGTGTGTTTGGGATGCAGGGAGGCCTTGAATTTACAGGGAAATCAAATGATTAATTCGGAATTTTTTCTTTTCTGTTTACCTTGGCTGCCTCTTGCTAGCTACTTGTCAAGGGCCGGCGTCCTGGCTAGAATTCATGCCCAACCCCACTATCGTGCTATATCGTGCTATGTTCCCTTCCTGCAGGCTCTTGATTGATCGACCATGCATGATTGATGATTCCGGGCCAGCCGGCCCTTGACTGTGTTACGGTTGACAACGACTTGAGATCGATGGAGATCCATCTGTTAGCAGTTAGCTCAGCTCCGGGACCGAGTTTAGTTCAATTGCTGCGGATGACAGAATTGCATCGTCAGCGATCTAAATGAAAAGCAACTTCCTTGAGCAGGGTTGTCCCTATTAGAGTGACGTTGATTCATTGCATTGGTGCATGCAATTAGCCTGAGCGGCTGCCACTGACTGTGGGTCACTGGGAGCAGCCACCCCTGCACTGCCACCTGCGTTGTTGATGCTGATGTGAGTTCAAGTTGTCGTGTCTGATTTTTGAACCTTCTTGCTTGATTCTTTGTGCCTGGGACATTATCTATCTTGCCACGTGATTTTGCGGCATGTAGTCTGTCACGGAGTTTTACCCTTGATTAGTTTGATTTGCACTCCTCCCAATCGAGGTCGAAACTAAATGCGCAATCACGTCATGTCTTGCTAGGTGCAGGACCAGACAATTGATGATCCCTTTAGCACGGATCAGAATGACCCTTTTTCAGTCCAAATACATGGAATGCGCCAGAGATGCTACTAGCTGCAGTATATAGCACGTCCACAATTCACTTAGCAGTAAGCCAGTAAGTGTATCAGAATTCAATTTGATGTCGTTAATGGATGACCATAACTGGCACACATATGTTTACATCTCTAACAGATCGAAATGCACGGTCTGCTAGCTGCATGCCTGGGTCGACTAGAATGATTTTCGAGCAGTTTATTTCCCCCAAATCAAAATTTAGTTGAAATGGCGGTATTCCACAAACTTGGCACTTTGACTTTCAACGGTGTATTTTGAAGGTTATATCAGTCCCAGACTTCAATTATAGAGCTAAAGAAATAAATGAATGGGAAAATCACCGTTTTAATGAGATTTTTGGTTCCGGCACTAGAATGATTGGAAATAGTGAAATACACTAAAATTAATGATTGGAATATAGAATGCTCCAAACTTAAAATGGTGGTATTTCAGAAACCATTGTTTTGAGTAGAACTAAACTCTCTGAATGGATGTGAAGAAGTTTCAAAAGGGCCGGCCTCCAAAGTACATTTGTTTTAGATAAACAATATGTTTTTTCCTATTATTGTTTTTTCTTTATACACTCAACTTTCAAAGCATTGATTCTTAAGTATTAGGAGTTTCTTTGGATGGATGTAGATGGAATCTACATTTTTTGTCAATTACAAGTCTAGAAGTGACTTTTGTTTCTACTACAAGCTTGGATAATTTCAATGGAAGTATTGTTTTAGATCCCTTCCATTATTGTTATTAATGTTCCAATTGTATGTATTGAATATAAGTTGACTCTAATTTTGTACATAATGAGATATATTATTAATCTATAATAAAATTTGAAATAAAATAAGTTACTTTACGAATCATTACAAGAAAGACTAATCCTATTTGCCATCACAATTAGGGGTATTTACTTATCATCCTTATAACTCTTAACCTTTCAAGTATAAACTTTATGCATTTGAAATTTTTATTATATATATGAAGAATTTCATTAAAATGGCAATATTCCATATGCCATTTACATCAGTCAAGAGCACATATGATTGCGCTTTTCGGCATGTCAATCTCATAGATGTACCAATTCTATCCCCAACAAGTCCAAATTGCAACACAACTCTCATGTTTCATCACCCCCATGTCATATTTCTATAAATTTCTTCTGTTTTGCAATCCCCCTTTGTACCATTTTCAAGGAATAATCACCATTTTAATGAAATTTCCCATACATGTCAAATTTGATGGTAATCACATCTCTTATTTCTTAGAATTTAAAAAAAAATTATATTTAAAAATCATTTTTGTTTACTTGTCACACTATGAAGTTTTAGGTATTTTACTACATTAAAAGAATCACTAAAATTATTGATATGAAGGTTGGAGCTAAGATTCTCATGGTCTATTTCTATACAAGTAAAACTAGTACTATAAAAAAAAATCTAAAAATATATTATTTTGTATCTTCCAAATAATATGGATGCAAACAATACTTCCATTGTATTATTGTATACAATGTCTAAACAATAGAACAATGAAGACAGATCTTAGATCAATCTTTTGGCGAAAATTCATTTCTAAGACTTCTTCCCAAATAGATAATTATTAATTTAAATAATTATTATTTTTCTATTTAAAAAAAATTAAAACATGAAACTACCATGAAAGTACCTATTTTCAAGAGATTTTGTACTTCTTTAGTTCTACTACTTCAAAAATTAATCATTTAATCTAAGCTTATCCTTCTTAGGTTACCGTCTTCTTAAAGAGTTAAAGGTAAATTATACATTAAACATAATTTTTATTTTTCTTCAAAACTATTTTTCTAATTATAAGGTATTTTTTGTAAAAATTTGAATATTGTAGAAAGTGCTACAAAAAACGCACGGTCTTTCTTGCAATGACCTTTAAAATGATGTATCATGTATGGTCTATGACTCTTTGTTTTAAATGAAATATAGGATACAATATAATGGTATAATTTACCTTTTTTCTTCAAAAAAGATATGTTGAATATTGAACTTCTGAAATAATATCCCCAATATACTATTTATAATTATCTATTGCATACATATAAAATTGTCAATGTTAGATACTTAGCCCCAAGTGATCCATAAATATATTACAAAAATTGCACAATGGACCTCTATTTAGCAATTTTTGAAGAATAGAAAGTAAATTTCTATTTTTGAAAATTTTCCTTCAAAGGCTTTAACTTGCAAGTTGTAGTCTAATTCTCCACTATAAATTTTCTTACCTCAACATTTTGTAGTGTGAAATTTCAAGCTAATAAGATTCATATTTTTATATTTTAGTTTGAAAAGTAAAAAAAGAAAGTGTTTTTTCCACTTGTAAATGTTAAGATCTTATAACTTACATAGTTATCGACCTCGATCACGAGGAGTGCAAATCAAACTAATCAAGCCTAAAAATAAAACTCCATGACAGACACCACGCAAACAGACCACATGGATGCATAGATAATGTCCCAAGCACAGACAATCAAGCAAGAAGATTCAAAAACCAGACAGGGCGACCACAACTTACATCAAGAACTCACATCACGAACAGCAAGGCAGGTGGCAATGCAGGTGTGTGGCTGCTCCCCATGACCCACAGTCAGTGGCACCCGCCCAGGCCAATTGTATGCACCAATGCAATGAATCAACGTCACTCTCATGGGGACAGCCCTGCACAAGGGGTGGCTTTTAACCCAGGTCGATCACGATGCAATTCTATCGTCTGCAACGATTAAACTAAACTGGTCCCAGAGCTGAGCTAGCTGCTAACAGATCGATCTCAAAGTCGTTCTCAACTCTGACGCAGTCCTCACACGAAATCATCAATGATCCATGGTCAATCAATCAAGCGCCTGCAGGATGGGGACACAGCACGCCAGTGCCGGCCGGGCATGAATGACCCATTCTAGCCCGGACGCCATCCCCTCACAAGTAGCTAGCTGGAGAAAGACAAGAAAATGAAAAAGAAACATTCATGAATTCATCATTTCACTGCGGTTAAGGTTCCTAAAAATTCAAAGCCTCCCTACATTCCCAAACACACTGCCTTTCTTCACTTGCACATCCACTTCGCTAGTCGTCTCTTTAGGGCACTGCGCCTCACGGTGTGCTTGCTCTCACTGATCACTCCTTGCCTGTTGCTGTTGCCTACCTCGTTCACGGCCTTAGTCCGCAGCATGGCTGAGCTGTGGAGCTTGATGGTGGTCTTGCAGACCCTGTTCATCATAGCCGCGGCCACGACCGTAAGTACTATTCAATTCGATCATGCACTCGATGGATCGATCAAGTACCATTAATACCGTTCGAATTCCATTGCTTTTGAAAATTCTTCCAATATTCTCATATAGGTGACATCTCTAGTCCAAAACTACAAGATCCCATGGCTAAACAAGAAAAATTAATAAAATGTTTGACCTAAACCGCGTCAAAGTAATGGAATATTTGCATGTTGCCAATATATGGAAAATTAGGTTACTATTTATTAATGCCAGCATAGCTGGAAGTAGAAGATGATTCAATTAGCACATAAATAAGAAATTTTATTTAAAGGGCATCTTCATATGCCATTTTTAGACCAAGTAGTCTAAATTGTAAAAGTGCCATACAAGACAGGTGTACATTTCAAACTATATGTCAATCTCGATCAATGCAACATTATCCTTGAAAATGCTTGAGTGCGTATTCATCAAGAGAAATTACCAATGAAGCTCGAACTCTGGAAGGTATCCGATGCACACATTTGCCTGAATCATGCGTAATTGTGTAATTGCAAGTGAAAGAAATAATCAGCTTTTGATCACTGATGTTCTTGCAATTACAACTCGTGGAATGTAAACGAAAATTCAAATTTGCTGCAGGTCTCGGTTGACCGAGTGTTAGTATTGCCTGATCGAGTGTTTACGACATCCGTCAGTGACGTTCAGGGTGAAGACGGAGTTCAAGGTGCCAAGGACTGAAAGTTTGGCAACGTACATGTGCTGTAAGCTCGCGGGCATTGACCATAAGCAAAAATTGGCAGTCAGTCCAATCCACATGACCGCCTGGACCGAAATTTGATGCTTCCAGTATTGCAAAGTGGCTAGCCTTACGAAGAGCTCGATCGGTGCGCCTTAATTGAGTGTTACAATTTTGGGCGCACGAACTTATCTGGAGAAACGCTAATTTCAAACAATAACTTACCAGTGATTCGAACGAGTAAAACATCATTAAACTAGCTCGGTGATCCAATCACGTACTCTAGAATGTGAGAATCAAAATGTCCAACGATCATTCTCCTTGGCCGAGGCATGAAGACCGTCCCTCCGATCTGTTAGAGATCTGTAGAGCAGAAAAATATATCTGTTAACGTCGACATCAAATTCAATTTTGACTAAGTCACTGGCTTACTGCGAAGGAGAGTGTCGACGTGGTACATACTGTAGCTAGAAGCGTCGCTGGCTGATTCCATGTATTTGGACAAAAGAGAGTCACTCTGATCCCTGCAAAAGGGATCGTCAATTGTCTGTCCTGCATCTAACCAAGACATGACGTTCGTCCTCGATAAGGAGGAGTGCACATCAAACTAATGAAGCCTAAAACTAAAACTCCATGACAGACACCACGCGAATAGACCGCAATCATGGATGCATAGATAATGTCACAAGCACAAAGAATCAAGCAATAAGATCCAAAACTCAGACTAGTGGACCAAAACTCACATCACGAACAGCAAGGCAGGTAGCAATGCAGGTGGGCGGCTTTACCCCACAACCCATAGTCAGTGGCCAGGCCAATCGCATGCACCAATGCAATGAATCAACGTCACTCTCATGGGGACAGCCCTGCACAAGGGGGTACCATTTACCTAGGTCGATCACGATGCAATTCTATTGTCAATTATAGGAAACTGGGTCCCGGAGCTGAGTTAGCTGCCAACAGATCGATATCAAAGTCGTTCTCAACTCGATGTGACGCAGTCCTCAAACGAAATCATCAATGATCCATGGTCGATCAAGCAAGCGCCTGCAGGACGGGGACATAGCACGCCAGTGCCGGCCAGGCATGAATGACCCATTCTAGCCGGGACGCCAGCCCCTGACAGGTAGCTAGCTCGAGAAAGCCAAGAAAATGAAAAAGAAACCACAGCATTGCTGAGCAGTGGAGCTTGCAGACCCTCTTCATCATAGCCGCGGCCACGACCGTAAGAGACTTCAACCTTGGCTGGAGCGTGGCGGTGATCACTTTGGTTCCCGTCACGCGGTGGCAATAGTAAAGGGCCGACGGGAAGTTCACCACGTGGCACACCACGATCTTCTTGCCCACGGCCACGTACCGAGCCTTTCCGGAAGCCGGTGATGGTGACGGGGGCTTTCGAATTCGCGGCGCGCGACGGCGTGTTGGTGGTGGACAGCACCTTCACCTTGCAGCCGAGTTCGGAGGAGACGAACTTGGGCCACGGCGTCGCTGGAGGCGGCGCAGGTCATCTTCTCTCCCGGCAGCGCGCCGTATCCGCACAGATACGCTGCGGTGGCCGTGGCGGTGGCCAGGTCGCTGTTGAGAGCCACGCCGAAGTGGCGGATGAGCGCCAACGAGTTGATGGAGCTAGGTGAGTGCCGGCAACAGTTTCGCGCAGGACGCCGTGAGGAAGGCTCGCTTGTGTGCGGCATCGTGGAGATTTGCGTCCAGCGACATCTTTTCGCCCACCACGAGCTCGGACTCCAAGAAGAAGTCCTTTTGGATGTCATTGATGGTGGTGATGGAGTGGTCGCGCTGGACGCCTGAGGCGTGGAGGACGTTGTTCGGAGGGTGCTTTCGGCGCAGAGGAGACCGTTGCAGCTGCAAATCGCAGCTACCTTCGCAGCGACTGTTCGGTCGCCGTTGGAGACGGCTTTCGCTCCGGTCATCTGCCAGTGCAGGAGAATGATCACCACGATTAGTGCGTTCATGGAACATAGTCACGAACAAATTAGTAGGCTTTTGCGACTCCATCGATGGATAGGAGATTTCCATTGTATGCATGCCCTCTGTCTGGTCGTTATCACAACCAATCATTGCACAAGCCAGTGATCCAGAGCAAATTTTGAATGAGCAGAATCAGGATACTGGTTTGTGAACATCCTATTTAGTTTCGTTTCCTTTGCAAGTCATGGATCGAGAACACGCATGGCTTGCTTGTGCAATGACAGTAATCTATGCAGGTACCGGATGAATCCTCAAGAGCATGCAAAATGCAGCTAGCATGCTAGAAGTCATTCAGTCTAACCAAAGCAAAGGAGATCGAATGATATTAATGGTATTCGATTGATCCAGCGAGTGCATGATCGAATTGAATAGTATTTACGGGGACACCTGTAGCAGCGGCGACCTCGGTCGCCAGTGCCGGAAGAATGGCCGGGTGAGTGCCTTCCCGCCCCCTCCTTTCCGTCCAACAAATGAAGGTATTGATTTGCGGTGTACTTGTATTTGATGCTGAAGCAGCTTAATTTCTTCGTAGTCATCCTCATTTTTGACGGAGCTAGCTGTTGAGGATGACATTGTCCTGCTGGTCAAAATTCATGGTGGCGCTCGCAAGTGGAACGCGCGGAATACGAAAGAGCGGCCCCTGTTTGGTCCTGCCGGTCGTCTTGAGGTGCCTCGAGCTTTCACAGGGCGAGTCAGATTAGGTGTAACTTTGCTATTCAGCAAATTTTTGAGACTATCGAATCTGGAATTTGAATCCTTACATAAAACACATGATTCATAAAGAGGTGATCACCTTCCTTATCTCCTAGATTTTAAAAGCAAATGAGGACTTTAATTCCCGCTTTAATTTTAGGCAATACATGTTGAGAATCGATAACCAATATTACATTAAAATGGTGGTATTTCACAAATTTTGCACATTCATAGTTAGATTGTGTAGTCTTAAGGCAGTCTATGCTTGTCCTAAAAATGAATGGAAAAATGGCATGTGGAATATAGTGATTATAGTCATTTTAATGCAATTTTCCATCAATCATCTTTTTAGAGATTAGCGTTTTTTTGGTGTGTTATATTTTTTTGCATATATGAATTTCTTTGGAGTATTTATTATCATGGGCAATTTCGTTAAAATGGCGGTATTCCATGTCCCATTTTGACATGAGCGACCATTAAGCTGCCTTTGTATTGTACTATGTACTAGTCGTTGGGCATAGTGTTGGTGAGTGGCAAATGGGCCCCTTGTATACGAGTGCAAATCCTTAGGATTTTTATTCACGACTTGTGCAAAAGACAATGACTATAGATGTTGTTAGTGAAAGTTTTGGTAGACTAATAGGTAGAACGTGAAAATCTTGTCATGGAGTTGTTGGTGCTTAACATGAGTGTCCTTCCCCATTGAAGTGAAGGGGGGGGAGAATATTTGTGTTCATCATCATAATGGGCACAAGTTTGGGTACTTGTTTAGGTTTGCATCGTTCATGAGTGAAGTTCGTATCTAAAATACGTACTGTTGGATTGGATGCAAAATAGAAGGGCAAAAACTTATATTTGAGATTGAACAAAATGGAGGTTGCACACACAAATGCAATCGGACTAAACTTTGTTAAAAAAGGTGTGCATTGTTGCACGAGCTAGAGATGTGGAATTGCAGTCACGATGACAGCTTCGATCATGATGCACTTCTGAATTTATCCAACTTCCCCGGGGCCAATTTCCTTCGGCATGTCTGCGACATGTCACTTGTTGCGTACATAATGCTCAAACGGTTCCGTCATTGCCTATCGTCAAGCTGTAATCCTCTGGGAATTCAACTCAAGCACTAGCTCATATCCGAATCAAAAAATACCTACGGTTGGCAGTGCGCCTGTGCCAAGGAACACTTTGAACTCCCCAGTGTGATTTTTCACATTCACCACAAGGTAACTGTTGAAAATGCATTTTAGCTGAAGCTCTTGTCAATCAGAGGCCATGTATGGGTAACGAGAACACACTTCCACTCGAAGTCATTGACAGTTACGTCCAGCAAAGGGCGTCAGTTTATTCACACAGAAGGAACTGAAGGGTGGTTATCGATTTGGCGCAGATGACTCACGTCAGTCAGTCGTACATGCATGCCATTGGAGGCTTAATTCGTCAAGCTCCGAGAAATACTCCTTGCCAGTTCCCACTATCCAAACTTTCAGCTAGCCAGGACTATCCTCTCGACGACCACCAGAAGCCTAAGCACCGCCGTACAGTTAAGCCGACTCCACGAATCCCAATCGCACCCATTCTCTTAGAAGGGCTCGGCAAACTCAATCCTGACCACCCCAGTCACTCGATCTGTGGAATGAGGTCGTCCATGCCATGGCCAATGGATGAAAGCAACGGAGTCGCACACACTGGAAGACACCACAAGTATACTGAAAGACGACGAAATCACGATGACAGGACACACATCACAAACACTCAACGCACATTTAACATAATTAGCAGTATTCGTCACTCCCGCCACACGCTGCAGGAAGTGAAGATCCTCACTGCTGCTGATTCTTTCCCCCAGCCCGCTAAAAGGCTGCCCCACACATAATAGATTTAGCTGCAGGGAGTGTTCGATCAGTAGACACCCGAAGAAGTCAAGAAGACTCGCTTGGGGGCGGCGTCGCGTAGGTTTGCGTGGAGCGACATCTTGCCGCCCACCATGAGCTCGGACTCCAGGACGAAGCCCTTTTGGATGTCATTGATGGTGCTGATGGAGTGGCCGTGCTGGAGGCCTGAGGCCTTGGAGGACGTGGTTTGGAGGGTGTTCTCGGCGCAGACGAGACCATTGGAGCTGCAAATCTCAGCTACCTTTGCAGCGTCCGTTCGGTCGCCGATGGAGACGGCTTCCGCTCCGGTCACCTGCCAGTGCAGAAGAATGAACATTACTATCACTGCGTTCACGAACAAATTAGTTGGCTCTTGCGACTCCATCGATCGATAGGAGCTTTCCATTGCTTGCACGTCCACTGTCTTGTCGTTAGCAAAAGCAATCATTGCACAAGCCAGTGAGAGCGAATTTTGAATCAGCAAAATTTATGCATGTAACTGGTTTGGGAAAATCAAATTTCATTTCGTTTCCTTTGCAAGTCCTCGATCGAGAACACGCATACATGACTCGCTACCTACATGAAATGAGTCCAATCCATGCAACTACCTTCGGAATCCGCGAGAGTATGCAAAGCGTAGCTTGCAAGCTAGAAGTCATTCAACCTGGCAAAAGTAAAGGTATTCCAATGGTATGAATGGTATTCGATCAATCCAGTGAGTGCATGATCGAAATGGTTACTTACAGTCGTCGTGACCGCGGCTGTAATGAAGAGGGCCTGCAAGGCGAACATCAAGCTCCACTGCCGAGCACTTGAGCCATGGTGCGGACGAAGGCCGTGAGCTAGGCGTGCAAGTAGCAGCAACGCAGCAGGCAAGGAACGATCGCTGAGAACAAGGCGCAGTGGACTCTGAGACGACTGGCGAAGCGGATGTGCAAATGAGGAATGAGGGAAGGTAGTGTGTTTGGGAATGCAGGGAGGCCTTGAATTTATAGGGAACTCGACCGCCCTGATTTTCCTAGTTGTTTCCTTACATTGGCTTCCTCTTGCTAGCTACTTGTCAAGGGCCGGTGTCTTGGCTGGAATTCATGCCCAACCCCCACTAGCTTGCTATGTCCGCACCCTGCAGGCGCTTGATCGATCGCCCATGCATGGATCATGGATGATTCCGGGCCAGCCGGCCCTTGACTGCGTCACTATTGACAACGACTTGAGATCGATGGAGACCCATCTGTTAGCTGCTAGCTGAGCTCCGGGACCCAGTATAGTTTAATTGTTGCGGATGATAGAATTGCATCGTGAGCGATCTAGGTAAAAAGCTAGGTCAAAAGCAACCTCCTTGTGCAGGGCTATCCCCATAAGAGTGGCGTTGATTCATTGGTGCGTGCAATTGGCCTGGACGGCTGCCACTGGCTGTGGGTCACGGGGAGCAGCCACCCTCCTGCACTGCCACCTGCGTTGCTGATCTTGATGTGAGTTCTTGTCGACCAGTTTGACTTTTGAATCTTCTTGCTTGATTTATAGTGCTTGGGACATTATCTATCCATCCATGTGGCCTATCGATGTGATTTTGCTGCATGAAGTCTGTCACTGAGTTTCACCCTTGATTGGTTTGAATTGCACTCCTAGCTCGCAGGAGTAGACAATTGACGATCCCTTTTGCACGGATCAGAGTGACCCTTTGTTCAGTCCAAATACATGGAATGCGCCAGAGATGCTACTAGCTGCAGCATGTAGCAAGTCGACACTCCCTTAATTCATCTGGTAGCAAGCAAGCCAAGAATTCATCTGGTAGCTATAAGTTGCTCTCATTTCAGTTACATTATTCCTCTCATTCTAAATTTGCTCTTGATCACTGGTGTGTGCAATGATTGCTTGTGATAACGACGAGACAGAGGGCATCCATACAATGGAAAGCTCCTATCCATCGATGGAGTCGCAAAAGCCTACTAATTTGTTCGTGACTCTGTTCCATGAACGCACTGATCGTGCTGATCATTCTCATGCACTGGCAGGTGACCAGAGCGAAAGCCGTATCCAACGGCGACCGAACGGTCGCTGCGAAGATAGCTGCGATTCGCAGCTGCAACGGTCTCATCTGCGCCGAAAGCACCCTCCCAACAACGTCCTCCACGCCTCAGGCGTCCAGCGCGGCCACTCCATCACCTCCATCAATGACATCCAAAAGGACTTCTTCTTGGAGTCCGAGCTCGTGGTGGGCGAAAAGATGTCGCTGGACAAACTCCTAAGCGACCACCCACCCAAGCGAGCTTTCCTCACGGCGTCCTCCTCGGGACTCTTGCCGGCACTCACCTCCTCAACTCGTTGACGCTAATCCGCCACTTCGGCCTGGCTCTCGACAGCGACCTGGCCACCGTCGCCCACCTCTGCGGCTACGGCGCGCTGCCGGGAAGAATGACCTGCGACGCCTCACGCGACGCCATGGCCAAGTTCGTCTCCTCCGAACTCGGCTCCAAGGTGAAGGTGCTGTCCACCACCAACACGCCGACGGGTGCAGCTAGTTCGCAGGCACCCGTCACCATCACCGGCTTCCGCAAAGGCTCGGTGGCCGAGGGCAAGAAGATCGTGGTGTGCCAAGTGGTGAACTTCCCGTCCGCCCTTTACTATTGCCACCGCGTGATGGGAACCAAAGTGATCACTGCCACGCGCCAGCCCAGCGCCTCCAACGCCCATCTTATCACCTCCAACGCCCATCTTATCGCTTCCAACGCCGTGGGCGTGTGCCACATCGACACTTCCCTGTGGCTGAGCACCCACCCGGCCTTCAACGCGCTCCACATTCCCCGCGGCGACGAGGCTTGCCACTGGCTTGTCGATTCGGACCTGGTCTTCGTACCCACGATGGACGACGCCGACACCCAGATGGAGTGAGCGAGGAGTTTTACTGCCGTCTGCTGATCAAACTCTCCCTTCAGCACCTGCAGCTGTATCTATTATGTGCGGGCTGGCTTTTAATTAGCTGGTTGGGGGAAAGAATCAACAGCAGTGACGATTGTTGCTTCCTACGGCGCGTACTTACGTGTCGTGGGAGTGGTGAAGTCAATTTGATATTTTAAGTGTGTGTTCAGTGTGTGTGATTTAGTCGTCTTTAATTGCAGTGTATGTGTGTTGATCTTTACTGTGTGCGACTCCGTTGCTTTCATCCATTGGCCATGGAATGGACGACCTGTCTTCACAGATCGAATGACTGGGGTGGTCAGGATTGAGGTTGCCGAGCCCTTCTGAAAAGGGAATGGGTGCGATTGGGATTCGTTGGTTTTCTAATAACTGTACGTCGATCAGTACGTAGGCTTAATGGCTTATGCAAGTCGAGAGGCTGGATAGTCCTGGCTAGCTAGCTGAAAGTTGGGATAGTAGCAAGGATTACTGGTCGGAGCTTGATGAATTAAGCCTGCAATGGCATGCATGTACGACTGACGTGAGTCATCTCGGCCAGGTCGATGACCACCCTTCAGTGAGTTTGTTTTGTGTGAATAAACTGGCCCCTTTTCTTGTTCGCAACTCTCAACGGCTTCGAAATGGAAGTGTTTTCTTGTTATATGTGGAATGCCTCTGACGATTTGGATTGTCTGAAGCTGTAATTTGCATTTTTAAATAGTTACTGTGAGGTCTATTTCAAAAATCACACTCGGGAGTTAATAATGTTCAATGGCAAAGCCTACTTTGGGCACTTCATTTTTGATTCGGAGCCAGTGCTTGACATTTGCTCCAGTTGAATTCCCAGAGGAATCCAGCTTGACGACAGGCAGCGACGGAAGATTTCCTCTCGTTTCAGCATTATGTACGTAACAAATGACATGCCGCAGACATGCCGAAGGAAATTGGCCCCGGGAAAATCGGATGAATTTCAGAAGTGCTTGATGAAGCTCTGCAATTCCAAATTTCTACTAGCTAGCTCCTGCAGCAATGCACACGCTTTTGAACAGAGTTTACTCCGATATTTAAATGTGATTATACCTTGAAGGACTCAATCAATATTCAATGCCACAAACAAGAAGCGCGGGTGTTGGGATCATAATTACATCTGCCCTTGATGGAAACCCTTACCAATGCTCAGATTATCCCTATTCAGCTTCGCCAGATTAGCAATCTTGCCTACTGTATATTTTTCGTGCTGGCACTTCTCATCAACTTGAAACTTGTAGTATAACGGTCATCCAGCTTGAAGTTGATGTGTACGCGTCCTCTATTAATACCAGGACTGGCACTGGAGAGCCTCGTTGAAATCGAAGCGTGTGATGATGAACCAGAGCTTGCTTGCAAATTAAAGGAGGCTGGATTCCAACAGATAGATTCAGAAACTTGACCACTTTCTCTGAAGCCAATACTAAGTCGGTTGCGTGGTTGAGTTCACGCCAAGGCGGAAGTCTCTTACAGAAAGTTCTGAAGGTTATTCCGAATGTGACAACCGACTGCAATTCTGGAGACATGAATCACATGCAATTGATTTGCGGTGTACTTGTATTTGATGCTGAAGCAGCTTAATTTCTTCGTAGTCATCCTCATTTTTGACGGAGCTAGCTGTTGAGGATGACATTGTCCTGCTGGTCAAAATTCATGGTGGCGCTCGCAAGTGGAAGGCGCGGAATCCGAAAGAGCGGCCCCTGTTTGATCCTGCCGGTCGTCTTGAGGTGCCTCGAGCTTTCACAGGGCGAGTCAGATTAGGTGTACCTTTGCTATTCAGCAAATTTTTGAGACTACCGAATCTGGAATTTGAATCCTTACATAAAACACATGATGCATAAAGAGGTGATTATCTTCCTTATCTTAGATTTAAAAGCGAATGAGGACTTTAATTCCCGCTTTAATTTTAGGCAATACATGTTGAGAATCAATAAGTAATATTTCATTAAAATGGTGGTATTTCACAAACTTTGCACATTCATAGTTAGATTGTGTAGTCTGAAGACAGTCTATACTGCCAAAATAAATGCATATAACAGCCTTCACAATATGAAGCGCAGCAGTAGGATCACATAATTTTGAGGAAGTATCAGCAGCTATTCATTCCTGCAGAAAATATCTCCAATGGATGTTCACTATTACCCTCCAAGTGCCTCAATATGGGACAACTCAAATGTGCTATGAAATATGACATTCTGAATTTTTTTGAATTCTGTATCGAAGAGAAGATGTTAAGCATGATGATTGAAAATGATCTATCTGGTCAAACCTCTAAAAACTGTTTTAGATCTTCGCCAAATGAATTGGAATCATTTTTAAAAGTTGAATTTTATTTAAATCTTTGAAAGTGAACTATGTAATGCTGGTCTAAAAATATAATCGACAATGTTTGTCAAAAACGAAAAAGGAAAAACAATTGATAGAAACTTGTCATTACTTCCCTAGTTGTAAATTTTTAACACTGGTACTGTGGACTCTTTGAGCTCTTTTCTACATAAATTAAGCTTCATTACAGTGATCATTTTTTTTAATATACGAATAAAAGTTATGATGACTTTTTATGCCTACAAAGGTTAGAAATTGCAAAACAAATTTTTTTTCCTAAGAATGCAATCATAAAATTGTCTCTTGTTCACTGACGAGTCAATCACTTGTTCACAATACATTTTGGGCACAAATCATCCCAATGCAATTGTATTGTACTTTTTGCATTACGATGTACTCTGACAGAACTTATATTCTAAAATCGATCTGAGCAAACCTCTAGGCTATTTGTCCCTGGACATGTTTAATATTTACTGGCTAGTCAACTTCTACTTTTTGCACATGATGAGTTAGCGTGACCTAATTATCAAGTGGCTTTTGTCATCATTGTAGGCCTTGGAACTGATGCTGGTGGATGCTTTACTTCTGGCCAATGATTATCTGAAATTAACCTCTCACATTGAGGGGCCTTCGCGGTTTTGGAAGGTATGTATAGGTGAACTTCCAGAAGTGTTTTGACGAAATCCAATTTTTGTTTGCATTTGTTCCAATGTGTGTTAGTGCCAATCTCAGGATTCACTTGGATGTTACATCACAAAGGGTTGCGGTACTGTGTTCAGTTGGAGGACACTATATTGAAGACAATTGAGACTGTCGAGCAACCTGAACTGCAACAAGCCCGTGAAGTCGTCTTGCGAATGAGACGAAGACAATTATACCAGGTACATCGATTTGTTTATGGTACATCTAAACAACAATTAGGAGATGATTTTATTAGAATAGTTTGTGCGCGCGTTTGTAGTGAGTCAGCCTGATGTGCACACTTGAGTCATCATTCTGTAGAAAGTTGTCGAATCGGAGCTTTTATTGCAAAGACGATCTTTTACTGCATTGTGTTCTGCGTTCCAGTTTTGCAATGATATGCTGTTCCGAAGGAATACCTGGAGCACTTCAAGGACGTTACTGCTCAAGATATCATCTACTCCCAAGTGAGTTTTTATGGTCCGTTTTGGTATGTGGTATAGGCAGATCTGGTTTAAAATCTTCAAGCAAATTAAAACTGGTAGGCGGATTTCAGAGATGAAACTTTAACCACGAATTATGTAGTGGTGTTACGAATTTAAGGGTGTATAGTTACTAAGTTTTACTTGACGACCTCACAACCAAATATGTTCTCTGCTGAAATGCTCCAGAGAAAGATACAGTTTGGAACGGGTTGTTCAGTCCATATTTTTCTATGAACTTGTTTATGTTACTCAAGTATAATTGTTTTTGCTTTTAGTGGCCATTTGTGCAAACTTGCATCTTAATTGACCGGGCAGCTCTGAAATTACCAGATGGTTCAAACTTGGAGCTATTCCTGTATTTTTAATTGCAAGTAAAGGACTTCTCGAGTCCTTTTCTTTGAGATCTATGTTTTGTTGCATGTGCAGACAAATCCTGGTGTCAATCTTACTGAGGATGATGTGGTTGTTAATGCCACACGCATTGATTTCACCCGTGGCAAGGATAATCCTGTGAGCAGCAGGTACAACCGACATGTAGTCTTGTATATTTACTGTAGGATTAGTGACTTTTTGCCAAATTTTCCTCTCTGAGTGCCTGTTACTGGTGCTCAATCTTCAAAGTGCAGTGCAAGGCTGCAGCCAATTTTTTTTAATCTGGTACTAATCATGACACTGCTGTCTCAGATAATTAGCATAGTGAGCACTTTCTCTCTTTGGAGGAACAGAAGTTAGCTTTATTCTGTACCAGGTGATAACTGTGTATTTTGTGGGTTTTTTCATGTGCTATTTGATGGTGGCTACTCTTTAGAGTTCACTTCTTCCAGGTAAACTCACGAGCAGTGTAAATGTACTTGATAGTGAGGCGTGTGCAGATGTATGGAGAGCATAAAACCTGTTTTTCATGAAGTTCCGAGATCATTACTTTCAGGAAGCGAGTCCCCTGCTTCTTACTGTGAGTACTGTTTGATTGAGCAGGATTTTGAGAGCACAGAAAAGTTCCTCATACCGCAGGACTGTATCAGTCACATTCTACCAGAAGCTTTTCAAGACAGAATCATTCAGGTGTATGCCAAGAAACCTGAACATGTATGGCTCTTTTATTTTTTTAGCTTCTTGGCTTGTTCATCATGTAAAGTAGCTTGTCCGAACATGTACTCTTATTTTTCATAAAGTTCCAAGATCATCACTTTTAGGAGTATCTCATTTTGTTCAATTTACAAGAAGGTGCAAAAGCGATTTCTACAGAAACAAATTCCTTTATAAATAATGCATTTGTGGACGGATCGGCTTCAGGGTCAGAGTGACTGTCACACTCGACCTCATATTCTGCTGATGGTGAATTTGGTCCCCTAGAACCACAGTTTATTTGCTAATTTCCTGTGGCAAGTTTCGTCGTTGAGGCACTAATTGAGCTGATTTTCTGGAGTTTTAGGTTGAGGCTGTCTGTGACGCTTTCGAAGAATTTCAGAGGAAGGAGTTTGGATATACCTCTCAGATTCATGGAACACCTGAAAGAAAAAAAGGGAAGAGACAGTGACAGAAATGCGGCGTGTTTTTGAATCTGCAGAAGGCAGTTTTCATTTACTATCTGAAGCAAATGTTTGTTGACCGGGTTACCCCTTTCTGGCAGTTTTCATTTACTATCTGAAGCAAATATTTGTTGACCGGGTTACCCCTTTCTGGCAGTTTTCATTTACTATCTGAAGCAAATATTTGTTGACCGGGTTACCCCTGAAAGGACGGGCCTGTGAAAGATTTTTTTGAAACTCACTTCGTGGTCACTCCGTATGTTTCCATTTTGTGATTGTTTATGCTTGAGATTTTACTTTAACGAGATGAAAGCATATGTCTTCTGTAAGTCATAAAATTTTCAGATTTTTTCGTGAAAATTTGAAATTGGTTTGAATTTTGTAAGGAAAAAGTGAAGAGAATTCATATCATTTCAAACTATGCTCAAATTTTTTGTCAAAATTTGCTAATCGAATCTTCCCGCAAGGAGCTTGAGAATTGGGCTCAAGTATAGACCGAATTTTAGCCCGAATTGTTTTCTGAATTGTTGACCGGAATAGGTAGCTCGCTTTGACGGCAGAGAAGGGAGCTCACGTTTGCTCCAGCAAGCAAGGAATTTGGGATGCACTGAGTAATTGTCCCCTTGAAGTGGGATGATGTTACATTAGCCAGCTGACGTGAAATATGATCCGAAAAGCACAACGCAAATCAATTGTGATTCATGTCTCCAGAAGCCGGATGATGTTGAATCAGATAACAATGCCAAGAGCAACATCGATATTCCTTCCACTATAAGCAGAACAGAATTTATACACTATGCACTTCCAAAGTGATTATTCTTGAGAAACACTAGAATGGGGGAGGTTTTAAATGTTGTAATTTCCAGGCGTTCTTTGTTGTTCCCATAGCGGAACTGGTGCAAGTTCCATGCACATCAAAGATTCTGATTCTGCTCCTATTCTCGTCATGCTAGGTAGTCAGCTTTTAATAGTGTCTTTAATTGTTTTCATGGACAGATAAGTCGAGTAAATTGTTCACGTCCAGAATAAACTTCAGAATTGCCTGTAAGAGACTTCAACCTTAGCGTGAACTTAACCAAGCAACCGACTTAGTATTGGCTTCAGAGAAAGTGGTCAAGTTTCTGAATGTATCTGTTGGAATCCATCCTCCTTTGCCAGCAGGCTCTGGTTCCTCATCACAAGCTTCGATTTCAACAAAACTTTCCAGTGCCAGCCCTGGTTTTAATCGAAGAGGCGTGCACATCAACGTCAGGCCGGATCGATGACGGTTACACTGGGAGTTTCATGATGATGAGAAGTGCCAGCACGAAATATGTATGCGAGATCACTATTTGGGAACGCAGGGAGGCCTTGAATTTATAGGGAACTCCACCGCCCTGAAATGATGAGTTCATGATTTTTTCTTTTTCATTTTCTTGGCTTTCTCGAGCTAGCTACTTGTCAAGGGCCGGCGTCGTGGCTAGAATGGGTCATTCATGCCCGGCCGGCACTGGCGTGCTGTGTCCGCGTCCTGCAGGCGCTTGATTGATCGACCATGGATCATTGATGGCTCCGTGTGAGGACTGCGTCAGAGTTGAGAACGACTTTGAGCTCGATCTGTTAGCAGCTAGCTCAGCTCCTGGGCCCAGTTTCCTTTAATTGTTGCAGACGACAGAATTGCATCGTGATCGATCTGGGTGAAAAGCAACCCCCTTTGTAGGGTTGTCCCCATGAGAGTGACGTTGATTCATTGCATTGGCGCATGAGATTGGCCTGGGCGGCTGCCACTGACTGTGGGTCATGGGGAGAGCAGCCACCACCTGCATTGCCACCTGCACTGCTGTTCCTGATGTGAGTTCTTGATGTGAGTTAAGGTCGCCGTGTCTGATTTTTGAATCTTCTTGCTCCGAGTTGAATTGGTCTCTTGAATTGTAGAATATTGAAACGCAAAAGGAAAGTTGTTGATGATTCTCTGTGCTTGGGACATTATCTATGCATCCATGTGGTCTGTTTGCATGGTGTCTGTCATGGAGTTTTAGGCTTGATTAGTTTGATTTGCACTCCTCCAGATCGAGGTCGAAACTACATGCGCAATCACGTCATGTCTTAGCTAGGTGCAGGACCACGCCATTGATGATCCCTTTTGCAGGGATCAGAGTGACTCTTTTGTAGTCCAAATACATGGAATCAGCCAGCTACGCTTCTATCACGTCGACACTCGCCTTCACAGTAAGCCAGTAACTAAGTCAAAATTCAATTTGATGTCGACGTTAGCTAAGATGACCATAAACTAAACAGATATGTTTTCTGCTCTATACATCTCTAACAGATCGAAGAGACGGTCTTCATGCCTCGGCCAACTACAATGATTGTTGGACATTTTAATTCTCACATTCTAGTGTACGTGATTGGATCACCGAGCTAGTTCAATGATGGTTTACTCGTTTGAAAAATCACCGGTAAGTTATATTTTGAAATTGGCGTTTCTCCAGATAAGTTCGTGCGCTGAAATTGTAACACTCAATTAAAGGGCACCGATCAAGCTCTTCTTAAGGCTCGCCACCCTGCGATACTGTATGCATCAAATTTCGGACCAGGCGGTCATGCGGATTGGACTGACTGCCAATTTTTTCGTATGGTCAATGCCTCGAGCTTACAGCACATGTTCATCGCCAAACTTTCAGTCCGGGGCACCTAGCTTGAACCCCGTCTTTACCCTGTACGTCACGGACGGATGTCGTGAACACTTGATCAGGCAATGCTAACATCTCGGTCGACTAATCGACAACCGAGATTTGCATTAAAGTTGTAATTGCAAAAACATCAGTGATCAAAAGCTGATTGTGTTCTTTCACTTGCATTTATATATACAATTGTGCATGATTGAGGCAAATGTGACTATTGGATACCCTCGAGCTTCATTGTAATTTGTCTCGGTGAATACGTACGCATGCCACAATGATAACTGTGGCATCGATGGAGACATGAACATAATAATTAGATGCTGATTGACACTAGGAACATTGAACTGTTTAGCCCTCTGGGCTAAAAAGTCTTGGGCGGCCAAACCACTGCATTTCCCCCCGGCTTTGCGTTTCTTATGAATCCCCTTGTGTAGGGCTGTACGTCGCCTTGAGAGTGATATTGATTCATCGCATTGGTGCATGCGATTGGCCTGGGCGGCTGCCACTAACTGTGGGTCATGGGGGAGCAGCCGCCCACCTGCATTGCCACCTTCATATATTGCTGTTCTTGATGCGAGTTCTAGTCGACCTGACTCATTTTGGAACCTTCCTTTATGTTTCTCTGTGCTTAATTGGGACAGTATCTATCCATCCATGTGGTCGGTTTGCAATTTTGCATGCTGTCATGGAGTTTAACCCTTGGTTTGAATTGCACTCCTCCTGATGGCGGTCGACATTAAATGCCCAATCACTTCATGTCTTAGCTAGCTGCGGGACCACGCCAGTGAAGATCCCTCTCGCATGGATCATTCAGAGTGACCCTTTTTAACTTTTATCTTCTAAACACATGGAATCAGCTAGCGAGGCTACTAGTACGGTTACTACGGTGTGTATCATCGATCCTCTTCGCCAGTTCGCTTCGCAGTAAGCCATCGCAGTAAGCCAGTTACAACTAAGTCAAAATTCAGTTTGACTTTAATTAATTAATGTGATACATTTATACCATATATGTATTTTCCGCTGCATAAATTTCTAACAGGTCGAATGCCTTGGACAACCAAATAAAATGATAGCTAGTTGGACTATTTAATTCTCACACATTAGAGTGATTGGAACATAGAGCTAGCTAGATGAATGTTGTTTTAGTCGTTTGAATCACTGGTTATTTATATTTATGGGCAATTTCGTTAAAATGGCGAAATTCCGCTACTTTGGCAGTTTTTACAGTTCAGAGCGGGTGGTCTGAAGTGTACAAACGCCTTAGATGTCTAAAATTTATAGCTTTCTTAGATGTGAGAAATCTACAGACGTGATAGATGTCACTTTTACAATTCAGATTGTGCAGTCTGAAATCTATAAATGTCATAGATTTCTTAAGTCTATAAAAGTCCAAGATTCCTAAAAACTATACTTGTCCTAGATGCCATTTTTACAATTCAGAGCGGGTGGTCTGAAAATGGCACATGGAATGCCGCCATTTTAACGAAATTCGCCATATTTCTAAGATGGCGTTCGTCAGTATAAGTTCGTGTGCCAAAAACTGTGACACTCAGTTAAGGTGCACCGAGCTCTTCTTAAGACTCGCCACCCTGCATATGCGAACCCTGACATGGGTCCAGACGGTCATGTGGATTGGACTGACTGCCAATTTTTTCTTTTGTTCAATGCCCGCGAGCTTACGGCACATTCATTTGCCAAAGTTTCAGTCCTTACCACCTTGAACCCTGTCTTTACCCTGAACGGTCACATCTCGGTCACAACCGAGACCTGCAGCAAATTTGAATTTTCGTTTACATTCCACGAGTTGTAATTGCAAAAACATCAGTGATCAAAAGCTGATTGTTTCTTTCACTTGCAATTATACAATTACGCATGATTGAGGCAAATGTCCATATCGGATACCTTCGAGAGTACGAGCTTCATTGGTAATTTCTCTTGATGAATACGCACTCGAGCATTTTGAAGGATAATCGTTGCCTTCATCGAGATTGACAATAATATAATAATTGAACGGGGAATGTCGTTAAAATGGCGCCACGCCACAAGTTTAGCTCTTTTACGGTTTAGGCCGCACGGTCTGAAATGTACGACTGTTTTGGATACCATTTTTAAAAATGATCCATTGTGGTGGAATAACCCATTGTGGTCGCCTCGGAAATGACCCATTGTGGGTTTTCTTCAATATGTGAGATGTCGGCCACATTCATTGTAAAAATTGAATTCTGATTTAGTTACTGCCTTACCGCTAAGTGAATTGTGGACATGCCACATACTGCAGCTGACAGAGTCTCTGGCTCATTCCATGTACTTGGACTGAACAAAGGGTCGCTCTGATCCGTGGATCGTCAATTGTCTGGTCCTGCAGCTAGGTAAGACATGATGTGACTGCGCAATGTTCAGTTTCGACCTCCCTCCATCAGGAGTGCAATTCAAACCAATCAAGGGTAAAACTCAGTGACAGACTACATGCAGCAAAATCACGTGGATAAGTCATATGGATGGATAGATAATGTCCCAAGCACTAAAAATCAAGCAAAAAGATTCAAAAGTCAGACAGACTGAGTAGAATTCACATCAGGAGGATCAGCAACGCAGGTATGGGCAATTTCGTTAAAATGGCGGCATTCCATGTGCCATTTTCAGACCGCCCGCTCTGAATTGTAAAAGTGACATCTAGGATAGGTATAGTTTTCAAGAATCTTGGACTTTTGTAGATTTAAGAAATCTATGACTACTATAGATTTCAGACCGCACGGTCTGAATTGTAAAAGTGACATCTAGCACAGGTATAGATTTCAAACATCTAAGAATAGTATAGATTTAGGATATCTATGACGTTTGTACACTTCAGAACGCCCGCTCTGAACTGTAAAAACTGCCAAAGTAAAGGAATTTCGCCATTTTAACGAAATTGCCCATAGGTAGCAGTGCAGGTGGGTGGCTGCTCCCGTGACCGCCCAGGTCAATCGCATTGCACCAATGTAATGCACTCTTACAGGGACAGCCTTGCACAAAGAGGTTGCTTTTCATTCAAATCGCTGACTATGCAATTCTATCATCCGCAGCAATTGAACTAAATTGGGTCCCGGAGGTGAGCTAGCTGCTAACAGATGGATCTCCATCCATCTCAAGTCGTTGTCAATCGTGACGCAGTCAAGGGCCTGCTGGCCGGAATCATCATGCATAGTCGATCAATCAAGCGCCTGCAGGGTGGGGACATAGCATGATAGTGGGGGTTGGGCATGAATTCTAGCCAGGACGCTAGCCCTTGCCAAGTAGCTAGCAAGAGGAACCCAAGAAAATGGAAAAAAGAAAATTCCGAATTGATCATTTCAGGGCGGTTGAGTTTCCTATAAATTCACGGCCTCCCTGCATCCCAAACACACTACCTTCCCTCATTTGCACATCCGCTTCGCTAGTCGTCTCTTCAGTGCACTGCCTCAGTGTGCTTGTTCTCAGTGATCATTCCACCTCCTGTTGCGCTACGTCCACGTCTAGTTCACGGCCTTTGTCCGCACCATGGCTCAAGTGCTCAATAGTGGAGCTTGATGTTCGCCTTGCAGGGCCCTCTTCATTACAACCACGGTCACGACTGTAAGTAATCAACTCGATCATGCACTCACTGCATCGATCGAATACCATTAATTCCACTCGAATACCTTTACTTTTGTCGGATTAAATGACTTCTAGCTTGCTAGCTGCGCTTCGCATACTCTTGCAGATTCCGAAGGTAGCTGCATGGATTGGTCTCATTTGATGTAGGTAGCGAGTCATGCATGCGTGTTCTCGATTGATGACTTGCAATGGAAACAAAACGAAAGTTTGATTTTCTCAAACCAATTACATGCATAATATTGCTGATTCAAAATTTGCTCTCCCTAGCGTGTGCAATGATCGCTTGTAATAACAATCCACCAGCTAGACATTGGACGTGCATGTAATGGAAAGCTCCGATAGATGGATGGAGTCTCGAAAGCCTACTAATTTGTTCGTGTGTTCCATACTTCCATTCACTCATCGTGACGATGATTCTAATGGCAGATCACGAGAGCTAGTTCCGTCTCCACCGCGCGACCAGTTCGACTTAGCGAAAATTTGCAGCTCCAATGGTCTCGTCTCCGCCGAGAACACCCTCCAAACCACGTCCTCCAAGGCCTCGACCACCGTCCAGCGCGACCACTCCATCACGACCATCAATGATATCCAAATGGACGTCTCCGTTGAGTCCGAGCTCGTGGTGGGCGGCAAGATGTCGCTCCACACAAACCTACGCGACCACGCCCCCAAGAGGGTCTTCTTGACTTCGTCTGCTGTCTGCTGATTGAAGACTCCGTTGAGCGCCTGCATCTATATCTATTATGTGTGGGGCTGCCTTTTGGCGGGCTGGGGGAAAGAATCAGCAGCAGTGACGATCGTCACTTCCTCCAGAGTGTGGCGGGAGTGACGAGTACTGATAATTATGTTAAATGTGCGTTCAGTGTTTGTGATGTCTGTTCTGTCATCGTGATTTCGTCGTCTTTCAGTGTACTTGTGGTGTACGTTCTCCAGTGTGTGCGACTCTGTTGCTTTCATCCAGTGGCCATGGCGGGGACTACCCCATTCCACACATCGACTGAGTGTCTGGGGTGGTTAGAATTGAGGTTGCCGAGTTCTTCTAAGAGAATGGGTGCGATGGGATTCGTGGAGTCGGCTAGTCTTTAAATAACTGTACGTCGGTGCGTAGGCTTCTGGTGGTCGTTTAGAGGATAGTCCTGGCTAGTTGAAAGTTTGGATAGTGGCAATTGGCAAGGAGTGTTCCTCGGAGCTTGACGAATTAAGCCTCCAATGGCATGCATGTACGACTGACTGACGTGAGTCATCTGGTGACCACCCTTCAGTTCCTTCTGTGTGAATAAACTGGCCCTGGCCTTTTGTTGTACGCAACTGTCAATGACTTCGAGCGGAAGTGTGTTCTTGTTACCTATACATGGCCTCTAATTGGGAGAAGCTCTAACTAAAATGCATTTTAAATAGTTACCTTGTGGTCATCACGCTCGGGAGTTCAAAGCGTTCTTTGGCACAGGCGCACAGCCAACCGTAGGTATTTTTTGATTCGGATATGAGCTAGTGCTTGAGTTGAATTCCCAGAGGATTATAGCTTGACGATAGGCAACGACGGAATCGTTTGAGCATCGTGTACGCAACAAGTGACATGTCGCAGACATGCCGAAGGAAATTGGCCCCGGGGAAATTGGATAAATTCAGAAGTGCTTCATGATCGAAGCTGCCATCGTGACTGCAGTTCCATATTCCTGCAACAATGCACACCTTTCTGAACAGAGTTTAGTCCGATCGCATTCGTGATTGCACCTCGAAGGACTCGATTCAATGAGCACTACTAACAGGAAACTCGGGTGCTGGGAACTTACATCATTCAGTGCGCCCGTGGTGGATTCCTTCACCAATTAATGCTCTGATTTTCCCTACTGAAATAGATGATTGGATCCCTGAGTGCATCTGCAGCTTCACCAGATTGCAAATTTCGCATACATACATATTTCGTGCGGGCACTTCTCATCATCTCGAAACTAGCTTCCAGTACACCGGTCAGCGGCTCTGAAGTTGATGTGTCCGCCTCCCGTAATTAATAACACCTGTTGATAGATTAGAAACCCTAACTAAATATTACGGTTGAATGGCAAGTTCATCAAGAA
The DNA here is from genome assembly GCA_950106755.1 of Climacium dendroides. Classification (NCBI taxonomy): domain Eukaryota; kingdom Viridiplantae; phylum Streptophyta; class Bryopsida; order Hypnales; family Climaciaceae; genus Climacium; species Climacium dendroides. The sequence goes on from OX467084.1 coordinate 40,078,474, forward strand.
GTACCGGGCTGCGAAATTTGATGTTTTGCAGGTCTTAAGAGTCTGGCTGAGAATTCGATTTGGCCTTCAGGATTATGAATACCATGTGCGATCCAATTGAGGTGGGTACATCCAAAATTGCACCTTCAGTTGCCTAAAACCACCGCCATCACCTTGACTTTGTACATCTCCAGAATCAGTACATGTATGTCTATTAACAACCCAAAAAAATCTACCAAAAAAGAGTTGACCCGATGTAACTTTGCATATAACATGCAAATGTTGCATTCTTTGATGCTTTAGAACTTCCAAAATTTCACTTACCAACAAGAAAGTATGAAAGTTTGAGCGGTCTAATGGTAATAATTAGGTTAACTGTCTAGCAAAAACAAATACTAGTGGCTTGGAGGTGTCTATCCAAATTTGTACATGCCAAATTTTTGTACAAGTAATTATTTGTCAATGTCAAGTAGTAGAGTAGTACTAAATTATTGATCAGTTTGCCAATTTACTTCTTCTTCAATTCCTTAATTTTTTATAAACCAAATTCAACACTCTATAGATACATCACAATACTGGATCCCTTTGATTCTATTAACAAATCAAACGACATATTATTTCAAGGTTATCCTTGTAAAGATGTTGAGGCCAAAAAGTGTGTAACATATAATTTTCAAGATCACTTTAAAAAAAAATGCACATATTGGTTCAAAAATTGAGTCATTTTTGGCAAAGTACCTCATATATAGGTCTCATCCTTCCACAATTAAATTCTTTGGACATTGTAATCCAAAATGGTCCTCTAATGGATGGGAAAGAAGCAACAAACCATTACATATCAACTATCTATATTCCTTGAGTAATGTGTAAATGTGAGAAATGAGAAGGCAATGCTAATTTAATATTATCATAAAAAATTAAAAAAATATTGAGTGCCATTTCAACTTTGTGTCTTTCAAATGATTTTAATTTTCAAAGAAGCTTTCTTCATCTAAATGATGAGGGAGGGTAACTGAATACATTCCTAGTGAAAGAGATTAGTTATTATCTTACTACACTATAGTATATTTTGACTTTTCTATATTGATAGTGAATCATATAGTGTATTTGGGCAAATTCAAGCAACATGAACTTAATGTGCATTTCAACCATCAAAATGATCGTTTTCTAAATTAAGGCCCAACTAATGAAATGAAGTTAGTAAAATGCAGCTCTACGCTAATTTATAATTTTTGATAAATTACTGAAAAGGAATATTTTATTATAATTTAAACATTGAAGATTTAATTGCAATTTCTTGAATTTATAATTAAAAAACAGTCCAAACTATAAATATTTTCACTCCACACTATTGTAAATTTCTTCTTCTCCACTGTTTATTGTTATTGAAAAAGTTTCTTATTTTTTGAGTACACTTTGATTTTCAAATGAATTGGGGTCACCGGTCACTCGGAATGTCCATTAAAAACCACATGCCAACAAAATTTTGGACCCCTATATACTTTTTGAATTTTAAATAAAATTAAATGAAAAATATGAATAGATTTTTCTACTTTGAAAGTCTATTTTTTGACTTATTAACATTTTTATTTGTTAATAATAATTAGTTACAAATTTTTGAAGTGAAAAGACACACTGTAGAACTGAAAAATAACTTTCACACTCCTATATTATATAAGAAAAAATTGTATAAAAAATGAAAAAAATAATTCCTAAAAATAATCTCTATTGAAAGCTCATTAATTTTTGAGTTGAATATTGATACAATGGTCATTTAAATGTATTCTCTAAAAATATTTGAATTAAAAAACACACCATTTTAGTAAATATCCTATAACCATGGAAGATTTGAAAGTCAAACCAAATCCAAAAAACTGCAACAACGTCTTCATGTAAAATCTTCAAACAAACTAAATATTTTCTTTTATCAATGAACACTCTTTCTAACCATGCCATTTTAGAAATTTACTCTAGGAAAATGGAGATTCAAAGGCTTAGTGTTCATTAGAAAATATAGAATTACAAAACCTCGTCATTCTCAACCTGCCTAAACTGTTCTTTACCATGATGTCTTACACTACTAACCTCCAAATAGACTACTTGAATCACATCTACATATGAAGACATATTCTAAGAAAAATGATGAGGAGAGTTTGATGCCTCGAGAACTATTTGTTCCAATTTTAACAATCATAATAGAGGCTTAGATTGTTGTAGAGAGCTATGGATTCATTTTTTTTTTATATAAGGTAAACTACCCCATTTTAGACCAAATGGAATAAAACCGTGGACTAAATTAATGGAAAATTTCGTTAAAATGGCGGCATTCCATGTGCCATTTTCAGACCACCCACTCTGAATTGTAAAAATGGCATCTAGGATAGGTATAGTTTTTAGGAATCTTGGACTTTTATAGACTTAAGAAATCTATGACATTTATAGATTTCAGATTGCACAATCTGAATCGTAAAAGTGACATCTATCATGGCTGTAGATTTCTCACATCTGAGAAAGCTATAAATTTTAGACATCTAAGATGTTTGTACACTTCAGACCATCCACTCTGAACTGTAAAAACTGCCAAATTAGCGGAATTTTGCCATTTTAACAAAATTGCCCATATTAATATGTTAGTGGTGCACATTCAAGTTTTGAAACATGATACCACTAACATAATTTAGCCCACAATATGCTTACTTCCATTTGGCATGGAATATATAGTAGTTTATCTTATTTGTATTAATTTCTCCTAAATTAAAATTCAAGTTGCAATTTGCAATCCATAGTAGATGACATTTTGGATATTTTGAAGCAAACAATGGTAATGCTAAAACTTGTTTGTGGTTGATTTTGTAGAAACTTAATTGGGATAGATTTGGATGTGATCATGCATGGCATTTTCTTTCTTGAAGTTTAAGAACATTGCCACAAGTCTATCAACCACTATTTACTAAAATTAGAATTGATAATCTAATTGATAAATTTTTAATATCCAGTAATTGGATTCTATTAATTAATTGATATAGATCTTGCAATAGCAATTGGACTCATTGAATTTTGGAATGTATTCAAAATTTATTTAAGGAAATACTACAAGAAACATTATTAAGTCTCATTTTCAATAAAAATTAATAATTAAACTTATATACTTTAAAATTTGCAATCAAGATTCATTTGATCAAGGTACATCAAATGATTGGAGAAGGAACCTTTTATTCATTTATGGGTTAAATAAGAGTATATTGCTTTTCCAGATGCTAACAAAATGATGAATGTGTTAGAGCCACATAAACTCCTACTTGAATAAAGGTGGACTGTATTGGTAGCTTAGATTATGGTCAATGCCCACCAAATTTGCACTTCATACAAAATGCATGAGACCATTTGATTGAAGAATTTGATCTTTCAACATAGACTACTAAATATTTTTATTATAGTATTATTAGTTAATGATTTATTTGATCAAGATTAACATCATGTGGAGCTAATGCAAAATTTGTCAATTTGTTTGGTAGAATTTCAAGGAGCTCCAAGGGTGGTGGACTTAAAACAAGAAGCTATACTTGTCTTAGTTTGAGAGCTTTTTCGGTAGTTGAATGACACAATTTTGGGCATCCAAAAGGCACATCCATATAACAAAATTGATGCAAATGACTACAACTTTGAATGTCACTATGTGAAGAAGCATAATTAGTATTACATCGAAGGACCAAGTGATTGTTCAACGCACACAATAAATCTCAAGTAGTTAAGCACATAGTCAAATTTGGGTAGATGTTTATGAAATTTTGACACAAAGTGAGGACATGTACTTCCTTATTAGGTATATATATATATAGATATAGATCAAGTGCCCAAAACAAAAGTTATGTTGTCCTGAATTTAGGAGGTAGTCTAAAGAACTTTAGCCAACATAAGCAACTCTTCTACTTTTGAAATTTTGTAGGTATGTAACTTACATTATCATTAAACAAAATGAAAATGTCAAAAAAATAACCATATGTAGAGTGTAGATAGTCTAAAAATCTCATTCCAAAAAAAGTTTAAGTTTGTTGACCTCGTCGAGCAAGGTTGGAAAAAAACTTTTTCTTCTAACTTCAAATGTTATAATCTTTTAATGGACCATGTAGTAAAAAATTATGAAATTCTTTCCACTCATTTACATAGTAGTCTAGTAAAAATTTGTATGGTTTAACTAGTTTGAATAAAAAAATCTTTTTATAATTTTTTTCTTATGCCCTAATAAATAACACTTTTTCACAATTTTTGCCCAAATTCAATGTGCCATGGTTCTTTAGGGATTAATTCCTAGAAGCCCATGGTTTGCCCCTTCGGAAACAAAAAAATTTTGGACAAGTACTGCCTACAAAGTCAATATGAGGCATGATTTTTGAATCATTTTGTTAAAATAGGAGCATAAATTAGCTTTGTATAAATGTGATTTTTTCCTATTCATTTGCTCACTCAAAGCAAAATCTATACCAACCAGTATAAAAATAGTTCAATTTAGTTACTTGGGCATTAAAAACAAATCACTGAATATCAAAATAACCTTTTACATTATTTTTTTTCCATAGAATATGCCTTTATCTTCAAGAAAATCATTGTTTTGATTTGTTAATTTTGGATTATTGATGTGAAAGTTATGTGAACAAAGTCTTGTTTTTTTGTGCAATTAGAGCATCTAATATGAAAAATTAAAAATCCTCGTCATTCTAGGACTTTTTTTTAACTCAATTTTCATAATTTTTCAAGAATAAGAGGTCAATACAATTTAGATTCATTCTAAAATAATCTCATTGTTTGGATTGACATGCTTCAATTCCATTTGAATGCTATTACTTTCAAAATGTTTGAGGCACCAAATTTTGGTGTTGACAATATTTTGAAGTTAAATAAAATTTAACCTAATTACCATTCTTAGTATTTTATATTTTTTCAAATTCTTTTTGAAGTTTAGTTTTAGCATCAAAATTTAATTTTGAAAATGATTGATTATGATTTTTCTATTTGAGAATTTGTGCAAGGATGTCTTGACTTTCTGTAGTCTTGAGAGCTTTTGGAAATGAGCCTCAAATACACTAGATCTTGGAGAAAATATCACATTAGAAATTTCATTTAATAAAATTGTAGAGTGAATTTTGAGAATCCATAAATTGATTGAAATTATGCATGTTAGGCCCTTTATCCTCACATATGTTTTGAACAACCAACTTTTTAGATTTGACATGCAAAAAGAAGATTGAAGACTTCAAATCACTTTTGTAGTTTTAATACCCTCATGATCAAACATTATATTCTTTCAATGAATTTTGTTGTGTTTTCTTTCCCTATTTGGTCTTTAATATGTTTAGTTTGAATTTGTATGGTTACAATTCAAAACAAATTAATATGAATTATCAAAATGGTTGCTTTTTGTCCAATTTGGAGCAAATTTCTAGAAGCTCAAAAAGACGAGATTTTTAGGGGATAATGATTTAGGATTTTTTTCCATTAGGATCCTTCCTAAATGTTTTGACAAAGAGCAATAATGAAGTCTAAGAAGCACTCTTGCATTGAATGTAACAATATTAAAAATATTTTTGACAACAAGCTAAGTAAGTAGATAGGTTGGTCATCAATGGTAAGGTAGATGGTTTACAAATTATCCATTTAAGAGCTTGAAACTGTATTTTGGAGAGGTGAAGCTTCTTAAAATATTTTTTAGAAAATTTTTCTTGAAAGACAAGTAGAATTGTAATCCACCCCAAATCGTTTCATCTTATTTTGGGGAATTAGTTATGAAATTTTGAAGTTGAAATGGCATAGGGCTTTAAAATTGTGTCTCTTCAAATTTTAGAAAAGTGAAGAAAATTTATGGGCTTGAGGGGCGCACTTAGTTCTACTACATCAAACCACGTGCAAACAAGTGGTTTCAAATAAACTATAATTTTAACTTCAAATTTTGAGCATTGTTTATTGATGACTATAATAGGATTCTACTCCCAAAATTTCAAATTCAAATAAAATATGGAATGATTTCTAGAAAAGGTTAAAAATGCAGGTAATAGTAGTTTCTAAAAGTAATTATTTTCTTAATGAAGCATGACCACCTATTTTCAAAACAATTATCTAAAATTCCATTTTGGGGGGGTCCTAGCTCTAGGCTCATCAAACCATGGCTCAAGACTTCTAGGCTTGCATTTCTAGGCTTACACATTTGTTAGTGTTGTTGGTATTTGAAATGGTGGAAATGAAAAAGAGGCTCAAAGTTTGCAAAAAATAAATGTGAAAATCAGCAAATGGAGATTGAAGAGAGGGATGACAATTGAGACATTGAAGTATCAAATTGTGAGAGAACCCTAAATGTGAAATACATGGCAATCGACAGTGATGACTATGAACCCTTGCATGGACAAAAAGGGTTCTCATTGAATCACCTCTTGTTTTTGGTTTTGATTTGCCTTTCGATCTGGTAGAGATATATGTAGCAGAAAATATATATCTGTGCGTCATCTTCATTCACGACATCAAATTGAATTCTGATTTAGTTACTGCCTTACCGCTAAGTGAATTGTGGACGCGCTACATACTGCAGCTGGTAGAGTATCAGGCTCATTTCATGTACTTGAACTGAACAAAGGGTCACTCTGATCCGTGGATCGTCAATTGTTTGGTCCTGCAGCTAGGTAAGACATGATGTGACTGCGCAATGTTCAGTTTCGACCTAGCTCCATCAGGAGGAGTGCAAGGGTAAAATTCAATGACAGACTACATGCAGCAAAATCACGTGGATAAGTCATATGGATGGATAGATAATGTCCCAAGCACTAAAAAATCAAGCACGAAGATTCAAAAGTCAGACAAACAGAGTAGAATTCACATCAGGATCAGCAACGCAGGTAGCAGTGCAGGTGGGTGGCTGCTCTCCGTGACCCACAGTCAGTGGTAGCCGCCCAGTCAATTGCATTGCACCAATGTAATGTATCAACGTCACTCTTACAGGGACAGCCCTGCACAAGGAAGTTGCTTTTCATTGAAATCGCTGACGATGCAATTCTATCATCCGCAGCAATTGAACTAAATTGGCTTCAGAGAAAGTGGTCAAGTTTCTGAATGTATCTGTTGGAATCCATCCTCCTTTGCCAGCAGGCTCTGGTTCTTCATCACAAGCTTCGATTTCAACAAAGCTTTCCAGTGCCAGCCCTGGTCTTAATCAAGGAGGCGTGCACATCAACGTCAGGCCGGATCGATGACGGTTATACTGGGAGTTTCATGATGATGAGAAGTGCCAGCACGAAATATGAATGTGAGATCGCTATTCTGGTGCAGTGTGTGGCTATTGGGAACGCCCTGAAATGATGAGTTCATGATTTTTTCTTTTTCATTTTCTTGGCTTTCTCGAGCTAGCTACTTGTCAAGGGCCGGCGTCGTGGCTAGAATGGGTCATTCATGCCCGGCCGGCACTGGCGTGCTGTGTCCGCGTCCTGCAGGCGCTTGATTGATCGACCGTGGATCATTGATGGTTCCGTATGAGGACTGCGTCAGAGTTGAGAACGACTTTGAGCTCGATCTGTTAGCAGCTAGCTCAGCTCCTGCCCCCAGTTTCCTTTAATTGTTGCAGACGACAGAATTGCATCGTGATCGATCTGGGTGAAAAGCAACCCCGTTTGCAGGGTTGTCCTGCATGAGAGTGACGTTGATTCATTGCATTGGCGCATGCGATTGGCCTGGGCGGCTGCCACTGACTGTGGGTCATGGGAGAGAGCAACCACCCACCTGCATTGCCACCTGCACTGCTGTTCCTGATGTGAGTTCTTGATGTGAGTTGTGGTCGCCGTGTCTGATTTTGGAATCTTCTTGCTCCGAGTTGAATTGGTCTCTTGAATTGTAGAATATTGAAACGCAAAAGGAAAGTTGTTGATGATTCTCTGTGCTTGGGACATTATCTATGCATCCATGTGGTCTGTTTGCATGGTGTCTGTCATGGAGTTTTAGGCTTGATTAGTTTGATTTGCACTCCTCCTGATCGAGGTCGAAACTACATGCGCAATCACGTCATGTCTTAGCTAGGTGCAGGACCACGCCATTGATGATCCCTTTTGCAGGGATCAGAGTGACTCTTTTGTAGTCCAAATACATGGAATCAGCCAGCTACTCGTCGGCACTCTCCTTCACAGTAAGCCAGTAACTAAGTCAAAATTCAATTTGATGTCGACGTTAGATAAAATGAACATAAACTAAACAGATATGTTTTCTGCTCTATACATCTCTAACGGATCGAAGAGACGGTCTTCATGCCTCGGCCAACTAGAATGATCGTTGGACATTTTAATTCTCAGATTCTAGTGTACGTGATTGGATCACCGAGCTAGTTCAATGATGGTTTACTCGTTTGAATCAATGGTAAGTTACATTTTGAAATTGGCGTTTCTCCAGACAAGTTCGTGCGGTAAAATTGTAACACTCAATTAAAGTGCACCGATAAGCTCTTCTTAAGGCTAGCCACCCTGCGATACTGTATGCATCAAATTTCGGACCAGGCGGTCATGCGGATTGGACTGACTGCCAATTTTTTCGTAATCGACAACCGAGATTTGCTTTAAATTTGAATACTCGTATTCCAAGAGTTGTAATTGCAAAAACATCAGTGATCAAAAGCTGATTGTGTTCTTTCACTTGCATTTATATATACAATTGTGCGTGATTGAGGCAAATGTGAGTATTGGATACCCTCGAGCTTCATTGTAATTTGTCTCGGTGAATACGTACACATGCCACAATGGTAACTGTGGCATCGATGGAGACATTAACATAATAATTAGATGCTGATTGACACTAGGAACATTGAACTGTTTAGCCCTCTGGGCTAAAAAACCAAACCACTGCATTTCCCCCCGGCTTTGCGTTTCTTATGAATCCCCTTGTGTAGGGCTATACGTCGCCTTGAGAGTGATATTGATTCATCGCATTGGTGCATGCGATTGGCCTGGGCATGCTGCCACTAACTGTGGGTAATGGGGAGCAGCCACCCACCTGCATTGCCACCTTCAAATATTGTTGTTCTTGATGCGAGTTCTGGTCGACCTGACTCATTTTGGAATCTTCCTTTATGATTCTCTGTGCTTGGGAAATATAGTATCTATCCATCCATGTGGTCGGTTTGCAATTTTGCATGCTGTCATGGAGTTTAACCCTTGGTTTGAATTGCACTCCTCCTGATGGCGGTCGACATTAAATGCCCAATCACTTCATGTCTTAGCTAGCTGCGGGACCACGCCAGTGAAGATCCCTCTCGCATGGATCATTCAGAGTGACCCTTTTTAACTTTTATCTTCTAAACACATGGAATCAGCTAGCGAGGCTACTAGTACGGTTACTACGGTGTGTATCATCGATCCTCTTCGCCAGTTCGCTTCGCAGTAAGCCAGTTACAACTAAGTCAAAATTCAGTTTGACTTTAATTAATTAATGTGATACATTTATACCATATATGTATTTTCCGCTACATAAATTTCTAACAGATCGAATGCCTTGGACAACCAAATAAAATGATAGCTAGTTGGATTATTTAATTCTCACACATTAGAGTGATTGGAACACAGAGCTAGCTAGATGAATGTTGTTTTAGTCGTTTGAATCACTGGTTATTTATATTTCTAAGATGGCGTCCGTCAGTATAAGTTCGTGTGCCAAAAACTGTGACACTCAATTAAGGTGCACCGAGCTCTTCTTAAGACTCGCCACCCTGCATATACGAACCCTGGCATGGGTCCAGACGGTCATGTGGATTGGACTGACTGCCAATTTTTTCTTTTGTTCAATGCCCGCGAGCTTACGGCACATTCATTTGCCAAAATTTCAGTCCTTACCACCTTGAACCCTGTCTTTACCCTGAACGGTCACATCTCGGTCACAACCGAGACCTGCAGCAAATTTGAATTTTCGTTTACATTCCACGAGTTGTAATTGCAAAAACATCAGTGATCAAAAGCTGATTGTTTCTTTCACTTGCAATTATACAATTACGCATGATTGAGGCACATGTGCATATCGGATACCTTAGAGAGTTCGAGATTCATTTGGTAATTTCTCTTGATAAATACGCACGCAAGCATTTTGAAGGATAATCGTTGCCTTCATCGAGATTGACAATAATATAATAATTGAAAGGGGAATGTCGTTAAAATGGCGCCACGCCACAAGTTTAGCTCTTTTACGGTTTAGGCCGCACGGTCTGAAATGTACAACTGTTTTGGATAGCATTTTTAAAAATGATCCATTGTGGTGGAATGACCCATTGTGGTCGCCTCGGAAATGACCCATTGTGGGTGTTCTTCAATATGTGAGATGTCGGCCACATTCATTGTAAAAATTGAATTCTGATTTAGTTACTTCCTTATCTCTAAGTGAATTGTGGACGTGCTACATACTGCAGCTGGCAGAGTCTCTGGCTCATTCCATGTACTTGGACTGAACAAAGGGTCACTCTGATCCGTGGATCGGCAATTGTCTGTTCCTGCAGCCAGGTAAGACATGATGTGACTGCGCAATGTTCAGTTTTCGACCCACAGTCCGTGGTAGCCGCCCAGGTCAATCGCATTGCACTAGTGTAATGAATCAACGTCACTCTTACATGGACAACCCTGCACAAGAAGGTTGCTTTTCATTCAGATCGCTGACGATGCAATTCTATCATCCGCAACAATTGAACTAAATTGGGTTCCGGAGGTGAGCTAGCTGCTAACAGATGGATCTCCATCGATCTCAAGTCGTTGTCAATCGTGACGCAGTCAAGGGCCGGCTGGCCCGGAATCATCATGCATGGTCAATCAATCAAGCGCCTGCAGGGTGGGGACATAGCATGTTCGTGGGGGTTGGGCATGAATTCTAGCCAGGACGCCAGCCCTTGCCAAGTACCTAGCAAAAGGAACCCAAGAAAATGAAAAAAAGAAAATTCCGAATTATCATTTCAGGGCGGTTGAGTTTCCTATAAATTCACGGCCTCCCTGCATCCCAAACACACTACCTTCCCTCATTTGCACATCCGCATCGCTAGTCGTCTCTTCAGCCTCTTGTCAGTGATCATTCCACCTCCTGTTGCGTTACTGCTACGTGCACGCCTAGTTCACGGCCTTCGTCCGCACCATGGATCAAGTGCTCAACAGTGGAGCTTGATGTTCGCCTTGCAGGGCCCTCTTCATTACAACCACGGTCACGACTGTAAGTAATCAACTCGATCATGCACACACTGCATTGATCGAATACCATTAATTTCATTCGAATACCTTTACTTTTGTCGGATTAAATGACTTCTAGCTTGCTAGCTGCACTTCGCATACTCTTACAGATTCCGGAGGTAGCTGCATGGATTGGTCTTATTTGATGTAGGTAGCGAGTCATGCATGCGTGTTCTCGATTGATGACTTGCAAAGAAAGCGAACGAAATTTGATTTTATCAAACCAATTACATGCATAATTTTGCTGATTCAAAATTTGCTGATTCAAAATTTGCTCTAGCGTGTGCAATGATCGCTTGTAATAACATTCCACCAGCTAGACTAGACATTGGACGTGCATGTAATGGAAAGCTCCCATAGATCGATGGAGTCTCAAAAGCCTACTATACTAATTTGTTCGTGTGTTCCAAACTTCCATTCACTCATCGTGATGATTCTAATGGCAGGTCACGAGAGCTAGTTCCGTCTCCACCGGGCGACCAATTGGACTTAGCGAAAGTAGCTGCGATTTGCAGCTCCAATGGTCTCGTCTCCGCCGAGAACACCCTCCAAACCACGTCCTCCAAGGCCTCGACCACCGTCCAGCGCGACCACTCCATCACGACCATCAATGATATCCAAATGGACATCTCCGTGGAGTCCGAGCTGGTGGTGGGCGGCAAGATGTCGCTCCACGCAAACCTACGCGACAAAGCCCCAAGAGGGTCTTCTTGACTTCGTCTGCTGTCTGCTGATTGAAGACTCCGTTGAGCGCCTGCATCTATATGTATTATGTGTGGGGCTGCCTTTTAGCGGGCTGGGGGAACGAATCAGCAGCACTGACGATCGTCACTTCCTCCAGAGTGTGGCGGGAGTGACGAGTACTGATAATTATGTTAAATGTGCGTTCAGTGTTTGTGATGTTTGTCCTGTCATCGTGATTTCGTCGTCTTTCAGTGTACTTGTGGTGTACATTCTCCAGTGTGTCCGACTCTGGTGCTTTCATCCAGTGGCCATGGCAGGGACGACCTCTTTCTACAGATCGAGTGACTGGGGTGGTCAGGATTGAGGTTGCCGAGTTCTTCTAAGAGAATGCGTGCCATTGGGATTCGTGGAGTCAACTAGTCTTTAAATAACTGTACGTCGGTGCGTAGGCTTCTGGTGGTCGTTTAGAGGATAGTCCTGGTTAGTTGAAAGTTTGGATAGTGGCAACTGGCAAGGAGTGTTCCTCGGAGCTTGACGAATTAAGCCTCCAATGGCATGCATGTACGACTGACTGACGTGAGTCATCTGGTGACCACCCTTCAGTTCCTTCGGTGTGATTAAACTGGCCCTGGCCTTTTGTTGTACGCAACTGTCAATGACTTCGAGCGGAAGTGTGTTCTTGTAACCATACATGACCTCTCATTGGCAGAAGCTCTAATTAAAATGCATTTTAAACAGTTACCTTGTGGTCATCACGCTCGGGAGTTCAAAGTGTTCCTTGGCACAGACGGACAGCCAGCCAACCGTAGGTATTTTTTGATTCGGATATGAGCTAGTGCTTGAGTTGAATTCCCAGAGGATTACAGCCTTGACGGTAGGCAATGACGGAACCGTTTGAGCATCGTGTACGCAACAAGTGACATGTCCCAGACATGCCGAAGGAAAATGGCCATTTGGCCCCGGGGAAATTGGATAAATTCAGAAGTGCTTCATGATCGAAGCTGCCATCGTGACTGCAGTTCCATATTCCTGCAACAATGCACACCCTTTTGAACAGAGTTTAGTCCGATCGCATTCGTGATTGCACCTCGAAGGACTCGATTCAATGAGCACTACTAACAGGAAACGCGGGTGCTGGGAACTTACATCATTTAGTGCGCCCGTGGTGGAACCCTTCACCAATTAATGCTCTGATTTTCCCAACTGAAATAGATGATTGGATCCCTGAGTGCATCCGCAGCTTCACCAGATTGCAAATCTCGCATACATATTTCGTTCGGGCACTTCTCATCATCTGGAAACTAGCTTCCAGTATACCGATCAGCTGGCCTGAAGTTGATGTGACCGCCTCCTCTAATTAATAGCACTTTTGATAACATGGATTAGAATGCTGCTTTGAAACCCTAACTAAATATTACGGTTGAATGGCAAGTTCATCAAGAAGTACCCGGCTGCGAAATTTGATGTTTTGTGGGTCGAGAGTCTGGCCGAGAATTTGAATTGGCCTTCAGGATTATGAATACCATGTGCGATCCAATTGAGGTGGGTACATCCAAAATTGCACCTTCAGTTGCCTAAAACCACCGCCATCACTCTGACTTTGTACATCTCCAGAATCAGTATATGTATGTCTATTGACAACCCAAAAGAATCTACCAAAAATTAAAGAGCTGACCTTTCATAACTTTGCATATAATATGCAAATGTTGCATTCTTTGATGCTTTAGAACTTCCAAAATTTCACTTACCAACAAGAAAGTATGAAAATTTGAGCGGTCTAATGGTAATAATTAGGTTAACTGTCTAGCAAAAACAAATACTAGTGGCTTGGAGGTATCAACCCAAATTTGTACATGCCAAATTTTTGTACAAGTAATTATCTATCAATGTCAAGTAGTAGAGTAGTACTAAATTACTGATCAGTTTGCCAATTTACTTCTTCATCAATTCTTTAATTTTTTATAGACCAAATTCAATACTCTACAAATACATCACAATAGTATGTCTCATTCCCATTGATTCTATTAACAAATCAATGGATATATTTAATTCAAGGTTATCCTTGTAAAGATGTTGAGGCTAAAAAGTATGTAACATATCCTTCCACAGTTAAATCGTTTGGGCATTGTAATCCAAAATGGTCTTCTAATGGATGGGGAAGAAGCAATAAACCATTACTTATCAACTATTGATGTTCCTTGAAGCAATGTGAGAAATGAGAAAGCAATGCTCTTTTCTTATTCTAATAAAAATCAAAATGATCATTTCTTGAATTAAGGCCCAACTAATGATCTAAGATTAGTTAAACGTAACATTACAGCTCTATACTAATTGAAAATTCTTGATAAGGAATATTTTATTGAGTATACATCAATTTTCATATGAATTTTTTTAATTTTTTCCTTACAAAATTCAAAATAATTAAAATTTTGACAAAAAAAAATCTGAAAATTTTATGAATTATAAAAGGCATATGCTTTCATTTCTTAAAAATAAATATAAAATTTTAATTCTTAAATAATCACAAAATGAAAAACATACTAAGTGACTACGAAGTTATGTTTCAAAATTTCTTTTAGAATTCCTTTCACAGTTAATAGACTTGAAATATGTAATCAAGGTAAGAGGTTCTAAAAACGCACAAGCTCTAAAATCATCCACCTCCTCAAATGTACACTATTTGTACATGTTTTTTTTTCATAGCCTTCAACAATGTACACTTGAAGAATTAGCAATATTAAAGGCCCATGCCTTTTCAATTTCAAAATTTCATAATTAATTCCAGAAAGCTTCAAAAAATATGAAATGACTTGAGTTGATTGCCAATTCTACTTGTCTTTAAAGGAAAGCTTACTAAAAAATATTTCGAGAAGCTTCACCTCTCCAAAATTCATAAAATTCAGCTTTTAAATGGGCGATTTGTAAACCTCCTACCTTACCATTGATGTCCACTTATTTAGCTTCTTGTCAAAAATATTTTTAATATTGTAGCACTCAACTCTAGAGTGCTTCTTAGACTTAATTCTTGCACTTTGTCCAGAATTTTTGGAAGGAGCCTATCTCAACAAGACGGAAAGAAATCCTGAATCATTAACCCCTAAAAGCCCTAGGCCTTTCTTGAGCTTCTAGAAATTTGTTCTACATTGGACAAAAAGCAACCATTTTGACAATTCCTATCAATTTTTAAATTCAAATTAAACATGTTAGAGACCACATAGGGAAAGAAAAGACAACAAAATCCATTGAAAGTTTATTCTATTTGATCATGAGGGTGCTAAAATTGCAAAAGTGACTAGAAGTCTTTCAATCCTCTTTTTACATGTCAAAAAATTGGTTGTCTAAAAAAATATGAGGATAAAGGGCCTAACATGCATAATTCTAATATGTTTATGGCTTCTCAAAATCTACTCTACAATTTCATTAAATGAATTTCTAATGCGATATTTTCTCCAAGATCTAATGTATTTGAGGCTCATTTCTAAAAGCCCTCAAGACTACATAAAGTCAAGATTGCAATGGACACCCTTGCACAAATTCTTGGAATAGAAAAATCATAATCAATCATTTTCAAAATTGGATTTTGATGATAAAACTAGACTTCAAAAAGAATTTTAAAAAAATAAACTACTAAGAAGAGCAACTTAGTTAGGTTTTATTTAACTTCAAAATATTGTCTATACCAAAATTTGGTGCCTTAGACATTTAGGGGTTAATAATATTCAAATGGAATTCAAGCATGTCAATCCAAACAATGAGATTATTCTAGCATGAATCTAAATTATATAGACCTTTTATTCTTGAAAAATTATGAAAGTTGAGTTAAAAAATCCTATACAAGGATTTTAACTTTTCATATTAAATGCTCTAATTGCATGAAAAACAAGACTCTTTTTATATAACTTTCACATCAATAATCCAAATGGAATGAAATAGGGATTTAAATATTTTGAAAAATTTGAAAAAGGTTATTTTGATTTCTAGTGATTTGTTTTCAATGCCCATGTAGCTAAACTCAACTATTTCTATATTGTTTGACATAGTTTTTGTTTTAGATCAGCAATAGGAAAAAATCACATTTATACAAAGCTAATTTGTGCTTGTATTTTAGTGAAATGTTTCAAAAATCATGCTCTTATTGATTTTGTAGGCAGTACTTATCCAAAAATTTGTTTGTTTTCTAAGGGGACAATCATGGTCTTTTACAAATTAATACCTAAAGGACCAGGGTACATTGAATTTGGGCAAATTTTTTGAAAAACTATTATTTTTTAGGGCATGAGAAAAAAAATAAAAAATAGCTTCTTTGTTCAAAGTAATTAAAACTATACAATTTTGTACAAGACTACTATATAAATGTGTGGGAGGAATTTTTTAATTTTTGACTACACAATTCATTGAAAGATCATAACATTTAAAGTACCAAAAAAACATATTTTCCAACCTTGTTCAACAAGGCCAACAAACTTGAACTTCTCTTGCAATGATATTTTTATATTGTCTATACTCTACATATGGTAATTTATTATGACATTTGCATTTTTCCTATTGCTAATTTAAGTTACATACTTACAAAATTTCAGATTTAGAGGAGTTTTGCATTTGTTGATTAAAGTTGCCCAAGTTGCCTCCAAAGTTGAAGGCAATATAACTTTTGATCTAAACACTTGATTAATTTATATATAGAGAAATATAAGTAAAAGAAGAAAGAACATATCTGCACCTTATGTCAAAATTTCATAAACATCTAGTATCCAAATTTGACTTTGTAAATAACTACCTAAGATCTCTTGTGTGCATTGAACAATCACTTGGTCCTTTGGGGACTAAATGTAATACTAATTATGCTTCTTCATATAGTGACATTCAAAATTGTAGTCATTTGTATCAATTTTGTTATATGGATACGCTTTTGGATGCCCAAAATTGTGTCATTCAACTACCAAAGAACTCTCAAACTAAGACAAATATAGCTTCATGTTTTAGGTCTACCACCCTTGGAGCTCCTTGAAATTCTACCAATTGAAACAAATTGACAAATTTTGCATCAGCTCCACATAATGTCTAATCTTGATCAAATTGAACATTTAATTAATAATAGGGGCATATGACAATCTATAATAAAAGACCAAATTCTTTAATCAAATCATCCATGCATTTTTATATTTGGTGGGCATTGACTATAATCTAAGCTACCAATATAGTCCACCTTCTTTACAAGCCTTAATATGAAGAGGTTTCCCCAAATGCCACTTATTTAGTAATGGTACAAGCATAGTACCGTTGATTCAAATAGGAGTTTATGTAACTCTAACACATTCCTCATTTTGTTAGCTTCCGGAAAGGTAATATACTCTTATTTAACCCATAAATGAATAAAAGGACCTTTCTACAATGATTTGACATACCTTGGTCAATTTTAATTGCAAATTTTTAAATACAAGTTTAATTATGAAATTTTATTGAAAATGAGGCTTGGTAATCTTTCTTCTAGTATTTCGTTAAAATTGTTTTGAATAGTCCTAAAATTCAATGAGTCCAATTGCTATTGCAAGATCCATATCAATTAATTAATAGAATCCAATTATTCAATATTAAAAATTTATCAATTAATTTATCAATTTTTAATTTAGTGTAAATAATAGTGATTGATAGACTTGTGGCAATGTTCTTGAACTTCAAGAAAGAAAATGCCATACATGATTACTTCAAATTTATCCCAACTAAATTACTACAAAATCGACCTTGTATAGGTTTTTGCATTGCCATCATTTGCTTCAAAATATCCAAAAGTTCATCTACCATGGATTGCGAATTGCAACTTGAGTTTTAATTTAGGAGAAATTAGTATAAATAAGGTAAACTACTACATTCTAGGCCAAATGGGAGTAAGCATATTGTGGGCTAAATTATATTAGTGGTGTCATGTTTCAAAATTTGAATGTGCACCACTAACATATCAATTTAGTCCACAAATTTCTCCCATTTGGTCTAAAATGGGGTAGTTTACCTTATGTAGAAAAAATGAATCCATGGCTCTTCACAACAATCTAAGTCACTATGATTGTCAAAATTGAAACACATAGTTCTCAAAGCATTGAAGTTTCCCTTATCACTTTTCGTAAAGTATGTCTTCATATGTAGATGTGATTCAAGTAGTCTATTTGGAGGTTAGTAGTTCAAAACATCATGGTGAAGTCAGAACAGTTTAGGAGGGTTGAAAATGACCGAGAATGACAAGGTTTTATAATTTTGCATTTCTTAATGAATACAAACTAAGCATTTAAACCCCCATTCCTCCAAAGTAAATTTTTAGGATGACATGGTTAGAAAGAGTGTTCGACATTGGTAAAAGAAACATTTAGATTATTTGAAGATTTCACATGAAGACTTTGTTAAAGTTTTTTGGATTTGGTTTGACTTAAAAATCTTCCATGATTATAGAATACTTATGTTTTCTACAATCATAGGTAATAAAACATTTTAAAAGTAATTTTTTTCTTAATGAAGCATGACCACCTATTTTCAAAAAGTTTATCTAAAATTCCATTTTTTAGAGTTCCTAGCTTTAAACTCACCAAATAAAGGCTTCTAGGCTCAAGACTTCTCGGCTTGCATTTCTAGGCTTATATATTAGTATTGTTGGTATTTGAAATGGTGGAAATGAAAAGGAGGCTCAAACTTTGCAAAAAATAAAGTTGAAAATGAGCAAGTGGAGATTGAAGAGAGGGATGGCAATTGAGGCACCAAAGTGTCAAATTGTGAGAATATCCTAACTGTGAAATACAAGGCGGTCAACAGTGATGATTATGAATCCTTACACGGACAAAAAGGATTGTCATTGAATCACCTCCTGTTTTTTTATTTTTGTTTTCATCTTATTTGGTTATAATAAATAGATATTTAGTTAAAAAATTTAAAATATGACCCCCCAACATTGAACTCTTTAAGGTGTGAAACTGTAAATTGTGAATCTATTTGGAGATTTTGAAGAGAAGGAAAGACATGCATCCATATGTTTTCTACATATAATGGCAATCAAATTTTGAGAATTCATTACTAATTATTTTCAATAAATTATCATGTAAATCCATAAAATTTGACTTAAAAATTTGACTTAAAATAGGGTTTTGATTTTCTGAAATTGGAATTTGATATTCTAGATGATTGCTTGTACTATTTTGCATCCTCATGCTAAAGTGTTTTACAAGCCCAATTTAGAGAGAAATGGTTCAATGTAATTGAAACTCACAACAAAGTTGCAAAGGTATATATGAACATTTAAAACTTATATCCAATTTTTTGTTATTTTTTTAAATGAATTTGATAGGAAATATTGATTTTCAAAAATATGTCACACTTGTAGTTTTAGGGTCAAGAGTACTATTGAGTACCTTTAGTAAAGAATTTAGAGCTGAAATTTAGAAGGGATATATTTCTAGTAGAATTGTAGGAAATGTAGAAAGTAATTCTAAAAAAATGTAATTGATTGAATTTTGTAGATGTTGTAATGTATAGCATATATTTTCAAACATGGAAAAAAGTATTTTGAATGATGAATTTTTAAGTAAATGAAAATCTCTATAGAGTTGTTACAAATGGCCAATTTTTATTTTACTTTCCAAATTAGTTAAAAAATCCAAACTTCAAAGTACCTACTTTCACTACTAGAAAATTTAGTTTTTCTGTTGTTTTGGTCGCGTTGATCCGGTCAAAATCTGACAGAAATCTGTTAATTTTAACAGATTTCTGTCAGATTTTGACCGGATCAACGCGACCAAAACAACAGAAAAACTAAATTTTCTAGTAGTGTTTTTTGAGAATTTGCACTTTTTCAATTCTCCTACTTAAAGAAATATTGTATGTTTGATTTGTCTAGAAAACAATCTTGTTAAACGTCTAATCATTGGATATATCTTTGGTTTATTTTAATAATGATTTTTTATTTTTAAAGTGTTTAAAAAAAATTGTAAAACTAGATAATGTACAACAAATAGTGAAGGTGTTTCTAATAGAATCCTTGCAATCACTTGTATTCATAATGCTTAATTCCTAAAAGACTAAGGATATTTTTTAAGAGAAATTGTCTAAAAGTATCAATTTTTATTGCACTATATAGAGTTGAATTATTATATATATTTTGTAATCTTGTCCATAGAGTTAATATGATGTAGATTACTATAAGAACATGCTGAAAATTTTTCAACCCATTTGATTGTATGGATTTCAAAGATTATAACGTTTGAAGTGAGAAAATATTTTTTTCATTCTTGTAAATTGGCATAAGTAGACTTTGAGCTATCTTGGAATAAATTTTTCTCTTGATGAATTTGTGTCCCTCCGCTACTAAGGTTTAAATCTTGTTAGGTATACTCATGCAAAATTTCAAAAGCAAATTTGGAGTCTCGCTTCCTCTAAATCACCTTGCATTTGTAAAAAGGTTATAAATTGGTAATACACTAGTCATTTTTTGATGATTTCTTGTACAATGAGGGAAATTTTTATTGGTATTCCAAACTATGAAATGTTAGAGACAAAATTTGAAATATATGTGGTAAAATTTTTAGTAACTTTGAGTTCACACATTAGAAGATAATAGGGCTCAAAGTTAGAAGAAAATGTTTTTTCTCAAAATAATTTAATAGCTTACTCATTGCTAACAAAGTTTGACTCCTCTTAGAATATGATTTGAAAATTCAAATTATTTTTTTATACAATATGATGCCATATTTTATTAGTGACATACATTCCAAATTTCAAAATCTAATGAGGAATATAGTAAGAGATTCTTAAAAGATTCTTGAATTGGTTGAAGACTTGAACTATCTAAATTTTTGAGGGGAATATCAATTTTAATCAACACATTTGATCATAATTTACTTTGTAATTCAATCCTATGATTGAAGGGAATAAATACTCCTATCTTGTCTTAAAAATGATGAAGACATTCTAAATTTCCAATTAAAATCAATTTTGTGCAATCTTGTCCAAATTTTTAAGTGTCCATAGAACAAACACTTGGTCCTTAATCCCTCAAGGCCCAACAACTTTTTGACAATGGAGGTTTTTAATGAATTGTCCTATTTTGATATTTTTTTGCACATGGATGTGTTTGGAATTTTTTATTTCAATCGTACAAAAGTAAAGATTACTTTGTCTTTTATGCATAGAATTATCATAGATTACTTTGGGAAAAGAAGAATTCTAAGAAAATGAATAATGCTTTAATTTATACATCCCAATTTTTTTTATCAGTATTTTAGGCAACTGTAGCATTTTTTTAACTTCAAAAATTAAAAAAATTAAAAACTCTCTCAAATTTGTATACATTTTCAAACAAAAGGAGTAGAGAGACAAAATTGACCAAATTGGATCCATTGCCTTCTCATTTCTCACATTTATACACTTTTTGGCCTCAACATCTTTACAAGGATAACCTTGAATTAGATATATCCTTTCATTTGTTAATAGAATCAATGGGGATGAGACCTACTATTGTGATGTATCTGTAGAGTACTGAATTTGGTCTATAAAAAATTAAGGAATTGAAGAAGAAGTAAATTGGCAAATTGATCAGTAATTTAGTACTACTCTACTACTTGACATTGACAAATAATTACTTGTACAAAAATTTGGCATGTATAAATTCGGGTTGACACCTCCAAGCCACTAGTATTTGTTTTTGCTAGACACTTAACCTAATTATTACCATTAGACCGCTCAAATTTTCATACTTTCTTGTTGGTAAATGAAATTTTGGAAGTTTTAAAGCATCAAAGAATGCAACATTTGCATATTATATGCAAAGTTATGAAGGGTCAACTTTTTCTTGGTAGATTTTTTTGGGTTGTTAATAGACATACATGTCCTGATTCTAGAGACGTACAAAGTCAGACTGGCAGAGCGATGGCGGTGGTTTTAGGCAACTGAAGGTGCAATTTTGGATGTACCTCAATTGGATCGCATAATAATGAAGGACAAATCGAATTCTCGGCCAAACTCTTAAGACCCGCAAAACATCAAATTTCGCAGCCCGGTACTTCTTGATGAACTTGCCATTCAACCGTAATCTTTAGTTAGGGTTGCGATTACGGGAGGCGGACACATCAACTTCAGGCCCGCTGACCGGTGTACTGGAAGCTAATTTCAAGATGATGAGAAATGCCCGCACGAAATGTGTATGCGAGATTTGCAATCTCGTGAAGCTGCGGATGCACTCAGGGATCCAATCATCTATTTCAGTTGGGAAAATCAGAGCATTAATTGGGGAAGGGTTCCACCACGGGCGCACTGAATGATGTAAGTTCCCAGCACCCGCGTTTCCTGTTAGTAGTGCTCATTGAATCTTCATCAAGCTGCAATTACGAATGCAATCGGACTAAACTCTGTTAAAAAAGGTGTGCATTGTTGCAGGAATATGGAACTGCAGTCACGATGGCAGCTTCGATCATGAAGCACTTCTGAATTTATCCAATTTCCCCGGGGCCAATTTCCTTCGGCATGTCTGCGACATGTCACTTGTTGCGTACATGATGCTTAAACGGTTCCGTCATTGCCTATCGTCTAAGCTGTAATCCTCTGGGAATTCAACTCAAGCACTAGCTCATATCCGAATCAAAAAATACCTACGGTTGGTTGGCTGTCCGTCTGTGCCAAGGAACACTTTGAACTCCCGAGTGTGATGACCACAAGCCAACTACTTAAAATGCATTTTAATTAGAGCTTCTCCCAATTAGAGGCCATGTATAGGTAACAAAAATACATTTCCGCTCGAAGTCATTGACAGTTGCGTACAACAAAAGGCCAGGGCCAGTTTATTCACACAGAAGGAACTGAAGGGTGGTCACCAGATGACTCACGTCAGTCAGTCGTACATGCATGCCACTGGAGGCTTAATTCGTCAAGCTCCTAGAAATACTCCTTGCCAGTTCCCACTATCCACACTTTCAGCTAGCCAGGACTATCCTGTCGACGACCACCAGAAGCCTACGCACCGACGTACAGTTATTTAAAGACTAGCCGACTCCACGAATCCCAATGGCACGCATTCTCTTAGAAGAACTCGGCAACCTCAATCCTGACCACCCCAGTCACTCGATCTGTGGAAAGAGGTCGTCCCTGCCATGGCCACTGGATGAAAGCAACAGAGTCGCACACACTGGAGAATGTACACCACAAGTACACTGAAAGACGACGAAATCACGATGACAGAACACACATCACAAACACTGAACGCACATTTAACATAATTATCAGTACTCGTCACTCCCGCCACACTCTGGAGGAAGTGACGATCGTCACTGCTGCTGATTCGTTCCCCCAGCCCGCTAAAAGGCAGCCCCATACATAATAGGTATAGCTGCAGGCGCTCAATGGAGTCTTCAATCAGCAGACAGCAGACGAAGTCAAGAAGACCCTCTTGGGGGCGTTGTCGCGTAGGTTTGCGTGGAGCGACATCTTGCCGCCCACCACGAGCTCGGACTCCACGGAGATGTCCATTTGGATATCATTGATGGTCGTGATGGAGTGGTCGCGCTGGACGGTGGTCGAGGCCTTGGAGGACGTGGTTTGGAGGGTGTTCTCGGCGGAGACGAGACCATTGGAGCTGCAAATCGCAGCTACTTTTGCTAAGTCCAATTGGTCGCCCGGTGGAGACGGAACTAGCTCTCGTGACCTGCCATTAGAATCATCATCACGATGAGTGACTGGGAGGATGGAACGCACGAACAAATTAGTATAGTAGGCTTTTGAGACTCCATCGATCTATCGGAGCTTTCCATTACATGCACGTCCAATGTCTAGCTGATGGATTGTTATTACAAGCGATCATTGCACACGCTAGGGAGAGCAAATTTTGAATCAGCAATATTATGGATGTAATTGGTTTGTGAAAATCAAATTTTGTTCGCTTTCTTTGAAAGTCATCAATCAAGAACACGCATGCATGACTCGCTACCTACATCAAATGAGACCAATCCATGCAGCTACCTTCGGAATCTGTAAGAGTATGCAAAGTGCAGCTAGCAAGCTAGAAGTCATTTAATCCGACAAAAGTAAAGGTATTCGAATGAAATTAATGGTATTCGATCGATGCAGTGTGTGCATGATCGAGTTGATTACTTACAGTCGTGACCGTGGTTGTAATGAAGAGGGCCCTGCAAGGCGAACATCAAGCTCCACTGTTGAGCACTTGAGCCCTGGTGCGGACGAAGGCCGTGAACTAGGCGTGCACGTAGCAGTAACGCAACAGGAGGTGGAATGATCACTGAGAACAAGCACACTGAGGGAGTGCACTGAAGAGACAACTACCTAAGCGGATGTGCAAATGACGGAAGGTAGTGTGTTTGGGATGCAGGGAGGCCGTGAATTTATAGGAAACTCAACCGCCCTGAAATGATCAATTCGGAATTTTCTTTTTTTCATTTTCTTGGGTTCCTCTTCCTGGCTACTTGGCAAGGGCCGGCGTCCTGGCTAGAATTCATGCCGTAACGTGGCATGTCCGCACCCTGCAGGCGCTTGATTGATCGACCATGCATGATGATTCCGGGCCAGCCAGCCCTTGACTGCGTCACGATTGACAACAACTTGAGATCGATGGAGATCCATCTGTTAGCAGCTAGCTCACCTCCGGGACCCAATTTAGTTCATTTGCTGCGGATGATAGAATTGCATCGTCAGCGATCTGAATGAAAAGCAACCTCCTTGTGCAGGGCTGTCCGTTGATTCATTACATTGGTGCAATGCGATTGACCTGGGCGGCTACCACTGACTGTGGGTCACGGGGAGCAGCCACCCACCTGCACTGCTACCTGCGTTGCTGATCCTCCTGATGTGAATTCTACTCTGTCTTTCTGACTTTTGAACCTTCTTGCTTGATTTTTAGTGCTTGGGACATTACCTAGCCATCCATATGACTTATCCACGTGATTTTGCTGCATGTAGTCTGTCACTGAGTTTTACCCTTGCACTCCTCCTGATGGAGCTAGGTCTAAGCTGAACATTGCGCAGTCACATCATGTCTTACCTGGCTGCAGGACCAGACAATTGACGATCCACGGATCAGAGTGACCCTTTGTTCAGTCCAAGTACATGGAATGAGCCAGAGACTCTGCCAGCTGCAGTATGTAGCACGTCCACAATTCACTTAGAGATAAGGGAGTAACTAAATCAGAATTCAATTTTTACAATGAATGTGGCCGACATCTCACATATTGAAGAAAACCCACAATGGGTCATTTCCGAGGCGACCACAATGGGTCATTCCACCACAATGGATCATTTTTACCACAATGGATCATTTTTAAAAATGCTATCCAAAGCAGTTGTACATTTCAGACCGTGCGGCCTAAACCGTAAAAGAGCTAAACTTGTGGCGTGGCGCCATTTTAACGACATTCCCCGTTCAATTATTATATTATTGTCAATCTCGATGAAGGCAACGATTATCCTTCAAAATGCTCGAGTGCATATTCATCAAGAGAAATTACCAATGAAGCTCGAACTCTCGAAGGTATCCGATATGCACATGTGCCTCAATCATGCGTAATTGTATAATTGCAAGTGAAAGAAACAATCAGCTTTTGATCACTGATGTTTTTGCAATTACAACTCGTGGAATGTAAACGAAAATTCAAATTTGCTGCAGGTCTCGGTTGTGACCGACATGTGACCGTTCAGGGTAAAGACAGGGTTCAAGGTGGTAAGGACTGAAATTTTGGCAAATGAATGTGCCGTAAGCTCGCGGGCATTGAACAAAAGAAAAAATTGGCAGTCAGTCCAATCCACATGACCGTCTGGACCCATGCCAGGGTTCGCATATGCAGGGTGGCGAGTCTTAAGAAGAGCTCGGTGCACCTTAATTGAGTGTCACAGTTTTTGGCACACGAACTTATACTGACGGACGCCATCTTAGAAATATAAATAACCAGTGATTCAAACGACTAAAACAACATTCATCTAGCTAGCTCTGTGTTCCAATCACTCTAATGTGTGAGAATTAAATAGTCCAACTAGCTATCATTTTATTTGGTTGTCCAAGGCATTCGATCTGTTAGAAATTTATGTAGCGGAAAATACATATATGGTATAAATGTATCACATTAATTAATTAAAGTCAAACTGAATTTTGACTTAGTTGTAACTGGCTTACTGCGAAGCGAACTGGCGAAGAGGATCGATGATACACACCGTAGTAACCGTACTAGTAGCCTCGCTAGCTGATTCCATGTGTTTAGAAGATAAAAGTTAAAAAGGGTCACTCTGAATGATCCATGCGAGAGGGATCTTCACTGGCGTGGTCCCGCAGCTAGCTAAGACATGAAGTGATTGGGCATTTAATGTCGACCGCCATCAGGAGGAGTGCAATTCAAACCAAGGGTTAAACTCCATGACAGCATGCAAAATTGCAAACCGACCACATGGATGGATAGATACTGTCCCAATTAAGCACAGAGAAACATAAAGGAAGGTTCCAAAATGAGTCAGGTCGACTAGAACTCGCATCAAGAACAGCAATATATGAAGGTGGCAATGCAGGTGGGTGGCTGCTCCCCATGACCCACAGTTAGTGGCAGCCGCCCAGGCCAATCGCATGCACCAATGCGATGAATCAATATCACTCTCAAGGCAACGTATAGCCCTACACAAGGGGATTCATAAGAAACGCAAAGCCGGGGGGAAATGCAGTGATTTGGGCCCCCAGAGGGCTAAACAGTTCAATGTTCCCAGTGTCAATCAGCATATAATTATTCTATGTTAATGTCTCGATCGATGCCACAGTTATCATTGAAAATGCATGTGTACGTGAAGTTATCATTGAAAATGCATGTGTAGGTGAAGTTATATTTTGAAATTGGCAGTCAGTCCAATCATCCGAGCCTTAAGAAGAGCTTGATCGGTGCACTTTAATTGAGTGTTACAATTTTAGCGCACGAACTTATCTGGAGAAACGCCAATTTCAAAATATAACTTACCAGTGATTCAAACCATCATTGAACTAGCTCGGTGATCCAATCACGTACACCAGAATGTGAGAATTAAAATGTCCAACCATCATTCTAGTTGGCCGAGGCATGAAGACCGTCTCTTCGATCTGTTAGAGATGTATAGAGCAGAAAAAGGGATCGTCAATGGCGTGGTCATTGATCTGTTTAGTTTAGGTTCATCTTAGCTAACGTCGACATCAAATTGAATTTTGACTTAGTTACTGGCTTACTGTGAAGGAGAGTGTCGACGTGATACATACTTTGCTTTTGCTAGAAGCGTAGCTGATTCCATGTATTTGGACTAAAAAAGAGTCACTCTGATCCCTGCAAAAGGGATCATCAATGGCGTGGTCCTGCAGCTAGCTAAGACATGACGTGATTGCGCATGTAGTTTCGACCTCGATCAGGAGGAGTGCAAATCAAACTAATCAAGCCTAAAACTCCATGACAGACACCATGCAAACAGACCACATGGATGCATAGATAATGTCCCAAGCACAGAGAATCATCAACAACTTTCCTTTTGCGTTTCAATATTCTACAATTCAAGAGACCAATTCAACTCGGAGCAGGAAGATTCAAAAA
Organism: Climacium dendroides; assembly: GCA_950106755.1. Lineage (NCBI taxonomy): Eukaryota > Viridiplantae > Streptophyta > Bryopsida > Hypnales > Climaciaceae > Climacium > Climacium dendroides. The sequence goes on from OX467084.1 coordinate 40,105,922, forward strand.
TCAGACACGGCGACCACAACTCACATCAAGAACTCACATCAGGAACAGCAGTGCAGGTGGCAATGCAGGTGGGTGGCTGCTCTCCCCATGACCCACAGTCAGTGTTAGCCGCCCAGGCCAATCGCATGCGCCAATGCAATGAATCAACGTCACTCTCATGGGGACAATCCTGCAAAGGGGGTTGCTTTTGACCCAGATCGATCACGATGCAATTCTGTCGTCTGCGACAATTAAAGGAAACTGGGCCCACGAGCTGAGCTAGCTGCTAACAGATCGAGCTCAAAGTCGTTCTCAACTCTGACGCAGTCCTCACACGGAACCATCAATGATCCATGGTCGATCAATCAAGCGCCTGCAGGACGCGGACACAGCACGCCAGTGCCGGCCGGGCATGAATGACCCATTCTAGCTATGACGCCGGCCCTTGACAAGTAGCGAGCTCGAGAAAGCCAAGAAAATGAAAACGAAAAAATCATGAACTCATCATTTCAGGGCGGTGGAGTTCCCTATAAATTCAAGGCCTCCCTGCGTTCCCAATCACACTGCACCAGAATAGCGATCATGAACTCATCATTTCAGGGCGGTGTAAATTCAAGGCCTCCCTGCGTTCCCAAATAGCGATCTCGCATACATATTTCGTGCTGGCACTTCTCATCATCATGAAACTCCCAGTATAACCGTCATCGATCCGGCCTGACGTTGATGAGCACGCCTCCTTGATTAAGACCAGGGCTGGCACTGGAAAGCTTTGTTGAAATCGAAGCTTGTGATGAAGAACCAGAGCCTACTTTCTCTGAAGCCAAAGGCAATTCTGAAGTTTATTCTGGAGGTGAACAATTTCCTCGACTTATCTGTCCAGGAAAACAATTAAAGACACTATTAAAAGGTGACTACCTAGCATGACGAGAATGGGAGCAGAATCAGAATCTTTGATGTGCATGGAACTTGCACCAGTTCCGCTACGGGAATAATAGAGAACGCCTGGAAATTACAACATTTAAAACCTCCCCCATTCTAGTGTTTCTCAAGAATAATCACTTTGGAAGTGCTTAGTGTATAAGTTCTGCTTATAGTGGAAGGAATATCGATGTTGCTCTTGGCGTTGTTATCTGATTCAACATCATCCGGCTTCTGGAGACATGAATCACAATTGATTTGCGTTGTGCTTTTCGGATCATATTTCACGTCAGCTGGCTTATGTAACATCATCCCACTTCAAGGGGACAATTACTCGGTGCATCCCAAATTCCTTGCTTGCTTGAGCAAACGTGAGCTCCCTTCTCTGTGCCGTCAGAGCGAGCTACCTATTTCGGCCAACAATTCAGAAAACAATTCGGACTAAAATTCGGTCTAAACTTGAGCTCAATTCAAGCTCCTTGCGGGAAGATTCGATTAGCACATTTTGACAAAAAAATTGAGCATAGTTTGATTCGATGTGAATTCTCTTCACTTTTTCCTTACAAAATTCAAAACAATTTCAAATTTTCACGAAAAAATCTGAAAATTTTATGACTTACAGAAGACATATGCTTTCTTCTCTTAAAAGTAAATATAAAATCTCAAGCATAAACAATCACAAAATGGAAACATACGGGGTGACCACGAAGTGAGTTTCAAAAAAATCTTTCACAGGCCCGTCCTTTCAGGGGTAACACGGTCAACAAACATTTGCTTCAGATAGTAAATGAAAACTGCCTTCTGCAGATTCAAAAACACCCGCATTTCTGTCACTGCCTCTTCCCTTTTTTTCTCTCTGGTGTTCCATGAATCTGAGAGGTATATCCAAACTCCTTCCTCTGAAATTCTTCGAAAGCTTCACAGACAGCCTCAACCTAAAACTCCAGAAAATCAGCTCAATTAGTGCCTCAACGAGGAAACTTGCCACAGGAAATTAGCAAATAAACTGTGGTTCTAGGGGACCAAATTCACCATCAGCAGAATATGAGGTCGAGTGTGACAGTCACTCTGACCCTGAAGCCGATCCGTTCACAAATGCATTATTTATAAAGGAATTTGTTTCTGTAGAAATCGCTTTTGCACCTTCTTGTAAATTGAACAAAATGAGATACTCCTAAAAGTGATGATCTTGGAACTTTATGAAAAAAAAGAGTACATGTTCGGACAAGCTACTTTACATGATGAACAAGCCAAGAAGCTATAAAAATAAAAGAGCCGTACATGTTCAGGTTTCTTGGCATACACCCGAATGATTCTGTCTTGAAAAGCTTCCGGTAGAATGTGACTGATACGGTCCTGCGGTATGAGGAACTTTTCTGTGCTCTCAAAATCCTGCTCAATCAAACAGTACTCACAGTAAGAAGCAGGGGACTCGCTTCCTGAAAGTAATGATCTTGGAACTTCATGAAAAACAGGTTTCATGCTCTCCATACATCTGCACATGCCTCACTATCAAGTACATTTACACTGCTCGTGAGTTTACCTGGAAGAAGTGAACTCTAAAGAGTAGCCACCATCAAATAGCACATGAAAAAACCCACAAAATACACAGTTATCACCTGATACAGAATAAAGCTAACTTCTGTTCCTCCAAAGAGAGAAATTGCTCACTATGCTAATTAGCTGAGACAGCAGTGTCATGATTAGTACCAGATTAAAAAAAATTGGCTGCAGCCTTGCACTGCACTTTGAAGATTGAGCACCAGTAACAGGCTCTCAGAGAGGAAAATTTGGCAGAAAGTCACTAATCCTACAGTAAATATACAAGACTACATGTCGGTTGTACCTGCTGCTCACAGGATTATCCTTGCCACGGGTGAAATCAATGCGAGTGGCATTAACAACCACATCATCCTCAGTAAGATTCACACCAGGATTTGTCTGCACATGCAACAAAACATAGATCTCAAAGAAAAGGACTTAAGAAGTCCTTTACTTAAAATTAAAAATACAGGAATAGCTCCAAGTTTGAACCATCTGGTAATTTCAGAGCTGCCCGGTCAATTAAGATGCAAGTTTGCACAAATGGCCACTGAAAGCAAAAACAATTATACTTGAGTAACATAAACAAGTTCATAGAAAAATATGGACTGAACAACCCGTTCCAAACTGTATCTTTCTCTGGAGCATTTCAGCAGAGATCATATTTGGTTGTGAGGTCGTCAAGTATAATCTAGTAACTAAACACCCTTAAATTCGTAACACCACTACATAATTCGTGGTTAAAGTTTCATCTCTAAAAACATTATGATCCGCCTACCAGTTTTAATTTGCTTGAAGATTTTAAACCAGATCTGCCTATACCACATAACAAAACGGACCGTAAAAACTCACTTGGGAGCAGATGATATCTTGAGCAGTAACGTCCTTGAAGTGCTCCAGGTATTCCTTCGGAACAGCATATTCATTGCAAAACTGGAACGCAGAACACAATGCAGTAAAAGATCGTCTTTGCAATAAAAGCTCCGATTCGTCAACTTTCTACAGATGACTCAAGTGTGCACATCAGGCTGACTCACTACAAACGCGCGTACAAACTATTCTAATAAAATCATCTCCTAATTGTTGTTTAGATGTACCATAAACAAATCGATGTACCTGGTATAATTGTCTTCGTCTCATTCGCAAGACGACTTCACGGGCTTGTTGCAGTTCAGGTTGCTCGGCAGTCTCAATTGTCTTCAATATAGTGTCATCCAACTGAACACAGTACCGCAACCCTTTGTGATGTAACATCCAAGTGAATCTTGAGATTGGCACTAACACACATTGGAACAAATGCAAACAAAAATTGGATTTCGTCAAAACACTTCTGGAAGTTCATCTATACATACCTTCCAAAACCGCGAAGGCCCCTCAATGTAAGAGGTTAATTTCAGATAATCATTGGCCAGAAGTAAAGCATCGACCAGCATCAGTTCCAAGGCCTACAATGATGACAAAAGTCACTTGATAATTAGGTCACGCTAACTCATCATGTGCAAAAAGTAGAAGTTAACTAGCCAGTAAATATTAAACATGTCCAGGGACATATAGCCTAGCGGTTTGCTCCGATCGATTTTAGAATATAAGTTCTGTCAGAGTACATCGTAATGCAAAAAGTACAATACAATTGCATTGGGATGATTTGTGCCCAAAATGTATTGTGACCAAGTGATTGACTCGTCAGTGAACAAGAGACAATTTTATGATTGCATTCTTAGGTAGAAAAGAATTTTGTTTTGCAATTTTTAACCTTTGTAGGCATAAAAAGTCATCATAACTTTTATTCGTATATTAAAAAAAAATGATCACTGTAATGAAGCTTAATTTATGTAGAAAAGAGCACAAAGAGTCCACAGTACTAGTGTTAAAAATTTACAACTAGGGAAGCAATGACAAGCCTCTATCAATTGTTTTTCCTTCTTCCTTTTTGACAATTAAATTTTTAGCCCATCATTACATAGTTCACTTTTAAAGATAAAAATAGAACTCAACTTTTAAAAATGATTCCAATTCATTTGGCGAAGATCTAAAACAGTTTTTAGAGGTTTGACCAGATAGATCATTTTCAATCATCATGCTTAAAATCTTCTCTTCGATACAAAATTCAAAAAAATTCAGAATGTCATATTTCACAGCACATTTCAGTTGTCCCATATTGAGAAACTTGGAGGCTAATAGTGAACATCCATTGGAGATATTTCTGCAGGAATGAATAGCTGCTGACACTTCCTCAAAATAATGTGATCCTTCTGCTGCGCTTCATATTGTGAAGGCTGTTATATGCATTTACTTTGGAATTTAAAGTAAATGCATATAACTTGCATGTTCAACAAACGAAATGTTCAACGTCGAAAGAGACTCACCTTTACTTTGGCATGAGTGTAAACTGTGCGACACAGGTCTGCTCTTGTTTGGAATAAACGGTATATGGTAAGAGCTGGTTAAACAAACTCATGTTAGAAACCAGTCGCAGCACAAGATCACCCTTCTACCAATGACAGACTACCTGAAAGAGAAATCATAATTGAAAAGGCTTGAGTTCATGATTTCATAAGACGAACTTGAGAATTTACCTTCTTTTGCTTTAAAGCAAATTTCATCGTCTATGACCTTCATGTTCTCAATCAACCTGAAAGGAATTCAAGAGTAACCTGTGAATGTCGTGTCCTGTTGATGAGAATTAGCTATCATTGCAAATTACTTCTATCGTACTGAGAACATTAGACAAAACGACGTACGAATGAATGGGGGAAGAAATGATTGAAAATTAGATAAGCTACGTAAATAACACAGATAAGCCAAATAGTGCATTGCCCACAGAACAAAAGCTGCAAGCACTGAAATAACAACCAGACTTACAGATAAGACATCAATACAAAAATGCCGCGGTTAAGATTGCAACCTGTGGTAATCAAAATTCCTTCCAAGGCCACAAGCTCGTGTGTCTCTTTCGATGTAGTCAAACCTGGAAGGAAGCAAGTATTTTAGAACAGTAAATGAATCTCCATAACACTGACATAAAATCCCAAAATCCAGAAGAAGGTAACCTGCTTGAAAGTTAGTGAGTTACGCACTTGTCAACGTCAATTCCATTTCGTCCATTCGCTACAATATCAAAAAGAAATCTCTTATGACCATGCACCTGCTGGTTGCATGATCCAATTTAGAACCACCCTGCTACTTTTAATTTCTGCAGATATAAAGCTACCCTCCAATAACTACTATAGCTGCAAGGAAGCACCTAGTAAGCTGATAAGATATAGGCAAGTAGAGGCAATAGAGTACGCACATAAGATATCAGTACAGGCAATAAAACTAATTCCAGATTGAAGGATCCGAATTCCAAATAAAGATTCAAACTTAGCTTTCACTTATCTTACAACAAGCCACTAACATTGGAGCTACATATAGATAGAATTATTCAATAAAAGGTCCCTGCTTGTGATAACAAACCAAGACATCAGGAATCCGACCTTAAGAAGCAAATATGGTTCGATTTACCTGAACAGAGGAACCCTTCGACGCTGCAAGTATCAAGGCCTGCTCAACATTTCCCTCGAAGGCATTCAGTATGTCTTCTACCATAGTGAACTCTATTTCATAATGATCTTCTTACCCAAAAGTAGCATTCTTACTCAATACATAAACCCTTCAATAGGTAAAATTCTGTAATATTTGCAACAGAAAAGTCTTCTTACCTGGACTTTCTTAAGGTCAGAGAGGTCAATATCGATATGGTGTAAATCAGCAATATACTCTACCATATCTGCTGACATCTGTTCATGACTCCTGCAATAGCATGTCAAAATTACACAACGAGAGACTCACGCTTAGACCACAAAAGTTCCTTCCCTCCTTATTAAATACAATAGCTACCTACAATACTTATGACAACTGCGCAATACTACTGACAACTGATTCGAAAGGCACAAGGATCCAATTTATCTTATATTTATAGGAAAGGCGAAACACAAAGTGACAACTCATACCAAATTAATTAAAAGTCACCAAAAGCAGAAAATTATATGAAAAGGAGTAAACCGCACCACTTCAAATTCGGAAGCGCTCGAGGGAGGAATACATTGTCAAAGACATGACTAAAAGGTCCATGACCGATATCATGAAGCAACCCTATGTGTCCATGTACCAGTAGAAGACAGTACATCGTTAAAAACTATGCCGTTGTCATGAGTCCATGGGCACCACAAGCATGAAAAGGTTCAGCAAACACGTTTAATTCTACATTCGCCTTGAGTGGCGACTGTATGAACTTAACAACTCTCCAATCAGCACAGCCAAGGGAGGAAATCTTCAAAAACACCTAGAATAACCTCTCAATTATGACAATGCAATGTTCTCGGAACACCAGGAGTCATGTGTTTCTCCAGTAGACTTTCAACATAGAAATCTTCTCAACAAATAAGGTCATGAGTATTTGAAACCAACAAGTCGAGTGAAAAGACAAATGGTACACTAATACACACGATTTAGCTTCTAGAAAGATGGACTTATTTTCAGAACTGGTTCACCTTATTTTCAATGGCTGGCCATTCGATAATAAACTGTAAAGAGGCCCTAAAATTACCTGCTAATTTGACGACGCTGAAATCAACAGGCTCCAATTCCAATTCATCACCCTGTGAGCAAAGACAGCAGATTTTAGAGAAAAAACAGAAAATGATATGCAAACTGGACAATTGTGAATCATTTAGACAGTTTAAAGTGTCACTATCTGAACCAGGAAAACTGCTACAAGCACCAAATATCTGTTCCCTACTTTAGCTGAAAGTTCACCTACTATTACGCGAAAAAACCCTCAGAAATCTCGTACATGCCCGGTAGGGAGATTTGATACTTGCAAAAGTATTGACCATTTACCGACAAGTTCACAAATTGTAAGCATAACTACCATCTGACTGATCTCGCTTACTTGTGATCTCTGCAGGTAGTCCATGACTTCACCCGCAACATGATAAACTCCGATCGAATGCTCAAACCGAGAATGCATTGCTCCAGGATAAACATAATGGCAGAGACCTGAATAGAGCGAAGTAACAAACTTAAGACCACAACCACTTAAGTTGTACTTCGTTAACCAGCGGAGACAGATGAACAAGGAACAAGAGTGCCAGCAGTTGAAGGAAATATCTACCTAATTGCTTGACATCCCGCAACCTGCGTGTTACACAACAGAGGCTTAATTAATACACTGTTGTTGCTGTGATCCAGCAAGTCAACGCTTGTTTCGTGAAATGCATTGCCAAAGAACTGCTGGTATCGCACATCAATACAAGCGGGAGGGAGAAACCAGAAGCTATCGACTAAGAGCACATTTCAAAGACTTATTATTTAAAGAAAAAAGTACTGAAATGTTCGGCTCAGAGACGGAACCTCTGAAATTGCTCGCTGTCCACAAACTTCATACTTAGCTGCAGCACAAAAATGGAACATCACAAATCACAGCAGAATAGCAGATCGCCAAGTAACTCGCTCGACCAAAACGAAATGTTCTGCTACTATAAGATGAATCAAGACACGGACCTCATCTCCCTCTAGCTCATGAGATGTGTTAATTCCTTAAGCATCAACACACATCAACACTAAAACACACTGCACAGCCTTACGGCATGAGAAAATGCCCTAGCCAGCCCTTCATGTCCATTCATGTACAGCATTTCAAAGCAGCGGCTGTGCCTTCGGAAATGTCTCCATTATACAACGCGTGCGCTGCTCTTCGTAGTCAAAAAAAGAAAGCCACGATGATGCAAACCAGAGTAGAGCAAACAGGCGACACACCCAAGAACATCAGTATGAATTTCAGCTCTTCTTGAACCCTATACCACCCCCACCCTCTAAACGCTCATGTTCTACTACGCTCTTCAGAGGGTTTAGGGTTTAAGATTTGGGAATTCGGAATTTAGAGGGAAACGACGAAATGGGCAAGTTGGGAACAGTGGTCAGACTTTCTAGAAAGCAAATTCCACTTCAAAAGGACTCGTGTAGCATTCCAGCAGTAAAATCACTTAAATCTCAGGCATGTGTACATTACGAACGTTAGAATGTAGAATCGGGAACTCCCTTCTGCAGTATACACAGACAACCCAACATGTCTCCTGTTCAAGATGTCTCAAACCCTAAACCCTTGCAGCGGAGCTTCGCGATTCTACATCTGTCCCCATCAAGAAATCGTTCTCGGGACTCTCCGACGATTCTTTTAACTAACCACGGGAGGAATTTCACTTTCCAATACATGTGAGAAATTCAAATGCCATACATCGATCTCTTCCAAAATTTGCTTCCGCCTGTGCGCCAAAAGGCAGCATCCACAATTGTCCAGCAAACCAAGCGCCTTTGGACTTACATCGTCAATGTAGACATTCCGATGCACATTGTCGTGGAAAAGTTTGCTGTGCAGCTTCCGCCCACGGCCTTTGGCGAAGCCATCGTCCACGGAAGCTCCCATTCTCCGACGATCAACAACCAAAAGCTAATTCCTTGGTTCAAGAATCCACCAAGACGACTGGAGAACAGAGCTACAATTCACGCTGAGATAACTTGGTGCGCCGCTGAGCATGACAATCCAAAAGAAGACGCCACCCAACAAGTCTCGCACCACCGATTAGGGCGGAATTCCATGAAGTCTCGAAATAGGAAAACAACTGCAGGCTTCCAGAATTGGAAGGGCCTTCTTCAAGCCCGTCAGCGTATAGAGAAATTCCAATCTTTTTTAGACAGTTGGGCTACATGGAGAGTCTGTTCACCTAAAATTTTACATAGAGAGTCTTTTCACCTAAAATTTAGGAAGTAATGTTACATAGAGAGTTTGTTCACCTGAAATTTTATATAGGACTCTAGGAAGTAGAGAGAGGGTTTGAGGGTTTGTTCACCTACAATTTCATGTAGAGCTTTTAGAAAGTAGAGAATTTGTTTACATAAAATTTCTCCATTTTACATAAACAGACTTGAAAACTTGAAGTTACTTTCTTTTCAAAGAGAGGAAACCTTTGAAAAATATATTCCCCAAAATTCCACTTATTCCAAAAATCTAGCTCCCAAGGTTGGTTTGGAGGAATAACTAGAACATTGGAGGATCTATTTTTTTTGTAGTGGCCTCCTTTTCTTGAAAGGGCAATAGCTTCAAGTTTCCAAAATCCCATATCAACTTCCAACCTTGACCTCCCATTTTACTAGAATTCTATTGCTTAGAAAACCTTGTAATTTTTCAAAAAAATTCAAGTTTGATAAGTTGAAGTAGTATATTCTACCAAGTGGGATTAGCAAATTTTGTAGCACATTGTTGCAAAGGAGTTCTTGGGCACAAGAATGGAATACACTATTGCAAACCTACTATGAAGTTCCTCAATGTAAGAAATTCATTTTAAGATATTCTAGAATCCCCTACTGACTAGGAGCAAGATCCAGTCAAAAAATTTATAATTAAATAATAAGAACCATGCTCAAAAACATCCCTGAAAGATATTCATTACAAAAAATTTGAACCATGTAGAAGACTATTAAGAACATTTGTTGAACGTTATTAGTCATTTTCAAAAGTAGACTATTCCCCTATACCCGCTCAATTTGAAAGACGGGCAGTGCACGATTGGACTCAAGAATGGACCATTTAGATGAAATCACAAATCCTATTGGCCTCACAAGTATGGAATTCCTAAACCATACTGACAACAATTGATTCACTTCTATACATAAGAACTATCTTCCCTTACACATGATGATGTGGAATATTTCACACCATTTCATCTCAAGATGATATAATGTGGAATATTCTACACTCATTGAAACCAATGTTTTAGTTTCCTCATTGTGATTTGAATCACTTTCATGATATGTGAATGAAGAGTGAGAAGACAATTCTTTATATACATTTGGGGTGGTAGGAGGCAAAGTAAACAATGTGGGATAAATAAATTAAAGTTAGTAGGAGCTCAACCGCTCATAGGAAAGTCAAATTAAAGCAAGAATTCTATTTAAAGTACAATTTCAGGCCTCATTTAATCATAGTAAAATTAAAAAATTCCAAAAATTGTGAACTAAAAAAAGTTGGGAAATCTATATAAATTTCATCTCCAAAAATCCGTTTCATATTTCAAGACTCCAATAAAAAGTTATGGACATTTCAAAGAGGGGTTGGAAGGGACATTTTACATCTTGAAACATCCTCTCTAAATTTTGTCCATAACTTTTGATTGAAGGCTTGAAATATGAAACAGATTTTTGGAGATGAAATTTAAATAGATTTCCCAACATTTTTTAGTCCGAAGTTTTTTGAAAAAAGTTCTTTTATTATGACTAAATGAGGTCTGAAATTCTACATAAACATAATTTTGACATTTAATTTGACAATAAGCGATTTAGCACTCATTTTCAAATTATCCCATATTTTTTGAGGATTCATGGTGAAAACTCAATTTCAATATAAAAATGACATCTCCAACCTCCACTCCCTCAAATGTTTCCTACTCACTTCCTTCATAGGTCTATCAAAATTATTTTTTGGATGGGTTAAATGACATTAAGATTTTGATTCAAAGAATTCTCATAATATTTGGCATATCATCTTAATGCTTCTTTGAATATTTGTTTGGTTGATCTGAGGGAAAAAAAATGTAAACCATATGTCTATTGCCATTGACAATCTTGGCACGCAGGGAATTAAAGAACCATAGGTTTTTAAACTTTCTAAAGTTATGTTGGCACAAGTAGTGTCAACTTGGACATGCACAAGCAGTCAACGGGCTGACATTGTAAATCATTCCACCCCCCAAGTTAGCAGCTCTCTCATAGCCTCATTTTTTTTCTAATGATTAGGTGTTATTAGGTTAGCTTCATTAGAAAAGATTTAAAGCATTAGAAGGGCGTTTGAAGCTTGTTTCCAAGGTTGAGAATGCATCATACTATTAAAATGTTAAAAACAATTATAAAATATTTTTAAAATATTTTTTAAAAAATAAATTAAATTAAATTAATTAATTAATTAGACATAACAAGGCCTTGGCCACGTGAAATTGTTGATTTGGCAGTGTTCCCAAAGTTTCCCATAGTCCGGGAACTCATGGAACCCACACTCTTTTATTGACCTCAAATTTCATTTAATGATTGGCTGATTTGGGGCTCAAAATCTTCTTGCCTAAATTTATCCTAATTGCAAAGGTGGGAACTACGGTCCCTTAAAATCTTAATTTTATGAAAATTGGTATAGTAGAGGAATATATTAACCTGCAGTGATTCAAAATAGTGTGACTCCAGAAAATTAGTCTTGCAAGACGGAGTACACGGTCATAGGCTCCGTCTTCTCGGGGTTCCCGAATTTCTAGGGTTTCAGAATCCTAACAATTCCATGGCGTTCGTGTCGAACTCCATTTGCGCACGTTGCAGGTAGGAATCATGTCGTTGCTCGGTGCGTCTTCGCCGTTTCCTCTTCTTTCCAAACATTCTCGACACCACCATGTTTCTCAGCTCCAAAATCCACGCAGAACCGAGCGTTTCGGGTGCAGTTTGGGGCCTCTGAAGGTTTGGGGGCATGGCGGAGTTGCTTTGTCACCAGTGAGAGTCTCCACGAGATTGTTCAGTCTTTCGGAGAGGGCGTCGGGTTTGGTAGCTGAAATTGAGGAGGACGTTGAGGTGAAATCCAGGGGCCGGGAGTGGATTTTGTCATTGCTGGCGAATTCTGTGAGTGTCGGAGTTTGGGCGTTCACGGTGGTTACTGTGGCTTTGGTCGCGAGGAATGTTCGCCCAGGGATTTTTGCAACGCCTGTGGCTGTGGCAGGGCAAATGCGTGTTGTCAATGAGGAGCAGCTTTCTTCTTCAGGGATTGAGATTGTCACTGTTGCGAATGAGGTTCTCCAATTGCTTCTTCCCCTGAATTCTGTATTTTTGATGTAACCGAGTTGAATGGGGAGATATTGAATTTATATATTTGATTGATTTCTGTTGAGGCTGTTAAGACAACCGCATCTTAATGAGACATTTTGTAGGGAGTACAACTGCTACTGCTGCAATGAGCAGAGTTTGAAATATTATTTTTAGTTAATTAAAGAGGATTCGAATGCACCAGAGAATACATTGCATTTAGGTAGGTATCACAATTGCTTACCTTTTAACTTACTCCCAATTGTCCAGTTGATCTTGCAACATTTGGATCTTAAACCCTTATATTAGAATTTTCTAATAGAATTTTATGTTAACAGCAAGTGAGTTTATGAAATTTTACCTTCCTATCGAGTGTGTGTACAGTATTGCGTGGTTTGCGATATAGTTTTGTTCAGCTGGTATATATTCTCAGATTTTAAATACGCACTTGGTGAGCTTCAGGGCTTAGGCCTGCGGTTTGAAGTCTTCCTCGGGTTTGAGTTCCGTACCTCCGGTCTGTTATTTTTATACGTGAGAGAGCGAGACAGATTGTCCTTGCTAGTAATTGATGTCAGTGCTTGGCAGATCAATAAAAATTCTCAAGTGGTGAAGAAGACGATCCTTCCAAGCAATGCCAAAGCATCAAGAAGCTTATTTTTTGCGTCGGCATCACTGTCAACGAACGAAGAACTCACACAGCTTGAGGTAGCATTCATCTCAAATCCCCCATTAAATTCACAAAGTTATTAATGGTAAGTTAATGTAAATCTTAGGACATTTGATCATCATTAATTGAATTAACATCAAGTTTATGTTGACTTACTGTCGACTTAAAATTTAGCAATGTGATATTAAGTTAGCGTTAGGGACACTAGCATGCGGTCTATATTAATCTAATTTCCATTAATTTGACTCTGATAATTTTGTGAACCTAGTGGAGGAGTCTTTTGTGATGTTTTCGCAACAAGAATGTTTTGGTTATTTTACCCAGTGTGTTATGACTTCGGTTCTCATTCTGCAATGGCATTATGGATCAGAACCAAAAAACCAACGAAGCCAGCGGGGAGTTCATTGCATGGATTGACAATGTGAAAAAGGACGCACTGAATGAAGGAGTGAGTGAAGTAGTGCTGAACTGGGCCCTAAAAGACGTGACAGTGTCAAAAGATTCCATGGTGCATAGGAAAACCGCGCCGGAAGTGAAACTTACACTGGACGCTTACCTAAACAGGTCATCATCAAAGACTATCCCACACATTAGACTGGCAAAGTTTTTAATGTTAATTTAATAAGCAGTAGATTCATATACGGTATTCCTCATTTTGAGTTAATTTTAAGTTATTGTTATGGAGTTGCAAAATGGCGTGTACGTAGTGTTAGTGTGATCTCAGCATTAACTTGATATTATATTGGCAACTATTAAGTTAACTTTAAATCAACATTAATTTGACATTAACTTAACAATATCTTGTTATTGATCTACTATTCTATTAGTTTAGCATTTATTTACCATTAATAACAGCGATCTTTCGAGATGGTCCTCTTGCACCCCAACAGAAAGATGACCCATGTCTGCGGAGAATTGTTTTTCTTCATTTTTTGAGAGCGGTCCTGAGAAAGTTTCTGATTGTGGATGCTGAAAAATTTGAGTTGCAGAATGGTGGTCGAGCAAAGGGTGTCAGTTGGTGCATCTCGATTAAAAGAGAACTCGGAGTTGCTTACTGAGATTTCGCAGAAATTCGGCGTTCCTACTCAAGTTTTGGTGTCCATATGGGGTATCGAAACCAAGTAAGTTGTTAACTGCAGAATTGAGGTTTCCACTGAAAATGATTGATTTTTGAATTCCTGGATGTATTCAATCTTGGATCTAAATCCTCTGCTCTTTCTGGATGTTTGCAGCTATGGATCATTCATGGGGAACTGGGACATTATCCAGTCTCTAGCTACTATGGGTTTTACAGAAGAGCTGGTATCTATTCTACCTCATGTACTGTATGTATGTTTAGTCTGTGTTGTACAAATTTACATAAACCCTGTACTACCTTTGCATTTGCATTCATCACAGAAGACCTCCCCCATCTTAGATTGGCACAATTTTTGTATGTTATGTTATTAGGCGTTAGATTCATATAGTCCTCATGTTAAGTTACTGTGAAGTCAATGTGAGTTTTATTATACAAGTTATGTTAGCTTAATGTAAGTGCGAGGTTAGTGTTCTTGGCATTAACTTGATATTATTCTAGCAACTATCAAGTTAGCATCCATTTGACATTAATTTTATCTAATATTTGATTAGATTAAGTTTGATTTATCAGTATTAATTTTTTGACTCTAATTGGAGATCTTCTGAGATGTTTGCTTTTACGTAACTTTGCATCTGAGACTCGGTCTATGTTTCATTTAGCAGATCGAGTTCTATGCTTCTATTGGACACGTGAATGAGTTTTGTTGGATTGACAAGCTACTGAAAGTTGGATTCAGGAAGGTCGTAGAAAATACTTCCGAGGGGAGTTGCTTGAGGCACTTCTAATGCTGGAGAAAGGGACAGCAGAGCGAGGAACCGGGCCTCAAGGGGAGAAGAGGTTGCGTGGTTCATGGGCAGGCGCTATGGGGCAATGTCAATTTATGCCTACCAGCTTCCGTAATTACGCCTTAGATTATGACGGTGACGGTCGCAAAGGTACAATTTCAATATCTTTCCAATTCTCTTATATCTATTAATCTTCGTAGTAGTTAATGAATTACCACTTATATATTTGCCGATTTTCGTTATAGCTTTAGTGGGAATGTTTTGAAGATCCACCTCTCAGTTTATAAAAGTGTGTTCACTCTCCGAACAGATATCTGGGAATCGAAAGCAGACATCTTTGCATCAATAGCCAACTATTTCAAAGAGCATGGGTGGAAAACAGGTGGCCCAATCTTTCAGAAGGTAACAGTTCAAACTCTGAAATTCTTAGTGAAAATTGGACGTGGTTGTAAAAAGTCTCAGTCGCTTGCAGGCTCGTATGATCAATGGTTCAAAGGTCTAATACTCTAATTACTTACGAACCATGCATGTGAGATCTTCAGAAAGCAGGCTAAGCAATCATGAATTGGGGTCGGATTGCAGGTTCAAGTGCCAAAGAAGTTGGACAAAAGCCTTTTAGGTGTAGGAGTCTTAAAGAGTGTTATAGATTGGGAGCACAAGCATGGGGTTCATTTGAACCCCGGGAAAGCGCCTCCCCTTCCCCCGGATGAGATGGCGAGCTTGGTATGTTTTCTTCTTCCTCCAAGTATTCATTTTAGATGTACTTTTCAACCATTTCCTCTTACCCGTAAGTGCCCAAATGGCCAAAAATGGCGCCTTCCATATTTATTGGAGTTGAAATGTATCATTGGGAAGCTTAAAGGAAGGTAGCAAATTGTACCCAAAGAAAGAAGAAATCATGTCCTACATTTTTTAATCATAGAATTATGTTTTGAAAGTTGCTATACTTGTCTGTTAGCTTCCAAAGGGGGCTTCAATTTTTAGCTTGAACACATAGGGGTTAAATCCGAGTCTTGTATTTTTCTCTTAAAGCTCACAGCTCTACTTGTTGACTGTTGCAGTTGATGCCTAACGGACCAAAAGGGGACGCATACCTGGTGTGCGACAATTTTCGGGTTATTATGCGGTACAATTCGAGTGACCTGTACGGCTTCGCAGTTTGTGAATTGGCACGGCTAATCCAAGAGAGAGCCTCAAACCCTTACCCTACTCCACCATTGTAATCTTAAGCCCGATATTGTACCCTGTCTGAGGGTCGGAGCAGAAACTGTATTCATCCCTAGAGATGTTTATTTAAATCAAATTTTTCCCATTTTTTTTTCATGTTGAGCGAACGCGAATGTCCTAATCTTCATGACTCACAATCTAGTATGCTCACTTTTCATACATTGGAGGTTACTGCAATCACCTAATCATCAGGTTCCTTGGTTTATGTGCATTAATTTACATCATACATTTCAGTTTACGCGTGATCATCTTACCATCAGGTGGTCAGGGTCTGTATACCTGTAAGCAACAAACAGACACGATCTGAATTGCAACGCTCAGATTTAGCACTAGACAGGAAGCACTTAATTTCGAAAATTGTCGCAAGTTTTCAAAAGTAATAGAATTTCTAAGACTTCTTCAAAACAGTCGCAAATCCTTTCAAGCGAAACGATCTTTTTTCGTCTTCATGGAGCTACAATTCCAGCAATCTCTTGATAGATTAGGGTACTCCACCTGTTATCATCTGAACAGATTCTTTCTGAAGTAAAATACTAGATTGTCAACTTCCTGTACAAAGTAACCTTGAGTTCACGAAAACCATCTGTTAAATTGCATGAGTTTGCTCTCCACTAAAATGTACAGGTCGAGCAACTACAGAGTCCTCTATACATCTGGAATGGAACCAGTCCTAGATTTGGAGAAAAGAATTAATTAGGTCACTGAAGATTCAACAGCAGGCGCTCCGGCTGCTCAATTAGCAGCTTCCATTCATTGCAAAAATGAGCCACAGTTGCCCCGTCAATCACTCTGTGATCGGCTCCCCACGTCACCTGCATCACCAGCCAAAAATTTAATGTAAAAAAGGTGACACATCAACTGTTAGGAGCTTCAGTATTGGGCTCGGAATGGAGCGTCAAATTCGGAACAGAAATCTGGAAATTCCAAAACAGTTTGCGGAAGGAGTTGCAAAAAACATCTGGCGTCCAATTTGCTAATTCAAAGAAGAATCAGGGCATCCAAGATCTTTGATCCTTCGACATCTTTTCGTGGTCGAAAAACCCTAAACCCTAATAAACTAAAACCCTCCCCATCTTTAGTTCAAGAACGGAAAAGGTTAGTACTCAACCAACTCAAATCGACAGGTGTAATTACTAACCACCACAAAAGCAACTACAGGGAAATGAAATGGGTGGGCGATCAGCACTACTCAAGAATGTTATGTGTGAGATTTTTGAGATGAGAATTGAAGCCTCACAGTTTCATAAGGTGACAATAGGAAAAAAAACACGAATACATTTAAAATTTTTAAAAACTGCGAGCTCTCGGAGAAAATTATTCATGAACTTTGCAAAAATTATTAATAATCTCCGAATGAATCATTCCATACAACCACATTAGAAGTACTCACATTGACGACATGGCTTTCTTCGAGTTCTTGCGTCCGAACCACCGGTTGCATCCGACCGATGGCGACAATAGCAACTTCTGGGAGATTGAGAACAGGCATGCCAAACTTCCCTCCTATGGCTCCAAAATTTGAGACTGTAATGGTGCCACCTGTGATATCCTCAGTGCTCAATGAGTTCGTGTTAGCAAGCTGAATCAGACGAGATAACTCCGTTGCAATCTGCAGCATGCACACAAATATAAGTTGATGTAGAAAACAAGTGCATCACAGAAATCCCCAATTCGATCGACAAAACTCTATCCTCAATGCAAAGAACATTAGATTCATATAGTCCTCATGTTGAGTTAATGGGAAATTAATGTTAGAGTATTCCAAATGGAGTTAACTTCAGGTTAGAATCATGGATCTTAACTTGATATTGCACTGACAACTTTTCATATTAAGTCAAACATTAATTTGGCATTGAGGTAGTATTGACTCAATGTCCTAGTAGAGAACCAACCTCAAGGACTGAGAGACGTTGCACATTCTTGATGTTGGGTACCACAAGACCATGGTTCGTCGAAATCGCAATACCAATGTTATGTGCAGCTGCAATTGAAACATCCCAGAGCATGAGTTTCATCACAAACTCTTTCTCACCCCAAACCCTAAACCTTGAATCGCTCTGTAGCTTATTTCATTGTGTAGCTGCAATACGTTTATTTCATGTTTGTTCTAGTGTAAACATTGAACAAGACGAGGTAAGAAAAAGATTCTTAAAATGATGCTTGCCCCAATCAAGGTATACAACTTGTTGTTATCACAATCAACTGTGCAATTGAAGTGGCCCTTCCAATTCCGACTCCGATTCATTCAAGACATGAGAGATCTAACATTTGCGTGTAGATCAGAAGATGAAATATCCAGGGTTTGTCCAATTTTACAACACTCTCCCCTAAACCCTAAACCCTAAACCCTACTAAAAGCTAGAGACCCAAGCACAAAACAAGGCTATGGGCACGGATTAGAAAGCAGTAGTAGTACCTCGCACTTGGATCTCCGTCACCGCTTCGTCCACGGTGCTATTCATAACAGGGAACTTCTTGAGCACCACGGATAAGGATTTGATGAGAAACGGCAAGTGGGTGAGCTTGACGCCGGCTTCCAGCGGCACTTCTTGCGTGAGGGAGCGCTTGATCTGCGTCAGCTTGTCCATCGCGATCTCCTCCACGTAGTAGAAATGCGGCACTGCTGCCGCTGCAGTCATGGCCTTCGCCATAGCTCGTCTGTAACCCCTGTCACCACCATCCCCATCACAACCCAAATTGGAAACCCTAAACCAAAATTTCCCAGAACCGCATTTCTTTATGCAACCATATTTGAAGCAACATTAAAACTGAAGATTGTAAACTTGGAATGGGATGAAAGCGCACATGAGTTTTGTGCATTTTTAACGAAATTGGTCTACAGCAAGGAATGAAGCAAGGATTTCAAACAAACCTAACAGGAATGCACGTGTCTCTGCCATCGAAAACGCCATGACTGGGCCCTTGTGGCACAGGGGTGTAATCTTTAGGCACACTACTCTCCACTCTCGCTGCTGCAGGCTCATCGTGCACAGGCGCTTCGTTCATTGACTGCAATAGAAGCAGAAACAGTTTAAAACGGCTATCAACAAAACCTTTCATCTTCAGTTCTACGAAACCTGGAGGAAGAATCCGTACAATATAATACAGGATGTCTTCCTCTAGGTCTTCAATAGTTCAAACGAGCCCATGCAACACAATCCTTGAACGTCTGTAGCTTTTTTTGCCACATGACGCACTGCAGCTAGAAAAGAGGAGCATACAGAATCATGATCCCCACAGTCCAATCAAAGAGCCCTGAATCTCCAAGATATGAAGGTCCTGAATTCCTGTTTTGTCTAGAAGTTAGGGTTACGTATGTCTGATTTTTTCCTCGCAATGAAAATTTCTTTTCATTTGCAAAACGAAAAAATTCGAGAGTAGTAACAAAACACTGTAAAGTTCTTACCTGAATGTCATCCTGGGTATTTTCTCGCAGTGTAACGTAGTTCAAGACGTCCCCTTTGGTAATGCGTCCATTGGGGCCGGATCCCTGGACGTGATGCAAGTCTAGGCCATAGTCTTTGGCTAGAGAACGAACTGCAGGAGTGGCGAGCACAGATGTAGGGTGGTCGTCCTCGTTCGTTTTAGGGTTGGGCTCCGGGTCAGAAATGGACGGTTTCGCAGAATTAGGGTTTGGCGCTCTGGTGTCATCCTCGGCAGGTGAGCCTTCCGTTAGCATTAACTCGAGCAGTGTCGCGCCCACCTTGATTATGTCTCCGGGTTGGTGCAGAATCTGCGACACTTTGCCTTTGTAGCGGCTGGTGATCACCACTGATGCCTTGTCGCTTTGCACCTCGCAGACGGGTCCGAACTCGTCCACCATTTCACCCTACAATCAGAAAACATCGATTTGAAAATAAATAGAACGCGAAGGCAATTCATCAAACATTTGAAGCTACCAATTGACATTGTGATCCATGTGCAAGTCTCTCTCTAGAACCATATACCTGTGATCAAAGATCAATTCTCTCTCTATGCAAGTCTATCTCTAGAACATATACCTGTGATCAATGATCAATTCTCTATCTAGACTCTTTTCCCAATCCCCTTGAGGTTTTTGATCAATGAGCAAGTCTCTTTTTAAGCCAGTTCTCTCTGCACTCATTTCCCCAAAATCCCTTTGAGGGTTTGTGACGGATGAGCCATTCTCTCTCTATGCAAGTCTCTCTAGCCTCCTCTTCCCTTATACCGTTGAAGAATTTTTTTGGATGATGCACGGTCATTACCTCGCTGACAAACCACTGAATGAGCTCACAATCCGCAATTCCTTCTCCTGTTTGCGCCAACGGAATCTCCACAATCCCTCCCGTTGCTTGAACCCCTTCGGCAACCCGCACCTCACTGGAACTAAGCCTCTTCTGCATCTCCATCTACAACAAAAACCTAATGAATGAATTACTTCCAACAAAAAAGTAGAACAAATTAAAAAAGCGACGATTGAAAAAACGAATTTCTCACTGCGAACAGGGTGTACCAAAGGCAAGGCTGTACTGGGGAAGACGGCGATCGGTCCCCTCGCCATAGCCAGAACTCCAGGTGTCGAAGTAGACCGAGAAACATGAAACCTGAAGCTTCTCAATTGCGAATCAACATCCCAATTCCTTGGATTCAGTCTTTCGGTATTCTTGCTTGGGCAATACACACACGAACTTCGTGAAGCTCTAGTGATGAGCCTCAGACCGAGCGCTTTCGCTGAGCTCGTCCTCATGGTTTCCCAATTCTACCCCAATTCTGGATTAATTTGCTTCTGCTAGAATTCGATCGCCTTCCCCAAAACAGGCAAAACGGGAATAAAAAAACGCCTTGAAAATGAATGATTTTGTGCCTATGACGCCAATTGCCCTTCAAACCAAACTGCGCAACCACCGATCCACTTGCGCGCAGCTCCAAATTCCTTCCCTTCAACCAAAACTCTACAGCCAAAACTGCAATTTTGCCTACTTGGGGTGCGCCAAATTCAAACTGCAACTTTAATTTACACAAGAAAACAAGCCAGCAATCTGATTTTTGAGTGAACTCTGGAAAACGAAACCTAAAAAGAAGTTGAAAAGACTCCCAGCAATCAGTACGAAAAACGAAAATCAGTTCCCATGAGCTCAAAGCTAATTCAACTCCATGGCGTTCCTAGTTTTGCTTTTCCAGAGGGGTAACTATGAAAGAGAATTCTAGTTTTGCAAGACTGAGGCTTGAATTGCTGAGAATGATTGCAGAGTTGCAGGTTTTTGTATTGGAAATAGAGAGAGCTGGAGTTGTGATTGTGGCGTAGGAATTGAATTGTGTGTGAGTGTTGCTGCATGATGTTCCGTGATTGTTATCTTCCAACGCACAGCCACGTTGGCTGCGTGCTCATTCCTTCCATGTGCTCATTCTGGGGCGCTAAGTAGTGTACCGTCCGAGCATCCTCAGTGGAGCAGGCATAGTGACTCGGCAACGGTACTCTCTCCTCTATTTTTATTTTTTTATCTCTTTTAGGAATTCTAATGTGCCCTGTGCCGTTGCCACAGTCGAAATAAAAGTAAAAGTAATTTTCTAAAAACTTCAATAATCAATAACTTTCACACTATGAGTCGGAACATCACGAAACAAAGCCCGTGCATCCCTCCTTGCCAAGAGCTTTGTGATAGTACCAAGCATGCAACAAAGCCTGTGCATCCCTCCTCACCGAGAGCTTTCCGACGGTACCAAACACGACCAAGGGACGTACGATCCAGGAGATCTCAACATAACAACCAAAAAAAAAAAAAAAAAAAAAAAAATTTAATGTATGGATTTTTGTAAACCTTAACCCCTAAAGGACCATTGTCCCTTCAAGGGACAAATTGGATTTCGGGCAGGTACCTACGGGCTGAAATTTTGTCATGATTTTTTGAAATTTTTTTTGAAGATAGAAAAACTGATGAGCTTTGTGGGAATATAAATTTTTTCACATTTGGTGCCCGGAAACAAAAGTTATGACCAAATAAGCTCAAAGTAGGGGATGGGGGGCAGTCCGGGCAGCCAAAAAAAATTTGCAAAATTTTGAATTTTGAATTTTAGGATTTTTTTTCTTGTATATTATATTTTTGTCTGCATGGGAAGCTTTTATTCATTCCATTTGGACTTATTATGAGAAAGTTATGGACAATCTTGTTTATTTGGCAGCTAGAGCATCTTCCTGAAAAAATAACTTATAGAATTCATTTCTGAATGCAATTTTTATAATTTTTCTGAAAAAAAACTTTTACATGATTTTGTTTGCTTGCTAGAACAATCTCACCATTGGGATTAGTGCATTTTAATTCCATCTTAAAGATATTAATAATTTAGATTTTCCTTCATTCTCATACCTACTTCTACTTAACAATTTTTTTAAGCATGAAAATTAATTTTTTTCTTAAAATTTTCTTTTCCCTAAACTCTCAACTCAATTTCCCACAATAAGGATTTAAAGCTCAAAACTTTGTAGTGCAAAAAATTTAAGTTAAAAAAGTTCAAAGTCAAATAATCCAGTCCCGCAAGGTGCTGAAAAAATTGTTTTTTTCACTTTAAACGCAAATATCTTTTAATCTATGTGGTCAAAATTTCTGAAATTTTTTCCACACATTTCCATATTAGTAAGGTATAAGATCCTACGGTTGGATGTGCAAAAAAAATAATTTTCAAATTTTTTTACTCTTTGCTACAGAAATGGCAGTTTTGAGTGTTTTTTGGCAGAAATAAGGCATTGGTCCTTTAGGGGTTAATCATTGACTTCGGTAATTAAAATAAACAGTATACGTAAATATATATTTTTCAATGATATTTACAACAGAGAGGGTTTATCTACACAATAAATAGGAGTATTAAGGGGACAGAAAATTAACCCTTAAATGACGGACCTATGACCATTGATTTCAAGCCTCATTGTCATCACTCAGTTTGTTGCCATTTTGCAACAAGATATGTATGAAAAAATTTTAATTTATTTTTCAGAGATGAAACAAAATGCCTTCTTTGTTGCACCAAAATTTTAGATTTTTTTGTAAATATTTGTTTTTTTTGTGAATTTTTGTAGATATAATGAAGAAAAATCATATCAAATAGAAAATTATTTCAAAAAATCTGAAAATTTCACCATGTGTGCATATTATAGTGATGAACAACATGGTGTAAACTCGTTTTCCGTGCCATTCTATAATTATAACGTAGTAGACATTGAAAATACATCCAAAGTTCAAACTGCAATGAAAAATTGATTATTAGGAATTTTTTCAAAATTCAAATTGGAGTAGAAACCAGAGTGAATGAACTTTATTTTGTTAGTTGGGCTTAAATTCAAAAAATATCATTTTTGTAGAGAAATTTCAGATTTAAAGCAAGGAACAACAACTTTCTAAAATACACTAAAATAGCATATTTTGTGATCCGTTTTTTTTAAGTAACTTCTCATTTATGTGAAGACAAACAATAGCATAACTCCAAACTCAACTAGATTATCTTCATAACCCAACATGGAAGGTCAACAAGAAAGAAGTGGATGAGAAACTGCTTCCCAACTCTCTACAGTTCAATAAACATTCATCAAAAAGCCACAAAATGGCCTCGTCGTCGTTTCTGGGTTAAAGGGATTTATTGTGGAAAATTGTAGATGTTTGAAACATGATGTACAACCCCTGGATACTTCAATATTGATGTACAATAAAGGAAGATATTTATATAGTGTATAATGTCAATTAATTAGTATGGGTCCCCTTAAACCCCTATTTAGTATAAGATAAAATAGAAAACTTTGGTTGTGGTGGCATCAAAGATTTTTTACTAGGCATGCATGTTTGTATTTTTATATTTGCAGTGTTTCTCTTACTTCATCAATGCCAGTAGAATTTATTTTAAAATAAAAACAAATAAAACTGGCATATCTTCCTTCCATCACAATCATCAAGGATTGTGTGTTGCAATGGGGATTGTGTCACCAACAAAATTCATATCATGCTTGTAATTTACCCCTAGATATCTTCAAATGGAGGTGTCCCTTATGAGATATTTGGTAGGCCTTTGAATCAATTCCTAAAGAACTATTGTTTTTTCAAATAAAAGTTTAGATAAGCACCTGCAATCTCAATTTTTGATATGATTTTTGGGAATATTTTAAGAGAAGAAAACAAATTGATTTTATGAGAGTAAGATTTGTAGTTCAATTGTGAGCAAGATCAAAAGTTCCACCATTTAAAGTAAAATTAGCCTAGCATGAGCAACCAAAAAATGACATAAATAAAATAATATTAAATATTATGGAATAAATTTTTTTTTCTTATAGGGTATATTGTCTTATGGAAATTGAAAGTTATTATTTGTTCCACTTGAATTTATAAACTAATCTTACAAAAGTTTGTCTTATTTTATAGACAATTGGAGCATCTTTTTCATAAAAATAATGCATATGATTTGTTTTTGAACTTGATTTCTATTAACCCCTATAGTCCCAAGGCCTTTTTCCATCAAAAAACACTCAAAAAAGTCATTTTTATTGCAAAGAGCAAAAACAATTTTTTTTAAATGAAATTTAATTCTATAATCTTGTAGTAAACTAGTATAAGCATATGTGAAAGAAATTTCATAAACTTTGATTGTGTAGATTGCAAGATATTTGGATTTAAAGTGAAGAAAACAAGTTTTTTTACATCTTACTTGACTAGATTTTGGAGATTTAAATCTTCTTAACTTAAAATTTTTGCACTATTGATTTTGATTTCCTAATTTTTTATATTGAAGAATTGAGTTGGAAATCTAAGGAAAAAAATTCAACAAAAAAAACACTTAAATTTCACTTATAAAAAAATTATTATATAGAAGTATGTTTAAGATTGAAAGAAAAACTAATCTATTAATAGCTCCAAGATGAAATTAAAACACAATAATTCCAATAGTGAGATTGTTCTAACAAAAAATTTAACCTTATCTAACAATTTGTTTTGGAAAATTTTAAAAATTGCACTCAAAAATGAATTCTATAACTTATTTTTTCAACAAAATGTTTAAACTACTTGAAAAACAAGATTGTCTATAACTTTCTCATCATTGGTCCAAATAGAATGAAACCAAGCTTCACATGTAGACAAAAATACAATCTTTGAAGAAAAAATTAAAAATTAAAAGAATTTAATTTTTTGTGATTTTTTTAGGTTGTCCCTTGAGTTGCTTTTTGGACTTAGAATGGCATAACTTTTTCACCCAGGCATTGATTGAAATAAAAATTATATTCCTAAAAAGCCAATTTGATTTCCTATTCTCGAAAAAAGTTTCAAAAAATCATGTAAAAAATTGAGATCACACAAGCCTCCTTCAAATCCCAATAGTCCTTCATAGGGACTTGGGGACTTTAGGGGTTAAACTTTTTCTTAAAAGGTCCTTATGGTTTAGATTTTTTGCTTAACACAATCTTACTATTAGATTTAATGTATTGCAATTCCATCTTCAAGGTAAAAATAAAAATTTAGGTTTTATTTTCATACATCTTCTTTAAATTCAATCTATAATTTTTTATTATTTGCTTAAAATAACAAACAGATATTTGTAGCAATTAACTAAATTTAGAGTCCCATTTTTGAGTTGGGAGACCTTGATGATGGAAATCAAAATCATATGGCATGCAGATATTGGATTCTAGGAGAAAGTATTAGAGTTTTAAAAAATTGATGGAAATCAATTTTTCATTGAAATTTTTTTTTTCTATTTATTTGTATTGGTTTCTTCAAATTACTTTTTAACTCCTTCAATTAAAAAGACACTTGAATTCTCTATGGATCACACCTCCATGGTTGCAAATAAACTCTTTCAACTTTCATATTTTTTCAGAAATTAATGTCAAAGATTTCCATTTCCTCCCTCAAAATACTTTTCAACTCTTTCAATTAAAAAGACACTGGATTCTTGATAGCCCTTCAAAGTTGTATAACTTTTGAATTCTATCATTTTTGTTGTGGCTTCATGCCCCCATTTTTTAGTTGTAATTTCAAACAAACTAGTGTACCATGTGTTGTTGCCATAGTCAAAACAAAATTAAAGCAAAACTAGTTTTTAAATTTTTTAGAACCAAAAACAACTAAAAAACGCATAACTTTCTCACCATGAGTCGGAATGCCACGAAACAAAGCCCATGCACCCCTCCTTGCCAAGAGCTTTCCGACAGTACAAAGATTGTGACCAAAATATAAGTAAAAGTAATTTTTTAATTTTTTAGAACCAAAAACAACTAAAAATGCATAACTTTCACACCATACATACGAACGCCACGAAACCAAGCCAATGCACCCCTCCTTGCCAAGGGCTTTCCGACGGTACCAAGCATGTAACTGGGGGACGCACGGTCCGGGAGATTTCAATGTGACAAACAAACAAAACGAAACAACTTAATTTAAGGTATAGACTAGAGTGCCTTGTGGCGTTGCCACAATCAGAACAAAAGTAAAAGTAATTTTTTAATTTTTAAAAAACCAAAAACAACTCAAAAATCCATAATTTTCTCACTGTGAATCGGAATGCCACGAAACCAAGCCTATGCACCCCTCCTCGTCGAGAGCTTTCTGACAATACCAAAATTGTGACCAAAATATTAAAAAAGCAATTTTTATTATTATTTAGTTCATAAAAATACTTCAAAAATGCATATTAAAAAAGCAATTTTCTAATTATTTAGTTCATAAAAATACTTCAAAAATGCATAACTTTCTCACCATGAGTCGAGAGCTTTCTGACAATACCAAAATTGTGACCAAAATATTAAAAAAGTAATTTTCTAATTATTTAGTTCATAAAAATACTTCAAAAATGCATATTAAAAAATCAATTTTCTAATTATTTAGTTCATAAAAATACTTCAAAAATGCATATTAAAAAAGCAATTTTCTAATTATTTAGTTCATAAAAATACTTCAAAAATGCATATTAAAAAAGCAATTTTCTAATTATTTAGTTCATAAAAATACTTCAAAAATGCATAACTTTCTCACCATGAGTCGAGAGCTTTCTGACAATACCAAAATTGTAACCAAAATATTAAAAAAGCAATTTTCTAATTATTTAGTTCATAAAAATACTTCAAAAATGCATAACTTTCTCACCATGAGTCGTAATGCCATGAAACCAAGCCTGTGCATCCCTCCTCGCTGAGAGCTTTCTAACGGTACCAAGATTGTGACCAAAATATGAAAAAAAGTAATTTTCTAATTTTCTAAAACCAAAAATAACTCAAAAATGCACAACTTTTACACCGTATGTCGAAACGCCACGAAACCAAGCTGGTGCACCCCTCCTCGTCGAGGGCTTTTCGACAGTACCAAACATGTGACTCGGGGATGCATGGTCCGGGAGATCTCAATGTGACAAACAAAACAAAACAAAACAAACATGGTGTCTTAATAGAAGAGATTCCATGATTACAAAGTCAAACCTATATTTGCCAATACAAAAATTCCATTTGTTGGCTCAAAAACCTTTTCAACTTTCATTTTTTTGAATTTCAAATATTTTAACCTTTGTTTTCTAAAATAATTGAACCCTGAAGGTTTTCATTAGATTTTTCAAAATCTTTTGAATTCCCTCAATTGAAAAGACACTATGTGCTTTAAGTTTTAGTCTTGTAACCCTATAATTCTATTATTTTCATCTATTTTATTATTTGCTCCATTCTATCCTTTTTGTCTCAACTTCATTATACTATTTTTGTCCTTTGCTTCATTGCACCATTTTTGTCCTTGGTGCCTCAAAAGGCCTCCCATGATTTGAATCTTTTTAACTAAATTTTCTTTTATTGTTTATTCTGATTTTATAAATTTTTATGTTGATTACTTGAGTTGAGAATATAAGCAAAAAAATTCAACAAAAAAACACTTATTTTTACTCTTAAAAAATTGTTAAGTAGAAGTAGGTTAAAGATTGAAGAAAAAACTAAATCGTTAATAGCTCTAAGATAGAATTGAAATACAATAATACCAATGGCGAGATTGTTCTAGAAAGAAAACCTAACCTTGTCTAACAATTTTTTTTGGAAAATTGTAAAAATTGCGTTTACAAATGAATCCTATAGGTTATTTTTTTAAGAAGATGCATAGATTGCTTGAAAACTAAGATTGTCGATAACTTTCTCATCACTTGTCCAAATAGAATGAATCAAAGCTTTAAATGTAGATAAAAATAGGAAATTTTAGGAATTTAAAAAATAATAATATTTTTAATTTTTTGTGCTGACCTTCATTTTTGGCTTATTGTACCATAACATTTTCTCTTAGACCCAAATTGTCCCCTGAGGGAAAAAATGGTCTTTTAGAGGTTAATTGCATAGTATACCTTTGGACCACCATCAAGATGCTTATGAACAAATAGTCATTCAACTAACAAGTGGCCAACGAGAGATCTGAAGCTTACTAAAAAGAACCTAATCTTATTTGTCAATAGATATCCTAATGTATGATTTGTAGTGTATCAAAAGATAATGAAGTCATGTGGCAAATCATCCATGAAAATACTAGTCATTGATTACTTGTTTGCCCCTAGTTTGCAATATTTTGTCTCTAATTTGATTAATCAAAATCATGAATGATGAATTTCTTGTTTGATTCATTAAAATTTTGGATGATGGATTTCTTATTTGCCCTTAGGTGCAATTTTATTTTAAACTTTCAACTAATCACAAGTGGCCTATTGTATAAAAACACAAAGAATCCTCATCGTTGCTAATCCAATGAACTAAGGTAATTACACCTAAAATCACACAAATAATCAATTCAACATGGTTGCCATTATTACACCAATTTTTTTCACACAAATAATCAATTCAACATGGTTTCCATTATTACACCAAATTTTTTTGGTGGAATCTTATCGGAAGCCAAAAGAGGATTCTAGATTCTTTAAGAATGCATTTCTTGGACACCATATGAATAAACTACAAATTTCCAAAGTGCTAAAAATAAGATTTAGAGTAACCAACCACGGACTCGTGAATAGTGGAAATACATTTTAGGAAGAATCGAGCCTATGCGGTTCTCTCTGTGCCAAGGAGACGGTTCATAGCATTAATTGCATACCTTTCATCCAAAAAAAATGGCAGAGAAAACTTATTGTGCGCCAAAGGATTGTGCACTAAATCGAATAAACAACGTACCATTACTCATCTTGCATGCACATATTCAATACCTTATTGCACAAAGACACAGGATGACTTGGTAGATTTATTAGACGACACACATTCGTGAGTTGGACTTCAGTTCTCTCCCTGTTTGTCACCAAAAATATATTCAAAATTTGGAAAAAAAAACATTTTTTGGATTGATTGGACGGAGCGCCGTCCGAGCTCAAATTGTTGTTCATGCCAAGTGCACAAGGCATCCTACTGGCAACCATCATGAGGTTACAGAGTTTTCTACAGTCAGCAGGTTTATCAAGAAGAATGAGTTTGCAAGCAGTTTGTGAATGTGGAAATTTATCAGTAGTGGCCAGCTAATTCCTGGAGTACCACTTATTTTGGGGCAGCGCAGCTGATGCGAGGTTTTCAGATTTTGGCTTTCTCCGCCTTGTGCTTGGCCATGGTGGCGACAGCGGTCTTGGAGCAGGAAGTCCGTCCCAGCTGATCGCAAATGAACTCGCCCACTGCCATCACCTTGTTCAGGTCGACGTTGTGCTGGATGCCCAGTCCGTTCAAGAGGTAGAGCACATCCTCCGTGGCCACGTTCCCAGTGGAGCCTTTGGCGTAAGGACAACCTCCCAGACCTGCCACTGATGAATCCACCACATTGATGCCCATCTGCAATCAAATCAATCGCCACAACATGAGCCACAGCCTTCATATATGAAGCGTTCACAAGCACTGGAAGGAATCAATCAAATGCACTCGAAAGAATCAGATAAGTGGAGTTGAATGAATCATAATTACATCCACTTGAATGAATCAAAATTCCATGCACTAGAAAGAATCAACGCACGCACTTGAATGAATCTATCAAATGCTCTAGAACGAATGAATCGTATTTTTTCCTATTTTGTACTCGAATCACAGTTCGCTTCCATACCTGGAGTGCAATGAGGATGTTCACCAGCGCCTGACCGTAAGTGTCGTGGAAATGCACCGCAAGGCACTCGACTGGAACCACCGCCATCACGGCTTCGAGCATTGGTGCGACCGATCCTGTACAGAGCATGGAATTGAAGATCAGACATCTTGAACCTCCAGAAGAAGAATGCTTCTGTTACGGGTACCTAGTTAGGCCAAAACTTGAACCTCCAGAGATGGAAGGAAAAGAGGTGCGAGAATTGTGTTTGCATACCTGGAGTGCCGACGCCAATGGTGTCCCCGAGGGAGATTTCGTAGCAGCCCATGTCGTAGAGCTCTTTGGCCACATAGGCAACTTTAGCTGCCGACATGGGACCTTCGATGGGACAAGCGATGGCGCAGGACACATACCCCCGAACAGGGATGTTGCGCTCCTTGGCTGCCTTGCAAACAGCTCGGTAACGGACCAAGCTTTCTTCCAGGCTACAGTTGATGTTAGCTTTCACGAACGACTCCGAGGCCGCTGTGAAGAAGGCCACCTCTTTTGCTCCGGCTTCCACCGCTGCCTCGAAGCCCTTGAGGTTGGGTGTCAAAACTGGGAATCGGCACCTGCTCTTGCAATACCGGACGTCGTTCATGACATCTTTCGCATCTGCAAGCTGCAAAGAAAAATTGAACATTCTCTCTCAGCGGTGGATTCTCCCCGAGGCAGGTGACATTCAAGGAATAGCGAACATGATTTTTGTAAATCAAGAGAATAGCTTACACTAAAACCACTATTTTATGATCTCTAAAATCACATTCTAGAATATCCAGCGCACTGCGATTAACTGTAGCACACTTGGCAAACATTCACACTATGTCATTGTGAAAAAGTTGAGACCCCAGGTGAAAAGATTGAAGACGTTTAAGTGTACCTGAGGCACCCACTTCGGGGAGACAAAGCTCGTGGCTTCCACAACCGGTAAGCCAGCAGCAGCAAGCCGGCGAATGAGCTCCACTTTCACCGAGGTGGGGACAGTGGACTTCTCATTCTGCAAGCCATCTCGCGGCCCTACTTCTACGATCTTCACATAGCTAGGCAATCCCCTCAGCAGCTGCAAGAATTCACATTATCAGCAATAGGTTGCCAAGAGACTTCAACGCTAACAGTGCCGGAGAAGATTAAATGAACTCTTTTCAAAATGTGCGGAGAAAATGGCAGTTAGGATTTACTTTAGGCCGAAGGCGCTTCATCCCATCTGCGTTGCCGTTTTCAGAGTCACCATCCTCTTGCGATGTTATCCAAAGGCTTCCATTGCCATTTGCCACGTTGTGGTGCCGTTTGCCACCTTTTCTCGGAGCTCGAATACATGACATTTCAGGTGTAGCTGACTTCGAGCCTACGTGATTGCGCAGCAGGGCCAATCTCTCCGCCCTTTCTTCACTGCAAAGTCATCCCATGGAATTTCCGCACATTCAATATAATACGAAGCAGTTTCAAGCCATACATTCCAATTGCAGAAACCACCATCAAGAATGTACTGAACAACAACTCGGTAATGGCACTTATTACTTAACCATTTAAAGACCAAGAAGCCATAATTTGGTCTCATGTTTTTTAAGAGAAATTTGAAAGGTACATCAAAGATTATTACTCGTCTTAAAAGTAATAATGAAAGCTTCTTAAAACTATGAATCCATGGTCTTTAAAGGATTAAAAGCATCCCATGCATTATGCAAGAAAGGAAAAGTTAAAATCTTAAAAAATTAACAAGCACTTTCATAATGTTCTTGAATAGGGACTTCCTACAACACCATTGTAACGAGAACAATTGTGGTATAGTGACCCACAATTCATGGACAAGCTTGCATTCACGATTTCTACACTGAAAGCCAGGAGCCTTGATACATGAGAAGAAAAAAGCCTGAGAACTTGAAAAAATTCCTGAAAATGAGTAATTTACTGCAGTTTGACGTTCAGGGTCTGTAACCATGTTTCTAAATATTAAACAGCAGGAGAAGAAATCTAACCTGTGATTATCAAAAGAACGCGGTTTGCATTCTCCTTCGGGCTCCCTGTCATCCATGGAGCAGGCACCATTGCTGGAAGTGCCACTGCTGCAGTTTCCAAAGCTCCGCGGGGTCCTTGGCCAGAAAATTCCCAGGCCGGAGGACTCGCTTTGAGGTGGCAACAAGTCCCGCTCGCATAGGCCTCCAACGCTAGCCATCCTTCACAATCATCAAGAAACCCATCAGGACATACAATTCGAGCGAAATTTTCTACATTCGTTGCACATTCTCCGTAATTTTCTCCCTAATGAATGCCATTTCTTGCGAATGATCGAGAACTCTTAAGAACGCCATCGCCAAGAAAAGAAACCCATGGCAACAAGCTATGGTGATACAAAATTATAAAGCACCGAAATAAGCAATCTAAAACCCTTAACTGTTATCAATTCAGTTATCTTGCGTTATCGCCGTCACAATTCCACGGCTTCTTGAAAGCAATTGGGACACAAACAACAATTGTCGACGATTGCACTTCTCACAGTGCCAGAGGAAAGCAGGTGAGAGGAAGAGTGTTTTAATTGCTACCTGGGCAAATTGGGCCAAATAGACCCAAATTTTTGAAGTGCAGAACCTTGCGATTCGCAGATAGCTTGCTCCTCCCTGCAAATTCGCGACGGTCGCGTCCAAGGAAGCTCTCGCTTCAATCGCAACCAACCCACGAAACGCCAAACTTCCGCAAGTAGGAGTTCCGCAGAAAAAAAGCAAGCGTACTATCTCATGGTTTGATGGGAAAGAACTCAAATCAGTCATCAATCAGTCATACGAATTTTTCCGGAAGCTTGCTTTTCGGTCGATAATTGCAAAGGCCGAGAATGAGTTCGTACTCATAAGGCAACAGAAAAACGATTGGAGGTCGTCGGGCCTCACGAGTCTCCCAGTTGCCCTCACTGGTCAGACCGTCGGGACGTGTGGGTCAAAAGCGTCAAGCGTGTGAGCGAGGTTGGTGTGGGGCCCCAACACCAACAATTGGAAAATGAGTCTGAGACCAAGACTAAATAAATGGCCAGAAACAAAGGAAGGTCGTTCGGAAGTCACCCCCGGCTGCGAAGGAGGCGGGAAAGGTGTGGACCGAAACCCTAAAGACGCTGTTGGAAACGACCAGAAAGCGACTTCCAACGACGTCTGGGCACTTTCGCATGACTTTCAACTCACCTGAATTGGATTTGCGCTGATTTGTACAACAACAGCAGCATCGGGTCTGGGACACATCTGTAGAATGAATTGGGTCAATCTTCGCAGTTTCGAACACTCAAAGTCAATGCACGATGTTCGTCCACAGCCAACACAGATAAGGCTGTGGTTCTTCGAGTTCAATAGTGGGCTTCGAGTCTGTTGGAGCCTCAAGCTTTGTAACTCTCCGACGAGAATCCATTCTTTGTGATTCAATACTTACCGCGTCTCGTTGAAACAGCCAACGCACTTCTGATTTGCATCGGACCGCTCTTCTATTTGGCCTGTTTGCATACTTTACATGCTTCCGTATAGATCGCAGGAGGAGTTTCTTCAAGAGCAGGGGATGAAGCAGGTCATGGAACGGCTACTGCACATGGGCTTCAGAGCGCATGAAAAGAAGAAGCTGGTTGGATCTCGAGGATTTGAATTTCAGTCATTCTGGGTGTAAGATTGATCGCATGATTCGCAGTTGATTTCTGTCCTCGCTTGGAAGTGCGCTCGTAAGTTCAAGCGATTGCTGTAGAAACGGAGAGCCGAACATCGTTAGGGTTGTCAGAAACATCTGATGTTTCTAAATATTATCGTTAAAGCATGCGTATTATTTTTCTGTTATCTTTACGGTAAAGACTGCACTACAAATGATGGTTCCTTTTACCGACTTGCCTGTACCATTTCTCTTGACCATTGGAACCCTTTGTCAAGCGTCAGAAGGCTAAATGTTTTCCCTGCTTTCGGTCTGTTGAACCGTCTGAGACAAGGAGGACTGGCCTCATAGAAGCAACCTCCCAAATTTCATGCGAGAAAGAAAAGAGAAACACGAGAGGTGCATATCGCATAGACAGATTTGCCGATGCGAAGAAAAAACTATCAGGTTTTTTTAAACTGCGATTCTTGCCCCTTGGTGGATATGAATTTTCAGACGCTGAGACACCTTGACATGACCTTTAACATTAGTTGCGATTGTGGCCGTGAATTCAAGCAATTGCTGTGGAAACGCATTGGAACGCAATGTTTAGAATTTCTAGAAACTTTCGGTCTCGTCGTGAAACAATTGAACCAGAGAAGTTGAACATTTCCTCTTTTCTTTCTAGCGAGGAGTGTCCTGCAATTTCTAAAACTCTACCTCCACAGTTCCGTTTACCGACTTTTCCGAAACCCTGAGAGGTAATTTAAATGTCCGTCGGCAACACGTTTCTCTCTCTTGTCCGACCTTGAAAAACTGTGTTCAGTGGAAATGGGAGCGCATGGCAAAAGCTTTGAGCTCATTCGAGGAAGGAGCATGGCAATCGGCATGAATCTGTCAAATCTTTTGTCGTTGTACGGCCTAGTATTAAATCCTATCTTGAGGACTTCCGATACGGACGACGGGAATCCACGGGACAAGTGTGCTGATGTACCTGTCAAATTCTGTTTTCACGCATGGTCCTCCACTCCTCACTCCTCAGATTGTTGCCAGCTTGGAATTATCAAAGCGAGAAACCAAGAACTCGGCAATGCAAATCGGGCGCGGTGGACATCTTCTCCGGAATGTCATGAGAATCTGGCTTTCCTCGTTATGGCTATCTCCTGCATCAATCGGCCGCTTGTCCTCTTGCGCTTTACCTTTTGTTCAGTCTACATTCTTAAACTTAACTCACTGAATGCTCTGGTGAGCGGGAGTGGAGCAGGATGACCTCGAGCGAAGAATACGGTAACCGTGCATCAGGTCTCTCTATTTTCCAAGAAAGGTGTTCAAGAATGGTCTCGCTTCCCAGCGCAGTGTCAACTTTTTTCAATTATATCTGGGAGGTTACAGCTCAAGAACAGAGGATGTTGGAAAAAAATAGACACTGATGCACAATTACAGAAGTCAGCAAATACGCAGTCGATCCTAAACCCTGTCTTTGCAGGAATCATGGATCCATCCTGACTCTCAGTTATCCTTGGACGACATTCATGAAGCGAAATTTGCATTTCTCAGGTAAAACCTACCTTTGATAACGCTACAGTAAAACGATCCCGAGCTCACACTTCACAGCAATTCTCACCGAACTGATCCGGGGTCGCAGAAACACATTGGCAAGCTCTCTACTCCCAGAATTTCAGGGTTTGAGCACCGACTGGTTTTGCAAACTGTCTTCTCAAGCTTCTGGAACAGAAGCCAAACCCTCCATGATCAGCCAAGCTCCACAATCTGTAAACTCCGATTCCTTTACTGCCAGTCTATGCAATCGGCCGATCCCTTTGGTACTAGAAGGTTTCGAGTAGTTCTATGGCGAGTGCTGCTTCTAACGTTGAAATGGGGAGACCAAGAGGAAGAGAAAAAGAGTTGGATGTTTTGAAACTCTACCCTGTCTCAAAATTTTCAGTTATCCCCTAATGGCCCAAGACCATTTTTCTGTCAAAAAAACTCTCAAAACTATCATTTCTGCTGCATTCACCAAATAAATTTTTAAAAAATACTTTCTTTAGAATCTAACCGTAGGATCTTGTACTTTACTTGTCTAAGATCGTATGGTAAAAATTTCATTGAAGTTTGACAATACAAATTGAGAAATATTAGAATTCAAAGTGCGAAAAAAAAGTTTTTTTGAATATTGGAAGTTTTTGCACTATGGACTTTGAATTTTAAATTTTTTGTGTTGAAGGATTGAGTTGAAAGTCTAGGGAAAGAATTTCAAAAAAGAACACTTGATTTTTCATTCTTTAAAAACTATAAAGTAGAATAGGTCCAAGATTGAAAGAAAAACGAAATTGTTAATAGCTTTGAGATGAAATTGAAACACAATAATCCCAATAGTGAGATTGTTC
This sequence comes from Climacium dendroides, assembly GCA_950106755.1. Taxonomy (NCBI): domain Eukaryota; kingdom Viridiplantae; phylum Streptophyta; class Bryopsida; order Hypnales; family Climaciaceae; genus Climacium; species Climacium dendroides. The sequence goes on from OX467084.1 coordinate 40,142,011, forward strand.
TAGCAAGAAAACTTGACCTTGTCTAAATTTTTTTTGGAAATATTGTGAAAATTACATAAAGAAATGAATCCTATAAGTTATTTTCAAGAAGATGCTTGGATTGCCCAAAAAACAAGATTGTTCATAACTTTTGCATCACTAATCCAACTGGAATGAATCAAAGCTTCACATGTAGACAAAAATACGATTCATAAGAAAAAATAATTTAATTTAATTTAATTTCAAATTCTTGTGGATTTCTTTTTCTATCCACCAATTAAAAATTTGGATTTTTTGTAGTATAATTTTTGTTCTTTGGCACCAATTGATATAAAAATCATATTCCCAAAAAGCTAACAAGATTTTTTATATTAGAAGAAAGTTTCAAAAAGTTCCATTAAAAATTGAGGTCAAAGGAACCTCCGCAAAATCCACTTTGTCCCTTGAGGGAACAATAGGCCTTTAGGAGTTAAGTTAAAGGTAGATAAGTCCACATTTACAATAGGAAGATGAATTTCAAAGTAAGTTTTGTTCAACTACAAAACACTATTTACTAGTGTTTTTTCTTCCCGAAGGTACCAAAAATAATTTGCTATAGGGTAAATAGAACCACCCATATCCTATTACTTAAGCAATTTCAAGATAGATGAGGAGTATTGTGAAGTAGTGAAAAATTTTCTCATGTAGAAAGAAATATAGGAATTGTAATTTTTTGGTAATTTTATTACTGAAATTGAAATTACTATATATTTTGGGAGCCAAAAAATATTAGAAAAAAATTGTAGAATTTAGGACATGATAGGATATGTATGATGACCTAATTTGTCCCAACCTTGAAAAGAAAAAAAAAAGAAAAAAACATTCCATGCTCCATAAGTTATTATTGACCTATGCCTACACCTTGTAATCTCCAGAAGGTAGAGTTTATCAAAACTCGTAAATTTGTACTTCCATGTATCAAGGAGTGAAGCACTTTATGACTTGGAACAAGTGTTGAAAAGTATTGCAAAGACTTTGAGAAGGTTGAAATTCCATTTAAATAGTCAAATGATCTTCTTTAAGAAATTATAAAAAAACATTAACCTTCTATCGCAAGTTTAGGAGCCAACCAATCAATCTATGAAACTCTAAATCTTGATTTTTGTCTCTTGAAGTTGGTCAACAGAGTGCTTGCCAATCCTAACTCTAAGTGTCCTAACATGTACAATTCTCAAGGAAGAAGTTAGACTATAGCAACCTTTTTGTTCCACCAATGGAGCATGATTGTAGACTCTAAGAACCTTCAACAATGAAAGTCACTATCATGAAACCTCATATTGAAAAATGCCAATGGATGATTTTGTGAACTTCCACACTAAACCTTGCATAAGTAAACAAGCAACTACTCTAAGGGAGGCAACCCATTCTTGATCACTTCCCCATTTTGACAATAGATGGGGAATTTCATTAAAAGGGCGATATTCCATGTACCATTTTCACAGTATGCCATTCCCACAGTTTAGACTGGGTGGTCTGAATTGTGGGATGTCAAAGTCACAGAATATTCGCCACTTTAATGAAATTCCCCATATAGAGGCTTCTCTTTTTTTGTGCAGGAAGAGATGAGTAGTGATAAATTATGGCACAATTTTTGATGAAGTCGTGTCACATTATGACTAGCTACAAGACTTTGAATATTGCAACCAACTTTGGTTGGATTTTGCAACCAAACCTTGGTCGGAAATAAGAAGGTCTATATGACCAGTATGGGTCATGTAGAATTTGCAACTTAAAAAATTCATAGTAAATATTTTTTGAGAAATAAATTTTTGTGAAAAATTATGAAAACCTTCTGAATTCTATTTTTGCATATGGAAAAACTTCTCCACTGAAGAAAAACTGCCCTATGTATCTGCTTAAATGATTAGAAATGGATTGCCTCCCTTATAACTGAAACTAGACATCCACGAACATCATCCAAATAAATCATCCATCCAAAAATCGCCCCATTCACACCGTAAACTTCTAGTCCGACTCGTTATTGATGCGGCGCTTCTATTTCCGTTCCGACCCAATAATGTCCATCCATAACGACAGAAAGCTTGCTACTGGCTGGTGCCAGCTCAGATCTCGGATTAAAAAAAGAACGGCAATTCGAGTTTGAAAAAAAAACAGGCTAAAATGGGCCCCCGGCTATAGGGGTTCCACGGCGAAGGGCACACATCATATGACCGTTGCGGCTCCTCCGATGAATGAAATCACCGATGAACGAATGAAACTGTCGGATGGATGCCTGTCTGTCAGTATGACTCGTACCACTTTTCAATCCATCCAAAGCGAAAGCGCGGAAAAGGATCATTCCTCGAAAGTGATGAATGTGTGCGGAGACGAGGACGGAAAGACGGCGACGACACTTGTGCGTGCTGGAAGGCGGCCACCTGTCAATTCTCTGAGCTCCATTATTAGGCTTGGGACAAAGTGTTGGACTTGTTCCCCAAACTCAGTGAATAGGGAAAAAAAAAAAAAAAAAGTCATTCTTCCGAATCATCTGAAGTCAGTGCGGGCGTCAGTGAGTTACCTAACTTTTTGTCCTTTTTTTGGCCTGGAGCTTTTGATGTCACGGTAAAGTCTCAGAATTTTCTTTTTCTTTATCTTTTATCTTTAGGGTTTTGTGTTTTGTGTTTTGTGTTTGGATCCCATGGCCATCAATTTATTGGCCTGGGACTACTATGCTGTAGCGGGACACGAAGTGTTCGATGGATGACTTTTGTGGAAGAGGAAAGCGCAGATGTTCATTCTTGGAATTTTTGTGTGAAAAGGGGAGGTCTTGTATAGTAGATTGACCTCCAATGAGTGTTTTGAGATGTTTTTTTTGTTTTTTTTATATAAGCAAATGATTCACGCCGTACCAAAAGAAGGTGACTTTCCATGATGGCGTGGTCCGTCCTTTTAGGGTTAACCCTTTGAAGTCCCAAAGTCCCTATTGGGGACTCTTGGGATATTGGGTAGACTTGTGTGACCTTAGGTTTTGGCATGAATTTTTTGAAACTTTTAGCGAGTATGTAGAAATGTACTAGATTCATGGGGGGGTGGAAAAAAAACATCATTTTGCCATGTGGTTCAAAAGTTATGATGTTCTTTTTTTTGCCAAAAGCACGTTGAGGGGTAGCTTGGATAAGGGGAAATTTGTTGATTTTGGTGGGGGTAGGGTGTTGATTTCTTAAGGGGCAACGGGTGCTCCACGAACCGGTGTTGTGAAAGGGGAAAAATAAATTTTTAATTGGACAAGGAAGTGGACGGTGGGTGGATTGACCCATGATGAAGGCCAAGGTTCATTAGCAAGGGTGCCACACAAGAACAACAAGGGGAACACAAGGGAATAGATAGAGAATGTAAGGAAACATTTAAAATTTTAGGACATAGTGAAAAAATAAATAAAAAATTGACTTTCAATGCATATATCTTTCAGTTTGTTCGGTCAAACCTTACAAAAATTTTACCACATGATCTTTGACAAGTTAAGTAAAGGATCCTACACTTGTATTCTCAAAAAATCATTTTCTTCGTTTTTTCGATCAATTCACTAGAAAGGGCAGTTTTGAGTGGTTTTTGAGCCAAAAAATGCCTTAGAACTTTAGGGATTAAGATGAATATGTGTGAAGAATTGGTAAATAAAACAAATCAGTGTACCGATATCCATGAGACATGGTTAGTCGAATTACACCCATAGACTCTTCACTCACCAAGGTCTATGGATAAACATTATAATTCATAACATCGTATAACCAAGCAATGGTCCTATCCATGCCGGGAAGGACTTATTAGTTAATTTAAAGATTAGGGTTGGCTAAGGAGCCATAGAAAACAGTTTCGTCGAGGAGCTATAGAAGACAATTTTGTTCACTGTATAAAAAAAAAGGTCCCTTTTCCAAGGATGCAAAACGCCATGCCCCTCCCATTGGTAAACAATGTTTATAACAAGTTCAAACACATATCTGGTTCCACCTCAACACATCACTGTTGCATCACTGTTGCATCACTGTTGCATGCAAAACCACTGTGCATCTCATGCAACCCCCAATCTGAAAAAAACTCCTTCAAAGACCCACAAAAATTTACAATTGAGATGTACCATATCAATGATAAAAACGAGGCCCCCACAAAGCACCCAAAAAACCTGACTCTCAGACATGGAGTAGTCCAACTGAACCTTATTTTTTTTTCAAAGTCCCATCCATCCCCCAATGCCGGCATCAAAAGCCACCCATCACCTGCACTCCTGCAGAAAGAGAGAAAAAGACGCCCTGGCAAAGACCAAGTCTAAAGAAAGAAACAAACAAACAACAGGTTAGGGGGCCAAAAAAAGAAAAAAAATCATTTGGTAACTTACACCAATTCATTTTCTAGGGTACACTAGGTTCTTAAAACGCCCACCTGAGAGCTGAAACTGAATTTTGGGGAGGTGAAGCCTCTTGAAATATTTTTCAGAAAATTTTCCGTGAAACGCAAGTGGAATTGGCATCTAATCCAAGCCGTTTCATATTTTTTGGAGCTTTGTGGAATTAGTTATGAAATTTTGAAGTTGAAATGGCATAGGGCTCTAAAATCGCCCTATGCCTAAAATGTGCATTGTTTGTACATTGGTGTAGGCTATGAAAAAGCAACATGTAAAAAAATGTACATTTGAAGAGGTGGGTGGTTATAGAGCTTTTGTGCTTTTTGGAACCTCCTACTTTAGTATAACACTCTTAACTCTATATTGATTTAACCTATGGCCATGGAGAGGATTGACCCCCTTATTGTCCCATCCAAGAGTAACTGTAAAAATTGCCCTCTATTTCTTGTTGCATATATTTTGTATTTCTTCATCTTTCTTAGCTAATTTGGAGACTCTAACAGGAAATATGAATTCAAAATTTACAAATTTTATCATAGTTGGTAAATAAAAAATTCCAATATTCTGTATGAGTGTAAAACATGGGATAATAAGGGGGTCAATCCTCCTTGACCTTTTATCCTATAAGTGCGTGGGACACTTATTTACTAGAGCTAGTGTGGGTTGAAATGTTATTTACATTGTGCTATTTTTTTTATAAATTTTTAGTTCGTGATACTAATTTTGCTAGGATAGAAGGTGTGAAAGATTGTCTCTTATATTTCACCTCACCTTAATTTTGCTTGTTTAAATAAGTCAGAAATTTACACTACTGATTCAAACTTGTTATAGAATTTTTTTTAAACTTATTACCATTACTTTGGCCCACCGTAACTTCATGGAAACTGTAGTAGGAGACACGAGTGCGGGCAACTACCATACTAGTAAAGCTACTAGTAGGAGTGAATCTGTTCCCATGTCCTAGAACTCCACAGCACTGATTGCTTGGGCAGCTGCTCCGTCCGGCCGCTGCGGTCAAATCCTCTTGAGCTGCTACCTTCGCTGTTGATTCAATTTCCTCACCAATTCGGCGATTAATTCCTCCTGAATTGGCACCAACCGTTAGGGTTGGGAGCGCACCATTTTGACTGTTTTTCTTCACGAATTCTAGTCTGCGTGGCGCTTTTTTCGTCGAAGGTGCACTCTTTGCGAGCTGGATCGTCACCTTCGTCGCAACGCGGACTACTAGTGAGCGCCGACTACCAGCGTCCCTGGAGAGTACACACTCAACGATTTTGAGCTTGTGGGGTTGCCGGTATGTCAATTGTACTATAGTAGTTGAATGAGTCGTGACGCTAGTTGGACGACTTTCTGCTTGTTGGCTATCTCCCGGCCCCATTCTCTAGATTTTGAGATTCACGAGGATTGTGTGAACTGAGCGGCGTTGTGGATTGCTGTCATTGGTAGAAGCGATTCTAAGATTTGGAAAAGAGGTGGAGGGTATGAGAGATTTGAGATGCGTGTGGTGGTTTGGCAGATTTCTGTTTGGAGGTGTGGATCTCGCACTGAGTATGGCTTCAGCTGCGACGGAGATCGATGAGGGGGAGAGAAGCAAGTGGCAGTGGGGACGATGAAGTAATGGTGGAAAGGGTTTGGCAATTTCGTCCACGGATGGTGAAGATTCGGCTGGGGAAGAGGTGGGCGCCACGGGCTATGGTGGTGTGAAAGAGTTCTGAGACGAGGTTGTGGACCTTCATGCTAAGGTCCGTCTTCACGACAATGGCGCTCCTCGCCGTTCTCGTCATTGCTCTGTACTCGTCACAACTCGCAGGTGAGTAAAATCGCGTCCCAGACAGAAATTTCCCTACAATCTTGATGCAATTGCGGTGTGGATCCCCTGTTTGCAAAGGTCCGTCCTCACGACAATGGCCCTCCTCGCCGTTCTCGTCATCGCGCTTTACTCGTCACAACTCGCAGGTGGCTAGCTTCACGTCCCGGTCACAGTTTTGCCTACAATCTAGATGCAATTGCGCCCTGGATCCCCTGTTTGCAAAGGTCCGTCTTCACGACAATGGCGCTCCTCGCCGTTCTCGTCTTCGTGCTTTCCTCGACACAACTCGCAGGAGGGTATCCCCGCGTCTTGGACAGAATTATCGTACAATCTAGATGCAATTGCGCGCCGTGGATACCCTGTTTTGGTACTGAATCCCCTGTGGCATTGTTAATCCCTTTCAGACGCGACTAACATCGGCGCCGTCTTCGGTCGCAACGGCAACAACATCCCCACCGCCTCCTCCGCTGCATCCCTAATGCAACAATACGAAATCTCTCGGGTCCGCATCCTGGACCACGACCCTGCCGTGATCCAAGCCTTCGCCAGTACTCAAATCCGCGTAATGATCACTCTCACGAACGACGAGATTCCGGCCGTCGCCACCTCCCAAGCCTCCGCCGACGACTGGGTGAACCAGTACGTGGTGCCCTACATCACCCTCACCAATATCAACGCCATCGCCGTTGGCAGCGAGGTCATCACCACCGTGCCGTCGCTTCAATCCTCGCTCGTGCCCGCCATGCAAAACATCCACACCTCGCTTGTTAAGGTCGGGTATGATGCGAGTGTGAAAGTGGGGTCGCCGCATGGACTGGGACTGCTGGATATCTCATACCCGCCCTCCGCTGGGAATTTCTTCGCAAGCTTGACGAGTGTGGTGAGTCCGTTGCTGGATTTTTTGCAGCAGACGGGAGCGCCGTTCATGCTCAATGCGTATCCGTTCTATTCGTATGAGAATTCGGTGTCGACGGTGCCGCTGGACTACGCGCTGTTTCAGCCGAGCTCGCCGGTGGTGGATACGAACAATGGGCTTGTGTACAACAGTCTTTATGATGCGCAGGTGAGTGGGCGCCACGACGTGATTTTGTGAGCTGAGTGTAAGGTAAACCAGCCTATGACAGTATGACAGGCAGAATGACTGGTTTGTCCTGTTTTCATTGTTTAAAATTTTTAATTTTTTTTCCACATGATGACAAATGTGAGAAATGGGGAGAGCAATTGAAATTTATTTATTTTGACAAAGTATGAATTTTCAAAGTGTGTTGTCCAATTGGCCCAAAAGGGTCCTTAGATTACCCCAACACCAACAAAAATTGTATTCATAATAGTCATCTTACTCACCTAAAGCAATCACAATATTTCCTAACAAGGCCACAACATGAAGGCCTAAAAAAGTCACCTCTTCCTCTCAATTTACACTCAAAAGGTAGATATTCTTATTGTAGTCGTTGATTACTCCATCCCCATCATCCAAGACATTGATTGTGGCCACTAACTCAACCTAATGTAACCCAAATCTCATTTACTAAAAAAAATTGTCTTTTATGCAAGATTTTGATGGGCTGGTTTACCTTAATTCAATTTGCACAGGAATTTCTAGTTTACATGAGAATGCCTTTACGTGAGAGATCTAGTGTGAGATCAGTGTCTAGTGCGAACCTTTTGATGTGCCAAGGCTTTGATCACCAGGTTGACGCTGTTATAGCGGCTATTTCCAAGCTGAACAAAACCGTGGACGTCACGGTCACCGAGACCGGCTGGCCGTCCGACGGTGACCCGTCCGCCGAGCCCGCTGCCAACTACACCAACGCACGAACCTACAACCAGAACTTGGTGAAGCGCACCATGAACAACAGCGGTACCCCCTTGCGTCCCAATTCGGAGATTGTCGCCTACATTGTGAGCTTGTACGATGAGAATCTGCGGACCACGCCGCCGGTGTCTGCCCAGCACTGGGGTCTGTTTTATGCCAATGGGACTTTCAAGTATGGGTTTAGTTTCGTGAATGGGAGTGATGTGTATGGTGGTGGTGGTTCGCCCGGGACACCCTCTCCTCCTGGGACACCTGCGCCGCCCCCTCCTCCTGGGACACCCGCGCCGCCCCCTCCACCTGGGACATCCCCGGGGGGAGGTGTCACTGGGGTGAACGTGTGGTGTGTTGCGAAACAAGATGCTTCTAACAGCAGCTTACAGCAGGTAGGTTTGGACTTGCTTTGATCAGAGGATTCCTTTTGGGGAAGTCATTGGAAGAAATCTTTATGAATGAAGGATAAGTGAAGTCTGTTGTGATGTCTGTTTGGGTGTAGGTCGTGCTAGTTTCAAACAGAGACGGATTTCTTGTTGTTCGGAATGTGTTGATTGTTGCAGTGTAGAGAGTTTACCTTGGAAAAGAGATACGCAGTTACCACTATTTTTGTCACTGTTTGGTGAATCTTGGTGTGGGCTTCTTGAACAAGAAGACTCTTATTTCATGCCAGACTCAAAACGAGATTATAGTTCTTGTTTATGATTTGTTTGAGATGACGAAGGAAAACCAGTTCACGATTGGAGACATAATTGATGAAGTTAATGAGAGAAGGTCCACTAGAATGGAATTTTCAGGACTTCTTTTGCTAGTTTAGGGTGTTGTCCATTCAGGAGTAGAGTGGCGCTTGGTTGTGATGGAACTGGTGGTGTTAATGGAATTGCAGGGAATCGATTGGGCGTGTGGACCGGGGAAGGCGAGGTGTGAACCCATTCAACAAGGGGGTGCCTGCTACCTGCCGAATACGGAATACTCTCACGCTTCATATGCATTCAACATTCACTACCACTGGTTCCAAACGGACCCCAGGTCGTGCATCTTCGGTGGAGATGCCGAATTAACTTATGTCGATCCGAGTACGTCCATTACCTCTTCCATCTCCAATCAGGCTTCTCAGTTTTCGCAATTCATGGCATGTTCAGTCTTTCGAAAAATACTTTGCAGATTAGATCCCGGGGTCGCATACTATATCCAAGTATTTAATCATCCATGCGTCTAATTTTTTTCATTTATCGGCTATGGACTGAAGAAGAGGAGGCCTTGCATTGATAAAAGCTACATGTGAGGAAGTTTGAGTAGGTTGCCAATCAAATAAGGAAGGTAGTTCTACAGTATATTTGCCACATGGACAGATGCTGTCGTAGCTTAGCTGCTTGTTAATCTTTAAAGGACCGGGGGAAAAAACCGTGTTGCAGAAGCCACCTGGTGGGCTTGTGGTCCTTTCCTTTAGGGTTTTAGGGGTTAAGATCCAGAGTCTACTGATGGGGTATTTTTGTCACCATGCAAACTCAACATTCTTGAGGAGTTTTGCCATAGGGAATACAGGTAACTTAGAATCTTGGGGTTAAACCAAAAAAAACGTCGAAATTTCTTCTAATGTGAAAGCAAGTGCAGTGAAAGCAAGTGCAGTGAAAGCAACTGCATGATGTCTAAAGCTGGTGTTTGTTATTTGTGCAGGCTATGGAAACTGCTACTATGTACCGAGGTGAGTATTTATAGCGAGGTTCAGATTCTTGTTGTGGCACTGGTGAGCCTGTTTTTACTGAAATATGGGTGGTGGTTTTGGATCTGACAATCTGTGACTCTGTGCAGTTCTGCAATGCGAGTGGTGAACAATTCCATGGTGCGGAGCTTATTGATCCTGGCGGTCGTGTTCATATTGTCTCGGGGCAAGGTCTAGCCATGTATTTGTCGAAAAACGCCATTAGCGAATCAATTTTGTGTCAGCGACGAAGCTGTCGCTGCCATTGACGATTAACATTTTGCACTTGAATCCCGACTCAAAGTCTCTGTCGGGGTAGATTGATGGCATTGACTATCGATCACCAATAATCTCTGATAGTACAGTATTGGGGTAGGCTAGCCGAGCGGCTTAGCTTTGTACAAGTCTATGATTTGATTATATACCTGTCCGAGATGCAAATTTTCTTTAATGCATCTCTGGACAACCTAGTCCATTTAATTTAACAAACTCTCAAGAGAACTCGCATGTGGTTAATACTATGTGGTTGGTGCAAAGAACCTCTCCAGGGAAAACTGAAACCGTTTGTGAACTTGTAAATTGTAAGCGGATATGTGGACAGCTCTTATAAATGATGGAAATGTAATAGCAACATGTCGGACTATCGACTACAAGATGAATTGTGATATGCAATTGTTACATGAATTGTAATATTACAAAATTGTAAGAAAGGGATTTTGAATTTCTTACAGCAAGTGAAGATTGTTCCAAGGATTGTATGGAAATGTAGGAGAATTATATGTTTTTTATCTGGAGGTCACTCCTGAAATGAGATACTTATGAGATTTTCAACAAACAAAATTGTATATACGATGCATTACCACGAAGGCCAATCTGCTTTCATACGTCCATCTCTGAAAGGCTACGAATATATAGATGGAGTCATGGAGAACAGGTGAAGTACTTACTGCTCCCCTCACAAAATCTGCATGCACGCTGACACGAACTGCAAACTGCTAAATGCAATTGATTCAAGGTGCAGGTTCTGAACTGCACTGCGCCGAATACAAGGACGTAGCTGAAAGCAAATGCCCTGACTGGGCATAAACTCGTCAGTTTACGATGGAGGTTAAATTCATTTCCAAGTGCAAATTGAAGAGGATACCAATGAAGACCCAGATGTGAAAAGAAATACAGAAATTTCCCCATTGTTCAACTCAAAATGAAGTAGAGAAATTTACAGAATCACGTCAGTCGTACTGCAGGTGAGACCTTTGCTCCACATCCGCTACAGTACCAGAAATTCCTCAATTTCTTCCACTGACTAACAAGTGGTACAAGGTGCTTGTGCATCGTCCACTTCTACTAAAAGCCCAGAGAGCTTGCCCGAGCTCCATAATTTCCAACTTTCAGAATTAATATAGTGTCAAAAGCCCGCAAGCTAATGTGATGTAAAGAACTCGACATACGAGATTCAAAAGAGATAGGAGGGAGCTGATTACCACAACCTCGTATTCAAATACCTCCGCAATTACAACTTTTCACTAGCTTACAGAAAACTGAGAGCAAGCAGCGCACAAACCGTCTTCAGGTCAAACCGCTTGGTTACTCTTAAACCAGTAGGAATAGTATCACAAACCAGGATTATGACCACGCAAGTGAGCTCAAGTGTTGGTGATATACGCCGAGAAGACCGGAAACCAAAAGAACAACACCTGAAAGAATTCAATCTACTTAGGAGCCGGCCTGAGTAATTTCCTCTGCTTCTTCGACATCTTTTTCAACGTTTTAGGGTTGGTCACTTTCTGCACCCCTTGCCCTCGAAGTTCATTCTCCTTCTTCATTCTCACGCGCTCCTCCGTTTTCTTCCGCTTCTCAACCTTATTCGTCCTAATCTGCTCCTTCAGTTCCATCATGCGCTCCTTATACGCCCGCTTCACCTCCTTCTCCCGATTCCTCTCCTCCAAAGTTGTCTTCCGCCCGACCTGCTTCAATGCTGACGCTCGCGTCGACTTGACCACCTTCCACTTCCGCCCAGACACCTTCCCCGCTATCACGCCGTCGTACGTTGGCCGTCCATACGCAGGCTTATTCTCGTCACTCCCCGCCACGGCCGCTCGCTTGCTGGCATGCCGAGTCTCCTCCGCTGTGTCCATCGCCTCCAGAGCAGCCGCTTCCGCCGCCGCCTCCTCATCCGCTCTCTTCCGTTTCCTCTTCGCGCCCCCCAAACCCTCGTCCAAATACCGGAAATCAATCGTGCTCGCCATCGCTACTAATTCCACGAAACCAAACCACAGCTGGAAATTCCCGGCTCAGAACGAACAGAACACGATTACAAGTAACAAGGAAAAAAACGCGATCCGTAGGCAGAATCCGACCACAAAGGAAAGCACAGCTCCGATAATACCACCGAGTTACAAACTGGGAATGGCCAAAAGAGTCTCATTGTAAACAAAACGAGGAAGCGCCCTAAACCCTAAGCCCTAAACCTTCAAAAACTCACGGTCATGGGTAATAGACACGGCCATAGGTAGTAGATACGGTCATATAGCGGTGCTCCAGATTTCGACATTCATCCACATATTGGATAGAAAAAAATCACATTAGCATCCATAAATTCTATTTTCATCCACAATTTGACAATTTCATGCAAGGTTTTTTTTATTGCATGAAAAAAAACTGCATGATTGGTTTGTCGTCATTTTTTTAGCCAAATTGTTTTTTTTCTGGTCCAATCTGGAAAAAGCCAACTCAGCACTTCTCTTTATTATTTACCTACGTGGCAAGGCACACCCACGTGGCAAAGGCAAGCTTCTTCTTCTTTTTCTCTCTTGATTGCTGTCCTGTTGTTTTCATTTTCTTCGCGCTTGTTGTACGGATTGAAGGAGACGAGTTTGCAGCAAATTTTGTGTGGAATTGCGAGGCTAGTTTCACAGTGCGTTACGGATAACTGTCAATTTCGCGAAAATTATAGTCTTTTTGCTGCGGAAATTCGGTTGCCTTGTGCTGGAATGCGCGATCAGGACTTGTAAATTGATTATACCGATGCATTTTCAGGTATGTACGGACTGGCGATAAGTTCTAGCGCTGTCGTGTTACCTTGTTGATGCATTTCTTCTCCTGCTCCTTTTGCGTACACTCAATTTGCTTTCTTAGATATTAGGTCGTGAAATTTGATGGAAGCTTAAGCTCCTTCGGGAGCCTTGCTTTTTAAGATTTTTATCGATGTATGGCAGACATGGTGTACATGCTTGTGTACCGATTGCGGGGGTTATCGTAGTTGACGATAATTTCTAGCGCTCCGGTGTTACTGTATCGCTGAAACTATACTCCTACTGTTCCTTTGCGTGCAGTCAGCTTGCCTCCCCGAATTTAGGTCGTGAATTTCGATGCGAGCTTAAGCTGCTTCGGTAGCCTTGTGTTTAAAGTTTCATTGATGTATAGCGGCGTGGTTTACATGCTTGTGTACTGATTGGGAAGTCATCGTCGTTGGCGACGAGTTCTAGCGCTTTTGGTGTTACCTTATTGGTGCACTTCTTCTCCTAGAGTTACTTTGCTTACGATGATGTGCCAGCTCCTTTTTTTTAGAATTTAATTCGTGAATTTCGATTTGAGCTTAAGCTACTTCAGGAGGCTTGTTTTTAGGATGTAGTTGATGAGCAGACATTGTGCATATGGTTGTGTGCATTTGAGTGAGCTTGCTTGTGGTGTACTTGACAGGATTGCACTAGGAGGCAGGATCTTTGAAGCATGGCTGTCTGCAGATGTAATTTGAGCCCTGCATGTGATTTTCGAATAGCGCAAGGTCATCATCGGTATTGACATTCATCGGTACAGCTTATTAAGCAGTGGTTGCTGCCGTAGGTCCGGGGTATGCAGCTCGAGCTATAGTCTTTTTCTAGGCCATGTCTTCTGCTACCAAGATGTTGCGAAAGAAGAACCCCAAGCCTGTTGAGTCCGGTCTCATGGCTTTGGGCGACAATGGAGAGGAAGCACCCAACCACGACTCATCACGTGCGGATGTTGATGACGAGAAGAAGAAGAATAATGTTCCTGTTGCGGTGAAAACTCCCGCGAAGAAGGCCGTGAAGCTCAGCCTGGGCGGGCTCCTCGTGCTCACCCTGTTTTTCACTCCGTTGATCTGGCAAGCCAGGCGATACATGTACCAGAAGCACGTAGTGCCGTTGCCGGAATCAGCGCCGCTGAATAAATTTTCGCAAGAGAGGGCCATGAACCACATCCGAGCGCTCGCGGTCGACATAACCGGTCGCCAGGAGTCCACCTCCGGTCTTGAGCAATCGTTCACTTACGTCTACGGTGTCATCAACGACCTAAAAGCGCGAGCGAGCTCGGATCTCACCGTGGAGATTGACGACGCGCGGGTGGACGGCTCTTTCAATTATCGCAACTTCCTCGGACACCCCGTGTCCAACACATACCAAAACCACCGCAACCTGGCCGTGAGGATTGCAAGGAAAGACGCTCAGGAAGGGGAGGCCACAGTGTTGGTGAACGGGCATCTGGACGGGCCTTTGGGATCTGCTGGAGCAGCCGACTGCGCGTCATGTGTGGCGAGCATGCTGGAAGTGATGAGATACATTGTGGACACAAACTGGCAACCTCCTGCTCCTCTGGTGTTTCTTTTCAATGGAGCGGAGGAAGTGTTTTGCTTGGGCGCTCACGGGTTTATCACCGCTCATCGGTGGAAAGACGCTCTCGGCGCTGTCATTAACATTGAAGCGTCGGGTGCAAGCGGCCCAGATCTCGTGGTACAATCCGGCCCTGGGACATGGCCTGCTAGGGTTTACGCCGAGAGTGCGGTCCATCCCATGGCCAACACCGTGGCACAAGATGTCATGCCTCTCATCCCTGGCGACACTGACTATCGTGTATTCACAAAGGATTTCGCTGACATTCCCGGCTTGGACATCATCTTTGTCCTGGAGGGCTATGTCTACCATACTGCTTACGACACGGCGGACCGTGTGTCGCGGGAGAGCTTGCAAGCGCGAGGGGAGAATCTCATTGCGTTGCTGAATGGATTCACCACGGCACCGGAGCTCAAAAACTCTTCAATGAGAGCTTTGCATCCCAATTCTACTGAAAAGAGACCTATCTTCTTTGATTTCTTTGGCATTTTCATGATCAGCTACTCACAATCCGTGGCGCTGGCGTTGCATGCTTTGCCCCTGGTCTATGTGTTTCTAGTCCCGGGGATGGGCTCGGTCACTGACGGCGCACCTGCGACTGCCGCGGGTCGCATGAGATCCATTCTGAAAGGCGCCAGTTTGCAGTTCGTTGGAGCCGTGCTCAGCTTCATTTTGCCCATAGCGCTGGCCATTCTACGCCTCACAGTCTCCAAAGCAGCGATAACCTGGTTTGCCCATCCGTGGATATCCTATTTCATGTTTGTTCCTGTCTGTGTGGCGGGGTTTCTGATTCCGAGAGCAGGGCTCTACGAGAAGGCAATGACGGAGCAGCAGGAGAATGAGCTCGACTGGAGTGCTCATTGGGGAGGCATCACGCTGAACGCGGCGCTGGCTATCTTGTACAGGTCTTTTGGTATCAGTATTGGCTACATGAACTTCTTCTGGGCCTTCTTCATGATCCCCTCACTCTCCATCATGCGCTGGTGCCAGAAACGGTTCGGGAAGGACTCGCTGGTGGCCTTCGCTGGGTACATTTTGCCTGGCGTGTTGCCCGCGGGTTACATGTGCTACTACTCAGGGATCACGCTCCAGCTCATTACGGAGAAAATGGGAATGAGCGGCACCTTTCCTCCAGCCATCTCCTTTTATATCGCCGATGTGATCCTCGCTGTGGTGTTCGGAATCTTCGCCGGTGCCACTGTGGGTCCATTGCTTCCTGTTCTCGCCAGATGGATTGGCAGGCCTCCGGCGCTTCGCTTGCTCTTCTACGTGAGTATATGCTCAGCAATTCTTTCATCTCTGCTGTTCCCGTACTCCTTCCGTGCGCCGAAAAGAGTCATTTTGACTCACGCGTACCAAACGAATGGCGCAAGTGAAGTTCTGGGATCCGGGTACTCGTTTGCCACCATCGACCCCAACCCTATGGAGTTTGTGTGGCGGCATTCGCCTGGAGCGGTTCGTGCGCTGCACGTCGATCCCCAAGACGCGAGCTTGTCAAAGCCCAATCCCAATGTGTTCCTCGCTTTGTACCCGATCTCCACGCTCTTGACCTTGTCCCCGGAGATTCCAACACCTCAAGCTGCGCCTGTGGCTACACCTTTGCCGTATATCATTGTCAGCGAAGAGCTTGCAATTCAAGTACAGACAGGGAACCGACGGCGAGTGCACCTGCAGGTTCACATGGGAGCATTGGACCAGGTCTGGGCTACAGTTATGAACATTACAGGCCGGCTTGCAAGCTGGTCCATGGTGCATGGGGAGCTTCCACATCCGGAGACCGTGGATCGGAATGGCGTTCCCTCTTACATTTGTCGACTGTCTGGTAAGCCGCAAGGAGGCGTCTGGCACTTGTGGGTTGAGGCTGAAGGTCCTGAGAAGCTGAGAATAGAGCTGGCAGTGCTGGACCAGGTCGTGGATGAGAAGACGGCCCAAATTTCTAGAAGCTTCCCTCCCTGGGTGGCTATGGTGGCTGGCTCGACGTATATCTCGACTTACTCAGTCTAGACTGATCCGTAGGCAATGTGCAGGGCAGACCTCTTTTAGGGTTAGGGAATATCTTGCCAATTCTACTGTCGTTTTAAGTTATGAGTCGATTATTTATACTTTGACCAATGCTCTTAATTATTGAGGTTGACCAGCATAGACAAAGTTCATCATAGTTGATTACAGCAACATTCTTTTGCGCTTCATAAAACATTTTACGGTTTAAACCGTTTCCATTCCTCACTTAAATGATTTGATATTGATGTAGACAGAATGAGTAATAATAAGCAATGAGGCCATTTACTCATTTCTAATTGAGTGTTCCTTGAAGTGGACGATTGACTTTGTTCTGCATATTTTGGTGTACATGAGTGAAAGGCATACAGGTCTGTTTCTGCTTCGAGAATTCTGGGAGCAAGCTGCATGTTTGGTTTACACAAGCGGTTTATTGCTTGATTTCTCTTCAGCAGTTCTGTTTCTGAATGGTGCCTAATGTGCCGCATCGTATCATATTCTGTGGAGACTGATGTAGGAGAAGAGACGGTATCCGATGGCCATGAAAAGCAGCGTCCAAGCTTCCTGGACTCCTGAGTTTAGCTTGACATCACGCAGTGCTGGAGATCTTGCAATAGACTCGCATTCTGTTGCGCAGTTGTATGTCTGGTCTGGCGAGTATTGGACCTTCTGAAGAAGGTGGAAGCTGTAGTAGACAAAGGATAGGTACTTCACCCACCTCATGAACGGCGGCATCTTCTGCAATTGGACAGCGTCTCAGTCTGTGAGTTCATGTTCCCTCACTGTTGAATTGAAAAATGCATATCAGACTACACTCTTCAGTCTGTCTACACTAAAATTGGTAAATAGTGTTGACTACACTAATTATCAACAATAACACTAATTGTGATTTGAAAGATTAGTGTTAGAACATTATTTACCCATTCTAACACTATTTTAGTTCTATTGACAATAGGAGGCGGAAATTAGAATTTCACAGGGAAGGGCCAAAGTTTGACGGTGGGAGTTAAGTGCCCCTACACTATTTACGCATAAGTTGGAAAATAGAGTTGGGAGTAAAAAATAGGGAACAACACTAATTATCACCCAACACTATTTACCAATTTTAGTGTAGTGTGAGCCAATTTATTTTGAGCACTTTTTTTACTACACAAATCGTTTTTCATCCACTATTTTGAATCGAATTGCTCGATTGCTCGATGACAACACTGTTCACACTCCTATGCGTCAATGATAGGAAAGGTGCCCCTCTTATTCAGAATTAGACAGAGCAGTAGCTACAGACTAGGATCATTCGTACATTCTTGAAAGGGTCCCTTGAATTCCAGGATGAATTGGGGTATCTAAGATGCATCATGTATCTTTGGCATTTTCTTTCTTTCTTTGGCTCAAATCCTCTGACATCTTGAGTTAAAAAATGAAAGGGTTGGCACTTAGCCCACTATTTTAATTAGTCATTGCCAACGACATTATAGCTACATGAAAAGGGTGGGCAGTCAATACTAGTTTAGCTTGTTATGTTATGTCCACAAGTGTTTTTCGGGGATTTATTTTCCAAAATCAAGTTGAGAAGTTTCGGGCTTAGGGTGGTACTTGAACGTAGTATCCTCCAGCCAGGAGGAACACGAGGAGGAAGAGCGATGCGACCACTCCTGCCGATTTCAAGCTCAATGTCGCAGCTCCAAACATCTCTCCAAAGCCCTGCAAAGGTAAGGATTCCACCAATTGAATATTATCAGAAGATTGAATGAGGCTTGACGCTAGAATCACATGACATTCTTGAGGAGTTTCCTGATCACCCTTGGAATCAATGAGTAGTGAACCAAGAAAAAGGATCCAAATTCTTCTTGAGCACATGTTATGTTTCCAATGACGGGCATTGGAAACATTAGAATTATTTATTTCCTTCCATCCAGTCCTTGGTCAGCATGTTTGCATGTATTTCGTCTGATATGCCTGGCAATGGACCTAATTGCTTTCAAAAGTGGGCCGCTTGCTCAACATTGTTGTGCTACAACCGAAAGGAGCTATGTACTTCTCTATTATGTTACGCAATCTTGTTTGAAACTGGCTTGAGAGTTTGAAGGACATGCCTGGCCCGTGATGCCGATTAGGAACGTGGCAAGCAGGGTATAGAGGAAAGCCTCTAGGCTCCTTCGCAGATTCGTCATGAAATAAACGATGGCTAAGAAGAGAGTAGGGTAGACAAGCTGAGCCAGACCGTCTGAGATTGTACTGCTCAAGTAATACGCGCTTAATCTGTACATGTCGGCCGCTCTCTCCTTGGCCAGGTACTGCCGCTCCATGGGGAAGGTCATCAGGGTGGTCCACATGGAGAACGTGGTCCAGAAAATGCAGATGTAGAAGAGCAGACCCTGTTGGTCTTGGATGTCGGCGTTGGTGTCGAGCTTCCCCTGCCACCAGAGCAGGCCCAGTAGCAATGCCACCCCTGATGCCTGCATTGACTGAGATTCATTGTTATTGTATAGAATTACCTTAAGGTGAGGGAAGATTCTTTTTTTGAAGAGGAGACGTTGCAGTTCTAGGGTTTAGGGTTTAGGTTATGAAAAGTGTTGACCTGTATGAATTTCAGCGGGCTGAAGTAGTCCTTGCGACGCTCCGTCCACGTGCGTTTGAAGAGGATGAGAAACTGACTGCCCCAGGAGGATGTCCACTCTTTCTTTCCTTTGGTAGCTTGTCCGAGGTCATTGGAGATTGGAGGTAGCTTTTGCTGGGATTGTTTCTCCAACGGCTCCATTAAGGATTCGTAATTCCTCTTCAGGTACTGAGTCAACCCACACGTAGAAATTCGGAATGAAAATGTCATTATCGTACACATGCACATATGACTTAGTCCGTGGGTACCACTGAAATCTTACTATTTTGGAAATGCTGAATACTAATGTAATACTAATGTAGTTGGCTCCCAGGTACAACACGAAAATTAAGGTTCTGTGGAAAAAGTTGTGACCTGTCTCAATTTGAGTTCACATAGGTTTGTAGCTATTATGAGATAACGCATTTGCCCTTCACGATAGTTCAATGTGCCTCTTTTTATCTGTATGCACGGGGCAATTTCTCTTATTCACCGGACAGTTCAATATGCCTGATGAGTTGTTCGGTTATTGGAAGTGCCCGTTCATTGGCGTGTGTATGATACTCTAGTAGAGAATCCACTCCTAGAAGAATTCTAGAAATCCTAGCTGCTGTACAATTGGTTGAGTGTATGTTAGAAACTGTCTTGAAACGGCATTACAGTTGACAGGGTTTTAATGCGGCTAGGTTTTCGAGTCTACTTCTATGTGATTTTCGACTAGTGTTCGTTGGAGCAAGTGCATACATAGAACATGGAATGGCGTTGGACAGATCTGCATACGTACCTCGAGAATAATCTCTCGCTGAGACTCAGCCTCCTCAATTTGAAATTGCGAATTTGGCTGGTTTCTTCTTTGCCCGCTGTCGAGATCTTCTGGCACCGTGATGTCACTCGTCACGCCGCTGGCCAGGTCCAGAAGAAACTCAGCCGGGTTCATTGCCAGTTGAGGTGCAATGCTGAGAGAGCCGAAGTACTCCATGGCTTCACTGGCATATCCAGAGTAGAGAGGATGGCCTTCCGAAAGCAGGACGAGCTTGTCGAACATGTGAAACATGCGGCTCGATGGCTGGTGTATTGTTGTCACAATCACCCTGCCAGCCTGCATCAAGGATTGTATCGTTAACCCCTGGGCCTAATGTTTTCTTTTTAGCAATTTTGAGTGAGTCATGTAGGGACTTCCTTTTGGTTTTAATTTTGTTTTTGACTGACATTTGCAATGTTCTTCACTGATACAAAATTAAATCCCAATATGACTAAAAAAATTTCAATCAAGTTGGTCACATTGAAACGATGATTTAAGATCTCCGTCCAGCAGGGCTTGACTATATGCTTCAAATCGATGATCCTCATTTCATGACTTTTATGTTCTGCTTTGCAGATTGACCCAAATCATACCTGGGCATTGTTTTGAAGCACATGAAGTATTTTGAGCGCGGTGGTGGAGTCCAGGCCGGAGGTGGGCTCGTCCAGGAATAGCAGAGAAGGGTCGACAAGAATTTCGTAGCCAATGCTCGTCCGTTTTCTCTCCCCCCCTGAAACTCCTCGTACAAATGGCCCTCCTATGCTTGTGTTTTGACAGCTGATGGTACTTAAACAATCAGTGCCTACATATGAAGTCGATGAAATCCGTGACAACTTTGAGGAAAACTAGAGGAAAGGCAATGAAGTGGAAGCATGTCATTGCTCTTAAAGCTAGTAGCTACCACATTACAAAGCTGAGTCGTTTTTTTCGTTCATGCATGCCTCAGACATCATATGTGGCACATGAAAGATGACGCAGCAATGAAGAAACAAGTGTTCATCTATGCTTTATCCCTTTACGTACTAAAAATTCATGATTTTAAATTGCCGACTTTGATTGATCATATTGTAGAAAGTATAAATCAAATGGAAAATTCTATTATATCATTAGCTTGAGTGAAGAACATTGCATGTATTGATTTAAAAATAATAATAATTAAAATAAATAAAAATCCCCATATAAACTCTTCAAAGTTGCTAAAAAAACGTGAGGCCCAATTTGGGCTTCTTAGTACGTAGAGGGTTATAGCTTGAAAATCCATGAAATGTGGAAAACGAAGAAGTTTCGTGCCACGTGCACAGGTGCCTGTCTCTGCTGTTGTGGGAGCACCCTTACTTAAAGAATTTGAGTTCATTGTTGTTGACTGATTGCAGATTAGGTACTTCACCTCTCAAGGCCAAGTTCTTGTAGCACATCGTCAGCTCGCTGAATTTTCTGCACGCGGCTCATGGAGTTGGGCAACCTCAAGAGAGCGGCAAACACCAAAGACTCCCTTACTGTGAGCGTTGGAAACAGGACATCGTCTTGCGTTACAAACCCCATCCTGGACAGGAAAAACACTCCAGGTCACATGATATACAAAACTCGTGCTTGCTTGTGGGAGAGTTGGCGTCATTATATCAATCATGGACTAGAATAATGCTCAAGAGCTGGGAACCTGAAGACGATTATCAGACACCAGGTAACTACACCTAAATGCATCCGAATTAGCAATTGAGCATTGGTCCTATTATCACATTCCCTAATTTGTGGGAGGATCTTGATGGAAGCTGAAAGAGTATTTTAGATTCCCTTTGAATGCTTTTTTTTTGACACTGTATGAATAAACTATGAATTCAACTTGTTGAAACTAAGTGTCCCCAAAAGTGACCCTAGCCTCTCATTTCTAAAATTGATTGGCCCCTGCGGTTCTTGCCCTAGAAGAGACAGTACATTTTAGGCAAGAACTGCAGGGTCAGTTGGTTTTAGAAATAGGTCAAAAATAAGTGCAATTATCTTAATGCCAAGTCAAGCATTCAATGTAGAACATCTCAATTTTGCTCTTTGGGGTTGAACTAAGGACTTAGAATGAGAGGAATTATTGATTATTATACTCTTTTTATAACTAGCCAATGAGACATGGACATGGTTGCAATGGAACATTGGAACACTAGAGCTAACATTATTTGACCTACCTTCTCTTGAGAGCACTAGTGTAAGGCCGACCATTGTAAGTAACTTGACCAGCCATATTCTTGTGATGAAAATTCAAACGTCCTCCCAAAACATTGAGAAGTGTCGTCTTGCCACTTCCACTTGCACCCATCAAGGCCAACATCTCCCCAGGCTCCACTGAAGCCGTGATGCCCTTGAGGATGCATTTTTCAGGTGGACTGGAATGGCGCACCTTTGCCATGGATTGCACAAGGTGAGTCTTCCACGATTGTGCCATTGGTTTCAACTCCACTTTGTAACTCACATCCTCAAACTGTGCACAAGATTTGGTAGAGTTAGCCTACCTTGCAAATTAGCTTGTTTAACAATCTACTAATATTAGCTTTGTTACAAGTGTCTACCTCAAATAGACACTTCATGACACTCAAAT
This sequence comes from Climacium dendroides, assembly GCA_950106755.1. Classification (NCBI taxonomy): domain Eukaryota; kingdom Viridiplantae; phylum Streptophyta; class Bryopsida; order Hypnales; family Climaciaceae; genus Climacium; species Climacium dendroides. Next base: position 40,164,292 of record OX467084.1, read on the forward strand.
AAACAAGTCATTCATAACATTCTCGAACATTCAACAATGATCCCACTTATAATAGTTGTATTGTAGGTGCTTGCATCTTGAAGTTGAAAGAGATTTAGCATTGTGGGGTCCAAGAATGTTATGGTAATCTTGAGTATAGTCCCTTTTGTAATCATCGTTGATAGAAAAATTCAAAGATCCTATTTTGACAATCTCAAGATGCAACTATTTCTATAACCACAAGTCACAACTCTACTAGACTTTAAAATCTAGTGATCCCATTTCGTAGTTGCACTATAGATGCTTGCATCTTGAAGTAAAAAGAGACTTAGCATGGTGATTAGGTGTATGAATGTTATGGTAATCTTTAGTACAATCCTTTTTGTAATCTTCATTGATTGAAAAATTCAAAGATCCTATTTGACAATCTTAGGATGCACCTATTTCTATAACCACAAATCACAACTCCACTAGACTTAAGAATCCAGTTTAAAGATCCAATCACAACTCTATTAGACTTCTTTGGAGTGATGGATCCCAACATACTACTATTGCTTGAAACTCATGTCTTATTTTCATTGGGTATTAGAATTTTAGACCACTACTTAGGGTATTTTTACAATGAAATGTAAGCAAGTTCGACCAATTTTTGTTGTTGAGCCTCTTGCCTTCAAGACGATCGGAAGGGGTTTTGTAGCTGCTACACCAACGGTGAAGTCCCCTGCCACCGGATTGATTCGGAACTGCTCATTATCAGTTAGGTCCGAGTTGCTAGAATTTGGGTGGTGGTCGTAGCGGTGATGATGGTAGTGTTCGTTCATGTTGTCCTCAATCTCTAGCAAGAAAGCAATCAAATCAATCAATAGTAGAGAGAGCAGTCAATCATAATGAAAATTCTAGGCACAATGCTGCTTGGAATTTCATGAAATGGAGAAAGTACAGTCCGAACTAATCATGCCATTTGGACTGAAATTGGTGCTGCTTGCCTCTACTTACTGGCAATCATGCCCATTGAATGCAGAAGAGGCACGCTACAAAAAAAAATTAGAAAGAGTTTTTGGTGATAGGATTTTCTTCCAGATCCTTGTCTGATTTCGTAGTTTGTAAGTTGTACCAGGATTGAACTGGAGTTGGGGAATCATTCCAGACTCCGGGATATGGAAGCTTGTCCTTGCAGTGGACATGTAACGCAACACCTCCCGATGATCAGCTTCGCCATCAACTTTGATTTGCACTTCATGCTGTAGCCGATGTCCATCGCCTTGACTTCCTTCTTCACCAGTTCCTCGACTCTGCGTGCCATGAAACTTTGGTGATGCATCTGTACTTGGTGCTTTGTAGGTGCGTCGACTCTTACTCTTCATGTAATCCGTCGTGTCTCGCGTCATGATTGTACTAATGTATGTACTATTTGACCACTTGGAATGGACGGGACTCCTGCAAGTGAAGCTAAAAAATAAAGAGAAAAAAGGAGATGAAATGGTACTAGTACGAGTGCTTGTTGTTTTCAGGTTCGTGTATGCTCCAGACAGTTGCAGTTGCAGCACATTGTGGGTGATTTGAAATGCAGAACGAAGTTATAATACCTGATGTGAAGTGATCGATGATCTTTGGTGCAGATGGGTTGGATCAGAAGCTTTTGATTTGGACGAACTAAGCCGGTGAAGCGTTGACTGGTCTGGGTTTTCGACGTTGCAACAATATTGGCATGTTCATACCTACAGCCATTCAAATCTCGGATTGATTTCGAACTGGTTAGAAAGTTGTTGTGCACCTAACTCTTCCCACCCACATTGCATGGCGGCCTGCTTTGTTCAATTCATGGAGATGGGCGAGGGAGTTAGTCTTCTGTGCGGTCTGGAAAGTTTCGCCTAATTTGGTGGATGGTAATGCTCTGATTTTGCTGGCGAACAATAATCTAGTTTTGCCCTCACCAATTTTCTTTTACTACGATATTGCCAATTTTTTTAATTCATGTTCAAAATAGAGAAGATTCTCCATTGACTTTTCAGATTCTCCATTTGTCATTTCTAGGGCTTAGCATAGTTTAGTGGTCAAATTTTGTCTTTGCTTCTTTATGGTGGTTTAGGGAAGCTGGCTGAGAACTCCAGTTTGTAATGTCATGTCCATTGAATCATTAACTTAGCCCAGAATGAAGCTCCTTTGAAATGTGCAGAGTTCTCCACTTTTTGTGAATGGATTAATAAGCATCAACATACTTTATAAATTAACATCTGCCTTGTTAAGCATTACCATGCCTTTCCCCTCAAAAGCGCATAAATTCTAGCTATCGACTTTTGTATTCTAACTGAATTCTAGCTATCAATTTTTATATTTTAGATGAAATTGTACTCCAGTCAAGGCTCCAACCCCTCCAAGTCTACAATTCCCAAAAACATGTGCTAAAGGTTGGAGGGGAGGCATCTCCCTCCACTACAATGGAAACACTTATAGTTCAAAGGTCTAGACTTTCAATGGAGATGCTCTCATAAAGCACCTACACCATTACTAAGGCAATGAAAACAAGTGCGGCATAGACTCTTTAAAATGAAGTCCGGTTACTCTACATTTGAGGGCCCTCTGAATTATTGCAGAAGCGTAAATTATGGAAGACTGAAAATTAAAAAACATATGTGTTCTTTTGTTTCTCCTATAAAGTTGAATAATAGTAGATAGGGGTCGGCCCAATGTAGATGCATGGTTGATAAGCATCCTAGTCAAAGAGAGTGACAACCTGTAAAAGTAGCTACACTAGGCTTTTCTAACATACAATTGTGGAGGGGTTGTAGGAGGTCCTTGATTGGGACTTTACAACCCTTGTTGCACATCATTTCTTATATATCAAGGTGTGGGTACTCTTGCACCAAGTCTAGATCTAAAGACCACTCAAATTCTTTAAGCAATATTTGACCAATGAATAGATTGTAGCTCTAGTTGGATTTACATATAATAAGGCTAAAGTCCAAACCATTATCCATATATATGAGTAGATCATTTATAATCCTACATTGCCAAAATAGAGAAGTTAGAAGGACCTTATTCCAACCCTTTAACTCCTTAAATGTAAAAGAAGTTTAAGTTTTCCAAATTAAAATTCTCTCTAAATTTGGTTTTCTGAATTGAATATTTGGAGTTTTATACGATTTTTTTTTCTTTTAAGTTCAAAATGTTTAGTTTTAATTATGGTAATGTTTTCAAGTTTCAATTTTATTTATTAATCATTTCTAATTGAAAAAATGATTCTAAATAAATAACAATTAGAATCATTTTTTCACCTTTTGAATTGCAGAATATTTGCAAAAGAAAATTTAAAAGATCTATATTATAAAATTATTAGAGAATTAACAAGATTATAGTTTAGGAATCAAAATTATTTGGCCATGAAACCTAATGTATTTAATTTGAATATTATTAGGCAAATTAACTCATATATAGTTTTGACTATTTTTGGCAAGTAAGTTGGTCATTAAGAATGCACTTTAAATTGGATTTCCTTGGACTTAAATTACAAATTCTGAACTTATTTTTTCTTTGAAAATGCTTGGCTTTCTTTTTGAAGAAAAAGGAATTACAATCTAACCACATTCCAAATCTAGGTAGAGAGGATAGCATTGATACAAGTTACCACTTGGGTTTGATCGCATCACCCTCACAAAAATTTACTTTCAACTTTTGTTACTCCAAACTTGAATTCCAAATCTATTGATTGAATTTACTTGTTATAACATTTTTCCTTCCACAAATTCTTTTAAAGATTCAATAATGGCAACTGGATGCACCAATTATGTACCATCAGTATTTATTTAGGCAAATAATTAACCGAAAATTAGGCTACTCAATTACCCAAAACAGCCGATAATTAAGTTAGAGTGTCCCACAAGACATCCAAATCAGGCAAAATCAATCCCCAGTAGAGTCTAGAACTGTCCTAGATTTCTGAGCCAATGGAACTGTACTGTGCTGTACTTGAACTGAAATTAGGGCTCCCTTATTTACATTGGATGGATGATATGCTGTCAACTGCCGGCCAATACTACTTTCATCCAGATCCCATCCCAGGTAACTTCCATGTGAAGGTTACCCCTTTAGGCAAGTGAATGTTGTTTAACCCTTTAGTGCCTTTTAAAGTATTGTTGCTTATATCTTTGTACAAAAATATCATTTATCGCAATTTCATAAAATTGGTGATTCAAGTAGGTTGTCTTTTCAACATTCAAGTATTACATTGGATGAATGAAAAAGTTAGTTGGACTAAACAATGCTTGCAAGCTCTTTGTTCATCGTTCACTTTTTGGACATCGACGCAGTTAGGGATTAAGGGTTAAGTTGGCACGTACCTAAATATTACCATTGTTTTACAAAATTGATTGTGCCAAAAATTCTTGTTTTCTAGAAAAATTGAATATTTTATTTAACTTACTCTTTTTCCTAGGGCAACTCCAAAATTTGGTTGAAGCCTTTAATATGGAAAATTTGTAATAATAATTTTCCACCTTTCATAGCTTCAGAACAATTCCTGGAAATTTATATGAAATTTGATATAAAACATGACCAAATTGTTGCTTTTTCCCTTATCATTTCCGCAAATTGAAAATAATTGGCAATCATAGACAATTCAAAAGTTCCAAAAACAGATTGCAAACCCTTTTGAAAATCAATCTATACATACTCTCACATAAATCATAAATTCTTGAATGTTAAAAATTGTACAAATGGGGTTATAATCTCAAAATTAATTAAATAAATGTTGAAAGGAAGTGATAAGCATATGTATATTCCATAAGGAAAGTAGGGTCTTTTTTGTTCCTCATTCACCCCTTGAGGATTACCAACACACACACACCAAATATCCAACCTCGTATGAATCCACTCTCAAACTCTCAATCTTCAAAGGAATATTTATTTCACACATTATAGAAGAGAACTTTCCTTGTTAATTGAGCTCATTATTCAAATACATTTACAAATATTGACACAAAATTCACTAATGGGAACTTTCACGTAAAATTTTGGGCAAATTTACATGATCTTGAAGACATTGTTGTGTTTTAAAATCTGTCATTCAATTGTGGATGGGTTTCATTGGACTAAGTTTGGCCAAATCAAAACTCCATTGAAGGTTTAGAGTTAGACACACATTAACCCTTTAAAAGGACGGGGAGGTGAACGTAGAAATCATTCCTTTTGACATTGTGTGAATAGTTGGTTTTTAAAAAATGCAAAAGCACTCATTAGAAGTCAAACTAGTATACAAGACCTCTCTTTTTCATGCAAAATTTTGAAGATGAATAGTTGCACTTACATCATACACACAAAGATTCTTTATCGTTCATCAACCAAAAAATGGTTGTAGTATTGTTTATGGGTTAAGTTACTAAATTGAGGCTCGTGAATAGCAACATAGTTTTCCGGTAAAATTATGTAAAAGATAAAGTTTTTTTTTAATTTTAAGATACTATGTATAAGATTGAATTAGAGTATCCTTTCTAACATGTTTTGTATGAAATGGGTTAATGCAAAGTCATGTGTGATTTATTAGTCTTATGTTTGCCAAAATAAAATGTAAGTAAAAGCAATAGTCACAAATAATAGTGTAAATGTGCTACTATTTACAAATTCAAGAATGTCATAATGTAGGTAAAACTAAAATTGAGACATTCATGATTCAATAATAGACAAGAAGTCTTGAGCTATCAAACTACCACATCATGACCTCTTTTCTTCTGCCTCAAACTCCATCACACCTACCAAGCCCTGCATGATACATTTACCAACCTTCTTTAAGGTGGTTGCATGACATTGCATACTATTGTTGGAAGGATTTCTTTCACATCCTTGAGAGGAAAACCCTTAAAGTACAATATATACAACTATACAATAAAATACGTCACAATCTTGAACACCTATCCTTTCGGGCATCTTGCTTGAAAATCTACCCTCTCAAGTATCCCGCTTGAAAATCTATCCTCTTGGGTATCCTAAAAAAGATGATACCCTCTATTACAAAGTACAAAGAGGCCATTATTTTGCAATGTGATGTTGATAGACCATCAATTGATCCCTTGTAGATCACTATAGAGTAATTTAAGTTGCATGAATCCCAGTTTGGAATGGACAATTTAAATAGAGATTGTATGATGTCTTCTTACACCATTTTCATGGAGCATAATAGGTAGTAAAACACATGCTCTATACAAGAAAGAGTCTCCCACATTCTTGAAAATCTATAACTAAATTTCACCCAAGTATTCTGGAAAAGATGATACATTTTTTTAAAATCTAGAGGGGGGAACTCAATCCATCATTATACAATGTTACGTTGATTGACCATCAATTGATTTCATTTGGATCATTGTAAAATAATTTTGGATTCTAAGAATCCAAATTTGGAACCAACAATCTAAATATAGATATAGAGTATATAATATTTTTGTGCACTATTCCTGAACTTGGTAGAAGTGAAGAATCATTGGCCATTTCTTCTAGCAGTATAACAACAATATTATATGAACATTATAATGACCAGTATATCATGTATCATTACCATAGTCAAATTAGAAGTAAAAATAATTTTCTAATTTTTTTATCCATAAAAACTTTCAAATTCAATAACTTTTACATTGTAGGTCTAACTACCATGAAACAAAATCCATGCCCCTTTCTTTGTAGAGAGCTTTCTAAAGGTATCAAGAACAAGGGCACACGGTTCCAGAGATCTCAATGTAACAAACAAAACAAAAAAGCATCTTAGTGTGACCTATGTGGTTGCCACAACCAAAATAAAAATAGAAGTGAATTTCTAATTTTTTAATTCATAATTTTTTGGAAATTCATTATCTTTTTCACCATGAATTAAAATGCCATGGAACAAAGCCCATGCACCCTTCCTCGCCAAGGGCTTTCTGATGGCACCAAGAACGTAAATGGGGGACCATTGGTCCAGGAGATCTCACCATAATAAACAAAACAAAAAGCCTAACTTAAGGTATGGACTAGTGTGCCTTGTGCCATTGCCTCAGCAATGGCCAAAGTAAAAGTAATTCTCTAATTTTCTAACTCATAAAAACTTTGAAATTCAATAACTTTCATATTGTGGGTCCAAATGCCACAAAACAAAGCCCTTGCACCCCTCCTCACCGAGGGTCTTGTAGCAGTACCAAGTACATAACCGAGGGATGCACAATTCGGGAGATCTCACCATATCAAACAAAACAAAACAACCAACCTATCTTAATGGATGAATTTTAAGCTCTTAGTATAAATTAATGTGCTATGTGTTGTTGCCGCAATCATAATAAAAAATAAAAGCAATTTCCTAATTTTTTTAACTTATAAAAACTTGTGGAATTGAAATGGTAGAGGGCTCTTCAATCATCCACCTCCTCAAATGTACACCATAGAAGGTTATAGAAAAGCAAAACATACAAATAGTGTACATTTGATAAGGTAGGCAATTTTAGAGCCTGTACTCTTTTAGAACCTCCTATACAAAATAGTGAAACTATTGCCCTTAACAGTTAGGTTGCCTTACTTACTACTCATGAAAGTTACCTCGTGACTCACCACTTGACTTGTCCAGATGGAGGCACAAACAATTCTCCAAACCTGAGCCACGAATCAGTGCACCAACCTACACATGGTTTCTACATTACTGCATCCTTCTACAATAACTGTACATATTTATATAGTGTAGAATGTCAAGAAATTAATTTGCCCTTAACAGTTAAGATGCCTTGCTACTTAGGAAAGTTACCTCATAACTCACCACTTGTCCTGTCGAGATGGAGGCACAAGCAATTCTCTAAACCCAAGCCACAAACCAATGCACCACCCCATGCAAGGCACACGTGGTTCCTACATTAAAGTAGGTACACCCAAAACCTCCACTTTTTGCTATTGAGCCTATTTTCTATCATTAGACTGGTCAAATTTTCATATGCTCTTGTTGGCAAGTGAAAGGAGGTCCCAACGCACCAAAGAACATGGCATTTGGATACTGTATGCAAAAGTTATGAAGGAACAAAGTTTGGTTCTGAAAGCATTTCTTCCACATACATAGGTACAAGAACTGATTTTGGCGATGTCTCATACAATACAGATGGTGGTTTCAGGTCAGTGGCACATTTGGGTGTACCTACCTTCCCTTACTGCATCCTTTCTATTATACATATTTGTGTCATGTGTGGAATGTCGAGAAATTAGTGTGGGGCACCCTAATTTCACTATAATTTTTGTGTACCTCATTGCTTCGCAAGTGAGACTCCCCCACAATCAATCAATAAATAAATAATTCTGAGGGTTGAAAGTGGTGTCAGCTTTGCACATGGCCTTGACGAAGCTCCAAGGGATGCCCCCCAATCCGCCTGTTTTTTTCCGCACTGAAAATGACATTATTTATTATGTAAGTCCGCCATTGCATCAACTGCGCTGGGTGGGTCGCTGATAAAAACCTTCGGAAACTGAAGGCCTTACAAATGGTACACAATTATCGTCTGGAAAGCACAAGGACACTCAGGCCGGCCGGGACCTCCCACTGAAAAAAAAACAAGAAGAAAAAAAATCTCGTTATTTTCAGCTTTACGGTACGCAGTCGGCTCTTAAAGCAACTCCTTTTCACTTTCTTTTTTTTTCTAAAAAAAATGGGGTTTATAAGATAGAAGCATCAGTTGTCAACCACGCCCAATGCCCAACTTGTGGGGTGCGCTGTTTCCAACCTGAGGATGGAACTCAAGCTATAAATGTGTGTGTTTTGGGTCCTTTTCAAGACTGGGACTAACATGCTTAGAGTAAGCAACCCCTTTCTGACCACACACACCATTTTCAACTTGTAGGCTGTTGTATTTCCATTGCACGTCTGTGTGTAACTGCTCAGGTATGATGGATTATGAGCCGTTGATTTTTGATCGATTTTCTGACCAGCCTACAGTTGGAATATTAGAGACATCTATATAACAAGAATAGGGTTGCAGAGAATCTTGACAAAAAGAATTTCACAGCAACTTAAGTTGTTCTTGGGCCAAAAAATACCAAAAATTTTTAATTCCGTCTGAAGTCTATTTCCGCGCATTGGAAAAAAATTTCCTCCGCCAAGTCCATTCGGGAACTATGCTGAAATCTTTAAGTGGTTGGAATTTCCACCACCTCATATTCCTCACCATCTTGTCGAAATTTGCTTAAGTGATCTGCTACTAGTGCTTCTATCTTACCCCTTTTAACTTTTAAGCTAGTTGATTACAATCAGGGGGAAACAAAACTCCTTTTCTGGAAATTTTTGTAGGAAGAAGAAATGGAATTAGACATCAAACCCAAGTCGTTTCATTGGTTTTGGGGACCTTTGTGGAATTAGGTACAAATTTTTGAAGTTGAACCGCGGTGGTCACTTGTAAGGGATCACCTCCTAAAATATAAATTGTCAATGGTACATTAGAAAAAGCAAAAATGTACTTCTCTGTAGGTGGTTGCTTTTAGAGTACATGCACTACCTTACATTGCCAACTAATGAATCTAAAACCTATTGTAAGTTAGGGTCCACCTTAGATTGGTCAACTTTGAAAGCATATTTGTGTGCTTCTAAATCTCAATTCATTTTTTTCATTTAATAGGTTTTATAACCCTTGAAGGACACAAACCCCGATGACCAAGTTAATTAACCTTTGAAAGGCTTGAAAGCCCTTTGTAGTCATATAGTATACTATGAATTTGGTGGTATTTGATGAGAAAAACATTGATCAATAATTTTTAGTACAAAATAAATTAATAATTGTGATAGTATGTAAATAATAATGTATTGCAATTCATTTTTTAAACCACAATTGAAGAGTTATAAGGCTAAATATAGGTTGTATAGAGGGTCCACCAAGGGCCTTTCAAGGATTAAGATAGTCACCATATTATTCTAATTATTGAGCCAATAGGTGCATTCTTTGTTTGTATAGTGAACAATGAAGTCATCCATCGAACACTTTAGTCCTCAATGTCCTTTAAGGGTGAAATAGACAAATTATCATCTAAAACTTTTTTGAAAAATTTGTTGTGCACAGCATAAAAATAGAAGACTGAAAAATCACAAATCACAAAAGTCAAGCTTTGTAGTAATAAACCCAATAAATCATGATACATCGTGAAAACAATATATTCTTCCAATTATAAACTTTTACTATGAATTTATGGATTTACCATCCAAACATACTTATTAGAAATTGTCAAACCTTTGAAGCAAAACAATTAAGGTGGACATTCCCATTATGTACCCAACATTCAATTTTGCCTCCATGTATTAATGGTATACATACTAGGATACAAATGTATATCATTGATATATAATAGAATTTTTTTTGAATGGATGGTAAATGGCATATTTATCTTGTGTATGAATAATGTAATTTGCTTTTGAAAGGTCTACATCTAAATAACTTGACACTAAGATGATTTGTAGACGATTTATGTACTTTTTCAACAAACCGTACAAATATGTTAGAACCTAAGTTGGCAATTAGTTGGACACCATAATCATTACATTGAGACACGGGGCCCTATTGTATCTTTGAAAAGAGCCCCCTACAATGAACAAAATTGGCTTATGTGGCTCCTCAATCAACCCCAATCCTTTGATTAACTAATAAATCCCTTCTAAGTATCTAACAAAATATAATACCTTTTTAGAATGGGAAAGACCATTTTTTTGTTGTGAATTACTTAAGAAATAAGGTTGTAAGTTAAGTACAACCTGCCAAACCAACAACATGAGATAATTGACACAATATTTTAGAATCATACAAGCATTAGAACTAATCAAGAAAATTGCAATGACCAATCACAAAACCTTAATCCTTAAATGATCAATATGTATTTTTTGGCAACATAGAAATTTTGGGCAAGTACACGTGACTAGAGATTTGCATATTTTAGGTTGAAATTTCAATAGAAGGTAGAGACAAGGAATATCTTTTATATGCACCAAATTTCATGACATTTGGAAATACAAGTCAAAAGTTATGGGCAAATATGTTATTTTTTTCCTTTGCCAAGCAATAAGAGTAGATAAAAAAATCTTTTTTTTTTAAATAAAAATTTGAAATTGATTTTCTAGAGTTATATATACATGGAAAGCTTTGAATCATTCCATTTTGATCAATGAGATGAAAATTATGAGGAGTTTTTGCTCGTAGGCAATTATAGCTTCTCTACTCCAAAATAAACTCTATAGTCTTTTATCTTACTCAATTTTCAATTTTTTTGGGAAAAAATAAAACCATAGGACGTAGATTTTTTATAACAACATTTCAACCATTGGGATTGGCATTTTTCAATTCCATAACAAAATTGTCAAGAATATTAAATTTTGAATCATTCTCTACTTCTTTCTACTTACTATTTTTTTCTTATATGTTGTACAATTCCAAATGATGTGAAATTTTTCAAGCATGTAGCCAACTTGTCTAGAAAAAAATCTAACAAAGCACCATCATTTTGGACATTTTTTCATAAAAAAGTGAGCTTGTGAAGTGTAGCTGTCTTGTTTTTCACAAGGCCCAAAAAATGATTTCTATGAATTTGAATGCTTATATCTTGCAATCCATGCGGTGGAAATTTTCAAAATTTTTACCACATGTTTTCAAGTGAGCATACTACAAGATCCTACAATTACATGTGTAAAAAAGGTTTTCTTTTCAAAAATTTGGTACTTGTACTAGAAATGACAATTTGGGAGCATTTTTAGGGAAAACATAGTGAAAGAACTTTAGAGGTTAACTTTCCTTATCCTGAACTCCTAATTGATCAATCATGTGTTGGGAGAAATGATGAATTTTTTCAAAAGTACACTTCATATAATAAATATTCATTGAATTAGCTTAAGAAAAATCCATATAACATATCAATGGAAATAAAATAAAATGCAATACTAGAATCAATGATATATAGATATTTAGAAGGGAGGAATTTCACTTATCTATTATAAATTTTTTAAATAGTATTATTATCTTTAGTTTGAGTACATGGAAGTCAATGTTTGTAGAGAACCGCCAATTAGTTCATTGTTAGCTAGTGACTTTGGAAAAATAACTTTGGTTGGAGTGTAAAAATAGAGGATCCAAAACCAATCAAAAAATTGGTAGGAATGACAACCAACCTGTGTGCAAAAATAAAAGGTAAATATGTAGTTGTTGCTTTCATGAAATTATCATATTTTTAGTCACTTACTTGCCATTTCAAATCTAGAGGCAGGTATGTTCTTAGACAAGGCAGATATCGCTTTAGGGTTGGTCGTAGTAGAAAAAACTCTATCCATTGTTCATGTTTGCCTTATGTAATAAAATTTGGACTTTAAATTCAAAACCAAACCATGTCTTTGGAAGAAGAGGATTGCAACCTTTGTAGATTTGAAGTTTATGGAAAGTGTTTAGTCAGAATTTAATACTAGAGGAAATGAACTAGGAGATTTTGATAAGGAAAAGATGCAACTGGTGTCTTAGGACCTTTCTCCTAGCCCCTTCTACAAAGTGGAGGCAAATTATGTAAACAATTTCAAAAATTTCCCAAACACTATTAGCTACTATCCTAGTATGTGGAGGTCAAATTTGACATAAATTAAGTCATCTTTGTAAAAATAAAAAAAGTGCCACATGTCATCTTCTAAATAGTGTGAGGTGACGTGGACCTCTAAGAATTTGACATGGAAATTGAATTTTGGCACTTGTAAGTGCTAGTTCTCCTATAATAAAGACTAGTATTTTTTTAAGCATGATTTTTTGCCAATTGGCTATAGCCAAAAGGTGTTGGCTATTTTCTGTAAAAGAAATTTTCATAGCTAGATTATTGCTATAAGGTAGGAGGTTCTAAAGTATCACCTAGTTTTCATATAGATATCACCAACTATCACCCAAGTATCACATGTGGGCGATTTATAGACCTCCTACCTTATTTTAGGTGTAGTAGCCAAACTTTATCTAGATATCACCTAGTTTTCATATAAGGTAAAACATCCCATTGTGGGCAAATGACCCATTGCGGTCACCTAGGAAGTGCCCCTATCGTGGGTTTTTTTCAATATGTGAGATGTGGGCTACAATGCCTGTAACGAAGTGAACAATGACCTCATTAGGAAGGCCTAGAAAGTCAATTCTTACATTAGGTAGTAAACATTGTGACCTCATTAGGAAGGCCTAGAAAGTCAATTCCTACATTAGGTAGTAAACATTGTGATTGCGCCTAAAAAGTCAATTCTTACCTAGAAAGGCAATTCTTACATTAGGTAGTAAACATTGTGATTGCGCCTAGAAGGTCAATTCTTACCTAGAAAGGCAATTCTTACATTAGGTAGTAAACATTGTGATTGCGTTAGATAGTAAGATGAGCATTATGGATTCAAATGTTGTTGTTGGTTATGGCCGGATGTCTACAGACTCTTTTGGGACTCTTTTGGGATGGATTCAAATGTTGTTGTTGGTTAGATAGTAAGATGAGCATTATGGATTCAAATGTTGTTGTTGGTTAGATAGTAAGATGAGCATTATGGATTCAAATGTTGTTGTTGGTTATGGCCGGGTGTCTACAGACTCTTTTGGGACTCTTTTGGGCCAAGATGAGCATTATGGATTCAAATGTTGTTGTTGGTTATGGCTGGGTGTCTATAGACTCTTTTGGGACTCTTTTGGGCCATGATGCACTAAACACTTCAAAAATTCCTAGCAAATTCATACTTTGTCGAAAATGTCGGAAAAACATAATTTCAATTGCACTTTGCTGTTTCTCACACTTGCCTTCATGTGTGGGGAAAAAATTGAAAAAATTTCAGCAACAAGATGATGTCAAACTCCTCATTCTGACCACACATGGGCTCTTTCTCCCAAATGGGAAAAAAAACCCCAAGCAAGCTGGTAAAGACGCACACAAGCTTCTTAACCCCCACCCCTGGTCAGCGCCCAACCAGGGTTGACCCAGTGCCCCTTGAAATTTTCCATCCCAAAGCCCACAGGGAATCGAGACTTTTCCCAGCAGTTTCACAAATAAGACGGACAGCCCTTTCCCAACATGCAAAAAAGATTCCCTCAAAAGATCCCCCTTAAAAGATTCCCTTAAAAGATTCGGCCAGCGTGGCATGGTTTCCCCTCTTTACTGCACATGATGATGCCCACAAGTGGTCGACACCACGACTCAGCCAATCTCATCCTCAAATCCACCTCACAAGCACACTTCAAGTCTACACACAGCCGCCTCAAAGGCAGAGTCACACACCCTGAAATCTACCAGAAAATGAATCAACCCTACGGGAACATGTCACAACATGTCACAATTTAAAAAAAAATCAGCACAGTTTGAAGGATTTGAAGGGAAAAAAATCAAACCCGAAACGGACATATTAGGAGAACGCGCTTTGTGTGGGAGTGAAGTCACACTGAACTGGTCAGACTTCCACCCAAATTTCAGATATCCGAGACATTCTTAGAATCTACGAAAGGGGATCATTCGAGAGGAATCAGTGGTAGAGCGACATCTCGAAAATCAGGGTGAATTTTAAGATCGAACTTCGAAGAGTAGATGTGAAATCTACCCCAGGAGCTATTATTTGGTGCTTGGAATCTACGAAGACAACAAGTGCGAGTCTACTGATAGGTGGAGGTAGATTTGAGAACGTGAATCGGTCCGCGACGAGCGTGGCCGGCTTTTGTCTGTAGTTGGCAGCGCTTCCATCGCTCGCCGTGGCAAGCGCTTAGTGCGGCATCGCAGTCAGAAGATTACGCCGGCCCGCCGAACAATTGGGTCTGGATGGACGATTGGACGGACGACTGTAAGGACGGAACGGAATTGGATGAGTGGAAGGCGGCCCGTCCGTCGCTGGAGCCAAGCGTCGGCTCTGGCAGTAAGTTCGTGCAACTGGGAGTAGCAGCTGCAGCTGCAGCAGCCGCAGCCGGCGAGTAGAAAGAAAGGGCCGGGTCGGAGGGGCCGCAGAAGCTTCTCTTGGGCTTGACGAACCCAGGTCACACTCCACCCAACAAGTGCGCTTGGCCAGCCAGCCAGCCACAGCCAGCCAGCCAGCCAGCCCAGCAGCAGACGCAGCAATTGCGACTCCGAGTGGTGTCGTGTCCGGTCTTAGTCGTCGTCGTCCCCGTCGCTGCCCTTGCCTTACCTTACCCTTGGCCTGCCCTTCCCTTGCCGCACTCTGCCTCGTCGCTTGCGCCGACCACAGCTCAGCCAGTTGGGTCGCAGTGAGTGGGGTGGCCAACTTGGGCTTGCGTTGGAGCTTTCGCCATTCGCCTTCCTTCCGTGGTCTTGCGTGGTCTTCCGTGGCCTTCCTGAGCCTTCGTCTACCCTCACACCGCGTCCCCTGCCTGCCGGCCCTTGCAGTCGCCGTGTCCCTGCTGCCCTGGTTTTAAGCTCTCCTCGGTGCCGGAGTGGACCATTCTTCGGTTTTAGACTTCTCTCTCATCTCGGTGTGTGGTTTCGGTGCGTACGTCTCGGTGGTTGGGTTTTTAGTTGGGCTTGTTATTTAAGCGACGTTCTTCGTTGCTGAGAACACAAGCAGTTCTGTTTCAGATCGGGAGCTTTACAAGCTTTTGTGAGCTTGTGGGCTTTGAGAGTTTTTGTGCGTGGCGAGTTGTTGTCTCTTGTAACAGCGTTTGGTGGAGCCTCTGCGCTCCTCTCGTTACGCTTAGCGTGGTTGTTGGGTTGTTCTTCTTCAAGATGGCCACCGAGCGTGTGACCCAGGAAACAACCTCTCAGACTCCCGAGGGCCCGGTGATGTGCAAGAACGTGTGTGGCTTCTTCGGCAGCCAAGCCACCATGGGCCTTTGCTCCAAGTGTTACCGTGAGACCGTGATGCAGGCGAAGATGACGGCCGTGGCTACTCAAGCGACTTCGGCTGTCGCCATCGCTACTCCTGCCGCCGAGGAGCCGGTACCTCAAACCGCCGAAGGCGCGACGATGTTGATCCCGCCTCCTCAGCCGTCCAGTCATCACTATCAAGAACCCGTTTCTCCCGCCGTCCGCCTTCCAGCCCCTTCTTCTTCGTCTTCTTCCCCTTCCACTCCCCTTCACTCCTCCCCTCAACCTTCCCGCCTTCCTCCGCCCAACCGGTGCGGATCTTGTAGGAAGCGCGTGGGGTTGACGGGATTCAAGTGCCGGTGCGGGAATCTGTACTGTGCGTTGCACCGATACAGCGATAAGCACAGCTGCTCGTTCGATTACAAGGCGGCAGGGCAGGAGGCCATTGCCAAAGCGAATCCTCTTGTGGTGGCGGAGAAAGTGGTGAAGTTCTGAAAGATACACGATGTGTTCGTGGCCGCGGACACCATTAATCATCTTTCTGAAGTAGCTCTTAACTTCCTTCTTTTTTTGAGAGGTTAGATTTACAACGTCAGGGGCACGGCGGATGCGAGGCAGGCGGGGAGTGAAGCAGGGGTGGTGATCTCTGTCCTCCTCGTCCTCTCTGCTGCAGAGGCATGCGAGTTTAGTCCATGTGTACAGATGTAGGTAGGGTAGACAAATCCATATGCAAATCAATTGATAATTCTCTCTTTTATTGAGGATATTCATCACCATCACTTGTTCTCACTGTGGTACTCTCTTGCGTACGTATGTGTTCTTCTCGTTTAGAAATTTTGGATTTGCTGTCTTTGTAAGAGCGTAGCTGTCTTATCCCTTTGGATGCGTGTTTTGAGAGATTGCGGGAATGTATATCTTGTATTCCATGTTTGGCATAGGTTTGTGATGGTAACTGTCGACACGAATCTGGTATTCTGGCGGTTTAATTGCTGGTGTTGCGTCAAGAAATGGTAATAGGGTAGTCAGATGAGGAGAAATGGTGGTGAGTCTGATGGAAATCGTGTCTAGGGGTGAATCATGTCCACTGGAAGCAGTGACCGATTTCCTCGAAGCTGGCTGAAATGGGACATGATTTCCTGACATTGTCTTTGAAGTCCCTCGTGTCTCTGTTATTGAGGATATTCATCGCCATCTCTTGTTTGTGGTGTTCTCTTGTGGTATGTGTTTTCAGCTTTTGGAATGTCAGATTTGTGGTGTTTGTATGTGTGCCAGCTTTATTTCAGCATTAGAAATTTCAATGTGAAATTTTTGTTGAAATGTAATGTACATCTTCTATTTCATGTAGTGTAGATATCTGATGGTGAATGTCGACATAATAACTATAGCTGGCGGTCCCGTTTCTGGCTGCGTCAAGAATAAGGTAGTCGGACACAGAGAAATGGTGGTGTGTAAGTATCCCATGAGCTCACTGATGGAAATCATGTCCAGGGAGGTGAATCATGTCCATTGGAATGAGTGACCAATTCCTGCCAAGCTGACTGGAACAAGAAATGATTTCCAGACATTGTGTTGGAAGCCCTTCTAATCCTTTGTGGGCAGTATCATATTGTTTTATACTTGCAGGTATGTGTCTGCGCACTTGTCATAACTTGTACCCAGATGGGGCTGAACATGAGAACACGGCAAACGGACAAATCATGTCAGTATTGAGGTGATCTTCCGAGATGCCTTCATATCATAGCTTGGCCCTAATTAGAAGTTACTGTTTACCAATTACCGCTCACAAGTACGTGTTTTTAATTGCAAATTTTCAACTCACTCATGGGTGTGAGATCTGCAGAGAATCAACCAAACGATCCAAGGATTGAGTGCTTATCTTAAGCTAGAATTAAACCCAGTTTGAACTTGGAAGGTCAGTCACCCCATCAGCCTTCCGCTGCCATTTTACCAGGGACATGTGGTAACATGATTGTCCACAAGTTTATTGAAAGCTTTGAAAATAGCAACCTGCCTGCCTGTTTTGAAGGCAAAGGTGTCTGCTTTCGTTTCACGCCGCGTGGTTCCTATTGTAGATGAGCTGGTTGTGGCTCCTTTGCAAAATTCTGCTCTCGTAGAGTGAAAAGTGTATTGAAATTCCTTTCTAGATTCTTCGTGACTCTTGTACTGTCGACTGCATGTATTTGCAGAGGCACATCTTGAGGTGATAAGTTACGCGCTGTTGATATGAGAGAAGTGCGGTGACGGAGAGGACTCGATTCGGAAAAGGTCCGCCAGCACTCATCACCAGGACACGCCATCACCTTACGTGCTTGCAATCAGACAATACCCGTAAACTAAAAGTTATTAGAATACTGTTGAAATTGTACGCTGCTGCCTGTTTGCTTCCAAAGGCTCCCAAGGCGGAACTGATGAGTGACGGGCTTCCGTGGGCCGATGGTTGGAAAGAATCTGGTCAGTCAAATTGAGTGGTAAAGTGCGTGGGACTTTTGGGAAACTCTCCTGGATTCCGGAGTGGGAAGGAGAAAAAGGGTGGAAGCGGCGTGGGGGAGCTTCTTTGGGAGTTTTTCCAGCTATTTTCCTCCCATTCCCAATTTCTCAAATGGAACTGGTTTTTCAAGGAACGAGTATGTTTTTTTTCTCTCTGTTTTCTACTTTTATTACAATTTTAACCCCTAAAGTCCCAAGGCCTCTTTTCCATCAAAAACCACTCAAAACTGCCATTTTTATAGCAAAGTGCAAAAAGGGTTTAAAGAAAAGTGTTTTTTTTTTTTTTTTTTGGGTGCATATCTAACTCTAGGATCTTCTACTAGTCTAGTAGAAAAATGTGTGATAGAAATGTAGGATCTTCTACTAGACTAGTAGAAAAATGTGTGGCAGAAATTTTGTAGATTTTGACCGCATGGATTGCAAGATATTTGTGTTTCAAGTAAAGGAAACAAATTTTGTTGCACCTTGTTCAACTACATTTTGGGGCTTTAAACTTACATAACATAGACATGTGTCTAATTTTTTACAAAAATGACTTATTTTATACCAAATCTAACATTTGCGTAGGATAATTAAATGTGCTATAAAATATTGTCTTTTGTAAAACAGTGTCACATTAACTACAATGTAAATGGCCAAGGAGGATTCATTGTCTTATTGCCCCTCATTTTACCCTTGGGGAAAAACACTAAATTTTTTTTATTTGCCACCCATGACAAAATTTTAAAATTCTGAATTCATATTTGGAATAAAAAGCTCCAATTTAACTTGGAGAGGTATAGAAATAAAAAAAATACACAGCACAAAATTGGGGACAATTTTTATATTTACCTCCAATGTAAATCATTCTATTAGTGAGGGACATAATTAGTGTGCCTTGCAAAAGCAGTGGCTGCCACCAGTGACCCTCTCCCCCAAATAGAGGCAGTCAGTGTGCTGCATAAGTAACTGAACTGAAAGGTCTTTTAACTTAGAATAGAAATTTAAAGCATAATATTGGCTGCGCGTAAGTTATACCGTGCTAAGTTATACCGTCCCACCAGTGAGTGAGAATTATTGTGGGGCAGACTGGGAGGCCGGTTCCTGGGGAAATAGTAGGTTACTAACCGGATCTGGAGTGCACTATTTTTGCAGTGGAACTTTTGCAACTTGGAAAAGATACCTCCAAATGTACTGTGCAGTACAGTACTGTACAGTGGGGTCCAATAAACTTAGGAGTTTTTTATTAGTCAGTTTTGAATAGAAAATTCAGCAACTTGAGGAAGTTCTAGAATGAACCAATTTTTGAAACCGCAAATTGTGTTGGAACTGCACCTCAACTTCATAACAGGTGAAAAATGAATAATTTAAAATCATACGACAATTTTGGATTTATTTAATACACTATCTATCATTTTATAAAGAGCCTTTGGAAGATTATAGTAAAAAATGTTCTGGAGTGGGGTGAAGAACAAGCAAGAAATCATACAAGCAATTCAAGTGGTAAAGGATCAAGTTTCTTTAAAGCAATTTGTGAAGGCTCATTCTTAATATGTATCATTAAATACAAGTGTTAGAAGATGTTTCAGGCCAAAAGAAGATTGTGAAGAACAAGCAAGAAATCATACAAGCAATTCAAGTGGTAAAGGATCAAGTTTCTTTAAAGCAATTTGTGAAGGCTCATTCTTAATATGTATCATTAAATACAAGTGTTAGAAGATGTTTCAAGCCAAAAGAAGATTGTGAGTTCCCGTGAGGTCCAAACTTTGCTAAATTAGTAGTCTGACGTGGTTATGACTATGCCACATCAGATAATATTAATTCATTAATCAATAAATTTGTTTTTAAAATTTTAGATTAAAAATTTTATCGTTTTAATATTTTAATGCATTTACAACCTAGGAATGGGCCTAAAACAACCCTACCAAACCCTCAAATCCCTTCTAATGTTGTAATTTTCACAAATGGTGGTAGCACTAATGGTAGATAGTATATACAAAACATCAAATTGGCTTTGTATGATTTTCAATAAAATGTGTATGTTTGTAAATAATGATGAAGAAGTAAATTTTAGTGTGATTCCAATGCAAATTCCCATCATTTTGAGCACAAACATACGAGCCTCCCCAAATTCTTCTAATCTCAACAAGATCCCCAAATTTGTAAGTGTATTGAATCTTAATCTCAACAGGATCTCCAAATTTGTAAGTGTATTGAATCTTATTGTACAATGGGTTACCAAAAACTTAAGACAAACCCATGTGTATCCATACAAACATCTCATTTTGAAAATCAATCTTATGCAATTCTTACATTGTTCCTACACCATTGCATTCTTTCACAATGCCAATCAACTACTTAGGGCTAGCTTCCATGTAGAGTCACGACCAATAAAAAACACCAATCAAAGGTGGAATGGGGACTTCAAAAAAACCAAACCAAACCAAACCAAACATTAAAGAGTAGACAATCACTATTGCTTCTCCAAGTAGTGGATTTAAATCCTGCCCCTCTTATTTAGTACATAAAAATTGTGAAAAAGCAACACAAGAAATTTTAGAAGCTAATGAATGGTAGGGGACATCTCAAGTAGTCATCAACCAAAGGTGGGGTTGATTCCATTGTTGCACATTTTGTAGTTGTTTTTTGTGCATGTTTTTTTTTACAAGTTCGCTACAACCAAAAGACGTTGGCTACTTTTTGTGAAGGAAATTTTATGTTTTATTTTCTATCAAAATACCTGGAATATTGTTATTTTCTTAAAGACCAATCACCAAATTTTACCTAGGTATCACCTAATTTTGATATACATGTCACCACGTATTACTCAAGTATTCACATGTGTATGGAGTAAATAGCTTACTTTTTCTCCAAAATGATAAAAAAACCCATTACTGGTACTTTGTCAAATGAGGAGTTTGAAGATAAAGATGTGTGGATAGGACGGTGAACCCAAATATTTTAGCCTTGAGCTGATGGAGAACTCAAAATCAATGGAGCTTTTTAAGAGCTGATTGCATTTTTTTTGGAGGGGGGGGTAAACTTCTTGAAACCATTTTTGGTCAACTTTCATAGGAAGAAAAAGGGAATTGGCATTGAACGCAAGTCGTTTCATAATTTTTGGACCTTTGTGGAATTAGTTATAAAATTTTGAAGTTGAAATGCAGTGGTCACTAAAAAGGACCACCTCTTGAAATGTATACTATTGGTACATTGAAGAATGTACAAACAGTGTGCATTGTTGAAGGCTATGACTTGGGTTGGATGCCAATTCCACTTCAATTCCACATTGGTGACTACGACAAGAATGTTTCATAGCCTTCACCAATGTACAAACAATGTACATTTCAAGAGGTGGGCGATTTCAAAGCCTTATGCCATTTCAACTTCAAATTTTCATGACTAATTCCATAAAGCTACAAAAAAATATGAAACGACATGGGTTAGATGCCAATTCCACTTGTCTTTCAAGGAAAATTTACTGAAAAATATGTCAAGAAGTTTCACCTCTCCAAAATTCAGTTCTAGCTCTTAGGTGGGTGATTTATAGACATCCTATCTCATTCACTTCTCCAAGATTTTAAAGGAGATGGTTATGGATACAGTGAGGGTCAAGGTAGAAGCACCAGTTGTCAACCATGCCTAGTACCCAACTTGTAGGGTGCACTATTCCAACCTTAGGTTGGAACTCGAGCTTGGAATTGGTGTTTTTTTGTCCTTTTCAATGTTGGGATTGATAAGATCATGACTAATGTCCCCAAGTTGACTAATGTCCCCAAGTAGTGAGCAAGAAAATAGACTCTTCAATGATCGGAATTAGAATACTCTAAACATTAACTATGGGTCAACAATACTTTTTGGCTCCCAAATTTCACAATAACTTCAATTTCGGGAATATAATTATGAAAAATGAAACATCCCTATATTTCCTATCTTCCTACATGGGAAAAGTTTCCACCACCTCCTACTCCTCACCATCTGCTCCAAAATCACTTAAAATGATCTACTTGTAGTGCTTCTACCTTATGGATGGTGTTTCTCCCTTATGGACTCATTCATTCATCAAAAGCTATGGCCTCTTGAAATTCACAGTAACTTCAATTTCAATAATATAATTCTAGATAATCAAGCTATCCCCATATATATTTCCTATCTTCCTACATCTAAAAAGTTTCCACCACCTCCCACTCCTCACCATCTACTCCAAAATCACTTAAAATGATCCAACTATTGGTGCTTCTACCTTACGGGTGGTGTTGCTCATTTACGGACTCATTCATTCATTCATCAAAAGCTATGGCCTCCCAAAATTCACAGTAACTTCAATTTCGATAATATAATTATGAAAAATTAAGCATCCCTATATTTCCTATCTTCCTACATGGGAAAAGTTTTCACCACCTCCTACTCCTCACCATCTGCTCCAAAATCACTTAAAATGATCCACTACTGGTGCTTCTACCTTACAAGTGGTGCTGGTCCCTTACTGACTCATTCATTCATTCATCAAAAGCTATGGCCTCCCGAAATTCACAGTAACTTCAATTTTGGGAATAAAATTCTGAAAAATTAAGCATCCCCATATTTCCCCATCTTCCTACATAAATAGTGCCCCTCCCCAAAAGTTAGAGATAGGCATGACAAGGTCCAGACTCACCAGGCCGCTTTTGTTTTGTGGATGAGTTTTGAAGTTATCATATGGCCGAGTCATGAGCATTTGTAATGCCACATAAGTTAAGTCTCCGAGAATGGACTCATGAAAGAGTCTCAACTGAAGACGACGACAACAAAGTACATGATATGATAACATGCGAGGTACTGGAAAAAAAAAGAAAAAGAAAGATTGGCAGTGGAATCTTTTCTTTCCTGCCATAAAAATTTGCTGTTGACTGGCCTCGGCTTTCCATGGCCGGAAGTGGAGTCTTGAATGTTGGGATATTATGCATACGGCAATGCCCAAGGAGGAGGGGATTGCGTAAAAAAAAATGGGATGATGAGGAGGGCGGAGCCTGACAAGGAGGCCCTATTTTTTGTGCAATCCCCGACGATGAGCGGCAAGTGGGCAATAGATTTATTTTGGATGATTAAACCAAAATTCAGATGAAAAATGCGTAATGCCCAATTATGTGGACAAAACAGTGTAATCGGGCATTACGGGAGTGAAAACCCTAATTCTGTTGCATAATCGTGACAACTTTTCCACGGCACAAATCATGGTAGTGGTTTATGTACTATAAAAGGTGCCTATTACCAAGCACATTTGTTATTGAGGTACTTTGGAGATGGAAGCTATTTGATAATTCACATCTTTTTTTCAACCCTTGAATGTCAGAGCTAGAACACTAGAAATGAAGAGCTTTTCTATTGCCAAAAAGGAAAGCGCCAATAATTTGCAACCAATTTGGTTATTGACGACTTCACCATTGAAACACCGCAGTTCACTCCGAAACTATTGTACATTGCAACATTGCAGTGATCCGATCAAATGAGGCCCTGAATTTTAAGAAAGGCATTTCCCAATCCCCAATGTCTAAAAAAACGTCCACCTTGGCGTTTAGAGGGGAAGGGATTGAGAAGTTTGAGAGAAGCCATTTGCATGTAGAGTGAAGACATTCCAAATGAATACGTACGTATGTTGAAGAAACGATCTTAGAACATCCACCCAAAAAACTTTGACCCCTTGTAGCTAACTTTTGCATGTATAGTATCCAAATGTCATATTTTTTTTGGTGCATTGGAAACTCCTGTCACTTAACAACAAGAAAATATGAAAATTTTGACCATTATATTATTTAATAGTAACCCAAAAAGTGGCGGTTTGGGGGTACCCATGTTCCAGACATGTATGATTTTCTTGCATCTGTGTTTGCATTGAATAAGTAGAAAATCATTCATATCTAGGTGAATGATGTGTTTGCAATTGCAATTGGAATGTATCCTTATTGCAATGATTGGAGTGTTTAGAGCATCCTCAATTAAAAGCCTTGTAATTGGGACTAAATTCGTATAGCCCGGGCTTCTTGACAAGTCCTTGAAGTTGACAAGATTCATCTAGGGTGTCACTTCTCAACCAATAGATGGTATATCAAAACCCTATTTTGGCTTAGAGGGGTTGGTCGGCCATAGTCGCTAATGTTAATTTGCAACATGGTAGTAGCAAGAAAGAATGAAGTAGTTCTTCATTAGGAAAAATCTGAACCCTAGAAAATGACGTTTGGCAATTGACCATGGTGCAAATACAAAGAAAATTAGAAGATAAGAAATTTTAAATTTTAAAAATTAATTATATATATGAAATCACCAACTTAATGTGGTACTAGTAGTGCTTCATTAGATTTTTAATTTTTTAATTTATACTTTTTAATAATTTTTTCCTGTAATTGCATTGGATAGGCTAGGTTTGGTGACCATTAGAGGTTTTCGGGGGGCTGGAAAGGCCATTTTAGGCCTATTCCCTTTGTTGGTCCCCTAATAGTTAAAGAATAGCTCACTATCAATTTTTTTAAAATAAAAAATATATATAAATATTTTTTAAAGTTGAAAAAAATTAATATTTTTTTGAAAAAAAATTCATATATGATGTGGCATTATCTATGCCACGTCAAACTACTGTTGCAGCACAATTTCTAAGTTTTCAAGAGCCCGAGAACTCATAGCCCTTAACAAGCCCTTTTAATATACTAACCTACATACTAAGAATGTTCTTAGTGACGTCAAGTTTCCAAATTGTATTGTAGAGTGCATTTTTTCAATTATTTTGGACACTACAAAAAGAAATCTTCAATATATCTATGTCCATGAATCAAATATGAATATTATAGATTACAGTCCAATAATCTATTTAAATGTATCCTTAAATTTATCCTAAAAAGACTGATGCCATTCCATAATTTTGTGGTAATTCAACAATTCCATCCATCCAAGACAAGATCTAAGAAACAAGGAATTTCTTGTAAATCAATCTATTTTGTTTTAGTGAGAGAAAATTTATTGCTCACTAAAATATAAATGTTGCTACATTGGAGGCTGCCTTTCACTTCCAATGGAATTACTTCATTTGTACACAAATAAATGTCAATTTGCTTAGATGGAAGGTGCACAAATAAATATGTCAATTGATGTACCAAGGTGGTTTGAACTAAAACCAAGTGTGTTCCTCTAACAAACATTGATATCAAGAGACTATCATGGCATAATATTCAACATTAGGATACTCAAATTAAGGCAAGCTTTCATTGAAAAGTTGTAGGGTTGTCCATAACATTGTTAACCAATGCTAAAGGATCATTTTGCTCTCTACAAAAGCGGGAGCCCTCTAGGGTTGCAACTTGTGCAAATCAATGTAGGGTTTATATTGTAGCTAGATGTTGTAGCCAATTAAGAGTTGCTAGTTTGTACTTTATACCCGCTTGCTAGGTTGCAACACTATGTTGACCTTGCATCAACCAAGCAATAGCGTATTGATGAAATACAAATCCATCCCTTTGGTTGGTCAATAGTTTTGTTCAAATTATAACTACATTTCTTCCCAAGCATCCAAAGAGGTATTATGACTTCTTTAGGAAGGAATGGATCAATCCAGTAAACAATGTTATGTCATTATGGTTTAATAAGAATATATAGATGTCAAATTATGTAGATGAAAACAAGACAAAAAAGTGATTGATGAATTATAACATTGCATTTGCATTCACTAAATATATTTAGATATGAATTTTATATTATAAAATATGCTTTGCCAAAAACTTACCTACAAAAATTTGGAATGGTGCATTCAAATAATTATTCAATAATGAGCCAAGGTTATCTTCGGAAATAATTAATTCCAAAGTGCTCTAATGATGAACAAAGTGCATGTCTTTGGTTGACATTCTTTCTTGAGAATTTTTTATTCATTTAAAGTAATTCTCAAAACTCTTAAAGTCAGTTTTTGAAAAACAAATTTTTAAAGGTATGAGCAAACAAAAGCAAAAATTCGAGAATGGATTTTGGACATTGAAAAAAAATGTGTTGTAGTTAATTCTGGATATTTGATATGTGCCAAATCACTACTTAGCCAACCACCAACTTCCCACTCTCCCAATTTAGTTTGAGATTTTAGAACCTACAAAAATTAATTTCTCTAACTTTAGAAAAGTATTTGTAGAATTTTTAGGCATTTAGAGAAGTATAATAGTATAAAAATGGTGATTTTTTTTGAAGTTGCAAAACTAATAAGGTAACAACACCTAATTGTGACATGTTTGTAAAATGTTACATTTAGATAATTGCCTAAAATGTATAACCTCCATATATGAGAGCTTAGACTCAATTTTAGGAACATTGTCTATTTGCAATACTTTGACCTCAACATGACTTGAAAAAGCATCACATTTCTAGCTTAGAATATCCACAACTTTCATGCCCCTAATATAGAACAGAACCATGTCAAAATTACATATTTCACAAAGTTATATAATAGAAACAATTAGAAAGGTCATTTTTATTACTAAACATAATTACTATTATTAGATTGAATAATTTTTAAAATATTTTTCTTCTTGAGAAATGAAGGGAGGCTCCAATACACAAAAGAAAGTAATATTTGGATACCATATGCAAAGTTACAAAAGATCAAAGTTTTTTAGGTAGATGTTCTAAAATCATCTCTTCAACAATGGGTAGATATTGATTTACAAGATGTAGTCAAATTGAAGATATATTGAAGTGGTGCTTTTGTAATTTTAGGTATTCCTAACTAAATACTTTAAGGCCCAAGCCAACCAAAAAATAGTTTCCAAAGTGGAAAAAATAGAATTAACTAATAATTTGAGGAATTGGAAATGAGTCAAAAAATGAAGGTCCCTAAAATTTTTAACAAAAAATGAAATGCAACAATTAGATTTGGGAAGTATAATTGAATGGAACTATTTTAGGCATTCATACACGACTATGTTTGCTAATCTCTATGTAATACATCCATATAAGTACAAAGAACTACAAGAGACATATCCCCTTCTACCTCTTGAAGAACATTGGTAGTGTTCATTTTGGGAAAGTAAACACAAAAAAGGCACAAATGTACAGGCACTTTCTAAAATGAGATTGTTGTGAAGCAATATGGCACGTCACATTATGTATAGCAATGGTCAACAATGTACTTTTTGTAAGTCTTTTTTTCCATCTTCTGTTGTAGACAATAACTTCAACTTCCCTACATAAGTGTCAATCAATCACAAAAGAAACACAATTGAACTTGTATTAACTTTAATCAAACACAATTGAGCTTGTATTAACTTTAATCATAAAATTTTGAGTACACCCAAGTCAAGTATTTCTGATAGTATGCATGTATTTTCACATCTGAAGTATATTTTATTAATGTTGATTACTCTATAAATCATGAAAACAATATTTACCAAATCTAAAAGTTCTTGAAATGAATCTTTTGAGGTTGTTAGTTCTACACATTTTTCATATCCTCCTCTATCCTCGATAGTCCCAACATCAACGAGAGTGATCTTGCTCTGACCAAAACAGCCCTAGCCTTCAAGGGTTACCCTCGCATCTCCAGTATAGCCAAGTTATGAAATTTTTGAAGAAGATTAGTTATAAAACTCCTGATGAAGTGAAAAATCTCCAGAAAACCTTACGCACAGCTGAACAAGCAGTGCACGTTATATTGGGACATAGTACTTGGAGAGGCGTACAAATTCCATAGAATTGCTCTGCCAAGTTCACTATTAGTATCCTGCACGAGACATCATCCTCACATATTTACACATCAGGCAGTTAGGGTCAAGGAAAGCTTAGCATAGATTGCTAAACAACTCATTAGGAAATGTCATAATCTTAACAGAGTTTATCCATCCAAGACACACGATGTGGGTAAGATAAGCAATCAAAGATCGCACGATTTTCCACAACCACACATCAACAGAGCAGAAAAAGTCCAAGGTCTCGTGCATAGTCAGCATTTGGATCAGATAAAGAACACCTCCACAATACCTGCATCATCTGTACAAACAACTCCAAGCCACCTCTTATGTTCCTACAGAGCATCCAGTAGACTTTGAGTGCACACAACGATTGATGCAAAAGTTGCAAAAGTAGGACGATATTAAAAAGCTACTTGAATAAGTTGTGACCATATCACAGATCCGTCAACTCAGCCCGAGAGCTTAACGTAATCAAAACTACTGCAACATCTAATTAAAAATTACTATCTCTGAATGATGATGACCTCCACCTCCAAACTTCCTCTGAAAGTTTACGGTATCCCCGAAAAGATATGTTCCGGTCAACACGCGATTGTAAATTCATATATGTCACTTATGAATGGATACTTCATCCCCGATGAAGTATCCATTCAAAAGCGACGCATATAACTTGGCAACCGTGCTTTCGGACAAGCTGGTTCCGGGTACCCTCTACTTCAAGCAACTCGCGGATCCATGCCTCTCAACAAAATCTCGAAATCAAACCGGAAAATAGCAAGAAATCAGAACTTACATCAGAACTACGAAAGACTCGAGCCCTGGAATGGGAGATCAGTTCGAGCAAAAACAAAACAGGAGAAGAACACTCTGATTGTTGGGGAAGGAGATAGAATATATGCGCGGCGGTTCAGTCTGGTTGACACATCTTAGGGTTTCATCCATGAGATGAATGCATTCATCCTCGGGTCGGGTATAGTAAAGAAAAAGAGAGAAGGAACATGCGCGGCGCGGACCGGAGTTCACATATCTTAGGGTTTCATCCATGTGATGAACAAATTCATCCTATGGTCAGGTGTAACGAAAAAGAAAAGGAAAGATGACGTAAAGAAAATGAATTTAGAAAGACAGAAAGACGGAGTCCTTCACCAGCTTCACCACTGCGTCGGTAGATGCGCAATCGGAGAAGTTTGAATGGCGATGGCTGTGAGCTTCTTGATGTTGTGTTAGAGCTCGATCGAAAGATTGAGTAATATTTTCAGAATTGAAAATGGACGATGCGCAGCAGATTGTGTTGGTGGCGTTGCAACAAGCAGGGATTGTAGTTCCAGACGCAGCCAAAGCAGGGAACGAGCTTCTGAGCTCCAGCTCGCTCGTCAGCATCTGCTCCCAAGCGGTGAATTCCTTGTTTTCCGATCGTCAAAATGGCGGATCCGGCCGCGTTCTACCAACGAGTCTCCCCTCAGGCACAGCGGAGCGGTTTCGAATTTGCACGGATTTAGCTGGCGCCGTGAAACTGCTTGGATACCGAGCCGACCTCAGCTTTCACCAATTTCTGTACCCCTCCCCCAAAGACACGCACAATTTGTTGCGTTTTCTTCTGGACAAGCTGTCCAAGTCGTTGCCATCGACATCTTCCTCACAAGGTTCAAGAATTCGCAAGTCGCGGACGTTTGGAGGTGCGTCGACGCGCATGGTAGTGGACGCATTGACGAAAGCGCACGGGGATTCACACACTGGTGAGGGTGGCTTGAAAGAGCTCTCGCGGTTCCAGAGTTGTATCCTTCGAACTTCCGTCGTGAAAACCGTCGATGGAGTTGCTGTTGTAAGGCCGACGCTTGTGACGCTGCAGGCGAAGCCGCGACAGTCGCTCCTCCCGTCGTTGCTGGAGCTCAATGCAAAGAATGCAATTAGGGCAGGTTCAAAGGGTTTGGACGACGAGAGGGTTAGTGGAGATGGCGATGTAACCCTAACGAGCCATGGCGAGTTTCTGCCGCAGCAATTGTCTGCAGGGGTTTCCAATCAGCTACGGCTCTTCGATGGCAATCAGGTAACCAATCCACTTTTCCTGATCCCACCATTTGAGCAATCTAAAATTAGGTTAACGCATCAGCAAATGGAAGTGAACCATAGTGCAACAGATTTTCAAAGTTGATAACGTCCGAAACCTAATGCACGGAGTTGACGAACCTTCTCACTTTCTAGCTCACCTTCAATTTGAGCATTTTTCCAACGGTTTTCAATTGCATCCGAGATCTTGTAGCATTTGGAACACGGGATGTTGAAACAGAACAGACCGCAAATCTGGGGAATATGAACGTTCTTTGTAACAATTTGCTAATGTTGACACTAGGCTAAGCCTTCAGTGGACATCCTTGGAGCATTAACCTCTCATTGCTTGCTTCAAAGGACTCTTCAACTTGCATTGGCTACTTGAGCTTGGTTCCCAGTTGTGGAGACGATTTGCTTTTGGTTTTGAGTCTTTCTTTTCAGTGCTAAATCTAAGTCATGCATCTTGAAGGGTGCCATTTTTAAAGGTATACTTAGCTAAATTCTCGTGTCGATGGTGTGTCAGGACGCAGAGGTCGAAAAGGATGGAAGCAAGACCGTTGAAGCCTTATTGCAGGAGCAGGTGAGAGAGCTTCAATCCCAGGCGGACAGAATGGAAACCGAAGTACAATCCATTCATGGCCGGATCTCTCTCCTCAAGCAGGATCACGATTCCAGAGACGAGGACATTCAACAAGCGGAAACCGAAATTGCTGCTCTCCGAGAGGCAGTCCGTCTCGCATTGGATCCCTCAACAGATGCCGTTTCTGATTTCCAAGAGCAAGTCTCGCAGGGTGAGCACCACATGGCTTCCTTACAAGCCGAATGGGAATCCGTGAGGCGGCCATTGGAGGAGAAGAAGGCCGAGTTGGAGCAAAACACAGTTGTCACGGAAGGAGACTTGATTTCGAAAACGAAGAAACTCAAGGAGACTCGACACCAATTGCAGAAATTCACGGAGAAGCTGCGTATGCGAGAAGAGCAGGCATGGACACTGGAATCTGAGTTGAAAGAGATTTCCTCCCGAGCCAAACGATCCTCGTACGTGCATCGCATCACGGAGCTTGTGAAGAACAGTCAGAAGCAGGAGACCGACATTGCGAAGATCATCACAGACACGCGGGTGCTGCAACGGGACAGTAATGCCACGAATGACCGGTTACGTCGGACGTACGCGCTTGTTGATGAGCTTGTGTTCCGTGACGCCAAGAAGGACCCTGTGTGTCGCCAGTCGTACCGGCAGTTGACCACCATTCATGAGACTTTTGCTGATATTGTGGACAAAGTGCTGGAGATGGACAAGACGGGGAGGGAGATTGCTGAATTGCAAGCGCAGCTGGAGGAGCTGCAGAAATCCTCGCTTGATGTGCAGAGCGTTCAGGCTGATGTTGACGCTGTTGCTGTTGAAACTCTGGCTCTTGAGAGACGCCTTGCTCGTGTGCAAGCTTCCTCGCATCACAATATCCTTGTGTCAGCCTGAGTCGATCCTTTCCTTTTTAGGGTTCCCATTGCAAGTTCATGGCTAGGAATTGGTGTTGCAGGTGTATGATATTAGTGGGTTTGGGAGGAGTTTAGGAGGCAAAAGGTGCAATGGGAGGACGAATAGTGCTGGGTGGTTTGAAGCTTCTCTTCATTCTCTAGTTAGAGGCATTTTGAGTTCCTGACTAGGAATTGGTGTTGCAGGTGTATGATATTAGTGAGATTAGGAGGCAAGAGGTTTCCAACATTGGAATGGGAGGTTCAGTAATGGTGCTCGCTTTGAAACTGTTTTACCTCTCTAATTAGAGCAGACGAGTCTCCAATCACATAGCAGGGAGATCAGTTTGCAGCATGGAGTTTCATTTTTCAAAGTTGGAATTCATTATCGATCTCCTTGAGGTGGGTGACAACTATCCAACAAAAGTCTTGGTCTTAGCCTTGCTCTAGTTCTACAAGCGTATGAATTGTGGGTTTCAGGATAGTTTAAGAGGCAGAAAGATCAGCTTTGATTGCTTTCAATGCTGGAATCGGAGTGGGGGCAAAAATGGTGACTACTTTGAAACCCCATCTTCTCTTAGTTTTCTTAGAGAGGAAGATGAGTCTCCACAGTTGGAAGCATGATGATGAGTCACCGATCACAAAACATGAAGATGGATTTTCAATATGAAATATTCGTAGGAGGTCCTGGACAACTTCCAATATTGGAAGACTTTGTTGAAGAAAATGAGTGTGCTGCTTGGAATTACTATTCAGCAGTAACCTCCAATGATGGAAATGCTTACTCTGAAACCCACTAAGCTAAACTCTACCCAATTACGGACAGAATGACTAGTAGAATATGATACCGCCATCTGGAAAATGGGGGAATAAATTTCAGTGGTAGAAAAGCAATAGATAAAATGTTACAATCAAAAAAATAATTTTTGGACTTTCATGTGATTTTTTTTTTTAAATTTAGAAGGGTGTTGTCATGAGCATCCCATTTTAGCTTGTAGACATGCTTGTCAACATTTTAAAAAAAAAAGCTACTATAGGGCTTCCAATCCATGTGCTATTTAGTCCATAATGACCTCAATATCAACTACTAATTTCTATTGCCAAAATGAATTGATTTGCATTGATTTGTAGCTAGCTAAGAGAGTATTGATGACAATGTGTAATTAAAGCCTAGATTCCACCCCTTCCAAATACATGTTATCTTCATTTTGTGCAATCATCTCTTTAGAGTAAGCATTTAATTTCTTCATCCCCTAAAGTAAGCAATTAATTTCTTCATGTCTATTTTTGTGGAATGGGGCTTTTCCTAGATGTCTGGAATGGGAGTTTGAATTGGAATGGGGTAGTTTAATTAATTGCTAGAATTGAATTGTTTTATGAAATTTAACCCCTAAATACCCATTCAAGGCCTTTTGGGAGCTTTTTGGAATTTGCTTTAAATTGATTAAAAAGACAACATTTAAAATTTTATCAATTTTTTTAATCATAACTTTACAAATTCAAACTTGGCATGTTAGAGATCACATAGGAAAAGAAAACACAATAATATCACTAATGAATAGAAAGATTATAAAGTAAAACAACTCATTGTGGTCAAAATGAGGAATTTGACCTCATGCCATTTCTAAAAAGTTTCAATTTTTTTCCTAAAATAAGACAAGTGTGAAAAACACTAAAAAAAAAATTAAAACTATTATTAGTTTTTGACAAAGTATAAATTTGCTATGAATTTTTGAAGTGTTCGGTGTATCATGGCCCAAAAGAGTCTTTAGACTACTCCAAACCAACAAATTTTAAATTCATAATGTTCATCTTTAGTTACTCACCTACAACAATCACAATATTTTCTAACATGGAAGGCCTAGAAAGTCAATTTTTCAACGAATTCGCATTGAAAAGCTAGAAGTTCCTAATAAGGCCATTAATATCTCATTGATTGTAGCCCAAATCTCATATATTGAAAAAAATGTAATGGGATCATTTCCTAGGTGTCTACCACAGGGTCATCTAATGCAATGGGTTGTTTTACCTTAATGTTTGATCACGAGGGTGTTAGCATTGTGAAAGTAAATTGAAGTCTTTCAATCCTCTTTTCACATGTCAATTCTAAAAAATTGGTCATAAAAAAAATATGAGGTTTAAGGGCATAACATGCATAATTCCATCCAATTTACGGCTTCTCAAAATCCACTCTACAATTTTTTTAAATGAA
Source organism: Climacium dendroides (assembly GCA_950106755.1). Lineage (NCBI taxonomy): Eukaryota > Viridiplantae > Streptophyta > Bryopsida > Hypnales > Climaciaceae > Climacium > Climacium dendroides. The sequence continues at coordinate 40,197,931 of OX467084.1, forward strand.
ATTCTAATTTGATTTTTTCTCCAAAATCTAGTGTATTTGAGGCTCATTTCCAAGTCTTCAACACTAGAAAAACCAAGATTGGCAATAATGGACACTCTTGAATAGAAAAAAAATCATAATCATTCATTCACAAAATCAGATTTTTGATGCTAAAACTAGACTTCAAAAACATCTTTTCATAAAGTATAAAATACTAAAAATAGTAACTTGGTTATGGTTTATTTAACTTTGAAATATTGTCGACACCATAATTTGGAGAGGTTAAAATTCATTGTAATTGCAGCTTTCCCTCAATAACATTTTTTGATGATTTGCAAGTTTTGCAAGTGAAAGCACATGATCTTGGTTTCTACAGGATGCAGATTCAACTCACAAATTTTCAGTAGTCTTCAGTAATTTAGATCAAAATAGAAGCACAAGGGGCAAATATGATTAGAAACTTAAAGTATCTAAATATCAATACAAACTAAAGCAAGCAAATACCAAACACTAATTGAAAAAACCAAAAATCTCGAATGTACATTAGAGTTTTTTGGGGGGGTCTAGGAGGGTTATTTCAGGCCTGTTCCTTTTACTATTCTCCTAGTAGTTAAAGAACGGCTTGTTGTCAAAATATATAAAATTTTAAAATGAAAAAAAAAGTTGAAAAAAAATATTTTTATACGATGTGGCAATCTCTTAGTCACATCAAACTACTACTACAGTGTCATTCTTAGGTTCTCAAGAGCCCGGAACTCGCAACCCCCGGGAACTCGCAACCCTCCACAAGCCCCGAATCTCCCCTAATGATAGACCACTACAACTCCTAATTACAACAAAAACCTAAAGAAATTTTCTTATATCCTTGATAGACACAATCGCCTCCGAGTTCTATATATCCAAACATTCAATTAAAGTGATTTTAGCTAACATTAACCTTCAAATATTATTACCATCAAATATTCTACTTACATCCTTTTGAGCAAATAAAAAATTGAATACAACTCCAAACCACTAAATAATTTCTCAAATCCACTCTAACGATACAACAAGCTCACAAATCCACCTATATTCCTAATGCATATAGTGTACCATACTACATTCACCGTCAAATCTTTAACATTATACAACTACTATATACACAACTTGCTTTTCTTTCAAGATCTTCAAAACCATAGAGCCTCCCTCTTAACCTCCTAAAGTTCCTTGACCATGTTCTCACCAAAAATGCTCTAAAACGGCCATTTCTAGTACAAGCACCAAATTTTGGAAAAAGATCATTTTTGGACACATGTAACCATAGGATCTTGTATTACTCTAGTTTGAGAATATGTGGAAAAAATTTCAGAATTTTCCACTATACAGATTGTAAGATATTAGCGTTTGAAGTGGCAAAAATTCTTTTGGGGGCCCTACAAAAAACTAGGCAGCTGCACTTTACAAGGTCAAATCATTATGAAAAATGTCCAAAATGGTTGTACTTCTTTGGATTCATTCTTCAAGGCATATTGGCTATATGCTATAAAGTTTTAGATCATTTGGAGTTGTACAACATATAGGGAAAAAATAATAAGTAGAAAGAAGTAGAGAATGATTCAATATACTAAATTCATGAGAATTTTTTTATGGAATTGAAATATGCCAATCCAAATGGTTGCAATGTTGTAATAAACAATGTATACCCTATGATTTTTATTTTTTTCAAAAAAATATTGAAAACTGAGTTAAATAAAGGACTTTAAAGTTTATTTTAGGATAGAGAATCCATAATTGCATGCAAACTAAAATTCCTCATAACTTTCATTTTATTAATCAAAATGGAATGATTTAAGGCTTTCTATGTATACATAAATCTAATGAACCAATTTCAAATTTTATGAAAAAAATGATTTTTTAATCTACCCAAATTGCTTGAGTTGAGAAACAAACTACATATTACACAATAACTTTTTAACCATGTAGTCAAAAGTTATGAAAATTTTTGGGCCTTAAAAATACTCCTTGTCCACATGTTGTGTGAAATTTTTAAAGAAAAAAAATCTCTACTCACATGCATGTGCCCAAAAAATTATTAGAAAAAAATTGAACCCCAAAAGAGGCCACTTTGTAATGCAAAAGCTTGGGTCAACTCACTAATTGGGCCAAGAATTGCATGATGAATTCAAAAATTCATCATCATTATCCAATCCATCTCCACGATCTTATAAATTTAGGTGGGAAAAGCCTTCTCAACTCACTAATTGGGCTATGAATTGCACAATAAATTCAAAAATTATTATCATTATCCAATCCATTTGTATGATCTTATAAATCTCATGATGGTTCCATCATGAAGAACGAAGCACATGCCAAGTGGTGGTCCTAATGAGGATTTGGCCTCCTTTATTATATTCATTCAATTAGTATAAAAATTAGTAAAAAAATTCAAGACCTCTTTGTGGGTTCAATTTTTTTCTAATGTTATGATGCCAAAAATACAAGGCTGGTCCTTTAAGGGTTTTAACCGAGGTATGTAGTATTGGTGTCACTCTTTTAGTTATTTGTAATTGGAAGTACGACCCAATTTGAACAAGGCCCTTAAATTATGCCAATCCTAAAATGGATTGGAGTTAATTCTCTCTCTATCTAAACATTGAAATCTATTTTCAACATTATCCAAATATAACACCCAAACCAAAATAAAGATCATAAATGTTTAAAGAATGCATAGTAAACCATTTGTAAGCTATGGGGAGAAGTCATTGTATGTGATTAGAGCTTGCAACATGGCATTTAAAGGATCCAATTAGAGAAGTGTATTGATCCTCACCCTTACTTGCTCAGTTCCCTAGAAAAAAGGCTATGTATTAGTCTTCTTCTACAACTAAATGTCTTGATGTGTCAAAAGTGAATATGGACCAACTTGATCTTGCAAAATCTACATTTCAAGGACAAAAATTTGTACACGTGTCATTAGAGCATCTACACTTTGCCTTTAGATAAATGACCTCCAATATGGCATTTAAAGGGTCCAATAAGGCAAGTGTATTAATCTTCACCCTTGCTTGCTCAATTCCCTAGAAAAATGACAACGTGTTAGTCCCCTCTTCAACTAAGTGTCTCCATGTGTCTAAAGTGAATATCAACCAATTTGATCCTCTAGAATCTACACTCCAAGGACAAAAATCAAGGCCTTGAATAGATGCCTATCCAAATCCATGATGTTGCCAGGGCCTTGAATCCTCACCCTTGCTCACTTAGTTCCCTAAAAAAATGGCAACGTGCTAGTCTCCCTCTTCAACTAAGTGTCGCCATGTGTCTAAAGTGAATATCGACCAATTTGATCCTCTAGAATCTACACTCCAAGGACAAAAGTTAGGGCCTTGAATAGATGCCTATCCAAGTCCATGATGTGTACCAAGGCCTTGAATCCTCACCCTTGCTCACTCAGTTCCCTAAAAAAATGGCAACGTGCTAGTCTCCCTCTTCAACTAAGTGTCACCACGTGTCTAAAGTGAATATCGACCAATTTGATCCTCTAGAATCTACACTCCAAGGACAAAAGTTAGGGCCTTGAATAGATGCCTATCCAAGTCCATGATGTGTACCAAGGCCTTGAATCCTCACCCTTGCTCACTCAGTTCCCTAAAAAAATGGCAACGTGCTAGTCTCCCTCTTCAACTAAGTGTCACCACGTGTCTAAAGTGAATATCGACTAATTTGATCCTCTAGGATCTATACTCCAAGGACAAAAGTCAGGGCCTTGAATAGATGCCTACCCAAATCCATGATGTTGCGATGGCATAGGTGGGACATGCCTATCCCTCCACCCCCAAAAGAAGTGTTTTTGGACACGCTCAATGTGACAAGGTGCAGATGCTCTTATATAAATCTATCATTTTGATGCTCATTAGATTCTTTTCAACATGATCTTGTGCATGATTTATGGGTGACAAAACTAACAATACTATCTATTATTGGTGCTTCACTCATGAATTTTGGAAGTGATCACCCTTGTCCATATTTAGCCAAAGTACTCTTCTTCCACTTCAAGACAAGGAGTTGTCTTCTTTTTCCTTTGTTTTTTTAAAATTAACAATTTAAAAAAAAACTAACAGTTTTTGAGTAATTGGAATAAGTGACAGAGAACACACACTATTCCTTTTCCAAATTCTGAACAGTTTTTGAGTAATTGGAATAAGTCACGATGACGGGTCGTCACACCGTAATTAATAGTAGCTACCCATGAAATCTGTAACAAGAAAGTTGAAGAAAAGGCGAATTTATTGAAGAAAAGAAGGAAATCACTGATGGATCTGTACAAATTATTGCGAACCAACCGAGATTGGTTTAACACCCTAAGAAATGGACAAAATGCTAACAAGGTAGGGCGGGTGTACAAAGAATCCTATACAACATCATTACAAGGACCCAGCAAGGCCTTCATTCGATACCTCCTTTCTTTCAACTAACAAACTGATTGTGCCTTGACGACAACACCAAATCATGAATGCATTGAATATGCTTGAACGTCAAACCATGCGGTTCCAGAACTACATAAATGACTGCTGGTACAAGACATCACACTACTGCCACTGAGTAACAGCCAGTGTGGCAGTACCATGTCCTAACAACACAATCCCATCAAAGCATTTGCCAGTCATCTTCAGATGGAGGACCTTTGGGAACGGATTCTCCCAGATCCAAGTTGCCGGCGTCTGCTGCTTTCGGGGGAGCGGACTTCTCAGCAACGGTAAACATGGGCGCTCCGTTGGATTGCTGGGCTAACTCAGATGACCGGGCGCATAGGTCATCAAACTCGGCTGTCACAAAATGTCAACGTTTCACACAATTTATAGCAACCAAAGTCATTAAACTGTTCATTAACAACTGGTCTCAAGTCCTAATACGATTATAGGTAAATAATATTAAATACCTAATCCCTGTTACCAACAACTCCTCAACTCTTCCAATACACTAGTTTGGGACTTCAATTAGCACGCCTAGGCCAAGTGTCTATGGTCACCGATCTATGAATGGAAACAGGGATATCTACAGTCACTTATAGTGGTCTAAAAATCTTTCAATTTGAAATTGGATAAGAAATTCATACATAGTGATTAAAAATTGATAGGGATGAATTTTGGCTATTGTAGCGAAAGTGATCTCTCCACAGCTCTTCACTGATCTCTTAATGAAAGCACACTTCTACATACGTCATAATTTATGTGAAAAATAGTATCCTCTTCCTTAACAGACAGCATCATAAGTACACGTAGCAAAAGCCTCAGGCGTCTCAAGACCATGTTGCCTTCGGATAGTATTACGATGAATAAGATGTAGTTTTACCTCGGTCTCGACAGTAGAACCCAATGGCAAGTGATGGATCGATAGAGTCCAGTGGAAGACGCCGCACAGCACTGCGCAACCGAAAAAACAGTCGTTTAAGGGAACAACCCGACATCGGAAAGTACTAATGCAGACGGGTAAGTACTCTCTTCCACAGAGATAGCCCAGACAAGGCAATAAATCTCTACCAAACCCATACATTCTCAACACTAAATAAGTACACCTAGGAACACTCTTCCCACAATTTCCAAACAATTCAACCTAAATCACCATTAGCTGCTCTTCATCACCTATAGATGGTGAACTTTCTATGTACGCTTCGAAGCAGACGCCCTGAACGAATACACATGAGGACTGAAGTAAGCTAGAAATGCATCAGGGGCTACCTGCAATGATAGGAGCTCGTATCCAGCTCCAGATTCTCCGGCGTTACTGGCACAACCTGCAAAGTAAGCACTGGAATTTATCAAGTCTTGATCTTTCACATTGGCGTCCAAATTACCACATAAGTGCTGCTGATTACCGCGATAATGGATAACTTTTCTACTCGGCAAGGACTGGAAGAGGATTCTGCGAAATACCTTTAGACTCTACATAGATCTCTCAAATTTACCTGCTGTGTTTCGTGAGGGTCCAAGTACATCGCCTGATCGTCTTGTACACCAACTAAGTACGTCGAAGCACCCGGCTTACCACCTGCAATCCCAAGACTTTGAGGGAAAGTGAACGTCGCTCTCAATGATGGTAAGTACCTGCATAAACAAATAAAGTTTACCATTTAGAGTTTATTAACTTCCTAAAACCTCTAGTACATAAAAAGCCGAAAGGGACCAGATAAAATAAACAGCTACCACAGGTTTGAAAATGACTCATTCAAGAAAAAAATAAAAACGCAATCAAGCAAGCTAGAAATGGTGTCCTAACAATAGGGGCGACAAACGGAACATACAGACGGATCTGGAAAGTGGAAATTCTACACTACAGGGATCCATCACCATCCAAACACAGCAATGCAACAAACCTGGGGTTCACTTTGTCGAGGCCAAGCACAAGAGGCACAAGCAACAACAGGGGGCTCCAGTCTTCTGTAGGCTCTCCCCACTTCGAGCACAACAACGCTACATCTTCCACGCATAACACTGGTGCACCACCTCTCTCACCCTCGGCTTCTCCAGAAACAACATAAACAGCTAAAGGTAATGCTCGCTTCGAACCAATCTTGTGGCTCTGATTTCTGTCGGCCTTAGCCAGTGCTTCCAGGGTCCTACAAAGAGCGTAAGGACCAAGCCAAGACCCCGCAGACAAGCCAAACGGGGAACCCGCCTCCAGCAAATTGTGTATCGAGAAGGAGCACGACTCAGAGTCACCAAAGCTTTGCAAGATTTGCAGGTACTCTTGCGAAGACGGCTGAGCAACAGAAATTAACGGAGCTTACAACACGGCATAAGAACAACGTAAAGCTTAAATAGGACAACATTTCAACGTCCACCATCAACACCACGGGACCAATTCCACTCAAAGACTTGCAAAAAAAACAGACGATCAAATGCGCAGCACCAGCATGGGAAAATAAATGAGAGACGCCAACCTGTCCAGGATCCCGGCGCCATGACCGACCCAAACAGTGGCAAACAAGGGCCTGCATCACATGCGCAAGTCAGATAGTGCACAAACCAGACAACAAGCAACACACTGTTCATTAAAAAAAGAAACCGATTCAATATAGAAAAAAATTCGGCAGCAAACCACTGGAACAAATACAAGCTCCGGGCATCCAGAAGAGGAACGCAATGCATAGGTCCTACTACAAACAATCACAGCAGTACCTGAGCTAAAAGCATCTGGCCGCTGCGTAACATGCATCCCCACCCTACATCGCTCGTCAATTTCGACTGGCCCACACTTTCAAAACCTGCAGCAGAAAATCAACTAAAATCATTCAACAGGACTAACCAGGCTGGGGCTCATGACCTAATCTCATAAAAAAACAAAGATAGGAGATGGAACTGCTGTTCAAACAAACGTCACGCGCTACAGCGTGAACGAACCCCGCTAGCACCGCGGTCATTGCAGACACGAATTCATAGAAGCCAAAAGCAAAACAAACCTTTCCGGTACGTGATCCAGATTCGGGAACTGAAATCAAGGAGAAACTCTTCAAAAGCTTGAGCCGACACAGCTTCATTGCTGGAATCAGCAGACACCTTGTAGCATAATCCCAAAACCCAAATCTCACTCCCCGACGACGCGTTCGCTGCTGTGTACCATCTGTGCCCCAGCAGACGCTCCTGCAGACGCCGCATAGAGCCGCACCTCACCACTCTCCTTACCACCTCCAGCGCCCCTGCTTGTATTACCAGCTCAATAATGTAATAAAGCAACCACCGAACTCCCCTGGATCACTTCTGCACTATGCACCTAGCAATATCGTGTCTCAAGTTCGATCAATCCACCAAGGGAAGCACCCGTTCACTCCTCGAGTAAACCTCTTGTAACACCTCCTCTCTCAAGAAGCACTCGCTTCCAACGAGAAGTAACGTCTTCGCACAACCTCCTCGCCGAAACTAGAATTTCGATACTTGCTGTGACAAAACAGGCACGAAAGAAAGCAAAACTTCAAACCAATGCTTTTCCCACACACTCTCGTGCATGCTCAGGGAATCATTATATCTTTAAAACCGTAACTCGCCATATCAAGAAAAACGTAGCCAGAAATATCCAGATATTCAAGATCTTTGCCGGTTCAGTCACAGAAAAGCTACAGTTGCTGTACGATAAGCGAAGGACGCAAGCACTCGGTGGGAAGAAACGTCTAATCACCTTGGTATTTTTTTAAATCAGCCAGCAAACAGGATTAATAGCACTAATTGCACGCAAGGCATGGTCCAAGGTCACAGCATTTCACATAGAGCTCGAGAAGACAAGAAGAAACTATAATTCTTCCTACAAAGTAAAGCACTTGATGCAGCCTGAAACGCAGTATCAAGATCACGAAGCGAAACTAGTAACGAAACCCCACAATGAATTGCTCACCCGAGCGTCGTCCTCCGATCCTGTTCTTCGCAGCAAACCTTCCCTCATACCATTGTGAGCTGCATCACTAAAAACGAAAACTCTTCAATTTCACTGTTTTTCCTTACAAGATGCCGCGATCCTCTCCCCACGGCTTGCCCAGCCAAGAACCAATCCACGCTACTCTCACTCCGAACTCACTCAACACCGACCAGAAACCGATCCAAAAACTCCCAATCAAACCTTGAAACGCACAACCACTCAATCACACCCCAAATGTGTAATCCCACCCGAAACCCTAGCAAGCTCAATTCTTCCAATCACATCCGTCCCACGCGAAACCGACACTCCCGCCAGCCAACTGAAACTCAAGGCTCCCTAAAAGAACATTCGGCTGGGACGGAAAACCAGCAAAGCCAAATCACACGAAACAGAGCTCCAGCAAAACCTAAAAAAATCGCCGATTGCGAAAGAGGCGATGAGTTTTAAGACGGAAGTAGAAAGAATCTGCGCTTGTAACGAAGAAGGATTTGTAAGCCCTACCGATGGATAGCGTAATCCGTCGATGGTGTGTGCAAATTCCTTCACTGCGAACGACGCCACGCAAAATTTGACGAACAGTCGAGCTGCACTTCAAACGAGAGAGACGACCCTTTGGGCCTTGCTTGTATGTACTCGGGATCGTATTCGTATTCCATTATTTTGAATACAATACACTAGGGCTTCGCATTGATTTTGACGCAAGGAAGGGATATTGATTTTTTTTACTTTATCTTTAAGGAAAAGTAAAGTTGATGGTATCAATGAATTGGTAAAAACACAAACCTACACTATTTTATTTTTTCTCTTCTCAACAATACTTCAATCGTTGATCAAAGTTTCTTATTTCAATCGAAGTAAAATCTCTTTAACATATATATGATTCGATGGAATTATGAATTTATTCTCCTTTTCATCCTCTAGTTTAATTTTGCTCAACAAGTTAATTCCATAGGACTTCTATATGCTACGTTGATTTCTATAGGTCAATTTCCAATAGAGAAGGAATTTTGTGAAAAATAAGCTTATCAGATAACCTCAATGATTAACTTTGTAGACAATATATAGTCATTATATGCAACCAATTTGACTATTTAGCTTTGAAAACAACATTCTAGTAATTTTTTACTATTTGGTTGTTTTTAAATTGTAGTAGTTATTAAAGATATTAGAGAAGTATAGTCCCAAAAGAGGTTTAGTACAGGCAAACGAGGCACACTGAGATAAACAAGAAGAGAACAAAGCCTTGGAATGTTGCCTTCACTGAAAGCTATTGAATGCTTATAAAGGTTCGAGAAGATAAGGCAAAGTGACGCAAACCTAAGACCAAAGAACAAATGAGTACAGTCTTGAAAGGTAAAGGAATGAAACTAGCACCTGTCATCATTAGTAATTGGGACAGTGTTGAAAGTGTTTTAAGATCCGACATACTTGTATGAAACCGACTCCTGTGAGATTGAGGTCAACGTTCAAGTAGGAACAAATGAGTCTAATTTTGACAGGTAAAAGAATGAAACTAGCACCTATCATCAATAGTGATTGGGACAGTGTTGAAAGCATTTTAGGATCTTACATACTTGTATAAAATTAATTCCTGTGAGATTGAGGTCAACGCTACAGTAGGAACAAATGAGTCCAATTTTGAAAGGTAAAGGAATGAAACTAACACGTATCATTAATAGTGATTGTGACAGTGTTGAAAGTATTTTAGGATCCTTTGTACTTGTTTGAAATCGATTTATGTAAGATCCAGGTCAACACTAAATTGATATATAAAACGCCCATCAATGTATTAGATTTGATGCATTACATATTGAGAATCCACTCTAAGAGTTTACAAAGTATTCTACTAACAATATTCTACTAACAAATTAGGTGTGTACAAATTTTGAGTTTCTATTATATATCATAAAATTCAAATAAAATAGAACAAAACAAAATGTATATAGAGGAAGAGAGATTTGTCAACTACAGAAGTTTATCTTTTGAATTATTGATATTTTGTTTATTACTAATGAATTATTTATAATTTTTGAAGTAGAAAGACACATTTTATAGTTGTGAAAGGATCTTAGTCCAATATCTTACACATGAATAAAGTATTTTTAAAATGAACAAAAAAAAATTTGTCAAGATATTTATGATGAAATACTAAAACAAAATTTTCATCCTAGAGGATAGTCGTACCAAACAAATTGTTACATAACAACTCAATTACCTCCTAAACATGTAATCCCACCCAAAACCCTAGCAAACTCAATATACCTAATCACACCCATTCTACATGGAAGTGAATCTTCTGCTTGCAATCTAAAAGAATGTTCCACTAGAATAGAAAATATGCACTACTATCTATAGTTTAAAGGATACAAGTATGTTTCATTCTAAAATTATTTTTCCAATTTGAAAATTGTCCCTTACAAATCAACTAGATTCATTAAATAAAAGAGAAATCTAAAATGTTTACCATAATTAAAACTAATCAATTTGAACTTAAAGGAAAAAAATTGCAAATATTCAATTGAGAATCAATTTTGAAAGGATTTTAATTTTTAGTTTCAAGTTTATATTTTTAAAATCTTGCTAATGTAGCAATTGATCTTACCATATAGATATTATCCATGAATCACATTTTACAACTTTTGTTCAAAAGTCATTACTAAAAATATTCTTATATTTTGCATTTTATACATGATTTTATAGCATATCTTTACAATATTAAAATTTTGAACTATCCTAATCTTTAAGGGATTAAAAGTTTGGAATAAGATCTTTTTATATTATCTATTGAGTTGGCCATTTAAAAAGCCAAACAATTACTCATATATGGAAAATGGAAAGGGCTTTAGCCTTACTATATATAAATGGCTTACTAGGACTATAACCTATTTATTGGTCAAAAACTTCTTTTAAGAATTTGAGTGGTTTTGATGTAAGTCTCTCTATTACTATCACTCAAAATAATGCAATCACTGGTCTTGCACACTTATTATGCATGCTTGCTATACACTATGTGATAAAATATCTAGAATATACTATGCTACAGATTAGAATTTGGAATCTCGCCTACACACATTTTATTATTGGGCACGACCATCCAAGTCTTCCTTTTAAGTGATGTCCCAATCACCTTTCAATTATAGCCCTATTTTATTTCTTTATAGTTTTTTTTACTATATTTGATTCGATTCAGGGATCTTGTATACTCAAACTCCATTATTTGGAGCATGACCACCTAAGTCTTTTTCAGAAGTTACGTACTGATCATCTTTGGATAGCTCCATTCTGTCTATCTACGATATCTTCATTATATTTGATCTGATTAGAAGATCTGGCCTACATGAACTCTATCATTGAGTATGAACACAGGAATCTTTCTTATATGAGATGTCCCAACCACCTCTCAATAGCTCTATTTTGTTTGTCCATAGTTTCTTTATTCTATGTGATCCTCTGAGTTGTATAATGGGAGATTGTTTAATATAAAGTTTGTGAAATGTCCTATCCTCCAAGTTCTTGAACTAAGAAAATATAAGATTTATTTAAGAAATTTAGTAATTAGACGGTACCTCAAAATATTATGCAAAAATGATTGAAGATAATGAGATAGAGAGTCTGTGAATCTATTGATTATTGAAAAAAACTTATTCTAAAAATGTTGCAAATTAATATAAAATTAATATTTTTGCCTAGTTTGTACCCATTTCTTTCTATATATAGTGGTTTTGAAGTATTGCCATGTTTGAAGAAATGCAATTTTAGAAATTTGATGTACAAACAATGGAACAAAGATACAACTTAAATTGATTGTTTCTATAAAAATCCAATTTGATGATTTGATTCTTAAAATGAAGAATACATATTTCATTTTTGATTATGCTTTATTGGTAGAATTAATCATTTTTAACCCTAATTAATTAATTTTTAACCTTAAAGGATTCATTTTTTAATGCAATATTTACAATTTTTCAAAAAAAATTGTTTGACAAGGTTAAGTTTGCTTGTTGGGACAATCTCACCATTGGGATTATTGTGCTTCAATCCTGTCTTAGAGCTATTAACAATTTAGTTTTTCTTTCAATCTTGAATAAATTTTTAAAGAATGAAAATCAAGTATCTTTTTTTGTGATTTTTTTCTTTGAATTTCCATTCAATTCTTCAACACAAAATTTTTTTAATTCAAAGTCCATAGTGTAAAAAATTTCCACAAATGGCAATCCTTGATATTGCAAGCCAGTGTTTAAAAAAAAATTATTTTCCAACTTTGAATACTAATATATTCCACTTTGTAAGGTCAAACTTCATGAAATTCTTACCACATGATCTCAAACAAATAAAGTAAATGATCCTATGATTAAATTCTAAAAATAGTATTTTTTTGTTTTCTTGAGTGAATGCAACAGAAATGATAGCTTTGAGCATTTTTTTGGTAGAAAAATGGCCTTGATCCTTTCAAGGTCAATGCAAATTGAAAGAATAAAATCATAGATGATTGGAGTGATATTAATTATTAAATAATAACATTATGGACATTTGACTTGTGTTAGTATAATCCACAATGCCAAATCCAAACTTTAAGAAAATGAATATTTATAGAAATAAGTTATTAGGAAAGTCCTTCTCAGGTTCAAAATCTTCTCAATTTTTTTTCTTGACTCTTGTTTACCCCCTAATGATCCAAGGGGGCATAATTTAAAAATGGGTCAAAACTACTAAGAACTTAAGAATTTTTTTCCTCATTTTTTCTTTAAATCAAATAGAATATAACCATAGGAGATCTTGAAGTTCACATTGAAAGTGAGCACCTCAAAAAATTTAAAATTGTTTGACCACACAATTTAGTAAATATTTAAGTTGGAAGTTTTACTTGGGTCAATGGAAAAATAGGGCAACAAACTTTAAAGGAACATATCCTAGTGTTAGTATTTTGAAATGATGTCCTTTTATACTTAGTGATAGACAAAAAAGTTGAGAATGTTCATATAAAATTTCAAAACATTGCAAGCATTTTTCAATTCATGGTGGAGCTTGCAATGCATGATGGGCACTAAAGTGTGAATCACATTGGTTGGCTGACCTTTTAGTCCATGCCTGAACCAAATCCTAAAAATGAATTGTGAACTATACTATACTATACCACTCAACTCTAAAAAATTCCACAAGGTTCAATTTTATTAAGAATTTGATGAAACTATTGCCACTCAATTTCTAACACAATCTATTTTTTGGAAATAATTTTTATTTAAGAAAAACTTAAAATTTGAGGATGAGAAGCTCAAAAAAGAAGGGTAGTGACCAAAAAATTTGGACATCTTTGACTTGGGTCATTAGGGGTTAATCTCTTACGGACAATAAGCTCTCATGGAACTTAATGAAGGCTTAGATAGATTCATACAAAGTCATTTTTGAAAAGAGGGAAATTACCAAATATGCGAGCTTATAATAGCTTTTTGAAAATATAATTTTTTTTATCAATGCTCAAATCAAAAGTTATGGGGCTCAAAAGTTTAGGGGCAACTTGGAAAACATGCTAATAAAGAGGGCAAGTAGTCAAGCAAGTGTGTAAATTTTTTTCATTTAACTTTGAACACTTACATTTTGCAATCTATAAAGTTGAATGGCTTGAAATTTTTTCCACATATTCTCACAATAGTTTAGGAAACTAGTGTGTGGTTGAAAATGAGAAACTAAATTCTTTTTTTCAAGTTTTACTTTATGTACTCAAAATGGCAATTTCAGAACAATTCTAAAACTATTATTTCAAATTCTAGTGTAAATTCATGAGTTTTTTTTGTCTTACTTGATTTAGATAAGGAAAGCTTTGAGCTAAATGATGGGATTTTTATTCTTCTAAATATATGTTCTCCAATAACAAATGAAATCTTGCTCATGTAGTGTGTATTTTTTGGACATCTTTGAAAATTGGCATGGAAATAACTAATATAACTAGGTACCTAATGATTCAAATTTCCAAAGTTGAATAGTGTCTTTTCCACAAAATTGAGTCAAATTATGTTGACCTTGTTGGGTTGGGTCCCAATTTGTTTTTTTCTAACTTCAAATGTTCTAATCTTATAATTTATGAGGTCAAATGGATTGAATTTTTTCAAAATCCTATGGAAGTCTAATACAAATTTGTATAATTGAAAGCTTGAAAACTATTTTTATATTTCAATTATGCTTAATGTACTAGAAAGTGATAATTTTGAATACTTTTTGTGAAAATAGTCAAGGAACTTTAGGAGTTAAGTCTTGAACTTCCATACCTAAGTTTTATCCAAATCTATAAAAAATAGCCATTTTTAGTTCAAATATTTATTTTATTATTATTTTATATATTCTGTATATCCTACCACATTATCTGGTACTAGATAATGTAATATGAAAACATATAATTTGACCTTAAGATAGATTTATGATAATAGCATTTAAAACAAATCAAATGTTTCTTTTGCACTTTACCATACTAGGTCAAAAAGACTTTGAATTTCCTTAATATAAAACTTTTGCATTATAGATTTTAAATCTAATAAAATTATATTGCAATATTGAGTTGAGAGTATCCAAAATTAATTGAAAATAAATGAATTGATTTTTATTCTTTAAAATTTTTGTTAATGTGAGGAAGATACAAAATAGAAGGAAAATTTAAGTTTTTGAATAGCTCATTATGATAGAATAAAATATGTCAATTATAATGGTGCTAGCTTTCTATCTTGCAATCTAAATCTTATGGACTTTTATTTTTTGAAAATTATAAAATTCAAATTCAAAGACAAATTCTAAATGTTGTATTTTCAAGATGATTTAGTGTGCCCTATGCCATTGCCATAGTCAAAACAAAAGTAAAAATAATTTTCTAATTTTTTAGTTCAAAGAAACTTTAAAATTCAATAACTTTCACACCTAAGGTCCAAACGCCACCAAACCTAGGCCATGCACCCGTCCTCTTCAAGGGCTTTCCAACCACACCAAGAATGCAAATTTTTTTCTAATTTTTTAATTTTTAGATCCAAAAAAACTGTATACACTAACTTAGAGCCTCCTTTCACACCGTATGTCTGAATGACACGAAACCAAGCCGGTGCACCCTTCCTTGCCGAGGACTTATTGATGGTACCAAGCACACAATCGGAAGATGCATGGTTTGGGAGATCTCAACTTAACAAACTAAACTAAACAAATAGCCAAATTTAAGGTATGGATTTTTTAATTGCTTGAACAACAAGATTCATTACAAGGGAATTGAACCCATCAAGGGGCTTTGAGTTTTCTTACTAAATTCAATACTACTTGAAGTGAGTATGAGGTTGTCTACATCCTCATTCCAACCACTACCATAGGATCACTAAAAGTTGATAGTGACCACTTAGTGTATAAAATTTGTAGGAGGCATGTGCTTGTCATCCTCCACAACTGTTGTCAAAAAGTTATGGAAATAGATTGGGTAATAGAGATGAAATTGTGGAGATGGATTGGATAATCATGACAAATCTTTGAACCCATCATGCAAATCTTGGCTCAATTAGTGACTTGAGAAGGTTCTTTTCAACCCAAATATTTGCAATATGAAGCAACCTTTTCTTGAGTTCAATTTTTTCCTAGTGCTTCCTTTTTTCACATCCTTAATCCAAATTGAATCGATAAAAGTTTTCTATAAATATATTCTATGAACAATACAAGTTATATCATTCAATCAGTTTAAGAGTTTGAGTTGTGCAGCAAGATTTCCTCATACACTAACTTAGAGCCTCCTTTCACTTTCCAACAAAAAAATATGAAAATGTAACCATTCTAATAATAGTAACTACACAAAATAATGAAATTAGGTTGCCTTAACAATTAGGTTGCTTTACTCAGAAAAGTTACCTCATGACTCACCACTTGTCCAGATGGAGGCACAAACAATTTTCTATACCCGAGCCCTAAATTAATGCACCACCCCATGCAACACACATGGTTCCTACATTATTGCATCCTTCTACAGTGTACATATTTATATAGTGTGGAATGTCGAGAAATTAGTGAGGGGCAACCTAATTTAATTATTTTGTGTAGACATAATGCACTAAAATAATAGTATTCCATGTGCCATTTTCAACTACCCATTATGAATAGTAGAAGTGTCATCTAAAACACACATAGATTTCAGAAATTTTGTATTTATATAGATTTAAGAAATCTAGGACAACTAAAGATTTCAAAAACCAATTTAAATTGTAAAAATAACATTTAGCATAGGTGTAGATTTCAAACATCTAACAATGGTTTAAATTTCAAACCGACCACAAAAAGTGGCGGTTTTGGGGGTACCCACCTTACGTAACCAGGTAATAATGTTTCAAATGTCCAATCAAATAGACAATTCCCTGGAGCTCCTCATCTAAAGGACTCGGCAACAACTCCATCTTCCAGTCTTCCCACAGCACAACGTCTCCAAATATCAAAACTCTGTTGTGTATTTGGAAGCACTATGGTGAATTTCATTAAAATGGCGGTGATTTTTTTTCCATTTTTCATACTTCATGTAACATTCTAATGGAATGCCATGTCATCTTTGACATATTCAGTGCCATTCTACAGGAATACCAGCATTTAAAATCATTAGCAATAATGGTGAATTTTTTTAACCCATAACTGATCAAATAAGCAATTCTAGATATGGCCAAGGTGAATTGACCCCCTCATTGCCCCTCCAGGGCAAACCCTGGAATTTTTTATTTGCAAGGCTTAATTTTTTTTTGAAATTCTGAATTCATATTTGAAATCAGAGGCCCCAAATTACTCTAGGGAGATGCAAGAATTACCAAAAAAATTGGCACAACATAGGGGGCTTTTTTGTCAAACCAAAGTTGACCGGGGCAATGAGGGGGCCAATTCTCCCTGCGCTTCTAGATATGGTCCAAAGTGTTGGAAAGGGAAGTAAATATTTTCAGAGGTGCATTGATAGAAATGATTGAGATTGCAAAAATTTTGGTAGTTTTAATGCTTGAACTGAAATTACTACAAATTTAGGGAGGCAATAAGTGCTACCAACCCATAAACAATCACTAGACGCTTCTAATTCCGATGTTAGGCAAACTACTTTCTTGCTCACTACTTCCTGCTTTCTTGCTCACCACTTTGGGACATGTCCCATGACCTTATTAGTTGGAACAAATTCCAAGGCTTGGTTGGAAATTGAACACCCTACAAGTTGCACATGGGTACCTGATCGGAAATGGATACCTCTACCTTACTATTTCAACATCAGATCGATCTAGTGAAACTAAAGCAACGTACTGAAGCATTAATTCCGACTCTCAGACTGCTCTAGAGCCATGCCTGGATCCTACCAAAGCTGCCGCACTCCCCTCCTCTTCAAATAGATTCGCCCCGTTTCAGAACTACGAGAGTCCAAGATATATGCTCACTTGGAGAAAATCTCTGCTGCTCTGAATGCTGGACATGAGCCCACTAGCATTGAATTCGAACGTACCCTCCTCCGCATGCCAATCCAGACCTCGAGATATTCTCTAGTGTGGATCAACCCTGATTGTTCTTATTTAGCTTGCCTCTGGTTAGCGAGAACGACGATTGCTGGTGCAATACTTCAATTCCATGTCTTCCAAACTACAGGGACGAGTGAAGGCCTAGGTGCGTCGCCACCGAACCTTGAAAGCTTTCTGCAAGTCGTTGGGGCAGTCGTCGCCGGAGCTCGAGAATCGAATCGGTCGAACCATGACAGCAGGATGCTCTGCTGCTGCTGCTTCAATGGCATGGGAGCGTCAGAATGGTTTGGCTGATACCACCTGCAGGAGTTTCCATTCAATTAGCAAGTGCTGTGAAACGGGAAGGAGTCACAAGAAGAAGTCGCGGTTGCAACACATCTTCGATTATCTTGCAATGACTTTGTCATGGTTCCGTATTTTGCCTCCTACTCATGGTCTATTGCAAACCATTGCAAAAATGTTGCAAACCCTGTGCAAAGGTCTTAGCCACGGAACTGATGCATATCTATGCATGTCTAACCTGTTCGAAAACTATTGCAATCTCGAGTGGTTCCAAATACATTGCATAATGTGGTTCTAACCCACTGCAATATTGTTAATAGATTTCTGGTAGTCCTTGCAAAACTGTTGCAAAAACTATTTCAATCTCAGTCTTCAGTACCAGTAAGTTGCGGAGCTGTTCAATCGTGGAATCTGGACGTTTCCTGATGTGCCAGGAAGAAAAACATGTGCATTTAATTAGACTTGGTGAATTGCTGATTTGCTGAATTGATTTGGCTCACCTAATTGACCAAGTTGTGGCAGCACCGTTGCATCCATGCAAAATCGTCCACAAGGGGCTGCAACCACGTTGAGAGGAGGAGGAATCTCACGTCCTTGAGTGACAGAACCTGTCCATCCGTTATGTGCACATGTATATATACAAAGAGACTGAGAGGATTCTGTTTTTGAATTGGGAGAACTTGTAACCCATACATTCTGCATTGATCGTAGTTCCTATTTTGAAATGCATGGTTGAATATCTACTGAATCATGTTAGCAATTGAATCAAGTTGGCTATCATGTTAGACTAATGATCTGGTAATTCTGGTAGTGCAAATTTCATGATCAAATTAAAGCATCTCCAGTGGCAGCATGGATTTGCCCTTCCTTTCTAATAAAGCCAAGCTGTCTAATGAGGCACTCCTTTCTCAACAAGCGACTTCATTAAGTATTCCACTACCTCTCATTCAACAATTCAGTTCGAGGGACATTCTCACTTCTTAGTGGTCACAAGAGATATGACTGCTGGTAATACGAAGATCACATTTAGAGCGCGCTCACAAACTCTTAACTTTAAGCAAATAGAGATCGAAATTTTGAACATATCAGAGCTACATATGCTCACCAAAAACAACCCATCTGCTTGGGTTAATAATGTTCTGATACAGCAAGCACAAAAATCGTGCAAGTTGGTACGGGCTGAATTAGTACATTGAGTGACGGCTTGCAAAGGCCGGAGTTGGGAGTTCTCAAGACCGGAGTCGCGCTTCATCACATCGGCGGCCACGCCCACACTCTCCAACTGCAGCTGCTCCATGAGTGCCGTCACCTTCTCTCCTCGTCGTCTGCCCAGGGCACCGCCTACAGATATTCCAGCCATGAAAACACGCCGCCCTCAAACATGATGTGCGCAGACAGTTGCATTATCAATGACGGTAAACAAATCCTCACACTATATCAGAACGGTTCATTCGCACTTAAGAGTTAGCAACGTAGATCTCTGCAAAAGTTGACTATGATTCCAATCCTAACACACCCATTCGTAACATCTTGTTTGAACAGACTGTTTGCATCACTTTAAACATGATTGCGCAGAAGAGTGATTTGGGGAAGGGAAATCTAGTTACGGAGAGATCTTAGGGTGAAAGAGCTACATCTATTGAACTTATTGCACTACAAATAAATTTCTCTTGCAACTTCAAAGCGAAAGGTTGTAGACCATTAAATGATAGTAGACAACTGATTAGTCCCACGACTTGCTAATTAGTCCAAACAAGTATATGAAGAGATGATTTTATTGTTGGAAACAAAGGTTAGACCAAGAGGCGGGATCAGGTCCCGAATGGTTTAGCATCCTCCCTCATAAATTTCACAAATCACTGTTAGATGAAGTAGAACATTTCGATTTAATTCCCAAGAAATACTTCATTAAATTGAGATCCACTCATCCCTCTCTAAATTTGCACTGCGTTAAGGGTTCCCGGATGCACTTCGACGTGTGAAACTTAATTGTCAAATCAGATCTCTACACAATATGAGAGATTCTGGGTATGTAGAATGAATCTGCAATTCCAGAGTGTACAAATGGAGAGTGTTGAACGTAATACAAGTCAGGGTTTTCTTTACTCTTTTCTCACTGGAGTGACTCCAAGACTTTGATGGCGACACACAGTCCTGGAGAATTTTGCATAAGATTTAGGTACACACGCTACAGTTTCCAGCAATTCACAACAAAGCTTCACAGACGTCTGGCAATAGTAATCAGAATTTTGTCCTTCAAATTCCTACAAGCCTAAAATTTGGTCAAAACCTGGTGAACTTTAGCACCACAAAAGAGAACAATTGAGTGAGAGTGCGACCTGCAAACCTTGCGAGTGCCCAGAATGGGACACACATATCCCTGAGTAGATCACGGAGCCAGGATGACTTACACCAGTCGAGAGATGGTAATCATAGACGTTCTCCATCACCGCATGAAGACGCAGCAGATATCGCAAAAGTGACAAAAACGGTCATATTAACCAATGCCGAATACCAGTGATGGAGGATTGCAAAATCTCGGATCGATTCAAAACCCAGCTGCTGAATGAAAGGACACGGATGTCCTCAACAACCGAGCAACCATTGACTGATCAGATCAGCAAGACAACCCGAGGTGTTACAACAAGGCAGCCCTCAATGGCCATGCGACATTGGCTAGAATAACCGATTCCGCCAGAATGTTTTCCGGACGACCCGTAACGCCAAGCGCACCTGAACATCCATTCGCTACATAGTGCAGATGCTCGACGCTCTGACAACACAAAAGCCACTCGAGCTCTCACAGACATTCCATATGCTGAAACCAGCGGGGACCTCGGAAACTCCGCGGAAGTCTCCGGGTTCACGACTGAAGCAAGCTAGAAATGGTGTCTGGGCGACAAACGGAACAAACAGACGGATCTGGAAAGTGGAAATTCTACACTACAGGGAGCCATCACCATCCAAACACAGCAATGCAACAAACCTAGGGTTCACTTTGTCGAGGCCAAGCACAAGAGGCACAAGCAACAACAGGGGGCTCCAGTCTTCTGTAGGCTCTCCCCACTTGGAGCACAACAACGCTACATCTTCCACGCATAACACTGGTGCACCACCTCTCTCACCCTCGGCTTCTCCAGAAACAACATAAACAGCTAAAGGTAATGCTCGCTTCGAACCAATCTTGTGGCTCTGATTTCGGTCGGCCTTAGCCAGCGCTTCCAGGGTCCTACAAAGAGCGTAAGGACCAAGCCAAGACCCCGACACTCCCGCCAGCCAACTGAAACTCAAGGCTCCCTAAAAAACCATTCTGCTGGGACGGAAAACCAGCAAAACCAAATCACACGAAACAGAGCTCCAGCAAAACCTAAAAAAATCGCCGATTGCGAAAGAGACGATGAGTTTTAAGACGGAAGTAGAAAGAATCTGCGCTTGTAAAGAAGAAGGATTTGTAAACCCTAGCGAGGGATAGCGCAATCCATCGATGGTGTGTGCAAATTCCTTTGCTGCGAACAACGCCACGCGAACAGCGCTCCGCTGCGCTTCACACGAGAGAGCCGACCCTATCCATATAGTACGAATGTGTATATGCTCGGTATCGTATTCGTATTACTTTATTTTGAATACAATACACTACACTAGGGCTTCGTGTTGCTGCGCACATCCATCGACGATGATTGCGTTGCAAGGAAGGGATATCAATTTTTTTTAATTTTTAAAGAAAAAAGTCGTCAGTGCCAACATGCAAACACAATTGTTTCTTTTTTCTTTTTTTTCTTTTTTGGCAAATTCCATTTCCAAGTACTAGTCATAAAATTTGTGCTTAAATTATATGGAGTATCTTCTACATAACATCAATTATCTCCCAAAGGACCAAGGCATATTTCAAGCATAAATTGTGAAAAATTGTTACTTTGGGAAGCCGTGAGAAAAAAAATGATAATGGAAAAAAATTCTTTTTCAAAATTCAACCGTACAAGTTTGTACTAGACTATTATGGGAATGTTTGAAAAAAAATTTAGAGACTTTGATTGTACGGATTGAATGATTATAATATTTGAAGTTAAAAGAAAAAATTTGTTTTTTCGACCTTACCGGACATGGCCAACAACCTCTAACTCCTCCCTAGAATGAGATTTTTTACACTACACATGGTTATTTTTTTGACATTTGCATCTTGTATCATGTAAATTACATACGTATTGAATTTCAAAAGTAAAGGAGGAGTTTTGCAAAAGTTGCCCTAAAGCTATCTAAATTGCCAAAAGAATTTAAGGCAACACATCTTTTGATTTGGGCACCCGATCCAAAAAAAATTAAATTTTCACTTAGGGGGGTATGTATACACCTTGTGTCATAATTTTGTAAATACCTGACCTTGACTTCGTAGGAACCTATTCAGATTTTCAATTGTCCGTTCAATGAACAATTTTCTTTTGGAGGTTAAAAGAGTGAATTATTAAAAGAAATTTTTGGGATTCTAGAATCCTATAGCATGTCACAATTTTTTTGATAAAACAAGATCTAATTTCCCCCCTCCTTCCTTTTAAAAAAATGGGAATATAGTAGTAATTAATGCATATGTGGTTAGTAATACTTAATCCTTGAATGCCCAAAGCCTTTTTTGAGCTTCTAGGAATTTGCCCTAAATTGAATAATAAATCAACATTTTGATAAGTTGTATTAATTTTTTTAAATTTTAACAATACAAATTCAATCTAGACATATTAGAGATCAAATTGGAAAAGAAAGCACAACAATATCACTTGTGAATTGAAAGAGTATAATGATTGATTATGAGGATATTAGAACTACAAGGGTGATTTGAAGTCTTTCAATCCTCTTTTCACATGTCAAATCTAAAAAGTTGGTCATCCAAAACATATGAAGATGAAGGGCCTAACATGCATAACCCCAATTAATTTATAGCTTCTCAAAATCTATTTTATGATTTAAAAAAAATGAATTTCTAATGTGATTTTTTCTTCAAGATCTAGTGTATTTGAGGCTCATATCTATAAGCCCCCAACTCTATGGAAAGTCAAGATTGCAATGGACACCCTTGCACAAAATCTTGAATAGAAAAATCATAGTTAATCATTTTCAAAATCAGATTTTTGATGCTTAAACTAGACTTCAAAAAGATTTTTTAGAAATATAAACTACTAAAAATAACAAATTGGTTGGATTTTGTTTAGCTTCAAATTATTCTCGACACCAAAATTTGATGCCTCGGGTATTTAGGGGTTAAGCCCCCATATGGGGAATGCATATAGCCAACTTGACACATGATATTTTTAATCCTTTGATTTTGGAAAAATACAATATGACTAAATGGCATGTTAGGTTGTTCAGTTGATTTGCTCCGGTTGCATTAATAAGGCCATTGAACAAGCTTCAGTTACAGTGCTTGGGCTACAATGATTTACCCCTAAATGCCCAACGCATTATATTTTGGTGCCGTTAAAACTACGAAGTTAAATAAAACCTTATTAAATTACTATTTTTTAATAATTTAAAAAAAAGATAGTTCATTTTGAAGAGTTTAGTTATGTCATCAAAAATCCAATTTTGAAAATATGATAAATGTTTATGATTTTTTTATTCAAGATTTTATGCAAGGGTTTCCATTGCAAATCTTGATTTTCAAGCTTTGAGGACTCTTGAAAATGAGCCTCAAATACATTACATCACAAAGTTTAGACCCTACGGTTTGGCAACAGTTATCGTGTAGTTATAGTTGTTCCATGGGTTTGCACGTTAATCGCATTGTTATCGCATCATTACAGTGCATTGCTTTGCATCGTTACGATGCAGTTATAAGTAATGCATTATAACGATGCGATAACGATTCAAAGCAATGCACCGTAATGGTGCAATAACAATGCGATTAATGCGCAAACCCATGAAACAACGATATCTGCATGATAACTGTTGCCAAATCATAGGGTTTAAACTTTGTGATGTTAGATCTATAAGAAAAAACCACAATAGAAAATTTGCGTTGGAATGCACTCCAACGCAGAATGTTGCGTTGGAAACTACACTCCAACGCAGAATTTCAACATTCAAAAATAGGATCTCAACAAAATCCATATAACATGGTTTGGCCGTTCCCAATGCAGTTTAAACGCATGGACAATGTAGTTTTCTTCTAGTGATTCAATCATTTTTGCATAACTTATTGAGCACATAACAACTTCCGCATATCACTTTGTTGTTGTCATATCATATGAGTGACCTACAACCCAAACAAATGTACCATATTAAACCCTTACAAACTAATATCTCACATTCCAAAAAATTGTGGTGGAAATAATTGGGTTTGGTTGCTAAATACAAATTAAAATGATTAAATTTTTTGTATTGGAACAAATATCTTCAAATCTTTTCAAAGTAGACATATCAACAATTCAAATTGCAACTTATAGATTGTAAATGAACTCTCAAGTCTTTGATTCATCAAGAACCTTCAGATTTTATTCAAATTAATATTATCTATATTTTTCTCTCTACATAATTTTTTTGAACGCACGTATGTGAATCTTTTACAATTCTTATGGGGGTGGGTCTTGAATGGTGTACAATAATATGTCGAAAATATTCAAGTCATCCAAGCTCAAAAAAGAAGTATAGGCGATTTGGGAAGTGATTATGAAATCCACCTCAATAACTAAGTCTGTGGGATGGTTAGCTTTGGGATTTATTTACTTTCATGTTTGTTCATTTAGATTTTGTCCACTTATTTTTAACATATGGTGTACGGAGTGAAACTCAACACAATATAGACTCAATTTTTGAAATCACTATATTGGGTGTAGCACAAGAGGACAACTATCCCTAATAGCTTATGAAGCCATATACATTATGTACTGTAAGATGAGACTAAAAGATTTTTGTACACGTGGGGTGGTAGGAGGTTAAACAACCTATGTGGGATATGTAAATTAGAATTACTAGGAGCTCAACTGCTTATAATTAAGTGAAAAGTAGGAATTGTGTTCAAATTAGAATTTTAAGCTTCATTTTGGCATAATAAAATAACTTTTTTGAAAAACTTTTGAACTATGAAAATTTAGTAAATCAAACTAATTTTAATCTCCAAAAATATGTTTGAGATTTTGAATCTCCAATCAAAAGCTATTGACAAATTTTAGAGAGGAGATGGAAAGGGACATTTTCATTGATATTTTCAAACATCTTGGCTTTGAATTTTGTTCACAACTTTTTTTGGAGACCCCTAATCACAAAAAGGATTTTTGAGATGAAAGTTAGCTTGATTTTCCACCCTTTTTGCGTTCAATTTTTTTTAAAGTAAGTTATTCTACTATGCCAAAATGAAGTCTTAAATTCTACTTTGAACATAATTCCTACATTTTGACAATGAATGGTCGAACTCTCATTTTCAAATTATTCCATACCTTTTGAGGATTAAATGGAAAACAATGAATTTGATTATAAAAATGACCTTTCCATCCTACATTGCTAATGTTAAAGAAACAATTGTTTCATTTTACCATCAATTTTTTTTTAGATTGTAGTTTGTCAAATGACAAATTAGTAACTAATTCAATGGATCCTTTGGGGGTTTTTTTTGTTTTTTTTTCCCTCAAATGTGACATTTAGGAGTAACCTCCTTGTTAGTCCAAAGAAAGCCAGAGAGCACCTGCCTCCTTGTACATTGGGTCAAATTTATTAGTCTAAGAAAATGTGAGAGAAGTACTCCAATTTGAATCTAGAACAAGAGGCTACCCAAGGGCCTACCCAAGATCTTCTGGATATTGCAATGCAAAATTACTCTAAAGTATAAACTCTTCTATCTATATTGCCTTTCATCTATGAAAAATGGCATTTCTCCTCATGGACACATTCAATTGTAATTTTTTTGGTAGAGTGGCAAGGTACTCCTTCATCTCGAACTTAAGGACAAACGAATTATTAACAAATATCGTATTGATTTAGTGCCTTCATCCCTTTGTACCATAATCACATCGATTATGTGTATTTTTACGCACTAAATCAATGCAAAAACAATGAATATCAATAGCATATAGTTTATGTACTTTAACTATACGATTGTTGTGTCAAAACTGCACAGCAATCATATAGTTGAAATACATAAACTATATGCTATTGATATTTATTGTTTTCGCATTGATTCAGTGCGTAAAACTACATGTAATTGATGCGATTATGGTACAAAGGATGAAGGCATTGAATCAATACAATATTTGTTACTAATCTGTCTGTCCTTAAGTTCGAGATGTTGTTCCCATATCCAAAAAAAATTCAAAAAATAAAATAAATTTTTGTGTTTGTAGTGAACTCCCTTAAATTACTATGTTGCCAAAAAACATAGCTTGGTCTTTTAGGGTAACAATTGAAGTTGTGTGTGTGGTTAGTTTTGAAATTCATTTTAATTGTAAATTGTAATTGCTTTTTGCTTCAAGATTTTCTAGGATTGTAATAGGCTTAGGATACTGCAACATTTATATTTGTTCATTTGGATTTAGTTAATTTGTTTTCAATGTTTGGTGCATGGAGTGAAATTGAACATAACATAGACTCATTTTTTGAGATCACTATGCTTTGAAGTGGTTTTGGGTCTCAAAACATTGCAATATTTTTCTAGTTAAACTACTAAGACCTTGTCTTATAACATTTTTCACTACAATTTGCTAATTTGTTTGAATAAGATTATTACAATCACGTGGTTATATAGAAGACACTAAAACACCTATATTGATTGACAATTTAAGGTACCTTTATTGCAGGGAGCAATTTCTTGTGCACTTCATTATATTTTGTCAAGAGTTCAAAACATTGTTTATTAATGAAGTAGAGTTCCTTTTTGCATCTTTAAAAAGGGGCCCCTTGCAATGAACAATTAGAGAAAATCTGATTTATAAGAAGGTCATTTCTCTTCTGGGCAAATGTGCAAATATAACAAAAAGTGAAAATTTAAAAAATATAAAAATTAGATACTACTTGATTACATTACATGTTATATCAAATTGTAACTTTATTTTTTTAATTTTTAATTTTAAAATTTTATTTCTTATACTTGTATAGCTAAGTGACATGTCTCAACCTTCTAGACAATCCATATATTCTCTAATGAAAATGTCTTATTTACCTCCTCAATCAAACTCTAATCCTTAAATTAATTGATGAGTTCCTCTAAGGTATCTAACAAAGCATATTACACTACAAGAGAAAGGGGTGTTTTAAGTAGTGTCCTAGACATCATGTCTTTTAAGTAACGTCTTTTAAGTAAGTTTTTAAGTAAAATTTTACTAAAAAGACAGTCTTTTTAGTAAAATTTTACTTAAAAACTTACTTAAAAGACGTTACTTAAAAGACATGATGTCTAGGACACTACTTAAAACACCCCTTTCTCCTGTAGTGTTACCTTCCTAGTATTGTTTGGTTATTCTATGCCTAAACTAAATCTATTTGTTTTGTTTTGTTTATTACAATGAGATCTCTAGAACCGAGTATTTCCTAATTGCTTTCTTGGTATTGCCATAAAGCTCTTTGGAGTAGTGAAGATGGCAACCATATATATACATTCAATTCCTTATTCCATTGCCAAATTGGATGGCACAATTGACTTGTGTTTCAAAAATTTGTCTATTCAAGTCTACTGCTCAACATCAAATGAATAGACAAATTTTTGAAACACAATGGTGAAATGGTGAAATGGCGAAAATCAAAACTAATCGCAATGCTGCAGTTGTTCTCACTTAACGTATTCAGTCTTCAAATAAAAAATGAAAATGCCATATGAAGCTCTCTGACCGAATGCCGAATATGATTGTTGTTTGGGAATTTTGCTGGATCTGAAGCTTACAAACCTTTCCGGCAATTGCGTGCACCTGAGAATGTGTGCACCCTGAGCACTGCAACAGACACGGTCCTCGCAGCTTAAAATTTGCAGAACCCGAAATTGTATGTTAGTTGTTGCAAATCGGAATCCGCTGACTCCCAGGGATCGATCCATCTCACGGTACATCGACAGAGACTTACAGTAGATAGCACCCAAAGCCATCGATCGATCTCTCCGCAAGTACATTCACAGAGACTTTGGAAGCATCAGCAATAAAGAATTTCGATTATAAAAGAGATGAAAAAGACTCCTTAGGAAGAACAGAAAACTTTGCGGAAGAAAAATCCGTAATGCCCGATTACGCGGGCAGACTTGTTGCATGATGCTCTGATGACGGAAAATAATTCGCCCTGCAAATGAAGGAAGAAATTTCTGGCGGGGGTTTACGGGCCAACGATACGGGGCACACTAGTACAATGTTATGATCGCATGCCACCATTCAAAATGGACAACACAGAACGCCATTCGCACATGCAGAAGTGAAGCCGCAATTGGCGCTCACCCACATTCGATTCAACCAAAAACGAAGCCAATTTCCCCAAACTCAAGTGTTTCATTAGTAATTCAAGAGACTTCCACAATGAGCCACAATGAGTTTCCCACCTTTCTGGACACCCACCTCAGTGTCACCCTCCACTCCCTCTTTTTTTTGTTGAATTGAACTAAGCCCAGTAAAGTACTTCCAACAATTCACCAACACACTTCTGTCATCAATAATTATGCTAGCTAGTCATGTTGATTCACTCCCAGGCCTTCAATTCTACAACTCACTATCCAATAGAGTCGAACACCACGAGATCGTGCTTGGTGCAGATCTCCGGGAGATTGATTGGGACTTCCTCTGTCCCAAGATTCTCGATTTTCATCTCAGCAACGACAACGACGTCGTCGTCAGTGCTGAAATATGCTTTTAGCCAATGTCGCATAGCATCAAATGTGCTATGAAGTATGCTTTGTAGCAACGCCTCTCCGTGAGAGGCCACAAAACTGATTGCCCCAGCAATCGCCTCTCCGCTCGAGGTCACCAAACGGGTTACTTGGGCAGGCGCCTTTCCCAGCCATCCCAGGATTTCCAGCCAGGTCGCCATATAGGACCGACAGTAAATCGGGACTGTAGCAGCCGCAGGGGCACACCCAGTTCTCACGTTTGATGGAGATATATAATATTCTTACAGTAAGAATATCACAAGTGAAATCAAACTGACGGAGAATCCTCACGGGCTGCGGGCTGCGTAGTCCACCTTGAAGGAGGACTACGCCACGCCACAAGTCTGGATGTGCCCCTGCAGCTAGATCGGTGCCCTTGGCGGCTCACAGCGGAATGAATGATTCTGTTCAAAAACAGCAAAAGCGCGGTGTTTGTGAATCCTCTTTAGCAGAAACCCCGTGATTGCTAAGAAAAATCCATTTTCAAGACTACAAGCACCCAAACACCCGACTGCAGGGTCCAGTAGAAAACTAGTCTCCATGCGAATACTGAAATAAAACTGACAAGCCTTTTACTTCCTCGGCCCGACATTATTAACAGATCCATCCCGCATCCATCCATCTTTAAAGTAGTACTCAGGAGAAATTGTGTACTTCAACACACGCAGCAGTTCAATGATGCCTCTTACTTCAAACCAACGAAAACAAGAAACTCTAATTCGTAGGCAAAAATAAAATACACAACTTATAGGGTTTTAAATTAGACGAAGATTCACATGGCTAAATTGGAGGTGAATACAAGGAAAAAGAGGGGAACGGAAAGACGATCGATAGCAGTACTAGAGGATCACCGACCCTCTCACAACTATCTATCACAGTTACAGTCAGTACACTCTTGGTCACTCATTTTCACGATCGATCAGGCGACAACATTTGATCGACGATGAAAGCAACAGGAGAGCATCGGGGTAGCATTCTCGGCAGATATCCAAAAATTCAATTACATACTCTCCTTTCTCTTTCTTGCAATTAAACGAAAAGTCCAATTGCGTCAGAACAAGAAGAAGCACCAAATAAGTTCAAAAATTGTTGAGGTTAGAGCTAACTCCATGAGGTTTCTAAACCAAAAGTTTGAGCATGAAACTCAGAATAGGAAGAACAATCCCTTCCAAACCCCAAATCATAGTCCTCTTTCCGACCCGACTTCCGGCCACGACTGCAGAGGCCGTGAACCAAAGCTGGAGAGAAAACCACACACGATCTAGCTAGGCGACATGATTGTCATCTGGCAACGGACACAGCTAATTCAAAGATTGAGCCGAACAGTGAAGGCCGGCGGGATGCAAAGTAATACCTGGGGGCAAGAACTGCAACGGCAATGTTGAGCGCTTGCGCTGGCAGAACACTTGAATGGCAGTCTGAGTGGCGTTTAACGCTTCCTTATACCGTCCCAGAGTCGTGGCCAAAAAGAGAAAAAGCTACAGTAGCACGACCCCTAGGGCCCTGTAGGAGTACAAAATCTGATGCTATAGAAGAAATTGCCTGTGCACTCGCCACTGTCTGTACACTCTCTATTGTCTGTACATTCTCCATTGTCTGTACACATCCATGGAACTTGGTATGCACTCGTATAGTACCAAGCATAAGAGACCGTTTCCACCAGGGGCCTGGAGGGGTGCAGGCCTGGACCTCCAGCCTCCAGCTCTGTAAATGTTGAAAACAGAACTGACCTATCGGACCTCAGTTCCGGTGGACAATGGAAACGGGCGCTCGCTGCGCCACGACGCTGAATCGCAGCTGAGCTGTTGATTGTGAAGTCGATCACGAACGCCGCGAGTGTTTTGGGGCCGAAATGTCGCGCTCTCTGACAGCTTTTCTGACAGCTTTTGAGGTCTGTGATTCTGTGAAGGCTTGTGGCGTGTGGCTGGCTTACTGTCCAGATAAAAGCGCTGGCTCCAGGGCCAGTCGGCCAGCTAGCGTGATTGAGTGATTGACTTCGATGGCATGCCGACTGACTGGACTGGACTGGGCTTCGCTCGTCGATCCTCGGTTTCCGCTCTGGCTCTCGACGTGGCCGCCCCATGCAAACTCCGTAATGTATTCAATGTTAATTCGAGTTTTTAATTCATTGAGCCTGAAACTTGCTTTCATATTGCTACACTAATGATGGTATTTAGTGTTATGTTACTAATAGTGTTACTTGAGCTTTTACCCTACCCACTCTAAATGTCAATTAATTGGCATTTAGTGTTGTGTTCACTTTTCTAAGTAGTAACTTTTCTGAGCATGTCATAGGTTTTTTGGGTTCTTACGTTTTTCTTTGCATTTTGATGAAATAGTTAGGTAACACTAAATGCAAACTTGTAAAAAATTTATACCCAATAGTTGACAAATAGTGTCTATGTTGACATTTAGTGTTGGTAACATTAACCGGATTGTTGACATTTAGTGTTGTGCTTCGTAATTAGAGTTGCCAATACTAAATACCATCATTAGTGGGGCTTTTTAACTCTGGTGGAGGTATCAATAACTGAACATTACACTATATTATAAAAACTGTACTTAATGTCACCTACACTAATTGATTTAAAAATGCTATAATTTAATTTTTACTCTTAATGAATAATTATTCTTATGAATTATTAAAATAGAGATTCCTCTTTGAATAATAGTGTTGATATCTACTCTAATATATTCAATAATAATAGTGTTCTAATATGACTTTCCCAAAAAAATGTTCCTTTACATTTGGCTTGCTCCAATATCAATATCTATGCAAATTCAATTTCAAATTCATCACAAACTCTCCCAATTATTATAAGTGCTAAAGATTGAAGAATAACTTTGACCTTTCTGTTTATTAATCTTGGAAGGACACTAAAGATGTAAGGTAGATGAGTGTATTTATGTTTGTTGTCTAATTCCATCATATTATTTTTGAACCCAATTATATCTAGTACTACATCATCTAGTTCCACCAAATTCTTAAAAATGACTATTGTGACTACGTGATTTTGAATAAGACACTAGCAAAATAATTTTACACTTGCGAAAAGGTGGTAATAGGGATGGAGGGAGCATGTTGGAGACATGATCATTTAGTTAGCTCCTTTTAGCTAGGGAATATTGTATGGTATCTTGAACTTCGAAAAGTGCCATTGGATACATGGGAGAGTGTTTATAGATTGTTTATAGGATGTTCCTAATTCCATTTTATGAATGGTTTTGTAGTTTCAAGGTCAACCACTTTAGAAATTCATAAAATTATTATTTTAATTGAAAATTATAATTCTATTTGAATTTGATCCATGAAATAAGCACATACCTCTAAAAGATATGTGCCCCTCTTAAAGTTGAACCCAAGAAATTCAAATTTTTAGTTTTCATGGTGTTATACTTATCTACCTTAATCCCTATAGCATAGAGTCCTTGAGTCTATGGTTATGAAGTCAAACTTTGAAAATATCCACTCTATGAGCAAATTTTTTTTGTTTTAGTTTTATTTATTTGTTTTAGTTTTAAATATGAAATCACATGTTCTATATATTTGTCATCAAAATTTTCAAAAATTTAGGAAAAAATTGCAAATTATCAATAGAATTTAAATAAAAACTCATATTAAATACATAGTATAGTACAAGCTTAAAAAAGTTGAATTTTTTTGAATTAGAAGTAAATCATAATAAGTATAGAACATTGTAGAGTAAACAAATTTTCCATATTACTATTAGTTTAGAATTGTAGTTACAGATGCTCAGTTCTTCACCTTCAACTTTCAATAAAATGTTTATTTTTAATTTTATCAAAATTTCTAAGCAGAGTAGAAACAAAAAATGATTCATTTTAAGGCTTTATTCTTTTCAAATTTTCTCAAAAACAAATGAAATCATTTTGAATGTCAAAATCAAGTTTTAAGGAAAAAAAAGCTCAAAGTTTTGAAATACTATATGTTGGAGTTTAATTCGTTAGTAAGATACCATACAAAGTCATTCTTTTTTTGGTTGATTTTTCTTTCATTAACCCAATTTAGAAATTCTAGAAGTTCATTTTATAGGATTTGGAATATTTTGTGACCTTTAGCATAATTGAAAATATTCTTCAATCTTTAGTAATATTAACAATTTTACTGATACTTAGGGCTTCCTGATGCTTGTGTTTTTACCAATGCTAATGGCTTCAAATTTGCTTTTTTTGAAGATTAAGGTTATTTTCATTAATATTAATACACTATTCAATTATTCCATGTTATAATTTCTTTCTGAAAATTTCATTAGTTGCCATCTACCTTTACAAAACTAGCTAAAATTTGCTCCATTGCTACTTAAAAAAATTTTAGTAGCTAAATGTACATCAAAGAAAATCCTTGAAAAAATTGAATTTTAGCCAAGACTGCAACAAACAATAGAATTTGATAGCCAAATTTGCAACTTCCTTCACATTGGAATTAGCATCTAATTAGTTAGTTTTGTATTATAGTACTCCTAATAATCCTTTACAACTTGCAAAATCCTCCTCTTTTCTATTTTTTTTAATACTACTCACTCTCAAGCTGATGCTTGTTTGTCTTGAAGGTAGCATATTGCACAAAATTCCATAAACGAACTTAGTTCTGAAATCAATGATGATCCCAAAACTAGTCTATGGAAATTTAGTGCAATATGCTACTTTTAAGACAAACATGCATCAACTTTTGGCTACCTTGAGAGTGAGTAGTATTAAAAAAAAAATAGAAAAGAAGAGGATTTTGCAAGTTGTAAAGGATTATTAGTAGTACTATAACACAAAGTTGACTAAATAGATGCTACTTTCAATGTGGAGAAAGTTGCAAATTGGCTATCAAATTGTATTGTTTTTTGGCTAAAACATAATTTTTTCAAGGATTCTCTCCAATGTATACATACATACTACTAAAATCATAAGTCCCTCTATAATATCACAAATGCTACCATTAATACTAGGGGCTTGTGTTTGCTATGCTCCATATTCATTGTATCACATATTAGTAAAAATTTGATATATTTGAATAGAATGCATGATAATGATTTCAATAAATCTTTAAAATAATTATTTTAAATATTTTGTGAAAATATTTTCAACCATGCATACATAGAAATCGTATTTTCACACAATGTGATATTACAGAAATAGAGTAGGAATTTGCAATCACTTCTGTAATATCACTTTTCACTAAAGGTGATATTATAGAAATAATATAGTTGTTGCAATTAAGGTGATATTAAAGAAGATCCATAGGATGATATTATAGAGGTAGCAAATCCATTGCTTCTCTTGGCTTTACACTTCTTTGCACTTTTATGATTTTGTGCTTTTGTGCGCTTTGAATTAAATTGTTCACGAAGCTTTTGAGATTTACAAGTTTTTCTTTTAAATTCTTCTATTTGGGTTGCTATTGTTTGTAACAATTGAGTTAAATTTCTAATGCATTCTAATGTATGTGTATCTTTTACCATATTCATCATTGCATGTATTACATTCATCATTCATTAAATTTCTATTGTTTATTTCAATATATGCTTTTTATTAATAAAATTATATGAAGATTTTAATAATTTTTATCTGAAGATTTATTGAAATTCTTGCTCTGCATTTTATCTAATACATAAAAATTCTAATGAAATTCTAATGGTGAATGCGTAGCATAGCAAGCGCCAACCGCTAGTTTAACTCCCGAAAATTTTAAGTAGCAGTGGAGCAAATTTTAGCCAATTTTGTGAACGCTGGGATCACTGCACGCATCCCCAATTTCATACTCTACATTTGGTAGCAGAGCTCCCTCTTGTGATGGTCAGAGGAACAATTCCTGGTCAATTTCGTCGTTTCCTGGAGTGTGAATTTGGAGGTTCGTGGAGGTTTCTACTTGCATTTGTCGGTTTTTTTTTACTACCGTAATGGACGAAGGTGTTTGTGAAGAGCTGCACGTGGTGGAGGATGCTGAGTTATGCGGGTTTCGAAGCGGAGGCCGTTGGGATTCGGTGTCGAAGGTGATTTACGACTGATCGGATTGTTGTTTTCTATTTTGGGTAAGTGGTGAATTGAAAATTTGAGATCGTAAAGTAGGGTTGAGTTTCTGCGCTGTGAATTCGAGAGGGTGATTAGTGCTGTTTCTGCGCTGTGGATGATTAGTGGCGCTTCTTTGCAAGCTTCGGTCGTCAGGCGCTTTAGATTCGAGGAGCACCATTCGCTAGACTGTCGTGATCATAGAAGATTCAGGGTTCTAAGGTTAAGGGTTTAGGGTAAGGTCACCTTGTGTATGTGAGCGACTCTTTCTGAAAAAATTCCCTAAAATTTGCAGGTATAGAAAAACGACGTGTTTCCAGCCTTTGGGGATCAGAGCGTAAGCGACAATGTTGAAAAACTCGAGGAATTTGAGGACTGTTTGCAACAATGTGGCGAGATTTGTACAAGGAGCTCGTTCCATGAGCAACTTACCTGAGAGCACAGTGTATGGGGGTCCCCAATCGAAGTCACCGTGGAAGCGCGTGACCTTGCGGCACCTTGAGTCCAAGTATCAGTCGAATCAGCCTATCACGATGGTCACTGCTTATGACTATCCCTCAGGTTCGACCACCAGTCCCTACTGTGATGCTTGGTATACTAGGTCCTGGGTGTTGTAACAAATGGTTGCACTCTAAATTACAAATTGAGATTAAGTGCTGAATTCTCAACCTAATAATTTGAGTAATACCTTGTTGGAAAGGTACTGACAATGCAGCTATCATAATTCTCCTTGCGTAAAGTATTGAGATCACGGCAAGCATTGAAGGTGTGTAGCGATAATGATAAAGAGGAATCAACAAGCCGTTGTTTTTGTGATGTTTCTAGATCATTTGTGTGTCAAATCGTGCAATTGATAGCTAGGTGGTAAGCTGTGAACCTTGTGCTTCTAACAAAGGATTACCTGTTTTCAGTATTGCGGTAGCAGCAATCGGTTGACGTTTGTTGGCGAGGGTTTCCAATTTACGTCAGCAAGGCTTTTATGTCCCGCTGTGGCGGTTCATACTTATCCTCTGAAATTTTTGTAACGGAGTGTGCTATTGGCAGGAGTGCATGTGGACCGAGCGGGAATCGACATAATACTTGTGGGGGATTCTGTGGGCATGGTGGTGCATGGACACGACACCACGCTCCCCGTCACCATGGACGACATGTTGTTGCATTGCAAGGCTGTGGCGAGGGGTGCAAATCGGCCACTTTTAATTGGAGATTTACCGTTTGGAAGCTACGAGCAGGGCACTCAGCAGGTGTGTATAAGAAACAAATCCACTCTGTTGTCAAGTTCTGTAATCACATCACCAGAGGTCCAGTTCTACCGAGTATCTCTTCAGTGTTGCTTCGATCGATTCATGGGTTAATACTAAAATTACATTTTTATTAGTATCCTTTCAGAGTGTTTAAATATCAAAATCTGGAAAAGCATTATAGAGACATTAAACAATCATTGAAATAACTCTAAAAATAAATAGTTTCAGTTCAGTATGAATGTACGAAGTAATGGAAGCAATACTGAAACAATTGGGGAGGGAGTTTTGTGATGGAGAATGTTGGGGTTATAATTGTTTTCAGCATTCAGTGGTGCGGTGGCACTCAGCCGGTGCTTACAGGAAACGAATCCAATGTTACAACCAATCTGTTGTCCAGTTTTCTACTGATTGATTCATGGGTTAATACTCAAATGACGTAGTTTTAGTGGTAATAGCATCCTTATGTTGAAGATCAAAATTTTGAAAATGCATTAAACATTGAATCATTGGAAGGACACTAAACTAGTTTCAGTGTAGTATGAGGCGACACTGAAACAATTGGAAGTTTTGTGATCGAGAATGTTGGAGTTCTATGTGTTGTTAGCATTCGGTGGTGTGGTGACAATGACCGAAAGAGCAAGGTTGGGTAAGGTAGGCGGTGGCCAGTGCAACGCGGCTGCTGAAGGAGGGCGGCATGGACGCCGTGAAGATGGAGGGAGGGGGAGGCTCTCGCGTGCAAGCAGCCAAGGCCATTGCTGAAGCTGGCATCGCCGTCATGGGTCATGTAGGCCTCACGCCGCAGGCTATCAGTGTGCTGGGCGGCTTCCGTCCCCAAGGCCGCAACGTGGACAGTGCGCTTCTGGTACCCACCAATTTCGGCCTTCCAACTCTTACGGATTGAGATTTCAAAGCTTTAAAATGACTACTTTGGTTGATCATATTGTGAAATATCAATAATTGAAACGGGGCCATATTTTAAGCTACCTGAATCAGTGAAGGACATTGCATGTGCTGGTTGAAAAGTAAACCGAATTAGACAATAGTGTCCCTATGCCGTACCGAAAATGGCTATAAAATCATGAACCTCAATCTAGGTCTCTGGATTCAATAGGTTAATTCACTTTGTATTTGGAATCACACTCGAATTCTCACTCTCAGGGGTGTCAGAGTGCATGAATTCCAATCCGTGATTCTCTTCCTTTTTCCTTTCTGAATCCTACGTGATTCTGAACTTCAAAATCTCTACGAGAATGTGTGCGTCTCAATTGCAATTTGGGAGTAGACCCTAGAGTCTTACATTAAACTTGATTCCCGTCCCTCTCACGTGATGCCACCGTATGGAATTGAACCTCCAATTGTGAACTGTCTCTCTTCTCCGTTATCTTCTCTTCGATGACTAAGATAAGTGGTTCTCTTGGTGATCATTGTTCAATATCATAAGTATTGTTCACAGTTTGTACGTTGTTGAATGTTGTGATTGCTCAGTAGCAAGTTCAACGACATTCTCCTTAAATGCTCATTCATTCCTAAAGCTTTGAAACGCACTACTGTTTTTTGTCCTTTTTTCACGTTTTGGTGTGTGGTGGAACTTAGGTTTTAGACCATGCTTTGGCTTTGCAAGCCGCGGGCTGCTTTTCGCTAGTTCTGGAGTGCGTTCCATCTCCTATTGCGG
Organism: Climacium dendroides; assembly: GCA_950106755.1. Classification (NCBI taxonomy): domain Eukaryota; kingdom Viridiplantae; phylum Streptophyta; class Bryopsida; order Hypnales; family Climaciaceae; genus Climacium; species Climacium dendroides. The sequence goes on from OX467084.1 coordinate 40,235,812, forward strand.
CAGCTGTTACATCTGCTCTCAAAATCCCCACCATAGGAATCGGTGCTGGCCCGTTCTGCAGTGGGCAGGTGACACATCATACCTCCTACTGCTTCGTTTTTCTTCGTTAATGCAACCTCAAAGCAGCTTGGCTTGATTTGACTAGATTGGTTCTTCCTTCTCACTTGTGCTAGATTGTTTGGTGTGATTGTAGGTCTTGGTGTACCATGACCTTCTTGGCATGATGCAACACCCTCATTACGTGAAGGTATTTCCAAACTTAGTCGATTGTCAGCGTTCTTTCTTGAAAGTCATAGTAGATTCAGTGAACTTGCTGAATTCTGAACTTCGCATCTGTTCCCTTGCACTGCATCCCTATATTCTTGCCACAGAAAATGAAGGGCTAGGCGATTCGTTGAAGATTTCTGATTTCATTGTACCTACAAGGGGAAAAATAACTGCGATTCTGGTGACTGACAAATGGTGCAATCCCATCTTCTAACTTTGAAAATTCACAGAAATTACAAGAATGCTCCGAAAAACTTTTTTTATTTTGTTGAAGATTTATGATTCCTTTGTGCTTGAATTTGGAAAAAAAATAACCGGTGATTGTGACGATGTTTTTAGGTGACACCGAAATTCTCGAAGCAGTATGCAAGTCTGGGCAATGTGATCCAGGAGGCGCTCACAGAGTACCGGGACGAGGTGACGGCGAATAAGTTTCCGTCTGATGTGCATACGCCGTATCGAATCGAGCAGCAGCAAACGGATGCGTTTCTGGAAGCCCTGGCGAAGCGAGGGCTTCATGAGGCGGCGGAGGCAGCCTCTGCTGCTGTCAGTCGGGATTCTGCTGCTGGGGAACCACGTATCAAGACCCCTGTTGATTGATTAACTGCTTTTTGGCTCTGTGGATTGATAATCGTTTTTTTTTACTTTTTGGCTCTGGACCAATGGGAATGAGGCTTTGCATTGACAAAAATTGCGTGAGGAAGTTTGAGAATTTGAGTTGAACCTTACTGATAAAGCCAGCTAGTGTTAACAGGGACAGAACCTCTGGTAGCGTTGCTACTTGTTTTAAAGGCAAGATAGTATTGCTTGTATTTGTTGTCGACGGATCGTAGGATTATCACTTTGGTACCTTGTTGTCAGGTTCAAGAGTTACCGTTTTGAGGCCAGGTGAGCCTTTCTGAACATTAAATCTGAAAACTCTCGAGGTATTTGAATTATAAAGTCCTTTTTTGGGAAATTCCTTTTGAGTCACGTTCTGTGTGCTTTCCGGGGTTTGCTCTTCAGTCCAAACATTCTCTTTATTTGATGTTTTATGTGTATGTCTTACGTATGCGCAGGCTTCAGAGTGTAAACTGTGGTCTATGTGTATAGTTCCTATGTGAGCATTGACTCCGCTGTGTAATCTGACCCGTGTTCTGTGGTTTATGTGTCTATTTCTGTGTGTGCGTGGGTCCACAATCTAAACATGCCCTCTTTTTCATGTTTTTTACTGTGTGAATACGTTCCACAGTGCAAACTGCCCCCCTATTTCATGCTTCTGCCAGCCTCCTACTCCCAACATTCTCACAACAAGTGCTGAATGCCATTCTCGGACGTCATCTAAGTTGAGCCAAAATTTGCCTACTCACGTGACTGCCCCAAAGCAGACCTTGTGAAACACAACCATGGCTGTCAAGGAAATTGCTGCTCCGTTTTGAGTGATCCTACTGACGAATCTCGTAAAGAATAGGAGACATCATCGTCTGTGGGGGTCGTCCATTTATCCGAACGGTCAACTGTTTTGCAGAGTAAGGGACATGCCAATGCAGAGAAACACAACTGCATCGCTCATGACTCTCAACTACTCCCTGTTAGCGTTTGTTAACCACAAGCTGTAAAAGCAAACACCAATATGCTTCTCCCCTGCGCCTTGTAGGAATAAAAAAATCACAATCATTCAATTCTTGACCTAAAATGGCGGAGACTCCGACCCCAAAGCCACCGGAGACCTTACAGGATATGAAAGAGGAGCTCACAGCGGTGCCGCCGGACGCACCAGATGCAGACACAGTTCAAAAAGTCAATGTAACAGCATTCAACTGGAATCTATAACTCTGAATCTCAGTCCGTCTGTGAGAAAGCCATCACGAGAGAATTAGGGTTTGACAAAGATCTCCAAGTGACTCTCAATAGCGATTCGGAAAGAAAATTCTGTGTCAAGGTTTATAACCACCAGCAGGCCAAATGTTTTACCCTATTGAAAATTAGGGTCTCAGCAGGAACTAACGTGCTTGAAAATTTAGGAAGGATCCCAGGTGAAGTCTCGCTACCCTAAGACAGAATAAAGGGTTCTGAGGGTGGAGAGATTTACAAAATCAGGTCTGAGGATATAATTAACCATCAGCAGAACCTGAAGGATGTATGGAATATTTTCTGCAGGTGGTGATGCACTCGGAGTTGCCGTACGCCCCAGCATCACGATTCCAACCAGGAAAAGTTAAAGACATTATCAATAGAATGCTCAAGGAGAGGCTTGGATCACTGCCAGCATATGATTTCGAGCAGGCTCCCGCAATAGCCCGAGAGATTGCTGATGGTGTCAAGTATGAAATTCGAGGTTTCTGCCCCCACCCTGCCTTTCTGCTCTTCATAATCTGACCAACGAAATTGGTGAATTCAACTTGAGAGCTTCAACTCCAACCACGGGAATACCCTCAATTCTAAAAATTTGTCTCCATGAATCACCGTAGAAATGATAAAATGAGGCTTATGTCCAGTCCAGTAATCCCCACATTTGTCATAGCGGTTCCGATGTCGAGGGTCTCAGCTTCTTGACGTGAAGAGGAAACGAGGAAATCCTAGTTTCCACTTAATAAGGTGCCAGTTGGCAATCACACTAATGCCACCTAGATTTCCAACCTCTTTCATATCCCGTCACGTCCATGACGATTTAAGTATCAAACAATTCCAGTACCAGAACCGAGTCCAAAGATGGTGTTTCTTACTTCTACCTGCATTTGCAACTACTCAGATTCTGGAAATAACTACAGGAGACCAGAACTCGGAAGGACACCTTCGTGCACGTCACAATCAAAATGTAAGTTGAAAGTCTAATAACGATGCACTATTTTCGCCCTTACCTTGAGGTTGACCTGTGATGATGTGCAGATATGGGCTTGCAAAGGTACAAGATTGTAGTCCAATCAGTCATTGGAGAGGCAAAAGACCAAGGTTTCCAATTCGCAAGCAAATCCTTGTGGGATCCTGCAACTGATGATTACTCCTTCGGATCCTTTCTCAATGACAAAGTATTCGGCGTAGTTGGGGCATGGGCGCTCTATTTAACATAATATCACACATAAATTTAAAAGAAATTAAAACGAAACAAAAAACACCACTTTCTCAAATCCCTGAGTGTCTCCAGCTACTACTGGTGGATCTCTGTACACTCCCTTCCAATGAATGAAACCCTAAAGAATATGTTATATGACCCATCCACCGTGACCTTGTCCAAGGCCTTCCATGTAGCCAAGTTCCTGCTCATGGCTGTGGTGATGTTTATGATTACGTCCAAGGTTATCTTGAGAATGGCTACTCCGAGGAGAATTTCCACTCTCTTTGGCCATCTCATACAACAGTTCACCGTTATTAGGCAACGTTTCATAATCAATATGCTGCCGTAGGCTGGAAGGTAAGCTCTTCACGAACTCGGCGATCATATCTGCAATCTCCGGAGCTGCATCCTCCTGTTCACAAAGCACATCTCAAAAGATACCCCATTAGATTAACGAAGTTATTAATGGTACGTCAATGTTACTCTAATCGAACATCATATTAATACTAAAATAATGTTAAATTAGTGTAACGATTAAACGTTTACTTCACCCCTTAAGGACCAGTGGGTAGTCCAAATTTCCAAAATTGTGGAGATTTCCAAAAATAGTTGCCAATGTAATATCAGGTTAATGCTAATGACACGCTAATATTAAGTTAACACCATTTGCATTACACGAACCTAAACTTAACATCAAATCCACATGAGGACAACAAGAATCTAATGCGTATTAACTTAAAATTAAGAACTTTGTCAATCTAATGGGAGGAGTCATTCGTGGTAAGTGCACATGTAAACCTATACACTTCTGGAAAATGTTACAGAACTGATCCAAATGACTGTTACTAAAACATGTGCAATGGTCAGAAACATACCTGAGGCCATCGACTGCCGTGGTGGGAATGGAACGACGCCCCAGGCAGCGCCACTGCAAGATGCTCCCCCTCGCTCTGCCATTCTTTCGACCATCCACTGGCCCAGAGAATCTGCTTTGGGATGTCTTCAAGGTGGGAGTGACCCGCCCACCCTGCCACGTCCATACTTGTGTTCGACGCAGCCAAGGACGCCAACAAAGCTCGCAAGCCATCACTGCTCCGCAAGAGGTAATCATGGTCCTCGGCCACTTCTGTAGTCACAGAGGAAAAGCACCAAGACCGCAACACCAACCTGGAAAAGCAAATAAAACAATAACTCAACACTGCCAGCTCGAGAACCTTAAACCCTAAACACATTGACACTCACAAAGCATACATTATGGAACCATACTCACCACTGGTATGACAGAACCTATCAAAAAAAATCAGACGCACAGGAATAAAGAAAAAATTGAATGTGGAGCTGAAGACAGTGCCGTACCTGAATGCAAAAGCCGATTGGGCTATGAAAGGTCCAAGAAGCGGAACCCTGAGGAGCCAGAAAGGCAAGGAAGGCAACCGAGGAACAGAATCCAGAAGAGTGAGACTGGCCACTTTGGTCGGATTCTGAGAAGCCCAAGCCAAGCCGACCTCCACTCCTGTGTCGTGCATGACAAGATGCACAGGAGCGAGTTCCAAGGACGCCACAATTTGGTCGAGCGCCTCTCCCATTTCCTCCGGGCCAAGCGCTAGCACCTTCTTCCCTTTGTTCTGCTTCGTGGCGCTTCTCAGTTTTGCCAGAAACTCATGCTCAACGCTCTCGTCGTGACTATTACGGAATACCCCCTCCACGAGGAGCGCCTTCAACGCCTCGAATCGGACGTGGAGAAACCCCCTTCGCTGGTGATTTAAATCACCGATCGAGTCGTCGTCATCGTCGTCCCTTCCAAGGTAAGGTTTCTCCGAGAGCCCTGCCCCTGGAAAATCCACAGCTACGGCAGGGATTTCTCGCGCGGCGAGGAGAGGAATGAGTTTCCGGTACAAGTAGGAGCTCGATCCCAGCCCGTGAAGCAGAAGCGCGGTTTCACCTGCGACAATTTTCGGCGATGAGCGCACGAACATCTTCACAGGGCTGCGATCCCTGCCGACCTCCACTTTCACGAGCTTCCCGGCCTCGAAATGCGCCCGCACTCCAGCAGGCATGGACAGAATCTCGATCTTCTCACTTCGGTTCAAAATGCTTGTCGCAGCGACGAAAATCAGCATGACAATCGACACAATGGCCATGAACGAGAGCCAGAAAAAGAAGGGATTCTCGTTCTGGACCACGACTCTCTGCGACGGTCCTAAGCTTCCCTCTCCAGACGATTCAGCACTACTTCTGCGTTTGCGAATCCCACTACTGTCCCGACTGTTCTCGGATTCTTCCACAGCAACTTCATTTGACTGTTCCATCACCCTCTCCTCGCTTAGATCGATCTCTCTCCCACCGTTGTCCATCACAGCAAGAAATGTAACTCAGATTGCCTCAACTGCTGCAAAAACTGAAAACCACCTGCACTAGGAGCATCTCGAAAACCCTAAACCTGGAAACAAGAAACGCAGATATATGCAAACTGGCTCTCTCTTTCTCTCTCTCTCTCTCTCAATGTCGTCCGTCACCTTAAGCTAGCTTCCCTCATTGCCGAATTGCTGCAAAAACTGAAACTTACTACAAGCAGAGCACCAATAATTCTTAAACCAGGAGAATGCAAGAAATTATGTGGCTTCAATATTCAAACTGGCGCTCTCTCTCTCTCTCACTCTCTCTCTCACCGTAGTACATTTCAGCATACTGTAACTTAGCTTCCAGGAATGCCGAAGTGCTGCAGCAACTGAAATCACCGACAGGCCTCAAGGCGACCGCAAACCCTAAACCCAGAGTTACGACAAGTGGCAGTTGTATGGAAACTGGAAAGTAATGAGGTCAGCAGTTTCTCGTAGAACAGTAACTTACCTGCCACACGTCTTCACAGCACTGGCGCAATTCGGAGGGAAGGAGTCTGACAGGCTCAAACTTGTGAGGGGCCAGTCTCCATTAAGGTGAAACAGCCTAAGGTGAAGGCACCCAAAACCGTCAAAATAAGAAATTCAGCATACTTGGAGGCCTATTTTCTTAAAACTAGTGTTTTTGTAGTATTAGCAAGAGAAAATCACAAATATTCGAAAAAGAAATTAGATTTTTTTGATGTGATATGTAATTTTTGTGATTTTTCAAAGTGACGGGTCTCTAGACCATTGGAACTGACCCATAGATGCATCCAAATCTAAAGTGCGCAAAATTCAATTGTAAGAAAATCAGAGTTCAATATGTATCCTTCAAGTGCGTCAACAAATCACAATTAAATATGTGTAAGACACATTAATGGAACTCTAAGGACATTTTAAGGGCACTCTATGGAACAAGGATTAGGTACAGGGACGGAATTGGGTGTTTCTACCTTATGACGGTCAAAATTAGGAGTTTGGTCTCATGATGTTACTGAATTTTTTTCAAATTTTTTTTCCACATGAAAACAAGTGTGAGAAACAACAAGAGCAATTGAAAATATATTTTTTCGACAAAGTGTGAATTTGCTATCAATTTTTGAAGTGTTTAGCCCCAAAGAGTTTGTAGACTAACCCCCAAAACAACATCTGAATCCATAATGCTTATCTTAACTCACCTAAAGCAAGTCATAGTATTTTCTAACATTGAAAACCTAAAAATCAAATCTTACAACTCCCAGTAATCCCTTACAACTTGCAAAATCCTTTATTTTTTATTTTTTTAATACTACTCACTCTCAAGGTAGCCAAAATTGATACATCTTTGTTTTGAAGGCAACATATTGCACTAATTTTCATAAACTAGTTTTGGGATCACTATCTTAGACATCCAGGAGTTAGAGGAAGCCTGTTCGACCAAGTTTCTGAGCTAGAAGGATCCAACAAGTGCCATTAGTGCCTAGAGGTCTGATTTAGAGCAACCTGAAACCTCCTTCTAATTGGATGATTTACTATGTTTCTATAATTACTGGTTGCTTTAGCTCCTCGCAACTTAGTGAACCTTGTCCTTTTCTACATTTAGAGGGGTCTAGGTGAAGGTCCGGCCCCTCCAACTCTACAATTTTGTAGTGTGCGGACTGGAGCCTAAAAGGCCAATAGGACATCTAGCACGCTGAACATCTCCCTTCAATGGAGCCCCCCCCATTTAAAATCAGACCACTAGACATGCAATGGAGACACCTCTAAGGGAAAATGCTAAACCCATCATTCAAAGTGGGCCTAAGGTAGCCAACTTCTTTCCGATCTTAAGCAATTGGCAACATATCTGTTGTAAGGTATGGTGAAGGAAAATTTCTCCGTTTATAGAAATAGATTTAAGGACTTCAGATTTTATTATATTTTTTTCCTCAAAAACAAAGTTATCATAAAAAAATTTCTTGAAGATTGCACTATAAGAAAACCTTGTTTTAGGTGACATTCAAAAAAACAACCGACGTCAAAGGGAACGAATTTTAGGTGACGTTGAAAAAAAAACCCTGTATTTTTCATGTCAATAATGATGTCCAATGGAACATTAATGGAGATAATTGTTGACAGAAAAACATAGGTTGTTTTCTTCAACGTCACCTAAAGTCCGTTCCCTTAGACATTGAAAATTTTGGTTTCTTCTAGTGTTGTGTTCAATCCATTCTTGTTATATAGGTCACTATATTTCCAACTATAGGTTGATTACAAATGCGACTATGTTTCAATGTAAGTGATAATTGTGGCTTCTAATGTACATCTTGTGATCATTGTATGCTTTCAATGTACACCTCCCCAATATTTGTGCTATGTGAATTGTGGCTTCTAAGAGGAGTCAAGTTGGTTTAACTAGATAATAAGCAAATTTTAATATCTAACATGTGCATTTACTCTACACTTTGGAATTTACTTGGGACATCAGTTTGAAGAAAGTAGATAAACTATTCCTTTAGCTAATGAGCATTGCCACCAAACGGTAATTGGCATGACACATTTTGGCTTTACTATAGACAACTCAATCACTAATTAAGTTTATGCTATTGACTTGATTGCGTAATTGTTTATTTAGAATTTTGACAATTTTTGACAAGTGTCTTTATAATTATTTATATTTACTGACGGGTGTGGACTATTCACCACATCATATCATCTAACAAATAATGTAATGTGAAATATTCCACATTATATCATTTGACGGACGATATAATGTTGAATATTCCACATCATTCCATTAGCGGAAAGGTAGTCTAGCTGATTATTACCAAAGAATGCTATAATGTTCTTCACCTCCCCTAGTAGTTTAGGAACTCTAATTGCAAATGTGAATTCAAAGTTTCCAAATGTTATCATGTGGGGCAAATAAAAATTTCAGTGTTTTTCCTAAGGGTAAATTCATCATATAGGTTCCACTTTGAATGACAAACTTAGTGTCCACAAGATACTAAAACCATATTATGAAGTAAGCCATGCTAGGTGAATTTATCCTTGGAGAAAATACAAGAATTTTTTATTTGCCACATATGATAAAATTTGAAAATTTTAAATTCATATTTGCATATAGAAGCCCCAAATAATTTGAAGGAGGTGAAGAACATAAAATTAATATGGCACAAAATAGAGGACATTTTTATACAGTTACCTTGCAAGATACAAAATTCATCCTCCTAGGCCCACTTCGAATGATGGATTTAGCATACTACATCAATGAGTGTAAAATTTTGCACCCCCAAACACATAGAATGAGGTAAAATCCTAGAACAATGGGATTCTATTGGGCAAATTTTTCCATTCTTTAATAGGTTTGAGCATACTAGATTCCATCCCTCCCAAATTGTGCCAATGTTGTGAAGACTTGTGGCTTATTCCAAAAAAACCCATTATCAAGGATCATACTTAATAATTGAAACAAAATTAGGAAACCTTCACTAAACATCACCTAATTGCAATACTTTGCATGATTCTCCAACACCTAAAAATTGGCCTAACATGAACATTTTGAAGATTCAAAATTACAACAACTTTTCAAAAGCAACCAAGGAGAGATGAGGAATTTTTTGAAGCAACTAATGAAAGTTGAGACATTTCTTGCTTCAAGGGGTTCATTCAAGCTAGATGAGTCTAGTGTTAAATACTGGCTATCCTATCTTTTCAACTTAGAAAAACTTGTAAAATATTACTAAAATTATGAAGCTACTTGGGTTGCAACTCTTTTGAGTTTGCTAATAACCTCATCAATTTTTTTTTGTCATTTGACCTTTTAGGGAGTAGGGCTCTAGAAAAATGTCTCTGTTACCTTACTTTGGGATCAAGACTTATAAGGAAAAGTTTTTTTAGTAGAGTGATGAAGCTAGCTCTATCTAAGGGTATGAAAGGAAATAATTGATTGCCCAACAATGTCTACATTCATCCATCCATCATAGATATCATTTTAAGATATTGTAGTGGTTTAGTAATTTTATCAATTTGAAAAAGGAGAGTTATATAGTCAATTATTCCCTCAAAATTTATTTTTATCACTTCTATGAAAAAATTTGCTCCAAAAAAACATTTGGCGAACAAAAGCATCCCATATTTTTTTTTAAACCCTTGACTACTTCAAGTCAGAGGGCATGGCTCTTTGAAAGATGGAATATATGAATGGACACACTTATACATGTAATTATTGACACATGCACACTTGTTATGCAAGAGTCTTGCATACAACCAATTATCATGGAAGAAAAGTGTTTCAAACCCCTCCAAGCATTCTTCAAGGTCCTTCAAATCTAACTTTTTGTTAGCTTTTTTCCTACATTTCACTTGTGATTAATCAATTCATTGTTTATTAGACACATTTGGTGTGCAAGGATGGGAAGCAAGAAGTCAAAAGACTCATCAATTATAGATGTGAAATTATGGCATGTCAATTTTAGCATGCGAAGGAGGTCAATACTTTAAAGACTTTGACATAAGATATAATACTTCTCTTAGAGTTTTCAAGAGCCTCAGGAACCTTTAGGAGGTGCTATGTGCAAAGGTACTACCTTGTCACAACATAAATCCGTGATCTCTAGTGGGAAACTAGTCCCAGTACAAGGATTTATTTTGAGACAGAGAGAATACAAACTATGTCTCACGATACACCGTCAACTAATCACGCCTCTAGCTTTTTGGAAGTATCCAACAATCACCTTTCAAAACCAAACTTCACAAGATAAACAATTTAAGTTAAAAAGATGGAAGAATGTCACAAGAATGCTCACAAGTTGCCTCTAGCTCCAAAGCGAATCAAATGAAGAGAATGGCACTCACATTAATTGCAAACAAGTCCCCTTATGGGAAATTTCATTAAAATGACGAATATTCTGTGACTTTGACATCCTACAATTCAGACCGGGTGGTCTAAAATCTAGTACATTAATAGATTTCAGACCGCCCAATCTAAACTGTAGGAATGGCACATTGTGAAAATGGCCATGGAATATTGCCATTTTAATGAAATTCCCCATCCTTGTGCTTGTGACTGACTGAAATGATCTTTAATCATACAAGGACTCTACAATCGAAAATTTGAAGGTAGAACAAACACAAAATCCTCTTCAAGTCGAACAACTGAATTCTGCAAATCTAATACAAAAGACTACTTTTAGATAAAATGATCAGATTCTGCTTGTAAGTTGAAAATGCCGTTTGTATTATATGTCCACTGCATAATCTAAAGCACTTCAGAAAAAACATTACAGATTATGACCTGTCACAAGATAAAATGCTAAGGAAACTACCCGCAGAGTCTTTACTGAAATGCACGGCTTCTATTCACGAGGCCCAAGGGTCAAATTTGGATACACCTCTGCGTTGTCCCAGAAGGTCAGAACCCACAGATACAAACAAGAAGCTTCGTCCCAAACAAAAACTTAGATAGAATAGATAATGACACGAATCATGCACAACTGCTTATTCGAAAAGATTTAAGGTGTAGCTTATAAGTCATGGGTTTCATGCAGTCTCCCAGAACCCACAGATACAAAGACGAAGCTTCATTCCCACAAACCAAGACAAGAAGTGAGGCAATGATGAGAAACTCAAAATTGGATGTTAGTCGCTGTCCTAAAATGATTGTCCACAATTTTGTTGATATTTTTGGAGCCAATTTCATTGACCATATTGTCACTAGAATCAATGAAGAACATTACATATGTTCATTGCAACCTACATAAAATTAGCCGCAAGGAAGTATTTTTTGACCTACTCAAAACAACCTTAAAAAAACATGGCATTACATGGCATTCAAATTGGACAATCATTTCGGGACGGAGGAAGTACATATAAGAAGAGAAGGCTGCCGCAGACCGACAGTAATTCCAATAGCAGCAACAGATTCCTATACAAGTGTACAAGAACGAGAGGCTGACAAACGGAGTGTGGGTTCTACAGTCCCGGAGGATCCACAAACCAAGTGAGAGATTGTTGTGAAATTAAAAATTGCATGTTACAAGAAGAGAAGCTTGCCGCAACCCCTCAACCAGCAGCAACTGGTTCCTATACAAGTGTACGTACAAGAACGAGAGTCCGACCTCTGGAGAGTAAATTCTATCTTACAGTCCTGGAGGCTTGAGCTGCGGCACCAGGTTAAACACACTCTCCACGTCCACAGAGTATCTCAGCATCGACCGCAGCGGCTCCTGCACTCGTGCCTTCGTTTTCCATTCGCTGTACCACGGCCCTCCTCCAACTTCCAGCGCGCACATCTCACTAGTGACATCCAGAATCAGCTTCCCTCGCACCCCGGAATCTCTCTCCCAGAGCTTCAGCTTCAGCTTCCCCGCGAACGTGTCCTTGCAGAAGGGCGCCAACCCTGCGTCCGAGGTGGGAGCCCGCAAGGTGCAGCCCGGGACGTCCGCTGTGGCTTCCAAACTCATCTCGAACTGCTCACGCTTCGCCTGCATCTTCCAGGAGCCCCAGGGACTGACCTCCCACTCCACGTCGCCTTCCCATGGGACGAACTCGTAGAATTTTGAAGCGTAGTGGATGCCCACCATCGCCACTTCCTCGACGGTACTGGGACTGAAGGGGAGGCCTCGACGGCCACCGCCTGCTGTGAGGGCGACCTCACCGGTGACGCCGTCGAACACATTGCATTGAATCTGTTGAAAATTTCAGGGAGCAGTCGTCATTGAAACAGTCGTTCAAGGTGACGGATCACAAACGAGGCAGCAAGTAGGATTTGATATGTGATTTTCAATATAATACAGATAGTCTATGAGGTACGACCAAAATACGAAGGACAAATTTTGTAACCTTGAAATCTAAGAGTTTTCTCAGTCAAGCACAAAGTCGAAGCTTGTCACGAAGGGAAGCACAAAAATTCTGAAACCATCAGAAGCTTTCAAAAATGACGAAGAGTTCCTTAAACAAGCAATGGGAGGTGAAGCATGAAATATGCCCAATTAAGGAGTAGTCTTGCGAGAACATTAGGATTTGGATTTCGAAAACGTATAGAGTATTATTGGCTTATTGAAAAAATGATAAACGGTTTGTATTTTGATTCTCTTCCATGTGTTCACACCCTGATTTCAAACTTTAGCCCATACGTGGTGGAAGTGTCGCTTTTAGGTTCGGTTACCTAAGGGTTTGGGGTATGGGTGTTTGCAAAAGGTGGACAGGCTTACCCAGAACCATTTCAAGGGAAACGAGCCGCCCCAGTTCTTCTCCGAGTACGAGGGCGCATCTTCGAACTCGTAGCGCTTCCCACCCCACTCAATCCAACCTGCAGCAGGAAATCAGAAGCTTCCGGATTGTAAGATCCAGATTGTACCATTCTGGAGGAGCTACCCCCAAAACCTTGGAACTGTTCATGATATCTACGCTCTATTTGGACACAATCCTGAGCCCACACCAGTCTTTTCAACGATACATTCTTATTTCTATAGGGTTTCCGCTCGCTCCAATCTCCATGTGCCTAGACTTTATGGTGACTGAAATTCTTTGTCAATTAGATGCCACAGTGGTCCCGTGATTGAAATATTTTTCACTCTGATTCCACATTGTATAAGAGTGCGCTAGAATGCTACGCTGGTTCCCCGAAATTCTCAAAGGATTTGCAGCATTGGAATTGATTCGGATTTGAACTGCGGGAGAGAAGCATGCCTGTCGAAAGACCGCCCGCCATGCAAATCTGCCAGTGAGGTTCAAAAACAGGAAGGGCAGCGAGCCAGCCCGCCGTGGACTTCTGCACCGTGCCGCTGTCGCCCCATCCGTAAATCGGACGCGTGCTGTACTCCCAGCGCGCCGTCGGCACGGTCTCCACATAATTCGTCCTGAAAAAAACACCAAAATCATTCACCATGAAATTCTCCAACAATCTATAAAAACAAGGAGCTACATTACGAGGGACCCTGTAGCACTGGCTTACTGAGGCAGCTACTCAGACTTGCAAAGCCTCCCCTTCAGTCCAGAGCCATCAGAGTACATTGCCAGGAGAAGACGGATATCCATACCTGCCATTGTCACGAAGGGATCCTTGATGCCATGTCGGCGTGACTTGAAACCCTTCCTCCACTCGATTCAGAAACTCCTGTTCTAAATCAATCCCCCCCAGCCACCATCCCCTCTCGTCAAAACCCTATCTTAGACAGTTGTTTAACCCAGACTTCGGTGTGCGCTTTTTTTGCTAATTTTTTTGTGAAGGTTTGAGTACGCAACATGCTTGAAAATGATGTCATTTCGGACGTTGGAACAAGATTGATGACCGCGCAAGAATGTGTCTTCCCCTCCCGAAGAAATCAAACAATTCCCAAATTAGGGTTTGTTGATATCACGGTGCACTTACCTTGGCATTGACCTCGCCCTTGGGCGTCGACACGCTCCCTTTCGACAAAAACGTGTGTCCGAGTGCAAGCTCATGCCGACTCGCCCAAAACGGTGTCACATTCTCATCAAACTGACATAAATACTTGTCGTCCGCGCCCATGATCTGAGCGCCTACCCCAGGAAAAGTATCCCCCTGAAACAGATTACCAAACGGGAGAGAGTTCACAGTCGCGGCGCCAGGATCTTCCACGGAATACATCCAAGCAAAGCTCTGCTTCTCCTCGGGGATAGACACCTTGAAGTACCAGCCCTCGAAGAAACGGCGGCTCGTGCCGTCGAAGTGGTACCCGCTGTGGGGGGTGCGAGTGTCGCGCTTCGATGGGGTTCGGGTGTAAATCGCTGGTGCTTTCTTTACCGTTTTGCTCTTGACGCGGTCTACGAGTGCGTCGCCCTCGGGAGTTGAGGTTCCGGTCACGGGATCCTTCACGCCAGACGCGTCGGCTCGAACGGGAAACAAACTGCCTCTGGCTTGCATAGCGCGTCCCAAAGCTCCCGTGCACGCCATCGCCATCGCCATGCTCAATTTCACACCGAGGGCGAGCAACTCTCACAAAAACGCGGGTAATCCTCAAATGCCACCCACTTCTCACAACTCCAAGACAGAGGACGCGGGCAATCCTCCAAATGCCACCCACTTCTCACAACTCCCAGGAAGAGAGCGCGGACAATCCTCCAAATGGCACCCAATTCTCACAACTCCCAGACAACGAATTCGAGAAATGATCCAACAAGCACCCAACTCGCCCAACTCTCAATACGAACAACCCAATGCTCCAATTCGCACCTAATTCTCGCATCACTCGGACAGGGCAATCAATGCTCGAATTGCACCGACTTCTCCCAACACGCAGACCAAGGAGGTAACGCTGGCGTTGTTACATACATTCGATGAGGAGGCGAGAACGGAGGGATGTGTGGAATCCATGCAGGCAACCGACGACGGAAGTCTTCACCGAGCTGCTGAAGTGGCGTTCACTTGGCTTGCAGGCAGCTTGCCACGGGCATGAGTGCATGATCGTCTACCTGAATGGTGAGTCTGTTTTCCACTGCAAAAGCGATGATCACTTCCGTCGTCTGCATGTGAGGTTTTGCTGCGACATCCAGCAATTTGTAACTTTTGTGAGGACGTCAACGACGGAGAGTTGCGGTTGCGGTCGCGGGATTTCATGGTGGTTAGGGCTTGACGGAAATGGGCCACGGGATGCGCGGGTCGGGTCGGGGGACCCGGGATTCCGTTGGTTTCAGGATCCCGGGAATTGGGACCAGGGCTGTTTTTCTTACTTTTTGAGGATGGCGATCACTTAAAATTTTGTAGAAATAATCATAAATGATTTTTTTTTCTAAATCAGATTTTTGATGCTTAAATTTGAATTTAAAGATTAATCCATTAAAAAAATAATAAAAATAGAACTTTGGTAAGATTTTATTTAACCCTTTAATGATGCGGAGGACATTTTTTGGTTGATGAATGACAAAGAATTTCCCCAGACATGTAGGATAGAAGTGTAACTATTCATCATCCAAATTTTTTGTGAAAAGGGAGTGTCTTCTCTAGTAGTTTGTCTTCCAACGAAGGCTTTTCCATTCTTTTAAGCCAAGAATTCACATGGTATCCAACTAGATGTTTTTCATGGTGACCAACTTATCCTTTAAGGGTTAACTTCAAAGTTTAGTTGACATCAAAAGATGGTGTATTGGGTAGTTAGGGATTAACATATATGAATAGTGAAAGAGAAAAAGTCTCATTAAAAGTGTAAAGTGGAGGAACATTTTCTAAAAGAATTTAACATTTGTGTAAGCTAGTTTTTCTCTAAAGTCTAGTTTAGATAGACAATACTACAAAATATTTGAATTTTAAACCAATCTTGTATTTTTGTGATGATTGATTGTTGTACAATTTTTGTATAGGAACATTGGTAGACCCTTGTACAATTTAATAGGCTACTCATACAAATCATAAGTAAATTATTCAAGTTTTTCTACAACATAATGCCTTAATTAATCATAGTGAGTTATCCAAGTGACTAGAATAAAATAATTAAATATTTGCATCAAGTGCCATTGTACAAGGAATTGTAAATATTCTTAAAGAATCTTAAACTAATGAAGAAGCAATGAGAAATTGGAACATATATGTAAAACAAGTCTTTCCAATGAAGAAGAGATAGTGACACTTAGGGCATCTCAACCTATGAGTGAAAACATGGAATTTTCAAGTGAAGGAAGGCAAACCTCATTCCATTCCAATGACTTTAAAAAGAATTAACCCAATGCAAAGCCATCAATCCACTTTTTTGCATTATAAAAGGAAAAGAAAAAATTCCCCATTAAAAAAAATTTCATCCAAAAAAATTAAAGGAAGGTTCAAATTACTAGCACATGTAACAATGCTTGAAAAGGTATGACAATTAAGAATCTTCCTATTGTAAACTACATTGCAAGCCCTTTGTATTCAACCAACTTGGTAAGTTTGAGAAAGAGAATGGCAAACCCAAGAACAAAAAAAGACTAATACCACTTATATTGGGGGGTCCGAGTTGCCCTCTCAATATTGTAGAGTTGGTATGATGGTTTCTAATTGGATTGGGGATTGCTCTAATGTATACGTATCTATAATTGCCACCAATTATAACAAATCATAATTAATATTATTAAATGCAAATTATTTTATTAGATCTTTTTGGCAATTGAAAGAAGGTCCATCCATTAAGATAGGCTGGTTGTTTGTTTGATATAATGAGATCTCATGGACTGTGTGTCTCCCAACCACATGCTTAATGTCATTGGAAAGCCCTCACTGAGGAGGGGTGCATGAGCTTTGTTTTGTGACATTTGGATCTTTTAACAGAAAAGATATTGAATTTCAAAGTTTTTATGAGTAAGAAAATTAGAAAATCAATTTTGTTTTGCTTTTGACTGTAGCAACAGCACAGGGCACCCTAGTTCTAATTCCAATGCACTTTAGCATGCATTTTTTGGACAGTCTTATGGATAAGTTATAAATTCTCAAAGTACTCTCTCTTCCTAGATTTAGAAACTCTAGATTAGCAACCTTGGTCACCCCAGCTTTAGAGACGTGAAGCAGGTTGCGATGATGAAGCGTCTGTTGTGAGCTGGACGACGACCTGGGGACATCCATGGCAGAGTCAAGGTCATAAAATTGGAGAAAAATCAGAAGGACAAAGAAAGATCAAGAGAAATAGAGTTTGAAGAGACTGAGTGCCAAGGCGCAAACCTTGCCGACGCTGTTCCCGGAGTGAAGATGCTCAACAGCATCCACCACCGAATGAACTCCCACAAACTTCTTCGGGTCTATTAAAATCTGTCAAATACGAATCCCTCGATCAGTTTCAACATTTGTGCGTCAAAAGAGATCCAATTTTGGAATTCGACTCGTCATATTCTAATTTTGAAAATTCAAGTGTTTCATACTTTGCTTAATTAGTGGGTGTTGAGAAAAGAAGATGACTGGTGAGTAGAATTTTGTGAATCCTACAAAGGTAGGAAAAGGAAACTTATAAAGTGAGAGATGGAGCCACATTCTCTCAATCACCAACCATCTTCATACTCCTAAACGTGGGAAATGTAATTCCCTGGTTATTAATAAAGTGAAGCAAGCTACAGGTTCTTTTTCTCAATCAAACAGTGAAACCGCAATTATTTAAGAAACTGAACCCTGTACGTAGAGTACCACAAGATTCTGTAAACACAAGCACGGCAAAGTCTTCGCACAAGCACCAATGTAAAGATACAAATTGCCAAGGGTACGTTACCTTCAGTTTGCCTGAACTATATAAATTATAAAGCTTCGCAATATGTTCCTGATACATCTTGGTGTAGTGGAGGAGGAGGAAGCCAGTCTGCAAACCCAGATTTCAACCCACATGATCGTCAAGATCAAATAGTGGTGATGTTTAGGGGTTTATGGCTCAGGGAATTGCTTGTTGCGGTCAATTCCCATGCAACCAAGGCATGGAAGAGCAAAGAGAATTCCACGAAAATCTCGTAAAAATTCAATCAATTCGATATCAAACACATAGAATTCCCAAGGGGCACCAATTACGACTTCGTCAGGCATTTGTAAAGGATTCTGTGGGTACCAAATACTCACCGCTGTTTAAACACAGAGAACTCCACGAAAGCCTCATAAAAATTTAAACAATTGGTTACCAAATAGTTAGAATTACCAAAGGGAACCAAGTAAGCTTGTTTCTGTGAGGGTTTCTGTGGGTACCAAATTCTCACCACTGTTTGTGATTTCCAAAGAAGCTTCTCACAGAGTCCTGGATAATTGGCAGGCTTCCATGCCCCACCCTCACCCTCCGTGTACTGCGAGATCATGCCAATCACCACCATGCGGCCAAACATGGCCAAAGCGTTCAAGCAGGTGTCGAACATCTGCCCTCCGACTGACTCGTAAATGACGTTGACTCCCTTGGGAAACTCCTTCTTCAAGACCTGAGACAAAAGATAGACAAAAGCGTGCAGTCACTCAGAACACGCATGAAGAACAGTCAATCAAACGACCACGGGCTCAAGTAAAACCCTAAAGTCTAGACCCTAAGTCTGCAGGGCTATGTGAAAATGCATGAGGTGATGTATAATGAGAGCCTCGGTATGAGAAATACCGTGCCGAGCTGCAAGAGTGGCATGGGACGTTATTTCCATAACAAGGTTGGACTTTCACATTACCAGACACAACCGATTAACTATACGCCAACTTGTGAGGCGCTCATTCGTAAGCCATATTCAGTTTACAAGCTCTTTGCACCCTAAACGCTAAACCCTGGAAACATGAACGTCTAACCCTGGACCAGTTATCTAGTACATAACCTCAATGGTTGAAATCATGTCAATCAAGGGTCTAAAAACACCATAAAAGTCACGACAGCATTACATGAGATAAAATCATGCTCTCATATCCAAAGCTTGGTGGCTATCCACGGAAATGGCCTCCATTGAGGTTAGGTGCTAATTGATTTTACCTCTTTGATGGATTCCTTCTTGTAGTCGATGACACGGTCGACGCCCAAGTCCCTGAGCAGCGCTGCCTTCTCTGCTCCACCGCATGTAGCCACCACTTTGTTTCCGGCAATCTTTGCCAACTGCACCGCAAATTGGCCAGTTCCTCCAGCGGCTGCTGTCACTAGAACTGTCTCTCCCGACTTTAATCTTCCTGCCTGAGGTTGCAAACAATTCCACTGTCAAAAAGCTGAACAAGTCACTATAAACAATGTTTAAGAGTGAGCTCCCTCTGGGAGATCGATATAAAACTGTAGTTTCAGGTTTCGGGTTTCGGGTTTCGGTTTCGGTTTCGGTACAAAGAGTCAAATGCGTTGAGATCAATGAATTTCTTATTCAATTTCAACGTGGGAGGCCACATCATTCTATTCAAAGATCAGCGGCCATAGATATTTAACCAGGTCATGCTTACAACCAATTTGCTCATGGAAGGTCAACCAAGGGCATGAGATCCCTAATAGTTTCAATATCCTCTCCCTCATGCGTAATCGGTATGAGCGATTCCAGGTGTAGAACTGACCTGCTCAAGGCCTATGGAAGCAGTGAGACCTGAGGTTAGCATGGCCACAACTTCAGGAGTAGCTGCTGGTACTGAGATAACGTGTTTTACAGGTACCTGCAGTGATCAATTTGCGGCATAAATTCTTCAGGGACACCGAGCAATCGGTCAAGATAACGTGATGCCCATGCTCTCATTCTACATAAAAAGCTAAAATGAGACGAGTGTTGACGGATGTAAGAAAAAAAATGATAAAAGCATAGATGCATACGACAGCATATGAGTAGTTGTAGAATCAAGTAGGAGCAGTGGAGTATCTAAGCATTCATACATCGAAAGGGGTGCAGTGTTTTAATGGCTAAAGAATGTTAAGCTGCTTGTTGCAGATCAGAGCTCAATTGGGGTGGTAAAATTGATCACCAGGAAGTCAGTATAGGGAAGGGATTTAAAGTGAGGTACCTCCCGGTATTCTGAGAATCCACCGGCTGAGAGGATGGCAACCGGTGAGCCAGGTCTCAAATCCGCACGGGAGACGTTTTCACTAACAGCGGCAATGAGCCCCACAGCCTGCGCCCAAATGGAATCTTTTGGTTCAGAAAGTAAAAAGCTTTAAATATTACAAGAAGGAACAGCTAAATTCAGCATATTCATACAACTGCTGCCAGATCGCAAACTTCATATGGCTTCAACCATCATAAATAAACTAACAGGAATTTATGAATAAAATGATGAACACGAAGTACTTTTAAGTTTAAATTTAGTTTTCTATGCTCCCTCAAAAATTAAAATTTGTTGCCACATTCCTCAAACGAGCACATCAAAATTGAAGTTCAGGAATATTTTGTTTTTTTCATGATGGTGAATCTGAGATTAGATTATTTTGAATAACATACATGAAAATATGCATATTAAAACACTGAGAATGAAAAACTATCAAACAAAACCTATGGATTTGTGCATATTCAAAATTTGTTAACTTATTAAAGCTATAGTTTTTAAACATTCATTTCTATTCATTTTAATGATTGGACAACTCCAATAGATGCATAACAAAAGAAATTCTATGGTCCCAATCTTCTGAATTCACTAAAATTGTCATTTGAGTTTTAAGATTGGGACCCCACCCCCACAGAGCCTTCTGGGCATTTAGGAGTTAAACAACTACAAAAGTTGTTACATGCGAGGGACTAAGAAGGTTACCTCGAAACCGGCGTCAAGAGGTAACCCAGCAGCTGCAATTTTGGGGGAGGCATGGTACCGCCCTGCACTGAAGTTAATCTGGAGCGATTCCAACATGCATTTATCAAAAGAAAGTAACATACTTGAAAACCTCATCACTTGAAGAAAACTTCATTTGTTAGTGAACATCTTGTGTTAATCTTAATACAATTTATCCAAATAAAGATGAACCGTCATCCACGCAGGATAAAATTGTAAAAAAATGAATTGCAGGAACATCAGCTAACAAGAAGCCTGGTTCTCTTGTAGTGGATAACGGAGTTGGTGGAATCTGCAAAAACGAAGGATTAAGAAAGAAAAAAAGACTTACGTCACTTGCGTTGATGCCCACATACAGGAACTTTATGAGAACGTGGCCAGGCTTCACAGGAGGTTTGTACGGTACTGTCACAACTTTGGTCGCTGCTCGAAAATTTGAACTCAAAGTGTGCACCACACTGTAGAAACCAAACACGAAAGTGAAAAGCAAAAACATTTCCTCCTCCTCCTACATAGTAATAATAATATTATTAAGCAGTAAAAGAAGTGTAATGGTATCACAGGGAATCTAAGATTTTCATTCACGAAAGGGGTCTAATAACGTTACAATATGCGCTCATACAACTCATAAACTGCTAATTTAGACCTTGAAAAAGTAAGAAAAATTGCAGGTCATGATCATGTTGTTTTGGCATTCATAACTAAAGGGGTTTGACGACTTACACTTTCTGGAATTTTGAAGGTATAGGAGGGGGTAAGGCTAAAGGAGCACCGCTCTGATTCTTCCTAGCAAGAGCCACTACGCTTAAGTATTTCTTCTTCTCTTCTGCAGTAGGCCAAAATTGAGTGGGTTTGTTGGCGGGGATCCAAACACATGCTCCAGCCTGGCGCTCATCGTCAAGCACCAAGAATGCAGCTGTTCATGAGGTACAACACAACAGCACGTCATTCAGCAAATTCTAACATGATGAAAACAAAGGTAAAACAATGGCAAACAATTATCAAATTCTTTAACAAACCCAGTTGAGACAAACAAGTAGAGAAAAAGTTTGTTTACCTTCTACTAGCCGATCTAAGGTTACGAATCCCAGGCGGTTTACGAACTCCATCTCAGCCGGTCGGAGGTTTGCCAAGAATGGTGTCTGAATAAACTGCTCACCCGAAACGTTCCCACCTCAGTCCAGGAGAAAGTGCACAGATGAATCTCCAAAGAAAGCGCCCAAATGTAAAATTTAGCCATAATGTTCTTCAGTTGACCTTATATATGTGGGCACCTGATGTATGCATACAAGGGTTCACGTACTCTGGTTACAGCATTCTTTTCTATTGCACCTAAAATATCTATTCTTGCCAATATGGTAAGTGTTTTTATTCTTAGTTTCTATGATCTCACATGGCAACAACGATTCGTTTATTGCAGCATTGCTTCTGTGATCTTGGGAGCATTGGCTGCAATGGCTCAAAACCTTGAACATAAGATGAAAGGGGATGTAAGTCAAAGAAGGATGATGGCAGTGGATTGTGAATAACCCTGATTACAATTGGGAGATGGTTCCAAGGTAGTAGGAGCTTTTTTCAATAATATAATAGCATCTTCCTATTAGAACCGCTATTTAAAAACCAAGGAATAAGGTCAAAACCTCAGGACAAAGCACGTTGGCACGAATTCCCATCGTCTTCAAACCCCGCAGCGCCCTTGTAAACATCACAACGCCACCTGTATCATGCACAAACTACCTGAATTCAACTAAAAGATTAAACCTACGGGAAATGAAGACTGTGATACAAATCAAAGGGGAGAAACAAACAACCCGAAATTGGAAATATACAAGATAGGCGCAAACCTTTGGAGGCTGAGTATAGGGGTTCAAACTGCATTGGATACAAGCCTGCTGCAGAAGCGATATTCAAAATTTGGCCTCCTCGACCTTTCATCGCTTGGACCTGTGCAGAAACGTATGCAATGGTTTCAGACATAACACTGAACAAGCATATGAAAATACATACAAGGCCACGTAATCTAAGAACACAAAAGGAAAAACAAAGGATCATATACCGCCAGTCTTGTGCCGTCAATGACAGCTGTCAAATTGATGTCCATCACTTTCGCCCAATTCACCCCCTCTTCATAAAATGGCCCCTTCTCTGAAACGCCGGCGTTGTTGATACATATGTCCAGACGTCCGAATACACGTTGATGCTGGGCAAACGCCGCAGTCAGCTCAGCTGAATTCACACACCAGAATTGTCAACATCCAAAGTGAGCAAACCCCTAAACCCCAAACCCAGAACACCTTAAAGAACTGGCATTGAAAAAGAATGAGATTGAGCTTGCAACTTGCAACCAATTACATAATTTAGCAAGTCACGACATCCAAAAACATAGTGTTGCGTTCGATGTGAGATTTCTAATGATCCAAAACTGAGCAAAACTGTGTAAACTCAGAATTATGCCCTATAACCTTCTCAATCCTCCTATCTCTTGAAGGTTATCCAATCCTTAATGTTCTTCATTAATACAGTGCCATGCCCGCCAAGTCGAGGGATGCGAAATAAGTTTAACGTTAAAAACTTAGTGTCCACTCCCAAATTGCAACTAGGACATTCACATTCACAGTGCAATGCATTGCAGTCAACAAAGTCTGAAAAACCACTTGATTGGATTTCTTTTCTCTTTCATTGGTTCCAATGGAGACAATCATACCAGTATTGCTAACATCGCATTTTATGAAAATTGCAGAAGGCGACGTGGGCTTGTAGCCCACTCGGGCATGCTCCTCAGTGACTACACGCACTGTCTCCTCGCCTTGTTGGTATGCCAAGTCCAGCACTGATACTTGCACTCCTCGTTTCGCTAGAGCCAAGGCTAAAGCTCGTCCTGGAGAATTACACAAGCAAACAACAGAAGACCGATTATTCACGAAGACCAAGTTTTTATAAATGACTAAATAAAATGACGACCACATGATTTACATTGGACATGATCGCAACCGATGGACAATCAGTTTTAATATTATGAGTTATTAATAATAAAAGTATTTTGATCAAAGCCTCCTCAGGGCCCCAATGTCCTTAAACCCTTAAAGTTACACCAAGTTCCCCGGACTGAGTTTTCAATATACTTTGAAAGCCTCTGCACTCTAAGGGTACACCCTTAACCCTTGTCAATGCATTTTCAGTCACTGTGACGTTCAAGGGTTAACGATCAATTCTATCACTTAATCTACCACAATAAAAGAGTTTCAAAACACCCTCTTCGCTAAAGCCCTTAAATCTATTAGTCATAAGGGTTGTTTTGCATGTTCCTTAACCACAGCAATCCGTATAACCCTCTCCTTTAGTTGAGAGTTGGAATAAAAGGAGAATTCAGGTATATTGTGAACTCTCTGATCAACCTAAAATGAGATCCCCGCATGCCAACTTATCTAGTCCAGTGTTTTTTTTTGAAACAGTAGAGGCTTGCATGCCCTCACACTAGTGGCGCATTTATGGAGGGATTAGTTCAGATAGGCTAAAATTGTCTGACAGCAGCGACAAATCGCCAGAAAAAAACCCGCTGATCTAGTCCATAACCATCAAAGGTTGGAATAACGCCGAAGTTGGACACTCACAACCCACTACAATGAGAAACCCACAATTGATGGGAAAAAAAAAGAACTGGCTGGCGAGTAAAAGAGAGACAAAGACGAACCAATTCCACCTCCAGCTCCTGTGATCAGAGCAACTTGACCCCTCTCCACCTTCATTTTCTTCGGCTTTGATCAGTACTACTCTTCCGCAAGCACGCAAAAGAAAGCAACAGTAAGTCCATTTCAGTTCCTCTACACCTTCGATTTGAGTTGCATACAATAACCTAATCAACATTGACTGAAAATATAACCTTATTAACGAAACAGTTGATTATTCACACAGCGAGATTGACGCAAAAATTTACGAAAGGCTCAAAACTAAATCAATCACCAAATGCTGCATAAATTAGTGGGAATCCGGCATAAATCCACACAACAATCCGGCATTAGTGTGGGCTCCGGCATCAATTCGACTAACAATTCAGGAACATGAAATACCCTAAGAATTCAGACACGGTCCAAACCAAATGATGTATCCCAAATTGAAGGAATGGGTCATTGGAGGACTGCAATTCCCCGATGTGAGCGAACCCCACCTGAGAAAAGATTGTTGGGTGTCGAATTGGGACGAAAAGTTGCAATCTCGGCAACAATTGAGATGTGATGGAGAGAGTAATAGTGAACGAGACGGAGACTAGCTTGGAATGAGTAACGTGTGGTCTATTGACAAGCGAAATGGCTGCAGGACTTCTATGAAAGATTGAATTCAGAGATGGTGGGCGAAGGAACATTCGGAAAGGAATGTTACGACGCTTGGGTGAGCTCCTTGCTTACGGAAATCTCACTGCCATGCTTCAATGCCATCAGCGGTGACGCCAGAACTTAGTTCTTTCCATAACTTTTTAGATGCTATAGCTAAAATGACATCCAAATGAAATATGTTAATTGTAGAATTTTCAATTCAGTGGTGTACCTCCATAACATTCAGTAGTCTTTAGAGAGGCTGCCTCCTCTTTAAAGGCCTCATTCACAATAAACATTCACATGGGGAATTAAAATAAGCTTTAGTACTAGGTACCAAAGTTGTGGTAGTAGGTTTATAGTGTACACTATTCTTCCTGCTACATCTAAGACTAGGTTAACAAATCAACAAAGAAATGTTAAGTTGATTTGTCAAAAATCTTAAGATTCCTTTGAGTGAAATATCAATGTCATTTAACCCTTTGCCTTCAAAAGAACAATATAGATGGCCCAAGGAATTGCATCAATGACATTTGGAGATGTTTTGTTTATATTGAAATCACTTGTCTACCATGAATCTTCAAAGAGTATGGGATAATTTGAAAATGAGAGCTTAATTACTCATTGTCAAATTATAAAAATTATGTTTGATGTAGATTTTCAAACCTCATTATTTTAGTCATAGTAGAATAACTTTTTTTTTCAAAAAACATTGGATTTTAAAAAGTTGGGAAATCTATCTAAGTTTCATCTCCCCAAATCCCTTTGGTGTTTCAAGCCTCCAATCAAAAGTTCCAAATAAAATTCAGAGAGGATGTTTGAAAATGTTGAAAAAAAAATCCTTTCCAACTCCTCTTTGAAATTTGTTCATAACTTTTGATTGGAGGCTAGCAATCTCAAACGGATTTTTGGAGATGAAACTTAGATAGATTTTTCAACTTCTCTTAGTTCAAAGTTTTTTGAAAAAATTTATTCTAGTATGCCTAAATGAGGTTTGAAACTCTAATTCAAATAAAATTCCTGCTTTAATTTGACTTGACTATGAGCACTAGAGCTCCTACTAATCTTAATTTACATGTCCCACATTGTTTATTTCACCTTTTTCCAGCTCATGTGTTTATAAGTAAAGAGCTTATTTTAATGAAATAACTCTCTAGTCATGAGTGGCTTTTAATTTAAGAGAACTATATGTTATGGTAATGAAAGTTTTATTTGAAATTCGAATGTTTTATTAGTATTGATCCAATTTGAAGTTGTGACCAAGATACTAGCTTCTACCCTTCATTTCTTTGACACAATTTGATATGCATATTTGTAGTTACTAATTTGGTGTGGAATATTCTACATCATTTGGTTTGCGGGAGGTAGTACCAATGACTTCTATTGATTGTTATGTCTTTTGAGTTCATATGTTAGTGTATAGTTTGCATTCTAATAGTTGAATATTGCACATATGGTTTCATACAAACCTTTAAAGACTAATAGAAATGAAATTGACATTGATTCCCTATTGTTTCATACTCTTTGAATGTTTGTAGAATAAGTTATCAATTTTTGAAGTTGGAATCACATAAGGTCTAGCCAAAATGGAAATTTGAAATTCCATCAATTTTGTCCAAAACTATTCAAATTTGTCAAAATGCAAATTTGATGCTTCTAATGCCAAAAAATGAACTCTTGACTTTTTGACCTATTGGGGGTCAAATAATTGCTATATAATAGAGTAATTGTAAAATTCATCGTGTGTTTGTAAACAGGTGTCAAAAGAAGGTTAACTTTAATGAAGAATAGTATAAAAGAAACACAACACCAAACTCTATCGGACCTCAAATTGGGTGCTCTAAGGAGTTTTGTCCTGTGTTTTTCCCAAACTCCAGCTAGTGGTTATGCATTGAACACACTTTATGATTAACTCTAGTAGACCTACTGAGTGAAATAAAGAGGAGGACAGATTCCATTTAAAACATGTCCCCATGGAATTAGGGCAAAGTTTCCATCCAAAATACGTCGTCGTCTTCATTTGCCCATTGGCTTCTTCGGAGCTCGCAAGTTCCTCGTGAATCTGCACCTTCCTTCTGGCTCTCCTCAATTCTCCTCAGTATCACCATTAGAGAATCGGCTCGTTTATTCTCCAAGTTTCTGGAAACGCTTCCCAATAAAAAAAATGGCATTGTATGATTAGAATCTTACTGGAGTCGATATCGTGATTGCTTCGCAATGGACTGCATTGTGCTCGCGTCCGGGTGCTCCTTGCCCGGACATTACCAGCACAAATCTTATCAATTTTTGCGAAAGAAAGCTTGTAGGATAAGATTTTGGCTGATGAATGGTGGAGCAATGCGCGTGGGATTAGGAATGGAGTCTTCGTTGGCTGCCTCCTCTTTGCAGAAAGCAGTTTTACGTGAGTTTGAGATGAGAGCTGTCGAGCGTTTGAAGGTATCAGGAACAGCGAAAGAAGGAAGCGAACCGCCTATTAATAAATCGAGATTATTAGCGAAGAAGCTCCTTTCGGTTCGTAGTTTGGCGATCGCATTACTCTTCGGTGGAATCGCAGGTTTTTTACGAGCGTTGTTGAAATCCCTGCCTCCCGATTTTTTCGACCGGTGGAATAAGCTGATTCATGACCAACCCTTGCAAGAGCCGAAGCCCGTGGAGCCGGAAGCGCAACCGGCAACTGTCATTTATGATTGCCATGGTGTGGTGCTGGCGAAAATTGTGCAAAGAGGATATCGCACTGGGAAGAAAGTAGGGAATCGGAAAGCAATTGGAACTGGAGCGCCACTGCATCCCAGTGACATCCCGTCCACTTTGTGGCAGGCGGTAGTGGCGTCGGAGGATCGGAGGTTCTTTGAGCATCGAGGGGTGGATCCAAGGGGGCTTGCTCGGGCCATTCTGTCACTCACGTCGAGTGGAGGGGGGAGCACTATCACTCAACAGGTTTGTTATAAGAAAACCTAAAAATTTCTCCCTTTGGATTGTTGACTCTTATGAATTTTGAAGTGAGCATTTCCGTGATTTCGTCATGCAGCTGGTTAAGGAATGTGTTTCTCTCGAATGACCGGAAAACGGACTCGGAAGCTCATGAACATAAAAATGTCAGATTTTTAAATTGTTTATTACCACGACTGGTATGAAGTGAATTTTGAAGTGAGCAATTGTGTGATTTCCTCATGCAGCTGGTTAAGAATGTATTTCTCTCAAATGATCGGAAATGGACCCGGAAGCTCATGGAGATGATCTTGGCAGTTATGTTGGAGCGGCAAATGTCGAAGTGGGACATACTGCATCACTATTTGAATAAGGTAATTACTTGGAGCTACGGCTGTCTTTTAGTATTTTCATGTACATGCAACTCTCTGTAATGACACTGCCTTCTGGGGGACGAATTGGCTTCTAAATGCACTCACATGGGTTTTCAACTTGGCGTGTGGAAGTTGTGTGTGCACAACGTGACAGATTTTGTGGATATAATGGAAATTTTCAACCATAGAGTGTGTCATCAGAGATTGTTGACTGTACAAGCGGTGTGCTCATCTGTTGTAAAGTTGAGTGTATTGGTGCTTTTGCTGACCGCCTGCAGTCCTTCCACTGGATTCCAAATCTGGACAATGACTTCAATTTCAGATCTATTGGGGGCATGGTGTATATGGAATAGAGGCAGCCGCAGCTCTTTATTTTGGGAAGCACCCGTCAGTGCTAACCTTGGGCGAATGTGCAATGCTTGCGGGGATCATCCCAGCACCGGAATATCTTTCCCCGTATCGGGATCCCAGTCGAGGAAAGAAACCACAAGCGAGAGCGCTTCGTCGAATGGTTGAGGTCGGTTTTCTTGATTCTGCTACAGCAGCGGCAGCGGTTAATGAGCCCCTTCGCTTGGGTGTAGAAGGAGATGATGGCTCATCAGGGCCGTGGAGAGCTCCATACTTCGTGAGTGAGGTATGTGCCATGCAACATATTCGCATTCCTTGTTGTCACCTTACT
Organism: Climacium dendroides; assembly: GCA_950106755.1. Lineage (NCBI taxonomy): Eukaryota > Viridiplantae > Streptophyta > Bryopsida > Hypnales > Climaciaceae > Climacium > Climacium dendroides. The sequence continues at coordinate 40,264,897 of OX467084.1, forward strand.
CGACGACACAAGCTTCTTGTTAGAATTAGGATTTATCTCTACCTCTAGATTGAAGCGGAGGACGGTTAGTAACATATTGACTGTGTGTTGGATGTGACAGGTGCTATATGAGTTGTTTCAAAAGTATGGGAGGGATGAGGTTCTGCGAAATGGATTCCAGGTGCTGACTACTGGGAACATTCTCACATGCTTTTTTCTGCCTTGGAAATGAGTTTTGCTTCGTATTCAAGATTGTGGACTATCTTTGCTCTAAGATTTTGCAGTTTTAGAGTCGGATGGATGGTCGCTTGCTTCTTCTTTTTCCAATCTCCACCTTACTGTTTATGCTATTCCGATTTGTTATGTACCTTTCAGGTTTCTGATGTGCGAAAATGGCATACTCTCAATGGCAGTGCTCTAGAGTTTCTGATCATATTTCCATTCCAAGCAGGTGCATACTACAGTGGATCTAGCAATGCAGGAAGTAGCAGAGAAGGCAGTCGACGACGCAGGAATCGAATATGATGATGAGCGAATAGTGTTGGCTGAAAAGTCCATAAAAAGATGTGTTGACGCCTTAAGCATCCTTGGGCAATCCCGAGAGCAAAAGATGGAACAAGCTGCTCTTGTAGCTGCTAATCGGTGGGTTAGAGTACTATTTTAATGTTCTCTATCGGTATCTACAACTATTTTATACTCTGTAGTTGCTGTGTACGCTGGGAAAGTGAACAATTGGTCATCCGGTCTATAAAGGGTTTCACAGAGAGATATTCTCGTTCTCCATTCTCTTTCGTCGTGTCAGAGTCATTCTTGTATCCACCTTTTTACTATGTTGGCATCTGTTGGCAAGTGTCCTGTCGTGGTAACTTTTTAAATCGTCGACTGCCTAGCTCCTCAAGGTGCGCACTTAGTTTTGTAGTTTACTGACTGGGAATTTCCGCATTCAGTTCAATTATAATATTTCTTCAATTGGGTGTAGGGCTCGTGAGCAAGCGCGAAAGTATATTTTGAGAGAAGCTGGAAAGGGTAATCAGATGACTGAAGAAGACAGGTAGCCCTTTGTGGCGAGTGCTCTTTCATCTCAAATTCTCTGTTTTCTGGGTCAATCAAACTGCTTATTGCTTATTAAGGATTGTACAATCATGAAGCAGTTTGTGTGTCATGATTAAAATTCTTTGAGTCTTTAATAATACTTTTATAAATCCTGCAGTCTCTGCTTGCCGTTGTTGGTCATGAGTTGGCTGATGATTGCATTGACACTTTGGAATGCCAGTCAAGATTTCACATGATTAAAATATTTCTTTACCAAGATGTTGCTTTTGTCTTGAAATGTCATGCCTAGCTTTGAAATATTATCAGTTTTGTCATGTCATTATTCGGGCGTGTGTTGCGGTATCCATCTCCCACGTAGATTATGATAGAGCTTTGCACTTTTCTTGCAGGGCAAAGCTTGAAGAACTTGCGGCTTCTGCAGCCGCTGTCAAAGCAGGTGAAGCTGTTCAAAGGAGATTTGATGCAACGTAAGTACGCTTGCACTGTACTACGTGAAGTGACATGATACTCGTCTTAACCTTGTTAACTACTTGTATAGACTCCTGAGGATTGGATTTCGAGAGTTATTTGTCAAGAGTTGAGTGCTTTTTCTTTGTCATTGCAGGGAGAAGGGACTACTTGAATCATTAGTAGAACGTCAAGAGGAAGCAAAACAGGCAGCGCTTGCTAGGTACTGTAATTTTCCTCGGTCATTTTACTTCTATGAACTATCCCTTATTTGCATGACCTCTTACAAGCCGGAAAGCTGGTGTATATATATTCCTTTTTAATTCAGCCAATGATCACTTTTAAGTAACCTCTGGTTGCTGACCTGTAACATTACCAAGTCATGAGAGGCGTTTAGTGATTGTTGTTGATGTTGCAGAGTAGAGGGTGCGATGGTAGCAATCGACCCTATGAATGGGGCGGTTCGAGTTTTGGTTGGAGGCAGAGATTATTATGAAAGTAATTTCAATCGTGCTACTCAGGTGCATTGCGTTTCTCTGCAAGCATCTGTTCTTTCTGTTCTATTCCTGAATGTTTACTGTAACGACTACTGCTTCCCTATTTATATTACATCAAGTCGTATTAAGTAATGAAATAGTATCTTGTGAATATATATATATTCACGATGAACGTGATCGGAGAGTTGCCATGGGCAGGCAAATGTGCCGACATTGAAGGTTAGAGTGCTGGGTTAACCGAACGATGGAGAAGAATGGAAAGAATCAGACCTTGTGAGAGTTTTCTTTTGATTTGTATTACGCCGATGTCATTGGTGTTTGTATCCTCCCACTGCGGTCTTTAATGCTGGTACTTAGTGTTTACCGTGTCATGGCAATTGTTTGTGATTACCGGGACTGAAGGCAAATTTTTTATTTGTTGTAGGCCTTCCGTCCTCCAGGTTCAACATTCAAGCCGATTGTCTACTTGACAGCCCTAGCTGAAGGAATGTAAGGCTTTCCCTCTGTCCATTTAATCAAGGATTAATAGGGTACTAGTTAGGGCCTTGGGACTGTATTCATTCATATTTGGAGTTTTAGCTGTGTTCATTTTTAATCTCTGGTGTAATTGCTTTTTCTATCATACTTAACTGCTACTTGTTATTATTTAAATGCAGTGAACGAAATCATGTCATTATGGATGAACCGTACACAGTTGGTGATTTTTCTCCGGAAAATTATGATAAAAAATTTAGAGGAAAGGTGGGATTTTGAATTTGCAATTGCTATTCATTACCTTGTACTTAAATGTGCTGTCAATGATTTGGAATGTGTATGTTGACCATCTCATGCTTACTTCCGCCACTGTATATGTTGAAGGACTTGTTTGTGTGGCAGCAATAACACCTTACCATTTTGAACTTTGTTTCTTGAAAAATAGGTGACGGTTGAGGAAGCTTTATTGAAGTCTTTGAACGTGCCAACTGTAAAACTCTGTGCAGAAATTGGGGTGGACAAGGTCTCGCGCAAACTGAAAGCTTAGATCTCTCGTGATCAATTATCTCTATTCTGTGTTTCTGATTGCGAATCATTGAAGAGGTGATATTCGGTCACTTAGATCATAATATTTTTGTCTGATAAATCTTGCAGGTTTGTAGCATGGGAAAGGCTTTGGGCATTGATTCTTACCTTCCGCATGAGCTTTCTTTGTCTCTTGGAGGTTGCGAGGTATTTACCACTGCCTCGCTTCTTGACGAGGGTGATGATCAAGATTAAGATTGAGACTTGCATGTGTGTATGTGAAGATTATTTAAGCCAATTACTTAATACCTTCGTACATTTATTACTCCATCGTGGGGTGTCTCAATTTTCCAATTGCTCTCCGGTGCTGTAAGTGGTGATCATCGAGATACCTATGGAAAAGAAATTCGTGACGAACATCTGCCATTCAACTCTGTGCAGATGACTCCATTGCAGTTGACTATTGCTTATTCAACAATAGCATCAGGGGGTGTGCTCCACAAGCCTTTCTTAATTTCACGGGTGGAGAACCATGAAGGACGAGTCATAGAGGAGAAGGTAGTATCCTAACCTCTTGCTAAGAGTTTCATTCATTTTTACATCTTCTGTGACAAGAATATGCCATAATCAATTTTCTTCATGGGGGGTGTCTTGCAGCAACCGATTTCTACTGAGCATTGTAAGACAGTTGTGGATGAGAATGCTGTATCAGAGCTTCGGTCACTGTTGCAAGTCAGTTTCCTGACTTATAGTTTCTGTTGACTTGGATCACATAATAAGTATTACCTCACGTCTGAGTGGGTGGCACATTGTTTACAAGATCCTGTTATGATTTTATAATTCAGTATACATTCCCAAATTATATAACTCAGACGGTGAATCTGTATTTTTAATGCTAGAATTTATGACCTCCAAGAAATGATCACAACTTTGAAATTTTTGTGCTATCTATGCCTGTTTAACGAGAGTATTCTGCCAAACGAAATTACAGGCAGTGGTGGACCGAGGTACTGGACGAGGTGCACGACTTGGACGCCCATGTGCAGGGAAAACAGGCACTTCTGATGGCCATCGAGATGCTTGGTTTGCTGGCTTTACTCCCATGCTTTCGTGTGTGGTAAGAGTGCATCGTTTGTTAAAGATTAGATTATTTTAAGTGTATGATAGTCGGTCAAAGTTCCATAATCAAGACTAGACGGAGTCAGTATTTGTCTTTTGGATTAATTTTGGACTATGTTGTGCCTTTCATTGTGCTTCAGAGTGAACAACACGTTATAGAAATGTACTTTGTGAACTGAATGATGTATTTGCCTCATTTTCTCATTTCTTTGCCTCAGGTTTGGCTAGGCTACGATGATAACACTCCGCTTGGCGGAATTTGGCCAGGTAAATGCAAAAGCTGAAGGATTTGAAAAGCATTGAAAGATTCAGCTGTGAGGTCCAATGATTGTTTCTAACCTTCAACTTTGAATACTGCAGCAACAGGTTCTTCCCATGCAGCACCATTGTGGAGGGATTTTATGCAGCGCGTCCATGAGGCATGCCATTTCTTCGCAAACTTTACAGGAGTTAGCTGATTTAGGATTACATTTGGTATTTAGATCTTTCTTCTTGCAATTTTCAAACCACATTCAAGCATGGATACTCTACCGGGTAATGTAGTATGACATACTTATTTCCCATTTACTTCGCACCTTTGTCAGAGATTCTTGAAGCTAGGGATGTGCTTTTCAACAAGTTCGTTGTTAACGATCACTCCAGACGATGTGAATTTCACTAAATCTTGAATAGCTGAGTCTTCAGAGCACACCATTCCAGAGTATTAGCGTCCATTGATTTGTGAAGGATAACTATAAGCTTTGCAGTAGTTTTGAATTCATCACAGTATTTCTTTGGTAGTGATTTGTGTGGTCGGTGTACCTAGGATGGTTTTACAAGTGACATCAGAATCCTCAACCTGCATCTCTGTTTTTGCCATGCGATTGCAGGGACAACCCATTGAGAAGTTTCATGATATTGGACGGGACAAGTATGGAGGTCGAGCGCCTCGGCAGATTGGCAAGAAGCCCCGCCGGCCCCATATCGTTGGCCTACCAGTAAGCTTCCTCTAAGTTTCACTGTGCTCCAACAGATGACCTTGAAGTGGTAGATTTGTATCCTGACTGATTTGGACAGCGTCGTTAGCAAGATTGATATCCTTCTTTGGGCTATGCCATGCAGGAAATCAGGAAACAATACAGGCAGCGTGACAGAAAAATCCTCTGGAGAGATGTGTGGGACTGGGAAAAAGCAAGCTCTGCTTGGGAGGAGCGTGAGAGAATGGAGGAATGGACAGCTGAGAGAGAAAAGCGAGCTGAAGAGATTAAGAGCATGAAAGCAGAGTGGCAAAAGACATTGTCTAAAACTGGAATTACTCCCTCTTAGCTGCTGAAACAAATCCACCTCCAAGAATACTATTTTTCCTGCTGGTGAAGACAGTGTTGAATACTATCAGTGGAATCTGTGCTTGAATTGTACCGCTCAGCAACGAAGGTCAGTTAAATTAAGATCTTTTAGCTCAAATGTAAGTAAACCTAGACTGACCAAGTTATTGTCTTGAAATAATATAATGTTTGGTAGCTGTTAGCCCTACTTTTATCGTCCAACCTACTTGGGTGATTCTTACATTAACATCAATCGTAAACGTCTCTTGTGAATGCGCAGTGCCGAGGAGTAATGTGGAGCTCAGATGGAAGAACCTACTAGAGAGTGCACGAGCTGGCACGAAGTGCCAGTAGGTGTAATCCTCTAGCGTATTTAGGATTCTCTTGACTGTTGGGGTCCAACTGGTTTGATGTGTAAGATTATGTAACAGAAGGTCTATTGCACACCATGTATCCTAGGCTCTCCAGTGTGTAACTTAGTACGCATGAGGGTGATGGCTTTTTATCTGAGCTATCACAAGCAATTTTTGAAGAACTCATTTATTTGATTTACAAATCACATGTATTATGTTTTTTGCAGTAAATTGACACTGATAGGACTTTTTCTTGTATCACTGATACTGTTTGCATTTGCAGTAATCGCAAACAGTGAAATTGTCACTAAAGAATTCAAGTCGCTGGCATAATGCTGCCATGTCAACATGCTATATGTAAGGTAGAAAGACCTTATTCTGTTCCAAGACCTTATTCTATTCCATTCCTTAGAAAGTGCATCTAAAGTGAAAATACTTAAAACCGGCAAAAGAAGGAATTCAGCATAATTGCAAGCCGTTCTTATTGGGGGAATATTTTTCTTTTGTTAGGAAATGAAAATCATGAATTAAAAAAAGGGGGGAGGGGGGAGGGATTTCTTAAACCACCCATGTGAGTTCCATAATTTTCCAAAGTGAAAAATGTGTAGTCTATCGAAACCCACCTTAGATTTGTCTATTTGTTGACCTCAGATACCTCGTTTGGCACTACTCATTATTTGTAAAAAAACAAAAAGGAGCATGTTGAAGCCTTTAAATTGTACCAAAATTGATTATAGTTTGTCATTACTCAATCCTTAGACATTGATGAGAATGTTTTTTGTTAGATGGATGATAGAGAGTCCTATTAGGAGGATAGAAGTGCAACTATTCATCTTCAAAATTTTAGTATGAAAAGGGAGGTCTTCTATAGTAGTTTGACTCCCAATAATGCTTTTGCAATTCTGTAAGCGAATAATTGACACGGTAACCACAGGGATGATTTCCACTATCAATAATCCATCCTTTAAGGGTTAAAAAAACATAGGGGGGGGCATGTTGAAGCTCTTACAATTTGTCTCCAAGTCATTGGAGGCAATTTGTATTGGTAGTTCATGGTAGCATCCAATCAAAGTTGATAAAAAAAAATTCATTTCTTTAGGCAAGGAGTAAGTTTGATACCAACCTCCAAACTAAATAATTGAAAAATGGATTAAAAAAAAATAGACTCAACATTCCAAGTTTTTAATTACTAAATATCAACATTTTATTAACTCAATTAATTTAAAATTTGTCAAACAACTTTGTTCATGTGATTGTACCTCAGGCACCTTCACCAACAACTAAGGTAAACTATTCCATTCTATACCAAATGGAAGAAAGCCAATTGTGGGCTAAATTATGTTAGTGATATACATTCAAGCTCAAAAATGTACACCACTAAAATAATTTAGCCCACAACAGGCTTGCTCCCATTTGGTCTAAAATAGAATAGTTTACATTAAATGATAAATTTGTGGTGAGAAAGCAAGTGGTTTATAGAAGTAGGGGAGTAGGAGATACAACAATCTATGTGGGATATGTAAAATAATTAGAACATAAAAGGGCTCAACCACGCATATTCATGTCAATTGCATTAATTGCTTTCACAATTGCTCTTTCAAACCTCATTTTAAGCATTGTAAACTAGCTTTTTTCAAAACTTAATCAACTTATACAATGTGGTAAATCTAGTTAAATTTCACCTTCAAAAATTTGTTTGTGATTTGGAACTTCCAATCAAAAGACTAGTTTGAGATTGGTTTGAGATTTGTCACCTTAAAGTGTTGCTATAGTAGCCAACCTGTTTCCAATTAGCCACCTATTATCACAAGTTAGGTTGCTATATTTTTTATTAGACTAATTGGAAATATGACTTCCACTAGTTTAGATGACAACTCATGCAGAGCTGGAGTAGCAAAAATGTACATTGAAAGTATAAAATGACAAATGTATGGGAGGTGTACATTGAAAGTATAGAATGATCACAAAATGTACATTGAAAGCCACAATTATCACTTATTTCACTTCACAAATGAGTGCTAACTTCATGAGGTCAAATTACGCCGTAGAAAGTCAAGTGGGTGTGAGTCTCCAAAGTCCCAAGACTGCAAGCAACTAAATGCTACAGCAAAGGTCACTGGCCCTCTTGGTCTACACAAGGAAAGGACTCTAGGCAACAAGATTTGTGAACACCGTGGTTGGTACGGCAAAGTGTGCATAAGTACGTGCTCTCAATCCACAAACAATTACACAATTCACAATGCGATCCTTGCTACAATAAACATCCTCACCTGCTTTAGTTTTTGTAAGGGATTGTGATCAAAGAAAGTGGGGTGCCCACAATGGCGAAAGACACAGACCAGCCTCAAATCAAAGCTCCTCAACATGATAGTGTTTCCTCATGATCCCAATCCTTTTTCTCAACATTCTTTAGTGAGGACGACCACAACAAGATCCAACGCAACTGCAACAAGGACTTGCACTAGACACAATACTCATCTAAATGCATCCAAAGCCCAACAAACCCTCACATGCAAACGCCTGTTACTTTCCAAACCGCAAGGACCAACTACCGTGTCCAATATTTGACATTTGTTGAATTGAACCCCCCAAATGGACAAATTGTCGCGGCAATCCTACAACCAATTGCACTCTAGTGTACACAACTCCCTTGTCATCCATGTCCAACAATCGTGACAGTAAAAAATTTCTAACACCAACACGTGGCAGCTATTGATTGATCCAAAGGGGACATATTTCATCCCTCAGGCGGTAAGGGGTTAAGTAGGGAAATTTTCCCTTTACCATACCCATATTATAGATATGCTAAATTGCTTAAATAATCGCGAAGGGGTCAGCTCGGTATGGTGAGGGGAAAATATTCCCATTTAGAGAAATAGATTTCAAAAGGATTTCATATTTTTTTATATATTTTTTTTCCAGAAATGAAATTCCTATGAATTTTTTTGTGAAGATTCTATTCAACATATTCTTATTTTATAGGTCACCCTATTTCCAACCATAGACTAGTTACAAAATCAATAATGCTTTAATGTCTCCAAAATTTGCCCAATCAATTATAGGCATATTGCGCATGTATTCACCAATTTTGGTAGAATTTCATTCACTACTCCATCTATCACAAATTTCAAAGCCACAAAAAGAGGGAACAACACCGTCTACGGGCCATGCCTTGAAGATGTTTGCTTTAAAATTTCAGCATATCGCACCGTTGAAAATTTGTTGAATTTATCATTTGGTCCCACATTGAAAGCTACTTTCAATTCATGCGGTCATATTTGCAAGATTCTACAATAATCCCCAAAAGCCATCCAATTTCTGTACGGGTCTACAAATGTTACCCCAACAGTTTATCCGACCCTAGGCAATGAGGGATTAAAGAAATAGATTTTAGAAGGATTTAATATTTTTTTATGTTTTTTTCTTCAAAAACAAAACTACAATGAATTGTTTTTGTGAAGATTTCATTCAACCTATTCTTGTTATATAGGTCATCCTATATCCAACCATAGGCTACAATGCTTCAATGGAAGTGATAATTGTGGCTTTCAATGTACATTTTGTGATCATTCTATGCTTTCAATGTACACCTCCCATACATTTGTGTTGCTCCTGCTCTAAGTTGTCAATTAAACTACAGTGGATAAAAAATATAGAAATCTAACTAGCGAAAATGGACAGTTGATCAAGGAATAGCCCATTTGTCAACCAAGTGTAACCTAGGCATGTTATCCTAATTTATAATGATTGTAATTTTTTTTATCTTAAACATGTTTACATATTTTATAGTGCTTCAAATCTTTAAATTTATAAAATTCCAACAAGTCTAACTATTTCTACCATGAGAACAAGAATTGTAATAAACCAAAATAATCAATGTGTGAAGTAGGAGGTTCCAAAAGCACATAGGCTCTAAAACTGTCCACCTCCTCAAATGCAAACTGTTTGTACATGTTGCTTTTTCATAGCCTTCAACATTATACAAAAAGTGTACATTTTAAGGAGGTGGGCAATTTTAGAGCCATTTCAACTTCAAAATTTCATAACTAATTCCACAAAGCTCCAAAAAATATGAAACAACTTGTGTTAGATGCAAATTCCACTTGTCTTTCTAGAAAAATTTACTGAAAAATATTTCAAGAAACTTCACCTCCCCAAAATTCAGTTTCAGCTTAGGTGAGCAATTTATGGACCTCCTACCTTACCCATTTTAGATAGCGGGATGATTCCTGCAGTTGGCAATATGGCTTTCATGGAGAGTAGTGTTATATCATGAATACGAATCTGCCAACATCTATGATATGGTAGCGAGTAGACTAACGATTTCAAGTCATTTTTTCCGTAGCACCAACCACCACTTATCACAACAGAAATGAGATCGAATAAATTTTCACAAGAACAATTAAATAAAAATTTACAACAATGATAAGAATCCTCTGGCACCTGCCACAAAAGCCCATCCAACAGTCGAGACAATCATGGTTTTCCATGTACCGGGCTTCAACAACACAATGGTTCTCTTTATAAATACAGACCTCTTAAACCAAAAAGCCACAGTCGAGATGATGTGAAAAATCAATGGTCTAATCAAATCCTGCTGCTCTCTACCTTTCAATCCAGTAACAATACAACAGCACGGGCAAGGCATAATTAATCCTGTCTGGGTTAATCCTCGTCCATGCCTGGCTCTGGCCCTGGTGGTTCTGGAGCCTGCTCTTCCATGCTTCCGGGCTCTTCTTCCTTCATCACTGGCTCTCGCATTTGTTGTTGGTCTCTAGGGGTGGGTTCAACACTGGGGAAGGTGCCAGGAGGCCGTTCGAGAGGTTCTATACTCAGAAGCTGAACTGAATTGCCTATTGCATCAGCCCATCCATAGTGCGGCTCAGCCCTGATAGAGCAATTATTTGTAATTAGTTCCAGGCAGAATTGCAAAAATAATTTCTCCGATTTATATAATGCATATAAATGTGAGCCACTTGGGTCTTCCAGAGGAAAGGTGCAAACAGAGAAAATTAATAATGACAATAAACTTACTGGTAGTATGTGCCCTCCTCAACAACGTTATCCCAATTCTCGCCACTTGTACTTCTCCCGTATTTGTGCACCTTCCTGTTACACAGTCAGTCGATACCAATATTAAAAATCTCAATCTCAACACTAACAACATCAACAAAAACACAGGTATTTAGAAAAATGTTTAGGAAAGCTGAAAATTCAAGTTCAATGTGGCGAGCGCCTTGAATAGCTTAGTTTGTTTGAACTCTTTTTTGAATTGTTTCTTTGGCAGCTGCACTTGACAAATAACGGAATCATCCCGAAATTTCTCAGAATTGTGGAGTGCATCGATAAATTCCAGTTTGAATGATGGGCAATTTGCATTGATGACGAGGCACGCCGACACACGATGATTCCAGCGAACTCCAAAGAGAGAAAAACAATTGAAAATATTGGATACTAGAGGAAATCCAGGCAATGTTCATCGATTTCCAGGAAAGCACCATAATTTACCCATTTCCAAAATGCTCTTCTCCCCATGTTCTCGACCAGCCTGAAATTCCAGCAAGTCATGTCAGCTTCACATTGTTGAATGTCAAATAATCAAAAGTAGATTTTGTATTTTAGCATGGGCACTTAGGGGTTTATATGGTCATGAAAAGCTTTCCCAGTTCCAGGGTTTGGTAAAAACGTAATGACTGAGCTTCAATAGAAAATATTGTACCAGCACCTTTGTCGTCGTTATGCCAGGTCTCGCCTTGTCTTGTTCCCACACCGTGATCGAACTTCTCTTCCCATTTATCACCCCATTTTGTACCAGTGTCACTCTCTGCCCACTTATCCGTCCTGCATTATAGTATAGAATGATTAAAATCACTGTATTTGACATAAAATCTAATCGCATGTAATTGAGTTCTCATGAACAGTTGCACGCCTAATTGTAGACTCAATACGAGACTCAATGGAGATTCAATATTTGCTTACGAATTCTACAAACTGCCTAAGTAGTGTAGTATTTTAACATACCATTTCAAAACAGCACCTCTGCCATCGTACTGCTCCTCCCATTTCTCCCACCACCCTTGGTCGTTCAAGCGTCCATACTTATGCGCTCCTTTCTCTGACCAACCCTTGGCGTTGTATTTTTCCCACCTGAAAAGGACATAACAATTAGAGAGGCAGAAGTAAAAGTAGTATAAACCACAAGCACCTTCTTGCGGAAAGTTTGGGTCTAACAGCAACAACCAGTAGAAAAGGTTTGGATCAAGATCTTACCACTTCTCAAACCATCCGGCCGACCCGGACCCAGATTTTGCTTGCTTTTGGGCGCTCTTCTCAATCCTAGCCAAGTTGCTGTAACACAAAAGGAGTCGTCAGATGGATAAGAAGCTTTTTTAAGTTACAATCATCAAGAGAATGATTGCTGAGCGGGAGGACGGGGCCCGGCAGGGGACGGGACGGGATACATGTCTAGAGCCTAAAAAATGAGCACACCAAAGCTGGACATGCAAATGCTGCGCAATTTCCACAGAAAGTAGGAAATAATGAAACCTTCATTGGATTATGAGAATTACCTCAACTCATCAACCTTTAAGACCTCCTGCCATGTCTCCCACCAGGTGTCGCCTTGAGCGTTCTTACCTGACTTTTCGGCACCTGTTGTCAGAAGTCCCCAACTTTTGTTCCTCAGTGTCTATACGCACATGCTCCAAACACAAATATCCTGACACTACACTACAAAGTTTCTGAACAAGGATTTAGAACTACAGTGCCGGCTCAGAGTCTCTTATCTTCCAATGACCATAAGTGGACTATAGGTGGACTATTCAACTAACCTCTAACTGGCTTCCGTATGTACAGGAGTTGAAGTAAACCACTAGAAGAAGAAAAAAAATCATACGCTATATTATTTTAAGAATAGAAATATGTTATAAAAGTTACTATTTCGACCATTAGCATGAGCACTTAAAGGTTGATCACACTTCCGATAACTATTTCTAAAATGGACAGCATCGACTTCAAATACAACCAATTGGTACGAGGGCATTCCACACTGGATAACGGACTCAAGAAACTGTAGCCATATTTACCCAGTTCCTTGTACCCTGTCCAGTCGCTTTTCTCCCACCACTGCAACGTTACGGAAATCAAAATACACTTCAGTTAACCCCGCACGATGCTAGTACTGTGAAACCTGACGAATCGGACAGAAGGATCCCATTTATATCTCAATTAGATCAGATGATCAATTTCAAAAACTGTTGCTTGTCAGGCAGCTAATAGTTAAAATACGAATCGTTAGAAAATCACTTAATTCCAAAATCAATACTCCATACTTGTAATATCAAGTAAAAACTCGTCCATGAGCTTCAAATAGAAAAGGGAGCAATAAGATTATTATTCAGAGAAGTAGGAGTGATTATCGGAAAGCACATACAGCTTCTTTCCACTCTGAGGAACCATCTGCGGTACGGCCCCCCATGACAGTCCAGCGACACCTGTAGCCATTTTCACCCAAATCCTCACCACTATCACTGTACCAGCTGCTTCCATCTTCATTGACCCCAGACTCGCTCTTAATCTCTTTGCTCAAGTTAATTCCCCATTCCTTTTCACTCGCAATCCCTGTATCTGCAATCCATATAACGAAGAAGGAAAAAAACACCTTCACTTCTCAGATGACGTTGTTACAACACATTATTTCCATGAAGGGCAAGGGCCAAGACTTTCGAATCACTTCAGAAAAGTAGTACAATCTAGTGACATACCTCTTTTAGGAGGAGTATCACGGGGTTGCGGCATACACCTGGCCTGCGTCTGACGCGAAATAGACTCATCTTGCTCTCCTGGTTTCCTAGGCCTACAAAGCACCATCCCAAGACCCTTCAGAATGACCTCTCACCTACGAACGTCTGGTTCAAATACTTTAACAGCAAAGTTTCAAGGAGATCTCTCCGCAACAAGGACGAATTTCCTAGACAACTTCAATTTCCCGACACGTTTAGAAAAGATCTAATTACATCAATCAGTAATTCCTCGAGTCAGTATACTGCACTACCGTGTCCCAAATGTACTTAGCGAATACCACTGGACTTATTATATAGAAAAGCTAACTGTTTGAAATATGGTGTCGATAAATTAGGGCAATCCTTAGATAAACTCTATATCAACTCAAAAAAAGCTTAGGTCTGAGCTTCTGGATACGATAAGCTGATTTCGGCAGTAAAGAGCTACATTGCGGCCAAAAGAACTTCCACTTAGAAAAAGCCACTGCTTCGACTATGCTGGCGGTACCTAGCTGAGGCAAAAGTCTGGGCGGGGGTGGGCACCCTCAAGGAAGTTCCATTAGATTTCTGGAAGTTGCAAGTGGTTCTGTGATGCACTGATTTGGGTACTTGCTTGCTACTGCCGGTACTCCATGCCTCACCTGTCTCCCGCCGTAAATCCACATCATCAAGCTGCAAATAATTTATATATGCATGGACAGAAAACAACCGAAATTTGTCAACATTGGATTCGTTCAGAACTTCTCATCTTCTAGTCACCTACACAAACCTGTCTCCAGTACTACGAAAACTCTCAAACTCTTGTAACCATGAATCAAGCCAAAAAACACGAGAATAAATCACATGGATTGACTGACTGATTGACTCAGACCAAATTGGAATAAACTCGAGAATCTTGAATAGTGCTCCAACAATAAACAAATAACATCTTGTCTTGTCTTGTTCTGCTATGCAAAGAGTTGTAACCATGAGCCATGTAATACGATAAGAGGATCACATGAATTATTTGTGACTACAGCTCTACAAGCTACAAAAAAACTGCGAAATTGAAGACAGCAATCGAAAGTGAGGCTCCAACCTCAAATGAAGACAATGCACAGTGCACTTGGCCCTTGCGGCTTTTCAGCGTCCCCGCAGCTAACCCGGCGATCCTACCAAAGAAATGCTGCCGGTCTCTCGCCAAGTTCACCGCCACGCAAAGCGTTTTCACCGATTTCAGTCGAGACCAGACTCCTCTGGATTGCGCTTTCTCCTGAACCGGCTCATTGGCCACATTCGAGCAACCCGACCGGAACGACTGAAAGAGAGCTGTGACACTCCCGGACAGCTTTACAGCCATCCAAACCGCTCTCAAGTTTCTCCTCCCCAACCCTAATTCACAAGAACCTCCAACTCAAACCCAAAACCTCCCGGTAGTAACGGCATCTCCGCCCTCACAAGCCCTATCCTCCTCTTCCTGCTCAAATTGACGAATCCATTCCTCTCCATTGCCAAATCCCAGACCAGATCTACCACAGAGCCGAAACCACACGCATCACAGCACAGCTCTCAATGCCGGCCACAAACCAATTCAAACCGGCAACGTCCCAAGCCTCGCAAAGCTCCAAAACGGCAAACTCGGACACTCGCGCCACTCGGGACACTGGAAAGTGCGTCCACAGGTGGCAATCAAGCATGAGAGGGGCAGCTTGACCACCGACAGGGAAACGCAAGCAGTAAAGCCACCCAGCGAGGTAGCGGAATCCAAGTGGGAGAAGAAAGAAAAATGTGAGAGCGGGCGGGGTTGTTTTATATGGCTGGAATCGATAGGAGGTGATGAGATTGCGGAGAAGGTCGGGGCGGGGATTCACGGCCCAGAGCAGAAGGCGGTGCTGCAGTTGCGGCAGCCATGGCTGCGGGCAAGAGATGCCTTCCTCGCGCTTGCGAGCCAGCAATCTCCGCCCGTCAGAGACAACAGAACAGAACACACGAAGCATAGCTACTAGTGCCGAGGAGCGCTATGGATGAATGCTGGTGGATGGGGATGGATGATTTTCGTAATGGGGACGGAAATCGTTGATCGTTGACGACGGTCTAAAGACTGCAGCAGGTGAACATGGATGAATTCTGGTGGATGAAGTTGGATGATTTGGGGGGGGAAGGGTTGAATGATTAGTGGATGGGGCTAGATGGGTTGGATGGTGGGGATGAGTTTCGTTGGGCTGGGAATCCTATGCTTGGTGGGGATCTTGACAGAGGGCTGTTGCCACAGTGTTGGAACCACTCCTGGTGAAGTGCTGTTTACCCTTTTCATTCATTTGGAAAAAAAAAAGAAAAAAAAGGGGGTATTCAAAATGGGTTTATTAGGGGACCTTTTCCATTCTTTTTATTGATTTTTCATTTGGTAACGTTTTATGACATTATTGGGAACAAGCCAACAAAACCCTTTCAATGATTTCCAATTTACTTTTATCCCTAATCTAAGGTAAAAACACACAATCCCGTCTCTTTACCCAATTCTGTCGTGTGATGTACTAACAGAGTACATTCTTACTACGAAAATGTTCACCCTTGGTACATCCTGATGGGATTGGGTACAAGGATGGGATTGGGTGTTTTTATTTTAATCTCCTCGATTTAACCATTAAAAGGCCCTTGGGGTCTCTCTATACGACCCGTATTTAGCCTTATAACTCTTCAATTGTGGTTTACTATATGAATTGTAATACATTGTTATTTATATACCATGATGATCATTAATTTGATTTATACTAAATATTGTATTTGGTCAATGTTTTTCCAGTCAAATATCACTATATTCATAATATACTATATGGTCGCAAAGGGCTTTGGGGCCCTCCTAGGGTTAACCCCTAAGAGTCCTTTGAGAAATTGATGTAGAATTTGGATGGTTTTGACAAAAAAATAATTTACTCCCTCTATTCCAAAATAAATCCAAAAGTTTCGAAATATACTTGTTTCACGAAATTGGGTCTCGACACAACTTGATGGACAACAACTGAAGCTAGTTCAAACACCTTAAAGCAAAAGAATATATAGATACTACATACCAAATACTATATTGAAATTTGATCCCTACAAAGGGAATTGAAATGCAACCTCTAACCAAGCAAAGGCGACAAATTCAACCCATAACTTTACAAAAATTAACAAATTTCTTGTTGAGAGTTTCTTGGACTTGAATCAGAAGACATTGTTGGAATTGATTACAAAAGATGTCAATTGACATCATTGCATCAACATTGCCTTGAAAATGATCAAAATTCTTACCACTATTTAGTAGAAGCTATAGTAACTATACAAGCCTTTGAAAATAGGAGTTATTCATGTACTAATCTAATCATTTCTAAGAACCCCTAGATTTATTTTAGGACGGAGGGAGTATGATATGAGTACAATTTAGACATATGATCCTCTTTTTGTGAGCTTTCCTTTTTCCATCCTTATATGAATTCATTCTAAATCTTGAACAATAATCATGAAGCACCAAGTGACCCTAGTAGTCCTTTTGTTGAAAAATAGAGAAAACTTGCTTTTTCATCATACTTAAATATACCTCATCCATTTCTTGTAGCTATGGCAATAAGTTCTTGAAACATTTATAACCCCAAATAGTGAATGCCAATTCTCATAGGAGTTAACCCCTAAAATTATTTCATGATTACAAGCCTAAAACTACTTTAAAATTCTTGTCTACAAAACAAGACTAAAACCTTCATCTATAATTTTTTTTTTAAAAACCAATTGTAAGATCCTTTAGTTAATTTGTTCAAATCCATCTTCTCCAGATTTTGAAGTGAATATTGCCACTAATTGCAAGTCTAATGTGCCTAAACTTCAAAATGAAGGTTTTTTTAGCCCTTCCCAAGGGAGAAGTTTCACCTTCCAACATTTTTAGAAAAAAACTTGTATATCTCATAGCTTGTGCATTTTAGTTGATATACTAAAATATAGGTTGAAAATATAGTTTTAAAAATTTAGCCAATTTTTTTTCATATTCATCTTTTAAAAAATTATAGAATATAAGGTGGTATAGAATGAAAGAAAAAACTAAACTGCTAGTAACTTTTATAAAAAATTGAAATTTTTTAATTCCAATGGTAAAAATGTTCTAGTAAACAATTGAAATGTTTTATAATTATTTTTCTTTGAAAATTAAATTCAAAAAATGAATTTATAAGTTTTTTCTTAATTCATTGCCCATAAAAGAAAACTCTTCATAACTTTTACCTCATTATTGAAATTTGAATGGTTCAAATGTTTTTGAGTAGGTTTAAATCTATACAATGCAATAAGTTTAATCAATAATTTATTAGAATATATTTTAGTTGCCTTGGTTTGACATTGAAATTAAAAAAGGAATTTCTAACTATATATTGGAGTAATGTGAAACAAATTTCACATGTAGATTGGGATGATTGACATCATTTCCAAAAAATTCATGCAAAATTATACATTATGAAGTGTAAAGAACTTGCCCAAATTTTTGAAAAAAACAATAGGTTCTTTAGTCCTTAAAGGTTTAGAAATGTTTTTATTTATCTAATACTCCCTTATTGCCGATTTTGTTGTTTCAATAAATACAACAAATTCTTAGGTTGTTTAGGTTGGCTTTTCATATAATATCCTTAATTACCATTGGAATATATGATGAAAAATTTAATCTATGTTGTTGGTAGTTAATAAAAATTGAAATGGACTTTGTTTTCCATTTGAATGATATGTAAATTAATGTAATATGTCAATAAATATAACATAAAACAACCTAAAGTCTCAAAAGATTACATTAACAATATAATTTGTACTTAACTTGTTTGAAAATATGTGGTAAAAATTTCATCCAGTTTGACCGTATAGATTGCAAGATATTTGCATTCAAAGTGAAGAAAACAAGTTTTTTTGCAACTTGCTTGACTAGATTTTTTGGCTTTGAATCTTTTTAACTAAATTTTTTTGCACTATTAATTTTTGTTTTCTAAATTTTTATGTTGAATAGTTGAGTTGAGAATCTAAGAAAAAAAATTCAACAAAAAAACACTTAATTTTCACTCATTAAAAAATTGTTAAGTAGAAGTAGATTAAAGATTGAAGGAAAATCTAAATCATTAATAGCTTTAAGATGGAATTGACATATGATAATCCCAATGGTGAGATTGTTCTAAAAAGAAAATCTAACCTTGTCTAATTTTTTTTAAATTGTAAAAATTGCATTCACAAATGAATCCTATAAGTTATTTTTTCAAGAAGATGCTTAAACTGCCCGAAAAACTAAGATTGTCCATAACTTTCTCATACCTAGTCCAATTGGAATGAATCAAATCTTCAAATGCAAACAAAAATATAAGATTTTAGGGAAAATTAAATAATTTTTTTATTTTTTCTGATTTTTTTGTGCTGCCCGTTGACTTTTGTTTTGTCTTATTGTGCCATAATTTTTCTCCCGGGCACCAATTGAAACAAAAATTATATATTCACGAAGCTCTCGGCAAATTCCACAACCTCAAAAAATCTCAAAAACATTCACTATAGATTGAGACAATAGGAATCTAATGGACCCAAATTGTCCTTGAGGGGACAATTAGTCCTTCAGGGGGTAACAAAGGCACATCATCAAAAGCTTAGGCCACCCTAAGAAAAAACATTGTGATGCTCTTTGCTTGGTCATATCTTACACATACATTGATTTTAAACTCCAATTCTTTTAGCCCCCCCCCCCCCTCCCTTTGCACTAGTTTACAATAAGATTCTACAATTACAAATTCTATAAAGAAGATAAATTTTGATTTACAAACCTATTTCTAGAAGTTACTCTTTTTTGGCAATTTCAGGATATTTTCTAATTTTCAACCCAAAAAACTATGGGAGGCAACCCATTCTTGATCAACCCCCTCCTTGTTCTAGCAATGTAGGCCATTCTTTTTCCATGTAGGAAGAGATAAGTAGTGATAAATTATGACATAGTTCCTAATACAATTGTGGTGCATTATGATTGGCTTTAAGACTCTCAATATTGCTATCAATCTTAGGTGGACTTTGCAACTAACCCTAGGTTGAAAATAGGAAGGTTTATATGAATAATATAGGTTGAACAAAATCTATAGTAAAACTAAAAATTCATAATAATTATGTTTTGAGAAATAAAAATCTGAGAAATTATAAAAACCTTCTAAAGACATGCCAAGAAAATCTTTGTGTGTAGGATAAGAAGTACAACTATTCATCCTCAAAATTTTGCATGAAAAGAAGAGGTCTTCTATAGTCGTTTGTCTTCCAACGAGTGCTTTTTCATTTTTCTAAGCGAACAATTCACACGGTACCCAAAGGGATGATTTGCTTGTCGTTTAAGGGTTAAGTGGTCAGAAATGGGTTGCCTCCATTGTGGGTTAAAAGTGGACATCGTCATCAGGCAAGAGCCATGCAAAGATTCCTCCAAAATGCCTTGTCACGAATCAGTTCAACTGCTCTATTCCAGGTGGCACATTGGAATCACACCCACTGAGTCACTGGTATCATGAAATATTTGCAAAAGGAAACAGACAATCTGTGTTCTAAAATGCATGGAGGGAGTCACTTAAGTTTACGACCAACCAGCCAGAGTTGTGGGGTACAACACTGAACTTTCGTGCCAACGATATTTCAAATAAAAATACAGTACCAGAGATCATAACTGTACCAGTACCAAGTGGCATGCACATCTGGTGCCAAAGAATTCATGATTGTGGATGTCTTGAAAATCAACAGCTTTGTAAGGTAATGTTCAGTTTCTGAGCACTTAGCTACTGTAGTTATGATAAAGAAAAACGTTCAGTTGGAAGCCAAATACCGGTAGAAAAGAAGTTTGTGGCCACCCTGGTTCTGCCGGCCCAAGTGGTGGCTGAGATTCCAGCACGTCCTATGCATCCGTGGACCTAAGTGCCGACCGAGGTGGCGCTCGTGGCCCAGCTGGAAGGGCACAGGATCCACGGGAGCGCGTTTGCGCACAGTTGGCCGTCGTTGACAAATGCCAAGTCACAGCTGAAGTGGCGGTGAAAATGCCACGTACGATGACATGTGGGAAGAAAGCCCTATCCCAGAGTGGATATAACAGCCACGTGTGAATCAAAGCTTGTGGCTCAAAACAGTAGCGTAGACGCTTTTCTTGTCCATTTTCTGTCAGAACCGCATTTCGAAACAAGTCAGTGCACATCCGCAATCCACTTTCGGTGATCGTAAAGAAGATAACGATCAACAAATAATAACAAATAAGTTTTAAATAACACGAGAGCGATGGACAGATAGCTTGGCTACTTGTTTACCGAGTACTATCCTGTGCGACTGCACTACAATTAACAAAACGTGTGCAACGGATTCCTCGCAAATGTACATTGGTTGATTTTCATCTAACCCAACTTCACCTCAGAAGTGATTGATCAGCTATCCACGCAATGCCTAAAGGAAGAAATGCCGACAACACCCACTGATGGGTACATGTACAGAGAGGAACCTAAGCGATATGCTGCGTTGATGAACCACCGTGAGCAAATGCCCTCTCAGGCTCCTCCAGAAACACGCAAGCGATGTCCAGTGGTTGTATGAGAGCATCATCCTCGGGAGCTGAGTCCTCATGGTTTGCCCTTACACATACAGCGGAAAACTTTTCCCTCGCTCGATCAAACTGGAAGCCCTGCGTCAAAGAAAGAGAAATGTCGTCAATTTAAATGAGCAAACATTTAAATGAGCAACCAAGGCGGGTCAGTGAAGTGAAAATTATAGATTCCGTATATAAGAACTGGTTGAAAGAAGCGAGGTTCTGGTGAGTCACTAGAACCTCAATTCAAAAGGGAAGGAGGGTCAGCGTCTTGCATCCATTGGTCTTAAGGTGCAGATGATGTTCCCTCCTGACTGTCTGCTGGGTGAATTAGAGACCGTAACCGCTCTCTGAAGAAATAATGTAACTGCATTGAACAGGACACAATCAGAATGGCCTGGCGAAGAAACATACTGCCTGGCCACTCTACTCACTAAGGGTCTCACTAAAAGGCTCCAGATATCCATCGTTCAGATCCATCGTTCAGATCAAAATGATCTCGTACTAAAGTGGATGATTTTGAACCTGCCCTAGTCATGTCACATTCATAGAGAGATATTTTAAAGGATGAAGGCGATATTTGATGGTCCTTAAGCTTCAGTCCAGGCAACAGGGGTTGTTCTGTCCTGCAGTCAACCTCAGTGCAGAGACGCAGCAACTCAGAAGTATTTGTCTCGACGGCAACCATGAGAATTTCGCCACCTCTGCAAAGTGCTAGAGGCCAACCATCACAATCCGTACAAAGGGACTCACAAAGGAAGGACGATGTTACTAGTTTCGATTAAATTTGACTTGAAGGACCATCTTGCTCAGAATTTCCAATTGAGAACTAAACTACTCAATTTGACGTCCTCAAAACACCTCAGAGCCTACCAAACGGAGGCGAGGAAAAGAGAATTCGGTGTTCTGCCCAATTCCGGCTTCTCGGAAGTCTTCAGTGGTGGGAAGCTGTTGGATCCAACACCCTTCATGGCATGCCTTCTCGGACTTAACGGAGAAAGATGGCTAGTAAGGTGGTTCCATGCCCGCCCTTTTATTGAAGGGATTGAAGTTTCTAGAAACGTAATTGGAAATTTGGTCATTCCAGCCGCTGTGAATCCCCTTTCTCTCACTACCATGAACCTGTTTGCGGAAACCCGCCTAGCAGGCCGAAAACAAGTTTGCGAGCTGGTTTCTCCAACAGCCTTCATAGAAACACTCTATAGAAAGAGAAGCAAATAAGTTTACAGAAGAGGACCTCCAGTTATATATAACTGGACATCGAGTCTACATTCGACCTAGAGCCATTAACAAGTTTAGCTGGAAAAATGAAAAATAATTCCAAAATTCAATGAACCCAAAGTATGCTTATTAAGGCAAAGCTGTCATACGGAATTAGAAGAACAAGAGGGACAAACCTGCCAAAAAAGGTGTCCGCATACAGAGCACTGCCAGTACTCCTCACAAGTCTCAAGCACGCATCGTGGAATGTCTTGAGTTGCTGGAGCTTGCGCCTTGGCTTCTTTTGATGAAAGAGGCCTCGGAGTAAACTCTCCGTTGCACTTGACACATCTTGACAGAAGCTCTGATTCCGACACTGTGATCTGAAATACCTTCATTACCTGTCGATCCATAGATGTCAAAAAATATCAGCTTATCTTCACAAAGAAGCTCTGATTCCGACACTGTGATCTGAAATACCTTCATTACCAGTCGGTCCATAGATGTCAAAAAATATCAGCTTATGTTCACAACAGCTTATTCCAATTTAGCAGCGCTTCAGAGGAAAGCAGCCACAGAAGCGGAATCCCAACCAGTCATTATAGCTCGAACAGTGTAGGAGTAAATCAAACAGACGGACAACGGCTCCTTCTAGATCATACCTCTTCAAGTTGTTCCCATTTTCCTAATTTCTTGACAAAGTATGCCAGACTGTCAGGCATCAGTCGCCGCCGCAGCAATTTGATATCCTTTGTTAGCAATATCCGACCTTCCCTTTCTGCTTGCTCAACCATTTGCCTATGCCCCATGCATTTCAGATACCAGACATGAATCAGCAAGACCAAGCACAACTCCACGACTGTAGATACAGTGCAATTTCTCACACCACTCTTCCGGCTGAAAAATCGGATCCTTGTTCTTGATCAAGTTTAAATATTAACCATTCAAACCAAAAGTCAAGGATAGCCATTTCTCCACATACATGTTGTTTCACATATGACTCTTAGCATATACAGTTGATAACATGACGATACCTTGGGTCACTTTTCTTAGTTGGAGGTGAAGCTGCATCAATACCAACGCAACGCAACTGTCGAGCCAATCCCTCAACCTGCGGCGCAAATACTCAACCTTGTAAGACCGAAAAATGAAGTATTCCTTCATAGCTTAAGATACATGTGCACAATACCAAGTACAAAGAGGTTCACAATCAGTGCTGCAGCTCAGCTTAGCATCTATTTTAACCGCCACATACTATTAAGAGCTTCTATTGCAACAGAAGCCAAATGCTTGAAAAAATTAATTGCAGAAAAATCTGAAGCATGTGACATGCCGCTATCCAGATATTCAACTCACCATCACATCACATAAGAATTTCGGTGTCCCATCTCCGCCTATCCTCACGTCCCAAGGTGCAGGTCCAAACCATTCCAGATTCAACTCACCTTTCGGATCTGGATTCCTCAGAGCTTCTCTGGCTCGCCGGCCTCTAGGCCTACGAGCATGTGACTTACTGCGACCTGAATCATTAACCAGCAAGCGCTCTGAATATTTCTTCACGAACTTAGAGAATCTTTCAGCAGAATATGGCTGTTCGTCAGTCGCCACAGGTTCACGAGGAGACGACAGAGGCGAGGGTCGGAGTGCGGCTTCAACCATTTGTGAAGCGGTGGCCCTCTTTGGGATGCAGATGTAACGAGGGGGAGTGGTCTCCCGAATTTTATCCATTCCTGCGAAAATAGCAAATTATGATATCTAAAGTGCACTTCATCAACACGAGTAGTCGAGAAAGAAATCACTTGAACGAGACCTTATTTGTGATATAAAAAATATCTAAAAAAAGATTTGCCTGATTTCATCGTTAAAGGAATGATTAAGAGCGTCAAGTGTGCAATCATTGCCGAAAGTCACAATTACCAAATATTAATGCAAGTTAATTCCTCTCTTTCCATGAGAGACCTTCCACAACACGATCGTTTTCTAGGAATTTGTCGAAACATAGTTTTGACTTGAAATAGAGCTACAACCAGTGAAGCAAAGACAAACTCTCTGCTTCGTACCTGCGAGAAATTTTAGTCCTGCCCCGCGAACTTCACGAAGGCTCGCTGCTCGCTGTTGAATCATTAATCCTGGCTTATCGCCTGCTTCAGTATGAGCTGGAGGTGGGCCGATCAGGGCTAAAGCATCGGATAGTAATGCGTCGAACATAGCAAGTAAACAATGAGTATCAGCAGCAGCATAATAAATTTGATCCTCCGTAAGTGGTCGCTGCTCCCAGTCACTACACTGAGCATCCTGTGGTAAGTCATACACAACAAAAGCATAAGTTACTCTATCATCCAAAAGTGGGAGTATTCGGGATTCAAGATGGCCACACCTACAACTTTGAGTGTGCCTTTGGACCAGCACTTGGATAAAGAAGATTCCGTATCTCTTGCTGCATACATTCTCAAATTAGACTAGCAAGAGCCTTCACCTTACGGAGAGGATGCCCTAGAACTGCCTTTGAAATCCCCGTTAGGCTGTAGGTTCCTCCCAAAACAAATCTCTTCCCTTTGTGCTTCACACTAGCAGAATTCGCATGGAGCAACTGTTTGTACAACTTGGAAATGTCCATGTAAGGCTCTACCTGTGAGGTTCAACAACATTGGAGAAGTCATATTGACAATATCTTCAGATGAAAAGCAAACAAAGTACCTACAATTTCGTGATGTACTAAACCAACTGTACCATTGTATTTTCAAACCAAGTAACCCACAATTCCGATGAACTCAAATCTCGACTACAAAATCAACGTTGAAAGCTGGAGGGCAGTGGCAACAACCTTATCGAAGCACCCACTAGCATCTGGGAAGGAGGCAGCCAAATGGAGCTGATCATTCTTAAAAGCGAATCCCAGCTTCAAAACCCTAGGTGAACACAACATCTTCTTCATTGGAAATGCAAAGTCGGCCGCTGAAAGAGCAAGCAAATCCAACATAAAAATAACTTCCTCCCCTTGGGACCTTTCACTCTCTTCCTCTGTAAGTCCTTCACCGTCTTTGCTGTGTCCAGCGTGTCTTATAAGCTCTGGCACCGAATCCAATGCATCCTCTTCCACCTCAAACTCGTTCTCACCAGCGTCAGAAAACTCCTGATCACCATCAGAGCCATCCTCTCCGTCATCTGTGATTTGTTCGTTGGAACTTTTGGATTCCTTATCCCCAACATTGCCGCCAAGTTCTTCTGGTGTCGACTCGTTACCTGAGCACCGAGATGTTGGCTGCAATTCTCCATTCCCTTCAAATGATTTATTCACTATATTTTCCTCAGCCTCCGTATCTTTGCTCCTCAATCCGTTCTCTTCTAAAAGGTTTTTATCATCAGGAAAAGCATAACTGGATTCAGGATCCAGATTCTCGTCCTTGCTTAGTGCCTCTAACTTGGCTTCCGTATGAGCTGTACGTTGTTCACCCTCCTGATGTTTCACCAATTCCTTCTGCGCCTGCGCGAGCACGTCTAGCAGATTATCGATGTTCTGCTCCGCGTCCTCGGTATTAACCTTAGGCGCAACAGCATTCTTGGCAGAATGCTGCTCGTCCACACCGCCTGCCAGATCCGCCGCTACCTCGGAAATCTCGCCGTTCCTTCCCAATACAAGGTCTTTCAAGCCATCTTGGAGTTTCGTCATCGTGGGCCGGTTGTCGACATTATCGTCAACATGATTGGCAATCCGTGCCTTCTCTAATTCTTCTCTCTCTTTCTTATCTCGCCGCTTCTTCTCTGCTCTCTCCCTCTTCAGATTTTCCCTGTCCGTTCTCACCTTCCGCTTCTCCAGCTCAACTTCTTCCTCCATCTTCCCGCGCTCCTTCTCCAGCTTTTTTCTCTCCTTCGCAAGATCATCTCTCTGCCTCTCCACTTTCGATTTCTCAACGTTTAAGCTCACTTCCAACTCCGCTCTGATCCTCCTCGACAGAAGAATTCTCTCCATTGACGCCCAAGCCTTCGACTGCTTCCTGATCCGGCATGACATTTGCAGTATCGAAACGCGCGGTGACACGCCCGCTCTTCGCACAGGCTTCCACTCCGCGTCCATCGCCACAATCATGGCCTCATCCATAGCAGTCAAAAAGACATCAAACTCCTCAGTTCCCGGCGACTTCACAAACAGAATTCGCTCGCGCGGGATCACAAGCTTCCAATACAAATTCTCGTCAACTTGATCTGCATTCGCACCCTCTAATGACACCTCAGTCTCCATCGCTCCTCTAAACCTCCTAAACCCTAATTTCACTTTCCACTACAATTGAACACGGAATCCTCTTCTCACAATCACTCTACGATATACATGAACTGAATTTCACTCTGACTAATGCGAGTTAGTCGTTCAAATCTGAAATCCAACTCCAATAATTGCCAATGGATACCATCCGCTTCTCAGAAAGAAACTCCGCTCCAACGTGAATTCCCTAATTTGCGGAACCAGTCTCGCTCTTCACCAAGCTTGAAAGGAATTTGGATTTCAATTCAAAATCGAGGCAATTGATTGAAATCGAATTCAACAGTAGATCGATGAGACTTGTGGAAAATCCCGCACCGACTGACCTAGAGCAGCAATTCAAAACTGCTTGCAAGAAAATGGCTCAAAATACAACTCAGAAATCTTACAGAGTCCTCAAAGATGCCAAAACCTTTCCACTGTGAGTTCGGAATCATGAAACCATCGCAAGGACGACAACGATGCGCGTTGCTGAAGAGCATCAACATCCCCGTAGCGCCAAGTAGGCTGTCCAGGCAGAGAAAATAGCGGAGAAACCAAAACTGAGTTAGTAAACTGATTAGTGAATAGTGATAAGGTAAACCAGCCCATTGTGGTCAGAATGAGGAGTTTGGCATCATCTTGTTGCTGAAATTTTTCAATTTTCTTCTTACAATAGTACAAGTGTGAGAAATAGCAAGTGCAATTGAAATTAATTTTTTTTGACAAAGTATGAATTTGCTAGAAATTTCTGAAGCATTGAGCCCAAAGGAGTCTGTAGACTACCTTACGACCACTAAAATCTGAATCTGTAATGCTCATCTCACTGCCTAATGCAGTCAAAATATTTTCTATTACAGAAGGCCAAAAAAGTCAATTTTTACAATGGACTTCACACTGAAAATTCAGAAGTTCCTAATGAGGTCAGTGTTCACTCCATTGCTGTCATGTAAGACATGCATTGTTGCCCACATCCCACATCCTGAAAAAAAACCACAATGGGTCATTTGACCACAATGGGCTGTCTTACCTTATATGGGATGGTGACCCATTTAAGCAATAGTAGAACCTCTTTTAACCAATAGATCCGGGACCATCTGACGAGATTGCATTAGAGAGGTTTATTTGTTTACAGAGGGTCATTTTTAGTCATAATTTTTGTATAGGGACAAGTTCGGGACTGGTCTGACAATATTGGTTAAGAGGGGTTTATTGATTTATAGAGGGTGTATTTAGAGAGGTTTTATTGTATGCAAATTTGGAGTGTAGAGTTTTTGTGTGCGGAATTTTTCCCATGTATAGAAATAGAAATAGAGTTTGGAAGGATTGCATATTTTTCCAAAATTTTATTACACAAAATGTATTTACTATGAATTTTTTAATAGAAGATTTTCTAAAACTTATAATGATTATATAGATCTTTCTATTTCTAACTATAGGCTAATTGCAAAATTGACCTAGGACTAGTTGCAATATTGACAACCTTGTAGCCAATCATAATGCACCACAACTACTCCTCAAACTATGCCACAACTCATGAAAATAGGGCAATCTATAAGTTGGAAATGGGGGTGGGGTGGAAATGGGTCGGCTACTCTAGCAAAACCACCCATCACCAAGCACAGCCCCATCAGCAATCCATAGGGGGCTGAAATTCAAAAGAGGTTGGGACTAATTTCCAAACATGAGTTCTTGATTTTCGTCCATCAATTTCTCCATTCTTTTCATGACACATCTACTTGGTTTGGAGTACCAAAGTGAACAAGGAATAGTCTCTTAACCCTTAAACGACAAGCCAGTCACCATAGAAATCATCCATTTGGATCCCATATGAATTGTTGGCTTTAAAAAATTGTACAAGCACTCATTACAAGACAAACTACAGTAGAAGACTTATCCTTCTCATGCAAAATTCTAAGGATGAATAGTTGCATTTCTATCCTACACTCAAAGATTCTCTCTATCATTCATTGACTAGAAAATGGTTGTAGTGTTGTTTATAGGCTATCAAGCTCTCCCGGTGACCGGTAACCGCTGACGAGCACCAGCCTCCTTCAACGCCAACAATGGCGGTGCTCATGCCTTCTCGAGCTTCTCAATGCAGCTCGATCTTATCTTATTTCTCCTGAAATTTCTGCGTCTGCTCATACTGTACAATTGTCACTCTCCAATTATTCAACTTTCTTGCAAGGATTTTCCAGTTTCTGTTAGGATCCAAATTCAGGGGCAACATTTTTACTGCTTTTGGTTTTTGAGGTTTTTGTTGCTTGAGAATGATTCAGTTCACGACTCAATTAGGTTTGAACATTCCTTTGAGAGAGGATGGATTATTCGGAGGTGTTGGTTCGATTCCGGACCACGTATTCTGAAAGAGCTGAAGTTGAGCTGGTCCTAGTTTCAATTTCTCTCTCTCCCACATATATTTTAGGAATCTGAATTTGGCGAGACGATATATGTATATGTTTTTTCCGAAATTTTGGAGAGTTGAGATCAGTTGTGAATTAGATCAGGTGTGGTTGAGCTATGGCAGCAGCTGGATTAAGTAGAATTGACCAGTTTCTTGTTCCCCGTCAAGAACAAGGGTGCATTCATTACCCCAGGCCATATAGGAATCTCAATAATGTACCTTTGAGTAGAGATTCTAGGCTTTTTAGAGCGAGGGCAAATGCCACAACCGAAGACGGTGAGCAAAAGCTGCGGGAACAGCAGCATGAGATTAGGGTTTGCATCAATAGGACATGTCGAAAGAGTGGGAGCTTGGAGACCTTGGAAGTGATTCGAAGTTTGGCACCGCCGAATGTTACAGTGGAATCATGCAGTTGTATTGGTACATTTTTTTCAGTATCACTCAGATTACTTCCTTTATATAGTGAGGTGAAATGTTTCTTGGAAAAATTCAATAAATTTTGCTGCAGTTTTTTCTGAAAGTTTTAATTTCCCTCGTGAAGGAAATTGACCGGGGAAATTGTATCATTGCTTACAACATGGTCACTAATCATGGTTTCTATAGAGCTCGTACAGGTAGAATTTTGTATTGAGATTTACCAATAAACAGCCGTGAAAGGTTTTATGCTGATTTGCAATTGAATCGGATTCTTTTTCATAAAGTGTGTATTTGTTGATTGCAGGAAAATGTGGCAATGGCCCAAATTTGGTTATCCTTCCCGCAGAGATGATGGTCAGCCACTGTAATACTGCAGCGCATGCTGCTCGTCTTCTGGCTTTGCAGTGTGGAGCTTCAAATCCAGAGAATAACCTCAAGGCTTTGGGTCTGAAGCAGCTGGCTAACAAAGCCTTTGAACGAAGTAACCTAGTGGAGGCCGAGGAATTGTACACAAAGGTCTTTGTTCCCTCCGGTCCCCTATAAACTACATTCATGTCAGGATTGGGCTATCGATTTTACAAGGGTTGTTATTTAATCCTGCGTGGCTTGTCATTCATGGTTAATTTCAATCTTTGGATTCTTAATTTAATGGCCTTTGTCTTATATAGTATACTATATAGCACATTTAGACCCGAGTTCTGTTTTCCAATGTTCTCGTATTGTTGCTTTGCAGGCAATAGATCTGAGTCCATCTGGAGGGTTGCACTTCATATTTGCCAACAGGTTTCTCCCCATATTCTGCATTTATTTTCCTAGTTCACCATTCTTCTCCCGCTGTTCTTATGATTTGAATCCAGACTCTCAATAGGTTCATAAAATATTATAACCTGAAATTTCCTTTCTCAAGCCTTCAACAAAACCTCATCAAAAGATGAAATATGTCTTGGGGACAGATTTTAATTGAGCTTGCCAGTAACGTCTCACTCAATACATGGACTTGGGGTCCCTACTTTTGTGGGAACTAAGGGGACCCTGCTAGAACTGTTCAAGAGCTGGTTAATAATGTCATGTTCATGATTGCATGTTGCAGATCTGCAGTGAGACTAGCACAAGGGAACTTCCAGGGGGCCTTGAAAGACGCTCAAGAGGCTGAACGTATTGCTCCTAAGTGGGCTCAGGTACTGACATAATTTTGATTTTTTCTCATCATGAATTGTAAATGTTTTTTTAGTTATCACATATTCAGTATGTTGTTGACATTTTAGATGATGTTGATCAATAAACGCAGGCTTTCGTGCGTCAGGCGGATGCGTTTTCTGCAATGGGCGAAGTGGAGCCTGCTCTAGACGCTCTATCCGCTGCTCTTCGTCTAGATCCCCTTCTAAGACGCTCAAAAGGATTTCAGGTACAACAACATTATTTAGCCATTGAACAGCACTTCACCTTTTTCATACTCCACTCTCTCTAAGGACACACTCTGTACTTGCACATTCTCAGTACATCCTGAGAATTTGTCATCATGTGTACACATCTGATTGGAACAACCTCCTTATCTCAAGTTGTGAACACATGTGAGCGTGTATTTAGGAGGCCATGTAATCCCAAGGCAGTGTCATTAGAGAGGGTTTGTATTCGAATGCTGAGATATTGCACTGAAAAAATATCGTTCCTGTATTTGCGACCATTCATATGCAACCACTCATATACAACCATGTACAACTATGCTTCCATCTAACCTTTTTTGACATCCCTCAACGGTTGTTTTGTTGTATCTTTTTTAAAGAATGGGGGAATGAGGCGATGGCTGATGCCAAGGTATCACAGGGATGTTTCGCTGTATTGCGTCAACTGTAGCTATAGTTTTCTATTCATGATATCCATAACGTGTGACTCAAATTAACGAGAGCCCCCGTATTCTCCTTTTGGGTTCTAAAACTTACTGCGTACACGTAACCACGAGGTGTTGGTCGATCAGACTAGATATCTCATTTCCACGTGATGGTGGTTATAAATTTGTTCATTTTGAACGTTTTTCTGCTTGATTTCCTTCTTCATTTCGTTTTTTTCTAAACGAACTCATGTTCGGTTGGTGTTTGATGTAGGCCAAGGCGCGGGATCTCCAATCGAAAGTGGCCACAGCCAGCGCCTCCTAACGTTGTACAGACAACCATCAGCTGCTTATTCTCGGAGTCAGTGCTGTTCATGTATATATCCTACACTCTTGTAGACCGAGGCTGTATTGGCTCTTATATTTGACTTGCGACAACGGTTCTTCAACCAATTAGGTCTCATTCCTAGATCACATCGAAAATAGTTGATCATTTATTAGTTCTGAGAATATCATCTGTCCATATCAAACAAGACGATCAGTAATGTGTAAGCAAAAACTCAAAAACAAGCTTTTGCTTTCACATTACGAGACATAACCCCAATGTTGGATGGTTGGATCTTGGTCAACCATGTTCTATCGAGGGTATAGAAAGAAGGGCATGGTTGAAGTAGCCCATGAAGTAGCCCATGTTATGAAAAGAGCATACCTCTCCTCATGCAATGAGAGATTGTCATTTGTTGTGAAATGACTTCCATTGACAGAGCTTATGAACTTTGTTGTATAGGAGTTACATCATATCAAAGTTCAAGTTCAAGGTATAGGTTGCCCATCCCATGCGAGGTTGTATGGTAGTCCAGACTTCATTTATGACCTCCAAATCTTAATAATGGATATAAAAAGCCAATTTTGCTACTGATATATTTAAGTCCGAAAAGCATTATTCTCTCCAATTTTTAACCTTGGTGGGGATTTGAAGACTATACTTGGTAGTTGAACATGTGTTTGTATTTACACATTTCTGGATGAATAATTGTTGTTTTTAGCCACGGCCATAGTTTGCAAGTTCCATCCATGACCAGGGGTGAAAATCACTTCATCCAAAAGATCAGCTCCCGTCGGGAAAAAGCCCCCCATTGTTGCAGTATTGTTTCAATGGGTTAACAGTATAGTACTGAAAGTATATTGTTGCAATATTGCAAACAATATTGTTTCAATAAATCTGCAGTGCACCTATTGAAAATATATTGTTGCAGTACTTTTTGCAGTACTGCAACAATATACTTTCGGTACTATACTGTTAAGCTATTGAAACAATACTGCAACAGTACTAAAGCAATGGGGGGGCTTTTTCCCGATGCCTTCAATTCAAAACTACGCATCCGATATCCGACCTCCAACTGAAAGTCCACTGAAACTCACTGCAGCAAAAGACCCCACCAACCGTCACGGAGTTCAACACGTGGCAGATACGAAGGATTGCCACATGGGTTCTCACGGATTCAACACGTGGCCTCCACCCTTGTTGAATCCCGTTCAAGCCAACGTTGCAGCTTCGCTCCATCAAAAGGACTTCGAAGACAATCGTTTGCAAGTCTAACTCAAGAAACCCTCCGATCGTCTCTCGCTTAGTCGAGACTCTGCCGTGAGACAGATATCTTCCAAGATTTCTGCACAAACTTTCTTGAATCAGTTGTTTTTCCAGTCGTCGAAGTTGTGCTGAGCTGAGGGATTTCTGCCCAAAATTCCGCGAGCAGATTTTGAGTACTCATCTTTTGCAAAGAATCTCCCGAGATTTCTCTAGCAACGAGTTCGTATCGATTGTTGTTGCTGTTGTCGAAGTTGCGCTGAGGGATTTCTGTACTGAGAAGGTTTTGGTTTATTTTTCCGACGTAGAGCATTTTTTTCCGTCGTAATGGCGACAGCTGAGGGCCAGAGTCCGAAGAAGCTAGAGAGAAAGGCGGCCGCGAAGGAGGAGATTGTGAACGCGACTTCGGGTGCGCGCGAAATCGTAGACCACGCCGCCTTCAACGCGCGTGCCGTGGGGAAGATTTTGCTGCATCCCTTCGACAAGGACGCGAAGGCGGGCGCCGTAGCCACCGCGCGCGAGGACAAGGCGGCGTCGGGGCAGAAGATGGCCGCCATTCGGCAGGTGGGAGCGCAGCAGGCCAATTCGATGCGCTCGATGGCCCGCGGCGAGGACTCTCCGGGAAGCTTGCCGCACTCGGATGCAGGGGAAGCTGATGTACCGGACAGCACCCCGGAGAGCACCCCGGCCACCGATGCGCGCACGGCAAGTGACACGGCTGCGGAACCGGTATCAGGGGATCATGACAGAGTTTAAAGCCTTTCTTTTTTCATGCTTACTTCAGAGTTTCTAGGATTTTTGTAAATTCTGGTGCTTCCTTTTTGTACAAAGAAATGCAGGTTCTATTTACAACGAATGGGTTTTCTGTTTGCAAGGACTTGATTGACACCCAGGCTGTTGTATTATGTGAGGTAGTAGAAGGCTCTCTATTGGGGGCAACAATTAGCAGTTTTCTCCATTGGAGATGGTGGAAAATTTCCAATCTGTTTTTCACATGTAGATAAATGTGAAAAAAAATGTGATTGCAATTTATTTATTTATTTTTTACAAAATGTGAAATTGTTATGAAAATTTGATCTGCATTGATTTAATCAGTATTGTATGACTTCCCAAATTGGTAAAAACGTGGATGAGAGTCATATTAATCATCTATTCTCTTTCAACTATCATAGTTATACAACAAATGATGTGGTCATTGAGGCATTTCATTAGTGTTAAGTTTACCTCTGAAACAAGACATCAAGGTTAGCTACCTAAGCCTATATGACTTAGATAGTAGAACTATCCCCAACAAATACATCATGTTAGCTATACGATTAGAGTTACTTTTCTTTTGTCAAGTATCACTATATTTGGACATAATTGCAATCCAAAATGTGACTTTATTTTCAAAATTGATGTTTTCACTCCAAATGCATGGCCCAAACGGAAACTTTTAATCCTATAATGTTGTTGTGAATATGAAGTGTCTCATGGATGATAGAAAAACTTGGATTTGATGTGTGAATTTCGGTGGCACCATGAAGAGGAATTCTTATTGTGGTAGGATTGGCAATGAAACCCAATTAGCAAAACAATGGAGTCATATCAGGGATTTCATTCGAGTGACAATAGATTTTGGTGATGAATCTTCATTAATTTTGAAAATGTTAGCATGTGAGCATAGAATCTATGAACCCATGAGTCTACGGTTGTTAGTATGTGAATTTAAGATCTTGAACCTATGAGCTTAAGAGCCTAGGTTCCTATATTATAAGTATTTATGTTATAGGCACTTTCCATAGTTATAGGATATTTATGTTATAGGTGTCTATATTATAGGTATTTATATTATAAGCATCTTCCATGGCTATGGGATATTTATATTATATGTGCCCATATCATAAGTGTGTATGTTAGAAACACCTTTTATGGTAATAGGATATTTATATTACATGTGTTTATGATACAAACATTTTCCATGATTATAGGATATTTATATCATAGGTGTTCATGTTATAAGTACTTATGTTATAAACACCTTCAATAATTGTAAAGTACCTACTTACACCTAGGCTCAAGGCTAATAGGCCTGCATTTTTAGGCTCACATACTAGTGTCGTTGATTAATTTCTTTGCTTATTGCTAAGGGAAGTGGACATGGTTCATTAGTTAGTGGATTTAATGCAAGAATCTAGTTGCCAATGATTGTACAAACAATTGAAATTAGATGATAGACATGTATGCACTCATGAATGGTGATGTAGAGTTAGTTAGTAGCATATATATCTACTATTGTATATGCTCAATGACACAAGAAACAAAAAAAGATATTAAGATTTTATACTCTTTAACAATTGGATGTTATGCAAGGATTATAGTATAAAGAATAATGAATCTTTAGTATTGAAATGACATTAACCCTTCTATTCATGCAAAAAAAATAAACACTCATATGATTGTTGGTATTAGTAGCCTTTGAGGTTCAATTTGACCTCTTGTCCCTCTTTCTACAGTTCAATTCTAACCACTTTTCCAATTCTTTGTCTCTAAGTTGTTAGAGACTTTTGTCCTAGGTCATTAAAAATGACCTTTGGCTATAACTATAAAGTAGTTTTTTTCAAGGAATTTCAATTTCTTGCACACATGATGCATACATATTAAGAATTTCTTCACTTGTATTCAGGAGTTCAGGGTAATTAAAAAAATTATAAATTCAATATCATGTATGAAACAAGTAGTTATTATCATTGAAATAAAAAAAACAATCAAATGGTGCTCATGAGAAGCGACAAAATGGAGGATGTTTATCTATGGTAAATGATATTAATTGTGAGCCTTTTCTAAAATGGCCTCTATGGATATTTTACCTCAAATATAGTTCCACTATTCATGAGAATCTAGGGTTGGTTTTGAAACACCATTGTACAACACTTTGAGAATTCATAATTTATTTGTTCAAAGTTTTAAAAATCTAAATGAAAATCTAAAATATGCCTTTGTCTCTTAATGAGATCCAACCAAAAATTAGGTAATTTAATAATGGGAATAATATTCATTTACATATTCAAGTGCATTTTGGTTTAGTTACTTTTGACAACAAAGAAGCTCTATTAAGTTAATTACGATTTGCATTAGAAAAAATGGGATTTGCATAAGACTACTAGAATTGAACAAAAAGTGCCTGGAAAAATGCAAATACAACAAATAAAAAAACTTCTTCAAGCCTTGGTATTTTTCTAATGCAATTTCCACTACACTTATACTTTCTTGGGAATCCAAGTAAGCTTCAAGAAGTCCATTAGAAATGACGTACTCATATCAAAAAAATGACCCAAGAATAGCAATGTAGTGGCTTTCAGTTGTTGTAAGAACTGAAACTGAATAGATTAGGCTACTATAAATGAAAGTGTAACATGAGCAATGTGTTGCTAGGTAAGAGGCCCATAAAGCACCTATATAAAGGGATGTTAATGTAACCCCTAAAGTTCCAAAGTTGAGGCGGTGGAGGCTTGAAGAGGCTTTTTTTTATGTAACAATGGAGTCAAATTTCTAATGCATTCTAATGTATTTGTATCTTTTATAGTATTTATCATTGCATATGTTTCATTCATCATTCAATAAATTTCTATTGTACATTTCAATATATACTTTCTTATAAAAAAATTATACAAAGATTTTAGTCATTTTTATTTGAAGGTTTATTGAAATTTTTGTTATGCATTCTATCTAATACATAAAATTTCTTATAAAATTCTAATGATGAATGTGTAGCATAGCAAGCACCAACCACTAGTCATATAATAACTTTTTAACCATGTAGTCCAAAGTTCTAAAAATTATTGGGCCTCAAAGAAAAACTTCATCCGCATGTTGTGTGAAAATTTCAAAGAAAAATAAATAAAAATTCCATTTGTAGTGAGTTGCTCAAAATTGCTTCATCATAAGATCTTGCAATTTGATCCTTTAGAAATTTAGGCCTCCAACTTCCATGCAATTTTTGAACAACATTTTATACTAGATCATGGTCCTTTCTATGATCCCATGTTGTGAAGGTATTATGCTTTGCTGGATACATGGTAGGAACTTTTGAGCTATTTCAACCATTGGCGTTGGTTGAAGAGCCACATAAGACACTTTTCTTCACTATAAAGGTCTCCTTTTCAAGATTGTCAAAATGGTACCTACACATTCTGTTTTTAAGACTAGTACTTGCCACAAGCCTTCACAACACTGATGCAATTCTAGAAGAACCAACAGAATCCTAGCTAAATCCCCCAAGACAATTCATTAGAAAATTTGACAACACCTAGCTTTGCATCCCATTCTTTGGCTTTAGGAATGACAAAGTCATAACCTAGAACTTGAAGAAACCCACTTGTAGTCTCTTTGTGTACTTCAATTCTCTTTACTCTATTGTTTCCTATTATGTTTTCTTCTCCAAGGCCTTTTTATCAACTTTATGCCGTTTGTTCTTGGTTCACACTTGAAATAAACTCCATGTTTCAAAAAAAAAATTCTAGAAGATCAAGTTTGTGAGGCTCAAACCAATCATGTCAATTACATAGAGCAAAATTTCACCCAAGTAAAAACTAATGGATCCTTGTCTCATTGTTGAATAATGTTATACAACGTGCACCCTCAACTCTTGCGCTTGCCCATGAAGTAGGCTCAATAGGATAATTTGGGATTCTTCAGGGATAAAAGTAAAAACGTGGCCCTACAATGACTCACAAAAGTACTTAGCCACTCTTTGTGAAC
Source organism: Climacium dendroides (assembly GCA_950106755.1). Lineage (NCBI taxonomy): Eukaryota > Viridiplantae > Streptophyta > Bryopsida > Hypnales > Climaciaceae > Climacium > Climacium dendroides. Next base: position 40,302,413 of record OX467084.1, read on the forward strand.
ATGAAAAATTGACAATATCTTTTGATCTAATGAAATTTAATTGGTAAGATTAATTGTAGATACCACATTTGTTGTTAAGATTATGTGGTCAAAATTGTATGCAAAAAAAATTACAATGTAATCAAAAAATAAAAGAAGTGTGCAACAACCATGGCCAAGAACTTATGTTGATTATAAAGGAAACCGTATAATACAAACAAAATTTGAAGCAAAAAGTCAAAAAGTCAAAAATGATACATTCTATACAAGTACTATAAGTCTACCAACATGTGTATCCACCCTTTGCTGCAAAAAGATCAACCACCCTTTCTAGCATTGTGAGGATGAATTTTCACCCTTTCTAGCATTGTGAGGATGAGTTTTCGGACAAATTCTACTTCAATGCTCTGCCAAACAACCTAAATCTTCTCCCACAAGTCATGTCTACTTGTGGGTGAACTACCAGACAACCTTAAGCATCTATTTACTTCATTCCATAAGTGCTCAATGGGATTTAAATCAGGAGATTGAGGCGGACACTCCATCATAGAAAAATCTAGCCGACCTAACCATCATTGCACAAGAGCAGATGTATACTTTAGATCATTATTGTGCTGGATGATTACTTCCGTTTCATCAAGCCCTTGTTTGTCAATGATATCCAGCAATTGCGAATCCAAAATGTTGATTTATAAGTTTTTCCTTTAAATTCTTCAATTTGGGTTGCCATTGTTTGTAACAAAGAGGCTCAGTAGGACTTTTCCAACACCATTGATGGCCATCAGAACCAAAAACGTTGAATTTAGACTCATCTGACCAAATGACGTAACTCTAGACTTTGGTACCACAACTCTGTAAAGCCTTCGCCCACTGATAATGCGTTTGACAATGTCTCTTCGTTAGCAACGACTTCTTTTTCCGCACTCTGGCTTCGAGACCCTACCGTCAGAAACTGGATGAACAATTTTGTCACTCAAGCGAAGACCCTGAGGCCATAACTCACGACCAACCGCGGGCGGCATTCCCTAATTTTTGCTCGTTCAATATTCTCACAACAAGTCTCTCATCGCGGATGCCTAATAGACGTGGTCTTCCTAATCTGAGACGATTCAACACCTCTCCATCTTCCCGAAATCATACTAAAATGCTTCCCATTGTGCTACGGGAAAGGTGCATATGACCCGCAATGAAGTGTTGTGACAGTCCTTGTTCACTTAATGCTACAATTTGGGAACGCTCATGCAAAGTTGTTTTTCTCATCTTGACTATTAGAAAACATGAAAAGTCTCAACCTCTAACTTTTGAAAGCTCTCAAAGATCTCCAAGCACGTAGAGAAGACAAGTGAAAGAAGAAGTTACAAAAATCAACATAAGTAGTTGGCCACCTTTCAGATTCTTTCAACCACTTCTACATAAATGTACCACTTGGATTACTGAGAGGAAGCCAACTAATATTGCATTAATGACACCAATTAACCATAATTAATTTCGATAGCTAATTTGAAATCTACTCTCTCAAGCTGTATGTCATATGTTATTCCGGTGGGTGGCCAAGTACTTTTGTGAGTCACTGTGTTTTGAGCCGTGTCTAGGATATTTTCCAAGCCTTTCCTAGCAAATTTGGGGTCTCTGATTACCATTACAAAAAAATTTAGGCCTCCGAAGGGCTGTTAAGGTTTTGATTTTCGGCATGCTGCAGTGCAAGTATAGGAAAAATAAAAAACATTTTTTTTGAAAAAAAGATATTTAAAAAATATGAAAAAATACTAAAACTTGATGTGGCATTGATGTGGCACAAGTAGTGCTACATTAGCTACTGTCATTAAAGAATAATAAACAATAAAAAATAGTTTTATTTCCTCTATAATTGCACTGGGGGTTCAAAACTTGCGGCCCTCTAGAGACCTCAAATTTTTTGTAATGAAATATGAATTCCAAATTGAAAAAAAAAATTATATGAAAAAGAAAAATTCCCTGCAATTCCCCCCGGGGTAAATCCAGCCTTGCAGGGCAGGGTTTAACATCCCCCGTCCACTGATGGCCAGGGAGAACTGACCCCCTCATTGCCCCCACCAGGGATAATTGTGAAAAAAAGCCCCCTATTTTTTTGCCATGATTTTTTATATTTCTACACCACCCCTGATTGCAAATCTGAATTCAGAATTTGCAAAAAAATTCATCTGATTGCAAATAAAAACTTCCACAGCGTTTTCCCCAGGGGTAAAATGGGGCAATGAGGGGGTCAGTTCACCCGGCCAGGGAGGACTGACCCCTCTATTGCCCTTTTTCTTACCCTCGCAGAAAACGCTGGAACTTCATATTTTTCACACAATTTTTTTTTTTCAAATTCTGAAATCATATTTGGAATCAGAGACCCCAAATTAGCTAGGGGGAGTGACTAAATCTAGAATTTTAACGGCACAAAATAGGGGGCAGTTTTTACATTTTACCCTCTGTTGGGGCAATAGAGGGGTCAGTCCTCCCTGGCTGTCCACTGATGGCAGTGACTCTTTTCCTCTGGCCCAATTTTTGAGCCTACTTCCCAGCCTGTCCTGTCCACGAAAGAAAAAAAAAAAAAACTAAGAAAAAAGGAAAAAGAAAAAATCCCTCATTTGTTAAATTAGTAGTAGTAGTATTAGAAATTATTAAAAAACCAACCTGGTCACATGGAAACTGCCACTTTCCATGTGAGACTCACTTCATTTCTATCTCTAAAAGATACTTTCTGCAGGAGTTGTAAAGGTTGGACCAACCAAGTCTTCCCACATTTTTCATGCATGGTTGGAGCACCGCGACCACTGGCTCTTCTAAGGAAATTGTGTTCCTCAACTCTTGAGCCTGCACAGCTACTGATAGCGTGCGTCCACTCAAATCACACTCAAATCACTCCGACTTCGGTGTCCACTGATGACTCTTTTCCTCTGTCTCGAGCCTACTTCCAAGCCTGTCCTGTCCATGAAAGTACTGTACAGTATGGTACATCGGGAATTGAGCTGAGGAGTGCTGATCGATCGAAGGACGTCACAACATCATGAAACATGAAAAGAAAAAGCCCTGGTCACATGTGAGTCTCACAGGGAACTCAGGACACAGGAAGCCCCACCTGACGCATGTCGGTCCCTGACTCCCATCATTTCTCTCTCTCTCTAGACGACAGACTTTGCAGGAAATGCAAAGGCATGTCCAAGTATTCGATTCACACGTTTTTCATGCTTGTTGGAGCATCTCGATCACTGGCTCTTATAAGGAAATTGTGTTCCGTAGCTTGGGCTATCTGCCATCTAGCTCTCGACTTCAGTTCATGACTTCTTCTAATCAATAGCCTCAGTCTATCATATCGATCTGTTGTAGATGCAAAGTAGCCCCTCGATCGTGAAGTTGAACGCCATTGCTGCACTGGTGCCGACTTTGGAGCGGAGCGCCTTCTGCTGCGCCGCTACTGCGAAACTGCAGGCTCGGGGAGGAGCCTCGCAGATCGATCTCCAAAATAAGGTAATGGGTAATTACCAGTCGCATCGTTTTAGGCCTGTGATCGAGCGCGCACCAGCTTAGAAGTGGGATCTTACACTGTTGTGGAGAGACTGTCACTCTGGGTTAACAACCACCAAAACTCTCTTTGAGATCAAACTCTTATCATTCCATGTGTCTGAAGTTCTTATACAGTCGATCATCCAAAGTGGCTGAGTGAAGTTAGATCGCTATTGAAAGGATAAATAGACAAACCCATGTCCTATCAAAGATCAATGGTGATGGACATTAGCCAAGACATGCTTACTCCACTTTTAGGAACTACAGTGAGTCCAACGAAACAAGAGTTGTTGGTAACAGGGGTCAGGGAGCATAGGAGACGGAAATGAACTGGTGTTTGTTGAATGGAGCTCAGAATGTTTGCCGACTCGATCAGTTCGAGTACTGTCCGTTTTAAGAAAAATCAGTCATGGAATGGAAGGCGCTTGCTGCTTTGAGTTTTCCGCAGGAAATTAGGGCTGGCAGTGAAGGATTCAAGCAGCCATGGTAATGAAGCTGTATGGGATCGGCACTATGAATGTGCAGCGCGCCATCCTGCCACTCTTCGAGACCAAGGTATGAATTTCTCCCATTCCAAGATCTCGTACAGAGGTTGATCCATTCGAGTTCATTGCAATGGCTTCATTACTAATTGCTAACGTCACCACTGATAATTAACTCCGGGCACTTTTGCAGGTGGACGTTGAGAAAGAATTAGAGTTGGTGAAGGTGAGCATACGAGACGGACATCACCTGCTTCCCAGTTTCACCCAAAAGCAGGTAAACCAGTATACAAGTTACTCTCTTTGCACTCTTCAAATGCTTGCTTAGAAGCAGAACCAAAAATATTGCTTGTCATCAAGTTTCCGCATTGTTAATGAAATTTTTTCGTGCATGGACTGTGGCTGCAGCCTTTTGGAAAAATCCCCTACTTCGAGGATGGCGACATCACAATCTGCGGTAAGCAAGGTTCTGACTACTTAAGAAACAGCTCAAGCAGGCTATTGTAAGTTAAAGTCGTATTTGGTAACACTCACCACTTTTAACACCAAAAATGCCGGCAAGTGTGGAGAGTATAAAATTATGCGGTCAAGCTCACACCTTTTGAGCAACTCCTACTAGTTTTTGACATATTGTCAGTATAGTGTGTGGTGAGAAGTGATGCCATTCTAGCAGTGATTGAATGATTGAATGAGCTTCTCATATAGTGCATTGGAATCTTCTTTCTTTCATTTGCTAACAAGCAAAGTGAAACTATGCTCCAAGCTTACAATGCTACAATTAAATGTGGTTGCCCTTCGTTTCTTCTTCCATCTTAAGCCTTCTAAAGAGGCCAATCTCTTTACTTTGAACTTATGGCTGAGATGCATTTGGCATTGTACCATCCGTCTAGTTAGCTGGGAATTGGTTTTTTTTTATAGTAAAGTTCGTAATTTAGTTGTCATAAAAAGGGGTGCATATTTTATTGCACACTTTCATGCAAATATCAAATTGAGCAATATAGTATGCACCTTGAGTGCATGATGAGTCTTTGTATGCCATATCAAGGTAACTATATCTAATCATGACTCCTTTCTAAGACTGACCCCTTCAAAACAATTTTTCCTACAATGTATTCCCACTACTCACAAAAGTCTAAGGTCAGTTTTAGAAACACTTGTTCTTAACACATTGAAGAATTCATACTTTATATATTATTAGGTGTGAGTCCAATAATGCATAAGAGCAAAACCTAGAATCCTTTTTTGACTTCTAACTAGCATTTAGACAAAAATTATACAATTTAGGATTTAGGATCTATGCTCAATTGCTCAATTATTGAGATGCATTTTGGTGTCATTACCTTAGGCAATTGCCTGGACTAATTGGGACGTGAAACTCTACCACTGCTTGACAGAATCCCGAGCCATTGCCTGGTACTTAGTTGAGAAGTACAAAGGCCAAGGAACAGGTCATCTCCTTGGCGAGACGGCCAAAGAGAGAGCAGCAGTGCACCAATGGACCCAAACTGAAGCGCACACCTTCCGAGAGGCCTGTCTGCCTTTAATCAAGGAACTCTACTACGCGGAAGTTTTGCAACAACCTATAAATGAAGAAATTGTGAAACGTAGTGAGTGTACATTCAACCAAGTGTTAGATATTTATGAAGCGCATTTGAGCTCCCAAGGGACGAAATACCTAGCCGGAGATCAGTACACCCTAGCAGAGACTTTTCACACGCCCAATTTGCATTGGCTGATGCTACGTCGGCCGGATTTCTTCACAACGCGGCCTTGTGTGTTGGCATGGGTGAAGGACATTACTACTCGTCCCTCGTTTGTGAAATGTCTCCAAATGGACTGGGAAAGGGCTTCACTGCTACAATAGGTAGAGTTTCAATACTGTTGGAGAATTGTATTGTGCATAGATTAAGCATGCAAGGTAAACCACTGGTTTGCCCTCGTTGCCCTTGTTGATTTTATTACAAAAAATTCTACATAAAAATAAATGTGAGAAATAGGGAGAGCAATTAAAATTTTGTTTTTTGACAAAGTATGAATTTGTTGTGAATTTTTGAAGTGTGCTAATTAATTGGAACCAATTGAGGCATTTCATCCATTGAAAATAGGAAAATTGGGGGAAATTGTGGTATGGAGAGAGCATATTAATACTACCCAGTTTAGTTTTGGGGGGAAGTGATTTATTGCCCAAAAGCTATATGATTTTTGAAGGCAATATTTGGCTGTAGATTTCCTTAATATTTTCAATGGATGAATTGTTGAACTACTACAAAATCTTACAACAACTTAGTTTGATTATAGATGAGTTTACAAACATTTGGATGAACATATATATATTTTATACATGTTTGTTTCATCCATGTTGATGGATGTTTATTAATAGGTGCTTCTATTAATTGGATAGTATTAATAGGTGATTTAATTCAATCCTCAACACACAAGCTACTATTTTTAAAATTTGCATCATATTAATTGTCATTTCATGCTTGTTGAATTGCTTGAGTTGAGTGCCTCAAATGACTTTTTGTTGGCTACAATTCTTGCCTTCTATTGTTATGATGAAAATCTCGTGTACTATTGTTTTGAATTTGGAATGTAGTTTTCCTCATGCATATTTTCTTCAAACAAAAAATGGGAAAATTTTTGTAAAGCATTTTCTATCTATTGAATTTCATACAACATTTGCTCTATTTAATTCAATTGATGTACTATAGAGGATGAGTACTTGTGGTGGTTGAAATCTATTTTTAAACAATCCTTCATATTTAAGGTTATTGGAAAATGTTATAATTTTGATGCATAAGAAATGTTTTTAGGTGATCACATTTCAAGATAATTAGAATACTTGAATCTCAAAAGAGATTCCTTATTTGGAAATATATTGTTTTAGACTGTTCTTTACAATAAAGAATGAGAAATCTTTTCAAATAATTACTCTACTTATAGGTGTTTTAAAAATTAAAGTATTCAAAGCTAATAGTAAAATGATGTAAAATAAAATATAAAAAATATTCAAAATATGAATGTTATATAATCAATAAAAATGATACAAAATAAAGTAAAAATTTTCAAAATAAAGTTTAAAGATTAGAAATAGATTAAAATGATACAAAGTATAATAAAACATTATATAATAAAAAATAATCAATCCATTTAATTTTGTTTGTATTTCATGCAAGATTTTATGGCAATGACAATCATATTCTATTTTAGAATAGGTCATTCTACCAAAATCTTAAAAAATGAGTTTATAGCAATTAAAAGGTCCTTTTTAGTCAAATGACTAAAAAATTTAAACTATTTAAATAAGCATAGATATTTCTATTGTAGTCCATAGACAATGCATTTTGAAAACATTTTAGAGAGAGACATGTTATATTTTCAAAATGTTCCTCAAAATATAACAAAATTGAAAATATTTTTAGTATTGTTTTTTAATCCATTTAAGATGCATTATACTACCAAAGGATGATAAACTTCACTCTATATATTCTCAATAGGATTTAAATGGATAAAAAAAATGTAAAGATATTGTATGCTTGGAGCATGTTTGCATTCATCTATTGTTTGAAATTTGAATAGTTGGTCCCTTGAGGATTAACGCCTAAAGTACCAACACATAAGAATATGTAAATAAGAATGTATCACAATTTACATATTAAACCACAATTGAAGAGTTATAAGGCTAAATACAGGGTTGTATAGAGGGACCCCAAGAGCTTTTTAAGGGTTAAAGAACCCCAAAGTACCATTGTTACATCTAAAAATGATAATTTTTATTATATTAGCCACAATTCTTTTTTTGAACTCTACATACCATTTCATAACTCATGAAAATCTCACTCGCTATCTTAAGAATTGGATTTCATACATGAAAAGCATAAGATAGATTAACACTATTAATCTTTAATAGTATTATTTTATCTTTATACAATTCTATCTTATCAAATAATTAGCAATCAAAATAATAATGAGCTAATATCAAAATTTTATATAAACATTTTATAGTGGTAATGATTGATTCAAATTCTTAGATGTAGATGTTTTCCTCTACTAAATAATATTCAACCTTGTCTTTAGAGGCTTTGGTCTTTGTATATCTAAAATTTTAATTAGAATAATTGTAGAATCTTTGTTCATATGATATTTGATATCCCTAATTATCTTTACATTAAAAAATTTTTTAGCAAAAATGACACTATATGTTTGGATTATCCTATTTTAATAAAACCACCTTTGATGACACCTAAGCCTTGTCCCTTCTATGGTCTTCCATACTTCTACAAAAAAATAACTTACCTAGAATAACTAAAGGAATGATTGTCCACCTTACTTTATTGATGTTGGAATATTGGACATTTGATAGATATATTAAAAAGCATTGCACTTCTAAGTAATTAGATAATTAATTTAGCAGGTTTTGAAGAATGTACACATTTTAATAAATTAGTTGTTCAATATCTCTAAGTAAAAAAAATTATTCAAATGTTTGAAGCTATGATTTATTCATTGTGAAACTCCAAAAGTTTTTATTTTTTTCAAATTTTCCAAATAATATTTTGCACAATTTGTATCACAATATACAAATTTTGAGATTAACCATGGAGTATAATATTTCAAAACTGAGTAGGGTTTTAATTATTAGTGTTAAAAAACAATTGTCTATTGAAACTTTTTAAAACTTTGGCAACTTTTTCCTTAACATTTAGAAAATCATTCATGAGTTCACAAAAAGAGTTAATCTTACCAAGTTGTTGGAGTCAAAAATTGCATTTGAAACATGTAAAGAAAGATTCTTTAGAAATTAATCAAAATGTATCCATGATAATTTTTTAAGTCCAAATATCTTGTCACCACTCAAAAAGTCATTTACAAATACATTAGATGATTTTGGGGGGTCCGGGAGGGCTGTTTCAAGCCCGTTCTCAATGCAGGTCCCTCCATAGATTTTGGTAAATAGTTGTTTCCAAGAAAAAAATTCAAAAAAGAAAAAGAAAAAAATTTAAATTCTTGAAACAAAAAAAAAAGTGGAATTTTTTTTTTAATTATTTTTTTCAGACGTGGCAATCTTTCAACCACGTCAACAAGCTGGGAAGTGATGGGAACTCATAGCCCTCTAGAGGGCTGAAAAATCATCTAATGCCTTAACTTCTAAAGTTCTTTGACTATGTTTTCACTAAAAACGCTCCAAAACTACCATTTCTAGTACAAGTACCAAATTTTTGAAAAAAAACTTTTTTTGACACATATAACCGTAGTATGCTAATTTAAAAACATGTGGTAAATTTTTTTTTTAAATTTCACCTCGCAAATTGCAAGATATAAGCATTTAAATTCATATAAATTGTTTATTGGGCTTTGCAAAAAACAAGGCAACTGCACTTCACAAGCTCACTTTTTAATAAAAAAATGTCCAAAATGGTGGTGCTTCTTTGGATTCTTTTTTAGTACAAAGTAAATTTGTATTATGTCACTATTGATAAAATTTGAAAAATAAATTGTCCATTGAGGACTTCAAAGTACTCCTTTACAAAACGATTTCAAAATCACTTTTCACAAAAGATGTGTCTAATCAAGAATAGTTGATTTGTAAAAAAACAGTTCAAGATTTAGAACTTTGATTGAGGAAAAAAATTGAACATATATTGGTCTTCGATCCCATAAACTTCATATTCTTAAAAAAAATTCAACTTCTAGAATTTCTAGACTTTACAAAGTAGATGATAGTCTAAAAATTTTGGGTTGCATTTCATAAGAAGCTCAAAATCTAAAAAACCACCTTCAACCTTAAATTAAATTTGAATTTATATTGTTAACAAGAACTTGAGTAACTTTTTAAAAAAAGTATGAAAAGGGAATATTGTCATGGGACAAAGGGAGTAGAATACCTATTCATGCTCATGAAAGAAAAAATCAAATATTTTTAATCTTCCAAAGGATCACATTATAATGAATTGTAGCCACAATAGAGTGGTATATAATAGTATTCTTAGTGACTTAGAATTTGGATTTCACATGGTAGTTTAAGACTACGAATTTATCATGGCTATAAACTTGAACTTATAAAAGATTCCAAATATGAAGAACTATTGTACATTTCAGTCAATCCATATAATTTGCTCTAGTCATCTTGGCAACGATGGTGTAACTATCATTCACTTTGTCAAATTTGTACCAAAGAATATACCATATATTTTCATGGAAAATGTTACAAAATCACAACATCCAAATGATTAATCTTAGATAAGTCCAACCATTTGCCCAGTAGATGACAAATGTTTTGAGTATTGACCTTCTGTCACGCCCCTATCTACTTGGGGTGCCCAAATGAACCTTAGTGCGCAAGGGTGGGACCTTTGTGGTGACTTCCCAAGCCTTGCAATAGACTAGGTAGGGAGAATGAAGAGACTTCCGATCAAACAGGGCGCAATAGCGCCTTGGTTTTGAAGTGAACATGAGAGTATCATACATGCTTGGAAAGCTCTTGACAATACGCTTCTAATGGCGCAAAGAACGCGCAATTTGGAGTTGTGAGTGAAAAGTTATGGCCACTCAAAGTTGACTGGGTCCTGGTGGCGCCGGGACACTTGAGGGCTAGGTGTGAGGGGTTCCCAATGAATCCCACAACAAAGTATGGCATGTGGCATATCATTGGAAAGCTATGAACACAAGGAAACTAGAATGACAAGAATTACGAGGTTCTAAGACATGAGTCAAAAGTTATGCCCCAAAGAAGAGCCATGGTGAAGGCGTGACGCCTCCCCCGGTGCATCCGAATCTTTAGAGGGCCATAACTTTGCGAGTATTTGTTCAAATGGGACGAGTGAGCAGTCCATCGGCATCTACTCGTTGCGTAGATATCTAAAATGGGCTCGCATGTGGAATTTGGAGCTCTGAGCACAAAGTTACGCCGGTTGGAAGTTTGGGAGCCCAAACGGTGACGTAACTTGGCGATTTTGGTTGGAAGTGGGTGGTCTTCCACAATCCAAGGTTATCCAAGGACTTCCTTTGACCTAGGACAGGGGGGGTCTGCCGAATACCACAGAGAGTACTATAGGAGGGGTTGGTCTCCCTCCTCCCTCCCTCTTGAAGCCTTGGTGAGTCCCGGTGACTCATGGTTGTTGGTGGTGACTTCACCACCACTTCAAGGCACCATGGGACACTTGTGTGTGTCCCGTGGCATCGGTTGGGTGGAATCCCGCTCCTTGCTAGGCCTCTTTGGATGTGTCCCGAGTTGTGAGTGTCGGTTACCTCTAGTGGATGAGTAGCAAATGCAAAAAGGGCTAGTATGGAGTGGGGTGACACTCAAGGGCGGTTAGGACCATGGTGAGTAGTGCCACCATGGGTCCTTGCACATTGAGGTGGAAGTTCCGCCCCATGTTACTAAGTGACATGCCCGGTGTCACGATGGGAGTGTGTGCTAGTAGTCCCGGTGACTGGGACTTGGCAAATGAGTTGAAAATGGGGACTAACACTGTGGGTGCTTGGCATGTGTAGTGTTAGGCAGTTGGTGACCAAGTGATGCTGTAAGTGAGTTGGAGTGAACCTAGTGAGCCGCTGGAAGCTGTTAGGTGTCACTTGGGTCGCGACACCTTCATCAAACATTCATTGAAGAAACCTAGGAAAAGTATATAATATATCATTGAAATGAAGAAAAAAATCATCTATTTGAATCAATGCTTCAAATATTTTGGAAGAGTTTCAAACTTTCAATCACTTATTATGATTTTTCTAAAGGTGATTTTACAATCTTTAGTTCAAAAAAGTAAGGAATTAAGGTTATAGAGGACTACAATCATTAATTTCAAAAATTTCCCCAATCAACTTCATATCACATTGAATGTTAAGTTAATTTTTAAACAACAAGTCAAATCCAAAGGGTTTGGTATTCAAGGACATGAAAATTTTTCCAATACTCAACTACATGTGAATTTCTTGATATCATTATCATTGTCTTCATAAGAAGTATCTATCAATCTAAGTCTTGGTCAGTTTTGAATCACAATTTGAAATTGTAGTTTTTGCACTAGAAAGCTTGATAATTTTTTAAATAGTAGCTTTGAGGTTGCCCATAACCCAAATGAGGAGGGTGGAATTTCATCATTGATTGATCATTTGAAAAATCATATGATATCTATATAAGAAAGATTCTAAAATCCAAGTTTGGACAACCTTCCCAAGACCTCAAATGTCTTTTAAGGATTAATACCTCCAATTTTATATGAATTTTATGTTATATGAAATTCTAACAACTTTGCAAAAGATACAACTTCAAAAAAGTTATAATTTAAGGAAACTTTTTGAATTCTTAGATTTTTCAATACCCAAATTGAATGCCACCATTAAACATTATGAAGTTTGCATATAGTGCAATATTGAATTCCATATACAAGGAGTCATATGAATTTCGCTCTTTGAGTTTTGAGTGGTAGTGCCTTCAAGTGGCCTACCAATGAGTTTTACCAATTCTTCATTTACAAAGCAATCAAAACCAATGCATACATTGGACCCCTCAATAAAAATCCAAAAATTCATTATTTACCATAATTGAAAATTTGAGTTCATATTTGAAATTGGAGCCCTCCAATTATTTGGGAGAAATCAATAACCCAACTAAAAATTAGGGGCCAAGCTTCTACATAGAGACTTAGGTAGGTTTCTAAGGACAAGCAAATCTTGAACAAGGTTTAAATTTTTTAAATTTTTTTATGAAGTGCCAAAGTGGCAATATAAAATTTTATGGTGGTGCTTCAAATTTCAGCATTCACATATTGAATAGGAAATATCACATTTGTACATATCACATGTCCCTAATTTATTTTCATTCACAATCTGGTGATTTCATTCGAGAATTACTTTTAAATTCAAAGTTTCCTAGCAAAAAACTTCACGATATTTTGCCATTTTTTAGCCAAATTATTTTTTTTCCTTGGTGCAATCTGGCACTAGAAAGCCAAAAAAACGCAATGGTCTGAAGTATGGTCGCCGAACCCTTCACAGTTCACACACCATTCAAACCCAAGAACATTCATCCAAGCGCCCCGAATTCATCCAAGAACCCCGCATTCATCCACGGGCTCTAAACCTTTGTTTCTCTGTAATTGCGGCTTCTTCAGCCAAAGCCCTAGAAACCTCTAAACCTTCAATCCTTCTTTTCTTTGAAGACCGTCCTCGTCCAGATTTCCTGTTTGCTTCATCGCCAGAGTTCGCTCGCTCATCTTGATGTCCTTGGATCGCTCTTCAAAACCAGAAGCAGAACGACAAATCGAAGATTATTCGGTAAGCTCGCAGTCTCCCTCATTTTCTGTTTTTTCCTTTCCTGGTTTCTGCCCTTTTTCACAACCGCATTTGTGACCTCGTTCTCGCCAATCGCCTAGGGTTTCGCAATCTTTGTTCCATTGCAGACATTGACATTTTTCAGTATCAAATGGTCGTTTTGCGTACTTACCGTTTCTAGTTTCCTGATGGGTTTTGTCATTTTCATTTTGATCCGTGTTTTTTGTTGAAGCAGTAGAGGTCTAGTTAGGTTTCGCGAGTTTAGGTTCAGTTGTGGCTTGGATTTTTTGAGGGTTGTAATTGTGATAGGTTTCATGTTGTAGGCTTTTTGGTACTTCTCGTGTTCAACGATTAACTCAAGGTTCTGTAACGGTTAGGGTTCCCTGTTCTTCTTTTTTAACTGCGCTGATTTTCTTAGGGTTTCCTGATCGCTGCGCGGTTTGGTAATGCAGGGGAGGAACTGTTGTTTGTAGAATAACACAATCGGAGTCGGAAGGTTTTCGAGCATTGGTAGTGTGCATCAGAAATGGCAATCCGGGTTGTGAATCCGAATGCGGAGATGCTGAGTAAATCGGCGGCTCTGCACATGAATATAAGTGCAGCGAAGGGGCTACAGGACGTGTTGAAGACGAACTTGGGGCCCAAGGGCACGATCAAGATGCTCGTAGGCGGTTCGGGGGACATCAAGCTCACCAAGGACGGCAACACTTTGCTGAAGGAGATGCAAATCCAAAATCCTACCGCTATCATGATAGCGCGCACCGCCGTTGCGCAGGATGACATTAGCGGAGACGGCACGACGTCCACCGTCTTGGTGATTGGGGAGCTTATGAAGCAAGCTGAGCGGTTTATTTCCGAGGGGATGCACCCGCGAGTGCTGGTGGACGGTTTCGAGATCGCAAAGAAAGCCACTCTTGAGTTTCTGGAGACCTTCAAGACTCCCGTTGCAGTTGGGGACCAGCTTGATAAGGAGTTGCTCAAAGTGGTGGCGCGGACGTCACTCCGAACCAAGGTGCACGAGGAGCTTGCGGACAAGCTCACTGAAATTGTGGTGAATGCCGTGCTGTGTGTGCAGAAACCCGATCAGGCCATTGATTTGTTCATGGTGGAGATCATGCACATGCGGCATAAGTTTGACACCGACACTCGTCTCGTGGAAGGTCTTGTGCTGGACCATGGCGCTCGTCACCCTGACATGAAGAAGCGAGTGGAGAATTGCTACATCTTGACATGCAATGTGTCTTTGGAATACGAGAAGAGCGAGGTGAATGCCGGATTCTTTTACCACAATGCTGAGCAGCGAGAGCGCATGGTGGCAGCGGAGCGTCGCTCTGTCGACGAGAAGGTGATGAAGATCATCAAGCTGAAGAAGAAAGTGTGTGATGGCACAGACAAAAATTTTGTAGTTATTAACCAGAAAGGCATTGATCCAATCTCCCTCGACTTGTTCGCACGCGAAGGCATTGTGGCTCTTCGGAGGGCCAAGCGGAGGAACATGGAGCGGCTGGTTCTGACCTGCGGTGGGGAATCTGTGGAGTCTGTCGAGGATTTGGTTCCAGGAGTGCTCGGCGAGGCTGGCGTCGTCTATGAGCATGTACTTGGCGAGGAGAAGTATACTTTTGTGGAGGATGTGAAAAATCCTCATTCCTGCACTATTCTTATCACTGGACCTAACGATTACACGATTGCACAAATCAAGGATGCCATTCGGGATGGGCTCAGAGCAGTGAAGAATGTGATTGAAGATGAGGCTGTGATCTTGGGAGCTGGCGCTTTTGAAGTGGCTGCTCAGCAGCATTTGATGAAAAATATTAAGAAGACGGTGCAAGGGAGAGCCCAGCTGGGAGTGCAAGCGTTCGCTGATGCTCTTTTGGTGATTCCCAAGACGTTAGCAGACAACTCAGGACTAGACACACAAGATGTGCTCATCAATTTACAGTCCGCGCATGATGCTGGCAATGTCGTTGGTTTGGACCAGACCACAGGAGATCCCGTCGACCCCAATGTGCAAGGAATTTTTGATAACTACTCCGTGAAACGGCAAATCATCACTTCAGCGCCAGTGATTGCAGCGCAGCTTCTTCTGGTGGATGAGGTGATCCGGGCTGGTCGTAACATGCGGAAGCAATGATGGGATTATTAGTAGAGGTTAGCCCTTGCGATGTAGGTCCTGGGAACGGAATATTGATGTCTTCCATCATGCGAGACTATTGTTCGAGCGATTTGATTACTGGGTGGAAGTTTATGAGAGCTCGAGTAGCTCCAAGCTGATATGTAAGACCTGCGGTACACCCACTCACGCTGCTGTTCAATGTGTCGTGGATAGGAATCGGATTATGGACTAGCTTTGTTAGGATAATGACCGATTAAATTTTGAGCATACAATTTCCTGTAACAACTTTTGTTCACTTTAAATTTGGGCTTCCTTTCTATTATGCAGCCTTTCTTCACTTCGAAATGGACGTGGTGCTGGAAGCATTAGGTTTCAGAATAGGCTCTTCCATCGTTTTGCACAATTCTCCGTGGGCACGCTTTCTTTCTTTAAACCTTTAGTGCCTAGGTGACCACTATGTCGTCAGTGGGTGGTCAGAAATCGCTATAGCAGCGCCGCCTAAAGAAACATTGCAGTATAGTTCGAGGCACCTTTTTCAACAAAATACATTTTTATAGAATTTTTGGATATGTAGACATGTATATACTATGAATATTCGAAGTGGAAGCTGCCTACACCACTCAATCTGTCACATAGACTTGTCATGAGACCAAAATCTAGAAATCTGTAGTCAATGTCTAATTACACTTTTGGGGACACTTTCAGAAGTTGTTGAAATGGGTCCATGGATGGTATGGATCTCTCAAAATTGATTGAGCATTTGTACGAGTTTATTGATTTGAGGAAGAAAATTGACAATGTATAATTAACATGGTATGAGGAAGAAATTGGTACTAGTCAACTTTTGAAGCGAAAAGATGAAGAGAAGTCGTATGATTGATTTTTGTTACAATTGATGACCACATAAGTTGCATAAGTGTCAATGCATATACAATTTTGTAGATGATGTATTCAAAGCCAAATAATCTTACGTTTCAGAAAATACATTTGAGATGTTATACACTTACATCTCATTGATTTTTAATACATTTATCTTGATCTCAACCTAAGGGATTATGGATTCCCTTACCATGAACTCTAAAAATTGATGAAAATTTGTATAATGGCAAAGCAAGTATATAATGTGTCTTTATAGCTATTAAGCTCATTTTTGACCTAATACCTATTGATAACTAAATTAAAGTACCTCTTAAAAACTTATTTTCCATGTTTGAAATATATTATTACAAAAGTGTTATGATCTTAACCTATAAATGATGTTGTAGCCATTTTTTAGCCAATGAATGACAAAAAATCCCTCGAAATGGTATAGAAATGCAATTATTCATCCTTCAAATTTGTATGAAAAGGGAAGGTCTTCTATAATAGTTTGACTTCCAATGAGCTCTTTTGAATTTTTTTTAACCCTAGAAGGCCCAAGGCCATTTCGGGTATGAAAGCATCCTTGCTTTTCAAGCCTTATAAGTCTATATCACGCTAAGGTATGAAAATCTCAACCGTACAATCTTATAGTGTACATATTGTAGATGATATGGATCAAATTTGGAGTCATTTGACCACACGGATTGAAAGATTATAATGTTTTAATGTTGAAAAAAGATGCTGAAATTTTCCTAAACACATTTGGAGGTGAAATTTGATTTCTAAACCTACTCACATGAAAAAAATTTAAACTAAAATGTGCTTTGAAATCAACATACAAACTCACTGGTGGAAAAAAAATTCATGAAAGTGACTCATTGTATTTGCAAAATGACTTTGAAATGTCAAGAAAATAGCCAAAAAGGGTGCAAAAAACACATCTAAGGCTGAACCTACTACTAAAATGCTTCTTAGTCACTCATTACTTCTTTGATTATCACAAAATTTTAGCCACACAAAGTAGGCAAGTATGCGCAACTTTCCCAAAAAAAAAGTTTTGAAAATGGACACAGTATGAAGAAGTAACAAGCCGCCAAAGTGCATACTAACCAAAAAATGTTAGGGTTTTGAACTTCGAATTGCTTCCAAGCATTCAAAACAACTTGGATTGCTATAAAAATTTTACCACAATAACTAGACTTCTAGAGGAACAAAATCCAACAAATTTTATTGAAAACAAACATTGGTTGAAGGAGATACAAGCCTTCAAAATTGCAGCCATGACAATGTAGTGTGTTGAACTCAAACTGAACCTGTGAACTTTGAATGGCTTTTACAAACTCAATTCGTCTTGGATTGATCTGAAAATTCTACTATACAAACTAGACTAGTATGCTCAACTTTTCTAACAAGTTTTACTAAATTTGGTCATTGGATGCAAAAGTTACAGCACTTTGATTTGTACTTCCAAACTATGAACAACCAGAATCTGTCCCCTTGGGCAGTCTAGGGTTAACCAATGATACCCACAATACCAAAATGGATGATTTCCACAATCACTACTGGTAGTCCATCCTTTAAAGGTTAAAGATGCATCTTGCAACAATCACAATTCTTTTTGTAGATTTGATTCCAAAATTGTTAAAATTGTTAAAATATACAAACCATAGGTCAAGAATATTGTCACCTTGAAATATTGAAAAGACTTCTTACATTCTTTGGTTGATTTCAAAGTCTCAACAATAGAAAAAAATTTAAAAAATTATAATTCAATTTATTGAATCCTATTCAATTCAATAGGAGTTGGTTGTTTTCTACTTTTGATGTTGATTTTCCTAAATGACAAATACACAAATCACCATGCAATGTATTTTGGTAACTTCTATTCTTTTATCTTGATCTAAAATTTAGCAATAAAAATGATTTTTTTTATGAGACAAACTAATGAAATGAATCCTACCAAGTTTGGTTTTCACTTCAATTCTAAAATTTGCTACTATTCAATCTTTTATTACAATTTGACCACAACCATGGAGTGCTGATTTTCTTAATGTAGATTGACACAATGGAGAAAATTTCAGATTTTTTGAACTAAATTTGTATTTGATGTGAATTTTCTTCAATTTTTCCTCCAAAAAAATTTAGGTGATTTCAAATCTTCACCAAAAAATCTTGCAACAGAACCGCGACACCGTGTCAACTGTGCATAATGCATTGTTTACAAAGCTCTTAAATATCTTATGTACACTTGATAAACTTCACATCGAAGTCCTTCCCTCATAATGTGAGGAACATTGCCCTGTTTCAACTACATTCGCTACAAGCGCAGATAATAACTGCACACAGGAAAGTGCTACAACTTACGGCGGAAGGGAATGACAGACTTTTTGGTGGCGAACATGGAGAAGGCTTCAGTGTTGCTGGCCCACTTTTTGGTAATTGCAGATGTGGTATTCTTCTTCAGATCTTGCTCCAATTCTTTAGACTGCTTCTTGAGCATCTCAAAAAGTGAGGGTCCACTCGGTGGTTGAGTGGGACGTTGTTTCTTTACTCCGATCGTCGATGTGGACCGGATCCCTTTGTCGGAGACACTCTTGGAAATACCTGGTTTCTGTATTACCAAACAAACCACCCATGTCAGGTAAGTCATACAGATCTTCAGATCTTCATGTCGCCCCTTGTTCTGTTACAGTACCATCCTTTTCAGCCCAAGGCAACTGCACCTAAAGTCGAATATGCATTTGAGCATGGTTCCGATCATTAAATTGTCTAATTTGCAATTTAATCTTGTTGTAGGTTAGAAGGGAATTCCAGATTCTCTTTGCGTGCATTTTTGGGTCAGCTTATGAATAAACTAGGAGTTTTCGAAGTGCTGGAAACAGGTGAGCCCAAAATCAAATGTTCAGAGGTTGCATTTTAGGCAAAGATCTCGACGGGTTAGTTTCGCAAAATGGTCACAATTAGTTACCTTATTCCTTGTTTGGCTTTTAGTAGTCATTATGTTACTCAAACACAATGTGACGATGAGGATGAGCTTCGTCCAAGAAATATAGCATCCAAAATTTACAATGGTCCTTCATGGGCTAATTTATAGATGTGTACCTTCTCTTCTTGGGATTGACCGGAGGGAAATCCATGGCCACTATTGCTGTCATCACGGCCAAACACAAATGAACGCGAACTTCCAGCTGAGCCAATATGCCTATGAGCAGGTGGAGGCAGTGACGATGAGGATGAGCTCCGTCCAAGAAATGATTGCTGCGAGTCGCGAAGTAGGGTGTCAGTAAGGATCAAAAGTAAGGACAGCAGGTGGTATTCATCGAGTTCCTTGCGCTCAAACATGCACTGGGTAGGGACACCCATAATCGCCACAAGATAATAGTTCCTATTAGAGTGGTCTATCTTTTAAATGTTCATGTCCGCAAATGAAAGAGGATTCTAACTAACTAAATTAAGGAGGTTCAAAGGTTTCTGGGTAGTCGACCTAAAACTGACACCTAAAATGAAGTACACATTGATTAAAAGGATGATCAATATGCATCCATTGTCTGGGAATTTAGGATAGTGATTTTTGCAAACCTTCATTACTACGTATCCCAAGTAAATATCCTAGTCCTAAAGGAACATCATACAATCGCCACAATTGTCAGGATCGGTAGAGAAGATAGAAGTTCACCCTTGAAGGAAGAGGTGCAGTAGTCGCTGCTCGAATCTCTGAGGAACCTGAACCAAATTATCGAGGTTTTAGTACTTCAGTCTTGCATAATTTGAAGGACTATGCAACCATATGTCTGGAGCACAAGAAAAAGGCACGTCAAAAAAGTGACGAATCGAATTTGAAGGAGAGTGGTAACCAGTTTACCTGTGGTGGCTTTTATCTTTAAGTGGCCCACATTGACTTTGGTAATGAGACTAAAAACTTCTCTAGAACTCTCATCGTCTGCAGGTGACAAGAAAACAAGTTGTTCCTCCTGTTGAAAACCTACAGCCGTCAGAACCGAAAACCAAAATACCCAAAGCGAATGTAACCTTTGTTCCGACACTTCAAAACAACGATGGGGCAGATACAATAGGGAATGGGGTAAGTCACACTGCAAAGATAGCCCCAAATTGTTAAAAATGGCCGCTTCCATCGCTGAAGAATTGAAGTACCGGTAAATCATTTAGGAAGAGTCAAGGGAGGTAAAAAAGAATATACCAATTGCAAAAAAAATTCTACCAAATGTTTCGAATAAAGAAATAGAAATTACTACGATGGACTATTAGCTTGTGAAGGGATCTTTCAATTTTAAGCTTTGGGCATTTCGGGATTAAGGGCATCACTAACCGATTCTTCTAGCATGCGTTGTCTTATGATGGAATGCTCATGCTCTTCTTCGTCCTCAATGATCTCATCTTCTTCACCCACAGTCCCCTCCCTCCCAATATCCTCCACGTCCTCGTACTCATCGAGCAAACAGTCCATCTCTAGCTCTTGGCTCCTCGCTCTTTGTCGCAAACTAATTGTAGGTTCTTCTATAAGATCATCCTCCGCAGCGGGCTCATCGGCTCCCTCTTGACTGCTATTCTTGTCCAATGATTCAGAATCTCTAGTATTTACAAGGTCGTCTTCATCCAAGCAGCTAACAATTCGGTCTCGACCTTTCCACCTCGAGCTTCGGCCTGTTCGTAGCCGCTCTAGTATATCTTCAGTTTGTTCAGTGTCCTGCATAGTGTAGTACAAAAAGAGTTACGATGATTGTACCCTCTGAAGAATAATCTCTATCATAAACCTAGAATTCTGTCAACCTTCTAATAGGGAAAGTAGCCCCCGGTTAGAAAAACAATGCATCACTAAGAGTATGCTCAAAAGTCGGAAAGTACTTATGCAAGAAAAATTATGCTCATAGTTTGTACGTTCCAACCTGTAGGTCAAGCCACTTGCGGTGCAGAGCATCCCGGCGAGCTTTGTCTCCAGCCTTCTCCTTCTCATTGGTTGCAATAAGGTCCCGCAGATCTTCCCCGTCATCTCCTAAAACTTCTTCCTCTTCAACATTCTCTGCCAAAATGTCTTCATCTTCATCCTCCGCCTCGTCATCAATCAGACCCCTGACATGTGTAGCTGCTGTGTAGACCTCAGATTGCCCTGACGGTCTCAAGTCTGTTACTTTGTTCTCTTGATGATGATTGTCACGTATCGCCCTGAACAGTACCAAGAACATCAATTTTAAGATGTGAAGAATCGATGTTCTTCTGGTGAAATGGATAATAAAAAACACAGTACATAAGAAATCAAAGACATAGTTCAAGTCCCATACCTAGGTATCAAATCCTCGTCTAGTACTTGAGTGTCAAGTCCCATTAAGTCAGTAGCCGTGGTACCCACGGACTCAAACGGTAGAATCTCCTCAGTAGCAGTACTGAACTGTGATTCACATAAGAGATCCTACGAAAATTTACAGGAAAAGACGTCAGCTTACAAAACAGGTGTAGCTGGCAGATTGAAGGTTGCACCAACTCCGAAAAAGACAAGGATGAGTGCAAGATAGAGATCAAACCTGTGTGTCCCTAATGATGGGACTCGGCTTCAACCATAAGTCTTCTTCGTCTGATCTGCTAGATGCCTGGTCACAAAAGATCGAAATGACAAATTAGCAAATACATCCAATATATAGTTCATTCAGTATTTCAGAACACTAAGCAGACTCATGAAACATCTCATTGACGGACTAACATGTTCTTACCATATCATCACGGGTTACCCCATTTGGACCTTCTGGGATTTTCTTGTCACAAGCAGACGCGTCATGAGCTAGTCCATGTGCTTCTACAATCCCCACCCCTTCCATGTCCTGCATAAATCATCACCTGTATATCAGACGATATTTTTGGTAACCAGGCACAATCAAAATCAAACGTCCCACTACAGCTCATACAGAGAATGAGAACAGAAGAACTTTTTAACGGTTCAATGACCAAACCCTGGAGATTTCTTGGGTCGGTTTGTTATGCACTTCAATATCAAAAGCAGTTTCTTCGGTCTTCACTTCCTCGATCTTCATTACAGTTGAGCGGAAGACCTCAGTTTCAACCTCTGTGACTCCATCCACTGTCAGATCCTCGTGAATGTTGCGACTTTCCTTTCTTCCTCGTCGAGACACTGATTTCGTCTCTGACTCCTGCGATGAACCTGTCCCAGAGCCACTAAAACAACCCAAATTGTTCAGTACCTTAGCATTTGAATACTGCAAATCTCCGCTACTTTCAATTTTATAAAAGGCGACCCAGATTAGTGAGTCGTGGAGACTCAAAAATGGAGCACTGAAAAATACCTGCATCCCAATTGGAGCCGCCTTTGACGGATTTTCTCCAGCACGCTGGACACCGGTTTCATGACTGGTGCTGGAGCCACAAACGCCACTCCTTTTGACTCTGTAACCCAACAAAGCCAACTTCCATCGTCACAAATTGCTCAACCTCTACTGCTGAAAAAGTATGAGGTGCACGGTAGAGGACAATAAAACCGCTAGGGACCTGACCCTGTCTTCCATACAGGCCGCTGTTACTAACAGCATCTCATCAATTCAAATACTCAGTTGGACTTATTAGCAAGTGATGTAGGTATCACTTGGCTAAATGTCTATGGTAACTGATCTTTGAACAGAATGAGAATGTCTAATATCACTTATAGTGGTCTACCCCCTCAAACTCTGAAATGGCATACGAGCGGTGAAATTTGGTCTCAACAGATTTGGCTATTGAACCCAAAGATCTCTTCACGACTATTCATCTCCTAATAACCACATTCCTACAAATGTTGAAGTGCTTAAAATGATGCATGTAGAATCCTCAACCTTAAACCTTGAAGTAACCCGTAAAACCAGGAAGAGAGGGTATCAGAACAGATCGGCATTACCTCGCAGAAGCCTTTGAGATTCGGCATATATCTCTTCCCTCTTTATTCTCTCCTCTTCCTTCTTACTCTGCAACACCACAAACGCATCATATCAGTCAAACAGTGTACGAAACCCATCGCTGATTAAGTACCCGCCCCCACCAATTAGCGACTTAGCTGACTGGAATTAGTTACTGGCCAAGCAGTAGGTTTGGCTAACTGGGACTAGTAATTGGATGACCGCGCTGCAAAAGTCGCGTAAGCTGACAAATTGGTGCCAATTCCCACCAACTAATTCGCACTGGATTCGAAATCATTTTTCTAGCGTTACTTAACTTCCTGCCCACACCAACCAAGTAGCTACAAGAAAAATTTAACTCCCGTTAATCATCTTGTAGGCACATGGGAGGCTAATTAACTTCAAGCTAGGTAACCTTAAGCTAGCTAGTTCTTGAATTGTCGATTCATAATTGGAAGAAGCTTGCGTAATTGAACATCAGAAATACAGAAACTCGAAATCGATGGCAAATACCTTTCTCTTCTTCCCGTTCTGGTCGTAAATGTCAGCAAGCACCCCCTCACTTGTTTGTTTGGTCTCCTTGGAAGGCTTGGCAGAGGATGCAGCTCCTGGTTTGGACATCTCAGCAACCATCTGCCTTGCTTTCTCCAAGATACTTTCCATGGACACCTCCTCTTCAGCCCAACCATCGGACCATCCTGCATTCAATCCTCCTGCACCAGCTTCGTCATTGCCCTTCTCAGAGTCCGATGCTACTCCATCTTCTGGATCTACGTCGCCAACCTCAGCATCTGAACCCTCTTTGGTTTCACTGCCGATTCTAGCGTCATTTTCAACGCCATCCGTTGCGTCACCCTCACTCTCAAAAGTCATGCCAGTCGCATGCGCTGAACATCGCTTCACGGTGTTTGATCGTTTCTTCTTGCTGAGAGGCGCAAGTTCTGATTAAACAGCCGATAGACAACAGTTCTGATTAAACAGCCGATAGACAAAAAATGACAAAAAGCTAACTACAACCTAGAAGAAAATATGATAGTATACAAGAATTTCGCATCTTTCTTTAAGATGAGACGAATTCCACGGTGTTGACGACTAGAATACAAGACTAAGACACAGTTGCAATACGTTTGAAAACCAATTCACGTGAGGCGCCAAAACACCAACATTCCCCCAACATGTACCATGATCCCCATACATGCTCTTAAATTGCCCTCATTACTACCCTCATTGCCATCTTTAACCAGTACCACATGGCAAGACACAATCTGTAGAGAAGATATTCATTATTAGGGTGTCAAAGCTGGCCCACAGAACAAGGCAGATCAGCATCGCATCCCAAAATCTAATGGGGGTTAATACCTTGAGGAAGGAAGGATCACATTGAGCCTTTTCCAATTTGCGAAAAAAACTGCAAACCACGGACCAGGAAACAAGAGGTCCGACACCCCCTTAGGGTTATAGGGTTGCGATGGTCAGAACCAAACATGCTCTGTTAACTAATTAGTTATCGCCATTGTATTTCTTTGAAGCTTCATGACCAACTTGATCCAATTTTCAAAAAGACAATTTAACTTTAATTGAATTCCCTAATCAGTTGCGTTATTCATAATTGGTGTCGTAACATTCATTTGAGGCCCACTGCTGCGCTCAGGAACCCGGATTGATCGTTTTGAATATACCAAATGATGATACAAACTTTGTAAGCAAACTTGGTATGTTTCCATTAACAGAATAATGGAGAGTCAATCGGGAGTAGAAGCAGAAGAATGCTAAATCAAATTCAAGTCCGGAAGCCAACAATCTTGGACCAATCATGTCATTATGCAGGGTAGGGCGACAAGCCTCCAATTCCTGCTCTGCGATTCAAAGATTTTTTACCACACCGAGGACACTGCGAATCTGTTTTCCTCAGAGTACTAACTTAGCCCCCCTCACAGAACTTTAGAACACTATAACGAAATCATATTCGCTCTGACACTCGAATATAATGTCTGTACAGAATTATAAATGACTTGATTATTAATTCTCTCAACATAAATACACGACACAAACATCACGAACATGATAAAATATCACCTTCTGAGCCGACAGCAAGCTCCTCTCCATCGCTTCTAAGACCTAGGTCACCATCGTTAACACCAAGCTCCTCTCCGTCGTGGTTTGAAAGCTCCAGGCCACTATCCTCGACAGCATCCACACTATCCGCAACAGCCGATTCTCCTTCGACACCAACACACTCGGTAGATTGCTTCGACATATCCACCACCGCAGCAAAGATCGTCCTCTGCACAGCTTTCCTCTTCTTACTATCCTCTCCGCCCTTTCCAAAACGCTTCAAAATCGCCTCTGCTGAATCCCGTCTCACATCCAAGTCGCTGATCAACTTTTCAGCGGCAACTTCACCAACACGCTCCTCATTCACCTCCGTCTCCTTCACTTTCCTCAGCCTACGCATCTTCTTCGCAACGGGAACAGGAGATAATGGAGCGTCCGTATCCTCCAAAGCAACCTGCACATCTTCCATAGCCACCTCCATCTTCAATAGGGTACCAAATGGGGACCAGAGTGGCTCAAAATGAGCGTTCAGGAAGGGGCTATAGGCGCATTTTGGTGTCTACACACGGGCCTGATTTGCGAGAAGGATGTGATGCCGGCGAGGTTGCAGATTGCAGATTGCAGATTGCGAAGGCACAATTGCGCAAGGATGCTCGAGAGCTGGACAGAGCACGACGAGGGAGGGAGGGAGGGAGAGAGAGAGAGGTTTGAATGGAGAGGAATTGTGGCCGTCCGATTATCAGAGGGATGAGATCCTGGCCGTTGGACAAAGCGCGGGAGGGAGAGGCTTGAAGTGGAAGAATGGCGGGCTGTGCTGCCACGTGAGCATGTCTTGGCGGGGCGACAGTGGGAACGTGAGCGGATGAACGAATAAGTTGGTGGATGGTGTTTGGATGAAAAGGGGATTCCTTCGGTTTGGAATGAGGAAGACCGCATTTGTTTTTTAAATGACTATTTCTTAAGAAACTAGAAATTTCATTGTTATTTAATATTGTATATTTCATGTATTTTTGCATTTATAGAATAAATATGCATAACATATTGACAATTGGTCTTTCGAAGCTAATCATGTGTAGGTTTATGAGAAGTTAGTAGAATGATGGAGATAACAATGGAAAATATAGCAAAATAATGAATGGATAGGAAAGAAAACTGAATTTATAGGAAGTAAGAAGATATCATCATTCAAAATAAATCAAGGTTTTATAGTCATTTTTAAAAAATATTGAAGCTAAATAAAAACTCAAATGGATTCTACATTAATAAGAATGGAAAATAGAGTCAACTGAACATTTCAACTCTTATACAATGACTAACAAAACTGAATACAACTTTAGAATGTTTTTATTCAAACAACAATACCATAAGCATCAATAGACAAAGTCCAAAAGTAGATATATGAAAGTTGTACTAATGCCAATGGTGAGATTGTTCTAAAAAGCTAACTAAACATTGTTGAACTTCTATTTTTATTGAACATTGCATTCAAAAATTAATCTTACAAGTTATATTTTCAAGAAGATGCTTAGATCGGTTGTTCATAACCTTCTCATCATTAATCCATATAGAACAAATCAAATATTTTCATGTAGAAAAAATTCTTTCTATGGGAAACAAAATTTTGAAAAATTTATTTTGATTTTCTATGATTTCTTTGTCATACCTTACAAACCCTTTTTGGAACCGAGGATGGTATAACTTTGGCTCTTGGGCACCAATTGAGATCAAAATGATATTCCTAGATTGCTAATATATTTTTATATCTTCCAAAAAAGATCTAAAAAGCTACAACAAAATTGAGACCATAGGGGCCTACCCATTATCCATTTTAATTAGTCCCTCGAGGTAACAATAGGAGTTTAGAAAAAAAAGAACAAAAAAACATGAAAATTGACATAGAAGAAGTCATTTGATTCCATCAGTGGTTTCCAACTACAAAAGGCAACATAGCAGTGTTAACCAAGCCTAGGGGAGCTTTTTTATTCCTTCAGAAATGGGGAGCCCCTAGTGCTAAAAGTTTTTAAAACCATAGCACAAATTAGGAGAAGGGATGGGCCAAAACATTGACAACCTAACAAGCAAGTGCCAATTAGAGGCTTCATATTGTAACCAAATTCCCCCAAGTATCTACAAAAAATTAAAGTAGGAGGCTCTAAAAATAACCCTTCAAGGGTTGGTCTACCTTTTCCATAGGTTTTGATGGATAGAAATAATTTTTACACTATTACTACAAGAAAATGGAAGTATGATTGACTTGTCCACTATGACTACATTGATAACAATGACTGCAAGATGACTATTTTGCAGTCATAGTTGTCGGTGCAGTCATAGTGGACAAGTCATTTATACCCCCATTTTCTTGTAGTGTATTTTTTTAGAGAAAAAAAAATAGATGTGGAACTTAACACAAGTGGTTTGGTATTTTTTCAAGTATTTTTGAATTATTTATAAATTTTTAAAGACTCAGGGTATGGGCACCTATTTGTAACTATAGGTCTCCCAAAACCTGTCCTCTTGCAGCTTGTAAAGAGATGTACAAAAATCGAAGACAATGATTGGCTCTTGCAAATGAAATTTTTTGGGGGGGGGGATTCATTCAATTGCTGAAGTGGTTCATTTAAAGATCACCTCATATTCATTCTCCAATTAACAATAGGAGCAATTTGAAGAGGAGGGGTGCTTTTAGAACCTCCTATCTTATACCTCTACTTGGAAGGTGAAGGTTTGATTGGTGAACAATGTTATGGAGGGTTTGCTATGACATCAAGTAACCAAATCTAAGAAGTGAGAGGTCCATATATAATGTACTTGTTATTTATAAAGTAGGTACACCCAAATGTGCCATTGACCTTAAATTGCCATCTATATTATATGTACATCTCCCAAATCAACTTTGTACCTATGTAGAAGAAACACTTTTAGAACCAAACTTTGTTCCTTAACCCCTAAAGGATTTTAACTATATTTTCACCAAAACTACTCCAAAACTACCATCTCTAGTACAGGTACCAAATTTTTGAATCTGTTTTTGATACATCTAATTGTAGGATCTTATATTAATTTGGTTTGAGAATATGCAGAAAAATTTTCACCATGTAGATTGCAAGATATTAGCGTTTGAAGTAACAAAATCCTTTTTTTGTCCTTGCAAAAATCTAGGCAGCTACACTTCTTAAGGTCAGATCATTATGAAAAAATGTCCAAAATGGTGGTTATTCTTTGAATTCATTCTTCAAGGCAAGGTGGCTACATGCTTGAAAATTTCAAATCATTTGGAATTGTACAACATATAGGAAAAAAATAAAAAGTAGAAAGAAATAGAAAATGATTCAAAATACAAAATTGTTAATGATTTATTTATGAAATTGAAAAATGCTAATCCCAATGGTTGTAATGTTTTAATAAACAATCTACACCCAATTTTTAATTTTTTTTTAAATATTAAAAATTGAGTTAAATAAAGGACTTCGAAGTTTATTTTAGAGACCTTCAAACTACCTACAACTAAAACTCCTCGTAACTTTCATCTCATTAATCAAAATGGAATGATTCAAATATGTCCATGTATAAATAAATCTAGAAAACCAATTTCAAATTTTTATTTTAAAAAAAATAATTTTTAAAGAAGTTTTTTTCTTGCCCAAACTGCCTGCAGAACAAAGAAAACTACATATCATACAATAATTTTTTTAAACATGTAGTCAAAAGTTATGAAAATTGTTGGGCCTTAAAGCTATTCCTCAGACACATGTTGTGTGAAAATTCAAGTGAAAAAAAATGAAAATTCCATTCATAGTGAGCTGCCCAAAATCGCTATGTTGCCAAAAAATGCCATTTGGTCCTTTAGGGGTTAATAACTTTTGCATACAGTATCCAATTGCCGCGTTCTCTGGTGCGTTGGAACCTCCTTTCACTTGCCAACAAAACATATGAAAATTTGACCAATCTAATGATAGAAAATAGGCTCAGTAGCAAAAGCCAAAAAGTGGCGATTTGAGGTGTACCTACTTTACATACGTTTTATTTTGTCACAAAATCTATACATACATTTGAGTCCCTAGAATGCCAGTAAATGATATTGACACATCAGTCATGAATTAAATTCCGGTATTCATTAGCTTGGTCAATGATGGACGCTCCCAGTCAGTCAATCCATGCTCTTTTCTGCTCTTTTTCTGTTACAGAAAGGCAAGTTGCACCAGCTCTCACAGTCATAAGTTGGTCACTCTCACTCCTTGAGTTTTTCTGCGAAACCACTCAATCAAACTCCCAAAAGTACATCCATGGCAACTGTAGAAACAAGCCAGTTGCTGCAAACATATCTAGCTCCCATGCAGGGCAAAAATTGAACAGACCCATGGGTTGTCATTTTAGGTTTCGGTCGAATGTCACTTGACAACCACTTTGTGACGGAAGTTGTCGTGTAACAACCAAAAATTAATGAAGGTTGTCATTTCGGCAGCCAAAATTATGACAAGGAGTCCCTTTAATAAGGCAATATCAGTATTTGCTACTGGTCACAAGGGATGTTATTATGTGAGCCTAAGAGCATGAGCGTATATGAGCCTAGAAGACTATACACCTATATTATAGAAACTTTTCATGATTGTAGTGTAACTGTGATATAGATACCTATATTGTAAGTGTTTACATTATAAACACCTTCAATGGTTGTAGTATATCTACTTGTATATATGCTCAAAGTTTGCATGCTCGCATTTTCATGTCCATATGTTAGCATTGTTGGTTGGATGCATAGTAGGTTTGACTACCTTGAAGAGGTGGATTGGGCCTTGGTTTTTAGTCTTTTAAATACAGTTAAGGGCTTAACCTCTAAAGGACTAGGGGGTAGTTCCAATTTCTAAGATCAAAAAGACGTATTATAAAATTCAACTTAGAACAATAATTTTATAATGACTCAAACAACTTAGAATGATAATTTCATAATGAATCAAAATTTGATTCATAGATTATATTTATATGATTAAATCAACTAGTACACAAACCAATATTTTTCAATAAAATTTGAAGCCAAAATTTAAAAATTCTTTCTATAAGTGATTGTAGATTGGATACTTGTGATTTCTACAAGTGTTTTTTTAATTTTTTTGATTTTTTATTAATTTTTTAAAAGTTTAAGTTAATCATGGTGATTTTTGAAGATTTTTATTTCATTTCTTTAATCAAGTTGTTTTTGAAGGGTTATTTCTTAAACTAAAAAGGTTACTTTTTGAGGCCAATATTTGCTAGTAACTATTGAATAATAGAATATTTGTGAAAGAAGGTCTTTAGAATTTATACCATACAAATGTTGAAGAATCAACATAAAAATCTTCAAAAAAATTGATGGATGGAAAAATACATTTTTTGTGTGCTTGAAATGTGTTTGCATTCATCCATTGTTTAAAATTTGAACACTTGGTCCTTCAAGGGTTAAGACTTTTGCCTCAAGGACACCTACTTTGTTCCCAATCAAATTCTATTTTATGTGACTAGCTTTAATAACCACCTTGACTTGATTGGAGGCAAGGAAGACTACCATTGCATAATATTGATGTAGTGGTACCAATTCATTCTACCAAGGCTATACATTTTCATCATCTACATCATGGAGCATAACCTCATGCATGAAATTTTTGAGGATATGGTTTGTTATCTTAGTATAAGATAATCGCAAGGGCATACATGACCAAGGTCATCAAATTGCACGAGCAATTCCTAGATTTGAAAGTATTGAATGTTGCTGAGTTATTTAGTCCCATTTATTTTTGTGGTGATCCAATAGGCTTTAATAGAAATGCTCAATAATAGCTTTTGACTTTTATTGAACTTTTTGTATATTTGGATCAAATATTTTGAATGCATGTGCATTTAACCCTTAAAGGGCCTCAAAGCCCTTTGCAACAATACAATATATTATGAATTCGTTGGTATTTGATCACAAAAATATTGACCCAAATACTTTTTAGTACAAAGTAAATTAATAATCTGATAGAATGTAAATAACAATGTATCACAATTCATATATTAAACCACAATTGAAGAGCTATAAGGCTAAATACGGGTCATATAGAGGGACCCCAAGGACCTTTCAAGGGTTATACTGGGACTTTGAGTTTGTGGATACAATTAAAATCTCATGTGTTGGATTTAATCCTTAAATGTTGAGGCAAAAATTTGCATCCGATGGATGACAAAAGATCTTTCTATGTAAGATAGAAGTGCAACTATTCATCCTTGGGATTTTGTAAGAAAAGGGGAGGTCTTCTACTATAGTTTGTCTTGCAATGAGTATGTTTATAATTTTTTAAGCTAATGCTTCACATGGCCATAAAAACTAATGATTTCCAAAGTCACCCCGTTGTCCTCTAAGAGCATCCCCACCCGCCTGGCAAAATGCAGAGTAGATTTGGCTGGCATTTGGCCAGGCCATCCACTTTTGCAAGTCGGGTGAGGAGGAAGGCTCACCCATTGGGATCACAGCTTGTTAACAGGCTCAGAGCATGGTAAGCCATGGTAAACAGAGCATGGTAAGCCAGTGGAGATATACCGATGCCAACTCATCCCAGCATGGCAAGGGGGAAAAAACCAGTGTGGAATATGGCAGGGGGGTAAAAAACCAGCGTGGAACAGTTTGTCTCTTCTTGTTTTGCAAGCCAAACTGCGGCTTGCAAAACCACCCCAAAATGCAAGCCAAGGCCCACTTGCAAGCCCTCTCTTTTAACAAGTAATCCGTTTTGCAAGACGGGTGGGGCACTTTTGCAAGCCGTGGTGGACAAGCCATCCGTTTGGCGGGATGCTCTAAGGGTTAAAAATGCACTAAGCTTTGACAATCTATTCTTCAAATGGCCCAATGAATGTCCCCCATTTTGCCACCAACGAGGACCCAACCTTTCACAGGAGAAAAATTTGAAATCTGAGGTGGTGGACACACGTTTTATGTGCCTCAAAAAACTGAACCAATCCACTAACTTATATAACTTACTAAAAACCCAATCAGAGTATCAGACCCAGCAAAGCTCGTGTTGGTGGATTGGCCCCTATGCCAGCCCACTCACTGCTCCACACCGAACGTTCGTGCACTATTCATCCTTCTCACCTGTCAATACCTCCGACTCTCATTCTGGCTCAGTCTCCTGATACACTCCTTCGTCCATCGACCCAACGATCCATCCACAAGCCGTCCGTCCAGCAATCCATGAGTAGCAAGTAGCAACCCTGGATGGTGAGTACGACAGACTCCAGTGAGGGCAGCGAGAAGCCCTGCACACCTCCACATTCCACACGCGTTTGCTTTCTGCCCAAATTTAGTGGAGTTGGTTGCGAAGTGTTTCTAAGGATTCTGGGTGTCAGGGTTCTTAGCGAAAGTGAGAAAGAGAAAGAGAGAGAGAGAGACGTCTCTTTGTCACTCCCGCAAAGCCTGTTCCGTCAGGTTTTGAATACTTTACCGTGGAGTTCGAGTTTAAGAGATGGCAGGCGCGGAGGCCGCTGCTGCTCCTGCTGCAATGAGGAGCGTGGCGATGGTGAAGACGAAGAGAATCAGGATGGAACTTTATTCCTGTGAGGACTCTGTACTGTCTTACTCCTTATTACCTTTGTCCCTTTATTGAGCTTTCTTTCTCTTGAGCTTTGACTCCGCACGTTACCGTTCGCTTGCATCGATAGGATAGGTTCAAGTTCACCATTACACACACGAGATGGTGGGGTTGTTCTCTCTCTCTCTCTCTAACTAATCGGCACGTTGAAGTTGAGATGCCGATTTTTGATGTCTCACTAGAAAGAGTGTAGAAGAATAGGGATGGTGTTTTGATGGTTGGGGACGACGTCGTCGCAGCTCACCTTCAAGCTCTCGCAAGCATCGACATGTGCTCCTTTAGTCTTTTAACGCGTTTCAGTGGCTGTAGTCGGGGACGCACTTCTGCTTTTGTCGGTAACTTAGTAGTTTCCTGGTACGTCAAGAAGCAAGTGTAATGGTCAGGCTCGACTAAAGGTTTGAATTTGTGGTGTTAACCACTTTCTGGTGGAGACGAACCAACAGTTAGGGTTCCAGGCCAGGTCTGGAGAGCAGGAGTTGACCGAGGTAGTTAGAGTACTGATTCTCCGAGTGCAACTTGCAGGGGTTGTAACATCCTAAACGAAGGAGCTCCGAAGCTGAAGCTCCAGCAAATCCTCAAGCACACCTGACAGGAAGTATGTTACCGGGTGTTGAAGTGGCGCGGAGGCGCCGGATGCGAGCTCCTGCACAGCGAAGAGAATTGGACCCACCCAGTACTCATCACCAGATCTCTTCCAATTCGGGAACAGAGGGGCGTCGCTCGAGAGGAAGTAGTAATACGGGTTCGTCGAATTTGGCTCACCATCACCATCACCACCATCATCACCACCATCATCATCATCACCACCACTACCACCATCATTCGTCGTCTCGCACAGCTGGCCGGTCCCCGGCAGCTCTGTCCACTCAAGTTCGTCGACTGGTACTTCTCAGGGTGTCTCCATCATTTTATATTTTTTCTTGTTGTTCTTTCAAGCAGAGTCTGTGGAACACTGTGCTTACATGAATTCTTGTTCGGGTCTCCGAAATCTACAGCAAGACCTACTTCAGGAGCAGCGCACAGCTACATCTCAGCAACAGAACAGCAACTTGAGCTTGTTAACATCATCCAATTCTCGAGATGCTCGAGCTTCGTCAGGATCCCGGGGTCTGCGAGGCTACCGAGGAGAGGAATCTAGGTTGTCCACTCTGGCGATGCTTTTACGGGGCCAGGCCCATGAGCGAAGGTTGCAAGGGGCTGCAATGGAGGCCCGTGATCGACTCGACGAACGCTTACGCTCTGCCGCTCTTCCCCCTCGATTCTCTGCAAATCCTCCCAGGTTTGTAATCCCACTAATCTCCTTGAACCAGCATTCTAGCCTGGGTTTTACGTCAGTCCACAGTTGCCCTCAACATGAAGACCTACAGGATGAAATTCTAGACTGATATTGTGCGCTGCTGATCCATTTCAGACAAACTAACTCGCCAGCAACGGCGGGAGCAACACAGTACGAGATGAACGTGCTATTCTCCGACACCGATGACGAGGAGAATCTCTGGAGCGACGACGAGGACTGGGAGCGAACCATGCGAGAGTGGCTGGCGGCGTGGGCTCCCAGTCTGGAAGACCGATGGCAACCAGACCTGTTTGGTGGTAACCACCACCATCACCGCTTTGCAGGAGAGGGGGCCTTTCTTCACCCTCCCCACAAACCCAGAGAAGCTGGTATGAGCAAAGCAGCCATCGATGCCATCAAGCGGGAGACTTACGGGTCGAAAGCAGCAGCAGCCGAGAGTAGTCGGGAGCAAGAGGATTGTCCCGTTTGTCTTGAAAAGTTTCTGGTTGGACAGGGGCTTCTAGCTCTGCCGTGCAATCACAAGTTTCATCCCAACTGTCTCACGCCCTGGCTGGAAGGCCATGAGCAGTGCCCGTATTGCCGAGCTCGAATCAGCGAGGATCCTCCGACACCCGTCCTGGCACAGCCACAGCAACAGCGAGGGAGTACTCGTGTTGCGACAGAGAATGGTTCTCATTCGAACTACTTCGTGTCGTGGATATCGGCTGTTGAACAGGGGATGTCTAGATTGAGTCACGGATCCTCCTGACCCACGTCATGTCTGGTTTTGTATATGATAGAAGACATTAGTGGTACTGAATCTGATGTACAATCAGCATGGACCTTGTGCATATATGTAGAGTCTGCATCGACCAGAATTTTTGGATGGATGGGTTACCTAGTGAGACCGGTGCATCGCAAGCGGTTGTGAGACGCCACGCTTACATGAACACCTTCCCAATTTCCATAATTATGGTGGAGACTAGAGTTAGCACTGTCACAGGTACAAATTGATATTATCAACTATTTGCCTTTTTATTTCCGTGAGAATGTGCTTGAGTGAAGAAATGATGATCATGCAGGTGTCCAAAATAGTTGTACTCTGGCAATCCATCCAGACTTGGTTTCATAGCTGCATGTCTATTTCACAATTTAAATATTTGCATGTGACTTGGACAATAGCTAGAAGGTAAGCTCAGTACAAGAAGTCACTAAACCTTCTGTCAATACCCAAAGAAACGGCTGGGATTACTTCTGAGTCAATAAGGGCCTCTTCTTTCGGGAGGAGTGGTAGGAACGCAAAACCCATCGTCAGGCTCCCCCGTATCGTCATCGTAATCAGCGTCACTTGAATTATCTTCCCATGTCGTCGTTCCTCTGGGCTGCGGAGCTTCATCCTCCATCTGCCCTCCTGAAAGATCATGCCCAGTTAAATGTACTTTCCTGAAGAAGACAACAGCTCTCAACTACTGCTCATTTAAAGACGAACAGGTTGCACACTGGACACTAAACAACGAGATACCTGGCGGCAGATACATACCAGCCATTCCTGACCGCCCTGCTGCTTAAGCTATTCTGGGTTTAAACTGGTCCCTTTCGAGACACCACAGATAGAAGTATCTCACGGACCTGGTAGGTTTCGTTGAAATATTTCTCGTGGAGGTTCCTGGCGACTTGTACTCTCGCGACGTGGATCTCTGAAGGGTTGAAGCCCTGCTTCAGGAAAGACTTGCACTGGTGACGCTTCAGTGGATGAATCAATATCTGAACGCTTTCTCAGTCTTTTCCTTCTTGCGCTTGCAGGCTGGTGTCTATGGAAGGTGGGAATCTCTTCACTTGCATCCTCGCTGTCTGGAAGATTCCGACGAGCATCTTCGCTGTCTGGAAGATTTCGATGCGCGTTGTCGCTGTCCTGCAGATTCTGCTGTACGCCGGCGCTGTCCTGTAGATTCTGCCGTGCACTGTCGCTGGCCTGCGGATTCTTAGGTGCACAAGACACTGGTGTGGGCTGATTGATGCTGGTTCTTCGCTGAGTAATACTTGTTCTTCCTGCACTTCCTGAAGGTATTCCATGACAGGATATTAGTAATGCAGCTACAGCTTCCACGACGATATCATTACTCGACTCTTAATCCAGTTATCTATCTCATCCAAAGCGCAAA
The DNA here is from genome assembly GCA_950106755.1 of Climacium dendroides. Classification (NCBI taxonomy): domain Eukaryota; kingdom Viridiplantae; phylum Streptophyta; class Bryopsida; order Hypnales; family Climaciaceae; genus Climacium; species Climacium dendroides. The sequence continues at coordinate 40,338,630 of OX467084.1, forward strand.
TCACTAAGTAGAATGAGATAGATAATGAGGATCCAAGTGAGATCTGCACAAATCAAAGAAGACATTCAGATATTGCAAGATCAAATGTAACGTGAGGAATTCTTGACAAACCTGATAAGTCAGACCAGATGGCTGTCTCATCTGACCGATGAGCAGAACCTGGTGTCATCTCAGAGCCGTTGCCTCTTCTAGCGGAACCATGTGATATGGCACGCCCTTGAGAGCCCTCTCTGGTACTGGGACCTGCACTATTTTGATTGGCTGCATCACGCGCTTGACCAGTGCTCTCATCTGCCCCATGTAACTGCGAACTCATCATCGTTGCAAGAACTAAAGTTGCATCGAAGTCACTGTGTGCTGAATCATCTAAACCAAATCTTGGTGCAATGAGGACAGGCCTGTTCAACGACATTACATCAAGCTCAGACACAACATAATGCACCAGACAAACAATATTCGAGCGAATAACAGAGGTCATTCATCACTAGTGCTCTATAAATCCTCAGATACCAATGAATGAGTAATAGCAGACATACTTGCCAGCCTTGTCAAAGTACATATGCATATCTGCTTCCGCCCCCTCACAAAATGCCATAAAAGCCTGTAAGGATAACGAGGATTTGTTCAGAGTTGTAACTCATAAGAAGATCATCTAACGCTTAAGAAGTCAAGATGTCCTATTTATGTTGCATTTTGCGAAACCGGCTAAAATAGAAGTCAGTTGATGATTTCCAGAAGTAAAAGTCGACCTTAAAAATGACAAAGACCAACACGAAAGCATGAGTTATACCTTCAGTTCTTTAACGCTGAAAGTGACATCCACAGGGGGTCCTTTGTGGGTATATGCTGATAACTCCTCAGAAGGGTCAATCCAAAGCTGCGTATGAAGAGCTCCATCCGTCGTGTCTGCATGTCCACAAAAGGTAGTATGCGACAATGAGAATTGGAATTACGCTCTAACACGCACTGTCCTGCGTATCGTACCATACATTCATAAATGCAATTCAGAATGATCGCGTATGATTAGCAGAAAGACAAATGGAAAAAAACCGTGCCCTGAAGAAGACACGGTTTGAAGACCTCAAAGCAAGCTCCAGGATGGGAAGGTGTTGGATGAAATGTGGCTACTCTACCTCTTGCAGGATCGATATAGCTTTTCAATTCAATCGCTTTTGCTTCACTATCAGAGTCCATGTCAGTAGATACGGGTTCTGTAGCAATCAGTGTTATCTCTTGGAGAGAAGACTGAAAATGTCCTAAAAGTCTGCCAAGATCCTTAGGCTTTATAACCAAATGACTAGGAAAAGAGTTCCGCTCCACCATCACATTCTGCATTTCAGTGTCATTGTTGCAGGTGATCCAGTACGTTTTCCTGCTTCCTGCACACCAAAAAAGCAACAACAGGTAAACTAGGTGCCTCCAGAATGCCGAGACCCACGCACTGGATCTTCAGAATATTAATGAAGATATAAATCCTAGAGCAAACTTGCATCAATAGCTGTTTCGTTAACATTTACTTATCATAGTTAATGTCATTCTGAAAACATCCAAGCCTCGTAACATGGAACCGAAAAGAGACCATTAATATTAAGAGAACTTTTTGAAATATTAAGAACCACTATTGCCGACGACAAATAAACCTGAAATAAAACGAAGTCTTCAGTTCACCCTTGTACAACAAAGCAAAAAGGATTACCGTTTACGCACTGGATAGTCCACTGAAGCTTGTTCGGGTCTCTGTCTGATAAGGTAATGGTCAACAGCTCCATACTACCAGGCGGAGTCCGGAACACTGTGCACACCGACTGGAAAACACAGGTAACGAAATCAGTTTCCTTCATTCATAGAATCGTTCAACACTAATCATCAATAACGCATTGAGGCTACTGAAATGAAATTTAAGTTCCGAGACAAGGCAAAAAAAGCCCTAACTAAACCAAAAGATATTCAAATTCGATAGGATGTGTCACCTTTAGCAAAACACTGCACGCAAGATTCGGTGTTTGCACACGAAATGCGTCGAAGAATTGGCCCTTGAATGTCACCGACAAGAAGGCCGACCATGCCGTATTAAGCGTACGCAGCGACAGCTGCAATCCGTTCATAAATCATCACCTAGCAGTCGACTCGCAATTGAATTCATATTGTACATAAAAATAGTACAAAAAAATCTGAAATGCACATTAAAAGCTCGCAGAAATTATAAGCGCAAATACGCTCACCTTGTCAGGGAGAACTTCAATAAGGAGCTCGCTGCCGACGCGATACAGACAGTTCACAGCCCTATTTAGACTCTTGATTTGATTTCCAGACAGCACGCACTCCATTTCTTCCTCCAATCTCAGTCTGCAACTCTTGAAACCAAACGTCCTTCCAATCCACTCTTCAACCGCCGCTCGACTCGCAACTCAAGCTCCTCCACCGCATCTTCTCTAAACGATTTTTAGAGCTTATAATTCGTCGAAATCTTTGAAATCGATTCAGTGTCGCCAGACGATCACAGTCTAATCTCAGCTAACAAAAAACTCTTGAGAAATCGCAGACGATTTCCGAAATAGAACATTCCAATTCACAAGCGTCACGAACACTCTTCGGAACAGAGACAGTTCACAGCTCAGTTCGGACTTGTAACCCTGAAACGCAGGACCCTTGGCCGTGGCCTTGAGCGGGAAAGTGACCTAACACCGTGGATTCTTAGATTGTACTCCGTACTTCTTTTTGATGTCTATGAACGATTTGAAGTTGTTCGTTTTTTTCAATCCTCTATTTAAATTTTAAATCTATATCAATGGTAATGTAAAAAAATGAGATAATAGAAATACATGTAGAATTAAAGACTTATGATCAATTTATCCCTTGTCAAAATTTATTCTACAAAATTCAAAATGAATTTGAAGTGTGATCAAATATATGAGACTCATTTTTAATACCTCTTACCAATAAAAAAAGAAAAGCAAGGTTTGTAATGGGGTCTCCTTGCATGAAAACTTGAATAGAACATTTGTAGAATGTTTTGTTCAAAATATGATTTTTATACTAAAAATAAATTTGGGCAATTAGGCCCCGACAAAACATTTAATAAGATTTTATCTAGCTTCAAGTTTTGTTGACATCCAAATGTGGTGCATTGGGCATTGGTGCATTGAGAAATTCTTATCCTTCTATACAAAGTATGATTTAGGATCATTACAAATTTTGACAATATATGTTCTACTATTTCTTGTATGGCTTGTCAACACAACTAGGAAAACCTAGAGTTTTAGGCATTATATTTTGATGTTGAATAAATTTTGAAGTATATTAAAATCTTACCAAAGTATTATTTTTGGTATTATCTTTTTTTAAAGAATACCATTTAAAGTTTATTTTAAGCATCAAAAATTTAATTTTGAAAAAATTATTTCTGATTTTTCTATCAAAGATTTTGTGCAAGGATATCCATTACAAACCTTGATTTTCTACTATTAAAGGCTCTCAAAGATGAGTCTCAAAGACACTAAATCTTGGAGAAAAAATCACACTGAAAATCCATTTAAGAAAATTGTAGAGTAGATTTTGAGAAGCAAAAAATCAATTATGGTTGTGCATTTTATGTCCCTTCAACATTATATTTTTTTATGACCTCAATTTCAGATTTGATGTATAAAAAGAGGATTGAAAGATTGCAAATCACTTTCATCATTTTAATACCCTCTCCATCAAACATTATTATCCTTCAATCTATAAGTGATATTTTTTTTTTTTTTTCAATGTACTCCATAGCACATCTTCTTTGAATTTGCACAATTGCAATTCAAAAAAATTGATGAAACTTATTAAAACATTTCGGCTTTTGTTTAATTTAGAACAAACTCTAAGAAGTTCAAATAAACCTTACTATGCATTTAGAAGTCAATCCCAAGATTCTTGGTACAAAAGAATCTCAAACCAAAATCGGCGTCAAATAGACTCTGAAACAAACAAGATTTTATAATAAAATTGTATATTAATTTTGGAGTCCTTGTCAACATACCACCATTTGACTTTGAGAATTCATTTAAGAATCAACATTGCATTTTGATATGTTTGGCCCAACCTTGGCTAACTTTCTAGGGGCTACTTTACACCTACAAATCAAGCCAATTTTCTTTGAGTCCGATTGCATAAAATTTTAGCCTCTTTTGGGTTGGAGATTGTCCTCAACTATTCACTAGAATAAGATCATAACGGGGTGAATTCTCCCATATATAAAGACCTTAGGGCCAAGAAGCTGGGCCAATTCAATAAAACCTAGAAAAGAGAGAAAAGGGTTGAAATTTTCAAAGTTGCTTTACATCCAAAGGCTGGACCAATTCGCCTTGAGTCTCGTTGCACAACATCCAATGAATTTTGTTTTTAAAAAATAATAATATTTCATTAAAAAAAAATTGAAATTTGACATTAGCCCCTACGCCAAGAATTGGCCTTCTTTTTTGGTGCACCCAATTCAACGAGCTCATACCATATTAGATCATGTCTTTTTTGAATAAAAATTCATTCCACCAAATTGGCCCGGCCTGTACACAAAATAGTGAAATCAGATTGCCCCAAACTAATTTCTTTGCATACGCACTATATAAATATTTATTGCTCATGTACAAGAATGCACTACTTTTGAATTAGGAATTATTGTAATTGGGACTCATGAACCTCCACGTGTACAAATGGAAAGATTTGTAGAAGTATTTGTTGACTTTGATGACTTGTTAAGTAACTTTCTTGAAATAAGGCAACCTAATTGTAAAGGCAACCTAATTTCACTATTTTATGTACCGATTTCAGGTTTTTGTCCAATTACAAGTGAGAATTCTTGACCTTTGACACAAAAAATTGTCCTGTCTTCTAAAGTAAACATGCCATTAACCACACACTTCCAATCACCGCACGATGGAATTCCCAATCTCCTCACAATCACTGCACAATCAAAGTACATTCATTTCTTGCAAATGCTTAGGCACCAAGCACTGTGCGGTGAAGGGCTACAAGGTTTTTTTCACAAGATTTTAGGGTTCTTATCTTCAAGTTGGAATAAAATTTGTAAGAGGAAACCTTTTTATGCTTTATTTTTTAGAAATGAATCTTAACATGGCATTTGATAACCATGCCAAGTTTCAAAGCTTGCAAGTTTCTAGAAAACTGTGGAGAAGGATTTGAATCTTGCTTGTGCGGTAATTGGCAAGTTTACTATAGATGTAAAGCAGTCCTAAACTTTCTACTTGTGCAAAGTACTCCTATACAACCGTCCTCTGTATTACTGGCTCCTTGCTAGTCCCTCCAACGACCATGAAGAGGATCGTTAACGTTCAATTACCCAGTCTGCTCTTGTCCACCATGTCCGGTGGGAGAAGATCGATGCGGTTCTCTAGAAGTCGAAGAGAACGAGGTCCTCCCGTGCCAGTCGCTTATAAGTTGATGTCTCCTCGTCACCGGCGCGGCAATCCACTCACCACCTCAGTTTGCCTTTTTCTTCCTGGGCTTTTTGGAAAATGTTGTACTGTACAGTCAAGCGCACTGGACACTCTGAACACAAAGTTCTGAAACGCTGAGAATTCGCAACTGAAGCCACTTCTGAAATAGATGGTGCTGCAGCAGTACCATATGGACAAGTACGTCAAATTGAAGCATCCAATCTGGACTCTCAATCGCACGCACTTCATCTCTGGCATTGCGAAGTCGAAGAGTGCACCATGGACAAGGTGATAGTAATGCAGGCACATGCATCAAACACTGCAGCAGGTGCGCATCATATACCACAACTGTAAGTATCCCCTCCTCCTCTGATGGTCACGCACTCGCTTGGTGGCTCCATCCAAACAACAGGTCTCCTTCTTCAGATGCTCACTTACTCTAGAAATTGTTTTCAGGAGCTTCTTTTACTGAAGCCCTAAACTTTAGAGTTTCTGTTATGTTCGAAGTTATTGGAATGTGTCCCACATATTGTAAATGTTTGCCTGAAGATGTACACCAGTTAAAAAAAACCTTTTTTTGTATAAAAGAAATCATCATAAGCTAGACAGCAAGTGCATTGGCAATTGACCTCAACTTTTTTGCATTGCATGGTGATTTAAAAAAAAGATAGACTCCATCTTTAATCCCTCAAATTTTGTATGAGTATCTAGGAATGAAAGCATATGGATTGAAGGATTGTTTATTGCAAGTTAGTTATAGGGGTTAATTCTTGGCTCTTCAAATGTGTTTTGTCCATTAGATGATTGCATCTAAAATAGTAGTTTAGAAGAAAAACTCTTTTTTTTGTTCATTGTTGTTTTGGAGTTCTTGAGTATACTTTTAGTGAAAAGTATTGGAAATTCCTTCATCATGATGTCCTTCACCTTTTTGAAGAAGGTGTTTAATCCATGGATGCCCCTTGTAGTAAATTGTGACCATTTTAGTAGTTTCTTGTTTATGTGAATTTTAGTTCTTAATCCCTACAAGATTGTTGTTTCCCTTGGGATTAAAAATGATTGATTTTGGACAAGTTTCTATGACCTCAATTTCTAATGAATTTTTTAAAATATTTTTCATAAGATACCAAAATTGATTAGTTTTGTAAAGATATATTTTGTATTTCTTTTGGTGCCTAGGAGCAAAAGATATGCCATCTTAAATACAATTTCCATGTCACCTGGCAGAGAAAAAAATGTATAGAAACTTCAAAATAGATTTAATTCTTTTTTCTTATGGAGCATATGTTTGTCTACATTTGAAGCTTTTATTCAGTCCATTTGGATTAGTGATGCAAATGTTATAAACAATCTTGTATTCTAGACAATTTGAATAATTTTTCTTCTCAAAAAATAACTTGTAGGATTATTTCATTGTTGAATGATTTTCACAATTTAAAAAAAATGTTTGATAAGGTGAACTTTGCTTGCTAGAACAATTTCACCATTGAACCATTATGTTTCATCTTAGATGTATTATATAGTTGTTTTTTCTTTCAATCTTGAACCTACTTGAAATTAACAATTTTTTTGAAATTCTATTCCAGAATGTCAACTCAATTCTTGAATACAGTAAAATATAACCCCTAAATGATGGAGGTACCAAAATTTGTTGTTAAACTTTGCAAAACTTCTAGGATTTGGTGTTTATAAATTTGAAATTTCTCCAAAAAAGTGATATTTTTTGAGTTTGATCCCAACTAATAAAATGAAGGTAATCTATTCTAGTTTCTACTCAAATTGGTATTTTGAAATTTTTTCATAACATTGAATATTTTATTGTAGTTTGAACTGTGAATGTATTTTCAATGTCCACTGTATTCTAATTATAAAATGACAAGGAAATTGAATTTACACCATGATATTTGTCGCTATAATGTACACACATGGCAAAATTTCAGATTTTAAAAAATAATTTTCTATTTGATGTGATTTTTTCTTCACATTTTCTTCAAAAATTGTCATAAAAATCAGTTTTTCTCAAAAATTTCTAAATTTTTTGTGAAGTATATTTTGTGAAAAAACTCATCTTTGAAAATTAAATATAAATTTTGTTTCATACATATCGATTTCCAAAATGGCAACAAATTGAGTAATGAGCAACGAGGCTCTGAATTAGTGGTTATAGGTCCGTCCTTTTTAACCCTCGAACGTTGACGCGGACGTGTGACGTCCGATGAATGACAAGGACTTCTCTTGTGTAGGACAGAAATGCAACTATTCATTCTCGGAATTACGGGTGGAAAGGAGAGATCTTTTACAGTAGTTTGACTAACAATGAATATTTTTGGTTTTTTTAAACTAGACGATGTTACACGGTTCCAAAAGGGCTGATTTCCACGGTCACCAACCCCGCGTTTAAGGATGAATCTCTTCTATTAAGACAGGTGTTTTGTTTGTCACGTTGAGATCTCCCGGACCATGCGTCTCCCGGTCGCGTGCTTGGTACCATCGGAAAGCCCTTGGCGAGGAGGGGTGCACCGGCTTGGTTCCGTGGCCTTCAGATGTATGGTGTGAAAGTTGTGCATTTTTGAGTTATTTTTTATTTTAAAAAATTAGAAAACTATTTTTTCTTATATTTTGGTCACAATTTTGGTACCGTCGGAAGGCTCTCGACGAGGAGGGGTGCACATGCTTGGTTTCATGGCATTCCAACTGACGGTGAGAAAGTTATGCACTTTTGAGTTGTTTTTGGTTCTAAAAATTACTTTTACTTTTGTTTTGATTGTGGCAACGCCACAGGGCACTCTAGTAAGGGTTAAGGCTTCTCAGTTCAGCTGAGCATGTGAAGCCCTAAGTTATTGAAGCCCTCCAATCTGATCTGATCTGTAAAAAAAATAAAGACATTCTGACAAGAATTGAATTCTTTGTGATTTTTCAAAGCTGAAATGTAAAACTGTGAGTAGACCCTTGGTAAAGCATGACCAGACCATTGTTGAAGCGTGGGCTGATGTGTCCACTCCTCAGTGCATTGCCATCATGATCATGGATGAGTAAGATTGTGGTAATAAGATGGACCAGTGACGGAAATGGAAGGAACCTGTAGGTGGGGGAATTGGGTAAATGGTGGTAATGGGTAATTCTACCTTACATGCCACAGGGTAGCCGAGGGAATTGAACAAGTTTGAAATTGTCTTTTGTTACCTCATACAACTTCATAACTGCAATACGAAAGGGGCAAAGTCCCTCGTAGTGGAGCTTCTGCATTGGTATTACTGGAGGTGCAGATCGATGCACATTCCTCAACATATTGATTCATACTAGTACAGCTCAAGACAACTGAATCCATATTACTTCACCCAGATAATGCACTGAAAAAGCTTACTGTCGGTCCGAGATGACCCTAAACTACCGGATGATGGTGGAAAGGTACCCAAACCAAATGGCGTGGTTGCGGGTTCGATACTTGGCAGTGTCAGGTGGTTTATCTAGCGTGAAATCAGCCTATCTACCCGATGGAAACCCCTTGTAGTGTGTTATTCAACACGCTTGTGTCAAAAAAAGAAGCTTACCGATACTCGAGCATTGTGGTAAAGATTCGATAAGAAAACCAAACACAATAGAATCAAGTCGTCACACAGGGGTCTCGGGGTTTAAGGGTATTGCAAGGCATCGTACAACACCTAAATGTGTCCAAATAAGGTTTAGGGTCATGGTTCCTATTATTGAATTTTTGAAGCTTTTGTTGGATCTTGTTGGTAGATGTCATGGGATTCTAAATTTCCTTGGACTACATTTTTTAGACTCTATGAATATATTATGAACCCTCAAAGTGCTGAAATCTAAAATAGATTTATCTAAAATTGACCCTAAGGTCTTAGATGTAGAGGTTGTACATTTTAGGTAAGAATCTACATGGGAAATTTTTTACCAATAGGCCACAGTTAGGTGATGTTACCTTGTGCTTTGGGCCTTCTCAAGAAGGACAATTTTTTAACTCTCTTGTAATTTCTTACCTTAGAAAAATTGCATGAATAAATTATTTACCATGCTCTAGTTTGGAAATTTTAAAATTTTATATGGAATCAAAGTAATGAATTTGGTTAGAGAGGTAAAGACATACAAAATGAATGCCTTGATATAGGGGTAGGTTTTTAAATTAAAAAATCCACTTATAAAACTACTTTAAGCCCAATATACAAATTGCAATAAGTTTTTCAATTTTAGGAAATTTTCAAATCTTCAAATCTGAGTAGAAATTTCACTTGAGTTATTGCATTTCAAATTCAAAAAGCATTTTATTTTAAGGATAACATTAGTTCATTGTAAAAAAGAAATGTAATAATTAGTGCATCATAAAATAGAAATGTACAATCTCATGGCACTTGAGGCTTGACTTTCAATGAGTCACAATCACATACATTAGATGATTTTAGGAACCTAAAGGATCATTTCAGCCCCATTCCCCTAGCTACAATGAACAATGCCATAGTCAGACTATTATATATATGTATATATAAATAATTTTTTTTGACGTGGCAGTCTCTTTGACACATCAATTGTTAATGTGGTGCAATTCCTAGGTTCCCAATAGCCCAAAAACTTGCAACCCTTCAGAAGCCCCGAATCCCTTCTAATGTATACATATTTCAGATTTGGCAAATGATGTCAATCCACTATAACCTACCAAATCTAAATGCCTTAGTTGTAGCAACCTCTTTACTTTGGGAATCTACTAAATCAACACAATATACATAGTCAAGTATTTTAATTTGTCCAATGGAGACAACAATCTGGGATATATTGGAGGTGAATATAAAAAGTGGCATGAGGGGATCTTGAAGCTTTGTCAACTTTTCAAAGCCTAGGAGGCTAGTGATTGGAAAGGCCATCAAATAGAATTTATGAAGTCGAGAGCAAGCATCAAGTCCTGCTAGTCTATGTACATCCAAAAGTAAGTGTATGAGAACAAAGTCAATGAGGTCTAGGTATTGAGCTTAAATATCTCCAACACCATTTCCAATTCCAATCAAGATTCAAATCTTCCATCTGTGTACAATCCATGAAACTTGGAGGCTCTGGGAGGAACGTCTCACATAACGACATTTGAAAGATCTTCAACAAAGTGCATAGGTTGAAATTAGGTAAAAGTTTTAAAGATGTAAAACCTATCAAATACAACATGCTACAACAACTCAAGTGTGCTACTAGACCCCTTGTTGTCGTGTGGTTGTGATTTTGCAAAACAAAAGTTTTCTAGCTGATGAAGTCATTTAAGCTCCAAGTAGCAAAGACAACTTAATCAATGGAGATCCAACACCTTCAAATTGGAACACTTGTATATCTCCAACACCACAACATTACACTACTCTTGAACTTTCTTTGGAGGGTTTGCGCTACATGTCAAGTTCTCCAACCGGATTCGTTGCAATTGAAACACTGATGGGCTTATTCTCTTGAAGACACAAAGGAGAAAATTGGTAGAAATTGTGTGATAGATACATCCAAGTTTTGGGTAGCAAGACCCTTTTCCATCTATTACAAACCATTTCACAATCTCCTTATACAAATCATGGATGGTGATGAATTGATGTCCATCTTTATTGAGAGTAATGTTGATGATGCTTGACCTATTCAAATTTTGTACTTGTAGCAATTGCATATGCACACATGATTCTCAATTAGACATTTATTGTCATAGAATCATCAATTGATAAAACAATTACAAACCAAAATATCATAAGCTTTAGACTTAGATCTACTACACAAACTACAAATTAATATAAGTAACTCGAGGAATTGTAGATGCCTCACAATGTTTAAATTTTGAGGCAATATTCCCCACAAAGCATTTTAATGCAAAATGGTAGGATGAAAATGGACTTTAAATTTAGAGAGAAGGTTAGTAAAGACAAGAATTTGTCTTGAATGATGATGTTTCCATGATATTAACAACATGATATCAACAACACATGTATGGTTCAAAACATTGACAATATTGCCCTTTAATTATTTTACACCTAATAAAATGTTCTAGAACTACCATTGTGAATGCTACCTTGTTAGCTCATGATATTGTTATAAGTGTCACAAATACCAAGTAGAAAAAATTAGAAGTAATACTAATAAAGTTTGCCAATAATTGAGTTTGTGTACATAATTTGCAATAAAAGTATAGATCTCAAATTTTACAACACATTGATTTCTCATCATTTATACTAATATGCATTCCTTCATGCTAATTACATGTTTATGGCTAGTATTGTGATCATAAACATTTGTTTGATTCATTGAAAGTTAGGCTCCATTACAAATTGAATAACATAAGGATTATACACCCATGTGGAGACTACCTTTGTGGTAGTAAGCTTAATGAATTTATACACTTGAAATTTCATAGTTGTTGGTGTGTCCTCATGTATATCAACAAGCCAACTCAAGCCCTTTGTGGAATATATTAATAGAAGATTCAAATCAATGTACAAGCACAAATTGAAGAAGATAAGCTTCTCTTTTAATTTCAAAGTCATAAATTGCAACCCCAAAATACCAAAAATATCCAATGATGCAGTAGAAAGCCTCAACTTGACAAGATCTTCAAGGTCTCCCTTCCATATCAACATATTCAAGTTGTCATGTTTATGAAAGTAGTCTATCAATGCCTACAATGCCAATGGGTGGTATTTCCTTTAATTTGTTCATTGTCAAGTAAAAAGTGGCATTTTTTTAAAGATTTCTTACTCTTCAATTGTAAAGGTATTTGACGTTTGTTGATGAAATGTTGTTCACAAAAAATCAATCTAGCTTCTTCTTCGCTCAGCCTAACCACAACCTTGCAATATATAGCATTTAGATGACTTGGAAACAACTCTTCAACAAGATCCAAATCTCTTGATGTGATCATAATCATGCTACCAAAAAATAGCCTCTAGATATGCCAATGCTTCCATCTGTGATTTGCAATCATCAATGATGTAATCTATGACAAGAAATGTAAATTTTCGGTTTATATGATTTTTCAACAACTTGCATCCCTGTAACAATAAAAAAAAAAGATAATTAATTTTACACAAGTTTTTCACTTTTCATATATAGACTACACTATAAGAATCCCGGTGCCTTTTATGGCATTTTGAATAAAAAGGTCATGTTTTCATTGACATCAATGTGTCATGAATTTTAAACCTATGGGTGGCAAATTTCTAGTTGATGTTGGAAAAGACGTGGAGATGTCAAAGTAAAAACAAGTGGATGATTGCCACAAAGGGGGGGTATGTTTTGGGGACATCAAATAAAACATGGTCATGTTTATTAAAACTTTGCAAAAAAACATAGAAGTGCCACATCAGTTGGAGATTCTAGATTTATAATTGGTAAATTTTTGTAAGTTATTATGGATTGAAGTTGAGATTGAAGTAAAATGCAAACTAGATGTGAAAAATAGAGGAAAAGGGCAACTATATGGCATTCTTTTGATGGTAGAGGGTCAATTTTTGTTGAATTTGATAATTTTTCTTGTTCATTTTTTTGAATTTTTAAAAAATATTTATTTTAAATACTTAAATAATTATTTCATGCAATTAATGACACATGGGTTTTTCATTGAGCCATATCACGTGCCACATTATCATAGTAATTATTTTATTAAAAAAAGGGACATTGCCTGAACAAAGAAAGATGACATGGCTACTATGCATCTTCAAGGTGGGCTTTGGGAGAGTGTAAACACAAGGTATTATCAGCCTTCATACTAGCCATTTTCATGAAATATGTAGATATTAGAGTGCATTACAACAAATTTCAGCCATTTGTAGAAACATTGCCTACAACAGATTTTAGGTGACATATTAGAGTTGACGTGCCTCTAATTGACAAAAACATACTTTGATGTCTTCATTAACACTACAAGAAACAAAGGGTTCCTTTTAGTACTACTACACCTAGAAATAGACACCGCCAATAACTAGGGTTCAAAAGCACATACCTCATTCTCCGTGTGAACTTCCTCTACTACATGCTTATTGATCCATAGTAGCTTGGTCAACACTAACTTTTGTAAATCAAGAGGAGGCCTTGATCCTAGCTTCACATGAAACACTTGTCCATTAAAATGTTTTATAATAAAACATGCAAAGTGACCTAAACATTGTTGTCTTTCTGAGGCCTAGATTTGCTTGATGATAATTTCGACGTGATTGGCAATGAGCACTTGTGCAAGGTACATAAATAAGACCATTTTTCAATCTTGAGGCAATAATTTTTTTTAATATATTGCACTATCTTCTAATTGTATAACTATTGACATGCAACAATAATTATTTGAACAATTGTAGGTTGTTGGTGGGATGTTTATTGAAGACACAATAGAAGGTAGCAATCTATCATGGGGCACTTACAAACTTGAATTGTTTGAGATAGGTGAGCTACGAGCACGGAGATTTCCTTCACAATTACTTCTCTATATGCCACCTTTGAGGCAAAATTTTCAAACTTAAGCCCATTTGCATGATGAAGCTCACCAAGGGCTTCCATGCACAAGCTCAAGTTTAAATGTCTATGAGTATCATCTACAGACATAGCTTGATCATGTGCTAGATTAATAATCTTTGCCCATGTAGCTTTCCATTGACTTCCAATGGATTCAATCTTGAGATCTTTTAGATCTAACTTGTAAACTTGCTTGTAAAACAAAGGAAATAACTTTAGATGTGGATTAAGAGACTTCTTTGCCTTCACAAACTCCACAAGTTCAAGCATGGGCCACTTAAATGCCAAAAAATCTTCAAACAACACAATCACAGCTATAAGACATTATCTTGCTGCCTCAAAAATCAAAGGTGCAAAGTGCTCGGCTGCTTGCCCATCATTAATGAAGAGGATCATTCGTCAAAGAAAGATTGATGGGTTTATGCTTCCAAGTCTTTGCACAATTGCCTCACAAATTCCTTTTGTTTACCACTGTAACTCAAGAGCATCTTGTGTTTTTGATTCCATTTTAGCAACCTCCAAATCAACACTTAAAAAACAAAGATCAAAATAAAAAATGGTCTAAAAATCAACAAGTTTTGACAAGTGAAGGACCATAGAATAGCCTAAATTTTCAAAAATAAAAAGATGTATTGTATAGTATAAATTTAAAATAGAAATATTAGATGACTTTCAAACAAAGTTGAAAGTTATAACCTATAGATTATATCAATTAGATTGAATCTCTCACTTCATTAATAATTAATATTTATCATTAAAATTTAAAACCAAATATTGAAAATCCTTTCTAGAATGGATTGTACATTGCATGTTTATTAATTGTAGAAGGGACCATTTCCAATGAGTTCAAGTTTAATCATGGTAATTTTTTAAGAGATTCTTATATTACATATATTTGTTTATTTTTGAAGGGTCATTTCTTGAAGAACAAAAATACTAATTTTGGAGGTGAAATTTATGGGTGCTTGGGACATGTTTGCTTTCATTCATTGTTCATCTACTTAATAGGTTCAACAAAGAACATATTAATATGATGCTTCAATTACCTAGTTTGCTCTTATGCACAATGTGATTTCAAAGAAGATCATTGTTTCATAGATGTCAAAGGCTCCATGCTTCTAACAAAAATATTGACAAATTCACAACCTAGAGGGCTCTTTGCATACTTGGATTGGATTGGATTGGAGGTGGAGCAAACTATGAAATCTTGTCCATGCCACTTTATGCTTCCGGATGTGCACCAGTTCTCCAAATAAAATATCCACTTTTTTTCCCAATGTTTGGAATTTAGTGGCATGTGGCAACCAATGAATGAGGGAAGCTAGGGAAACAAGTCTTGGAATAGGTGAGTCAAGGAGACAAGTGGGGAATACCTTTAAATAAATAATAAGTCACATTGATGGGATGGATAGTGAGCTTGTAAATCCTAAAATCTAGGAGGGTAGAGAAAGAGAGGGACTTGAGCTCCATATCAGAAATCATGTTGGCAATTGCTCCATGCAAATCACCCAAGCCTAGTTCAAGATCCAATCAAGTGTACGCATGCAAACATGGCCTAATCAACGGCAGTTATTGACTCTTATTCTGGCCTTCTCTTACCTTGGACCTTGGACACTTTGGACAGTGAAGCATATAATTCACCATATATTATGGAATCCTCTAGCCACAAAACTTTGAAAAATTGAAGCCAGTGTTGATTTTACAACTAAAGCCACTTCTGATACAGATTATAGAGGGCGCTGTAGCACAACATGAAAAGTAAATAAACTAGAACATCATAATTATCGATCTAGACTTTCCATTCATTGCTGGCGTTGGTGAGTCAAAGAGTATCAACAATTGGACAAGCTGATAGTACCATGCTTGTAGATGGATCAAATACTGCAGCAAAAGCTTAGAAGAAGCTCATCATATACTTGAAATGAAAGTATTTCCTCTTTGCAATGGATGGCCACGACTCAGAAACTTGATCGTCCCATCCAACAAAGAACAATTCCACTTCCTCACATTTGCAAGTACCTTAGGGATTGCACTTAGTATCTTTTGCTCCAGAGATATCTTCTAAGGCACACTTGTAGGTGTGCATACCTTAGTAAATTCTTGCACAGCTCCCACAATATCTTCTAACGTTGCCTACATGCCATAGAAAAGTGAGAAAGTTTGAATAAGTCTCTCTATACTGAATAGTGTTTGCTGCGATATGAGCTACAAATCACCCCGAGCTTCCTGATAGCAACACAAAAGGGACAAAGCCTCTTGTCGTATAACTGCTTACTTTGTGTTGCTGGCGGTACAGATCTCTGCAGATTCCTCTGAAGATCGATTCATAACAGTACTTTTCATGAAAACACCATAATTATCCGTAAATCACACAGATTTTGCGTCTGAGAATGCTTCCCGACATTTGAAGAGAGATATGAGCAGCACTAGATTAAAGTAACTGATGTTAAAGAAACATTCAACCGATGCTGGCAGACAACATTGTGAACCTTCCATTCCTTCCGAGAAGCTCAAGTGGACACATCCGAGATGGAACAGCTGGATGCGGACTGCGTGGGATCTTGATGTGACCCACCTGCAGCCCTCGAAATGCAACCCTGGAATCGGCTTCAGTTGCTCAATGCCACCGCTCATCCACGGCTCTTCCCCAAGAACTCCATTTGTGTTTTTCGGATTCAGACCTGTCAATCTATGTCTCTATGTCTCCGTCTGTTCTCTTGAGTTGAAAGTTGAAATACATGTTACAGTCACAAATCTACACCGGTTAAACCGTTTAAAATTCAATTGCCCAAAGCTACTCTTGAAATACCATTGTATATCCTCGAATCAATTAGCAAACAAGCTCACATTACCACTTACTTCGAAAACCAAGAGCAATTTAAACCATATTTACACATCAAAACAAAAAAACAGATTATGAATAATATTTCTCACTCACACTTTGATTCTTAAAGAAATTTTATAGAAGTTGTTCACACCAGGAGGAGGGTTTGCCGCAAAGTCTGTTTTGAGGGTGTCAAGTTTGGCAGTTATTTTGTTTTGTTGTATTATTTGGATTCACACTTGCGAGGGTGGAAGCATCACTACAGTCGTTATTTTGTGGTTCGATAGAGGATTGAGTTGTAACTAATTAGGGTTTTGTTCACAGAATATTAACCCTTGAAGGTCGACGCAGACGTATGGCGTGTGATGAATGACAAGTAATTCTCCTATGTAGGACATAAATGTAACTATTCATCCTCAGAATTAGGGGTGGAAAGGGGAAATCTTCTACACTAGTTTGACTCCCAATGATTATTTTTGTTTTTTTTAAACTAGATGATGTCACATAGTTCCAAAAGGGCTGATTTCTATGATCACTAGCCCGACATTTAAGGGTTAAGCAATTCTCGAATCAACAATGGCGGACGAGGATTCAGGGCATTTCAAGGATCTCTTGTGCTGAATAACATCTCGGCATCTCGGCACATCGTTAACCTTGTAACACCGCCGCGGACACTTAGTGTCCAATGGATGACAGAGAATTCTTCTATAAAGGACAGAAATGCAACTATTCATCCTCGGAATTTTGTTGAGAAAAGGAAAACATCTTCTATAGTAGTTTGATTTCCAATGAGTACTTTTCCATTTTTTTAAGCAATTGATTCCCACAGTTTTAGAAAATGATGAATTCCGCGGAGACCAGCCCATCCTTACAGGGTTAACCCCTCACCGCCCAAGGCCTAACCATGTCAAAAAACAAACTTGCTTTTCAAGTGTTATAAGTCTAAATGTGAGTAAGTAATGAAAATCTCAACCGTACAATCTTGTAGTGTGCATGTTGTAGATGGTGTAATAAAAATTTGGAGTCATTTGACCGTATAGATTGAAAGATTATAATGATTTAGTGTTGACAAAAGATGCTGAAATTTTCCTAAAAACACATTTGGAGGTGAAATTCGATTTATACACCTACTCAAATGAAAAAACTTTAAACTACAAAGTGATTTAAAATCAAAAGACAAACACTTTGGTTGAAAAAAAATTCATTCAATTGATTCATTGCGTTTGCAAAATTGTTTTGAAATGTCAAAAAACAGTGCAAAAAGTAGAAAAAAACACACATCTATGGCTGAACCTACCTCTACTAAAATGCTTCTCATTCAATCATAACTTCTTGGATTGATATGAAATTTTTACCACAAGAACTAGACTAGTATGCGCAACTTTTCCAACAAAAATTATTGAAAACAAGCCCTTTCTGAAGAAGTTATAAGCCGCCAAAGTTCACTGTAATGCAAAAATGTCTGGATTTTGAACTTTGAATTGCTCCCAAGCATTCAAAACAACTTGGATTGACATGAAAATTTTATCACAATAAGTAGACTTTATGGGGAACAAAACACAACAAATTTTGTTGAAAACTAACATTTGATGAAAATGATACAAGCCCCCGAAGTTGCAGCCACCTCATTGCAGTGTGGTGAACTCAAATTGAACCTGCAAACTTTGAATGGCTTTCAAAAACTTATTACATCTTGGATAGATCTGAAAATTTTACCACAAAAAACAGACTATTATGTGCAACTTTCCCAACAAGTTTTATTTAATTTGGACATTGGATGCAAAAGTTACAGCACTTTGAAGTTGACTGCTAGATTGTGTGAGGACACTTTTGGTCCCCTTGGGCGGTGAGGGGTTAATGCATCTCTTGAGCTAGATATTAGTTCTATGCATTCAATAGCTTTCGTTTTTTCGTTATGAATTACTACTGGAATCAGCTTCGGTTGCTAAACGGATCTGCTCATTCATGGCTCTTCCCCAATAACTCCATTTCTGTTTTTTGGATCCAGACTTGTCAATCCAGGTCTCTGCGTCTCCGTCTGTTCTCTTGGGGTTGAAAGTTGAAATCTATGATACAGTTCCGCTTCGTATGAATACCGTATATGCAATCCCATGGACATACTGTTTATGCAATTATGACAAAATAGAAGGTACCTCAATGAATGTCAATTGCCTACTACCAATTAGTGATCCCAGAACTAGTTTATGGACTTTAGTGCAATATGCTACCTCCAAGAGAAACAGGCATCAACTTTGGCTACCTGGAGAGTGAGTAGTTTTAACCCTTAAAGGATGACAGGGTGACTTTGGAAATCATCAGTTTCTATGACCGTGTGAAGCATTGGTTGAAAAAAATTGTAAATTAAAGCACTCATTGCAAGACAAACTATTGTAGAAGACCTCCCTTTTTCTTGCAAAATTTCAAGGATGAATAGTTGCACTTTTGTACTATATGGAGAGATCCTCTGTCATCCATTGGACGCAAAACATCCACCTTGACGTTTAAAGGGTAAAAAAAAATAGAAAAGAAAGGATTTTGCAAGTTGTAAAGGATTATTGGAAGTATTGTAAACAAAACGGACTAAATAGATGCTAGTTCCAATGTGAAGGAAGTTGCTAATTGGCTATCAAATTTTATTGTTTGTTGTAGGCTTGACTAAAATCCATTTTTTAAGATTTTCTTTGATGTACATTTAGCTACTAAAAATTTTAAGTAGCAATGGAGCAAATTTTAGCAAGTTCTATGAACGCTACTACCAATTCTACCATACTTGCTAAAGTTGCTACCTTACTTATGATTGTTCCTTATCAAGGCTTTTTTTTGGTGAAATTTTGCCAAACTATTAGAAATTTGACCTCTCTAGCTTCGCCCCTCCAAAAACTGGCCTCTGAAGTAAGGCCAATAGGGGGAAATTGGTCCAAAAAAAACACCATGCTCTTTACTTTTTGGAGTTGATGATTGGATCATTAAGAAGGTTTTAGGAAAGCTCTATGAAGATCATTGAAAGTTGGTGATATTGGTCATTGGAAAGATACACTAAATAGTGAAATTAGGTTGCCCCACATTAATTTGTTGACATTCTACACTATATAAATATGTACAATTATTGTAAAAGGATGAAGTAATGTAGGAACTATGTGTGTTGCATGGGTTGGTGCATTGGTTCATAGCTTGGGTTTAGAGAATTGCATGTACCTCCATTTGGACAAGTGAGGTAACTTTCTTGAGTAAGGTAACCTAATTGTTTCAGCAGCCTAATTTCACTATTTAGTGTAGTTATTTAAGGAATTGTCCACATGATAGTTAATACTACTATTTTAGGAATCTACATCTATATCCAATGAAGTTATCAAAAGATTAATCAATTATGTATATCTTTTTTTTAAAAATTATTTCCTTTATTTTGACAAATGAAGATGCAAATTCAATTTAGTTTTTATATCACACACCTCCTATATAGGGAACAAAATTATAGTGAGACTCATTTAAAAATGTGTTTATTTCTCATAAAAGATGGTCAATTACAACATTCTAATTGCACGCTATGAAGTGTAATGAAATTGAGCTTTAATTTGTGTTTAAAATAAGAGCATGATACTCTATGAAATGCAAGAAAATCCATAGTAGTTGTTTTAAGTTCTTGGCTTTGGATTGTACTTCAATTTTGAAATTTGAATTTGTTTTGTTGATCAAAACACTATTGATCTTCAATATACACTAAAATCTTTTGAACCATAAATATGTAATATTCATTCATAAATTTTATATTAAGTCGAAGATTGTACAATTTGATTGTGAATATATTGTTAATAATTCACATGATTTCTGCGTGAGTCATATTTTTTGATTTTACGACTCACTGCAGTCATATTTTGCAGTCATAAAACACTACCATTGTTGTAGTGACATTTTAAAGAAAAGGTCTATTCAAGTGGGAAGCATGTTATATATAGTAACTAATCTATACCTTTCTTCTTCTTTTTCAAACTATTGAAAATTGAATTTTTAAATTTATAAAATTAGCAACAAATATTATATTTGTGAAGAAATGTCATGATTGCCCATATCATAAAACTTACGAAACCTTCCATTTCATCTACAAACATAAAATATCTATGACCTCAAGCATAATTTATATAAAGCAAGGCAAATTCCTTTAGTTGCTTGAATTAGCTACATTTGCTTTGAAGACAAAAGAGCACCTCACAACCTTTACAATACTTAAACAAATTATTTAACATGAAATAGGATGCTACAAGTTAAACTAAATATTTTGTCAAAAAATAAATGAAAGATTCAAAGTCATTACAACTACTCACAAATGAAAGAATCAATCATACTAATATCACAAATGCTACCATTAATACTAGGGGCTCATGCTTGCTATGCTATGCATTCATTGTATCACATATTAGTAAAATTTTGATATATTTGAATAGAATGCATGATAATGATTTCAATAAGACTTTAAAATAATTATTTTTAATATTTTGTAAAAATATTTTCAATCATGCGTACATAGAAATCATATTTTCACACAATGTTATATTACAAAAATAGAGTAGTAGTTTGCAATCACCTCTGTAATATCACTTTTACAAAGGATGACATTATAGAAATAATGTAGTGGTTGCAATTGAGGTGTTATTAAAGAGGATTTATAGGATGATATTATAGAGGTAGCAATTCCATTGCTTCTCTTGGCTTTACACTTCTTTGCACTTCTATGATTTTGTGCTTTTGTGAGCTTTGAATTTTTATGATTTCAAAATTTTATTGCTACTACCAAATGATTTGAGAAATTTATTCAATTGAAGTGATTTTGGATTTCACAACAATTAAATTCACTACTAGGATTTGAGTGTTTTATGACTACAAAAATATGACTGAAGATGACTAGAGACTACTTGTAGTCATATTTTTGGATTCCAAAACACTTGAAAAAAACATGACTGCAAATATGACTGCCAGTCATATTTTGCCTTTGTACTTCATAGGTGTATAGTATACATACATGGGGAATGCCAAAATACTTCTTAGGGAATCGTAGGGAACATGCTTGGGGAACGCATAGTCATATTTGGTAGTCATGTTTTCCTCCAGTCATATTTTGCAGTCACATTTGTTCAATAATCAATGTTTTTTTAGGCAACCCAAGTAAAATGTGGCCAATTTTCATGTTTCAAGAATATCGAGTCATATTTTTGCTTCAATTATAATATAGAGTCATATTTTCTAGTTAGTCATATTTTGCAGTTATATTTTTCTATAGTAAATTTTTCTCATCTTTGAGCCATCTATAGAAGAGGTGATCTACATGACATGGACATTTTATTTTGTGGTTGTAGGATGCATTGCTTTGGATGTAGTCATGACTTCATTTATTGCCTATGAAGAAGTAGTCTTTTTGGAAGCTTCATCCATTACAAAATACATGTAAAATAATAAGCTAGGGGTGTCACATATTTGTATTTCAATTCATTAATTCAAAATGTTTTCCAAGGCTTAACGAAAGCATAGAAAATTGAAGAAAATCCAAACATGATATTAGAAATGGACTTTTTTCTTCCCTATTCCATTGCCACGAATAGGGATTAGAAAGCCTCTATTTACTTTGAATGTATATATATGCTAATAAAATGTGGTCTACTTCCTTATGGCAATTTCATTTTCAAGTTAGCATATATATTTCTTCAAAGAAATCAACAAAGATAATAATGCTTAAAACATTAGGCAAATAGTTTTTTTTTAAAATATGTAGACAATGAATTTCTTTGGAAACAAGTGAGTCCACTAAGACGTGATGTCATTGTAGCTTTGTATGCAAGAAGATTGAACAATACTCATTTTGAATTTGAGTGCCGTCATTTAACAATGACAATCATAGTTATATATTCTGCATTTACAGTCATGGTATACATGAAAGGCAATGTTGTCTACAGTCTTCCATATGAAATAAAAAATACAACTTCATATATAGTGTTGTTTGTCATTGGAGTACACTCACTCAAAATCAGGATCGGTATATTCTTCATCATCCACTGCTATGTCATGTTCTCTGAGATGTTGCAATGTAGTTGCAACCACATCGGCTTCTACTTCCACAGCATCATACAGGATGGGAGTCTTTGGTACAAGGTCTTCATACAAGTCCATGGCTTCCAGTCCATGGAACTCTGTTGTTTTTCCCATAGATATGTATTCCACTTCAAGTATTGCTGGACTTGAAAAAAATAATCGAACACCCCTTGGTTCCTTACAGAGTACAACTTGCCATCTACTCTCCACTCTGTCTGGCGCAAAAAACACTTGTTCTATGTGTAGAGGAAAAGCAAATGATTGTGCTGAATATGGAATCAATTTCTCAAAGTTCACACTAGTGAATCCATACTCATCACGCTTCATACTGGCCGCATTACCTTTTGTGTTAGCAACCACCCAATTGCAAAACAGGACTATCACTTCAAAGTGCCCAAAGTCTACTGAAATGATTTCCTCTACCCACCCCACATACTCCAAGTCTACGGCCTTCATGTTTTTGTCCTTCACACCTGTTCGACAAAATTGTCGAAAGGTTGCGGCCACTCTTGAATCCATCGTTGTCAGTTGCTTCTCACAACTTCAGATACGAATGTGGTTTCCAAATGCATACATGGAATGATATGACTTGGCTTGATCTAATGGAGGTAACATGAGAGCCCTAACATCCTCTTCCACTTCTTCAATTCCATCTTCCATCACACGTAATACTGCCTTGGAAAACCAAATGTGGAATTCCTCATCACACATTTCTGGTGGATACTGTAACTAGTTCTTCCTTTTTTTACGCCTGTATTGTTGACACTCTTGTTCATGAGACAACATGTCATCCTCGTGTCTCCTACATTATACAACAAGTAACCATGTCAATTCATTGTCATATGAAAACACATGACTATAATTATTCATACATGCAAACACATGACTGCAATCAATCATACATACAAATACATCATTATAAATAGTCATATATGCAACTGTTTGACTAGGTTTAGTCGGACATTCAATTACATTATAATATCTAGTCATATACGCAATTGTATTACTAGGTTTAGTCAAAGAAGGCATTATATCACTACTCAAACAGTCATATTTGGAATTTTATCACAAGGTTTAGTTATACATGTCATTGTATTGCTCCATGCAGTCATATATGCAATTGCGTCATTTAATTGAGTCATACATGCAACTCCTACTTTAAGTAAAACCATACATGAATTCAGACTAGCAATACTAGCTACATAAGCAATGACATTAGTCTATGCGTTGCCAACTGCATAGACTTCTGCCAGATATGAAGAAGTTACATCCAACTTTTTATTTGCATTCACTATACAACATCCATTTTTTCATAGGGCCTTACCTCCTCCAACTCTCTAACGTTGTTGCATTATTCAAAACAAACTCGTGGATTTATTGTTGAAGGTCAACTGAGAGGTGCCTTCTTCGTCCGCTGCCTTCCAAGATTTCATCATACATTGTGGGATCCTCTTTGTCATCCCACACTCTTCAGCTAGTCACTGTGTATTCTTGCATGTACTCAGTACAGAATCCAAGTGCTTCAACCACGGCATAACCTTTAGCCATGCTCCCTTCAGGACAAGCATGGTTTCGGACATACCTTTTCAATGTCTTTAAATTCCTTTCAATGGGATACATCCAACGAGTGTGCACATGCCCACAAATTTCCACTTCTTCTACAAGGTGCACAACTAAGTGGCTCATTATGTCAAAAAAAGATGGTGAGAATTCTTTTTTCAATATGCACAATGCTAGATCCATGTCAAACCTAAACTCTAGTATACTGTTTACATCTATGGTCTTCACACATATTCTCCTAAAAACCCTGCTCAACATGATGATTGCTTTTCGAACTTCTTTTGCCAAGACAATGCGAACGCACAATGGTAATACTTGCTGAAGGACAATATGATAGTCATGAGATTTTAAACCCTTGATGGTCCCATTTCCGTGCACACGCTTCTTCAATTGCCCCATGTATTGGAAAGACGTCCGTAGTGAGCGAATTCCTTCTACAAAGACTTGACGCTCTTCTCTTGTTAAGACATATGATGCACGAGGTAGTACAATACTCCCTAGTTTCTTTCTTAGTATGGGCCATAGATGTTTACTTATACCAGCTTCCTTCATGTCCAAACGAACTTCCAAGGTGTCCTTCTCTCCATTTAAGGTTTTAAAAATGTTCTTTGCAATATTTTTCTCACAGTGCATAACATCTAGTATGTGTCGAATTAAAAGATCCTGCACAACAACCTAGGGGTGTTAGAAACTGCATATCATTTGCAACTTCATACTTCTATTCTCTCAAGTCCTGTACATCAGTATCTATAACTACACTTCAACTATATTGACCACACATGTACGTTCATCATTTCCCTTTCTATATACTTTAACATTTACTCTATCAAATTCTATATGACATCATGAGCACATACATACTTACTTTCTAGCATGTGCATTCAGCATTTCACTTTCGATTTACATGAATATCAAATCAATTGTACACTTTCATATGATACCATGAATGCAAAATACTTACTTTCCAATACGGCAAGTCGTAAAGGCAAGTTCTCCTCTTCACTCCATGTTCGTGCACTGGATCTATTGTTTTTTCTTTTCCGTTTCTATGAGTAATTCTCATCCAATTCTCTCGTTCCATTGCATAACAAAGTTGCTCTTGGCCAATCATCCTTCTCGGTGGAGGTCTCAATTCTATGTGGCTATCAAATTTGGCCTTCTATCGTCTCCATTGGTGGCTCATTGGTAAATATCGTCTATGCCCAAGGTAAACATTCTTCTTCAATGCTTTTGAACATCGAGTCACTATATTTGGTCTACATATAGGGCATACCTTGTATTCTTTTGTTACTTGGCCCGAAATTAATCCATATGCTAGGAAATCATTGACCATCCACATCAGGATTCCATGCAGCTTGAATGCTTCATTTGTAGAGTTTACCTGAGATCCATCTAAGCAATGAACCCCTTTCCATAGCATTTACAGCTCCTCAATTAATGGTGCAAGGTATATATTGATATTCTTCTCTGTCACACTTTCCTTTTTTGGTATAATTAGTGTGAACATCATTAAAAAAATTTGGTCATCAACCAAGGGGGAAGATTGTAGTTGAACATCACTACAGTTCATGTTGAGTGGTTCAGGTTCAGGTTCTGAAACGGATTCACACCATCCAGTGCTAGGCCAAGTTTAACATTCCGCTCTTCTTTTGCAAATAGTGGCCAATTGTTATTCACGTGCTTCCAAGCCTTGGAATCCACTACAAATCTCATCACCGTATCTTTGCTTTTTCCATCCAAGTGCCACTTCATCAACTCTACCAATAGTGCATTGTTACATGTTGCAATGTGAATTTTTGGTTTTGCTTAGCTTACCTATAAGATGGAATGGAAACTAGTGGAAAGGAACCGGATCCAATTAAGGGGCATAAGAAAACTAAAAATATACCCAAAAATGAAATAGTAGGGAACTAGATATGATCTAGTTCGAAGTTTCAAATTGGATGGGAACAAAAACCCATCCGAATTTAGTCTACAAACGGGATTAGGATTAGACCGGATGTCAAGCTGTCAGAACCGGAAAAGGTCATAATGGCGAGTACGGGGTCCTGAGACTATTTGAGGACTGGCCTTACTAGTCTTACTTCTTTTTATTTTCTCATAGTTTAGACGCTCCTCGTGTTCTTCTTTAGTTCCAACACCTCATTTCTCTATGTAGTATTTGTATGGTAGTGTGTAAGAAGTATACCCGTAAAACTTGAGAGCGGGTATTGCAGATACTATTTTCGATTGAGATCGGAAAGGGAAAGTGAGGAACGGGACGTGCGTCTAGGAGAGAGAGTAAGGTAGAATCAGAAAGGGATTGGAGTGAAACGATTTATGTCCATTCCATTGTTACGTACGAAGAGAGCAGGATCGGCTGGTTTTGTTCCGATTGAGGTGAAGCTCCGGAAAGTAGTTCCGGTTATTCCCTTCGAAGAACTGAAGAAAGCCCAACTCATGGAAGTTTTAACTTCCATGGGTTGCCAAGGGTTTGTGGAGAAGCCTTGAGGATTCAGGGACGAGCAGATGGTGAAGGAACTCTTTGGCAAGTTGTCCAATGAGTTCGATAATACCTTGCGAGGGAATCCGTCCCTATGGATTGAGGAAGTATGGAGAGGAGTTTATGATTTCTGGGTAGGTGGTCTAGGAATGGCAGGCTGGAAGGATGAATACATCCGAGGCAAATTCCAGAGTGCGTTCAATTCAAAGGACGGATATGCAGTCGAGGATTGCATTGACAACCGCCACTATCGCCTTCTTCAGTTCCTGATTCCGGTCCTTCATCTGGAAAAGCCAACCAGGGTGACAATCACCCTTGGTAACACTATTTTTAGAGCCTTGTGTGGGATCCGGAACGTTGAATGGGCCCGGATCGTTTTCGATCTGGTCGCCCAACTCATTGGGAGAATGGGGAAGAGTAGGGCTACTCCAATATGCCCCTACCTCTTCTACCTATACCATAACCACCAATTTCTGACTAGTATAGAAGAGAAAGAGTGGAGGACCCAAGAAGTCCTCTTGAAATATGGAGAGTCAGAGACAAACGATGAGGTGGAATCTGTTTCCGAGTCAAATCCGGAAACGAAAGAGGAGGAAGAAGAGGCTCTACTACCGCCCATCAAGCGACAGAAGACGACGCCTCCCCACCAGTGAGGGACCCCGATTAGCAACTCTTGAAGAAAGACTAGGGGAGGAGAAGACCGTCCTTGAGGAAGAAACGGATCCTTAGGATCCGTTCAACAATTTAATATCCATCCTCTGCAGCATCAGGGCAGATTGGGAGGTCAAGAATAGGACCTTGGCGACAATCATGAGGTTGGTGGATGTGCCACCAGATAGCACGCTACTAGAGAAGGTGGCAAATTGTATCACCGATCCGGTCGAGGTCCGGAAGCAAGAAGAGGAGGTAATCCGATTGCTGAAGGAGGTAAATACCTTGAAGGCGGAAATCTTCGCTTTGAAGGAAGATGTGACCGCCACTCGGGAAATGGTAGAGGAGACTCAGAAGGTAGCTGAGCACCAAGGGATGGCCGCATGTGAGTAGGTAAGCAAAGAGTTGGAAGTGCACTTCAGTTCCTCAACACGTCTAGGGTTTAGGATTTTGGGTGAGAAAATCGTTGTTAAGTTAGGCGGATAGGGAGGGATTCCTTAGTCACACTAGAACTCCCGAGTAGGAAATCCGATTGAGTGTCCGATCTCCTGTGAGGTCTCACTGTCCTAGGTGGTAAATGGAAAGGCTCTAGTAAATGTTGGAACGGACGGGTGTACTTGTAACCACCTAACTTTGCACAAATAGAAATTGACCTCCAAGGTCGTTGTAGTATAAGAAGATCGTACGGGGGGGTCTTTGTGTGACCTGCAACCCGGATTAACACCTAGATTGTTGTGAAGGACCAAACTGGATCTGTAGCAGTTAGAAGATTAGGAGGTAGGTTAGTGGGTATTCAACCACTATAAATTACGGAAGGAGTGGTAGGCCTACCACTTTTAAAATCAAGCGGCAATCCCTCTAATGGTTAAACAAAGGCTAAACTAAACCGGATAGGATTAAGGATATACGTAGATAGTCCGAAACGGATTGGTTTACAAAGGTACCTAGGATCGGAATTGGTAAGATCCTAGGGTGGTGGTGATATACGGACCAGATAGTTAGTAGGATCGGAACGGTGGGAGTAAACCGGTTTGCAGCTTTTCGGGTGTTGTAGTATTTCCGGTTTGAGACATAGGACCGAAAAGGAGGATTTGAATACCAACTCAGCTTAATCACTTAATAATGCTAAATACTTCACAGGATCTCGTGGGTTTGATCTTTAGAGTCACTTAGTTATACTCTAAAGTGGTTTTGGGGAGTATAATAGGGAATTTACTTACCTTGTACTGTGACACTATACATTCTTTTCGAATAGGGAATCAATGGAAAGTGCCTCAATACTTTCACAGGTACAGTGCTAGAGTTTTCTACATACCGAGATTTGTGACAACTTGGGCATTCCACTGCATCTTGCAATTCTTTTCGAAACAAACAACATCCATCTCTGCACACGTATATGGAGTTGTAGGACAACCCTAATTTCATCAACAAAGTCTTTGCTTCGTGAAATGATTTGGGAAGGGCATTGTCTTCAGGTAAAACAGTCTCCTTCAACAACTTCAACAATTCGTCGACAAAGCTATTTGAGACACCAAATGTAGTGCAACTCACAAGTAGCATAAGAGTAGTTGTCAATCAGTTAGAAATGCTTCCAGTATAAAGTGGAGTCCATGCTTCTCGCAAGAACACCTCCATATCCACGCCAGCAAGGTCTTCAACATTCATAGAAGTTGTTTTGCTTTCCAATAGATCATTATTTGTAATTTCTTCCTCTTCACTTCCAACATTGTCTTACATTGGTGAATCATCTAACACATCAATGTCTTTTGATGGACCATTTTCAACTTCATGAGCTACCACATTTTCCACACCTTCAGGATTGACATTGATATTGTTGTACTTGTTAAAGCAGTCTATCACCATGCGAAGCACGTCCACTTCTCCAGCATTTGGATAAGTGTCTTGGCGGATGCCATGTTGTTCATTACGTTGTTTCTTCCTAGTTTGAAGGTCTAGAAGAGCATAGTTATCTTGCACATACAAAACATATACATTCACAATAATTGTCAATTTCATCATTCACATACATAAGGTCCAGTGCAGTTAAAGCAATAGTACATGGTTCCCTATATTATTCAATCATTTTTCTCCTTGGCAAATGCTTGTTCCTAGCTGGTTTTCTTTGCTTTCAAAATAGAATTGCCAATCCAAAATTTAATTAAGACAAGTGAACTATTAATATAAGCCTATTATTCCTCTAAGCTAGTGGTCTACCTTACACATGTTTGCTTTATTTTCTTGAAATTTATATTCACATACTACCAACACTTTCAACTCAAAAACTAACTTCCGTGGACAATTTTTTCAATATACAGTCATATTTTAACAAATATGACTGCCTTCAATAATGATACTAATAGGACTTCCCTCAATCATATTCCCATATGTTGTTCAATTACCAAACAAATGTGCATATAGTTATTCCTTGACCAAAATTTTGGCCACTTCAATAGTGATAGCATCTACACTTTTTGAATTGTCCCACTATTTTCAACAGCTTCACAAAGCATAAATGTTTTTATGAAGACAGAAACATTTTCACATAGTATGCCTCCAACTTCACACTACCTACTGAAGGTGCATCACATTGAACTTTGTGATAGCGGTTCCCTCTTCTAATGTTTTACATTTCACAATTAGCATCAAGCAGTCCTAAGAAGGCAAGCAATTCTTGCCACTTCTTAACAGATTGTAGTGCATAAGTACCCCAATCCACAGAATTCAGTGTTCATACTTTCACGTCCCAATTTGTACTACAATAGGAAAAAAAATGATTCAATGTGTAAAAGACATGGCACAGTAGTTTCCATCAAACTAACATTCTCTACAATTCTTCAAAGATCCTCCTAAAGTGCATTCTCCTTTACACATGTTCAGCGCATCACTTGGTTCTTGTAAAACAACCTGCAATACATAAATGAAGGTCTCTCATATAGAGGGACGTCATTAAACCTAAAGAAGTCATTGAAATTATGTTGTGTAGTTTTATGCTACTTCTAAAAATCTTTAAACTTACACTACGATGCAAAAAAACATGCTTGTATTTTCTTACCAAGATGGAGGTTGTGAAAATAAGGTCCCTCCCCTTGCTTTGAAGGTGCTTTCGAATAGTCTGTCTCTGAAGGACTTTTTCTCCCGCACAATCCATGCATGGACATGGATACTTTGATAGACACCTGGCATCTGCTTCAATCTCTCCCTCTTTCCATAATTGTAGATGCTTCAAATTCTGTACCTCCGCTTTTGACATTGTGTCACTACTAGAAAATTTAATTTTTTTGTTGTTTCGGTCGCGTTGATCCGGTCAAAATCTGACAAAAATCTGTTGAAATCAACAGATTTTTGTCAACAGATTTGTCAACAGATTTCAACAAATTTTTGTCAGATTTTGACCGGATCAACGCGACCGAAACAACAAAAAAATTAAATTTTCTAGTAGTGTGTGCTCTTCATTGGTTTAGGTTGCACATAATATGATACAGTCAAAATACGTTTACAACTTCATAGACATATATACATTTCAACATTGAAATGAATAATTCAAGTCTAAAGTCAATTAGAAAATAAAAATTCACAATACCAAGACATGGTGCAATCATGAGATTGTTGTGACATGAGAATTTCTAGTGAATGCTAACCTTCCAATAGCATGCCTTCTCAAATTCTGAACTACTACACGGAGGACATAAACATTCATGAAAAATAGATTTCTTTTATCCAATAATCCTAACACTAGTAGAAAACGCAGAGATTTCAACATAATTCTGTTGTTTCGATCGCATTGTTTCGGTCACTAAACAACAAATTTCTATTGAAATTAACAGATTTTTGTTAATTTCAACAGAAATCTATTGTTCAATGACCAAAACAACGCGACCAAAACCACAAAATTCTGTTGAAATTCCTACATTTTCTACTAGTGTAGGAAAACATTGTCGCTTCTGAAGAGTACCTTTATAGCACCATCAACTTAATATTTCTCAATTTCCATGAAGTGATTGCAAATATGAGTGTTTCCTAACTACAACAGAAAGTCATGATGGGTAATTTTAGACAAGTACAATGTAGATATAGTAACAACAACATGGTAGCTACCATGCTATATTACAGACTTCTATTTATTTATTTATGCTTATTCTTTGAATGATAGAGACATTGAATTGGTACATGAAGGAAACGTAGTCCACTTACAGAAGAAATTATTTAAAGAGGCATCAACAGAAGTGTAAAGCATTGAAATGATTGCATAAATCTTCAAGTTTGTCCTTTACTTCTAAAACGGAGAATACCTTATACTAGCATCTTCAACACAAACTCATTGGAATAATGTAGTGAGAGATGATTTTTTCTGCTTACATTGCTTTTCTCCTTACAAATTGGTCCACGAATAGCTCAATTCTTCAGAGTTTCCTGTGGCCACCAACTTCAATCCTGCACAACATTCACAAGAAATGTCAACTTTGCCTTCTAAAGGATGCAAAATAAATAACCTCAATTACAAGTCCACTAATTTTGACTTTGGTCACATTGTACCAGTGCTAGTACGAAGTACAATCCCAAAAATGTGATACATCATATTTGTCTTATTGAGGAGTTAGTACTTCTTATAATTCAAAAGCTTCATAACATATAAAACACAACCCTAATGAACACAAATATTTTCATTCATAGCATATAGATTTGGAAGTTGGAACCCTGGAAACATTTTGTAACTATAGACTACGTAGATGTTGTCTCCAAGGTAGACACCTTCAAAGTTCTTAGTCCAAAATACTGTCATCCATGGCTTCAAAGTGTTCACTGTTAACGATAGAATGTTGTTTCAAGTGGGACATGCTTTGAACATTACCCTACTCTCGGGTCAATTTTGTTAAAAAAATATGGCCTATGATGAAATTTTTAAAAATTCTATTGTTACATACTGGGAACGTGTAGAAAATATTGATTATAACAATTTGAAGCTTACAGAAAGAACCCGATGAAAAATGAAAAGTGAACATAATACAAATACCAAGGTGATTAATTTATAAATGTAACAAATCCATGATTTAAAACCATGGATTTTTTTTGAACTTCATAATACATACCAAGGATGCATTACTTGGCTTCAATTAAAAGAGAAATGACACCCAACATAAGTACTTCAGCAAAATTGAATAGAAGATTTTAAACAAACCTGTGTTATTGTAGATACCCCGATCACAAAAAAGAGATAACAATGTGATTCAAGACTTTGTGAGGGAAAACTCTAGCGATAGTGGTTAGTAATATCAAAGCTTGGTTTCGGGTGGTAGGATCTAAAGTATCCACAACACAGTGGACAAGAATATTGATATCAAATATTTCCTGACACCAATGTACATCCACAACACAATATTAGCACAACCATTCAATACATGAGACAAGCAAACAGACTATAATCAAGGTCATTCACTGCATTTGACTACAACGATGCAATTACATACACTAATAAAGCAGCAGCACATATAATGAAAGTAACATTCTATAACATACATCAACAGAGCGAGTGAGAGTGAGGCTATACTGTCCACCGATAGAAAAAAAATAGTAGAAATTATATCCACGAAGTAGAAAAGACCAACCAAAATATTCCCTACGTGAGTGTTGACGTGCTCACCGCATAATCTGGGTTAGTATTAGACAATTTTAAAGTTGTTAATCTTTCAAGATTTGTTGCAATTAGTTGTTAAATGTATTCAAGACTGATAAGTGGAACCGCTCCATCTTCACGAGATAAAAATTACTTTTTTATCTGTCCAAGAACCACTCCGACATAACAAGGATTCCCACAACTAGGGAAACCTTGATCTTGAGCAAATGTTGTGAAGTATAAGTCTGATACGGGTACATCCACATACAATTTCATAAATCTGAAGTTATTCATATAATTCACAGGAGGTTAATTCATACAGGTTCCTATGAATAGCTTCTAAACATATATGATTGATATACTATGCAAAGCAAAACTATCAACAAAAAGAAGACGAGACCGAGAATGAACTCCTCAATTTAAGCAACTGCAATCTCATGGGCAATGTTCTAGGCAAAGATGACATATTGATTGTGAGAAAGAATACACAATCATGAATTGGATATTGGTCATCTACCAAACAACAATGAATCTTCATAATTTTTTCAAATAGTATCAAATGATACATTCTCAAGTGCGTTAAAATTATCAAATTATTCTATGGATGTGAAAGTTCTACAAGGATTCAGGTAGTTTCCTTAGCGCTCAAAGTCAAGGGTTGTGAACTCCTCTCCCTTAGCTAGTCTACAACAATTCAGATGCTTTTCCGTGATCCAATTCAGTAAACAAGAAATCTAGTTGTTAGCCAGAG
This sequence comes from Climacium dendroides, assembly GCA_950106755.1. Classification (NCBI taxonomy): domain Eukaryota; kingdom Viridiplantae; phylum Streptophyta; class Bryopsida; order Hypnales; family Climaciaceae; genus Climacium; species Climacium dendroides. The sequence continues at coordinate 40,372,476 of OX467084.1, forward strand.
TTTTTCTACACCTCTATCAGATGCCTTTCTCATAGGAACCAAAAATAAGAAGAGCTTGTCACTTTAGACGATAACGAGGGAGATGAGGAATCATTTTGCGAGTGTCTAAACCCACCTTGCCCAATTCCAGTGTCAACCTAAGGACCGTCGTAATAGATGTGGCCCAACTATTTCCCACATGTAGCGCACATCAACTTGGTGCGTCGATTTTGAATGCCCTAGTAGTTTAGCGTCTGAAGGAATGGGAATCATTGCATTGATCTGCTCTTTCTTGCAAAACTCGGTTTTATTAACCACAGAAAATGACAGTGTGCCTTTGTTGCCAACATTGAAGTATGCGTTGTATGGATATAAAAACTCGTTGCTGAGATTTAGACAGGCGTTGCATCCATTGCAGCTGCAGAACTGAAGTCGGAATGTGGATTCACATGAGAATCAGTTTGAGGTATGTTGATAAAGCAAGCATAGTAACTAACATATGTGTTCTCGAAAACAGAAGTATGTTGAAAAGAATTGGAGAATGCATTGACTAGTAATTTGACATCCTTCACTCAATTCTCGTTCAACATTTTAATACTTGCCTTGGTAAACACCTACACAACTACCAAAACATTGCACAACAATAATGAGATACGAGAATTGTAACATATGAAGGTTAATAAAGACTGGTTTACGGTACTGTGAACAAAAACAAAAACATGATCATCTAAGTGTAGAGAGGTTCTAGAAGTCTATGGCAAGAAGCAAAGCATGGGATTGAAGGAATTGAAGAAACTTGGGTTTTCCTTTTCCTGATCCTCATAGATAGGAACGTTCGAAATGGATAATAGCCATTTCTCACTCTGAAAATAATTCAGCACCTGATATAAGGGAGCAACAAGCTCTTTCGATTGGTAAGAAGACATGAGATTAGTGAAATTAAAGCATTTCGATTGGTAAGAAGACATGAGATCAGTGAGATTAAAGCATTTCGATTGGTAAGAAGACATGAGATCAGTGAGATTAAAACATTTCGATTGGTAAGAACAAATGCGGACAACTAATTCGGTAGGTGAATCGGCTAACGTAGAAGCCTTCAGGAGGTGCTACGAGACATGCACGGAGGCTGCATGGAACTTCAGTTGACGATGGACTCAAAATTAGGGTGTTACGAGGCATTCACGGAGGCTCAGTGGAACTTTGCTTGACGATGGAGGAAGCAAAGAAAAGGTTTAGCGGATGGGCAACGGCCAATAATAGAGTTCTTTTTTTATCCAAAGAATGAAGAGGAGTAGTTCAGTGGTACTAAGTTCTAATTCAGGGTTGCAACGACTTCTAGAGCTCCTCCTGAGAATCTGCTTTTCTGAGTCAGCGGGTCCTACTCGAAGTCATTGGAGTTCACGCCACCGCTTGTTTCAAAGACATCTCTTTGTCTCGGAGGCTGCTTTTTCTTTTATTGCTAACAACATTTCAATATTGTCAATGTTTAAGTGTCCAGTGTGGGAGCAGTGAATGTTAAGTGTCACTGAAATTCAAACGATCCAGAGTTGTATGTGTACATGTGTTCTTAGATTAATAGTATTTCTAGAACTGCTTTCTAGGTTGAGGTGAAAGTCAACAAGAGAGGGTGTCGACATCTAGCACTTGTGGTTCTGGCTTTGATATTTGTTATATTTAAAATTCTTCAAACATATGATTTGTTGCATAGATAAGTCGAGTATCACAAAAGAGGCTTCATTGGATCTGCTCCATGGATCTGTCCATCGCTTGAGTTTCGGTGATCAATTAGAGCACGGAGTCTTCAGTCCTCCTACATCGACTCCTGTTTTGGTTTGTAATTATGGATCCTTCGGCTGTAAATGTAGCTTGCAAGGTAGAGAGTTGTGCTTGGTTGTTTTAGTTTGAAATTCATGAAATGAAGGTCATGTGCAATTTAGGTAGCTGTAGGCCATCGATCTAACATTGCTTTCATTCTTTAGACAGAATAAGTAAAGGTGTCTGATTTGGAGAGTAGCAACGTCACAATCAGCAAAGAACAGGTAAATTTCCACCCACTACAACCATAGTGTTTCTCGTGGGGTTCATATTTCTGGTGGTGTGTACGTTCAAGATCTAGATTAATGTGCATTGAATATAACAAGGAGGTATTGCTATGAGAGACCCTATCCCTTGGATTTGATCTTGTTACTTGTAGTGAGTGAATTAGGGGTTTACTTAATATGTATTGCTTAGGAGGTTTTCATGAATGACAGTGTTTAACTAAATATCTGTCACATGCAATTTTGACAATGGTTTTTGAGTTCTTGGAGTACGAGATTTATTGAGATTTAGGTGAGTTATTGCGTAGTTTTGTTCTAAAAGAGGTCCATGTTTTAAAATATCTAATTAATTGAATCAAAGAATTTGCAATTCCTTTAAAAAAATTACAGAGGGAGGCCCTCAGGAAATTGAATTGTCCAGTAATTGGTTAATTTTGTTTGCGACAAATTCACCGTATTTAACTTCATCAATACGCTAGTTTAATACACAGAGCAGGGCAAAGCATTGAAGACTTGTCGAATTGCTGGTCCTCAAGTGACAATGTTACTTGAATTGTGAGTTGCCTTAACCTCGATTTGGTTATGCTTTATTTTGCTTTGTAGTACAAAATGAATGTTGAGGGACATTATGCATGTAGTTATCTTTTGAAAGTTATGGAACTCAAAGCCAGTTGGCCTTTTTTTTAAATTTGCACAAAATTTAACAAATGCAAATAAGACCTTGGGCATATAGTCATTAATAATTTGCCGCTAGTGTTTTTGATTGTCAACATTGTAAAGTATAGTTCTCAAAGTTGTTTTTCTAAGTACATTGTTGAATTTGATTAAGAAGTCTTCCCTTCTATTATTTGGTCATGTACCTTCTATTACTTACGAACTACTGACTTCATGATGTCATAGTAGTCTTCATCATCGAATAGTAATTTTTTGATGGATATTCAAGTTCTGAATGACATTTCTTGTCTACGCTTAGATAATCTTCATGAGAAGTTTACAATGAAGTACAAAACCAAATTTGTCTTTGTCAAGTGTCAGTGATGAAGTGCATGTATGAACATTGATGTCTTCAATGATGTGCAATAGAAGGCTTAAACGAATAGTACATTGGAAATGAATGTATTGAATATATAGTACATTGGAATGAATGGAAATGGAAATTAATTGTAGTTCATTTTGAAAGCTTCTTTTTATGACTTTGTCTTTGAAGACATGATGCGGAGGACTTTCCAGTTCAATGAATAAACCATAGTGTCTTCATGGTATTCGGATTGAATTTTGAACTATGTAACAATATATTATTGTCATGTGCTAGAGTTGTGAAGATTGTAGTTTATCTTAATAGTTGAATTCGACAATTGCATTAATAAGGCAGGCCCATTTTTTCAAGCAAATTTTTTTGTTCACTTCAACCTCAAGTGCTACAGGATCATCTACCACACTGAATTGCTCCCCATCAGTGGAGTAGAATGGATTCCGAGATCACTGAGTACGAGAGGTTGAGAAAGCTAAACATTGAAAATTTGAAACGAAGTCATAGAAATTGAGTGATTTAGACTAGCTGGAGATTGTGGCACAATTGACAAACTTAGAACAAAAAAGGTACAATATAGTCTACTCTGTCATAGGCAAGTAGGCCAGTACAAATGGGAACTTCTACAGATGATCTGCAGGTATTGTTCTTTCACAAATTCAGTTTTTTGACATTGATGTTCTCAATAGAGGAAGTGACTTGTAATGAACTAGTGATGTTCGTGTTTGGGAGGGGGAAACATATGCACGTTGCCCCTTCAAAAGCTGCCATCGCTAAAACGACAGGAGAGAGGAGAGAGTTGTGGCATTGCTAATAATGTAGTGCGGAGGTCCACACAAGCAAAGAAAGAGAAGGCAACTTCTACGTTACACTGTGTTGGTGACAAATTTTCGAGTGATGAAGAAGTAGAAGACCAAAGATTTCAAGATAGCAGGCGTAATAACTAATAAGAAGGTGTGTTCATATTCTTTGTAGTTCTTATCTGTAGTGGGTTAATGACATTGCAGTTGTCTTGAATAAGAAATATTGATGCACAATTGGTTTCATGCATTGATGATCATTTATGATTGATTGTAGTCACAGAACATGAATTGTAATTGCATGCAGTCACAGAAAATGAATTGTAGTAGCAATTTCTAACAATAGAAGAATAGTGACTGTACTTAGTCACAGAAGAGGATTTGTGACTCTTTGCAATCACAAGGGATTGTGACTGCAATTAGTTGTAGAACTTCATTTGGCATGTGATGTATGGAAATGAATGTTTGAAATTGAGTTTTACTAGAGGCTTGCAGTTTCTTACACTAATAAAAAAACAATAACCATGTCAACAAAAAATTAATAAAAAAGTGTTGAGGGTGTTTGTATCGATGGTCGCGTTGTCTTGGACAGTACCTAACAAAAAACTGTTGTTCATTTTGTTATGGAAGTCAAATCAAAAAAATAATATTATTAATTCATTTAAAAATTTGCTCAACGAATGGTTGCTACATGGCAAGCCAAGAACCAACCCAGTACAAACTGCCATGTAGGCCAAAAACAACACATACACAAGACCAAAAATTAGACTTTACAATTTAATTAGAAAAAAATTAAACTTTACAATTAATTTAAGAGATAGGTTTCTTAAAACTTAGTATTTGGTGATAGAAGAGAGGTGACTTTGGCGATAGAAGAATAGAGAAGACAATCTCTTTATAGAAATGAGATAGTAGAAGGTAGAACAAACCATATGAGATATGTGAATTAAGACTATAAATGATTCACATATCCCATATAGTTTGTTTTGACCTTTTATCACCCTATTTGTATAAAGGGCTTGTCTTCTCCTCTCTTATGTCACTAAAGTCACCTCTCTTATATCACTAGCATATGAGAGGCATGTCTTCTTAACAAAAAAGTGTTATCTTTTTTGTTGATTTGAACGTTGTACTATTTGAATCAACAAAAATTAAGTGACTATTTTGTTAGTTTGTGCAAATCAAGAAAAAATTGTTAAAATAGTCAATACAATATCCTAATCAACAAAAAATTGTTAAATTTTTGCTGACTTGGACACCATTTTCTAGTAATGTTAGTACTATAGTAATCTAAAGCGCTATTGAGCATGGCAAGCATTCGATTGTGGTTCACGAAAACTGGAGTTGCTATCTCTATTGGTGATTGTAGAGGATTCGATATCAAGGTATTCAACCAAGACTGTGGCCCAAAGACAATACTAGAAAGCATAAGATGACGTCAAGGAAGGATATGTTGTTCACAAACGATGTAGAAGAAGAAAATGTTTTCCAAGGTACAAAGGATATAGTTGTTGGGGAGGAGGTGGAAGAGGACAATGAAGATGACTTCAATGACGAAGAGAATGAAGGTGCTCCAAGTGAGGAAAACTATATCGATGTTGTGGACGAGTTGGAGTTGTGGGAGGTGAAAATTTTGAAGAGGATGGCTCAAAGTGGCGCAAATCCAAAGCAACTAAGGGAGAAAATGCAAAAGCTAGACAGAACAATGAGCACAGAGGTCCACAATGTTCAAGGCAACATTGGTCATTACAAGGAGTCAAAGGTGAAGCATGTGAGGACAAGTGCAGGAAAGGTGGACCAAAAAGAGTGGATTGAAGTCAACGCTTTTGGGTGTCCTATTAGAGTGCATCTGCTTGATTAGCTAACTAAGCTCCGTGGATACTCGCGGGACTTAGATTGGAGTGTTGACAATTTTGATTCACATCCCCAAGCTTTACTTATAGCCATTAAGGAGAAAACAACATCAGTGTTCGAATATCGTGGTGGCCCTGGTGAAGTCCCAGATGATGTCTTCTTTTGAATACTACGATAGCAGATGCAAACAAAGAGGTCAAATATGAAGAAATTGATAGAGGCCGATTGTCCTCTATCTTCATATGTGAAGAATCATCACGTGTAGAACTTTAAAGACCTAATAAAGAGGACCGATAAGATTGCATACTCCGAACGGATGAAGGCTGCTCTACAAAGCCTCTAGAATGTATTCTATATTGGGCAGTCTGAAGACGAAGTTAAATCACGCCTAGTAAGAGATATCGGCATTTCAGTTACATTTTTGACATGGAAGGTCTTGCATTCATGGTGAACATATTCATGTGACTACATGAAGTTGAATTTGGAGTGTAACGTCAGTGTTAGTAGTAATATGTGGCCAGTCATATGAAAGTGTATATTCTTATTATATCACTGATGATAGTATTGACAGTCACACTTGAACTTTTATGTTTGTATTAGTTGTAGGTGGCTAATTTTAAATTATACTTTAATATTTTATATGAATACAATTATAATATTTTGTCTATTGAACTAAGAAGTTGTATTTGTTGTTGTAAGTTGCGCAGTTGGGTAGGCCCCCAATAGAATTGGAAGTAGTAGATGAGCTTGCAGGAATAGAGAAGTCTACGCAGAATCGCTCATTAAGTTCAAAAGGGGTGGTGGCAAATTCCAGAACCAAAGGTAGAGGTATATAGGAGGTGCGGAACAAGTTTTATGATTTCAAGAACTCTGTTAGTGGACAATTAAGTGATATGAGTGCCCTAGTAAAAGAGCTATTGTTGGTGCAAACAAGAAGTTCGGGGAAATAGAAAAGTACAAAAATACAGTAGCAATTGCAGAGGCAACTTCAAAAGAAGTGAGTAGTGCTAAAGAAAGGAAGGACCGGAAGAATGCCAAGTAAAGGAAGGGGGAGCTTGAGAAATTGCTGATAGACTCTGGTATTGGATGTACTTCCACTCCATTAATGATGAGGAAGGTGAATAATGAAACCAAAAAGGTATATGATGATGTGAATGTGCATTTGTCTGAAATTGTTATTCTTCATGTTTGTGTCATTGTGGTGAATGAATACATAGGATGACTTAGCAATTGATAGAGTAGTTGTAGGGAAATATAAAGGCAAAAGTTGTATGTTACAATATTGTTGAATGCTACTATATGTTAATGTGAGTTGTATGCTTTTCATTAGGGGAGCTGATATGAATACAGTTTGTCTTGTCTTTTATAGAGAGGAAGATGCATTGTGATTTCTCTTAGTAAGTAACAAATGTGGATAGAATCAATCGTTTCTCGTGTTCAGTAACTAGCGGTAGTGAATTATTTTAGTACATGATTGAAGAAAGTCAGGTTTTAAATTCTATAAATAGAAGCAATTATATATTTTTCAATATGATTGTGCGAGTCATATTTTGATTTTTGGGACTGAGGACACTAATATCTTTCTCAATTTGACTAAAGCAAGTCATAGTTTTCTCAATGTGACTAGAGCAAGTCATAGTCTTGTCAATGGTACTAGAACAAGTCATATTCTTATCAATGTGACTACAAAAAGTCAAATTCTTCTCAATGTGACTATAAGAAGACATATTATTTTCAATATGATTAGGAGTCATAATCTTCTTAATATGACTAAAAGAAGTCATGTATTATTGAATGTCATTGAGGACAGTTATATTTTTTTAAATGTTAGTAGGGGCAGTCATATAACTATTACGTAACTTGAGTGTTGAGTGTTTATCTTCATGTAAGTAGGCCATGTCATATTTAAATGCATGGTACTACAGAGAGTGTTACCGCAATGTATGTGAGAAGGGTTTCTTATACTTTACTGCATGTCGAGACAAGTAGGTAGAATGTATACTGTACGAATCAATGCAGAGGATTCAGAAGCATATGTATATTTTTTGTAACAATTGGTAGTTTGTTTTCTGCATTGACCTTGTAAGTGCTTAATGTTAGTGCTAATTCATCATGACTTGTCAATATCCATGTAGACTGAAGGAAAACGGTTTGGAGTAGTCCAATCCCAATTGGATTCAGAAGATGAAGAGGAGAAGCCTATAAGAATGAGGGGGGCTCTAAGAGCCGCTAGAGGAGGCAAGGCATCCAAGAAAAAGAACCCTTTGAAGACTTTGAAGTTTCCACCTGTGAGAATTTCCAATGATTCCCGTACGAAAGTCCTTGTGCTCAATATAAAAGATTTCCTTTGCGACATCCACCCACTTCATGATACACGTGAGTGGAGGCCGGCTGGTTCAATCCATTATGACAAAGAGTTCAAGGTTAAAATAAAGAAGAGGACAGACTATAGGGTGATTTTGACCATGCTACAATCACAATTTGATGTTGAGATATGGGCTCCAATTGGAGAGGCCCTTTTACATGAAGTGGAAAAATTCTTAGCAGTGTGGACCCCCATGAAGTGGTGTTTTTTTGGGGGGGGCAAAACTGGTGGCGGAACAAGAAATCTGAAAGACTTTTTCAGTATGATCCTAGATCCTAGCCATGGTCCATTTGTGGTCCTTCAAGTGGATTGTGATTCTAGTACAATGTCTCGCTCACCAACCACAAATGTGTTCCACATTCCAAAATGGAATCCTCTAGCTAAGAATGACAACTTCTTGAAAACCATAATGGGTCCTTTTCAAGCTTTGGGCCGCAACCCTTCAAACGTTGAGTATTGTATCGTATTCTTGGACAAGACAATCAATGAAGCTTCAAAGGTAGAGCCTTCACTATGTATTGCTAAATCTTTTGTTTTGTTGAGAAGTTGAGGAGTTGTAGCCTCACATCTTGTTCACTAATTGTGCATGTTGAAATGGTTTGTGCAGGTTCTAAATGAAGGTAGAACAAAGTCAGTCGACATTAATAAAAATTCAATGAGTATAAAGTCTCAACCTTTGGCCATAGGATCAAAGGTGAAGGCCTTTGGTGTCGATGACAGTAAAAAAAAGAAGCAAATGTCATTGCACATGAAGAAATTGTGAATCATGCTGGTGCTACACTTCATAGGCGTCTCATTGAGGAGGGAAACGTTTCTATTACTATTACTCCCATTGTTGCAGGAGCCAAAGGGACTCTTTTGTATGAAGGCAACGACAATGATGACCCACCACTAGTACGTTTGGGTGATGCTCTGAAGTCCATCACAAAGTGGCCCATGGAAGCACTAGCTCCCTCTAGTGAATGAAAGAAAAGATGAAGCTTCAAAGTGAACACTCCAGTGTAAGGTCAGCTATGAGCATATATTTATTTCCTAAGTGATTGAGTGTGGTGTGTGTTTTGAATTTCATTGAATATATTATATATTTTATATATTCAACAAGTGCATTGTTGCAATCGTGTACATGTCAGATGTTTCACTAATTTTCAAAATTGTATGAATGACATGATATTGTTGTTTACATTTGTATGGAGAAGACAATAGGAAATTTTTGTTGACGATGAAGTGCTTGTCAGTCATTCCCATTGTAAATAGAGAGGAGGAGTTGACAATGAATGAAATTTTAGTGAGAGTCATTTGTTTGAATTCTCTTTCTCATAGTGCATACCAATAAAACTATTTCTAATTGTAGTCAAATAATGATTGCTGAATTTTTTAGAATGTGAATCTTTATTTCATAGAAAATGATTGTAATGAGTAATAAACAATGCAAATGACATTCTCATGTGTGAGGATAATATTTCTGGGAAATAACTCTTTATAGTTATATTGCATGTTATTACAATATAGGACTAGTTGTAGTCATAGTCTTAATAAAAATTATGACTCATGGGACTCATGTACTACATTAGCAAAAATGTGACTTGCAAAACTCGTAGTGCACATCAAGCAATGTATGACTCTGTCGTCATATTTTGAATCACTCATAATATGACTCGCCATAGTTGTAGTCCATATTACTCAAAATATGACTTAGCATAGTTATATTTCATATTCCTATGAAAAAGACTCACCATAGTCATATTCTTTGCTACTAAAGATATGACTCACCTTAGTCATATTCTTTGCTACTAAAGATATGACTCACCTTAGTCATATTCCACATCAGCAAATGTATGACTCATTGTAGTCATATTTCACAAAAAGCAAAAAGTAACTCAGTACAGCCACATTCTATATCACTCTAAGTATGACTCATCACAATCGTATTCCATATTACTTAGAATATGACTCACCACGGTCGTATTCTATATTACTCAGAATATGACTCACCATAGTCATATTCTGTATTACATAGAATATGACTCAACTTACTCACACTTCATATGCCTGCAAATATGACTCACCAATCATATGACTGAAAGTGAATGACTCAGCCATGACTCATCCTAGTCATATCTTGGCCATCTATAGTGATTTCTGCTTGAGTCATATTTTATGATTTTGTGACTCACTGTAGTCATATTTTGCAGTCATAAAAAAAACATTCATTTTCTTGTAGTGATTGTTCACAGAGTTTTTGAGATTTACAAGTTTTTCTTTTCAATTCACCAAGTTTTGGGGTTGCCATTGTTCGTAACAATTGAGTCAAATTTCGAATGCATTATAATAAATGTGTATCTTTTACAATATTCACCATTGCATATATCTCATTCATCATTCAATACATTTCTATTGTACATTTAATATATGCTTATTTATAAAAAAATTATACAAAGATTTTAGTAATTTTTATTTGAAGATTTATTGAAATTTTTGTTCAGCATTCTATCTAATACATTCAAATTCTAATAAAATTCTAATGATGAATGCGTAGCATAGCAAGCGCCAACCACTAGTTAACCCCTAAAGGACCATCGTCCCTTTGATGAACAAATTGGATTTTGAGTAGGTATCCATGGTCTCAATTTTGGTCATGATTTTTTGAAATTTTAAAATATATATAATAGGGGAGATTAGGCAACCGAAAAAAAATTTGAATTTTTCTTTCTTATTTTTTTTCTCATAGATTATATTTTATCTATATAGAAAGCTTTAATTCATTTCATTTGTATAAGTAATGTGAAAGTTATGAACAATTTAGTTTTTTGAACAATTTAGTTTTTTGAACAATCTATATACATTCTTAAAAAAACAAACTTATAGGATTCATTTTTGAATGCAATTTTTACAATTTAAAAAAATTCTACATGGTTTATTTTTTTCACTAGAACAATCTCACCATTGGGAGTAGTGAGTTTTAATTCCATCTTATAGATGTTAATAATTTAGATTTCCCTTCTATCTTGTACCTACTTCTATTTAATAATTTTTTTAAGAATGAAAATTAATTTTTTTTGAATTTTTTTCCTAAACTCTCAACTTTATTCCCCAACATGAAGATTTAAACCTCAAAACTTTGTAGTGCAAAAAATTTAAGTTAAGAAGGTTCAAAGTCAAATAATCTAGTCCTGTTGAATGTACAAAAAAATTATTTTCTTTACTTTAAACATAGATATTTTACAATTTATATGGTCAAAAGTTTTGAAATTTATTCCACAAATTCTCATACTAGTTAGGTGTAAGATCCTATAGTTAGATGTGAAAAAAAACAAATTTCAATTTTTTTATTCTTTAAATAGAAATGGTAGTTTTGAGTGTTTTTTTTGGCAAACAAGGCCTTGGTCCTCTATGGATTAAAAGTTTGAAGTATTCTAGAAAAGCTTGTCTATATTAATCCCTATAGGGTCTTTTTGTTTTAGAAGATTTCTAAATATTTGTTGGAAATTTCACTAACCCCTAAAGGTTTCTAACTATATTTTCACCAAACCCTTCCAAAACTACCATTTCTAGTACAAGTAGCAAATTTTAGAATAGTTATTACCAATATTTGTATACAATATTTAAGCAATTGATTTCTTAAATTCATTCTAATTTACATTCTAAAAAAATCAATGATTATTGAGTGAAATTAGATTAAATGAACAAGACATTGCAAGATGTAGCCCTAAAGAGGGCCTTTAGTTCCCTAACAGTGGGAAACAGTGGAAAACACTAGCCAAAAAAAATGAAAAAAAAAATTGGAATTTAAAAAAAAATACAATAAAAATGATTGAAAAATGTATTATAAAAATTCAATCCAAAATTACAAAACTTTGACATTTGATGTGGTATAACTTTTGTCACATTATAGTGCAATTATATTATTATTATTTATTATTTCAATTATTTGTTTTTATTTTAATATTAATTATTATAGTTATTTTTTATTAAATAATGTGGCCAACAATGCCTATATTCATAGATTGGGGAACCTTTTCTTAATGACACTTTCAAGGCATAAATTTTTTCCTAATGATATGTGATAATTTTGGATGATTGTAAGAATCAATGGTTAATTTTAGTATCACATGTAGAGCAATAGATTGGTCTTTCGTTATAACTTTTGAAGCATGAAATTGATCAACTTGAAATTTTTATTGAAAATGGATGTTTTGATAATTATCAATGCCCTTATTTTTTAAAAATAAAAAAATCATTTTATAATCAAAAGTCAAATTTTCTAATTTTTCACATTAAGTTCGAGGGTCTCTAATATTAGATGACTCCTCCAAATTAATGCTCTAGAAGTAAAAATTTTGTGGTCTATTTGTACAATAAGGAAGCATATTTCTACTAAGGGGCATTTAAAATTATATTATTTTATGTCCATGTTTGTGCAAATAGGGCTCCCTTACAAGCGCACTTCTAAACATTGAAGATTTTTTTAAGATCATTCTTTAATCTCTAAAAGACCAAGAATCACCTTGAGGGACTCTAAGGAATTTGGATAAGTTCCTATGACCTCAATTTTTGGTGAATTTTTTTGAGAAGATTGAAAAACTTATCAGCTTTGTGGGAATATAATTTTTATTTCAATCGGTGCCTAGGAGCAAAAGTTATGCCATCCTAAACATAATTTTTATGTTGCCAAGTAGAAAAAAATCCACAAAAATTTGAAATAATTTTGAATTTTTTTTCCTTATAGATCTTATTTTTGTCTACATGTGAAGCTTTGGTTCATTCCATTTGGATTAGTGATGTGAAAGTTATGAATATTTACAAATTTTCATCAAAAAATTGTTTGACAAGGTTAAATTTGCTTGTTAGACAATCTCACCATTGGAATTATTATGTTTCAATCCCATCTTGGACCTATTTCTACTTGATAAATTTTTAAAGAATGAAAATCAAGCATTTTTTTAAAAAAAATTCCTAAACTTTCAATATAATTCTTCAACACAAATTTTTTTAATTCAAAGTCCATAGTGTAGATTTTTTCCACAAATGGCAGTCAAAGTCATTTGATATTGTAAGCTAGTGTTTAAAAAGAAATTATTTTCCAATTTTGAATGCTAATATCTTCCAATTTGTATGGTCAAACTTTATGAAATTTTTACCACATGATCTTAGACAAATAAATTACAAGATCCTATAGTTAGATTCTAAAAAAAATACCTTTTGTTTTCATGAATGAAGATAGTAGAAATGGTAGTTTTGAGTGTATTTTGGTAGGAAAATGGCCTTAGTCCTGTAGGGGTCAAGTAAAATCTCTTCACTATGAAGTCCTCCCCAATATCCAATATTTAGTATCATTGTATATTGTGGTTTTTTTTTTCTTTTTTAGAAATTAAAACATCAAAGTATTTATTTTTTTAATATTCAACACTTTTTTAGTTCTCCTACTTAAAGAATTTTTTATGTTTTTCCTTCCTAAGATACTTCTTCTTAAAGGTATATACATTGGCCATATTTTGTTAATATTTATTAAAATTTATTTTTTTAATTTTTCTAATACTCTTGAAAAAAACATAAAAACTACCAAAACACTACAAAATCAACTACCAATTCTTGCAATCATCTTTTTTAGAGTAATCATTTTTTCAAATTTAAAAAATCTATGAAATAATATTTTCAATGCTTCTTTAAAACAAAAGTTTGATTCATTCAATGTTTCACATAAATTTATTTCCATAACTCTTTTAGTATGCATTCTAATAATGTCAAATCTAACCAAAATCTAACCATTGCATAATAAATTGTTCTTGCTAATTCACTTCCAATAAAAAATCCACATAAGGAACTGTATTTGGACCAGTGCTCAAATTGCAATCAATTATTCATTGTAGTAAACTTAGTAAATTTCAAATTGGGACTAAAACTAATCGTGGGTCATTGCATTTCATTTTAAATTAAATAAAAAATTGTTTTAAGAATAAATCAAAGAACAAGAGCAACAAGCCAAATAAAAGCTAGAAGTTGATAAACTACACAAAGTGATTTGTAGATGAAACATCTTCCGTAAAATCAATCAATATTACCACTATGAGGGATTTTCAACACTATTATTTGCTAACATATTCAAAGCAGTCCACCAAAAGTATTTAGATGAAAAAATGAATTTTTTCTTGTCTTCCCAAATTACAAAAAGTCAATCCAAAGGCTCCCAAGTGAAAACTTTTAGGGTTGGAATATGGATGATGTAGATGAAATATGCAACCATCAATGAACTAAATTCAACTACTAGTTCCATTAAATGTATTGAAGAGTGAGTGTGATGAACAAACTTCATAGTTTCAATTTGGACAAGTGTACAAAAACTTATGGCCAATCAAAGCCATAACAAAAAGAGGATTTTTAAAAATAAGACCACTGAAGATAAGAAGATTGATCTGATGGCTTGACCTTCAAAAAATCAGAAGGTTGATCATCTAATGGCTTGACCTTCAACACTTTGCAACCTAAATACTTCAATTGTAGCAACCTCTCCTCTGTAGGAAACTGTTGATTCAACCCTATGACCATGGTCATACGTTTTAACTTAACTAATATAGACATGTCTGGGATATATTGCAAGAACCTACAATGACTGATATAAAGCTCTTGAAGCTTTTTCAACTTCTCAAGGCCTTGCAAGCTAGTGATCGGAAGGGCTACTAGTTTGAGATTTTGAAGCTGAGAGCAATTGCCAAGCCCCATAAGTGAGAGAGAACCTGTAGTTTTGAATGTAATGCTTCTTGACCACTTCTTGACACTCAATTGATTGCATAGTTCTAATGAGGTCAATGCTGTGAAGGTGTCCAACCTGAATTCCTCCACTTGCCACTGCTTATTCCAATTTAGATTCAAACATTCAAGTTGTGAACAACCCATGAACCATGGAGGCTCTAGGAGAAACTCTTCACAACCCTTCATTTGAAAGGTCTTCAACAAAGTGCATGGACTAAAGTTGGGTAATCGTTTTAGAGATGAGAGACCTCTCAAGACAACATGTTGCAATGAGTCAAGCCAGTCATTGGTCCCCATCATGCTATGTGAGTGCACTTCTACAAAATGGAAGCTCTCCAATTCATAAAGCCTTACAAGCTCCAAGTGACGAAGACAACTTAATCTGTGGAGATCCAACACCTTCAAATTGGAGCACTCATATATTTGCAACACCACAACATTGCACCACTCTTGAATTTTCTTTGAAAGGAATGAGGCACGTTCCAAATTCTCCAACCGAATTCGCAATACTTCATAAGCTGATGGACTTGTCCTCTTCAAGACATAGGGGGGAGAATTAGTTGAACCCGTGTGAGAGACACACCCAAATTCTCTCCCTTCTAGTGTGGACCTCTTGGGCACTATGTAATATACACACCAATGAGATCCCTCTCCATCTAGAACATACCATTTTGCAAACTCTCTGTAAAGGTCATGGATGGTGATTTGAAGCCCTTGAACTTTACTATCAAAGATATTGATGATGCCCAACCTCTTCAAACTTTGAAGCTGTAACAATGGCACTTGCGCATGTCATTATCAATTAGACATTGACTGGTGTTGAATTGTGAATTGGTAACCAATACATACTACAATATAGTAAGCTCTACACTTGAATCCACAAATCAATGCATGAACTAATAGAAGTGACTTGAGAAAATTTGGATGCCATATAGTTCTAAAATTTGAAGCAATGTTTCCTAGTAGCATTTCAATGCATAAAGCAAGGTGAAAATAGAACAAATCTCTATATGGAGAAAAAAACTAGTAAAGTGAAAGACAAGAAACTATCATCCATAGTAAAGGCACCATGTTATCAACAACACATGCATGGCTCTAGTCATTGACAAAGTAAACCTTCATTTCCTTCACTCCTACTACAATGCTCCAACAATTTAGGTATGCTAGTTCATGATCTACCTAAATCGATTGCAAACATGAAGTGGACAAGAGATGTTAATAAAGTGCATCAAAATTTGAGTTGATAAACATTTTGTAAATAAAAACACATTCCTCAAATTTTACAACACAATGATTCCACATCACTTTTTTGTTGTGCATTTCTTCAATCTTACTATGTATTTAACTTCACTATTTTGATGACAATCCTTTGTTCAATTCTTTGAAAGTTAGACCCAATCATTTCTCTATGACAAATAGGATTATGAACTCATTGCAACTACCTTCTAGGTACAAAACTTTGAAATTATACATACCTGAAATTTCATAATTGTTGAAGTATCTTCATGGATATCTTCAAGCCAACTCAAACCGTCTCTAGAATACTTACTAGTATACAAGCAAAGATCCAAGAAGATAAGCTTCTCCTTCAAAGCCAAAGTCCGAAATTGCAACCCCAATACACCAAAGACATTTGATGACGCATTGGAAAGCCTCAACTTGTCAAGATCTCCAAGGTGTTCTTTCCATGTCAACACATTCAAGTGGTCATGTTTGTGATAGTACTCTGCCAATGCTTGTAAAGCCAAGGGATGATATTGCCTTTCTTTAATGACATATCGTCTTCCCTTAATGTCACATAAAAAGTGGCATTGAGTAAGACACTCTTTTAAGATTTTGTGCTCTTCAACCATGAGGGTTTCCAACTTCCTTTGTGGAGCTGCTCTTCGCAAAAAAATCAATCTTGCTTCCTCCTCACTCAAATCAGCCATAGCCTTGCAATATGTGACATTTGAGTGACTAGGAAACAATTCTTCAACAATATCAAAACTCCTTGATGTGATCATGATCATGCTCCCTGGATGAAATCCAGCCTTTAAATATGCCAATGCTTCCGTATGTGACTTGTGATCATTAGTGATGTTATCTATGACAAGAAACATAGGTTCTTGGTTCATATGATCTTTCAACAACTTGCGTCCCTAAAACAATGGAAGAACAAAATTAGTTTTCATACAAGTTACTCATCATGCATAGACTACCACACCTAGAAATAGACACCACCACTATCCAAGACTCAAAACTCCAAAGCACATACCTCATGCACTGTGTGAACTTGCTCTACTACATCCTTGTTGATCCGTAGTAGCCTGGTCAACACCAACTTCTGTAAGTCAAGAGGAGGTCTTGATCCAAGTTCCACATGAAACACCCGTCCATTGAAGTTTGTGTGGTAAAACATACAAAGTGCTCTTGACATTGTTGTCTTTCCAAGGCCACCCATCCCATACAAACCCAATTTGTGGGTGCCATATAGATTACTATCTTCTAATGTATCTTCAACAAACATTCCAACAAGGACCTACAATTGAACACACATTTGCCTTCTCATGTCAATACACATATAAGAATACACAAAGTGTGCTCAAATTCTATTCAACTTAACACCAAAAGATGGATGCATACCTTGCATAGTCGCTCACTGCCAACCACATCTGAAATATCATCAAACAAGTCTGGAGGTACAAGAAAGGAGATCTCCTTTACAATTGCTTCCCGATATCCCACCTTGGAGGCAAAGTTTTCAAACTTCAATCCATTTGCACCACGAAGCTCAGAAAGAGCTTCCACGCACAAACTCAAGCTCAATTGACAATGAGTATCATCTAGAGGCATCACTTGATCCGATTCTAAAGTAATTATCTTTGCCCATGCATCTTTCCATCGGCTTTCAATGCATTCAAGCTTGAGATCATCCGGTGATAACTTGTAGAACAAAGGAAACAATCTCAACTTAGGATTATGAGACTTCTTGGCCTTCACAAACTCCACAAGCTCAAGCATAGGCCACTTGGAAGTCAAGAATGATTCAGACAATACAACCACAGCTACAAGACACTGTCTTGCCGCCTCAAAAATCAAAGGTGCAAATTGCTCCCCCATCATTAATGAAGAGGACCGCTCATCAAAGAAAGGTTGATGAGTTTCCGCTTCCAAGTCTTTGCATAACTGCCTCACAAATTCCTTTTGCTCACCACTATGACTCAAGAATATCTTGTGTTTTGGATTCCATTTTGGCAACCTGCAAGCCAATTTTTAGAAACAAAGATCAAAATCAAACATGGTCTAAAGATCAACAAGCTTTGACAAGTGAAGGACCATGGAATACTCTAAATTTCCAAAAATGAAAAGATGTGCCATAAAGTGTAACTTAGAAAAATAATAGTTAGACCACTTTCAATTATCAAAGTATTGCAAAATATGACCTATAGATTGTACCCATCCGATTGGATCTCCCACTACCTTAAATGATACCACAAAATAATCAATAAATTGCAAAAACAATTGCAAAAATCTATATCATATTAAGTCTTTGCATCCTTAGAACAATGCATGAAGGCAAAGAAAAAGTGTGAAACTCTATATCATACACTCTTTAAAATTAAGACAAATAAAAAATGGGTGAAGAAAAAATGAAAATCCAATGTGCTTAGGACATGTTTGTTTCATTCATTGTTCAAAATTTGAACACATGGTGCTTCAGAGGTTACATAAAAGTATATCAACAGGTTGCTTAAATTACCCAGTCCGCTTTTGCCCACAATGTAATTTGGAAGAAGACCCTTGTTCCATAGGTGTCGAAGGCTCCATGCTTCTGGCCAAGAGAGCGATGTACTTACAGTGTGATCAACAACAATTACCGACTCACACTCCGACTTCGGACCGACAGTTTGCCCACAGTGAAGCGTAAGTGTATCCCCTCCGCGGATGGTCACGGCTCAGAAACTTGATCCCTCCATCCAACGAGCAATGCGGCTTCCTCAGGTTTGGACTCTCAATCCCACGCACTTCATCGCTGCTATTGCGAAGTCGAAGAGTGTCAACAACTGGACAAGCTGATAGTAACAGGACAGATGCATCAAATACTGCAGCAGAAGCTTGGGAATTGCTCATAATATACCACAATTGGGAGTACCACCTTCGCAGATGGTCACGACTTAGAAACGTGATTGCTCCATCCAACTAACAACAATTCCGCTTCCTCAATTTCCACGTTCCTTAGGGATTGAGGACAGGAACTTCTGCTACGACGAAATCTTCGAAGGTACAGTATTAACCCCAAAGGACCTACATGCCATAGGGAAGTGAGAGGTTTTGCATAGTTTTGTGTCTACTTATAAATAGTGACTGGCTACTCAAGAACTGAGACCTCGTCCCTTACATCTAGAGTGCAACGAAAATACTAAAGAGCCCTCCTAGCGACATGACTGCAATACAACAAGGGCAGAGCCTCTCATAGTGGAACTGCTGGAGTGGTGGTACTGGCGGTGCAGAGCGAAGTATATCGATCCCTCTGCGGCACCACACTACCGTGGGGTTCAGGACAAGACGAAACCCGTGAAACAGCCAGATAGTGCGCTGAAAGAGCATATCAACACTCAAACAGGGATAGGAGCAACAACAGGGTAAAGATATGAAAGAAACTAACCCCTGTGAGACATCGTTGTTGCGAGATGCCCCAGAGGTTTGAGCAAGGTAGGTCTACCGACACTAAACCTCACAGCAACGTTAAAGTGGCGCGATTCAGGCGCCTAAAATTGTGACACGAACAGGTGTAAAATCTAGGACAAATAGGAATTTATGCTTGAGAACAGGTGTTGAGAAAGATGCTAAAGTATTGAAATTCCGCCAATATGGAACTTGGACCGTAAATGTTACCCAGACGACACAAGATTCTCTCACAGATTGAAAGCGATTACACCCTTCTCCTGCCTTACTTGGGTAGGGCGATCCCCTTGTCCACCACTTGAAATACCGCAGCAGCAGAGGATTCAGAGTTGTCCATCAAATGCCACAATTGTCTCGTGCTCGGAATTGAAGGTCATGAATCAAAATTCTTGAGGGCCTTCGCTTGGTCGCTTCATCCAACTAACATTCAGGTATCTCAGATGTACTGAAGTACTGAACGTTGCTGTACGCCAAGTGCCCACAAGTGAGTTTTAAGAGTTGACCATGGAAGGAATGACAGGGAGTTTACCATCTCAAATCAACCATTACCGCCTCCTGAGTAGTAACCTCCGTTTCATTACTAGAATGGCAAACTCCTTAAAGAAAACGATCGGGAGCGAGAATGTTTTAACTCGTAAAAGTTCAAGCATCTAAAAAGTGAAGTGGATGCGCTTTGGTCAACCTTGATTGTAACTTTCAATACAACCATGTTTGGTATTTGATTTAAACTAAGAAAATGAAGCTTGATAAGATCTCTTTCTACTTCATCTTGAAATTTAGAGAAAATCCAGAAATTGAAATAATTATTGCAATTGCAAGCTCCATGTGTCAAAATTCAAATAACACAGTATGCCATGTTTTTCATTCACATTTTCTCCTTTTAAAATTTATTTTCAATTTAAATTACAAAATTAAGTTTTTCATTCTAATCTTCATTAATGAAAAAAATTCCAATTTATTTTTAATATATATTATTATTGATATAATTTTATTTCCACCCTTCACCTTTGAAAATCACAATAATTCGATTTTTCCGTCAATTTTTTTGAAAAAAACAACATAAATAGAAAATACAATTTTCTACTAGCAAAAAATATCAAAATTTTATACATCAATTAAATAAAAGGATAAATTTGGTTTAATAGTTGAATTGGTCTTTGCTATGGCTCTTTTGGGTGTGAAAACTAAAATATTCAATTGAGAAATTTTCACACTAATTTCCATTGCTACTTGTACCCCTTGAAAAAATTTCAAAAAATTTCAATTGTCCTTGCTATTTTCACTTATTTATTCTCAATTTTTGCAACAAAAATGATCAAAATTACAATTTTTCATAAAACAAATTGAAACTTATCACAGTGATGTATAATTCATAGTTTCACGTAATAAAAATATAGGATTGATAGTTGAGCAAAATCTAATAGGCTAAATTCAACTCAAACATCGTGTTTGACCAATTGACAGTGGATCTGGGCCTTGAGGGGTTAATATGCCTTACTGTACTGTACTGAACACCAACTGCTGCTTCATACAGCTTACTAACTGCAATACGAAAGGGATAGAATCTCTCGTAGTGCAGTTCCTCGATTTCAGTTACTGGCGGTAGAGATCGATGCATCTCCCTCTGCAACTTGATTCATACCACTCTTCCTAACATAACCACACCCCGGAATCAACCGCGTACGAAACACTTACCAACTCTCAAAGAAAGCAGCACCAAGTCAAGGATTCGACAAGAAACCAACCACGGTGGAGCAACGTCATCACAGAGGAAACCCTGAGTTCCAGCTCAGTCCTACCGACACTACCACCCCACTGCTTAGATGATACTCAGACGGCACGAGATACTCACCTAAAGAAGAGAGCAGGTGGGTGTCGTTGCTCGCCAACTTTAATGAGAACGATCGCTTCGAATTGAACTGTGAAAGGAGATCCTGTCCACCACTGGGAAACCGAAACCCTAGCCAGCAAAGCCAAAATAGGAATGTGAAAAATTGGGAGCAGCAGCACAACACGCCTCCTCACTGGGAAACCGAAACCCTAGCCAGCAGTGCGAGAGTTTGGGACATGAAAGTGCGAGAAACAGCAGAGCATGCCTCCTTGAAACCCCGGAGAGCACAACCCACACAAGCAAAAGAGATCTGAGAACCTCGCAGGCACTGGGCTTCGTAGAAGGCACTTCCAAGATGGCACAGCACTATCCACCGTCACCAATTGTCTGCAAAACTGAAGGTCCCACTTGAATTAATATATGTGCAGACTGAAGTAAAGAAAATATTTGAGACAGTAATATTTCACTCCAGAGGATTTTTTTTTTTAAGTAATGAACATTTTACCCGAAAAAATCCAAAAAGAATTCTCAGTTTACTTACTCAAGTTCCTTGAAAATTTTGTAATTGTGTTTCGAAAGTTCTTTTCCAACAAAAAATTTGAGTTAAGTTTTTAAAAATGTCCGAATTTGATTTTTAAATTTGGAAAAATCAATTTATACAAGGGTGTTATGGGTACCTCAACATGTCCAAATTTGTTGAATAAATAGAATTTCTTCATTAGTTATGGCAATTTTTGTAAGTGTGTGGAACATTTTGAAAAGCCATTGCAGATTGACATGAAAATAGATTAAAATAGAAAATTATGAACTTCACTATTTTAAATTGACATAAGAAAATTATATATAAGATTAGTAACATGGTCAATGATATCCTTGACTACATCAATACTTACAACTATATGTAAAATTTCTTAAATGTTTGAAGTCTAAACTAAATTTTAAAATATTTTTTAAAAACTAAAATAATTAAATCTTAAATATAAAGTGTTTTAGATTACTTGGTCAAAGAAACTATTTAATAAGAATTGAAAGATTGTATTGTTTGATCAATAGGGGAAAAACATTCTAAAACTGAAATGAAGTCTTTTAATCTTATTTTTAAATGTCAAATCCAAAATTGTGGTTATAAGATAAATATGAGGATAAAGGATATAGCATGAATAACCATAATTTTGAAACAATATCTCAAAATCTACTCTTCAATTTTCTTCAATTGAATTTTGATGTGTTTTTTCTCCAATTTTCACTATATTTGAGGACTTATCTTCAAAAACCCTTAACATTAGCAAATCAAGATTTGCCAAAAGACACCCTTAACTTAATAATTACATTCCAATTCAAATGCTTAGAACAAGAACTTGGTATACAATTAATTAAATGCATTAAAATAAGAGTGAATTGCCAAATTTAGCATATTGTACACGTTCTCTAAGCCATTGGATGTGCAATGCCTAAAACATGTCATTACTATGAAGGTGAATGGCAATAGAGGAAAAGTTTCACTATTTTCTTAAGAAATATGTTTTAATGAGTTTTGGTCCCGAAAGGATTCTTTGAGAGTCCATTCTTTCCTAATGAAATCATATTTTTTATGTTGAAAATAGATTGTAAAGGGCATTTGCATAAAAAAATAAAATATAAGAAATAATAAATTGGTTACATTTTTTTAATTTCAAAGTTTTTTGGACAACCAAATGCAACACAACTTATTCCTTCACAATCAAGATGGTATCAAATGGACAATTGAAAATCTGAATAGGATGTTCATGAAATTTTGACATAAGGTGTGAACATGTCCCCCCTTGGTAGGAATTTCATTTTTTTCCAATCGGATGCATGGATCCAAAGTTATGCTACCCTAAACTTTTTTGGCAGCTTGAGCAGCTTTTGCAAATTCTTCCTTCACTTCTAAAATTTGGCAGGTATGTAACTTACATGATATAAGAAGAAAATGTCAAGAAAATAACCATGTGTAGTTTAAGAACTTCACTCTAGGAGGAATTAAAGGTTGCTCACCTTGTCAACCAAAGACAACTTTTTTTTCTAACTTCAAATGTTATAAACTTTCAATCAATGTGGTCAAAGTTTCTGAAATTTTTTCTACACATTCCCATATAGTCTAAACTGCATTTTTTGGCAACATAGCAATTTTTGGTAGCTCACTAAGAATGGAAATTTTTTCCTTTAAAATTTTTACACAACATGTGCCCAAGGAGTAGCTTTAGGTCCAACAAGTTTTAGAACTTTTGTCTACATGGTTAAAAAGTTATTGTACTATTTGTAGTTTCCAGCAATTAGTGAGTAACTTGGGCAACAAAAGAAACTTCTTGAAAAATCTTTTTTTTTTTAAAATAAGAATTTGAAATTGGATCTTTAGATTTATTTATATGTGGAAAGCCTTGAACCATTCCATTTTGATTAATGAGATGAAAGTTATGAGAAGTTTAATTTGTGATTAGTTTGTGGGTAGTTATGGAATCTCTATTCTAAAATAAACTTTGAAATCCTTTATTTAATTCAGTTTTCAATATTTTGGAAAAAAAATATTAGGTGTAAATTGTTTATTACAACATTACAACCATTGGGATTGGCATTTTTCAATTCCATGAATGAATTGTCAACAATTTAGTATGTTAAATCATTCTCTACTTCTTTTCTACTTACTACTCTTTTCCTATATGTTGTACAATTCCAAATGATCTCAAAATTTTCAAGTATGTAGCAAACTTGTTTTAAAGAATGAATCCAAAGAGTAACCATCATTTTGGACATTTTTTCATACAAATGTGACCTTAAGTAGCGCAATTGCTCAATTTCTTGTAGAGACTCCAAAAGGGTTTTTATTACTTCAAACACTAATACCTTGCAATTTACATGGTAGAAATTTCTGAAATTTTTTCCACATCTTTTCAATTCAATTTACTACAAGATCCTACAGTTATATGTGTCCAAATTTTTGTTTTTCAAAAATCCGGTATTTATAATAGAAATGGTAGTTTTGGAGTGTTTTCGTGAAAATATAGTCAAGAACCTTTAGGGGTTAAAAAAAAGACATGCAATATAATAGTGTATGTCAACATTCTTGGATTCTTGTTCATATACTCCCTCCGTCCTAAAATAAATCTGGGATTTCCAAATATACTCGTTCCAAGTTAAATTCAAAATTTGTTGTCCACAATTTGGTGGACAACAACTGAAGCTAGTTCAAACATTCTAAAGCAAAAGAATTTGCAAATACCACATTCCATAGACTTTAAAGCAATTCAATCCCTGCAATGGGAATTGAAATGCAACCTCTAACCAACCAAAGGCTAAAAATTCAACCCACAACTATACAAAAGTTGCTACTACCAAATCTTTTGTTGAGAATTTCATGGACTTGAAACATAGGACATTGTTGGAATTGAATACAGAGGACATCAATGGACATCACTACACCAACGCTGCTTGGAGAATGATTAAAATTAATACCACTGGAGCAATTTCTAAAAGGGAAAAAAAATTGTCGATTTCGCTGCTTGTTTTCAACATGCATTGCTTTAGTGTTGACTTTTGTTTTTTTGCACCTAGTGGGGTTTAGTAAAAGCTACAATAACTACACAATCCTTTGAAAATAGGAGCTACTCTTGCACTAATGTAGCAATTTTTAGAAAACCCTGGATTTATTTGTGGACAAAGGTAGTACTTGATTTTGAACTTCAAAATGACCTTTTTGTGTTTGAGTGAAACAAACAAAATGAAGCATATCAAGTCTAGTTTCCACTTGAAACTTTGAAAATTTTCCTAGAAATGTATACTTCTTTGTAATTTCAAGTTCATGGCCTATAATGAAAGATATTTGGTTCACAACACAATGTTCTACACTATGATATACACTTTGGAAACTTCTTACTTCATATTCTGCAGAGTATTTTCTATTTGATTTGATTTATTTTCTCTTTATATTCAAAAATTCAAAATAATCTCAAATCTTCACCAAAAAATTAAAAACAACAAATGTTCCACCACTTCCATGCCTCGTCATTCCAAAGGAATACTGAACTGGAATAAGTTTAAACTGCCTTGGTAAGAGTACATTGGCAGTAAGGTTTTAAAATTGACCTGGCTCCTTAAATTGCCCTTATAAAAGGATCTACTATGGTTCATGTACTAAGGTAGGAGGTTCATAAATCATCCACCTAAGAGTTGAAACCAAATTTTGGGGAGGTGAAGCATCTTGAAATATTTTGTAGTAAACTTTCCTTGAAAGACAAGTGGAATTGGCATCTAACCCAAGTCATTTCATATTTTTTGGAGCTTTGTAGAATTAGTTATGAAATTTTGAAGTTGAAATAACATAGGGCTCTAAAATTGCCCACCTCCTCAAATGTACACCATTTGTACATTGTTGAAGACTACAAAATAGCAACATGTACAAATAGTATACAACATTTGAGGAGGTGGGCGATTTTAGAGCTTGTGCACTTTTGGAACCTCCTACCTTCTATTGAAAGGATTTAAGACCCGATTCAAGACTATTGTCAAGAGATGGTAAGCTTGCCTATGATAAGCAAACCACCCATGATAGGCACCTCAAGAACTACCCATTAGAGTCTTACATCAATCCATGACAAAAAAATTTTACTAAATGGGATTAGGACTACATTAGGTTGATTTGTGGCCATAATCAATGCCTTGGGAAATGGTCATGGAGTTATTGGTGATTGTCATAGGACACATAGTTACACCTTTCAAGTGTCAAGTCTTCATAAAAAAAATTGATTCCTTCATGTCATGGCAATGTTAGGAAATCTTGTAGCCATGTTAGAAAATGTTGTGACTATATTAGGTGGTAAGATGACCATCATGGAAACACTTTTTGTTGATTTGGGGTAGTCTAAAGACTCTATTGGACCAATTGGGCAACACACTTCAGAAATTCATAACAAATTCATACTTTGTCCAAAAAAAAAAATTTCAATTGCTTCCTTCATTTCTCACATTTGTCTTTGTATGGAAAAAAATCTGAATTTTTTGATAATGGCAACAGAACAAACCATTCATTTTGCTTGTCATAGGCAAGTTTGCCCTTATTTTAAGTCCGAAAGATCCCATATAAAGCAAAAACATTTATGAATTCTCGTCTATTTTAGTCAATGTGATTTATATCAAAATTGTTGTCATCAATTGACATGTAAGTCCATTAGCAATAAAAAGAATGCTTTATGTATAGGGCAATGCCCGACAATAAGGGCCATTGCTCAACTTAAACTACTGCACGAAATTAGCAAAATTGGATGAAGAGTTGGGATGAAAATTTGATGTTGGATGTAAAATACACCAAGGAAATGAGCAGCCATGTCCTGTGAGTGGTTACGCTATCTGTACAAACAAATCACTTGTCAAGTAGTCTGAGTCTAAGGTAGTATGGCCTTAAAGCAACCATTTACTGACTGGTCCCCCTTTTTGAAGGTTTCCATGAATATAAATATTTTTGGATCATTTTTCAGAGAAAGAAAAATGGATGCAAAATGTCACACAAGTGGTTTCATATTTTTTGAATCATTTTAGAATTACTTACGAATTTTTTAAAAAAATTGTTGTAGGCACCTATTTGTTACCCTAGGTCTTCCAAAATCTAACCACTTGCAACTTTCCAAGTGATTTTAGTAAATGAAACCAGCAATCGGCTCTTGCAATAAATAATGCTTTTCTCTCGATTCTTTCAATGGCTTGAGAGGTCCATTTAAGGACCACCTACTTTAAGGTCCATTTCAACCTAAATATAGGGACGATTTGAAGAGGCCACTCGCTCTTTAGAACAGACTACCTTAATAGAATTAAGTGGGCCTCTAGGTAGCGGAAAAGAATGGAAATTTGGTAAGACACAGCTCATCAAAATTGATAGATACTGTAGTTTTAATGTTCTTTTTTAATAGATTATGATTCTTACATAATTTTTGGGTAGAAAAAATCAAATTAGTATGACTTCTTAGAGTGTAATATGTACATGACCCAAAATGGAGATTAGAATGAAAAATATATTTTGTAACTTATACTTGAGATTCCATTTTTTTTAATATGAATGAAATGAATGCAATATTCCAAATGAGAATCACTCTTCTGAATATTGAAAGTACCCAAATATCCTAAATTTGAAAGTGTGAATTTTTTTTTTAAAAACATGTAAAAAAATAAAGATTGCTTAGTAACATTCACCTCTAGAATAAATTTCAAATATAATGAGAAACCCCACTAAGCTTTATGCTATTATTGTATTGGATGTACAACGTGTGATGCCAAAGCAATGCAAGTATTTCATGCTTCATTATGACTTCACTTTATCACTTTAATCCATAAGAGTCCCTTCGAGGAAGGCAAATGTAGGTTTTGAAAATAAAGTATGACATGAATGGAACTTAGACAGTAAGTCTCTACTTCTATAAGGTTTTTTCTTCTTCCCATCCCTACATGAACTTCATTATTCAAAACCTTATACAATGATCATAACGCACGAAGTGACCATGCTAGTCACATCATTGAAAAATACACAAAAATTGTTTTCTTGACATACTTGAATGTACACCATAGTTTCCTATAAATTTAACAATAAACTCTTGAAAACATTTGTAATTTGCCTAACGGATGCTAATTCTTTTAGGGATTAAATAAAAAAATCAAAAGGTCTTATGGGGAATTTCATTAAAATGGCGATATTCCATGTGCCATTTTCACAATGTGCCATTCCTACAGTTCAGACCGGGCGGTCTAAAATCTATTAGTGTCCTAGATTTGCGAACTCTATACCACTATTAGATGTATTAAATCTAGGAAAGATGTAGATTTCAGACCAATCGATTTTAAAAATCTACATATTTCCTAGATTTCAGATATCTAATAATGGTATAGATTTCAAAAATCTAGGACACTAGTAGAATTCAGACTACCCGGTCTGAACTGTGAGAATGCCAAAGTCACAGAATAATTGCCATTTTAATAAAATTCCCCATTCTTGAAATATGAGAATAAGATGTTCAGATTTGAATTTGTAAATAAGTGGTATAGGACAAAAGGTCTCAGATGTCCATATAGGCCCATGCTTATTAATCTCATAGCTACTCTATGATATAATATTTTCCTTTGATTAGAAATGTAAATTATATAACAATTGCATGTCCTTAATCTCTAAAGGCTCGAGGCACCATATTATGGTGTCAACTAAACTTTGAAGCTAAAGAAATTTTGATGGTATTTTTTTCACTTGAATATTCTTTAAAGTCTATTTTGAGCATCAAAAATCCAATTTTGAAAAAAAAATTATGTTTTTTCTATTGCAAATTTGGTGCAAGAATGTTCATTGCAAATCACAAAGGCTCTAATTCACTAGATATTGAGGAAAAAATCACATTGGAAATTCATTTGAAAAAATTGTATAGTAGATTTTGAAAAGTTGGAAATCAATCATAATGATGCATGTCATGTCCTTCGACCTCATATTTTTTATGACCTTAATTTTAGATTTGACATGTCGAAAAAAAATTGAAAGACTTCAAATCACTTCTACAATATTAATATAGTCTTAATGAAGCATTATAATCTTTCAATCCATATATAAGTAATACTACTTCCATTCCAAAATGATCTTCCTATTGGAAAAAATGTTTTAGATTAAGTTTAAGAATAACATTTAAAAAAAAATTCATATTGTAAGAAGAGTTTGGTGCACTTCTACCGTCCTAGAAACTTTGAGTTCTGGAACCCTTTTCAATGTGTAGTTTGGAAATATTGAAAAGTGAAATTTTTTGGGCATTTTCAAGAAGCACCAATGGACACTTAATTGTTGAGTTTGAGGTGTCAATTTGTAGGTAGCTGGTATAGGCAAAAGACTATGTTGGGACCTTTGTACCACCTCTCAAAGCTTCATCTAGATGAGGCCTCCTTCAATTGGGCAACACTCAAAGAGATATAAACAATAAGAACAAACAATGTTGATTGACCCCTTCAGTCATTTCATTTACCTTTCAATTGATGATTAAATGGAGGGAGGGAGAACTATTGCTTAGAGTTGTTTTGTTGATCCCAAATAGCAATCAAAAGCCAAATTTGACCAATTCTCAACATCAAAAAAACAATTTTTAGCGTCACAAAGTGCAACAGGAAGTTCATTTTGGGACAGAGGGAATATTGTTTTGTTTTCTTTCCCAACGTTATTTGTAACATATCTAGTTTGAATTTGTATGGTTTCAAGTTAAATTTTTATGATAAGACGTATCAAAACTTAGGCTTTTTGTTTAGTTTTGAATACATTCTAAGGAGAATAAAAAAAAACTTTGAAATTTTGGAATTAAGTGATTTCATTTTTTCAAAACTTGTTTATTTAGTAGCATACAAAGAATATCAAAACATCAATTAGCAATTTTAGCAAGGACTATATGAGATTTGTGATAAAATTAGTATGTTAATCACTGACATGAAAAATATATTTAATGAAGAAAACTATTCATATGTTTTTATGTCATTGAAGATGTTACAATGAATGTTAGTGGATGTCAATATTGACATAATCATACTACTAAAATCATAAGTCCCTCTGTAATATCACAAATGCTACCATTAATACTAGGGGCTCGTGCTTGTTATGCTACGCATTCATTGTATCACATATTAGTAAAAATTGGATATATTTGAATAGAATGCATGATAATGATTTCAATAAGTCTTTAAAATAATTATTTTAAATATTTTGTGAAAATATTTTCAATCATGGATACATAGAAATCGTATTTTCACACAATGTGATATTATAGAAATAGAGTAGCAATTTGCAATCACTTTTGTAATATCACTTTTTACAAAGGATGATGTTATAGAAATAATATAGTTGTTGTAATTAAGGTGATATTAAAGAGGATCCATAGGATGATATTGTAGAGGTAGCAAATCCATTGCTTCTCTTGGCTTTACACTTCTTTGTACTTCTATGATTTTGTGCTTTTGTGAACTTTGAGCTTTCATGATTTCAATTTTCTATTACTACTACCAAATGGTTTTGAGAAATTTATTCAGTTGAAGTGATTTTGGATTCCACAACAATGAAGTTGTTCACAAAGCTTTTCAGATTTATAAGTTTTTTTTTCAATTCTTCAATTTGAATTTCCATTTTTTGTAACAATGGAGTCAAATTTCAAATGCATTCTAATGTATGTGTATCTTTTGTTGTATTCATCATTGCATGTATATCATTCATCATTCATTAAATTTTTATTGTTTATATCAATATATGCTTATTTATAAAAAAAATTATATGAAGATTTTAGTAATTTTTATTTGAAGATTTATTGAAATTTTTGCTCTTCATTCTATCTAATACATAAATATTTCTATTGAAATTCTAATGGTGAATGCGTAGCATAGCAAGCGCCAATTGCTAGTATTGACATAAAAACATAGAGTTGTTACATTGAACATCTAGGTAAACAATGTCAAGTTAGACAACTCATGTCTAGATAAACAGGACTATCTATTAGTAACAACAATTTATAACATCCCTTCATCAACGGCAATCACCAACTCAAGCTCCCACCTTAGCTTACCCCTGCATTGCTCTGAGTCAACAGGTTGTACTAGTGTCCTCCAAAAAGTTTTGCAACCCCACTATGAAGCCCTTCAATTTTTTTAAATTCCATTTTATG
This sequence comes from Climacium dendroides, assembly GCA_950106755.1. Classification (NCBI taxonomy): domain Eukaryota; kingdom Viridiplantae; phylum Streptophyta; class Bryopsida; order Hypnales; family Climaciaceae; genus Climacium; species Climacium dendroides. The sequence goes on from OX467084.1 coordinate 40,403,460, forward strand.
AATATTCTATCAAAACTATTATATTAAATCTTTTGATTTACAGAGTCTCAACCAACTTATGAAATTTAAATGTCTGAAAATAGAAACTCCATTTTTGGCAAATTATTTTACTTATTTTTTATGGTTTTACATAATAATTAATTGAAAAATATTTGTGACAACTTTTTAAGATGCAAATGCACTTGTATTTCGGAAACATCATTGTTCACATCTTTCATGTTACAAAGGCTCGTACTATGTAGGTAAAATTTTCCTCTATGTGGCTTTGATGTATTTTGCAATTTTCTTTCATACATGTTCAAGGAAAAGGAAAGCAAGCTCATGTATTAGAAAATAAATTAAACAAGCATTGCCAAATAGGGTATCACTAGAAAGTTATAGTATTGTTGAAGTCTACTATAATATGAATTTTACATTATATCTTGCTCAAGTAGCAACTACTTTGCAACAAAGTAGTACATCCACTACCATCAAGACAATACCATGATCAACCTTGAGGTGCTATCACAATTTCCATTCGGTTTGGCACTGTAGAAATTAAGTTTAGATACTTTCTTGAAATATATTTGTAGAATAAAGATTTTGGTTTTTATGTTACTTTTTAGTTTCTATTGGAAAACTATGTAGAAAGTAGTCTAAAAAGTAGGAAAAATATCTTAAAAGTAGACTAAAAACACTAAAAAGCAGAAAGTAGCTAAAAGTAATCCAAAAAAATAATTTTCAAACTTTATGCAGTGTAAATAGGACAATTTGGATGGATGAAGTACTGAATGGATGAAAATTGCATAGATGGATGGAAAATTCCAAAAGGTGCCAAAAGGATGAATGAGCTACAAACATGGATGAACGAGGCATCAAATTGGATGAAAAACGAGAAAAAACGATTGGAAGGGGCATGAGCCTTCTTCCTGACTTATAAAGACATAAAAAAATAAAAATTTTCTTCCTTCTTCGACTGTGCATTCAGGAAGAAGCACATGTCTGTATTCTCTAGCGATTTATAATTTAAAAATTATTTCTGCAAATCTATGCGTGTGATCTGTATGTGTATGAGATTTCTGAGTGAAATTGTGAACACTGTGATTGAGTGATCTAAGGCATGAATTTGAGACTGGACCGAAATTGAGATTGATTGGAGAATTAATCATAGATAAAGTAGAAATTGGACACACGGAATTAGAGATTTGCAGCAATTTGCTTTCCATCTGGAATTTGAGAGAGGAGTTCAGAGCGTCAGATCAATTCCGAAATGCGAGGAAGAAATCCGTCAAACCAGAACCTGAGATGCACAAACCTGATGAAGCAAGAGACAATCAAATCTTGATGGCTGCAGTGCGGCTTTATGCTGGAGGAATCTGAGAGAAAGAAAAATTGAAAAAAACACAGTTCGACAATTCAGAAATTGAGCCAGTGCGGTGGAGTCGGGATCAAGCAAGTGGTGGAAGCAGTGATTCTACATCGAATCGATTCCCTGAGAAATTTGGAGGTAATTGGGTGCCACCCAGAAATTGGTGAATTCTGGCATATATTCAAGGCCTTGCAGGGTCAGATCAAGCATGGGAATCTAAGCCTGGGAGTTGTGTGAAAATTAAACGTATCAGACAAGGATGCGGTCAGAATCACAAAGCTGGACAAGAGAAGCAAGGATAAAATTGGCAGATCCTTCCTTGTGATTGCAAACGCCTCTCAGTGTCCGAGCAACTTCAACCTGATCAGCATCGTGGAAAGAAAACGGAAATTGGGAAGAATTTTTGCAGTCTTGATCTTGCTTTGAGACTTCATAAACTTGAAATTCGGGCGATCTCGTTACTAAATCTGGAATTGTGATTGTTTGCGAGTGACAAAGGAGGTCAAGAAATCAAAATCATTGCTCACTACGACAAAATTGGAAGGAATTTGGCGATGCAGCAGAATCTTCGATTCGACTTGAGATTTGGATTCTTGTATAAATCAAAATTCAGGTGTCTCTGGGTTGTCGCAATCCGTCATTAGGGGTTGTCACACCACCTCCAAGAACCAAATTTTCTTGAAGAATGAGAAGTAGGTGAGAGGAACAAGGAGCCAATGAGGAAGCTGGATGCATGGAGGTGGTGTGACGCCCTTTTGAAGGCAACTTGTGTGGAGAATGAAAATACAATAAAGAGATTTACTTCTTCCTGTGCTGAGGATTGAGTAGGGAGTTGAATGAGTTGAATGTAAAAACTGGCGAGAGGTGAAAGTAGAGGAGGACAACGGTGTCTGCGGTGAAATCAAGGACGAAGATGTAAAAACTTCCTGAAGAAAAAATGAAGAAGTGTCGTTTCTTCACCTGTGGAGGAGAAGAAACGGCACTCCAAATTCTCGAAGAACGACGCCTCCGCCAGCTGCGACCCGCCTTTCCCCGCATGACACGTGGAGGATATCGCAGAAACAGAAGGCCTTCGGAAGTGGTGTGACAACCCCTATTGAACCTGCATTGAGTGAGAGAACAAAAAATTACCAACAAGATTGAAATTGCAAATTGAAACCGGGAAGAAATTTGACGCAGATTCGGCGTCGCAAGCTTCCTGTCGACAATTAGGGGTTTGAGTCGCAAGCTTGAGTTTGCATGGTTATAGGGTCTCTTTGCCCACGGCCATAGGGTACCATCGCGCGGTCATAGGACCAAAGGCTCATTTGGGCCCTAAAACTATTCCAAAATTGATTTTTTTTAATGTCTAAATTATGGAATTCATTCCGAGTGGAATTAGGCCTTGTACAGCACGGTCATAGGGTCCATACCCTATGCTTTGGTCATGTTGTGTGTATTAAAGTGTTAATTCATCTAGTTTTAGAATATCATGTGATTATTGTTGATTTCTATGAGTATAAGTATTATTTTGATATGGCTTTAAATGTGATTTTGAATATCTAAAGGGATGATTTGATTTGAAATTGAATATTTGGATTAATTCTAGTCCTGTGTATATGTTTTAGGAACAACTTACCCCATGGTTTTGGTCTTGTTGCCCTAAGATTTGTTGCCCAATCTTAGAAGAAAGGAGAAAGCTCAAAGACCAAGAATCTGGTACTTTGTACTAAACATTTCATACTTTGCATACTAGACGTGTTGCCTATTGAGACTGCCACGTGTAGTCATTTTGCACATAGATTCGAAAAGCTCATAAAGAGCAATTACTGGCCCTGTTGTCCCAACACATAAAAAGGTATTAATTAACAAATTATTTGTATACTTTAAAAGTATTATCTTGTATATATATGATTAGGTCATAGGCTGCATCCATGTATAAGACGTGTTGCCCAGCCTGACGTGTTACTCACGATGTGTTGCCCACCTTAGAATACTATATAGGACCGGGACTCTTAGAACATTGTGTTTGCATTAGTGGTAATTGACTGTCGACCAAATTGAGAGAACCTAGGAATAAGGGGAAAGAAAAAAAGAAAGGAAAATAATAGAAGTATAAGAATAAAGTTTTCAGGTATGTTTCACAAAGTTAGTTTACACATAACCTAAATCTACTTTAAAAGTGACATTGGACGCACCAACGATAGACTACGTTGGCTTATCTACGGATGAACCCCTATACTATTGGTACTTGACAAAAAGTAAAAGTTAGTGAAAAAGTACCTCACATTTTGGCACCGCTGCCGGGGATAAGCCTTGGCTATCGGTGTCTAAATAGTGTTAGAGTAGAATTTAAAATCTTCCCTTTCATAAATACTGAGAAGAAACAAATTCTAGGAATAAACGAAAAACATAGAATATGTACTCCTTGTTGCAAATACTTACCTAAATCCAAGGAACACATGTATATTTTTTTAGAATTCCTACAATTCACAAATTCTCTTATTTATGAATTATTGTGAAGTACTATAGTAATTGAAATTTGGACTAAGTTATTCTAGATTTACTACTTAGAACAAATTTTACACATGTTAGTTCCAAAATGGGAGAAAACGGGAAGTTTATGAAGGATATCATAAACGAGGTTTTAGCAAACCTGTTTCCAAAAGAAACTACACCAAAACCAACTAACCCTGTAATTTCGTACAAAAGATCCGTAGATAACAAATAGTGTAAACCTTTTTCAAATTCACCTAAATCCATAAGTTACAAACACTTTAACTTTAGAAGGCGTAGAACATACACTACTGAAAAACTAAAAGAACTCAGAAACATAAAACGTTGTCATTTTTGTGGAGAAACAGGGCATATCAAGAAAACTTGTTTTAAGAAATAAGCATACGATAATTAAAAAAAAATTTCCTTTTGCCCTTCAATTGGAATTGCTAAACCCATAAATAGAACCCCATTACAACTTCCTATAGCTTTTGACCAAAATTTCTTTGAAACTGCTAGAGGTTTAATACCTTTAAGAAATCCCGAAATTACCTTGGAAGAATTACTTAGAATAAGAACAATAGTTAATACCCTAATCTATTATCATCCAATAGAGAGTAAAACCCTTGGGAATAGTTCAAACATACATTAAAAAAAAAAAGGGAGGGGGTTAAACAAATTCCAAATGAATCTAAATGGATTATTTATTCCCATGGGAAGTTCCAGAATTCTTAGAAGACTATTATTCTAGACCTTGCCTTTTTATGGCTCTTTATCGATTTTATAAAAGAGCCTATTTTGGACAAGGGTTTCACTTAAGTAGAAATTATATAAAAGACAAAGAATTAAAAAATTCTATTGATCAATTACCATTAGACTTAAAAAGAGTGATTTATAGCAAAATTTGGGATAATGAAAAACCACATATTTGGGTAGTAGTAAAAAAGGGTAAACTACATTTAGCTTTCCACTTACACTATTTATTTGTCCAATATGGAAAATTAAAACACCTTGTGAAACCTAGAATTCCAAGAGTTTATGTCGGTTGGACCGGTCATCAAATAGAGTATAAAACTTATGTTTTTACTTATGGACCATTCAACCCAGTACATATACCTTTGATCCCAGAATTTATGAGTAGTGAAAAACACCACCCGTTAAGCCCTTCATTTAGTCTAATCTGCCCATAAACGTTGTAACAACAAAACAATATCCCATATCGATTGGCTAAAGTCACGACTTTTAGTATAAGAATCATAAACAATCCTAAACTCATAACTTAGTCAACATTGGGATTCCATTACCCCAACCTCTGAGATAACAGGTCCCTAGTGTTTATCAAGTTTTGTTTCAAAAACTAAAAATTAACCTTTTCAAAGATCATCTATGGCCTCTCTAAATGTCTAGTCACACTCCTGACCGATTAATAAGAGAAGCCACGTGTAGATTACAAAAGGATAAAACATTTCTTGCAACCTACGTTAATCCTTGTTTTTCACTACCTGGGAATCCACCAAGCCCAGAAGATAGAGTAGAAATCAAATCACCATTAGAAAAATTTCGACATCTTGTACAAACTATCACACCAAATGATTCATAAAGTGAAATTGGTGAATTAGATATTGATGTTGAAATTAGTCCTACGATTCTATTACAAGAATCTATTAATGAAAACAAAGATGAATTAGAATATCCTTTTGTAGACACTGCCACATCTATTGAAGTAGGGGAATCCTCTTTTCCCATAGTAGAAGTGTCTAATAGTTCTCAAAGATCCATAACACCCATTAACTTTTCTTTTTTGAAACCTAAAGCACTTGATTTTGAAGCAAATGCTGTAATCTCAGAATATTTGAGAGAAACATGGAACCAACACAGTCGTAGTGTAGTCGAAAGGTTAAAAGATTATTTAACACCTATTAAAGATCATAGCTTAGAAGTATCTTCTACGAGTTCTGTTCACTTAGATCAATTTGAACCACCACCTCATTTTGAGCTATCTTTTGGCCAATTTTTGAACTTTGATCATAACAAAAATATAAATCCTTATAGTTTCCAAGAAACACCTTTATTTCCAGACTGTAAGATATTTGAGAATGAACTAATTGAGTCACATACACCAAATTGTGAAAACAATTCGTGGATAGAAAAGTATACCATGGCACAACCATGTCCATTAAATCTGATTAATTTGCCACAATACTATGGTTAAGCAGGCTCAGACCCCGACCACCATTTGAATAGATTTAACATAGTATGTGCGGCTAATATAATCCTAGAAGCCAATTTTCTTACCACGTTCCCTGCCACGCTTTTGGATATTGCTCAGGAATGGCATCAAACCAATGGACCTTTTCAAACATGGAATGAATTAAGAGATGTTTTCCTAGCCCGGTTTAGACCGTTAGCCTTTACAGAGAGTTTGCAAGAACAATTAAAAACTATTAGAATGGCATTGGGAGAAAGTATAGCCTTATTCGTTAAAATGAGACAATCTGCACATTTTGAGACTACAACCCTAAAACAGTTATAGTGATTTATCCTCGAGTTGAGGATAAGATGAGCCTGCAACCTTTGTGAAATCAAAGGTTTTTATATATATTAATACATTGAAATCTCAACTTACCAAATAGTCTTAAAATTGAACAGTTATTATAATTTATCTTCGAGTCGAGGATAAAAATGAGACTACCAAAAGTCTCAATATAACAAATATGGCCTTAAGTGTTAATAACTATTATGGTAGAATGGAATATATTCTACAACGTTGGACAGGTCATGGGATTCCAGACGCATATTTAACAGGAATTTTTGTGGGTGGATTATATTTTCCCAAAATTTAAAATTGCCATAAAGAAAAATAATCCCAGAGATCTAGCAACTGCTGTACAATATGAAGAGGCAAGAATAGGTGAGGATCAAATGGCTACCATTGATCCTAGTATGTATCCCTCAAATTTGTTATACCCTCAAGTGGGAATTCAAGTACCCTCATATCAACCCCCACCAATGAAAAGCTATCCTACACAATCTACAATAGTAGTACCACTAGTTTCTGAGATTAAAGATCCAAAGATAGATTTATTAAATAAGTTAGTAGAGGAAATGGCGGATTTAAGAGTCCAAGTGACTAACGCTCCTCATAAAAGGAACAAACCCACAAATACTAGGACCAACGTTTGGTGTACCAATTGCCAAGGGCATGGCCATTTACCTAGTGAATGCCCAACCCCCATTTCCAATAAAACTCAAAACGATAGTATTCCTCGTTGCACATATTGCGGATGAAAGCATTTTATAAACAAATGCTGGGACTTAGCGGCAATTAAACAAGAAATGCAAGTTGTAAAGCAAGTCATGCAAATCGATTCAAATAAACCATGGGTTAATAAGTCTAACCCTAGTAACCCAAGCAAAAGACCATTTATACGTCCTAACACTGGACAAAACTACAGACCCAACGAAAGTAGACCTCGTTGGAATGATAATTACAACACACAACGTGGTTGGAATGGACCCTCATTTAATCCAAATCCACCAGGATATGAACCTCCTAGACCCACAAAATCAATACTTTGTTTTCAATGTCGTGAAGTAGGGTATTATGCTAATGAATGCCCTAATCCTAGAAAAGAAGAGGGATATGTTCCTTAATGTGGCAAATGCAGACAAGCTGGACTTTTACCAGAGGATTGTAATGTCCCACCTAGAACCTTTCCTTTCTCTAAAAGAGATTATCCCAAGAAAAACCAAGTCCAATTTAAGGACCAAGATAACTTTAGACCCTCAAATCACGTTTCCCACATTCTGCATAGGAATGAACCATTGCTTGAAAAGGTTTATGTAACTAGTAGGGGAATGAAAACAAAACAAGACGTTAGAAATAATAAATCCCAAGACTATTCAGAAAAAGAATTAGTTCGACCATATTGGTCAAAAGAAGAAATATCTTCTGAACCAGATAAAGAAAAAGAAATTGTTAATCAAATACCAGAGTCTGAACCCATAACATTTCCAAAAAAAGAAATTACTTTGAAAGAAAGACAAGAAAGAGCCCTTAAGACAGCTCTCAACCAAGAAAACCAAACCAAACCTCAAAAAGTAATTCTACCACAAAAGGTATCACCTACAATCTCTTCTACTTTACCTAGCTTTTACCAACCTCTTTTTAAACGAAATAAACCCAAAAGTCATGAAAATGACTTAATCAAACGAAAGGCGACACGTACAATGAAATTAGAAATGGGTATGCAACCCTACAATGTGTTAGACAACTTAGACAAAATACAACCCTTCATTTCTATGAAACAACTCTTGGCAATTTCGCCCAAGTGTAGAAGTGACCTTAGTACTTCCCTCATAAGAAAAAGGGTTAAGTCAAACCAAATCCATGAGATTTCAATAGATCCTAGGACCTCCATGGTAGATGTAATGATCGATGGATCATTAATCTACGGAGTCCAAATCGATAGTGGGTCTAGTGTTAATCTCATGAACTTCAAAACCATAGAAGAATTGGGATTAATCACTGACACCAACACCTATCATTCTAAAAATGGCGGACCAAAGTAGGGTTAAACTTCTTGGAATGTTGAATCAAATTACCACCACTATAGAAGGGATCGATTATAAGGTAGACTATATAGTTTTCAAATTGATGAACTCTATATCTTCTTATCCTATCCTATTAGGTAGACCTTGGTTGTTTTCAGCCAAAGCAAAAGATGATTGGGGTAAGGGAACCCTGACTATAGGAAAAGGCAAAAACCAAATTGTCTTTCCCCTTTATCCAACTCCTTATCATGGAGAAACCTAAGAGGAGGATTCTAATCAAACCTCTGCACTTTCTTCTGACATGGAAGAAGAGAGTGACGACGAACAACCAACACAAAAAGTAAATAAAGAATTGCCTTACAAATGTGTTGGGTTGGGAGAATATTTTACTCCCATGAGTAATATCGATGACTCAGATGATGCTATCTTAGTATGGGAAAACTCTGAAGTCTTAAACGTGAATGTTGAAGAAAGTTCAAAGCTTGAACCTAGAAATCCGTCAGCCATTGAAGAAATAGAGAAATTATTTGTCCATAAAGACCCAATACCTTTGCAAAAGGAATCTTTGAAAATCCCTTTGCAACAAATGAATTTAGGGACAAAAGAAGACCCTAAATCTATTAGAGTCTACTCTAAAATGACAAAGGTAGAGTTTAAGTATTGGCATAATTTTTTCAAAAGACATGGAAAAGCTTTTGCTTGGAGTTATGCCGATCTTAAAGGAGTTCCACCTTAAATTTGTCAACACAATATTGTGTTAGAAGAAAATGCAAAACCCGTTAAACAAAGACAATATCAAATGAATCCAAAGTATTCGTTAATGGTAAAAGATAAAATTGACAAGTTGTTAGCTTGCGGATTCATTTTCCCCGTACCTCACAGTGAATGGGTATCACCCATCGTGATAGTGCCCAAGAAAAATGGCAAGATAAGAATTTGCCAAGATTAGCGTAAGTTAAATAGTGTCACAAAGAAAGACCATTTTCCTTTACCTTTTACGGATACACTTTTAGATGGTATTGTAGGACATGAATGTTATTCTTTTTTAGATGGATTTTCTTGTTATAACCAGATCCAAATCGCAAAAATGTTTAGGTTATTAATAGCCTTTACAATTGATTGGGGAACTTTGCCCATACAATTATGCCTTTTGGGCTGAGTAACGCTCCTGCTACTTTTCAGAGGTTAATGACCATAGCCTTTCAAGAGTATCTTAGAAAGTTCATCGAAATCTTCTTAGACGACTTTTGTGTGTTTAGCACAAAAGCCAATCATGCGGGATGTTTAGAAAAGTATTTTGAACAATGTGAAAAGTTTGGCATTTCAATTAACGCTGCCAAGTCCCAATTTGCTGTACCTTATGGTAAAATAGTGGGACACATTGTTTCTGACCAAGACATTGCTACAAATCCAAGCAAGGTAGCAATTATTAGTGAATTACCACAACCTAACACCATAATAGACATTAGGGCCTTTTTGGAACATGTTGGATATTATAGAAGATATATTCATAAGTATGCTAACATTGCCCTATCTTTAATTGCGTTAACCAAAAAGACTGAAAGTACACATGTATGGACCGAGGCTTGTACAGAAGCCTTTAATACCTTGAAACATTAACTTGTCACAGCCCTTGTCTTAATTCCACCAGATTGGAATAAAGACTTCGAAGTTTATGTTGACGCTTCTAATGTTGCAATTGGAAGTGTGTTGAGCCAAAAGAATGAAAAAGGACATGATCGACCTATTTACTTTGTAAGCCGTCTATTGGCCGCTACAGAAAAGAATTACACTGTCACAAAACAAGAAGCGTTAGGAATGACATTTTCTGTTTAAAAATTTCGACACTATTTGTTGGGTTACAAATTTTTTTTCCATATAAATCATGATGCATTAAAATACATGATAAACAAACCCCAACTTAGTGGACGGATTGCTAGATGGGTGTTATTACTCCAGGAGTTCAATTTTATGATCCAAGTAAGACTTGGAAAGAGTCATGTGAATGCAGACCATCTATCTCGAATTAACCCAGAAGTTAGACTAGAATCCATTAACGATAGTTTCCCAGATGTCAACTTATTCCAAGTAGATGTCATTCCAACAGAATATGCAGATATCATCTATTACCTTTCCACTAGACAAATTCCAGCGCAATACACAGAAAAGCAAAAGAGACGACTAGTTTATAGAGCAATACCTTATACACTAATAGAAAACGTTCTCTACAAAAAGGGTAGAGATGAATTATTAAGACGTTGCATTAATCCAAGTGAAGTACCCTCAATCCTAGAAGGATGTCACAACGATGTCTGTAGAGGACACTTTGCTGGGTTAGTCACTACCCAAAAGGCGTTGCAATTTGGCTATTGGTAGCCAACCATGTTTGCAGATGCTGTTACATATGCAAAGAAGTATGATCCTTGCCAAAGAATAGGAAAACCAACACCTTCCACTTCGATGCCCCTAACACCTATCTTGGCCCAAATACCTTTTGAGAAATGGGGTATTGACTTTGTCGGCCCAATTAAACCCCCAAGTCAAAACGGTAGGAAACAATATATTCTAGTCGCCACAGACTATGTAACTAAATGGACAGAAGCTTCTGCCACTAAAACGGACGATGCCAAAACCGTCGCTAAATTCCTATATGAAAACATCATCACATGGTTTGACTGTCCGAAAGAGCTTGTGAGTGATAGAGGCACTCACTTTTTGAATGACACCATTGCTCAACTAACTGAAAAATATTTGATCAAACACAGAAAAGCAAGTCCTTATCACCCAAGAGCAAATAGTCAGGCAGAAAAGACTAACGGAATACTCTGTAAAATCATTACCAAAACAGTCCAAGGCTTTAACACAGATTGGGACGCACGAGTCCTAGATGTCTTATGGGCTTATAGGTGTGCGTACAAGGTAACTACCAAATGTACACCTTTTCAACTAGTTTATGGCCAGGAGGCCATTTTGCCAATTGAACTAGAAATCCAATCCTTACGGATTGAAATTGAGCATAGACTAGGAGAAGAAGACTCCTTGAAAGAACGTTACTCAATGTTAGAGAAATTGGATGAGACTAGGCGTCAAGCCTATTTAAACATGCTAGTAACTCAAAATCACAGGAAAAGTTATTATGATAGCAAACTCAAACCCAAAGAATTGCATCCTAATGACTTAGTTCTTCTCTTTGACAGTAGATTCCAAAAATTTCCAGGCAAATTCAAAATGCATTTGTTTGGACCATACAAAATCCTGAATGTATACCCCAATGGGTCTGTAGAATTGCAAGATTTTGCAGGAATTATACATTCTACACGATACAATGGCTATCGCCTAAAACCTTACATAACTTGAGGACAAGTTATGATTTAAGTAGAGGGCAAGCTAAAAATATATATAAATTAAAAAAAAGTGTAATATTAATAATAATAATTAAAAATTTAATTAATTAATTTTATAAAATTAACAAAAATAATAAATAAATAAATAAAACTTTTGCACTAGGTCTTTGGGAGATTGTACTTGAGCGTTAGCGTCTTGTCTAGCATTCTCATTTCCATTTCCATCTTGCATACATATCTTGATGTTTATTTCTTTTGCAAATTCTTGATACATTGCAAAGTGAAAAGAGTATACAACTATTGCACAAAAAGACATCTTGCATTCACGAGTCTTCTAGTGCATTCAAGTGTTATTTCATTTCCCAAACTCATATAGAAATATATTCCTCGAAATTCATAAATAAAAGAATGCATGTTTTGAAAATATGAAAAAAAAATTATGAATTTAAAATACTTAAGAGAGAACATGATAAAAGTTAGAGTGTTTCACAATTAATCTGCCAGAAAAGAGTAAACATATTAAAACCTTAATTGCCAAGAAGAAAAAGAAAAAGAAAAAGAAAAATACACTAAAAAGAAAGATGAGAGAACATGATAAGTAAAAGAGAGTGAATTTGTAAGTCTTCTCTCATAATCTTGCCTTTTTGTTGAAAACATGATAAAATCAGTTGAGTGACAAAAAGGAATAACCTTCCAAATTAAGAGTGAGTTGTTTAAATAAAGAATTAAAAATGTGAAAAAAAAATCCTCTAATTCAGAATCCGATACTTAAGAAAGAAAATGAGAGACAAAGGATAAACTTAAAAAGAGAAAGAAGAAGAAGAACAAAATGAGTTTAAAACAACAACACTTCTTGAAAACATGATAAAAAATGAACTCACCTACAGGTTTAATACATATTAACAACTAACTACTAAAGAACAGTAAAAAGAATAGAATTAGATTGCTGTTGAGAATAGTTGTAGTAGTATGTGTATTTATAAGTTTATCTATGTCTTATACAGCTTTCCCGAGTAAAGTGTTTATTTACGGATTTGACTACTGCGGAGTGAAGTCGACTAAGTCCCAGTTTTCAGGTGAGACTACAGATACAGACCTTAGTTGGAAAAGTGTTGAATTGTCAAAAATATGTCAGTTTTTGTCTTTCTAAAGAATAACTATTTTCTATTGCCGAGAGACTTAGAGAATATTAAAAGAAAAGAAAATAAGAGTTTAAAACCAAGTTAAATAGCATAAACATATAAAATATAAAATACAATAGTTTGTGAATGAAAACGTCGAGTGTGTTGAGTGAAATGAAAGATTTAAGAGTGTTTTGTAAGAATTAAGCATTGAGTGAATAAAAAGAAAGAAAGTTTGAAAATATGATGAGAGAAAATGCGCGAAAGAGAAAATGAGTATGAAGTAAGGTGAGAGTCTAAGTTTGCCTAATTAACAAAAATTTGAAGCAAAAAAAAGAAGAATAAAGAAAGACAACAGAATGGGCGGAGATTAAAACTTTATAAACTTTCTATGTCTGTCCAAAATGAGTCAAGTTTACTTTTAGAATCTTTTCAAAGTCTATAAGTGTTAGAATCCCTAAAAGTAATTTTCTTTAGGTCAATCAAAAAGAAAGAACAATTAGACAACACCTTTCAAGAGTTTCACAAATTTACTTTAGTCTAACATAAACCTTTTTCTCTATAATAGTCAAAGTTCTTTTCTATCCTGTTTCTAGTGTCCAAAGAGTCTAACCTAACTTCTCTAACAGATCCAGTGAGTTTACATCTTCACGATGAAGAAGAAAGGGAACCTTCAGATTCTGCTTGTACCACTTAGCAGTATTCCAGCCAAACTTCTTTCAGAGTTCATAGAAGAGAGACTTGAACTGATCAAGAAAGCTGGAGTCTGGGAATACATACACCACAATGGACCACCTCTAGACATGGACTTGGTCAAGGAGTTTGTGCAGACAAGTGAGTTCGGCAAGTTGAGCGAAGTCTTTATCCAAGGGAAGAAGATTATTCTGACGCCAGCCACTGTAGCAGAAGCCCTACACTTGAGTTCAGAAGGGTTGGAGGTTACAGACTTTGCCAAACTAAATACCAAGAGCAAGAGTTTCCTATTTGGCACCAATCGGGCTAACGCCAAAACTTCAACTGGTTGGGATCTAAAGAAGATATCAGATAAGGGATTAATAGTTTGAATGACCTACATCAACCAACATTTTTTCTGCTCCTCACAAACTCAAATCGGGTCGGATGCTCTTATATATGTTGGATTCAAATCCTGGAGGGGAGAACAGATTAATTGGGTAGATTTGACTTTGGAGTATATGACAAGGGAGTTGATTATGAAAAAAAATCGTAACCGAATGATCCTAGTCTCAACTGCAATGATATCCAGCTTATGCCAGCATGAGTTCTCTGCTACTTCAATGATTGGATCAGTATTACCATCACAAGAGCCCAGTGTTGTATCTGCACCTACTCGCACAAAAGATAAAGAGAAAAGGCCTATAATAGAATATGACGAGCAGCCTATCAGTGCTCTTATGGAAGAACAACTTTATTCTCAGGATGATCTGCTGAAAATGAACGAAGATCTCAAAGAAATAGTGAAGAATCTCAATTTTGAGATAAACTCCTACAGATCCGGAGAAATTGATTGATTAAAGCAAATAAAGAAGTACAAGACCGCCAAAATCGAAGCATTGACTGAATATAAGAGTATGAAAATATCTTTGGGTGCCCAGAAATGCAAATATCAGCAGTTAAAGCAAGAATGAGAGGAATTACGGGTTGAAAAGAATCAAATTCAGGACACTCTTGAGATTACAGGTTCCCAAATGAAAATGATGGAAGAAGGAATCCAGACTCTGAGAAAGGAGTTAGAAGAACTCAAACAAAGACCACCAGCTCCAGTTGTTAGTACTGTTATACCTGAGAACAATGCTGCTTTGGAAGACACCGTTAGGGTGTTGGTCAGCACGAACGATGAATTGCACCAAGAGTTAGAAGAATTGACCAACCTCACCAGTGGACTATAGTAGTGCATATGGCAACAATAGTTGGAGTTTGGACCCACCTTTTCACTATACAGAACATATGAGCTCTAGTATGACATATGTCTGAGCATATTGACCTTACAAAAAGGTCAGCAATTGTCAGAAGAACAATTTGATGAAGCCTAGGATACAGCAGGGAAGTTTGACAATATGCAGAATCTCCTTTGTGAGATGATTATACGTGGAGGCTTGTCCCTAGTTAACTAGTCACATTTGTTCTATCCCATTGCTGACCTTGGAGTACGAGCCTTAAAGTATTATATCAACTTAGAGAAAGAGTTGCACCATAGAAGGCATGTGGATCTGACCAGTGTATGCAAGAGACAAGTTATCATTAGAGATCACAGAGCAAACATGAACCCTGAGCTATTGGCTCAGAGAGATGTCAGAGCTAAGTAGAAGCAGAAACTTACGCAGCTTAGAAAAATGCCATATTTAACTATTTTTGGACTTTGCAAAGTCTAAAATTGGTAAAGGGACATCTAAGACAGTTGTAGACTTTGATTTCTATAGATTTTAGGAATCTAAACATGATATAGATTTTGAACTAGGTGGTTTGAAAAATGTACAACAAGTTTAGATTTTAGATATCTATGATAGCGGGAGATCTCCCGCTAAACAAAGTCCAAAATTCCCTGAAAAGTCCAAAAGTAGTTAAATATGGCATAGAACCTAGGAAAAACCAAGAGAATGTCCTCTCAGTACTCAAAGCTGTAACCAATCGAGAAGTAGTGGTCCAACGGGGAGAGTTGACTGGTACTCAATACATCTATAATATGCAAGAAACGTACATTCGACTTTCCAAGACTTTGGATGCACTAGACAAGGACAACATCCTCACCTATAATGTCAAAGAGACTGCCCAGTATAGTCTTCCGCCTCCTACCTTCAAGCCTGCATTTTGGTTGGCTTTGAAGACTCTAGTACAAGGATCTACCCTTACCTGTCAATTCTTGGGGCAGTATTTTGCCATGTTCCGCAATATTAGAGAAGAAAGACCTATACCTTCATGGAAAGCGTTGGAATGGTTAGTGGAAGATTATGGACTTTCTGTTACAGAAAACATACCATACGATAGGGTATATCCCAAGATTTCGTCGACATGGCAGAAAGATCTTCCCATTGCAATATCTACCAACTGCCACTTCTGTCCATGTGAATGATGGTACAAGTGGAATCCTAAGGCAACCATTGACTCTGTAGAGTACAACTGGCCTAAGATTCCTAGATCATTTAGTTCTCCACAAGCTTGTGCTCAGACTTATGGAGATTATCATGAAGAACATATCATTCACACAGACCCAGTCTGTTTTTAGAGCTGCAATGTTCTGTGACTTCCTAAGGATGGTCTGCAAAGATTATGGTGTCAAAATCAATGTCAACAAGTTTGACATTCTCAAATCCGAATTCCAAATTCTCTTGAAGTTGCAATATCAAAGCACCAGATGGCAGAGAATGTTGGAGATCATAGCCACTACTCATTTCTTGTATGGGGCTCATCCATGTTTCACTAGTGAGTTCAAGAAACGGTTTGACCATATGCAAAGATGGTTGGAATACCAGAGGACCTACAATCACCAACTTTTGGAACAAGACGAAGAAATAAAGAAGGCAAGCGACAAGGTGTATTTGAAAAGGATGCGTGAGCAAGATAAGTCCAGAAACAAGAGACCTAAGTACTATTGACGAGGACGTCAATAGATTAAATAGAGGGCTATGTAGAATAAAGATTTTGGTTTTTATGTTACTTTTTAGTTTTTATTGGAAAAGTATGTAGAAAGTAGTCTAAAAAGTAGGAAAAATAGCTTAAAAGTGGATTAGCCGATAACAGTGGCAATTCAATCATTGCGTAGTGACATTGTATTTCATGTAAGTCCCGAAGCAACTTCAATGACTCCTAATCATTTTAGCTTGAAGTGTTAGTCTTTATCTTTTTTTGTACAAAACAATGAAAGATGGAGTTAGAATAGCCATGTTAGCCATCTTTAAAGGGAAACTACTCAGAAAGGGAATTAAATCATTTTGAAGTTATGTTAAAGTAAAGCACAATCAATATACAATTGTGTTGTGCTTGTACAGAAGTGGGTCTTGCTTGTAGGTAGTTCACTATATCCATATCACCATTCACTAACGCCATGAATAAGAAAAGTGCAGATAAAACTACAATGGCTTGAACTCCTCATTCTGCAATTGTAGTGGTGACTTGTAAATGACTAGGACATTGCAAAAGTACTACTGTTGATGCAATTAGGGAGTCCAAGTCATTGTGCAATCAATCTAGATAGCTAGTCATTCCTTTGTAGATGCATTGTTGCCCATTTTCTTGTAGTGCATTCAAAGTTGTTAATGTGGAGCATGAATATGTCAAAGAAATGTGTGTAGCTTTACAACTAGTAATATGATGTATTTGCAAATTAATGGAGATAGAGTTGTTGAATGTTGTATGCAATTAGGTAGGGAAGGAGTCGACTTGACTTAGTCGTAGAGAGGGTGAGGCAAGAATTTATAAGATTATTGGATCTGACTATACAATGTTCATTGTTTCATATAATTTTGAATTTGCAAATTTTGAGCAACTTGCATAGACCCTAAAGGTTATTGAATTTATAGATTTAAAATTGTTCTACAAGAGTTGTTTGCTTTCCTAGTGGAATGCAAAGCATTTTTAATTCCTCAAAAGTATAGAGAACCATTCAACAATTTGGGAGGGACTTCTTTGTACTTCCATAAGGTAACACCACCTAAATATATTTGAGTAAGGTTTTTGAGCAATTGGTTTCTATTATTGAATTATTGAAGCTTTTGTTGGGTCTTATTTGTCATTGCCTTGAGATAATGAGATCTTAAATTTCTTTGGAATACATTTTTGGATTTTGTACAAATATATTATAAATCTTCAAAACATGATTGTGAGGTTTTAGGTATAAAGATTGTACATTTTAGATGAGAATCTAGATGAGATAGTTTTACAAATAGGTCACAATTAGGTGGTTTCCCTTAGTACTTTGAGCCTTCTTAAATAGGCAAAAATTTCTAGCTCTGGTGCAATATTTTATCTTGAAAAACTTATATGAACAAATTATTTACCATGGTTTAGTCTAGAAATTTGAATTCAATGAAATCAAAGACCCAAAGGAAAAGCATTGGCTAAAATGCAAGAGTAATGGCCAAAAAACAAATTAACACACCACATGTGATAAAAAAAATAGCTAGTACAAGTGCTTTGTGCACTCACCTTTTTATTTTGAATTTTGACAAATTGTCTTATATATGGAAGACAAATAAACTAGGGCATGACAAATCCAAATAGAATTGGTAGGATAAGTTTGGGTCAATTAGCCTTGTAATGTGAAAAAGACATTAGATAGTTACAAAAAGCAATTAGGGTTGGAATTTCATAATCCAAGAAGGAGTTCAAGAGGGATACATTGGCAAATGATTGCTAATTCTAGAGATAGAAGAAGACACTATGAACTTGGATTATTAGGCAATTAGTCCTTTATTTTTCTCTCTCTGAGTCTGTAGTGATTACTTGTCTCTTTGTTAATTTTTTTACTTTTGCACTCCTTCAATTGAAATTCCAATTTGATAATTGATTTGTGTCTTGTGCTTTGCCATCAATTGGCGATGCTTTTTGTACAAGTCAAATTGTTAGTGATTTGTGTTGGTTATTTGTTTGTTTGTATAAGCCAATGATTGGCATTAATTTGTGGAGTGTTTCAATTTTTAGTGAATGACAATTGCAAGTTCTTGAGACAAATCAAATTGTTAGTAATTTGTGTTGGTTATTTGTTTGTTTGTATAAGCCAATGATTGGCATTATTTTGTGGAGTGTTTCAATTTTAGTAAATGACAATTGCAAGTTCTTGAGACAAATTGTCCTTGCATGAATGTTGTAGTTGAAGTCAATTAACTTCTAAATTAGATTTTGTCAAGAACCACATATATGCCAAGAACCATATATATGCCAAGAATTGGCAATTTTACTAAGAGTGTGGTCAATTAAACAACAAACAGCTTGAGATTATTTAATGACACATTGTCTAAAGTGAGGACAAGGAGTTGTTGCAAAATACCATGATGGTTGATTCAAGTTTTGAGTGTATTTTTTAGAAAACTATTATTTATAATGGTCTAATTGTTGGAATGAGGTTCATCACTAGTTGGAGTCGTACTTTCAGACTAACATGGCAATTGGGACCATTCTTCTTAAGACAAATTATCTTCTTCAACTATTAATGAGGTTAGTAAAAACAACTTGCCACTTACTCTTGCCAAACAATTTGTCAAACACAGTTGTGAGACCAATGATTAGTACTATATGAGTATGGTGATTTTGTTGTCTAATTGTCTCAACAAGTTTATCTTTTACAACAAAGAATTGGTTGAGTGTGTGTATGAATGATTGTTGAGGTGATGGCAAGGTCTAATTATTGTGAGCAATTTTAGTTGTAAGCTAGGGGATTGACAAATTGTGATAAAGCTCTTGTCAAGTTTATTGTTCTTCTTGTTAAAGACCAACTAGTGTAGCTAGAAAAATGGCAAGTTAAATTAAATAAATTGTTTATTATTCTAGGATAGAATGTTTTTTATTAATCAAAGAGTAGAAAATTTATAGACAATTTGGATTTAGCAAGAAGTTCTTATGCTACTTACATTATAAACTTGTTATGAATTGACTATAAACATTGATAGAATTGGTAGGATATAATTGCCATAGTGTGTACAAAGAAACATAGATGTGTATGAACCATGTCGATTTGATCTTTTGTTTCCTTGGTCTTAGTAATGTAAGTTATCTTGACATTTGAGTAACATAAACTTTGTTAGCTACAATATATGGATGTATCTTTTTGCAATTATTGGTGAATGATTGTAAAATGCATGAATGTATAAACGGTATTATGCAAGATTATTCATCAATTGGTCTATTAGAAAATATAGAACTTGACCAACCACTACACTATTTTGTAGAATCTTTTTTATTTGAGTCCTTTCACCTAAAATGAAAAAGTTATGGATTTTTTTAAATTAAAAAATTAAATTAAATTAAATTATCTTTTATTTTGAAAAAAACATAACTTTCACATCATAGGTCCAAACACCACAAAATGAAGCCCTTATACTCTTTTGTACATAAAGCTTTCTATTCATACCAAGAAATCAAATTCTTACACTACAATGTGAAAGTCATTAAATTTCAAAGTTTTAATGAATTAGAAAATTAGAATTAAAAAAAAATTGGTTGTGGCAACAGCACAAAGCACATTAGAAACCATATTGTAGACAAATCAACTTAGGATAGGGATATTGTTTAGTGGAATATGGGAGTTGACTAGAAAAGTTGCCATTTTAGAACCATTTTAAGCAAGTTGTTGAGATCAAATTGATAGAGTCAATTACAACTTTTGGAATAAAATTAATAGATTATACTCCCTTCGTCCTATAATGATCTTCCTGTTAGCCTTAATTTTTTATTCCAAAATGATCTTCTTATTGCATTTCCTATTGTACTTTGTGACATTGGAATAGGTCAAATTTGGCTTTTGATTGCTTTTTGGAACTAACAAAACAAATCTCAGTAGAAATTCTCCCTCCATCTATACAATCATCAATCAAAAGACAAATGAAATGATTGGAGGGATCAATCATCATTGTTTGTTCTTATTTTATGCATCTCTTTGAGTATTTCCCAACTGAAGGAGATGAAGCTTTGAAAGGCAAAATAGAGGTCCACACATATTCTTGGGCATGTACTAAATGACCATAAAATGAAAACCTCACACTCAACAATTAAATGCCCGTTGGTGTTTTTAGAAAATGCTCCCAAAATTCCACTTTTCAATACTCCACAACTACACTTTGAAAAGGTCTCTGAAGCTCAAAGTTTCGTGGATGCCAAGAATGTACCAAACTCTACTTATAGTACAAAACAAGTCTTTAAAATGTTATTTTTTGCCTTAATCTAGATTTAATCCAACAAGATCATTTGGGGACAAAGGTGGTATATAATTTTGTGTTGACTATGCAAATATAATATCATTGTAGGCCTTGGTCAAGTTGACTACTAAGAAAAATACACCAAGAGTTTTGGGATATTCTTTATTAATAAAATTGACAAATTGATGTTACTAAATTTGGACTTGTTGCATAGTTATAGACACAAAAAAATTGATTTCATTTTTCTACAAATCTTAATTGTAGACAATCATCTTAATTGTAGTTATTCTTTGTAATAATTGTAGACAAATTGATTTCATATAAGCAATGGAGGCCCAAAACACCTGGTATGGTTGTGTTATAATAACTATAGAGTGTGGATTCACTCCTATGCAAAAGCCAAATACATAGGTTAGGTTAAGGAGTGTTAACATTGTGGTTTTGACCATTTCAACTTGTTGATTCAAGATTAGATATGGAAAAAAGTGGAAACTTGTGAATAATTGTTTAGAACAAATTACTACAGAAAAGACAATTTTTAAGAAGATGCTTTGCATCACTAAGACAAATTGACATAGATTACTACCTTTCTTTGAGTATAAATAAGTAATAATCAAGATAGTAAATAGTTATTGATTAGGACTAAAGAGAAGTTAGCTATGACTAAAAAGATGAAGTAAAAAGAAGTATATAAAAATATATGTAGGACATTTTGATTAAATTGATAGGTGTATATACAAATGCATGACAATTTTACCAAGCTTGATAAATTGACTTTAAAATCCTATATTCTAGAGTAAGACAAAGACCATATTCATATGTTTGCATTAATTGGACTAACTACTAAATCAAGATAAGTAATTAATACCACAATTCCTACAATTTGGCAAAAGTGAATTCTATTTCCTTAAAAAATGCAATGGCCTTCTCTTCTACTTTAAAAGTGACCTCATATACAAAACAATAGACAATTTGACCTTCCCTATATAAAAGTCCCTACTAAGGGAATTCTTTGGACTTTTTCCTAAGTATTTCTTGAAACTAATCGACAACTTGGTGGAAGTCGTGGTTGGACCTTTAGCAAACTACAACCTGATAAATAAACGTATGTCAATTTTTGCAAATGGTCTAGATTTGGCAATGATTTCAATTTCAAATTATCTAATAAATGTAATTGCCTCAACTGTAGCAACCCCTCCACTCCAGGAATTTGTTGAACCAGCCTTTTGACCATGAGAATTTTTTTAAACTGGACCAGTGTAGACATATTTGGAATATATTGGAGAGAACCAC
Source organism: Climacium dendroides (assembly GCA_950106755.1). Lineage (NCBI taxonomy): Eukaryota > Viridiplantae > Streptophyta > Bryopsida > Hypnales > Climaciaceae > Climacium > Climacium dendroides. The sequence goes on from OX467084.1 coordinate 40,425,460, forward strand.
ATAAACTTATATGAAGCTCTTGAAGTTTTGTCAACTTCTCAAGGCCTAGGAGGCTAGTGATTGGAAGGGCCGCCAATATGAGAATCTCAAGTTGAGAGCAATTGCCAAGCCCTGTAAGTGTGAGAAAATCCATAGCTTTGAGTGGGGATATTGTTGACCATTTGGAAGTGCCCGCCAATGTTACATTGCGCACCTTCAAAGAGGTCAATGATATCAAGGTGTCTAACTTGAATTCCTCCACTTGCCAATGCCTATTCCAGTCCAGATTCAAATCTTCCAATTGTGAACAACCCATGAATTGTGGAGGCTTTGGGAGAAACCGCTCACATTCTAACATTCGAAAGGTCTTCAACAAAGTGCATGGGCTAAAGTCAGATAATTGCTTTATGGACTTGAGAAATATTAATACAACATGCCACAATGATCCAAGCGCACCATTAGATCCATTGTTGCTATTTGCTTGCAATATTGCACAATGAAGGCTCTCCAATGTAGGAAGCTTCACGAGTTCCAAATGGCAAAGACAACTTAATCCATGGAGATCCAACACTTTTAAGTTGGAACACTCGTGAATTTGCAACACCACAACATTGCACCACTCTTGAACTTTCTTTGAAGGGAATGTGTCACACTTCAAGTTTTGGAGATGTATTCGTTGGAATTGAGACAATGATAGGCTTGCTCTCTTCAACACATAAGGGAGGGAATTGTTGGGAATTGTGTAATAGATACATCAAAATTCTGGGCAACGAGACCCCTCTCCATCTATCACATACCATTTGGCAAACTCCCTATACAAATCATGGATAGTGATAAACTCATCTCCAACTTTATTGAGAGTGATATCGATGAAGCCCGACCTCTTCAAACTTCGCAGCTGTATCAATTGCAAATGTACAAATGATTTTCAATTAGACATTGATTGTCGCTAAATCATTAATTGAAAAACAATTACAAACCAAAATATTGTAAGCTTGAGATTCAAATCTACAACTCGAAGCATGAACTGAAAAAAGTGATTCAAGGAATTGTGGATGCCACATGGTATTTGAAATTTGATGCATTGTTCCCAAGTAGTATTTCAATACAAAAATCTAGGAAGAAAATGAAATCTCAATATAGAGAGAAGGTTATTGAAATACTAAACAAGAAATTTTCACCTATAATGAGGTCTCCATCATAATCACAACACATGTATGATTCCAATCATTGACAACACTACCCTTCAATTTTTTCATGCCTACTCAAACATTCTAGGACTACCACTATATACGTTATAATGCTAGCTCATAATATAGTTATAAGGATTACACACATCAAGTGGTCAAAATTAGAAGTGATACTAGTAAAGTACATAAAAAATTGACTTTGTGAACAATAAAAGTACATACTTCAAATTTTACAAGACATTGATTTTTCATTGTTTACACTGAAATGTATTTTTTCATGCTAAATGCATGTTTAGGTTTATTATTGTGATCACAATCATTTGTTCAATTCATTGAAAGTGGGATTCCATCATAATTCTAATAACTTAAGGATTATAAACTCATAGCAACCACCTCCTTCCTAATAAGCATTAAAAATTACACACCTAAACTTCCATATCTTTTGGTGTATACTCATGTATATCAGCAAGCCAACTCAATACCTTTGAAAAACTCTTTACAAGAAGATATTGATCAATATACAAGCACAAATCCAGGAAGATAAACTTCTTTCTCCTTGCCAAAGTTGTAAATTGCGACTCCCAATTAATAAAAATATTTGGCGAAGCATTGGAAAGCCTCAAATTGTCAAGATCTTCAAGGTGCCCCTCCCATGTCAATATATTCAAGTTGTCTTGTTTGTCACAATAGCTTGCCAATGCTTGTAAAGCCAAGGGGTGGTATTGCCTTTCCTTATTGTCAAGTAAAAAATGGCATTGAGAAAGACATTTTCTCAAGATTTTTGGCTCTTGATTCATGAGGGTATCCAACTTTTGTTGAGGAGCCACTCTTTGCATAAAAATCAATTTAGCTTCTTCCTTATTCAACAAAGGCAAAGCCTTGCAATATATAGAATTCAGTTGACTTGGAAACAATTCTTAAATAACATCCAAACTCCTTGATGTAATCATGATCATGCTCCTCAAGTGAAATCCAGCCTCTAGATATGCCAATGCTTCTATACGTGATTGGCGATCATTGGAGATGTTATCTATGACAAGAAACACACGTTGTTTGTTCATATAATCTTTCAACAGCTTTCGCCCCTGTAACAACAAGATAAAAAATAATTAGTTTCATACAAGCTTTGTACTCATCATTCTTAGTCTACCACACCTAGAAATATTTACTAAAAATAATAAGGGCTCAATAACACATACCTCATGCATTGTGTGAACTTGCTCTATTAAATCCTTGTTGACCCAGAGAAGCTTGGTTAGCACCAACTTTTGTAAGTCAAGAGCAAGTCTTGATCCTAGCTCTACATGAAATACTCGTCCATTGAAATGTTTATGGAAAAACATGCAAAGTGCCCTAGATATTGTAAGGCCACCCCCCCCATACAAACCTAGTTTATAAGTACCCTTGAGATTGCTATCCTCTTTTGTATCTTCTACAAACATCCCAGCAATGACCTGCAATCATTGAAACATTTCCTTCCATAAGTCAATAATGATACAATAAGATATTGAGTCAACATAATAAATTTTTAATTGCCTAAAGATTGAAGATGTACTTATTGATGTACCTTGCACAAGCGTTCATTGCCAATCACATCCGAAGTATCATGGAGCAAATTAGGGGCTACAAACAAGGAGATCTCCTTTACAATTGCTTCCCTATATGCCACCTTTGAGGCAAAGTTTTCAAACTTCAATCCATTTGCACTACGAAGCTCAGAAAGAGCTTCCACGCACAAACTCAAGCTCAATTGATAATGGGTATCATCTAGAGGCATCACTTGATCCGGTTCTAAAGTAATTATCTTTGCCCATGCATCTTTCCAACGGCTTTCAATGCACTCAAGCTTGAGATCATCCGGTGATAACTTGTAGAACAAAGGAAACAATCTCAACTTAGGATTATGAGACCTCTTGGCCTTCACAAACTCCACAAGCTCAAGCATGGGCCACTTGGAAGTCAAGAATGCTTCAAACAATATAACCACAGCTACAAGACATTGTCTTGCTGCTTCAAAAATCAAAGGTGTAAATCGCTCCCCCTTTGTTAATGAAGAGGACCGCTCATCAAAGAAAGGTTGATGGGTTTCCGCTTCCAAGTCTTTGCATAAGTGCCTCACAAATTCCTTTTTCTCACCACTATGACTCAAGAATATCTTGTGTTTTGGATTCCATTTTGGCAACCTACAAGCCAATTTTTAGAAACAAAGATCAAAATCAAACATGGCTTAGAGATCAACCAATTTTGACAAGTGAACAATAGTATTAACAAGTGATGTATTTATATACTAGTAATAATTTAAAAGGATAGTTATCCAATGACTTTCAAACAAAAATGGCAAATTTGACTTACAAATCATATCTATACAACTATTTATATTTATCACATTTATAATCAAATATTAAAAATTCTTTCTAAATTTGATTGATACTTGTAATTTCTATAAGAGACCATCTCCAATGAGTCAAAATGTTCAAGTTCAAATTATACTTGTCAAAATTGAAGAGATTCTTATGATACTTGTTCATTTAAGTCTTTTTTGAAGGGGCATTTCTTGAACTAGGAAAATTACTTTTGGAAGTGAAATGCATAGGTGTTCATTGAACTACAAAAAAGTTGCAAGAAAAGTTGCAAAAATCTATATCATAGAAACTTTTGAGAACTAAGACAAGTACTAACAAACATTTGGGTTGAAGAAAAAATTAAGATTCAAGGCCCTTAGGACATGTTTGCTTTCATTCATTGTTCAAAATTTGAATGGCAATACTTAATAGATTAAATTAAAAGCATATCAACAAGTTGCTCAAATTACCGAATTTGCTTTTGTCCACAATATGATTTCGAAGAAGATCCTTGGTCCATAGACTTCAAAGCAATCCGCTCTTGTTGACAATGTGACTTGGAAGAAGATCCATGTTCCATAGATGTAAAAGGCTCCATACTCATTTGTTCATCATATAGCAAAATTGCAAGTGTCCCCTCCTCGAATGGTCATGACTTGAAAACTTAATCGCTCCCACCAACTAACATATTTGACTTCCTCAACATTGTACACAACTTAGGGATTGGATACAATAACTCGGACTCCAACGATATCTTTCAAAGTATTGTAATTAATTCCTAGGTATCTACATGCCATAGGGAAGAACTTTAGAAAATCTTTGTAGTTTTTAATGTGCTAAATAGAGAGTTACAACCTCAAAATAGAGACCTTGTCCTTGAAATATAGAATGCAACTAATATACCATATACATAAGAAAGCCCTCTTGGCTACATGACAACAATACAAAATAGTCATAATGGAATTTCTTGAGTGGTATTATTGTTAGTGCAAATTCACTACTAGAAAAGGTGGGGTTTGCAATGTTTATAAGGAACGTTTGTGGTGCTTGTAGGAATAGAGCAATGTTTGCCCCAACAAAAACAATGTCTAGTAAAAAACAATTTTCTAAACACTATTTAATGAAAGAATGCTCAAGTACTACATTCCCAATGCAATTGACCATCTTCATTGTTGAAGATAATGAACCGATTAGGAAAAGAATGAGGCTTCAAAAAGGCGTTCTCCCTTTGAGAACTGAATCCGCAACTTTGGAACTCGTAATCTGTGCTGACCTTTTATTTTAGCAAAAAATTTTTTTTAAAAAGAATTCATCTACAGATTTGAGCTCGCAGTCCACATGCCATAACAAACGAGTACAAATATGCTATTATCATTTTAATTCATTTTAATTCATTTTAATTCATTTTAATTCATTTTAAATTATATAAATTTATTTTTTAATCCGCAGTTTGACATGGCCGACTTCCAGCCACCTAGGATATTATTAATTATTAATTCTATTTAAGAAAAGCTTATTTGTACTCGTTTTTTTTATGGCATGTGGCCTAGAAGCTCAAATCTGCAGTCAAATTCTCCAAAAAGAAAAAATTTTATTTCAAGAAATTCAACAGGGACTGCGAGTTCTCAAAGTCAAGGCCTTCTTGAGGCCTCATTCCTTTCCTAATACTTAAAAGATGCAACCAGCCTTATTCCTCCAATTACTTGCCCCCCCTCTTTAAAAAAAATGAAAGCCATTAATTTAGGGAAAAAAAATCCTCCCCCCCTATGCCATTGATCTTGAAAAAAACAAGTGCCGTTAGATATGGATATGATACAAATACAATACAAATACAATATATATGACATAGATATGGTACAGGGATACAATACAAATATCATATATAGAGAGAGATATATGATATAGATATGATACAAATATGAGATACAAGATATGGATATATCTCATATCAAATGGCACCCCCACACCCCCTAAAAATTACAAAGGGGGTGGAATTTGAAGAGAGAGGGTACCAAATTTTTTTTAATTTAATTTAAATTTATTATTGGCTTATTGGAGGATGGAAACAATGTGATTTAATTTTTTTGAGCTCATTGTGACAATTTGTCACAATGAGCTCAAAAATGGCAATAACTACCTTAGTATAAGAATGCCTCACTATAAGAAGACATTATTGTTCCCATTGTCATTATTTGTTGAGGACATTATCCCATAAGCATTATCCTTGGTGAGACTTCCATCAAGTATAATAGACTACAACATATATTTCATTTGAACAAAAATTGTATATTCTACTATACATTGTATTGGATGTTATATTATATAAATACTATATATTAAGAATACTATGTATTGTATTATGTAAATATTGTATTGACATTTCATTTCATTTCAACACATATTGGAATATTAAATATCTGCCTTCCTTGAAATCGATAAATTATTGGGAATGAATGTCCCCCCTTCCAAAAGAGAAAAAGTAAAGCAATGGGAGAACCCAAGTTCAACTATTCTCATACACGCAACAAACGTTGCTAAAAGCATGCACCAAGACGTTGCTTCACCTAAACAATGTCTCTAGTATGGGCAATTTTGTTAAAATGGTGGTGTTCCTATAGAATGGCACTATATTCCATTAAAATGGCACTACATTCCATTAAAATGGCACTAAATATGTCAAAGATGACACGACATTCCATTAAAATGACACACGGCGTATAGAAAATGGCAAAAAAATCACTGCCATTTTAACGAAATTGCCCATCTAGTCAACCTTCAAACAACGTTTGAACGTCCTCCCAAGTTTGTTTCTCTGCAGTGGTGTATTGAGCAACGTCCTGGGTGATGCAAAGCACACCTGTTTCTAGCAGTGCATATATATTTAGGCATATCCCTTTGCAGATTGAATCACACGACATACCGACACTCCAACAGGGATATGAGCAGCACCTGGTCAACGATGTGAAAAGAAACTAACGGCACGGGAGACGCCCCTCACGCAGAAGGGGGCCTCCATGGCAATCGTAGTGAGGCCTTGCCTTGCTCGATTCCCGTCCCTGCCAAACAGATCCAGGCCTCAGGCCTCCGGTCCTCCTGTATCTGTCTCCCACTCCAGCCGTCTCCCACTTCCGTCTCCAAATCCCTAAGCTCCAGATCGCATTTTTTATCAATGCAAACACCGAGCAATAGTAGTCACCCAGAGTGACCAGTTGCCCAAGCTAGAAATGCGAAGTCGATGGTTCAGAATCTCGAGAGAGAGAGAGTTTTTCTCCGACGCTTCATCTCTTCGGCAGATCTGCCAATCAACATTGGTGTCAAATTAGTTGACCCGCTCGCTCTGACATTCGGAATCGTAGATCCAAACATACGCACTGGTGACATATGTACTAACAGACACGTACAGACAAGTGTATAGCGCTACCGTGACTATACGTATTTCCGAGAAAAGTGCAGACGCACTGTCCAATTGCAATCTGAGGTTGATCATTGAGACCAGCGAAGTTCAGTTAAAGATTTTTCAGCTTCCAACTGAGGAGCTACTCTCTATAAGATTAGAACCAGGTTACAATCCATCGAATCCCCGATCGAATTCCGGATCCAGGATCGATTGGGCTAAAACAAACTCGACGTTTCGTAACGGAAGTCCATTGCTTGCGTCAAAAAGCATCCCACTGACTGGTTATGAATTCAAGGTCAAGTTAGAAATCTGTGCAGGGAGTGCATTAAGAATTTTATTTTATACAAAGGTGTACAGACAATGCAGAGTCGATCGGTGAATGATTGCGACGGAAGTGGGTGTGAAGTCGTAAGACAGAACTAGACTTGAAAACAATCATTGATAAGTCCGGACTTTGAGAGTGATAAATCAACAACACACGAATTCAAACTCAAAAGTTGATCCAACCTAATTTGTAACATGGCAAATGGGTACATTCTTTTGGGAATTCCGATCAGATCTGTACCCGTCCTAGTTCTTCTGGAGCAAGCGATCGATCTGGAGCTTAGGGTTCGGCGACGACGGACTGGAGACGGAAGTGGGAGATGGCTCGAGTGATCTGTTTGGCAGGGACGGGAGTCGGGCCAGACAAGGCCCCACTGCGACTGCCACTAATAAGTCTTCCACTAACCACTGTGAAGCATCTTGGTCCCTGGATGCCCTAGGGGTTCGTCCTACCGACACTGAACCTCACAACATAGATGATTCCCAGACGGAACAAGATACACTACCAGACTGAAAGCGATTACACACGTCTCCGTTTCATAACCAGGATGGTAAACTCTTTAAGAAAAAACATTGGGTGCCTACACGCCAGAGGAAAACGAGGAAGTTTCAATATGTTTTATTGTACAGAACAGCAATTGCTGCTTCATACAACTTAGCAACTGCAACACGAAAGGGACAGAGTCTCTCGGAGAGTAGTTCCTCGATTTTGGTTACTGGCGGTAGATCTCCCTCTGCAACTTGATTCAGACCAGTCTACCTAAAATTACCACACCCCGGAATCAACCGCACACAGTGCGCCAGAAACCCTTACCAACACTCAAACAAAGCAACACCAAGGCAAGGATTCGACAATCAAGAAACCAACCACGGTGGAGCAAGGTCATCACAGAGGAGGCCCCTGAGTTCCAGCTCAGTCCTGCCGACACGACAACCTCACTGCTTAGATGATACTCCGACGGCAAGAGATACTCACCCAAATAAGGCAGCAGAGTGGTGTTCGTTGCTCGCCAACTTTGATGAGAGTGATCGCTTCGAATGAACTGGGAAAGGAGATCCTGTCCGACACTTGAAACCGAAACCGTAGCCAGCAGAACGAAAAAGAGGAATAAGAAAATTGGGAGCAGCGGCACAATATGCCTTCTCACTGGAATACCAAAACCCTCACCAGCAGAGCGAGAGTTCGGGACATGAAAGTACGAAAAAGCAGCACAACACGCCTCCTCGAAACCCCAACCCACGCAAGAGAAAGAGATCATGAGCACTCCACGGACACTGGGCTTTGGAAATGCCACTTGCTGGGGAATCCAACTTTCCAAGATGCCACCATTGGAAATGCCACTTGCTGGGGAATCCAACTTTCCAAGATGCCACCATTGGAAATGCCACTTGCTGGGGAATCCAACTTTCCAAGATGCCACCATTGGAAATGCCACTTGCTGGGGAATCCAACTTTCCAAGATGCCACCATTGGAAATGCCACTTGCTGGGGATTCCAACTTTCCAAGATACCACCAACACTGTTCACCGTGTTCCAGCACACCAATTGTCTGCAAAGGTCGGTTAACTTTTCGCTTGAATATGTGAAGACTTCAGTAAAAGGTCGGTTAACTTTTCGCTTGAATATGTGCAGACTTCAGTAAAGATTATTGTAAGCGTAAAGATTGGGGGGTCATGTTTGAGTCAGTGATATTTCACTCGATAAATTTTTTTAAATTCATGAATATTTTACCACAAATTTCCAAAAAGAATTTTCGTTTAACGTACTCAAGATTCGTGAAAATTTTGGAATTGTGTGAAAAGTTCTTTTTTAACTATAAATTTGAGTTCGATTATAAAAATGTCTAAGTTTGATTTTAAAATTTGGAATTTCTTTTTTATACACGAGTGTTACTACGAGTTTGGCGATACATGGGAGGTACCCGCATCCTGAGCTGAAGAAATCGGGATTTAATACTGAATCAGTAGGCAAAAACTCAACCAACGAGGTGATCGTGACCAGGGAAGAAATTATGAAAAAGTGGCAAAATATAGATGACTGCAAGGCAAGAAGCCGCAGTAATTTGTCACAAGAGACCACATAAAGTTCAGACAGTTTGAATGAAAAGGGAACCCGTAATACATTATCTGGTAGGCCAATTCCAATACCACACGAAAATCAGTGGTGTACACTCAGTGTAGAGAGCTTGCCCATAAATCACGAAGCCACTAATAACAATCCATCCCTAGTACTCAGTTCAACGATTCCGACACTTATGCACGACTTATATTTCACAATAAACGGCTCACAGCAAACCAACGCTCAAATGAATCGAATTTAGCAAGCCCTGGCCAACGAACCCATAATATTGCTTTCACCCAGATCCCAGGCTGCTGTAGAGTATCACCTGCGTCCAGGAGCTCATTCGGAAGGCACATCAACCTTGGACAGTCCCGCAATCACAATTATCTCACTGCCTCGTAACAACGTCAACGCCCATAAGGAAACACAAAATGTTGGAATCAAGATTCATGATGACACTCTAATCCATACAAACAGGCCGTCACGTACACGGCTCAAGACCAAATGTGTTGCTCATCTTTGCTAGAAAATTATGTCCGTAAAAAAAATTGGCAAATCCAACCACTACTTACTCTAAAGCTGGGGATAGGCTCGTGAGAAACACTTCAGAGCGTTCAAGGACCAGTCTCCCGTGTGAATCTTACACGATACTTGTACAGAGTCACGGGCTTGTCCATACCCATGACGTCTGCAAAATCCATACCATCTCTTGGGAGTGGAAACATTGCTACTCTTTGGAAAGCCTGCACAAGTCATCGAGACATCACATGAGGATGTCATCTATTAACTCAGCTTGCATCCATCTCACAAAACGACCAGTTCTATAACACAGGCAACCAGGCGAGCAAGACGTAATACCTCGATTTCATTAGCGAACATTTCAGTTGGATCCCATCGGTATCGTGTTAAATTCTGACTCGCCTGCAAGATGAACCAAGAGCACTACACACTGTCATGTTCGAGAACGGTCGTCAGAAGATCACATTGCAATCAAGAGAAACCAAGTGGAGCGAACGCACATTGGCATCACAATGAAGATGGTAACGGACATAGCCACTGCTCCCAATTTACCTATGTACGCAGCCAGAGCCAAGAAGTGGCTTCAGGACGGTTCATAGAGAAACCGGACGAATTTCATCCAGATTCTTTTGTCAAGTTCAGTTAAATGTACTCCACATCAGTGAGTTCAATTGATAGTTATCTTCTAAATTTTAAATAGGGTTTTGTTTCAAAACAAAGCCACAAAATGTAGCGTATGTTAGCATTCTTGGCTTCTTGTTCATGTGCTTGATTTTGATTTCCAGAATGACCTCTTCATGTTTGAGCAAAACTAACAGAATGAAGCATACTAAGTCTAGTTTCCACTTGAAAACCCTGAAAATTTTCCGAGATATGTGTACTTTGCAATTTCAAGAATTCTTTTAATTTAAATTCTGCCTTATAGGAAACAATTCATTTCATCTCTATAGAAAAAGTAGGAAGTAAAAGAATTATTATAAGACAATCGTGTATAATGGCGTACTGAGCATACAAAATGAAAGATATTGAAGTTTGACTACATGGTCACAGAACACACCCTTTCACGGTTAAAGAAGAAAGATATTGACAAGGCGAAATGGGAAGCACTATACCTTCACTGAAGGAGGTCCATCTCTGATTGCGCTATTATCAAAAACCTGCGTAATGTTTTCAAGCATAATTCATCAGTTATGAAAGTTATAATGCAAAAACAGAGCACTCAGATGTTATACCACTTCGATGCCTCTGCATTACAAAGCGACTGATGGAACAGAAATTGCACCTGCTTTGAGAACTCCGAAGTGTCAAATTGACCGGGTCCTGTAGCCTCTGCAGACCGTTTCGTGACAACGTTCTCCACCTGCACCCACATTTCAGCCCTCATCGTCACTTTGCTGAACTGGAAAGCTAAACTGGAATGTAAAAACTGCTTGTTGACAATAATCATTGGTTGCAATCAAATATCAAATTGAGATTCTCAACAAACTGTTTGGGGCGACATCATGTTGAAAAGCTACTAAAATGCACTTTCCAATGAGTTATAGTATGCCTCCTAACTCGGAAGTATTGACATCGCAGGAAGCAATCAAAGATGCATGAAAAGTATGACAGCAGAATGCACACAAAGGCAGCAAACAGTTGGTTTATTTGCTCATTTATGGGTCAAATCATGCAAGTGGTCACTCAATGGAAAGCTATGGACAATGCAAGTCTAGCATGCCATTACTCGTGTTCTGATTGTAGCAAGCGATGAAATTTTGCCAGCTAGGGTCCTAAACGACATCAGCAAGGCTTTTATACCCAGCGTTCTGGTTTTTACTCTTCTGATGACACATCAAACAGTGAACTCTTATTAACAGCACGAAGCAAAGCAGTGTTACCTTCACTCCACCACGAAGTGTAAGCGCCAATCGATTAGGATTTGCAGGGTCCCAGAAAGTCTCCCTTATCACATCCTTCCCCATAGTGGACTCAACCAGAGACTGTCAAAATAACAAGCACGCCATTCATTCAGTATTTACTTAAATGCAATGGGAATTGCGCTGGACAGTGCTATGGAGAAGAGTACCAGCTCAAAAGGTCTGATTGTCACTCACCGAAGTGGTGAAACTCCTATCGCCAATAACATTCCCCTGAAAGGAAATGAATCGTGCCTTGTACTCCACCTGGTGCATATCGCCATCCCAATTAGGTCAAGCCTGGCATGGATCGAGGGATCTGTGGTGCATTCCAATACATTCAAGTTCAGCAAGCGAAGGATCGTCATACACCAACAAGATATTCATTCCACATTGCCGATTCGAAACGAAAAGGAAATGCTAAAGCCGCATTATGCATAGTCTTTGAGTAATAAGGGTACAGAATGAAATACCGCGAAGCCCAGCTGCTTGCGCGAGAATTCCAGGCTCCTGCGATCAGCTTTGTCTTCGCCCTGGGGCGTTTCCACGGCGGTGAGGGTGGAGAAGCAATGCCATGTGCCCTCGAAGAAGCTGCAAACAGAAGAAACCAGATAAGGACGGTTCCAGTAGAAGTCAAGATCAGCCCCTGAAGAATCGCCATTTCCTGGTTTCCAAAATAATTCATCGTATTGTGAAATTCTCAATTCACACGATGTAAAATTCCATCGATCACCAGAATCAGTGAAGAACATTGCATTTGGTGGTCAAATTGAGCAAAAGAGAGTCCCACTCCAAAGTAGAAATAAGCATTAGTTCCAATTCGGGTCTCCTGGTCCTTTAGGGTTCCGCCAGCAGCGCGGAAAAACCTAAATTAGTACCTGGGGTAGTAGAGATCAGCATCGCCGAGTCCAAAGGACCGCAGGAAAGAGGGTTGCGGCAGAGACGGCACAGCGAGCGAAGGACCAGCAAGAAGAACAGGAGTGGCAGCAAGGAAGCAGCGGCGCTTAACGGTGGAATTGGTAATGACGATTGAAAACGAAGACGAAGGATGGTAACAAATCCCTGGAAAACAAGGCGGCGCAACAGGAGACGAAAGAAAGCAAGAGTGCAGCGTCGTCCTCGTACTACACATGCTCATCATCACCATCGCCATCGCCATGATCCTCCTGACAAATCCACCACTTCGCTGCGACAACAACAAGCACTACTGCCAAATGTAACAAATGTGACAAAATCCGTCTCTTCTCCGAATAATCGCATCACCGCCGCTCGATCTCGATCACGTCCGCCTGGATGGGAGGCCACGTCCCGCTATTCCCCGCCTCTCGTTTCCGGCGTCCCCCAATCCAGAACTTGCGCGAGGTTGGGGCTTGGCCTGTCGATGCTTCATGGAATTGAGGATTCTTGTGTGTCCTTGGAAGCAAAATTCTTGTGTCAGTTGTGATTGAAAGCAGTCGGTGGTCGGTCGGTCGGCAGAGGAGAATTTCAGCTCTCGACAATCCAAGATTGCGAGAATGCGGTCGCGACGGAGCGCCAGTTGCCATGGCTGTTGCGATCATCACATTGCAGCAAAGTGCATGAAGCTCTCGAATTCGGGTTTAGAAGAAGATCACTGCTCGCCCAGTTGCATGCGAGCTACGGTATTCGGAAAAGTGGGTGCACAAAATGCAACGCCAATTCTTTCAGAGAATCATCCATACCTTAGAGCATCCCCACCAGTGAGTTCCGTATCCTTAAAGCTTTACGGAGAGGATTTCACCGCACCAACCTTTATCCAAAACCTGTATCTCTAAAATATACAGATTCCTGTAAAAATTCTTCAATCTCCAGTTCTGTGTCCAGAGGCTCATATGGAGAACTCGCGCGAGGTCCTATTTGATGTCCCAAGCTCAGTAAACAAATAGAGAAACGGAAGAGCTGGTGGGGATGCTCTTAGGAAGAGCAGGTGGGGATGCTCTTCCTGGTGGGGATGCTCTTAGTCCTAGAACGACGTGGGGGTGACCCTGGAAATTATGGATTGTGTAGCCGTGAGAGTCATTGGAATAAAAAAATCCAAAAGTACTCATTGGAAGTGAAGCTATTGTAGATGTTTTCCACTTCCAAAAAAAACTCCAAGGATGAATAGTTGTAGTTTTGTCCTACACCGAAAAATTCCTTGTCATTCATCAGACACTGATTATCCGTGACATCCTTCCTAGGTTAAATTTGGTTGTTTGTTTTGTTTTGATTATCCGTGACATCCTTCCTAGGTTAAATTTGGTTGTTTGTTTTGTTTTGTTTGTTACGTTGACAGTCCTTCCTAGGTTAAATTTGGTTATTTGTTGAGAGTCCTTCCTAGGTTAAATTTGGTTATTTGTTTTGTTTTTGAGTCCTTCCTAAGTTAAATTTGGTTATTTATTTTGTTTTGTTTGTTTTGTTTGTTACGTTCCTAGGATAAATTTGTTTGTTTGTTTTGTTTTGTTTGTTTTGTTTGTTACGTTCCTAAGTTAAATTTGGTTGTTTGTTTTGTTTGTTACATTGAGATGTCCCAGATGTGATGTGCGTCCCTGCTTGCATTCTTCGTACCATCAAAAAGCTCTAAAGCTCTCTTGATACTGTCAAAAAGCTCTAAAGCTCTCTTGGTACTGTCAAAATGCAAAATGTTGTACCATCAAAAAGCTCTAAAGCTGTCAAAATGTCAAAAAGCTCTAAAGCTCTCTTGGTACTGTCAAAATGCAAAATGTTGTACCGTCAAAAAGCTCTAAAGCTGTCAAAATGTTGTACCGTCAAAAAGCTCTAAAGCTGTCAAAATGTTGTACCGTCAAAAAGCTCTAAAGCTCTCTTGGTACCGTCAAAAAGCTCTAAAGCTCTCTTGGTATCGTCAAAAAGCTCTAAAGCTCTCTTGGTACCGTCAAAATGCTCTAACGCTCTCAAGCTCTCGGTACCGTAAAAAAGCTCTAAAGCTCTCGACAAGGAGGGGTGCATGAACTTTGTTTTGTGGTGTTTGAACTGTACCGTCAAAAAGCTCTAAAGCTCTCTTGGTACCGTCAAAATGCTCTAAAGCTCTCAAGCTCTCGATACCGTAAAAAAGCTCTAAAGCTCTCGGCAAGGAGGGGTGCATGAACTTTGTTTTGTGGTGTTTGAATTGTACCGTCAAAAAGCTCTAAAGCTGTCAAAAAGCTCTAAAGCTCTCTTGGTACCGTCAAAATGCTCTAAAGCTGTCAAAAAGCTCTAAAGCTCTCTTGGTACCGTCAAAATGCTCTAAAGCTGTCAAAAAGCTCTAAAGCTCTCTTGGTACCGTCAAAATGTTCTAAAGCTCTCAAGCTCTCGGTACCGTAAAAAAGCTCTAAAGCTCTCGGCAAGAAGGGGTGCATGAACTTTGTTTTGTGGTGTTTGAGCTGTACCGTCAAAAAGCTCTAAAGCTCTCGGCAAGAAGGGGTGCATGAACTTTGTTTTGTGGTGTTTGAGCTGTACCGTCAAAAAGCTCTAAAGCTCTCTTGGTACCGTCAGAAAGCTCTAAAGCTCTCTTGGTATCGTCAAAAAGCTCTAAAGCTCTCTTGGTACCGTCAAAATGCTCTCAAGCTCTCGGTACCGTAAAAAAACTCTAAAGCTCTCAGCAAGGAGGGGTGCATGAACTTTGTTTTGTGGTGTTTGAACTTACAGTGAGAAAATTATTGAATTTTGAAGTTTTTATGAACTAAAAAATTAGAAAACTACTTTTACTTTTGTTTTGACTATAACAATGGCACATGCACTAGTATGAATTTAAACAAGCAAATTAATTGATCCATTTTTAATTCGAATTAATCATTTCAAATGATAAAGTTTAAACTTCAACTTTTCAAATACCAGTATGTCAGATATCAGTTATCAGTTACCTAATTTATCAGTTATGATTCTACAGATTGGAAAACTTTGAAAACTTGAAAATTTGTAGAGTTGGGTATTTTTCAAATCATAGAATGACATGTAAAGTTATTTTACACTTCAATATACCTTAAACTATATTTTAATGAGTTTTTCAGTTTTTTTGAACGTATTTACTATTCAATAAAAAGATTCTTTGCTTTTTTTTCAAAATCCACAAAAATTTATAATCATCACTGACAATAAAATCTGAATTTTTTTATGACACGTAAAAAACATATGATTTACTATGTGAAATCAACACGTATTCAAACATCACAATCTTTCATTCAGTTTGTTGCTATATTGCATCTACATGTCATTAGATGAAATTTTGAATGTTTAGAGGGTTACAAGATCCTACAAGTTCTAGTTGTGGAAACTTTACTGTAGTAGCATTTTGATATGGCGTACAAGTTCTAGTTGTGGGAACTTTACTGTAGTAGCATTTTGATATGGCCATGCAACCTTCACATTAGATAATAATAAAAAATTAAAATTTTAATATTTTTTTGCCAAAAGAAATTAAAAAGATAATCATTTTTAATAATTTAAATTTTTTAATAATCTTTTTAATCATTTTTTATTCTAGCCAGGAGTGGTTGGTTCCCAACATGGAAAACAAATGTAAAATGGCCCTCTACAATAGTTGAAAAACATCTAATGAATAAAAAAATTATAATGTACATTTCAAAGATAAAATCACATGTTTTCAATAACTTACAAAAATTCCAAGTTTTTGTGAAATTAAAGAGAATTTTTTAAGAAGAAAGTGAATAAAATTTCATATTATATATAGTATGCTTTAAAAAGTTGAAATTTTTACTATAGGTTTGTATTATACACCATAGGATAAACTAAAGTTATTATAGTGTTTACTAAATTTAGAAAAATCATCCAACTGAGGTTATAGGTTCAAAATTCAAGTTACAGTACAATATTTCATTTTCCATATTTTTGATAGAAATAAATTGGATTAGAAACTAAAATTGATGAATATAATTAATTTTATTAATTGAGTTCAAATTCAAAAGATATCATATTTATGGTCAAAGTTCAAATAAACAAGTGGTCAAAATACACCATGAGGTTGATCTGAGGATTAAGCACATACTTTTGTAAAATTAACCCTCTATAGATGCTGCAAACCTAAAAGATTTAATGGATGACTTCACTTTTAATTGTAGAAACAAAGAGTGCAGCAATTGGTCCAATAATTGAAATATTTTATTGACTATCTTTATCATAGGGTATGTGTCTTTTTAGGGTTAATCTATAAAGGATGGATTGTTAATCATAGAAATCATTCATTTTGGTATTGTATGAATCATTGGTTTAAGAAAATCTAAAAGTATTCATTAAAGAAGTATCATCCATAACCATTAATTTAAGGTTTGGGGACATGATGTCTACTAATACACATCCAACAAATTATTGGATCCTACTAGCAAGAGAAAAATAATTCTTGTGCAGTTTCAAATGTATTATTTGGACAATTGGAGGGGGTCACTTAGAGTGTCCATTAAAAAACACGTGTGAACAAAACTTTGGACCCCCTATATACTTTTTAAATTTTAAATAAAATGAAATGAAAAAATATGAATAGATTTTTCTACTTTGAAAGTTTATGTTTTGAATTATTGATATTTTTATTTGTTAATAATAATTAGTTACAAATTTTTGAAGTAAAAAGATACATTGTAGAATTGAAAAATAACTTTTACATCCCTATATTATATAAGAAAAAATTGTTTAAAAAATGAACTAAAAATTTCTAAAAAATAATTCTTCATTGAAAGCTCATTTTGAATTAAATATTGATGCAATGGTAATCTAAATGTGTTCTCTAAAAATATTTGAGTTAAAAAAAACATGACATTTTAGTGCATTTTTAACCTTTTCTAGAAATCATTTCATATTTTATTTGAGCTTGAAATTTTGGGAGTAGAATCCTATAGTCATTAGTAAACAATGCTTGAAATTTGAAGTTAAAATTATAGTTTATTAAAAACCATTTGTTTGCATGTGGTTTGTTGTAGTAGAATTAAGTGCACCACAATGTGAGAATATATTGTGTTTTTTTAAAGAGCCACTATTCATGCACTTAATACCAACATTAGGGTCTGATATTCAAATGTAATGCATCTTTGCAATTACATCTATTCACTTCCCAAGATTTTCTAAAATTTTAGAGGTGATAGCTATAGATACAGGGACAATTATAGGTGTTGCTATTTTAAAAGTCAAACTACTATAGAAGGCTTTCCTTTTTCACACGAAATTGAGAAGATAAATAGTTGCACTAATATTCCACATAAAAAGATTCTTTGTCCTCACCACATCCATCCACACGTCATTTATTGGCGCCAAATTTACACCCGCGCGAACTCCGGATGGCGCGAAACGGACCTCTCTTCACAAGGCCGTTGTCTTCCTTCAAACGTCTGTTAAGCTTATGTCGAATTGCCCATTGTCTTCCATTGAGCCTCAGTTTTCTCAAATTGCCGATCTTCTTAGCTTTGGTTGCGATCCGCGTCTCTTGTGAGAGAGTAGAATGGGCCGAAGGAAAAGAGTCCAAGAGGAAGAGGGCGAAGAGATGGCCGCAGATGAAGAACCCAACACTTCGGAGAGCCGCAGTTTGTACGAAGTGCTGGGAGTGAGCTCGAGTGCGAGCCACGAGGAGATTCGTAGGGCGTACCACAAATCAGCCCTGCGATTACATCCCGACAAGAACCCTGGCGACGAGGTGAGTTCCCACCCTCCAATGCTTCAATTTTGTCAGTTTCACTTTTAAAACCCTAATTTCTCTGGTGATACAATAAGCATTTGTTATGAAATCTTCATTTTCGGGATGATTTTCTGTGTGTGATGCAGGATGCCAAGGAGAAGTTTCAGCAGCTCCAAAATGTGATGGCCATTTTGGGAGATCCTGAAAAACGTGAGCTCTATGATCAGACTGGGTCGATGGATGCGGCGGATATGGACGGAGATGCTGTGAAGAGCTTGTACAAGTTTCTCAGGACTTTGTTCAAACAGGTACAATTGGAATTGAGATTTTTGTGCTTCTGTCAGTGCAGAGCTTGGTGTCCTTGGTGCTGTATTGAATTCGTGTTTCTCAGGTGACAGAGGAGGATATTGACTCTTTCTCAGCATCCTATCGAGGTTCGAAAGAGGAGGAGAAGGACTTACTCAGTTCGTACCAAAAATTCAAGGGTGACTTAAAAAAGTATGCCCCCTTAACTCCCACATATGAAATTAAGTTTGATTTTTCAGTTGCTTGTATGGCCTTAAAGGTGACTACACCTCGTTGCGACTCGTTCCTAAGAGCATCCCCTGCGGATTCTCGCATAAATTGTACACGACAAGCCTAGGGTCGATTTTTAATGAGCACCTATAATCTACATTTTGAAAATTCATAGTTCATCCTCAGAGAGTGCAAAACATACTGCTTTGGAATTGTCATTCAATTGCTAACAACGCTGACGTAGAATTGGTTAGTCCAGAAATATGAACCGTTCTCAAAATACTTATTTGGATGCTTTTTGGTGTGCTGCGATGGCCAATGAGACTTCATGAAGCTCTGGCTTTAATTTCTCAATTTTGTGAAATCCATTTCAAATCCTAAATTACGATGGACTTTGCCTGAAAATTTTCCCTGGCGGTGTGCAGAGTTTTCAACCAGATGATGTGCTCCGATCCACAGGTTGACTCCCACCGGTTTATGGATATCATCGATGCCGCTATATCATCCGGGCAGCTGAAAGAATATAAAAACTATCGAAAATGGGCTTCAGAGGTTTCCAAGACTCCACGGCACCCGAATCCACTTGCTCCTCCAAAGTAAGACTCATGGGTTACTGTATTTTTCCAGTCATCTGTATGTTATTTGCAGAAAAAGTGCTCTACCTTGTGGAGCACATGCCGTGGAGGATACTATTTCTGGCACTTCAAGCCTTTTTACATATGTTGGAATGTGATTTTGGGGAGACGAGATTAATTTCAAAGTGAGGTTTTAGATTATTGAAATTGACAGTTCACAACCCCATTTTCATAAAACGATCATTGCCCATTTACATTCAGCCAAGTCATGCTTACGGCTTGCAAATAAGTTCAACCCATTGCGCGAGTAGAGGAGTGCTGTTGGTTACGGTATTGGAGACAGAAGCAGGTCCCTAGTGGTTTTTTGTATTCTCCAAAGTGCAGTGATTGACGAGTTACGTGATTGACTGTAGAAAAAAGAACAAGAAGAACGGCGATTCTACCTCAGAGCTCACTGCCTTGATCAATCATCGAGGGAAGCAGCAGATGGATTCTCTTGCGTCCGCTCTAGCTGCAAAGTATGGAAACAAAGGCAAAGGTGTGAAAGGAGGGAAGTCTGGCAAACCAATGGAGGAGCCCTCGGAGGAAGAATTTTTGGCTGCACAGAAGAGAGTGATGAAGTCTAATAAATCAGTGGAGGAACCTTCTGAGGATCAGTTTTTGGCTGCACAGAAGAGGCTTAAGAAGAAAAGTAAGAGATGATCAGAATACACAACTTCAACTCGATGATGGTGTTTCTACATTGGGAGATTTTTTTGGCAGCTCTCGGTGGTGCTGCTGACGGAAATAGAGCTGGTGTGCAGCTCTCGTTAGCTGAGGAGCTGTTTGTGGCTGTCCCCTGAATGATCTTCTATGCGGCAACAATCTGGTGTAGTAGAAGTCTTGTGATTGATCCGTTGTGCACCTTGCATTAGTAGTACACAGTTCAGGTTGTTACAGGATTACTTTCGGAGGACGCCATGCTTGATACTGTATGTGCATGGTGCAACGGCCATTAGTGAAGGCGCCTGGCTAATACTCCGCATCAAACTTTATCCGCATGCCTGAAAATTGCGGCTGCTGTCTGTACTGTTCGAAGCATTTTTGTATAAAAGTTTTTGTATTTGCATGAAATGCTCCGGATCATTGAATCCTGCGGACAGTTACTTGGAGCAACTAGAGTGGCGTAACTATTTTCGGAAACTCGAGTTTTACGGACTTTCAGAGATCTACCCAGAATCTTTTTCCTAGCCTTATCGTTTTGGCCACTTACGGCAAGCCCATCTTAGAGTTAACATCGCCAGCAGACATGGGTTGAGAGTAGGCGATTGGCATTCATTTAGGTGCCCACCATTCTGTCCCTCTTCGTTAAAATTGAATTGCTATTAACCACGCCTTGATGTCCTATTTTCCATGGATTTCAACTTAAGAGATTAGACGGAGACACGGAGACCTAGATTGACAAGTCTGGTTCCCAAAGTAATCAATCTGTCCCCTAAATCCTCCAAATTTCATCTCATGCCACTAAAAAAACAGTGAATAAATGACTCGTCCATAGAGTCATTGTGGACAGCAGTGATTGCAAAATGACTGCAAAATGACTACAAAACAACTATCGTTGTCCACAATGACTCTATGGATGAGTCATTTATTCACTGTTTTTTTTGTAGTGTGCCTCATTATCAAGTCTGCCTCACACCTCAGTAATAAAGGAGCCAGGTGAAGTTTTGGTCACCCCTCAGTCAAAATACAAGTACTTTATTTTGAAAAAAGGTACAAGGTTTACCAAACCCAGTTCCCTAAACTAGGTGTCATTTACAGGATTGGGAAGCCTCCTCTCTAAAAATTTGGAGATAGAGCACATTGGTGGGGGGTTCTTCCCTATCCGGATGAAATTCATTTGGATAGGGATATAGGAGCCCCCTGGTGGGATGCTCTTACCTTGAGAGGATGCAGCCCCCATGAATTCATGACCAAGGTAGTCACCAAAGTATTCCAATTATTGAACCAATAAAGTAATATACTCTAAAAGCAATCATTTAAGGGTTGGTCCGCCTTTTTCATAGGTTTGCATACAAAAATGTTTTTAGATCATTTTTCAGAGAAAAAAAAAATAGATATAGAACCTAATACAAGTGGTTTTGTATTTTTCCAAGAGTTACTTATAAATTTCCAAAGAGTTGGGGCATAGGCACCTATTTGTGACTATAGGTCTCCCAAAATCCATCCACTTGCAACTTGCAAAGAGGTGTGAGGAAATCAAAGACAATGATTGGCTCTTGCAATAGAAAAACATTTTTTCTTTTATTCAATCAATTGTTAAAGTGGTTCATTAAATGATCACCTCATCTCCATTCTCCAGCTAATAATAGGGGTGATTTGAAGGATATGGGCGCTTTTAGAGCATACTACTTTAGATGTACTATTGTTCTTCTGCAATGGAGTCATCCACTAGACTACTTGGATTTGTGACATCCTTTTAGGGTTAAAGACAAGCAATTACATCATAAAGTAGTTTAAGCCTCCTATGACCTAGGTAGTTACAAAAATGTTCCAGTTATCAAACCAAAAGTATCTACATTGAACAATGAAATCATCCATTAGACACTTTTGGTTCTCAATGTCATTCTCGGGTTAACCCTAGAATGACGCCATGGACACCAAGTGTCCAATGGATCACTTTACTTAAGACTATAGCATGGAAAAATCATTTTTTGAGAACATTTGACGAAGTACATTTTCAAAGAATAGTATTGCAAATCCCTCATAATGGTATTATTGAGTTTTTTTTTAAAGAAGATGCTTAATCCATAAATCACTTTTTTAGTATATTTTGGCCATTTCTTGCTATTTACTCTTGATGTGCATTTTAGCCATAAAAAAATATTTTTTGAACTTAAATCCAACTAGTGAAATGAAGATTTTCAAAAGCAATTTTTACTCCAATTAGAATTCTTCAAAAAGTCACTAATTTCAAAATTATATAGCAATATGAACTTTGGGCTTGTAACCATTGTTTGTTGATTTTCTAATATGAGAGTGACATAGTAACTTTGTTATACCATGATGTTACACACTACAATATACAACCATTGTGCAAATTTCAGATTTTTTGAATATATTTTGTATCTCATGCAAAAAAAAATTCATTATTAAAAGAAAATTATAGTAATTTCAAATTTTTTCCAAGAATTTGAAATTTTTATGACTTGTAGTAGATATACAAATTCATTTCTGAAAAATAAATAAATACAAAATTTTTCATTTAGATATAGTTGCAAAATGGCAGCAAATTAACAAATAGAGAAATGGGCAGTGAAGCTTGAAATCAGTGGTCATGAATATCATCCACGAGTTCAGTTCTTAACGAGTGTGGCATTCCAGGGCTGCCCTGAAGATACTGCCTACATCACACTAACTTGGAAGTTGATGGTAAGTTTTAGAGGATTTTGAAGCATGATTCATGAAATTGTTGTTGGCAACATACCTCCTCTTGGATAACTTACACTAAATAGGGAAATTAGGTTGCCTTAACAATTAGGTTGCCTTACTCAGGAAAGTTACCATCATGACTCACTTGTCCAAATGGAGGCACAAGCAATTGAACAATGAACCAGTACCCGAGCCATGAACCAATGCACTACCAAACCATGCAACACACATGGTTCCTACATTACTGCATCCTTTTACACCAAATGGTGCAATTAGGTTGCCTTACCCTGCTGAGTTCCTCCATGACTCATGAGTGACTCATTGCATCCACACGAAGGCAACTGCGTCTCTCTCTATAGATCTTTATATTAGATTTTTGTTGGTTTAGTACTCGAAATTTGTTCCAACCTTGAAAATCACCACAGTAAAAGTAAATATTTATATAGTGTGAAATGTCGAGCAATTAGTGTGGGGCAACCTAATTGCACCATTTGGTGTAGTTCTCTCCGCTTTGTGGAATTGGTCTTCATTCACATGGAAAGTGAAGACACGCTTGCACATGATGGATAAGTTAAAACACGATGAACAACCACCCTTCTTCCTTGCAACATGGGGCCAGATTGCACCATTTCAAAATAGAATTCTCTTTTTTGCCAGAAAAAAAGTAATCTTTTTTTGTTTCCCATTTCTATTAAAAATGTGGATGAAGTTGCCAAAATTATATGAAAAAGTGCATGAATATGATTGAAAAATGTTTTTTGGTCCAAGAGATGGATGAATCTTGAATACAATGCATCGGGAAAAAGCCCCCCATTGTTGCAGTACTGCTGCAGTATTGTTTCAATGGGTTAACAATATAGTACTCAAAGTATATTGTTGCAATACTACAAACAGTATTGTTTCAATAAATTTACAGTGCACCTAATGAAAATATATTGTTGCAATACTTTTTGCAATACTGCAACAATATGCTTTGAGTACTATACTGTTAAACCCATTGAAACAATACTTCAGCAGTACTAAAGCAATGGGGGGGCTTTTTCCCGATGTGCTTTCACCAAATTTTAAGTGATCGCCATCCTAACACTTTCTGAAAAAGTAAAAAAGAAAAGAAAAGGCTGATGAACAGTATGGTGGCATCTTGGAATCCCTAGCCCGTAGCTTCCGACAAATTCCAGCGTCTGCTAAGATCTCTTTCGCTTGTGTGGGTTGTGTTTGGAGGAGACGTATTCTGCTGCTGCTGCTCCCACTTTCGTACTCCTACTTTACGCTCTGCTGGCTAGGGTTTCGTTTTCTCAGTGGTGGACAGGATTTCCTTTCACACATTCAAAGCGGTAATCGCCATCAAGGTCGGAGGCCAACGACAACCCTGAGCTGCCTTACTTGGGTGAGCTTCTCGTGATCATCTAAGCCGTGAGGTGTAGTGTCAGTAGGACTGAGCTGGAACTCAGGGGCCTCTCTGTGACGACGTTGCTCCATTGTGGTTGGTTTCTTGTCGAATCTTTACCCTGGTGCTGCTCTGTTTGAGTGTGGGTACGTTTTTCTGCATGATTCAGGAGTGGAGTTATGTTACGAACACTAGTGTGAATCAAGTTGCAGAGGAAGGTGCATGGATCGATTTCAAATCGAGTAACTACACTACGAGAGGCTCTGTCCCTTTCTTATTGCAGTTGCGAAGCATCAAAACGCTGTGTAGTACAGTAGAACATATTGAAACTTTCTCGCTTTCCTGTGGGACTTGGGATTCAATAACGTTCAGTACCTCAGAAGATCTGAGGACGCTGAATTTTGGTTAGATGGAGCGACCAAGTGAACGCGCTCAAGTTTCTGAGTCATGACGTTCACTTCCGAGCACAAGATATTCACAATTGTGGCATTTGATGGACAATTGTGAATCCTCTGCCGCTGCCGAATTTGCAGTGGTGGACAGGGGATCGCCTGCCCCAAGTAAGGCTGGAGACGGGTGTAATCTGTAAGAGTATCTTGTGGCGTCTGGGTACCTTCGTTCAAAGTTCAATATTGGCGGAATTTCAATACTTTGGCACCTTTCAGAACACTTTCTCTGAAACATAAATCCCTAATTATCCTAGATTTTAGACCTTTATGTATATATGTGTCACAATTTTTGGCGCCGAAATCGCGCCACTTTAACGTTGCTGTGAGATTTAGTGTCGGCAGACCAACCTAGCTCGAACCTCTGGAACATCCCGGGACAACGATGCCTCACAGGGATTAATTTCTTTTCACATCTTCACCCCGGCGTTGCTCATATCCCTGTTTGAGTATCGGTATGCTCTCTCAGTGCACTATCTGGCTTTTTCACGGGTTTAGTCTTGTCCTGAACCCCACGGTGGTGTGAATCAAGCTGCAGAGGGCTGGATATGCCTCGATCTGCACCGCCAGTAACACCACTCCAGCAGTTCCAGTACGAGAGGCCCTCCCCTTCTGTATTGCTGTCATGTCGCTAGGAGGGCTCTTTTAGCGTGTATCGTATTTTCATTGCACTCTGGATGAAAGGGACGAGGTCTCGGTTCTTGATAGCAACTCACTGTTTGTAAGTACATACCAAACTACGCAAAACTTTTCTCAATTCCCTGTGGCATGCAGGTACTGCGGGGTTAATAGCAACACTGCACCTTCGAAGATTTCGTTGTAGCAGAAGTTCCTGTCCACAATCCCCAAGGAACGTGGAATCTGAGGAAGTTTCTGGGTCGTGACCATCTGGGGAGGTGATACTTCCAATTTTGGTTCATGATGAGCAACTCCCAAGCTTCTGCTGCAGTATTTGATGCATCTGTCCTGTTACTATCACCTTGTCCTTTCTGACACTCTTCAACTTCGCAATGGCTGCAATGAAGTGCGTGGGATTGAGTCCGAATCTGAGGAAGCGGAATTGCTAGTTGGATGGAGGGATCGAGTTTCTGAGCCGTGACCATCCGAGGGGACACTTGCAATCCTGCTGTACGATGAGCAAGTGAGCAACTGTTAAGCTTCTGCTCCAGTATTTGATGCATCTACCGTCATGCTAGTATCACCTTGTTATTACTGACACTCAGCAATGCCAGCGATGAATTGAGGTGCCTGGGATCGAGAGTTCAGATCTGATGTTCCCATTTGACTTACTTTCCGGGTTGTGCTGCAGCGCTCTCTGTATCCGAAGTGGCTTCAGTTGTTAATTTCCAGCTTTTCAGAGCTTTGAGCCTGGAGAAATCAGTAAATTGCGGTGTCCCACACGCTTCACTGTCCAAATTGTCGGTTCGAGGCCAGGGAAGGCCGGAGTGTGAGTCGGTAATTGTGCTGTTGGTCACAGTGCGAGAACGTCGTACTCTTGGTCAGAAGCATGGAGCCTTGGACATCTATGGACCAAGGATCTTCATCGAAATCACATTGTGGGCAAGAGCGGACTGGGTAATTGAAGCAACCTGTTGATATGCTTTTTGTTAAACCTGTTACGTAACATCTGTTTAACTTTAACTTTTGAACTATGAATGAAAGCAAACATGTTCTAAGCACACAGAATCTTCATTTTTTCTTGAACCCTAATGTTTGTAAATCCTTGTTTTAGTTCACAAAAAATGTGTATGATATAGATTTTTGCAACTTTGCTTTGCCTTCATGCATTGTTTTGAGGACTCAAAGACTTAATATTTGTAAATGTAAAGATTTAAAATGATATCAATTTTTGCAACTCTTTTTGTAATTTGATTGATAATTTTGTGGTATCATTTGAAGGAGTAGGAGATCCAATTGGATGGGTACAATCTATAGTTCCTATTTTGCAATACTATTGAAGTGGGCTAACAATTATATTTATACTTTATAATACTCTTATCATATATTGGAATTTTGGACTACTTCATGGTCCTCCACTTATTAGAGCTTGTTAATCTCTAGGCTAGGTTTGATACTAATCTCAATTTCTAAATATTGCCTACCAGGTTACCAAAATGGAATCCAAAACACAAGATATTCTTAAGTCACAGTGGTGAGCAAAAGGAATTTGTGAGGCAACTTTGCAAGGACTTGGAAGCGGAAACCCATCAACCTTTCTTTGATGAGCGGTCCTCTTCATTAATGATGGGGGAGCAATTTGCACCTTTGATTTTTGAAGCGGCAAGACAGTGTCTTGTAGCTGTGGTTGTGTTGTCTGAAGCTTTCTTGACTTCCAAGTGGCCCATGCTTGAGCTTGTGGAGTTTGTGAAGGCCAAGAGGTCTCAAAATTCCAAGTTGAAGTTGTTTCCTTTATTCTACAAGTTATCACCAGATGATCTCAAGCCTGAATTTATTAAAAGCCAATGGAAAGCAGCTTGGGTAGAGATAATTACTCTAGCATTTGATCAAGTGATGCCTTTAGATGATACCCGCAATCATTTAAGCTTGAGTTTGTGTGTGGAAGCTCTTTCTGAGCTTCGTGGTGCAAATGGGCTTAAGTTTGAAAACTTTTCCTCAAAGGTGGAATATAGGGAAGCGATTGTGACAGAGATCTCTTCACTTGTGGCTCCAGACTTGCTTGATGATACTTTTGATGTAATTGGCAATGAGTGACTGTGCAAGGTATGCATCCTTCTTTTAATATTGAGTTGAATAGAATTTGAATGTATCTAGTGTATTTTGATATGAGTATTGACATGAGGCAAATACATGTACAATTGCAGATCCTTGCTGGAATGTTTATTAAAGACACGTCAAAAGATAGGACTTTACGTGGCATCCACAAATTGGGTTTGTATGGGATGGGTGGCCTTGGAAAGACAACAATGTCAAGAGCACTTTGCATGTTTTACTATAAGCGTTTCAATGGATGGGTGTTTCATGTGGAGCTTGGATCAAGGCCTCCTCTTGACTTACAAAAATTGGTGTTGACTAAGCTACTACGGATTAAGAAGGATGTAGTAGAGAGAGTTCATACAGTGCATGAGGTATGCTTTTGAATCCTAATTATTGGTGGTGTCTATTTGTAGATGTGGTAGTTTATGCATACCAAGTGCAAAACTTGTCTGAAACTAATTACGTTCTATTTTTACAGGGACGCAAGTTGTTGAAAGATCATATGAACCGAAAACCTGTGTTTCTTGTCATAGATAACATCACTAATGATCACGAGTCACATACAGAAGCATTGACATATTTAAAGGCTGGATTTCATCTTGAGAGCATGATCATGATTACATCAAGGAGTTTTGATATTGTTGAAGAATTGTTTCCTAGTCATCTAAATGCTATTTATTGCAAGGCTCTAGCTAGTTTGAATGAAGAGGAGGCTAGATTGATTTTTTTGCGAAGATCAGCTCCTCAAAGAAAGTTGGAAACCCTCACAGTTGAAGAGCACAAAATTCTAAGAGAATGTCTTATCCAATGTCAATTTTCTTTTACAAATGGTGAAGGACAATATCATCCTTTGGCTTTGCAAGCAATGGCAGACTACTATCACAAACATGACCACTTAAATGTGTTGACATGGAAAGAACACTTTGAAGATCTTGACAAGTTGCGACTTTCAAATGCACCATCGGATATTTTTGGGGTTTTGGGGTTGCAATTTACAACCTTGGCATTGAAGGAGAAACTTATCTTCTTGGATTTGTGCTTGTATATTGATGAAAATCTTCTCTCAGTGTATTCTACAAAGGGTTTGATGTGGCTTGTTGATATCCATGAAGATACACCAACAGCTATCAAATTTCAGGTGTGTAAATTTTTGAATCTTTCTACCAAGATGATAGCTCCCATGTTTACATAATCTTTGCTTCTTGAAAGGTATTATAGAGCTTAACTTTCAATGAATTGATCAAATGATTGTGATTGTAGCAATAACCTTAAATATCCAATTAGCATGAGGAGATGCATTTTAGTGTACATGATGAGAAATCAATGTATTGTAAAATTTGAAATATATATTTTTATTGCCAATTATATACACAAACTCAATTTTTGATGTACTTTACTAGTATAATTTCTAATTTTTTCTACTTGATGTTTGTAACCCTTATTGCTATGTTGTAAACTAATATTGTAGCGTATACCTTGGTAGTTCTAGTGCATTTTAAGAGTGAAAAAAAATTGAAGGGTACTATTGTTAATGATTGGAACCATACATGTGTTGTAAATATCATGTCATCGAAATCATGGAGATATGATCAAGTATGACAATTTTTGTCTTTTACTTCACTATCCTTCTTTCTATATTGAGATTCCATTTTCATCCTACATTTTTTCATTGAAATTTTCCTTAGGAACATTGCCTCACATTTTGAACATTGTGTGGCATTTACAATTCTTTGAGTCACTTCTATTAGCTCACACATTGAGTACTAAGGTAGAACTTTGGAGAAGCTATTTATGAGCTCTCATATTTTTAAGGGATTGAATTGTTTGAGAGAAGTTAATTGCAAAAAAAATGAAGACATTTTGACAAGAATTGATTTTTTGTGATTTTTCAAAGTTGAAATGTAAAACTGTGAGTAGACCCTTGTTGAAGTATGATCAGACCATTGTTGAAGCGTGGGCTGATGTGTTTGCTCCCCAGTGCATTGCCATCATGATGAAGAATTATTAAGATTGTAGTAATAGATATGTCAAGTGACGGAAATGGGAGGAACCTATAGATGGTAGAATTGGGTAATTGGTGGTATTAGACAGTTCTACCTTAGATCAAAGCCTATGGCTTATGATAATTTGGTTTGTAATTAATTTAATATTTGACAATTTAATAACAATCAATGTCTAATTGAGAATCATGTGTGCATGTGCAATTGCTGTAGATACGAAGTTTGAAGAGGTCAGGCATCATCAATATTACTCTCAATGAAGATGGAGATCAATTTATTACTATCCACGATTTGTATAGGGAGTTTGCCAAATGGTATGTGATAGATGGAGAGGGGTCTCGTTGCCCAGAACTTGGATGTATCTATCACACAATTTCCACCAATTCCCTCCCTTATGTGTTGAAGAGAACAAGCCCATCATTGTCTCAATTGCAGCGAATCCGGTTGGAGAACTTGACATGCAACAAATTCCCTTCAATGAAAGTTCAAGAATGGTGCAATGTTGTGGTGTTGGAGATTTATGAGTGCTCCAACTTGAAGGTGTTGGATCTCCATGGATTAAGTTATCTTCGGCATTTGGAACTTGTAGGGCTTCCTAAGCTAGAGAGTTTCCATTTTGCAGACTTGCACCCACACAAGGAGCTTGATGGCACACTTGAATCCCTCCAACATGTTTTATTGACAGGTCTCACATCATTGAAACAAATACCTGACTTTAGTCTATGCACTTTGTTGAAAACCATTCGAATGTTGAATTGTGAGGAGTCTCTCCCAAGACCTCCACAATTCTTTGGTTGTTCACAACTAGAAGCTTTGAATCTTGATTGGAATTGGCAATGGCGGGTAAAGGAATTCAAGTTGGACACCTTGACATCATTGACCTCATTGGAAGTATGCAATCAAAAGTTGGTGGGCACTTTCCCATCATCAAGAATCTCTACACTTGAAGATATGGGTTTTCTCACACTTATAGGGCTAGGCAATTGCTCTCAGCTTCAAAATCTCAAATTGATAGCCCTTCCAATTACAAGTCTCTTGGGTCTTGAGAATTTGACAAAGCTTCAAGAGCTTTTTGTCATGTATTGTGATTTCCTCCGATATATCCTTGACGTGTGTGTACTAGCCGAGTTAAAACTTTTGTCCATGTGCATTGGGCCATATCAACAATTTCCCGGAGTAGAGACATTGCTGCAATTGAGGCGCTTAGCATTGAAAGATTGTTTTGAATTGACATCACTACCAGATCTAGACCATTTGCCAAATTTGACATATGTAGAGTTAAGAGGTTGTTGTTCATTGAGGGTCATGCCACGAGTGCCATTGGATTGTCGGCTCTCCTCTCATTATTGTGCCTATGGTTAGTGATAACTTTTTGTAAACCTTCTAGAATCCAATCTATGAAGTTTGTTTATCACATTTGGTCTTTTACACATTTGATGGAACTAATAGCTTAATTTAATCCACTAATGACAACATATCTCATCCATCCTATATATATATTAATCCTAAAAGTTATCACTTGGGAGGCTTTTGATTGAAAAAATTAGTTGTGATTTGAAAAATAATCAGTTTCAAAGTAGGTCATATCTAAAACTCAATTTTGTTCAATATGATTTGGAATTATTTTATCTTTTGCCAATTTTTCTTAGGACTCCAAAAAAAAACTTTTTATGCCTCAGCATCTTGGTATACATCATTTCAAATTGTTGTATACAAAAACTAAAGGAAATTAACATATCTAGAATTTAAAATAGCAACAATTTGACAAACATGCAAATGATGTTGATTCTCACTATATTTCAATTTTTTTTGTGGAATTGAGAGCCTGGAATAGTATTAGACATTATAGAGAGAATGGTGTACAAGGTGCAATATGGACCTTTTTTACATCTTAATGCCCTTGCATTTTAAACATTTGTTGAATTAGGCAATGCATTTAATTTAAATTCACAATTGTATAATTTATTTTAGATTCAATTTTTTTGTCCAAAGACAAAAATTCATGATGCACATAATTGGTCCAACGAATCCAAAAAAAGTAAATTATCATTATCAATATTGTTAAAAAGTTAAAAAGTGCCAAAAATTACACTAACCTTCATAAAATTGGCAATTTTTTGATGATATTGACAATGAAATCAATTTCAATCTAATGTTCATGAAATTTTGATACAAGGTTTGAATATGTATCCCCTTAGTGGGAATTTGAATTTTTTTCCAATCAATGTCTAAATCTAAAGTTATACTATTTTAAAGTTTTCTTGGCATCTTGAGCACCTTCGGAAAACTCTTACAAAATTCCTTGTTTACTTTTGAAATTTAGAAAGTTTGGAACTTACATGATATAAGAAACAAATGTCAAAAAAATAACCATGCATAGTGCAAAAATCTCATTCTAGGAGGAGTTAAAGGCCATTGGCCTTGTCGAGCAAGGTACAAAAAAACATTTTTTTCTAACTTCAAACGTCATAATCTTTCAATCCGTGCAGCCAAAGTTTCTAAAAACTTTTCCACACATTCCTATAGTAGTTTAGTACAAAAATTTTATAGTTAAATTTTTTTTAAATAAAATAAAAAATCATTTTTTTCTCATTGCCCTAAAAATGACAATTTTTCACAATTTCTGCTTGAAATATGCCTCCAACCTTTAAGGGCTAAGTGTATTACACTTGTTTCAAAGCTTACCCTTTTCATTGAAAATCACCTTAAGTTTAATGGAAATGTCTTCCTATACCAAAATATTAATGTGCAAATTCTCATGATCAATTTGTCAAGTACTCTAAGTCCATTGGCAAGACTTAGAAAGAATCTATTACAATATATACTAGGTTTCAAAGTAACTTAGAAATAAATGGAAGTTCCAATAATAAAGCTTTTTCTTGTTGGATATAACTTGCTATGTGGAGCACTTAATACATACAATACTCTTCAACAATTCTTTCATTTGTAGAAGTTGTTAATCACCTCAGGGAAGTAGATCATAGTTTTGAACTTATAAAATCATCTTCTATTTGCAAGCACTTGAAGAAATCTACGTTTTTTGTGATAGGCCCATAACATCATAAGTATGTTTTTTTTAACATCAACTATGTCAACATAGATGTCCAAAAATTGTGTCATATTGAATAGGCCACATTTTTTGTGATTTTCCATCTAGCTTGTATGTAGCATGCCACATTAGCACACCTTTACAACATCAAAAAAAAATTATTCTATTTTTTCATACGTCTACACATTTTTTGAGATATTTTTGGAGACAAAAAGGTTAGACATCTAGACGTTTTTGCAATGTCAACTTAATTGTCTATTAAAAAATCTAGACATTTTCTAAGACGTCGATTGCAACATCCAAATGTTTTAATTTAATGATGTTAACTACGACATTTAAATGTTTTCTACACTAGAAGAAAAATGTGTCCACCACAAACAACTAAAATGCAACTAAGTGTCCTATACAACTATCTTATGATTGTAACCTTCTCTATTTGCACCAAATTCTTACATCATTTTAAAATCATTAGTATAATGTTTTAGTTGCAAAGCAATCATAGAATGAAGTGTAGAATTACAAAAGTTGTCAGAGTTCAATTTTAGAATGAATGTAAATTATTCTCCATTCAATACTCATCACAATTATCAATGTAAACAAGTCTACACTCTGTGAAATCCAACATGTTTATCTACAATAACAAAAAATAAAACCAAAAAATGACTAAAATATGACTACAAATATAAAATGACAATAGTTGTTTCCTAGTCAATTTAGACTTATTTTCTAATTATTTCTTAATCATTTTTTGATTGTTTTGTATCAATTGTGCCATATCAATTGTCAAGAGTACCATTAGGTTGGATATATTAAACTTGTAAGTTGTTATATTCTAGTGTAATGAATTCTATTAATAGAATTTTAGAATATCTACAATCTCAAGATATTTGTATTTTGTAGATTTTTATAGTATGTAGATTTTTACAATTTGTAGATCTCTACATTTTATAGAAATCTAAAAATATATAAAATCCAAAAAAATTTAAAACCTATGAAATTTTAAAGTTTTATAAACCAATGAAATCTATTAAATACCAATATTTCAATTATTGAAATCTTAACAAGAAGCCAGATCCGAAATTCTAAAATCTACAAATCATTGAGATCAAAATTTCAAAATCTACAAGTCATAGACAAGTTGCAAATGAGTAACTGAGTAACAAACAAACTGCAATGAAGTCACAAATGAATCGCATTGAAGTTGCATTGAGTTTCAATGAAGTTAAAGATGAGTCATAATGAAGTCACAAATGAATCACAAACAAGTCATATATTAGTCGCAAATGAGTCGCAAACAAGTCACACAACTCATTGAATGAGTGACTGGATTCAAAAGGCAACAAATACCATATAAGCAAAAACATTAGAAAAGTTCATTGACAAAGTTTAAGTAAGTTGTCATGACTAGTGACTACAATTCAACATGTAACTTGTCCACATCAACTGTGGGTCTCAAGATTCTTAGTCACAAATGTTTAATGCAATCCAAAAACTAGTAGTTCTTTGTAGTTGCAATACCCCTCATTTTTTTTAGTGCTCAAGCATCAACTATGACATCTAGATGTATTTTGAGACATCAATTAAGACAATGTTTTATTCATACACAATATGCAATATCCAATATACCATGCACAATATGAGATACATAGTACACCATATGTTATACACAATATATCATATTTGGTAATTATGTCACATGACTTGAAAAATTATTCATGTCACTATATATTATGAGTATATAGAAATGAGAAGACAAGCTCCATATACAAGTGGGAATAGGAAGTATGATTAACTATATGGAATATATAAAACATAGGATTTGTATTAATTTGTATTAAAAATAGAATTTTGAAGATGAGCATCAAGATGAACATAAATTTGTCTCAACTGATATTTGGAAAAATATCTAGATATCTCAATTGACATTTCAAAAAAACTTTAGACATTGTAGCTGGTGTAGTATAAAACATTTGGACATTGTAGTTGACTTCCAACTTGACGTCATAAAAAACATGTAGATATTGTAGTTGATGTCTAAATAAAACAATGTTAAAGTTTACAAACGGTGTAAATGTATTGACATGGCTTGCTATGTCAACACATTTGGATGCCAATTCAAATGCCACTTTTATTTTTTGCAAAAATGTACCATATGGCAACCGTTCCCTTGCCTTTTTTAACATGTATTTAGCATTTTAACTTTGCCTCTAGTAACTTTAGAAAATTGGCCCACAGGGAAAGCGTTACACTATGACAACATGTTACTGTCACGTTTTTTTGGATGACGCCAAAAACATGACTATATTTTATCAGTTGATGCACAAAATATAAGGTAGAACCACCCGTCACCAACCACAACCCCATTAGCAATCAATAGTGCATGAAATTCAAGAAAATCTGGAACTAATTTCCAAACATGAGTTTTTGATTTCCAACCATCAATTCCTCCACTACTAGAAAATTTAGTTTTTCTGTTGTTTTGGTCGTGTTGATCCGGTCAAAATTTGACAGAAATCAGTTAAAATCAACAGATTTTTGTCAGATTTTGACCAGATCAACACAACAAAAACAACAAAAAAACTAAATTTTCTAGTAGTGCTCCATTCCTTTCATGACATATGTGCTTGGTTTGGAGTGCCAAGGTGAACAAGTAGTCTCTTAAATGAGCGGGTTTGCAATAGTCTACACATTGGACATGGATCTAGACCAATGTTTGCCCTCCAAAATTCATAATAATTTTAGTTCAAGTGATAAAATTACCAAATTTTTGCAACCCCCATCATTTCTATCTTTGCACCTTTGGAAAATATTTGCTTTGTTGTGCACTACTCTAGATCATGGCCATAATTGCTTCTTTGGCTGGTTATGGGTGGTTCTACCTTATTTCATTTTTCTAGCATAACATTGTTTTCCCACTAATTAACATCCACATATTTTCTATGATGTCCACCACAATTTCGTTATCCACTACCTCAAAGTATCTAACATTCTTCTCTACGCAAAAATGTGCCACATTTTTGTTTGATGTCACAAAAAACATAGGTTTCTTCTAATGATGTTTGGAGACTCTTCTTTACTTTCATATCATTTTTACATGAATTGATGACAAACAATAAAAAAAAGATATTTTATCAAAAATTAGATGACATATGTAAGAAAGTAGATGCAATATGAGCACCTAAATTATCCTTCTTATGCTCTCTAATGTCTATTGTAAGTATATTTCTATCTTGTGAATTTTCAAATGACTAAGACAAAGTGGAGTTCAATCCAATAGCACCAAGAGGTTTCATCAAGTTGTAAGGTTTCATTGAGATGGTGATCGTATGCAATTTGGATTTAGCAAGAACTAATGAATTAAATTTTTGTAGATAAGAAAGTAGTGGATGTAATTGTGATACAATTCATATTTATGAAAAGTCTAATAATCTATTATGCCCAAAATATTTGGCTTTTGTAGAGATTATAAAAAGGAAAGGGTTCTTTATGAGGTTCCTTGGATTTGAATATGGATTTTAACCTAGTTCCAATAAATATCAATTTTGTACTTGATTATATTATACTATGACCACTTAATCTCTAAAAGAACTAGGGGTGTTTTTTACAAAAGTATCCAAAACTGTCACTTCTAGTACATTGAGCACAATCAAAATTTAATAACACTTTTCAAACCTACAACTATATGAATTTGTTCTAGACTATTATAGAAATTTGTGGAGAAGGAAGTACTATCGAACTTTGGAAACTTAGACCATTAGATAGTTAGTTATGTTAATTACTTGCATGCTAATTTTCAAAGATAATGAAGGTGTTTAACATAACCCAAAGCATCTTGCATTGAGAAGATGTTCCAAAAAAAATTACCTAAGGATTCATTTTTGGAAAGAATCAAAATCCTAATGCTGAATACCTCCCAAATAAAGATTTTTTTATCTTAATCAAATTTTAAAATACAAAAATGAAAATAAATAAAAATTCTCATCAATTTACTTTAGAATTTGTGATAGTGGTTCTAAAATGGTCCTAAAATTGCCATTAATAGTACATTGATTGAATTTTAGAAAAAATAAATTTATCTCTTATTTTCAAAGACATATTGTTTTTCATTACTACTACAAAAATGTGTGGAAAAAATATCAGCCCATTTGGCTTCATAGATTGCAAAATATAAGCATCCAAAGTTAATGAAAACAATTCAAAGTTTACCTAAATGCTTGCCCTCTCTATTAGCACATTGTCCAAAGTTGCCAATAGTCTTTCGAGCCCTATAACTTTTGACTTGGGCACTTCATTGGAAAAAAAATTGCATTTTGAGGAAGCTTATAGAAATGTGCATCTTTAGTAAGAATTTTATTTTCATCTGCTCAAAATTGATTTCATATGGACCTGGAAAGCTCTATAGAAGCTTAAAGAACTTTAGGGACTAAAGTAAAACCCTTGAAAAAGAAAATTGAGGATTTTTGACAATTTTCATATTATAAATTTTTTAATGATATATCAACATCATTGAATTAAATTCTCTTTATAATAGTTATTTCTTGAATTTATGTGGGATTTTGATTCAAATATAGTACCATCACTATAAATCCCTCTATTTTCTACAATATTCTACTTGAAAGTCTCAATTCATCCTCCAAAATGAATATTCACTATAAGAAAACCTTGTTTTAGGTGACATTCAAAAAAACAATCGACGTCAAAGGGAACGGATTTTAGGTGACGTTGAAAAAAACAACCTATATTTTTCATGTCAATAATGATGTCCAGTGGAACATCAATGGAGATAATTGTTGTTAGAAAAACATGGGTTGTTTTCTTCAACGTCACCTAAAATCCGTTCCCTTAGACATCAAAAATTTTGGTTTCTTCTAGTGATTACATCATAATTTGAAATTGTACATACGCAATCACACTTCAAAGTACAAAGTGATACAAGAATTGGATTTACACTATGATGTTCTTTACAAATAAGGTTGTTCCAATTTTTTTTCTAAAAGAACATATTTGATATTGTTTATATGTGTATGGATCAACTCCCATTAGTAAAAAAGATGCTCAACTTATAAATTAACAAAATTGTAGGTAATCCATCCCATTTGTGACTAAAGACCAAACACCGACAAAATGACCCTTTAAAGTTTTGCATCAACCCATGATAGATTTTTTTCCAATAAATGAAATTTGGGCTACAATTGGTTGGATTTGTGACCACCAAATCAATGTCTTGGGTGACAATAATGGAATAATTAGTACCCGCTTTATGAACTTCCACCTTTTGAGTATAAATCCATTATAGAAAGTAGATAGTTTAGGCCTTGATGTTATTGACTCTAGATAATATTGTAACTACATTATATAATGACAATTATGGATGTACTTTTTGTTGGTTTTTGAATATTTGTACCAATTGGATAGTACACTTCAAAAATTCATAATAAATTCATACTTTGTCAAAAAAATAATAATTTCAATTGCTCTTGAATTTTTTCAAATTTGCCTTTATTTGTTAAATTTCTCCACAATACCATAAATGCAAACCAATCTTTTTGTGTGTAATTGGCTAGATTACCTTTAACCCTGGAGCATCTGGACTCTTCTCTAGAATTGACAATTTGGAAAAAATCATTATAAAGAGTTGTTTGGAAGAATATTTTAGAAGTGATATATAGGGGAAAGTTGTAGATTTTGAATTTTAGATTCCATCTATATGGTTAGACTCACCAATGCTATCACCAATATTTTTCTATAAATTTGGAAAGGGAAAAGTTTGATTACAAGCAAAATATTATCATTTTTTGAGCAAAACTTATTGGAATGGATTCAAAATGAGGTTCTCTTGACATGGTGATTTTTTGAAATTTTTGTGTTCTTTACATCTATGACCTCATTTTTGCAAATCTAATTTTGAACTACATTCAATGCAATTTGACCACTTGACACACTTCCGCATTTGTAATTTTAGAAAAACTTATATTCTAATAACACCAAACCCAACCATTAGATAAAACAAGAACTTGATAAAGTATCACCAAAAATTAGGATGACTTTCATCCAAGCAGGAACAAGACAAAAACAAGAACTTCAATCTGTTCGTCGTTCAAAAAATAGACGTCGGAGTGCTCCAAGGTTAAATTGTCTAAGTTAGGGTTTAAACATTGTCTCTATTATTGAATTGAAAAAGCTTTTGATGGATCTTATTGGAAAATCAAAAGCATATTCCAGATTCTCTTAAAATGCATTTCTTGAACTTAGTTTGAATATACTATGAAACTTCAAAATGATGAAAATAGATAAACCTAAAATCGACCTTAGACTCTCAGAAAATACTCTAAAACCTTCAACCTTTACAATTCAAAATTTCCAAACGTGTTTCTGAAACTTTGGTTGTGCTGTTAAAACACAGAAGCATGCACACTGTATACAAATGCTTACATCTCAAACATTTCTGGTACAATCTCTGTGGCTCTACACCCCAGTTATCCTCTTCCAAGAGAAGCACTTGCTATTCATTTAAAAGCCATGAAACGGCATCAAATGAGGTCTTGAGGTGGACAACGTATGAAACACGTATTGTTTGGGCACAAAGAATACAGTTCCTGATTCTGGACCGGCCAACAATCAACTCTACAGAAGCTCGCCCAGCGAATCATCACTACATCACTACACCAAGAGCACAACACACACAAACGCAATCCAGAAGAATGTGTAGGAATCCATTTAGACTTTTGGATTGGCACCGATTCGTCACAAACTCTGCACATGAGCTACAGTTCTTACATTGCCCAGATGCAAGAATGGCTCCTCTTCAATCATCGCCCCAAGCTTCATCACGCATCTGTTGCCGATTCAACAACCGTTGCTTCCTCTCAGCCTCTTGCTGCAACATCTGCTCCGCATTCGCTCGAGTCTTCGCCCGTAGATTCTGGCTACTGATGCCTTGTCTGCTCAGAGCTCCAGCTATCATGCGCTGCGCCACTCGTGCTGACGTAGCCGGCCTTGGCGCAGGTGGCTCCAAATCTGCAAAGAGTCCATTAGGATGGGTAAAAAAATTTAAGAAAGTTGCAAAAAATTAAATTCAACATTCGAGATAATGTTCTTGGAAGGAGCTGCAAACACCTGCTAATCCAAGAAAGAATCAGGGCATCCAAAATGTTCAGATTCTTTGAGTTCTTTAATTCGGCACAGATTCTTGTGTTCCAAAATGAAAGCGCTCATCGAACTATTGTAGGCAACTGTGATTACTGTCACATTACAAGCCACGATGCAGCTAAAGTGAAAAGGGTGGGACGTCAACATTGCTGTGGAATGTTATAAATACGATCTTTATTTTCCTCAAGAATTTGAGATTTGAGATGCAAACCAACCTGTTACAGAAAACGAAATTAACTGTCCACCAAGACCTGCTGCAGCTTCGGTGTACTTGTGCACCTTGAACCGTGGATCATGGATCCCCGCCAAAGCTTGCCGCGCTGTTGACAAACAAAAAAAAGAAGGCGGTTTCAGACTCTTGCTCCACAACTCTACAAGGAGCAAGGACTTCGGATAAAGAAGGATCACGTTTGATAACAAACCTGCAAATCCTTCAGCAGGAATCGCTACCTCTGACACCCCTCTAACCGCCAATTTAGCAAACTGGGACCCAAGTGATAAAGCAATGCAAGAAAGAAGAGATGACCGACGGAGTCAATACCAAGGGCAGGCGTGCGAAACACCGCTGCAACACAGGTATCATCAATCCAACGAATGCTGACTCCTTGACCGGAGTAAGGCCGGACCAGATCCTCCAGGTCCTTGGTCTTCATCATCGGGGAAAACTCGTTTATCAAAAGCACATGCTCAGCGCCTCCGTCCCCTGAACCGCACACATCAAAGCACATGGGATGCATCAATACTACAGATTCGCGCCAGGGTCACACCGGCTTCAGAGATGGACTGCCAGATAGTCTGAGATGAAATCTGAATTCAACATTGATTCAAACTGTTTAGAAGGTTCCAGTTTGTCTTTGGCATGATTCTCCAATTAGGAAATTATGCACTGATTAGTGTCTCCAAAATTGACATGATTGGCATTTGAGAACCTACCAGCCCGATTTGAAAAACTCAACATACATCAAAGTACATGGAATCCATCAAAACTAGAGATTCATGCTAGAAATAGACGTGCTTCGGCAAACAGCTTAAGGGAAAATCTAATTGTGGTCATTGGAGAGAGAAAAACACTGTTTGCAACATTCAAGTTTGCCTTGGGCATGCTTTTCAAAATAGAAACTGCTTGGAGAACTCAAGAGACATCAAAGCAAAGCAAATGCGATCTATCAATCCTAAAGATTTAGATCAATTAAGGATGGATCCCTAGTTTTCTTAGGGCTTGCCTGGTGTAGTTTGAGGCACCTACAATGGTCATTTACATCGCCGGTACTGCTGGTTTGGTTGAGCCGTTCGTGGGCAGCGCCATCCTCCACCGTCAAGTCACTGTACAGATTGCCACCCCCACCATATGTGAATGCCCCGCGCCCTCGTTGCTTCTGCTTCGTCACTTCCTTCTCCTTCACCTTCTCCGGTTCCCGGTCCACCACGGATGGCAACAACACGGGTGATGCCAATAGGGTTGGCACAGCGGCTTCCCAATCTGTGGTTATCAAATTTGCAAGGATTATTCTCTGTCCAGAAAAAAACAAGTGCATAGGAACATTCTGACTACTACTGAACCAGTATGACCTGTGTTGCTGCCCACAATTACAATGGAGCGCAACCCATGCTGAAATCCCAGTTTCTGAAGTAGTCTAATTTCACTGAAAACACTATGTTTCGGCAAAGCTGTATGACCCACCTTTTAAAGAATTATTACTTAAATAAATAAAAATGCCTTAACGCATAGAAATTAGAAATGTGAACGAATCGTTACCTTCTTCATCACACACACTGGTCGTGCTACTTAAAGTCTCGGCACCGTGCGCTCGATCGTAATCTGTTGCCCTATCCTGCAAGAAACCAGGTTTCTTCAATGGCTTGACACTGACTTTGCTACGGGTGACCTCTTCAGCTGCATCTTCCCTGAAAGACAGAGAAAACTAATGCAATTCAAAACCTAAACGAGCGGAGCTGCAACAAAATTAACCCTAGCTCGGGGTCCCAAATTACACAGAATTTCAAGAGGATATGTACAACGACAATGTAAGCATAAGAATTGTGCCTTAGCCATACGAAAATGCGGAAATTCTAAGTGAAATTGCTGATTTTTCAGCTCAGTGCATGCACATGAACCCAGAGAGAGGACTACAATTCACGAAACCTAAACAAGTGAACTACAATAAAATCAAACCCAATTTCAGTCTCCCAGGTTGCACGGAAATCATGGGGATAGGCACCGTCAAACATCATCCAGAAAACATGCGAATTGTGCCTTAGCCATGTGAAAATGCAGAAATTCTAAACTGATTCTTCAGCTCGGTGCCCACAATAAGGTGCAAATGAACCCAGAGAGAGGACTACAAATCAAAACCTAAAACAGTGAACTGCAATAAAATCAACCCCAGGCTCAGTCTCCCAAGTTGCACCTGAATTCATGAGGATATGAACCACAAAACATCATCCAGAAAATGTGCGAATTGTACCCTAAACATATGAAAGTGTAGAAATTCTAAACGAAATAGCTAATTCTTGTGAGTGTACACACAGAAACAACAAAAAGGATTGCAAAAAGGAGTTGGTACCACGAAAGGTGATCCGCCTCGGAAGTTGCTCCTTCTTCGGCTTTGTTCTTGATGAGCAGAGAATCACTGAGGAGCTGGTCCGCCTTGAGGGACATGCCCCGGGCAGCATACAACCCTGCCAAGTCGCTCATGGCCGCAGCCAGGGTCAAATTCGATTTGGCATTCTCCGCCAGGGCCGAGAGCTTGGCGATGACGCTTTCCAGCAGCTTCACGGCTCCGTCCTCGTCGTCCTTGTCCAGCAAATCCTCCACTCGCGTCGACCATCCTTCCAAGCTCACCTCGTTGGCTGGGATGGAGACTGTATCATCCTTGGAAGCTTGTTGTTGCTCAGGCTCGGCCATGGCCGTCTCTCTCTCTCCAAATTCCGCCGAAGCTCAAAACGATCACACCCCGAGGTAAACTCACGCAAACTTCGATCAAATCACCTCAATGCTTCGCCGAGAACAAACCCGCGAAGGAAAGGAATTGGAGAGACTAGACAATCCTGAAAATAGTTCATTCAGAATTTGCTGAAACTACTGCAACTACTGCCGCCCCTTCAGGATGATGGATTGACTGAGAGTGACCTTCTTCTCCCTTTCGTCGCCATAGCCAGGGCTTTTGCTGCAACTTCGTCAGCACAAGTTCTCGTCACCGTCGTTGCGTTCTCATTGCTTGTTCCCCTGGGTTCGCGAACTCTCCTCTGGTATGTGCCCTGTGCCGTTGCCACACCAAAATTAAAGGTAAAAATAATTTTCTAAGTTTCTAATTCATTAAAAAAACTTGAAATTCAATAACTTTCACACCATAGTATGAGTGTTTGCGTTTTTGGTATGAATTTTAAGTTTTATGGACAAAAGAGTTTTGTTTCGTGGCGTTTGGACACGCCATGTGAAAGTTGTGGTTTTCCAAAATAAAAGATAATTTAATTTAATTTTTGAAGTAATAAAAACTTTGAAATTCAATAGCTTTCACAGCGTAGGGCCAAACACCACAAAAACAAAGTCCATGCACCCCTCCTTGCAAAGAGCTTTCCAAAGGTACTAAGAATATTGCCTTATACACCTCACAGTTTCTTAAATCTCAACATATCAAACACAATGGGTTGTTTTACCACATGCCGTTGCTGAAATTTTTCAAATTTATTTTCTACATAAAGACAAGTGTGAGAAATAGTGAGAGCCATTGAAATTATGTTTTTCTTGACAAAGTATGAATTTGCTATGGAT
Organism: Climacium dendroides; assembly: GCA_950106755.1. NCBI lineage: Eukaryota > Viridiplantae > Streptophyta > Bryopsida > Hypnales > Climaciaceae > Climacium > Climacium dendroides. Next base: position 40,468,804 of record OX467084.1, read on the forward strand.
TTTTGAATTGTTCAGCACATCATGGTCAACAAATGGTGATTTTGGAGTGATGATGGCAATTTTTGACAACATGTGATTTTAGTTGTATCCACTTTAAAGCCAATCATAGACAAGCAAGGACTATTATTACATTTTGGTGATTAATAAATTGATTTATCCAAATTACCTAAAGTCAACTTATTCAAAATTAGTGCAAACAAAAATGTAATTGTATTTTACTAATTTCCACCTTTTTTCTTTCAAGTGCCATTAAATCCTAAAGTTCTTTCATATTTAGAAGCCCAAAACTACTTCAAAATACTTGCATCCAAAGCAAGGCTAAAATCATCTTTTGTTTATTCTCTATCAAGCCCAAACTAGCACAAGAACTTTCAGTCAACTTATTCAAATACATCCTTTCAAAATTCTAAAGTGAATATCCCCACAAATTGCAAGTTCAATGTGCCTAAATCTTATAAATGTAGACTTTTCTAACCCTTCCAAAAGGTAAAGTTTGTCTTTCAACATTTTTATTAAAAAAAATACATGTCCTATAACTTATTGATTTTAGTCATCTCTTCTATTAAGATAGGTGGTTTGTTTTGTTTTGTTTTGTTTGTTTGTCACGTTGAGATCTCCCGCACCGTGCGTCCCCCAGTTGTGTGCTTGGTACCGTCGGAAAGCCTCGGCGAGGAGGGGTGCACCGGCTTGGTTTCATGGCGTTCGGACGTATAGTGTGAAAGTTGTGCATTTTTTAGTTGGTTTTGGTTTTGAAAAATTAGAAAATTACTTTTTCTTATATTTTGGTCACAATTTTGGTACTGTTAGAAAGCCCTTGGCGAGGAGGGGTGCACCGTCTTGGTTTCGTGGTGTTCTGACTCACGCTATGAAAGTTATTGAATTTTGAAGTATTTTTATGAACTAAAAAATTAGAAAATTAGTTTTACTTTTGTTTTGACTGTGGCAACGGCACAAGACACACTAGTCTATACATTAAATCAAGCTGGGTTTTTGTTTGTTTGTTTGTTTGTCACGTTGAGATCTCCCAAACTATGCAAGTATGCGTCCCCCGATGTGAAAGTTGTGCATTTTTTAGTTATTTTTGGTTCTAAAAGATTAGAAAATTACTTTTTCTTACATTTAGTCACAATCTAGGTATTGTCAGAAAGCTCTCAGCAAGAAAGAGCACACGAGCTTGGTTTCATGGCATTCCGACTCACGGTGAGAAAGTTATGCATTCTTGAGTTGTTTTTGGTTCTAAAAAGTTAGAAAGTTAGTTTTACTTTTGTTTTGACTATGGCAACGACATAGGGCACACTAGTATACTTGAAAATGGATTGAGAATATATTTATCAGAAAATTTAACAAAAAAAACTTTCATATTCATCTTTAAAAAAATAATATGGTAGAATTCAAGGTAGAATTCGATGAAAGTAAAAACTAAGCGGCTAATAACTTTTACAAGAAATTGAGAATTGTTAATTCCAATTGTAAGAATGTTCTAGTAAACAAGTGCAAACCCTTATTTTTTTTGTTTGCAAATTATCAAAATTGAATTCAAAAAATGACATTAGAAAATAATTAAGGCTTTAAAAAGGCTACAAGTTCCAATGCACCATTCTCCCTCTATTGCAAGCATTTTTATTTCACTACCATCACCCATATGATTATTAAGCTTACCAAAACATATTGTGTTGTGTGATTGTGTAGTGTCTAGCAAATTCAAACATAGCCTCTGGCAAAGGACATCTAGCAAAATTGCACCCTTAGTTGGCAGGAGGGTTTGGGAGTCAAGCTGCTTAGAGGATTTCAAAAGCTTGTTGTGTTGTGATTGCCATCAAATTGTGGTTTGATTTCATTTGGATTTGTTGGTTTTGTTGTTGTTTGTGTTTGCTAAGGCTTCATATGTTTTAAGAGGATTTGAATGGTTCAAATGTTCTTGAGTAGGTATCAATCTATACAATCCAATAAAATTAATTGATTTTCTTATAGAATATATATTTAGCTACATATTTTGACATTAAAACTGAAAAAAACTTCTAACTTTCTCAACAGTTATTGGAATGATGTAAAACAAAGCTTCACACTTAGATTAGGATGAGTGGCATCCATTCCAAAAAAGTTCATTCAATATTCCAAATTATGAAATCAACAAAACCTACCCAAATTCTCAATAAAAACCAAGTAGACTCCTTAGTCCTATAGGGGTTAATTTTATAGGTGACCTACTTTGCACATAATATTCTTGAACTTCAAATCATGGACTTTTTGCTTTCCATTGGTTAAGGTTCTTTCCACCTCACAAATTATTCTTCTTAACCCCCTAAAATTTTTTTGGAAAACTTAAATAGGTTCATACAAAGTCAAATTTTGAGTAGATGAAAGTAAAATTCTTACCAAAGATGCACTTTTATATAAGGCTCTCAAAAATACTATTATTTTCCAATTAGATGCTCAAGTCAAAGTTATAGGACTTAAAAGTTTAATTAGGGGCCGCTTAGGTAGCATGCTAATAGAGAGGGCAAGTAGTTAGGCAACCTCTTAAGTTAAAAAAAAATCATTAACTTTAAATGCTTATATCTCGCAATCTATGAAGCTAAATATTTTCACACATTTTCATAGTAGTAAAGAAACATAATGTGTGTTTGAAACTGTGTGTTTAAAACTGTGTTTTTTTCAATTTTCATTCAATATTTTTAAAATGGAAATTTTAGAACCATTTGTACAGATTCTAGGATAAATTCATTATTTTTATTATTATTTATTAATTTCACTCAATTTAGAGAAGGAAAGCTCTCTATTGACCATTGGAATTTTGATTCTTCCAAAAATGAATTCTCCCTCCAAAATTAAAATCTTGTCCATCCAATATTGGATAATTTTTATGAAAAATATCCCCTTTCCTTTAGAAATTAACCCCTAAATGATAGGCTACACCTTTGAGGCTTTATTTCATATGAATCTTTAACAATAAGCAACTTTAGGATTTTTTGGAATATTTCAACCTATTGAACCCATTCTATAGTAAATAAAGCTTATCAAGCACAACAATTAAGTTGTATAGTCAAAGCTCTAATCATTAGTCAATTTTACATACCATGGCATTACAAAATTTGGGCAAGGAACAAGACCCCTGCCACACTACAAGGATAATTTTGATTCCCTTGGAATGTTCACTAGGTCAAAAAAATTATTCAAGGATTAATTGTGGAAGGCTACCACCCTATCATCAAAATAGTTATCCAAAACAATATTGATCCTTGGATGAATAGGTGCATTATTTGTCTCTACATTACAAAGTTAAGTAGCATTGTTATAGCAACTTCAATGCATTCAGGACACACTATACACCAATTACATGATGACAAGATCACCAAAAACATATTAATAAAAATATGACTAACATTAGTCTCTTTTTATTTTCAGCTTTGTCATTTTTCATCTTAGCTTGGCAATTTGGCAAAATATGAAGACCTTGCAAGTTGGCTCACAATAGGAAGTCATAATTGTCATACCTTTTCAAACTTTGTTACATGTACCAATAAATTGAAGCTCCCCTTTTTTACATGAAAAATCTTTTTTTAATGTAATATCTTTTTATCTCCTTTTTATAATGTGGAAAAGTCCATTTGAAGTTTGGATTGTCAACTTTACATTGATTCATTTTTATAAAAATTGTCAGAACACACTGAGGTTTTCTTCCCTCCACTTCAAAATCTTAACACTATCCCTATTCCCATCTTCACATTGGAGATGCACTTAAGAATGTCCTCAATGGGCTCAATTTCAAAGTATCTCCTGCCACCCTTTAGATACCTAAGTCTCTTCAATTGAGATATGTCTAATTTAGAGGGGATGGTCACTTGTATCCCCAACAATAAAACTCACTAAAACATATCATATCACAGAGTTTGCAAAAGCAAAAAGTTATCTATCATTTATTATGAAGACTTACTAATTTTCAGAGAAAATACAATTTGTAGAAAGATTAGTGACCCCTTCAAATATGGCTTATTTGGTGTATGAGAGATAGAGGCTAACGTACACTAAAATTGATTGCTTATCATCCCCAAATTAGGGGGGTGGGATATTTGGAGGGTTCAAGGAGATGCTCTTAACAAGGTGCCCAGGGTTTCAAAAGTTGGAATAAAAAAACGTGGTCCAACATGACCATTAAGGCAACAAGCTCTAAAATTTCCCACCTCCTCAAATGTACAATATGTATACATGTTGCTTTTTTACAACCTTCAGCAATCTCCAAACAATGTACATTTGAGGAGGTGGGCGATTTTAAAGCCCCATACCATTTCAAACTCAAAATTTTATCACTAATTCCACAAAGCTCCAAAAAATATGAAGTGATTGGTTAGATGCCAATTCCATTTATCTTTCTAGGAAAATTTAATGAAAATTATTTAAGGTGCTTCGCTTCCCCCAAATTCGGTTTCAGCTCTTAGGTGGGCGATTTATGAACCTGTTACCTTACAGCGCCGTGTTTCTTCCCGGGCTCCCCATGTTGCCCCACCAGGTCGGCACTTTCATGCGCTTTGGAGAGTCCGGAGAAGAGCTCCGTACGTGCGGGTCCAGACTCATGCACCAACTCTTCCCCGTCCACATGTCCTCACCCTGCATATGGGATTCACTGTCAGTGCCCTGCTCACAAAGAATCTGTCATGCATGGATTCATTTCCCACATTGGAGCGCAAAGACAGGCAAAAGGCCCGAGGAAAAGTGCCGGTGCCGGGCAATTGTGCCGGTTTGCATTGGAGCTGCTCTAAGTATTCTTATTACGTGACACTGTAGAAGGACCCCAGTCATTCAAGAATGTGATTTACCGGTATTTCACTAATAATATGAATCACAGAAAGCACGCCATTAACTGTAATATGATTGTAACATGATTGTAAAAAACGATTGATTAAATGCAGCAAGAACTGTGGCATTATGGCAAACCATGTGAACGCAGAAGAATCGGTGTCCAACTTACCAGACAACAAGATGCAGATAGACGTAAGCTTAATGACAATGTACAGAGCATCCGAAGAGTTTCATCGACAGTAGTAAGTAGTTCAATAAACACTGAGTGCGTTACTGCCATCAATAATCTGGTAAAAGTATGATTATGACGCCCTCTGTGGCAGGTTGGCAGCTTCCTCTCGATTCTCAATACAGGTATCATCCATAGACTCAGACAAATATGAACCAGGAGACAACAAACTACGTTAGCATAGTGTCAGCCTGGTTAAATTATCTGAGCAGGCCTCAAATATGAACCACTGCCTTGCCAAATGATTCGATTTTCACATTAATTTTCATCAGACTAGCCGCTTCAGTTTCTAAGCAGGAGGAAAGCGATCCGAATTGTTCAGAGTACATTGAATTATGAAAGATGTTGTACCCGATAGCTGAGTGTTATCACTGTCTCATACTAAATAGATTGGTGTCGGTCTTCTCTGTTAGCAGAGCCAAAGATGAGGTCGCTGAAAAAGCAAAATTTCAGAGAGATCTGACTACTTGCGCTCCAGTACAACTGTCAACGTATCCAATTTGAATGCCCCATCGACGGAGCGGACTTCCAAATGTAGTTCACAATGCCCAATCACGAGGACCTACCAGAAATCCTGCAGAGGCGGATGATGTCACATTGGCACCACGGGTTGCAGTGGTGCACATGCACTTCCGTACAGTTTCATTGCGAAATCCACACAAGGCCACGTGACTCGCTGAGTGCAGTAACTACCTAGCACTGGAAATTGGTTTCATGTGATGCTTAACAAAAGTTTAGCGAGCCAAACAAGCGACAACATCAATGCACTTCAGTAGCAATTGACGGAAATTCAACAGCGAAAAGCAGGGGTGTGTTGAGAAATGAGGGTCGTAAATTCACTCTTACACAGCCCAAAATTCAACAACAGCATTGCTGGTTCTGTGGTGAAACACCAAAGGAGTTCACAAAAGGACTACTGCGGGGGCGTACAACTATCCTGGAATACGCAATTCATGGGAGGCCGGCCGCAACGGAAACTCGACCCAGTCTCGGTTGCCCCGGATGTCATTTCTGACGGGATGCCGAAGTCCTCAGGTTGTGATTGGCAAGACCAACATAACGACCGTCACAATAGGGCAAAGCACGTGCCAAGTCAGATATGGAAAGACAACGCAACTTGCAGTTTTTTAGTCTACTCCGGCTTTTCTACATCAGCATATCCAGTCTCTGTCACCTTAGCTTCTTCTTCGGCGACATCTTTCTCCGACTTCTTCCCCTTCTTGCATTTGTAGTAGACGCTCATGAAGGTACCCACTGCTTTGTATTTGTCACGGCACCTCTGGTACAAAGAACCATCAAACATGCGCCAGAAGTCACGCTCGCTGAGCTCAGAAACTGCGTACTGGGGTTGAAAGGAGTGGTTCTCAATCATCCACCTCTCCATTTCCTTCACTGCAGCTGGACCATCGAACTCCTCACCATTGAATACACATCTGGGAGTGTAGTAAACTCCAACGTCCGTGTACATCTGCGCATATGGGGTGTCACCTGGACGTCCGGCATACTCAAACCCAGGCTCTGGGTTGATCTGGGTTCTCATTGGGTGCTTGAATACACGATGTGGGCAGAGCCAAATAGGGTAAACCTGAAACAGATGAAAAATGTTCAATGTTGTGCTCAAACAGATCTACAAACATTGAAAAGCTCTAATCTTCAAAGAGGGACTCCTAGAATACCTCAAATACACGGTCGCTGAACTCAAGGGCATCCCCAACCCTGTAAGACGGCACAAGCATATCCTGAATAACATGACGCTCGTGGTAGTAGTTGCGAATGGCTTCACCCTGCGTGCACACAGAAGATTGTAATGTCAGAACCTCAGAAAGTATCCTCAAAGATTGGTTATCGGTATCTGCAGCTCAAATGTCGAGAATTACCTGAGTGGCTTTCAAGAATGAGACTTTCGGTGGCATCATCCAGCCAAACAGGTACCGGAACCAGAACTGGTCAGCAAACGGAAGGATGAGCTTGCCCTCCCAGTAAATGCAGCGAGTGTGGCGATGGTAGTACTCTCTCGTCGGAAGGTACTCCACAAATTCACCTCTCTTTAGTGCTGTCTGTGCATGCTGGTAAAACCAGGGCTTGAACCACCATCCACACTACACAAACCAAAATAGAATCAGTATGAGTCATACAAAACTCAATTACTACAGTCTCCATTTTACATACATAATACATAATCGAACTCAACTACGAGGCAAATCATATACTTTCAACGTATTTTCTGACATCTCGCATCTCGATATAATTTAAGGGTCGACTCTAGGTAGAATGAACAGAGTCGCGAACAGAAGACAAGAGCCGAACTTACTTCATTGATTTTATTTCCCTTTCGTTTGGACTCTTCCTTGGAAGCATACCGCCCTGTCATCATCACGCCTTCAGTTTCGCTATACACCATGCCTTCAACGAAATCCGGCACCTTCTCAGGGTTGTCTTGATCACCATCACGAGGACAGTAGGAATCATTGTAGGCCTGAGCAATCTCCTGCAAATTGCCTCGGACAGGCTTGTACGTCAATTTCATGTAAGCGCCGACTTCGATGAGCTTGATCTCGGCTGCCACCAAGAGACCCAGTGTGCCTTGAGACCATGGGATGGCGTAAAACAAGTCCTTGAACTCATTGTCTGCAGTTGCACGCACGAGGCGGCCGTCGGAGAGGATGATCTCGTATGCAACGCACGTGTCGGCAAACAGTCCGTAAATGTGAGAGCTTCCTTCAAGTCCGTAGCCATTGATGAGCCCCCCAACAGTTAAATCGTCCAGCTCCGCCACAACAGCCAGGGACAGGCCCATTGGCACCGTCATTCTCGTAATCTGACCCATGTTCACAAGTGGCTCCACACGGGCTATCATATTCTCCCTGTCGATTTCCAGCACCTGGCATGTATACAGTTACAACAATAAGTCATCAAAAATGTCAAGACACTGCATTAAAGACCAGAGGGCGGTAGATACATAGATATACAGACTCTGTGCCATGAGGAAGGCTTACACACAACCTAGTGTACCACCATTCGTCACAGTCGACACATACAAAACAACACATTTCCCTGCATGTTACAGATGCATTAAGAAACTTTCCGAAGTTGTGCCATTGATAAGACTCACACACAATTCAATGTAGCAGCAAAGCTGCCAGCGGCGAAATTTGAAAACATCCGCCCTTCATGTAAAGAAGGTATTGCAACTCTAGAACGGTGGCAGGAACATCTTCAGTGGAAGCCCCAGGCATGCAGGGGATGATTCCTACGAAGTTTTAAAATCCTTACAAACCGCGGGAGAGGCAAACCAAGGAGCGGTAAAGAAACAGGGCAGGACACCTGATTGAAGTCGTTGAGATCGACTTCGAAGTGGCGGGCGCGCTTGTAATCCAGATTGCGCATGCCGACGGAGATCCATGGCTTGCGGGCCGTGCACACCAGACCGTCCTTGGCCGGGTCGCGCGACTTCAATCGCTTGATGACCTTCTCCACATTCTCGTCGTGCTCCTTCTGGCGCCTCTTCTCCGACTTCAAGGCTGACCATTGCTCCCGGAACCACGAGACAATGTCGAAGCTCTTGGAGATCGGGAGCACCACGAGGATGACGAAAATCCACCGAAAATGTATGGCCCAGTCCACCCAGCTCCAGGCTCGCTTAGGCCGCAGGGGTCGCTCTAAGTCGGACATTGCGAACCTTTAACCAAAACCACTCCAAAATTACTCCATGGATCAAACTCAATGAAAAACTAAACTTCATGACGAAACGAAACAAACAAACAAACAAACAAACAGAAAGGAAACCAAAACCAAAAACCCAGGACGCAATGGACCTTCTCCCAACGAAAACAATCACTCTGAAACTACGTCATGGATCAAATGCAGTACAAAACGAATGGCGAAATACAATCCATGGACGAAACGCAACGAACAGGAGACGGAGGAACACCAAACACTTGAAGAGTTCAAACGAGCTGGAGAACAAACCAAATGCGCTGAAATTTGCACCAAACGGCGCGAGATCGCAACAGGAGAGCAACGAGAGAAACACCGTCCCGCCTCGCGCGTGCATGCGAGACGGAAAAATGATGCGCGAAGGAGCTCTGAGAGGAAGCAAGGCTCCAAGCTTCCTCTTCGCTTGTGGAGCGCTCTGCGAAACTGAAGCCGCACAGCGTCGGGTTACGTCCACGAGGAAGACCGGGCGACCCGGCCCGGTCTCGGACCCGGACCCCGCCCGTCCGCCAACGGGGCAATGGTTAAAGACAGCAAGAGTGGTATCTAATTTGAAAGTTCAATTTGGAACTTCGGTGTGGATATGCCGCATTGGGTGTGCGGTCTCAATTTGGACCAAAGAATATTTGCTTGTTTCAAATTCATTAGAATAGTGCTTGTGAATAAAGAAATTTATTGGAAGTATTTCTACTATTGGGTTTCATGTAGGAGACAACAATGCTAAACATGTGAATCTAAAAATGCTAACCTACGAGGTAAAACACCTGTAATATAAATATCTTACTGTAACCATAGAAAGTGCTTATAACATAAACACCTATAATATAAATATCCTAGAATCACAAAAGGTGCATACAACATATACACTTATAATATAGGAACCTATGATATAAATTTCTTATAACCATAGAAAGTGCTTATAACATAGATACATATAACATAAGTACCTATAATATAGAAGCCTAAGCTCTTAGACTTATGGACTCAAAATCTTAAGCTCAAATACAAGCAACCATAGGAATATATAACATAGAAAAAAAATAGTTTCATGACAAATTTTGACAAGTTGTGGGTCTTAAAACTTAGTTTATTCAAGCAAGCTTACTATTGGTGAGTGTAGCAATAGTATCTCAAGTTCGACCAATTGTAGAAACAAGTGAAGAGGTACCTAAAGATAAAAGTACTTTGATAGTTCGGAACTATATTCTTGGAAGTCTAAAAAATAAATAATAACTTAGATTGTGATTTTTTAAATAAAAATTTAATTATTGTAGATTAGCATAAGAAAAGGGCAACTCTCATTGTTGAATCAATGCAGGGAAAGATAATTCATAGACATGTTGGTATACACCAATTGCAAACAAATATATATGTAAATGTGTATATATAATTTACCTTAAAGTTGAAAAAAACCCTTGAATATTAATTGTGACAAAGGATCTTCAAACTCCATAGATCACTTTTGGATACTTCATTATCCCAAGTTAAGTTCAACAACCTATTCAAACAAGTACGAGTTTCCTAAAATCTCACATTTTTCAACTATCACTTTATGTCATTCTTTCAACGCTCTTTTTAACAATATTTTTGAAACCTTTTTTGACACATCAAGTTTGGCACTTTGTTTTTGAAACTTTTTTCAACATTAACATGTTGAGAGCAAAACATTCAAATCAGTTTTTCAATACTCACAATGACAAAAAAATACAATTAAAAATTGTCAAAAACAACACGATTTCTAGTAGTGAAGATGTGGCGGATGACTAATCATTTAGATTACAAACATGACGTTTTCCTAAATCTCTAACAAAATATGGAGGATGCAATCCAAAAGCCTCTAAGGTAGGAGGCTCTAAAATCACATGGCCCCCCTCATTTGAATGTAATTAATAATTCTTTTTTCATAAATTGACCACCATAGTCATTTGAATGAATCGAGGAAAAAAAATGATTAATTGCAAGAGCCAATCGTTGTCTTTTGCTTTCCCCATCTTTCTTTAGAAGTTACAAATGAATGGTTTATGGAAGACCGGACCTACGACACAACTTGTTTGAAAATTCATAAGTAATTCAAAAATACTTCAAAAAATATGAAACCACTTGTGTTAGATTCCTCGTCTATTTCTCTTTGCGTGAAAAATGAGCTAAAAATATTCCCATCCAAGAAAATACATGAAAAAGGCGAACCAACCCTTGGATGAGCGGTTTCTGGACCTGTTACCTTATCTTAATTTTGTTGAATCCACACTTCCCATTGGCTTGCAGGCCTGCCTCACCTGGACCCTAATAAAATTATTACATCGATATATTTATTGTTATACGGAGTATAAAATATTACATCAAGCTGACATACGTCATATGCTTGGCTCTGGGTCACCTGCTCCATCCATCAGGTACCGTATGTGCCACTCAAATACACCAGCCAGACCTACTCAATACAGACACCAGGCCCCCCCCCCTTGGTAAAAATAAATAAAGAAATAAAAAGACAATCCCCCCTTTAAAAAATGTGCATAAAATATAAAATACATATTAGATAACCCATGAGTCGAGCTAGCGGCAAATAGGTTATCGTACATAACGAGTTGTTGACTTTTCAACGCTGATGTGGCACTCTCCCATTGGAAACCTGTCACCATTGCCATTATAAGTTGCAATTTATAACCTTCTTTTCTTTCAACTTGCTTCCTACACCCTTGGATCATGAAGATCAAAGGTTATGATTGAAAGATGTATTAGATAAGTGATTGTGTATTAGATAACCGATGAGCCATGCTAGTGGTGAATTGGTTATCGTATATAATTGGTTGTACATTTTTCAATCACAACCTTTGACCTTCATGATCCAAGAGTGTAGGAAGCAACTTGAAAGGAAATAAGGTTATGAGTTGCAATTTGTAATGGCAGTAGTGACAATTGCCAATAGGATGGTGTCATGTTAGCGTTGAAAAGTCAACAACTGGTTATGTGAATGTGAGTATGATGTATATAAATATGAATACAACTATAACATGAGGACACAAATATGAGTACGAATACACAAATATGAATATGAATACAAAAACAAGTGTAGGTTTTGTAATTCCATATTGTTTGTTGGAACGAAGATTCCAAAAATTCATATATTGAAATTGCAAAGTTGGGTACATGAAAGAGTTTAGAAATGAGACTAGCTAAGCAAATACTCTATGCACTCAAATATAATGGAAATATTGCTATATTAACTAAGCTAACAAGAACAATGAGTATGTAAGTTAAGTGTTTAAGAAGGGATAAGGTAAATGTGCCTATGATAGGCAAAATGATTGTTTTGTTCTGTGCCATTAGCAAAAGAATTCAGGTTTTTTCCAAACAAAGACAATGTGAGAAATGAAGGATGCAATTGAAATTTAATTTTTTGGACAAAGTGTAAATTTGTTATGAAATTTTGAAGTGTACTATCCAATTGATCCAAAAGAGTCTCTAGACTACCTAAATCAACAAAAAGTATTTCCATAATGGTCATCTTACTACCTAAAGTAGTCACAACATTTTTTAAGCTGACTACAAGATTTCCTAATATGGCCACAACATGAAGGAATTTTTAAAAAAGAAAACTATTTATGACAAGTATACAATAGGAAGGTATAAGTGTCCTATGAAAATCACTAATAACTACATGATTATTTGCCAATGCATGGATTATGGCCACAAATCAACCTGATGTAGTCCTAACCCCATTTATTAAAACAAGCTATCATGGGTTGATTTAAGACTTTAATGGATAGTTCCCTAGGTATCTATCATGGGTGGTTTACTTGTCATATATAAGTAAACCATAAAAGATGAAGAGAGCTGAATTGAGTACCATGACTTACACTTATGCATTTTCTTAACCCCTAAAGGTTTAAAGTCATGGAATGATATTTTTAGACTTTCGGATAGGTTCCTAGGATGTCAAATTCTGATGTAATTTTTTGAAATTTTTTTGAAGGTGAAAGGAATGTACTAGCTTTGGGGGAATATGTTTTTTCTGGTGCCTAGGAGAAAAAGTTATGCCCTTCTAAGTTCAAAATGCTTGACTCAAGACAACAAAAAAATCCAAATAATTCAAAAAATTTCCTTATAGAATATATTTTTAAAATTATATAATTTTAAATATACTCTATGGGTCAAAAAATTAATTCCATTTGGATTAAATATGTGAAAGTTATGAAGAGTCTTGTTTTATGGGCAATTAAGTCACCTTCTTAAAAAAAACAATGAACTAAGTTAAGGGGATTCAAAAAGTCTAAAAAACTAATAAAGCAAAATGATTTTTTTTCACTTTGAACATTGATATCTCATATTCTACATGGCAAAAGAGTTTGAAATTTTTTCCATACATTCTCATACAAGTCTATTATTGCATACTAGATATCATGGTTGAATATGCAAAAAAATAGTTTTTATTCATTGTAACTCTTTCTTTGCACTAGAAATAGCAATTTTTGGATATTTTTTGAATGAAACATAGTCATAAACCTTTAGAGGTTAGATAATCAACTTTTTCAAGCTACTTGAAACATCCATTTACACATGATTCAAAGTTTAGAATTTCCAAATGACAAGGAATAATGTTAGTATCTGAAATATTTGTATCTATACGGAATGTTGTTGGCATTTTTGGTTGCCATGATTGGCATTTTTAATTTTAATATTTTAACCTCCAATAAGCTTTTCCAAAATTATGTATCTTGTATTTTTAGGAGATAGTCCTTCTATATTTTATTTAAATTTAATTAAATTGTTGACTCTAGACATAGTACATTAAGGGGAGAAGGGTTTTGTATCAATATAAGCTATGTAAAAAGAACTTTGAGTAGGACTTTATTTTAAGAGTGAACTCAAATAGTAGCTATTTGTTTTTTCAAATGTAGAGTCAAATAGCTTGTCTATATTTTGCTCATGATCTAAGAATTGCCTCTACTATTAAACTATAAATTGTTATTTAATAAAATAAAAAATAGTCCAATGATGAATTGGTGCCAATTGAAAATTACTATTGCATAGTTTTATGAGTGTTTGGGGGCTAAGTTTGATTTTGAAGTACAAAAAATCTCACTATAAATAATGTGGAGTTATGAGTAGTGGGATACTTTATGCCGTTTTAGGTAATTACATAAACCATATTGTTTAAGTTTAAGGTTTCTATGCCTTCATTTTGGGGCTAAATTTAAAAATTATGAATCAAATTGTGATGGATGCATCTTCCTCTTTTCTTTTGATAAAAAGTTGTTAAAATGTTTTGATATGTATAAAAGAGATCCTAAGCCAATTTGCTCTTAAATGGCCAATTTCTGCCCTTCCTACATGAATTATTCTTTTTCATTATGGCCTATGACTAAGTTAGTGTGATTGCAAGCTTGAATGGGTATTTTCTACCTTAATATGCATACTTTAAGTTAGGTTGTTTCTTTGTTTTATTTGTTTTGTTTGTTATGTTGAGATCTCCAAAATTATGTGTCCCTTGGTCATGTTCTTGGTACAGTCGGAAGAGGGATGCACTAGCTTTGTTCCATGGCATTTTGACTCACAGTGTAAAAATTATGAATTTTTCATTTATTTTCAAATTTTCAAATTAGAGAGAGAGAGAGAGAAAGAAAGAGACCATGACAATGGCACAAGGCACACAGTCTATATACCTCAAATGAATTTATTTGTTTGTTTGTTTGTTTCCTATGGTAAGATCTTTTGGATTGTGTATCTCTTGATTGTATTCTTGGCACAATTGGAAAGCTCTCCACAAGGAGGAGTGCAAGGACTTTGTTTTGTGGTGTTTGAAACTAGGGTGTGAAAGACATTAAATGTTTTTATGAATTAAAAATTAAAAAATGACTTTTACTTTCTTTTTGTTGTAGCAATAATTTTTTGTTGTTGTAACAATATAAGACACACTAGTAAGAATTGAAATTTGCATTCATGCAAATCAATTCAAAGTAATGTCACCAACCATGGATAGGAGCATTTCCATGTTTGCTAAGAGCATCCCCAATCAACAAGTGGAAATAGGGATTTTCAAGTGGAAGGTGAATACCCTCATTCCATTCTGATGATTTTTTTTTTTAATTTTTAAGAGAGAGGAAAAGATTCTACATTAAAAATAAGACTTTTTCATGCAAAAGGGAGAGTTTGATTTACTTAAAAGGTACAATGCATGGAAAAGTATGATAGTTATGAACCTTCTTATTGTGAACCAAGTTGCAAGTTTTTTTTTATATTTCCACAGTTTGTTGGGTTTGTTGGGTTTGGGAAGGAGAATGGCAAACCTTAGAATAAAAAGAGACCAATTGATACCTTTGGGGAGTGTTTTTTTGGAGTTGTATGAGGATTGTTTTTTATGTGAGCCTAGGAATATGAGCACATGAGCCTAAAAAACTATACACCTATGTTACAGGTGTCTATATTATACAAACATTCCATGATTATAGCATAATTTTAATATAGATACCTATATTACAGGTGTTCGCATTATAAACACCTTCTGTGGTTGTAGTGTATATATATATATATATATATATATATATGTTCAAAGCTCATATGCTTGCATTTTCATGCTCACATACTAATATATGAGCACGAAAATTTCTATGATCATTTTTGTAATTCTAAAATAGACCACTTCATAAATTCACAGAAATTACAACTTTAATCAAAAAAGTATAATGCCACTTGGGTTTGCTCCACAAACAAGCGCACACCTATGAAAAATATGTGCCCCTCTTGGAGTTGGCCCGAAGATATTAAAATTGTTAATAATGAGGGTGGTAATCGGCTTGTCTGTCTCATTTGTCCTAATAAGGTAATCTACTCTATAAGCACTCATGTTCTAAATGCGACCCCTATCTAAGAATAGGTGGCATGTTGCTTGAAATATCTATTGCAGTCAATGATGAGTTAGATAGGCATAAATGGTCGCTTTAAGAGCAAACTACTTTAGTGTGACGCATGAGTTTACCAGAATTCATGCGTCACACCATTCCTAATGAGTTCAAAAGAATGCAACTTGAAATCAATATTTTACCAATTCCCACAAAGATTCAAAAAAAATTGTACGATACTAATTTTCACTACTCAAGACAGCATCAGGACAAATCAAGGAGATAACTAAGGTAGGTACATCCAAAACTGCCACATTTTGCTATTGAGCCTATTTTCTATTATTAGATTGGTCAAATTTTCATATGTTCTCGTTGGCAAGTTGAAAGGAGGTTCCAACATACCAGAGAATGTGGCATTTGGATACTGCCACATGGAGGAACAAAATTTGATTCTAAAAGTGTTTCTTCCACATAGGTACAGGACTGATTTTGGAGATGTACATATAGTATAGATGGCAGTTTAAGATCAGTGGCACATTTGGGTGTACCTACCTTACCTGGGAAAAATTCCACACTCCGAAAAGCTGCGCTCTAAATGTGCCTAATTGCTTAAGTGTTTGGAAATGGGTCAGCTACCTTATGGAATTTTGTGTGTGCAGTGACTGGGAAGTTTACTATACCGGTCGACAGGATTCGGAGGTGGCATGCTACTGTACAATACTGTGCAGGATTTGTTCTTCCAGGCGGGACGCTCTGAAGACTCTGGTCCTACTGTACCTTCAGGTGCTCTGGGGAGGCCTTTATAAAATCACAAAATTAAAGGCCTCGGAATCATAGGTCTAGGATAACTTAAAGCTGGACTTAAGGTAGGTACGCCCAAATGTGCCACTGACCTGAAACTGCCATCTATACTGTATGTACATCTCCAAAATCAGTTCTGTACCTATGTGGAAGAATCGCTTTTAGAATCAAATTTTGTTCCTCAATAACTTTTGCATGCAGTATCCAAATGCCACGTTCTCTGGTGCATTGGAACCTCCTTTTAACTTGCAAACGAGAACATATGAAAATTTGACTAGTCTAATGATAGAAAATAGGCTCAGTAGCAAAAAGTGGTGGTTTGGGGTGTACCTACCTTATTGAAATAGAGTTTGGAAGGATTGTATATTTTTCTAAAATTTTATTATACAAAATGTAATCATTATGAATTTTGTAATGAAAGATTCTCTTTGACCTATAATGGTGATATAGACCTTTCAATTTTTGACCACAAGGGTGATTGCAAAATTAATCAAGGGATGGTTGCAATATTGATAGCCTTACAAGCCAATCATAATGTACCACAACTGCTCCTTGAACTCCACCACAACTTCATGGGAAGAAAATAGCCTATAGATTGGAAATGGGGTGATGGTTGAAAATGAGTTGGCTACTATAAATATTGAGACTTGCATATTTTGGAATTAGTTGGCAAAAATCTTAACCCTTAAATGATGGATCTGTGATAGTGGAAATCATCCATTTTGATATCGTGGGAATCATTGATCTAAAAAAATCCTAAGGCACTCATTGGAAGTCAAAGCATTGTAGAAGATCACCCCTTTTCACACAAAATTCCAAGGATGAATAGTTGCACTTTTATCCTACAAAGATTCTTTGTCATCCATTGGACACTAAAAGTCTACTTCAACGTTTAAGGGTTAAATGTCATGTTAAAATTCACCTTTGAAAAACATAATGCAAAAAAGGTTTCTCTTTACAAATTTTATTGCAATTTTTTTGAAACACCTAGACAATTTTTATTGATAAAAGGAAATAAAATACATATCGAGAGGAAGTAGTCTTTGGCAAATTTTATTGCAATTTTTTTGAAACACCTAGACAATTTTTATTGATAAAAGGAAATAAAATACATATCGAGAGGAAGTAGTCTTTGGCAAATTTTATTGCAAATTAAAAGCAATGCACCTAAAATCTAGATAAAAATTCCTTGCAATCCTTCACCCCTATAGTGCAATAGTGCTAGTATGTGAGCCCCAAAATGAGAGCTTGTGAACATTAAGCCTACAATATAGATACCACACACTATAGAAGGTGTATACATCATAAACACCTATAATATGTATATATATATATATATATATATATATATATATATACTATAATCACCTAATAGTTTCTATAGTATATACACCTATAACATAGGTGTGTAGTATTCTAGGCTCATGGACTCACAATCCTATGCTTACATAATAGCAACCCTTTCCCATAGTGTGCAATAATTAGGTGGTAGTACAAAATGTTGTTTCTAACACAATTGAATTGGTAGTTGAATCATTTGGTTAGTGTGGTAATTGGCAATGGTTGGTGTCCAGTGCTTGGATGTGTGTGGTAAATGGCTGGATTATTCTAGTAGAAATCAGTTGTCTTGGATTCTAGTACGAGTACCAAAGCTTCCATATAAAGTATTAATAGTAGCACATAAATAAATAGTTGTAGTACAATAATTTCATATGTTGAAATTAATGGACAAAATCCAAATGAACAAACATGAATGTTGTAATATCCTTTATGTACTACAATCCTAAAAAAAGTTGAAGCCAAAAGCAATTATGGTTTGGAAGTAAATGAATTCCAAAGCTAATTACCCCCATAGACACAGTTCTTGAGGGGCAAGTTTCATAATCACTCTAAAACTCGCCTATGCTTCTTTTTTGAGCTATGATTACTTGAATATTTTATTACATGTTGTTGTACATCATTTAAGATCTATCCTAATTAATATTGCAAACAATTGACATATTTATTACATGTGCTTCAAAAATATTATACATAGAAAATGTATAATATTAAAAATGTACAATCAAAAATATTAATCTGAATGGAATTTGAAGATTTTTAATGAATTTAGGACTTGAGATTTTGTTTATTGTCATGAATGATCTATAGGTTGCACTTTGGACCATTGTTGTAATACTTTGAATAGATTTGAAGATATTTGCCTTAATACACAATTAATACAAAATCATTTTAATTTTTTTAGCAATCAAAGTAATTATTTTCACAACAATCTTTTTTAATTTTAGATATTAGTTTGTAAGGATTGTAAATAATAGATTTGTTTGGATTGTAGATGATTTAATATGGTATGACAACAACAATGTGATACCAAAGTTTTGAGTTATTTTGAGCAAGTTCTTTTGATTGAAATTGGAAAAAATTATAATGCATTAAGTATTTACAATTAGTATGTCATAGAATAACAAAAATGTATATGATAAAATATTGATAAATTCATTGTAGGATAAAAATAGATGTAAGACATATTGTCAAAATTTTGGTATCACATTGTTGTTATCATATCATATTAAAGCATCTAAAGTCCAAATAAATATGCTATTTACAATCCTTATAAATTAATATCTAAAATTCAAAAAGATTGTTGTGAAAATAATTATTTTGATTACTAAATACAAACTAAAATGATTTATATTAATTGTGTATTAAGACAAATATCTTCAAATCTATTCAAAGTAAATGCAACAATGGTTCAAAGTGCAACCTATAGATCATTTTTGACAATAAATGAAATCTCAAGTCTTTGACTCATTAAGAATCTTCAAATTCCTTGAATCTCAAATTCCTTCAGACATCTTGCAATATACGTGGTCAAATTTGTTTTGAAATTTATTCCACACATTTTCGTACTAGTTAGGTATAAGATCATATAGTTAAATGTGAAAAAAACAATTTTCAAATGTTTTTACTCTTTGCAATACAAATGGTAGTTTTGATTGTTTTTTGGGAAAAGAACAAGCCTTGGTCCTTTATGGGTTAAGAGTTAAATGATGTTCAACAACATACAATAAAATATTCAAATCATCACGGCTCAAAAAAGAAGCATAGGTGAATTTTAGAGTGATTACCGATATGAAACCTACCCCTCAACAATTGCATTTATGGGGTAGTTAGCTTTGAAATTCATTTACTTCCAAACCATAATTGCTTTTGGCTTTAGGATTGTTAACATTCATTTTTGCTTGTTTGGATTTTCTCCACTCATTTTCAATGGAGTGTAAATGAATAAAACAAAGCATAGACTCAGTTTTTGAAGTCACTGTCACTGTAATATGACAAGCGCCGCACTTCCATTTGTGAGAAAAACAGAATGGAATAAGGATCTAACATTTAAAAAAAACAATAGATTCTGCACCTTGAAACCCACGGACAATTTCAAGTGTTTCGAGTCACCAATACCCACATCTCACAGTACATACAGCAGAGCTTTGCTACGACCACAAAGTTGCACAAATTGGCGCAAATTGGCTGCAGCACAATTCAGTAGAATGTTCGATTCGGACCCTCCTAGTATTTCAAAGTCATCTCAAAGCTATCCCTCCACGGCAGCACAGTTGAAAAACTATCACGTTACCATGTGCTTTGGAAGTAGCTCCTACAAACCCTAAACGCCACTCCTCGCAGCAGTTTCGGAGAGGTTTCTCAACGCCTTCAGTCTGGGAATGAAGTGTGTGCGTCTGCATCTTACCAGTGAAAGTCTTCGGCAGGGGAACGACAACCACAAATCGAGGAACCATGTGAAGCAGGATATACAGGAGATGTGCAATTGCACGGTTGAGTATTCTGAAACCCTAAACCGTAAATACCAAATTTCTCCAACCTCGAGGGACAGCAACACATGACTGTACACAAGTTGTAGTATTGTGCCAATCAATGCCCCTCCTCTTGTGAAAAGAGCCAGAGAAATAAAATGAAATACCTAACTTCTAGTAGTTCTCATAAACCCCACAATTTCGAAGAGTTTTTAGTCACCAAGACCTAAATTACCTGTGCTTCACAGTATTTACAGTCGAGCTTTGCTACCAGGAAGGACCGAAAAAGCAACTCAGACCCCGTCATAGCTCGACTCAAATTCTCTCCCCAAGCAATCTCGGAAAGCAATCACACCTGCATTGGAAACCGCTCCCAAAACCTTAAAGCCGACTCCTCCGCGTGGATTCCCTGAGGCTTCCCATCGCCTTGGCTTTCGCTCGCAGCACGTGCTTCTGAATCTTCCCCGTGGCCGTTTTCGGCAATGGACCGAACACCACCGACCGAGGAACCATGTAATGTGGCATCTCCTTTCGACAGAACTGAATCACCTCCGCTTCCGTGATGGAAGTCTTCCCATTCGGAGTGACGAACGCGCACGGCGACTCGCCCCAGCGCTCATCCGGGCGCGCCACTATCGACGCTTCCAGAATGGCCGGGTGTCGGTACAAAATGCTCTCGACCTCCAAGGAACTGATATTCTCGCCTCCGGAGATGATGATGTCCTTCGCTCGGTCTTTGATCTCGATGTAGCCGTCGGGATGCTTCACCGCGATGTCGCCGGAGTGGTACCAGCCGCCTTGGAAGCTCTCCTCGGTGGCTTTCGGGTTGTTCAAGTAGCCTTTCATCACCATGTTGCCTCGCATCACCACTTCCCCGAGGGAGGAGCCATCCGCCGGCACGGGTGCCATCGTCTTCATGTCCACGACGTCCAGGCCTTCGAGACCCACGTAACGAACGCCCTGTCGAGAATTCAAACGCGCGCGCTCAGCAGCGGGGAGCGCGTCCCATTCCGACTTCCAAGCGCAAATGGTGCTCGGTCCAAAAGTCTCGGTTAATCCGTAGGTGTGCGTGACGCGAAACCCCTGTTCGGCCATTTTGGACAAGACCACGGCGGGAGGCGCCGCCCCCGCGGTCATCACGTGACAAGGGTGCGAGAGAGAAACTCGCATGGATGGGGGCGAGTTCACCAGCATATTGAGCACCACGGGCGCCCCGCAGAAATGCGTGACGCCGTGATCGCGAATTGCGTCGTAAATTCCAGCGGCAGTGACGTGACGGAGACAGACGTTCGTACCTGCTTGGGCGGCGATCCCCCACGGGTAACACCAGCCGTTGCAATGGAAGAGCGGCAGCGTCCAGAGGTAGACGGGCCCGATGGGAACCTCCCACACGAGGATGTTGCTAAGGGCGGAGACGTAGGCGCCGCGGTGGGAGAGCAGCACCCCCTTTGGACTCGAAGTTGTGCCAGACGTGTAACCCAGCGAGATCGAATCCCACTCATCCGCGGGAGGCGACCACACAAACCCTGGATCGCCTTCACCAAGAAACGATTCGTACTCAATTGCGCCTCTCGCCACACAATCCGCCCGCCCGAGCTCGGCAACGACCAGAAGCGGGAGCTTGAACGAGCCCAGCTTGGAGCTCAGTATGTTGAGCGACTCCTCGACCAGTGGAAAAAACTCCGCATCAACGATCAACGCCTTCGATTTCGAATGCTCCAGAAAAAACGCGATCATGCGCGCATCCAGGCGGATGTTGATCGCGTTGATGATCATCCCCGCCATGGGCACCCCGAAATGAGCCTCGTAGATGCAAGGCACATTGGGAGCAACAATCGAGACGATATCCCCAGGGGACAAGCCGTGCTTTAGAAGCGCAGATGCCATTCGCCGGCATCGCTCGTAAGTCTGCTCCCAAGTGTAGTGCACATCCCCGTAGATCACCGAAGTTCGGGCGCCGTAAACAAACGCCGCGCGCTCCAGAAACCCCAGCGGCGTCAAGGGTGCGTAATTCGCTGCCACTTTGGGGAGCGTCGCCATCGCGGGAGAACAATTTGCAAATTGCGAAACGGCAAATTCGTGCGCAATGCAAACCCACCTTGCCCGGTGGAATCTAAACTACAAAGCGAATCGAGCTCGGGCGCATTCCAGATCCACGCCGCCCAATCTCCGCTGCAGGAGTTACGATCCCGTGTACGCATCCACCCCGCGCGCTTCCCCTGTTCAGCTGACGCTGCTGCTCACAAGGAAGAAGACGACATTGACGGATCAAACAACAATTCGCGTGGGTTACAGTGGGATTTTATTACTCCCGAGACGTGCCTGTACATTGGAAAATTCCTAGTGGGCCACAGGAATCCTTTGATACGTTCTTCCGCAAGAGAAACTTCCATGTTCGTTCCATTTCGGGTACTATCTCAACCTCCTAAGAGAGAAACAGACGAGATTGTCAAGCTTTGACCCACAAAACAGAAGTACTCCGTGAAATCTATGAGCGAGGAGGAGCATGAAAGAACCAGTATCACCACTTGCGAACCCTTCCCGTTGCTTCTGACTCTGATCTTTTCACTTTAATTTGTGGGTTGTGTATATCACGAGGGCAACCTATTTCCAACCAATTTGTGGTACGAGGAAGGTTGAGGAAAAAAATTCCCATGTAGAGAAATAGATTCACAATTTTTTGACATTTTTTCCTCAAAAACAAAATTATCATGAATTTTTTTGGTGAAGATTTTTTTTTGTTCTATTCTCGATCTATAGGCAAATCAATTTTCAAACATATGTTGCTTACAAAAGTGATGTAAGTGATCATTGTGGCTTTAAATGTACATGCTGTAATCATTTTATGCTTTCAATGTACACCTCCTATTGCTATTGCTCTTGTTGGCTATGTTGTAAGTAAGCTAGCACCTATAGTAGAGTTGATTAGAAATGGAGGAGTTTAAGTTGTGAAAATGGATTGACGGTCCGAAATGGGTTGACTCCTTTAGGGGAAAGTTGGACAAGGAAATTGGCGAAATAAGGGTGGACTTTCATGCACATAGAATTGACCAAACCTTGCATAAAGTCAAAAGAAATTCTAGAATTGTAAATGGAAGTATGCAATAGTAGTTGTAGTTGCAATTGCAAGAGGAGAATCAAACCTTGCATAAGAGTTGAAAGAAATTCCGGAATTGTAAATGGAACTATGTAATAGTAGTTGTAGTTGCAATTGCAAGAGGAGAATTAAAATACTTGGTGAGCAAAACTTTCAAGGGGCTCATAAAAAAATGCAAGAGGGAATTGTGTGACTTTTAGAAAATAATTTTTAAGGTTGAACTTTTTGGTTTGACAACAAGGCAAATTTTCTCTTGAAATGTAGTTACTCTTTACTCACATAGAATTGATAGCATTATAAAATTTGGTAGCAGCTATTCCAACTCTCGAGAACTTAGAATTTCATTTCAAATTCCCTTACAACTTGAAAATTTGTTCTAAATCCTCAAAGAAAAAATGATGAGGTTGATGGAGGGAGGGAGTTTTCAAGTTATAAAACAATTTAAGAAATCGATGAGAAATGAGTTTACATGGATGCACAGATGTTGCTATAATTTTCTAATGTATTGTACATTATCCATCAAGCTGTGGAGTTGTGATATGGTTATAGGATACAATCCTCCTTCCTAACCAACAAGAATCTTCTAAGGCAAAATTTTGACAACTCTAAAGCTTGAAATTGACAATAGAAGGTTCCATAATTAAATAATTATGTGCTTGCCCCAAAATAGAGACCATCAAGTTTTTATCTAATTGTATGGCAAGTAACATAAAGTATTGTGCTCTTAAAGTGACTTTTTAAGAGTTGATTGCACTTGAAGGGAAGTTAAGATCCTTGAAACAAATTTCATTGAATATTCGCAAGAAGAAAAATGGGATTGGCATCTAATTCAAGTTGTTTTATATTTTTGTCCCTCCATGGAATTAATTGCAAATTTTTGAAGTTGAAATGCAATGGTCGCTAAAAGCAACCAACTTTTGAAATATACATTGTTGGTACATTGAAGAAAACAAAATGCTTTTAGAGTAGGGTTGCTATTACTGTTTTCTACCTTACTACACCTTTAAAGATTGTATTTTTATATAAGGTAAATTATCCCATTCTAGACCAAATGGGAGCAAGTCCATCATGGGCAAAATTATATTAGTGGTGTATAGTACTCTCTAGAAAGTAAGGTAATCCTTGTGAAATGTTAGTACAAGTAGGAACATGAGATGGGAAAACATGGTCAATGCTTGATTTAAAGTAGATGATGGATCAATTTTTTCAACATTAATAGAAAGCTTTGAACATATAGAAACATCATATACTAAGTTTGATTATACAATTGTTGCCATCAAATATGGCATATAAATTGAACAAACCAACAATTACTACCATCGTATAGTACCTCCTTTCGCATCAATGACAACCGTCATGTGTTTTGACATGGTTGCAACCAAATCATTGAACATGTCTATTGGTATGTTCTCCCAAGCTACATTCTTTGTATCCCACATTTGAGCTTTATTCTATAACCAGTTCAATCTTTGCAAATCATTCAAAGATTTTCAATAGAGTTGAGGTCAGAAGAATTAGGAGGCCAATTGAGTGCCTTTAATCCTTTGTCTTGTATCCAAAATTTTGTCATATTGGCAATATGTATTGATGCATCATCCACCATCAAAGTCAAACGTTCATGGTTGGTGTGGTAGTAGAAGTAAGGTAATAATCCTTACTCACGTACAACATCAATGAAGTCCATAACATCGTGTTGTCCAAGAAGAATCAAGACCAAATAACACTTGCTAGTTGCAATGAAGGCCCCCTAACTATAATGGATAGTCTTCCAAACTTGAATGTTGGTACTAAACATTGTGAATCATATCTTTAATGACTACTATGCCATATTTGGATTTGACATGAATTCATACCTGTTTCAAACAATGCCTCATCACTCCAAATAATCAAGTTCCACTCCCTAATTGTCCATTTCCGGTGTACTTTAGCAAAACACAACCTTTGTTGCTTGTATCTATTGTTCAACTATGCTTTCTTGACTACAATTTAGCTATGAAGTCCAAACTCATGCAACTCTTTTTGAATCATAATTTAGCTCATTAAAACATGCAAACTATCGCCAAATTCTACAAGTTGCACATGACGACTCCTCGGACCTACAATCATGAGCCTACTTCTGAGGACATCCAAACCTCTATGCAATTTGTACCAAATCCCTCTCACAATATCTTTTTAGACCTAACAAAATAGTTTTCTTCGATCTTCCAATATGACATGAAATCTCACTCAAAGATGATCCACTCTTACTCATTCCTATGATAATGCCTTGCTCTTCCAATGTAAGAAGTGTCTTGTCATAGTGTCACGTGAAATTGCAAATCTCAAACTCACACTACACCTTTCTTGACAATTAATTTCAAGCAACAAAATCAAGTCTTATAGCAAAAATATTTAGGCATGTGCAACCATTTCAAACTCAAACTCAAAGCAACTACCAAACATCATCACATTGCACCAAAAAATCAATGAACTCATACTTACAAAACTCATTATAAATCAAAATTTCTTCTCAAGGCTCCATGAAGTGCAATAAGTGTCAAGTACTAAACCCATTCATTTTTTTAATATGGTTCATTTTGGGGGAGCAATTAAGTCAACATTACATTCTTTACCTAATCAACTTCCCTAATCCACACAATCTTCTCCACATCAGCTTCCTAATTAATGCTAAGAGGCATAATGTCTACACATCACCATGCAAAATACTCACAGGGTTACCTTACTTTTTGGAAGACATTGTACATTTCAAAACTTGAATGTACATAACATAATTTTGCCCACAATGGGTTGCTCCCATTTGGTCTGGAATGGGGTAGTTTACCTTATTATTCATTCGTACAAGCAAACATAACAAACTCAATCTCGATACTGGAATCCGTACTTTCCCACACAAGCAGAGACCCTGCTCACCACTCATCACATAGACGGACAAATTCCACTGGATACAGTATATCAAAATCTGAACCGCAATCCTGCCCACTGACTTGGAAGTAAATGACTTAGGAGTGAGAAACTCGCTCCATAAGCCACAAAAACTCAGATATGGATGACGTAGAAAATCCAGCACAATTCAAAGCATTCCACAACCACCTTTGCAGGAAATTCTGCACCAGGGCACCTTCAAAAAAACATGGAACAAGCATTATGATCTACGGACCACCAAGGACAGCATTCTCCACATCCTCTCTGCTCAACGCATAACTGAACTTTCGCTCTACATCCCGGTCCAAATTACCAGGTCCCGATTTCAGGTACCTGTAAGATCATCACACAGCTCAAGTAAGCCTCAAATATCACAAGGAGGAACGTCTGTTACCAGGCATACAAGGAAGAGGATACAAACCCGTTAGGATCTTGTCCCCGAGGAACTCATCCATTCGTACACTTGGTTGCACTTATCAGCAAGTGGTATAAAACGTGTCTACGGCTGCTACGGCTTCTACGGCTTCTAATCTTTGGATGAAAATGGGCTTGTGTACTGATACTTCAACAGTGGTTTACCTCCCGCTTCAAATGATTGCATAAGAAATTCATACATCGTGATAAAAGAATTTCATCTCAACAAACTTGACTCATTCAGTACACAAAGAAATTTCTCCAGCTCTATACTGATCTCCCAAAATCACACTCGTACATATTGGTTACAATGCTTCAAGTGACGCAAATAGTATCCTCTAACTTAAGCTTCAAATGTCACAAGAGCGCCTCTTACCAGTCGTATATAGCATAAATTCACAGAACGAGATGGTTTGGTTGCATAAAAAAGAGATCTCTGATACCTGATATATAACTCGGTGCTGTCAAGCGACAATTGGGCATGCCAATCAGGTCGCTCGATCACCCACCCTGCGCGGTCATCTTTGCTTTGCGTAAAGCCGAGACTCTGCAGCCATGCCTCAATGCCAGGGAGGCTGTGTGAGTACATTGGCACTTTCTTGTCTGGTAAAAAGTTTTCCCTATCCATGGTTGCCACTGCAGACGCCATCAGCGAGGAAAATCGTTGCTTCGTATTGGCAGGCCATACATTACCTGCAATTGAAACCACAAGTCTGTCAATCAGCAACCTGTTCATACATGTCGGGTGCAACCAATGGCAGAAAACAAGCAAAAGATAGAACCGTGACAGAAACCATGACCACCGTTTCCAATAAAATTACATTTTCGGGGATTGTTGACAGCATGAAGAAAAGAATCTTCTGCAATGATTAACTGGAGATCTGCATATAGTCACAAGGGTCAGGCCTTCCGTATGCAATTTTGCCTAAAAGTTCCTAAAAAAAGCCTAAATTTACTGAAACCCTGCTAATTCCAAAGGAAGGAACTCTGGATTTTCAAAGCAGGTTCAGCATACCTCTCTGATGCCTGAACCCGTTCCCTGTCCATTGCAAGAACAGTTTACATTCACCATTGGTGCCTAACGGTCGGAGGTATCCATGGCATTGTACTAAAGTGGACATCGGCAGCAGCATTGCAGCACCGAGGGTCATGGTTGTGTTCTTTGGCCGGGTCCTCAAGTCATCCTCCTATCTCAAGTAGCCTTCATTTCACTCATTCCCTTTCGCCACTGTCAATCTAAGCCACAATTCCAATGAGTATGCTTAACCTAATTCAGAAGCTGAAACCCTAAAACCGATGCAAAAGATAAACCCTTGCTATTCAACCAATTTGTCACTAATTCATCAGCTAAGACGTTCCTCGCTCGCTAGAACTAGGACATTACCCCTGTTGCAGTTTCGCCAAGCTAGCTGGAGAAAAACGGAGTGAGATAAACAACACAAGTAAATTACAAAAGCTATTCCTTCAAACATCCTCCGTCAGCCCTCATATAAACTGAAAGACTAGAATGGTGACTGCAGGAAAAGCTTTCAAGATTCTTCCCTTCCACACCCACACTAATAAATCCCCCGCCCCTAAATCCCAACCCAACCCGAACCAAACGCTGTAGCATTCCACCCATTCACTGATCAACCCACACAACCCCTCACCACTGAGCGAGTCCTCAATCCTGTCGAAACCCAAACAATCGAGCGCATCGAGCAGAACCCTCACAACCCCTCCAAAATCCAAAGCGAATTCTCAAGCTGCAGAACGAGAATGAAACAGATAACAAATTCGATCCAGAGAACTCAAAGTCCACGTCGGTACCTGCTCCACCCCGTTTGAAATGCAGAAACAGGTTGCAGTCTGAGAAGATGTCAGTTGTATCTTACACTTAAGGTAAACAGGCTGAAAGAAAACCCCTAGCTAGCAAGAAGATGAACTGCAGGAAGTCCAGCAAGGAATTGATTGCAGCAGAGTACTCGATGCAGAACTTGACTTTGGGAGATTTTTGCGAGATGGGCCGAGTGTCCGCCTTATCTTGAAAGGGCACAAGTGGCTGTGTGCGAGAGAGAGCGTGCCATGTGCCGCCAGTGTGGCCATGGAGAGCCCATCGTCCGCGAGGTTGCGAGTGAAAAATCTCACTGGAATGCTGGACCAGGAAAAGGCTTGAAAAATCGATGCGCTCTTCATTGGCTGGGGCTCAGATTCTCGGACGCCTTGGTTGGTCGTCGTCGTCGTCGTGTGGGGGAATTCTTACATTCGTGTTGGAGTTTGGCCCCGTTTGAGGCCCTGGAAATATTCATTAGAAGAGCTTTGAGGCCTCAGAAGGGCCGTTTCAGGCCTGTTCCCAAGGCTGAGATAAAAATAATAAAAATAATATTTAAAAACCGAAGATGTCAGAGAATATAAAAATAATAAAAATAATATTTAAAAATAATAAATTAAATAAGTAATATTATCTGACGTGACAGGTTCTTGTCCATGTCAGATTGCTGATTTGACAGAGTTCTCAAAGTTTTTCTTAGCCCAGAAACTCATGGGAACCCGTAGTCTTCTATTGGCCTCAAATTTCATCTAATGCGGTATCTTGAAGATTTTGGAATGTTTTTGAAGTAAATGAAGGCGGTTTTCATCCCAACATCAATTCTAAAATATCATTAAAATACTCGCTCGCATTAATCCTATGATATAGAGTAAACCAGCCATTCACCGGATACATCCAAGAAATGCACAACAAACTTTGCCAATTACTGTATTGTACAATAACCACACAATTCAACTACCAATTCAATTGTGATGGAAACAAAATTTTGTATCACCACTCAATGATTGCACACTGTGTGATGGAGGGGCACAAGGAATTTTTTACTATATTTCAAGTGCATCACCTTTTAATTGCAATAAAGGTAGATCTTAATATGACATTTAATAATCACTCCAAATTTAAAAACATGCAAGTCTCTATATTTATGTAGAGAAGAATTTGAATTTTGTATGTGTGGTGATCGGCAAGTTTACTATAGCTCTCAAATACTCCATGCACACCTCATTCTACAAATGTAAATTTAGGAGCAACAAATCAATACGTACATCCACCTTAAAATAGTTCCCATTTCTTTTCTTTCAAAACTCCTTCACATACTCATCTTTCTTCACTTAATCAGAAAAACTCATTCCCCTAAAATAACCTTCACTCATTCTCTTCATAGTTATAAAACCGTTTGCTCTACAATAAATATTGAGACTTATAGATTCCTATAAGTGAGCTGTAGCATCCATTGCATAGATTGGGAATGTCTTGAGAAGCTTTTAATAAGAGCTTTTTGAAACAAATGAAGTATATTTCATATTTGTTGAAGAACAAATTTTATCTATTCTTTAATGATGTGATTAGTGTCATAACATTCTTTAATAATGAGTGATGGGGATTCTGTAGTATTATTATACCAAGAATAATTCTTTGTACAATAGTCCACACAATTCATGAGAAAGCTTGAAAATTTTCTTCAATGACAAGAACTTCAAATCATGGGAAGCAAAGAGTCTCTTGCCCTAAAATTCAAGAATGTTACAATGGTGATTTGTTGCTTCATGATTTTTGAACATAGTTCTAAATTGGTTCATATAGGAACTAGAAGACTAAAAAGAAAATTTACAAAAATGAAGACTTCATGTCCAAATCCTTCTATAGCTACAATTTATTTTGTCAAAATAACTTCAAATGTACACTCTCATTCTTGTTAGGAACTCTTAGCAATTATAAATACAATTAAGGTAGAAACACCTATAAAGCACCATTTCAAATAGAAAAAAATGATCCCTCAAAGGGGTTACTTCATAGTGTAAGTTCCTTCCAATGGAACTCACAATTCCTTTGAAGAACAATGACCATTGTTCATCATCAATAGGGAATAGTGTCCACATTAAAAAAATATTCTTTAAAAAATATTTGAAATAATTTAAAAATTAAATAATAATAAAATAGATTCAGAAAAGTAGTTTGAGATGGTCACACTAATGCCACATCAAATTCAAATGTTTTGTAAATTATTATTTATTTTATTAATAATTTATTATTATCATTATTTTAATATTTATGAAATTATTGAAGTGAATTGTTCTACATTGATCAAGCCCTCCAATTTGTTGGCAAAAAAAATGAATTTTTTTTCATGGCTGTCTATTGTTCAATGAGTTATCAATGATATCATTCAATGCATCAATATGGATATGATCTATATATCATTATACTTTCAAGTTCAACTTTGTTACACCTCTTAACAATTTTGAAAATTTGGACTAACTCAATGGCCTATAGTGGGTAATGCAGTCTAAAGTTTTCATCCACATTATAGACACATTAGACACCTTGATATAAACATGTATGTGATGAACTATTCAAGTGTATCCATATTATACATCAAGTCTGTGTTCAACCAACATTCAAAAGACACAGAAGAGGAACAGGCAACATGGTTAAATTGATAGTGCCGACAGACACTTTTGTGTCATTGGTTAATGCCAATTAAATAATACGTTTCGTCATCAGAAACCAGCTCAACCGGTCCGCAGAATGGAGCGGAGGAGGTCCAAAAACTTGTCCTCCAGCTGATTCTGCATCTAAAAGCTAGAATAGATCATTTGTCGAACTACTGAAACGGCAAATATTGACATCCGAGTCCAAAACTATCAAAAAAAACTCCTGAGATAGCGAAATTTACAATATGAGATCGTGTGGGAAAGGCTGGAATCACAAAATCCCACGGGCGAGAAACCGAGAAAACCACTTAGCTGATTCCTTCAATTGCCTCTGTTGATTGTTGTAGTCCACATACACCAGCCCGAAGCGTCTTGTGTAGCCCATCGCCCACTCAAAATTGTCCAGAAGTGACCATGCGAAGTATCCTCGAACATCGGATCCATTTCTGCACTCAGCCACAGTTTCATAGTCAATTTGACATGAATACTCTGTTCATAAATATTGGGCGAAGTTTGTGATCTGTCAACAAGAGGATGTTCTTTAGACGGATATTCAAACTCCTGCTAGGATAATTCAACATATTTGGTGCACGTAGTCACAGATTGACTAACAAAGAATAGTCAATTTCTGACTAGACCAATCCATTTTATTTCGTCATCTCTGATCTCAGAAGACAAAATTTCAAACGCCAACTCTCTGAGATATAGCTTGGTCAAGAACAGATTTCACAAATCCTACGAAGACTCAAATAATAGAGCCACTAACAAACCGTGCATTCATTTACTTTACGAACTCAAGGATATCCTAAAAATTTAGAAATATTAGATTATCTTGTGAAAAAGACCAGAAACAAACTCGAACATATTCTCAATAAAGAATTCTCATATTTCATCCTGAGCTCTCCCTCCCTGCCTCGGCATTTTATTTTGCCGTGGCAGAATTGACCTACAATGATGACCTACAATGACCTTACCTGATGGCGCCAAGAACAGAGGACAGATAATCTTCATAATAAGAGACGCGCCGTACATCGTTCAAAAAGTCTGCCACAGGCTTTGTTGCGCTATCAAGGTCATCCATACCTGACTCCAAATAGAAAAAATTGTCAGCTTGAAAATTTCTCAAGGAACTTCTACAAATTCATAGATCACAACCCAATGCAGACAATTGATATATTTCCGGAGTTCTAGAATGGGGTTCCAATGGTTATGGCTCACCGTTTTCTGTGACAAATATCTGCGGGTTTTCGTATCGCTGTGTAATCCACACCAAAGTCTTTCCAAGACCCCAGGGCACTATATAAAGCCATTCCGAAGCTGCCTGCAGAGGTTGCACGTCAAGTGAGTGCCTGGTGACGCTGCTTGTGGAATCGGAATCTCAAAGAACAACCTGTATGTGCATTGTTCTCTTGGAATTATAGATTAGAACATGTATTTTGCCAAACACAGAAGGTTTAGAAATTGGGGTTTAGAATTTGGGGTTCATAATATAGGAATTATCAGAATGCAAGAAATAATGTGTACCTGATCCCCAATTTGTGTTCCATTCTGCTCAACTGCAGCACCGAGTTAAACTCCGAGTCAGAAAAGGGTGAACAGAAGCCCAGACTCAAATTCATGCACGAGTGATCCTAAATTTTGGAACAGAAGGCCTCTCATACCGAAAGACTGAAGGCCCTGGTCCTGCCAGTTGTCGCTGGTGAGTGAATTCTCCGGAAGATGACCGCTGGATATCCACCTGGAAGTGTAGTGATTGAGACCTATGAAGTCCAAGGATCCTTTCAGCAACGCCAGCTCCTGCGGAGTGAATACAGGCAAGCGGTTGCCAACGTTTTTGCGCATCACCGCTGGGTAATCCCCACGGTAGATTGGATCCAAAAACCTGAAATAGCCCACACACCCAAAACAAAAACATAAGATGTCTGAATCAATAGGTACGCCTCACCACAACTGTTCACTTTGAACTCTTACAAATGACTCTCTATGATAATTCAATGAAGTACATCCTACCTCACTACATTCAATGAAGTACATCCTACCTCACTGTGTTCTAGTGTAGTTCGTTAGTAGCATCTCTCCAACCCCAAATGTATCATCAAATCTAGCATTGGAGTCACATGTCATAAGGTATAAAGGTTGGACGATGAAAGTGAGGGTGAAACTGAACAACGCAACACTTCTGCTAGTTCAAAGTTTTGAAGGACCAAAGCTCCATCAATTTCAAGTCACTTGGATATAGCCCCCACAATAAGAAGACGTGTATTGACGTATCTTACCACCCCAACTGGAAGAGCAGATGCTGCTCGGCAGCTTCCTTGTCAGTAGCAGAACTGGTCATAGGCTCGGCCCACTCCGCATCCACCGCGATACCCACCCTGCCGCCCTGCGTGGCCTTGAACTTCTTCCTGTAGATGTCCACAACCGCTGCATGCGCAAGCAGCACATTGTGGGCCGCAATGTAAGGCTCCGTTGCAGCATTCCCTGCAGGGCACGAGTTTCGGTCTGTGCATCTCCCAGGGGCATGTATACCTAAGCCGTAACCCAGCACTGTGAACGACTTGGGCTCGTTGAAAGTCATCCAGTGCTTGACTCGGTCACCGAAAGCCGCGAAACATGCTTCAGCATACTGCGAAAAATCATCCCTGCCATGAATAATTGGGTTCGAATATCAGAATTATGATTTATTAGATGGCACAAGAGCTATTCTGAAAAAACTCTTCAGGATTTACGTTTGAAACTGTCCCCAAATGACGTTGCAATTGGCAGCGTTCAGTGCACCTAGGATTCTTGTGGAAAACTGTCACTGCAACCAAAGAAAGGAGATAATGAGAATTGGCTGCACAGTGGCACTCACACAACCCTGCGATCAATCCAGCCGGCATACTTGTCATAAAGAGACTGTGGAAGGTCCCAGTGGTACAGTGTCACATACGGTTGAATACCTGCAAGTACATAGTCATAGAAAAGGTCTTAGATTACGAAGAGAAACCCTGAAACTGCAACAAATGACATACAGTAGAGAAATAAAACGAACCTTTCTTGAGAAGGCCATTTATGAGATTGTTGTAGTATGCCACTCCTTCTGGGTTCACCTCAGGCTTTGAGCCACCTGCAAACCAATGCACAAAACTTTGAAAGGCTTACCAAACTAAAGGAAAAGCAATGAACTGGAAGCATGTCATTGGTATTAAGGCAAGTGGCTAAAAGAGCAAGAAGAAAATTTGAGGAATCCCGTTCCTCATTCAGATATCCTTTGGGGCATTACGAAAGACGACAAGAAAACAAAGTGCTCTTCTTTTGAGCACTATTGCTAAGAAGTTCATGATATGGAAAGGGAGAACATTTATTTATTGAGTGTTTTGTGTGCGAACTTTGGAGAGGACCTGTAAGAACATGCAACGGCGCGGTCTGGAGTTATGAGGTTTGTGGCAGTAATTAAATATCAGCTCCGCTCATGCGCGCTGGAGTGAATCAATTCGAACAAAAAAAGATGCAGTAGCACCAATTATGCCTGCGTGTTCTTTAATGTCCAATTCATTTGTGTGGTCGATCATGCAAGACGGGTCTCGGACACGGCAGATGTCAGTTGAATCCACTGTCGGGAAATTGGAAGTGTGGGCAGCAGCGCTGGCTCTAATTATTCTCTGTCAACGTTGCGGAACTTCCAATTCTCCTGGGAGGTATGTATGTTCAGACTGTGCTCAGTACCTGTCCAGCGAGATTCGATTTACTGGGAAGAGCGCGCCGTCACGGCCGGCGGGTCCCAAATCGATTGCTAAGATGGATGGATTTCTCAGAGCGAGAATTCTGTCATCGTAGCAATCAACCATCTGGACAGTCTGCGATTCCACGAACTTTGGTCGTACCGGAGCGTCACATCCGGTGATTGTCATTCAACAACGTTATGAGTGTTTTTTTGTTCTGGGGCCATTCAGACGGGGCTCCACCAGCCCTCTCTCGATCTCCCGCAATCAGGGGAGGGTCGCAGATCTAGGACCTCTTCGCGTTCGAAGACGAAGAGGGGTTCACATCCGGCGCATGATAGCCAATCGACGCTAACGATCTGGAGTTGCGAAACTGGACTTCTATACGAAGTACAATAGAACCTGGTGCGATGTCATTAGGGTGTTTAGAAATGAATGAAAATTTGTGCAGATATGAGAATGTGACGGATGAAATCGTGACACAAGTTGCATTTGTTGTAAGAGATTTATCATACTATGTTGACTAAGAGGAGTGGTATAGCCTACGTCTGCGGTAGTGTTGTAACGCTCTAACTCTCCATGAAAGTAAATTGGAAAAAAAAAGCACCCACTCACCCAGTTTCATAATCCTGGTCCAGGCGATGGAGAACCGATACGCATCCACATTTAACTGAGACATCAAGTCTATGTCTTCCGCATATCTGTGGTACTGGTCACTTGCAACATCACCAGTCGTTCCATGAGGGTGATCCGCAACCTTTCCTGCAACAAGACCACAGAGACACCATCAAAATGGTACGGACAAGAAAAGTGTTGAGGCCAAGACATAACTCTTTGACCCACTGGACAAGATGGCAAAAATAGGCTAAGCTAGACTAAGTGGCCTCGCTCAATTCGTTAATTATGAGTGTAAATGGTATTTCGATCACTGCACAAAATGGTCAAATGGACAAGACCACCTACCAAAAGTATTGCCATCTAAGCATTCACGTCATTTTACAATGCATTGTTAAGAGATTCTTTCTGTGAACAGTCTACAGCGTGTTTACCTCTCCAACATATTACCAACCACATTGCTAGTATACTTTATATGTGGCTTGCCAAGATAAATCCAAATGGTATTGAGAGCACTTCGTAAAACTGTCAAATGGGCAAAACCACCTTCAAAAAAGTGTTGTCGTATACGCATCCCAGTCAATTTATGATCCATTGTCAAGATTCATTCCCCATGGTCGAGAACAAGTTGCAAAGTCCTTAAATAACAACTCCCGATCTTTGGATCCACCACATAGCCAGATTTATTAAAATACGACTTCCCAAATCTTCTCCAGGCAAATGTAAACCGACCCGTAATCAAAAGAAAGTATGAAAATTACGAACTGAGATCTTGCCACTCTTAGAGCATTGACACGGTGCCTCTGTTACTAACTACACACACACACCGACACTAGGTTTAACAAAGCTTCAAAATTCGAACACAATTCCAAGGCCTTCCCTAATTTGAAAATCTCCATCCCCATTTCCCCCCACTGATCCATCCCATAAACCCTAAACCCCAGAACCGAGGTGAGACTAACCTGGTTTCCGAGAGAATGTGTCCCAAATGCAAGCCTCCCGACCCCCTTCCTTCGCACCCCCTTCCACCTGCCCAAAACCAAAACCAAAACAGTCATCAAACCCAAAACCCAACAACAACACAGCGTCAACGCAACAACAATGCAACATCAACGCAATCAAATGTAGCCCACCCCCACCCCCACCTGAAAGGCCGCAGTGGCGGACCCGAAGACAAATCCATCAGGGAAGTCCGATCGGTGAAACGGCGGACAGATTGTGGATCCATTGGTGGTGCCTTCCTTGCTGCAGGGCTCTCCCCCGACGATCACCCCGGTGTCCACGCTGGGTGATCCCGTGGGATCGGAGTCTCTCGGCAGTTGCAGGAAGAGCCAGATGATGGGCACGCCCAGCAGGACGCTGGCGGCGAATTGGAGCGCGTAGCCCAGGCCTTTGCGTCGACTGAGCGACAAGGGCAGCAGCGACATGGTGGAGGGGCGACCGTGAGACTCCGCTCGGGGCTCTGTTATGTTGTCGTTCGGTGGGGAGAGGGGCGTCATCTCGGTGGTTGCCATGGCTGGGAGACGTGAGTGCTGCAGCGGCTGCAAGTGCGGCGCAGATGGCGCAGTCGCGGGAGGAGACTTCGCCGCGACGGAGGGAGCGCTGCGCAGTCTTCGGCGACTCCCCCACATTTCCACGAACGAACCCAAAGGAGGGTGGGGCCTGGGTTTTGGTCGGGACAGGGGCCAAGGGAGAAGAACTCCAACCATTTATTAGTAAGATTGGCGTACGGTCAAACAACTAAGGGCCTGTTTACACCTAAAAACTTTGGGTTGGAGAGCCTATGACCGTGGGGTCACAACAACTAAAGGCCTGTTTATACCCAAAAACTTTAGGTTGGAGCCCAAAGAAATGGAGTGTCTTGATTGAAACTTTGGATTCGTATCGTAGCTGCCTTTCAATCAAAATACTCCATTTCTTTGGGCTCCAACGTGAAGTTTTTGGATGTAAACAAGGTCCTAAGTCCTCTATCTTGGATGCTTCATTTTGCCATTGGAAATGAATGGGATCTTTTATATTTTCATTTTTCAGATATTAACTCAAATGTCTTCTACGAGCCTTTAAAATTTCAGAATTTTATGTGCAAATTTGAAATTATTATGACTTTTTGAAGAAAAACAAAGAAAATATGTACCAAATACAAAATAAGCTCAACAAAACTAAAAAAAATTCCCATTATGTATAGTATAGTGTAGAACATCTATAACATTGTTTAGCAATCAGATAGGGGTATTTTTTACATCCTTGAAAAAGGGAACTCCTACAATAAACAAAATTGTCTTATACAGTTCCTCAACCAACCTAATTCTTGAATTATTTGAAAAGTCCGTCCTGGGCATTTGATAAAGCATAGTACCTTCTAAGCACAGGGAAGACCATTGCTTAGTTATACAATGTTATGGACATGGTGTAAACCAAATGTTTGTGTTACTTTATAAGTAGAAACTTAATAGAATGTGATTCAAAGAAAAGAACACAAATTGCCAAAATACATTGCATAGTGATTTGGATGCCTACACTTGCATACCATTCCTTCCAATGAGTAGAAAAAAATTGGGATGAAAAACATTTGTTTTCCATTCCTTGAAAAGCTTTTCATTCATCAAAAGAATTTTTTTCTCCTTGCCAATAGTACAGGATTAAGTTCTCCATGAGTGTCTTCAACGAGACTATATAAGTGACTAATAAATTACTTAACTTTATTAAAAAAAAAAAGACTTTGCTTTACTAGTAGTATAAAGGTATAGGAATTTGAGTTAATGCACTCTTAGGATAATTGGCTAAAGGTTCAGATTCTAGCAATTGATAATGAAAAGAAGTGTCTAGTCAACTAATACCAACACAAGGCAACTTTCTAGCCCAACCTTAAATGCTACTTCATTCCCTTTCGATAATCAAGTTGTTGAACAAACCTACTAGGCCTAAGTCAAGATGCCTTTACACTGAGGCCAAACCCAAGGACGTCTTGAATTATCAAAGTAGTGATTGGTGGAGGGATAGGCATGGTCCAAGTTGGATTTATATTTTGGCCAAAACCCATGATATTTTTCATAAATGAGCAATTCACTTAAAATCCTACATATCCAACATAGGTAATGTTTTGTTAATTTCCAAGAGGTTTTTTTACCACATCTAAAAGGTAGGCCTAACAAAATTTTAGGAGACCAAGCTACAAGTGAAACTCTCAAAACCAAACATTTTTTATTTAATTGACCTTGCAATTCACTTTGTCAAATATGAAAATATAAAAATACAACCCATTTGTTGTCTCTCTTTATGTTACACCTAGACTATGCAAATGCCATTACTATCTTTTTATCTTGAACTCTTTCTTCTAATGTATACATACTTACTTCTAACAAAATGAAGTACCTTTGAGTGCCAATAGTCCATGATTTTGGTGTGAACCACTCTAAGTTAATGTATCTTCATTTAAAATATACATTTTCTTGAAATTCAATATCTTTTATACTAATTGCTAAGGAAAATTTGCACCAAGATGTTAACAAATGAAATTAATGGTGAATGCAATTGGTTTAAGTATTTTCATAGACTATGTGAATAAATTACAAATTTTCAATGTAAAGATCATAGGAACACCTACTATTGATACCATAGACACTAAATGAAATGCTTCAACTTTCATTGGTTGCCTCAAAGAATTCTTCATCTCCCATTGGTTACTTGTGAAAATTAGTGGTGAAGTAAAGAAAATAATTTCTTCAAAGTGGGTCAGTGGATTGGCTTTGACCCTTTAAAAATTAGGGGGTAGTCTACATTTTCAAAATAATAAAGATATATTGTAGAATGCAACTTAGAATAATAATTTAATGATGACTCTCTAACAATAGTTGTAAAATATGATCCATGAATCGTATCTATATGGTTAAATCAATTACTATACAAACCAATAATATGATTCAATAAAATTTAAAGCCCAAAATTCAAAATTCCTTCTAAAATTTATTGTAGATTGAATATTTGTGATTTTCAAAAGAATTTCTTTCTTTTTAGTTTGAAATACTAAGTTATAACCATAGTGATTTTTGAAGATTTTTATTTTACTTTAAAAGATCATGTATTGAATTGAAAAAATTACTTTTTGAGGCCAAACCTATAAATACTCTTTGACTTATAGAATAGTTGCAAACCAAAGCCTTCAAAATCTATACCATACGAATATTAAAGAATTGACATAAAAGTCTTTATATAAATCAATAGATTCAAAAAGTGTTTTGTGGGTTAAGATGATTGTGTTTGTGGTCACCCTTTGTTCAGAATTTGAACGCTAGTCTTTAAGGGGTTAAACATCTTTAGTTTAATTGTCTTCAAAGGGGTGGTATTGCAAAAAGATATGCCTACCTTAGTAGAAGATGCATTAGTTTGTTTTTTTAACATCAAAACTCAAAGGATTCTATTAGCATTTGTACATTCATAACATGGATGATAAATGCTCTAAGCCCTTCAAAAAGTTTTCCCTAGCCTCAATCTTAGCATGTCAAGCAATGGCCTTCCATATCTAATTTAGACAATTTTATCCTATATTCCACTTGGTAAGAGATTAGTTGACTATATATGGACACATTTGATGGACAAGAGTAGGCGACAAGAAATTTGAAGGCACTTCAAAAATAAATGTGATACTTAACCTCTAAAGCACCAGCATGCATTTTTTGTTTGTATAGAAATTTTGGGCAAGTACATGTGACTAGATATTTTCATATTTTAGATTGAAATTTTAATAGAAGGTGGGATCAAGGAATATCTTTCAAACACACCAAATTTCATGACATTTGGAAATACAAGTCAAAAGTTATGACCAAATATGTTACTTTTTTCACCAATAGGGCAATACGGGCAGATTTTAAAAATCACTTTTTTTAAAACAAAATATTGAAATTGATTTTCTAGAGTTATATATACGTAAAAAGCTTTGAATCATTCCATTTTGATCAATGAGATGAAAATTATGAGCAAATTTTGTTTGTGGGCAGTTATGGATTCTTTACTTTAAAATAAACTTTGAAATCCTTTATCTTACTCAATTTTCAATATTTTTTGAAAAAAATAAGATCATAGTATGTATATTGTTTATAAAAACAATTTAGCCATTGGGATTGGCATTTTTCAATTCCATAATCAAATCCTTGACAATGTAATTTATTGAATCATTTTCTACTACTGTCTACTTACTATTTTTTTCCTATATGTTGTACAATTCCAAATGATCTAAAATTTTTCAAACATGTGACCAACTTGTCTAAGAAAAAGAATCCAAAGAGTAACCACCATTTTGGACATTTTTTCTTAGGAAAGTAAGCTTGTGAAGTGCAGCTGCCCTGTTTTTTGTAGGGCTAAGAAAATGATTTTAGTAAACATTTCAAAAAGTGAATTTGAATG
This sequence comes from Climacium dendroides, assembly GCA_950106755.1. Taxonomy (NCBI): domain Eukaryota; kingdom Viridiplantae; phylum Streptophyta; class Bryopsida; order Hypnales; family Climaciaceae; genus Climacium; species Climacium dendroides. The sequence continues at coordinate 40,509,609 of OX467084.1, forward strand.
CTTGTATCTTGCAATCCACATTGTGAATTTTTTTGAAACTTTTACCATGTGTTCTCAAGTCAGCATACTACGAGATCCTATGGTTACATGTGCCAAAAAAATTCAAAAATTTGGTACTTGTATTAAAAATAACAATTTTGGAGCATTTTCGATGAAAACATAGTGAAAGAACTTTAGGGGTTAAGCTTGTCAAATTTTCTGAAAAAGGTGCAGATGCTATAAAATGAGCTAGTTTACATTTTTAATATGCATATTCATATTCTAATCCTTATTGTGTAAAAGGAGCTCAATCATTTTTCCAATATGCCAATTTAAGATCAAAACTTCATGGATTAGATGGTTGTTTTGTTTTTTTCATTTCAACAAGTAGGTTTTAAATCTAAAATTCATGGTGAAAGATGAGAGAATTCATTTTCATAGCATGTGGATTCAAAATCTATACTTCATAATTCAAGTTGAACCAATAGGCAAGTTCAAAAATTGTTGTAAGCTTCATGGCATAAGGTGAGTCAATTCTTTTTTCAATCCCTTAAGTCCCATTGTCCATATAAAGGGTGAAATGGATTTTGGGCAAGTTTCTATGATCTCAATTTTTATTGAAATTGTTTGAAAATTTCTCATAAGATAGAAAAATTTATTAGCCTTTGGGGAATATAATTTTGATTTTAATTGGTATGCAGGAGCAAAAGTTAGGCCGCAATAACTTCAAAATGGAGTAGATTGGGCACCAAAAAAATCTATAAAAATAGAAAAAAAATTACATATATAGGCTATATTTTTATCTAAATGGATAGCTTTGATTTGTTACATTTAAATTAGTGATGTGAAAGTTATAGAGCTTCATGTTTTGTCGACAATCAAGGCAACCTCTTAAAAGAAATTTTTGTTTTCAATTTGAATGCTAATACCTTTCAATCTATATGGTCAAAAGTCACAAAAATTTTACCACGTGATTTAAGACACATATAGAATAAGATCCTATGGATAGATTCTTTTATTTCAAATGATTCAGTAGGTGAACGTAGCAAAAGTGATAATTTTGACCGTTTTTTGACATAAAAATGGCCTTGGGACTTTGGGGGTTAAATACATATTTTATATCTACACCTCAGGCAAATTGCCATGCATTGTTTAAAACAAAAATCATTTTGAAGTAAAACTACTTACACAAACTAATCAAAACATGTCAATAAAATTCTAATTTATAATTCAAAACTATAAATAAAGGTTAGTTTGGTTTGAATTTTTTCTCAAACATTTATTGGGCTTGGTGTAAAGATACAACCACTCCAAGAACTAAGTCTATATTGTGTTTAGTTTTAGTCCATGTACCACATGCTAAAAATGAGTGGACAAAATCCAAATGAGCAAACATAAATGTTGTAATATCTTCTATGTACTACAATCCTTAAAAAACTTGAAGCAAAAAGCAATTATAGTTTGGAAGTAAATGAATTCCAAAGTTAATCACCCTAAAGACTCACTTATTGAGGTTAGTTTCATAATCACTCTAAAAAATGCATGTGTTTTGTTTTTTTAGCCTTGATGACTTGAATACTTTATTGCATATTATTGTACACCATCTACGATCCACCCCATTGCTATTGTAAAAAATTGACATATGTGTGTTTCAAAAAAATTATACAAAGAGATAAATGTAGATAATATTACCCCCTAAATGTCTAGGGTCTCAGAGGGTTTTCAGGACGTTCAACAGTTAAGATATATGCATTACACATTCCACAACAGCAACAACATTAAGAAACAAAACCCTAAACCACCTAAACAATGAAAAACGTTTCCGCATAACCACAGTAGAACATTAGGCTTTTAGATCTTTCACATACATGGTATACAAATATAGAGACAGTTTATCAACTCGTAGAGGCCAAGACCTACATGTCTCACTTGTGTATTTATAACAGATCCGCAAAATCTAGTGAACTGACCTTCAGTTGAAGTATTCTTTGAAGTATTTTGCAGGCAATTTCTCCTTAATGTGTAGCTTCACGATGCTTTTCGCAGGCACTCCAAAACATGTATTGAAGAATTTGACGACGGGGTCCTCTAGCTTGAATTCCGCCAACTCTTGAAAAGCAAAGGCTATTTGCACTGGCTTGAAATTGTGACAATTGTTTTTCTTGTACTTCATGGACATGGACTGTAACTTCTTTACTACTACGAGCAAATTGTGATCAATTTTGATACGCTTGTCAAATAGTTGTATAGACCCTCCTCTTTCCACAAAACTAACCGCCCCTTTTCCGTCCAGCCACCCCCTTCGGTTTTCTGGATTTCCAGCACACTGATAGAACAAATTAACAATGTAGTCCGCAAAAGCGCGGGTGTTTATAGAGTGACCCTCATTCACTATGAACGTAGTTGCTAATTCCCTCTCCTTCAAGCTACTAATCTCATCTTTGAAGCTACTAATCTCGTCTTTCAAGCTCACCACCGTAGTCTCTAGTTTCCTTAGTCTGGACAAGAAGTTGTCGTCGTCTTCTATTTCGGCAATTACAGAGGTAGGAGAATCGATAAGATCGCTTGAGATCTTAGTTCCTAACAATCGGACTTTAGATGCGGCTTCCCGGGAGATTAAATTATGGAGCTGCACAGTAGTCATCTTCTCCACGAATCTAGTGGCTTTGTCATGCCCGAAGCGGAGACATCGATGTCTCTTAGTGGCAGGGACGAAGGGAAGCTTCGGACCAATGCTCATCCTCACCCGCTTTTTGGAGTCCATAGCCAACACAACATGCAACTAAACAACAAGATTAAAACACGTAAAATCTCCACTACTCTCACACTTCGTCGTCCCCGACCAGCAGCACAATCCTCACCAAAATAAAGCGCCTCGACAAAAACGCCAGGAACAACAAACTGAAAGACAATGACAAAACAAACTGAAAGAGAGCGACAACCAAGGCCTTCCCAAAGAGGACAACTATTAGGGCTTCTAAGTTCAGCTCTGCTCTGGGCTCTATCACTAGAAACAAGCCCCTCTCGACAGTTTGTACCTTTTCCTTCCAAGTGTGTAGATATAACTTTGAGTGAACGCTAATGTGTCTAAGAGAAGTAAGTTAAGATTAGGTTTAGGTTGAGCTTTGTAATAACTGTGTCGCCGCGGCTTACCACTTTTTCTTTGTCTATTTTTAAAATAAAATTAAAGATAAAATCAAATAAAAGACAATATAAAATAAAAATAAAAATAATATAAAAGATAATTTAAAGTATAAGTCAAAAGATCTATTATTTAATATAATTTAAGATTCAAAATAATTCAAAAATTCATAACTTTCACACAATAGTCACAATCTAAGATTGGAACACCACAAGAAAAGCTGAGCATCCTTCCGTCCTTGCCACGGGCTTTTTGATATTACCAAGAAAGCAATCAATTGAAGCACAATCCAAAAGATGTGCACAATCCTAAAGACTTTAGGATTGTGCATCTTTTGGATTTTAGATTCCATCCATACAATCAAATTCACCAATGCAATTGCTAATATTTTGTTATAAATTTTGAAAGGAAAATTTCAAAATTCCTTCAAAATTTGATTACAAGCAAAATACTATCATTTTTAGAACAAAACTTGCTAGAATGGATTTCAAATGAGGTTATCTTGATATGGTAATCTTTTGAAATTTTTATATTCTTCAAATTTGTGACCCCAATTTTACAAATCCAGTTTTGAACTAGAGTCAATGCAATTTTGACTTGGTCAACTACTAGACACAATTCCACATTTTTAATTTTTTAAAAATATATACTCTAGAAACACCAAATCCAGCCATTAGATAAGACAACAACTTGATGAAATATCTCCACATATTAAGATGATTTTAACCCTTAAGGGCTCTAGCATCCAATTTCTAAATGATGATTAGATTCATATTCTTGTTTTAATCTCATTATTGCTTAGATGAAATGAGAAAGAAAAGTGATTTGCAATTTGTTTGTCATCCACAAATTGGACGTTGGAGCGCTTAGAGGTTAATGTGAATGGAATTTGAAGATTCTTAATGAATCAAAGGCTTGAGATTTCATTTACAATCAAAGATGATTTACAAGTTGCAATTTTAACATTTGTTACATCTACTTTGAGTAGATTTGAAGATACTTGTACTAATACACAATTTGTGCAAATCAATTTAATTTGCATTTAGCAAGGTCCAAAACAATCATTTTTACAACAATCTTTTTTAATCCAACATATTAGTTTATAAGGGTTGTATAAATATAGTCCTAGGATAATGGTACTAACAGTAATAATCTTTATAGGAAAGTTTTTAGTAAAATCTTACTTAAGACACATGTAATTCTAGTAAGACTTTACTAAAAAGCTCTTAAAAAGGTTATTATTATTAGGATTATACTTATAATACCCCTTTTTCTTGAAGTGATTTGTTTAGATTGTAGGTGATTTAATATGACATGACAATAATAAAGTAATACCAAAATTCTGACAATATGTCTTAGTTCTATTTTTATTAAATGCATTTGTCAATAATTTGTCACATATAATTTTTTTATTCTATAACATACTAAATATATATATTTAGTGCAATAGTAAATCATTAGATTTAAATTAAGAATCAAAGAATTTTAGGAATTAAGTAGGTATCAATCTATATTATATAATATAATATAATATAAGCTAGTCACGTTGACATTGAAACATAACATTGCTAACTAACTTGGTTTTGTCCCCCCAAGTGGAGGTATAATTCTTTCTGGGGGAGAGTTTAGTTATAATGCTGCACAAGTCATTGGCTGGGCAGAGGTGATGTAGCACCAAGCTGTCAAAGCTCGGTATGTCATTGGCAAGGCTACTGTTGAAGGCTCCTGATTTTTGGTGAGCAAAAGGGTCCCCCCAGGGAAGGTTAATAATGTTATGAATAAAAGAAAAACTTCTAACATTTGCAATATTTATTAGAATAATGTGAAATGGAGCTTCAGATGTTGATTAGGATTAACATCCATTCTATGAAATTCATACTAAAATTCCAAGTTACAAAGTTAACAAAGCATGCCTAAATTTTCAAATAAAATGAGCAGAAATCAAATTTCAAACCAAGAGCATGCTCTAATATTTAGCATAGAATGTACAACATTGACATTGAGATTAAAACTTAACACAAATTTCAAATTCTATCAATTGAGCTTTCAGATCTAATAATCATTATAAACAATATTTAAATACCATATTTAGATTCCATCTAAAGTTAGAATTTACTTTTGTTCTTTTTCTAAACTAAAAAAGAAAACCACCATTTTCAAATAATGTCTTTCATTAATTATTATAGAATTCATCCAAAATTAAATGAAAATTCATGTAAATTTTGAATTTTGAATAAAATTAACATAAAAATGTCACCTAGTAAAGAAGTTTTTTTCTAATATAACATTCCATTGATGCTATTTTAGTTAAAGGTTAATTACACTCATAAGTAGATGTTCATGTATTGTGATAAGCTAGTCATAGATGTAGTTGGCAAAGTCAATATTCATATCAAATGCACAATGCACTGCTATTGTACTACTAAACAAACTTCACCACTATTATAGCATGTGATATAGAATTTTAAAGATCATTTTCATGCTCATTTGGGATTCACAATTTTAGACAACAATTATTTAATGAGATAAATAGTTCCAACAATAAGATACTTAAGTTCAAGAGTTGGTACATGTATCAAAGGGTCTATAATGAATATTGTTTCTTTCTTTTGCTCATGTTTGTAGATTGATAGTATATTGTCTATATATGCTTGTTGATTGGTAATATATACCTCTTGCTTCAATATCATGCAAACTAAATAAATTCTAAGTTGTAAATACTCATTAGAAAATAAATTCCGAAAGGACAAAAACACATTTTGGACACTACCACTTTTTAAGGCAATGGAAAAAGGTGATTTAAAAAAGAAAGTTTAAACTTATAAATTTGTTCTAGAATACAATGGGAATGTATAAAAATAATTTCAGAAACTTTGACAATACATAGTGAAAGATTATAACATTTGAAGTTAGAAGAATTTTTTTTATCTTGCCTAATATGGCTCACAAACTTTAACGCCTCCTAAGTGAGATTCTTATACTATAAATGGTTGGTATTTTGACATTTGTATCTTGTATCATGTAACTTATATACTTGCCAAAACACAAAATTATAGGAAGATTTTGCATGTGCTACATAAAGTTGCTAAGGATATCCAAAAAGTTCAAGGTAGCATGACTTTTAATCTAAGCACCCAATTAGAAAAAAATTATATTTCCAATGAAGAGATACATGTTCACACCTTGTGTCAAAATTTTAAGAACATCTATTAAAAATGACTTCATACACACTAGCACAAGATCATCTCCAGACAACTATCATTTGATCCTTTAGGGGTTCATAACAAAGATGCACAAATTTTAGACAAATTTAACAATTGGCGTAAGTACTAGTCTAACATATGTAATATTCAATATTGAGTAGAAATTTTATATCCTATTATTTTAGGTCAAATATTAAAGAATATTTTAAAAAATATTCTAACATACACACCAATTAAAAATGTAATATTAGATAAAATCTTCATTTTTATAGTGTACTTCATTTATAAAAATATCCTCCACATTAGCCTCCAAAGGATGTTCAAATTTGGAAAATGGATGAATGCATACATATACTAAACACTCAAAGTATTGGATGCTTTATCCACCTACAAATTGTGGTTTGATTCTTGTATTAGATCCCTTGCACATAAATAGATTAAATTTTTAAAACTTTTCTTCGAAAATATTTACAGCTCAAGGAATAAAGATGTATTTAGCCTCAAAAATGACTATTTGATATCAAAAAATGTCTTAAATAAATAAGTTAAACAAGTATTTTTAAAAATAATCGTAATTGGAATTCAAAATTTTGAAGTAAAAAAGTTTTTTTTTGTGAAAACTACCCATATGTAATCTTTAATCAATTTTAGAAGAAATTTTTTTAATATTTGATTAAAAATGTTATTGAAAACTAATGATTAGTGTAATAGTAGATCAATCTATCTGTAGATTAAATTAGGTTGTTTGTTTTGTTTTGCTTGTTTTGTTTGCTTGTTCCAATTAAATTTTTAGAAACATGCGTCCCATGATTAAGTTCTTAACATAGTTGGAAAGATCTCAACAAGGAGGGATGAATGGGCTTTGTTTCCTAGTGTTTAGACCTATATTATGAAAGTTGTTGAATTTTATGAATTAGAATATTATTATTATTATTATTATTATTATTTGTTTTAGCAATGGCACACAGTGCACTAGTATGGATACAATATATCATGGATCATATTTGTATATTTGTCCCAATTTTTGTTTAAAAACCATTGTTAAATTATTATTCTAAATTTTTTTATAATACATTTTTTCTATGTTTGTAGGCAAGAAAAATTATATAACCCATGATTTTGTTGGATATAAAGATTAGTAATGGCCACATTGAAGATTCCATAAGCGTTGTGCCATTATTATATATAGGTAAATGGTCTATTGAGGTTATTCTAAAGGCATTTACAATATACTCTAGAACTTGCCCCTCCAATTAAACTTCTAAGTCTTTACCAATGTATAATTAGAAATTTAAATTTTTATCATTGGACAAGCATGCCAACATACCTTGAATAGACACATGAAAACTCAAATTTTGAGACATTAAACAATGAAAATAAATTGCTTCAAAAGTTAACTTAAAAAAACACTTAAAGACATAAAAAAAAAACTTTAAAAACAAAATTTAGTCAACACCATTATATTTTGAAGTGCAAGTGCCCAAATCTTACATTGGTAAGCATGCTTTGTTAACAACACCATAACTTTAGTCTTTTTGCTAACTAGCTTTTGAAGTAGCTTATTGTCAAATGTTTAAATCTGTATTTTCTTGAACCTATTCAAAGTACTTTTGAATGCACTTTCAATGAATGATATAATTTCAAGCTCTAATTATCATACTACTAAAATCATAACTCCCTCTGTAATATCACAAATACTACCATTAATACTATGAGCTCGTGCTTGCTATCCTATGCATTCATTGTATCACATATTAGTAAAAATTTGATATATTTGAATAGAATGCATGATAATGATTTCAATAAGTCTTTAAAATAATTATTTTAAATATTTTGTAAAAATGTTTTCAATCATGCATACATAGAAATCGTATTTTCACACAATGTGATATTATAGAAATAGAGTAGTAGTTTGCAATCACCTTTGTAATATCACTTTTTACAAAGGGTGATATTATAAAAATAATATAGTCATTGCAATTAAGGTGATATTAAAGAGGACCTATAGAATGATATTATAGAGGTAGCAATTCCATTGCTTTTTCTTGGTTTTATACTTCTTTTGCATTTCTATGATTTTATGCTTTTGTGAGCTTTGAACTTTTATGATTTCAATTTTCTATTGCTACTACCAAATGATTTTGAGAAATTTATTCAATTGAAGCTATTTTGGATTCCACAACAATTAAGTTGTTCACAAGTTTTTCAGATTTATAAATTTTTCTTTTTCAATTCTTCAATTTGGGTTGCCATTTTTTGTAACAATGGAGTCAAATTTCTAATGCATTCTAATGTATGTATATCTTTTATGCTTACTTATAAAAAAAATTATACAAAGATTTTAGTCATTTTTATTTGAAGATTTATTGAAATTTTTATTTTGCATTCTATCTAATACATTAAAATTCTTATAAAATTCTAATGATAAATGCGTAGCATAGCAAGCGCCAACCGCTAGTAAAGTGCTAAAAGATTAAGAGCTCCATTTACAAATGGCAGGATTGGATATTGGTCCCATTAGTAGACATTGTGAGAGCATTGCCACCAATCTCAAAACCAAGCCTTAGCAATGCTACTTCATGCTTGCCATGCCTATGCCATGCTTGTGCACAAAAAATGGCTCCAAATCAAGACCACATCATGTTAAAATTTGTGTTGTTCTTGTTACTTTTATATTTGTTCAACAATTGAGGACCTTTGTAGCAAGCAACATTACACTCGCACCAACTTAGTCAACTTTGATTGGCCTTAATGGGATGTGGAGATTAACAAGAGATGAGAAGAAAGGAGAGAGCTTTAGCAAGGACCTTAACCCCTGAATGTCATAGGGGACGAAAAACGTCCTCACAGTCTAAAAGTCAAATTCAAAGAGCTGTAACTTTTGCATCCAATGTCCAAATTCAATAAAACTTGTTGGAGAAATTGCATATGTTATTCTAGTTTGTGTGATAAAAATTTTAGATCAATATAAGATGTATAATAGTTTTGGGAGCCAATCAAAGTTCACAAGTTCAATTTGAGCTCACCAAATTGCATTTGATGGTTGCAACTTCGGGGGCTTGTATCTTTGTAATCTAATGTTTTTTTTCAATAAAATTTGTTGGGTTTTGTTTCCACTGAAGTCTAATTATTGTGGTAAAGTTTTCATGTCAATCTGAGTTATTTCAAATGATTGGGAGCAATTCAAAGTTCAAAATCCAGACATTGGTGAATTCCAGTAAACTTCGGCGGCCCATAACTTCTTCATAAAATGTCCAAATCCAATAAAAATTGTTGTAGAAGTTGCGCATACTAGTCTAGTTTGTGTGGTTAAAATTTCAAAGCAATCAAAGAAGTTATGAGTGACTGAGAAGCATTTTAGTAGAAGGAGGTTCAGTAATAGATGTGATTTTTTGTTACTTTTTGAATTGTTTTCAGACATTTCAAATCCATTTTGCAGACACAATGATTCATTTGAATGATAATTTTTTTCACCAAATTGTATATATTCTAGTTTTGAATCACTTTGTAGTTTAAAGTTTTTTCATTTGAGTAGGTTTAGAAATTGAACTTCACCTCCAAATGTATTTTTAAGAAAATTTCAGCACCTTTTTTCAACACTAGAACATTATAATCATTCAATCCATACGGTCAAATGACCCCAAATTTGTTCCACACCATTTACAACATGCACACTACAATATTGTACGGTTGAGATCTTCATAGCTTACTCTAATTTTGACTTTTCAAACTTGCAAAGGAAGGCAGTTTTTAAGTATGGTTGGACCTCTGACGTTTAGAGGTTAAAGGATTGTTGGTGCAAGGTATCAAGTCTCAAGTGCACCACTACATCTCACAAGGCAACAATGGCCTCATCATTTCTTCATGCCATGGTCCAATTTTACAAAACTCATGACGATGTTCTAAGGGGTACTTTACACAATGGCCGTCCAAGTTGAGAGGCCGTAGGATTGAATGGCCAAACTTTGTTGGGAGTCTAAAGAGATGATCAATAAATAAGTAATAAATAATAGGAATTCGAGCCTTCAACTAGTTGTAGTGTGAAACCTCAAAAGGCCAAGTCCAAAGGCCAAACCCTTGGCAATGAACTCCCACAATCTCTCAACTTGAATGGCCTCTTAGTCATAGTTTGGACTTTTATTTTTAACTAATTCAAACTTTTTTTGAGAGTCCATCACCATATACGCAATTTTTTGCCATGTAGATAGTTGGAAGGTTTTTAGTACTTTTTAGTGTAAGGCCAAACTCTTGGTTTCTTGAAATTTGATTGGTGGAAACCAACTGCCTCTCAACCTTTGGTCATGGTGGGAAGTGGCCGTAATGGTCACACACAATTGCCAGATGTGAAATTATAGCGTTTCCACTTCATCACAACGGTGAAGATGCCCTTCACAAGGATTGAACGATGTAGAGAACAGATCCGGCGTGAGAGCACTGTGCATACCATTGAATTCTGACCTCATGTGAGCTTCATCGAGATTTCTGATCTGATGTGAGCGGAAACATTCTGCAAAATACCAGAGAACTTATTAATGCAGACTGTGTCAATCTGGTGGTTCTGTTCCCAAGCTATCTAGTGCAGTTTGATTGTTGGGACAGTTACCTACCTTACGGCATTCCCAATTGGACATTAATCACATGATTTGGGACTGATCAGAGAGATTACTTTCACTATCAAATTAGGAGACGTCACTTCTCTGCTTTGCAATGCATTAAATGGCGTACATTCAGATGGAAAATGTACTTAGGGAAACACATTCCTATGTTACACAAATTTATGACTACCGTTCATAGAGTAATTGCCGCACCAAATTGCACTCAATTCTATAAAAAGCCAGATCCGTAGTACAGGAACTCATATTCACATTCTTAACTCACAATGAAAGAGACTTTCTTCAAACAATTGGGTAAATATCACGCAGAGCGTGCACAACCCTAATTGAACTGTACTTCAATGAACCGTCTCTAAAATGTCTGAAGTCTATTTGCAAGGTTAAATAGGCACTTGCTGTTGTTACTGATGGTCTTTGGAATGAATTTACTTTTGTACCAGATTCGCATTCTGAACAACGTCTATAACACGAAGTGCAAACATACCCTTAGAGTTTTCAAAATCTCTAATATTATTGATCAAGTAAAGATGTCACACTTGAAGAGGAGAGAAACAACCAAGAAAACTTGCGTCCCTAATTAATATACTGGAATTCCAGAAACAGCAAGTAACAAGAATATGAATGAACTAGCTCCACAACTGCGCATCATTTGACACACAATGAAGAGCTAGTTTTAAACAAAAATTATAACAAACAAAGAGAGCAACTCATTCTTAGATTCAGCCCAAACTACTAATAGAAATAAGTCTATCAAGCACCTAATCAAGCAAGATCCTTCCTTGCAATCAGAGCTCATGGAACAATTTTATGATTCGCAGAACACCATAAGTAATGAGCATGGCGAGCCAGCCTCCAGCAAGAACACGGAACGCGGCTTTGATCATGTTGGCACCTCCGAGACGAGCGCCGACAGCTCCGAACACAGCCAGGGCGACAGAGGCAGCAGTCACAATGGAGGCCAGCCTGTGGACGTAGCTGGAGATGAAGGAGCCTGCCAGGAGAGGGACACCTCCTCCGAATGCAAAGGCTATGGCGGATGCGAGCGCTGCTTGGGTGGGGTTGGAAAGCTCGTCCGAGTCAATGCCCAATTCGTCTCGAGCGTGCGCTTTCAGGGCGTCCACTCTTGACAGCTCCTCGGCTACCTGTAATAATCAGGAAAGAAATATGTTATTGGAGCTTCAATGTACAGAATGTGGCAAGTAATCTCGTGTCAAACAAACTTGTCAAATTCAGCTCTACTAATATTAATTCGGAAGTATTCTTTTAAACTTCAAATCAGAGTATGCACTTGCAAGCCATTGTCGCATAAACAGTAAACCCGTCACGAAGTAATAGCATCAGAGGTTCTAGACTAGGAAATTCAGATAGGAAATTCAAGGAACGATGACTTTGAGACCCGATTGAGATGAACGAAATGAATTACTTCTAATGTTAAACATAGCCGGTTCTGTCAATTGGGACATACATCTAATCACAGCTCCAATAACTAGGTATAGATTTACAGACGTGTCCTGAAAACTGACAAAGTAGTGGAATACAGCCAATTGTACGTTTTAAATGGTAACTTATTTCTGTAGGTGACGATTTTAATTACCTGCTTCGCAAGGTAGTACGAGAGCCCTCGGCTGACGTAGATTTGAGCGAGTTCTTCTAACTCCACGTCCGGGTTTCGGAGGTGCTCCTGCACGCGATAGAACATTCCACATCAGCAGCGTCACAGGAAAATGGCAGGGACAAGAGTACTAGGTTTCTGAATGGTTACAGATCAGTGGAAAGGCTTAAGAGAAAAACATGGGCTACCAGATGAGGGGAAAATCCCATTCTGTGATCCAATCTGTGGGAGCATGGTCTGAGTGGACGAGCCCTGATCTGCCGCAAAGGACAATTTCATACCAAGTACACTCATTCCCTAAAACAGCGGATGCACGTTGCGCAACCCACACCCCAGGAAACATTCCTGCTACAGTGTAACTTTGGGAGTTATGAAATTTGAAGTAACTGTCTACACAAATGAAGAATCACATGTCTCCATCGGTATAACGACCATAACAATCACCAGAACAATCATGTCACTGCGCATGCAACGACTACACGAAATCTCACAGGTGCTAGTTCCTACATGATTTGAAATGAGTGAAATGATTCTCACGCTTGCAACCCGCACACATTCACCTAGAAAATATGAATTTCATAATGAAGGTTAAAGACCGTAGGCAGAAAGTATTCAAGATCGACCCCGAAACAAAAACCAAGAAAACTTAATGTATGTAGTGTTTGGACAAGAAAGGGTCACCTTGCGTTCGATTTCGAGATCCGCAAGCTCACTATCCCGTTGCGAAAACACAGAAACAAACTCTCCGATGGCCATACTACACGCCCCAGCAATGAGTCCCGCGACCCCGCTGATGATGGTGGTCCTGCCGCCCTCGTTGCCCATGATCATTGCGTCCACGCCCAGCATCAGCGACGTGATCGACACCAGGCCATCGTTGGCGCCCAACACCAACGCTCGCAGCCACGGCGCCCTATGGGAGTAGTGCGGACTGGGCTTGGAGCTTTCCAACTGACTCCCGTGTTGCAGCTGCAGCTCGCCGTCGACACGAGAGACTTTGGTCGTAAACATGGGCCTCTCCTCGATGTCGAAGTCGGAGAGGCGCCCTTGGCTTTGCAGATACGTGATGCGTCGCGACGCGGACAGCTCCGTGGCTTGATCGGCAATCGGGACGCCCATCGCTCCAAATCGATAAGTTACAAGGGAAACTGAAAAATTCAGTAGCAAGTATATGCAGTATGATCGTTGGCCAAGACTTATGTTCCACTTCTGGTTGCAGAAATGAGACCCGCCTCGGCTAGCTGCCGCAGATATTAGATTTTCAATTCCTCTTCGTCCGAGGCCAGAAACCGGCTAGTCCCTCCAGTTCTGGGTTGAGGACTGATTAATTTTTCATCCTGGGAATGGGAGCTGGTGTTTGCACTTCAGTTTGCAACAAACTGTTTAGCTTGCATGCTATGTAAGCCTGGGCTGCATTGTGAATAAGTAATGCCTCACGCTAGTCATGAGCTAAAACCTCTCTAAAACCTCGGAGTAAAGGTGGGTGTCATTTGCAACGCTTTACTTGCTGACTCCTTTGTTTAGAGGGCAGCCACAGCCGAGAAAACGTGATGTCGATACTCGATATCGAATATTAATGATCAAACTAGCCTAATTTGAACAAATGCAAAACGAGGTTTGCAGCCAGAAATGACCTTGAGCTAATACTCATCAACTGTGTTCCTAACGGAGAACTAATATCGCGCACTCCTGTTTGCCCCACAAACAACTAGTAAGCTTTCCAAGTAGAAAGCCTTCAGCTGCCAGTATTTCGACTTGAGACCAAGTTTCGAAGAATATATTACAAACAAGCATACCAGCATTTCAAGTACTAGTCACAGTCACGTACTTTCCCGGCAAGGCGTCCTGAACAACGAAACATCTAGCGACCAATGCACTGTAGTAGTCGTCCCATTGAGCAACTACCTCAAAACCAAGTCCTAATTTCTACCTCATGCATGCACTCGTACGTCCAAGTAACATACAGGCATCCGATCTCAACGACATAAACTTACTGTATACACCAAGCCAACGGCAGACAGTACAGAAACAAGTGCAACTGCAGCAGGCAGTGTAGTCACGACCCTGATCTCACTGCAACGCAACCCGCAGTGGAGAGTTCGCAATCAGCAACGTAAAGTTCACAATTGGAATAAAACTCCAGCAAAGATCAGAGGCGATCAGAGTTGATTGAGCTTAGGTTGAGAGTGAGGCTCCGTAGAAGAGGGGCGGCGGGGCAGCTGAGTTTGTATTGAAAAGGGCAGAGTGGTAGGTCCCGAAAGGCGCGTGGAGGGCACACGAAGTGACGCTCGGACGTCCGATGGAGATCGACGGCGGAGCGACGGAGAAATGGGTCCCGCGGGCGCGTGGTTCCCACTCGCCCCTGGCTTCGCGGCGTGGCGTTACGTAGGCGCCGCAAGGGCGGGCGCGGTGAGGGCTTGGTGTTTGCCTGTTTGGCGTCACCGCGCGTCACAGTCCATGGCGCCGCAGAGTAGTTAAGGCGTCACGGATGGGCTGCTGCCATGTCCCATTCAAAAAATGGCATGTCCCCGCCCAGCGGTCGGGAAATGTTTTTCGAACGGGCAGGTGCCTTAACCCACCCACCCCCTAAACGATGCAGGCATTCCTCATACAGTGTGAATACTATTGCGACTTCTAAGTACCTGGGCCATTTGCATGTAGAAAAAAATGTTTTGCCAACAAAGAATTTTTTTATCGAAGAGTACATTCAAGCCATTGTAGGCTATTTTTTATCTTAAATTTCTATAGGGTTTAAGGGTTTATCCCATGTAAAGACAAATTACAAGAATTTTTTTTTATGGGAACTAAAGAGAGTTCTTCAAATTGTCCCTTGCAGTATATAAAAAGTCACGAGGCAAGATTTTGAGGTTGAAGGCTCCTTTGTTCATTGTACGTTGGACTCCCTCATCTACCCTTTGGATAATAGGCCCTTATGTCCAAAAAATCCCACATTTTCATTCCGTATCCTATTCATCAACCATTGCCATCAAATTTTTAGTGTATTAGTAGGGCAACTCATTTCACATAATTAGGGATCCAATTAGAATTAAGCATATTTTTGTGCATAAGAAGGGATTACACTATCTTCTTGAACTTTGTTCATCCACAAAAAGTCTTTCTAAGGCTACACTTGTTGCCTTTGGTTTACACCAAGCCAATGCCATTTGTCATCAAGCATTTTGGGAAAAATAATTTCTCGTTGTCAACTCTGCTCTCTTCATCAATACTTTTTTCTTATAATGTCCTCCTTAGTGGACATTACCCTATATTATACTTGCTACAATATTTCCTTCAGTTTTTGTATTCAATTGGGTTGTCAAGTAGCCATTGTGGTTGATTCAACTATTTTTACTATAATTACCATAATTGTAGGGCAAGGTCAACACAATCATTTTTATTTTGAACAATAGGAGCCCTTGTGCCTTTTCAACATCGGAGAAGAAGGAGCTAGGGACATAGGAAGAAATGTGCTAAAAAGAGAATTATATCATTCAAATAAAAAAAAACATTCATTGACATTTCTTTACTAAATTTTTTTTTCAAATAAAAAAGGTTCAATATTGGCTAAAAATATTTTTTTTTTTACAATATTAATTTTTTCATTGAATAATTTTTGTTTTAAGAAAAAACTATTATTTTGTATTTATTTTTAAAATTATTTTTCTCCAATAGTTAGAATTTTCAAGAATTTTCACTAGACTTTTGCCCATGTCCTTAAAAATCCAACCATTTTGTTTCTCATTTTTACTAATTCACTTTATAATAACAATTGATTTTTCCCAAACATTGTCCCTACATTCTTATCAAAAATATGTCAATTTGAAGATGCATCTGCTTCTAAGTACCAAGATTAATCCCTAAAAGATTTATAAAGACTAATTTTGATATGGTGTTTATTATATATTTGACATGGAAGGTACATGCATTGAGAAATCAAGGTGCATAATAGTAAAAAAAAAAAGTTTATATAACTCATATTGAACTAGATCCAATGATATGTAGCATTCCTAATTTGAATCCCAAATAATCATGTATTCTAAGAGTCAAATAAAATCTCATATATTTGGGTACCTTTGTATCTCTAAGGGCTAAATAGATCAAAGTTTAGATAGGTATACCTTATAGCCAATATAAATATTTTTGGCAATGATATAACCTAGAGGTCAATGATAACTATATTTGAATTTTGAGTTTTGTTGGACAACATAATATATACCAATTCCATTTAAGCCAAGGTTGGGAATTTGTGAAATATTTTCTAAAATAATAAATAATATAATATAAATAGTATAATCTAAATAATATAATATAATTTAAAATGTCATAAATAGATATCCTGAGTTTTCACTTAATCGTGATATGAACAATATGTGAAAAAACATGAAATTTAGAGGACAAATTTTTAACCATAAAACCATTGGCAAGGTTAGAAAACAATATTTAAATGGTTTTTTGTTCCCTTGAAGAACAAAAAATTTAAACATTGACTCATTTAATTTTTGCTCCCCAAATGTAGTAGACTAATATGCAAGTGTATTAAAAGAATTCAATCAATTTCATAGCACAGATTGCAAGATTACAACATTTGAAATTTGGATTTTCTTTTATTATGGCCTAGAATGTCGATGTGCGAGACAATATTAGCAAACTTTTATTCTTTTTGGAGACGGATTTTTGCACTAAGGTAGAAGTACCTATTTCGGATAACTTAAGCATTTCAGTGTGTATTATTTGGGAAAGTCATGGAGCGTATTATTTGAGGGTGTGCAAAAGTAAGGTTGCCAAAGAATGCTGGAAAAAACGGAATTTTTCCTCCTTGAATGAATATTTCACTGAATATAAAAGTGGATTTTCCATCGGGATCCATTCTGGTTTTGTAGACTCATCTATTGTGGTTACCTTTGGCACTTTTCTCCAAGCCAAGAAAGAAGAGAGATGATTGGGGGAGAAAGTACCAATAGAGAATCTTTTTCAATAACCAGTGCATTCAATTGTTGTCCAGAATAGGTGAGTCTACGAAATCAAAATGGGGTGCTTGTCCAAAATAGGTTCCTCTACCTTATATATGCATTAAATTTTTAGCACTACGTTATGTATTCTTTTATGTTGTTGTATTTGTATTGACTTAATACATTTGATATATATGGAATTCTTTTTGACAATTTCTAACACAAGTAGGATGTCTAAAAGACTAATACCATATGTTGGGGTCAGATTCATTAGACCTTATACAAAATTATTTTTTTTGAGGGTGAATATCCTTTCATTAATTGTAGTATTTAGGGCTTGACCAAAAATTTCATAACCTTTAGCAAGGTCCTAACAACTTTACTGAACTCTTGACCAAATCTTTCATGAACTTTAGCAATAGAGGCCTTCTAATTCAATAAGTTAGTGGAAGGACTAGTTAAGTTTCATTGTTTCAATCCTTTTCAAAAAACACGGGGGTTTTTTTACACAAAAAAAAGAACTTAATTTGATAAGCTTATGTATTCCACGGATCTTTTACATTTATAAAGCAATCGCTTTGGTATATATGTTATATTTCATTTTTCATTAGGTTTTTGAGGATATTAATTATTTTTATTAATTTTTTCTACACTATTCAATTATGTCATGTTATAATTTTTGAAAATTTCATTACATGCTATACTTTTATTATATTTTGAATTAATTTTTAATGAATCTAATCCAAGCACAATATAATTAATGTAATAGAAAGTGTTTACCTTTACTATGGAAACATAAGGAATTCCTTTTGGAAATTTTGACAATAAGATTACAAGATTGTAGAGTTTGAAGTTAAAAAAATAGCCTAGTTTAATCCTTAAAGGATCAGAGCACACAATGTGTCCTCTTCAAATTTTAATGGTCAATTCTTAGTAGGGTGAAACAAATCTCAATATTTTATAAACTAGGATCTTGTAGAGTAAGAAGTTGGCATACTTGTTGCATTATCTAATTTTCAAAATTTGAATGTAAAAAATATTTTAAATTTTACATAGGTAATATAATCTAATAGAAAAAGGAAGCAAACATAATGTTTTTCCAATGAAAAGAATAGTAGGGATGGGAAAAAAACATTTTCTTAAGCAATTATAGTATTTATTTTGCACAAACAAGCTAGATATGGATTTTTTTAAATTCATTTTCAGATATTTAAAAAACAAAATGTTCAATCGCAAGTGATTAAGATAACAAAATAATTAGAATAATTCCAAATTTCTAAAGATGTTCCAAAAAATTGACAACAATTACTAACAATTGTTAAATTTCAAAAATTGATGCTTATATAATTTTTTAGTTTTTTTTGTGGGATCCAATTTGGTCAATTTTGGCTTTCTACTCTTTTTCTTTGAAAATGTGTACAAATTTGAGAGGGTTTTTTATTTATTTATTTTTTAAATTAAAAAATATTGAATTTGTCCAATACACTTTTTTGAGGGGAGGAAAAAGCATTGTTTATCTTCTTATAATTTTTCTTCCTCCAAATTTGCGTTTATTGCCTATAAAGTTGGATCATCCAAAATTGTTGTATTCTAAATATCCAATAGTCAAAATTTTCCATAATTAATTCCATGCATATTGAACAAAGTGGTCTTTACTTTTGTATGGTTAAACTTAAAAATTTCAAGCACGTCTATGTGCAACAAATTTTAATGTGAGACAATTCATTGAAAACCTTCATTAGAAGAAATCTAGGCCTCAAAGAGTCTGTCAAGTCTATACCCCTCGTGGTGCAATTATAGAAAAAAATCATTTTTTAATTTAAAAAAAATTGATGTGGCACAACTAGTGAAACGTCAGCACCACATCATATTGATTGTTTTTTTAATTTAAAATAATAATTTAAAAAATATTTTAAATTTTTTCTTGTACTTCTGTTGTTGGGGTGCCAAAAATAAAAAATTGGCAGCCTTTTTGGGCCACTAATTTTTCCTCATGCATTGTCAAAAAGTTGTTAAGGCCTTGAGGAGTTTAAGAGGAGTTTCATTTTGACTCCTTTTAGAGAGATTTTTGTACTAAATATGGTTTTAATCACCATTGCAAACCATAACCATTACAACCATTTCTTTTACCATTATATGCTTTTTTATTTCATTTTAGTTATATAATTGCCAAATTTTCAGTAGAAGAGGCATTTATCCCCTTTGGCTTGAAGTTTCAAGCACTACCCAATTTGTGTTGTCAAAAGGCCATATTGTGTACATCTTTTTTTACTTTTAACTACATGCTATTTGACTTTGTTTTGTCATGTATCGGGCTTTAAATTGTTACTCTCAGTAGTCAAGGTCAATATGTTCTCTCAAATGTGTAATCCTTCCTTTCCAAAATGAGTTTTGATATATGCTTTAAAGACTCTAAAAGTTAAAAATTGCAGATAGGTATAAAATTTTGCTCTATATTATGGATGGTTAATTTTGTATTTCTATCTATTTTATCTATTTTTGATATCTTTGAGTCCAAATACAAATTCATACAAAATTTATACAATTTACCATCTTATAGTAAATAGTATTTCTATATTTTGCATTAAATTTTTGCACTTTTCCTCAAAATGATGAATTTGGCGTTGTGCACATTGAATTTGTTTGTGATATGAGCAATATGGTAAGCAAATGTAATTATAACCCAAAAGGTTAACCCAATAATCATATAATGGCCTACTTTCATGTGGAGTCAAGGCCAATGAAGCTCACTAGTCAACAATAGAATGGAGAGTTTAGTTTTTTGAAAGTCTCCATTCCGGTGTTGATTGGTAGGCTTCATCCGCCCTAACTCCACATAGAAGCCAATTCAAAAAGTGTTTGATATAGGGATGACTTTCCAAATTATTGTAGAACAAAAAATGCATGCACCTATTTGGTTCTTAAAAAATAAGACCATTTTTTATTGAGTATCTTGGTTGTAGGTCAATATCCTTCTAGGGCTAAGAGCTCATTCCCCTTGAGGCCAATTGTACAATTTCAACCTTTGTCTAATCACAAGTGAGGATTTTGGACCTCTTACACAACAAATTAGCCTAGCCTTTAGATATATAGCATCCCTAATTCTTGAATTGACACTAATTGTAATGTTCACATTTCATTCAAAATCATAGTAGTCAATGCAAAAGAAGATACATGTAAATTTGCAAAATTCCTAAATAATTAGAGAGAACGGTTGCCATTTCAAGGAATTTTTGGAATAGGCTTCACAAATCTTATTTGTGTATAAAGTTCAAGGTACACAAACCCAATTCCGTTCATTGCCCAATTTCATCATCCTACGTTTGGCTCCAATTTCATCCAAAAAACCATCCAAATCCTTTCATTTTCTAGACTAAATTAGAGCATTAATACCAACAATAGGTAGTGTACCAATCCTTTATTAGTGAGTACTTAATCCTTTAGCACCCTAGTGCCCCAAATTTGTCCTCTACAAATTTAATTGGGGCCTCTTTGTTGCCAAATGGGATTGTATAATCCTTGCTTTTGACATAGTGTGGAGCATAGTGGGGGCTAAGGACAAGTGAATGTAGTTTGCATGACTAAATCATGACGTTGTACTCATGGAGTAGGGTTTTGATGGGAAAAAAAAGCAACAACCAACCAACACTATTCCTAGTGCACTTTTCCTACAATTGTGTGGATTCATGGCCTAATCGAGCAATCCCACCATTGATAAAAAATTCTCATAATTGGGAGGTTGTTGGATGCTTCCTTTACGCAAAGCTTTGGCAAAATTTCAAGGCATAATTGAACTCATCCAAAGTGCAAAACCTCCCAAAATTTTGGCCTCCCACACAATGCCAATTCCCCTTTGACCATTATAAGTTTTTAATTAGTATGGTCAAACATTTTAATATTTTTCCGTAGATCACCAATCTGAAAGGTTCTACAAATTTCACAGCTAAGTTTGGTGAATGTCATTTCACTTCTTGCAAGAGGAATTTAAATGGAAGGTGGTCTTGGCCAATGGCAATTCAACGATTTTGCATTGGGCACTCAAGGATTAAGTGCCATTAGATACATGGAAAAGCAATTATGGGTTGTTTACAAGACGTTTATGACTCCAACTCTATGAACGATTATGGGTTGTTTACGAGACATTTATGACTCCAACTCTATGAACGATTATGGGTTGTTTACGAGACGTTTATGACTCCAACTCTATGAACGATTATGGGTTGTTTACGAGACGTTTATGACTCCAACTCTATGAGCGATTATGGGTTGTTTACGAGACAGTTATGACTCCAACTCTATGAACGGTTATGGGTTGTTTACGAGATGGTTATGACCCAAACTCTATGGGCAATTATAGGTTGTTTACGAGACGTTTATGACTCCAACTCTATGGGCGATTATGGGTTGTTTACGAGACGATTATGACTCCAATTCTATGGGCAATTAATGGTTGTTTACAAGACAATTATGACTCCAACTCTATGGGCGATTATGGGTTGTTTACGAGACGGTTATGACTCCAACTCTATGGGCGATTATGGGTTGTTTACAAGACGGTTATGACTCCAACTCTAGGGACGATTATGGGTTGTTTACGAGACGGTTATGACTCCAACTCTATGAGCGATTTTGGGTTGTTTATGAGACGGTTATGACTCCAACTCTATGAACGATTGTGGGTTGTTTACAAGACGTTTATGACTCCAACTCTATGGCCGATTCTGTGAATTTAGGGGGCAACCGATTCTACAAATTCAAAGGGAGGAAGGGAGTTGAGAAGGGCTTTCTCCCGGTGGAAATGCCAGCATCAACAGCAGCAGCAATAAAAATAATGACGCCTGCTCTTGCTCAACAAACTTATTATGCAGGAGTTAAGATTAAGCTCAAGCTTTCCACTAACTTTACTTTCCCTTTCCCTTTTCCCTTTTCCCTTCCCTTGGTGTTGACATTGGTGCTCCTCCTCCTCTTCTTCTTCTTCCGTAGTTAAGTGAGTCTAAGTGAAGCGGTGGTTGGAAATGATTGTCCTGGTCTGCTGATCAGAGCTCTGGAAGTGGAGGTTCCATTGTAAGTGGAGCAATTGCCATTCAGAGTTGAGGGCAGGGGACTTGAATGGCAAGCAGACTCTCCCAGAAGGACCCAAGAAGTGATGGGTCTCCTGTCGGGGCTTTCCATCATGACAGCTTCCTCACAATCAATCTGATGGAACCCCTAAAGTCCCGAGGAAGGCCCTTTTTCCACGAAAAAAACACACAATCAAAACTGCCATTTTCCCCCCCATATCTAACCGAAAATCTAAATTGCTGATAGCTTTCAGATGGAATTGAAATATACTAAGGTGGGTACACCTAAAACCGCCACTAATTGCTACTGAGCCTATTTCCTAATATTGGATTGGTAAAAATTTCATATGTTCTTGTTGGCAAGTGAAAGGAGGTTCCAACGCACCAGAGAACGTGGCATTTGGATACTGTATGCAAAAGTTATTAAGGAACAAAGTTTGGTTCTGAAAGTGTTTCTTCCACATAGGTACAGAACTGATTTTGGAGATGTACGTATGGTATAGATGGCGGTTTAAGGTCAGTGGCACATTTGGGTGTACCTACCTTAATCTCAGCGGTGAGATTGTTCTAGTAAGACATCTCAACCTTGCGAAACTTTTTTTTTTTGTAAAATTGAAAAAATTGAGGTCAGAAATGAATTCTTCAAGTTATTCTTTTGAGAAGATGCTCTAATTGCCTGAAAAACAAGATTGTTCATAACTTTCTAATAACAGATCCAAACAGAATGAATAAAAGCTTGCCATATACATAAAAATATAATCTACGTGGAACAAATTTTTAAAATTTTTTACTTTAAGTTTTTTTTAAGGATTTTTTCTGCCCGTTGAGTGAAAAAAGGGCTTTTTGTTCCATAACTTTTGCTCCTGGGCTCCAATTGAAATAAAAATTATATTTTTGGAAAGCTAATGTATTTTTCTATCTCCACAAGAAGATTCAAAAAATTACGACAAATATCGAGACCATAGGAGCTTGCCTGAAATCCATTTTGTCCCCCTAGGGGATAGTGGGACTTTAGGGGTTAACTGAATTGAGACCTAAATGGCAAGACAACCAAGAAGAAGATTACAAGCTACCTTAATTTAATCCCTAAAGTCCCAAGGCCTTTTTCCCATCAAAATCCATTCAAAATTGTCATTTCTAGTGCAAAGAGCAAAAAACTTCTAAAATTATTTCTTTTATACATCTAGCCGTGGAAAAAATTTCAAAAACTTTGACCTTCTAGACTGCAAGATATTTGCATTTAAAGTGACAAATTCATGATTTTTTTAAGAAGATGCTTGGATTACCCAAAAACTGAGATTGTGCATAACTTTCATCACTAATCCAAGTGGAATGAATTAAAGCTTCAGATGTAGACAAAAATATAATCTTTGAGAAGAAAATTTAACTTTTTGTGATTTCTTTGGGGGGGGAGTACTCCTTGAGTTGCTTTTGGACTTGTAGTGGCATAACTTTTGTTTCCAGGCACCGATTGAAATGAAAATTATATTCTCCCAAAGCAAATATGATTTCCTATCTTCCAAAAATGTTTCAAAAAATTATGTAAAAAATTGAGATCACACGAGCCTACCTGAAATTCCAAGAGTCTCCCATAGGGACTTTGGGACTTTAGGGGTTAACCCAAATCCCAAGTCTAGATGATTGAATGGTGAGGTAAGGTAGCAGTGGTTGGGGGCTAGGGAGGATCACTCTATGTATTGCCCCATCAAAGGATAAATGTAAAAATTGCCCCTTATTTTGTCCTGCTTAAATTTTGTATTTCATCATGCCTCTCAACAAATTTTGGGCCTTTGATTGCAAATATGAATTCAGAATTTCCAAAATTTAACATATGCGACAAATAAAAAAATTTAGGATTTTCTTCAAGGATCAAATAGGGGGGAAATACACGGATCAATCCTCTCTAGCTTTGGTTGGGAGGGTGGAAGCAAGTTTCTACAATGCACAATCTTAGGTAAACCACCCCATTCCACACTAAATGGGATCAGTCCATTATAGGCTAAATTATGTTAATGATAAGTTAGGAGGCTTATATATAAATTGTCCTTGATTTAAAAGCTAGAGTTGAATTTTGGAGAGGTGAAGCTTCTTGAAATATTTTTCAATAAAATTTACTTGAAAGACAAGTGGAATTGGCATCTAATCCATGGCGTTTCAAATTTTTTGGAGCTTTGTAGAATTAGTTATAAAAATTTGAAGTTGAAATGGCATAAGGCTCTAAAATTGCCCACCTCCTTAAATGTATATTGTTAGTACATTGATGAAAGCTATAAAAAAAATATGTACAAATAATATACCATTGAGGAGGTGGGCAATTTTAGAGTTTGTGTGTTTGTAGAACCTCCTACCTTATACATTTAAGTTTTGAATTATCATAGTTGGTGTGAAAGATAATCACACTTCAATTCATCTCTTGGGGAGTGTCAAGGTCCTACAATGCACAAGGTAACGCATCAACTTGTCCATGCCTCCTATGGCATTTGAAGGCGCTAAATTGCTTGTATTTTACTTATTTATGAGATGATTAGTACAATCTCATTGACAAATTTCACTTTGATCCCCATGACACAATCAATTGTTTAAGATTGTGCTACTACAAATTTTTAGAATGTGGCCTTGGAGGATCTTTGGTTGAATTGAAGCTGACGATTGCCATAAAAAGAGAAATTTGTGAGTCATGTGAAGCCAACTTGTTAATTTGCAAGCCCTTAGTGATGCATAAACAACCAATTTTACCTCCATGTGTTAAATAAACACACACATACATACACAAAAAAAAAATTAACCCCACAATGTCACCCACCTTTCCAACTAAATTTTACCATTATTCCTTCAATTCTCATTATAGGAGTGTGGGCTAAAAGCATACTATACTTACTATTCGTCTAAATACTTTTACAATAATGTGCTTATAAGATACTAAAGCATTGTGAAGCATTGAATGATTTGGCTCGTCAAGTAAGAGGAGACATGCTATTCACAAAAAAAAGACCACATTGAGTGACAAAGAGGTAATGTTTTTTTTACTCTACAATGCTTTGCTTTGTTTCTTTAGATTTATAATGTGGGTTTCAATAGACTCTTCCAGATTGCTTGGGATGGACTATTATTGCGATGTAGTTGTAGATTTTTTTTACTCTTGGAAGAAATATCCAACAATCCACCCTCTCCACCTCAAAGCCGTACATCCCTACTTGGGCCTTCTCCATCGCTATTGGAGTATCTAATTCTATTTCATGTGTCTCCCATTCCATAAGTTTTGCATGGCAATTTTTTCAACATTGAGAACAAATGCATCAACAACTTTGACTACCAATTTGTTAACAATCAAGAATATGATATGATATTGAGGCTAAAGAATCTAGTTGTGAAGAATTGGAGGAGAGTGATTTCAATAATGAATCTTATGGTATTGAGTAGACTAGTTCTCTTGAAGAAGTTTGGTGGCTACTCAAAATGTTGTACAATGAGAAGAATTTGACTCCAATTACGGAAAACTCTTTACCTCTATAAAAGTGTGATTAGGCAACAATGGAATTTTGTGTGACTATGGGAGACAACTTAGTAGACAAAAGAGGATAACCCCATCGGGGTCCCCTAGTAGCAAGTAGGAATCCCCTCTACAGAATTTGGACCTCCTCCTCCCCAATAGACAAGGTTTAGTTCCATCAGGTTTTAATTTTTCTGACAAAGATGGATTAGATGGGGCCACTTAGAGGCTAGTATACCCAATAAACAAGGGTTGAGAAGGCTCGTCATATTTATGGAGAACCAAATTGGGAGTGTTTTATAGTATTTGAATTCAATGCCTTTCTATTCATCATTTTATACATGGGCATGAAGTGACAAGCGAACATACAATTTTATTGGCACAAAAAGGTTCTTTATTTCATTACATGACTATTTCTAAATTGATGTTCTAAATAGGTTTGTTTTATTAACCAAATGTTTGTATGTTTTTTGATCCTACAAGGTAAGAGAGGGATAGAACAATGTTGAAATATGATAAAATGGGGCAAGTTTTCTGATTGATTAATGCAATTAGTGATAATTATAAAAAATTATGGAATGTGGATAAATTTGTCACAATAGAAGAAATGATAATACAATATAAGGGAACGTATTGTCTAGCAAGGAAATACGTGCCCTAAAGCCTCAAAAGTGGGATTTGAAGGTGGATTTGCAATCAAAGTATATGTCAAATTTCAAGTTTTATTGTGGAAAAGATTCAATTCTACAAGATAGAACAAATATATCATGTGCAGAAATGTACGAAAAGGCTAGACTAGCACACAATATAGCTCTAAACTATTACTATGGATTATTATTTTTAAAGTGTGTCTCTTTTCGAAGATTTGTTGGATAGAGGTACCTATGCCACGCACACAATGCATTCTAATTGGGTGGGACTCTTTAATACTGTGAAAACACTAAAGACTTCAATTGAAATGCACAAGGTACATTGGACTAGCATATGTATAAGTCTCAACAAATGAGTAGCATTTTACGGAAGGATAAGAATCCCATACTTATCCTTTTGACAAATGTAGTGCTAATTTAATATCTATGGGAATTCCCCGTGATGTTTGTTCCTTGTCAAAGTTGCTTAACTTATGAAAGTATTTATATATTGCAAGTACACCTTGAATATACAATGCACATGTGAGGTGTGGATGTTGTAGACCAATTGTGAGCAATATATATGTGTCAAACCTAGTCCTATGAGTAGTGTCATTGTTTTATTTCCCTTTATGCATGAATATTGCCAATATATATATTTTTTACATAGGCAACTACAAGTGAAGTAAGCCTTCTTGCCATCCAATGATGCACTTATAATTTTGCACTCAACTAGGTAAAGCATTCAATGCAAATTGACTAGAAAAATGGCATTATGAAAAAGACAATGTTGTAAATTGTTAAGACTATTTGTTATCCATTGCTTTTTAATGACCAAAAAGCATGTGTGGCATGCAACAAGCACACTCTCCTTAGCAAGGCCAGAGACTCTTTACTTAACATATGAAAATAAATTCAAGTGTTGGCGGAAAGTGTACTTTCAATTTACCATGAAAATCTCTGATGAGATTTTTGGGTGGAGATTGATTGTAAATTATACACTCTAGTGGTACAATTTTGTGTTTGCATGAATTTTGCATAAGTTTTGTTTATTATTGAAGTGCACATTTTCACAAGCAAAAATATAATTATTTTATAACAAAATGATGCTTTGGGGTCTTTGTGTATTGTAATTGGATTTATACATTTTTTTACAAACCAATTTTAGGACATTGTAGGAATAAAGTATGAATTTTTTTAAATGTTCAAATAAAAGCTATAATCACAAATATTAGTGAGTGAAGGGGTTTTGAGTCCCTATTTGTTTGAAGTTATAGTGTGAATATTTGTTTCTAGAAATTTTTTATTCAAAATCTCCTTGATCCTTATAAGCCTAATAACTTTTTGACAATGAACATTTCATAAAAAGAGGTTTGAGGGTTTGGGATAGCCGTTTTAGGCTTGTTCTCTAGGTTTGGAATGCATCACAATACTTTAAAAATTAAAAGAATTACTTCAAAAATTTTTTTTTTGAAAATATTAAAAATTAATTAATTAATATTATCTGACGTCATACAATCACAACCAAATCAAACTATTGATTTGGCAAAGTTCCCAAAGTTCCCCGTGGGCTGGGAACTCATAGGAACCTGTAGTCTTCTTTTGCCCTCAAATCTCTTCTAATGTCAATGAATTGTTCCACTTTGATATTTTTGTACATTGATGTGCATGAAATTTTTAATTTTAAGCGTTCAAAAGTAAAGACTATTTTGTTTAGTGTGTATGAAATTAATTGTGGAAAATATTGATTGTTGGATTTTTAGATTATAAAAATCTTAGATGATCAACTTTATAGGCAAAAAACCTTGCATCTCTTGGAAAAGAAGATAAATACGATTTTTTTAGCCCCCTAAAAAAATTGTACTAGAATCTAAAGTAAATTCACTATTTAAAATTTTAAACTCTATTAAATAAAAAACTCTCTCAAATTTGTACACATTTTCAAATAAAAGAAGTAGAAAGTAAAAAATAACTGAATTGGATCCTATGAAATTAAAAAAATTATATTTTTGAAATTTAACAATTGATATTATCAGCAAATTGTTTGAATAATCTTCAAAAAAATTTGGAATCATTCTAATCTATCATTCTTAATTACATAAGATTGAAACTTTTATTCATAAAAATTGCTAAAAATTTAAAAAATTTAAAATCTCTAAATCCATTTTTTGGTGCAAAATAAAGACTAGAAATGTCCAAAAAAATATTTTCCTCCATTCCTACTATTTTTTTCTTGTCTATTAGACTGTATTTACTTAATAAAATTTTAAATACTTCTCACATTGAAATTTTGAAAATAAAAAATGCAAAAATCTAAGAGCTTAGTACTCTATTAGATTCTAATTTACAAAATATTTAGATTTGTTTCATCCTACTAAGGTTACATGATTGTGTCCTCTTGGTCCTTGAAAGATTGAAGGGCATCTTACTTAAAAAAATAACTAAAAACACCTCATCTTGTGGTAGTGGTTTGATATACCTTGTTTTTATGACATTTGCTATAATCCATTAAATTTTTTTTATTGGTTTACTAGCAAAACTTATTGATTCAAAGTTCTAAATAATGTCCATGCTGTTGATTTATAATTTTCATCAGATAATTAAAAATTTTGAATTTTGAAACATTTATTTTTCAAACTTTGTATAAGTTCAAAAATATATATTTTTCCTATTTAAATTTTAGATTGATTGGCTAAGATTATATGATTTTTGACTTTCTGAAAGATACATTGTATTTCCCATTTGAATTATAATTCTTAATAATTTTTTTTATTATGATAATAAAAATTAGACATTTTACCAAAAAGAATTGGTAAATGTATGGAATTCTTGGGATTTTATAAATCTCATATTTTTGTCTAATCTTAAGAAAATAAATGTTTTACATTTTTAATGTCTATTTTAGAAATTTTTGTTGATAAATGACATGTCTCGACTATGCTTTAATACAATCTTTATTTTGAATCCAAGTTGACTTCAAAAAAATTATTAAATTTCTATATAATTATATGTGTAGTTTGGTCAAAGCACCCAAGCATTGAAGAATTAACCTCTAAATCCCAATTCTTGAATTATCACTTATTGACAATTGGCTTCATGTTAGACAAATGTCAAATATTTTTCATAGTCACCTAAAGAGTTGTATACTATCTCTTTGTAAACACAATCAAGGTCTTTTAGTATATGTAGATCATATAATTATAGTTTTAGATTATTCATAATTGATTTGTGTTGTTCATTTTGATTTAATTTTGCATAAGTTAACTATGTGCTTATAATACTAAAATTTGCAACTAGAATGTACAAATTATGACCTTTCTATAGTATATGGTATATGAGGTCACTATTGACACAAATTGTAGCAATTTTTCCTAACTAATTCAATTAGATGAGACCATTTTAGACACCTACTTCACGTTGGGTAGCTTGAAATGAGTCCTAAATAATCATGTCTTCGTAGCAATAAAGTAAGTTAGTCACAACAGGAACTTCTACCTATTAGATGTAAACTGTTACAGAAAGTGACTATTTTAATGCAACAAATAGTGGCTAATTTAGAAAAATATCATAATAAATCTAGGTGAGCAACCTAACCATTTGTTGCTACAAATGTATATTATGTTATTTGGGGTAGTCTAGTCATTTGTTTGGTCTATTTTGACAACCCCTTGCAAAATTTCATAACAAATGTAGTACAAGATGGTAGTAGTAAACTTTTGGAGGGCACATCCACAAACGCAAGCGTTTTTTATTTGCATATTTGTTGCAATGCAAAAGTGAAGGAAATTATTTTTTATATATTCTATTGCTACAAAGTGCCCTTTGAAGACCAAAAAGTATTCCCCAGTTTGTTGTTAAATGGCTACAAGGAGATCACCTACTTTTACAACCTTATCTAAGGTATATCTAGCAACAATGTATCTTTGATAAAAGAAATTACCTACCATTTAAACCTAGGCACTCACTTAAGTTAGTCATTTGATGGTCCTTTTCTTGTATGCATTACCAACTAGCAAGAACATGATGACATATACTTTAGATTGTTTTTACATTGGAATAAATCATTCTTCTTTGAGACAAAAGAAAATTTATAATAAATTTATACTTTATTGGAATTTTATGATTTCAAATTGCTATCACTTTCTCTTCTTGTTCTCTTAACTCCTAAAGGCCCATTGTCCCCTCAAGCGACAAAATAGATTTCAGACAAGATCCTCTGACCTCAATTTTCAATGAAACTTTTTGAATTTTTTTCATAGAATAGAAAAACTTATTAGCTTCATGGGAATATATATTTTTATTTCAATCAATGCCCAGGAGAAAAAGTTATACTACAAAAAGCCCAAATTTTCATTTGGTGGGCAAAAAAAGAAACCCATAAAAACTTGAAATTAAAAATTAATTAGTTTTTCTTAAAGATCATGTTTTTGTCTACATGTGAAGCTTTTTTCATTTCACTTGGATTAGTGATGTGAAAGTTATGAACAATCTAAGCATCATCTTGAAAAAATAACTTCTAGGGTTCATTTTTTAATGCAATTTCCACAATTTAAAAAAAATTGTTTGACAAGGTTAAGTTTGCTTGCTAGAACCATCTCACAGTTGGGATTATTGTGTTTCAATCCCATCTTAATGCTATTGACGATTTAGTTTTTCTTTCAATCTTAAATCTACTTCTACTTAACAATTTTTTAAAGAATGAAAAACAAGCTTTTTTTTATTAAATTTTTTTCCTAAACTTCCAACTCAATTCTTCAACATAAATAGATTTAAATTCAAAGTCTACAGTGCAAAAAAATTCCACAAACGGCTGTCAAAGTCATCTGAAATTGCAGACAAGTGTTAAGAATAAATTCTTAAAACTTTTGAATTTTAATATCTCTCAATCTATACAATCAAACTTCATGTGTTTTTTTACCACATGATTTCAATCAAGTAAAGGACAAGACCCTATAGTTAGATTCTAAAAAAGGCTTTTTTTGTTTTCATTGGTGAACACAAGAGAAATGAGACTTTTGAGTGAAAATGGCCTTAGGCGTTTAGGGGTTAAACATTGTGAAAAGTAATAATAAAATAGGGATTTAACCAATCCATGAGAGCAGGGCAATCATGTTTTTCTTTTTCTTTTTCTTTTAGACTCAGAAAGAAGAGCAATTTCCTTTTAATGCGAAGAACAAGACATTCATTCTGATCAAAATTGTGTTGTACACCTTAAGTTTGTCATTTCTCATGACCTCAATGAGGGACCATAATTCCCAGTAAGTTATTGGATTGATTTCATGCATTTCCGTGGGTGTGTACTGATTCATTAAAGTGGACAAAGTCTAATAAGTTAACCCCTAAATGATGAACCCATGACCATTGATTTCAAACCTCACCGTCCATCATTCAGTTTGCTGTCATTTTGCAACTAGATACGTATGAAATATTTTTATATTTATTTTTTCAGAGATGAAATTACATGTCTTCTGTACTTCACAAAAAGATTTAGATTTTTTGGTGGAAAATCGATTTTTCTGAGAATTTTTGGAAAAAAAAGTGAAGAAAAATCATATCAAATAAAAAATTATTTCAAAAAATCTGAAAATTTCACCAAGTGTGTATATTACAATGACTAATGTCATCACGTAAACTCAATTTCCGTGTCATTCTATAATTAGAAAGTAATAGACATTGAAAATACATTCAAAGTTCAAATTACAATAAAATATTCAATATTAGGAATTTTTCAAAATTTAAATTGGAGTAGAAACTAGGGTAGATGAACTTCATTTTGTTAGTTGGACTCAAATTCAAAAAATATCATTTTTGTAAAGAAATTTCAGATTTAGAGCAAGGAACAACAACTTCCCAAAATACACCAAAAATAGCATATTTTATGATCCATTTTTTTAAACTAACTTTTCATTTATGTGAAGATCAGACTACAAACTCAATTAAATACTCTTTGTAAGAAAATATGGATGAGAAAATACTTTTGAACTCTTTTTCATCTCACAGTATTGTCATTGAAGCGCTATAGAATGATGCCCACAACGTTCTAGGGTTAACCCCTAAAGCACCATTGTTCCTTTGGGGGACAAATTGGATTTCGAGCAAGTACCTACAGGCTGAAATTTTGTCATGATTTTTTTAAACTTCTTTTGAAGATAGAAAAACTGATGAGCTTTGTGGAAATATAATTTTTTTCACATTTGGTGCCCGGAAACAAAAGTTATGACCAAATAAGCTCAAAATAGGGGATGGGGGGCAATCCAGGCAACAAAACAATTGCAAAATTTTGAATTTTTTGAATTTTTTTTCTTGTAGATTACATTTTTGTCTACATGGGAAGCTTTTATTTATTCCATTTGGCCTTATTATGAGAAAGTTATGGTCAATCTTGTTTTTCGGGCAATTAGAGCATCTTCTTGAAAAAATAACTTATAGAATTCATTTCTAAATGTAATTTTTTTGAAGAAAATTTTTTACATGATTTTGTTTGCTTGCTAGAACAATCTCACCATTGGTATTAGTGCATTTTAATTCCATCTTATAGATATCAATAATTTAATTTTCCTTCTTTCTCATACCTACTTCTACTAACAATTCTTTTAAGCATGAAAATTAAGTTCTTTTTTGAATTTTTTTTCCTTTAGACTCAAATCAATTTCACAGAATTTGATAGTCAACCATAGGGATTCAATAAGGATTTAAAGCTCAAAACTTTGTAGTGCAAAAAATTTAAGTTAAAAAAGTTCAAAGTCCAGTCCTACAAGGTACTGAAAAAAATTGTTTTTTCACTTTAAACACAAATATCTTTTATTCTATGTGGTCATAATTTCTGAAATTTTTTCCACACATTTTCGTACTAGTAAGGTATAAGATCCTACGGTTGGATGTGCAGAAAAAATAATTTTCAAATTTTTTTACTCTTTGTTACAGAAATGGCAATTTTGAGTGTTTTTTGGCAGAAATAAGGCCTTGGTCCTTTAGGGGTTAAAATCAATCTTCTTTCAACTGAAGACACTTCCACAATGGGAGAGTAAATTAACTGGTAAGTTACTTTTGGTACTTAGTGCAGAGCTCAATCACTCACTGAATCCCAAAAATCAGCCTATTGTGGTCAGAATGAGGAGTTTGACATCATCTTGTTGTTGAAATTTTTCAATCTTTTTCCCACATTAGTACAAGTGTGAGAAACACCAAGTGCAATTGAAATTAAATTTTTTTGACAAAGTATGAATTCGCTAGGAATTTCTGAAGTGTTCAGCCCCAAAGAGTCTTTAGACTACTTTAAAACCAACAAAATCTGAATCTGTAATGCTCATCTCACTACCTGATGCAATCAAAATATTTTCTATTATGGAAAGGCCCAAAAGTCAATTTTTTCAATGAACTTCACACTGAAAAATTAGGGGTTCCTAATGAGGTTAGTGTTTACTCCATTGTTGTCATGTAAGACATGCATTGTGTTCCACATCTCACATAAAAAAACACAATGGGTCATTTTCTAGGCGACCGCAATGGGCTGTTTTACCTTAACTGGTAAGTTACTCTGCTACTTAGTGGAGAGCTCAATAGCTTGCTGAAGCCCATAAATGAGATTACAACTGTGGGTAAGTTTAGTACTTTTCATAAGGTCCCAAAATTAACCCCTGAGTGCCTAGTGCAAATTCCAAAAACAAGCTACAAATTTCCACTCAAGTAGACCCCACCAATTTAAAAATAAGATTCAAGAGACATGGCCGTTTAGATTGCAAGAGAGGTAGGGAGGGCATCTTTGGAGAAATTTGTAAAAGTTTTCACCATACAACCTAGGACATTATAATGGTCAAATGTCTCATAGTAGGAGGCCACATTTGGGGCGCTGGGGCGCTCAGGGGTTAAACTGGTCCTCATTTGTTTCAAAAAAAGAACTCAGATATAAGCTAAAGAAGTTGAACTATTCCCTTTTATATTATTGTGCTCTTGTAGGTCCTTGTGCTTCTGAGGTGAGTAATACTGACCCCCCCCTGCTGTACATTTTCAAACAGAAACAAAAATGTACAGCACAGATACATGATGGCGGAGATGGGAAATTAATGGTGTGGTTCTCCTTGATGGTGAAGACTTAAATATTATCTAAGCTTAATAAACAGCACAACAACCCCAAGTAATGTGCAGACTAACTGTCTGACCCTCCCCAGACCCCCTTTGGACCCCTCTGTGCTTTTCCCTTTGGACTCTTGGAGGAAAGCCACATGATTTCTTGAACGTCTGCGTGTCAAACCCTAAGTTACAAATTTCAGTTTCCATCTTCCCAGTGAGTGTTCCCAGAGTTTTATTTATTGAAATTAAAACTTTAACTATTTTTTAATTTTAATTTTATTGGGGTTGCGGGTGTCGGAAGGGCGGTGAGAATTAAAAACAAAAACAAGAGAAGCAAACAATGAGTTGGGTTCAGTTCCTGCGGACACCTCAGCCTAGTCCCAGATTTGGTTCATTAATGGGCCCAAGAGCATGGCCATGAGAGCATGTGTTGAGCTGAGTTGCCCCCAGGTGGGACTCAGGTGGTGACTGAGCTGCAGAAGTATGATAAAGTAACGTAAGGTCTCCGCAGCGGCAGCAGCAGCAGCAGCAGCAGCAGGCACCTGCTTCTGATTTCCTTGCAGTCCAGAGGCTCCAGGCAGACAGGTCCAGAAGGTCCAGATACTGGATCACCACCAGGATCCCGTAATAATAAGAACCTTTGACCACTCCAATATCCAAATAACTTAGGGTGCAGAAACCAAGCGAGCATTAAGAACCACCCCTACAAAAGTGCTTCAAACAGTGCACAGGGATGTAGATATGGAAGGGACTTTGTGTGGTGAGAAAACTGCCACTCCATGTGCGTGCTTTTAGGCTATTGAGCAGGTGACATGGGTCGCTACCATATGTGATTGTTGCTCACAATAAAAAAAAAAAGTCCTGCATTTGAAATGTCATGATTTTCAGACATTTCAAATCCATGGGTAGCTACCATGTCGGAAAAAAGATGCAGAAAAGTAACATGTCTGAGGCCGAACCTCCTTCTACTGAAACAATTGCTGGTCACTCAAAAAATTCTTGGATTGATATGAAATTTTAACCACACAAACTAGACTAGTATGCGCAACTTTTCCAATAAAATGTATTGGAAACGGACACTACATGAAGAAGAAACAAGCTGTTGAAGTTCACTGTAATCCAAAAAATGTCGGGATTTTGGACTTTGAATTGCTCCCAAACATTCGAAACGATAGTTGGATTGACATGAAATTTTTACCACAATAACTAGAGTGAAAGGGGAAGATAACCCAACAGATTTGATTGAAAACAAACATTGGATGAAGGAGATACAAGCCCCTGGAAGTTGCAACCATCAAATGCAGTTTGGTATATTCAAATTGAATTTGTGAACTTTGATTGGCGTCGAAAAAGTAAGTACATCTTGGATTGGTTTGAAAATTTTACGAAATAAACTAGAAGAGAGAGTGAAAAATTTCCAACAAGTTTTATTGAGTTTGGACATTGGATGCAAAAGTTATAGCACTTTGAATTGAACTTGAAACTGTGTGAGGACATTGGGGTGTTTAGGAGTTGTACCTAGGAGTTCATTATAGTTGTACCTATGAGCACTAATAGGAACCTAGGCACTTTTGACTTTGGAAAATCATATCTTATTCATTCCAAATCATAAAATTTAAATGTGCATTGTTGTATTCTTCATTTCTCTTTCTCTCACAAAAAAATAAAAAATCTTTGGATCCACCCATTTTGGTATATGAGCCTTTCTTCCCTTAGATGCACATTTTCTGAGCCTATTATCTTATATGGTAGAACTCCCCATAGTCAACCACTTAATCCAGAAAACGCTCCAACGTCCATATTTTGGACAATGAATACGGGGCTTGCAGACACTATTTCATCCAACGAACTTTTCATTCATCCAATATAATACTTGAATGTTGGAAAGACAACCTTCCCTAATGACTAATGCTTGCAATAAATGATATTTTTCTACAAAGACATAAGCAAAAATGAGCCAAAATTTGAGAAAGGATGAAGACATTTTAGGGTTAGGCAATTCACCACATGTTCTGGAACAATGTAAGGCAACATACAATTTATGTCAAGTAAGAAGATAGAAATCGGAAGGATTGTAATTCTTTTGGTAATTTTATACCTTGAATTGAAATCACTATGAATTTTAGAAGCCAAAAGTTGACTTCAACCCATACTCAATGTATAGAGTCCTTCAATTCCAACTATTCCCAAATTATTGTCCTGCTCCTACTTTTTTGCTCATTACTTTGGAACATGTGTCATGACCTCATTAGTCCCAACCTTAAAAAGGAGGGGAAAAAATCCCGAGCTTTGGTTGAAAATTTGTTCCAGCTTGGGAATGTTGGAAATAGCTACACCCCACAAATTGAGTATGGATCCTAGTTGGGAATGGGTGGTTCTACCATAGTCCAAGGTAGCTTGCTCTTGATGCAACCATTGAAGAGTTGATTGCCTTTTTGAAGAAGCTAAAG
This sequence comes from Climacium dendroides, assembly GCA_950106755.1. Taxonomy (NCBI): domain Eukaryota; kingdom Viridiplantae; phylum Streptophyta; class Bryopsida; order Hypnales; family Climaciaceae; genus Climacium; species Climacium dendroides. The sequence goes on from OX467084.1 coordinate 40,546,806, forward strand.
TCCTTGAAACAATTTTTTAGTAGATTTTTATAGGAAGGAAAATGGAATTGGCATCTAACCCAATTCATTTCATATTTTTTGGACCTTCATGGAATTAGTTATAAATTTCTAAAGTTTAAATGCAATAGTCACTGATAGTGACCACTTCTTGAAATGTATAATATTGGTACATTGAAGAAAGCAAATTTACTTTTTGTGTCATGATTGTTTTTAAATCATGGGCAATTTTAGAGCAAACTACCTTAACCCCTAAATGCCCAAGACCTTTTTTGAGCTTCTAGGAATTAGCTCTAAATTGAACAAAAAGTCAATATATTGATAAGTTGTATCAATTTTTTTTAATTGTAACTATACAAATTCAAACTAAACATATTAGAAATCAAATAGGAAAAGAAAACACAACAATATCACTTATGGATTGAAAGATTATAAGTTTGATCATGAAGATGTTAAAATTGAAAAAATGATTTGAAGTCTTTCAATCCTCTTTTTACATATCTAATCTAAAATGCTAGTCACCAAAAAAATATGAGGATAAAGGGCCTAACATGCATAATCCCAATCAATTTATGGCTTCTCAAAATTTACTCTACAATTTTTTAAATAAATTTCTTTTGTGATTTTCTTCCTAAGATTTAGTATATCTGAGGTTCATTTCCAAGAGCCCTCAACACTATGGAAAGTCAAGATTACAATGGACACCCTTGGACAAAATCTCTAATAGAAAAATCATAATGAATCATTTTCACAGTCAAATTTTTGATGCTAAAATTAGACTTCAAAAAGATTTTTTCAAAAATATAAACTGCTAAAATAGTAACTTGGTTAGATTTTATTTAACTTTAAAGTATTGTTGATACCCAAATTTGGTGCCTTGGGCATTTTGGGGTTAACTTACATTGGAGTGATTGCACTCCAATGATGTTGAGGATAGCTAGGAGTAACTTAAGTTTAAGTTAGAGCATCCCCATCATGACTCATTACAGCCTTATAAGCTTGTTTATAAAACATTATAGGTTGAGTTTGGGAGTAATTAGACTAAACACTTCAAAAATTCATATACAGTTCAAACATTTCTTATGATTTTTTGAAGTGTATAGTCTAATTGGCCCCAAATAATCTTTAAATTATCCCAAAACTAGCAAAAAGTGTATGCATAATGGCCATCCTACCACCTAAAGCAACCACAATATTTCCTAAGATGGCCACAATATGAAGGAATAAAAAAATTACTTGCTCTGATGAATTTATTCTAAAAAAGGCACACATGATTGATCAAATAAGCAATTTTGGATGTGATCTAGAGTAGTATAAGGCAAAGCAAATATTTTCTTATGTACAAAGATATAAATGATGGGGGTTGCAAAATTTTGGTAATTTTATTGCTTGAATTGAATTTACTATGAATTTTGGAAGGCCAAAGTCTTGCAGATCCATAGCCAATGTCTAGACTCTTCTAATTCCAATCATTGAAGAACTACTTTCTACTTGTTATTACATACTTTTTGGTCACAAATTTGGGACATGTATCATGAATTTATTAGTACAAACCTTTTAAAGTAGGAAAAAACAAATTCCAAGTTCCAATTGGAAATCTATTCTAACTCTAGTTGGAAATAACTACACCCTACAAGTTGGATATGGATCACTAGTGGGAAATGGGTGCCTCTACCTTAAAAAGGTAGAAGTTTCTAAAACAAGCATTGATTTTGGCCACTAACTGACTTAACATTGTCCTAATCTCATTTATTAAAAAAAAGTTTGTCATGGGTTGATGTAAGAGTGTTATGGGTCATTTTTTTAGGTGCTTGTTGTTATTGGTTTGGCTTTCATACATAAGTTTAGAGCACTACCATCCATTCACTAGGAAGCTCCCTAGTCTAAGCTTACATGTGTCCAGTGAAGAAAAAGTGGTTGACTGTAGACCCAAAAGGGACAAAAAGAGCTTGGTTACAACACAATTTTCTCTCCAAATACTAGGAGAGTGTCCTTGCCATGCGTTGAATCATGCTAGATTTGTTGCTTTGTAGAACCATTTTTCATATTTAAAAATATATATTTAGCATTTTAATTGGCTCTTGATTCTCACAAGTCATTAATGCATAATATTGTTGGCTTCCTTGTGAATGAGTGGGGGACAAAAATAACTTAAGAGCTACAAGGCTCAAGCCAACCCATTTCTCCAACCCTTTTCTGGGGGAATGGATGGCAATGCTCTTAGAGCAACCCCAATGCAAAGACAAGATGAAGTACTAAGAAGTGACACACAAGCACTTGTTGCTAGATCGGAAGTGGGCTAGGCTACTTGCTAGCTTGCCACTTGGTAAAGCTGCCCCAATGCAACAATATGGTGAGGCCTACAAACACAATGCTATAGTTTTTTTTAGTTTTAAACATAACCTCTTGCATTTTTTCAACTCACTTGTAGTAAGTTGTTAGGATTTGCGTGCCATGGTCAACTTTTAGGATATCGTTTTGTACTTGACAAATTGCGTCAAAATATCGAGTAGGGACTCTCATTTGACAAACCCTCCCAAATATTGCTAACTATAGCAGTTGCATTGGGACATTACTTTTTGGGAAAGGCCTTTACAAGCCCCATTTGCACCATTGCTGTGCTTGTCAATAGACTGCATTGGAGTTGCTCTTACCTTGTAGAACACTACATAAGGTAGGAGCACCCATAACTATCATTGTATCTATAACCATCATTGTACCCACAACCATCACTTCTAAAATCTTGGGAAGTGAATAGATGTGATTATAAGGATGTATTACATTTCAACATTAGCCCAAGGGGTTGGTACTAGGTACATGTATAGTTGGCTCTTTAAAAATTCACAACTTATTCTCACAGTGTCCAAATAATACATTTGAAAGTGCACAAGATTTCTTTTTCTCTTGCTAGTAGGGTCCAATATTTTTTTGGATGTCACATCATGTCCCAAACCCTTCTATTGATGGTTATGGGTGCTCCTACCTTACTCACGGATCACAAATGGCTGATGAAACATGCTTCCTAAATGAAGCAGGTAGACAACTAAATTTACCCAGCCAACATGCAGACAATATCTCAGTCTAATAAAACTGAGCAGACAAACACAATGATGTGCAAATAAGTTAACAACATTTGTTCAATGGCCACAAGTCTCTCTTTTTTTTTTCCCTTCTTAAAACAAAATTTCATTGCAAGGGTAGAAGTACAAACCGACCAGCCATGGCAGGACACTCAATGGCCATGAGGTTGGTGTCTAACTTACGTGGAAAATCAATTCTAGTTGCCCCTCATTAACTCATAAAGACCCATTGTCCCCTCCGGACACAAAATGGATTTCGGGCACGTTTCAGTGTGAACTCAATTTTTCGTAAACTTTTTGAAATTCTCTCATGAGATAGAAAAAATCATTAGCTTTGTGGAAATATAATTTTTATTTCAATCAGTGCCCAGGAACAAAAGTTATATCACAAAAAGTCCAAATTTTCATTTGGTGGGTAGGAAAATAAATTCTGAAAAAATTGAAATCGATGTTTTTATTTTTATTTTTTTTCCCACATTAATCATGTTTTTGTGTACATGTGAAAGCTACAAACAATCTTGTTTTTTGGCCAATCTAAGTATCTTCTTGAAAAAAATAACTTGTAGGGTTTGTTTATGAATGCAATTTTTACAATTTTCTTAAGAAAATTGTTTGACAAGATTAAGTTTGTTTGCTAGAATAATTTCACAATTGAGATTATTGTGTTTCAATTCCTTTTTAGAGCTATTAAGGATTTAGTTTTTCTTTCAATATTTGACCTACTTTTTCTTAATAATTTTTTGCAGAATGAAAATCAAGTGCATTTTTTTTAATTCCTAAACTTTTAGCTCAATTCTTTAACACAATTTTTTTTTAAATCAAAATCCATAGATTAAATTTTTTTCACAAATGGGGGTCAAAGTCCTCCAGAATTGCAAGGTAGTGTTCAAAACTAAATAAAAAATCAACTTTGAATGCTAATATATCTCTCAATCTATACAGTGAAGCTTCATGAAATTTTTACTATGTGATCTCAGACAGTGTTGTCTTTTTGGAATAGTAGAGGTTTACATGTCCTCACACTAGTGGTGCATTTATGGAGGGATTAGTTCAAATAGGCTAAAATCGTTTGACAGTAGCGACAAATTGCCAGAAAAAAATCCTGATCTTAAACATATAAAGTAAAAGATATTACGGTTAGATTCTAAAAATATATATTTTTAATTTCCTTGAACAAATGCAACAAAATTGACAATTTTGAGTGGTTTTTGATAGAAAAATGGCTTTGGACCTTTACGGGATAATAGTGTATAAGTTAACTTAGTTTAGCAAGTAGAATGTACCAGTGCTGCAAGAAACTCAATAAAGTGGCCGGGACCTCCTCGCCCTCAAGAGAAGAGCAAACGGAGCTTGCTTTTTTTTTCCTCTTTGTTTTTAATTGACACTATGATCATGTTTTCAAAAGAAGAAAAGAGAGATTGGAAAAGAAAAAATCGATCCATATTGCAACCTACAAGTGGCTAATGCTATCTCATGCTCTCAATTCAAAAAAAAATTCAGATATAGGAAGAACCAACATCATTTGCATATTTATCAAATTGTCATTGATGTTTAAGATTCCATTATGATTGTTAATTTCCTATAATTTTGTGTACAACAATCTAAAATGATGTATATCAATATACTAAGGGACAAAAAGTTTTTTCAGAATTCTAAGAGAAAATTGGCAAAAGATAAAGTTAATCCAAGCCATACTGATCATACCTGAGTAGTAGACATGTCTAACATTGAAATTGATTCTCTTTCAAATCACAACTTGTTTTTTCTTCAAACTTTCAAGGTAATGTGCAGTATGTCCCATGCTACAACTTTTATATATCTATTTTTTAGACTTTATCCATTGATTTTTTTTTTTGCAAATTATGCTCATAATGAAATCAAACATTTGCAAACCAAAAAATCACAATTTTCTAGGGATGGAATTTTTTTTTAAAAATCGAACAACTTTATTGATTCCAATAAAAAGGGACACACAACAATAGGAGGTGGCATTCTTGACACTTACAATGAAAGTAACATTTTAACAACCAACTAGCGGTTGGTGCTTGCTATGCTATGCATTCATCATTAGAATTTTATAAGAATTTTTATGTATTAGATAGAATGCAGAGTAAGAATTTCAAAAATCTTCAAATAAAAATTACTAAAATCTTTATATAATTTTTTAAATAAATAAACATATAATGAAATAAACAATAAAAATTTAATAAATGATGAATGAAATACATTCAATAATGAATACGGTAAAAGATACACATACATTAGAATGCATTAGAAATTTGACTCCATTGTTACAAACAACGGCAACCCAAATAGAAGAATTTAAAGGAAAAACTTGTAAATCTCAAAAGCTTCATAAACAATTTAATTGTTGTGAAATCCAAAATCAGTTCAATCTAATAAATTTCTCAAAACATTTGATAGTAGCAATAGAAAATTGAAATTAGAAGCTCAAAGCTCATAAAAGCACAAAATCATAGGAATGGAAAAGAAGTATAAAGCTAAAAAAAGCAATGGAATTACTATCTTTATAATATCACCATATTGATCCTCTTTAATATCACCTCAATTGCAACGACTATATTATTTCTATAATATCACCCTTTGTAAAAAGTAATATTACAAAGGTGATTGTGAACTGCTACTCTATTTCAGTAATATCACATTGTATGAAAATACAATTTCTATGTATGCATGATTGAAAATATTTTTATAAAATATTTAAAATAATTATTTTAAAGACTTATCAAAATCATTATCATGCATTCTATTCAAATATATCAAATTTTTACTAATATATGATACAATGAATGCGTAGCATAGCAAGCATGAGCCCCTAGTATTAATGGTAGCATTTGTGATATTACAGAGGGAGTTATGATTTTAGTAGTATGATTGTTGTAGACAAACTTGTCTATTTGTATCTCAATAAGCATTAACTCCTTAAGAACCAAGGAGTAATCCAAATACCCAAAATTGTGAAGACGCATTATATAATAGATCATATCCATATACTTACATCAATAAGTATACAAACTAATGTGTTTCAATAAAATTTAAAGCCCAAATCAAAAATTTAATTCTTCTAAAATTGACTAGAGATGGGAGAGAAGAGATTGAAGTTTAGTTTTAGCATCAAAAAGTCAAATTTGAAAACAATTGATTATCATTTTTCTGTTCAAGATTTTGTGCAAGGGTGTCCGTTGCAATTTTGACTTTCCATGGTATTAAGAGCTCTTAGAAATGAGCCTCAAATACACTAGATCTTGAAGAAAAAATCACATTAGAAACTCATTTAATAAAATTTTAGAGTAGATTTTGAGAAGTCATAAATTGATTGGGGTTATGCATATTAGGCCCTTTATCCTCGTACTTTTTTGGTGACTAATTTTTTGAAATTTGAAACGTGAGAAGAGGATCAAAAGACTTCAAATCACTTTCACAATTTTAACACCCTTTTAATCAAACATTATAATTTTTCAGTCCATAAGGGATATTGTTGTACTTTCTTTTCCTATGTAATCTCCAACTTGTCTACTTCAAACTTGTACGGTTACAATTTTAAGAAAATGATCAAAACCAGGGAGGGCCAGATGCTATTGGGTCCATTATTTTTCATGTGTCAAGGTAACTAAAGCTTCTCCTTGCAACTGATGAAAGTGGGTGGAGCCCTTCCCCGTGTAATGGCCATAATAGAAGCTTTAGTTCCCTCTCCCCTGGTGCATGCACTGTCTGCGTAAGTAAGTGTGGTGTACGAGAGATTCACTGCCACAATGAAGTTATTTAGCAGTTGATGAACTGAAAAAGGACCGGCACCTCTGCTCAGGAAATGGGGCAGCAGGAGGCACAGCAGTCATGCTGCTAGCCTAGCCCCTGTCAAAATTAATCACCTGAGAGGAGTGTCGGACGGAAGACCACCACCCCGTTCTCACCTCACCTCACCTCACCTCACTTCATGTGGGAATTTGTATGGATGGGAACAATGGGCACCTCATAACTTTAGAGTTATACCAGCTAACCAACCCAAAAAAGAAAAAAAGAAAAAGAGAAAAAGAAAAAGTTATCCCGGCTAAGGTAAAACAGCCCATTGTGGTCAAATGACCCATTGCTGTTGTCTAGGAAATGACCCATTATGGGTTTTTTTGAGTAAATGAGATGTGCGCCACAATGCATGTCTTACATGACAACAATGGAGTGAGCACTGACCTCACTAGGAACTTCTGATTTTTCAGTGTGAAGTTCATTGTAAAAATTGACTTTTGGGGCCTTCCATAATAGAAAATATTTTGACTGCATTAGGCAGTGAGATGAGCATTACAGATTCAGATTTTGTTGGTTTTAAGGTAATTTATGGACTCTTTGGGGCTGGACACTTCAGAAATTCTTAGTGAATTCATACATTGTCAAAAAAAAAAATTTAATTTCAATTGCACTTGCTGTTTCTCACATTCATACTAATGTGGGAAAAATATTGAAAAATTTCAACAACAAGATGATGTCAAACTCCTCATTCTGACCACAATGGGCTGGTTTACCTTATACCAGCACATGACAAACCATCCATGAAAATCTTGTGACACACATTTACTAATCAATGAGATTACAACTTCATCAGGTTGGTTAGTGGCCAAAACCAATGCCTTGTGTGATGGTAGGAGCATCTCCACCGGGGCATGTCATACTTCCTTTGCAAATGGTTTGGCATGCTTTGATATTTTTTATTTTTTATTTTTATTTTATTTAATGAAAAGGATATTAATTGGATGAAAAAGAGGATGAAAAAAATAATTTAATAAGGCTCACACTAGTGGTGCCCTATTGTTTTCTTGTGTCCCACTAAGGTAGGTGGCTCTTAAACCGACCCTTTAAGAACTGATTGCATTTTTGGGACAGCTAAACATCGCAAAACAATTTTCAGTGAATTTCAGTAGGAAGAAAAAAGGAATAGGCATCTAATTCAAGTCGTTTCATGTTTTTTGGACCTTTGTGGAATTAGTTACAAATTTTTGAAGTTGAAATGCAGTGGATTTTAAAACCGACCCCCTTCTGAAATGTACGCAGTTAGTACATTTCAGAAGTAAAATGTACCAGATCGGTTTTAGAACCAGGTCGGTTTAAGAGCCACCTACCTTAGTTCAAAATTTGTCAATGCAGACCACACTAAAAATCAATAGTGACAACTGAAGTTGTCGTACCTTTGCTGTTTGACTTGAGCCACGCCGTTACAAAAACTTAATTGTGTGGTTTGGATATGGAGAGCAAATTGTGGAGTAGGCTATAGGGCAAGCAAGGCATTGGTTGTGCAAGTGGGGTCAGTCGTGAATTAATCCCTGAAGGACCAAATTGCATTTTGGGGCAATTTGTTGCAATTGGAGTTTTTATTTTTGGGTTGAAATTTTCACACAATGTGTGCCCGATTAGTAGCTTTAAGGCGTAATAGTTTTCCTAACTTTTGATTAGTACATGGCTTAAAAGTTATTGTATGATATGTCATTTTTGTTGCTCCACGGATAGCTCAAAAAAATGACTTTTAATAAAATAAAAATTTGAACTTGTTTTCCTAGATTTGTATATACGTGAAAAGCTTTTCATCATTTTATTTTGATTGACAAGATGAAAGTTATGAGGAGTTTTAGGTTGCGGGCACTTATAGAATTTCTACTTTAAAATAACCTTGTAACCTTTATTTAATTCAATTTTTAATATTTTTGAAAAAAAAATCAATGGATGTAGATTGTTTATTACAAAATTGATTATAACCATTGGGATTGGAATTTTTCAATTCCATAACTAAATTCTTAATAATTTAGTATTTTGAATCATATTCTACTTTTTCCTATTTGGTACTTTTTTCCAAACATGATTATGAAATATTTTTTGCTAAAATTTTAAAAATGTATTATCAACTTATTTCTTCAACATATTATAGAGAGTAATAAGTTGTAGGATCTATATATTTTTTGTGTGAAAAGTTTGAAAGATGAAATCTAACCATTTGGGAAGAATTGAAATGCTTTCTCTTTTAAATGCAAGTGACTGTCATGATCTTGAAATTGATAAGGCTTCTTATTTTGAAATTCTAGAAAGGTGCACTCTAACAAGTTAACTAAAGGATCCTACTACTAGATTTGTTAACAAATAAGTGTAGATGAAGATTTTGGCCTTGCTTTGGATTTGATTACTTTAGAACAATTTTTGGGCCAAAAAATGCTAAATTCCTTTAGGGGTTAATTAATCATACTTCTCGGTTCTCCGGAGTTTCTAACATATTATCCTTGCTTTGTCTTTTTGTAAGTGGAGGAATGGCAACAAGTCATCCCCTTTAAAGCACCTGACACACTCTATTATTCCCTTAGAGTGCACCATTTGAAGCACATTGTTAAAGACACAGTTGCTAACATGTGAACCTAGGATCTTGAACCTATAAGCCTTGGTTCTTATATTATAGGTCTCTATGTTATAGATATTTATGTTATAAACACCTTCTATGATTACATGATATTTATATTATAAGTGTGTATGATATAACCCCTAAAAGACCATTGTCCCTTTGGGAGACAAATGGGATTATGGGCATGTACCTTTTGGGCTGAATTTTTGTTCTGATTTTTTGAAACTTTTTTTGAAGATAAAAAAATTGATTATCTTTGTGGGAATGTAATTTTTTTTTCAATTGGTGTCCAGGAACAAAAGTTAAGCCCAAATAAACTTAAAACAAGGGAGAGGGGGCCGCAAAAAAACTTTTGCAAAAATTTGAATTTTTAAAATTTTTCCCCATAGATTATATTTTTGTCTATCTGAAAAGCTTTGGTTCATTCCATTTGGATTTGTTATGAGAAAATTATAGACAATCTTATTTGTTGGGCACTTAGAGCATCTTCCTTAAAAAAAAATAACTTGTAGGATTCATTTCTGAATTCAATTTTTACACTTTAAGAAAAAAAGTTCCACGTGGTTTAGTTTTTTTGCTAGAACAATCTCACCATTGAGATTAGTGCATTTTAATTCCATATAAAAGATATTAATATTTAGATTTTCCTTCTATCTCGTATATACTTCTACTTAACAATTTTTTTAATAATGAAAATTAATTTTTTTTGAATTTTTTTTTGCTAGACTTTGAACTCAACTCTCTACTATAAAGATTTAAAGCTCAAAACTCTGTAGTGCAAAGATTTAAAATTAAAAATGTTCAAAGTCAAAAAATCTAGTACCATGATGTACTGAAAATTTTGTTTTTTTCACTTTAAATGCAGATATCTTGCAATCTGTGCGGTCAAAAAATTTGAAATTTTTTCCACACATTCTCATACTAGTCAGGTGTAAGATCCTATGGTTTGATGTGGAAAAAAAACAATTTTCAATTAATTTTACTCTTTGCTATAGAAATGGCAATTTTGAGTGTTTTTTGGCACAAAAAGGCCTTGGTCCTTTAGGGGATAAGCACCATCTATGGTTGTGAGATATCTATGTTATAGATACCATGTTATGTCCGCTAGTAAACCAGAATTCCTCTTTTTCGCATGAAAAGTATGAATTTATTGTAGAATCTTTTTCCTCTCCTTTTTATAATGTGGAAAAGTGCATTTGAAGTTTGGATTGCGGGACTGGAATGTGGTGGCCTACCCATAATTATAAGCTTAATTAGCACATGATTATTCTAACTTACATAATAATTATGTGGAGTACAGGCAAGTTGGAGGTGATGCCGTGATGAGCGGCTACTGATTCAAATAAGTTACAACTAATGCACAAGGACAGGTGGTTAGGAAATACATTACACAAATCTTGTTTGCATTATTCATGCATTTACCCCAAAAAAATTTAAAATTAATGAATTAACAAATGAGTTATTCATGCATTGTAAGTTAGTACCACAACACGGCAACCAAGTTAAGTTAGCATGTTTGTTTGGGCTACAAAGTTGTACATTAAGTTGTACAAAGTTGTTTTGGGCTACAAAGCTGTTAAAGCTGTTATTAAACTGGTCAAATTTTCATTTTTTCTTGTTGGTGAGTGGAAGGAAGTTTTAACACACCAAAGAAAATGATATTTGGATTACATATGCAACAATTATGAAGGGGTGAAATTTTTTTTGGTAGATGTTTAATTTTTATTTTTTCAAAATGCATATAAGGTAGAACTACCCATTACCACCATTTACCCAATTCCCCCACCTCCAGGTTCCTCCCATTTCAGTCACTGGCCCATCTTATTATCACAATCTTACTCATTCATAATCATGATGGCAATGCACTGGGGAGCGGACACATCAGCCCATGCTTCAACAATGGTCTGGTCATGCTTTACCAAGGGTCTACTCACAGTTTTACATTTTAGCTTTCAAAAATCACAAAAAATTCAGTTCTTGTCTAAATGTCTTTATTTTTTTTGCAATTGACTTCTCTCAAACAATTCAATCTCTGAAAAATATGAGAGCTCATAAATAGCTTCTCCAAAGTACCTAGATAGCAAATCTGTATGGTAATGGGTAGTTCTATCTTATATTGAATTGCAATTTTTGGGTGTAGACATGCAGAAGTTGTTCCAATCCCACATACACGCAACATAAGAAATCATTTGGATGCACATGAAATGTGCAATTGTAGTGTTAATAAGGAGAAGTAATTATTTTGTTTTATTAATGTAACCTTGACCAATTAGTTCATCTTAACGGATCAAGTACTAAAAGGGCCATTAACCCTTAAATGTTAAAGTGGACGTTTTGCATCTTATGAACAACAAATTATCTCTCCATATAGGATAAAAGTGCAATTATTCATCCTTTAAATTTTATAGGAAAAGAAAACGTCTTCTACAATAGCATGTCTTTCAATAAGTGTTTTTTCATTTTTTTTAAGCCAATAATTCAAACAATACCCAAGTAAATGATTTCCATGGTAACCGGCTTGTTGTTTAAGGGTTAAGGAATAAATCTGGATTTTAGGAAGGCCCCCCACATTTTTTTTTTATAATCAAATATTATTGAAAGACAATTGAAAGAGTATATAAATAAAAATAATAGACAAATTGAAATCATGAATAACTTTTTGTAATTCATATTTTTTGAACTCTTACAAATTTAATTGATAATGAATTTCTTAGTTTGGAATGACTAACAATTTTATCCCCTAAATGCCCCAGTTATTATATTTGGCATCGACTAAAATTTGAAGTTTAATAAAAGCTTAACAAAGTGCTTTTTAAAATTAAAAAAATGGTTGAATACATCTAAAACCTTCTATTGAAGATTTTCTATTGAAAATTTTGTGCAAGTTTGCCCATTGCAAATCCTAATTTTTTGGTAATAAAGGCTCTTGGAAACAAGTCTCAAGTGTATTAGATCTTGGGGGAATAATCCTATTTAGAATTCATTTAAAAAAATTATAGAGTAGGTTTTGAAAAGGTATAAGTCAATTATGGTTATACACATTATATCCTTAATCTTTATATTTTATTTCATAACTTCAATTTTGGATTTGACATGTAAAAAGAGGATTGAAAGACTTCCAATTATTTTTACAATTTTAACACTTTCTTAATCAAACATTGTAATCTTTCTATCCGTAAGTGATATTGTAGTGAAAATATATAATATTTTTTCATTGTTGGATGATAATTAAAAATCCAACAATGGATGTTGGATGATAATTTTGAAATATGGGCAATTTCATCATCTTATATCTTAATATAGAATATGAATGTTGCATTTGAATGAAAATATTTTAATTATTGCAATTCTTTAAAGGTTTCTAAACAAAAATTATTTTATAATTTGATTTTAAATGATTTATGATTTATTATTAAATTTTATTAATAAACATTGATTATTGAAATCAATTATCATAGTATACAAGTGTGATGTATTCAAGTTAAGGATTTTTTTTTTACAAAATATAATCATCATTTGTAAGAAGTTTCATTATAAAATTTCAATTTTGAAGATAAATGTGCCAATAGTTCATAAAAACCATCAAAAGATTCTTACTCTAGGAATTTATCTTTCCTTTGACAAGTTTGATTCTCAAGAATATCCAACCATTCTCTCTGAAATTTCAAATTTATGGAGTAGAGTTAATCTTTTGTTAGGTGGAAACTTCTTCCTCCTAGTCTCTAGCTTTTTGTGTTGGTATGTCTAAGTTAGAGTCTCCTTGCTTCTTGATGTAAAATACTTACGTGGCTTGGTCTATGCTACACTCTCCTTTTGTAATGAAGTTTTCTTTTCATGTGCATCCAAAACAAAAGTTCAACTTAGATTAAATTCTCAAAATTAAATGAAAGTGAAAATGTAAAATACCATAAGAAGTTTGTTTATAATGCAATGTCAATTAATTTGAGTAGCTACGGTTTAGTTTGGTGATGGAGCTTGTTAACCTATTTCATGTGTCTTACATCTTGTAATAGCATAGAGTAGAGGTATGTAGCTAGTTTGTTGGACAACTTTTGTACAGACTTTTGACAAGTCCAATGACTCTCAAACTTGGACCATCTAGGATGGTAGAAACTCAACCAACCAACTAAATTTGTAATTTGATGACTATTTTTTTCACAGTGCCTTTATTAGATGATTTTAGGGTCTAATTCTCTTATTTTTCTACGTTTAAAAAAATTTGTATTTTATTTTGGTTAAGTTGTTGAAACAAAATGAAAAGTTTATTTTTCCTTTCTTTTGATTTTTGAAGGTTTGCAATTCTATATAAGAGATATGGAAATTTTTTCATCTAATTTGAACAATGTAGAAAACGATCTTTATTGGAGTGATGTAGTTTTTTGCATCTATACCAATGAATGAAATGTGCAAAATGAAGATGAAATGTAAATCATTCATTCAAAAGAATATACATGCATCCAAAAGGAAAAATATTATTCTAAAAATTTGTAATAAATCAACAATTTCATCCACTAAAAATGGAAGAATATTTTGTCTAAATTTTCCTTGAAAGAAAATTGTTGGTATAAATAGAATTGTAGAGGAAAAATGAACAATTCATGAATTAAAAGTTTGGTTCATGTATTGGACAAATGGAAGGGATAAGAGGTAGTTGGTTTTTTTTCATATGTGTAGGTGAGATAAGTGTTGAAGAGCCAAAACAAGATGTATAAGAGTGATGTTGCAATGAAAAGTTGGAAAATAATGTCCTTATTGTGATTCAAAAAATATAAAACTCAACTTATTTAAAGTCAATAGGTATAAGTTAATGGAGCAAAGGAAGGTCAACTCCTACCTAATTCAAAAGCAAAGATTTTGATTGCTCATAAGCATTTGGTTAGAAAATATCTAGGTCTGTTATTTGGTATAGATGTTTATTGAATTATTAATTTTTTGATAAATATATATAATATTATATTGGAATTTGTATGTATAAGTTATATTTGTTGAGTCAAAGGAGTTTTAATTATTGCCAAATTCCAATGCAAAAATTTCAATCACTCATAAAAGATTTCTTAAATAGAAAGTATTTTGTTTGAAAATTTGGTGTGGTTTTATATTGAAATGGTAACTTTCTACAAAGCTATAAAACTCTTAGTTTGGAGTTAAGAAGCAGTAACCATGGGCTTGGAAGTAATAGGGTGTGGAGTTGCTGCCATATTTTAGAAGATGAACTTCAATCACCTTAAAAAGTCAATAAGTAAGAGCTAATTTTCTTAAATTTTGAGAAATTAAAAACAATTGTATTAGCTTACAAAAAATCATCATATACTTAAATTGGAATTTTGATGCAATTGTAACGCTCATTTTAGTTTTGATTACATTTATACCGCTCTTATATGGCTATACAATATTATGTACAACTTATAGAGATCTTATATATTGTATGTATGGGCTCAAACTATAAATGCTAAGTCACAAAGTCAACAACACATAGAGATATCCAAAAAAAACATACAAAGAACACTTTCCAACAAATTAGAATAAAATCCAACACTAAAATTTTATGTAGTCAATTAAATGACTTAAAAACAAATATAAACATGATAAATATGATAAATTGGAGGAGGTAATTGTAAAATGATTTACCATGATATTATCTCAAGTGCAAAACCTCAAATTTGCCATGTTGGCATTGATAACAATATGTGGATGAAAAACAATCGGTGGAGGGGATGAAAAATAACTAACTTCTGACAACTACGCAAACTATTTTTCACTAAAACATGGACATTCATCCTTCAACAACTTTAATAACTTCTTTCTACTTTTATTGAACTTTCTAAAAGTCAAATTTTCTTTCAATGATAGGTATTAATATCTACCTAGTATAGTAGGGGACTCCTATAATTTGTATGACTGCTAGAAACCTTCAAGTAACTCTTCTAAAGTAAATATGTGACTTCTTGAAGCCTCCTAGTAACCCCTACAATTTTTTAGTGCCTCCAAGAAATTCCTAGTTTTCTTTGAAAGAACTTCAAGTTGCAACACTTGATAACATATGTTGAAGACAAGATGGAGAAATCTCAATCTTGCCAACACAAGTTTTGGAGCATTCTTCTTAAGCTTTGTATTACACCTTTGAATTAAAGAAATACCTTTGATTTATTTTTATTACATACTCTTGTCTTCTTGAATATTTGTGAAGATTTATATAACGTCAACATGAACTGCACATTTTTAATTTTGATCTTTCTAGATAATTATGGAATTTTGGGAAAGTTAATAGATATTGTAAACGGTTTTTGTGTCTTCTTAGATAGTTGTAACGTTTATTGGTTGATAGGCATTAGGAAGCTTTTTATTGTTGTTTTACACTGGGTTATTATGTCCTTGGCACTATGGACAAGGCCTCAGAGCTGACACTTGATGATGGATCTATAAAATTGCCTAACTATTGTCACATTATATTTCATTGGTCCTTGTATATTTACATCCTTGTTGATTGTGGGTATACATACCTTACTTGCTATACAACTAGATATAGCTTTTAACAACTAACTTTGATTTGTCAAAATTCAAACTTGTGTTAGCTACATTCTAAGTAGTTCACTACATGTTTCTATTCAATAAGGTATTTGAGGTAATGCATTGCTACACCCACTATAATAGATATACCCAAAAGGAAGTGATCCTAATATCTCATGAAAGAAAGCAATACATTTTAGAAAAGAATATGTTGTGGTTGATTTTAGAAAGAGGTGGAGTTCGAGATCCCTTGCTTTGAAAATCCAAAATTATTCAAAATATGCATCCAAGATTCTAAACATGATTTATCATCATCATTATAATAATAATAATAATAATAATAATAATATTATTATTATTATTATTATTATTATTATTATTATTATTATTATAGATTGAACATGATTACAAATCAAATACAAGCTATTATTATAAAAGTACAACTAGAAAAGATGGAATCATGAGGGCTCCTAAGTGACATCATGCACTAGTAGAAATCTATACAATTTAATGATGGTTTTGTATTAAATTTAGTCTAAAACTAATAAAATTGATTATTTATATAACATGAATTTAAAAGAAAACCATCATTTGGAATGTTTTTTTTCCAGTGTGGATTTCTACTAGTTAGGATTTATGTGTGAGTTTGGAGTAAAAAGATACATTTATGAGCTAATTTGATGTCAAAATAGACCTTTAGCACCAAACTCCCATAGTGTAGCCTTGTTGCAAAGGACATTCTTTCTACAACAATGACTTACCCTTTAAGTGAGTCTTGCACTAATTCCTAAATGATCAAGCATTTAGAGCAAACTAAAAGTAAAATTATTTTCAACTTTGACAATTTTTTTCACTTAAGTTGTAATGGACCAAGTGCAATTTTTTTCACGTGAGTTACAATGAAGGATTTGGATATTTCCTTTTTACAATTGTATTTTGAATAATTATTCTAAAAAAAAATCTATCCATATATATTAATTCTAAATGAAAATCTATCTATATATATTAACCCCTGGAGAACCAAATGCCCATTCAAGAGACAACTAGAATTTGAATTGGTAATGATGAAGTAAAAATGAATGGATGTTTCTAATAATTTAACATAAAATGGAGATAATCATTTCCTTTGTGGTAATGTAAAAAAAATATGATTGGATATCTTGTTCAAAAGTTATGTTGCTTGAAAAATATAGGCAATTTGGACAATTATGCCATCTTTTGCCAAATTTCCTCATTTACTTTTGAAATTTGGCATATTAAAAACTAACATCATACAATATGAAATATTAAAAAACTACATTTAGAGAGCAATAATCTCATTCCAAGAAGAATCAAAACTCTACTAATCCAAGTGAGGACGTTTGAAAAAAAAAACATTTTTGTTTAACTACAAAGTTTGTTACTTTGAAATTTATATCTTGAATTTTTTTCCACACATTGAAAATATTTTAATCTAAGTTTTCACATTTATATTTCAAAAAAATTAATTCTTTGCACAAGAAATTATCAAAAAATGGGTATAATTCCACCAATGATCGACAAGCTCCACTAGCCTCTAACTCTACATGGAGGCATGCCCTAAGACCCTCTTGATGTGAATGTACCTTAACCCCTTGAAGGACCAAGTGTCCATTCAACATACACAAGAAATCTTGGGTAGCTTCCTACAAAGTCATTTTTTGTCAAATGTTCATGAAATTTGGACATAATATGTGAACATATACCTCCTTAGTAAAAAACCAATTTTTTTTCCAATAGAGTGCCTAGATCAAAAGTTATGTTATCCTAAACTTTTTGGGCAACTTGGGCAATTTGAGAATCTTTTGGGAATCTTTTGTAAAAACTCATTAGCTTTTGAAATTTGGCATGTATATAAGCAATGAAAATATGGCATATAATCTTCCAAAAAAAATTGAGTTTTTAAATCTCATTCTAAGAGAAGTCAAAGCTTATTAGCTATGTTGAGGTGGATTTAAGAAAAAAAACATTTTCTTCTGACTTCAAGTCTTGTTATCTTACAATTTGTGAAGTCAAATTTTTTGATTAAAATTCTTGAATTTATTCAAGGTTTTACTTAATCTATTGCTGTATCATAAATATGACTGACAATTTGGGAAAAGTTTAAGGTGTTGTGAAACACTACAAGAGAAAGGGGTGTTTTAAGTAGTGTCCTAGACATCATGTCTTTTAAGTAACGTCTTTTAAGTAAGTTTTTAAGTAAACTTTTACTAAAAAGACTGTCTTTTTAGTAAAAGTTTACTTAAAAACTTACTTAAAAGACGTTACTTAAAAGACATGATGTCTAGGACACTACTTAAAACACCCCTTTCTCTTGTAGTGAAAGTTACAGACAAATTACTGAATTAATATTCTTAATATGATGATTATGTTTAGATTGACATTTTAGTTAAATTATGAATGATGATTTAATGTGCTTTGTAGATACCACAAGAAATCATCAAAAAATGACTCATGGATTGCTTGTGGGGTGATTTAGTATAAGTTGAACATTTTAGTTGCTTCTAGAATTTATCATAAGTGAACCTAACATCATGTACTTATGAATGGTTAAAATCCTCATTTTTGTGTAGAGCAAAATTTATACTCCAATAGGGCCTGAAGTCTATTGACCTTGTTTCACAGGAATCAAAAAAAGTTTTTTTTTGCACTTCAAATGTTATAATCTTTCAATCCACAAGGTCAAATGGGCTGAAATTTATTTAACACTTTGATGTATCACTTTCCTTTGATGTAACACTTTCCTTCAGTTTTGTTTCACAGGAATCAAAAAAAGTTTTTTTTTGCACTTCAAATGTTATAATCTTTCAATCCACAAGGTCAAATGGGCTGAAATTTATTTAACACTTTGATGTATCACTTTCCTTTGATGTAACACTTTCCTTCAGTTTTGTGCAGTTGAAGTTTCAAAAAAGAGTTTCAATTTTCGTTTTTGAATAAAATACCAAAAAAAACCCAGTTTTTGACAATGTCTCCCTGAACATACACACTCGGTCCTCCAGGGGGTAAATAAAGTTATGTAAAAATGAAATATCGTTTAAAATCATTCAAACCAAGGCGGCTTCTTCGCAATGAAAATCAGCCATACGCTGAAAAAACATGAATTTTTTTGAAATGATCTTATACTCGGAGAGTACGGTTGCTTCAGGACGATCACAAATGGTAAAGATTGAGAATGAAACTCGACTCCAGACATTTACTTTATATTTGATCTTGTGCAAATTATTCATTATTTGGCATTCAAATGGCATGGGGTTTTACGAAGTTCAATTCTTCCGAAGGCTGCATTGATAGCAAAGCAAAACAAAGTTATAAATTGGAAAATTCGTCAAAAAACATGTAACTAAAAAAACTTTTGGTTTGAAGAAAACCAACCGGTAAGGATTCCAATGTGAAGTGGAAATTGCTGGAAAATCGTAGTTTCAGGAGGATGTAACCAACTAAATCATCAGCGAGACCCACAAGAGTCCACGGGACATTATAAGAGGGCATCTAGGACAGAAGAAAAAGAGCCAAAGGAATACATTTTACAATACAGCCAAGGAACGGCAAATCAAACATAAATCATTTCAAGACATAGTTGTCCATTTTAAGTAACGTGACATTGTGACTAACTCCAATATTTGTAAGGGAATGACCAAGAGTTCCCAACTAACCACAAATCCACGACGACTTCATGGGTTCCTGGTTCCCAAAGGAAACCTCAACTGATCAAGCTCCAGCCCTTCAATGTCAATTCCAGCCCTGATTCTGAAGCGATCCCGTTAATGTAAACTTCCAACGTCATCATTTGCTGATTAGTTTCTGAAGCATTCGCCGACTCCATGGTGAGCAATGACGAAAGCTTGCAACTCGCTTGCATTTCACAAAATTCCCCAAAACGAGCATTGTTAAGACCATGCTCAATCAACTCTGGACAATTAGACAAGCCATATTGAACTTGTACGGATAAAAGAGTGCACCCAAAGGCTTTCAGATTGATTCAAAAGCGCATTTCTGTTGGAACATTCTCGCCAGATACGCTAGAGCTCTTGTACCACAGGAAAGCTGATTTGTGGTCGTGCAGGACATGATTTGGAGAAGAAATGAGTGGACACTGAGGCATGATAAAAAGATATACTTATGCTTCAACGCCAGTAATAAGCGCGTGGACACCAAAAAGTAAAAAGAGGACGCCTCCACAGATTGCCACCTGCACGTAACGAACATCATTACGGAAACGCCCAAATTGAAGATAGACACTAGGTAACAGGCAATTATAGTAACTTTCAGAACATATTTCATTCGTTCAAAAATGTAGCGGTATGATTCATCGTCCTACTGGTACATTTTGTTACCTTATTTGAAGCTTTGAAGATGATATATTTCAACCCTTACAGGTCGAAATATGAAAGCAGATACATTTTAGCCATTTGGCCACTTAGGGATTGAACAGAAAATGTAAAACATGACCACCATATAAGAGTCTCTTGGAGGTTGGACTTCAGTAGAATCATGTCACTCTTCGACTGTTACAAATTAAATGTAAAGGGCAGGGCACTTGCAAACGACATACCGTTTTCTCTGAAATTGAGCTTGCTAAATGCTTTCCTCCGATAACCGCAGCTCCAGTACATATACCATGCCCCCTGCAATTACAATGGCCACTCCTTAGCGCAGTATTACATTGCCCACATGGTAACTGTCCTGTTAAAAAGACTAAATCATGATTAGTTTTTCACAAGAAAGTGCTTCTTGACTTGCTGTGTAGCAGCAGCTCTTTGATAAGTGTTGCAGATCTGATTGAAAGAAAACAGAGTATTCCCTCGTCTGGCCAGGTAAGCTATAGCTACCTAATGTTGTAGTTTGAAAAGAGTACTCTCTAAGGACATAAAGTGTAGAAGATGCCAAATATTAGAAGGGAGTGGGACTTACAAGATGCCACCTAGAGTTACTCCCAGAACGTCTTCTTGAGCGGCCAGACCTATCGTTGCGATCTGATTTACACGCGAAAATGATAAGTGACCTTCAATTTCATATGCATTGACTGTGAAGTTGCAATAGTAATCGGCTAAAAAGAGACTTCATTTTAGGTTTTGTAAGCTTCCACACGGTGTAGCCCAAGAGATATATAAGTGATCAACTTTTAAGTATAGACTAAAATGAAGAACGAGAAAACAATCACGATTGCGCATATAAATTAGGTTGCACCACAGTACCTGGCTCCGATCACCCCATTCTCCAAGAAATGTGAGAGTAAATGCCTACATGCAAGCAGACAAGGTGTTGGAAAAATATTGAATTCATCTCAGACATTTGCCGGTCAAAACTTCCCAAAGACGGTTATCAAAATTGAATGCAACTCCATACCTCCAACAGAACAGGTGAAAAAAACCTATAAAGACCACCTTTTGGCTGCTGCTTTTCAGCATTTCCCTGAAATTCAATCCAGTGGCATCTTAGATCATTTGAAGTTGTTGACACAAAGTTTCAAACACTTAAGAACCTACCCTGAAAAACTGATGGCCCTGAGCAATTAAAGATGAGAATCACAACATCAATGTCCTAAAACTGCGCGTCAGGTCAGCTATGCGGAGCAGATATCAGCCGCAAATGAAAAATTCCGGTCATGTTCAAAAAATATGATCCGCGTAATGCCAGTACCTTATGGAATTTGGCTGTGGCATCATCGTCGCGCTTATCCTCGGCTCGTAAGTGAGCCTCAACTTCCGCAAGTTCCGCAGATTCACTACACCAGAGTAGAATCGTTAGTAAGACATTGACGTGAGCAATTAAGAAATTTAGAGGCAGAAATTCAAGGCACCCGCCCTCAATTACCATTGCAGAACACAGAGTAAAAGAAATATCATATTAGCCAACACATTGCTTAGAAACACATGATCAGAGGTGGCTCATTAATGAAACAGCATTAAGCTCCAGAGGAAAATAATCACAATATATTTAAGCAATAAAATTTGCCGGTCACAACAATCTTTGCGGCTGTTAAGACTCTCACCCTCCTGCGTGTGTGAATCCATCATAAAGCGACCTGATACCAAATATGAAGAACAGAGCAGTGGCTGCATAATGTGTCCAATGCCGGGGAATCTGTCACGAAGACAGACGAAAATAATTCTGTACTGTTCAGTGTCCGAAAATGGTTACGATATTGTAAATGACTCACAACGCCAAGGAAACACGATGAGTCTAGAACACAAGAAAGCCTCACACCATAACTAACTTCTATACATAAGGATATCGAGTCTGTAGTCATAGTTAATCAAATTCAGCAATTACTGAAACTGAAATTTACCAAATTTGGGGCTGCCCATCCGAAGAAGGCAGAAAACACAGTCATGAGCTGCACAGCAGTAAAAGGTACGAGACTCAGTCCTCATCGTCGGCAACTCTTGAACCGTGTTTTCGTTAAGAGAGCAAATAAACGGGAGCTAAAATTATAGCGTCCACAAAAGAAAGGCCTAGAATGGAAAGTCCTGTCAATGAAGGCCCATATTATTGATTTTGTAACGAAGGACCATATCCGTGGTGTTAAATAAACGAGTGAATGTTCATTTCACTCACAAATATCTTCTTAAAGGATCTAACATGCATGATTCGGAAGCACTCTTTGAATACTAAAGAGGGGAACAATGAACAATCGAAATTACAGTCACTCACCACAAGAGCACTATGACAGCCGAGGAAGACTATTCGACGAGAATAGCGCATGGCCATAAGCTGCACAAGTCATTCATTTAGAATTGAATTAGGGAACACATCATAAGTGCTAAGGTGGCAATAGACGACAGCACTTCAGCAAAAGTGAGAAGAAGAAAAGAACAGAAACAGTGCGTCACAGACGCACATGTCATCTGATTATCGTCAACAATAAACAAGGCTTTTGGCCGATTCGAGAATCTTTCCTATAATTTATGGGGCGGTTTTCCTTGGGTCACAATGATCACACGAAGGCCTCCCCGTGATACATAAGAAACCTATCGTAACCACAGGAAAATCTCCCCGTAAATTATAGGGAAAATTCTTTTTACCACGTTGTCTAAAAGTTCCTGAAACAGTCTAATTTTTGATGAAATCCCTGTTTATTAACCCTCAAGTCGGATTATATAAGGAGAAACAGTCAAAACAGAAACTTCACCTAAAATTCCGGATTGAAGTTCTTACCGCTGCTACAAAAAATGTTTTATCTCCAATTTCGGAGACAAGAATCATAGAAGTCGACTTGACGAAACCCTGCACCCAAACCAGCAGCATACTTTCAAAAACAATCGCGTGGTATAGTCCTAGATGGACCACATATAATCGCTCACTGAATGCATGAGAACACCCGCTGCTAACCACTGCTCTCCCATCAAACCTTTCGCAAAAACCCTAGGTTGGTTCCAAAATCCAACAGAAGTCAATTTTCACCGTAATGTGTCAATTCTTCTGCTGGAATGGCCTTGTACAAAATCCTCTCGAATATCAACTTCATTCTATTTCAAACACTGAAAGGAACCACACGGCACAAAGAACATACCTCAAGGAGTCCCATTGCGCCTCTCCAACAGCACCTAACAAAGAAAAGAGAAACACAGCAACAGGTATTGAGATCCAGAACACAAGCGCAATAAGGAATTCGGAGGAATCTACTCAGTAGCACCTTGCGTCACTCAACTGCCACAACAAGCCAGGTTTCAATCCTGACACACCTTTCTGACAATATTCAATGCTAAAAAAAAAAAAATTTAACTTCTAAATAAACTAGAGACTTGGTGTAATTAAAAACCATTCCAGTTCAATTACGCGTCAACCATCACTAAGATGAAATCCACCACAAAAATACAAGTCAAGCCGCCAAATCTAACTTACAAAGAAGCTCAAACAAACTCAAAAAATTCCGCCTTCCTCCAAACTGCACCGAATCGTGACGGTCTTTGAAGCTCACAGGCTCGTTACGAAGCTCGTCCACGCTGTGCTGCGCGCGCAGGCGGTTCGAGACGACGAGAGCTCTCGAGCGCGCGTGGGGATGCCGTGGAACTCGCAGAGGCACAACAACAGAGAGAGACCACGGAAGTCGCAAAGAAGCAGGGCCGTCACCTCCATGTGTCGGAAGTTGGGCCATTTGGATGATCTACAGTGTTTCATCCATACTCAGTATTCATTCGTTCTTCAGTCATCCTTGTTTGGAAGAAGGCACCGAGGAAACGTTTCTGAATTCAGGGAATGGACCCACTTCAGCGACTATTCACTATTCACTATAATTCAGGTACCAGTAGTCTGGATAAGTCTGAGAAATATAAACTATTTAAAAGTACACTACTTGGTGAAAAGAAGGAGAACTTTTTTTTAATAAATTGTTAAAACTTTGGAATCGGTGCAAACATGTGGTAGACGTGTTGCTGAGTGTTGGATTTTATTTTATTGAAATTGGATTGGAGATTGCTGTGTGCATGGAGACCTCTTTAATATCACAAGCAAGTCATGCAAAAATGGTTGAATTTTGGCACATTTTTGCTTAAGGTAGGAGCAACCAATAGCGTGAGTGTATCCAGTGGCATGACTTTTTATTCTATAGTCTACCTATATTATATTCTAAAATCATTACCTTACTTAGAAAGTCATGCCATTGGGTACACTCACACCATTGGTTGCTCCTACCTTATATCTTTGTACAGAAATAGCAATTATCGCAGTTTCATGAGATTGATCATTAAGGAAGGCTGTCTTTTCAGTATTCAAATCTTACATTGGATAAATGAGAGGTTAATTAGACTAAACAATGTCTACAAGTCCTCCATTCAATAGATAATGTATGTGTATGGTTGGGAAAGAGACCATCTTACTATCCTTTGAAAAGATACGATGCACCTACGAAGCACTTCCCGTTTGATGTTGGAAGAAACAAATTAAAGTACCCCCAATGCCGTCCATTTTTTTCCCCACAAAATTTGACGTTGTTGAAGGAGGGCCATTGGATTTGATCATCGATCTAGCCATCAATTTGGATAATATGTAAAGACAAATATGGATACAATAATACAGATATTGAATACAAAAATACATACAAAACCATCAACCCATATTGTTTGCTGACAAGATTCATTTTGAAAGATACAAAGAGGGGTGATGTGGGAAAATAACCAAGCCCTCTCTTTGGTAGGTGATTTCTTACACATATATATGTATTTGTATCTATATTCGTATGGATGACTTGTATACAAACCAGGGGGCAATTAAATCAGAATGAATAAGTAACGAGTATTAAAAAGTAACCACCTAAGTGAGTCTCCACTCAGAAGACAGGTTACTTAAGGTAAACCAGCCTATGACAGTCCAAATGTCAGCCAACCCATCACAGGCAAAAAAAATTCCAGTGATGCACATTTCAAAAACTAGAATGTACACCATCAGTACCCTGTGATGAGAGGGCTCCCATTTGGGCTCTCATAGGCAGAGTTACCTTACTATCACCCAACTCTGGGAAAAACAGAAAGAGTTATGCAAATATGGAGAGTTACATACAAAACAAGGGTAGCTGCAAGTAACAATTACTGGACATGTAATGGCTTCAACAGTGATGGAACAACTGATATAAGTTACAATGGTGAGTTGAAACACAGCGTTGTTTTCTTTCTTCACAGCATTTATTGACACAATTCTGGAGAGACAGAGTTTGACTGGCTCAAACGTGTCACAGAGCACAAAATCTCACTTCCACCACCACGGCACCACCCACAAAAAAGAAGAAGAAACATTGGTTGGAAGACAAATATAAATATTCAGCAAC
Source organism: Climacium dendroides (assembly GCA_950106755.1). Taxonomy (NCBI): domain Eukaryota; kingdom Viridiplantae; phylum Streptophyta; class Bryopsida; order Hypnales; family Climaciaceae; genus Climacium; species Climacium dendroides. Next base: position 40,572,565 of record OX467084.1, read on the forward strand.
TGAAGTGACGTGATGGTGAGTGGTTGATTTGCAACATGTGGTGTACAAATAGAAAGGGAATGCCAGAATGTGATGTTTTTTTTCTATGCAAAACAGATTGTGGTTGGAAGTGGGTCTGGTTTTGAAAAACCCCAGCCTTTGTCATTAGTGAAGTGAGATCTTGAGACTGGGCACAGTACACCACCTCAACAACCTTGAGTTCTCTCTCATCGATTTGAGGCTCACATCTCAAGATCGTCGGTTCTTTTCGAGGCTTTTGTTATGTAACGAACACAAAGTAGGTGAGGCAATGCATGCCTTCAAGGCAGCTTGGGAGATCTGCATCCAATGAGATTGGGTATTTGGGTTGAGGCGAGCATGTATCATTGTACCAGGGTCTCAGTCACGCCTGTCAACAGGATCACTTGAAATTTGCATCAAATGAGTTAGTTAGGTGAGTAAGAGGTACAATTGCGTTGGATACGTTGCAGCCTTGGGGGACCTCGTAAGGTAGCTGACTCATAACCACTTAAGCAATTACGCATAACTATCTGGAGTGCATGTATCTAAGGTAGGCACACTCAAAACCGTCACAAATTGGGTTGTGGGTAATTGAAAGTGTAAGTAGTAAATAGTGAATATAAGACAATGAAGATATGTGTAGAAAACAAAGAGGTGGACAATCAATTTTTAGGTTCTGACAAATTTGAGACCACAATAGGGATACAAAATTCTGAAACAAGAGTACTTAATCCCAAAATGTCCAAGCCTTTTCAAGTGTGTTTTGACTATGAAAAAAGAGCATGGGCTTATAGTTAACCCCAATGAAGCAAATTGTGCTTTTTTCAAAATCTAACTGTATAGATGTTTAAAGAGCTTGCTTATTAGTATGTTCACCGATTTTGAGTGAAAAATTGCATAGGAGTTGTGAGATTATAACAAGAGAAATGTTCATTTTTTAATTTTAGTATGCTGTCCCTTCCCACAATGTTTTAGAAATTTGCACATAAATTTATTTTGGAATTGGAGGTGACATGAACAACTACAAATTGTGTTAGCACACTAAAATGCACTTTCAAAAAACTTAATTTCACATGAAAACCTATCAAATTCACTACACAATCCACCTTGCAATTGTTGAAATGTAACTTTTTTTATAAGTATGAATTGCAAATAACTCCAAATCAACACTTGCATGTTTAAATTTTCAATGGTGAAAATCATGAAAACACTAAGCTCTTTCCATTGGGACCATTTTCAAATCAAATGGATAAGTACAATTTTTTAGATCTCAAGTCAAGTGAAATTGGCAAAGTTGGGATAATGAAGTAAAATTAGCAAGCTTTACTCTACCACTAATGGACAAACATGGCTTTAAGGACCTCTCAAAAATCAAATGTTCAACTTTTTCAGTGAAAAATGAAAGTTTTCAATAGTTAACCCTAAAAACTGCCCCCCAAAATTTTTATAACGATCATATGAATTTAATTGCCCATCCCAAACTGAGCTTGAAATTTCAGATCGACCATATATGGTCGATCAGGTAGTTAGGGGTTAAAATAGCACATAGGCCATCTGTTGATGAAGTAGTTGCATTCAAAAACTCTCCCTCCTAAGGTGTTGGAATTGAAAGAAATAGAGGCGAAATCACACCATCATTATGGAGAAAAATAAACAAGCTTGTAAACCAACAAGAAACAAAATGGTTTGTCAGAGATGTGAATGCTCAGTCATGTGAGCTTTGAAGCCTCTGACATGTAATTGAATTGCCATATTCAGTCACTCACAATTTTTGAAATGTATTCACACTATTCTTGGGCTAATTCTAGGGGGGTTGTCTAAAGCACAAAGCAATTTTAGGTGTACCTATCTTAGATTGCGGAATTTTTCATATCTGCAGAAATAAAGATCGGAAGGATTCTAGAAATTTTTTAACTCAAAAGATAATTACCTTGAATTTTTTAGTTGAAGATTTTATTGGACCTACATTGGTCCTATTGAAAGGTCTATATGTCCAAGGGCTAGGTGCAATACTGAGAGACTTGTAGACAATCATAATGCGTCACAATCACATCCGGGAAGTGCGTCGTAACTAATCACTATTCATCTCCACCTGCATGGAAAGAGAGCAACCTATACCACTATATCTAACTCAAATCCCCAATACATAAAAGTAAGTTTTTTGGATGCATGTGGCCATGCTCAAGTGGAGGAATTGGAAGCTCCTAGTAATTCAGTTCAACTTTTGTCTAAGATCCAAGCCACTTGGGGCTGGTAGTCTTGCATTTTGCCCTTGCAATGAAATTATTTCAATTCGGTTAAGAAATTTAAAAAAAAAATTCTGTCTAAGAAAGGAGTGCCAAAACAAAATTGCACTTCTCTGGAGGATTGAGGATTAAAGTAGTTAACCCCTAAACGTCAGAGGTCCAACCAAACTTAAAAACTGCCTTCCTTTGCAAGTCTGAAAAGTCAAAATTAGAGTAAGGTATGAAGATCTCAACCGTACAATATTGTAGTGTGCATGTTGTAGATGGTGTGGAACAAATTTGGGGCCATTTGACCGTATAGATTGAAAGATTATAATGTTTTAGTGTTGACAAAAGATGCTGAAATTTTCTTTAAAACACATTTGGAGGTAAAATTCGATTTCTAAACCTACTCAAATGAAAAAACTTTAAACTACAAAGTGATTCAAAACCAAAATATATACAAATCACATCTATGATTGAACCTCCTTCTACCAAAATGCTTCTCAGTCACTCATAACTTCTTGGATTGCTATGAAATTTTAACCACACAAACTAGACTAGTATGCGCAACTTCTCCAACAAGTTTTATTGGATTTTGGACATTGTATGAAGAAGTTATAGGCCACCTAAGTTCACTGGAATTCCCCAATGTTTGGATTTTGAATTTTGAATTGCTCCCAATCATTCAAAACAACTCGGATTGACATGAAAACTTTATCACAATAATTAGACTTCAGTAGAAACAAAACCCAACAAATTTTATTGAAAACAAACAATAGATTACAAAGTTACAAGCCACCAAATGCAGTTTGGTGAGCTCAAATTGAACCTGTGAACTATTGTACATCTTGTATTGATCTGAAAATTTATCACACAAACTAGACTAGTATGCGCAACTTCTCCAACAAGTTTTATTGAATTTGGACATTCGATGCAAAAGTTACAGCCCTTTGAATTGGACTTTTAGACTGTGAGGACGTTTTTTGTCCTCTGTGACGTTTTGGGATTAAAGCGACCATTTAAGAGTTGATTGCCTTTTGGAGGGAGATAAACTCTTCAAAACAATTTCTAGTAAATTTTCATAGGAAGAGAGATGGAATTGGCATCTAACCTAAGTTGTTTCATATTTTTTGGACCTTTATGGAATTAGTTATGGATTTTTGAAGTTAAAACATAATGGTCACTACAAGCAACCATCTCCTGAAATGTACATTATTGGTACATTGCAGTAAAAAAAATGTACATGTGTATCATGATTGCTTTTAGAGCATACTACTTCATGTTATAATTGTCAAGACATGGCTATTTGGAGTCTATGGAATGCAATAGTATAAAATGGTTTAAACTCACTTAAGTTAAGTGGTCTTCCAATCTTGTCCCATTAATCATTTTGGTAGCTAATAATTTTTGGAGCATTCCTCAAGATTCTCGAATACTAATATGCTAAGATCACTAAAGACTAGTCCACACTACAACAGAAGTTCAAGAGTCCATTGATTTCCACTTTAGAAATCCAAGAATTCGGACTCTTAGCCCTTCATACTAAACGGCACAATCCAAAGGCCGTTGCCTTCTAAAGTGACAATATGACAAAAACATAACTACATGGCAACGGACTCTTAATCATAGTTTGGACTAGTAAAAAATATAGACCCAAATCCAAATCATGATTAAGAGCCCGATTAAGAGTGTCAAATTTCTTATTTGTTATTTGAATAAGATAGAAGTTGAACAATATGGGTTTGGACTTGGCTTTTGGAGGCTTCACACTATGACTAACTAAAGGCTTCAATTCCTATCATTTATTATCTATTAAGAGCCTATTTTTTTGAACTCTCACCAAAGATTTGGCTATTCACTCCCATGGCTTCTCAACTTGGATGGATCATATATGTTATTGTTTTGTTATCAAATGTCAATATTTTTATTTCATAAGTCTATGGAGTCTTGAATAATAAATGGACTTGCAAACAAACACTTTTTTCACCTAGTACTATAGTATTATTTGTTGTGATTGAATCATTCAAGAATTTTACTCTTAGTTTTGTTTTCAAGATTCATTATTTACAAGAACGTGTTACATCCCTAATGGGTGGCAATCTTGATTTTAACATACAACATATTCTATACATGGTGTCGTTACAAGTTAGATAGCATGAGATTTACTCCTAAGGGAATCATTTAGTGCGCATATTAGAAACCACTTAAAATCTAAGATAGGGTACTATATAATTATGGTACACAAATTTAAAAAAAATATTCTATCTAATATAGAGTGTATAGAATTATATGTAGGATTTTATAATTAACATGAGATTATGTCAACAACAATTGAATAGGAATTGCAACAACACCATATTTGAAGCAATGAGCAAGTGTTAGAAAACCCTTACTCTAGATAATACCACATCAATACATAGTTGTATACAAGTACAACCTCTTTAAAACAATAGGTCTAAGATCAATTAGACACATTATATTAGAGAAGATATTACATTAGAGAGGAACATTTGCAATCATGATGTTTGTATGTGGCTCAAGTCAGGACCAGAAAGCAATATTTCTTTACAAAAGTTTATTGGCTTACAGAATATTGACTCAGAGAGGTTCTACCTATATATGAAAATGCAAAATAGCAAATACACCATGTAGCAAGACAACCAACCTTGTTACATGAACATAGGCCTCGAGAGCATTGTTACGTTAAAGCATAAGAGTACAACTTGGCAACACAACCAACCTTGTTATGGAAGGCAATCCATTCTTGATCACCCCCCCCCCTTATTCTAGCAATGCAGGTTGCTCTTTTTCCATGTAGGAAGAGATGAGCAATGATAAATAATGGCACAGTTCTTGACAATTGGCTACAAGAATTTCAATATTGCAACCAACCCTGGGTGGATTTTGCAACCATCCCTTGGTCAAAAATAGGAAGGTCTATATGACCAATATAGGTCAAACTAAATTTGCAACTAAAAGACACACAATAATTCTGTTTTGAGAAATAAAAATCTTGAAAAATTATAGAAACCTTCTAAGCTCTATTTATGCACAAATGAAAATTTTCTTACCGAAGAAACCCACCTTGCAAATACATGTATTTCCTTAACCCTAGACTGCCCAAGGGGACAGATTCTGGCTGTTCATGGTTTGGAAGTACAATTCAAAGTGCTATAACTTTTGCATCCAATGACCAAATTTAGTAAAACGTGTTGGAAAAGTTGCGCATACTAGTCTAGTTTGTGTAGTAGAATTTTCAGATCAATCGAAGACAAATTGAGTTTGTGAAAGCCATTCAAAGTTCACAGGTTCAGTTTGAGTTCAACACACTGCATTGTCATGGCTGCAACTTTGAAGGCTTGTATCTCCTTCATCCAATGTTTGTTTTCAATCAAATTTGTTGGATTTTGTTCCTCTACAAGTCTGAAATGGGTCAGAAATGGGTTGCCTCCCTTATTTGAAACATAATTAGGCGTTGAGAGCAACAATATCAATGTTAGAGTACAAGAGTACGACTTCATTGACTCTAAGCTAGATTGCTGTGCTCTTTTCTCGGTGCATGGCGTTTTCACGAGAAAGATACGATTCAACTTGGGTCTTCCCAATGGCAGAGTTTCCAATGTCTGAAAAATGATTGCATCCCACTGCAGCCCCTCCTCATGAATCAGTAATAAGCTCAGGCTTGCTTTGAAAAAAAATTAAAAATTAAAAAAAAAAAGAAGAAGCTTAGGCTTGTTTACCTTACTCAATATAAAATGAGAATGATGCTGTTGAGTCACAGGCCTCCCCTCTCAAGTGTTCCACCCACTTGACAGAGCTGAACAATAGAATATCTGGGTAAGCAATTTCTTGGTTGCTACACTAAAGGTACGTCCACACTTGGTCTTAGCAGCGTACGTGAACAATTTACAGCGCAATGGGCATTCGCACCTGCGTTGCTTGATATTCACCAAACCAACGTGGCGCGTGATGTGGCATCGAGGTAAGAGCAGTACGAAGACTATTAAATCATCAGTGAACTCTGGTCCACCACTGACAAAACCACTTGTAATTAAAGCTTCTGAATCTCTTGAAAATGTAGATTTCAGGAAGTGCACACTGGTCTTAATTAACCCTTAAACGCTGGGCTGGTGATTGTGGAAACCAGCCCTTTTGGAACTGTGTCATCATCTAGTTTAAAAAAAATAAAAAATACTTATTGGGAGTCAAACTACTGTAGAAGATTTCCTCTTTCCACCCCTAATTTCAAGGATGAATAGTTGCATTTCTGTCCTACACAAAAGAATTCCTTGTCACTCATCGGACAAAAAACGTCCACCCAAAAAACATCCGCTGCGATATTTATGGGTAAAAGGGATCTTGGATGGGCAATTAGGAAAGATTGGTGGCTTTCATTCAAAGAGCATTGCACCCAAATTTTGAACTTAGGGATGATTAGGAGGACCGCAACCACTCATAGTTAAGTCAAAAGCAAAAGCAAGAATTATGTTTGAAGTAGAATTTCAAACCTCATTTAGGCATAGTAGAATAATTTTTTTCAAAAAAACTTGAACTAATAGAAGTTGATAAATCAAGTTAACTTCCATTTCCAAAAATTAGTTTGCAACTTTGATCCTCTAATCAAAATTTAGGCACAAAAATCAGAGAGGATGTTTGAAAATGTCCAAGAAAATGTCCCTTTCAACCCTGCTTAGAAATTTGATCATAACTTGTGATTGGAGACTCAAAATTACAAATGGATTTTTGGAGATGGAAATTAAATTTGATTTATCAACTTCTATTAGTTCAAGATTTTTTGAAAAAATTAATAATACTATGCCTAAATGAGGTCTGAAATTCTACTTCAAACATAATTCCTACGTTTTGACAATGAACGATGAAGCTCTCATTTTCAAATTATCCCATAGCCTTTGAAGTTTCATGATGGTCAATTGATTTCAATATAAAGATGACATTCCCTCCCCACAATCCTACAAATGTTTGTGAAGCAATCCCTTCAATTTGCCATCACTTTTTTGTGGAAAATGCTCAAAGGACATTGATATTGAAGTATTCTTCATTTTGCAAAGATGGATAGATGAGGACTTTGGAGAGGAGAAGGTAACTTCTGTGAAGGTTGTTGAATGTTATGGTTTCATATCTGAATGTTGGATAAATTCTTTAGAATCAATTTTCACCAAACCAACGCAATAAATGCGTCTCCATAAAATACAAGCATATTGGTCTTTGTGAAGAGTATTATCTATTAAGAACCAATGTTACCAAATGCCAAGTGGGGACATACCTTAATAATGAAATATAAGGGAACAAGTCTAGAAATCGCCCATCTAAGAGCTAAGATTGAATTTTGGGATGTAAAGCTTCTCAAAATAATTTTCAGTAAATTTTCCTTGAAAGACAAGTGGAATTGGCATGTAATCCAAGTCATTTCATATTTTTTTGGAGCTTTGTGGAATTAGTAATAAAATTTTGAAGTTGAAATGGCATAGGGCTCTAAAATCACCCACCTTCTAAAATGTACATTGTTTGTACATTGCTGAAGGCTATGAAAAAATGGCATGTACATGTAGTGTACATTTTGAAGATGTTTGAAGTTTTAAAGCTTGTGCAATTTTGCTACACTAATTACAAACTGTAACACTAAATGATAATAAATGTTGGTAGTATAACCAACATTGCATGCCAATATGAACATTAATTGTCAATTAAAATTTCACCAAAAAACTTAAATTAGAACTAATATGCTTCACCTTGCACTAAATCAATATCCAATAAGGGCACTAATTGTCAAAATCAAGACGAGTTACATGATAAGGTAAATACACTATAGGTACCATAATACTAAATTTCATTATTAGTGTACATGAGCACAATCTTGGTCATTGAGGACTATTTCTATGGGTCATTTGGATGGATCCTCAAAATCATCTAACACCATGTAGCACCATTCCAACTATTTAGCAATTTGTTCTAGAATATTTGTCAATAATGGTACAATTTTGAATTAGTATTTAACCGTGAAAGGATGAGACCTATCCTTAAAGTATGATCCAATTATTGAATGAATAGGTGCATTCTTCATTTCTATGTGACCCCCAAAAGTTATTCATTGGACAATTTTTTTGTTCTTAGTGGTATTACAAAACATAGAAACACTATGAAATGTTAGTTGTCTTTTGAGTTACTAGTTGCCAATTGCTATGAAGCATTAGAAGAAATTCTAGAGCCATTTGGCTATTAAACTCCTAGTGTCATGTAGTCACCATTGCACAACTCCTAAAGAATTGGCTTCCATTTTGCATGACAATAAGCATACAATTTGATCAAATATTTTTTGTTGACACAAACTTTGAATGTTGATAAATGTATACAAGGCAACTACACCTAAAAGGATCTGAATGAGTAGTTGAACATGATTCCTATTGGTAAACGGACTTAATATCATTGCATCTTCTTGGAAATTAAAAGAGAATTCAAAAGCAAAAAGAATTTGGGTAACATATGAATCAACCACTAAATTTCAAAGATTTCATTATAGATGTACCACAAAATCAACCTCTTCTTCTTGAATGTTAAGAGCTTTGTTACAATTTTCAGCAAAAACCTAGATGGTATGGATTGAAATTAGGTCAACAAGAAAGTCACTCTAAAGCTTTCAATCTCAAATCATTTCCAAACACTAATTCAAAATGCTAAAACATCTTAAGCCTACCATTTCTCATCTACATCAATGATGCACTTGATTAGAGGATTTCACCAAGTTAAGGTAGACTAATCCATTTCTGTTTGTTGTTGCTTGATTATGTCATTTTACTTTTGATCCACTGAAAAAATCATCCAAATTAGTTCATTTTATAACAAAATCACTACATTAACCAACAAGGGGTAGTATTTCAATCTTTTATTGGTAAACACTTATTGAATACATGGAAGAGTGATTATGGATTGTTTATAGGATGTTGATGACTTCACTCTATAAATAGCTTTATAATTTCATGTCATACCACTTCAAAAATTTACAAAAATTACAATTTTAATCAAAAAATTATAATTCCACTTAGGTTTGATTTATAAAACAAATCCACATCTCTAAAAAATAAATACCCCTCTTGGAATTGGCTCCAAGATGTTGAGATTTCTAGTTTGCACGGTAATAGGCTTGTCTACCTTGTGAATTATTGTCCATTGGTGCTTTAGCAAGCCATTGACATCCTCAAACAATTATGTGAAAACAAAAGTCTATGAACTTAAAAAATTTCAACCCACAATGATGAAGGTAGTTTACTCTTAAAGTGACCATTCAAAGTTTTTTTATGCTTTTTTCAAAGTTTTTTGTGGACAAAAATATTTTTAAATCATTTTTCAAAGAAGGAAAAATAAATGTGGAATTTAACACAACTAGTTTTGTATTTTTTCCAAGCATGTTTGAATTACTTATAAATTTTCAAAGATTTGGGGCATAGGCACCTATTTGTGACCATAGGTCTCCCCAAATCCATCCACTTGCAACTTCTTAAAAGATGTGAAGAAATCAAACACAATGATTGGCTCTTGCAAAAAAAAAAAAAAAAAAAAAAAAAATCTTGATTCATTCAATGGCTAAAGTGGTCCATTTAAAGATCACCTCCTGTCTATTATCTTGTTAATAATAGGGTCAATTTGAAAGAGATGGGCGGTTTTAGAGCAAACTACCTTAAGGTACATTGAATGTCCTTTGTCTTCTCCTTTGCATGTTGATGTATAATGGATGGAAATATAAATCAGTTTCATTAGGCAATCCAACCAGTTCATGAAGTATAAGATAGCAACAACTATAACTACTAATTAAAGATTTTTGGACATGATGTCTACTAATACACATCCAACAAATTATCGAACCCTACTAGCAAGAGGAAAATAACTATTGTGCACTTTCAATTGTATTATTTGGACACTTTGAGTATCAGTTGTGAGTTTTCAAAGAGATGACTATAAATACACCTAATAGTAGTACATCTTTGTGATCACATTATTCACTTCCCAAAAATTTCCAAGATTTAAGAGGTGACGGTTATGGGTGCTGCTACCTTATGTATGTGGCATTGTTTCATGGATGAACCCAATTGGGCTGCACCGGAGGTTGCAGAAGTTTCATGTCTATTGTTGAGCCTGCAATATGGTTACAGGTTTTAATTTATGGTTGATTGTAGAGCTGGCTTGGCTCAGAATTCCATCGGCACATTTTAATTTAACTTAGTGGCTCCAGTTTGCAGGATGATATCAACAACCGTGTTCAAAATTTTGGATTTGGACCATACCCAAAGTCCAACAGAATTTCACAATAAAAACTCAATACCAGGTTGAAATTGGTTTCCAGCTTGCTTAACAGAGTGCCTGCTGCTACTCCATTGACTTCACATTATCCACTTCACATTGCACCAACTGTGGTCTTCAAACTTATGATACTTGTTTGTTCGCTAGCTATCATGCAGAATTTTGTAATCCTCAATTTTGAATTATAACTAAAAGTATCCACTCAGAATGGTGATCCGCTGATTGTCATCGCATCAGAATGAAATGCAGCGGTGGCTTGCCGGTATTGAGCAGTCAAGTCCTTCGATTCCTCTGTCCCAGCTCTGCCCAGTCTAATGGTCTACAAACATTCTCTCTGGAAGCAGCAAGAGGACCCCATTTTCACTGGACTTATTTGCTTGACTGTGATTTTTTAATTTCAACTGGAGAAATCAGAAAAGTGTCACTAGAATTCTCTTGGAACTTCTTAATGCAGTCAATTAACCGCGCACCATCTTTAACTACTGTCACCGCAACCATTCTGTTTTATGGAATTCATGCTCTACATAGAATGACACCCATCCCTGAAGTCCAAAACAGTATACTTATTTGAGGTCATAACAACTTACATTCATGAGTGACCTCACTGCATGGGTGCTGAGGAGATCAATGGAATTCGATGCACCAAGTCAATGCTCAAGAAGAACAGAAATAAGATGAAAAGATTGTAAAATTCTACCTTTATAATGATCGAAAAGTACTTCATACATACAGGAACTAACCGCATCATACAGCTAAGGAATGGAAAATCTCTACTGCTCATGACAATTGACCTACCTTGTACAGCTAATTTCACCCCTCTGTCACAATCGGTTGCTTCTCTGCAAGAAATGGTCCATGTCACCTCTTGCAAGAAATATGCAAGCGGTGAACACAAGCCCGTAACCGAACACATGCTACAGTCGTGTTTCCCTCACACTGTTACACTGTTACACAAAAAATTGAACCCTAATATGAGGACTCAGGGTAAATCAAGAACGTGAATGATTCGAGAGCCACTAGGATAGATGGCCGGAATTCTAATACACTGTACAAATGACTGCTTTCAAATACATTGCGGCAACCATCTCTGAGTGTCTCGCCGTTTTCACAAAATGATGCGTGTCCTCTAGATGACGTGCTTTGTGTGTCGGCGTCGGCCGACCCCGCTGAGATTGTTTCGGATGCGTCGCAAGTAGAAGAGCGGGTTGAGCGAGTTCATGCGAGCCCTGGTGTGAGCCCTCTGGTGGGCTACGGGGTGCGCCACTCTGTTCTTCTGCCATCGAAGCCTCGCCATTGGGTTGTATCTGCAACACCAACGCATCACAGCACAAATCTCAAATCAGCATTTCAACAACACTTCAATGTCAACCATCTTGGCTTAATTACTCAACACACAACCTGCATTAGCATTCACAGAAATTGCACCATAATTCCAAAGCAGCAATGGGGGTGAATTCAATCCATGGTTGGGTGGTGGCAGCGTTCGTTACCTCTGCAATCGCCACCGCATGTTTCCGCGGGGGTGAGTGGCAGCAGCAACGTGAGCATCGGCACTTCGCAAGGCGTCCATAGCTGGCGAGCGCGACTTAGAAAATCGGGTGCAGTAGCTTCAGAGTAGAGAACGTCTGGTAGGATAATGCAAAGCAAGTCCTACTTCAAATTAATCTTCTGGAGTAAGCGAAAATCTGAGTGAACTGAGAAGGAAGAGTGAGTGTAGCCGCGTATTGGAGGCTGTGAGATTGAAAGCTGTTGACTGGCAGGGTTGGAGATGTTCATGTCTTGGGACAGTGAGGCTTTATGAAGCTTGATGTTGTAGCCAGGTGTCAGTTTCTGGTGGTTCTCCAGCTGTCATCTGCCAGATGTCGTGCACAGAGTTAGTGATCCTTTGCCACGTTGCCATGCCAGACCTGGTTGTTGATGGCATTGATGCTTTCAATGCCAAGTGAAAAAGATTCCTTCAAATCATTTTCCAGATTGGCGCAGCTCACATACAGCCTAATATCTGTATACGACTGTCGATTATACAGAACTGCGACAACCATCGCTCTTGCCATCCCGCACAAGTGCGGCATTGTCGTCCCCTAAGGCTTCGTTAGCAGGGGTTTGTTGTCCCTCAGTGTATTTCCCTCATCATGATCACTGATGGAAATTGAACTCCATTTCATTGTGCCATCTAACCTTGGAATACTGTTACACGGTTAGGGTGAAGAATTGGGCCGGTGATTGCAGAAGTTTCAAGTCGATTGTTGACCTAGCCCTGACCACCATTGCGTTGTGAGGATCCTCTGCAAGCAAGGTCCCTCGTCTCTGGAAGCTGGCTGGGCGGATTGGCTGCTCTTTACAACTGAAGACTAGAACACGGTTGAATGTGTTGTTAGAGCTAGCTGACTTAATTTTCTCAGAACTGCATTCACATGTTTACTGTAGTGGCTTGAGGTTGCAGGATTCTATGACGGTGTTCAATCTCAGTTCTGATTTGGACCATGTCCACTTTTTAACTGGATTTTAAAATTCAATAGCCGAGTTGAAACAGATCTTTAGCTTGTTTCGTTATCAGTATGCATATGCTGGAATGTCCAAATTCAACAAACGCTATAATACCGTAGCTTGCTTATTCTTGCAAGTCAGATGATTACATATTTCTGTGGTCGATCATGTTTTTTTGGGATGGCGATTCCTAAAGTTATTCTTTATCAGTGGTCAAATACCCACTGGCAAGTACTCCTTGAAGAGAAGGCAGGTTTGGTTTGAGGAAGTGAAAAAACAACCGAGATCAATCATAAATGTTCACTGATGATTGAAATGTTCTACCCAAACATAATACTTCTGGTCGGTCACATACATCGACATCACATCCTTTAATTACTTTCATGATTGATCACACTGCAAGTGTCTTGAGGAGATCAATGGCATTTCACCACGCCAGAACTAAAAAAGACCAGAATTTGAAAAATGAAGATAATTATATTCTTCCTTTACAACGATCACCATTGTGCCCCTTCATACATAAGACGACTAAAACTCGTCATCACAGATGAGACGACTAAAGCAAAACGGTACCGCACATTGCCAATGAGCCTATTCTGTACAGCTAACCAGTTTCAAACCTCTATCAGGATCGAATGCTTCACCGTAAGCAATGATCCATGTTCACCTCTTGCAAGAAACGCACGAGAACACAAAGCTCGTGAACCAATTGATATATGCTACCTTCGTAATCCCCTGATATGGTACACAAAATTGGAACCCAAAGATGAGGACTCAGGGTTACTCAAGAATATGGATGACTCACGCGCCACTACGAATCTGAATATGGATGCCTTTCCTCTAGATGACGTCCGTGGTGCGGCGGCGGCGGCCGACTCCGCTGAGGTTGTTTCGGATGCGTCGCAGGTAGAAAAGAGGGTTGACTGAGTTCATGCGAGCCCGGGTGTGGGCTCTCTGGTGGGCCACGGGGTGCGCCACTCTGTTCTTCTGCCATCGAAGCCTCGCCATGGGGTTGTATCTGCAACACCAACGCAGCACAGCACAAATCTCAAATCAGCACTTCCAGCAATTCAATATTAACCATCTTGGCTTCACAGAAATTGTACCATAATTAACTCAACAGCAACAATGAGGGTGGATTCCATTCATGGGTGGGCGTTGGCAGCGTGAGTTACCTCTGCAATCGCCACCGCATGTTTCCGCGGGGGTGAGTGGCAGCGGCGACGTGAGCATCGGCAGATCGCAGGGCGTCCATCGCTGGTGAGTACGAGTGCTACTATCGAATCGAGTTAGAAGCTTCAGGGTAGAGAACGCCTTAAAAGAATAATGCAATGCAAGCGCTGTTTTGAAACAATCTTGTGGAGTAAGCAAAAATCTGAGAGAGCTGAGGAGCAAGGTGAAGACAGTGAACTTGTGCGTACCCATGTCGGAGAGGCCAGTTATTATGCAAATGGCGAAGGAGGAGGGCCAGGACAGGTGTCCTGCGCCTGTGTAGCTGGCACTGTGACACGTCAGAATGTTGGGGGTTGGAATGCATGCCACGTTGACGACTCTGACTGGTTGGGATCATAATGTACGGATCTGTATATCAAGTGTACTGGGAAGAGTAATGTACGGATTTGGTGTTCCGCAGCACTGTAAGAAGGGTGGGTTTAGAGCATCCCCACCAGTGAGTTCCGTATCCTTAAAGCTTTAGAGAGAGGACCTCATATGCAAACAGAGATACAGAAATTTCACCGTACCAACTTTTATCCAAAACCTGTATCTCTAAATTATACAGATTTCTGTAAAACTCTTCTCCAGTTCTGTATGAAATGGAAGAGCTGGTGGGGATGCTCTTATACTATACCTAGGGCCGACTGGATTTGCCTTCAATGTAGCCCAAGTTTTTCCATCTGGCTCCAGTCAATGTAAACCTCTTGGGCTAGATTCTATGGCCAAATTTTCAATTCATGTGCTCTTGGATTTTCTTAATGCTCAATTAAAAAAATAAAAATAAAAACATGCATGCTTATTATTATTTAAAAAAAATTAAATAAAGAAATTTTAATTTTTAAAATTAAAAAAAAATTGTTTTTTTATATTTTATTTTTAAAATTAAAAAAATGATTTATTTACTTATTTACTTGAAAAGAAAAAGAAAATTTAATGTTTTGGTTTTCTTCATACATAGAATATACATTTGTAATCAACTTGTTTAATTCTAAAATATAGGTACTTCATTGTAGTTACTTAAATGATGATGTTCCTTAAACATTAAATAAATAAATGCATAAGGTAGTTTGCTTTAAAAGCACTCATGCTCTAAGAGTGATCATGATAGAGAGGTACATTTTGCTTTATTGAATGTACTAGCACATTTTAGGACGTGGTTACTTTTAGTGACCACTGCCTTTCAACTTTAAAAATATATATAACTGATTACAAAAAGATTCAAAAAATATGAAACAAATCAGGTTAGATGCCAATTCCATTTTTATTCATGTTGAAATTTATTGATAGTTGTTTCAAGGAGAGTAGCATCTCCTAAAAGGCAACCAACTCTAAAATGTACGAAAAGGAAGTTTCTTACTCCATAGAAAATTTAAAAAATAAATTGAGCAGTAAAGGGAAGTAGAGGCCATAAATGACAAGATTGTTGAACATATTTCAAAGTTAGTCAAACATCTAGAACTAAGATTTATTGACAATTGTTTCAAAGAGAAGTACAATAAATCATTTTTAACTCCATTGAATTTAATCAAGCTCAATGGAAATTATAATTGAGTTTAGTTCCAAGCGATGGACATACTGTATCCACGTAATGAATAAGAGAATTTGCACATGGGGTAATGCAGACTTTAGAGCTTTTCCATGAGCTTTTCTATGTGTTTATCTAGGCTATCGAAGCTTATAAAAAATGAAATAAAATTTGTGTACGATCCAATGGAAGAGCCCAATCTGGCCCTAGATGGGAGTTTGGGCCATCAAAAACCTCGTCCCAATTGCTTCCCTGGGGCCAAAAGGTTTTGTGCCAAAACTATGCTATCTAAGACGACGCATAGGATGAATTGTAGTTCCATTCGGCCCCAAGTATAAATGCCTTATGCCGGATTTAGAGAAGTTGAGCAATCCTATTAGTTCAAACTTGGAGAGTTCCAAACGGCCTTCAATCTGGCCTCAAGTATAAACCAGACCTAAGTTAGTTGTCTGGTTTGTAACTTATTAGGACCTAGAGCAGTTGGATGAACATGTTGAAGTAGACAAGCCTATTACCACTTGGATTTGCAATTTGAATATCTAAGGGCCAATTCCAAGAGGGGAACATATATTTCAAAGGTCTCTAACGGTTTCACGAATCAAATGCAAGTAGAATTATGATTTTTTGATTAAATTTGTAAATTTTTGGTAATTTCTAAAGTGGTTTGCCTTGACATTACAAAACTACCTATAGAGTTGAATCATAAATGTTTCATAAACAACCCATAACGGCCTTTCTATGTACTTAATGGCACTTTAGTATTCGCCAATAAAGAATTGATATGTTACCCTTTGTTGGCATCAATGCATTGATTTTGTCAAAAAATGAATGGATTTGGATGAGTTTTGTAATGAAATTGGGGCCAGAAGTAGGATGACAAAATAAGGTAGTTGGTGGAAATGGATTGGTCTACTTGAGTGCACATAGAGTGCAAGATGCGAGAAAAAAGACAATTCCAATTGGTAGACGTGAGTGCTCATGAAGGATGCAAAAGTCATTGGTAGCAAATTATTGAATAATTTTGTTCCCTTACGCTTTCTTCATAATTTCTTCACAAATGTAAGTTGTTTTGTTGCTAAACAAAGGGTGGACTTCCATGCTATGACTAGAATTTGAAAGCAAATTTTAAGGTTTTCTAAACCTAGATTTGCTTTTGCTATGTTCACACTTTTATGCAAGTAGGGAAAAAATCTACATTTGGGGAGTAGCTTTTTGTCTTGTTGTCAACCTAAAAGCAACCAAAAGGTTCAAATCTAATGTTAAAATTAGTTTTTTAGGAGTGCTTTAAGGAGGGACTAGTGGCATGAATAGACACCCTACATTTTTTACTTTCAAAATTCATTGAGGGTTAGAAACTAAATCAAATTGGGTTGGGTTTCTGTTGAGGAAGCTGACATGGGGGCTAAACATGACATCCACATTGCACACAATTGTGTTCACAACGTAACTGAATCAGGTTTCAAAAGTAATCGTTTCTAAAGTAATCGTTACTGATGCGTTTTTGTCATACAATTATCCTCAGTTGATTTGTCAAGTGCTGATTCATGATAATTAACTGAAGTGCAACTTCCGGCAGAGGCAAAATTTTCGATGTTGAACTTGCCGTTTTTTGCTGGTTCTGTCCACCATTGCATCTCCAACAATGATTCACCACCAAATATTCACCAAATCGTGGTTGACTTCCTGCTCATTACTGCAGTTGATCGACATCCTCACTTCGCTGAAATCATAAAGATTTGACCCAACAACGAATTGACTTCCAACTCACAGCGATTAGCGCCGCATCGACCCACTCACTGCACCCACTTTTTTCCACAACAACTATAATGAACCAAGTAACTGACTTGCAATCAATGAAAATGATAAAATTTCTGACTCCAGCAAAACCAGAGAGACAATGCACCCACTAAAAAAAGATCCGGGTGAGGATGCTATAAACCGTGCTCCATCTTTGATCATTCAACTTACATCTCCACCAGCTACATAGCCAGGCTCTTGTGATTAATCTGAGCATCCCACCAGTCCATGTACGTGTGAATTGGTGCAGTCAAGTTTACACTCGATCCAGCTAGCATATAAAGTTTCTATGATGAAGCTCCATCAGGTCGCGGGTGTTGCTCTGTGTGTGGTGCTGCTGGTGGCCTCAGAGGCGATGGTGGGCACGACATCGGCCGCGGGCTGCAACATTGTGCAGCTGGCGCCGTGCATCGCTGCCAGCAAGGACGCCAAAGTGGCGCCGTCCAAGCAATGCTGCGCCAATGTCGCCAGCATGGGCAAAGGGCTGCCTGGAGCCAAGTGCTTGTGTTCGCTGCTCTCGCACCCGCTGGCCAAGTCGCAGCGCGTGGTGCCGCGCATAGCTCTTGCCATCCCTCACAAGTGCCGCATTGCAGTCCCCAAAGGCTTCGTTTGCCAGGGTACGTAGTCCTCCGTCTGCTCCTCTGCATCTTCATTTATCATACATGGAACTTCAATTCCATTTCTATTCATTAGGCCGGAGTTGCAGAAGTGTCATTTCGATTGTTGAGCTGGCCCCAATAAACCTTGCATTGTATGAAACTTATGCAGGAATCCGCGTTCCTGGAAGCTAAGCTGACTGGTTTCACATAGCTACATTTTGAGATTACAACGTGGTTGATTGTGTAGTTAGAGCTGTCTTCTCTAAGAATTGCATTCACTGTAGTGCCTTGGGGTTGCTGGATTTTATTAGCGTGGTCCAACTCAGTTTGGATTTGGACAATATCAAAGTCAATGGAATTTCATAATAAAAAACTCAATGCTATGTTGAAATAGATTTTTAGCTTGATGTGTGATCAGTATGCCTACAGTTACTCCATTGATTTTTTCAATCTAGAATTTTCCACTTCATATTGCACTAAGTGGGGTCCGAGGTGGGGTCTTCAACTTAACCTGCATGTTCGCTAACTATCATGCAACTTTTGAAATTCTCGATTAGAATCATTTATATACTGTAAGTATGACTCAGAATGGCAATCCATTGATTCTAATCGCACCATCAGAAAGAATTCCAGGAGTGAAGTAGTTACCGGTATTTATCGAGTAGTCAAGTTCTTGAATTTCCCCGTCCCAGTTCTTTACTGGTCGCCGCTGTCTTCAACATCTCAGAGAATGATCCAACGGAGAACTCTTTGAGTCTGTAATTTTCCATGGAACGTTTCGTACTTTGTTGTTCACTTGTCATTTGCTCTTTACCCAAGCCCACTTCGCACACCGATTTGGCGTATTTCTTCTGACGAGTATATCCACCTTAGGGCACCGAGTGAATTTAAATTGAGCACTTCCACACGCCCATTATCAGCGCAACGTTAAACCCTAAACCCTATACTCGCCAAGGCAGTAAAATATAGTACAAAGGAATGAACTCACCTTGACACGGACTTTCGCATTTGGGAACATTCACCTTTCCGCTCTCCACAAGAGTGGACAATTGTCTTTTCGTCGATCATTGCAAGTCATCTGAGCAACACATTCATGGAGAGCTGGTCATGTACGCTCAACAAATGTCCAAGTACATCAATCGCTTAATACCTCATAATTAGCTTGCATCTCTGTTTAATTCGCTTTCCGTGCAAGTCAGATGTCCAACACACTTGGGACGCAAATATTCTCATACACCAGGAAGAGAAAACCAATGTTGGCTGCACTTATGTGCATTCAATGTGCTGCGACCTTTGCATCGCCGAGTTTTATTTCAACTTCTGCAATCATAGAAGTGTCTTTAATTTTCGAGTTTCCTGTTGCGGTAAGTACCCACACCCCGAGTCCAACAACCGTAGCCGCAACCATTTCCTTTTAAGAATTCCGTGATCAATTATGCATGAACCTAAGCCCCAAACATAATACTTCTACTGGGTCATCACTCTACTCTTTCATGAGCGAACTGACTGCAAGGGTCCCGAGGAGATAGATGACTTATCCACAAAGCAAATCCTCGAAAAGAGCAGATACATGGAGATGAAGATATTTAAAATTCTACTATTATATTGATCACAATGTAACTTCGTACATAAACTCATCACACAGATGAGACGACTTCAGGAATAGAAACCCTCTACTGCTGATCAGCGCCAAATGAATGGGCCTACTCTGTACACCTAACCAATTTCAAACCTCTTGCACAATTGACTGGTACGTCCATGTTCACCTCTGGCAAGAAATGCAGGAGTGTACACAAGACCGAAACCAAAAAATATATCCTACCTTCGTAATTCACCCATATTGTTACACAAAAATGGAATCCCAAGATGAGGACTCAAGCGCCACTACGGTGGCCGGAACTCTAGTAAACTGTACAAATAACTGCCTTTAAATACATTGCGGCAATCATTGATCTCTCGCCATTTTCACAAAAGCAAGTCCTCTAGATGACGTGCGTGGTGTGTCGGCGCCGGCCGACTCCGCTTAGGTTGTTTCGGATGCGTCGCAGGTAAAAAAGAGGGTTGAGCGAGTTCATGCGAGCCCTGGTGTGAGCCCTCTGGTGGGCTACCGGGTGCGCCACTCGGTTCTTCTGCCATCGCAGCCTCGCCATGGGGTTGTATCTGCAACCACCAACACACCAAAGCACAAAGCAAATCAGCAATTGGACTACAATATCAACCATCTCGACTTACTCCACTCACAACCAGCAATAGCATTCACAACAGTTACACCATAATTGAAAAGCAGCGACGAGGGTGGATTCAATTCGAGATTAGGGTGGTAGTAGTGCAAGTTACCTCTGCAATCGCCATCGTGTGTTTCCGCGGGGGTGAGTAGCAGCGGCGACATGAGCATCGGCAGATCGCAAGGCGTCCATAGCTCGCTAGCTTCTATTGAACCTGTGCGGCAGCTTCAGACTAGAGAATAATGCAATGCAAGGGCTGATTCAAAACAATCTTCTAGAGTAAGCGAAAATGTGAGTCAGTTGAGAAGGAAAGGGGAGAATGGAGTGAACAAGTTGTGTGCTCCTGATGTGGGGAGGGGCTTATTATGCAAATGGCCGTCGAGGATGCGAAGGACAGGTGTCCTGCGCTCGTGTAGCTGGCACTTTGACACGTCAGAATGTTGGGGGTTGGATGCATGCCACGTTGACGACTCTGACTGGTTGGGAAATTGTACGGATATGCCTGATGAGAATTGTACGGATTCCGTGTTGGGGACCTCTCTGCAGTCAGTTTCACTTATTGAACTCAGGTAACAGGTCCAGAAATTGCCCACCTAAGAGGTGAAACTGAATTTGGGGGGAGGCGAAGCTTCTTGAAATAATTTTAGAAATTTTTTCCTTGAAAGACAAGTGGAATTGACATCTAACCCAAGTGGTTTCATATTTTTTGAAGCTTTGTGGAATTAGCTATAAAGTTTTGAAGTTGAAATGGCCTAGAGCTCTACAATTGCCCACCTCCTAAAATGTACATTATTTGTACATTGATGAAGGCTATGAAAAAGTAACATGTACAAATAGTGTACATTTGGGGGATGTGGGTGGTTTTAAAGCTTGTGCAATTTCAAAGCTTGTTACCTTAACTCAGTATGGGAACTAACAAAAAATAGCTTGTAAAAACAAATAAAAATATCCTCCAATGTTTGAATTATACACATTAGTCTAAGTGTCAATGTGGGGCATGGTTTGAAGGAATTTTTTTGTGGAACATTGGCTATAATAATGTAGAACCACCCATCACCAACCACAGCCCCATCAACAATCAATAGGAGGTCTAAAATTCAAGAGAAGTTGGGACTAATTTCCAAACACGAATTCTTGATTTCTGCCCATCAATTCCTCCATTCTTTTCATGATACATTTGCTTGGTTTAGAGTGCCAAAGTCAACAAGGAGTAGTTCATTAAATGAGTGATTCTGGAATAGTCTACTCATTGGGTCCAAATCACCTTTTGCCTTCCAAAATTCATAGTAATTTCAATTCAAGCCATAAAATTATCAAATTTTGGCGGTCCCCCTCATTTCTATTTTTGCACCTGTAGAAATATTTTCTTCCCCTTAATGTACTCCACATCATATCCAAGTCCTTAGAGAATTAATCCTAAACGTTGAGGTGGATTTTTGGTGTTCGATGGATGATAGAGAATCTCTTCATGTAGGACTGAAGTGCAATTATTCATCTCCCGATTCATCCTCACAATTTGGTATGGAAAGGAGAGATCTTATGCACTACTTATCTACTTTGACTTCCAATGAGTACTTTTGCATTTTTAAGCCAATACTTTACACAGTCACAAAAACTAATGATTTCCAAGGTCATCCCGTTTTCCTTTAAGAGTTAAGTAAGAAAGCATCAATGCAAATAATCAATAATCTAGTCTCATCAATAATCAACAATTTAGATGTACCTAACATTTTTTCTAGGACATTGGTTTAATAAAAAATCATATTTTTTGAAAGATAATATATTTCCTAACCTTCAAAATAAATTTCAAAATATCATAGTACAATTTGACATTATAGGAACCTATCCAAAATCCTTCAAAACTATTCTTGACTTTTAAACCTTTTAGACCAATTTGGAGTATCTTTTGTGCAATTATCCTCGAGTTGAATTGGCTAGAACAAATGAGGTGGTCACTTTTAAACCTTTTAGACCAATTTGGAGTATCTTTTGTGCAATTATCCTCGAGTTGAATTGGCTAGAACAAATGAGGTGGTCACTTTTAAACCTTTTAGACCAATTTGGAGTATCTTTTGTGCAATTATCCTCGAGTTGAATTGGCTAGAACAAATGAGGTGGTCACTTTTAAACCTTTTAGACCAATTTGGAGTATCTTCTGAATTAGCTAGAACAAATAAGGTGGTCAATTCTTCCTTCACTTAAGCATCAATTTTCTCCATTTTGTGACAAATGAAGGGTTTGAATTGCTTGTTATAGTTTGCCACATTCTTATTCAAATTAGCATTATAAATGAAGAAAATTGGATGGGTAAAAATGTGTTGATTAACCTTAGAAGGATGAAAAGGTCACTATGGAAATCAACCATTTTGGTACTATATTAATCATTTGCTTAAAAAACCCAAGAGTACTCATTGAAGGTCAAACTATTGTGCAAGACCTTTCCTTTTACATAAAATTCCAATGATGAACATCTGCACTTCTATCCTACACAGAAGGATTCTTTGTCATCCATCTAACACTAAATTAACCAAGGTTGTTGTATAATAGACATTATTGTATGATCATGATTGAGAGTTGAATTACAAATATTAGGCTATATATAGAAGTTCGACAATGGAAAATGGTTTGAAAGAATCTTTTTTGTTTAGCAAAGTTAGGGCGTATCGGTCCTTAGGGGAATTGCACAATCGGTGCTACAAAGAAAAATAGGCATTGCATTTCCATGTGGGCTCAATGGGCGGAAAAGAAAAACCAATAAAAAATTCACACATATTAGATTCACTAGGCTCCATTGGTATTAGTGAAACTTCAACTCCTCCTTTCTCGTTTGTCCACCTTGGCTAAACAATAGGTGGAGCCACTTTTGTTCTCTTGCTTGAATTAGCTATAAATTTGCCCACTAGGCAAGCATTGACTATCATAGAAAGGCCATCAAAATAAATAGAATGCCACTGTGGCAATGGATCGCTATTGGGTGCACGACATCTGGCGGAAGACAACTGGAATACCACCTGAAATTGACACCTGGCTCCAACATCCGGCACCTCATAAACCCTTACTGTCCCAAGACATGAACATTCGATCTCACAGACGGTCATACGCTGCTCAATTCGCTCTTCCTTCTCAACTCTCTCACATTTTCGCTTACTCCAGAGGATCATTTCGAAGTAGGACTAGCCTCGCATTAGTCTTGCAGACGTTCTCTACTCTGAAGCTGCTGCACCCGATTTTCTAAGTCGCACTCGCCAGCTATGGACGCCTTGCGATCTGCCGATGCTCATGTCGCCGCTGCCACTCACCCCCGCGGAAACATGCGGTGGCGATTGCAGAGGTAACTCACGCTGCCACCGCCTATTTTGTGAATTGAATGCACCCTGGTTGCCGCTGTGGAATTGTGGTGTAATTGATGTGAATGCAAATGCAGGTTGTGCTCGGAGAAAGCCAAGATGGTTGATATTGAAATATGAAAATGCTGATTTGCTTTGTGCTGTGGTGTGTTGGTGGTTGCAGATACAACCCTATGGCGAGGCTTCGATGGCAAAAGAACCGAGTGGCGCACCCCGTAGCCCACCAGAGGGCTCACACCAGGGCTCGCATGAACTCGCTCAACCCTCTCTTTTACCTGCGACGCATCCGAAACAATCTCAGCGGGGTCGGACGGCGCCGACACACCACGCACGTCATTTAGAGAGAATGGTGTCAGATGGTTGCCGCAACATATTCGAAGGCAATTATTTTGTGCAGAGCAGAGTTCTGGCCACCTATCATTGTGGCGCTGGAGTAACCCTGAGTCCTAAGATAAGGGCTTAATTTTTTGGTATCAATATGAGAGAATTATGAAAGGTAGCATGCATTGTTTGGTATACGGGTTTGAAATTGGTTAGATGTACAGAGTAGGCCCATTAGCGTTAATCAAGAGCAGAGGGTTTCCATTCCTGAAGTCGTCTCATCTGTGTGACGAGTTGTAGTTCCTGTATGCATGAAGGGTCATTGTGATCACTATAAAGGTAGAATTGAGATATCTTCATCTTCGTTTTGTGGACAGTCATTTATTTCCCGAGGATGCTTGCAGTGAGATCGTTCTTCGAAGAAAAGGGCTATGTCCTAGTTCAAGTATTATTTTTACGGTCATTTTGCAAAGAGCGTGATTGATCGCGAATTCCATAAAGCTGAATGGCTGGGGTTATGGTTGTTGGAGGCGATGTGTGGTTATGTTTCTGCAATAAGACGTTTGAAATCCTAAAGACAGTTCTACGAGTTGAAGTACAGCTTAACGCTGCAAAGGATGCAGCACATTGAATGCACGTAAGTTCAGGGAACAGGAGTCCTCTTCCAGGTCAATGAGAGCATCTTTAAATCAGAAGTATGTAGGCTATCTGACTTGCAGGAAAAGATAATTTCAAAGAGGGATGTGAACTATACGTTATCAAATGATTAGTTTATTTGGGCTTCTCTTGAGCAGACAAGACGAGCTATCCATGCATGAGATGTTTAGGTGATTCGTAATGATCAACCAAAAGAAGATGTAGCACTGTTGTGGAGAGCGGATAGGTAGACGTTTCAAAATGCGAAAGTCCATGTTAAAATGAAATTATTTCTTTGAATTATATTCTCTTGTCAAGGTTTCAAGGTTTAGAATTCAAGGTTCCGTTGTTAATGTGTGTGCTGGAGTGCTCAATTTAAGTCTACTCGATCTGCTAAAGCAAATTAACTCGTCAGACAAAAGTTATTTAGCAATTCTATTAGTGAAATGTAAGTGACTTTGGTACGAACAAATGACTAAGGACACAACGATCCATGAACTGGAGAACTCTTTTGATTCTGTAACTTTTCAACGATGGCAACAACACTGACCTACTTAATGAATGCCATCACAAGGATTCTTTCAGCGTCATAAGCCATTAGCTTCCTTAGGTTTAGGGCTTCGGTAAAGGTGGCGATTGTAGTGGAGGACAGTATTTTAGGGATCCTGTTTCCAATTTAGCCAATATCGTTCGCAGATCACATCAGTCAAGATTACGATCGAGACCACACGAAAGGATTCAGGAGATCATTCGGAAGAATCTGATAAGCATAAGCATAGCAACCAGAACAAAGATGGGACGGAGGAATTGAACGACTTGACTGCTCAATTGATATCGGCGGGTCACTGCTGCAATTCATTCTGTTGCAATTACAAGCGATGGAATACCATTCTGGGTCATCCTTTTATTACTGAGCGAATCGAAGATTACACAAAACTACATGGTAACGAACACGCAAGTTGAAGACTCCAGTTAGACTAGTGCAACATGAAGGGGGAAATGCTGGATTGCAGAAACTCAAGGCATTCAATTTTATAAAACAAGATAAAAATCAATTTCAGCATTGCATCGAGATTTTTTATTATGTAATTCAGTTGACTTTGGATAAATATGGTCGAAATCCAAACGGAGTTTGAAACACCCTGATAGAAACTTGCAACCTTGAGCCACTACAGTAAAATGTGTGTTTGCAATTCTGAGCAAAGCCAGCTCTACCTACACGTTCAATGACGTTGTTGTCTCAAGTGGTAGCCATGAGAAAGCAATTCCCTTAGCTACTAGGAACACGGATTCCTGCACATGGTCCACATACAATGCAAGGTAATTCGGAATAATTCAAATCTCGACATGAACCTTCTGCTACCCGCGGCCCAGGTAGGTATACGCTTGCAACGTTCTACACTCCATGGCCAGATGGCCCAATCAAATGAACTGATTCGAAGTTCCATCTCTTTCTATCTCTTTCTATTAAGGCAGGTGTTTTGTTTTGTTTTGTTTTGTTTTGTTTGTCACGTTGAGATCTCCCGGCCTGTGCGTCCCCCAGTCGCGTGCTTGGTACTGTCGGAAAGCCCTCGGCGAGGAGGGGTGCACCGGCTTGGTTTCGTGGCGTTCCGACTCACGGTGTGAAAGTTATTGAATTTTGAAGTATTTTTATGAACTAAATAATTAGAAAATTAGTTTTACTTATATTTTGGTCACAATCTTGGTACCGTCGGAAAGCTCCCAGCGAAGAGGGATGCACCGACTTTGTTTCATGGCATTCCGACTCACGGTGAGAAAGTTATGCATTTTCGAATTGTTTTTGGTTCTAAAAAAATTAGAAAATTACTTTTTCTTATATTTTGGTCACAATTTTGGTACCGTCGGAAAGCTCTCGATGAGGAGGGTTGTACAGGCTTGGTTTCATAGCATTACAACTCACAGTGAGAAAGTTATAGATTTTTGAGTTATTTTTGGTTAAAAAAAAATTAGAAAATTACTTTTACTTTTGTTTTGATTGTGGCAACCCCACAGGGCACTCTAGTCTCTTCTATTAAGACAGGTGGTTTGTTTTGTTTGTTTGTTTGTTTTGTTTTGTTTTGTTTGTCACGTTGAGATCTCCCGGACCGTGCGTCCCCCACTCGTGTGCTTGGTACCGTCGGAAAGCCCTTGGCGAAGAGGGGTGCACCGGCTTGGTTCTGTGGTGTTCTGACGTAGGGTGTGAAAGTTGTGCATTTTCAAGTTATTTTTGGTTTTAGAAAAATAGAAAATTACTTTTACTCATATTTCGGTCGCAATCTTGGTACCGTCGGAAAGCCCTCAGCGAGGAGGGGTGCACGGGCTTTATTTCGTGGCGTTTGGACTCACAGTGTGAAAGTTATTGAATTTTGAAGTATTTTAGAAAATTAGAAAATTACTTTTTCTTATATTTTGGTCACAATTTTGGTACCGTCGGAAAGCTCTCAGTGAAGAAGGGTGCATAGGCTTGGTTTTGTGGGATTCCGACTCACAGTGAGAATGTTCTGGATTTTTGAGTTGTTTTTGGTTCTAAAAGAATTAAAAAATTATTTTTACTTTTGTTTTGATTGTGGCAACGCCACAGGGCACTCTAGTCTCTTCTATTAAGACAAATGGTTTGTTTTGTTTTGTTTTGTTTGTCACGTTGAGATCTCCTAGACCGTGCGTCCCCCGGCCGCGTGCTTGGTACCGCCGGAAAGCCCTCAGCGAGGAGGGGTGCACCGGCTTGGTTTCGTGGCGTTCGGACGTACGGTGTGGAAGTTGTGCATTTTCGAGTTATTTTTTGTTCTAGAAAATTAGAAAATTACTTTTTTTGATATTTGGGTCGAGATCTTGGTACTGTCGGAAAGCCCTCGGCGAGGAGGGGTGCACCGGCTTGGTTTCGTGGCGTTCTGACTCGCGGTGTGAAAGTTATTGAATTTTGAAGTATTTTTATGAACTAAATAATTAGAACATTAGTTTTACTTATATTTTGGTCACAATCTTGGTACCGTCGGAAAGCCCTTGGCGAGGAGGGGTGCACGAGCTTTGTTTCGTGGCATTCCGACTCACGGTGAGAAAGTTATGGATTTTTGAGTTGGTTTTGGTTCTAAAAAAATTAGAAAATTATTTTTACTTTTGTTTTGATTGTGGCAATGCCACATGGCACTCTAGTCTCTTCTATTAAGACAAGTGGTTTGTTTTGTTTGTTTGTTTGTTTGTTTGTTTGTTTGTTTGTTTGTTTTGTTTTGTTTGTCACGTTGAGATCTCCCGGACCGTGCGTCCCCGGGTCGTGTGCTTGGTACCGTTGGAAAGCCCTCGGCGAGGAGGGGTGCACCGGCTTGGTTCTGTGGTGTTTGGACCTACGATGTGAAAGTTGTGCATTTTCGAGTTATTTTTGGTTCTAGAAAATTAGAAAATTACTTTTTCTTATATTTCAGTTACAATCTTGGTACCGTCAGAAAGCTCTTGACAAGGAGGCGTGCACGGGCTTTATTTTGTGGCATTTTGACTCACAATGAGAAAGTTGCGCATTTTTTTAGTTATTTTTGGTTCTAAAAATTTAGAAAATTACTTTTATTTTTGTTTTGACTGTCGCAACAGCACAAGATACACTACCTCTGGAAAGCCCTTGGTGAGGAGGGGTGCACGAGCTTTGTTTTGTGGCATTCTGACTCACAATGAGAAAGTTATGCATTTTTGAGTTGTTTTTGGTTCTAAAAAATTAGAAAATTACTTTTTCTTATATTTTGGTCACAATTTTGGTACCATTGGAGAGCTCTTGGCGAGGAGAGGTGCACAGGCTTGGTTTCATGGCATTCCAACTTACAATAAGAAAGTTATGTATTTTTGAGTTGTTTTTGTTCTTTTTTTAAATTTAAAAATTACTTTTATTTTTGTTTTGATTGTGGCGTTGCCTCTAGTGATACATGAAGATGGAGAGGAGCAGACCAAAGGAGGCAGCCCATTTTTGACCAATTAAGCAGATACATGTATCCGAAAGGCAAGTTTCAATAGTGGGGAAATTTTTGCATGCGAAAAAATAGAATTAATAAGCTTTCCATAATTTTCCAGATTTTTATTTCTCAAAACATAGTTACTATATGAGTTTTTTCAGCTGAAGATTATGTTCCACCCATACTTATTATATAGACCTTCCTATTTTTCGACCAAGGGCTAATTACAAAATCTAATTAACAAAAGTTAGTTGCAATATTGGGAGTCTTGTAGCCAATCATAATGCACCACAACTGCATCAAATACCAGACCATAATTAATCACTCTTAATCACCTTTTGCATAGAAATACACCACCCTACAGTATGAAATGGGTGGTTGATCAGGAATGTATTGCCTCCCATACATACAATTTGGTGAATTTTGTCAATCAATGGTGGTTTGAGTTAAAAAAAGATAGTTAGAGTTAAAAAAAATTTGCCTTTGCCAACATTTGCTCATTAGCATAGTAAAACCCAAAAGATGTTTGCATCTTTGGGGTACATAGTGACAAAATTGACAATTTCAAAGAAAATCAAACATGATTTCCAAAAGCAAATACATGGCATTATTCCATTGGTTGTTAAGTTTTTTTTTAAAATTCTAAAAAGTATACATGTAATTTTTCCACCAATTGTTAAACTTTTGAGCAAAAATTTTAGCAAACCTCTTGTGTGAAATGAATTCATAAATTCACCATGTGAAACCCACCCCAACCGTCCATATTTGTATTCTAAAGGAACTTGTAGAACTTGCAAACCATATGGAATATATTTGTATTTTGTGTGTTGTGAATATGTTTGTATTTTGTATTTGTATTTTGTATTTGTATTATGTGAACATGTTTGTATTCATATCTTGTATTTAGTGTTCTGAAATCATATCCATATTCTCATTTTTTTATCCATATTTTGTATCTAATTTTATATCCAAATTTGGATGGCCAAGATTATTTGTTCCAAATGCATTAACAACTTTGGTTTTTTTAAAAGATCGATGACATTTGAAGGGATCATTCGTGAACTCAAATCAACGGCTCTTGATTTTTTAAGGGCATGGGGGGAGGAACTAAAACACAAACATCATGTTTGCATCTTTTTTTTATATAGTTTTTAACTTGAGAATTTGTAGACAAGAATGTTATTTTCTAATAAAATTTCAAATCCATTGCAAGAATGCTCACAATAAAGTTGAAAATGTTTTTAGAAATACCTTGCATGTGACCTTTATTGTGTTCAATGTGGATGGCACATGAACGCACACTAACAAAATCTTTACTTTTTTTTTTTTATAACCATCCAATTATTTCTAGGAATCTTTGGCATTAGGACAATAATGTTCAAAGTGCATGTAAATCAATTTTAAATGGGTACAAATTTTCATTATTACAATGTTGTGTTTAGGTAGATAGTCATTTAGACACGGAACTTAAAAGTAAATGTCAAGTTTGATTAATTTCACTAACTCCTTAAATAGAAGTCTCAAACATTAGTCACAATTGATACAATAGAGAAAATATAATTACATTCACCACTAAGTCTTTGAATTCCACTCCATTATGATTTAAAAATGATAGTGAATACTATATTCGCAATCTATGTATGAAATTTGTTGTCATGGGTTGAAATGTAACACTCTAAGAATAGTGATTTTATGCACATTTTTTATTCATTAATTGAATGGCCTAATTGAATAGCACTATTCAAATTTTTCATCTTGCATTTTATCTCATCTATTATTAATACACTTTGGGAGTATAGTTTAATTATATTAAAATGGAACTATAAAGAGTGAGGACATCTGACATTGTATGAGGGAAGTTAGTAAGAATTAATGAAAGAAAAGGTACTCTTAAAATGTGAAGAAAAGTACATTCAAGAATATTCAAGAGCATTGGAGAAAATCTTCTAAACTATAGTAGGGATAGGAAATTTATGGATTAGTAACATAATGATGATAAAGTTTATAATTTAAGTAAACATCTTAAAATCATATTGTGGTTTTTGTCATATCTTTATAATATTGATGACTACGTATGAAATATTAAGTGATATGTATGTGATATATCAAGTATGCCAAATGCATTTATTAATATACATTACAGGTTTAGGGTTAAGGTATTGACAATTTGAGAATGGAATGTATTATAAAAATTCACAACAAATTCTTTGAAAGAGATTGGGGAGGAGGATCCTTTTGAATATGATCAAATTGTGACCCTCATCACATGAGAATGTTGTGGGACACTAAATCTGTCCCATGAAGGGTGAAAAAGTGGGATTTTAAACCGTGTTTTAAACCCCGGAGAATCTGCTGAATTTATTTTATTTTTCACATTATTTTATTTTTTCAAATTCTGAATTCATATTTGCAATCAAAGACCCCAAATTTTATAGTATGAGTGATTGCCACAAGAACCTAGAAAAAAATTGCATAGATAAAAAAATCTTTAATATTTTGATGTCTTTTTCATAAAGACCATTTAAATTTTAAAAATTTCAATTCCAAGTACCTCACCTAGTACTTCAATGCTAAACGGTTATTATTTCCTTTACAACCTAGGGGACAGTAGGATTGAGTTAGAAAACCATGTGGGTTAAAACATAGGGTAACTTGAAAGGTAACATTTCTACCAAATTATAAAATTTTACATGTACTGTAGGGTGCTTCAAATTCAAAAAAGGAATTTGAGAATCTATATATAATATATCCAGAATATACCTCAAATATTTTAAGTATGTGATAGCCCCCATTTCAATACCCTCTTTATGCATGTGGTTACAACAAAAATATATGCTAGTGATTCTCTGGGATTTACAAACAATACTACTCTATTCCTATAAATAATCTCCATCTACATGTTGCAAGAACAAGTTTTGTAATATAGACTTATGATATTATTTTTGAAGGAGATTTTCCAGAGCCTACACAAATTGTTTATTAAAATAAGGACATAACATTCGACTTGTAGGAGCATTTGATTATTCAATAACTTTCACATTGAAGGTCCAAATGCCACGAAACAAAGCATATATATCCCTCCTCACCAAGAGCTTTCGCATGGTACCAAGAATGTGACCGAGGGACACACAATCTAGGAGATCTCAATGTAACAAACAAAACAAACAATGTACCTTAAGGTATACATTAATTTAACTCCTAATTGTTCAACCACATGTTTTTGGCTTGATGTCCAAAATTGTATTGTGTTTTCTTATCCATCATGCACTTTTTCCAGAGTGAAATTTTTTACTATAGATTTATGGGAAGTGAGCTTTATGCATGTGTGAGTGGATAAGAAAGAGATTGAATCCCAAAAAGTTTAAAGATTTTAGTCTAAATGCACTCTTGAAAACATCAACTCATAAAATAAATAGAATCAAAAAATCTCCAAAACTCACTACCCTTTGAATGCTACATTTCAACCCATTACTACATAATTTAGCCACAAATTGTCAACATCTTATTTGTAGTCAAGTTATAGAAGAATTTTGAATTTGAAGTTTCAAATTTTATGAACAGATTGTTGGGGATAGAAATTGCAGATTTAACCGTATACAAATTGTTATTTGTACATTAACCCCTAAAGGACCAAGGCCTTATTTCTGCCAAAAAACACTCAAAACTGCCATTTCTGTAGCAAAGAGTAAAAAAATTTGAAAACTATTTTTTTTGCACATCCAACCGTAGGATCTTATACCTTACTAGTATGGAAATGTGTGGAAAAAATTTCAGAAATTTTGACCACATAGATTAAAAGATATTTGCGTTTAAAGTGAAAAAAACAATTTTTTCAGCACCTTGCGGGACTGGATTATTTGACTTTGAACTTTTTTAACTTAAATTTTTTGCACTACATAGTTTTGAGCTTTAAATCCTTATTGTGGGAAATTGAGTTGAGGATCTAGAAAAAAAGAAAATTTTAAGAAAAAGATTAATTCTAGAGATTGTTCTAGCAAGCAAACAAAATCGTGTAAATTTTGTTTTTTAGAAAAATTGTAAAAATTGCATTCAGAAATGAATTCTATAAGTTATTTTTTCAGGAAGATGCTCTAACTGCCCGATAAACAAGATTGTCCATAACTTTCTCATAATAAGTCCAAATGGAATGAATCAAAGCTTACCATGCAGACAAAAATATAATCTACAAGAAAAAAAATCCAAAAAAGAAAAATTCAAAATTTTGCAAAATTTTTTTTGCTGCCGGACTGCCCCCCGTCCCCTACTTTTGAGCTTATTTGGTCATAACTTTTGTTTCCGGGCACCAAATGTGAAAAAAATTATATTCCCACAAAGCTCATTAGTTTTTCTATCTTCAAAAAAAGTTTCAAAAAATCATGACAAAATTTCAGCCCGTAGGTACCTGCCCGAAATCCAATTTGTCCCCCGAAGGGACAATGGTCCTTTAAGGGTTAAGTTCAAAATATTCCGCTTACTTGCAATTTATAATGTGTCTTTGCAAAACTGCCCAATTAAGAGAGGAGTGAGGATGTTTAAGGGTTAATGGACACTCATCCATCTTCCCAAGGTGCATTATGAATACTATTAAATTGGAAGATTTGCAAAAATAAGGTCATAGATTTAAAGAACAAGAAAATTTCCAAAAAATCATTGTATGATGAGAATCCCATTTCAATTCCATTCTAATAAATTTTATACAAAAAATAATAATATTTTGCTTGTAATTGAATTTAAAAAGAATTTATAGAAAATATTGGTGATAGCATTGGTGAATTTAATTGTAGAGATGGAATCTAAAATTCAAAGTTTACACCTTTTGTTTGTGTATCAATTCTAAAATATTCTTTCAAATAGTATTTTTTGATGATTTCTCTCAAATCATTGATTCTGGAGAAGACTATAGTGGAAACATCCAAAATTGTCAGTTTAAGCAATTCAACCTAGTTCAAGGCATTTATTATATATATAGTATTAGCGAGTGAAAATCATGAATATTAAAAAAAATAGATTTTTTGGATATAGTATGTAACTTCTATAAATTTTCAAAGTATTGGCTTTCTAGACTATTGAAACAATCCCTTATATAGGTGCACCTAGAACCAAAATCTGCGAAAATCAAGTGTTAGCGAATGAAATTTTAACCCCTAAAGGACCAAGCTGCCTTTTTTTTGGCAACCTAGTGATTTTAGGCAACTTACTACAAATGGAGTTTTTATTTGTTTTTGTTGGAATTTTCACACAACGTGGGGACAAGGTTTTTCTATAAGGCCCAACAATTTTCATAACTTTTGACTGCATAGTTAAAAAGTTATTGTATAATATGTAGTTTTTATCATTGGAAGGGTAATTTGGGTAGATTAGAAAAAATCACTTTTTTCAGAAATAAAAATTTGAAATTAGTTTTCTAGAGTTATACATACATGAAAAGTTTTAAATCATTTCATTTTGATCAATGTGTCAAAAGTTATAAGGAGTTTTAGTTGGAGGGACAGTGATGGATTTTCTACTCTAAAATAAACTTTGAAGTCTTTTATCTTATTCAATTTTCAATATTTTTGGGAAAAATAAAACCATAGGATGTAGATTTCTTATTAAAACATTGCAACCATTGAGATTGACATTTTCCAATTCTATAACTAAATTATTAATAATTTAGTATTTTGATTCATTCTCACTTCTTTCTGTTTACTATTTTTTTCCTATATGTTGTAGAATTTCAAATGATTTGAAATTTCTCAAAAATGTATCCAACTTGCCTTCAAGAATGAATTCAAAGAGTTGCAACCATTTTGGACATTTTTTCATACAAATGTGACCTTGTGAAGTGCAGATGCCTGATTTTTTGCAAGGTCAAAAAAAGGCCATTTGTCAATTCAAATGCTAATATCTTGCAATCTACACGGTGAAAATTTCTGAATTTTTTCCACATCTTTTCGAATTAGTTTACTACAAGATCCCATGGTTGAATGTGTCCAAAAATGTTTTTATTTTAAATTTTGATACTTGTTCTTAAAATGGCAATTTTGGAGCGGTTTTGGTGAAAATAGAGTCAAGGAACTTTAAGGGTTATTATGCATCTTACAACTGCGTCAACAAATTAAAATCAAAGATTTGTATGACAATCCCTTAACGCCTCAATCTTTTTTCGATTTTTTGCACATTTTGGCTTATATCTTTTTATAGAAATTTCATTTACTGGAATTTCATGAAATTGGGCATTAAGGAAGGTTGTCTCTTCAAGATTCAAATATTAGATTAGATGAAAGAAATGTTTGCTTGGACTATACAATGCTTGAAAGCGCTCTGTTCATTGTCCATAATATGGATGTCAGAGCACTTCAGGGCTAGTCACATTCTATAGTACAAGAATGGGGGTAGGAACAAGAATAGATGTTTCTACCTTGTGAATGTTTAGGGGTTCAGTTAAACGACGTTGAAGCCAAAAAAAATGAGATAAATAACTTGATTCAAAGAACGCATCGATTGATTCAATAAACAAGGAATGCATTGATTGGTTCAATAATCAAAGCATTTCGATGCCTACCTTCGTTGTCCAAGCAGTATGGGTTGAATTGTGGCAAGCTCGCGAGAGCACTCAGGGCCAGTTTATACTTGAGGTTGGATTGAGGGCCGGCCGGAACTCTCTAAGTTTGAACCAATAGGAGTGCTCAATTTCTCCAAATCCGGCCCCCAAGGCGTTTATACTTGGGGCCGGATGGAACTACAACTCATCCTACATGTCGCCTTAGGTAGCATGGTTTTGGTGCCAAACCATCCGGCCCAAGGGAAGCAATCGGGACAAGTTTTTTGGTGGCCTGAACTCCCATCTAGGGCCGGATTGGGGCCAAATTGAGCTCCTCCGCTGGATTGTACAAATCTCCACCGTCTACGAATGTGAATTCTTTTGTTTTCTATTTTGGTGCGTACTTGTTAATTGTAAGCTCAAGAAACTTCCACCAATATGCATTGCTAAATTTTTAGAGCTTGATCTGTTGCCAATATTTCAGTTTGAAATTTGGAGCAGTGGGCTGGAAGCTCTGGAATGGAAGTGTACACAGTTTATAATACATTATATAAACTTATTATAAAATAATATATAAATTCATTATAATATAATATATAAACTTATTATAATATAATATATACAATCTTGTTTGTTTGATAAGATGTTCTATAAAATTATTCATAACTGAATATGAGATTTTAAAGCTTATTTGGTTCAATCATTTTTACCTGACTCAAAATAAGATGTTTATTTGATAGAGTTGTTCTTAATTTCTAAATGCCCAAGGCACCAAATTTTGGTGTGAACAATACTTTGAAGTTTAATAAAACTTAACCAAGTTGCTATTCTCAATAGTTTATTTAAATTTTAAAGTCTTTTTAAGTCTAATTTTAGCATCAAATATTCAATTTTCAAAATGATTGATTATGATTTTTTTATTCAAGATTTTGTACAAGAGTGTCCATCACAATCTTGACTTTCATAGTGTTGAGGGCTTTTAGAAATGAGCCTCAAATATACTAGATCTTGGAGAAAAAATCACATTAAAGATTCATTTAAAAAATTGTAGAGTAGATTTTGAAAAGCCATAAATTGATTGTGATTATGCATGTTATGCCCTTTATCCTCATATTTTTTTGGTGACTTGATTTGTTTCATATTTTTTAGATCTTTGTGTAATTAGTTATGAATTTTTTAAAGTGAAAGGCAACGGTCACTAAAAGTGACCATGTCCTAAAATGTGCTAGTACATTCAATAAAGCAAAATGTACCTCTCCATCATAATCACTCTTAGAGCATGGGTGTTTTTAGAACAAACTCCCTTATGTATTTACATTTTTAATTTTAAAGGAAAATCATCATCTAAGTGACTACAATGAAGTACCTATGTTTTAGCATTAAACATGTTGATTACAAATGCATGTTCTATATAAGAGGAAAATCAAAACATTAAATTTTTTAAAATTTTCAAGTAAATAAATAAATAAAAAAATTTATTTTAAAAATAAAATATATAGTAAAAAAAGAAAAAAAAGAAAAAGAAAAAAATCTTTGTTTTTAATTAAAAAGAAAAAAAGAGAAAGATAAATGTGCATATTTTTATATATTTTTTTAATTGAGCATTGAGAAAATCCAAGAGCACATGAATTGGAAATTTGGCCCTAGAATCTGGCCTAAGGGGTTTACATTAATTGGGGCCGGATGGAAAAACTTGGGCCGGATTGAAGGCCGGATTGAAGGGCAGATCCGGCCGGCCTTCCATCCGGCCTTAGAGCATCACCGCCAACTGCTCCCAATGACCTCGGCAACGGCACTTTCTATTTGCCATGCATTTTTAGTGGAAAATGTCTCCACACCAGCATCCCGTCACATTACTAATTCTATCGTCTCTCCCATCACTCTCCCATTTGCTCGGCAAAAGAGGGTCTTTGTAGAGGGCAATTTTATAATCACGCTAATTTGGTCAACAAAGACTATGGCCTCTGTGGATGCTAACGTGGAGGTAATGGAGGATAGTGGGGGATGTACAAAGAAGGGGAAGAACTTTTGTGAGGCTGAGGAGAAGCAACTGTGTTTTTTTTTTTTCACATTTCATGGGATCCAAAGCAAGGGACTGGACAAAAGAGTGGGAATTTTTGGAGAGACATCATGGAGACAATAAATCATATCTTAAGTGAACCTATGCCTAACCTTCAAAGTGTGTGGGGATGCTTTGGAAGCAATTCTTCAACAATGCATACTCCACATATGTTTGAAGGATGGACAAAATTCACAAATAAAAATGATAAAAGAATTTCTACTTAAGAATATAAGATTATATAAGAATTTACATCTAAATAAAATTCAAGAATCTATAAATATTAAGAAGTACTTGTACATGTAATAGATATCTACAAAGTAAGTAATAAAGTTTCTACTTTTAATCCTTTAGTTGTGTGTGTATGTAATAGATGTCTATAAAGTAAAAAATAAAACTTCTATTTTTAATCCTTTAGTAGATGTTTACAAAGTACAAGATAAAACTTCTACTTTTAACCTTTTAGTACCATGTTCATGTATTAAATATCTACAATGTAATAGATAAAGCCTCTACTTTTAACCTTTTAGTACCATATTCATGTAATAGACATCTACAATTTAAGAGATAATTTTTTTACTTTTAGACCTTTAATACTATGTTCATATGGGACAAAAGTCAATTCAAAATTTTACTTCAAAACAAGTATTATAAGAGTACCACAGTGATATTCTGATTTCACATCAGCGGTACTACTAGACCGGCTCTGATGCTTCCAGCTATTGGAATTAAGCAACCCACGGGCTCTGCTTTCTCTGTCATGTTTCCAACCAAGATTGGATTATGGCACCGTAGGTTGGAGCACCCTGGAACTACAATGTTCAGGTGTATGTTGCCCTTGCTACAAAGACATAACATCTGTCCCAACGACGCTGACAAGGTGGGGGAGTGCGTTGCTTGTTCCCAAGGAAAGTTCATCAAGCGACCCTCGAGGTGGAAACTACCAACGGAGCTTCCACCAAAGCCACAGTGTTTACAAGGTGATGTTTGCAGACCTATCACTCCTATTTCTGAACCTCTCAGATATTTTCTAGTCCTTGTAGATGCGTTTGGGACTCATTTTGAGGTATCATTGCTTAGCATTAGAAATATGGTCTTTTCCAAGTTGTTAGCTATGTTAATCAAGTACTGGGCTAGTCAAGTATCAAGTCTACTAACCACTTAGTTTGAGATGAAGTTATTAGGTCAAACTTCTTTCTGTCTTGGCCTTGAGGTGACTCACTTACCAGATGGAAGTATTTTTCTCCATCAAACTGGCTACACCCAAAGACTTCTCAAGAAGTTTCAAATGGACCAAGCTAGTCCTCTTTCCGCTCCTATGATGGGACGAAGTTGAACTATGGATGACCCATACCATCTTTGCGAGGAGGAGGAGGAGAAGTTTCCTGACAGAACCCAGTACCTCGCAGCAGTAGGAGCTCTCCTTTATTTGTCCACAGATATTTGGGTTCACCCAAAATCTCATTCAATCTGGGCAAATAGAAGTCAAGAAGATCGAATCAGCACACAACATTGCAGACATGTTGACCAAATCTCTCCTGGCCTATATTCATAGGAAATTGGTACAAGAGGCCGGCATGTATTTGTTGCATGAGATAATTCCTCAATAGAGGTTACACTCTTTTCTGTCTGTGGGATTTTTCCTAATTTAGGTTTAATCACAGATCAGTTTTTAACAAGGTAACCCGGGATCGAGGAAGAATGTTGAGATGACGATCCCAGTTAACTTAGGTTAAGTAAGACTTAGATTAAAATAAAAGTGGTACTTTCACTTTTACTAATGATACTACTACTGAGGCTATAATCCTCTCATATATATATGATCATGTAACCCTCATAATATACTTGTGAGTTCCTTTTACAATAAATATATATATATATACTTCTACTCTTTGTCCTATCTCTCCATCACAACAGAGCGGAAGCTTCCATGGTGAGCTTTGCATCTCCCAGGACTGATTTCTGTTTTCTTTTGGGCCGAAGCCTTATCGTTGCTCCTCCCGTTCGTGCAATGTTTTCCCTGTCCTCTTTTAATTGATGATGTTGTCTTCTCTTCGCGTCCTAGGATTTTGTTTCATATTCGCCGCTTGACTTTCTTTCAATTCGATCCTTCAATTCGGTGCTGCGGCCGCGACTGAGCCTGCCAGTCTTGTTCAGCGATGGTTTTGGGAAGGGTCTGGCTGGATTTGATTTGAGCCTTGCAGGGATGATCTTTTGATCGGTTTGGTTTAGGGTTTTTAGGGTTTAGGGTTCACGAGAACCGATCAAAAGATCCTGGTGGTACATCTTGTATTTGAAAACTGCAGCAGTAAAATAGTATGGCAGGTTCTGCACCCGAAGAATCTCAGTTCGATGCTCGCCAGTGTGACGCCTAGATGGAGAGCATGTGCATTGCCTGATTTTCAATTACCTCTTGATTGTTATAAACTCGTCATTTAGATACTAAGCGTGCAGATAGTTGCTAGCAGTATTGGCTTGTTGTGGTTTTATGACAAATCTGGACCAGGTTGGTAGCAAATAACCTTCAATCGATTTTGAAGGCGAGGATTGTTTAGGGAAATTCATGATTCTTTGGAGCATTGAGAAGATTAGGGTTCAGAAGTCGTTTCTGAATGCGTGTTTGGTGTATGATGCGTGTTTACCATCCATTAGGGCTTGCGTTTTTCCAACATTCCAACATTAGGGGTTGTTCTTCCTTCTGTATGGGTTACATGCTTTTTTCTGTTGGGAACTGATTGCATCACTACGAAGCGTTGGTAGAGGTTCTGTTTTTGGTGATGCTGGAATTTTTTTGGGTTATGCTACGAAGGGTCATTTTACATTGTGAAGAACTGTTGTTGCAGTGTAGGATCTTTCTTTTTGATTGGATATGGGTTCATGGCTCGTGTTGACACATGAGCATAATTAATTCCTGAGTGATTTTTGGAGGGGGTGGAGGGGGTGGAGGGGGAACTAGGTTTGGAAGAAATTGGACGTACCACCGAAGTAAATGTGTTTACATCATCAACTCAGGTGAGTTTAAGCATTTTGATTGCATATTCTTTTTTGACAGCATTTCCTTATTTCTCTACTTCTAATGACTTCTAATGACAACATTTTTTTGCTTCTGATGACACCAGGGGGACATCAATCTTTGCAACTATCTATTAGGGGAGGATTCGCCAATTGATTTCACAAGCGTGCAAGAGTGGAAGAATATCTGTTTGCAGCGTTACGAGAGGTTGGTTGAACAGACAACAACGATGGGTACTGATTTCTTGGTGTTTCGCAAAGTAACCGAAGATGATTTGGTTAAAATTGATAGGTCTCGGCATGATTTGTCTATTCGCATCTTCTATGACTCTTCAATGGAGCTATTGATTGTGAAGCTTATAGTTGGCAAGGCTCACGATTGGGCGGGCAGTTTGTTTGGTGATCTTATACGAGAGAAGGTGGAAAGGAGATGTGGTGACCGACGTGCACTCAATGACATGCAGTCATTTAGATGCACGAGTGTTTTGGGTCGTAAGAAGGAACCTGACATTGCACTGGTTCCAAAGAACCGGAACCATTTACAAGATTGGCCATCTATTGTCATTGAGGTTGGAGTTTTAGAGAGTCTTGCTGCTTTGCGGAATGATGTACACTTTTGGATCCTCCATAGTGGAGGTTTGACACGGGTTGCGATGTTGATAGCCATAGACACTTTGTCAAAGATGATCACGATTGAGAGGTGGGGAAACGAGCCATCTGTGTATCCAAGCCATGTGGCTGGACCGTTTATACGACCGAGGATGGTTCAACGTGTGACAATTGACACTAATGGTGCTGTTGGTGCTCCATTGGATGTACCTTCAGGTTTGATCTTTGATGTTGGCAATGTGCCTAGGGGGGTGTTGCTCACTGATTTCAGCTTTGATGCTAATGAGCTTGTTGCTTTTTGGGGGGATTTTTGGGGAATGCTCATTTGAAAAAGAGGACTTGACAGAGTTCTTCATACCATCCATGGTAAGCCATTCAAGAACTCAAATTTGTGTACCAATGAACCTCTATATGATACTTTGAAGTTATTCTTTAGAAATGTTTCTGATAGTAACCTGTGATGAATTTGTCTGTGCTTTCAGGTCGTTTGGAGTTGCCTGCTGCGGTTATCAAGTAGGACATGTATTACCATGGTGCAGCAAAGATACTCAGATGATTTTCATTTAGTGTAATATTCTTCATTGTAATTTACACTTTTGGTAAAGAAATCAAGAACTTTTGAGCCCATTTTGTAATTGATATAAATTTCCTTTTGAATCACTTTTATGAAGCTCAAGTTGCGTAGTTTTTAGTGGGTGGAAGTGACCGTGTGTTGCTGGCATCCATTGTCGTGATAGCGTCTATCGGTTCTTGATTGTCTACAATAGATTCTGGAGGAGTGACCAACAGCACTTCAATAATTTCAAGTCATATCAAAAGAGAATGAAACGATCCAAGTTTTTTCTCATTTTGGGATTTACAGAGTCATGAGTTGTGCCGGAAGATGAGGTTGAGAATTTGTGTAAGCTTTCTAATATTGAGTTACCCGTTAATGACATGAAAGCTGATATATATGAGGCTGTTGATCACATTAGAAAAGAAGAGCCGTTGCAATTTATAATGCGTCTTTGCAAAAGACACTGGTCCATTTAGAAGTTAAAAGGACACTGTACCCGATTTGTATATACATTATCAAAGGCTCTTAGTGGCACAATTGATTACGTAGAAATGCCATATACTATTATAATATGCCATTACTAATTATGATGAGGGCATGGCATTCCATGGCATTGAATATTTGATTACTCTTAACTACATATTCATGAATATATGGATTCATTTTTGTACATTCAAGTCACATGTTTATTTTTCAATTTAGGTTTAGGAATTGGTGTGGAAATGGTGTCGAAATTAGCACCCATGGAGTGAAGAATTGATGTGTAGGTTCAAACACGATTCAGATCAACGGAGCTAGATTCAGCTGAGTGCCTGGTCATGAACAGCGAAGCCCCCACGGCAAAAATTCAAATTATTTTTGACCCTCTTGTACAATAGCCTTGATCAAATCCTACTTCATAGATCCTGCAACCTATGGTCACATGGAAAGAATACCAATTTGTATTTACATACTATTGTACAATATTGTACAAAGTGTTGTACAAATAGACAAATGTCATGGAAAACCCTCTTGGAGCATCCTGCAAGCCACGAAGCCACCTCTGTCAACCTCTGCCAACTTAACAATAAAACATTAAACCCCTATTACTATTGAATATGGTATCCAAATAATGTATTCTTTGGAGCAATAGAATTGTAACAAGAAAATGTAAAGATTCGACTATTCTAATAATACAAACACATGAAGTCTTTCAATTAGGTGTGGTTACCTTAATGAACTCAAAATTCTATTCAACAAGGAGACCAAGGATAAACGATTCCTGCGAACCATCCTGCAAAGATTACTCTATACTCTCAAGAAATAAAGTATTACCCCCATCATCTGTCTGAAAATTGCACATAGTCTGAATTATATTCTACAAGGAGACAAGAAGATAAGAGTTTCTTGCGGAGCATCCACCAAATATTACTCCAGTCACAGGAAACAAATAGCTTTTACATCTTGTGCAAATGTTGCTTTGATTCTAAAATGTGTTATATAAGGAGCCTAAGGATAAGGTTAGCGATTCTTGCGGACCATCCTGCAA
This sequence comes from Climacium dendroides, assembly GCA_950106755.1. Classification (NCBI taxonomy): domain Eukaryota; kingdom Viridiplantae; phylum Streptophyta; class Bryopsida; order Hypnales; family Climaciaceae; genus Climacium; species Climacium dendroides. The sequence goes on from OX467084.1 coordinate 40,615,477, forward strand.
AGATTTAATAGGTTTTAAATTTTTGGTAATATATTATTTTTAGTGTCATACTAATTATCCTTATTTTAAATTTTAAATTTTTTCTTATGTAGGACATTAAGTATTAGTCAAATACAAGTCAAATCTATCAACTTAGACATAGGAAAAACTAGATTTCTTATAGTGAATATATATATATCTTCCTAAAATTTCAAAATAAAAATCTATAACAATTGCAACATGTGGTGATTGAATTTCAAAAACTACTCTCTTTGTCTCTTTTCAAATTGTTAAGCTTCATCTTTTAAAATATTTGTAAGAAATTTGCATATACTGCAATTTATTCTAAAACCTTTTGTATTAAGAAAACATATTAGAAATACATGAAAGAAATTAAAATTAAAAAAATTCATTCATTTTCAATAAATATTAAGTATAAAGAGGTTCATCACGATAGACTAATTCAATAAATTCCTAATAATATATCTATAAAACAAAAAATTGTTAGTTCCAATGGTATTAATTTTGTAATAACCAATGTAAATTTCATGCTTTAATTTTTAATTTTCCAAACCTATAAAAAATTTAGTAAAAATAAAACCCTTTTAGATTGATTATTTGCAAATTAAACCTCCTCATAGATTTCATTTTGTTAGTTTGTATAGAAAGATTAAAGACCCTATTAATATACTCATAAATCTAAGAACCAAATTCAACCTTAATTGCTAAAACAAAACAAGTATAGTCAAGTGTACAAATGTCCTTGTTGGAAACAAAAAAAAAAATACTTTTCAGACGAGAACTCTTTAACACATTGTCAAATCTTAGGAGATTTCATTCTATCTAAAAATTACTACTTCATCACATGTTTTGTACAAATATCAAAAAATTAATTGAAAACTTTCTTTTATATTGGATGATCACAAAGTTTTGTAGAAAAAAATGCTTCTTGATCCTAAAAAATAATGATTAAATACTAATACAATTGAATATTAAACTTCAAATGAAATAAAAGTTTCAATACAAACAAAAGGCTTGAAACAACTAAGCCCAAATAGGAATCTTTAGACCCAACCATTGTCCAAATGTTGGTCTGAGCAATGTCTTGACTCATTTGTTTCTTGATCATTGTTTACAGCCTTTAACCCTATAAGGAGCCTAAAAGTGTTTGATGGGTGACATGGAATCCTTCTATGTAAGACAAAAGTACAAATGTTCATCCTCAGAATTTTTTGTGAAAAGGGGAGGTTTTGCACAATAGTTTGACCTCTAATGAGTGCTCTTAGTTTTTTCAAGCAAATGCTTGAAATGGTATTGAAAAGGATGATTTCTGCAATGACCAATGCAACATTACAACATTAACTAGGCCTATAACTATGAAAATCATCCCTTTTGGCATTGTGTAGATAGTTGGTTTCAAAAAATCCTAAAAGCACTCACAAGAAGTCAAACTAAGGTAGAAGCACCAATAACCGACTATTTAAGCAATTTTGGAGTAGATGGTGAGGAGTATGAGGTGGTGGAAATTTTTCCCATGTAGGATGGTGAGATGTTTCATTTTTCAGGAATTTTATTCCCGAAATTGAAATTATTGTGAATTGTGGAAACCAAAAAGTACTGTTGGGCAAAAACATCCGGATGCAAACTCCTTACAAATCACTGTTAGCCGAAGCGCTCAATCCCCTGATCCCCTCCAAGTGGCCTGGCCATCTTCCCGAGTTGGAAAGAAGAGTAAGCCTCGTTCGATCACAAAAGGAGGCAGCTTTCATGTGGTCGGGTGCAGCACAACGCCGTTGCCGTGAACTCTTGGAGAGCCCAGATCGCCCCGGCCCAGGAATTGACACCAGGTGTGTTTGTTGCTCACTCGACTCTGAAGAAACTTCAATCCACCGTTTTTACATAATTTGTCCTCGAAGAAACTCATATTGCGTTCCCGGTGTTGATTCCCGGTGAGTCTCACTTTTCCCACTGAACTTTAAAATTTGACACCTGTAAAAACTTTACTATTTACAGTAATTTTGGACACATGTCGCAACTGCACATGTACAGGGAAATATGAGACTCACTGGGAATCAACACCGGGAACGCGATATGAGTTTCCTGTGTCAAGAAGTGTGGGAGTATGCTTAGTCCATCATCGATCTACAACACTAGTGGCATCCCTCCGATCATGGGCCCTCACGTACAGACGATTCGATCGAGGCTACTCAGTGCATCTTCGGCACAGTGATTCCCAAGAAATTAATTCAACGACGTTAGAACAATGTGGACTCTCCTCAGAGGCTCAGCACTCTGGCTGATTTGGATCACCCGTGAACAGCCAGGTATTTGGACGTGAAAGATGGCCTCTCGATCATCTGCGTTCAGAAAGTGCGTACTCTGGGAAGCACTCCTCGATTCAAGGCGATCAGCACATGAAAGCTCAACGGGGAACTCAGAACCGGCCCGATCAAGCCCGAAGAATTTGGGATACTTTGGGATCAAGTCGCCCATCCTCGCTAGGAGGGTGCCGGTGAGTCTCTTATTGGGAGAGGGTCCTGGACGCACGGTCCGGGAGATCTCAAAGTGACAAACAAAACAAAACAAACATTCTAATTTAAGGTATAGATCTTTGTTTCCTTTTTGCAATTGTTGCTGACCCACGGGGGGGGGGGTGTCATCCAAAAAGTGACAATTTGAGCCCGGTTCATATGAGCACATCTACAAGTTGCTGCACTAATGGGTAATTTTGTTAAAATGGCACCATTTTGCAACTTTAGCACTTTATGGTTTAGAATTTAGACCATGCGATCTAAAATCTATACATGTCCTAAATGACACTTTTATAACTTAGATAGTGCAGTTTGAAATGTATATTGGTCCTAGATGTCATTTTTATAGTTTAGACCATATCGTCCGAAATGTATAGTGATCATTGATGTCACCTTATGGTTTAAACCATATGGTCTGAAAATGATATATGTAGTATGCCACTTTGATAAATTCCGCGATCTATTAAGTTTGCACTCGAGAACAACAATGCACCTCTGTATCCATTAACTTTCTACTTCAATTCATGGAGCTACAGCACTAAGGTCTCTTTGTGCACAACGTTGTATTAGAGGAGTATTTGTTTTGGCCACTTGTTGAGATTCTAATCCAATCAAGGTTGGCATAGGTATCAATACTATTGAAGAGGAGTATATCTATTAACCTAGTTGGTAAAAATATTCATATATTGTAAAAAAATTATGGCCTTAAGTAAGTAGTTAATGTGAATAACACAAAATACAATCTTTTATGTACTAGTTTGGAGTTGTAAACAAATTTTGTGCATTGACTATTACTTCATAACTTTTTCAAAGACTATATGCAAATTACCAATTAAGATTTTCTTTTTGTGGTAATTTTTGTGGTTTACCTCATCTTGGCAATTGGTTCTTAAGTGGGGGTGTCTAATTTGGTCATTTTGTCAAATTGTTTGGACCTAAATTGGAGACTTTGTGGCAATGAGTTTGGTCTTTGATATGAATATCTAATAGGATGATGATTGGGTGTGACCTAATCAAGGATGTTGTTGCCTAGTTCAAATCTATTGAGTTGTTTTTGTTCCAATTTGGTAGTTTTTGAAGTGTTCTTTTACCAATTTGAGAGTACTTTTATAGTGTTCTTTTGGAGCAAGCCTAGTCAAGTGAGGTGTCAGAATTAATTAGTTTATGGATGCTGTTACCAAGTTGGGGTGAGGTTGTGGGTCAATAACAAAATGAATTGTTTAGTTAATAATTCGTTTTTTTTTAATCTATTTGTCAGCTTGCTAGTAGTTCCAATTTGGTGGTTGGTGGTGGTTAAGTGTCTTCTAATTGTGAGGTAACTGTTAGGTCTTGAGTTCCTATTAGGTTGATTTTTCTTTCATTTTTAGTCACCTACTATTGAGTGAAAGTCCAATGCAAGTCCCAGCTTGTAGTGCTATGTATTTTCTGTTTTTTTGTGTGTGTCCAAGTTTGGAGAATTGTGTGTACTAATTGGTTAACTTGAGTGATGGCTGAGTGTGTTTTGGAGATGAAGATCTTTGTGACTGAGTTTGGAGCATCTAGAAGTTGAAGAGTTTGTGAGCGCTAAGCGAGAAGTTGAACTGATATTTAGTTGAAGCTGCGAAGATTTAATTGAAAGTTGTGGAGTGATGAGAATCAGGTGTTCCTCATTGAGAAAAATGTGAGAATGTAAAAGAAAAATCAGGAATGTTAGTTGCGAAAGAAATGAGGCAGAGAGTAGAATTGTTTAATAATGTTTATTCTAAGTGTAACGGTGATGTGTTCACCAATTCGGCTAATATGAAAAAAACATTAATCAAATTGGTTGTTTTACTGCGAAGATATGTGGATCTGGTTGATTCAAGTGTTACGAATGGGAATGTGTGTGCGTAATTGGTGTTTGAAGAATGCTCATTAATGAATGATTTTTAGAATTTGATTGCAGTCTGAGAGATTAAGAATATCCTCTTAATATCGAGTAGTAATTTTTAAAAAGGTAATAATGTAAGAGTGTATGAAGTGTACTATTTAGCAAGTAAGAACCAGCCATCGGCTATTGTGTAAATTGTAAGATTTGAAAGTGAAGGAAATTTGAGTGTGTCCTTTCGGTTCCAAGTTGGGTCTGTGAATATGTGTTTCACATCTAACTAATTGGAGTGAATTTTATAAGCACTTGTAAGGCTATCTGTGAAAATGGATGGGGGAAATATAAGCTTGATTAGTGCAAAAGATTGAGAGTAAGCTTTATAATCTCAAGTTGATGAAGTTGGTGAAAAGAGTGGAATTATGGAAGTTGTGAGAATTTGATCAGAATGGAAAAGTGAAAACATAAAAATCAAATTGGTAATTGAAGATTCCACGGTTCTTGCTATCGCAGACAAGATTAAATTGGTGAGCAATATAATTCAAGTTGGAAGTTGAAGTGCCCAAACTAAGCAATAGAGTCGATAGCAAAACATTAAATTGGAGTAAAGATCAAAGTAGCCAAGTCATTAAAGATTAAATTAAAGAAATAATACTTGGGAGATTGCTTTCACCCTTGTAGCCTTTAAGAGAGAAGAGAAAGAATTTTGCAATTAGAAATACCACAATGTACTTATGGTTAAGGAACATTTTCATCATTATTTTTGGTTGCAATAACCAATTAGAAATTTGATTGAAAGCATTCCTATTTAATTGTCCCCCTAAAATAAACTTTATCCTAAGTTTGATTATTTTCCAACTTGGAGCCCAAGTTCTTCTACACTATATGATTACCACCATTTGACCACCTTAAAGTCCCAAGTAACTTAAAACTTCAGTCTACAACATTTATCTTTTGGTATGGGAGGCAATCCATTCCTAGTCAATGACCCATTTTGGCACCATAGTATGGTGTAATTCTATGCAAGAGGTAGGGACCATTTAAAAGTGATTAACCCCTAAAGAACCACGAAGCCCACTTTGGGCTTTTTAAGAACTCAAGAAAGCTCTATTGACTTCATAATTTAGAATTTTTGCATAAATTTTTTAGGATGGATGCCTCTTATCATAATCTACATACAAAGCTTTGTTTCATGCCATTTTGATAAATATTGCAAAAATTAGAAGTTTTTTTTAATTTCAATGTCAAAATGGCTAGCAAAAAATATATTCTAAAAAATTATTAATTATTAATTTGAAATTTTATATATTTTTACCTACTTTAGAAAAATTGAACCACTAAGTTCCAAATAATGAGGTAAAGGTTATGAGGAGTTTTATTTTGCAGGCAATGAAGGTAGAAAAATATATGAAGTTGTCTTTTGCTCTCAATTTTGAATTTTTTTTAACAAAAATTAAAATAAGGAATGTTAATTGTTCACAAGAACACTCTCACCATTGGGATTAACAATTCTCACATTCTTCCAAAAGTATTAGGATGTTAGTTATATCTTTCATTTAGTAACACCTTCCACTTTAGAATTTTTTTTAAAAATGAATATGAAAGTTTTTTTTGTTAAATTTTCTAATGTGTATTTTCAACCCATATTCCAACTTATTGACTAAAATGCATAAGTTACAGGACATAAGGAGGACATAAGGTGGAACTACCCAATACCACCACCTACAGGTTCCTCCCATTTCTATCACTAACCCATCTATTACCACAATCTAACTAATCCATTATGATGATGGCAATGCATTGGGAAATAGACACATTAGCCAATGCTTCAACAATGGTCTGATTATGCTTCAACAAGGATCTACTCACAATTTAACATGTTAGCTTTGAAAAATCACAAAAATTCAATTCTTGCTGGAATGTCTTCATTCTTTTTGCAATTGACTTCTCTCAAACAATTCAATCTCTGAAAAATATAAAAGCTCATAAATAGATTTTCCAAAGTACCTAGATAGCAAATATGTATGGCAATGGATAGTTCTACTTTACTTGTTTTTGTCTACAAATGTTGAAAGACAAAATTTCATCTTTTGGAAGGATTAAAAAAGCCTACATTTTGAAGTTTAGGCACATTGAACTAACAATCAGTTAGGATATTTACCTTAAAATTTTGGAACAATGTACTTGAACAAGTTAACCAAAAGATCATATGGTTGGCTTTGTTAAAAAAATATATATTGATGAAAATTTTGCCGTTACTTTGGAGACAAGTATTTTGAAGCAATTTTGGACCTCTAAACACAATGGTCTTTTAGGGGTTAATTATGGCACAATTCCCAAAGCAATTGTAGTGCATTATGATTGGTTACAAGACTCAATATTGCAATTAGCCCTTGGTTAGAAATAGGAAGGTCTATATGATAAGTATGGGTGGAACAAAATCTTCAACTAAAAAATTTATAGTAATTACATTTTGAGAAATAAAAATCTGAAAAATTATGGAAACCTTATTAACTGTGTTTCTCTACATGGGAAAATTCCCCCACAATTGAAACCTGCCTTGCAAATACATATATCTGCTCTAGAGGTCAGAAATGGGTTGCTAAAGAGGCTTAATAAAAAGAAAAAAAGAAGAAAAAAAACTTTACAACCAAGATAATTCAGAGGGTGCCACCTAAGTATGCACTATCATCACAGAATGCGTGTGTAGGCATTTAGGTTTCCAAGTCTAAAATTTATAAGAAACATTGCTTTCACCCATCAGTTATAAAGATAAAAGGTCCAGAAATCACCCACATAAGAGCTGAAACTGAATTTTGGGGAGGCAAAGCTTCTTGAAATAAATTTTAGTAAATTTTTCTTGAAAGACAAGTGAAATTGGCATTTAATTCAAGTTGTTTCATATTTTTTGGAGCTTTGTGGAATTAGTTATGAAATTTTGAAGTTGAAATGGCACAAGGCTCTACAATTGCCCACCTCCTAAAATGTACATTGTTTGTACATTGTTGAAGGCTATGAAAATGCAACATACATAGACAATGTACATTTGAAGATGTGGGCAGTTCTAGAGCCTATGAAAGTTTAGAGTCTATTACCTTAATCAAATAGTACCTCAAGTTTGCAGACAAAATATCAATCTATGCAAGATACTAAACCCATCCCATGAAAGTGGGACCAAGAAGGTGAATTTTGTATTCTTCAAGATAAAAGTAAAAAATAAAAACTATTTTGTGTTGTGTTAAGAGTACGTTTTCCAGCTTTCCTAACTCTCTGATTGCGAATATGAATTCAAAATTTGCAAATTTAATCATGTGTGCCAGATAAAAAAATTATTGCATTTTCTCTTGGGATAAATCCCCCTTATTGGTCCCACTTTGTAGAAGGCCAGGGTGAACTGACCCCCTCATTGCCCCGTTTCACCCCTGGGGAAAACACTGTGGAATTTTTCTATTTGCAATCAGATGATTTTTTTTGCAAATTCTGAATTCAGATTTGCAATCAGCGGCCCCAAATTAGATATAGGCAGTGTAGAAATACAAAAAATCATGGCAAAAAAATAGGGGGCATTTTTTCACAATTAACCCTGGCCGGGACAATGAGGGGGTCACTTCTCCCTGGCCCTTTGTAGAATGGACTTAGCATCCTACACAATATATTGCTGAAAAATCTTGAATTACAATGTCTAAGACTCCAAGAATCAACTCAAAGCTTTATATTTGATATAGTAACATCTAAATTAATTATTCTTATCAACCTTATTATAGACCAGTCAAAGCCCCAAGAACATGGAATATGTAAGGTACGAGTTTTTAAAAGCTTACATGTTTTAAAACCGCTCACTTCTACAAATGTACATTCTAGGCAATGGGCTTTCTGAAGCCCTATGCCATTTAACTTCAAAATTTCATAACTAAATCTACAAAGCTCCAAAAAATATGAAACGACTTGGATTAACTGCCAATTCTACTTGTCTTTCAAGAAATAATTATCGATAAATATTTCAAGAGGCTTCACCTCCTTAAAATTCAGTTTCACTCTTAAGTGGGCAATTCATGGACCTCCTACTTTAACTTAAGTCCATTCATTTCAAAATAGACCCTTAGGCTTTGAAACAAATGGTGTAAACTCAAGCAAATGAGTGTAGAATATATTTATAATTCTTTTGAATTTTTAAATGGCGAATACAATATCAGATCTCCTTGCATTAATACAAGAGAAAAATAAGAGAAATACAATTTTAGGAGTGTAGATGTAATTGTAGGGCGAAGACCTTGGAATGTGATATGGTAGAACCATCCATTCCCAACTAAAGATCCAAACCCAACCTCTAGGGTAGCTATTTCCAACCAAGGTTAGAACTAATTTCCAATGAAACTTTGGAATGTGGTTTATGGTCCTTTTCAAGGTTGGAACTAATAAGGTCATGACACATGTCACAAAGTAGTGAGTAAGAAAATAGAAAGAGTGAGTGGAAAAGTAGTTCTTGAATGATCAAAATTGGAAGAGTTTGCACATTAGGTATGGGTTCAAACCAACTTTTGGCTTTCAATATTCATAGGAATTTCAATTCAAGGCATAAAATTACCAAAAAATTCCAATCTCCGTGATTTCTATCTTCTTTCATCGCAGAAACTTTCCATTGCCTTTTACAACTCCATAATATGTGCGGAATTGCATAAGTGATCAACAATAGGTAGTTCTATCATATTGGTAGGAATCTCTCAGAAATTCATATTTCAAACTTAATATAGAGGCACTAGTAGCTAATCATTAAAGCAATTTTGGAGCACTAATAGCTGATCATATATTCAATTTTGGAGCAAATGAGGAGTAGTATGAGGGAGTGGAATTTTTTCAATATAGGAAGATAGGAAATATGGGGATTGGAATTTTTCATAATTTTATTCCCTTAATTACTATGAATTTTGGGAGTTAAAAATTGCAATTCAATAGTAGCCAAGGTATATAGATTCTTCCAATTCCAATCATTCAAGAATTACTTTTCTACTTAGTACTTCTTACTTTCTTGCTAACTACTTTGGAAGATGTGTCATAACCTTGTTAATCCCAACCTTGAAAATAATCAAAAAAATACATTCCAAGCTTTGGTTGGAAATTTATTCTAAACTAGGTTGGAAAATTATTCCAAACTTGGTTAGAAATACCATACCCTACATGATATTGGGGTACTAGGCGTGTTTGACAATTGGGGCCTCTACCTTACCACTAAACTCCCAAGCACATTGCTTTAAGTAATTTGGCATCTCCTCAAGCTTTTATTAGCTCCTAAAGTTGTATGAATAAGGATTGGGGTTGATTCCAATTCTTAAGTGACTACAAATTTTTGTGGGATATTGCTAGCAATCAAAAGACGTTTCTAGATTTTTAGAGAATGTTTTCTTTAAAACCATATGGATAAATTATGATTTTTTGAAATGTTGAAGAATGGATGTTCCCAAAATTGATTGTAGATTCTCATAATGAAAGGTTATACATTTAAGGCAATGAAACATAGCCTAGATTTAGTTTAAAAACATGTTAAAAATTGGTTTAGTTCCTTTATGGTATTGTGATGATTTAGATGCACATAACGAACTTGATAACTAATAAATGAAGGTTCAAACCAAAGAATGTAACTAATTTAAAGTAATTGCACTTAATTAATTGTAATCCATTCTAAAATTGGCACCTACAAAGGTTTGGCATAAAATATTAAAATATCTTCCTTTTATTCTTGAAAATCTCAAGTTGGTTTTAAAAACACCTATTTTCATAGCTTTGAAAATTCATAGTTTATTCATCTAGTGTCCCAAAAATGCATAAGAAAAGAATCTCAAATATTCTTTTGACTTCCATCAAAATCCAATCCAAAATTAAGGATTTTAATTATAAGAATGATGTTGAATTATTTATTCAGACACTTTTAGATGCAATTACTTTACACAAAGACCTTGCATTGTATACTAGGTTTGCAAAAACACATTTCTTGTTTCACTTCAAAGGCATTTAAATTTATAAAGTGAATTTCACATTTGGATGCTATCACTATTCCAATTGATTGGGCTCAAAAGAGACATTTGAAGGTAAATTCTACAAGTTGAAATAGTTTCAAATCATTTCACACTTGAAAATGCTACAACCTTTGTTAATTATTTGGTAGATCAAAGAATGACATCACCTATTTTTCTTCTTACAATTTACTTTCTTAAAATTTCAAAATAAAAAGCTCATGACAATTGCATGATAATGGTACTTGAACTTCTAAGTTTAAATATTTTATATCTTCCCAAATGCTTAAATTATCTATAAAACTAAAAATTGTCAATCTAAATGACATTATTGTTGTAGTACAAAATTGAATCCCATACTTTAATTTGTTAAGTTTTTGAAAATACTAAATATAGAATTAAAATTGATTGCTTTAGATTTTTTCTAGAAAAAAAAATTCCACATTTGATTGTTAACAAAATAGAATTTCATAATTTTCATCTTCTCAGTCGATATAGAAACATTAAAGTTCTCTCTATAAACCTAAATCTAAGAATCAAGCTCAATAATATTTGTTAACCCTATTGGCCCTACGAGGGACCGAAATGCAACTTTGGGTAGGCTCATACAATCTCAATATTCATCATATTTTTTTTTAAAGTTTTTATGAAGCTAAAAAAACACATAATCTTCATGGGAATATGAATTTTATTTCAACTGATACCTAAGAACAAAAATTGTAGTACAATTAGCCAAAGAGGAGGTTGGTGGGCAACATATAAAAAATCACAAAAAGTCAAAATTAGATTAAAAAAATTTCCCTCTAAATTATTATATTTTTTCTACATGTGAAGCTTTGACTTATTTGATTTGGACCAATGATGAGAAAGTTATAGACAATCTTGTTTTCCGGGGAATCTAAGTTATCTTCTTTAAAAAATAATTTATAGAATTCAGTTTTGAATGCAATTTTCACATTTAAATTTTTTTTTGATAAGGTTAAATATGCTTTTAGAGCAATCTCATCAATGGAATTATTGTGTTTCAATTCCATCTTAGAGGTATTAACAATTTAGTCTTTCTTTCAATCTAAGAATTACTTCTACTTAACAATTTTTCAAATATTGAAGATTAGGCGTGTGCTTTTTTGAATTTTTTTTCTAGACTTTGAACTCAATTCTTCAATATAACATATTTTAAATTCAAAGTGTGTAGTGCAAAACAATTCCACAAATGGTGGTCAAAGTCATTTGGAATTATAGGCCAAAATTCAAAAATACTTATTTTTCCAAATTTGAATGCTAATATCTTCCAATTTGTATGATCAAACATTATATAATTTTTACCACATGATTTTAAACAAGTCAATTATAAGATCCTATAGTTAGATTCTAAAAAAGTTATCTGTTCTATTTTCTTAGGCAAATATACAAGACATGGTAATTTTGAGTATTTTTTGCCAAAAAATCACATTAGAAATTTAGATGTTAAATTAAAACCAAATTTTCTAAAGAGCACAAACGTCTCTATTGGAGATAATGAAACAACTTTCACACTATCATTTTTAACAGTATTGTCAAATCTTGTGAATTTCATTCCATCTAAAAACTTCTTCTCCATCATAAGTTGTGTAATAATATCAAAAAATCAAATTGAAAATTCTATTTTTTATTCAATGACAACAAATACTATTAATTTTGTCAAAAAATACTAATTTGATCTTGAAAAATAATGATAAATTACTAGTACAATTGAATATTGATAACAAAATGGAATGAAAATTTCATTACAAGGAAGGGAAAAACATCCAAGTCCAAAAATGAATTCTTTACATGTGGATGCAGTCCAAATGTTGTGGATGTAGTCCAAATGTTGGTATGAATGTTTGTATATATCTTAACTCATGAGTATCTCAGTCATTGTTTAATTAACCCCTAAAGGTCCAAACACTGTTTTTTGGCAACATAGCGATTTTGGGTAGTTCACTACCAAGGGAACTTTTATTTCTTTTTTTTGAAATTTCACTCAATATGTGTCCAAGGAGTAGCTTTAAAGTGCAACAATTTTTATAACTTTTGACTATATGATTAGAAAGTTATTGCATGATATGAAATTTTCAATGGGCAGGTTGGGTAGCTCAAAAAACTTCTTTTAAAATCACTTTTTTAAGAAATAAAATTTTGAAATTGATTTTCTAAATTTATATATATGTGGAAAACCTTGAATCATTTCATTTTGATTAATGAGATGAAAGTTATGAAGAGTTTAGTTTGCCAGTAGATATGGCATCCAAAAATTCCATACTTACCCACTTATTTTGTGAAATGAAATCCCAAAAATTCAATAATCAAGTTAATGAAAGGATTGATTCAACCTCCAAAGAAACGATTTTGTATGAGGTCTAATGAATCTTCCCTCCAACTTGCAGTACTCTAATCAAGTAGAATATATCCTTCAAATTTCTTGTGCTAAAACATTAGCTTGCAAATATAAAAAGCATATTACTATACACTATGTTTGGAAAAAGCACAGTTCAATTTTTTTTTCAAATTATTATTTTAAAAAACAAGTACTAATTATTTCAGTTTTTAAAAATTATATCCTTCTTAAAAACTTGGTATCCTAATATTCTTCTAATAAATTATCGAGGAAAAATATTACCAAAAAATTACTAGGAGTATTAATATAAAATCATTCAAATGAATGAGTTAGTGGTTCGTTTTACTTTTTCTTGTGATTCACATAGAACCTCTTACAACACCATAAATGTATGTTGCTCACAACAATCAAAAGTCAGCGACCTCCGTCAGAGTTCAACAGCAAGTTTTTCTGTTACTGGACAATGTTGGAAACTAACCACTTTCCGACCCAGCAATTGAAAGCGTACCTCCCGCGGCGTGCAGTGAGGAGATTCCTTTTCCTATTTTTTACAGGCAAACCAAACTTCAATCTACCGTATCAAGCATATAAATGGAGTCTACAACGCTACACCACTTGACACCGACTACAGTACTGCACATTCCGCAATCCGCACCGAGTCGGGTATCGAGCATTGTTCTTCCCATTTTTGGTGTGCTACTGTTTTCCACGCGCAGTGACATCGACTTCCACTGCGTAGAAATCAGGATATATTTAGACCCCACTTGGAGGCGTTCTGTTCTGCAAACGCCGCTGAGCCATTGGGATTTCATCCAAAATCCGACACTTCGAGCTCCGTCCACATGCCCACAGCACAGGTTCCTGCACTATAACTTTGCACCTGCAACCAAGAACAGTAGTGCACTTCTGTATCGATCCTTTGGCTTCCTACTTCGACTCTTGCAGTTGCACCAGCAGGGTCTCTTTCATTGTGCACAGCGTGCTCTGGAGGAGCGGTTGCCTTTGCTATATGTTTAGATTCCGATCCAGTCAAGGCTGGCGGAGGCCAGACTCGCTTGGCGTTGCCTTGTCGGCGCGGATTCAAGAGCTTCCTACTTCCGTCTCTCTGGTTAATTTCCACTTTCTTCTACTGGGATGCTTCTCTAGTACAAGCCGCATGTTCATGCAACTCTTATTTTTCGACAGCTCTTGGGTGGCTTAAGGTAAGGCCACTTTCCCCTGAAGTTTCTCGAATTTGACGCAGCTACAGAGTGATTCTTCGTATATGGATTCTTACAAAATTTTGAGTGATCCATGTGCCGATAAAAAACCTGAGCTTAGAGTTGCAAGTCAGTTGGGGAAAGGATTAAAGTGTTATTAGTGTTGTGGTTGTTTAGATGGGCAGAGCTGGAAAGTGGACCTTGCTTGCAATTTGGTGCAAGTAGAGAGACACAATCACGAGGCTTTTTTTCGTCTATATCACCGCTTTGAGTGTAAAGAGGCTAAGTCGCTTTCCAAGTGTCTAGCTTGTTTGTTTTCTTTTTACTCTATTTGGTCTTTATTTTGTTGACATTGTGAGCTCTTCACTTGCTTCCTTTAACTTGTTACAATTGTGATGCTTGATTTGTATTGCTCTTGAGGGCTTTAAGTTAGATTTTGAGGTCACTATTTGTTCTTTATTAAAAACATTAAGGTGTCCTTGTGTGTTTTTTGCCAGGTCTTTTGTCAAGAGTTTTGGTACGGCATTTGCGGCAATGTATAGACTTCCTATACCTTGAAAGGTGTCCTATCTTTTTTTCAAGCATTTACATTAATTGGAGGTGTGAGGCATTGATTGTATGTACGTATTATCAATGGGCAACTTCAACTCTAGCATGGATGTGAAGACTAGCAACACTAGCTCTAGCATGGATGTGGTGACTACATGTAAGTTTCATTTTCCTTATTTGTGGCATGCATTCTTAATCTATGTTTAAAAGATTGTTTCTTTCACTTCATTTAGACTAATTTTAGCACTTCCATATGTATAGGTGATGTTGAAGCACAACAATACATTCCACAATGGTTTGTTGACCATGAACATATGCTCCGTTCCAATCAAGAACGCGAAGCAAACAAATTGGGATATTTTATATTGAAAGTGCCTAAGTATATGCGCGAACCTCCCCAAGACTTTTCTCCACAGGGATGGCAATTTGGACTCCACAATTGGGAAGATTTGGATAGTAATGGATCAGAGGCTATAAAGCTTGCTATTGCAGTGCAATATGGATTAGTAGGAGAGAAGTGGGTCCATTTTCGTGATGCCATTGTTGATGATCCCAAGGCTATGTTGGCATGCTATGGTCTTCATAATGGGATAACCAGTTGGAAAGATGAGCATATTAAACATGTGTTGGCTCTAGATGCCTTGTTCTTGGCTGATTATATTGACACACGTTCACCAGAAAATGAAAGACGACTATGGACAAAGAAACCATTTCCATCTCATTTTCTTGATAAAGATTTGTTTCTTGCAAGATACGGCTTATGGGTGGATATTTTGAATTGTGATCTTCATCGAGTTGAAAATCAAATCCCTTTTGTTCTCATTGACAAAGTGGTTGAGTATATTAGCAATTCTGTTTCATCTCCATCCTCTGCAAGAAATGAACCCCTCAGTGGTGATTTACAATATCAACATAGAAGTTTACAAGTTGTGGTGAATCAAGCAACTATTTCTTTTGACACTTCAAGTGAAGCTTTCAAAAATGACAATTCAAGTCTTTGTGGTGAAAAAACACATATTCTTGGGGCTCTATACAAAGCCATTTGTGGATCCAAAGGTTTACTCATGAAGAAATTGGCGATAGATACATATATTCGTGTTCCATCGGCAACAAAGTTGAAACAATCACGCATCAAAATAGTTGGAGTTGATGGGCCATTGTGCACAATGTCTTACAAGAATCAATCCTTATGCCTTCCTAAGGTGAAGATATATGATTCTACAATTTCCTTCATTCGAAACATGGCATGGTATGAGTGTAAGAACACTTTAGGTGGTTGTGTGTTCAATAATTACATTACCCTTATGATGGATCTCATTCAAGCTCCTGAAGATTTGGACCTTCTTATCAAGTGTGGTGTGATTTATAATTCTTGTGGAATGAAAGCATTTGAAATGTGGACATCTTTGAATGAAGGTATAGTAGAAATGAATTCATCTCAAATTCACCGTGATATGAAAGTAGCCATAATGAGTAGATGTCACCGTAGAAGATATAGACTTTGGAGTGAATTCAAAATTGTATTTTGTTCAAGGCCTTGGTTGGTTTTGTCTACAATTATTGTTGTTTTGGTGACGATGGCTACATTGGTTCAAACCTATATTGCTATCATTGGTTCCAATAAAATGAAACCAAAATTTCCATGAGGAAAAGGGAGGTTTGAATAGAAGATTCACTTTGTGAATCCATTTGGCCAAGTGTAAGTGTAGATAGTTTGTATATTGTAGTGATAGATTGGCAAATGTCTACATTTGAGGAAGTGACTTACTTTCATAAACCTCTTATGTAAGTCACAACATGTATTATTTGGACATTGTAGAAAAAATTATGAGTTTTTAAAATATTGAGTATAGGGGTATCTAGAATAGACTCTTTGTACTCATCTTCAAAAAGTAAATATTGAAGGAGATGATTATATTTGAAAGTTTTGCAAAACTTATGTGGAGTTAATTTGATGAGATTCTCCTTAAGATTTCTAATAATTGAGCATGGACTAAGTGACCATAAAAAAACAAAAATACAAACAAATGCATTCTTGTGCAACTCCAAGAAAGAAGGTCTACATTAGCCTCATTGAAAAGATATGGAGCCGACTTGTGTGAAATAATTTTTAGAGTGTTCATAATTTAGTAGAATTCTAGTTTGCTTCTGGTAGGCTTCTTTGCCATATTATTGTTGCACATTTATAAGGATTGCATCCAAATTAGATCCTCCATTTTATTGCAATATTCCAATAAAACCACTTCACAAATGCAAAACATGCAAATCATTCGACATTAGATCCTTCCCTAAAGCTATCTTTGATTCTCGGTTTGCAACTACAACCTAGGCATTTTTGTGCCCTCACCAATGGATTTAAAAATGTTGCCCACTCATTTTGATATGAGAAGTTTAGAGTTGTGGTCCTACTATATAATTGAATAATATTTTTTTAACATAAGGAACTCATCTATTGTAAAACTTATAGCCTTTAGTAAGTAGTTAGTATGGATGACACTAAATACAAGTTTCGGTGTATTTGGAGTTGTAAGCAAATATTTGCATAGACTATGAATTCATGACCTTTTCAAAGACACTATCATGCATGCCTTGCATTGCTTAGTCTTTGGATTCATAAATAATCCATTTATTGTTTTTCCTATACCAACAATGTAGTTTGGAGCATTCATTTGATGTGAATTTTCAAATTATGGTGACCACAATTTGATCACCTCAAAGTCCCACGTAACTTAAAACTTCAATCTACAAACATTTAGCTTTGGGTATTTAGAGGCTTATGAAAAGAATAGGTTACATCTAAAATAATTCAGAGGATGTCACCTCTCTTTTTTCATTATAAAATGCATGTATAGCCATTGAGGATTCCAAACTTAAAATGTAAAAGAAACATTGCCATAACATTATCAACCAACACTAGGGAATGCTTTTGCTACCTAGAAAGTAGGAGCTCCTAGTATTGCAACTTCCTAGTTGACCAATGCCACTCCACAACTTTCTAGCCAAACAATGACATTATGAAGGGCAAAAATAATTTTCACTTCCACAAATCTACAGAGGGATCATCTCATTCTCTAAGAATGAATGGTCCAAGTTGATTAACATTGTTATGAGTGCTCTCATTGTCTACATTGTCTATAATTAAACAACTATACTTTGTTTTTACAAACAAAACATCAATCTAGTTGTAGTTTGAGAAGGTGTTTCCAAAATGAACTCTAAACTCTCATGAATGGAGGTTGTACATTTGAGATGAGGAAACGCAACTTAGGTCCAACTTAATAACATGTCACAAATTGGTACAGCTATCTTACAATGTTGTGACTCGTGTTGTGATGACATAGATGCACAAAACCAACAAGTGAAGGTCCTTTGCGAAAACAAGTTAGAATTACATGTAGCAAATTCAACTAAAAAAACTTTTTAGATTTTTTTCAAATAAATATTGAATAAAAAGGTTCATCATAATAGAATTCAATAAATTGCTAATAATATATCTAAATAATTGAAAAGTTTCAATCCGAATGGTAGTATTGTTGTAGTAAACAATCTAAATCCCATACTTTAGTATTTTAATTTTCCAAAACTATTGAAAATAGCATTCAAAAAGGAATACTTTAGATTCTAGTCTAGAGAAAGAAATTCCATGATTGATTGTTCGCAAAAGAAAAGTCTTCATAACTTTCATCTTACTAGTTTGTATAGAAAGATTAAAGCTCTCTATATAAATCCAAGAACAAGGCTCAGTTGCATTTGTTACAATAATAATAAATTTTGTAAGGTGCTCAAATATCCTTGTTGAAAAAAATGTTGTTCGGGGGAGTCCGGGAGGATGTGATCTAGATGGGACTCCTAAGTTAATAAAGTGGAACATTAACTCTTGCCCATGAAATGGGCCCAATAGACTAGATTATCCCGGGGGAATACATAGGAAGTTTTTATTTTTTACATAAATTTATTTTTTATAATTTTGAATTCATATTTGCACTCAAAGACCCCAAATTAGTTAGGGAAGAATTGAAATATATACTAGACATGGCTCAAAATAGGGGGCATGTTTTTACTTTTACCCTAAAAAAATCCCAAATTATCTAAATTATCCTATTGGGTTCACTTCAGTGTCTTGCGTTAATAAGTGAGCCAAAAAGAGGATTATGGTAGTATGCTCTAAAAGCAACCATTTAAAAGATGGTCCACCTTTTTCATAGGTTTCCATGGACAGAAGTAGTTTTATATCATTTTTCAAAGAAAGAAAAATAGGCATGGAACCTAATACAAGTGGTTTTGTATTTTTCCAAGCGTTTTTGAATTACTTATAAATTTTCAAAGATTAAGGACATAGGTACCTATTTGTGACCATAGGTTTCTCAAAATCATTCACTTGTAACTTGTATAAAGATGTGCAGAAATCAAAGACTATAATTGTCTCTTTCAATAAAAAAAATACTTTTTCTTAGATGCATTCACTTGTTAAAGTGGTCCATTCAAGGATCGCCTCATCTCGATTCTCCCTCTAAAGCTAGAGTTCATCTAAAAGAGAGGGTCCGTTTTACAACACACTACCTTACACAATTGACATTGACTAAGTTTACAGTACTCCAAGTGCAATATGAAGTTCTATTCTTCCCATCTTTTATTCTTCTTGCTATTTTCCACACATAGAAATCTATTTGAAGAACTCAAAAATTGATACAATTAGGTAAGATGATATGGACTCTACATAATTGCAAGTTATTAAAAATAATGGTTGGTTAGAACCTATTCAGCTATAGGCAACAAGGTTTTTATTGACCAACAATTACTTTTGATGATGTGGCATACTTTGCAATTATTAGACAAAATCTCCATGCAGAAGAACTGAATTGTTTGACTTCTTCGATTGCTTAACTAATCAAAACATGCCACAACAACAAAATTGTCCTACATGGAGATTACGTTAGGTGGATTTGCACTCACTAAGTTTATGTCCGTTGGTAATAAGGTAGTGTGTTGAAAAACCATCCATCTCCTTCAAATCATCCTTATTTTTAGCTAGAGAATGGATATGAGATGATCTTGAAATGGACCACTTTAGCAATTGAACGAAATCCAATAAAAATTGTTTTTTTGTTACAAGAGCCAATCATTGTTTTTTATTTCTACACATCTCTTTACAAGTTGCAAGATATGAAAAAAATATATGTGTTCATAATTGTCAACATCTCTATGTTATGAAATACACATGCACACATACATACCTTTTTATGTAATCATCCATTATTATCAACTTCTGTTCATCAAATTCTTTTGTTCGACAAGCTAACTCATACCAATGTAAAAAATTGACAATAGCTTCAACAAAGAAGTTGGGCATCACCCCAACATGCAAAACACAACTACCTGCAAAAATAAAGATACTACTATCACCCCCACAAAAACGATTACTTTCTAAATGCCCTAAATATAAAATGGAAGTTTAATGGAAATAGAAAATTTTCACAAATGCATAATATGAAATACATAACAAACTTTCAGTCCAAATTCATAATTTTATCCCCTATAGGACCAAGTCCGAAAAATACTAAACATTGTCATTTCATACCAAAATACAAAAATCTGAAAATTGGTTTTTGTACACTTCCAATTCTAGGAACTTACACCTAATTGGTATGAAAATGTCTTTTAGAAAATTAAGAAATTTCAACCCTACAAATTGCAAGATATTTGCTTTTGAAGTAGAAAAAACTAAGTTTTTTTAGCACAATGTGAAACTAGATTATTTCACTTTCAAGCTCATTAAATTAAATTTTTTGTACTACATAGCTTTGAACTCTAAATCTCTATTGTGGGGAATTGAGTTTAGAGTCTTGGGGAAAAAAATATAAAGGAACTCAATTTTTATTCCTTAAAGAATTATTAAATTAAAATTGGTTAGAGATAAAAGGAAAATGTTATTATTAGTATCTTTAAAATGGAATAAAAAAACAAAATTCAATCAACCGTCCACTTCAAATAGTACCTTAAAAAACACCAATTCCAATGGTGAGATTTATTTAGAAAGAGAAATAAACCTTGTGAACCTTTTCTTATTAGAAATTGCAAAAATTGAATTCAGAAATGAATCCTACAAGTTTTTATTACAAAAACATGCTCTAATTGCCCCCCAAAAAAGATTGTCCATAGCTTTCTCATAACAAATTCAATTGGAATGAATCAAAGCTTTCTATGTAGACAAAGTAAAGTGCTATAATTGAATTGACCGCCTTTGAACATCAAGCAGTGATGTTCAAAGGCAGCAAAGTTTGCATGTGATGTAAAATAGCCACCTCTGTCGTTTCCTGGCACTCAAAATTGAAAAAAGCATGATGAATCTTTGATTACTAAAAGCTTTCTATCCAATTCAGGAATGGGATCAATATCAAGTCCTTTTGATATATCTTGTACAATAATAACAAATTTTGTAAGGTGCTCAAATATCCTTGTTGTGAAAAATGTTGTTTGGGGGGAGTCTAGGAGGATGTGATCTGGATGGGACTCCTAAGTCAATAAAGCGGAACATTAACTCTTGCCCACGAAATGGATCCAATAGGCTGGATTTATCCAGGGGAAATCAATAGGCTGGATCCAATAGGCTGGATTTATCCAGGGGAAAACGCAGGAAGTTTTTATTTTTTACATATAAGGTAAACCAGCCCATTGTGGTCAGAATGAGGAGTTTGGCATCATCTTGTTGTTGAGATTTTTCAAATTTTTTTCCACATTAGTACAAGTGTGAGAAACAGCAAGTGCAAGTGCAATTGAAATTAATTTTTTTTGACAAAGTATGAATTTGCTAGGAATTTTTGAAGCATTCAGCCCAAAAGAGTCTGCAGACTACCTTAAGACCAATAATATCTGAATCTGTAATGCTCATCTCACTGCCTAATGCAGTCAAAATATTTTCTATTACAGAAGGCCAAAAAAGTCAATTTTTACAATGGACTTTACACTAAAAACTTAGAAGTTCCTAATGAGGTTAGTGTTCACTCCATTGTTGTCATGTAAGACATGCATTGTTGCCCACATCCCACATCTTGAAAAAAAACCACAATGGGTCATTTGACCACAATGGGCTATCTTACCTTATATACTAGACATGGCTCAAAATAGGGGGCATGTTTTTACTTTTACCCTCGAAGAACCCCAAATTATCCAAATTATCCTACTGGGCCCACTTCATGGGTGATTTAGTGTCTTGCGTTAATAAGTGAGCCAAAGAAGAGGATTATGGTAGTATGCTCTAAAAGCAACCATTTATGAGATGGTCTACCTATTTCATAGGTTTTCATAGACAAAAGTAATTTTATATCATTTTTTAGAGAAAGACAAATAGACATGGAACCTAATACAAGTGCTTTTGTATTTTTTCAAGCATTTTTGAATTACTTATTAAGGACATAGTGTGAACTTTTATTTTTTATTTTTTTTAGTCAATTTGTCTTTGAAGTGTGAATATAGATTCAATTAGATTCTTTTTCCATTTGTATGTCAAATAGATGTATATATTTTGTGAGAGAATGGAAGAGGTATATTAATGGAAATTGAAGAGTTTAGTTTACCAAATTGCTCCAAAGGTCAAGTAGATAGACGCCTCACTTGGGAAGAGGTATCTTCCCGATTTTGGGACTATAAGTCGAAAGGTCTAGTTGAACAATCTTCAGTCCATACAAGTGCTAATATAATTTACAAGTGGTAAGTGCACTCAGGCTTTCAATATAATTTACAAACTTTCCGAACTGTCTAATTGCCTCAGAGTGTGTGCTTAGTAAGAGCTTCTGTGAACTTTTCAATTGCATGTTGAAGCTGAATTGTAAGTGAATTTGTGTGGTCAAGTGAGCTGCAGAATCTAGCCCCTTGTAAGTGGAAGCATTGTCAACTTGATTAAGTGAATAAGTTGTGTGTAAGTGATCTGTGAACAATTTGAGACTAATTGACTGAATTGTGGAATTGAATCAATTGTGTAAAATTGTCTTTCTGTTTAAGTGGACTGAATTAAAGTGTGTAGCACAAGTGCAGGAAGTCTAGTTGATGGGTATAAGTTGTGTATAAAATTAAAGCCGTGAATTAAGTGCAAATTGACGATGTGTGCTGGTTGCTTGAATTCAAGTGTTGAAATTACTGTGAATCACTGAATGTTAAAAAAATTTGTCAATTAAAAATTTATGAAGTGTTTAGTCTATTTGGAAGTGAACACTAGTGCAATCAAGTTGTGTAACAGAGAGATAATTTAATGAAGTTGCAGCCACTGGTCACTTTGACTGAGAGCAATCAGAGCATGCTTGGATTTATAAACTAGAACTGTATATTCAATTGTCTGAGAGATTGAAATTTGGGAGTCGATTTAACCCCTAAAGGACCATTGTCCCTTCTGGGGACAAATTGGATTTCGGGCAGGTACCTACGGGCTGAAATTTTGTCATGATTTTTTGAAACATTTTTTGAAGATAGAAAAACTGATGAGCTTTGTGGGAATATAATTTTTTTCACATTTGGTGCCCGGAAACAAAAGTTATGACCAAATAAGCTCAAAGTAGGGGACGGGGGGCAGTCCGGGCAGCAAAAGAAATTCGCAAAATTTTGAATTGATTTAAATTTTTTTTTTTCTTGTAGATTATATTTTTTTCTGCATGGGAAGCTTTGATTCATTCCATTTGGACTTATTATGAGAAAGTTATGGACAATCTTGTTTATCGGGCAGTTAGAGCATCTTCCTGAAAAAATAACTTATAGAATTCATTTCTGAATGCAATTTTAATAATTTTTCTGAAAATGTTTTTTTACATGATTTTGTTTTCTTGCTAGAACAATCTCACCATTGGGATAAGTGCATTTTAATTCCATTTTAAAGATATTAATAATTTAGATTTTCCTTCATTTTCATACCTACTTCTACTTAACAATTTTTTTAAGCATGAAAATTAATTTTTTTCTTAAAATTTTCTTTTTTCCTAGATTCTCAACTCAATTTCCCACAATAAGGATTTAAAGCTCAAAACTCTGTAGTGCAAAAAATTCAAGTTAAAAAAGTTCAAAGTCAAATAATCCAGTCCCGCAAGGTGCTGAAAAATTGTTTTTTTTCACTTTAAATGCAAATATCTTTTAATCTATGTGGTCAAAATTTCTGGAATTTTTTCCACACATTTCCATACTAGTAAGGTATAAGATCCTACGGTTGGATGTGGAGAAAAAATAATTTTCAAATTTTTTTACTCTTTGCTACAGAAATGGCAGTTTTGAGTTTTTTTTGGCAGAAATAAGGCCTTGGTCCTTTAGGGGTTAACTGTGTAATTCAAAATGCGAATTAGTTAATGGATTCTCTTGTGAGTGTGTTACCGATCTATTTGATTGAAAGCATGTTGGAAATTACAAATTGAGATTAAAAATCCATTTGTTTGAGTGGTTGAATTTGCCAGACATGGTTAATAAACAATGAGTCAAATGGACTGAGTTCGTTTTGGGTAATGTGTTTGAGTTGAGTCAGAGCTATCAATGACTGTATTTCTTTCTAAAGAAGAATTGTCAAATTAACATTATGTGTACTTCGTGAACGGCCATGGCTATTATAAGGGAAGTCGAATGGTTTGGGATGCCCAGTCGAAGTACAGACTAGTCTAATTGAGTGATCAGTGGATTAGTCCATACCAATTACAGCAATATGCATTACATATGCTCTTGGTCAATTGGATGAGTGACATTCTTGTTTGTGAAGTTTTCCATATATGCAACATGGCAAATTGCAAATTAATTTGGAGAATGAGTAATTCTAGTCCAATTGATGGAGTAAAGTTGGCTTGATATCTGTGGAAGATAGAGTCTAATAAAGTAAGTGTAAAATGTCAAATTGATAAGTTTAAATTATACATTTCTAATAGATTTAGTACACAGTGATTTATCCACCATCTCATAATAGAGGTGAAAGTTGTGAAAGCTTGCAATAACAAAGCATATCTAGCAAGAGAGATTTGATTAAGTAGACATGTCGACAAGTTGTTGGGCAAGAAAACCCAATCAAGTTGCCATTGTAGGTAGTTAAAATGTCAAATTGATGAAGTCACATATAGTTGGAGAAGTTGAACAGCCATAGGTCTCTTAACCCTAGTGATAGGTCCATTTGTCTAGTTTTGAAACTAACAATGTATTTGGACAAATTGACTTGGTTACCTGAATTCCACAAAGGAATTAAAGTAGGCTGAATGTGAAGATTTAAATTCAAGTCCAGGAAAGTTTACAATCTTCTTGTTGAAATTTAATTATGGAAAGGTAGATATTATCCAATCAACAAACAAGGGGATCAGATAATCGCTAAACGAAATTAAATAAATAAATTTGAATTTTATAAATATATATAACTATTAAATATGCATTTAAGTGGCTAGAGCATGCATTGACAAATTGACATACACCTTCGACGACAAATTGACATGAGTATTTGACATAAGCCACACACTAGACAGGACTGGGACGTCATACGATGGTGTCTATAAATAGCATTGGAAATTTGGACTGATGAAAAATTGACATAAAAAGTGTTTATCCATGAGATTTCTTTTATAAAACTAAAACAAACGTAATAGATATCCAAAACGCTGAATGAGTGACCTTAGTCACAAACCATTAAATTTATTGACCTTTCCTATGGGAATTACCCCTATAAACCACTATACTTGGGGTTTTGTCAAATAGGCAAAAACCTACCTCACACATAGGTACCTATTTGTAACCATAGGTTTCCTAAAATGGTTCACTTGTAACTTGTAAAGAGATGTACAGAAATCAAAGACTATGATTGGCTCTTTCAATAGAAAAATATTTTTTCTTAGATGCATTCAATTGTTAAAGTAGTTCACTCAAGAATTGCCTCATCTCCATTCTCCTTCTAAAGCTAGAGTTCACCTAAAGGAGAGGGTCCGTTTTACAGCACACTACCTTACACAATTGACACTAACTAAGTTTACAATACTCCAAATGCAACACAAAGTTCTATTCTTCCCATTTTTTTTATTCTTCTTGCTATTTTCCACACATAGAAATCTATTTGAAGAGCTCAAGAATTGATACAATTAGGTGAGATATTATAGACTACGTAATTGCCAATTATCAAAAATAATGGTTGGTTAGAACCTATTGAGTTGCAGGCAACAAGGTTTGTATTGACCAACAATTACTTTTGATGATGTGGCATACTTTGCAATTATTAGACAGAATCTCCATGTAGAAGAATTGAATTGTTTGACTTCTTTGATTGCTTAACTAATCAAAACATGCTACAACAACAAAATTGTTCTACATGGAGATTACGTTAGGTGGATTTGCACTCACTAAGTTTATGTCCGTTGGTAATAAGGTAGTGTGTTGAAAAACCATCCATCTCCTTCAAATCATCCTTATTTTTAGCTAGAGAATGGAGATGAGGTGATCTTGAAATGGACCACTTTAGCAATTGAACGAAATCCAATAAAAATTGTTTTTTTGTTACAAGAGCCAATCATTGTTTTTGATTTTCGCACATCTTTTTACAAGTTGCAAGCAGACACATTTGGGGAGAGCTATGGTTACAAATAGGTGCCTATGCCCCAAAATCTTTGAAAATTTATAAGTAATTCAAAAATGCTTGGAAAAATACAAAACCACTTGTGTTAGGTTCCATGTCTATTTTTCTTTCTCTAAAAAATGATCTAAACATAATTTTGTTCATGGAAACCTATGAAAAAGGTGAAATAGATCTAAAATGGTCACTTTTAGAGCATACTACCTTAGTCGTATAAAATTTTCTTAGATTTCTCTCACTGCCAAACCAATGAAATTTCTACTTCATTGTTGAAAATCTGCACAGGCAAGCAGTGAACAATATCAATCTTAACCTTCCTCCCCTTAACCAATCAAAACATGCGCAACCACAAAACTCTCTTGCATTGCATTCATTCAGATTATGTTACTTATGTAAGTTACCCCCATCGAGCAATTCACGCGCCCGAGGCCCCGGCTTCGTCGCTGCTTGGACAAAGGCTTGACAAGCTGCTCTGCACGGCGCTCCGCTCATACCCAGCTCGTGGAAAACTTCCCAGCTTTCTGTGATCTTCACCCTGGCATCCCCCATCTTCCCGCCTTGCCCATCGATCCAGAGCAGAGCTTGCATTCTCTTCTCGTATCTCCGCGTCGATCTTCACAGAAGTGTGTTATCATTCTGAAGCTGGAAGAGCGTTTCAGGCTAGGGTAGATTCCGCATCCCTAGTTGACACAGGAAACACCACACGTTTGCCTGCATCTCATTTTTGGCACTCGGAACCTTCTTGCCAGTTGAAATGAAATTGCCTTGAGCGCTACAACGGCATTGAAAGTGCATTAATTTGTCACCGAGCCTTGTTATTCTCTTGCATGGCGATCGAGCAGGTTCTCGGAAGCGTGTATGATCACTACTATCAATTCATGGCAGGTTCAAAAGACTATGTCCTGCAAGCCTTGCGTTGCAGAGCTTATAGCTTCACATAAATAATCCTGAAGTCATTGTTTTCCCTACACCCAACAATGTAGTTTGAAGCACTGATTGGATGTGAGTTTTGAAATTATGGTGTTCACCATCAGTGACCACCTGAAAGTCCCACATAACCTGAAACTTCAGTTTAGGACATTCAGCTTGTTGTACGCAGAGGCTTCAAGAAAAAAAAATACAGATTACAACCAAAATAATTCAGAGGTTTCCAAGCGTAAAACGTAAGAGAAGCACTGCTCTCACCCGTCAGTTGTCTGTACACAATTATCTTGTCTTTGCACACAAACTACCTAGTATCAATCTAATGCTGAAGATTCTCAAATTGAATGCCGAAGACTGGGAACATCAAAGCATCTAAATATTCTTATCAACCTTATTACAGTCAAAACAACAGTCTTGTTAATAATCTAGATTCTTTTAGAGTGCTTTTTTGGGAAACCATGTGAATAAACAATGAATTTTCAAAGTGTTGGAGAATAGATGATCCCTAAATCGATTGGAGATTTTCATGAATAGAGGTTGTACACGAAATGTTGCTTGGGTAAGGTTTAAGAACATGTCAAAAATAGGTTCAATTCTCTTAAATGGTATTGTGATGGCATAGATGCATAGAACCAACAAATGAAAGTTTATTCAAAAAATGAAACTAAAGCTAAGGTAACTACTTTTATAACCCCTTTCTAAAACTGCCCCCTACAAAGTTGTGCTTAACCCCTAAAGTCCCAAGGCCATTTTTTTTGTCAAAACCACTCAAAAGTACTACTTCCGCTTCATTCACCTATGAAATAAATTTTAAAAAATATTTTAGAATCTAATTGTAGGATCTTATTCTAAACATATCTTAAATCATGTGATAAAATTTTTGTGATTTTTGACCATATAGATTGAATGATATTAGCATTCAAAGTAGAAGAAAAAAATTTCTTTCAAGAAGTTGCTATGATTGCCTACAAAACAAGAAGCTCTATAACTTTCACATCACTACTCCAAATGGAATGAATCAAAGCTTTTCATTTAGAGAAAAATATAATCTACAAGAAGAAAATTATCAAAATTATTATTTCAATTTTTGGTGGAATTGTTTTTGGCCTAGTCTCCCTTGTTTTGAGGTTATTGTGGCATAACTTTTGCTACTAGGCACCAATTGAAATAAAAACTATATTCCTAGAAAGTTCATAAGTTTTTCTATCTTATGAGAAAGTTTCATAAATTTTTGGTAAGAATTGAGATCATTGGAGCATACCCAAAATTCATTTTGTCCCTCGTAGGGACAATGGGACTTTAGGGGTTAAAGAGTATATCTTCTATTCATAAAAGTCTTGGGTCGATTTTAGAAACACCTATTTTCATAGCTTTGACAATGCATGATTTATTCATCTTGTGTCCAATAAATGCATAACAAGAGAATCTAAAGTACTCTTTGGACTTCCATCAATGAGGCAATTTAATGATAAAAATCATGTTGAATTGCTCATTGGGACGTCTTTTGAGTGTAGTACCCTTACACAATGACCTTGCACTTTGTCCTCACCTTATAAAACACAATTCCCATGAAAGGCATTTTAATTGCAAGGCTCATTTCACATTGGTCTTGCTGCTTTTCCAATTGATTGGGCACAAAAAAGACATTTGGTCATTTTTGAAGAAAATAGACACTTTGATGTTGTCATTGTAAAAAGAAGAAAAAATAATTTATAAAGAAACTAAAATTTGAACATTTTGGAAGAATTCATAGTGATGAAATTTCACAAAAAAAATGATCTTGAAGCCATATTCAATGTTTAGAAACTTGTACTTGCATAAAGAAGCCCTATTTACAGACGTGGAGGACATAAAATAATGTATTATTAGATGCCTCTTGGTAGGCATATGCCTACTTATGTTAAAGTGGGAATAGAACACATAAATTTCAACTCTAAATCATTCAATTTGGATACTCCAAACATAGCAAAAATCCCTAAACCTCAAATTGTGACAAACAAACAAAATTCACTTTTAAATTTGGAATATATTTTTTAATTTCTAAAAAATAAGGGATTTGATTATTACCAAGCTAGACATTTCTGATACAAATTTCACGTATATTGGACTTGTACTTCAAAAATGATAACTACATCACTCTAATTGTGGTGAAATATAAAATTGGTATTTCTTACAGCGACTCTTAACCAATGTAGTGATCATCCCAAAAAACTCAAAGTACATGAAAATTAAAAATAGATTCAATTGTGGTTTATAATAGATTTGTCGGACGAAGTCAATTCATAAACACCAATGAGAAAATTTATTCTTCTATGCAAGAAGAAGAATATAGGAACCTTAGTACACTCCTCTTGCTTTGACTATTAGCAGTCATGTTGAATTTTATAACATGGTAAGAACACATCAATTATAGTAGAAACTTGAAAAGTCTTTAAATTTTTTTAAATATGTGTATATTCTAGTAAAAAATATTATAATTTTAGGTAAATATTCATTTTTCTATAATTAGAATATAAACACACCATAGTAATATGCATTAAATTTCAAATTGTTGTTAAATATTAAACTTTAGGACAATTGATCATTTTAAAATTAGAGTGGAAACAAGATTTAACCATCTTCAATTCAATAGATAGCTTCAGATTCAAAAAAACATCATTTTAATAGTGAATATGGGATCTACAATTCGAGATTGCCAAATGTACTAGAGATTATATCCTTTGTGATCCATAGACTAACCCTAAAGGATGTAATCTATCATCATCCAAAAATGATTCAATTTTTGACTAATACATACTCTTCATTTCTACAATAATCTCAAAAGATATCCATTGGCCAAATACAATCACAAAAGTCTGCAAATGCAAAAGTCAATGTTAAAATTCACAATTCTCATCTTCTAATGTTCATTTGAAATTAGTTGTAAGATGCATTTTAGATCATGCAAACTAGTAAGATTAACTTCTAAATTACTTCAAATGATGTGTATTGACCAAATGATTTCAAAAATAAAAGGCCCATGACAATTGGAAGATCATGGTGATTGAATTTCAAAAATAATATTTTTTATATCATCCCAAATGGTTAAATTACATCGTTTAAAATATTTGTAACAAATATGCATATACTCCCCTACTTATGCATAATACTCTTACTTTGAGAAAATAAGTTGGAAATACATGTACCAAATTCAACTAAAAAAAACTTTTAAATTCATTTTCAATAAATATTGAATAGAAAAAGGTTTATCATGATAGAATTCAATAAATTGTTAATAATACATCTATGAAACTAAAACTTGCCAATTTAAATGACAATATTGTTGTACTACTAATCAATCTAAATCCCTTGCTATAAAATTTTAATATTCCAAAACTATTGAAAATAGAGTCCCAAAAAAAAACTTCATATTTTATTCTTGAATTTTGTAGGTGCACAAATGTCTTTGTTGAATTAAATTCACACAATACCTCTCAAGTGTATAATTATCAAATTTTGGGAATTTCATTCCACCTAAAAATTATTCTTTCACCATGTGTTGTACAAAAGTATCAAAAAATAAATGGAAAGTTCCATTTTGAATTAGATGACTACAAATACTATTAATTTTGTCAAAAAAATGCAACTTGATCCTAGAAAAGAATGGTTAAATACTAGTACTTTTGAGTAGTAAACTCAAAATGAATTGAAAATTTCAATTCAAAAAAAGGAGAATCAACCAAGCTCAAACCAAGACTATTTAGTTCCAGAAATAATGAAAATATTGGAATGAGTAGTATCTTGATCCATGATTTTTTTTATTGTTGTTCAAAGCCTTTCACCCCTTAGCACTATCACATCTAAAATTTGGGCAATGAGCAAAGAGATTCCTAGAACTTTTTGAAAACATAACTTCTAATTCATTCAAACCATCTTTATTTTTATTTTTTAAACTTTTGAGTGATGAAATTGAGGTAATTATTACATATTTATAATGATATAAGCAAAATTATGCAAAAATTCAAGAAAGGATTAAGGTGCCAACGAGTTAGAAAATGCTTCCTAGCAAGGAGTTCGAGAGGATGTGAGCTACATGACCTTATAAGTGAGCTAGAGAAGAGGTTTGCCAAGTTGACACTAACTATAGCATTCCACACATTGTACTAAGTTTTATTCTTTTCATTTTTGGATATGCTAAGGTCTCCCTTTTTCATACAAAATTTTGAGAATGAATAGTTGCACTTCTATCCTACACTAAAAGATTCTTTGTCATCCATTTGGACACCAAATGCCTACCTCAACATTTAAAGGTTAAGGGTTTCATCCAAAAATTTAGTGAGATCCATCCACATGACCTCAACACAAGTTGCTCCGCTATAAAGGACACTTTATACTATGGCCATCCAAGTTGAGAGGCTGTGTGAATTGAGTGACCAACCTTTGTTGAGAGTCCAATGAAATGAACAAACTTGGTCACATATCTAGTTGATACTACACTAGAAACTATATTTAGTTTCACATACACTAATTGATTTTCAAATGCTATAAAAATTTTTATATGCGTGTAGGTAGTTTTACCTACACTAATATAAAAATATAGTTTTATATGTACGCATTTGAAAATATAGTTTTATATTTTTACCAACTATATTTATAGAGATCTCCCTCTTTGAATAGTACTGACATGTATGCTCTTGGTAAAACTATTCATCTATTGTTGTCGCATTGTAAATGCGTACATGTTGTAAAAATGAATGATTTAATTATAATGATGTGGAGGGTTTTTTTCCTAAGTTTCAAAAAGAAGAATTTCAATTATAATTGAAGATTTTTATTTATCTTCTAGTAACTTTAGAGGGAATTATCTTCTAGTTAAGTAGAAGAACTTAGTTGTGTGGTGACCACTGGGTGTTAAATTAGCCACATGGAGAAGATATGGGTGGAAGTCCACTTAACTAGAGTAGTTGAGATAGAAAGGTAGGTAGATGATAAGGTAGAAGAAAAAAAGGGGATGAATCTTCTTCTTCTTTTTTTCTTCCTTGTTGTGGTTGATATGGAGTTTTAGAGTGAAGAGTGTGTTTTGAAGAAGATCGAGTGTTGGAGTAGTGAATTTTTTTTTGTATACAAATTATTGAAATGAGAATTTGAGAGTTTGTTCTTTTTTTATTGTCATTTCAAAACTACTAGAAAATTTATTTTTTCTATTGTTTTGGTCACGTTGATCCGGTCAAAATCTGACAGAAATCTATTGATTTTCTAGTAGTGCAAAGAGATTTTTTGTATGATTTGAAGTTAAAAGCATAAAGATATAAACGTGTGAGTAGAGGAGGGTCTGCTGCCACTCGATGAAGAGGAGTAGAGATTCAAGCGGCCGCCAAAGTTTGTATTTTGTGCTTATCTCTTGGAAATTTTGAAGCATTAGAGAAACTTTCTTAGTTTTCAAAGACTCAACATTCAAAATCATTGAAGCTTTATAGAGAAAGTTATAGGTAGTATAGTAAAAGATAATCTACTATTTTTTTAGAGAGACTATGTAAGGTTTGCAAGTGGATACATTTTGTGTATTTAAATTTCATATGTCGTTTTGCTTAAATGTTGTTTGGGGAAGAGGATCTGGTGTTGATTTTCTAAATTTTATTTTGGTACCTTTTTCGTGATGGACATTGTTACTGGATGTTACCAGTGTTGTCCCATTTTGTGTTGTGGATAGGCGCTTTCATTTTGTAAATGTTTTGTAGTGGTGAGGTCGGGTTAATGGTTGGCAAGATGTTGAATGTATACCAAGTGGACAATACTTGTTTCAACTTATAGTGAGGTTGGGTTGATGGCCAATAGATCGCAAGGTTTGGTAGTGATGTAGGTGCGTGTGTAGGTGCAGGTGCAGGTTGCTCTTAATCTTTAGATTGTATAGATAGTTACAAATTGCCTTTACCTTGTAGATAGTTGCAGGTTCCCAAGTAGTCATCAAAACTACTTAGAAATGTTTGCATTTAGAACTTTGGACTAGCAGTAGATACAAATGAGGTTTTTAAGCCTAATCAACATTAGATACTACTAAATGCTTTGAATCTTAAGTGTAAACAAAATTGATAATTAAAGACAATTTGTATTTTTGTACAAACTCTATTTCGTAAGCCATTTCTGGTTGCAGCCAAAATCTCCGTGATTTCTTGAGGCAAACCGCTCTCAATACAACATCGTAAAAAGTTATAGCCTTAACCCCTGAAGGACCAAATAAAGTTTTTTTTAGCAACATAGTAATTTTAGGCATCTCACTACAAACAAAAAATTTATTTTTTTAATTTGAAAATTTCACACAACATGTGATCAAGGAATACTAGCTTCAAGGTGCAATAATTTTTGTATCTTTTGACTAAAAAATGACTTTTTTAAGCAATAAAAATTTGAACTTGATTTCCTAGATTTTATATATATAATTTTGAATTGTTCCATTTTGATTAACAAGATGAAAGTTAAGAAGAATTTTAGGTTGCAGGCAATTACAAAATCTCTACTCTAAAATGAACTTTGAGGTTCTTTATTTAACTCAATTTTCAATATTTTTGCAAAAAAAATGCATTTGATGTGAATTGTTTATTAAAACTTCACAACTATTGGGATTGGAGTTTTTCAATTCCATAATTAAATTCTTAATAATTTAGTATTTTAAATCATATTCTACTTCTTTCTAGATACTATTCTTTTTCAAGCATGAATTAAAAAAAAATTGTAAAATTTTTTATATGTATTTTCATCTTCTTTCTTCAACATATTATGCATAGTTGTAAGTTGTAGGATCTACACATTTTTGTTTAAAAAGTTTGAAAGACAAAACCTAACCATTTGGAAAGAGTTGAAAATACTTCATTTTGAAATCCCAATATCATGGGCTTGCTATTAGTAAGGTTTTTTGTTTTACAATTTTAAGAAGGTGTATTTTAACAAGTTAAATAAAGCATCCTATGGTTTAAATTTATTAATGAATAAATATAGATGAAGATTTTAGCCTTGCTTTGGATTTGAGTACTTTGAAGTAGTTTTGAGTTTAAAAATATCAAATTCCTTTAAAAATTAAGCAAGTAGTGAGTATAGGTGACATTAATAAATATAGGTTTTGGTGTACTTGGAGTTGTAAGGATTTTGTGCATTGACTATTACTTCATGACCTATTCAAAGACTATATCAAGCATGCCTTGCATTGCTCAGTCTATAGATTAAGAAATAATCCAATCATTGCTTTCCCTACACTAATATTGTAATTTTGAGAACTTATATAATGTGAATTTTGAAATTATGGTGGTTGCCATTTGACCACCTCAAAATCCCATGTAATGTAAAGCTTCAGTGTACAACATTGAAGGTAGAAACATCCAAAACCATCCATGTACCCATTCATGTACAATACATTTCCCTTGAAGTGTCTTTAAGTTGTTCCCTTATTTAACTGCGATTCGTTGACTTCTAATTTTGTCTAATTTCGGTTCCAAATGTAACTATATGATAGTTTCAATGGTCTAGGGAGCTTCCACTTTAAAAATTCATAAAAACTATATGCTATATCCAAATATTCTAAATGTATTTTTGAAAATTCATGATTTTCAATTGCTAATACTACAAAAATATTTTTTTCTAGAAAAAGGTGCCTTTAGCTATGCTGAATTGCTTATATTGACGGTTTTAGGTATTTCCACTGTAGCTTTTGGTGGTTAGAGACTTCAGGAAAAGAAAAAAGGAAGAAGAAAAAGGTTACAACCAAAATAATTCAGAGTGAGGGTGCCACCTCTGCTCCTTTGTCACAGAATGCATGTGTAGCCATGCAGGGTTCCAAGTCTAAAATGTAAAAGAAAACACTCCTCTCATCCGTCAGTTGTCTGTAATAAAACTGTACCTCGTGTTTACAGACAAACTATCAATCTACTCGGCTAAAGAATCTCAACTTCAATGTCAAATACGAGTCTAAGTTAGGCATCAAAGCTTCATATTTGATACAGTAGCATCTAAATATTCTTATCAACCATATTACAGACAGGCAACGATTGCGTTCGATTCCGGAATTGACACAAATGGTGTAAAACTCGAACAAAAATGAGTGTAGAATAAAATATGCATTTCTTGTTCAATTTTAAAAGGCGAGTAGAGTATCGGTTCTCCTTGCATTAAATACGAGAGCGAAACAAGAGAAGTGCGATTCTATTTAAGTGCAAACGTGATTGACTGACTGTAGGACGAAGACCTTGGGATGTCATAATTTATTGGTAAGCATCTCTGGAAGCGACCCACATAACATTCAGTAGTCTTACTGACTACTGCCTCTGGTTGGACAAAATGATGCGGAATATTCTGCATCATTTCATCCAAAGGGATGAAATGGTGTGGGATATTTCGCACCACCAGTAGCTATGAGGACAGGTGTCGATATCTGTCAGAACTGAAGGAAATGTCAAAGGGCAGAGGAGAAGGAGTGAAGCTCCACGCCAATGGCGAGTCACCTGTCAAGGATGAATTTCATTCAGTGAGGGTTCAAAAAAGAAAAGGCAATCCTTGCGAAGACTACTAATTGTTATGCAAATCTCTAGATTGTTTGATTTTTGGAAGTTCATATTTCAAAGTCAGTTACCATCAAACTCCCAGGCAAGTACATGGCTTACAGTGTGGGCATCTGCACAAGTTTCTATCAGCACCTACAGTTGATCTGGTTCCAATTCTTGACTGGCTGTAACTGCAGCACAAGTTTTTGTGGAGTCTTGTTAGGAGTCAAAAGATGTTTCTAGATTCTCTTAGAATGCTTTTTTTAGAAACTATATGAATAAACACTGAATTTTCAAAGTGTTCAAAAGTTGATGTTTCTAGATTCGATTGTAGAATCTCATAAATAGAGGTTATACATTTTAAATAAGGCAATATAGCCTAGATTTGGTTTAAAAACATGTCAAAAATAGGCTTAGTTCCTTTGTAGTTAGATGTATAAAATCAATAAGTGAAGGTTTCACCAGAGAACCAAACTAAAGTTCAAGTAATTGCACTTAATTGTATCCCCACTTTAAAACTACCTCCTACAAAATCTTGCTTAAAATGTATTCTTTCTATTCTTGAGAGTCTCTAGAGGAAGGTTGGTTTTAGAAACACCTATTTTCATAGCTTTAACAATGCATAGTTTATTCATGTAGTGTTCAATAAATGTAGAAATTAAATATGTTGTAAGACATTACTCTAGAGTCAAGGTAGGACCGCCTCGAAGAAAGAGCTTCACCAAGTAAGCACAAAACAATGAATTTAGAAGACTTTGTATTACAACTTCAACAATGGTTCAATCCTAACCAGAGGTTGCTCTCACTGATTGAAATTCCACCCCCCCTTGTAGTACCAAGTTAACCTTTAACCCTTTAAAGACAAACAAGACCTTGGAAATCATCCCTTTTCATTACCGTGTGAATCATTGGCTTAAGAAAATGATTCACATAGTAATGAAAAGCACTCATTGGAAGTCAAACTATTGTAAACGACCTCTCCTTTTCACAACAAAATTATAAGGATGAATAGTTGTACTTCTATCCTACTAGAAGAATTCATTGTCATCCATCAGACGTCAAAAGTCCATGTTGATATTTAAGGGTAAAATGATGGGCTAGTCACCATGGGAAAAATGTAGGTTAGCTTATAAATAAGATAACATTTGATAAATGATAGCTAGCAATTCCTACATTGGCTAAGATTAGATGAGTTTCTACCAAAAAAATCCTTGTGCTACTAGTTCATTGTAAAAAAGGGCCTTTAATGGAGGCATTTTAACCAAAACTACAATAAACAATAGAACTTGATAGCCACTTTGCAACTTTTTCTACACTTGAATTAGCATCTATTGAGTTTTGTGTTATAGTACTCCCCATATTCCTTTACAACTTGCAAAATCCTTTTTTTTCTATTTTTTTTCATACTATTATTTCTCAAGGTAGCCAAAGTTGATACATGTTTGTCTTGAAGTTATCATATTGCACTAAATTTTGTAAATGAGGTAGGCTATTGCACTAAATTACATAAAGTAGTTTTGGGATCACTACTAACAGTGGGAGAAAACATTGAAATAAGAAGCTCTAAAATCCCATAGGTTCTAGAATCACCCACCTCCTCAAATGTACACTAATGTACATGTTGCTTTTTCATAGCCTTCAGCAATGTACAAACAATGTACATTTGAGGAGGTGGGCGATTTTAGAGCCCTATGCCATTTCAACTTCAAAATTTCATAACTAATTCCACAAAGCTCCAAAAAATATGAAACGACTTGGGTTAGATGCCAATTCCACTTGTCTTTCAAGGAAAATTTACTGAAAATTGTTTCAAAAAGCTTCACCTCCCCCAAATTCAGTTTCAGCTTTTAGGTGGGTGATTACGGACTTGTTACCTCATTGATTTCACGACGCTGAACAGTGCCTGGAAAAAGAAGCTCAGCAGCAGCTGGAGCCACGGTAACGGCCATGATGTGGACGCTCAGATCAGACTGTCTGTTCTTCCCATTTTTTAATATGCTTCTGTTTTCCACACCTTCAAATCGATTTCAACGGCGTAATTATTTCATAATGGTATCCAAAAGCTGCCGCTGAATTTGCATAGACCTTGGACGCTTGCTGTGCATACTTTCCCACTCCGCTCTCCCATAATCGATCGAGCAGGCCTCTCCAAATGTGCTGCACGCTGCATCAGGCGATTCAGGGTCCAAGACCGGTTAGGTTTAACTCGGTTTAAAATTTTGTGCATACTTTCCCATTCCGCTCTCCCATAATCGATCGAGCAGGCCACGCTGCATCAGGCGATTCGGGGTCCAAGTCCGGTTGTTAGGCTTAACTCGGTTTAAAATTTTGTTTCATTTGTTCCCCCCCCCAAAAAAAAACAAAAAAACTGCCAAGAATTTAGGATCAGCTGCTCCATCTAATGGAAGTGGTACGGATGGAATTGATTTCTCGTGGTCGCCCAAATCTTCCGAATCTTGCATGGAATTATCATGACTCACGTTTTCAGGCTGCCTTTGCTATTGGCATCTGGTGTGTGAAGTGTCTTTGGGGCGCTTACTAGGGGTGGGTGGTGTTTGTTGTTCTTAGACTGTCGTGTTCGTCCTGGCAGGCCACTTGTGGCTGGCAGCCTTGTACTCTTTCCTTGAAAATGAAATTTCGCTTCATTTGTTTCAGAAAACATAACCCGGTGAAGAAGCAACGTAAGCCAGGTGCCAGTGGTGACATCACGGTTCATCCGCATCGGGGTCTCAGTAGGATTCTAGTTGTGAAGATGGTGACCCTGGCGTCCCCTGCAATATTCCACAAACTTGGCACTTTTAGGGTTAGACCATATGGTCTGAAATGTAAACCGGTCCTAGACTTTAGACCATGTGGTTTGAAATCTATACTAGAAAATGAATGGAAAAATGGCGGAAGAATAACGAAATATCCGGTCGTACGATCATCCCAAAATATTGCATTGCGTGGTCTGGGCCTTGCTGAATATTCCAAGGGCGACCTTGAAACTGCAGGGGCGGATTTTTCACCAGCACAAGGTGAGTGAAAGTGCCTTGCGGAACACTACAGACCATACGATACTTGGATGGTTGAAGTAAATGCTGAATCGCTTAATCAAAGTATTAAAGCATTTGATGTACGTACGAGTAAACTGAGAATTTCAAATTGTTCCTTTCATGGACAATTAATGCTAGAGTCCCCGGCGCTTTTTTCACTTCAACTGTAAAGATGTTCCAATGGAGCTGCAGTAAGTTAGAGGAGCTAGTCCTCGCCCCTGGTCGAGGAACCTTGATTTTCTTCAGGTTTTTTCCCGTGGCTTCACTACAGTGATAAGGCCCAAACAGGCAGTTTTATTTCACGTTTGTACATTAGAATATGTGGCCAATTACACTGGATCCCTTTCGACTGGACCGATTTGTATTAGGCGCAGGACACTGCTCGTACCAGCATGTGGAGCTTGGGGTGCACAGCTCTTCATGTTCCACCATGGCTAATAAATGTCAAGATTTGCCCCTCTTTAATTGTGGTTGGCCCATTTTGTATGCTGATGGTTCAGAAGAAAATTTGGTGTCCCTTGAGTTTAAATGTAAATTCAAATGTTCCAAATTTGAGCGCGTAAGTGCAAATAATATCATGTTCCTGTGTTTTCCTTTGAGTTTTATAAAATTAAATTGTTTTGGCATAAACGAAAATAAAATTTCATTGTAGAGACGATTAAACAGAGCGGTGTCTGGCCCATGGACTTCTGAGTTTACCGATTATTGTTCATGAATCGATGCCTGATGGAGAGTCCTGGAGCATGAGAGCTGGATGGGATCATGGGACCCAGCAGCCGCAGAGGTTCGCTCTGCTGACACTGAATGCGATATGCCATGCATCCGAACGAGTACTGTCCTTCTTCACATTTACACCGTATTAAGTACTGTCCTATACGTCGAAAATTATTTCAGTGGTGAAAAATTGATGCAGTACACGTACTTATACACACCCTCCTGGACGCATATATATGTTCTTCGTATGCCGCTGACCGAGGGGGTCTTCATCGAAATACTGGCAGTTTGAGGCTCATCCGCTTGACCACAACACCACTTCCTCCACTATAAGTTTGCGCCCACGAACAGCAGTGCAAGTCTGCATCCTTTTGCTTCATGCTTCGATTGCAGCTGCACCACCAGGGTCTCTTTATGCACAGCGTGCTTTGGAGGAGCGTTTCGCTTGGCCACCTCTTTAGATAACGTTCCAGCCAGTCAAGGCTGGTGAAGACCAGACTCCCTTGGCGTTTCCTTGTCGGATTCAATAGCTTCCTGGCTACTCCCGTCTCTCAGGTTTTCACTTTCGCCTGCTGGGGACGCTTGTAGCAGCCCACGCCGCACGCTCATACAACTGTTATTTGTCGGCAGCTCTTGGGAGGTTAAAGGTAAGATCTATCCCCTGAAGCTTCTCGAATTTGATGCAGCTAAAGAATGATAATTAGCTGCCGTCCAAGCAATGCTGCGCCAATGTCGTCAGCATGGGCAAAGGGCTGCCTGGCGCCAAGTGCTTGTGTTCGCTGCTCTTGCACCCGCTGGCCAAGTCGCAGCGCGTGGTGCCGCGCAGAGCTCTTGCCATCCCTCACAAGTGCCGCATTCTCGGCCGCATTGCAGTCCCCAAAGGCTTCGTTTGCCAGGGTACGTAGTCCTCCGTCTGCTCCTCTGCATCTTCATTTATCATGCATGGAACTTCAATTCCATTTCTATTCATTAGGCCGGAGTTGCAGAAGTGTTATTTCGATTGTTGAGCTGGCCCCAATAAACCTTGCATTGTATGAAACTTATGCAGGAATCCACGTTCCCGGAAGCTAAGCTGACTGGTTTCACATTGCTACATTTTGAGATTACAACGTGGTTGAATGTGTAGTTAGAGCTGTCTTCTCTAAGAATTGCATTCACTGTAGTGCCTTGGGGTTGCTGGATTTTATTAGCGTGGTCCAACTCAGTTTGGATTTGGACCATATCCAAAGTCAATGGAATTTCATAATAAAAACTCAATGCTATGTTGAAATAGATTTTTAGCTTGATGTGTGATCAGTATGCCTACAGTTACTCCATTGATTTGTTCAATCTAGAATTTTCCACTTCATATTGCACTAAGTGGGGTCCGAGGTGGGATCTTCAACTTAACCTGCATGTTCGCTAACTATTCTGCAATTTTGGAAATTCTCGATTAGAATCAATATTTATACTGTAAGTATGACTCAGAATGGCAATCCGTTGATTCTAATCGCACTATCAGAAAGAATTCCAGGAGTGAAGTAGTTACCGGTATTTATCGAGTAGTCAAGTTCTTGAATTTCTCTCTACTGGGTCATGACTCTACTCTTTCATGAGCGAACTGACTGCAAGGGTCCTGAGGAGATAGATGACGTATCCACAAAGCAAATCCTCGAAAAGAGCAGATACATGGAGATGAAGATATTTAAAATTCTACTATTATATTGATCACAATGTAACTTCGTACATAAACTCATCACACAGATGAGACGACTTCAGGAATAGAAACCCTCTACTGCTGATCAGCGCCAAATGAATGGGCCTACTCTGTACACCTAACCAATTTCAAACCTCTTGCACAATTGACTGGTACGTCCATGTTCACCTCTGGCAAGAAATGCAGGAGTGTACACAAGACCGAAACCAAAAAATATATCCTACCTTCGTAATTCACCCATATTGTTACACAAAAATGGAATCCCAAGATGAGGACTCAAGCGCCACTACGGTGGCCGGAACTCTAGTAAACTGTACAAATAACTGCCTTTAAATACATTGCGGCAATCATTGATCTCTCGCCATTTTCACAAAAGCAAGTCCTCTAGATGACGTGCGTGGTGTGTCGGCGCCGGCCGACTCCGCTTAGGTTGTTTCGGATGCGTCGCAGGTAAAAAAGAGGGTTGAGCGAGTTCATGCGAGCCCTGGTGTGAGGGTGCGCCACTCGGTTCTTCTGCCATCGCAGCCTCGCCATGGGGTTGTATCTGCAACCACCAACACAACACAGCACAAAGCAAATCAGCAATTGGACTACAATATCAACCATCTCGACTTACTCCACTCACAACCAGCAATAGCATTCACAACAGTTACACCATAATTCAAAAGCAGCGACGAGGGTGGATTCAATTCGAGATTAGGGTGGTAGTAGTGCAAGTTACCTCTGCAATCGCCATCGTGTGTTTCCGCGGGGGTGAGTAGCAGCGGCGACATGAGCATCGGCAGATCGCAAGGCGTCCATAGCTCGCTAGCTTCTATTGAACCTGTGCGGCAGCTTCAGACTAGAGAATAATGCAATGCAAGGGCTGATTCAAAACAATCTTCTAGAGTAAGCGAAAATGTGAGTCAGTTGAGAAGGAAAGGGGAGAATGGAGTGAACAAGTTGTGTGCTCCTGGTGTGGGGAAGGGCACTTAAGCTTATTATGCAAATGGCCGTCGAGGATGCGAAGGACAGGTGTCCTGCGCTCGTGTAGCTGGCACTTTGACACGTCAGAATGTTGGGGGTTGGATGCATGCCACGTTGACGACTCTGACTGGTTGGGAAATTGTACGGATAGGACTCATGTACAGTGATGAGAACTGTACGGATTCCGTGTTGGGGACCTCTCTGCAGTCAGTTTCACTTGATATTTCCCATATTGAACTAAGGTAACAGGTTCAGAAATTGCCCACCTAAGAGCTGAAACTGAATTTGGGGGAGGCGAATCTCCTTGAAACAGTTTTCAGTAAATTTTGCTTGAAAGACCAGTGGAATTGGCATGTAACCCAAGTCGTTTCATATTTTTTTGGAGCCTTTTGGAATTAGCTATAAAATTTTGAAGTTGAAATGGTCTAGAGCTCTAAAATCGCCCACCTCCTAAAATGTACATTACTTGTACATTGCTGAAGGCTATGAAAAAGTAACATGTACAAATAGTGTACATTTGGGGATGTGGGTGGTTTCAGGGCTTGTGCAATTTCAGAGAGTCTATTACCTTAGATCAATATGGGGGCTAATAGAAAATAGCTGGTAAAAACAAATAAAAATATCCTCCAATGTTGGAATTATACATATTATTTAGTCTAAGTGCCAATGTAGGTCATGGTTTGAAAGAATTGTTTTTGTGGAACATTGGCTATAATAACATAGAACCACCCATCACCAACCACAGCCCCATCAACAATCAATAGGAGGTCTAAAATTCAAGAGAAGTTGGGACTAATTTCCAAAAACGAGTTCTTGATTTCTGCCCATAAATTCTTCCATTCTTTTCATCATACATTTGCTTGGTTTGGAGTGCCAAAGTCAACAAGGAGTAGTTCATTAAATGAACGGTTCTGGAATAGTCTACACATTGGGTCCAAATCACCTTTTGCCTTCCAAAATTCATAGTAATTTCACTTCAAGCCATAAAATTATCAAATTTTGGCGATCCCCCTCGTTTCTATTTTTGCACCTATAAAAATATTTCCTTCCCCTTAATGTACTCCACATCATATCCACAATTACTTATTTAGTTGATTATGGGTGGTTCTACCTTAATCCAATATAGACACTACGGACCACAATGGTCTAATGGATGACCTCATTGTTGACTATAGAAAAAGTAAATGCACCTAATAGTCCAATAATGGGAGAGTTTTGGTGACTACCTTGGCCATGGGGGCCACATCCTTAGAGAATTAACCCTTAAACATTGAGGCGGATGTTTGGTGTTCGATGGATGATAGAAAATCTCTCCATATAGGGCTGAAGTGCAATTATTCATCCCTCGATTCATCCTCACAATTTGGTATGGAAAGGAGAGATTTTATGCAATACTTTGACTTCCAATGAGTACTTTTGCAATTTTTTAAGCCAATACTTTACACAATCACAAAAACTGATGATTTCCAAGGTCACCCCGTCTTCCTTTAAGAGTTAAGTAAGAAAGCATCAACGTAAATAATCAATAATCTAGTCTCACTAATAATCAACAATTTAGGTGTACCTAATATTTTTTCTAGGGCATTGGTTTAATAAAAAATTATATTTTTTGAAAGATAATATATTTTCTTACCTTCAAAATAAATTTCAAAACATCATAGTAAAATTTGACATTATAGGAACCTATCCAAAATCCTTCAAAACTATTCTTGATTTTTAAACCTTTTAGACGAATTTGGAGTATCTTTTGTGCAATTATCTTCAAGTTGAATTGGCTAGAACAAATAAGGTGGTCACTTTTAAACCTTTTCGACCAATTTGGAGTATCTTTTGAATTAGCTAGAACAAATAAGGTAGTCAATTCTTCCTTCACTTTTATTAGCATCAATTTTCTCCATTTTGTGACAAATGAGGGGTTTGAATTGCATGTTATGGTTTGCCACATTCTTGTTCAAATTAGCATTATGAATGAAGAAAATTGGATGGGCAAAAATGTGTTGATTAACCTTAGAAGGATGAATAGGTCACTATGGAAATCAACCATTTTGGTACTGTATTAATCATTTGCTTAAAAAACCCAAGAGTACTCATTGAAGGTCAATCTATTGTGCAAGACCTTTCCTTTTACATAAAATTCCAATGATGAACATTTGCACTTCTATCTTACACAGAAGGATTCTTTGTCATCCATTCTAGATTTAACCAAGAATGTTGTATAATAGACATTATTGTATGATCATGATCGAGAGTTGAATTACAAATATTAGGCTATATATAGAAGTTCCACAATGAAAAATGGTTTGAAAGTTTTTTTTTTGTTTAGCAATGTTATGGCCTCCTTATATGTATCGGTCTTTAGGGGAATTGCACAATGGGTGCTACAAAGAAAAATAGGCATTGCATTTCAATGTGGACTCAGTGGGTGGAAAAAAAAGCAATAAAAAATTCACACATATTAGATTCACTAATCTCCATTGGTATTAGTGAAACTCCAACTCCTCCTTTCCCATTTGCCCACCCTAGCTATTAAACAACTTGCTTAAACCCAATATTAAAAGTCCACCAAGCAAGCACGTCCTTAGCACTGACTATCATAGAAAGCATCCAAAAAAATAGAATGCCACTGTGGCAATGGATCGCTATTGGGTGCACGACATCTGGCGGAAGACAACTGGAATACCACCTGAAATTGACACCTGGCTCCAACATCCGGCACCTCATAAACCCTTACTGTCCCAAGACATGAACATTCGATCTCACAGACGGTCATACGCTGCTCAATTCGCTCTTCCTTCTCAACTCTCTCACATTTTCGCTTACTCCAGAGGATCATTTCGAAGTAGGACTAGCCTCGCATTAGTCTTGCAGACGTTCTCTACTCTGAAGCTGCTGCACCCGATTTTCTAAGTCGCACTCGCCAGCTATGGACGCCTTGCGATCTGCCGATGCTCATGTCGCCGCTGCCACTCACCCCCGCGGAAACATGCGGTGGCGATTGCAGAGGTAACTCACGCTGCCACCGCCTATTTT
Source organism: Climacium dendroides (assembly GCA_950106755.1). NCBI lineage: Eukaryota > Viridiplantae > Streptophyta > Bryopsida > Hypnales > Climaciaceae > Climacium > Climacium dendroides. The sequence continues at coordinate 40,660,380 of OX467084.1, forward strand.
GTGAATTGAATGCACCCTGGTTGCCGCTGTGGAATTGTGGTGTAATTGATGTGAATGCAAATGCAGGTTGTGCTCGGAGAAAGCCAAGATGGTTGATATTGAAATATGAAAGTGCTGATTTGCTTTGTGCTGTGGTGTGTTGGTGGTTGCAGATACAATCCCATGGCGAGGCTTCGATGGCAAAAGAACCGAGTGGCGCACCCCGTAGCCCACCAGAGGGCTCACACCAGGGCTCGCATGAACTCGCTCAACCCTCTCTTTTACCTGCGACGCATCCGAAACAATCTCAGCGGGGTCGGACGGCGCCGACACACCACGCACGTCATTTAGAGAGAATGGTGTCAGATGGTTGCCGCAACATATTCGAAGGCAATTATTTTGTGCAGAGCAGAGTTCTGGCCACCTATCATTGTGGCGCTGGAGTAACCCTGAGTCCTCAGATAAGGGCTCGATTTTTCTGTATCAATATGAGAGAATTATGAAAGGTAGCATGCATTGTTTGGTATACGGGTTTGAAATTGGTTAGGTGTACAGAGTAGGCCCATTACCGTTAATCAACAGCAGAGGGTTTCCATTCCTGAAGTCGTCTCATCTATGTGATGAGTTGTAGTTCCTGTATGCATGAAGGGTCGTTGTGATCACTATAAAGGTAGAATTGAGAATATCTGCATCTTTTTTGTATCTGTTCCTTTCGAGGATTCGTTTTGTGGACAGTCATTGATCTCCCGAGGATGCTTGCAGTGAGATCGTTCTTGGAAGAAAAGGGCTATGTCCTAGATCAAGTATTATTTTTATGGTCATTTTGCAAAGAGCATGATTGATCGCGGATTCCATAAAGCTGAATGGCTGGGGTTATGGTTGTTGGAGGCGATGTGTGGTTATGTTTCTGCAATAAGACGTTTGAAATCCTAAAGACACTTCTACGAGTTGAAGTAAAGCTCAACGCTGCAAAGGATGCAGCACATTGAATGCACCTAAGTTCAGGGAACAGGAGTCCTCTTCCAGGTCAATGAGAGCATCTTTATATCAGAAGTATGTAGGCTATCTGACTTGCAGGAAAAGATAATTTCAAAGAGGGATGTGAGCTATACGTTATCAAACGATAAGTTTATTTGGACAAGACGAGCTATCCATGCATGAGATGTTCAGGTGACTCGTAATGATCAACCAAAAGAAGGCGTAGCACAATTGTGGAGAGCGGATAGGTAGACGTTTCAAAATGCGAAAGTCCATGCTAAAATGATTTATTTCTTTGAATTATATTTTCTTGTCAAGGTTTCAAGGTTTAGGGTTCAAGGTTCCGTTGTTAATGTGTGTGCTGGAGTGCTCAATTTAAGTCTACTCGATCTCCTAAGGCAAATTAACTCGTCAAAAGTTATTTAGCAATTCTATTTGTGAAATATAAGTGACTTTGGTACGAACAAATGACTAAGGACACAACGATCCATGAACTGGAGAACTCTTTTGATTCTGTAACTTTTCATCGATGGCAACAACCCTGACCTACTTAATGAATGCCATCACAAGGATTCTTTCAGCGTCGTAAGCCATTAGCTTCCTTAGGTTTAGGGCTTCGGTAAAGGTGGCGATTGTAGTGGAGGACAGTATTTTAGGAATCCCGTTTCCAATTTAGCCAATATCGTTTATAAATTATTCGGGCGTCTCTGTACAAGGGGAATTTTCGCAGATCGTATCAGTCAAGATTACGATCGAGACCACACGAAAGGATTCAAGAGATCATTCGGAAGAATCTGATAAGCATAAGCATAGCGACCAGAACAAAGATGGGACGGAGGAATTGAACGACTTGACTGCTCAATTGATATCGGCGGGTCACTGCTGCAATTCATTCTGTTGCAATTACAAGCAATGGAATACCATTCTGGGTCATCCTTTTATTACTGAGCGAATCGAAGATTACACAAAACTACATGGTAACGAACACGCAAGTTGAAGACTCCAGTTAGACTAGTGCAACATGAAGGGGGAAATGCTGGATTGCAGAAACTCGAGGCATTCAATTTTATAAAACATAATGGAATTCAGTTGACTTTGGATAATTATGGTCGAAATCCAAACGGAGTTTGAAACACCCTGATAGAAACTTGCAACCTTGAGCCACTACAGTAAAATGTATGTTTGCAATTCTGAGCAAAGCCAGCTCTTACCTACACGTTCAATGACGTTGTTGTCTCAAGTGGTAGCAATGAGAAAGCAATTCGCTTAGCTACTAGGTATACACTTGCAACGTATACACTCCATGCCCAATCAAATGGACTGATTCGAAGTTCCATGATACATGAAGATGCAGAGGAGCAGACTGAAGGAGGCAACCCATTTTTGACCAATTAAGCAGTGCAGGTACATGTATCTACAAGGCAGGTTTCATTCAAGTGGGAAATTTTCGTATGCGCAAAAATAGAGTTCATAAGGTTTTCATAATTTTCCAGATTTTTATTTCTCAAAACATAATTACTATATGAATTTTTTCAGCTGAAGATTATGTTCCACCCATACTTATTATATAGACCTTCCTATTTTCCAACCAAGGGCTAATTACCAAATCCAATTAATAAGAGTTAGTTGCAATATTGAAAGTCTTGTAGCCAATCATAATGCGCCAAACTGCATCAAATACTAAACCATAATTAATCACTTTTAGACCACAACTAATCACTTGTAATCACCTGGAGCACAAAATTAGACCACCCTATGGTACGAGAATGGGTGGTTGATTAGGAATTTGGCAAGTTTTGTCAATCAATGGTGGTTAGAGTTAAGAAATTGTGGTTGGAATTTAAAAATTTGCCTTTCCCAATAGTTGTTCATTAGTTTACTACCTAAAAATTCATAGACAAGAATGTTGTTTTTGATAGAATTTCAAAACCACTACAAAAACATTCACAATAAAGTTGAAAACGTTTTCAAAACAAGAATATTGTTTTTGATAGAATTTCAAATCCACCGCAAGAACATTCACAATAAAGTTGATAACATTTTCAAAAATAGAACACTTAAACCTTGCATGTGACCTCCATTGTGTCCAATGTGGGATGGCACATGAGCTTGCATAGACAAAAACTTTACTTTTTTTTATAACCATCCTATTCTTTATGGAGATCTTTACCTTTAATCAATGGACCGGTGACCGTAAAAATCATTCATTTTGATACCTTAGGAATCATTAGTATAAAAAAATTCAAAAGCACTCATTGGAAGTTAAAGTAGTGTAGAAGATCTCCCTTTTCCACACATAATTCCAAGGATGAATAGTTGCACTACTGTCCTACACTAAAAAATTCTTTGTCATCAATCGGAAGCCAAACGTCCACTTCAATGTTTAAGGGTTACTATAGCTACATTGAGTGCAATGATGAGTGCACTGGGACAAGGAAGTTGGTACCCCCTAGAGTGTACCCAATTGTTAGTATTGTAAAGTCTATTAGTTGATTATTCAAAATATAACCCCAACCTTTTTTTTTACTTTTTGAGAGAGTACCGGGATTTTTATCACTTAAAATTTGGTGGAGCATTGAATTTCTACATTAATCCATCTTTTGAACAAAAAAACAATTTTCAATCATATTCATTCACTTTTTCATCCAAATTTGGCTACTTCATTCATATTTTTAATAAAAATGGAAAATTTGTGGTGAAAAAAGATTACTTTTAGCTAGCAAAAGGTAGGAATTTATTTTTGAAATGGTGCAATCTTGCCCCATGGTGCCAAAAAAAGTGTTGTATAATCCCTAAACATCGAGAGTCTTCTCTAGAATCAACAATTTGGGGAAAAACATCATAAAGTGTTATTTGGAAGAATATTTTGGAATTGGTATACAAATGAAAATTGTGGATTTTGAATTTTTAATTCCATCCATACAATTAGATTCACCAATGCCATCACCAATATTTTTTTAATTTTGCAAGAAAATTTGAAATTCCTTCAAAATTTGATTACAAACAAAATATTATTATTTTTGGAGTAAAACTTGTTGGAAATGAATTTGAAAGGAGTTTCTCTTGGCATGGTAAGTTTTGGGAATTTTTGTGCTCTTTACATCTATAACCTCATTTTTGCAAATCCGGTTTTGAACTAGAGTCAATGCAATTTGGGCTTGGTCAACTACTTGACATACTTCCTCATTTGTAATTTTAGAAAAATAATGTGCTCTAGTAACACCAAATCCAACTAATAGATAGGACAAGAACTTGATAAAGTATCTTCACAAATTAGGATGACTTTCACTCCAGCACCAATGAACAAGAAACAAGGATATGAATTTGTTCATCGTCAAGAAATTTAGCATTGGAGCACTCAAAGGTTAATTTATTTGCTACGAAGTTGTAAGAACTTGTAATTGGGTGGAGTTAGAATACTTAATTTCTTAAGGCCTTTTTAATACAAATGACTCAACTTTGTTTTTAAAAAAAATATTGTACAAAAAATATCATATCTAGAATAATTTATTTACTTTTGATGTAAAACTTAACAAAGTTAGATCTCAGAAGTGAATTGATTTTTTTAATGAGCAACCACTTTCAATTGAATGTTGACAATGAACAATATTTATACTCTTAATATATTTCACATATATTTTTTGTACAAAATCATCACTACAATCATTGTTTAGTAAACTTTTAGCAATTGCTATTCTATAAAACTTTTAGCAATTGTTATTCTATAAAAATTTTAGCAATTGCTATTCTAGTAAACTAAAAATAAAGGCTTATAGGGTGCTATGCTTCAACCAAGGCTCAATATAGGTTGTTTACTCCAAGCCTAAGGTGCTCTAAAATAGATTTGTAAGTTCAAGAAATATAACATTGCTAATCTTTCCTAAGAGCTTTGTTTGTCTTCCTTGTCTTTGAAGATGCCCAAATAAAAGAGATACATCTTTTCCTTGGATCATAGGGAGACAAACTTTCAAGTTATACAAAGTTATGCACATCTCTTTCTTTCTTGTCATTTAATATTGATTTAATTAGTATTGAAGTTTCAACAAAGATGAGTTTTTTTGCCAAATTGAAAAGTTTTTTTGTTACACCCAACATGACTACTCCACCTTAAAAAGTTGAGACCTCGGTTGAGATCTATCATTTAGATAATTTGCTAGAAATGATCTATAGACTAAAAGCCCTTACATGTGCATTCTTTGTTTCTATGGTGATCTCAAAAGTCATCCATTGTCTACTTTGGGGTTGCAACATCTTTAAAGGGTTAAGGTAGAGAGCTTACATCAAGCAAACTCAAAGAATCAATCGTGGTTCCTAGACAAAATTTTGCATTGCTACACCTTTTAGTATACAAGATTGTTGATGAAAGCTCTTATTAAATACTTGTATATTTCGTTGCAAAACTTGCAACAATGGACTCCTTCTTTGCACTCCAAAACACATGGTTGAAAAAAATAAATTAAAATGTGATCATCCATATGATAGATGAAATTATGATTTCACGATGCTATAGATATACGGTAGCAGAAGAAGGCCTATGTAGAATTAATATTGTACTATAACTAGCTCTGATTGTGTGCACTTGTCTGCTCAATTGTGTTTCATCTACGAGCAGAACATTTAGTTCATAATCACACAATATTCATTAATCCATAGGCAACAATTACAAGAGTTTTCATCTGCAGACAGACTTGGTTATGCCCTGTAACCCACTTGCCGCCTCCTAGTGGCTCGAAGGTCACCTTGTCCATGTCCGTAGAGTACTGAATACTAGGCCATGGAGGATTGACCTTCTTATTGCCCCGTATTTTAACCCTAGAAAAAACACTGAAATTTTTTATTTGCTACCCATCACAGAATTTGGAAATTTTGAATTCATATTTGCAATCAGAGGCCCTAAATTAGTCGAGACATGCAAAGAAATACAAAATTCATGAGGCACAAAATAGGTGGCAATTTTTACATTTACCCTTGAATGGGGCAATAAGGGGGTCAATCCCCGGCCAGAGTTAATTGTGAAAAAAAAAACCCTATTTTTTTGCCATGATTTTTTATATTTCTACACTGCCCCTAGCTAATTCGGGGCCGCTGATTGCAAACTTGAATTCAGAATTTGAAAAAAAATTCATCTGATTGCAAATAAAAAAATTCCACAGCGTTTTCCCCAGGGGGTAAAACGGGGCAATGAGGGGGTCAGTTCACCCTGGCCGTCAATCCTCCCTCGCCCTGAATACCATATCCGCAACGAGCTACAGTATCTCGAGAGACGACGGCAGAACCTGCACGAATTCTAAGTATTCGGGTTTCTCCAAATCGCACTTTACTCTCTCCAAACGTTCCCATTCGCATCTCCCAAGCCTCAATCACTTGCCCCAACAACAACCCAATTCCTCACTCGTCGCCCTCCAAACGAATCCATGTGGACAAGGGTACCACTCTAGAGCTTGCACTTCGCAAGCCCGAAGTGGAGGCGATGGCCACACTGTGCAGCTCCCTCTGTGCGCTCTCGCTCTCGTGCACGAGAATCTCCCACGCTGCTCATGCCTCTGCTCTTCCATGCCAACCCTGCGCTCCTTTGAGAGTTCACAGCGCCTCCACCAGTCGACTGCTCGGTGAATTATGTACCAGGGAGGGGCCGACGAAGAGGCTCTTGTCGTGGCCATGCGGAGCGAGGCGGAAGTCGAGTGGCGCCACTAAGACGGAGACGGAAGTGCTCGATGACGAAGATCTGCGTGCGGGTCTCAATGAGGTTAGGGTTTCGACTGATTAGTCGCAGTGTGGAGTTCGCAATGGGTTATTTCAGTTGAATGTATCATGCTGTTAGCTTAATTCTTGGTACTCTTGAGTGAGTTGATCGGGTTTCTCTCTCCTTGTGTCTAGAAGTTGCATTCGATTTCTTGAGTTGCAGGGTGAGGACGTTATTGGGTTTGATTCAATAATTGTGAGATCAGGGTTTACCTTGAATTACAATTTAGGTTTTACTTACGAGATTCATGACATTTCGTATTCCGGGTAGCAGATGCCGATTTCCTGTAGGGTTATATCGTTTTGGACATATTCGGTTTCATGGATTCTCAGTCACGCAGTTCGTGTAGATTCTATGCTGTGAGGAGTACAGGGTATACCTTATTACATGGTTTACTTGGATATCTTACCACCTTGGTGATTTTTTCTTCCTGAATTTTCAATGTGAAACTCGTTGCTTGTAGACAGTGACGGAGGCGTTGAAGGTTATGTTGGCCGAGGATGACAAAATGTTGGAAACCTTCAAAGATAAGGTGGATTTCTTGGGGGAGTTCTTAGTGCAAGATGGTCAGCTGGAAGCAGCGCGATTCATGCTGGTTCTTAGAGGCATGCTTGATCATGAGGTACGAGGAATCTACTTGTTGTGCCAATCATCCTCTAATGCTTCAGCATTCGAGTCTGTCTGCAAACCCTAGAACCCTGTAGCTGGGAAAGCAGCATAAAGGGTTCGACATGCAGACCTGGCGCTCTACAGGATATAGAAACCGATGAAGCCTTCCCTGAAGTACAGAGGACCCTGTTGAAGTCCACTGGATCAATCCTATGGCAATATTTATTTATATATTTTTTAACATTAATCCATGCGGGATGTCTTGCGTAGCCTAGCAACCATTATGGCCTTATCACAAACCCTACATGCACCGCTCCTTTGGATTTGTGATTTGTGAATTCATCCAAGAACACGTAAGGTTGGGTCCACTTGATCCGAGATGTAGGCAATATCAAAGCATCAGGCCTTGAGGGCAGAAATGTTTTAGTATGCAAGATTTCCTCCTTCAAATCCTCTTTACAGAAAAAAAATAATCTCTTTGCCTCTGACACCTCAGTGGCGAGTTTCCTGACTTCGTTTAACAACTCTTGTGATGCATCGACAGGTTTACCCACAGAACGAAGAGCTTCAAGGGCCCTACAAGAAAGCCTTCAGTACTCTCTGGTGTCTCCTTGAAGACTCTGGCTGGCTTCTCAAGCAACCTGGAGCCGAGATTCCTGAGGTATGGCTCCTACTTTCTGATGCCATTTTAATGCAGGATTGATTTAGGTCATCCCGGATCATATATTACAGTAGGAGCAAAGATGACGCAACAAACCTGATTTTGACGTTGTGGGTCATCCGTGGCAGGTGGATGACGAACCAGGCGAACCAGAACTGGAAATCAGATTCAGTTGAAGGAGGAAGGTGAAATAGGCAGTGCAGGTTTACAGAACAAGGTCACTGGAATAGCCAACAGCCTGGTCTGGTTCCATGGAATTGCTGGGTATAATTGAGCTTATGTATCCTTACAATTGTGGAATGTAGAGTGTGAATACTGTTTTTTTCGCTGAATGAGTGTTCAGTGGATGGACTGTGAGACAAGCTTTACTGTACCTGTATTTAGGAATTTGGGATTCGATAATTCTCTAAACTTGGAAAGAAAGAGTATAAAATGGCTCTTCTGAGGAAGATACCAGGTTTCTTCCCCGCTGGTTCCTTAGTGTAGTGGTTATCACGTTCGCTTTAACGCGAAAAGTCGCGGGTTTGAAAACCCCGAAGGGATTATGACGGGGAAGCTGGATTTTGGGGTCTCCTACCTGAAGAGAAATCGTGAGGCTCTTCATGTGGGAGCCACATGATGTTAATTGCATCTAGTATTGGATTTACATCATGTTAGGGTGCACACTGTTGAATGGAGTGTGAAGTGATGATTTTTGAATGCTTTGGTTGCGGTTCTTGGTGGAATGGGAGATGGTAGTTGAGCTAGCTTGGAAACCTTTGAGCGTCTTGTGTTTTCGCTTCTGTTGTGCTCTGGATGGATATGAGGTCGTTCGAAGTCATCGAGTTGTGTGCTTTCTCTTTGGTGCTTGTTGTTTGACAGTTTCTCTACGACGTTATGTTGCAATTGTTTGTTGGAACTGTATTTGTATGCTAGTATCATTGTGGCTCCTAATTTGGAGATTCGATCTGAAGTATAGGTGGAGTCCGGGTTGTGGTTTAGCAGGATGATGCTAAACGGATTCAGTATTAGATTTCCATTGACCAAGGATAAAATGTGTAGTGCAGAGGTAGAAATTCTGGTGATCGGTTTGTTGTTTTCGAGCAATTTTGGTTTCGGTTTTGTTGATTACGATATGTGAATTGTTCCAGCAACCAATCGCCTCTGATGTGTGCCGAGATGTGAGAATACCTTTTTTTTCTTATAGTGGTGTTTTGTATATTGTTCTACATTGATATCATGTATTTCAATTTTGTTAGCGGAGAGTTGGTGATATTGGTTTTACAATATGGTTTTACAATTTCTGTACTTGTCGACTTGCAGATCATACTGCTGTGGTTATTCCCAAGCTTTTTAGCTAATTATTCATCAAGTGTTTCGAGACAGGGTTTAAGCCACGCCTTCTATGTGAATGACATGGGTTCTGAGTCAGTGGAAATCAAATGGAGTCTTGCGTATTTCCGAAGTTTGCGCACGTCTTGTGCATGTGCAATTCCCAATGAGCAGAGCAAATTGAGGAGGAAGCAGAGCAGTGCAACCACTGCCGGGCTGGCAGAGAAAGCTTCATTGCAGATGGACTCCGGGCAGATGAACTCCGCAACGGTTCGGCGTTCCAGTGTTCCTTCCGTCACCTTATCACTTGGCTTGGCCATTACCATAGAAGGATCCTTTGTCTGACTTGGATTAGTCTTCAAGTCACTGCAGCAACGTCCGTCGATCGAGCACACGCGGCATATTTGGTGGAGATGAAAGGCGTGGCACCTCATCCAGACGAATGACCAAGGCGTCATACTTGGTGTGCGAACAAAGTGGCACGGCACGGTAAAGGCGTTACCACGACGCAAGGTCATCTTCACACTCCGGAACTACAACGAGCATCCTCTGAATTCAGAGGAGATGGTTCTTGCAAACATACAGAGGGAGATGAACAACATGTTTGTGGATTAGGACGCTAAGGTCGAGCCCAGGTATCTCGAAAAACACTTGAAGGAGAGATTGTTTAAAGACCGCCACAAGTGGCGAAAGCATTATATGCAACACGAAGCGAAGCACCCAAATTGCCTTGTTCCGTATTTCAATGCTTGTTGTGCATATTGGACTATCGAGGAGGGCAAACTGAAGTCTCAAAGAATGACAGAGAAGAAAAAACTTGCACCAAGTAGCGGCAAAGATTCATTTGGAGGAAATAACAATACCAAGTCTACTCCCAATCACAGCCTACAACATGATCTATCCCATTGTCAATCGAGGTTACAGTTTGCCCCTTCATGATTTCACGTATCTTAGATCTTGGTGCTCGGATTCAACTCCTATGTTACAAAGCGCGCCTGACTTTCTCACAACTGCTTCCACATCAATTTGATGTCAAAAACCTTGTAAACGAGGCTCAGCACGGTCCCCATTTTTGTGACATAGCCGATGCCTTCATCGTAGAGTAGCTTAGCAATGCTATTGCTGTAATGGGTACTTGAGTTGCGATGTATATCTTTTTTTATTGTAGAAGTCTTAAAGATAGGTGGAAATTGTGTGCATGCTGCAGCAGTAGAAGAAAAAGAAGAAGATGTTTCTAATTTATTTGACAAGCAAATGTTTCATAGGATTGTGAATTCCGTTGGGGAAGGGCCGGTGAAGTCCTCAAATCCAATACTGCGCGTCCAATAGTGAGAAATCCATGTTATCTAAACCGACGTCAAGGCTTTTTCTGAGCTTCTTGGAATTTTTTGTAAATTGAACAAAAAGCCAACATTTTGATAATTTTAATCAATTTTTTTTGAATTGTTATCGTACAAATTTAAATTGGACATGTTAGAGATCACATGGGAAAAGAAAATTCAACAATATCACTTATGAATTGAAAGATTATAATGCTTAATCATGAGGGTGATAAAATTGTGACAGTGATTTGACATCTTTCAATCTTCTTATCACATATCAAATCTAAAAATTTGGTCACCAAAAAAATATGAGGTTAAAGGGCCTAACATACATAACTCCAATCAATTTATAGCTTTTCAAAATCTACTTTCTAACTTTTTTAAATGAATTTCTAGTGTGATTTTTTCTTCAAGATCTAGTATATTTAAGGTTTGTTTCCAAGTATCCTCAATACTAGAAAATCAAGATTTGCAATGAACATCCTTGCACAAAATCTTGAATAGAAAAATCACGATCATTCATTTTCAAAATGAGATTATTAATGCTAAAACTAGGCTTCAAAATGAATTTTTGAAAAATAAGAAGTACTAAAAATAGTTACTCTTTGGTAAGTTTTAATTTAACTTCAAAGTATTGTTGACACTAGAATTTGGTTCCTTGTGCATTTAGTGGTTAACTATGAGAAACATGCATACAAGCAAGATGCTAACAAAAGGTTAAAATATAGCTTTGAATACATTGGTAATGAAGTGGCTAGGAAGTTGAGCTTCAATGTAACTTATAATGTGGCACTTGGGGCTATGTTGTGAAGAACTTCCAACCTGATGTTGAAGGACAAAGTGTGTTGTCACTATAAGAAACTAAAGTTTTTTTATGTTTGAGCTAACGAGTTTTAAGTGATGTTCAATTTAACAACCTTTGTTTCTATGTCAACAATGATGTCCAAAGTAACATCATGATAACTTAGACATCCATTGTTATATTAAACATCACCTAAACATGATTTTCTTATAGTGTGTTGTACGCAAGTTGGCAAAACTTTTCAATGAAAAACACAATATAGGCATTGACTATGAGCATGACCCATCTTGTCACAAATGCAAGAATTGCATTCCAAGTTACTTGATCTGTACGAATACCAATTCCAAACAACAATATCAATGAACATGAAAGAAAACAAGAGATGCCTACCTCATTTCCATTATTTTTTAAAATACTTTTTAGTTCATTCTTCTTCAATTTCTTTCAAACTCCCCTAAACACACATACAAACAAAAATTGGAAGAAAAAGGACTTCAAATCTTAATTTTCAAATATCAAAATTACCTAATATTAGGTAAGAAAACCTTGTTTTACGTGACGGATTGACATCAAAAGGAACGGATTTTAGGTGACATCAAAGGTGACATCAAAAAACAAACCCATGTTTTTATGTCAACAACGATGTCCATTGATGTTATATTGGACATCATTGTTGACATAAAAACATGGGTTTTTTTTTTTCAATATCACCTAAAATCCGTTCCTTTTGACATCAATAAAGAGTGGTTTCTTATAATGAATAGACTAATTTCCATGACTACTTTCATTTAATCCATTAATTTATGTAAAATGCACCAAAGTAGTGCAAATCGCACTAATTTAGTTCAAATTGCAATAATTTGGTGTAAACTATGCTAATTTAATGTTTATTGTCCTAAATTACTATTAAACCCCTACTTTAGTGCTTTATCCCAATATAATGTTTTAATAGTAGCTTTAATTTTACTAACTTTTTTTTTTTTTCCAATTTATTACTACCTCCATCTTAAAATGATCTTTTTATTAAACCAAATGTTTTAGATTGAAGCTTAAAATAACATTTGAAAAACCAGTTTTGCAATACAAATAGAGTTTGGCGCATTCCTACCATTCTAGAAACTTTGAGTTCCAAAGCCCTTTTCAAAGTGTAGTTTTGGAACATTGAAAAGTAGTTTTAAAGAGGCATTTTCAAGGAGCACCAATGGTCAATTAATTATATAGTGAGAGGTCATCATTTTACAAGACATTTAGTTTATGCCCAAGACCAAGTGTGGCCCTTTGTTTTACTTCCTAGAGCTTCATGCCTTTCAATCAAGCAATATTCAAAGAGAAGCAAAAAATAAGAATGAACAACATTGATTGACCCCTTTAGCCATTTCATTTGTCTTTTGATTAATAAATTGTATGGATGGAGGAGAATTACTACTTAGAGTTGTTTTGTCAATCCCAAATAGCAATCAAACACCAATTTTGACCAATTTGTAATGTCACAAAATGCAACATAAAGATCATTTTGGGATTGAGAGAGTATTTTTTTGTGATTTTCAATTTACTTCTAGTTTCATTTCTTACTTATAATCTTTTGTTTTAATTTAATTTTTAATTTAATTTTTTTTGTTTGCAATTTAATTTTAATCCAAGTTTCTACTTGTTATATTTTATTTACAATTTACTTTTGTATTATCATGATTGTTATCTCTTTTGGTTTTATAATTAATTCCATCTTCCTACTCAGGAGTATTTTGGTTTTAATATTACTTTTGTATATTTTTTTATTTCCTATTTTTTTTGTTTCTAATATTTTTTTTCCAATCTATTTCTAGTATGATTTTTTAATTTTTTAAATTTATTTTCTCACCATTTTATGATTTGCCTAATTTGATTACTTTACCAAGTCTTGATTAAAGTCTTTTGAATTCAAAACCCTATTTTTTCCTAAAAATTATCCCCTTTTTTTTCCTAATTGAATTTTAAAAATTTTCACTCTAACCTCCCAAAGTTCCTATTGCTATCTAACAAAAAAACTCCCTAATTGGCAGTTGTGGTTTAATCTAGAGTATCAATACTTTTGAGCTTGCAAATTTATGCACATTGTTTATATTTTCTATTTTCTAAAAGGTGGTTCATAGATTATTTTTTATTTCAACTAAACTTGATATATATTAAACATTGGTAGGGTGATTCTTTGACAATTGCAAAAATCAAAAGAGAAAGTTCTAATTTTAATTTCTTTCCTCTAATTTTTAAATTTTAGATCTATGTGATAAATAAAAAATGAATAACATGATTCTTTGAAAATAGAGAATATTAACCTCAAAAGGACCAAGTAGCATTTTTTTGGCAACATAGCATTCTTGGTCATCCATTTACAAACAAATTTTTATTTAAAAAAAATTTATGTAACATGTGATCTAGGAGTAGCTTTATATATATATATATATATATATATATATATATATATATATATATATATATATATGTATGTCTTTGTGTGTAGGTATATGAAAAAAATTAAATCAATCCGTTTTGAATAATGAAATAAAAGTTATGAAGAGCTCAAGGTTGCCAACAATTGTGAATCTCTATTCAAATTAAATTTTGAAGACTTTTATTTAACTCAATTTTTAATATTTTTGGAAAATAAATAAATCACATGATGAAATTTATTTATTACAACAATCAAAACCATTGGGATTGGCATTTTCAATTCCATAACCAAAATTTTAACAATTTAGTATTTTAAATCATACTCTACTTCATAATTTATTTCTTCAATATGAATTGTAGGATCTATACATTTTTGAATAAATAGTTTGAATGATAAAATCTAACATAGTTGGAAAGAATTGAAAATATTTTTGTTTGAAAATCCAAGCATCATTATCTTGCAATTGATAAGGTTGTTATTTTGAAATTTTAGGAGGGTGTGCTTTAACAAGTTAACTAAAGGATCCTACATTTGGATTGGTTAAAAATTAAATATAGATGAAGATTTTAGCCTTTCATTGGAGATTGATATTGCTTAAAAAAGATGCTTATTTTGATGATTTTGGATGTTTCCACCTTAGATCATATCTCTATGGTTTGATCAACTACTACACTTAGTAATCATTTTCAATATAATAAAAGATAAAAAAATCTTTCTAAAATTTATTATAAATTTAATATACATAATTTTACCAAGTTTTTTTTTCTATTTAAGTTCAAAATGCTAAGTTCTAATTATGGTGATTTTGATAAATTATTTTACTTATTTATTCAAGACATATTTGGTGTGTCCTTTTTTAAATTGAAAGAGTTATTTTTTGAAGTAAAAAATATTTGTAGCCCTTGAACTTTAGGGTATTTGAAAAAAAGTTTCTAAAATCTATACCATACAAATATAAGTAAACAATTACAAGAATCCACAAACATTTAGGTCAATGAAAAAATGAGATGTTTTATATTTGAGACGTATTTGTATTCATTTGTTCAAAAATTGACCACCTAATCATTCAAGGTTTCTACCACCCTTTTGATATGGTCCATAAAATTCATTGTCTTAATATTCTATCCACCATTTTTTGATACTTAAGCTTAAGCACAACCTTTCTTTTCCTAATATAATTTTGCAATATTACACATATGCAAAACTTGAAAATCAAATAATACCATAAGTATATAGACATCTCAATAACAAAAAAATTCTTAAAAATATGATAAGACTATCCAATTCTCTCATATTTTTCAATCAAAAAATTGAAAAAGACAAATTTTGTTGTTTTAGGCCTAGAGGGATTGGGGTTTGATAAAGTATATGTTTCTCTTTTTGTTTTCTTATTGCACATTAAATAATTGTGAAGTGAAATTATTGTGAATTTTTTTATAATCTTAAATTAGCTATGGTAAGAAAAGTAGGGTTTCTAGTGCAAATTTTGATGGATATATTCAATATTTTGGTGCAAAAGTATCTAGTTGAAAAATTTGGAAGACCTTTATTGCATGATGGAATTAGTGTACCATGGTATGCAATTGCCCTACTACAAGCTTGTGTTTCTCCAAACAACCCTTCACCTCTCAAATTTGGACCTAGATCTACTCTTTATCAATAGTTTTAATAATTTGATAAATCATAGACCTTTTAACAAATCTCAATTATTAAAGAACCAATTCCAAGATGAATTCATTACAAAGTGGAAAGAATGTCTAGAAACTTAAAGACCCATTAAACCTTCATTCAATTCAAAATGATATGATTGGCATGCTAGGATTCCTCCAAGACTTGACATCTATTGAAAGTCATTTTAGTAAATGATGTCTATGTTAATGGAATTTAGGTGACATCAAAACACAACCTAATGAATTTATGTTCCTATGTTACCAATAACATCTCACCAATAATATTCAATTTAATTTAACATCAAGATGTTTCATTGGACATCATTGTTGATATAAAAATATGGGTTGTTACATCTAATGTCACCTAAAGTCCATCACCTAAAATATAGGTTTCTTATAAGGAATGATATAATCTGCAACCTCTTTCAATCAATGGATTACATCTTCATCAAAAATGTCAAGCTTCCCAATCAAAAAAAGATAAAATATCAAAATCCTTAAAAAAATCTCAAATGTTGCATACACCATTTAATCAAATGCTTAAAATTTTCAAATCCTAGTAATTGCAGTCATTATTGCATGTTGTCAATGGCAAAAAACATCTCCTTCAATTCTTCAGATTTTTCAACTTCAATACAATAAGTATTGCCAATGATTAAAGCTATCACAACACATTTTTCAATTTCTAATGGTTAATGAATTCAAGCTTTATCACATACACAACCATTACCACTATGACCACCAAATAATTAATTTAGATTAAAATCCTCAATAATAAAAGATCTATTAACTTGTGAGACTTTTAAAACTTGCAAGTATCACTACTAGAAAATTTAGTTTTTTTGTTGTTTTGGTCGCGTTGATCCGGTCAAAATCTGACAAAAATCTGTTAAAATCAACAGATTTCTGTTAGATTTTGACCAGATCAACGCGACCAGATCAACAGAAAAACTAAATTTTCTAGTAGGTGCACCTACAACATCATTCAACCTTCAACCTTAGATATTGCAAAAAAAACAAGTTCAAAATCTCAACTTGGCAAACCATACTTCAATCATCGGTTCACATTCCTTAAAAATCCAATGTACTAAGTAATGTCAATGATTCAAACTCGTAATCATCAATCTTCTCTAACAATACCAATTTTTCCAAACTGAGGGGCATGTTTATTAAGCACTAACATCCTTTACAACTTTGAAACTTCTAAGTCTTGAGATTTTCAAATGATCCAAGTGCCACCCTCAACTTCTTACAACCTTTAAAGTTGAGCCATTGCAAAAATGTCATATTGACAGTGGCTAGCAGAATCTCTTGTAAGTGCACATCCTTTGAAATCCAAGGTAGTAAGTGATGTCAAAGACTCAACTTCCAAATCATCAATTTTCAATAGCTTGCAATTAGTAAACCATAGCTTTTCTAATGATGCCAACTTCCTCAATCCAGGAGGTGTGTTTTCCAATGTCTCACATCCTCTAAAGTTTAGAACCTTTAAAGCCTTAAGATTTTCAAAGGATGCATGTCCAACTCGCATCTTTTTGCAACCTTCAAAGCCAAGTGATTGCAAACATGTCATGTTGGCAATGGCTGTTGGAATCTCTTCCAATTGTTTACATCCCTTAAAACTTATTGTGGTAAGGGATGTCAATGATTGAAGCTCTGAACCATCAATCTTCAATTGCTTGCAATTAGTGAACCATAGCTTCTCTAATGATGCCAATTTCTTCAATCCATGGGGCATGTTTTCCAAGGCTTCACATCCGGCAAGGTTCAAAATCTTTAAAGCCTTGAGATTTTCAAACGATGCATGTCCCACTTGCATGTTTTTTCAAGCTTCAAAGCTAAGTGACTGCAAGCATGTCATGTTGGCAATGGTTGTTGGAATCTCTTTCAATTGTTCACATCCCTTGAAAGCCAATGCAGTAAGTGATGTCAATGATTGGAGCTTTGAATCATCAATCTTTAATTACTTGCAATCAATGAACCATAGCTTCTCTAATAATGCCAACATTCCCAATCCATGGGGCATGTTTTCCAAGGCCTCACATCCAGCAAGGTTCAAAATCTTTAGAGGCTTGAGATTTTCAAAGGATGCAAGTCCCACTCACATGTTTTTGCAACCTTCAAAGCTAAATGATTGCAAACATGTCATGTTGGCAATGGCTGTTGGAATCTCTTCCAATTGTTTACATCCCTTGAAAGCCAATCCAATGAGTGATGTCAATGATTGAAGCTCTGAATCATAAATCCTCAAGTGCTTGCAATCAATAAATAAAAGCCTCTCTAAAGATGCCAATTTTCCTCAATCCATGCGGCATGTTTTCCAATGCTTCACATCCTGTAAGATTTAGAACCTTTAAAGCCTTGAGATTTTCAAACGATGCTTGTCCGACTCGCATGTTTTTGCAACCTTCAAAGTCAAGTGATTGTAAACATGTCATGTTGGCAATGGCCGCCGGAATCTCTTTCAATTGTTTACATTCCTTGATCCAATTGTTTACATTCCTTGAAACTTATTGTAGTAAGGGATGTCAATGGTTGGAGCTCTGAATCATCAATCTTCAATTGCTTGCATTTAGTGAACCATAGCTTCTCTAATGATCCCAATTTCCTCAATCTAGGAGGCGTGTTTTTCAATGCCTCACATCCTCGAAAGTTTAGAACCTTTAAAGCCTTGAGATTTTCAAATGATGCATGTCCAACTCACATGTTTTTGCAACCTTCAAAGCTAAGTGATTGCAAGCATGTCATGTTGGCAATGGCTAGTGGAGTCTCTTCCAATTGTTCACATCCCTTGAAAGCCAATCCAATGAGTGACGTCAATGATTGAAGCTCTGAATCATAAATCCTCAAGTGCTTGCAATCTATGAACCATAGCTTTTCTAATGATGCCAACTTTTTCAATCCATGGGACATGTTTTCCAAGGCCTCACATCCAGCAAGGTTCAAAATCTTTAGAGGCTTGAGATTTTCAAAGGATGCAAGTCCCATTCGCATATTTTTGCAACCTTCAAAGCTAAGTGACTGCAAACATGTCATGTTGGCAATGGTTGTCGGAATCTCTTCCAATTGTTTACATCCCTTGAAACTTAATGTCATAATCGATATCAATAATTGGAGCTCTAAATCATTGATTTTCAAGTGCTTGCAGTCAATAATTGAAAGCATTTCTAATGATTCTAATTTCTTCAATCCAAGAGGTGCGTTTTCCAATGCCTCACATCCTCTAAAGTTTAGAACCTTTAAAGCCTTGAGATTTTCAAACAATGCATGTCCTACTCGCATGTTTTTGCAGCCTTCAAAGCTAAGTGATTGCAAAAATGTCATGTTGGCAATGGCTACCAGAATCTCTTCCAATTATTCACATCCCTTGAAACTTATTGTAGTAAGGGATGTCAATGATTGTAGCTCTAAATTATCAATCTTCAAGCACTTGCAATTAACAAATAAAAGCGTCTCTAAAGATGTCAACTTTCCCAATTTATGGGGCATGTTCTCCAATGCCTCACATCCCTCGAAGTTTAAAACCTTTAAAGCCTTGAGATTTTCAAACAATGCATGTCTAACTTGCATGTTTTTGCAACCTTCAAAGTCAAGGGATTGCAAACATGTCATGTTGGCAATGGCTGTTGGAATCTCTTCCAATTGTTCACATCCCTTGAAACACTATAAGAAAACTGTGTCTGCCGCAACATCGCAATTTGGACACCTGGACATTGCGCGTGACGTGTTCTATGTTTGGACTGATGTCCAATCACTTCGTGCTGCTGTGGACATGCCAAAAACATGGTATGTTGCATCAGATTTGTAGGCCCAGCATCGTGATGTTCAAAAAAACATCAGTCAACAGGTAACTTCAGGAGTTGACATGTGGCTGCCACCTAGGCGCGGGAAAGCCAGAGTGTCATTTTTTTCATCCATTTCCCGTTTATGATGTGGCATCTAACGTGTAATTGACGTGGCATGCCACATCGGTGCTGACGGAATTGGCTAACGTGGCATCCGCGGATGCTAACGTGATGTTTTTGGGGGCCACTTTGCCTAGCATTTTAGGATGTCTTTTGAGACATTGCTGTCGACGTCCAGGTGTCTTAAATGACGTCAGGTGAAATAATTGTATACTGATTGAAATGTCCATCTGAGCGTGTGGAGTTTGCACATGCGTGCTTCTTAAAGCATACCCTGTCATAGGAGATGTCTGCTTGCACAAGCTAGCACAAGTACATGCTGGGGTAGTAGATGGCTTCTTGCATTGTAGGATGTCAACAACGACGTCCACTTGTTTGATCTTCGTAGAAGGAGATGCATTTATGAACACACTTATTTTTTGGGACATCTCCTGAAACACATGTATGCATTGTATTGGATGTTCTAATGTTGTCAATGTAGTAATATGTTGTACACAATATAAAATATGCAATATATGGTATATCATATGCATATAAAATCACATATAAAATATAATATATATAATATGCCATACAAAATACACCATACAAAATATATACAACATGCCATACAAAATATATACAACATGCCATACAAAATATACCATACAAAATACAATATATATATACAACATGCCATATAAAATACACCATACAAAATATATACAATATGCCATACAAAATACAAAATATATACAATATGTCATACAAAATACAAAGTATATACAATATGCCATACAAAATACACCATACAATATGCCATACACTATATTTATCAAGTCTATTGAATGGCTCAAAAATTTACTTATTAATTGATGAAAAGACAAGCCTTTTATACTAGTGGGGTGTAGGAGGCATGACAAACAATATGGGATATACAAAACTAAAATATGAGCAGCAACATAAATACAATGATGTCTGAAATGATGTTTTAAAAAACATTTACATGTCTTAGTTATGTTTTTTTCGACGTCATTGTAAATATTAAAAAAAACATCTGTAGTATGAAATTAGACATTCACATCAATGTTGTTTTAAACATTTGCTTCAACAATTTCTAAATTTTCCACAAATCTTATTTGTTGTTTATGATGTCATGATGAATATTTGCATGTCATTTCCAACATATATGGGGATGTCTCTTTGAACATTTAATTGGTAAAGTCACATTTATTAAATCTAGGTTGTTTGCAACATCAACTTCAGTATAGTATGACACAACAATACATCCAATATGGAATTCCAATTGTAGATTATGTTTTTGTCTATCTGGAAAGCTCTAATTCATTTCATTTGGATTTGTTATGAGAAAGTTATGGACATTTTTGTTTTTTAGGCAATTAGAGCATCTTCTTGAAAAAAATAACTTGTTGGATGCATTTCTGAATGCAATTTTATAATTTTTTCAAAATAAAAATTTCACATGGTTTAGTTTACTTGCTAGAATAATCTCACCATTGGGATTAGTGCATTTTAATTCCATCTAAAATTTATTAATATTTTAGGTTTTCCTTCTATCTCATACCTACTTCTACTTAACAATTTTCTCCAGAATGAAATTTAAGTTTTTTTAATTTTTAATTTATTTTCCTGAACTCTTAACTCAATTCTCTACTATAAATATTTAAATCTCAAAACTCTGTAGTGCAAAAATTTTACAAAGTCAAAAAATCTAGTCCTTCAATGTGCTATAAAACCACTTTAAATCTATGCGGTCAAAAATTCTGAAATTTTTTCGACAATTTTTTTTACTTGTTAGGTGTAAGATCCTATAGTTAGATGTGGGAAAAAATTAAAATTTCTTTTACTCTTTGCTACAAAAATGGCAATTTTCAATGTTTTCTGGTAATAAAAAGGCCTTGGTCCTTTAAGGGTTAAGATGTCAAATATCTCAAAGTCCAAGAACACTAGAAAATCATCCCACATTAGATATGAATGATTTGAAAATAATAAGTTAAGAAGGTGAAATAACAATAAAAATTATTAAAATTTGATACAAACTTTATGATTTTAAACCAATAAAATTTAGAATTTAAATCTTAAGTTAAAAATAAATATTTTTATATAATATAATATTGATATGATTTTGTAAACCTTTTTTCATAACAAATCCATTCATCTAATTTATATAAATTAAATCTATATAGCTTATAACATTTTGAAAATTTTTCTGGACATTTTTGAAAACATTTGATGTCCACAACAATGTCTTAAATTGCATCATTGTTTTTCATAGCACCAATATTGTCACACCCCTATCTACTTGGGGTGTCCAATGAACCTTAGTGCGCAAGGGGGGACCTTGGGCTTCCCAAGCCTTGCAATAAACTAGGTAGGGAGAATGGAGAGACTCCCGATCAAACAGGGCACAATGGCGCCCTGTTTTAAAAGTGAACATGAAAGTGTCATATATGCTTGGAAAACTCTTGAGAATACGCTTCTAATGGCGCAAAGAACACGCAATTTGGAGTTGTGAGCTAAAAGTTATGGCCGTTCAAAGTTGACTGGGTCCCGGTAGTGCCGGGACACTTGAAGGCTAGGTGTGAGGGGTTCTTAATGAATCCCACAAGAAAGTATGGCATGTGGTATATCATTGGAAAGCTATGATTACAAGGAACCTAGAATGACAAGCATTACGAGGTTCTAAGACATGAGTCAAAAGTTATGGCCAAAAGAAGAGCCGTGGTGAAGGCGTGACGCCTCCCCCGGTGAATCCGAATCTTTAGAGGGCTATAACTTTGCAAGAACTTGTCCAAATGGGACAAGTGAGCAGTCCATCGGCATCTACTCATTGCGTAGATGTCTAAAATGGAATTGCATGTTTGATTTGGAGTTCTAAGCGCAAAGTTACACCGGTTGAAAGTTTGGGAGTCCAAATGGTGACGTAACTTGGTGATTTGGGTTGGAAGTGGGTGGTCTTCCACAACCCAAGGTTATCCAAGGACTTCCTTCGACCTAGGACGGGGGGGGGTCTGCTGAATACCACAGAGAGTACTATAGGAGGGGTTGGTCTCCCTCCTCACTCACTCTTGAAGCTTTGGTGAGTCTTGGTGACTCATGGTTGGTGGTGGTGACTTCATCACCACTTCAAGGCACCATGGGACACTTGTGTGTGTCCCGTGGCCTCGGTTGGGTGGAGTCCCGCTCTTTGCTAGGCCTCCTTGGATGTGTTCCGAGTTGTGAGCACTGGTTACCTCTAGTAGATGAATAGCAAATGCAAAAGGGCTAGCATGGAGTGGGGTGACACTCAAGGGCGGTTAGGATCATGGTGAGTAGTGCCACCATGGGTCCTTGCACATTAAGGTGGAAGTTCCGTCCCATGTTACTAAGTGACATGCCCGGTGTTACGATGGGAGTGTGTGCTAGTAGTCCTGGTGACTGGGACTTGACAAATGAGTTGGAAATGGGAACTAACATTGTGTGTGCTTGGCATGTGCAGTGTTAGGTAGTTGGTGACCAAGTGACACTGTAAGTGGGTTGTGGTGAACCTAGGGAGTTGCTGGAAGCTGTTGGGTGTCATTTGGGTCGCAACAAATATGCTGTGACTGAAATTTAGCAATGCTTTCTACAACACTAAACCAAAATCTCTGCTTTTCCAGCGTCCGTCGATGTGACATTCCAATGTTTTCTCAGACGTATGATGTTATCCTGGACGTACAACGTTTTTGGCCTGACATAAAAAAAATATAGTTTTCTTATATGGTGCAATTGATGAATGATAGGGACTTCGATGGCCTACAACCACTACAATAAGTCGTGGACCCGGTGCGCCAACCAACAGATAATGGTGGAGAGTATGTGTGAAGCATAATATTGATTCACCTTTAAGATCTTTGAAAATATAAAAACTATGTGTGAGATTTGAAGTTCAAAAGTGTTAGTACATTAGATCAAACTATAATCATTAGTTAGAAGACTTTTAGTACATAGGACAAGAAACTAGATCAAAATTTCAACCCAAAAATATTTAAAAAGATAAAAAATACAAAAAAGAATTGAAAATAAGGATTAGAAGTTGAAAATGGATCTAAATATAAATAAAAAACCAACAAAAAAGAAGAAATATGAAAAGCACAAAAGAAGTTATCAAACTTAAAACTACTATGAGAAAACTAACATAGTGGTAGAAACTCTAATTTAGGCAATTAGTAATGATTTAATGAAATTTTAGTAAATTAGCTTGGATGAAAGTGATTAGGAGTGTTAGTTAGTTAGTTAGTTGGGGAAAAAGGTCAAATTAGGGTTTAAAGCTCTCTCTCCACTCTCTCTTTTTTGTTTGGGGTGTGCTTGTGTTTTGGGGGGGAGTCAAGTGAAAGGAAATGCAACAACAAGTACAAAATTAAGAAGTAGAATGAATAGTGAGAAAGTTTAGAATAATTTGTCGAGTACGTTTCACCATTTCATGAAGGAAGATTGGTGAAAAGTGAAAATGATTTAGGTCAGATGAGAAAGATGTTGGAGAAAGGGGGTGCTGCCGCAGCCAATGGAGAGCGCCAACTTTGACGAGCAACCGCAAGAGCGTGAGAGGTCAAATGGAGCTGAAATTTAGAGGGGAGTTGTACCAGGGTTGCTATTCTGTGAGCCTGTGAGTGGGAATGTGTGAGCCTGTGAGCGTGTGAGTATACAACTTTTTTGTCTAGGGTTTGATGAGGTATCTATGACCGTGGAAATTGGAAAGAGGACTACACCTAACGATGTATGATGGGAAAAAATAAAATGTGATATATATGTTTTGATTGTAGGGTAACGCAATCCAATTTCAATGAAATTCATTGCAAATTTTATTGATACTATGTTAGGGTTTTTAGGATTGAAAAGATATTTGGTCCATAGTTCACGATTGTAGTGAAATACGGTTATTTATTTTTGGGGTTTGTGATGTGAATTTCATCCCTTCAAATATAATGTTAATGATGTTTGGCTACATATTGAAATATAGGGTTTAGGGTATGAAAATGTAGTTTAGGGTTCAACAAAAGATTTGAATTAGCGTTTAGGGTATGAAGGTACTTTCCACGATTATGAAGTTCTACCTCTAAGCATTCATTCTTGATCTAGATTTTGTAGGTAATCCTAATTGAAATACACAAAACAACGTACAATAAACAATAGAATAAAAATCAACATGTGAAACGTAACTAGAAACAGAGTCACATAGATGATAAAGACATAGACTGAGAGTGGTCACTACTCTCAGTGGATGAGGTCTCTTGCTTTGATTCTACAGCTATCTCATCTACAAATTGCAGAATTCTAGGGTCTACAAATTTACACTTTCTCTGTCTACAAAAATCCTCTTGACAGGCCAATGTCCCAGCTAGAGCCTCTGCATACGATGGCAACACAAAGGGCTTCTTTGGGCTTGATAAAAAAGAGGATAGAGTGAAAAATGGCCGGGGAGCAAGTGGATTGCAAGTTACGCTGCAAATGAGAAAATGATTATTAGGAATGATAAAAAGATCATGTTCATGAAGAAAGAAACTTGTAGGATAAAGTCAAATTAAAGTGATCGAATAGTATACAGCTATTTGTAGAAAATGTAGAAAAAACAAGCAGGGGTAGATTTACTTACTGAAACGAGACTTCTTCACGATGTGGGGAACTTCAAGTTCTTGAGCTCCATCATCATCAGAATCTTGTACGACAAGTGCAAGTGACGGTGGAACATCTCTCTCCACGCGAATCATTGGGGCCAAAATAGCCTCAAAAATGCCCTTGTCTTCTTCAAGTGCAATGATGTGTCTGCTCAAAATCCTGCAAGCGTGGATGGAAGCCCCTAATCCCCAAACAGAACAAAACAAATTACAACAACACTCAATAAGAATAGAAGAACAAATAATAATCAATCTAAACAATAAAAGACAGTAAATGGCATTGAGCAAATATTTGTCGCTGCAGTGCAATCAATAACAACGTCGTTGGCAAATGTTGATGCTTCTATCAACATTTGCATGAAACGGGGATCCTTTTCTCTTGCACCCCTCCAAGGTTTGAAATTGCTATCCATGGTCAACGTCTCTCTCTTCGTGAAATTCTGAATAACATCATCAACTGTCACGTCTATTCCTAGTTCCTTCAGCTTGGGGCATGCCTGGAATTGAAACTTGGAAGGACCAATACCATCCAAGTTCCGGACCAGCAACATGACACGGAAGAACTGTGTCTGCAGAAGTGAAGTGGTGCCAAGTGAATAAGTCCAAATTGAATGAACAAATCTAAACTATTGTTGCCATAACAAACCCATTGAAGCATAGATGTAATCAATTAAGACAATCCAAAGAAAAGTTACCCAAAAAATCACTACTTGAAATAGAAGATGGAAAATTGAAGAATGAAAGTATGCACGGCAACAAAGGATGAGTACATGAATATAACAAGGAACAATGAAGGATGTACATACCGTACTTCCAGTAGAGATCGGTGAGGCTAGGTGAAGCCAATTGGTTCCCCACCAATCCTTCATCTTCTGAAACGAATATGTTGCAGCGCTTTTGCGAGAGGACTCCGAGAATGAATAATAAGTAATGCACCATCATCGTGCAAATGACCATCAGCAAACTCAAAGACCGCCTCTAGCCAAGAAGGGTCGGCTGTGTTCCATTTTGGAACACTATTTGTAGGTACTGATAGACTTGGGACAGGCAACCCCTCAGGCATGTCCGCAATCACAAGGTCTACTCGGAGTTTATTGCTTGGAGTACCACGGAAGAAGCGCACCTTCTCTCCTTTGTGCTGCAAAATCATTCAATTGATTAGGAACCAAACCAAGCATGTTTGAAAACCCCAACATACTTAAGAAATGGATGAAAATGAAAATGCCAACCTTATCAACAAAATTGACAATGTCGTGGTATACTTTGGGAAGAGGATCAGCCAGGACATCCGTAAGAGAGTAATTCAGAAGCAACTCGTGAATAGAAATCTCTGAATCCGGCAAGTACTCCACAGCGGATGGACCATGCTGCATCTCGTCATTACTGAGTGAAGCATACTCAGCATCACGCTTAGTGCCACGTGAATTTGTGCGTTGGTGCTGGGAAGCCGCGTCATTGCAAGATGAAGGTAAGACATCTTTTTGGGGCCTCTTCCCCTTCTCCTTCTCCGCCGTTGGTACCCGATCGGACTCAACAACCTTCTTCGTGGCTCTCTCCTTTGCCTTGTCCACCGCCTCGAAGTTCTTGAGTGCAATCTTCTTGTCTGCGTCGTCTCTCTTTTTGATTGCCTTTGCCTTTGCATCCTCATCAAGGCCAGCGAACTCATCAAATTCCTCGACCACGTTTTGGGTATTGATTGACTGCTTTAGATGCTCCTCAGGCAACGGCGTGAATTCCGGCGGGCAGTCCAAGTACCACGCACCAGATTTCAAATGTAAGCTCGTCCACCATCTCAATTGTGACGCCGAGTACATGCAATGCTTTGAACTGACATCCAACCATGTTCCTAAAAATGGAGGAAGGTCGCGCTTCGCAATTGCCCCCTTGGGTAACAACTCATACTTGAAATACCTGTAAGGAACAAATACTTCAAAATACAGAAATTGATTCAATGGTCGCAATCAAAAAACATACTCAAGCATATCAGGATGGCATTAAGATATCAGATGTTTATCGATAGATCACCTGTTTGACAATTAGGTCAGAGCCTTTGTGTTTCTTGAAGTCATCTGACTTCCTAAAGACATCATGTCCCCTGAACTGGGGCAAGAAAGCATGGTCCCAAACTCGAATTCTCCAATCTTCAACATAATCTGGAAAACTGTCGGGCTCCATGGGAGAGTCCAAAGCCAACTTGAGTTGGTCTTTCTTCACAATGTTATCAAACATTTCAGCTCCCGTGTCTTGTATCTGCAAGGCCATTAAAAGTGAAGTGGTATTCTACAAAATACTTTGCACTCCAAATTACAAAAACGGTCAAATGTCACAACGGAACAGATGACAACCAAAAAATGAGATGAATAAAACATGATAGAAATGAAAGAAAAACACTTACTCCAGCATACCAACATGCCTTCACTAGGAAAGACTTCAGTTCTATCTCTCCAGCTGGCTTTAATGGAAACCTTCTTGCCTCCCTTGTCTGAACGGATGAGTTCCACCATCTGAGCCACTTTACCTTATGCTCCTTGCTAACATTGCAAGTTGCCACGGACTGCAACTTTTCTAGAGTCATCTCTGGAGTGATGTTTGAGCTCCAATGACGCTCGATCTGACACCACAAATCACATCTAGTTAAGTGAACAAAATGAGATGAGAAGAATAAAAAAAGGTAAAGTCTAAAGGGATGTTATCATACCTCTTGAAGCCACTCAATTCCCAGGTTGGGATTGGCAACGGCAGTCAATTTCCCCAATTTTTGAACTAACTTAGCTGTCTTCTCTTTCATACCTAACCTCATGGCATCCAAGACACCCTCCTCTGATTGTAGGTCCATAGGTGTCTCTTCCCTATACAACCTAACTGCTAGGTCAGCGGCCGCTGCTATCTCATACTGCAAAACCACATGGAAGTGAGAAAACCATTGAAAGCATTGATGTTTCTAAACACCTCTATTATAGAAAAAATATGCACATGATTTGAGAGAATCGTTACCTGATAGATGAATGAAGTAAACACTTCAACTGACATTGAGTACCAACTCTTACGCAGATTTTGTTGGCATTGAGTCATCTCAGTCTCATTTAAATGCTCAGAGAACTTCTCAAGCGGCAGCATGCCATATTTTTGAACACGGTATAGCGTATGGACAAGACTGGTCTTGATGAACGAGCTTTCTGTATGCCTGAAACGGAGGCAAAAACACATCAATTTCTTCCTACACGATCACATAGAAAAGACAAAATGATGAACTACTTGCAAAGGAGCACTCACTTATTAATGTCGTGCATAGCATGCATGACATCACCAATCCTCCCCTTAGTGTCAAGAATGATGGAATCCACCGAAATATGCCAAACCCGGTCATGGTTGTGGTGTTTGCTGATGTAAGAGGTCCATGCCAGAAGTCTGTGGTTGCCGTCGCAAACGAAGAACTTAGACCCTTGAAAGTTATGGAGGCTTGGGGTGGAAGACAACATTGCATTGAATTTGTCATTCTCTTCATTCCACATCGGCCCCCAAGCCTCTCTTTCCGCATCAGACACCATCTCACTCTCCCCCTGCTCATTAGTGAGGGACACATAAAAAACATTCGATCCATCTTTGTACCCATGAACGAACTCCTGCTCCAATTTGGTAAGATCGCTTTGAAGTGCGGGTCTAACCATGGGCATTTGGACAAGGCGACACAATGGAATCCGAATCCGAGATATAGAGGTAGGTTTTAGGCGTAATTCGGCAATGGAGGCTACAGAGTTCACCTTCTGAGACCTCCTATAGGCGTCCTCGGTTTGGAATTTTTCTTCATCTTTCCCTTCGTCTTGGTGAATATTCTCAACCTCAATGTCAACATCAGCAGTGGTAACAAGCTCCATTGTATTCTCCAATACTTGAATTGGTGAACCTACTTCCACCTAAATCGAAGTCATACAAGCCATCCAATAATGTCATTAGTAAGAAACAAGTCGAAGAAGTGAGTCACTCATGAAGTACATGAACAATGAATGAACTATATGTCCCGGGGTCCCCCAGCTCACTGGGTGACCTAGCACATCAACACAACCACGCTCCCCCCTTCCCCTCGGCGCTGAAGGCAAGGCCGAGGCGGGGGAGGCCTGATGCTGAATAAGGCAGACAGGAAAGAAAACAGGGTGACCCCCGAACGAAGCAGGGGCCACGGAGCTCACCTTCTCCGGAAAAACATCACACCAACCGCGCTCCCCCCTTCCCCTCGGCGCCGAAGGCAAGGCCGGGGCGGGGGAGGCCTGATGCTGAATAAGGCAGACAGGAAAGAAAATAGGGTGACCCCCGAACAAAGCAGGGGCCACGGAGCTCACCTTCTCCGGAAAAACATCACACCAACCGCGCTCCCCCCTTCCCCTCGGCGCCGAAGGCAAGGCCGGGGCGGGGGAGGCCTGATGCTAAATGAGGCAGACAGGAAAGAAAACAGGGTGACCCCCAAACGAAGCAGGGGCCACGGAGCTCACCTTCTCCAGAAAAACATCACACCAACTGCGCTCCCCCCTTCCCCTCGGCACCGAAGCCAAGGCCGGGGCGGGGGAGGCCTGATGCTGAATAAGGCAGACATGAAAGAAATGGAGCGACCTAGAACCCTAAACCTTCTTAATTTTTCTGAGAGAAACAAGGATTGAACGGAATGCAAAGTTTGAATACCTCTGAGCTCTAAGTTGTTGGTCCTTCTGTCGACTTCATGGAATGGGTCACTTCTTCTTGATCGTTGTTGTTCTCATCATGTTCTTCGCTTCCCCTCGCCTTCGCGGCTGTGCTCCTAGTTTTCCGTTTCTTCGCCATGTCCGCTTTCTAGGTTAGAAGAAGCACAATGGAAATGTGTCGAGAGTAAGGAATGAGCCCTGTCACAAAGAGATACAAAATAACGTGGACCCCTAGTTGTAACGGGGACTTTCTCGAGTTTGTATAGTCATCTGCTGATTCATTTTTGGATATCCTAATGGTACTTCCAAGATACAATATTGCAAAGGGAAAAGGAACTGCGAATACCGAGTATATTTACTTACCGAATGATGCAATCTCTCTTAGCCAATGCTACACCTTGGTGGCTCTTCCTCAGGGACACTTACAATATGTTCACTCTTTGAAATGAGATCTATATTGAAGTCGTCTACATGCATTACAGCACTTTGAGTTTGTTCACGTGGCTGGGACTCAGTCAATGATACAACCTTCTTACTTCTATTTCTTGACCTCTGCAACTCTTTCCTAGAAGAAAAAAATGTTCTTCCTCTCTTCCTCCTTTTCCTAGAACCATGCCGAATTCCATCGCTCGTGATATTTGGTGTAAGCATATGACTAACACTACATACATACGACCATTGTATGTAGTGATAATTATCAATGGGAAATAGGGTAGTGTAGTTGGATCGAACCATCCCTGCGTTCAGGATTTAGAGTAACCAATCATATTATTGGGACTACTTTCGTTCTCAAAGCGTCAGAACTATTCAAATTCAAATTCCTCTAATCAATTCATGATTTCACCGTACTCAACATTAGAACCCCAATAATTGTTTTTGGAAGTACTTCACGATTTTCTAATTTGATTTATGAAATCCAACATCACACAAGTACCCTCTTTTACAGGCTTGTGTCCATAATTCAGTTATTAGAATATTGGTGACTGTTGGTAATTGAAGCTAAATCTGCATAGTCTACTCTATTCGATTTGATGAACTAATGGTCCAATTTTTATAATGTTCGAAACTCACGTTCAAAGAAGATCTACATATTTTCATGTTGTTATTGTGCCACAATCTAACTATTAAGCTTAATAAAGTTCAATTCATTTGGCATTCGTGTTACTTTCATTCAATGGACAGTTGAGCGCATTTCCTTAATTCCAAGCGCAACCATCTGTATCAGTAACTCTTTAAAGTATATTATATACGGGTCGCTATTATATTAATGAATATTAATTGTAGATGCTAACGTTGCAAATCCTGGATTGTCAAATCCATTTTAATCTCATTCATATGGCCATGCAATACGCTTAGGAAGGGTGCTCAATTCAAACGTACTTGATCGTTGAAATAGTTTAGGTCATATTGTTCTTGTCAATAGTGGGATTCAATTTTGGGAACATGGCCTCCCTTCGAGCGGATGGCCATGAGGTTCCTCTCTTTCTCCCTCTTGGAGATCAGGATTTTATTGTGGTTTCTACTCACCTTCTTCATGTACGTTTTGGATTTGTCATGTCTAGTATCTATGTTGAAGAGGAGGTATTCTCTGAGTCCGGAACTTTAAGAGAGTCAATCCATATGCAGAGAATGGTAGTTGATGACAATCATTTCTGGCATCTTCGGGAAGGGCGCTATCGAGCTTACGGTTTACCATTTGTTATGAGGGTAGACTCCACTGAGATCTTACATCGGCATTCCGAACATTCTACAGTGGACATGCCTCTTTCCCATCGTGACAACCGAAACACTTCTGAAAGTGAGCATGTCACAAATATTGTCACTCCTTTTCCTTTATTCACTGTAAAGCAAGAACCCAATGACCTTGTTATAGATCTGTCGAGTGAGTCCGAAGGAGAGTCTCCAAACCAGCCAATACTTCCTAGTACACTCTCTGACGATGCCCTCAACACATTGTCTACGACAAAGCTAATGCCTTCTAGTAGTCCTGCTTTGTCCACGTACTCGCGTCCACCAACATATCCCAGTTGTGCATCCGCAATTAGTATTGTGGGGTGCCTACGTAAGCTAGCGTCTATACGTGGTTCTCGAAATGAAGTAGCATCATTAGACTATGATGCACTTATCCATCACAAGGTTCAGTACCTTCCTGCTAATTTTGACGGAGATGTAGTTTTTGAGTTGCCTTCTCTTTCGATGCCGACTTCATCATCATCTGCTGGGAAGTTACAGGGCATGGATAAACGTTATGATGGACACGCTTGGTGTAGGACAATGACATCTAACATCAACAATCACGATGGCTTGAAGTTTAGAAAATCTTGGTGTGCAGGCCATCTTATTTGTAAGAATTCGGAATGCAACTACTTGAAGCGTTCTTCTTAGCCAAACGAGACTGAGTGGTGTGGTTTCACTCCTGGACCATTTCGTATTGGTGCCATTCCTCCAAAGGATTCTACCCTCCTTTGTAAGATATGCAAATGTCCGCCTCATTGCATCAATGTCTGTGATGCTCGAATCTATTACATTGTTGGTGATTCTGCAAGCATGACAAGAGCTTGCATTCATTTGGGGAATCATGTGCATCCGGTCGCTTCAGAAACATGTAGAGAGTCTTTAGGTGTTGTGTCCGAACTCATTATTGGCGAGGTTTCCAAAACCCCTAGTGCCACTAACTCTGCCATTGCCCTAGCAGCTAGCAAGCAATTTCTTGATAGCCACTTGATACACAACGGTGAAGGTCCAAAGCAGATGTTGCAAGGGAATTCGTTAGATGATGTAATGGACAAGTTCCAGATACTAAGTTCTCCTAATATCCGAAATATTATTTCGTCTTTCCGTTCAAGTGGCAAAAGTGGGATAATAGATAGTATCATGAATATGAAAAGGAATTTGAGGTTTGAGTACATCCATGATAGTGTGTTTCCTGGTCAAGGCAAAGAGAAGGTTTACTTGTTTAAGATGCTTGTAGAAGGGCCAGGGAGTGGTGTGGACCTTGTCAAACAGATGCAACCGGGTGGAGATCTGGAGAACGCATGGCTCATGTTTGACCATGTCAAGTGGGTTAAAGACTGGACAACCATGGCTTGCCATGTTTACGATACAGGATGCCGGAAAGTGATGACAATAGCAGTGTGTGATATGCAATCTGAGGACACTGAGGTTCAATGCATCATGTGGAGATCTTTGAACGGAGTCATGAGACGCAATGGCATTAAGAATCCAAATTTTAAAGGCTTTATGGCTGATAGCGCACAAGCGAATTGGAATGCCGTTTGAATTGTCTATGGATCAGGAGATCCCAAAACAAAGATGGTGAACCGAGAGCGGACATGTCTTTTACATTGGAGTACCTCTTTGCATCGCCATACACAGAAGCTCATCAAGCCGGACTTGCAACACCAACATACTCAACTTTGTAAGCAATACAAAGACTCCAAAACTATGGACGAAGCTGAGACGCGTTACCTAGCGATATGATCTTGGTGGCTTTCATCTGGAGCAGCCTCGGAAGATGCTATGAGGGAACTCGAGTTGTGGCTTGCATTTTGGCACTTTCGATATCATCAGTGGGGCGGGTTCATGCAAATGGTAATTTTCCTACCTTCTCTTTCTTATTTTGCAATCTTTTAGATCCACTTTTATTTTACTGAAACAAAGCTTGGAGCAAATATTGCTACCTTTTTTGAAAATATTGATCACTCCAGAGTATCAGGGATTCTCCCCTCGGCGTCGAGAGGAGCCTTGCCCGTATAGTAGAGAGATCAAAGTTTAAGTATTTCATTGTAACTCAGAACTCTGATGATACATAATTTTGGATTTGATTTGTCCTTGATATTGTTATTTCAGGAATTAAATGTTGAGGAGATGGCAGACATGCCATCATGCAACTTATCCGAAATAGTCCATAATAGGTGGTTGCAGCAATCGGGTAATCGGGGTAATGATTTGTTTGCCGCAACTTCTGATGACTGCATTCGAGCTTTCATGCAAATGACCAATTATCGAGCTTTTCTGAAAGGCAACATATCAAGGTCAGGGCCATCTAAAGAGGAGTTAAAGTTACGAGGCGCTAGACATAGCGGGGATCCTAAGAAGATTGCGGAGGCGCTGAACGACCTTCCTGGAGGGGTTGGTGTTACATCACGTATTCCCCATTTGGAAGGCGAAGAAATATTTGGTAGCAGTAAGCAAAAGCTTGACCTCCCCATTGAGTCAGATGGTGACTCTCATCGTCTAGACAAGGTCAACTTCTCTCAGCCTCGAGTACAAACACGATCAACATGTTCACCCACGGTTGCTTCTAATGAAGCAGACACGTTGGTTGATTCTATGCATGTACCACATGTGACATTTGCAATGGAAACTGATTGTGATACTTTACAGTGGCATATCGCAAGAATCTCACACAAGTCCAGTTGCAAATGTCACGTGCAACAACGAAATTCAAACATCCGCTGTGTTGCCAAAATTGCAAAGGGATCTAGAGGTACTCCAGCTCCGACCTACCGTGGTAGAAAAAAACAGTATGGCGGAAACAAAGAGATCATGATTGACTTCTGGTTTTGCCCAAATGATATTGAACGATGTGTCCGAGGCTCCAAACGAGTTTGGGTAATTGATTGGCCCCAAGTTCCGGATGTGTGGCCTGTACTAACAGGCACAAATTTGACCTGCCAAGAAACATTGTTATTGCAAGAGGCTGGTTTCCAACTACAACAACGACCATCTATGTCTCCTCGACGTTTATTCACCATGTCCAATGTATTCCAGGCCATCTACTATGATCATCCTAGTCCCTTGCATGCTGACACATATCCAACTACTCGAAGGAGCAAAGCTATTCGCTGTATTGCAAATGCTCCTACAACAGAGCACCGCAATAAATGGGAGAGTGCTGGTAATGTCAAGGGAACAATTCTAGGAGTAACCTTGCTCCCCTTCCCTGGACTTGGAGCCATAATCTCCCTTCAATCCGGACTTGAACCTCAGCAAAAGCTTTATCGCATTACACTTGGCATGTATCCAGAGTGCACTTGTCCTGATTTTGTCGACATGGCCATTTCAGCAATTGGTGGACGCCAACAGTACGTGCATTGCAAACATCTTTATTACTTACTTCGCTACTTCAGCAAAATGAATCCGGCAGAGGATAAGTTTATACATTCTCCAAGCTTCAGCTTCAATGAAGTGAAGCTCCTTCTCACAAAGGCCAACATCATCAAAGTTTCAAGGGACAGTCTTTAACATGTTTAGAAGTCCAAGAAACCCTAGGTGATTGGTATTAATGATTGAAGGACTATACACTAAAGTGAGATGTATAGCTTTAGAAGTACCAATTTGTATGTTTGAATACTGTAATTTCTTGAAGTATTCAATACAACCTATTTTCAATCTCGACTTACTTTTTCTTGTAGGTCATTTGTTTGCCTTTCGCAACATGCACTTCTATTACTCTAACCAGTAATTGAAACTCAAAATTGTATACAAATTGTATATAACCACGGTAATAGGTCCACAGCAAAAGGTCCACGGTAATAGGGTACGAATATCCTGAAAATAGAATTTATTTGAATCCCTTTCTTGAAAATTCTATTTTTATAAATATTATTGAATTTTTTACAATTCCAGAACTCCACGCTCACATACTTCATGCTCAACGCTCGTAGGCTCACGCTCACATACTCACAATCTAGCACCGTTGGGAGTTGTACCTTTGAGTGAGCTTTCTAATGAGTTTAGTCTTGCCCGATTTAGAGCTGATACAAAGAAATGGTGATCAATTTTGTGAGAGGTGATGCACTGCCGCAGGATTTTGAACAACCAACTTTGGTGGTCTATTGCGAGAGTATGGCAAGTTGGATTGAAGTGAATTTTGGTGGATAGGAGCGCCTTGAAGCTATCTTCCAAACAATATAGGTCTTGGTGGATTTGGAGATAGTACGAAGACATGGTGGCCAATTTTGTGAGAGGTGGTGTGTTGCCGCGAGATTTTGAAACATCCAACTTTGGGGGGCTATTTCAAGAGTATGGAAAGTTGTATTGAAGTGAATTTTGGAGGATAGGAGAGCCTTGAAGCTAGCTTCCAAACTAGATAAGTCTTGGTGGATTTGGAGTTGATATGAAGAAATGGTGACCAATTCTTTGGAGGAAGGTTGGCTGCCTTTAGGAGGAGGTGCCAATTGAAGGTTTTGTGTATGCTTCCCCATTTGTAATTGGACAATTGCAATTTTCATTGCACTTTGTTATAAAGCATCTTGTGAAATTGAATGTATGTTGGACTTGATATGTAAATTGCTTTGGGTGAAGAGTCTAAAAGGAATGCATGTCATGGTATGTGCTGGAATGGTAAATTAGGGTCCAATTGGGGCCATTTTAGGCCTCTAAAGGCATTTTTGGATGGAATTCAGTATAGAAACTTGTCCTACATCCTTAGAATGCTTGAGTAGACACATGGAAAGTGTTAAAAAGTATTTGGGAGTGGTTTAAGAGGTTGCCTTTTTTCCACTTAGGCTTAGTTTATTGAAAATTCACTAAAGAAAAAAAATTGGGAAATCCATTGCTTGGAGGCATTTAGATTAGAGTCCACACACTCTTTTTTGGCCCACTTTGTGGTTGGGTTTTACCTCACGGTGAAATTCACTTACAGTATGTTGCCGTAGTTAGCGATGACATTGCATCTGAGGAGGAAACATAGGGTGTTCACATCACTGACATGTGTTTGCTGTGCCAGCATTTTGACGTCACGTAGGACGTCTGAGAAATACAAAGCCATCAGCATGTTCATGTCTTCCAAGTAGACCCGTTGCATCTTGAACGTGCATTTTGTAGCAGAGTCTATCTTGCTTGGTGCTGCAAGTGACATCATATGAATAGGGTGGAATTTTATTCTAATGAAGTTTGTTGAACGTGCGCAAAATGTAAGACTTCAATAGCCCAAAAATAAACCTAAACCAAATAAACACATAAGTCATTTTGTACTACATAGGAAGGACGTGCATCATGTGCAAATTCAACCTTGGGCATAAAGTCATGTCATGCATCTATAGTCATTTTGACATCAAAGAAGACGCCTACAATTGTTTCTACAACACCCACACGTCTAGTCAGACGTAATAAAACGCACAGTGGATAGCATGTGGTTTGAAATTACATTCGCAGTAAGTACAAAATGTTGACGTCAGAAGTGATGTCAATGTGGACGTCAGTACGTCACTTATGATGTCCACGGAGACATCTAAGATCGGAATATGGATAGGCCAAGTATGTTGACGTGACATGCCATGTCATCACCCATGTCCACGTCACACAATTTCTACCTCATTACGCTACGTCAAATGCCACATAAGCTTTTAGGAGTTACCACCTGCCCATTGTCCTCTTTTTAACCTTGGGCAATCACTTTACCTCTCACCGCAACAAAATTCTAAATCAACTTCTGAGCTAAGTTTGACCAAAGATGGTGACGTGGCTGAACATGTTATTGTGGACATCCTTGGAAACATCTGGTGTCCACTTGGATGTCTTACATTGCATCATTGTTTTTCGTAGCATCAGTATGTTGTGACTAAAATCTAGCAATGCTATCGAAGACATCAGAGCAAAATCTTCACTTGCTTGGCCTGACACCCCAATGTCTTCTACGACGTATCATGTTTTTGCAGATATACGTTGTTTTTGGCTGGATGTCCAGGCAGACGTAGTTTTCTTATAGTGAAACTTATTGTAGTAAGGGATGTCAATGATTGGAGCTCTAAATCATTGATCTTCAATTGCTTGCAATCAATAAACCATAGCTTCTCTAATGATTCTAATTTCCTCAATCTAGGAGGCATGTTTTCCAAGGCCTCACATCCACTAAAGTTTAGAACCTTTAAAGCCTTGAGATTTTCAAACGATGCATGTCCAACTCACATGTTTTTGCAACCTGCAAAGCCAAGCGATTGCAAACATGTCATGTTGGCAATGGCTAGTGGAATCTCTTTCAATTGTTCACATCCTTTGAAAGCCAATCCAATGAGTGATGTCAATAATTGAAGCTCTGAATCATAAATCCTCAAGCACTTGCAATCAATGAAAAAAAACGTCTCTAATGATGCCAACTTCCTCAATCCATGGGGCATGTTTTCTAAGGTCTGACATCTAGCAAGGTTCAAAATCTTTAAAGCCTTGAGATTTTCAAAAGATGCATGCCCCACTTGCATGTTTTTGCAACCTTCAAAGCTAAGCAATTGCAAGCATGCCATATTAGCAATAGCTAGTGGAGTCTCTTCCAACTGTTCATATCCCTTGAAACCCAATGTAGTAAGTGATGTCAATGATTGGAGCTGTAAATCACCAATCTTTAATTGCTTGCAATCACTGAATGATAGCTTCTCTAATGATGCCAACATTCCCAATCCACAAGGTGCGTTTTCTAGTGCCTCACATTTCTCGAAGTTTAGAACCTTTAAAGCCTTGAGATTTTCAAACAATGCATGTCCCACTCACATGTTTTTGCAACCTGCAAAGCCAAGTGATTGTACATATGTCATGTTGGCAATGGCTGTTGGAATCTCTTCCAATTGTTCACATCCTTTAAAATCCAATGTAGTAAGTGATGTCAATGATTGGAACTCTGAATCATCAATCTTCAATTGTTTGCAATCACGAAATAAAAGTGTCTCTAAAGATGTCAACTTTTCCAATCCATAGGGTGTGTTTTTTAATGCCTCACATCCTCCAAAGTTTAGAACCTTTAAAGCCTTGAGATTTTTGAATGATGCATGTCCAACTTGCATGTTTCTACAACCTTCAAAGCCAAGTGATTGCAAACATGTCATGTTGGCAATGGCTGCCGGAATCTCTTTTAATTGTTCACATCCCTCAAAATCTAATGTAGTAGGTGATGTCGATGATTGAAGCTCCAAATCATCAACCTTCAATTCCTTACAATCTTTGAAGTTCATTTTAAAAAAAAATAGTAGCTTTTCCAAACTAAGTGGCATGCATTCAAGGGATTTACAACCTTCAAAGTCTAAAGTCTCCAAAGACTTGAGATTCTCAAATGTTGCATCAATAGATGTCAATTTTATGCATCTTTGGATGTATAATGATGTCAATGATGTCATGTTTTGAAATCCATGTGATATATTTGTAAGGTTATTACATTTTTGCAAGCATAATGTCTTCAAGGGCATGTGTTCAATTGTTGGGTTTGGAAAAATCTCGATCGTTTCAAAGTTTTGTAATTCTAATACCGTAAGGTGTCGAAGTTCTTGGAGTTGAAGTAGGATTGAAAGTTGGCTGGTAATGTTGGAAAAGATATCCCCATGATCAACATCATTTGCTTCATATATAATCCGAAGGAATTTAAGCTGATGTGTTTTCTGAATAAGTTTTGTGACATTGCTAATGTCATCAAGTACTTCAATATTTAGAAGCAACAATTGGGGGAGTTCAACCATCTCAATTGGATTCAAATCTATTTCATTAGTCACTCCTTTTATGCAAATGCCTCGAGCATTTTGAAACTCCTGAATCACAAAGAGTCATCATTAATTGGTTAAAAGTTGGTGGATATTAATGAATTTAATTGTCATTGAAACTAAAATAGTTCTCTCAATGAACATGCATTTTGAGATTTAGAATTGAACCAAGATTTCTATAACACTAAAAACAAATCATCTAAAATCATTTTGCAACTCAATATAACATACCTCTTTTTTTGATGTTTCTAATGATTGGAAAGTTTGCTTCCATTTTCTTCTACCTCCAAATCTTGTTCTTGAGATTCTACGCCCTATATCACGTATAAAATCATGCATGCTTATAAATCCATTATCATCTATTTTGATAAGTGACTTGTCCTTCAAGCTTGCCATTATTGTCTTGGTGTTCTCATCCAAATAGTCGACTATTGTATCTTCTCGAATGTCTTCAAGCCATACATCTTTACAAAAAAAACATGATATGTCCAAAAACACTTCCTGCTCCTCATTGCTAAGTATATCAAAACTAATCTCCAACCTTCTCTCTACATCCTTAGGGGCATCGTATTCTCCTCTCTTCAATCTCTGTAAAGCTTGTTCCCATATACGAAGGCGCTTTTGTCCATGTAAACAAGAACCCATAACTTCTAAGCTTAATGGATGGCCACCACAAGCAATAACAATCTCCTTGCTGAGTTGATTCATTAGCGGTGTCATTGCACTTTCATTCTTAAAGGCATTTTTGGAGAACATTTTTATAGATTGGTCATAATTGAGTGTTGGAACTTCAAATTTGCTATCTTCATTGATGAAACCTTTTAAGATCTTCCAATCATGACTAGTAACAATAAATTTGCTACCATCTATGTTGAACATTTCTACTTCCAAAAACGTATCCAATTGATGTTCTTCAGTGACATCATCTAAGATGAACAAGACTTTTTCTGTTGGAGCAAAGATATCAATATGCGTTTATCCTCAATAAGATCCTTTGCTTCTTGGTTTTGACCAAAGACCTTCAAGATTTAATTCATTTCCATCAAATAGTCACTTTTGAGATCACACATAATTGTAGTCTGTGGGAGCACGGGAATCCAGTCTTTAGGTTTAGAAGGGAAATAAGGGGATTAGAGCTTTTTACTCCCTATTTTTTTTCGTTTTTCGTTAGAAAAGTAGACCGTAAATAGTTAGGAACCGAATACCGGAAGAGGGTTACTTTAGAATAGATAATAGTGTTAACAGAAGTAACCGGAAACCGGAAACCGAAAGTCCGGAAACGGCATAGATAGGTCAGGAGTAGGTTAGAGTGATTTTCATTAGAAACCGGAAACCGGAAGAAAATAGAAGACCGGAGACCGGAAACGGAAGACAGGCAATCCGGGTGTAACGGGTGCCTACCTAGTTCTAGACCATACTTGAGAGCGGGTCTATTTTAAAGAAAACGGTCACTTGTAACGGCCTGGGTGAGTGCAGCCCTAGAAATAGAAGGGGCAGGTGGCTGAGACCTCCTTTTGCGGGGAAACTACCTTGAGAAGAGATTGTTGAGGAGCATTCGAGGTGTACTTATATGTCAGCCAAAGAGAAGAAGTTACGGGCTCAGTTTACAGATCGGATTAAGGATAGACGGGTCTCGAGAGGAGAATTCACTTAGAAGTTCACGTATGAGGGTGGAGATAGAAGTGTACTAGTGAGACGACTTTTGAGGAGGGTCCTTGAGCGGAATAGGAAGACTGGAGCGCGAGTGATTGTGAGACTCCAAAGAGTGATTCCGGTCACTGAGAGGGTTTGAGAGAACAGCCCACGATGGTGAGAGAAGAGGTAGCTGTATCCTTGCGCATGGTGAAGCCGGTGGTACCAGCGGATCCACGAGAGAAAGCGGAGCTAGAAGAAGACCTCCGGCAGATGGGGTGTGAGGGATTTCTAGCTCGGCCATGGAATTTGAAAGACGAGGAGATTGTGAGGGAGGTAATCGGCGTGCCGCTAAGGAAGTGGAAGGGGACGTCAAGGAGCCGGACCGAAGACTGGACTCCAACACTGTGGAGGGAGACGTACGATTTCAAGAAGACGGACAAGGGACCGGCTTCCCGGACGGATCGCTTCTACGTGGGTAAGTTCCAGAATCCCCCAACGAAGAAGGATGGTTTCCCTGTGGCAGAGTGCATAAATGGTAGGGAGAAACGTTTAATGAAGTACCTAGCAGCCATCCTTAGTCCAGAGCGACCAAACAAGATTACGGTCACCTTGGCGAACACTATTTTCGGTGCACTGTCGGGTGACCGGAAAGTAGATTGGGGCGTAGTAATGAGAGATCAGATCAAGAGATTGGTAGGAGGTATAGGGAAGTCTAAGCCTTCTCCTATAACCCCTTTTCTCTACCACTTGTATCAAGCACATGGCTGGCTTACAAATAGAGAGTTAGATTCATACAATACGGCCAAAGCCATGTCAGAATTCGAGATAGAAGACCCGGATGAGGAAGCCGGGCAGGAAGAGGAAGATTCAGAGGCAGATACTATACCGGTCGAGGAAGCTAAGTCTCAGTGGAGGAGGCAGGACCGGAAGGAAAAAGACTCAGAAATAGGAGAGGGTAGTAAGGGAGTCGATCCGGTTTGGAACCAGGACCCCCTAGGTCGGATTGTGAGGGAACTTAGTGAGTTCAGGGTCTAGTACGGGAAGAATCAGAAGATCATTCAAGAACTATGTCAACTGTTGAAGATCAATCAACCGCAGCAGCTCATTTTCCAACTGGACCGGAAGATGAAGGAGGCGGTGAAGAAAGAGCTGAGCGAATCCACGCGTAAGGTGGACCAGCTAACGAGGGAGTTGGAGGAGAAGAGAGAAGAATTGGATCAGTAGAAGAAATTCTCCAAAACAGCCGCGAAGAACCTTTAGTCGATCCGGGAGTTCATTGGCAATCCGGGCGAAGTTATCAACAAAGCAATGTTGTTTGATGAGAAGGTGATGGAGAACGGAAAGCAAATTCGAGCCAACCTGATGATGGCGTTAGTGTCCTACCACCGCAAGATGGAGGCAATAGTGGAGCCACTACATGAGGTGATGAAGGAGGTAGAAGAATAAAGAGAGCGGGAGCAGGGACCGGAAACGGAACCGAAACTCGCACCAGCACCCCTTCCGGTCACCGAAGAAGAAGTAAAGGCGAAGGACAAGATGGAGGACGTGCCAAGCTCTTCCATCCGGTCAGAGCCTAAAGGAAAAATGACTTCCCTACTAGGGGAAGTAACGGACGTTGTTCTTAATGTAGCGCGAGCAGTAGAGGCTGCTAAGGAAGAGAAGACCGGAGAAGTGGAGACAGCAAACAAGGCGAAGGAACCATCGGAGGAGATGAAGGCTGCAGCTGAAGAAAAGATGAGATCTGGACCGGAACTGTCCAAGAAGAAGAACGTGCCCAAACCAGGGCTGAGCAACAAGTTTATCGACCTAAGTGAGTTATCTCCAGTCTCTCCAACTCCTCCTGCAAAGATACAAAAGGTATTTCCTTCCACCCTACTCAACTTAGCTTTGGAAAGCGAAACTGGGTCAATGGAGGAAAGGAAGACCGGATCACAGGGGCAAGGATCCGGGAAGGGTAGAACGATTGAGGAAACCACTCCTCAGAGTGCTAGGGCCAATGTTCCGCCCACACCAACCACGCAGAAGAAGAAGCCTCCAATTATGTCAACATAGAAGAAGAGGACGATTCTAGAGGACGATGACGTGGA
This sequence comes from Climacium dendroides, assembly GCA_950106755.1. Lineage (NCBI taxonomy): Eukaryota > Viridiplantae > Streptophyta > Bryopsida > Hypnales > Climaciaceae > Climacium > Climacium dendroides. Next base: position 40,703,283 of record OX467084.1, read on the forward strand.
GAAAGAAGAAGAAGAGGACGAGGATGAAGAATCCGGTACTGAGGAAGACTCGGAGCTGTATTATAACCCGGATCAAGCACTGGCAGAGACTCGGGCAACGAAGGCTGCAACATCTAAGAAGAAGAAGCTCGCTGCTCGGGGTAAGGTACGCCAGGGACAGAAGACCGGAACCGGAAAGAAGCCAGCCGCGAAGAAGTTAAAAAATTAAAAAATTACGTAGGGTAAATTTTTGAGGATAGGGTGGTGAAAATCTGAAGTTTTGGGATAGTTGTACATAATTAGGAAGTTTACTTTTTGAGTGATACGACCACTAACAGTTGGAAAGTGACCGGGTCCGTAATTATAGGATCTGAGATCCACTTTTAGCGAAAGTAGTGGGAGTTTGAGTGAAAGTCAACAGGGCTGGAAATTAGTAAGGGAATGAAACGTGTTGGGCCCTGATTGGTTGGAGCGTTACTTTTAGGTTAGGATTTTAAGGGAGTAGTTTAGTATTTAAATCCGGGACTTCTTTGGTCCCGGTGTGCATCTTTATCTTATTTTCTTATATTCATGAGTACGTGGGAGTTCGCTCTTGGCGTAATTGAAACAAATCATAGTTGTGTATACTTGACACTTGTCTGTGTTTTGGAAGTCCAGACTAGAAAGTGAGTGTAAGTGGATACAAGGTGTACCCGGATGCTGAGTTTATCCGGTCCAGTATTGAATTAGTGCGTGTGAATGGAGGCAGAAGGGATCTCTAGTGTGGACTAGGAATGGACTTGGAAGGGAATACGGATTGAGGACCACTCTCCAGAAAGAGTAAGGGTTAGCATGCCTCCGCAGCGCTCGTTTCCCCTCTCTTCCCCGCTAGTTTAGACTGGATTTAGGACTAACTCAGTAGGCTGTCGTTGTAGCATTGGTTAGGAGGAATTAGACCGGCTTGCGTGACCTGCTGGACACGACTGCATTTCCTTTCCAGTTGTGAGGACGGTTTGTTTTCTCATTTGTAGGATTTGAAAGTTTATTTTTGAAAGTTTGATCACATAGTGAAACTTCTGACACTTTAAAATCGGAGGGTAGGAGTTAAGCTTCCTTCCTAAATCCCAATTAAGCAGATCCCTCTTCGAGAGGTTAAAATCGACATGGTTACGAGTAGAGATCTGGACCGGATATGAATACTAGAGGTTAAAGTTAGATCTGTGGAAACGCGGATTCCGGTTACGGTCTATAAAACGTAAATACATGTAACTACCAAAGGTATGTGAATAGAAGTGCTGGGAGAGTTACAGGGTAGTGTAAAGCTGTGGGGTAGTAAACTAACCAATTAGAGAGTTTGTGTGATAAACAAGTGGGTGTTAGACCGGAATCAATCCGGTCAGTGTTGTTAGATCGGGAAGATCCGGTCTAAAGTGTATTAATAAGTGTTGGACCAGAGGGATCCGACCGTGTTTGTCCAAGGAAACAAGGAGGCCAAGTGGAAGTTCCGGTCTATTGTTTTGTTTGGGGTTTTGTGTTTGTGTGTTTCGTGACCAGCACTCTACCATTTTCCGGTAATTGTGAACCTAGAAAATTTGATCTTCATGGGAACGATACTCGAGTCACTTTAAGGCCTCTTTTAAGAAATATTGAGCCTTAGAGAAGGATTTTTGCTTTCCTGTGCTACGACATAGTCCATTTAGATGAATCATCAAATGGCACTACCTTATTCAAGCGATCCTTCAAAGCCTTCACCAATGTAGATTTCCCAATACCACTCACTCCGACAACACCAACCATAAATTTATTTTGAAGAAATGCTTCTAAAGTCTTGATTTTGAAATCCAGCCCATGGCATTGAAAAAGTATTGGTGGATCAATAATACCCTATGCACAATGAAACTACCACAATTGAAAAATTACCACCATCAACAAAGTTTAATGACCTTATTCAAATAAATTCAAAGGTCAAAATCAATCACCTTTCTAGTATGAACTCTAATTCATGATTTCAGATATGGTGTTATAATTAGGGTTGTCTTGGACACACGTCCATCTCGAAATCGCGTCCAAAATCCGAACGTCCAAACCTAATGACGCAACCGGACTATGGTCGGTCGGCGTCCAACGATTGGTCGGATGGGCGTGGCAGTGGTCGGGCGACGGCCATCGGAGCGATCGGGCGGACCACCAGTCCGCAGGTTCGACAACGGACAGACCATCCGACCAAACGCGGTCCACCGGTTCGAGGTAGATTCACATCGTCCGGATTAGATTTGGGAAGGACAGTTTTAGGTCTAGGAGCAGACGGCTAAATGAGCGGACAGCTATATGAGCGAGATAACAGTTTCTAGTGGCCAAACTTTACAAGGAAATGAAGTGATTGAACGTGACAGGTCTCCATCCATACCATTAGGCCAACTTGGAGAAAAACAAATTATATGTTTGGGAGAAAATGAATGTGGACAAAACAAGCTTGGAATTTGGAGAAAAATTGGCTGACAAGAGCATCGAGGGACCAAGTTCCCTAAGCCCTAAACCGCTAGAGAAACTGGACAAGGCGGATTCAGGTTTGAAAGAGTGCGAAAGTTCGAATATGGTCCACAATGGCCAAGGCAAAAATGACAACGTCCAAAGTTCACAACATCCACCTCATACCAATCCTCCACCCGCTCCACGCTCATTGTTGAACGGTGGAAGTGGTAGTACTACTTTGGGGGGTTCAGGGAGTTCTCAATCTAAATTGCAAACTTCCAACATTCAAGAAGAAACTGTGAAGCGGAAATTCACTAGTTTAGGGTGTACTACTGATGGGGAAGATGAGACATTGGAATCAATGTTGAAGAGTATAGCAGGTCGCCCACCACAATGTTTTGAAAGACCAATAGACATGAAACAGCAATCTCTGAGTGAAATAACAGCGGTCGCTTGCCAACGGAGGCAACAGACAGATGAAGCAATGGTAGAAGAATCCGCTAAACCTAAGAAGAAACAAGTGATGGAGCCGTTTGCTATCTCCCCAAGGAAGAAAGTACATGGAGGAAGACCCTCCTTGGATACACGACTATCCCTTCCAATTCTTCCCACAAGGAAAGGACGATCAGCCCAGGGTCTTCGAGAACGCATACTCGGTAATAACTTGTTATAGAGGAAGTATGATCCAAACACAGGTAAGGAGAAGAAAGCTTCTACATCTAGGGAAATCAGAGAAAAAGCAAAAAAAGTTCGATTACCTTCATCAGATGATGAAGACAACACTTTCGACGATGAAGACGACAGATGGATATCAAGAGACTATAGTAGTGGGGCAGAGATAAAAGGAGATAGTAATTATCACCCTTAGGAATTGAATCTTATATTCTTAGAACGGGTTAGATTAGAGTACATTACATGGACAGTTGTTCAAATCTTTATGATTTGAATTTGGAAGAGCTTATGAACTTAGGAGAAATGAGGTTTGGCATTTGACACGCATTGTTCTATAATATGAATTTGCGTGTTTATTTTGAAAAATGTAATAAACCTTTTATATTCATTGTTTTAGGTTGAATGGTTGAATACAAGGTTGTCATAACGGGCGAACCGGACTGGACGGACGGGCGAATCGGACGGGCAAACCTGACTGGATGGACGGACGGTCCGGACAGCTTTAATTTTTTGAGAGTTTGGCACCTTGACAATCCCGTCCGTGCCCTAATGATCTCGTCCGCGCCCTAATGATCCCGTCCATGCCCTAACGATCTTGTCCGCGCCTTAATGTCCACGCCCTGACGATCCCGTCCACGCCTTGACAATTCCGTCCACACCCTGACGATCCCGTCCGTGCCCCGACTACAACGTCCACACCCTGTCAGGCGAATCGGACGGACGGGCGAACCGGACGTCCGCCCACTATGACAACCCTGGTTGAATAGGAAACTGAAGAAATCTTTACTGTGTGTATTTTGGTTATGAATTCTCCATGTACAAAACAAATAAATCAGGTAATTTCTTGGGATTGAAGTGTTAGGACTTAGAAATAATGAACCTCAGACAGAAAGCTTGCATCAGAACTGAAATCTGTAAATACAGAATTCCAGAATTCATGGTTCTTTATTGCCGGCCCAGTTGCAACCGTAGCAGACTCTCCGACCGCTTGGGAGGCCGCGGATGGGCCGACCGTTGCGGACGGCGCCGACCGCAAGTCCACACCGGACTGTTCGACCGCACAGATGGGCCAACCGCAGGTCTGCATCGGACTGTCCAACCGCGCGGATGGGCCGACCGCAGGTTCACAACGGACTATCCAACCGCTAGGGAAGCCGCGGATGGGCCAACTGCAACGGATGGGTCCGACCGCATAAAGGTGACACGAATTATTATAAGCTCATCTGCCATTTGGGAAAGTGGATTTTTTGAATCTCATTACTATGATAATTTCCCATAATGATACTTAGAAGATTGTGGTTCTAGTCTTGAGGTCCGAGGTTCGATCACTTGCGATCATGATTTGGGGGGGGAAGAATGATTGGATGAAGGAGTTGGTCCTCTTACTTAAGTAGATGTTCCTATAAGGTTGGAAGAGGTGGAAGTTGAATTCCGTTCAAAGATTTTTGTAACACTATTGTGATTCAGAAATCTCCGACCAGAAGTCAAAAATCATCCCTTCCAGCCTTCAAGGAACGTCAATACCATATAACCATGACATTTTGGGAAGGGGGAATTTTGGTTTTACAAATTGTACAAATTATACAAAATTTGGAAATGAACAATAATAAAGTTGAAGCCCTTGCCAATGAATCTTGAATGAAACCTACTACTAAAAAATCCAAAGCCTCACAAGGTTGTAAGTACTCGTTTGTACTTAGTTTGTAGTAAAAATCTAAAATATTTTGATTTAGCAACTTACAGTTGAAGTAACTCCAAGAGAAGTGTTGACATGAAATTGTGAAATGATTTGCAAGAGTGAATTACTTAAATATTTTTTGATTTCAGGGCTGTAGTGTTGCATGGCCATGTCAGTATGTCACCATGTTGCATTCTTTAGAGAATTATAGTGCATATGTTTATATGATCAAACTATAAATGAAAACGGTTTAAAATGAAAACAAAGGTTCATATACCAAAGGAGAAAGCTCTATGTGGCATCCCTGCATTTGTATTCTTTGTAATTTGAAACCTCCAACCAAATTGTAAAACAAAATATTTAATCCAAATTTCATTGATTTCCATAAGTAGCGATTTGAAGGTGAACTAAATTCATTGGAATTTCAGAAAAATTGAATTCCAAGTGAATGTGAAATTGAAGTCAATTAGGATTTAGATTCATTTTCAATTTGGATTAAACATTGCATTTGCATTTGACATAATTGGCAACTACATATTCAATTAGACTGGAAATTGAAGTAAAATATAGATGGCCATATTCGTTAAAATGAGACAAAATGGTCATTTTGAGACTTCAACCCTAAAACAATTATAGTAATTTTATCTTCGAGTCGAAGATAAAATAAGAATGCAACCTTTAGGCAATCAAAGATTTATATATATATATATATATATATATATAAATATATGAAAGTCTCAAATTATTGAATAGTCTCAAAATTGAATAGTTATAACAATTTATCTTCGAGTCGAAGATAAAGTTGAGACTACACTTTGTCTCATTTTAACAAATATGGCCTTATAGTTTCATTGGGGATCATACCTCAATCTAAAAATCTATATTGAAAATTGAATTACTGATTTGTATTTTACATTAATAAAATTGGAGAAAATTAGAATTCGATATGGCTTTCATGTGTACTACAATACATTTCTAAAAAAGGTTGGAAAGCTCAAATGATCAAATTAATATTCCAACAAAATTGGAATTGAAATTCTAATTGGAATACGCTAGTGCATTGTTTTTATTACAATTCCAAATGAATGTGTTTGGGAAATCAATTGAAGTTCTACATTAGAAGTTTATTAAAATAAAAAGTTCAAATGTAATTTGAATTACTTGAGTTGCATTCAAATTCAATTTCAAATTCAAATTTGTTACTATTTCTCTCCTACCTTCCATTTCAATTTGAATGCACATTCCATTTCAAATTGCATTTGCATGTCAATATGTCATGTTCAATTTTAGTTTGAAAGGCAATTTCAATTTGGAAAAATGGAAGTCAAATTCAATTGCAATGACAGTATGATACCCACTTTAAAATTCACATTGGAATATTGACTTTAATGTACATTGATTTCAATCAATTTAAATGAAAATAGAGACTTTTGCATTGAACCTGTTGAATTCATAATTCAACATCATAATAAACAAATTTCTGGGGAGGGTTTTACATTGTATAAGTGAGCTTGAAACAACCTTCACTCATTTTAACTTTCTAACTTTCAAGATTTCAAGTCCATAAATTGAAGAATTCATGAGGTTAAACAAATTGCTTGTATTTCTAAGAGAATATAACAATCATTATAGATTATTAGATTAATGAAAACAACATTAAATTCCTAATGCCTTACATTTGTAATTGACTTATGAGTTATGACTTATTTGTTCAATATTGTCACTGTAGTATTCGAAATTATTTCCCATATGTGATATGCAAAAGTTTACATTTCACAAAGAATTATAATTTTATGATTATACAAAATGACTGAAGACTTCTCTTTTCTTTAATTATATATTTTTTAATATCATCATAAATATTCTCTCTTTCTCCCTCTATATATATTTATAGTTTGTACACAAAGTACTCATAAGATGTAACAATGAGTCAATTACAAACATATTTGATGAAGAGAAATATCAAAATTCTAAAAGGGAATAGAGTTCACAATTATGGGTAGGATTTATGGTTTTTAGGGTATAGGGTTTAGGGTATGGAGTTGTTTTTTGAGTTTCAGATTGAAGGGGCAGAATTTCCGCCTTTAGTTTTTAAAGTTCTGATGTCCTCACCTGAAGATAGTGAGGAACTGAAGATATGCCACCTCACTTCTTTGGATTCTCTACTTGTAAATAACTAAGTTCGGAGAATCCGAATTCGTCTGCCCGTCCGCTCGACGGACGGTGCGCCGACTAAGCGTTCGGTGAAACCGTCGGCCCCTCTGCTAAGCGGACAGACCGACGGTCGTTCGGCCGATCGGTCGGGGTGGAAGAAGTCTGGCCATCTGCCCATCCACCCGTCCGCTCGACGGACGGCCCATTGGCAAGGCGGTCGGTGTGTTCGTCCGACTTGTCCATTTGTCCATTGTTCTCGACCATGCGATGGAAGGTGCGGACTCGCGGTATCCGTTCAATCTAGCCATCCGACCCTCAGGCTGAAAGCGATGTCCGCCTCAACGGTCGGTATAAAGAGTGCAGCGGACGGCTTAGTCCACACAATTGTTTCCCTTGCAGAGTGGGTGATCCAACGGCAATTGGTCTCTACGCGCCCCTTCCGACTTGGTGTGTGAACAATTCTAAATGAATAAGTTGCATTCATTCATTATTATAATCTAAATCGCCACGCGGTTGGACGAGCCACGCGGCCGACCGACCGAGCGAACGGAGATTTTCGTTCAGCCGTCGGATTTAGGGCTGCATTGGACGGCCTTCGCGGTTTGATTCCCTTGGCCGTCCGATCAGGGGCACGGTGGACTCCGCCTTTGTCCGCGAGGTCGGCCCCGTCCGCCCGGTCCGATCGGTCGGCGCCGTTCGCCCAGTCTGTGCGGTTGGCCTCGTCCGCTGTCGCTGCGGTCGGCCCCATCCGCTCAGCCGTCCGCTCTGTTGGCTCTTCCGTCCGCCCGCCCGCCCGTCCACTAGACGTATGGGAGTCGCACAGGTCTATGTTGCCGGATGCTCGAAAACCCGCGGACGCGGACGTTGGACATCCGTTCGAACGTCCGAGCATCCCAGCGTCCGTGCAACCCTGAGTCTTGTAGTTAATAATTATCTTAAGAACAAAAATTTAATTTTTCTTAATTTTTTTTGGTAGACTCTCAACTCAATTTCACACCATACAAATTGAATGCTCAAAACTCTATAGAACAAAAATTTAAGTTAAGAAGGTTCATAGTCAAATAGTCTATTTTCACAATGTACAAGAAAAACTTGTTTTCTTAACTTTAAACACAATATCTTGCATTTCATGTGGTCAAAATTTCTGAAATTTTGACCACACATTCTTGTACTAGTTAGGTGTAGTGTCCTATAATTAGATGTGAAAAAAAACAATGATCAACGTTTTTAATTCTTTGCTATGAAAATGGCATTTTTTTACGGGGTTTTGGTAGAAAAAAGGCCTTGGTCCTTTGAGGGGTTAAGCAATTGGAACTCCATTTTTTTAGCAAGTACAGAGTAATTTTTTGGCGTTTTGTTTTGTGCCATCCACTTTAGTAGAAAGACTTTCTTCTACATAGTGAATGTGTCTCTATTTGAATGGGACATATGAAAACATTTCAAGAAACAAGTTAATGGCCTTGAAAGTACGATAGTGAACTCTATATTGCATAGTATGGTCCAACTCATTTATGAATTTTAGAATCATGTTGAAATTAGGAGAACTTTGGGAAGTCAGTGTACACTCCTAATGAACATAATTTGAAATTTGAAATTTGAAATTGTGTTGGAATCACACTAAAGTCTATTTCATCATTACAAAAATGCGTATATAATTGAAATCATACAAAAAATTTGATGTTTTCTATGCACTACATATAATCTAGTGTTGCCACTGTTTGTGAAAACTTCAACTTGAATTTAATGGTATACATTACAAATGAGACTTCAACATCGCTTTAGAAATACTTGACCCCATACCACTTGAATTGCTTGTATGATTCCTTACTTGTTCTTCATCCCAAAACAAAAAACCTTCCGCTATCTTCCCAAGGTTATCTATGAAATGATAGGTAGTGTATAAAATAAATCCAAATTTATGTATGGCTTCAAATGATTGATTTTCAACTTAACCCCAAAGTGACATTCGATATCCAGGGTTCAAAAACATCATTGCTTTTGAAGCTCTATAGGTCTAGATATCTTTAAGTTATACAAATCTCAAACATACAATACTGTAGTGTATATGTTTTAGATGATATGTACAAAATTTGAAGTCATTTGGCCATATAGATTGCAAGATCATAATGTTTTAGTGTCAAAAATAGATGCTGAAATTTTCCCAAAAACACATTTGGAGGTGAAATTTGTTTTCTAAACTTATTCAAATGAAAACACTTTACACTACAAACTGATTCAAAACTAGTATACAAACCCATTGGTGAATTTTTTTTTCATTCAATTGACTCATTGTGTCTAAAAAACAACTTTGAAATGTCAAAAAACAATGAGAAAAATTGCAAAAAATACATGTAAGGCTAAACCTCCTCCTCCTAGAATGCTTCTCACTCACTCATTACTTCTTGGATTGACATGAGATTTTTGCCTCACAAACTTGACTAGTATGCACAACTTTCCCAAAACAAATTATTGAAAATGGACTTTGTATAAAGAAGAAATAGGCCGCCGAAGTTCACTCTACTCCCCAAATGCCAGGATGTTGAACTTCGAATTGCTTCCAAACATTCACAACAACTTGGATTGACATGAAAATTTTACCACAATAACTAAACTTCAAAGGAAACAAAATCCAACAAATTTTATTGAATATGAATATTTTACGAAAGAGATCCAAGCCCCCAACACTACAACAAAAGCAGTGTTTTATGACTGCAAAATATGACTGCAAATAGTTGTAAACGACTGGAGTCAGTCATATTTTTTGATTTTACGACTACTTGCAGTCATATTTTGCAGTCATAAAACACTGCTTTTGTTATAGTGCAAAGTTGTAGCCCTAAATGCAATTTGGTGAACTCAAATTGAAGCTGTGAACTTCAATTGGCCCCACAAAACTTAGTACATCTTAGATTGACTGAAATATTTGCCACACAAACTAGAGGGGAGAACACAACTTTCCCAACAAGTTTTATTGAATTTGGACCTTGGATGCAAAAGTTACAACACTTTCTGTCTTCTTTGTCATTTTGGGGTTAACCTTATAATGAGGTGTTGCAACGTGAATTTTTGGTTTTGCTTAGCTTACCTAGAAGTTGGAGCAGAAACTCGTGGAAAGGTGTGAGTGAATTTCACCGTGAGGCAAAATGCATCCACAAGGTTGGGCCGGGAGGAGTGTATAGGACCTCTAACTAACGCCTCCAAGCAATGGACTCTATCAAGTTTTTTATCCAATTTTGATGTGTATGAAGTTATGTGGGAAAAGGGTAGCTTGACCAACTCCCTCAAAGGTCCAATGACACTCTCTAAATATTCTAAAACATCACCTAAGAAGTTGTAGCATCCTCCTAGGTCAAAATGGCACTTAAAAACCTCCACTTAGGGCTCAAAATGGGTAAAATTGGCATCTCAAATTTATTCCAGCACATCTTCTTCTACCCAATTGCCTTAAAACCTCCTTAGATTCTTTCCCTAACCAACCTTGTGAATTAGGGTATGTTCCTAGGTGAAAGTTGAGCTCAAAAGTGCAATTGAGAGCTCCAAGGGCTAGATTTGAGCCCTAATTGAGAAATTCCAGCACACATTAATCCCATCCAAAACCTTCAACCCCACTCTCTTTCCACCTTCTCTTCTTTTACATGTCTCTTAAATCTTAAGTGAGTGCTTCTACATTCACCCCAATTTGTCCATAAAGCTCACCACCCACATAATCCAAAAACAACCAACAATTCCATAAAACTTGCAATCAAAATTGCACTTTAACCAAGTACAAACATTGAGTGAACATCACCTCAGTCCCATAGCATACTAGCGGCCACTAAAACGGCCATTTCCATCTCTATACTTGTCCAATTGGCTTGAGAATAGTCTCCCTAGAAAGTTACCTTGACCCTTTACTTCCCCACCAAAATTCAGATTCATACTTGCTGTAGAACTCCCGCTAGATGCCTGCAAAGTTGGTGCTCTCCTTTCACCGCGGCAGCAGACCTCCTCGCACTAAATCGGTTGTCGTGATCTCGTCCAAGCTCCGTTAGGGACGAGCCATAGCTTGTTGGAAAGCTAACTTCCACGCGCTTCATCCCTCCAAATTTCAGCCTCAAATTCGTTGTAGAACTCCCGCTAGATGCCTGCAAAGTTGGCACTCTTCCCTAGCCGCAGCAGCATACTTCCTCTCCCCCATTTCTCCTCAATCTTCACTTTCCACCCCCAAGGTGGAAACCTACTCGACAAATTGGCTCTAATCCTATCCTAACTCCTTGCCATCACTTCCTAACATCCTTCTTTTCAAAATCTCACACACACATAAGAGAGAGAGAGAAAGGAGAGAAAAAAAACCCTCCTAACCCTAATTCGACCATTTTCCCAAACTAACTAACTAGCTAACTAACCCTCCTAATCACTTTCATTCAAGTTAATTTACTGAAATTTCATTAAATCATTACTAATTGCCTAAATTAAAGTTTCTACCACTATGTTAGTTTTCTCATAGTAGTTTTAAGTTTGATAACTTCTTTTGTGCTTTTCATATTTCTTCTTTTTTGTTGGTTTTTGATTTATACTTAGGTCCATTTTCAACTTCTAATCCTTGTTTTCAATTCCTTTTTGTATTTTTTATCTTTTTAAATATTTTTGGGTTGATGTGGGAATGCGGTCCCACATGCTAGACCCATAATACTAGCATAGGACGGAAAAATTCAAAAATTGTCTCCTTCAGAAGGAAAGTTTTTGAATTCTCCTAGGAAGTTAGGGCAAATTAGGAAAACCGGATTTCCGGATCCGCAAATATTTCATTAGGGCTAAAAACCTAAAATCCGGAACACTAGAAAGTTCCGGATATCGGATGACGGCGCCGGCCCTAAACCGGAAACCGGATCCGTACTAGGGATAGGGTTTTGCCGCCAAAACCTGTCCTGTACATCGGGTCCATATAAGAAGGGGACTGTAGCCGGCCGCGGGCACACTTATCCTTTTTCTTTTGTTCTTCCGCCAGAGTATTCCGTTTTCCTCGCTTCGTTAGAATTCCGGTAGACTTAGGGACTGTGTGAGTTGCGATCGTGTAGGGGTTACCGGAGTGACAGTTGTGAGCAGAGATTTAGGGAGAGATTGTGTGAGGATTGATCGTGAGCACAATGACTTCTAGGGCAAGCCGGCGTGTAGGAATCCGGAATCCGGAAACAGATCAATAGTGCAAGGAGTAGGTATGAAAAATAGAGAAAAAATAAAAAAATAATAGTTAGAGTGTGATTTTTGGACCAGATAACTTGAATTAGGAAATAAGCGTTCCGGCACCACCCGTAACCGGAACTTATCCGGATCCGGAATCCGGACTCATCCGGAACACAGGAACCTACCGTATAGGTCTCGTAGCTACGGAAGTAGGATACCATTGAGGCAACGGACCTGTAGCCGTTGTCCTTAAGACCGTAGAGAGACAGTTTAGTACTTAAGCCGTCTTCCTAGGGTTTCCTCTTCCCTTTTCAGTTCTGTGTACCCGAGACTGTTTGTGTGATTAGTTGAGAGAAAGAGTGGTGAGTTAGCGACTGAGGTAGAACTACTTTCTTTTCGTTCTCACTTAGATCTTATGGCATCCGGACCAGTACGGAAGACAGCGGTATCTGCCCGGGTTATCTCTCCGGCCATTCCAGATAGCCCGGAACTACACAAACAGTTAGAGGAGGACCTGACTAGGTTAGGATGTGTCGGTTTACTACACCAACCGTGGAATCTCAAGAGTGAGGAGATGATTCAGGAGCTACTTCACGGTGTTCCGAATCAGTATGAGCTTACTTTGAGAGGACGACCAGTCGCGTGGACCGAGGACATCTGGGCGGATGTCTATCAGTTCCGGAAGAGTGGGAATGGTTTAGCATCGAGGATGGACCGTTTTGTAGCCGGGAAGTTCACCGGGACTGCAAACCCTAAGGACGGCTTTGCTATCAGCGAATGTAAGGACGAGAGACATAGGCGGATCCTAGAATTTCTGATTCCGATCTTATATCCGGAAAAGCCAACGCGGGTTACCATTACGGTGGCCAATACTATCTTTGGGGCTATGGAGAACCGGATAGTACACTAGGGTAGGATCATAGCCGGGATAGTGGCTAAATTAGCGGATCACGTGACACGAGCTAAGGCAAGTCCGGTTAGTACGTATTTGTTTCATCTGTACCATCAACAGGAGCTTTTGAGTGCGGCGGAAATAGTTCAGTATGACACCGGAAAGACACTCTTGTCATACGGACTTTCCGGGGAGGAAGCGGAGGATCCGGTCGAGTCTGAACCGGAGGAACTTCCCGAGGAGCGTCTGACGGACCCAAGGACCAAGAAGAGGAAGTCAACCGATCCGGGGTCGAGAATCAAGCCTCCTACACTGGAGAGGGGGGAGTCCAGCAAGGGACCTGAGATGGAAACGGAATCCGCATTTTTCAATGCGGGGCTCGATTGGATACGGGAAGCCAAGGTACTTCACAACGGATTGTCGGATTTGGTGATAGATACCGCGGAAGTACTGAAGGTGGATCCGGATCAGATCGTGGAAGCTGTCAAGCGACTGCCCAAGCCGGAGGATTTGAAGAAGAGGGATGAGCGGATCCAGGAATTGGAGGCAGAACGGAATATACTCCATGCTCGGGTGAATTGGGCGGAAGGAGAAATGGTAGCTGCGAAGGAGAAAGAGAAGGAGGCCCTTGCGCTGGTCAAGAATCTAACCGGGGCAGTCAACATCAAAGCCGATATCATCACGAAGGCTGCCTTGTTTGACTCCAAGATGATATCCGAAGGCCACATTACCGGAACCAAGGTAGTTACCATCCTCGTAGACTTCACCGCGAGAATAGAGCGAGTTTTCAAGGAGATCCAGAAGTTGCTGGCGGCCATCGACCCAAACCATGCGATGGATTTCTCCACCTTTCCGGAACTTCCTTTTGTCGCAGGTACCCCAGGAAAGCCAGTGGCGAATCAGACAACCCAGATGGAGGGTCTGAGGGGGATACTCACACCAGCCGAGCCTTCCGCCAGTAAGATACGGATGACGAAGTTGAATTTGAGGCCAGCCTCGGAACCGAAACCGGAGTCTAGCGCGAAATCGGTTCTGGTGCCATCTAAGTTCTCAACTCCGGAAGTTCCCAAGGCACAAACAATGCCAAATTTGATGGCCGGAACATTCAAGGTTCCGGGACAGCAGGTTAGGGGAGATCTCATCAACCGGATCGGTGGGATGACCAATCCGAAAGGATTTGTGCACATGCAAGAGACTACGCCGGAGAAAGGAGGCGAACCCGCGACGTTGGAAGATACAACACCAGAGAAGGAGAAGGAAGTCCAAGTTATTGAAGATTCGGATGAGGAGAGTGCTCACTCCACTTCCGGAACCGAAGACGACAGCGATCCGTCGCCAGCCACGCGCCATATCCAGACTCGGGCCACAGCAAAAACTACGCCAGCCAAGAACACGAAGGGGACGCCTACCAGCCAAGCGGGGAGTCGTTCAAAGAAAGGACGGAAGCCAAGACATTAGTATTGGTAGGAGAAGAAGTATAGGATTCGGAATGGGGTTCCGAGCTTGGACCCGGTTTCCGGAAATTTAGGCGAATAGTGAGGAAATCCGGTTATCTCGGATGGCTGTTAGCAATCTGTCCAGATATCTCGGGAGGTTCAGGGATTGGTGGCCTGGATTTTCGGGTTTCCTTTTCAGGCTTTTAGGAGTTGACTTTGGGTTTTGTGTTAGTATTTTAAGGGCAAGCAAGTTAGTTGTCTGCCATTCCATTCCATCCTACTCCACTGGATTTTAGTGCTTTCACGTATGTATTACAATTTTCTTTTTCTTAATCTAAGTCAGCCAAGTTACCTTTAGCTGCACGTTTCGCTTTAGACAGGGTCTTTTGAGCTGGGTGTATGCATGGGTGTATGATCTAGTACTGGAGAAAGAGAAGGGAGGGAGAGAAGGAATCTGGATCTTGAGCTACAGATCGTCTGGGAGTGGAGCTAGTGAGAAGGAATGCAAAGCTGAGTAAGGGAGTGCAAGTGCAACGTGCTTTTAAACTGCCGGAACAGCAATCCGGAATAGAGGGTAGAGGTCCGTGCGAGTCCGGAACCAGGAGGGTTCTGTGCGGAGTTAAGCAACCGCCAAAGGAAAGGATCTCCCGCTACTTCGGAAAGTCTGCCAACCTCCCCCTTGGTAAACTATCTTCTCCTTGAGATTCTACTCTTTTGGGTTTATAAGTTCTGATCCGTCGTTGTAGTAAGAGAGGTGTGAAAAGTGCTCTGTGTGACCTGATTCCGGATCGGCCAATCCGGAAACTGTAAGAGAATACTCCTCCCTCCTCCTACAACTGTGTTGTCTTGGGTGTGTTGTTTAGTAGATTTAGAGTACAGAGAGGATAATTATACAAGTGGTGAGTCCCCACCCCTTTCTAGATCAAGGGCGGACCCTCTGAGGGTAAAACAGAGGCAACAAAAACCAGTGACGGAAGAGAGACAGAACTCAGATCCGGGTGTGTCCGGATCCGGAACGGAATCCGGAATGTACTAAGTTTCCGGAATGAGATAGGATAAGTGAAATAAGGGAGATTAAGTGAGTAGTCACAATCCGGATACTTCTCATTTCCTATTCAATTGATATCATACTAGAAGTTCCCTGGACCGATAATTCGTGTCATCTTGCAACAATTTGGTGTTGTTAGGATACTTACGGCTAACTACGCGTACGACAGATCCAGATTCAAAAGAATAGTAAACCGTAGTGTAGTATAATACCGGAGTCTGGCCGTCAAAGCCGGAAAAATAGGATCTGGAATCTTCCAGAAATCTAGCGGACCAGTAGGAATGCTTTGTAGGATTTTTAGGATGACGTTAGTCTTAGTATAAATAGGATTTTTAATGACCTTTCTGGTCATTCACAACCATCTCATAGTTTCAGCATTGTACCTTTTGCGGAGTTTAATTCTAAAGTGTGTTGGATTATCCAATCTCTTATCTTTCTTGTGTACGGTATATGTTTGTGAGAGGTGTGAGTCCGTTCTTGCGTTTCCGGGATTGAGAACTTACCTTGTGTGGCAAGAGTCGATGTTGTGAGAATATCCGGATGTATTAACTTGAGGGGGAGATCAACTGGATGGTTCTGGCAGTAAGGTTAGGGTAGTACTGCTCGGATGCCGGTATAGCCTACGTGTAGGATATAGCTCTAAGGGAAAAAGGGGTATCTGAGAGGCTGCTAGCAAAACTTCCGTGTATGGAGGTATTGCCGGACGTGCCCGAATTCCAGATTGCCGAAATTCCACGTAGAACAGAGTTAAGCCCCGGTACAAGCCCAAGAAAGTACAGGAGAAACCAGCCGGTCGACAGGAGGCTCAGTGTTCGGTTAAAAGTTAGAATGTCGTTGTAGTTCTTGACCGTCCCTGTGTGACCTAATCCGAAAGAGTTTCCGGATTTGTGAGGCGACGGAACAGGAGGACACTTCTAGTCCATGAAGAGTTAGGTCGCTGTAAGTATCAGAGAAAGAGAGAGAGAGAGTGAAAGAGAGCGTGTTTCTAGACACGGTAAGCATCCGGACGGTGGATCTGGCCACTCGTCATCCAAACCCAGGGATCCCGGAAGGGACACTGAAACGGTTTCCGGATCCTTCCGGAACCCACCAGGCACTAGTGTCCGGACTAGACCGAAAGTCCGGACTAAGCCGACAGAGAAAACAGTGAATGCTTAGACTGGGATAGTCTATGAACCTGTAATCTACAAGTCCTCGTGGGAACGATTCCGGAGCGGTTTACTCTAAGAAGGCCTTTGGTGTGAATTAAAGGCTAATTGGAGGAATACTGGTCCGACTAATCGCTACAGTTGAAATTTTGATCTAGTTTTTTGTCCTATGTACCAAAAGTCTTCTAACTAATGGTTATAGTTTAATTTAGGATACTAACACTTTTGAATCTAAAACTCATATATATATATTTGAATTATTTTCTATTATATTAAAAGTGAACCAGTATGGCAGTTCACAAAAGGAACCAGATCTGGTTAAGAGCTGTAGGAAAAACCAAAATTAGATACTGAAAACGAAATAGTAGATGGACCGGATCTAATCCAGTTCTAAGTTCAAATTGGTCGGAACCGGAAATCCATCTGAAATTGATCTATAGACCGGATTAGGGTTAGACTAGATGTCAAGCCGTCAGAACCGGAAAAGGTCATAATGGCCAATATAGGGTCGTAGGACTACTTAAGGACTGACCTTGCCAGTCTTATTCTTTTTTCATTCTCTAGCAGTTTAGGCACTCCTTGTGTTGTTTCCAGCACCTTGTGCTTTCGTATAGTAGTTGTATGATGACGTATGAGAGCGTACTTGTAGAATTTGATAGTACGTGACATTGCGTCCGGTTGAGATTGGAGAAGGAAGTGAGGAACAGGACGTGTAGCTAGGAGAGGGTAAGGTAGAATCGGTAAGGAATCTAGGAGAGACAACCTATGTCCATGCCGCTGTTGCGTAGGAAGAGAGCAGGATCGGCTAGCTCCGTTCCAGTTGAGGTGAAGCTCCGGAAGGTAGTTCCGATTATTCCCTCCAACGAATAGAAAAAAGCCCAATTCATGGAAGATTTAATTTCTATGGGTTGTCAAGGGTTTGTGGAAAAATTCTAGTAAGGGATTTCGAGAGGAATGGATGGTGAAAGAGCTCTTGGGCAAGCTGTCCAATGAGTTCGACAACACTTTGCGAGGGAATCCATCCCTCTGAATTGAAAAAGTGTGGAGGGCAGTGTATGACTTCCAGGTAGGGATCTAGGGATGGCAAGCCAGAAGGATGAATTCATCCGAGGCAAATTCCAGGGTGCCTCCAACCCAAAGGACGGATATGCAGTCAAAGATTACATAAACGACTGGCATCATCGCCTTTTTCAGTTCCTAATCTCGATCCTCCATTCGGAAAAGCCGACCAGGATAACGATCATCCTTGGTAACACGATTTTCGGTTCCCTATGTGGAACTCGGAACGTTGACTGGGCCCGGATTGTCTTCGATCTGGTTGTCCAGCCCATTGGGAGAACGGGAAAGAGTAGGGCTACTCCAATATGCCCTTACCTCTTCTACCTGTACCATAAGCACTAGCTCCTGACTAGTTCGGAGGAGAAGGAGTGGAAGATCCAGGAAGTCCTCCTGAAATACGGAGAGTCGGAGACAGACGACGAAGCAGAATTTGTTCCTAGATCGGATCCAGAAACAAAAGAAGAGGAAGAAGAGGGTCTATTGCCACCTATAAAGCGACACAAGATGACGCCTACCTACGGGCGAGGGACACCACCAAATCACGACATGTCAACTTTGAAAGGAAAATGGAAGGTTGTCACTGAGGAAGAAATGGATTCGCGGGATCCATTCAACAATTTAATAGCCATCCTCTGTAGTGTCCGAGCGGATTAGGAAGTCAAGAATCGGACCTTGGACGCGATCGGAAAGTTGGTGGGTGCGCCACCAGACAACATGCTGCCGGGGAAGGTAGAAGACTACATCACTAATCCGGTCGAGTTCCGGAAGCAAGAGGAGGAGATAATCCGTCTGCAGAAGGAGGTGGATACTTTGAAGGCGGAAATCTTTGTCTTGAAGGAGGATGCGACCGCCACTCGGGAAATGGCAGAGGAGATTTGGAAGGTAGCGGAGTAGGTGAAGACACCCTAGGAGTAACTGGGATGGCCGCCACCAAGGCTAAGCTATTTGACGAGGAGGTGTAGATGGAGAAGAAACTATCCGGTTTTAGGATAGTGGGGATTCTCATGGATTATGCCGAATGGGTTGAGACAGTAATGATAGAGGCACGGATATCAATGGACCTGATTGAGGAGAGTAGCCGGAAGTTGACGGGGGCTACATGCTCCAAGGGGATCCAACTCTCAGACCTCTCCCTACCGGAATTATTTCCAAATGAGTTAGTTGCCGAGGAGAGAAAGGATAGGACTCCCAAGTCCAAGAAGTCCAAGCAAGCATCCAAATCGGCCAATACCCTAGAGTTTGCGATTGATCTGGAGTCTACACCTGATTCTGGCCAAGGCGATCTAGTTCCTAAACCTACAGATGGAGAATGGAATCGGAACCTGAGTGAAGTCTTTGAACAGATGGAAGACAATACGAGGAGTCCCACCTTAGGTCTAGGACTGTAAAATAGCTAAGTTGTACATACTAGGGAGGTTTAGAACGGATCTGGATCCTGTTCTGATCCGGTAAAGTAGTAGGTAGGACCGGAAGTACAGTCTGAAATGCGGCGGGATTCCGTGGCACTTTTTGCCTTTCTAAACTTTAGGATTTTGTATATAAACCAATCCCTGGGAAAGGGAGGGAAAGAAAGTCTTCTTTTGCAAATTTCCTTGTTTTTTCTATTCGCTTCTTTATTGTATGCCTCTTCCGTGTGTGTGTTAGTATCGTATGATAGGAAGTAAGGAAGGCAGAAGTAGAGTTGCAAGTGATTTTTCTCTCCTGGCATTTCCGTTCTTATTTTAAGTATATGTGACTAGATAGTAAAGAGTTGGGAGTGCACTTCAGTTCCTCAGCATGTCTAGAGTTTGAGATTCCGGGTGATGTGGGAGCACGGAAATCCGGTTTTTAGGTTTAGAAGGAAAATAAGGGGATTAGAACTCCTTACTCCCTATTTTTTTTTGTTTTTCTTTAGAAAAATAGACCGTAAGTAGTTAGGAACCGAATACCAGAATAGGGTTACTCTAGAACAGATAATAGTGTTAACAAAAGTAACCGGAAACCGAAGACCCGGAAATGGGATAGTTAGGTCAGAGTAGGACGGAGTGAGTTTTATCAGGAATTGGAACTGGAACTCGCACCAGCACCCCTTCCGGTATCCGCAGAAGAAGTTCAGGCAAAGAACAAAGTGGAGGACGTACCAAGCTCTTCCATCCAGCCTGAGCCTAAGGGAGAAATGACTTCCTTGTTGGGGGAAGTAATGGACATTGCTCTCAATGCAACAGAAGCAGTGAAGGCTGTTGAGGAGGAGAAGACCGGAGAAGTGGAGACAATAGGCGAGGCGAAGAAAGCATCGGAGGAGGTGAAGGCCGCAGATGAAGAAAAGACAAAATCTAGACCGGAATCACCTGAGAAGAAGAACGTGCCCAAACCAGGACTGAGCAACAAGTTTATCGATCTAAGTGAATCATCTCCAGTTTCTCCAACCTCTCCAACAAAGAAGGAGAAGGTATTTCCCTCCACCCCACTCAAGTTAGCTTTGGGAAGTGAATCTGGGTCAAGGGTGGAAAGGAAGACCGAATCTCAGGGACGAGGATCCGAGAAAGGTGGAACAATTGAAGAAACCACTCCTCAGAGTGC
Source organism: Climacium dendroides (assembly GCA_950106755.1). Lineage (NCBI taxonomy): Eukaryota > Viridiplantae > Streptophyta > Bryopsida > Hypnales > Climaciaceae > Climacium > Climacium dendroides. The sequence continues at coordinate 40,723,522 of OX467084.1, forward strand.
TAGGGCCAAGGTTTCGCCCACACCAACCACGCAGAAGAAGAAGCTGCCAATTATGTCAGTACAGAAGAAGAAGCTGATTCAAGAGGACGATGACGAGGAAGAAGAAGAAGAGGACGAGGGTAAAGAATCCGGAACTGAGGAAGACTCGGAGCCGTATTCTGACCCAAATCAAGCACTGGCAGAGACTCGGGCGACCAAGGCTGCAGTAACCAAGAAGAAGAAGCTCGCCGCTCGAGGTAAGACACGCCAGGGACAGAAGACCGGAACCGTAAAGAAGCCGGCCGCGAAGAAGTTGAGAACTTAGGAAGTTACTTAGGGTAAATTTTTGAAAATAGGATGGTGAAAGCCTAAAATTTTGGGATAGTTGTACATAATTAGGAAATTTACTTTTTGAGTGACACGGCCACTAGCAGTTGGAAAGTGACCAGGTCCGTAATTATAGGATCTGAGATCCACTTTTAGCGGAAGTAGTGGGAGTTTAAGTGAAAGTCAACAAGGCTAGAAAGTAGTAAGGGAATAAAACGTGTTTGGCCTTGATTGACTGGTAGGATACTTTTAGGATAGGATTTTGAGGGAGTAGTTTAGTATTTAAATCCGGGACTTGCTTGGTCTTGGTGTACATCTTTATCTTATTTTTTTATATTCATGAGTACCTGAGGGTTCACTCTTGGAGTGATTGAACAAATCATAGTTGTGTGTACTTGACACTTGTCCGTGTTTTGGAAGTCCAGACTGGAAAGTGAGTGTAAGTAGATACAAGGTGTGCCCGGATGCTAAGTTTATCCGGTCTAGTATTGGATTAGTGTGAGTGGACAGAGGCAGAAGGGATCTCTAGTGTGGACTAGGAATGGACTCAGAAGAAGTACGGAGGAGGGGTACTCTCTAGAAGAAGTAAGGGTTAGCACGCCTCCACAGCGCTCGTTTCCCCTTTGGTCCCCGCTAGTTCAAACCGGATTTAGGACTAACTCAGTAGGCTGTCGTTATAGCATTGGTTAGGAGGAATTAGACCGGCTTGCGTGACTTGTTGGACAAGACTACATTTCCTTTCCAGTTGTGAGGATGGTCTGTTTCTCATTTGTAGGATTTGAAAGTTTATTTTTGAAAGTTTGATCACATAGTGAAACTTCTAACACTTTAAAATCGGAGGGTAGGAGTTAAGCTTCCTTCCTGAATCCCAATTAGCAGATCCCTCTTCGTTCAGAGGTTAAACTTGATATGGTTACAAGTAAAGATCTGGACCGGATGTGAATACTAGAGGTTAAGGTTAGATTTGTGGAAACGCGGATCTCGGTTACAATCTGTAAAACGTAAATACGGGAAACTACTAAGAGGTATGTGAATAGAAGTGTTGGTTGAGTTATGGGGTAGTGTAAAGATGTGGGGTAGGAAACCAACCAGTTAGAGAGTCTATGTGATAAACAAGTGGGTGTTAAATCGGATTAGATCCGGTCAGTGTTGTTAGATCGGGAAGATCCGGTCCAACGTGTATTAGTAATTGTTGGACCGGAGGGATCCGGTCGTGTTTGTCCAAGAAAACAATGAGACCAAGTAGAGATCCGGTCTATTGTTTTGCTTGGGGTTTTGTGTTTCGTGACCATCACTCTACCATTTTTTAGTAATTGTGAACCTAGGAATTTGATCTTCGTGGGAACGATACTCGAGTCACTTTAAGGCCTCTTTTAAGAAATATTGAGCCTTAGAGAAGGATTTTTGCTTTCCTGTACTATAACAGGTAAGAAAACCGTTGTTAGACTAGGCGGATAGGGAGGGATTTCTTAATCGCACTAGAACTTCCGGATGGGAAATCCAGTTGAGTGTCCAATCTCCTGTGAGGTCTCATTGCCCTAATTGGTGAACGGAATAGCTTGAGTAGATGTTGGAACGGACGGGTTTACTTGTGACCAACTAACTTTACACAGATAGGAATAGGTACCCAAGGTCGTTGTAGTATAAGAGGATCATACGGGGGGGGGCTTTGTATGACCTGCAATCCGGATTAATATCTAGGTTGTTGTGAAGGACCAAACCGGATCCATAGTAGTTAGGAGATTAGGAGATAAGATAGTGAGTCTTTAGCCACTATAAATTACGGAAGGAATGGTGGGCCTACCACTCTTAAAATCGAACGGCGATCCTTTTGATGGTAAATAGAGGCTAAATTAAATCGGATAGGATTAAGGATACATGTAGATAGACCGAAACGGATTGGTCTACAAAGGTACCTGGGATCGAAATTTGTAGGATTTTGGGGTGGTGGCAATATACGGACCGGATAGTTGATAGGACCGGAACGGTGGGAGAAAGCCGTTCCTCAGCTTTCCAGGTGTTGTAGTATTTTTGGTTTTAGACATAGGACTGGAAAGTAGTTTTGCCGTTTTGGGCACTAACTCAGCTTAATCACTTAATAAGGCTAGATACTTCACAGGATCTTGTGGGCTCGATCTTTAGAGTCACTTAGTTATGCTCTAGAGTGATTTTTGGGAATATAACAGGGAATTTACTTACCTTGTACTACGACATGAGGAGGCGGACTAGAACAGTCTAATGGATGACAAAGAATCTTTGTATATTGGACAAAAGTGTGACTATTCATCCTCCCAATTTTGTGTGGAAAGGAAAGATTATTTACATTATTTTGTCTTCCTATGAGTGCTTTTGTATTATTTTAATCCAACAATTCACACGGTAACAAAACAAATGATTTCCACAGTGATTGGCCCGTCCTCACAGGGTTAATATGAAGTTGAAGTGCACTCCATTATGATTCCAATACAATTTTGCAGTTTCAAAATTGGTTATTTTTTACCATCTTGAAGTTTTTTGAAGTTGGTGAACTTTCTAATGAATCTAAGGTAGGAGGTTATAGGCATTAAGAACCACTTCTATAAGTGGCTATGAAATGGTTCTAAAATTGACCTTCATAGTCATTGAATGAATGGAGAAAAAAGCATTATTATTTGAAAGAGCTAATCCTTTTCTTTGCTTTCCCATTTTTCTTTAGAAATTGCAAGTGAACAGTTTATGGAAGACCTAGGGTCATAAATAGGGACCTATGACAGATTTGGTTTGAAAATTCATAACTAATTCAAAAATGCTCTGAAAAATATAAAACCACTTGTGTTAGATTCTTCATCTATTTTTCTTTGTCGGAAAAATGAGCTAAAAATTTTTCCATCCAAGAAAATACATGAAAAAGGCAGACCAGCTCTAGAGGCTCCATTCATGGACCTCCAACCTTAGACTAAAAAAATTTGTAAATTCAAGATTAAATTTTTTTTGCAAATGAGCTGTACCATATTGTATAGGTTGATGAGCTAATCAAGAGATAGCATGGGCTCATGAACCACATCCAGCTTGGTTTTTTTATTTTTTTGAAACAATAGCCCATTATGGTATCCATCCTATTCACCTAGGATGGTCGCACAAAAGTGCACAATGACTTGGTCCCATAGGGGAATTTCTTTACAGCTATTGTGCACATGTAAAAGCTCTGTTTCACGGGCTACTCTGCCATGTCACAAGGGGAAGATCATTTTGGTACAAAATAATAAGGCCAACACGAAGATCATTTTAGGATAGAGGAAGTAATAATCATACTAAAACATTTCATTTACATTATACTCAAAGAATTAAACCCTAAACATTCAAATTGGAACTCAATTTATTAAGATTTTTCTTTTCATATATGTGAATAAACATTGTTAGTATGAATTCCAATGCTTCATATTATTTTTTTGGATGACCTAACCTTGGATGAAGAAGGATTTTCTACACACAATTAAAAAAATTGATTTCAATATTTTCTCTACAAATGGCTTCCCATTTATTTGCAAAAAGTCAATTGTCCTCGAGCTTGTCAAGCTTGGAAAGTTAGAAAATAAAGCTTATAGTTAGATTTGAATTTGCACCAGGTGGCACCGATTACAACATGTAATATAGCCCATGAGTGCCCGAATTTATCCAATAAATTCAAGTGGGGATACATTCATTCTACATTTTTTGTATCATTCATCATTTGAGCATCATTCATAATTTGTTCACCAATTAGTTTTCCAACAATTGATATCTGTTGGTTTGCAAAAAGGAATTATCCACTAAAACGTCAAATTTACTAATGGGAAAGATTAACCTACCTTGATTTGAGGTCGTGCCACATGCCACATATTTGAGCATTTCCTATAGCCCAGGAGTGCCCAAATTTATCCAATCATTTGAGAAGGGCCTACTTTCATTCTTAGTTTTTGTGGGTCTTTGTATTGAAGTAAAAGAAAGCAGATATTTGTTCACCAATTAGGTTTTTAACAATTGGTATTCATTGGGTGGACCAAGGGAATTTCCCTCTAAGTCATCAAACTCATGAATGTAAAAATTTAACCATTTGTGATTTGAATTCGTGCCACAAGTCACAATTTTGAGCACGTGAATAACAAAATTTATTCAACAAATTTGCAAGGGCCCACTTTCATTCTACATTTTTTTAGTCTTTGTTGTTCAATTAAAAATTCACACCTTGACAAAGTTCCAAAGTAACTTCTTATTCCACCATTTTTATGCTCATGCTCTCAAATAAAATGTATGGCCTCAATCATACCTAAATATTTTTTTTACATTAGCTATTGGGCTAAAATCAAACACATGCCCTATAGCATATTAGTCCACTTCTTTTGTTGGGTGGAGCCTCTAATTATTATAAAATTTAATCTTTGCGTAAATGCTAGTATATTATGAAAATGAGGTGTGGGAATCCGTAATCTTGAGACGGATTAGATTGGAGAGAATAGGTGGAAAGAAGTAGAAAATTTCAAAAAAAATCTAGTTAGAACTTGAATTTAGTTCAATAAAACCCAAATTAGAAAATAGACATTCTGGCAAAGTCCATAATCGGATCCTATCCGGATCCGGAATCCGGAAATAACTGGAACTCAATAACCTACAATATAGACCATCAGGGCTATGGGTATAAGATACCATTCGTAAAACGGTCCTGTAGCCGTTATTCCGATGACCGTAGGAAGACGATCTAGTATTTAAGTTGTCTACGCAAGGTTTCCTTCTTCACTTTCTTGTTTGCTCGCTAGTCTTCCGCGTGAGTAGTTGAAAGAAAGAGTGGTGAGATAGTGACCGCTTTAGGTTTTCTTTTCTCCCCTTCATTTCCATTTAGCTTTAGGGTGGCGGGACCTGTCCAGAAGATAGTTGTGCCTGTCCAGGTCATTTCTCCGGCCATCCCGGAAAACATGGAACAGTACAAATAGTTAGAAGAGGACCTGATTAGTCTAGGGTGTGTCGGGTTGTTGCGCCAACCATGGAGCTTAAAGAGTGAGGGTATGATTCAGGAATTGATCTACAGGGTTCCGAATCAGTACGAGCTCACTTTGAGAGGACGGCCAATCACGTGGACAGAAGATATTTGGGCGGACGTATACCAATTCCGGAAGAGCGGAGCCAGACTAGCATCTAGAATGGATTGTTTTGTAGCCGGAAAGTTCACAGGGTCTGCAAACCCTAAGGATGGGTTCGCTATTTGTGATTGCAAGTACGAGAGATATAGGAGGGTCCTAGAATTTCTCATCCCAATCTTGTACCCGGAAAAACCTACGTGGATCACGGTCACGATGGCTAATACAGTCTTTAGGGCCATGGGGAATAGGGCTGTCTACTAGGGTAGGGTCATAGCCGGAATAGTCTCCAAATTAGCTGAGCATGTGACCCGAGCAAAGGCCAGTCCAGTTAGCACTTACTTGTTTCATTTGTACCACCAGCAAGAATTCCTGAGCGCTACAAAAATGGTCCAGTACGATACTGGAAAGGCTATTCTAACATATGGACTTTCAAGAGAAGAGCCGAAAGAGCCAGTTGAGTCGGAACCGGAAGAAATACCCAAGGAACCTCTGACCGACTCGAGGACGAAAAAACAGAAGTCAATGGATCCGGGGTCACGGATCAAACCCCTAGCGATGGAGAAAGGCGAGTCAAACAAGGATCCGGGAGAGGGACATGAATCGGCATTTTTCAACGCCAAATTCGAATGGGTGCGAGAAGCCCAGATGCTCCATGACAACCTGGCGGATTTGGTGATTGATACGGCAAAAGTTTTGAAGGTGGAACTAGACCAGATTGTCGAAGCAGTCAAGCGACTATCCAAACCAGAAGACTTGAAGGTCAAGGAGGACCAGATTCAGGAGTTAGAGATGGAATGGGATCAAGTCCAGTCTCGGCTAAACTGGGCGGAAGGAGAACTGACAGCCGCGAAGCAAAGGGAGAAGGAGGCTCTCACCCTTGTCAAGAATCTATCCGAGGTAATCGACGTTACAGCAGACGTCATTACAAAAGCGGCTCTATTCGATGCGAGGCTGATACAAGAGGGTCACATAACCAGGACTAAAGTGGTGACAATCTTGGTAGACTTCACCACATAGATAGAGCGAGTCTTAGGGGAGATATGGCACCTGTTGAGTACCTTAGATCCAAACCAGCTAATGGATTTCTTGAACTTTCCGGAAATCCCTTTTGTCACAGGTACTCCAGGGCAGCCATTAGCGCATCATGCAGCTCGGACGGAAGGATTGAAGGAGATACTCATGGTGGCCGAGACCACTTCCAGTAAGATGCAGATGATAGAGTTGAACTTGAGGCCAACTTCAGATCCGGAGCACGAGTCCAGCGCAAAGTCTGTTCCGGTGCCACCCAAGATTTCAACTCCACAACCTCCTAAAGCCCAGACGGCAACCAACCTTTTAAGGAGAACTTTCAAAGTTCCGGGGAAGGGAGTTAGGGGTGATCTCGTTGAGCGGATTGTAGGAATGACCAATCCAACTCGAACAAATCCGGAGGGTTTTTCACACATGTAGGAGACTACACCAAAGAAGTTCATGAAGAATATTCAAGATTCCTTGGAAGCCATCAAGGTGAACCTGGCGGGGAACCGGAACCCAAGGCGCACGATGCCGACCAGCCGGGCGAACGTATGGTGCCCTCGTTGCGGCCAACCTGGTCATTTCCCAAGTGAGTGTACTCAACCCCACGTTAAGCGGATTCATTATATGAATCCGGAAGATGAGGTATATATGACTATGATGGAGGAAGGAGAGGACGAGGATAAGATGAATCCGGTATTCCAAATCCAGCCAACCTACGGACGAGGAAAGGTAATTCAACAACTTGTTCGAGCGGGTGTAGTTCCTAGGAGTGTCCCAATGGGAATGAATCCACCTATGTACCCACCCATGGCACAGATTATTTGCTTCAATTGTAGTCTTCCGAGTCATTATGCTAATAATTGTCCTTACAAAGCACCTGGGCAAGGAGCTCCTTTTATCTTGCCATGTCAGAATTGTGGAGAGTACGGGCACGGTCCGGAACAGTGTCCGAAGCCAAAACATACTCGGATTCTATATAAGCAAGTCGATACTCCCCCTAGGGAATAGACCGCGCTTAATTACGGATCCAGCGCCGGAATAGAGAATCCGGATAAATGACCTAAGGAGGTGGAGTTACCCGTTAGTATAGGCAACTTAGTACTTAGAGTAGAGACTCGTAGCTCCACCAAAACAAGAAGAGTAGGAAGAAAGAAACTAGGAAGAAACCAACGTAGAGAATCCCTAGAATTGGATTCCAGTGATTCTAATCACTCGGATCAACCTCAGTTCTCCATACCCATGGCAAATTCCGAAAATGGGGTAGAATTGTGAAGGATTGCAGAAGATATCAGTAGGGAAGTACGTAGCCAGCTAAACTCTTCTGCTAGCCAGGAATTAGGAAAGGCAATTCCTATTCCAGTTTCCCTTCCACCTCAGAGAAGTGTTAGATTTAACGACGTCCCTGTGTTTATCAACCCAGTCAAGAAAGAGACCAGATATGACGTTTTGCAGGACATCAAAGATCAGAAGGCTAATGTAACGATCGGAGAGCTTTTAGATGATAATGCTAATTATCAAAAGCTAATCCGGGAGGCATGGACCAAGAGACGAAAACGAAGATTTAAACTCCCAACGGTGGCAGTAAATTTTGCACAAGTTGAAGATTATGGACCTCCCGAGCTGGTGATAGAGATCAAAGGATGCACCATTTCGAATGTGCTGGTGGATGGGGGATCCGGAGTCAACTTAATGCTGGAGGAGACGGCTTTTGACCTTGGGTTTATTGTTTTTGAAGCAACTGATTAAGTCCTACGAATGGCGGACCAATCACGAGTCATTCCGGTTGGACGATTATCACAAGTTCCTACCCTCATAGGAAAGGTAACTTACTTACTAAACTTTGTGATAATCCGGGTTAACAAAGGAAGACCATTTCCCTTGTTGTTGGGACGACCTTGGTTGTATTCAGCTAGAGTAATAGTAGACTGGGGACATAAGGAATTTGTTGTAGGAACTCCTAGTATTCGAATCCCATGGAAGAATGAAGAACACATGGGTGAGAAGTGATTCCAATGGGTACACTTCCGATTGGTCGGGCCCAGAAAGATCCTCCTCAGACTCAGTTTATGTTATAGAAGAATTCAACGGAGTGACTGAGGAAGACTTTGAGTTTTCCAAACCTGTGCTAGAATTAGGAGAACCAGATTCCTTCCTTAGTAACCACTCTAGGGTCCAGGAAGATCGATCCCTTGGACAAACTAGTGTCCCATTGACCACTGAGTGGATCAAGGAACAAATTAAGGAAGGAGGTCTAGCAGCCGTAGGATTGAACTCCTGTTCCCCAGAGATTCAGGATCAGTCCATAGAAAGGGAACTTGATCCAGTAAAGAACATAGTTAATCATTCAGACTATGAGAAGATAGAGATTGAACCCGGAAAATCATTTTTCCTAAGTAAATCTTTATGTAGAAATGAGAAGAGGAGGTATAAGAGACTGTTAAAGAAATATAAAGATGTATTTGCTTGGGCCTCCTCTGATCTCAACGGGATACCACCGGAATTGGAAGAACACCGGATTGACTTGGTAGAAGGAATTGTTCCGATTAGACAGAGGCAGTACCGATTGAATCCGAAGTACTCCCTAATGGTGAAGGAGGAAATTGATAGGCTCTTGGAAGCCGGGTTTATATATCCAGTTAACAATTCGGAGTGGGTATCCCCGATTGTGGTAGTACCCAAGAAAATCGGAGCTGATGGCAAAGTGAAGATCCGAGTTTGCCAAGATTTCCGGAAGTTAAATACTGCCAGCAAGAAGGACTACTTTCCGCTTCCCTTCACCGATATTATCCTAGATCATGTATCCGGTCAGGAATGCTACAGTTTCTTGGACGGGTTCTCGGGATATAATCAAGTGCATATCCGGTTGGTTGATCAGTTGAAGACAACGTTTACCACGGAATGGGGGACGTTCGCATTTAACCGAATGCCATTCGGGTTATGTAATGCACCCGGAACTTTTCAAAGGTTGATGATGGATATCTTCTGAGATTTTTTGAAGCACTTCTTGGAAGTCTTCATTGATGATTTTGCTGTGTTCAGCAAGAAGGAAGAACATCTGGAGTTTCTGGAGAGGACCTTCATCCACTGTAAGGAAACCGGACTGAAACTACATCCGGGTAAGTGTTTCATGGGTATGGAATCCGGAATTCTACTAGGACATGTGGTCAGTAGAAAAGGATTGGAAGTAGATATAGATAAGGTAAAAGCAATTTTATCCTTGATCGCTCCCACTAATGTACGAGAAATCAGAGGGTTTCTTGGTTGTGTGGGATACTACAGGCGGTTTTATTATAGAAGGGTATGCTAAGCTAGCTACCCCCTTGACTGAGCTCTTGAAAAAGGATGTTGATTTTCTCTGGACTAAAGAGAGGCAGAAATTGTTTGAGGAGTTGAAAGGGAGGTTAGTAAAAGCTCCAATCCTTGTACCACCGGATTGGAACAAGGAATTCCATGTAATGATAGACGCATCTAGTTGGTGTTTAGGGGCAATCCTATGGCAACAAGAGGGGAAAAATGAATGCCCTATTTACTATGCTAGCCGGCAGATGAGTCTTGCGGAGAGAAAGTATACTACCACTGAAAGAAAGGCTCTTACAGTAGTATATGCATGCAAGAAATTCAGGCATTACTTGCTAGGGTACAAAGTCATCTTCCATACGGATCATGACTCTTTGAGGTATCTCGTAAATAAACCTGATCTATCCGGTAGAATTGCTAGATGGATATTACTCCTACAAGAGTTTAATTACGAAGTAGTAGTATAGCCAGGAAAAGCAATAGCAAATGCGGATTACCTATCACGTTTGAAAGGACCAAAAGTAGCATCCGATATTTCAGTCCAATTTCCGGATGAGTTTCCGGATCCAGCTCGACAACAAACCACTGTGCCGCCAGACCTAGCAGTTGCAGTTTTTCACATTGAAGGGGATGAAGAATCCGAGTTCCAGGATATCATTGATTATTTGATTAATCACACTTATCCAACTGAGTTGACACTGGAGGAAAAGATAATCTTTCAACAAAAGGCAGCCCTGTATACCTTGATCCATGGGATCTTATTCAAAACAGGAGCCGACAATCAACTTAGGCGATGTTTGGAAAGAAGAGATCGGAAGAAAGTTATGATGGCTTTCCATTATGGGGATTCAGGAGGACATTTTGCAACAATAACTACTGTTAACCGGATCCGAATAGCAGGATACTGGTGGCCATCCATGATCAGAGATGTCAAAGCTTTTGTAGGAGCTTGTGACCAATGTCAGCGAATGGGTGCTCCAGCCTTCAAGAACCATTGGCCCTTAACGCCAATCATTCCTCTTGCCCCTTTTGAGAAATGGGGCATTGACTTCATTGGTCCGGTTAAGCCAGCCAGTGCCCGAAAAATGAGATATATAATCCTAGCCACGGATTATGCAACCAAATGGGTGGAAGCAAGGGCTACAAGGAGAAATGATGCCACCACCGCAGCCTCATTCCTGTTTGAAGAAATTATGATGAGGTTTGGGCACCCTTTGGAGTTGGTCAGTGATAGGGGAACCCATTTTCTTAACGACGTGGTCAAAACAATTACCAATACTTATCTGATCAAGCATAGGAAAACCACTCCATACAATTCGAAAGCCAACGGGCTAACGGAAAGGGCGAATGGGATAGTAGGGAAGATTTTGAACAAAATGGCATCAGCCCATAAGACAGATTGGGACCGGAAATTAGCTTCAACCGTACATGCGTATAATACCTCGGAGAAGACAACAACCGGGAGAAGCCCTTTCTTCCCGGTCTTTGGATAGAATGCCCTACACAAGATTGAGATGGAGGTGGAGACATTCCGGGTGATTGCTTCAAAAGAAGGAGAACGGACTACGGACTTGAAAATCCGGTTACTCGCCATAGAAGATTTGGAGGAAGCTAGAAAGGAAGCGCTGGAGAGGACAATTACTATCCAAGGGAAGAAGAAGATGGAGTACGACGCCAAACTTCCGAAAGACCATGGGATAGAAGAAGGAGGGTACGTACTTCTCTATGACAGTCGGCATGAGGAGTTTCCGGGCAAACTTCATACAAAATGGATGGGACCATATAAGGTATTGAAAATTTTCCCTAATGGTTCCCTCTATTTAGAAGATCTTCAAGGGATTTGGTTAGACACTAGAGTCAATGGTTCTAGGGTCAAGCATTACGAACCCGAATCCTTTTCCGAAGATAGCTCTGAAACAGAGCATTCTGATATATAGTTATAAAATAAATAAAAATAATAAAAACTACAAAATTTTGTGTTCACGAGGACGCTCACATTTGAAAATGGGGTAATGTGGCACTCTGATTAGAAAGAAGGATTACTTTATGACAAAAATCGAGTAAGGGGACCCATTACTAGCATATTTTTTTGGTTAGGATAAATTATTTAGCCTTTAAAATGCTAGATTCAGACTTAAGGACCTTTGGAATTCCTTAATATGATAAAGAAGTTAAAAAGGAAGATAGTCCATCTGGAATTGGAAACCGGATTATAGTCCTTTTCCAGGAAATTCAATTAAGATCGGAATTAGGAGTAACGGCAAAATAGACTTACGGGCTAATCCTATCGGAAACCTATATTTAATGTTAATCTCCTAGCGGGAATGATGGGTTACCAGGGAAATCCTATCCGTTAGAAAAGTACCAACAGTAGGAACCTTAACAAACACCGGGACCGGAATTCGAGGAAAGGGAAAAAGGGAAATTCTTTTCCGTTCGGGATCATTCTGGGTTGTCAATTTTCCGTAATTCCGAGGTAAGCTCTGAGCAAGAGAGAGAGGGAATTCTATTCCGGATTCTCGAAAGAGACGTGGGGGTGATTTACTCGTCTTGGCCGGAGTAGAGTTGTATGTTTTTGGAGCAGTTGGAGGAATCGTTAGTCACCATGAGTAATAGGGAGAGCTCTGAGGATATGAGCAGTGAAGAAGGAGTATTGTTAACACTCCGGACGGTAGTTCCTATCATTCCGGAAGATGAGAACAAAAAGGCGCAGTTGGAGGAGGATCTTACTCGTATCGGCTGCTTGGGACTACTCAAGGTGCCCTGGAACCTACGGGATGAAGCGATGGTGCAGGAGCTACTCGAGGAGGCAACTGAGGAAATGACAAGCACAATTTGGAGGCAGCCGGGAAGGTGGACGGCGAAGCACTGGGAGAAGGCGTATGGCTTCACCGCATCCGAAGAAGGTTTGAACACGCAGCGGGACAAGTACAAGGGTAAGTATACCCGAACCATTCACGCAAAGAATGGGTACATGATTGCGCACTGTGGGGATGAGCGTGAGCGGAGAGTTTTAGAATTTCTGGCTCCGATTATCAATCCGGACAGGCCAACCTAGCTTACAATCACCCTGTCCAACTACATCTTTGATGCACTAACCGGAGCGAGAGAGATAAGGTAGGGGTTAGTGATCAAGGAGACAGTGAGGAAGATGGTCGTTGTTGTAGGGAAAACTAAACCCTCCGGTTTTAACACCCTTCCTCTACCACCTCTATGATTCCTTAGGATTCCTAAGTGAGAAGGAATATGAGACTTACCAATCTGCCTTAGTGATGTTAGAGTTTGATATTGAAGACGAGCAGAAAGGGAAAGAGAAAAATCCAACTCCGGAACTGGAATCTAAGGAACCGAAACCTAGTCGTAAAGATAAGGGTCCAGAGGTAGGAACTAAGAAAGATGAGCCGGCATGGAATTCAGTCCGGAAGGGAGACGCCTTAGGGCAGATCATTGAAGAGTTAACCAAGATCCGCCAGCACATAGACAAAGAATGGGAAACCATTCAAAGGATCAGCAAGGTGTTAGGAGTAGATCCCTCCCAGCTCATAAGGGAACTAGATACTTTGCTACCCGGAAAGAGTGTCCGGAAGTTGGAAAGTAAAGTAGAAGAATTGACCGGGACCATAGGAGAGCTCCAGAATCAGGTCAAGGAGAAAACAAATGAATTAGAGAGGAGTAAGAAACTCTCTGCGGAATCTGTGGACCTGCTTGGGCGGATTGGGGAATTCCTTGGGAATACCGGAGATGTGGTGAATCGGGCCCGATTGTTTGATGAGGGCGTTCACAAGGAAGGAACGCAACTGGGGCCAAAGTTGGTCTTAGTTTTGGTTAGTTATGGTGCAAAGATGGAGAAGACTTTGAGTGAGATGAGAGACCTGTTAGGATTAAACCAACCGGGAAAAGGAATGGGAGGAACTAGTGGTGCCACCCCCTCTAAGGCTCATTCTCCTTCTCCCATGTCATCCAAGAAGGGGAAAGGGATTGAATTCACCCCTCCCCGAATCCCACCATATGGAAAGATGGGGTTTGAGGCCGGCAAAGATTCAACACCCGGATCGCACACCCGAAGTCACTCAAGGTTGGGCGAAAGTTTGGACTCTCCGATCAGCAAGAAGCCGAGTCCGGTTTAGCCAAGCGCTACCAAGAAGAAGCAAACAACCAAGAGGGCAAGGTCACCAAACGTTATTCCGGTTTTAGACGAAGAAGAGGAGGATTTTGCTCGAGGTCAATGACAAAGAAGGCAGCACAACTGAGTCTTCAAAATCAGAGTCGCCTCCCAAGAAAGGTAAATTGAAAGGGGCCACTCCAGGGAAGGGCCAGACATCACGAGGAGGGAAGACTACGATCGGAAGGAAGCAGCCAACCCGGAAAGGAGGGGCCAAGAATTTAGAAGACACTCCCAAGCGACCAAAGAAGTAAGGGCTAGGCATAAGAGTTAGTCAAAACCAGAGTTGTTCAGTAGGAATAGTTAGGAAGGTACTTTTCAGTGCAGATGTATCCGGACTTCTTGATCCGGACTCTTAGGATCTGGATTCTTTCTTTTTGTTTCCTGTCTTTTAGTGAAAGTCAAGGATATGCTTTGGGATGGCACGTGTCATTCCCTTGTGATTAGTTAGGATTCTCAGCTGGGGACCGTTGTGTCCCCGAGTTTGTTATTTAGGAGGTGACGATCAATTGTTTCCTCGGACAATTTTTGGTTGTGAAAATTCCGTCTTGATTTGAAGTAAAAATCAGTATTTCCACTTCACAAGTTGATGTGTCTATTGTATTGTACTTGTGTTGGTATGCCTAGTGGTGATTTATCGTTGATCTGTGCGGGTAGCTGAGGTTGCTGTGGTTGAGAGGAAGGAAAGAGGGAACAGTCCCCGGATCCTAGCAGATCCGGTTCTATGAGTAAGGGTTGTACACTGAAGTACTGAGAGTGTGAAGAAGATAGGGAAAGATTGTTTGGAAATCATTCTCTATATGCTTGAGTAGGGTGCAGGTATGTGTCGCAGCACAGAATAAGCAATTTCCCTATTATACTCACAAAAATCACTCTAGAGCATAACAAAATGACCCTAAAGATCGAACCCACGAGATCCTGTGAAGTAGCTAACTCTAACAAGGAGATAAACCTAATTAAACACTTCAATTCTACTTTTCCGGTTCTACCTCTGACGACCGGAATGTCAAACACCAACCGGAAGACTACGACCGGACTGTATCCTACTTCCGGTTTCACTAGTTCCCCGGTTTCTGGACTGACTTCTCGATTTTGGACCCTGCAACTTCCGGTCCTATATACCCTCCTGGGCGGATCCGATCCGGTCCACCCTTCCGTACCCGGTTTAGTTTTACCTCTGTTTTACCATCAGAGGGTTCGCCGCTTGCTTTTGAAAGTGGTAGGCCCACCACTCCTTCCGTGATTTATAGTGGCTGAAGACCCACTTTCCTATCCACTGACCTCCTAACTAACACAGATCCGGTTTGGTCCTTCACAATAATCCGGATAGCAACCCGAATCACAGGTCACACAAAGACCTCCCGTACGATCCTCTCATACTACAACGACCTTGACACTGATCCGTTCCGTACGAAGTTGGGTGGCTACAAGTGCATCCGTCCGTTCCAACATCTACGAAAGTTCTTCCGTTCACAACAGTGGCAAGACCTCACAGGAGTCAGGATACTCGACCGGATTTCCCACCCAGGAGTTCTAGCGCAGCTAAGGAATCCCTCCTTATCCTCCTAGCCTGATCAACGGATCTCTTACCCGGAATGCTAAACTTCTGTAGCTGCTGAGGCACTGGAATCCACTCCTAACTCTTCATAACCCACTCACATGTACCTAGAACCGGAAACATACATCAAGGGGAAAAACTCTATCAACACCTCCGTACTCTCCTTCCTATTCTGACTCCGTACACTCTTGCCAATACTCGGGAAAATACAAAAGTTAGTTTAAAGGGAAGTACACAAGGAAATGCCAAAAGAACTCTCCCAGTTTCCAACTCAGAGACTGTTCTATATACAAAAAGCAAAAAGTGAATACATGATTTCCGCCTTTGAAGGCGCTGACAATCCGGTCCTATCTTATCTTAACCGGATTCTATTCCGGTTCCTACCTATAAGTCCTATTTTTACAATCCTTCCTGTTCCGTCTCATACACTCGGGATCCAATGGTAGGGCTCTCATCAGGTCTCTCCAACTGCTCGAACACCTTAGTTAGATTCCGGTTCCTTTCCCCATCCGGAGGTGGAGTCGGGTGATCTTCCTCAATTTCCGGGGAGTCTAAATCGATCGGCTGCGGTCCGGTCGAGGGTGTCTCCTTCTTTGCCCTACTTGACTGGGGCGTCTTGTCCTTCCCCGGTTCCTGAGCTACGTCTTCCGGAAACAAGTCCGGAAGAAAAATTTCAGAGAGCCGGACCGGAACTTCTGTCAACTTCTGGCTGCTCTCCACGATCCAGTCCGCTGACTCTCGTGCCTTGGACAGGAGCTTCTCCATCTGCTCCTTAAAATCGGTGAGGGTGTGCACCACCCTTATTCCGGATATCTTCTTTTCCTTGTGCACCTCCTCCTCGAACAAGCGCGCCTTGGTGATCGCAGCTCCAGGTCCTCCGAGTACTTCCTTCACTTCCGCGGCCAGCTTCCTCATTTCCTCCGCCATCTCCCTTGTCGCGGTGGCGTTCTCGAGCAACGCGAAAAGTTCGGCCTTGAGGGTGTCCACCTCATCGTGCTGCCGCTTGCTTTCCTCCTTCATCTTCCGGAGCTCATCCGGATTGATAACACTCTCAACTACTTTCCGCGGCAACTGACTGTCCGGTTCCGCTCCGATTAATTCCGCGATCTCCCCGAGCGTCCGCTTCTTAACTTCCCAATCTGCCCGGATTCCGCAGAGGATCCCAACCAACTCGTTGAACGGATTTGCGGTTCCCGATCCAGATGCCACATCCGATCCGGTTGGAGTCTCCCCTCTGCGCGGCCGTGGATGTCCCGGGGGCGTCCCTCGATTCCGAGTCGGCGTGGTCTTCTGCCTCTTGGTGGGAACATATGGTTCCTCCTCTTCCTCTTCTTCTTCTTCCTCCTCCTCGGTTTCGTTTCCGGAATCCGCTTCTTGGTCGGACTCGGATTCGCCGTACTTCATGGTCCGCTCCTAGGCCTTCCACACCTTCAGCTCCACTTCCGTCAACAGTTCCTGTTGCTGGTAGAGGTGGTACACATAAGGGCACAGTGGAGTAGCCCTACTTCTCCCCACTCTTGTAGTAAGCTGGGACACCAGATCAAAGAAGATCCGGCCCCAGTCTACTTTCCGGGTTCCGCTCAACGCTCCGAAGATTGTGTTAGCCAAGGTGATAGTCACCCTGGTGGGCTTTTCCGGATGCAGAACCGGAACCAGGAACTAGAGCAGGTGTCGCTCCCAGTCATCGAGGCAGTCTTCGACCGCGTAGCCGTCCTTCGGGTTTACTGCACTTCCGAACTTGCCCTGGACAAAATCATCCTTCCGGTTGGCAAGCCCGAGTCCTCCTGGCCGGAATCCGTATACGTCCCACCATAAAGCCTCGGTCCATTGGACCGGATTCCCTCTCAGGGTGTTATTGAACTGATTCGATACGCCACTCAGGATTTCTCTAACCATCCTCTCATCTTTGAAACCCCAAGGTTTCAAAGATAACCCCTGACAACCCATCAACGATAAATCTTCTCTGAGCTCTCCCTGTTCCGGTTCCTTGGTCGACATGACCGGAACCACTTTTCTAAGCTTTACTTCACTCGGGGGCGAGGTGTTAGAACCTCTCTTCCGGTTCAGCCGCGGCATGAGGGTAGCTCTACCCGGTTTTCACTTTCTATGGTCCTAACAAGGGAGTGCCGACACTCAGATGTTCCGCTCCGCCTGTACACTAACCTACTGGCGTGCTCACACTCTCAGTCTCTCACGGTTCCATATCCGCTCGCACTTAAGGTCTCACCCACTCTTGTCCGAAGGAGATCTCTCCGTCTCACACCCCTTACTCACTTCCGGACCTTCTTATACTTTCTCTTCCTTGCCGTGGTCAACGATAAAAACGTCAGGCGCTAAATCAAGACACGACAACACATGGAAATCTAGAGACCTGAAAATGGGCAGGGTTAGGCTTTATATAGTCTTGACGCCCTGGACTGTCTTTATGATCGGTCGGATATCCGGTCCGGTTCTTGACATTCGGTTCTCTCCCATCCGGTCAACAAGATTCCGGTTGGAAATACTATCCGGTTGTAAATCTAATCCGTTCTGCTTCTACCTAAAACCGGATTAGTTCCGTAAGGTCCTTTTGTGACTATTTTTGGATTTATCTTTCTCTTTAGATGAATCCGGATAGCTATTTCTAATTTCCGGTTCGCTCAGAAAGGTAAACAATTGAAAATCAAAAATATGAGTTGTCACAGTATAAAAACTTAGTTAAGTGGCGGTAGTCGGAATCCTAATCCGAATATCTCCCCTGAGAAAGTGAGTAATCTGAAACCATCCAGTGAGCAATATGGAGTATGTTAGAATGATTGAGTAACTGCTACTCCCTTTAAAGCTCTTGAGCATCCCCTTATAGAATTGAGTTGGTTTAGGATTTGTCATTGTAGTAAGTGAAGAGGGTAAAGCTTCTTGCATGACCTGCTGATTCAGTT
The DNA here is from genome assembly GCA_950106755.1 of Climacium dendroides. Taxonomy (NCBI): domain Eukaryota; kingdom Viridiplantae; phylum Streptophyta; class Bryopsida; order Hypnales; family Climaciaceae; genus Climacium; species Climacium dendroides. The sequence continues at coordinate 40,741,873 of OX467084.1, forward strand.
AACAACTGGATTAGCTGTGAGGAAGTCATTATCCGGATATTTCTTTGAGTTGTGTAGAGTATAAGTGTAGGTGAATGAGCGTTTTCTCCGAGTCCCTAAATACTCGGAAGGTAGGATTTATGTGTCCTCCCTTAAATCTAAGCACGGAACCCTCTTTCTTAAGAGGTTAAACTACTTTGTATAACTGAACCGGAATACGGACTAGGCACCGGTCTTGGTTGTTCTTTCTTAGATTCCGGATAACAGTAGAAGATATCTTGAAACTAAGGTAAGAGAGAGATTCAGTAGATTAAAGAGGAAAGAATGATAACCGGAATACATTCCTAATCCGGATGTTTAAAGGAATTACAAACTAAATCCTTGTGGGACGATACACGAGTCACTTAGTGGTGTTTTTACGCCATTAGGAGTAATTGTGTTTTCTTGTGCTACGATAGGAAGATCAGATCTGGGACCTACACCGGAAAATCGGAAAAAGTAATGATTAGGTTTTCCAGTATACAAAAAGACTCCTTTAGGGTTTGGACTGTCCATTTGTACCTGAGAGCTCTTGCTTACCTACTACGCTCTCAGTTGTATTGGAGCCATTTCTGAGTGAGTGTGTTTGTTTCCTTTGCACTGATCGGAGCTTGGAGAGAGAATTAGTTGTGTGTATCCAAGTACAGAAGATTGCGATCGAGTGCCATGAGAGTTTGTGTGAGAATTGGCACAGGTGGTGAGTTGGTTGAAATCGAGGAGAGATCGTGAGGAAACGGGATGTGCGGCTAGAAGAGAAATAAGGTAGTCATTCGATGAGGAGACGGATGTTGAAGCTCAAGCGATCTAGAGCTCAGGGACAGGCGAGTGCATCAAAGCTAGAAGTTAAGGTTAGAAAGGTGGCGCCTTTAGAGCCTAGTAGCGATCGAGAGAAAGCGGAATTGATGTCGTGACCCAAATGACACTCAACAGCTTCCAGCAACTCAAAGGTTCACCACAACCCACTTACAACAACACTTGGTCACCGACTGTCTAACACTGTACATGCCAAGCACACATAATATTAGTCCCGATTTCCAACTCAGTTTGCCAAGTGCCAATCACCGGGACTACTAGCACACACTTCCATCGTAACACCGGGCATGTCACTTAGTAACATGGGGTGGAACTTCCACCTTAATGTGCAAGGACCCATGGTGGCACTACTCACCATAATCCTAACCGTCCTTGAGTGTCACCCCACTCCATGCTAGCCCTTTTTGCATTTGTTACTCATCCACTAGAGGCAATCGACGCTCATAACTTCCAACACATCCAAGGAGGCCTAGCAAGGAGCGGGACTCCACCCAACCGATGCCACAGGACACACACATGTGTCCCATGGTGCCTTGAAGTGGTGGTGAAGTCACCACCATCAACCATAAGTCACCAAGACTCACCAAGGCTTCAAGAGGGAGTGAGGAGTGAGACCAACCCCTCCTATAGTACTCTCTGTGGTATTCGGCAGACCCCCCCGTCCTAGGTCAAAGGAAGTCCTTGGATAACCTTGGGTTGTGAAAGACCACCCACTTCCAACCCAAATCGCCAAGTTACGTCACCATTTGGACTCCCGAACTTCTAATTGGCGTAACTTTGTGCTCAAAACTCCAAATCCACCATGCGAGTCCATTTTAGACATTCACGCGATGAGCAGATGTCGATGAACTGCTCACTTATCCCATTTGGACAAGTTCTCGCAAAGTTATGGCCCTCTAAAGATTCGGATTTACTGGGGGAGGCGTCACGCCTTCACCACGGCTCTTCTTTTGGCCATAACTTTTGACTTACGTCTTAGAGCCTCTTAATGCTTGTCATTCTAGGTTCCTTGTGTTAATAGCTTTCCAATGATATGCCACATGCCATACTTTCTTGTGGGATTAATTGAAAACCCCTCACACCTAGCCCTCAAGTGTCTCGGCACCATCGGGACCCATTCAACTTTGAATGGCCATAACTTTTAGCTCACGACTCCAAATTGCGCATTCTTTGCGCCATTAGAAGCGTATTGTCAAAATCTTTCCAAGCATGTATGACAATCTCTCGTCCACTTCAAAACCAGGGCATCATTGTGCCCTGTTTGATCGAGAGTCTCTCTATTCTCCCTACCTAGTTTATTGCAAGGCTTGGGAAGTCACCTCCAAGGTCCCCCCCCTTGCGCACTAAGGTTCATTGGGCACCCCAAGTAGATAGGGATGTGACAATTGATGGAAGATCTCTCCGCCATGGGGTGTGCAAGGTTTTACGGGAAACCCTAGGGCTTCCGGAATGAAGCCATAGTTAGGGAGCTCATAGATGGAGCCCCTAACCAGTTTGACAACTCCATCCGGCCAGTTCCGTCTATGTGGACACGGGAAATCTGGGGAGGAGTGTACGAGTTTGAAGAAGGCGACACAGCGCAAGCCAACCAGAAAGAAGATTTCGTGCGGGGGAAGTTCAAGGGAGTAGCCAACCCCAAAGACGGATTCGCCATCGAGGATTGTGTTAGCGTGCGACACCCCTAGTTGTTGGAATTCTTGGTGTCAATCCTACATCCAGAAAAATCCACATAGGTGACTTCTACAATCGGGAACGCTATCTTCGAAGCCTTGAGCGGAGAGAAGAAGATGGACTGGGCGAGCTACGTATAGAGGCTGGTAAACGCCCTGGTAGCTAATATAAGAAAGAATAGGGCTAGTCTGGTATGCCCCTACCTTTTCCACTTGTACAAAAACTAGAGCCTCCTGACCACGAAGGAGAACAAGGAGTGGAGATTCCAGATGGCTCTCCAAAAGTTTGGAGGATCGGATGAGGAGGGATCCGAGACCAAATCGGATAGTTCAGAGCTGGAGGACAAGGGTGAAAACCCGAGGAAGAGGGCCCTAAAGGTGGAGGAAGAGGAGGAAGTCCCCCTCATTAGGAGAAGGATCAAGCGAATGCCTAACCTAAGGGGTTTTCTTTCCGTTCCCCTCAAGGAGAAGGAGCCGAAACCGGTGGGTAGAATGGAACCGGCCGTTCCACGGAAGGAGGAGCTAGTGGAGGTGATCAAGCCGAAGACTGTTCCTTTTAACCAATTGACAAACCTAACGGATCCGTTCAATGACCTGATCCGGATTCTCAGTGCGGTGAGAACAGATTGGAAGGTTAAAACCACTACACTCCGCAAAGTGGTGGACTTGGTGGGGAGTACCGCAAATAGTGCGATGCCGGAAGCGATGGCAAACTACTTAGCAACCTAGATGTAATTCAAGAATTAGAAGATCGGGTGCTAAGGCAGAACATCAACCTGCGGGAGATGGACGAGTTGGCAATCCGGTTGCGAGGGGAGATTCAAGTCTTTCGGAAGGTGTCGTAGCACAGGAAAGCAAAAATCCTTCTCTAAGGCTCAATATTTCTTAAAAGAGGCCTTAAAGTGACTCGAGTATCGTTCCCACGAAGATCGAATTTCCTAGGTTCACAATTACCAAAAAATGGTAGAGTGATGGTCATGAAATATACAAACACAAAACCCCAAGCAAAAACAATAGACCGGAACTTCCACTTGGCCTCCTTGTTTCCTTGGACAAACACGACCGGATTCCTCTGGTCCAACAATTACTAATACACTTTAGACCGGATCTTCCCGATCTAACAACACTGACCGGATTGATTTCGGTCTAACACCCACTTGTTTATCACACAGACTCTCTAACTGGTTAGTTTGCTACCCCACAGCTTTACACTACCCTGTAACTCTCCCAACACTTCTATTCACATACCTTTGGTAGTTACATGTATTTACGTTTTACAAACCGTAACCGGAATCCGCGTTTCCACAGATCTAACCTTAACCTCTAGTATTCACATCCGGTCTAGATCTCTACTTGTAACCATGTGGATTTTAACCTCTCGACGAGTAATCTGCTTAATTGGGATTTAGGAAGGAAGCTTAACTCCTACCCTCCGATTTTAAAGTGTCAGAAGTTTCACTATGTGATCAAACTTTCAAAAATAAACTTTCAAATCCTACAAATGAGAAAACAGATCGTCCTCACAACTGGAAAGGAAACGCAATCGTGTCCAGTAGGTCATGCAAGCCGGTCTAATTCCTCCTAACCAATGCTACAACGACAGCCTACTGAGTTAGTCCTAAATCCGGTCTAAACTAGCGGGGACAATAAGGAGAAACGAGCGCTACGGAGGCATGCTAACCCTTACTCTTTCCGGAGAGTGGTCCTCAATCCGTACTCTTTCCGAGTCCATTCCTAGTCCACACTAGAGATCCCTTCTGTCTCTGCCCACACACACTAATTCAATACTGGACCGGATAAACTCAACATCCGGGTACACCTTGTATCCACTTACACTCACTTTCCAGCTTGGACTTTCAAAACACGGACAAGTGTCAAGTACATACAACTATGATTTGTTTCAATCACGCCAAGAGCGAACTCCCACGTACTCATGAATATAAGAAAATAAGATAAAGATGCACACCGGGACCAAAGAAGTCCCGGATTTAAATACTAAACTACTCTCTCAAAATCCTAACCTAAAAGTAACGCTCCAACCAATCAGGGCCCAACACGTTTCATTCCCTTACTATTTTCTAGCCCTGTTGACTTTCACTCAAACTCCCACTACTTCCGCTAAAAGTGGATCTCAGATCCTATAATTACGGACTCGGTCACTTTCCAACTACTAGTGGTCGTATCACTCAAAAAGTAAACTTCCTAATTATGTACAACTATCCCAAAACTTCAGATTTTCACTACCCTATCCTCAGAAATTTACCCTACGTAACTTTTTAATTTTTTAACTTCTTCATGGCCAGCTTCTTTCCGGTTCCGGTCTTCTGTCCCTGGCATACCTTACCCCGAGCGGTAAGCTTCTTCTTTTTGGATGCTGCAGCCTTGGTTGTCCGAGTCTCTGCCAGTGCTTGATCCGGGTCATAATACGGCTCCGAGTCTTCCTCAGTACCGGATTCTTCATCCTCGTCCTCTTCTTCTTCTTCTTCTTCCTCCTCGTCATTGTCTTCTAGAATCGTCCTCTTCTTCATAATTGGAGGCTTCTTCTTCTACGTGGTTGGTGTAGGCGGAACATTGACCCTAGTACTCTGAGGAGTGGTTTCCTCAATCGTTCTACCCTTCCCAGATCCTTGCCCCTGTGATCCGGTCTTTCTTTCTTCCATTGACCCAGTTTCACTTCCCAAAGCTAAGTTGAGTAGGGTGGAAGGAAATACCTTTTGTATCTTTGCAGGAGGAGTTGGAGAGACTGGAGATAACTCACTTAGGTCGATAAACTTGTTGCTCAGCCCTAGTTTGGGCACGTTCTTCTTCTCGGACAGTTCCGGTCCAGATCTCGTCTTCTCTTCAGCTGTGGCCTTCACCTCCTCCGATGGTTCCCTCGCCTTGCTTGTTGTCTCCACTTCTCCGGTCTTCTCTTCCTCAGCAGCTTCTACTACTCGTGCTGCATTAAGAACAATGTCCGTTACTTCCCCTAGTAGGGAAGTCATTTTTCCTTTAGGCTCTGACCGGATGGAAGAGCTTGGCACGTCCTCCATCTTGTCCTTCGCCTTTACTTCTTCTTCGGTAACCGAAAGGGGTGCTGGTGCGAGTTCCGGTTCCGTTTCCGGTCCCTGCTCCCGCTCTCTTTGTTCTTCTACCTCCTTCATCACCTCATGTAGTGGCTCCACTATTGCCTCCATCTTGCGGTGGTAGGACACTAACGCCATCATCAGGTTGGCTGGAATTTGCTTTCCGGTCTCTATCACCTTCTCGTCAAACAACATTGCTTTGTTGATAACTTCGCCCGGATTGCCAATGAACTCCCAGATCGACTAAAGGTTCTTTGTGGCTGTTTTGGAGAATTTCCTCTGCTAGTCTATTTCTTCTCTCTTCTCCTCCAACTCCCTCGTTAGCTGGTCCACCTTACTCGCGGCTTAGCTCAGCTCTTTCTTCACCGCTTCCTTCATCTTCCGGTCCAGTTGGGCAACAAGCTGTTGCGGCTGACTGATCTTCAGCAGCTGACATAGTTCTTGAATGGTCTCCTGGCTCTTCCCGTACTGGACCCGGAACTCACTGAGTTCCCTCACAATTCGACCTAGGGGATCCTGGTTCTAGACCGGATCGACTCCCTTACTACCCTCTCCTATTTCTGAGTCTTTTTCTTTCCGGTCCTACCTCCTCCACTGAGACTTAGCTTCCTCGACTGGTATAGTATCTGCCTCTAAATCTTCCTCTTCCTGCCCGGCTTCCTCATCCGGGTCTTCTATCTCAAATTCTGACATGGCTTTGGCCGTATTATATGAATCTAACTCTCTATTTGTAAGCCAGCCATGTACTTGATACAAGTGGTAGAGAAAAGGGGTTATAGGGGAAGGCTTAGACTTCCCTATACCTCCTACCAATCTCTTGATCTGATCTCTCATCACTACGCCCCAATCTACTTTCCGGTCACCCGATAGTGCACCGAAAATAGTGTTCGCCAGGGTGACCGTAATCTTGTTTGGTCGCTCTGGACTAAGGATGACTGCTAGGTACTTCATTAAACATTTCTCCCTACCATTTATGCACTCTGCCACAGGGAAACCATCCTTCTTTGTTGGGGGATTCTGGAACTTACCCACGTAGAAGCGATCCGTCCGGGAAGCCGGTCCCTTGTCCGCCTTCTTGAAATCGTACGTCTCCCTCCACAGCGTTGGAGTCCAGTCTTCAGGCCGGCTTCTCGACGTCCCCTTCCACTTCCTTAGTGGCGCGCCGATTACCTCCCTCACAATCTCCTCGTCTTTCAAATTCCATGGCCAGGCTAGAAATCCCTCACACCCCATCTGCCAGAGGTCTTCTTTTAGCTCCGCTTTCTCTCGTGGATCCGCTGGTACCACCAGCTTCACCATGCGCAAGGATACAGCTACTTCTTCTCTCACCATCGTGGGCTGTTCTCTCAAACCCTCTCAGTGATCGGAATCACTATTTGAGGTCTCATAATCACTCGCACTCTAGTTTTCCTATTCCGCTCAAGGACCCTCCTCAAAAGTCGTCTCACTAGTACACTCCTAACTCCACACTCATACGTGAACTTCTAAGTGAACTCTCTTCTCAAGACCCGTTTGTCCTTAATCCGGTCTGTAAACTGAGCCCGTAACTTCTTCTCTTTGGCTGACATATAAGTACACCTCGAATGCTCCTCAACAATCTCTTCTCAAGGTAGCTTCCGCGCAAAAGGAGGTCTGAGCCACCTGCCCCTCCTATTTCTAGGGCTGCACTCACTCGGGCCATTACAGGTGACCGTTTTCCTTAAAATAGACCCGCTCTCAAGTATGGTCTAGAACTAGGTAGGCACCCATTACACCCGGATTGCCTGTCTTCCATTTCCGGTCTCCGGTCTTCTATTTTCTTCCGGTTTCCGGTTTCTAATGAAAATCACTCTGACCTACTCCTGACCTATCTATGCCGTTTCCGGACTTTCGGTTTCCAGTTTCCGGTTACTTCTGTTAACACTATTATCTATTCTAAAGTAACCCTCTTCCGGTATTCGGTTCCTAACTATTTACGGTCTACTTTTCTAAAGAAAAACGAAAAAAAATAGGGAGTAAAAAGCTCTATTCCCCTTATTTCCCTTCTAAACCTAAAGACTAGATTTCCGTGCTCCCACAAAAGGATTTGGAAACCAGCCGTGAGCAGGTGAGGATTGCTATGTCTCTACAGAAAGAGATTAGGGTAACAATAAAGCGGATGACCGCAGTGATGGAGGCATCCGCACTACAACAATGGCAGTGTTTTATAACTGCAGAATTATGACTGAGGATGACTGACGACTGCTTGCAGTCATATTCTTGAAGGCCAACACTTTGGGGAGAAATATAACTGCAAAATATGACTACCAGTCATTTTTATGCCTTGTACTTCACAAGTGTATACTATACAGCCATTAGGAATACTAAAGTACTTCATAGGGAACGTAAGGAACATGTTTGGGAACGTTGAGTCATATTATCAATTATATTTTTATAATAGTGAATTTTGTTTTGTTTGGGGTAATTCAAGAAAAATACGGGCAATTCTAAAAAAAATATAAATAAGCCATCATTTAAAATTTTGAAATCCTAGTCACCTACTTTTTCGGATTTTGAATCCTAGTCACCACTTTTTTAGTGTTTTGAGACCCTAGCCATTATTTTTTTAGGGTTTTAGAACCCTAGCCGCCACTTTTTAGGGTTTTGAAACCCTAGCCGTCACTTCTTGTGGTTCTTTTTCCTTACCTTCTATTGTCTCTTAGCTCTCATTTATTGTTGCTTTTTGTTGTATCTCAACTCTTGTTTCTTGTTGCTCTTTACTTCATGTTTTTTGCTTCTTATTGTTGCATCTAAATTCTTTTTTTCTCTTACATTTGAACTCTTTCTTCTTTTTAGTTCTTGTTTTGTAGTTCTTGCTTCTTATTTCTTCTTGTTGCATCTACACTCTCATTTCTTGTTGTTTCTTGTTATATCTTAGTTGGTGCTTTTTGTTTCTTCTTGTGTCTTAATTGTTGCTTCTTATTTCCTCTTGTGTCTTAATTGTTACTTCATGTTGTGTCTTAGTTGTTGTTTCTTGTTTTGTGTTTCTTGTTGTATCTTAGTTGTTTCTTCTTGTTTCTCGTTGTGTCTTAGTTGTTGCTTAGTTGTTGCTTCTTATTTCTTGTTGCATCTTAACTTTTACTTCTTGTTATTTTTTAATACTTATCTTTTTTTTCTTGTTTCCTCCATCATCAATCTTATTCTTCCTATTCTAAACTTGAGCTACATATTTTGTGTTGTTATAAGCCTTTGAAGGTTGAGCTTTGTTGTTCAATCACTAAAAATTAACCTCTCATTTCTTTAATTGTATATGCAGGCACCAAAAGTTAAAACAAAGACATTGGAGGCTACTTACAACCCAATGAAGCCATCTTCACATTATTGTAAGGATTGTAGGCCTTATTGGATTGTGTGAATGATTCATTGTGATATATATATTTTGTATTAGTGACTAATAAATGTTAATGAAGATAATAATTGTATTTGTTCTTGCATTCTTCTTCTTTAATATGATTATCTCTCATACATCTCTAAAATCATATATTATGTATTCATTTTTAATTGCATGATGCTTTTTATTCAATTGTCAAATCATCTTGATGTATGATAGTTATATATCATATCCATTTAAAATGCATTAAAAATGTGATTGTAGTTAGTAATATGACTGACGAGAGTCGTATTCTACATCATTAAAAAATATAACTCATGAGAATCATTTTTCACATTAATAAGAATATGACTCACCGCAGTCATATTCCACATTACTGCAAAATATGACTCACCGTAGTTATATTCCATGTAACCAAAAAATATGACTCATTGCAGTTATATTCCATGTTACTACAAAATATGACTGCGGTCAGTCATATTCCATATCATTGCAAAAAATGACTCACCGCAGTCATATTTCACATCACTGCAAAATATGACTCACCGCAGTCATATTTCACATCACTGCAAAATATGACTCACTACAGTCATATTCCACGTTACTGCAAAATATGACTCATCGCAGACATATTCCACATTACTACAAAATATGACTCATCGTAGTTATATTCCATATTACTGCAAAATATGACTCACCACAGTCATATTCCATGTTATTGCAAAATATGACTCACCATAGTCATATTCCACGTCATTAAAAAATATGACTCACCACAGTCATATTCCACGTCATCAAAAAATATGACTCATCATAGTTATATTTCACGTCATCAAAAAATATGACTCGACACAGTCGTATTTCACGTAGGATTTTTTTATTTGCCCGGGCAACCCAAGAAAAAGTCAAAATCCCCCTAGGATAGTCAAAGTATACACCTAATTGGCATACTATGGCTAAAAATGGGTATTTATACCCTTCAACCCATATGACTGCCAATATGACTGATGTCTGAAGCGACTACTTCTAAACGACTGGAGTCAGTCATATTCCGAGTCATCTACAGTGATTTTTGTGTGAGTCATATTTTTTGATTTTATGACTCACTGCAGTCATATTTTGCAGTCATAAAACATTGCTTTTGTTGTAGTGCCGCCAATGTGATGGCGAAGGCCAAGCTATTTGACGAGGAAGTGCATAAGGACCAGAAGCCATCCGGGACCCGGATTGCCCGCATCCTCACTGACTTCGCTGGGGAGATAGAGGACACGATGAAGGAGTTCCGGAAAGATGCTAGGGGGATAGAAGAAAGCATCCGGAAGTTCCAAAGTGAGCCAATCTCACTATCCGAGATTTCAATCCCAGATGAATTGGATGACCTGAAGATCCTGGAGGGGAGTTTGAGACCCCAGTCTCAAAGAAGAAGGTAGGAAGAGTAGCTTCCGTGTTAGGAGCTCCAAGGTCAATAACAGGGACAACTTTCCCTGTGGAACCGGAATGCATTCTGAAAAGGAGAGAGGAGTAAAAACTTGAGCAAACTATCACCAATGGCTACTCCAGACAATGGTGGACCCCTATAGGATGAGTAGGTAGTTAGGAATTTAGAAGTAAGAAATTTTATTAGACCGGACTTTATCTCGGAAAATTAAAAAAAGTTTAGATCCAAAAATCTTGGCCGGATTAGTGCCGGATTTTCGGGGACACTTTATGTAAAAATTGTATATAATTCAAGTCTCAAGACCGAGACAGGGAAATTCCTTTTTTCTGCATATGCTGTCTTTTCTTGCATTTTCTATTTGTTTTCCTTGTCTTCTCAAAGAGTGGCCAGGTAAGGAGATGAGAGATTGAATGCAGATGAGCAGATTATAGGAGGAATTTCTCCCCTTGGTATTTTTTTGTGATTATATGTGCATGTGAACGGGTTGTAAGTGTTGGGAGTGAATTATTGCACTTTAGCAAATTTAAGGTTCATTATTCAGGGTGAGATAGCCATTGTTAGGTTAGGCAATTAGGGAGGGGATTCTCAACTGTGCTAGAGTCACTGGATAGGATATCTGGATTAGCATCCAATCACTTGAGAGGTCTCACCATCTGAAACAGTAAACGGAAGAACCTTAGGTTGCACTGGTACGGATGGATATACTTGTAGCCACCTTAGTTTTGCACGGGTCCGAGGAAGCATTAAGGTCGTTGTAGTTGGAGAGGATCATACGGGGGATTTTTGTGTGATCTTCAGACCGGATTCAGTCCTGGTCTATTGTGAAAGATCAAACTGGATCCTGTTAGAATAGGAAATTAGACTTAGTCAAGTGAGTCTTCCGTCACTATAAGTTTCCGGAAGGAGTGGTGGGCCTACCTCTCTAAAAACCGAGTGGCGGACCCCTTTGAAGTACTAACAGAGGTTAAACAAAACAAGAACGAAAACCGAGGAAGGAAAGATCCTCGGGTGTAGTAGTAATATCCAGGTAGATTTTTTAGTTCCGGCAAGATTTGAGTTTATTAGATGACCGGATCTTGGTTCGGATCGATTAAAAGTATAGTCCGGATCAATGGTCGTCTGAGTCGTTCGGTTTTGGGGGGAAAGGAGAACTGAAGAGAAAGAGAAGCATTTGTATTGATACTTACCTCCAAATTACCTAGTAACACAAAACACTTCATAGTCTCTTGGATTCGATCTTTAGAGTCACTTTGTTATGCTTTAAAGTGGTTTTTGTAAGCATAATAGGAAATTTTACTTATCCTGTGATGCGACAGCAAGCAAGTTAGTTGCCTGGCATTCCATCCTAGCGCTTTTACATATGTCATTTCACTTCCCTTTTTAATCTAAGTAAGCTGGGGTCCTATTAGCTTGACTTTGTTCACAGAGTTCTAGCTTGTGTGTGTGTATATGTACCTGAGTATTAGAGTGAGAGAGGGACATGTGAAGAGGAATTCGGGTCTTGGAGGACGGATCTCTTGGTGTGTTGGAATAGCCATGAGGAGATGCAATCTGAGTGAAGGAGTGTGAGTGTAACGTGCCTTTAAATTGCTAGAATGTCAATCTGGATAGAGAAATAGAGGTCTTACGAGTCCAGAATCAGGAAGGTTCTGTGCGGAGATAAGCAACCGCCAGAGGAAAGATCTCCTGCTATTCCGGAAGGTCTACCAACCTCCACATTGAAATACTAACCTTCTCTTGGTATTCTATCCCCTTGAGTCTAGAAGTTCGGATCTGTCGTTGTAGCAAGGGGTGTGCAAGAGTTCCTTTGTGTGACTTGTTTCCGGATTGGCCAATCCGGAATCTGTGAAAGAATACTTTTCCCTCCTCATAATACAATCATGTCGTCTGGGTGTGTTGTTAATTAGATTCAGAGTGTGGAAACTTTAGAGAAACAAGTGGTGAGTCCCCACCCCTTTTCAGATCAAGGGCGGACCTTCTAAGGGTAAAATAGAAGCAACCAAAACCATTTACGGAAGGAAACAGAACTAGGATCCGGGTGTGGTCTGGATCCGGATCGGAATCCGGAAAGTCTTAGTTTCCGGAACATAGTGAGGAAGTGATGAGAAGAATGAGTAAATTGAGGGTTTAAAAGAGAAATAGTAGGATCTAGAAACCTCTAAGTCAATGATACTATACTAGAGTTCCCTAGAACAATAATTTGTGTCATCTTGCAACAATTTGTCGTTGTAAAGATACTTACGACTAACTACGCATACAACATGAGGGCCAACTTGCAAACAATAAAGTTTTGTAATTTGTTGCCTTCAAGAAATGTAATATGAGTTGTAGCTAGGGCCCCAACGTTCCAGCATGGAAACAAAAACCAGTTCTATTGGCACACCAAAAAAATGTAGCGCGAATTCTAGGCCCCAAGTGAACATACAAAAAACAAACCGGTTCTATAATTCTCTAATACGAGTAAGTTGTAGGGCCTTGTGGAATACTTGAAACCCAAGTAAGTAGGAAATAGGATAGGAAAGGAATTAGGAAGTATAGAATCTTTCAATTTTTTCTTAGATATAGGAGAGATAGCAGAAATAAGTGTCAAACTTTAGATAGCCAGTATCCAGAACTAGGTCGTATCGGAACTGGACGGAACCAAGGACAAAAACTAGAAACACTAGACCTCGAGAACCTACGATTTTTAGATTCCGGCCTAGGAGGACTAGGGAACCATTACGGGAACGGTTTGGAACTCGTTTTGCCTTGGGAACATTGGAGAACCATGGGGTACTTAAGCCCACCGCCACACTCCTTTTCCCCCTTCTTTCTTGTTTACACGTTTTCACACGTGATTAGTTGAAAGAAAGAGTGGTGAGATAGGATCCAGGATAGAAGAACGAAGTGAGGTTGGTGCTAATTGCACCCGGTAAGCATTCGTAGTTAGATCCGAAGGAGAAAGTCAGGGAAGTCAGGGAAGAACCCACCAATCATTGGAGGAAGTCGACGGATCCGACTTCACGAGGGAAGCTATTGTTGCTGGAAGGAATGGAGCCCAGCCAAGTTCCGGCACACCAAGGAGAGCTCGATCTTTTTGAGAGCAAAATTTAGTGGCTGTACCATGCCAAAAAAACTTATGATGGAATGGAAACCAGCATCCTCAAAGTCTATGAGGCCCTAGAAGGAATAGATCCAGAACACATCATCAAGGAGATCAAGTGAAGACCAGGACCGGAAGTTCTAAACAAAAAAGATGGAAGAATCAGGAGTCTAGAGAGGGAGCGCGATGCCCTCAGGACTCAACTAACCTCGTTGGAAAAGGAGTTGAATACGGCACAGCAGAGGGAGTCGGAAGTTCTCCGAATCATCTGGAATTTGAAGGATACAATTCCGTTCATGGCGGATACAATGTTGAAGGTTGAGTTCTTCAACGCCAAACTGATCGCGGATGGACATATCATCGGATCAAAGGTATTGAAGATCTTAGTCAACTTCGAAGTGCGGATGGAGGCCATACTGAGAGAGCTACGCATGTTGTCGCAGAACATCGACCATGACTAGACCTTAGACTTGTCCTCATTTCCAGAAGTATCCACTGTACTATTTTCAAGTCTATAGAATCCGAGTTTGCAGGAACCAGCCCAATAGATGTCGACACCACCGATTCTTGTCCGACTAGCTTCCGCCTCTTCACCTTCACTGCGTAAAGATCAGCCGGAGAACCTTTCCATGTGCTAAACACCGATTCCGGAAGATAGAGAGAAGACACCACTCAAATCGGTTACAACCTCGACTCCGAAGCCCAGTCTGGCAAAGACAAAGACCTTTAATCTGTTGGGTATTCAAGGTTCCCAAGTGACCTTTAAGACACCATCTATTTTGTACTGACTTGGCTAGCTGACTAAGGGCTATTACAAATCTGGCGCGGTCCTTTCCGGAAAGTTTCAACCACATGGTCCAAGCAGTTGTAGCCCCAACGTCGAAAAAGGATGACATTGTGGTGAACTTAGCCGATTTCACACTAGAGGATGACAACGTAGAGATCCAAGAGATCGAAGAATCTGAGGAGGAGACAGCCTGAAGCGACGAGACAGAAACTAACGATGAAGAGGAGGAATCCAGATCAGCCAAGACTACTCGATCCGCTCCTACAATCAAGACTCGGTTGGTAGCAAAGGCAACTCTATCCCTGAAGTCTTCTTTCCGGAGGCTATCCACGCCAATGGAAAAAGGCGTAAGTAGTTCAAAGAAGGTATGGAAGGATAAGTAGGCAGGTAGATTTTAAGTTAGTGACTTTTTCAGAACGGGTTTCCATTTGTAGATCCGGATTTCGATTTTCAAAAGACAACCGGCCAACAACTTTCTGTTTAATCTGAAATGGTTGATTGTGCCGTTGCCCTGTTTTGTTGATGGTTGTTGAGCCTTTTTGTTGTGTTTTTAAGGGTGGACAGGTTTGTTGCCCTCCTATTCCACCTTATCTTGTTTCCACTCCAGCTCTTGTCATCTGAGTTGATTCTATTATGCATTTTGAATTTAATTTGAGCAACTAGGTTTTTGCCCTAAATATTTTCCTCATACGGTATTTTCCCTTCTTATTCATCTGAATGTTGGAGTATGAGAGGGAATGAGTGAGGGGGAGGAATCCGGATCTCTAACAACCGGATCCTAGCTGAGGAAGATAGTTGGTCGAGGAATTTAGGCTTGTAATTGAGGACTTGTGCGCGATGCCTTTAAACGACTGGAACGGTAATACCTAGGAGGGATGTGGATGTAAGTCCAAAAGTCCAGGACGGATTCCATGCGAAGATAAACAACCGCCAAAGGAAAATTCCAACCTACTAGAAGGTCTGCCAAGCACATGAGCAAGTCTAGAAATCTAATTCCAGGAAACCCCCTCAATTCCATGAATATTTAGATCCATTGTTGTAGTAAGAGAAGACCTAGTGCAACCTTATGTGACCTACTATCCGATCCGAAAAGTTGTAAAGAAGCTAGCACCCCCCTTCTAAACCAACACGTATTTTTGTTGTGTGTGTTTGGAGAGAGTGGAGAGTATGTAAAGATTACTAGTGGTGAAGTCCCTACCCCTCTAAAGACCAATAGTGGACCTTCTGAAGATAAAACAAAGGCATAGAAAATTGATATAGAGTGGATTTACTTCCAGATTCCAAAATAGGACAAATTCAGATTGTATTCTAGATAGCATCAGGATTTGGAAGAGGGTCAGGATTGAAGATAGATTGGTGATTGGATAAACAACTCTTGGAAATTAAGTAAACTTGGATACTTGGGCTTAAAATAACATACTAAAATTCCCTAGGATGATATTTCATGTCATCTTATCAGGTTTGGTGTGGTAAGGATACTTATGCCTAGATTGCACGTGACAACAGGCCTTGGCATCATGGAAACTAGAATTGATTCTATTAATGCACATAATCGCATCAACTGACACACAATGAGCTGAAAAGAGTGTGCACACCCTGGTCAATTAATTAGCCCCCACTTTCTCTTATAAAATTTACAAGCCATTGATTTTTTTTAAATGCTTACCTTTGAAATCACTATTAATTTTTCAAAAAATTACAAGCCATTGATCTTATAAAATTTAATCTGAGACATCTAAATATGGATACAAATACAGATATGAATATAAATACAGATATGGGTACTCTACATATATTGATGAATTTTGTATGGATACAATGCAAATACAAATACAAATATAAAAACAAGTACGGGATGAATTGTCCCATAATGTTTGTCAATTAAGTTCATTTCAAAAAATTACAAGAGGAGAGGGGGGGAGAGGGGAATGTTTGTCTCACAATGTGCCCCAAGGAGTAGTAACTACACAAATTTACTAATGACAAAAATTATCATGCCATGTAGACCACTATTTTTCCATGTATATGGTGAAAAAAACTTCTAAGCAGCAAAACAAAAGCCCTAGATCCTAAAAATAGGTAGAAGACTAACTAAAAGTTAACCCACTTTATGAATTTATGCCCCCCTAACTAATCAAATGAGTCAACTTTAGTAATTACACCTATTAACTCATAATGGGGGACGACGCCATGATGAGGGTGCCTTACCATCACCTCTGATGCAATGTTTGCTCCCTCAATGTTCGCTCTCTCTCTCTCTCCCAATTTCCACCTTGCAGATCTCCCTCCCTAGTTCCAAATACACTCTTTCCAGTTCCCTCTAGTAGTCCCTCTCCAGTCCAAGCACTCCCTCTCTGCTAGCAACCAACCTACATGAGGGAGCAATATAGTGGACCACGCGCATCGGCTTTTGCTTTCGAATGGGACCCAAATTTTTTGGGGGGTGAGGGCATCATGGGAGTTTTGAGCAATGAGATGCATTGTTCAGGAGGTTTGAGTAGTGACTCTGTGGTTGCGTTGTTCAGGAAGTTTTAGTGGTCACTATAGGTTGAAGCAAAATGTCTAAAGATTGTGTTTAGGAGACACAAGGGAGTGGGAGTACATGGGAGTTGACGGGGTTTAGGAGACTTGAAGAGTGAAACTCTAGTTTAGCAAACAATTTGGATTTGAAGCCAAGTGGGAGTGCACGGAAGCAAGGAAGGTGGGTACCATGAGCAAGTTTGTGAGGTGCGTAGGGGAATGGACGAGTGTAGCAGCAAAGGAGCTTGCCAAAGCCGCGAAGTCTGCAACTTCCGAGTTGAAGTAGTCAGGGTAAGTTTTAGGGCTGTTTTTTGCAAGAGGGAGTAGTTTTTCTGCAGGGCTCCTGCTGATTGTGTGGATTTGTTAGCGTGAAGATGTAGAATGGTACAAACAATTTGTTTTCATTGGCTACAATTTTTATTGTTATGTAGAGCTCAATTATCATTTTAGAACTTTTACTCCGTATTTTTGAAGTTACACTAATGAGTCCTTGTGTTTCATTGTTGTTCTTATTTTTTTAAATTGAACAATGCTTTAGCTGCATCCTTAATACCAAAAAAATTATTGTTTCCTAGGTCCAAGACTCAAGAATCCAAACTATGTTCATACTTAGTCATTCAACAAGATCGCAAGTTTATTGTGTGAGTCATAATTCTAAGTTGTTTAGGACAATAGGGCTTGTTGAGATTAGTTTAATTAGTTATCATGCATGCACTAAGTATAATTTAAGAATACATCCCTCCTAGCTAGCCATTGAATGAATCACGTTTTGTATGTGTACTGTCTAATATCCTCCTTCTTAGAATCCCAGTGCTCAGTTTTTCTGGCGCCCAATAATATTAGTCGCAATGCTTTACCACATATGAAGACTTCTAGAAGGTATTTCTTAGTGAGCTAGTCATTGTTTTGAAATTCAGTTGACGAGAATTGTGTGAACCTTTGCATTCATTATTTGAATTTGTATCCTGTTATGTTTGACATCGTATTAGTAATTAGTTGGAAACCTTATAGATTCATTTTGTAAACACTTGTATATTTATAAACTGTGCAGTATTGATTGTATACAGGAATTTAGAGCATTGAAGCAGGGTAGTAAGAAAGATCATGGGAATTCAATGAGACCAAAAAACCATGCCAATGTGGAATAACTCGTAAGTTTTGACACCCTAACGCTTGGTATTGTGGAAATGGACCCTATAACCGCAAAAATGGAGGTCTCGAGATGCATGTTAAGTTCATAGGTAGTTCTTTTTTTTCCCCTTCATAGATAGTTCTATTTACATTAAATTGCAAGATCATTTGGAGCACTCTAAGTGACATCAAGTATCTAGAGCACTCTAGGTGAGTTCAAGTAGCTAGAGCACTCCAGGTGGCTTCAAGTAGCTAGATCACTCCAGCTTCTTGAAGTCACCTGGAGTGCTTCAACTGCTTGAACTCACCTGGAGTGATCCAACTACTTAAAGTCACTTGGAGTGCTCCAATTGACTAAAAAGTTTAGGAGTAGTTTATAGACGCCGATAAATCTAACCACTCTCATTGCATTGATGTAGTGATGAGTTTCTTAGAGAGGAACCTGAGGACGCGTGCCCAATTAAACTCCGCCCCTTCTGTGCCGGGTGGGTTCAAAAATTCCATTACAAAGGAAAAATACACCCAAAGGCAGTCTATTGTTGCTTTAAAAAAGTCACTGAATGGGGGGTGCAATGGAAGAAAGATGAAGATGGCTAAGTGCGAATCACTCTGAAACTCATGAATGGTACAAAAGTGCACTGTGACATTGGTCTTGACATCTTGGAAATGTAGGGCCTGAACGACAAAACCATGCTCTTGGTCATTGAGGAGAAAGTACCTGGATCTGAAGGAACAAGGATTTATGGGTTAATCCTCGACTATTCTACCATGCAACTTAGTCATTGCGAATCACTACTGGATCAATCATTATTAGAACCAAAAGGGGACTTCCCTCAATGGTCACCAAGAGAAATGAAAGTCATATGGGGGTTCATTGAGGAGGCACACCAAGAAATCAACTCAAGAAACTCCTCCCAAGCAACAGTACCAACGAAAGTGGCAACATCGTTGCCAAAAAAGAAGGGAAAGAAACAAAGGACACTTGTAGGGACATCGAGAGACAAAACTATTTCCGACAACAATGCCAAGAAGCTAACCATTTCTGCATACGTTGCAATGAAAGAGATTGAGATTAAGAAGCTTGATTCGAAGCAACTGAAGGTCATGAAGTCATTGTACAAAACACACTTTGATTGTATATACAAGTAGAAGAAGACCCCGTTCATCGATGTAGTTGGTAAACCCCTTAAGGTGTACTTCGATTATCTTCACAAGGCACCAGAAGGAAGGATAGTGTACAGGGGCATTGAAGAGACACGATTACCTGGAATGATGAATAAGGCACGCTTCAAAACCGATTATGACACCAATTGGAGAATAATCACAATGTTTCCCTTGAAATTCGGGCCATACAGTGCTGATGGAAAGGCTACATATTTGATACCTATCGAAAGTCAGATGCCATAACAAATCAAATTAACTACTTTATTATTGGGGGCCAACATACAATGGAGGCTTACAAGAAGTTAGTTGGAAAAGGAGAAATTATGGAAGCAGATGCCCAAGAGGCCTTGTGCTTTAAAATCATACCAATCTTTGCGTTGCAAAGCAAGTTTATAGATGTCATGCACCTCTCTTGAGCTCTAAACCAAAATGTCGCTAGTGAATAGAAAGAGCAATCATTCTTCAAGCAACTTATTACCACAAGAATCAATTGGAGGGAAATGGGAAGTCTACAACCAGCTTTTGGTGGCCGAGCGCACACGGCTACTTATAATGTATGTTTGTCCATCTATATTACCATATGCTCAATAAAGCATGTTGTTGAAATGCATAAGATGTTCCCAACATCTGGATCACTCCAAATGGATATGTTGTTGGGTCCACTATAACGATCGATTATAAATTAGTGTTTATATCATTTGGATGATTCAGATGGTCCTCTTTGCTTCTTGTCATGGGCTTCAATCCTTAGTGGCTCCTGTGTTCGTTCAAGTCATCTAGATTACTCCAAATATTTTTGTAAGTTTTTATAAATGCTCATTACAAACAAGGATTTGACACTAACATTGTATCACTTTACTTTTAGGAGTTCTTTCCACTGATCTCAACCATCTTCACCTCAATGTAGGGGACTGAAGGCCATGAAACAAAAATTTCATTGTTGTATCTAGAGGATGATATTGATGTAGAGAAGTGGATAAGGATCAAATAAGAGTATTTGCAATACATACTACTAAACAACAAGGAGAAACTATCCGATCCAATGAAGGGAGTGTGAAAGCCCCTAGCACTCAATGACTTCAAGACTCTTTATGGGTTGAGAGTAGAGGATATTAACTTTCTGGCGGAAAAGGTGCAGGCACAAAAGATATGCGTGAAAAGCTCAAAGGCTAAACAGAAAGGTGGTGGTCCTTTATTGGTGGATCTAGCCAAGGCGGGGGCCAATGAACAATACATCCGCACCATGAAAAACAAAATGATGCTCCACTACCGGGGTTATAATCTTCTAAGCAAGAAGCCTGAGTATGTTCAATACCCGGACTTTGAATAGGTTGACTTCGTGATTGAGATGAAATTCGGCCATCTAGAGTTACAGCTCTAGGTTGACAAAGCCTTGGCATCAGAAGCAAGCAAGAATTGGCTTTGTGGGAATGCGACCCCACATGCTAGACCCATAATACTAGCATAGGACGGAAAAATTCAAAAATTGTCTCTTTCAGAGGGAAAGTTTTTGAGTTCTCCTAGGAAGTTAGGGCAAATTAGGAAAACTGGATTTCAAGATCCAGAAAAATTTCATTAGGGCTAAAAATCTAGAATCCGGAACCGTAGAAAGTTCCGGAAATCGGATGACGGCGCCGGCCCTAAACCGGAAACCGGATCCGTACTAGGGATAGGGTTTTGCCGCCAAAACCTGTCCCGTACATCGAGCTAGTATAAGAGGGGGACTGTAGCCGGCCGCGGGCACACTTATCTTCTTTCTTTTGTTCTTTCGCCGGCGTATTCCGTTTTCCTCGCTTTGTTATAATTCCGGTAGACTGAGGGACTGTATGAGTTGCAATCGTGCAGGGGTTACCGCAGTGAAAGTGGTGAGCAGAGATTTAGGGAGAGATTGTGTGAGGATTGTTCTTGAGCACGATGGCTTCTAGGGCAAGCCGGCGGAAGTTGAAGGATCTGCCTGAGGATTCGGAGGATGAGATGCCGGCACCAGCAACTCGACCAAGGACCATTCCGGTGATGAAGGTGGTTCCGAAGGATGAGATGCCAGCACCAACAACTCGACCAAGGACCATTCCGGTGATGAAGGTGGTTCCGTAGGTTCCGACGGAGGAGGACCGGCTGGCGCACCTACGGGAGCATCTCCACAACATGGGGTGTGACGAACTCCTAGAAGTGCCGTGGGGGATCCGAGAGGAGAGTTTGGTTTCGGACATACTTCGTCCGGAAAGTGGTATCTTGGATACCACCATTCGGGCGAAACCAGACCTATGGACGGTGAACACTTAGCAGGCCGTCTACAAGTTCCGGGAGGCGCCGGACAAGGTCATGGAGAAGAACCAGGAGGTGATGGAGGGTGAATTCCGGGCACCCGCCAACCCGAAGGAAGGTCACCAGGTTTCCGACTTGGTGAATCCGGAGTACTGGGATGTGATAGTGTTTCTCAACCCTATCCTCCATCCCACCAAGCTGCGGCGAGTAGTAGCGAAGGTAGCCTCCACCATCTTGGGGAGCCTCCAGGGAAAGATGATGATGGACTGGGCAGCCATCATCCACGAGCTAGTCGGAGACTTAGTGCGTGCCCTCCGGTTCGGAAAGAAGAGCTAGAGTCCTCTTCCGGCATATTTGTCTCATTTGTACGCCCACCACTCTCTGCTCAAGGCGAATGAGGAGAGTGCGTATCAGGACCTAGTCCAACTTCAATAGTACGGAGGAGAAGAGCCCTCGCCTCAAGACGGACCGGACGATGAGGACACTGAAGAAGAGGAGACGGTCTCTCCGCTAAAGAAGAGGAAAAGGCGGAATAGGCCGCCGCCGGTAAGTCCGTCAGAGGAGCCTCCTACACCGGAACCACAGGAAGAGGTTCAGGAGGTAAAGACGGAGACCGGACCTGTTCCGAAGGGAGTCCAACCATCCTTGCAACTGGTTGGGCCGGTACGACCGCACACCGTCGCCACTCAGGTTGAGGCCAGACCCTCCCGGACCCGGATGATAGAGACGGAGGAGAGGGACCAGACCACCATGCGATTGGGAGGGTTGCCCCTAGAAGACATTCAAGAGATGGCTCAGCATCTGGTGTGGCGGGCAGACGATCTCACCGAGGTCTGCGAGAACTATGATGGAGCCCTCAAACGAGTGTGCTGGAAGATGGCGCTAACCGACCGGAACGCCATTTTTTGGAGGACGGATGCATTGGTGGCAGCGGAGCAGCAAAACAACCTCCTTATAGCAGAACAGAAGAATTTGGTAACAGAGCTGGGGACGTTGCGCGTAGAAAACCGGACGTTGCGAGACCAAGTCTGGAATTCGGAATCCCGTTGTGTGGATTTAGAGAGCACCATCCGCACCGCTAAAGAGACAGCCCAGCTCACAGAAGAAGACCATCGCCGGCAGATAGCGGCCTTGTGCCAAAGTGTAGTTCAGCTCCGGAGCTCTCTGGATGTGCCGCCAGACTATATCAACAAGGCCCGGCTGTTTGAAACTAACCTCGATGCAGCCGCCAACTCAAGCCGGGTTCCTATCATCAAATGCTTATTGGAGCAGGCAAGACGAATGGATACATCCAGGGCCGCGATGAGGGAGATGATGGAGTACTTTATGTCCACGGAGTTGGATCCGACACCTCAATCTCCCCCGTCAGCGCAGACTTTGGTGGTTCCGGAAAGCAGCGATCCGGAACCTATGGTTACGGAGGTCTCATCGGTGGTACCGGTGAATCCGGAACTTTCACCACCAGCCGGAAGACCAGAAGGAGTGGACTAGGGAGCAGTGGTACCTCTGGGAAGTAAGGACCTGCTGCCGGTGACTCCGACCATTGACCTGACAGGTGTTTCTCCGGAAGTTCACGCCGGACAGACGGTGCAGTCTTCTCCGCGTCATAAGAAGACTCAGAAGGATGCTAAAGGGAGTCTGGACACTCAGGTAGTCGGGACCAGGAGTGTAGACAGGGACACCAGTATTGTGGAAGTCCCAAGATGGGGCCAAAGGGGTCCAAATCTGTTTTCTCCGGAGAGTAGCCGGAAAGAGGTAAAGCTGGATCTTCTGAAGGACTATGTTCCTCCTAAAGATCCAGATTCAAAATAATAGTATGTAGTAGTGTAGTATAGCGGCAATACCGGAGTTCGGCAGTCAAAGCCGGAAAAATAGGATCTGGAATTTTTCGGAAATTTAGCGGACCAATAGGAATGCTTTGTAGGATTTTTAGGATGACATTAGTCTTAGTATAAGTAGGACTTTTAATGGCCTTTCTGGTCATTTACAGCCATCTCATAGTTTCAGCATTGTATTTTTTTTGCTGAGCTTAAATCTAAAGTGTGTTAGAGTGTCCAATCTCTTATCTTTCTTGTGTACGGTATATGTTTGTGAGAGGTGTGAGTCCGTTCTTACGTTTCCGAGACTGAGAACTTACCTTGTATGGCAAGAGTCGATGTTGTGAGAGTATTCGGATGTATTAACTTGAGGGGGAGATCAACCGGATGGTTCCGGCAGTAGAGTTAGGGTAGTACTGCTCGGATGCCGGTATAGCCTGCGTGTAGGATATAGCCCTAGGTGAAAAGGGGTATCTGAGAGGCTACTAACAAACTTCTGTGTACGGAGGTATTGCCGGATGTGCCCGAATTCCGGATTGCCGGAATTCCTCGTAGAACAGAGTCAAGCCTCGGCACAAGCCCAAGAAAGTACAGGAGAAACCACCCGGTCAACAGGAAGCTCAGTGTTCGGTTAAAGGTTAGAATGTCGTTGTAGTTCTTGACCGTCCCTGTGTGACCTAATCCGGATCTTTCCGGATTTGTGAGGCAACGGAACGGGAGGACACTTCCGGTCCTTGAAGAGTCAGTTTAGTATTAGTATTAGAGAAAGAGAGAGAGTGAAAGAGAGCGTGTTTCTGGACACGGTAAGTATCCGGACGGTGGATCTGGCCACTCGTCATCCAAACCCAGGGATCCCGGAAGGGACACTGAAACGGTTTCCAGATCCTTCCGGAACCCACCCGGCACTAGTGTCCGGACCGGACCTATAGTCCGGAGCAGTTTGACGGAGAGAAAAGTGAATGCTTAGACCGGGATAGCCTATAAAACTATAATCCACAAGTCCTCATGGGAACGATTCCGGAGCGGTATACTCTAAGAAGGCCTTTGGTGTGAATTAAGGGCTAACTGGAGGAATACTGGTCCGACTAATCACTACAGGCTCGATGGTCAGGCAAAGGGTTTAAACAAGACTTGGGACCTCACGAACTATCCCAAATCCGTGCATGAAATGTGGGAGGCATTCATCATGGCAAAAGCCCAAGTGGCGATAGCGGAGGCGATAGAGAAGGGTTTTGTAGAGAAGTACTTGTCAAAGGTAATAGACGACAATATGTGAAACATCAACGAAATGGTGATGCAACAAGACGTCATTGCGTGGCGTAGCGAGGGGAAAATAAACTTGTACATTTGGTACAATGGTAGTTATTCGAGGCCACAATTAGCGGACCGCAGGTAAAGATTTTGGAGGACTAGAATCTTCGACGTGTTTTTGATGCACTGGAAAATGTAGACACTTTAGTTCAGGCTCCAACCATCTTCATGACGGACGTTAAGGGATTTCACGAAGTTGTGGCTCACTTGTACAAAAGGAAGTTGGAATCAACGCACCAACTCTGGGACTGGCATGTTTTATACTATTTTGCGGGACTTGACAACATCACAAAGTTCCCCTGTCACGATTTGTCAATATTAATCATATGATTATCGTCGGGCATTGTTTTCATGTTACATTCATTCATTTGGAAATATTGTTACAAAACGAAATTGCCTTTCATGATTAGAGTGCAGTTTAGGCATATAATTCATATTTGAGTTTGAAGTGTTAAAGTTGTATGATAACTATACTTGACAAAATATGCATGATTTCAGTGGTTTAGTGATGGGCTACTAACTTCGTGCAACATTTGTACTTATTTAAGACATATGAAGTTAGTGCAATAATCATACACATCAAGTCCATGCATAGTTATTGCACTAACATTGCATTTTTTTATCTTTTACAATTTTAGTACTAAGTCAATTGAAAAGCAAGAATTGTATTCAAAGTAAAAATTCAGACCTCATTTAAGCATAGTAGAAGAATTTTTCTTGAATAACTTTGAACTAAGAAAAGTTGTGAAATTGATCCATACTTCATCTCCAAAAATCCGTTTGACATTTTAAGTCTCTAATCAAAAGTTATAGACAAATTTCAGAGAGGCGTTGGAAGGGAATTGTTTTAGACAATTTCTAATGCTCCTCTGAAATTTGTTCATAACTTTTGATTGAAGACTTGAAATGTCAAACGAATTTTTGGAGACGAAACATGGCTTAATTTAACACCTTTTCTTAGTTCAAAGTTTTTCAAAAAATGTTACTATACTATGCCTAAATGAGGTCTGAAATTATGGTTTTAACACAATTCTTGCATTTGCAAGTTGACAATGAGTGGTCAACCAAGCCTCTCATCTTTAAGTTATCCCATATGCTTTGAGTGGTCATGACAAACAATGAATTTCAATATAAAAAGAACCTCTCCAATCTCGAATGTCACCAAGTGCCATTGGAGTGAATCCATCATCATGTTGTTAAGTTTCTTGTTAGCCTGGTCATGGATTTAATTTAAATATTTGGTGTAGTTGTACATTTCTATCACTACATCATCAAGTTTCTTGTTGGTCTAGTCATGGATTTAGTTCAACATTTGGTGCAATCATATAGATGTAAATTATAATTTATTAGATTATACTAATTAGTTAGTAAACAAAATGAAATAAATTTAATGAAGGAAAAAATTACTGCTAATTAGGAAGGTGATCAACAATTACACATTGACAATATTTTTCAAACAGTGATAACATTTAATAAGAGTCACTCCAGTACAAATAGCAATGACGTTATTGTCATGAATTTTTCGTGTACTTCAACGTAGATAAAATACACGACAAAGATAATAGTTTTTTGTGCATAATTTGTGTCATTAGCACACTTGTGATTATCGTATAGAGGTCACATAATTAATACAGATGAAAAAATAGTGCCACTTCTTTGCAGTAATCGTGTGCATTGTAATGATGCAATAACTTACAAATTAACGTACGCACCCATGAAATATTAGTAATTGCATGGTAATTGCTAACAATTCGTTGAGCCAGAACTTTGAGATGGATGGCTTTTCAAAAAATGCAGCTGGAAGTCAATTTGATGTTTTTGTCATTTTCTACTTTGGGTACAATGAGGGGAAGAGCGCACAGAGCCACTTTAATTACTATTTCCCCTCTAGTATTTCAACGTTCCAAACTATGTACAATGCTAGTGTAATCCCAAATGATATAAACAATGCATTGAAGCGTCCTGGTTTGCTGTATTTGACGGCAAATTCTGCACTTGCGATATTTGGAGAGTTAATGCGGAATGACATGGTGCTTATAAATGTCAATGAGGGTCTTGAGATTACTCACCTTGGATTGGTACAACCTATGGACAGAATACTTGTTTTTGAAGAATGTGTTTTTAATCATTGCCATTATTAACAGTTGTTTCTCATTTTGAACCAGTGGAGCAATGTGAAGGTGCTAGAAGTTTTTAATTCTCCGCAAGTGCAGAAAGCTGGACAAATTGCTGCAAAGCAAATCCTAGAGAATTTTGTTGTTAATATACTTCAAGCAAAGAATCTCCAAAATGACGTCCACGAAACTATGGATCCTAATATTGTTGAAGATGTGGCGGATGACAATGAAACTCCAAAGAATTCCCAAGACACCTACTCCGAAAAGAGCAATGAGAAGCCTCGAAAGTACCCTAATCTCAAGGTGAGTGTCACATGACCTTCAGGCATTTAGAGTGCTCATACTATTTGTTTTAGGATTTCTTCTACATGGACGAAGTCTGATACTCCATTCCTCGGTGCTACAAGTGCTTTTTCCACCACCCAACTTGCCGCCTAAAAAGTTGAAGAACCCAACTCTAGGAAAAAAGCCTTCCAAACGTCCAGTGCCTTTAGTCTCAAGCAAGAAAACAAGCAAATAAAAGAAGAGGAAAATTTTGGAGGTGGGGGATGATACCTCACTAATTTTGGAGTTGGAGGATGAGGAGTCAAAGGTTACCCAATAATTAAAAAACGTAAAAGGTAGGTAACCCAATGAAGAATCACTGTACTCTAGCATATAAGTTCAAGTAGAACCTGGCTTCCAGGTTTAAAGAATCTAAGACACGAGTAGAGGGGAATAATGTATCTTCAGAGAAGTCGCCGGATTGTAAAGAGATCACACAGGAAAGAATTGTAGCTTTGGCTTTACTATCATTCCCATCAAGTGGACAAGGATCTCACCCTTCTAGATCTTTTATACCTAAATCTCAGAAACTGGAGGTCGTTGCTGCTAAAGTTAGAAAGGATGGAACTGGCCTTAGTACATCTGGATCACTCTAGTTGATCCCAAGTGAAGTTAGTGCTAAGGAGATGTGTGACACTATTTGTGGTGACACTCTAGGAAACTTAAGCCTACTAAGTTCTAAATTAGTCCCTCCAAACAAAGCAAGTGC
Source organism: Climacium dendroides (assembly GCA_950106755.1). Taxonomy (NCBI): domain Eukaryota; kingdom Viridiplantae; phylum Streptophyta; class Bryopsida; order Hypnales; family Climaciaceae; genus Climacium; species Climacium dendroides. The sequence continues at coordinate 40,769,453 of OX467084.1, forward strand.
CACAAAGAAGGTTTGATCTAGTGGCTAGGCTTATAAAATTATATCATTAGTACTCTGTGAATAAAGTGGACATGTGCCTTTGCATTCCTAAAAGGTATTTTGTGTGTGATCATTTGTCTCCTAGGATGTTCCCATTGGAGGGTTTGATGATGAAGTCGTAGGAGTGTTAAAAGTTGTGCCACCGGTGGTAGATAAGGCTTTTGTGGTGGAGGTGGATAAGGTGTCTGCATTGGTGGATGTGGTGAAGGAGGTGGCATTGGTGGAAGAGGAGAAGTGGGACAATTTGGTGGAGGAAACTGGGCCAATGGTAGAGAAGGCCAGTGTAGTTGAAGAGGAGAAGGAAGCTAGTGTGGTACCATGTCATGTATTTATAAAGTGATATGTTGTGGTTTTGGACTTGAATGGACTTCTTATTTACCATACTTGTAAGAACAAAAAGTCTGGATTTAAACAGAGACCAGGTCTTAGAAAATTCCTTGATTGACTTTATTCTAAGGCACACATAGTATTTTGGAATAGTATGTAAGGGCACAACATGTGGCCTATATTAGAAAGGATGCTGGCAATTACTACTTTTCATGTAAATGATGTCATGGTTGTCATAATGGACAAGTCAGGGTCATTGGACGGGACGGGTGGACAGGCAAACCGGATTGGACAGCCGGATGGCCCAGAAGGCTTTAATTTTGTAATTTGTGCAATTTTTTGGAATGACACGTCACTTTGTACTATTGGGACTAGGGCGCGGACATTTAGGTTGGGCGGAAATGCTAGTGTGTGGGCGCGGACATCATTGCACCACTATCAAGGCGCAGACACGTAAGGGGCGCGGACTTGACTGTCAGGGCACAAACGTGTATAGGCACGGACTAGTCAGGGCGCAGACTTGAGAGATAGGGCGCGGACGCGGACAATCAAGGCACGGACTTCAGCGACAGGGCGAGGACGTGAACGGTTAGGGTGTGGACATGAACGGTTAGGGTGTAGACGTCACTGTTAGGGCCAGGGCGCGTTTAGTCCTACTTTAGTTTAATGTGCTCTATAGAAAGGGATTTAGGGTGCTCTAATTGATGTAATTTGTTAAAAAAACGCCCAATTTTTCATTGTGGCTCTCATATAATATAAGATTAGTATATAATATTTTTTACATCATTGCACTCACTAATGTTTGCAACATGCATGACAGATACAAAAATATTACCAACATAGTAATAGACTTCAATGTTTGTGACTTTGTAATAACTGATAACCAAATATGTTTATAAAGTTCATGCATTGTAGAGTACAATAACAACACAGTGAATCTATACTTCCACAATGTGCCCACTTTTTTAGAGGTTATCTAATAAAGTCCTTCATATCGCCGATCTTTTTCCAATTGCTACAATTGTCTTCAACTCTTGAAGACTATTGATCTTCCATTGGTGCACCTCAATTATTGAAACGATTGGATCTATGAACTTCTTGGTTATGTGAATCCGGTAAATTAGCATCTCGAATAACAACATCATCATCCTCCGGTGCCTCATCACAATCTTCATCATCCTCATCATTGGCAGCTTCATTGCTGTCATATTCATCTTCTCCATCGCCATGGTCTGTGCTCCAATATCCCTCAACTTCTGAGTTTTCATTTCGAAGCTCTGGGACTATTTTACCATGCCTACGCTTGCGCTTAAACCTCTTGTGTCGTTGTGCGTCGGGGTCCTCTGCATCAGAATTTATAGTCGATCCAGTTTGAACTCAAGGAACAACAACTGCTGGAGTTGATCTAGTAGGTCCAAGTACATATGTGTTCAAGAACAGTTGTGTCAGGGTGCGGACGTTTGGAGTGAGAATTCACCAAGAAAGAGGAACTTAGATAGTGTATTTGAATTAGAGACGTTAGGGTGTGGAGTCCAGGGCAGGGCGCGAATTCCAAGGCAGGGGCACCAAGGCACGGACACCAAGGCAAGGCGCGGACGTGGTTGCACACCAAAGTAGGCGGGCCTTTCAAATGCACTTGGGGCCTTGGGCATGGGATCCCTCCTTTTCATGGAAGGGGGGAAACCATTAAACGCTGCCAACTCTTACTTCAGATTTGGACAAGTACTTCAAAGTCAAATGCTCAAATTAAGAGTTTAATTAACTAAGATTTACAAAAGACTTTAAGGAAGAGCACATCCCCCTTCTTGTGCTAAAGCTTCTTCTTGTTTTGAACTTCTTGAAATACTTGTTCCAAAAATTTGTTTCCTGAATCAGGGGTGTGAAGGTGCGGACGTAGGGCGCGGATGTTTGGAGTGAGAATTCACCAAGGAGGAGGAACTTTAGATAGTGCACTTGAATCAGGGACATCAAGGCGCGGACGTGGTTGCACACCAAAGTAGGCGGGCCTTTCAAATGCACTTGGGCCTTAGACATGGGATCCCTCATTTTCATGGAAGGGAGGGGAACCATTAAACGTTGCCAACTCTTACTTCAGATTTGGACAAGTACTTCAAAGTCAAATGCTCAAATTAAAAGTTCAACTAACTAAGATTTGTAAGAGACTTTAAGGAAGAGCACATCCCCCTTCTTATGCTAGAACTTCTTCTTGTTTTGAACTTCATGAAATACTTATTCCAAAAATTTGTTTCCTGAATCAAAGGTGTCAGGGTGCGGATGAAGGGCGCAAATGTTTGGAGTGAGAATTCACCAAGGAAGAGGAACTTTAGATAGTGCATTTGAATCAGGGACATCAAGGCGCGAACTCTAGGTCAAGGTACGGACTTCAGGGCACGGACATGGTTGCACACCAAAGTAGGCAGGCTTTTCAAATGCACTTGGGCCTTAGGCATGGGATCCCTCATTTTCATGGAAGGGGGGGGAACCATTAAACATTGCCAACACTTACTTCAGATTTGGACAAGTACTTCAAAGTCAAATGCTCAAATTAAAAGTTCAACTAACTAAGATTTGCAAAAGACTTCATAGAAGAACATGTCTCCCTTCTTGTGGTGAAGCTTCTTGTTGTTTACCTCCTCAAATACTTCAAAATTGGTTCAAATCAAGAAGCATTGAAGGATAGACACTTGAGATCCAAAATTCTTGGATGTTTATATTTTATTATTTTTCCTTCGCTAAAGCAAATGTTTCCTTTTGTAAAGGCTTTCTTTATAAAGTTTGGCTCATCTTGGATTTAAGTTCAAAGGATTTATTTTTGGAGAATTAATTGCTACAAGAGTATTAGGAATTGCTTTATTAATGAAACTACAAGTTACTATTTTTTGAATTCATATGAAAGTATACAATTTTGTGAAATATTGGTATAAGGTGTTCTTTCTTAATTTAAACCACAAGTTATATTTTGGAAGATTCATGTGAAGGGATCCATTTCTGTGAATTATTGGTACAAAGGGTTCTTTTTTAATTCAACCTACAAGTTATATTTTTTGGGATTCATATGAAGGGATCCATTTTTGTGAATTATTGCTAAAATAGATTCCTTTTTCTAAGTTGTAGTGATTAGTTGGATCAATATTCCTCCAGTTAGCACTTAATTTTTGCTAAAGACCAACTTAGAGTAAACCGCTCCAGAATCGTTCCCACGAGGATTCAAGGCTCACAAATCTAGGTGAACTAGGTCTAAACTTTTCCTTTCTCTCCTTTTTTTCAATCCCGACCAGAGGTCCGATCTGGCTACTAGTGCCGGATAGGCTCAAGAAAAATCCGGAAACCGTTCAGTTGCCCTATTCCGGGATCCTTGGGTTTAAATGACAAGTGGCCAAATCCACCGTTTGGATATTTACCGTGTCCGGAAACACTGACTCTCTTTTTCTTGACCTCTAATACTAATGCTAACCTAACTTTGGGGACTGGAAATATCCTACTGTTCGATCGCCTCACAAATCCGGAAGGCTTACCGGACCAGGTCACGTAGGGACAGTCAAGGACTATAACGACATTCTAGCACTTAATCCAACACTGAGTCTTTCGTCGACCGGATGGACATCCTCACACTCTCTTGGGCGTAACACCGGGACTTTGACTCCATCTATGGGGAATCCCGGTATTCCGGAATTCAGATTACGTCTCACAAACTCCCGTACACGAAAGTTGCTCTTAGACTCTCAGACACCCTCGTACACGAGATAGTATCCTGCCCTCAAACTATACCGGCATCCAATAAGGCAGATACTAACACTCCCTCCGGAACAATCCGGCCGATCTCCCCATCAATTCAGTGCAATAAAAAACCATACACAACTCGACACTTGCTAACCAAGGTAAGTTCTTAGCATTTGGAAATACAAGAATAGACCTCCACACATAACATGATGCACCAAGTATATAAGAGAATGGAATGTGTAAACCACCATACTGGTTCACTTTTAATATAATAGAAAATAATTAAAATATATATATGAGTTTTAGATTCAAAAGTGTTAGTATCCTAAATTAAACTATAACCATTAGTTAGAAGACTTTTGGTACATAGGACAAGAAACTAGATCAAAATTTCAACCCAAAAATATTTAAAAAGATAAAAAATACAAAAAAGAATTGAAAACAAGGATTAGAAGTTGAAAATGGACCTAAATATAAATAAAAAACCAACAAAAAAGAAGAAATATGAAAAGCACAAAAGAAGTTATCAAACTTAAAACTACTATGAGAAAACTAACATAGTGGTAGAAACTTTAATTTAGGCAATTAGTAATGATTTAATGAAATTTCAGTAAATTAGCTTGGATGAAAGTGATTTAGAGTGTTAGTTAGTTAGTTAGTTGGTTTAGAGTTGGAGCTTTTTTCTCCTCTCTCTCTTCTCTCTTGTGGTGGTTGTTTTTTGGCTCTCTTGTGTGTTGAGTGGGTATGTCTTTTTGGGGAGAAAACAATGAGTGCAAGAGGTTGATTGAGGATCTTAGGGTAATTAGTCGAGTAAGTTTTCACCTTGGGAGGAAAAAAGGGGTGAAAAGAGGAGTGGTGTAAGGTTAGATGGGAAATTGGAAGAGAAAACATGAAGGAGAGTTAGGGTTTCGGAGCCTTGCACAAAACTGCCATCTTTGAAGAGCTACAAAGGCCGGACAGTAGCTTTGATGGGGCCGAAAATTGTAGGGGAGGGGCACATTCAAGTTAGCTTTCCATGAAGACAATTTTCATACAATTTGAAGCAAATTAGAAGAAATGGCGGCCGTTTTTGTGAGGAGAGGTCTACTGCCGCGGCGAATGGACAGCACCGACTTTGGCGAGACACTTTGGACGATTGAAGAACGGGATGGAGCTGAATTTTGGGGAGGACAAGGATGATCAAGTTGGCTTTCCAAAAAGTCAAAACTCAAGCCAATTGGAGATGGTGTGAAGAAATGGTGACTGTTTTTGTGAGAAGAGGTTTACTGTTGCGGCGAATGGATAGCACCGACTTTGGCAAGCCACTGCGGACGATTGAAGAATGGGATGGAGCTGAACTTTGGGGAGGACAAGGATGATCAAGTTGGCTTTCCAAAAAGTCAAAATTCAAGCCAATTGGAGATAGTGTGAAGAAATGGTGACTGTTTTTGTGAAGGCTGGTCTGCTGCCTCTAGAAGGGGGAACAATTGGAGGTTTGGATGGGTTTTTTCCTTCTCAATTGTGGTTAAACAATTGCAATTTTAATTGCACATTGCTATAAAACTTGTGATGAACCAAGTGTATGTGGAGTGAATGGGTGCATGTGATGCTATGGGAGAGTGAATGCTGGAATTTTCACTTGAACCTTACTTAGAGTCACATTGAATGTCCTAATGGTAATTTTTAGGGCAAAATCACATACTAAAGTTAATCTACTAAATTGAGGATGAATGGCCATTGCTTGGAAGGCTAGGTAGTTAGGGGTCCATATACTCCTCACGATCCAATTTTGTGGATGGATTTTGCTTCATAGTGAAATCCACTCACAGAATGCCTCCAAACACTTTGAATTAAGCTTAAAGGTACAACTGAAAATCATGGTGTAAGTGACCACAATGGTCCATCAAAATCTAACTTATACTAAACCTATCATTATCTCAAAATCACACAAAAACTCTCCTACTAGTCCGCTAAATATCCGGTAATCCACTCAGATCCTACTTTCCCGGATCGGTGACCGGACTTTGGCACCGTTATAAGTATATACAAAAACACTTCCTACTCTTCCGTACCCTGTTCTTTGGGAGGAATCACCTCCTCTAATAAACTCTGGTATATCCTCTTCCAACTACTCCCCGGAGGAGAAACACCAGGGACTCCTACTGCCGGAATGGCCCCTACCAAACTTGGACCCACAGAGGCATCGGCACTCTTGTTTGCACCCTGAGATCCGGCTACTGTAGTTCTCGGACTTCCCCGGGAATTTCTCCAGGTAACCTTCAGGCGGGAAGAGGAATGAACGGACCGAGTTATCCTTCTCTCCGGAGGAGTCTCTGTAAGGTTTATGATCGGGTTCTTTTAGAGGAGATCCTTATTCCCCCTAGGTACAATGGTACCTCAATCCACTCTTGATCCCTCGAGTGGAGGTGATAACTCCGGAACAAGAGGTACCACCGGTAAAACCCCTGCAACAGCTGTTTCCGAAAACATTATTTCCTCTAGAACCTGCAATGTCTGGGTGGGAGAGAAAGGAGAAGGGTCTATTGAATTTTACTCTGCAGGTGCCAAACGCGCCACCAAGTCCCACATCTCTGCTCGCAAAGCGTCCATCCTCCTCGCCTGCTCCAGCAGACACTTAACAAACAACACCCAGCTTAAGCTTGCGGATACATCGAAGTTGGCTTCATATAAACCAAGCCTTGTTGATGCAGTCCACTGGGATCTCCAAGGATTGCCGGAGCTGGGTAACACCCCGGCCCAATGCCTCGGTCTGCCAACGGTGTTCTTCCTCCATGACTTTGGCCTTCTCTTGGGCCATTCGCAGCTCGTTCTCCAACCGGGCGCAAGTGGACTCCAACCCCTTGGCCCGTTCCAGTATATTTCAGTTCTCCAACTTGAGGGCGCCCAACTCCGTCACCATCTTCCTCTGGTCTTGGATTAATAGATCATTCTGCTTTTCTGCCGTCACCACAACATCCGTCCTCCGGAAGATGGAGTTCCAGTCGGTCAGTACCATCTTCCGGCACACCCGTGTGAGGGTCTCCTCGTAATTGTGGAGAACCTTCATGATGTCGTCAGCCCGCCATACAATGTGTTGGGCCATCTCTGTAATGTCCTCGTAGGGCGACCCCCCTAATCGGATCTTGGTCCTTTCTTCCTCCTCTTCCTCCGGTGGATTGGTCCGAGGGTGATTGACTTTTGTCCGGTCCGGCGCGTTCTCCGTTTTCCTTGCCTGGTCGGTTCGCTCCAGAGTTCTTCTTGTCTTGTGCGCCTCTTCGGTCCACTCTGGAGCGGAAGGACTCCTCTTCTGTGTCACCGGTGATATCGCAGTTCGCCGCAATCGTCTCTTCAGAGGAGTGGACTGCTCCTCTTCTTCCATTTTCTCATCATCCGGACCGTCCCGATGAAAGGGTTCCTCCCCGCCATACTACTGGAGCTGAACCAGCTCCGCGTAGGCCTCTTCTTCATTGTCCTTGAGTAAGGAATCACTAGAAGAAACCAAAATTTTTGATGTCTAAGGGAACGGATTTTAGGTGACGTTGAAGAAAACAACCCATGTTTTTCTGACAACAATTATCTCCACTGGACATCATTATTGATATGAAAAATATAGGTTGTTTTTTTCAACGTCACCTAAAATCCGTTCCCTTTGACGTCGATTGTTTTTTTGAATGTCACCTAAAACAAGGTTTTCTTATAGTGAATGGTGGGAGTACAAGTGGGAGACATAGGCCGAAAGGGGGCTCCCACCTTTCTTCCCCTTCCGAAGAGAATGCACGAGATCCTCCACCACCTCAAAGATGATGAACGCCCAATCCACCATCATCTTCCCCTAGAGGCTTCCCAAGATGGTGGAGGCCACCTTGACCACCACCCGCTTCGGCTTGGTCGGGTGGATGATAGGGTTAAGAAACCCTATCACATACCGGGATTCTTAGTTTACCAAGTCTGAAACCTGGAAACCCTCCTTTGGGTTCGCCGCCGTCCAAAACTCACCTTCCATGTACTTAGGGTTCTTTTCCATCACTTTGTCCGGCGCCACCTGGAGCTCGTAGACGGCTCTCCACTCGTCCACCGTCCACTGCTTAAGCTTCGCACGGAGGGTGGTATCTAAGATACTACTCTCTGGTCACAGTAGGTCCGCCACTAGGCTCTCCTCCCGGATGCCCCAAGGGACATCCATCAATCCCGCGCACCCCATATTCGTGAGGTTCTTCCAGAGACGCTCCATCCGGACCTTGTTAGTTGGGATTGCCAGCACCACCCGCAGCACCGGAATCGCCTTCATCCGCGGTTGCAGCGCTGGAGCTGGCTCCTCCGGCTCCTCCCTCAACTTGCGCCGCATCGCCCTGGAAGTCATGGCGCACACACAAGAAGCCTCGCACAACCTCTCCTTAGCTCTCTTGCTCACGGAAGGTCACCCCGGAACACACCTACACGATCGCAACTCACACAACCTCTCAATCTACCGGAAATTCTAAGAGCTTGGAAGGCAAAAAGGGAAAACAGAAAGCGAGGTGAATGCAAGGAAGCAAGAAAGCAATTGTGCCTTCTACCGGCTACAGTCCCCTTCTTATACTGGTCCAAATAGATGGACGGTCAGACGGATGAATGGAAGTCTAGGAGAGATTTCGGCAGGAAAGCCTAGCCCTCGTACGGCTTGTGGATCCGGTTTCCGGTTTTTAGGGCCGGTGCCGTCATCTGGTTTCCGGAACTTTTTAGGGTTCCAGAATTAGGTTTTTACACCTAATAGGATTTCTCCGGATCCGGAGTTCCAGTATTTTCCAAATCCTCCTAATCTCCTATATGAATTCAAAACTTTCCTATTTAAAGGAATAAATTTTAAATTTTCCTGTCTAATGCTAGTTTTTTGTGTCTAACATGTGGGATCACACTCCCACATAAGGAACTTACAAATTACATTTAATTGGATTCATATATAGAGTTTTATTTCTATAAATCATTCCTACCACAGATTCCTAGAAAATGCAAACTATAAGAGTACCATTTTTATGTAGGTGGCTTTTGCAAGGGATTAATTATTTTTTTTTGTGCATAATTAATAGAAGCTTATATTTTTAATTCAAGTTTGAAATTGTATTCTTTTGGATGCCCGTGTGAAGTATTTTTTTAGGTTCATCATAAATGTTCATAGATTCATGTTATTTATGGAGAGATACAAACGCATTGTCCCAAAATTCTTTTGGATGAATTGGGGGTGTAGGGGCGAGGATGCAGGGCGTGGATGCAAGGAGTGAAAATGCATCCAAGGACTAGGAACTTGGGATTATACATCTGAAGCAGGGACGTCAGGGTGTGAACACCAAGACAGGGTGCAGACTTCAGGGTAGGGTGCGGACTTCAGGGCGCGGACGTGGTTGCACACCAAAGTAAGCGGGCCTTTCAAATGCACTTGGGGCCTTGGACATGGGATCCCTCCTTTTCATGGAAGGGAGGGAACCATTAAATGCTACCAACTTTTACTTCAAATTTGGACAAGTACTTCAAAGTCAAATGACCAAATTAAGAGTTCAACTAACTAAGATTTGCAAAAGACTTCATGAAAGAACACGTCCCCTTTCTTGTGGCAAAGCTTCTTGTTGTTTACTTCCTCGACTAGTTGAGAACTAGTCTAAACCAAGAAACATCTTATGATGGACACTTGAGAGTTGAGACCAAAAATTATTTGATGTTCATATTTTTCATTCATTATGACTAATGGTTGTTTTTGTATAGGCTTTCTTTGTAGAGTTATGCTCATCTTGGATTTAAGTGTAAAGGATTTGTTTTTTGGAGATTATTGCTACAAGGTATTTTTTTTAAATGAACCTTCAATGTTTTTTCTTTTGGATTTGTAATTTTGTATTTAGGGGATTTGATATTTTTTGGATAGTTGCTATAAGGGATTCTTTTTTAATTCAACCAACAAGTTATATTTTGGGGGATTCATGTGAAAGGATCTACATTGTAGAAATTTTTTGCAAGGGATTTTTTTTAATGAATTTGAAAGTTAAATTCTTTTGGATTCATGAAAAGGGATTCACTATTGTGGATAATTGCTACAAGGGATTTTTTTATGAACCTACATTCCTACAAATTATATTTTTGGGTTTCATGACTTCATGTGAAGGGATTAATTGAAGACCTTTGTAGATAATTGATAGAAGGTTTTCTTCTAAACTTTACAAATTGGGTCGAACATTGAACTAAAGACTTAATCATTAATAGCTTAACATGTTAAGGACTAAGGGAATACAATGTATCCACTTCAAATTTTGAATGGAAAATTTTCAATAGGGTCAAACAAACCTCAATATTTTGAAAAATGGGGACTAGTAGAATAACAAGTTCACAACTTCACATAGTACTTGCATTCTCTAATTTTCAAAAATTCAAAGTGGAAATTATTTGAATTTTTCTTAGAAAATGTAGTCTAAATGTCTAATAGAAAAAAGAAACAAACATAATTTGTTTACAATGAAAGAAATAGTAGGGATGGAAAAAAATATTTTCTGGGACATTTTGTCTTGAATTTGCACAAACAAATGAGGTGATTGAGGTCTCCAAAAAAATCAAATTTGTATTTTTAGAAATTTTAAAAATACAAAATTCAATGTGGTATGATTAAAAATACAAAAATAATTAGAATGATTCCAAAAAGTCTAGAAATGTTCCAAACAATATGCCAATCATAATATCATATCAATTGTTAAATATTTAAATTTCAAAAAATGATGCATATATAAAAAAAATAAAATTTGTAGGATTAAGTTTAGGATTTCTTAATTTTAAAAATACAAAATCCTATATTTTCCTTAGATTCTAATGTTTTTTTTTCGAGGGCAAGAAAGCATTATTCATCATCTTATAATTTTCTTCTTCCAAAATTGTGTTTTTTGCCAACAGACTGATAGAGTTGATCATCCAAAATTGTTATAATCTAAAATTCCAATGGTCACTATTTTTCACAATTAATTCCATGCATAGTCCATTGTCTACAAAGTTTTCTACACTTTTGTACGGTTAAAACTAAAAATTTCAAGCTCAATTAAGTGCAAAAAAATATCCAAGTGGGGCAATTCAATGAAAACCTCCATTGTGAAAACCTTGTCAGGCCTTGAGGGCTTAAAGATCAAATTGAAATACAATAATCCTAATGGTGAGATTATTTGATAGTAGAAATTGAACCTTTTAAAATGAAAATTGTAAATAATTAGAATTTGCAGCCTATGTCTACAACTCCACATCAACTAGGATTGCGTCCACGCCCTAACAATTGCATCTGCACCCTGACGATGGCATCCGCGCCCTAACGATCGCATCTACGCCCTGTGCCCTTTCTATGCCACATGGTTGCTATGTGGCAATCCCGTGGAATTTTTTTCACTTATAGAAAAGTCAACTACGTGTTGACTCTATCGGACGAGCGGGACCTCTACCAGACAAGCGAATCGGACAGATAGGCAAATCGGACAAACGAGCGAACCGGACATCCGCCCACTATGACAACCATAGATGATGTCCCGTATCTTTTCCAGTTAGCGTACACTCAGTCCTTGTATAGAGACCCAACTAATCCAAGTAAGCCAACATATTTGAAGGATTTGACAACTTTGATTTAGATTGCTGAAGCTATGTCTGTATAAGATGTTCTCTTGGTTGATGATAGTCCGATTAAGAACTTATTGAACCATGTAAACAACACTATTCACCCGCCGACCTCCTTTGGTGAGGACGGCAACAACTTCTTGTTAGAAAATCTACGGCCTTGGCTGGAAGGTCTTTTTATGTCCAACAATGCTGTCACGGATTATGTTAAGGCCAATCCACTTCACAGGGTCTAGTAGCCCATGGATCCACTGAGTAGTGAAGTGTTTATGATTCTGAAGGGTGTACAATGTTAAGACTATGTTAAGGGCTTTTATCTGGAGCACTCCAAATGCTTTATTTTGAGCCGAAATCCTTATTTCTAGCCAAACTAGTACTGTAGATAGGATAGTGTGCAGCCGTGTAGTGACTTTGACATGTTGTATCATTGTAATTTTTATAAATGTACTTTTGTAAAAACTACCTTTTGTAAATACACTCTTATTATACACGGTGTTATTGTCATACTTGTGTTAATTTTTTTTAATTTGGCAATTGAAGCATACATTGCTCAATTGCATGGGTGGAATTAGGAATATTAGACAAGACTGATGATGTATATTAATCTATAATACCGCAATATCTGATATTGGGTTACCAAAGTAAGAAAACTGTATTGGTAATGTGTTCTTTTGGGTCGACATTGCAAGTGGGTATTTCAGGTTTTGTATCGTGAAGTACTAAAATTTTGGAATAAATGCCTAATCTCTATACAAAGGACCCTTCTAACTGATTGGAGGTCATCTGTTTACAATTGACTATGTGGATGTAGGTCATTGCAGAGGATGGTGATGTGGATGTAGGTCTTCGCAGAGGATGGTGATCGTGGTCCTGACAGGTGTCTTGTGCACTAAGAATGCAAATGTCAATTTCTAACAGAACAAATACATTGAGGCCTTCCAGGATTTTATTGGGTTGATGCTATATAAGAATTCTGTTGGAGTGTCTTCTTGAACATGACCACTTCAAAATTGGAGGAGCTCTTTAGACGGATACTTCCACAGAATTTTTTTGCAATGTTTTTTTTCATTAAAGGGAGTGAATTACCGAGTAGTTTGGAGAAGTACCCCAATAGAAAGGATCTCTTCTCATATCTCTTTAGTAAGATGGCAATGCGTAACTTGGTTAGGAATCGTTCAATTGTGTTCATCGATGTGGACCCCTTAACCCAAGAGCAGAATTCAATAATAGACTCGGTTGTATATGTTAGGAATAGTCGGCTAGCGGATTTGAAGTAGACTACCTTTGAAATCGCAAACAATGCTTTCTTAGTGTTTGATGGCAAATGCCTATTATTTTATGTGTCTAAATGAATAAATGGTGTTGCCTCCACCTTTCTTTATTACTCAGTTGTTAGTGTGTGTGATATTGAGGGGATGACATCAAAGCGTCTCCAGATCTCCAATTTGCAAGTTCAATGTTGGAATTGTCAAATGAATGTGTAATGAGGGGATGACATTAGAACTTCTCCAAATTTCCAATTTGCAAGTTCAATGTTGGAATTGCCAATGAATGTGTGATGTTGAGGAGATGACATCAGAACCTCTCCAGATCTTCAATTTCCAAGTTCAGTGTTGGAATTGTCAAATGAATGTGTAATGTTGAGGAAATGACATCAGAACGTCTCTAGATCTCCAATTTCCAAGTTCGATGTCGGAATTCTACAGTTTATGATGAATGTGGAGGACTTAGCCAATTACATGGAGATGTAAGAATATGAAGTCTCGTTGCTTACACAGAACTAAGGACTTCCTTTGCAATCATCACAAAAGTTCCAACTGTTTACTTGCTAATTGTATGCAATTAAACATTGTCTTGATGTTTCATTGCCCAAATATTAAATATTTTCCTTCATACTTTCATTGTCGCTGCACACTAACCTCACCTTATGTAGGCAGTATTCATCTGGAGTGATCTTCCAAAAAAGTCCAAAATTCCTCTCAAAGTCCAAATATAGTTAAATGTGGCATAAAAAATTAAGGCCAATAAAAAGATCATTTTGGAATAAAGGGAGTATTTTTGTAGTTTTCAATTTACTTATAGTTTCATTTCTTACTTGTAATCTTTTGTTTTTAATTTACTTTTGTATTTAAATTTTTTTGGTTTTGCAATTTAATTTTAATTCAATTTTGTACCTATAGTATTTTGTTTATAATTTGCTTTTGTATTATTATGCTTGTTATCTCTTTTGGTTTTGTAATTAATTCTATCTTCATACTTAGGAGTATTTGGATTTTAATTTTAATTTTTTGTATTTTTTTGTATTTCCTATTTTTTATTATTTATTATTTATTGTTTTTTTTAATATTTGGTATTTTTTGTTTCTAATCTATTTCTCGATCTATTTCTAATCATTATTTTATTGTTTTATCATTTATTTACTCACCATTTTATCATTTGCCTACTTTGTTTACTTTACCAAATCTTGATCAAAGTCTTTTGAATTCAAAACCCTATTTCTTCCCTAGAACTATCCTTTCATAGATTATTTTTCATTTCAATTGAACTTGATATATATTAAACATTGGTAGGGTGATTGTATGACAATTTCAAAAATCTAAAGAAGAAGTTCTAATTTCAAAAAATTTCCTCTAATTTTTAATTTTTAAATCCATGTGGTTAATAATATATGAATAAGTTGATTTTTTAAAGATAGAGACAACAAAATAGGGTCGTTCTTACATAAACCTCCATCCATTACTTTTTAATTGAAATGAACTTGATAAATAATACACTTGTAGATGATGCTTTGACAATTGCAAAAATCAAAAGGGAAAGTTCTAATTTAAATCCCTTTCCTCTAATTTTTACTTTTTTGATTCATGTGATAAATAATAAATGAATACAATGATTCTTTGAAGATAGAAAATATTAATTCCAAAAGGACCAAGTAGCATTTTTTGGCAACATAGCATTCTCAATCATCCATTTACAAATGAAATTTTATCTAAACAAAAATTCACACAACATATGATCTAAGAGTAGCTTCAAGTATATATAAGTGTCTATATATAAGTCTCTCTCTCTATGTGTTTGTGTGTGTATATATATATATGAAAAAATTTGAACCATTCCATTTTGAATAATGTGATAAAAGTTATAAGGAGTTCTAGTTTGTCGGCAATCGCGAATCTCTACTGAAAATAAATTTTGAAATCCTTTTAACTCAATTTTCAATATTTTTGGAAAACAAACAAATCACAAGATAAAAATTGTTTATTACAAAAATTACAACCATTGGGATTGGTATTTTTCAATTTCATAACTAAAATTTTAACAATTAGTGTTTTAAATCATGTTGTACTTCCTAATTTACTTCTTCAATAATAGTTATAGGATCTACACATTTTTGGATTAAAAGTTTGAAAGATGAAATCTAATATAATTGGAAAGAATTGAAAATACTTCTTTTTGAAATCCAAGCATGATCTTGCAATTGATAAGGTTTGTTATTTTGAAATTTTAGGAAGGTTTGCTCTATCAAGTTAACTAAAGATCCTACATTTGGATTGGTTAAAAAATAAATATAGAAGATGATTTTAGTCTTGCATTGGAGTCTAATATTTTGAAACAATTTTGGGCTAAACATGAAATAACTTTAGAGGTTAATAATGTTTTATAAACAAAAATTGTAAAAATTGTAATATCCAAGAGGTGAAAACATAGAACATTGCATGTGGACCCATTCCCAAGAAGTCAACTATTTCTAAAAATGTTGTCAAAAGTGCAACTAAACCATTCCATACTTAATTGCTAATACTACAAAATTATTTTTTTCTTGAAAAAGATACTTTCAATTACATTGAATTGCCTATTTTGATGATTTTGGATGTTTCCACCTTAGATCATATCTATATGGTGTGATCAATAGCCACACTTATCAATTGTTTTCAATCAAATAAAAAATGAAAAATAAATTACAAATTGATTATGCATAATTTTCGCAAGTTTTTTTTCCATTTAAGTTCAAAATGTTAAGTTCTAATTATGGTGTTTTTGATAAATTACTTTACTTATTTATTCAAGACATGTTTGGTGGTTCGTTTTTAAAATAGAAGAGTTACTTTTTGAGGTCAAATATATTTGTAGCCCTTGAACTTTAGGATATTTGAAAAAAGGTTCTAAAATCTATACCATACAAATATAAGTAAACAAGTACAAGAATTCACAAATATTTAGGTCGATGAAAAAATGAGTTGTTTTGTATTTGGGATGTATTTGTATTCATTTGTTCAAAATTTGACCACCTAAATGGGGATTTTCATTAAAATGGCGATTATTCCGTAAAAATGGCACAAAGGGGGACTGCAAAATGGAAGAAATTCATAGAAAGATGGCACGGGATGAAGAAACATGGGAGTTTTGTTACAATTTGGACTTGTTAGGGATAGAATTGGCACATCTATGAGGTTGACATATTGAGAATTATACATATGCAATATTATACATATGCAAAATTTGAAAATCAAAGAGTACCATGAGCATGTAGACATCTCAATAACAATAAATTACATAAAAATGTAATGAGACTTTCCAATTCTTTCATATTTTTCAATCAAAAAATTGAGGAAGACATATTTTGTTGTTGTAGGCCATGGAGGGATTGGGCTTTAATAAATTTTATGGTCTTGAATTAGCTATGGCAAGAAAAATGGGGTTTTTAGTGCAAATTTTGATGGAAATATTTAATATTTAGGTGCAAAAGTATCATGTACAATTTAAAAATTTGGAACACCATTATTGCATGATGGAATTAGTGTACCATAGTATGCAATTGCCTTGCTACAAGCTTACATTTCTCCCAACCAACCTTCACCTTTTAAATTTGGACCCAAATTTACTCTCTATCACTAGTTTTAAGAATTTGATAAATCATGAACCTTCTAACAAATCTCATTTATTAGAGAACCAACTCCAAGATGAATTCATTGCAAAAATGGAAAGAACGTCTACAAAATTAAAGACCCATTAAACCCTCATTCAACTCAAAATTGACATGCTAGAGATCCTCCAAGACTTGACATCTATTGAAAGTGAATGTAGTAAATGAAGTTTACAAAACCAACTCCAATTACTATAAGAAACTAGAAGTTTTTGATGATTATCTTAATGGATTTCAAGTGACATCAAAAGACAACTTGTATTTCTATGTAATGAATAACATCTCACCAATAACATTCAATTTAACATCAAGATGTTTCATTGGACATCATTGTTGATATAAAAATATGGGTTGTTACATCTAATGTCACCTAAAATCCATCACCTAAAATATAGGTTTTTTATAAGGAATGATATAATCTGCAACATCTTTCAATCAATGGATTACATCTTCATCAAAAATGTCAAGCTCTCCAATCAAAAACAAATAAAATATCAAAATCCTCAAAATCTCAAATGTTGCATGCATCATTTAATCAAATGCTTAAAATCTTCAAATATTAGCAATTGCAATCATTATTGCATGTTGCCAATGGCAAAGAACATCTCCTTCAATTCTTTGAATTCTTTCAAACTCAATACAATAAGTAGTGCCAATGATTAAAGCTATCATTGTACATTCTTCAATTTCTAATGGTTAATGAATTCAAGTTCTATCACATACACAAACATTACCACTATGAGCACCAAATCTTGCACCAAATAATAAATCTAAATTAAATCCTCAATAATAATAAATCTCTAAACTTGTGAGACTTTCAATACATGCAAGTATCACTTATAACTTCACTGAACCTTCAAGCCTAGATATTGCAAACAAACCAACTTCAAGATCACAACTTGGCAAACCATACCTCAATCAATGGATTACATTGCTCCAAACCCAATTTACTAGGTGATGTCAATGATTCCAGCTCTAAATTATCAATCTTCAATTCCTTGAAATAGTTCAACTAGAACTTCTCTAATAGTACCAACTCTTCCAATCTATGTTACATATTTACTAAGCTCTCACATCCTCTAGAGCTTTGAAAATTCAAAGTTTCGAGATTATCAAATGAACCATGCCCCACTCTCAGCTTCTTACAACCTTAAAGAAGTAGCTATTCAAAACGTGTCATATTGGCAACTTGGTTGGCAATGGCTAGTGGAATCTCTTCCAATTGTTCACATCCCTTAAAAACCAATGTAGTAAGTGATGTCAATGATTGGAGCTCTAAATCATCGATCTTCAATAGCTTGCAATTAGTAAACAACAACTTTTGTAATGATGCCAACTTTCCCAATCCACGAGGCGTGCTTTCCAATGCCTCACATCCTCGAAAGTCTAGCATCTTCAAAGCTTGAAGATTTTCAAACGACGCATGTCCCACTCGCATGATTCTGCAACCTCCAAAGTCAAGTGATTGCAAACATGTCATGTTGGCAATGGCTGTCGGGATCTCCTCCAATTGTTCACATCCCTTGAAATTCAATGTAGTAAGTGATGTCAATGATTGGAGCTCTAAATCATCAATCTTCAATTGCTTGCAATTAGTGAACCACAACTTCTTTAATGATGCCAACCTTCCCAATCCACGAGGCGTGTTTTCCAACACCTCACATCCGTGAAAGTCTAGAATCTCCAATGCTCGAAGATTTTCAAACGTTGCATGTCCCACTCGCATGGATTTGCAATCTTTAAAGCCAAGTGATTGCAAACGTGTCATGTTGGAAATTGCTAGTGGAATCTCTTCCAATTGTTCACATTCCTTGAAAACCAATGTAGTAAGCGATGTCAATGATTGGAGCTCTAAATCATCAATCTTCAATTGCTTGCAATTAGTGAACCACAACTTCTCTAATGATGCCAACTTTCCCAATCCACGAGGCGTGTTTTCCAACGCCTGACATCCGTCAAAGTCTAGAATCTCCAATGCTTGAAGATTTTCAAACATTGCGTGTCCCACTCGCATGGATTTGCAATCTTTAAAGCCAAGTGATTGCAAACATGTCATGTTGGCAATGGCTGTCGGGATCTCTTCTAATTGTTCACATCCCTTGAAATCCAATGTAGTCAGTGATGTCAATGATTGGAGCTCTAAATCATCAATCTTCAATTGCTTGCAATTAGTAAACAACAACTTTTGTAATGATGCCAACTTTCCCAATCCATGAGGCGTGCTTTCCAATGCCTCACATCCTCGAAAGTCTAGCGTCTTCAAAGCTTGAAGATTTCCAAATGCTGCATGTCCCACTCGCATGATTTTACAACCTCCAAAGTCAAGTGATTGCAAACATGTCATGTTGGCAATGAATGTCGGGATCTCTTCCAATTGTTCACATCCTTTGAAAACCAATGTAGTCAATGATGTCAATGATTGGAGTTCTAAATCATCGATCTTCAATTGCTTGCAATTAGTAAACCACAACTTTTGTAATGATGCCAACTTTCCCAATCCATGAGGCGTGTTTTCCAATGCCTCACATCCTCGAAAGTCTAGCATCTTCAAAGCTTGAAGATTTTCAAACGACGTATGTCCCACTCGCATGATTTTGCAACCTCCAAAGTCAAGTGATTGCAAACATGTCATATTGGCAACGGCTGTCGGGATCTCTTCTAATTTTTCACATCCCTTGAAATTCAATGTAGTAAGCGATGTCAATGATTGAAGCTCTAAATCATCAATTTTCAATTGCTTGCAATTAGTGAACCACAACTTTTGTAATGATGCCAACTTTCCCAATCCATGAGGCGTATTTTTCAACGCTTCACATCCGTGAAAGTCTAGAAACTCCAATGCTTGAAGATTTTCAAACGTTGCATGTCCCACTCGCATGGATTTGCAATCTTTAAAGCCAAGTGATTGCAACCGTGTCATGTTGGCAATGGCTAATGGAATCTCTTCCAATTGTTCACAATCCTTGAAAACCAATGTAGTAAGTGATGTCAATGATTGGAGCTCTAAATCATTGATCTTCATTTGCTTGCAATTAATGAACCACAACTTTTGTAATGATGTCAACTTTCCCAATCCATGAGGCGTGCTTTCCAATGCCTCACATCCTCGAAAGTCTAGTGTCTTCAAAACTTGAAGATTTTCAAACGTTGCATGTCCCACTCGCATGATTCTGCAACCTCCAAAGTCAAGTGATTGCAAACATGTCATGTTGGCAACGGCTGTCGGGATCTCTTTCAATTGTTCACATCCCTTGAAATTCAATGTAGTAAGCGATGTCAATGATTGGAGCTCTAAATCATCGATCTTCAATTGCTTGCAATTAGTGAACCACAACTTTTGTAATGATGCCAACTTTCCCAATCCACGAGGTGTGCTTTCCAATGCCTCACATCCGTCAAAGTCTAGAATCTCCAATGCTTGAAGGTTTTCAAACGTTGCATGCCCCACTCGCATGGATTTGCAATCTTTAAAGCCAAGTGATTGCAACCGTGTCATGTTGGCAATGGCTAATGGAATCTCTTCCAATTGTTCACATTCCTTGAAAACCAATGTAGTAAGTGATGTCAATGATTGGAGCTCTAAATCATCAATCTTCAATTGCTTGCAATTAATGAACCACAACTTCTCTAATGATGTCAACTTTCCCAATCCATGAGGCGTGCTTTCCAATGCCTCACATCCTCGAAAGTCTAGCATCTTCAAAGCTTGAAGATTTTCAAACGTTGCATGTCCCACTCGCATGATTTTGCAACTTTCAAAGTCAAGTGATTGCAAACATGTCATGTTGGCAATGGCTGTCGGGATCTCTTCCAATTGTTCACATCCCTTGAAATTCAATGTAGTAAGCGATGTCAATGATTGGAGCTCTAAATCATCAATCTTCAATTGCTTGCAATTAGTAAACCACAACTTTTATAATGATGCCAACTTTCCCAATCCATGAGGCGTGCTTTCCAATGCCTCACATCCATCAAAGTCTAGAATCTCCAATGCTTGAAGATTTTCAAACGTTGCAAGTCCCACTCGCATGGATTTGCAATCTTTAAAGCCAAGTGATTGCAACCGTGTCATGTTGGCAATGGCTAATGGAATCTCTTCCAATTGTTCACATTCCTTGAAAACCAATGTAGTAAGTGATGTCAATGATTGGAGCTCTAAATCATCAATCTTCAATTGCTTACAATTAATGAACCACAACTTCTCTAATGATGCCAACTTTCCCAATCCACGAGGCGTGTTTTCCAATGCCTCACATCCTCGAAAGTCTAGCATCTTCAAAGCTTGAAGATTTTCAAATGACACATGTCCCACTCGCATGATTTTGCAGCCTTCAAAGTCAAGTGATTGCAAACATGTCATGTTGGCAATGGCTGTCGGGATCTCTTCCAATTGTTCACATCCCTTGAAATTCAATGTAGTAAGCGATGTCAATGATTGGAGCTCTAAATCATCAATCTTCAATTGCTTGCAATTAGTGAACCACAACATTTGTAATGATGCCAACTTTCCCAATCCACGAGGCGTGTTTTCCAATGCCTCACATCCGTCAAAGTCTAGAATCTCCAATGCTTGAAGATTTTCAAACGTTGCATGTCCCACTCGCATGGATTTGCAATCTTTAAAGCCAAGTGATTGCAACCGTGTCATGTTGGCAATGGCTAGTGGAATATCTTCCAATTGTTCACATTCCTTGAAAACCAATGTAGTAAGTGATGTCAATGATTGGAGCTCTAAATCATCAATCTTCAATTGCTTGCAATTAATGAACCACAACTTCTCTAATGATGCCAACTTTCCCAATCCACGAGGTGTGTTTTCCAATGCTTCACATCCTTGAAAGTCTAACGTCTTCAAAGCTTGAAGATTTTCAAACGACGCATGTCCCACTCGCATGATTTTGCAGCCTTCAAAGTCAAGTGATTGCAAACATGTCATGTTGGCAATGGCTGTCGAGATCTCTTCCAATTGTTCACATCCCTTGAAATTCAATGTAGTAAGCGATGTCAATGATTGGAGCTCTAAATCATCGATCTTCAATTGCTTGCAATTAGTGAACCACAACTTTTGTAATGATGCCAACTTTCCCAATCCACGAGGTATTTTTTCCAACAGCTCACATCCTCCAAAGTTTAGAGTCTCCAAGGCCTTGAGATTTTCAAATGACACATGTCCCACTCGCATGTTTCTACAACCTTTAAAGCTAAGGAACTGCAAACGTGTCATGTTGGCAATGGCTAGTGGGATCTCTTCCAATTGTTCACATCTCTTGAAATCCAAGGTAGTAAGCGATGTCAATGATCGAAGCTTAGAATCACCAATCCTGAGCTGCTTGCAATATGCAAAGTTCATTTTCCTTAAAAATAATAGTTTTTCCAAACCACAAGGCATGTACTCAAGGGATTCACAACCTTTGAAGTCTAAAGTCTCCAAAGACTTGAGATTTTCAAATGTTGCATCAATAGATGTCAAATTTATGCATCTTTGGATGTATAATGATGCCAATGACGTTATGTTTTGAAACCCGTGTGATATATTTGTAAGGTTATCGAATTTTTGCAAGCATAATGTCTTCAAGGGCATGTGTTCAATTGTTGAGTTTGGAAAAGTCTCGATGGTTTCAAAGTTTTGTAACTCTAATACTGTAAGGTGTCGAAGTTCTTGGAGTTGAAGTAGGGTTGTAAGTTCGTCGGTGATGTTGGAAAAGATATTTCTATGATCGACATCATTTGCTTTATGTATAATCCGAAGGAATTTAAGTCGATGCGTTTTCTTAATCAATTTTACAACATTGCTCAAGTTGAATGCTTCAACATTTAGAAGCAACAATTGGGGGAGTTCACCCATCTCAATAGGATTCAAATCTATTTCCTTACTCACCCCTGTTATACAAATGCCTCGAGCATTTTGAAACTCCTGAATCACATAGTCATTGTTAAATGGTTATAAGATGGTGGACAGTAATGAAGCTAATCATCATTGAAAACAAAACAATTCTCTCAATGAACATGTACTCTAAGATATAATATTGAACAAAGATTTCTATAACACTAAAAACAAATCATCTAAAATCATTTTGCAACTCAATATAGCATACCTCTTTTTTCAAAGTTTCTAATGATTGGAAAGTTTCTTTCCATTTTCTTCTACCTCCAAATCTTGATCTTGAAATTCTACGCCCCATATCACGTATGGAATCATGCATGCTTATAAATCCATTATCATCTATTTTGGTAAGTGACTTGTCCCTCAAGCTTGCCATTATTATCTTGGAGTTCTCATCCAAATAGTCAACTACTATATCTTCTCGAATGTCTTTGAACCATACATCTTTACAAAAAAAGCATGATATGTCCAAAAACACTTCTTGCTCCTCATTGCTAAGCATATCAAAACTAATCTCCAACCTTCTCCCTACATTCTCAGGGGCATCATATTCTCCTCTCTTCAATCCTTGTAAAGCTTGCTCCCATACACGTAAGCGCTTTTGTCCATTTAAACAAGAGCCCATAACTTCTAAGTTTAATGGATGGCCACCACAAGCAATAACAATCTTCTTGCTGAGTTGGTTCGTTAGTGGTGTCATTGCATTTTCATTCTTGAAGGCATGTTTGGAGAATATTTCTATAGATTGGTCATAATTGAGTGTTGGAACTTCAAATTTGCTATTTTCATTGATCATGCCTTTCAAAATCTTCCAATCACGACTAATAACAATGAGTTTGCTACCCTCTATACTGAACATTTGTGCTTCCAAAAACATATCCAATTGATGTTCTTCAGTAACATCATCTAAGATGAACAAGACTTTTTTCTGTTGGAGCAAAGATTTCAATATGTGTTTACCCTCAACAAGATCCTTTGCTTCTTCTTTTTGTCCCAATTCCTTCAAGATCCGATTCATTTCCATCAAATAGTCACTTTTGAGATCACACATAATTGTAGTCCATTTAGATGAATCATCAAATGGCAATGCTTTATTCCAGCGATCCTTCAAAGCCTTCACCAATGTAGATTTCCCAATACCACTCACTCCAACTATACCAACCATAGATTTATTTTGAAGAAATGCTTCTAAAGTCTTGATTTTGAAATCTAGACCATGGCATTGAAAAAGTATTGGTAGATTGATAACACCCTGTGCACAATGAAACTACCACAATTGATAAATTGATAAATTACCACCATCAACAAAGTTTAATGATTTTATTCAATGAAATTCAAAGGTAAAACATAAACCATCATTCAAGTATGAACTCTAAATCATGATTTTAAACATGGCATGAAGCTCAAAACAATTTTCAAATTGGTTCTTACCTTGATACATTCATCATCCACTTTTGACACATAAAATCTCCTTACATAATCAATTACAAATGTCCATAAACAATATACAGTCCATCTCCATAAGTATAACCACCATTGTTCAATCGTTACAATAGAAGATGAAAACCATGTGAATAGATTGAAATGTGAAAATGATTGATCTCCTCTTGTCAAGTTCTTGCTAAGACATTGAGTCTTGAAGTCTTTCTTCTTTATCTCCATCAAACTTGCATGTATCTTTACAAATGAAGGTCTTCCATTTGGATCCATGGACAAGCACTCTTCAATTAATGATCGTAAATCTTCACAAAATGGAATTCCCTTTAAGGCTAATTTTTGCCTTTTAGCAATTTCAAAAGGAGTGGATCCAAAATCTTCACATTCTTTTTGGAGTACAACATCACAACAAACTAAACCAAAACTAAACACATCAGTTTTCAAAGGATCAATCTTCATCTTACTCTCTTTTGCCTCAGGAGCAATATATACACGAGTCCCACGATCACCACTTGGCATAACAAGGCCCTTCACTTCATTCTTGGAAATACCAAAATCAATTAATTTGGCACATACATAACCATCTTCTTGTAACCGTGGACATTGCATTCTATTCACCACAACGTTGGCTGGCTTCAAGTCACGATGTGCAACTTTCATATCATGAAGGTACAACATTCCACTAGCAATTTGTAGCATTAAATCCAACTTGGCATGGAATGTAATCCTTTGAACCGGATCTTCAAATAGCATTTCATGAAGACTCTTGTCACCTTTTTCCATTCCAAATTGAAGGTGATTATTTCCATCGGAATCCTTGAAAGAGCCACAATAGAATAACTTGACAATGTTTGGATGATTCAATTGAGCCATGATCCGCACTTCTTTCTCCAACGCAACAATATCCAACTCATCATAACCATCCAAATCTATTTTCTTTGTGACATTTTCAATGCCCAACCACTTTGTCAAAAATACATTCTTTGCAAGAGATCTAGGAAAAGGTCCAAAATTTGGTAATGGAACATTTGGAAGGAATTGAATTAAATCACTTTCTCCACATTCAACCTTCAAGATGCACTCCCTCCATTGTAGCACATACTTTGCTAATTCATAATCACATGTTCCAAGCTGCAAATTATGCAATTTGTTTTCTAATATTTTGCATAATTCAACTTGATCTTCTTCAACTTCTACCAAATCACATGGAAGAAAATGAGTGCCGCATGATCGAAAATCCATGATAGTATCCATCCCTTTCAAACATGAATCAATATTTGACACTATGTCAAAGAATCCTTCCAAGCAAGATGACATTTCCAAAAGCAGTTCTCGAAATGCTTCTTTGTTTTGCATTTGAATTAGAGGAGCTAGAGATGAAGTTTGAGAACAACTTAGCACCAACATCTCAACTTTTGAAGAGATTAAACAAATATCTTTCAATAAAGGTTGAAAGAATCTTGTATCCAACTTAAATATCTTTTGAAATCTTTGGACAAAATGGCGCAAATGATGTACCAGATTCTTGCATTGATTAGCATTGAATACTTGGTTTGAATGCAAAACTTCTTCACAATTTTTCAAAGCTTTGACAAACTCCATTTTCTTGAAAATATCCATATCGATGTCTTACATAACAAGTTTATCTAAAGCAAAGTTCAAATGTTTCTGCAAATGACAAATTAGACACTGTTAGAAAATCCACATCCTCATAGTTACAATTCAAACACAATTTCAATTGAACAATTTCACAAATAACTCTCATTGATCCATTCAATTCAAACAAGTTGGTGGAAGAAGTTGAATACTAAACAATAGGATTGCTACTCAACCAAGACCTCACATCTTAATATTAGAAACAATTAAGAAATAAAAGACATTCATAAATTCAAAGAATAAGTCAATAAGGACATTATATGTATCCATAATACTTATCTACACTTACAACGTCCAATAGTACAAACAAACAAAAGTTGCCTTCTAAAAACACTTTCCATTAAATGCCAAATTATCCAATACCATTCAAGGCTATTAAGGTTGGCATTTCATACCAAATATTTTATTCAAGTTGAAAAAAGTAGTTTGGCAGTTACTTTTAAGATTAATAGAAACTTCAATTTCTCTTTCTCTATTAATTATTTATCATTAATGCCTTGATTTTGATGCCTTTACTATATAACATCACAAGAAACATCAAGAGTTTGGTAAATTTACTATTTTGAAATTTCAACAAGACCCAATTTTTGATGATTGGCATTTGAAGCACTAATTTGCCTCTTTGTCAAGTAATTTCCAGAAAAATTCAACTTCCAACCCAAAACTACTTTGTACTTCTATATTCAACTATGTCCCCACCTCTTGCTTCCAATTTCTACTTCAAACTATTGTAACTCTAACAACATTTATTTGTGATTGTAATCAACAAAGTGAAGATTTTGGACAAATTAACAAATACAATTGAATAAATTCACCCAAGCAATGGTATCCACTTGTAAAATATTGGAACTTCACTTCTAAGAAAGAAAAAAAAATCTTTTGCCAAATATGATCAAAATGTGTAAATTACAAGGAAGCTATCATTAAGCATATCTACAAGAAATTATCAACTAGCATTGCCCACTCAATACTAAGAATAATATGCTCAATACAACTTTAACTCAATCATTTAAGACAAAAATAATCTAAATAAAATTAGCGAAACAAGAAAATGAAATTTTCACAAAAAGACAAACAAATTGATTTCAACGAGTCACATGTCACTAAGCCATTTTTATAGTATCAACTACAATCTCATCACTTCCAATAACCAAAAGCGGTCAATATAAGTATTCCAAACAAAGTTCAACATCTTTACAAGATCTTGAGCACCTAAATTATTGTAGAGAATTTCATTTTAATTTCTTATCCCCAAATAAAAGTAAAAAGACATCCATCTAAAAGTTTCAAGAACCCTAAACTTACATTTGAAAAGTTCATAGTTTAGCAAAATTGATTACAAGCCTATCTTGTAAATGCCTATATGTTCAATAATAACGAATTAGATGTTATTTTTCAAAAGCCATTGAACAACCTTATTAGCAATGCATGTATAATCGCATGGATTAGGTTAGAAATTTTTGTTGCACTACTTCATTCTTTCTAAGTTTTGTTGGATACCTTATTACCTTATTACCTATGTTACAAATGAAAAACATGATTAATAATGTCCCAAACAGCATATTCAGCCTAGTAAAGCTACCAATTTATAATTCATGCACATTTCTAATCATACCTTTGTTTTCAATAGAAATGACAATGAGACATAAAAATGTTGCAAAAGCTTTTAATAACACAATTCACAAGGAAAATTAGATTGCTTGAGAATCTAAATCATGAACTAAAGTAAATTTCTATAAAATTTTCTACAGTATTTGCTTTAGCATGATCTTCCTCTAGATGATATTATTGTGCAAAGAATTAAACAATTTTATAACTAATTGCAATTGAATCTCTAATAGTGTAGACCAAACTCTAAAATTCAATGAAGATAAACCAACAATCACTTGCAAAACCCAAAAACTTTCATTTCCTTAAAGTGGCATGATTCAAGCACCCAAAATTGTGACAAATATGAGCATAAAGTTCACATGTCTAGAATAGGTCTAGATGTATATTTCTAAAGGTATGAGACTACCCCACCAATTTCACAAAATTGACATTCCTAGCACCTAACTTTGATGATACATCCAAGAGCAAAGAATCCAAATTCTTGTTGAATCCCAAAATGTAAGTATAAAGCTTGAAACACAATGAAACCAAAACACCTTCCAAAATGGATAAGAAAAAATAATAATATGCAACAATAAAATCAAAGAGAACAATGTATGAAAGGTGTTTTAAATCATTCTTGAGGCCACATGAAACAATAAATCAAAACATGGCTTCAAATGCATTGCAATACCTGATATTTCTTGTAAATATTGCTTCAAATCAAAGAAAAATTGTTGACAAAATTGAAGGCATGGATTGGCCCAAAAAGGATGCAATATTTGTTAGCCAAGTAGTGTTGCTTGAAAGCTTGAAAGTGTGGGACATAAGTTGCTTCTTTAAGTAAAAACCTCTATAGTTGCTTTGTGAGGTCCCCATTAGACAAGATGGTGAGGCAATGCGTCCAAATAATTGTGTATGTACTTCTCAAAACTCAATTGCCCTATCAATTAATCCCCTATGGAGATCATGAAATAAAAATAAAATGTAAGATCAATGTCAATTAGATAAATGCTTGGTAGCAAGAAGGTTTGAAAGCATCATCAAATATAATACTATTAATTTACAAGACTGTATTAAAATTTATGACAAATATAGATACAAAATTCTAAAATCTAGGGTACATAGGATTAGGTTTCAAACTAAGCATCATAGTTGAAGTAGTGCCAATCAAACAAAATTCAAGTTCAATGATAATTTAACTATTCAATTGCAAGCTTGTACAATACATCAATACTATTTGATTGATCTCAAGGTTTAAATAGAGGAAGGGTTTAGAAAGAAGAAAATGGTTATCAATTTCCTAATAATCCTTGTCCTAACTATTCAATGAGAAAGCAACATAGATACCTAAAGCATTGAAATTGAAATTAAGGGACATTAGAATAAGAATAAAGCCCTCAAGAGGACCATGAGTTTCCAGATAGCATAGAATGCTAACCAATTCCCCAACCAAAACTCTTTAAAAACTAGCAAATTGCAAGATCTAAATTGTGTGTGACAATTTAATTAAGTAATAGTAATAATTTTTTTAAATGAAAAAAAACCTTAATGTTAGAATGAATCCAAAAATTCAAAATTCAAAAATTTAATGTGGTCAGGAAAATGCCATGTTAGATTTGATTAACCTGTAAATGCCTAGGGCCTTTAATGAACTTCTAGGAATTTGCTCTAAATTGAATAAAAGCCAACATTCTGGAAATCTTTATCAATTTTTTTGAATTATTGCCATACAAATTCAAAATAGACATGTTAGAGACCATATGGAAAAAGAAAATTCAACATCATTTATAGATTGAAAGATTACAATGTTTAATCGAGAAGGTGTTAAAACTATGAAAGTGATTTAAAGTCCTTCAATCCACTTTTTACATGTCAAATCTAAAAGGTTGGTCACCAAAAAATAATGAGGATAAAAAACCTAACATGTATAACCCCAATATATGGCTTCTCAAAATCTATTCTACAAAATTTCTAAGTGAATTTCTAATGTGATTTTTTCTTCAATAACTACTGTATTTGAGGCTCATTTCTAAGAGCCTTCAACACTACAAAAATTCAAAATTGCAATAGATTCCCTTGTCTAAAATCTTGAATAAAAAAACTCATGATCATTCATTTTTAAAATTGGATTTTTGATGCTAAAACTAGAATTCCAAAGAATTTTTCAAAAATATAAACTACTAAAAATAGAAATTTGATTAGGTTTAATTTAGCTTCAAAGTATTGTTGACACCAACATTTGGTACCTCATGCATTTAGGGATTAATTAATATTATTCAATTATCAAATATTTCTAATTTTTTGACCCACTTGCACAATGTCTTTTTTTCACCCACTTGCTTTAGTCCAACTTATTTTGTTGCCTTGTGAAGTAGCAACCTCACATGGCTTATTACTAAAACTCAATTTTCAACCTCAAATCTAGGTCTACACCTTGTGGTTGGATGCTTATCTTCTAACAACCAATGAACTCTATGATATCTAATTTTGTAAGTGTAGTAAAAGGAAACTCAAGTAATCATATTTATCAAATTCACATTTGCATTTTTCTTCTTATTTATGAATAACAATATTATTAAATACAATTGAACTCTTAATTGCATTAGTAAATTGATAATGAAGTGGGTTGACTACATTTAGTTATTACTTCATGCTCTTTCAAATTAGAAAAGTTCAATGAGAAAACTCAATATCAAAAAATATCAAAAAACAAGGACAAAAAAACAAGTGCTTTAAAGTTTGCTTTACAAAGGTAAAAAAGAAAATCAATATTAGTTAGTGATGGTACTAAATCCACAAAACATCGATTGAAAATAGTGTTGGTTTGGTATACAATCAAAAGATCAAGTAAATGAATGTAAAGAAAAATATCTAGACTTCATTATTGTTAGGTCCAAAACCTCATGCAATGTAAACAATGCATGCAAGTTATCTTCTTGTAGTTCAATGTTTACAAACTACAAAATTGCACAATAAAGTTACACTACTGAGTTTTACTGTTTTCCTTAAGACTTAGTCCACATGGTCCATGTCACACAAAGAATACAAGGTTTGGGAGTCACACGCCAGTCAGAAGGGATTCTACAATACTAACTATGAGCCATCTTTGGATGGTAACTAGCTTGAAGTACATGAACATAAGTTAAGTTTGAAATCAGCACGACAAAATAGGACTAGCCAAACCACTCACCATGGCAAGCTTCATAAACATGCATAGAAACTTAAGATAGATATAACAAAATAGGACTAGCAAATCTCCCATTGCTAGCTTCTATAGCAAAACCACTCACCATAGCAAAAATTAATATGGGGTTTGGTTGAAAGAGATGGAAGTCAAGTAGGTAGTGACTACATGGAGCTCAACGTCAAGAGTGGAGAAGACAAAGTAATTTACCTTTACAATATTTGATAATAGCTAAGAGCAATGAACAAATGTCATTATCTAGCTAGCTTCCACTCAGAGCTTTGTATATTCAAATATGAAATTGAATAAATTTTGAAGAGGTCAACATACATGAACTGGTAATATTATAATTACATAATTATAAATAAGCAATTGCTCATGAACATATTTAGACCATCATTGAATTGAAATTCAATTGATGACATTCTAAAGAAACTTGTAGACGTAACAATGCATGGATATACACACGCAAGAGAGTTAATTAATTAGTTTCTCAACATGTTACATGATGAATCATCTCATTTGAATGTCAACTGAAATTGTTGGACAAATTTAGCAAGCAAAAAGAGGCAAAAAAGAGCGAGAGATAGGATTTGCTCAAATTTAAACTATAAGATAAATATATATTCAAATATATAACGATCTCCAAGAATTAGCTCAAAACTTGACCAACTTCCGTTGCAAATAGGGAAGCAATAAAAAAAGATTGAAACTACATATAATATTGCATTTATGATACAATAAGGATACTAATGGACAATTTTGTTAAAATGGTGAAATTTCACAACTTTGACAATTATTACAATTCAAACCAAGTAGGCAAAATTGTACAACAGTCCTAGATTCTTTAAATCTATATATTCATTCCTAGATATCTGAAATCTACATGTGTCATAGATGTCACTTTCACAATTCAGGCTGTGTGGTCTGAAATCTAAATCAGCCCTAGATTTCTGAACTCTATACCAATCCTAGATGTCACCTTTAGACCGGACGGTCTGAAAATGGCATGCGGAACACTGCCGTTTTAACGAAATTCACCATATTAGTCTTACGTTTACTATCTGCACTCTACTTCTATAAAATAAACTTTTGCAATAGTTTTTTTTTTCCAATATGACCACAACAATTTTGCAATGATAATCTAATCACTTGAAAGTTCTATGCACTTGTTTCCCTGGCACTGATGAATCCAAGAATCTGTATGCCGTAACATTCTGTATGCATCTCTTATTCTCTCTCATTCCTCGATCGCTAAACTTAAGCAAAGGCAAACGTACTGACAAGAATTACATATATTAAATGTTTTCCTCAAGGCTTGGTTCGCATGGCCCACGCATTATTCAACGCTTGGGAGTCACACGCAAGTCGGAAGGGACTCCACAATTCTAGTGCGAGCCTTCATCTGAAGGTAACTAGCCTGCCTGGACATGAGCCTAAGGTACATGCCTGGACATGAGCTTCAGATCGATACGGCAAAGCAGGAGGAGCCAAACCACTCACCATGTCTGGCTTCAAAAGCATGGGTACAAGTAGGAGCTTGAAATCAATACTGTAGAACAAGACTAGCAATACCAGTCACTTTAGCTCGAAATACATGGACAGAACCTTCGAGATTGATACGGCAGAACAGGACTAGCGAATGCACTCACCACAACTTGAGATCGATATGGCAGCAGCGCCGAGCAGAAGACGCAGAGGAGAGCAATGTCCGAGCAGCTCCACACAAACACGAGCAAGCACCAAACCCTGGCGCTTGCTTGGGCTCCTGGGGTTTCACTGTACACCAACTGTTCATCTGCGACCCAGCCAGTCGGAGTCCGCATCCTCCGCTGCCGGCCCACCTCTGACTTCGTCTAGCTCCTCCTACATGCACAGTGCACGTAGACTTGAGCAGTTGTCTGCAATGAGAAGTTGCAGGGGCACGCGTGATTTCAGATTGGGTGCCTTGGAATAGATTCCAGATGGACTGGAGATGCGTGGTTATCCGGCCGCATAATGAGGTCTAGCGCACGCAAAACTGCACGCAAAGTCACGTTCCAAGTTTTTAATGGTTTCCTCAGGGCGTGGTCCCACGAATAATTCATGGCTTGACCATGTCAGTCGGAAGCCACCACGAGGCTTGTCTGCAACGATGAGTGGGTCAGATGGACAGGAAATCGCCAATTGGTCATCCATGCTGGACGCCTACAGTAACGAATCACGCAAAGCCAGGCAGGACGTTAAACACCCCCACGAGCAAAAGGGGTCAGGAGCAGTGGGGCCTGCTTCTCCTCCGTTCCCTCCGTCTGTTCCCTTCCTCCCTGCCTTGGCTCCTCTTCTCCCTCTCTCTCCTGCCCCTTCCTTCCTTAATCCCTAATTGTCCAAGGCATCAAATTTTTACGTTTCAAATATTGTGAAGTTAAACAAGAACGGTGTGACCGTGAGGCTCTGTCTTTTGTAAGCGTGATGACATTATAAAAGATTAGTTAAAAGTAGTAGGTGAAAATTTTCATATAGAAAAAAGTGGGGTCGTGGTGAGAACCACGGTTTGGGGATCAATGCTGGAACTTCTCAAGCATCTTGGAGTACACTGCATCTTGTCAAATTTTAGCTCAAGGGTGGGATAGCGGGTTGGCTATTATTCATGCCTCACTAGCATGCCAAGCCGTGGGTCCCCTGACTAGTCAACGAGGCTGACAAGAATCGAACCACGGACTAGTTGGTAGACCACCGACATATGAAACCAGCCAACCATGTCCACGACTTGGCGACTACATTTTGCTTCTAATTGAATTTATCATTTTCATTAGCCACTACATATTAATTTAATATTTTTATCTTCATTATGTCAAATAAGAAGGAGCATTAAAAAATATATTGTGGATTTTTGAGATTTGTATTGTTTTGTTTTATATACTTAATAGTACACAATATTATTGATAGTTTGGAAGTTAAACAAAAGTATACAAACAAAAATAAATAGTGACCAAGAATTCATATAGATGATTTTATATTAAAGGCAAAAAATCAAACTATTCACTATGAAATGGTCTTGAAGAATTTGTAAAAAAATTGGCAAATGAATGTTTTATTAAGATAAAGTTTAATAATGCAAGAAAATGAATTCAAAACAAAAAAATTTGTTTGACAATAATAATAAATAAGAATTTTTTATTACTCTAAAATTAACTAATTTGAAATCCGTTTGAATCTTGGAGCAATGATTTGTCTAAGTTCCTCTAATCTATTGTGTGAAGATTCTAAAACATAAATTTTGGATACTCTCATTGGTAGTTTTGACAATATGTTAGACACTTGATCAGTAGCTCCTACCAAGACTAATGACCAATTGGTAGGCATATAACTCTTCACGAGGGATATAATAGCTGCTTTTCCACGCTGTAAAATGTTTGTGTCTTCATCATCCAAAACAAATTGAAGTGTTGGATTCACATCATTCGGGAAATTTGGTTTAAAATTAGAATCTCCAATAGGAGCTGAAACTATAAAAATTATTTGACCGATTGATTCAGTGAAAATTTTTGATTTGGTGTGAGTATCAACTATCATCTCTTGCTTAATATGTTGTGGAAAACGATATGCTCCTGGAAAGGTAATATGAGGAGTTTGAATATTTAATTTGGATTTTAAATTGGGCTCGGGGAGTTCAAGAGGTAGTAATAAAATTGCATTCCACCTGTTGTTTTCTTGAGTCTACTTGGTCATATTATAACCAAAAGACTTATAATCCTCAATAGTCCAATCAGTCTTTTCCTTTGAACTTCCTCCAAATCTGGTATCAAAAATGAATAAAGCCCCTTCAAATATAACCATTGGATCTTCTTGAAAAGATCCTAATTTGCCTATAATATCAACAGGTTTTAATGTTTTAAAACCTTTGGTGCTTTTAATTACCTTTGTATATTTCCACATTTCTTGTGTAGATGACTTCAATGAGTTGCTTTTTTTCATTTCAAATATGTGATAGATTTGCCTTGGAATGAACTTTTCTAAACTCTTTAATTTGGAGAGATCTTGTTTAGAAGATAGATTAGCCCAGTTCGCTTTGAAGTCCTTACACTCAACGTTGTTGATAATAGATGCAAGCTGCTCTTCTGAACCATATATAGATGTATCATGATCGAACATTGATGTTGCTAGCAAGTGTTGGTCTTCATTCACTAGCCATTTCAAAGCGTTTTGTACAGCAGAAAGTGATTTCATTCTATTGGCGACAAACGCAGCTGTATTGTGTTGCAAAATTTGAGCGTCAACTCCATTGAAAAAACAGCCCTGAGGCGTATTACATAAACGGCTTAAATTCATATGTTGTTCTATACTTAAGTTCCTCCAAGGCTTCAACCATTTTATTGAAAAGTTTTTTGTAGGAAAATCATTGTTTTCTTCATATTTGGTTTTTTCATTTTCATTATAAAATATCTCTTTTTTATCATATGATTCGCACATTTTCAATAGTTCAGAAAATGCTGACTTGTCTGACAAAAAAACATGGCACGTATAATGATCTAAAGATTTCCATAAGGTGCTTAGTGTCATGTCCTTCGTTTTGTCAGATTGTCGATGAAGAATGTAAATCATAGCCTTCATTACATTCATACGCTTGGAATCTTCTTCATGATTGTCCGGATTAGGACAATCATAATAATCAAATATTTTTCTCATTTTTAATAAATCTTGATAAATAGTTGTATATTTTTGCCTTTTGAAATATTCGTCATTGAGGTGAGAAGAGATAGCCAAATATTTAGCATCATCATTATATACAACTATAGTCGCTTTTCTAGTTTTGAATTTTCTTTCATATACTTGAGTAGACATTTCTCCTTGTTCGTATTTCAGTGCTGCACATTTACAAGCTCGTACTATATGTTGCCCATCAACAGGTTCCCATCTTATTGAAGACAAAAATGAAGTCGTCGGTTTGGTACCTGTTAAACAATTAGGTATTTTGAGTGCATCTTGAAATGTGTTATATGCTGAAAAAAACTTGATGTTTTTTTATCCTTCATCTTGCACGCCAATGGGTTTCAATACAAGTGGTGACATTGTATTTGTATCATTTTGTAATAATTCATAAATGTTGTTGACATTATTTATATTGCATTCCCGTTGATTGGTAAGAACAGATGGTTCTAAAATATGATCAATAGAAACATCAAACCTATAATCTCGACCAAATATATAACCACTTTCAAGTTCTTCGTATGTATAGAATACAATATTGTTTTCGTAGCTTACATCAATTTTAGCTTTTTTTGAAGGTCTTTGATTATTGGTAGGAGGATTTATAGTTTGCAATTTTACCATGGGGATGTAATGCAATTCTGCAAATGCAATGTTAATTGGATCATTAGATTGTGGCACTCCATCAGTATATTTCCAAGTTGGCTTTTTTCTTCCAAATCTTTTGAAACTTTCAATATTAAAATTATGCAAAGGCCGTTGCAAATGCAAAGAAATGAATCGCTGCATTATTGCATCTCCCCACAGCCCATTATGATGGTGAGAAGACTTGGATATCAATTCAAGATATTTTTCAATGGGAGTGTTTTTATCTAAATTGTGCATCTCATAGCACGTTTTTATAGCTGTAATCCATGTTTTCTGTTCTTGATGACCATCCGAAATATATTCTCTTAATAAATTTGTTGCTTGAACTCGAAGATTATTAGAATATTCGTATTGCTCTGATTCTGTAAACTGGGTGTCGTAGAGTACTATATAACTGACAGCATCAAACAAACAGTCTCCAACTCTATAACAATAATTTCGATTGAGTTGGAGTTTTAACTTAGTTTCGCAGTAATTTTCAAACTTTTCATAATCTTCATTTTTTAATGCTTTTTTTGTTGTCATGATTACAAAAGAAAATGATATTGAAATGATTAGTTGAAAATATGAATAATGAATGAGAGTGTTAAAAATATTTGTTTAATATTTAAACTATTTGAATAATACAATATATTACGAAAGTATGAGAATGATTTTCAAACCAAAGATGAAATACATATTTGAAAGTAGTCCTATTTATATGAAAATATAGTGAACATTTCAAAGCAAAAGAAGGAAAAAATGTAAAAGCTTTTAAAAAAGAAAAAAGAAAAATTAAAGTAAAAGAAATTAAGAAATAGTAGAAGAAATGTAAAACAAACAAATTAAATTAAAATGGAAATTATATAAAAGATGAAAGACAAAGAGAATACTATGGAAGCTTCCAGAACACTATAGAAGCTTGTAGAACACTATGGAACTTTGCAAAACATTATGAAACGTTCCAAAATACTATAGACTAGCAACGAGCTTTAAAAAGAGCTCAAGTAATCTTTGCTTTACATTTCTAAGAAGTTAAGAACACGACGAACTATCTCTGCAACATAAGTTGTCCTTTGATCTATAGGTAAGAGATGAACAGGACCGCTTAGCCAACGATTGTGACCTCGGCTACCTTCCACAGGGCGAAATCCAAGATATTGTTCACGGTTGAGGCCTTCAAAACTTCCTTGGAAAGTCACTTCAGGACCGTCTAGTTCGATTCTTCCAACCTGCAATAAGATGACCAAAGCACGAGCATCAGGTTGAAGATTGCCATGCCAAGTTGGATCAAAACAATGATGAGGATCAGGTTGAAGATCTTCGTGCCACATTCGATCAATACGAGGACGTTTTTGTTGTGCCGAAGATTCGCCCTCATCTTGACGTTGAAGTGTTCCAGAATCAAAGGGTCTTACATTTGACTGCTCTAGTGTTTGTGACAAAGAAAGTTCAAATTCTGCTTCAGAACCTTGTTCTACATCTAAAGAATCCTTGAAAACCCTCCAATTCGACATATTGGAGTTTCTATAGCATCTAATTGAAATGTATAAAATTTTCTACAACTTCAAAAGAAAACTCTCTTTCCTCATCAACTCTTTCCTCTTTATATCCAACTTCAAGGTAGGAATGCTTCTTTAAGAAGCTAAGTAGAATGCTTCTTCAAGAAGTTAAATAGGATGCTTCTTCAAGAAGCTAAGTAGGATGCTTCTTCAAGAAGCTAAGTAGAATGCTTCTTCAAGAAGCTAAGTAGAATGCTTCTTCAAGAAGCTAAGTAGGATGCTTCTTCAAGAAGCTAAGTAGGATGCAGTTTATCCGGATATAGTTGATGAAATTCTTGTAGTTTTTGCGGCGCATTGATTACATACTCAATTGGTCTATTATTGTTGATTTCAATAAAGATTTTCCTATCCATGACATATTTATTGCAAAATCATTCAAATGAATCATAGCAAAATCATTTTACATAAAATATTTCATGTAAATAATGAACTTTGTTTTGTACATGTATAGCTAGGCATTGTGTTTGGAAGTTTGAATGCACAATATATTGGCTTGTGATAATCAGGCCAATATGCATCTATACCACCAAACTTTGTATCTTGACCTAGAATATTTGTCCAAATATGATCTATTAATGAGTTTGATTTAGTTGTAGGTACTAATATTTGTTGCTTCAAGTGGTGTTGAGACATGAGTTGAATGAGTTGCTTAGAATTGTTTGTATCAATATGTAAATCTACATTAAAATCTCCAAGAATAAGAATAGGACATGTCAATGGTGCTTCAATGATCAATTCTTTTATAATTTCAAGAAATATTGATATAGAAGTAGAATGGGATCGATAAACAGTTATTACATGAATAGCACTTCGAGAATATTCATTAAATGTTGCTGCTATAAATTCAGATCCATAGTAATTCTTAATTGTAGTTGTTGAACATGCTATGTTTTTATTGTATAGCACAAGCAAACCATATTTGTCAAATGTATGTATGTAATTGTATTTGGATACATCTATAAATTGTGATACGTCTTCTGTAAATTTTACCTTAGTTTCTTGAAAACATAATATATGAGATGATTGAAGATTATGATCACTTTGTATGTCATATTGATGTTTAGATAGAGAATTTACATTGATGCTTTGAATGATTATATGTGAATGTCGCATATTTTTTAGCATTGGTACAAATAAGTTCCATTTTGTTGTTGACTTTAATCTTTCCATTTCTAAAGACACTAAATGATCTACATGAAAATTTGACATGGTTAATGGATACAATAAATACAATTTTTCTTTTGTTCTAATGCGGGACAAAGCAGTATATGAAAGTTCATGTTTATTAACACCTTTTGGATTAAATGCCATTTCATCTAAAGATAAACCTTGAGAACGATGAATAGTTCGAGCTGCTGCTAATTGAATTGGAAACTGAATACGCGTGAGAAGGTGCGTTTGACTTTGTCCAAAAATTATCTCTTTTGTTAATGCTTCAATAGGTGTCCATGAAGGTGCTATACTTTTGTCATTGTATAAATGAGCATTTGTAAAACGGGTTAAAGTTCCGACTTTTGGATTTAAAAATTCTATGAAAATATATTTCTTAGAATTTTTCATGATTGATGTTTTAAAAAGTCCATCAGCTCCATTAACTAAACCATCATGAGTAGCATAATTACCTGCACAAAGTTCTACTAGCATGTCTTTTTTTACTTTTATTATTGCATGTAATCCAGCAGTTTTGCTAGGATCATTGGGAATTTCAAATGATGCTGACAAACAAGGGTGTCGAATATCAGTTACTTGTAAATGATACGTAGGTCCTTTAACTTGATAGAAAACTTTCATATTATGTGTTGTTATGTCTTTGTTCATATAAAACAAATGTGAAATTGTAGAATCGTTTGGAGGTGTTTTTAAGCATAATGAATTGATGATGTTAACATCTTCAATGGTTTGAGATGCTTTTCGAAACCTATTCAATATGTCCACAAACATAAGATCATTTTGCCGCATCACAGTAGTTAGTTCATAACATTGTATACATTCATACCAAAAATTAGGTGCCAAAGAATTTAATCCATGGTTCAGTTTTTGAAAAACCCATTTGTCTCTTACTGGAGGTGCTTGATAAAAATCACCACAAACTATAACATCTAATCCACCAAAGAACTTGTTTTGAACATGTTTAATAGAACGAAGTCTTTGGTCAATTGCATCCAACATTCTTGCTCCAACAAGTGATATTTCATCTATCACTATTAATTTGGTTTGTTCATATTGATCTGTTAGTTTATTTAACAATTCTGATGACAATTTTCCAATATTTGATAATGACTGATTTATTGGAATGTATAAAGCTGAATGTATAGTACATCCATCTATATTGAATGCAGCTTTTCCAGTATATGCCATCAATAGTGCCTTTGGCTTTAAAGGATCTGATCTGACATTGCTATGGTAGAAGCGAACTAATCCTTGTACAATAAGTTGTAGAGTGAATGTTTTTCCAGTACCAGCACCACCAGTTAGAAATAAATGTATAGGAGTATGTGTCATAACACGCTTTCTATACATAATATCATCATAAATTGCTCTTTGTTCTTCATTTAGATTGCCAAGTAATTTTAAAAAGTCTTGTTCATTCATTAAATCAACATTTCGAAAAGTATGATGTTCTAAATTTTGATTGGTGTGATGTCTTGGTTGTGATTTTATATATATATCTGAAGCAAGATCATATTTTTCAATGCTTTCTGTACTTGTGCACAAATCCATTGTATCTATTTCTACATCATCCCACATATTGTCATTTTTGTCAATTTGTAATTTATTTGCAATTTCTTGTAGACGATCCCATTCTTCCTCACAATCTTCTTGTGTTGTTTTAGCAATTTGATAATTGAATTTTTTATTGACAATATGAATATTATTTATTTTGTCATCATAAGCTTCTTTCCAAGTTTTTTTATTATTCTTTTGAGAAGCTTCTGTATTAAAAAATGGTACATATAATAGTAATTGTTCTCTTGCCCAATTTTCTATGTCTCTATGTTTGTTATAATGAACAAACCTTATTATTTTAGGTGATTTACATTTTATAATTTTATTTCTTAAACAATAATAATTTGATGCAAATTTAGCTAAACATATGTGACTCATTGAATGAGGTCTTTCAATATATCTATCAATAATGGATTTACACATTACATCAAAGGATTCAGGGGCCAATTTTGATAATGTTTCTATTGGCTTTAAAAAAAAAGCACGTTCTTCAGGTGGTGATGTATTTATAAATTTAAATGTTCGTGAACTGTGATACAAAGGTAAAGAAAGAATGAGATAAACAGCAAGTTGTGCTGACATTTGTTGTGCATTTAGAAATGCATTACCAAGTTTTAAAATTCGTCTATCAGCATCCGTTTTTTCTTCAATACATTTTTGAATAATAGATTTTAATTCTGAGGTTATACTTTTGTCAATTTTTGTCATGTATGAAGTACAATAGGTAGCTGCAGCATATGGATCTAGTATGAATTGAATATCCGTATTGGCATACCATGTATTTGCTATATTTTTATTGAATGCATTGGTTCGTATATCACAAAGTTTGCGTTTTAAAAATATTTGTGGTCTTTTAAGTTGGATACGTAAACACATAATATAAGTTGAATGGTCTATATTAAAATGTAATAAAAATTCATCAAAATTCATTTGCGATTCAGTACCTAACTCTTTCAAAAAATCAAATATGTCTTTGTACTTATTTTTGAAGTAATTTGGATTTTTCACATCTTTATTATCAGCTGGTTCCAAAATCATTGTATTTTTCATTGGTGGAAGGGGATAATGGAATCTACAAATTGGTTGTCCTTTTTTCCTACATGTTTGTGAATGCTTATGAGTTTGAGCTTCTTGCAAAGGAAGAAGAAGAAATGATTTGTCTGATGTAATATATTTGTCCAAAAAAACAATAATTTCATCATTAGAATTTTTTTTATACTTTGGTGCATTTTTAATCCAAATTACTGCATGTTCATGTCCACTACCTCTATGTTGGAATTCAGTAATAAAAAAAAAATCTACCACTTCACCTAAAATTGAAGCTTCCTTTTTAATTAATTTTCGAAATGCTTTAGTGCGATTATTATAATACAATGCACATGTTACAGGATCAGACCTTATTAGTTCAGCTATATGGATAGATTCAAGAGAATTGAAATCAGGTAAGTTTAATTGTTTTGCATTTAATTTGTACAAAGCATGTATTAGAGGTGTCCATAAACGTTCTGCACTTGTTAAAGTAATGAAAAATGTCGGAGGACCCAATTGTCTTATCATTGCAAACAAATTTTTACGAAGTCCTTCAATATAATCAGATGATGTACGTAACCTTTCCAAATCACGAAATCCAATGTATGATTGTAAAATTTTATCTAAATTAGGCTCTTTAGAAACTTCAGCAACAGTTAAAGTTCTTCCACTTAACTTTCCTTTTCTTATTCGAATCCAACTCGAATTTTTAACTTTTTCAATACAAATCTTGGTTGCTTTGAAAAAAATATTTTGAATATTTACAGCAAAATCATGACTTCCATGCAAAAGTTCCCATTTTGCTATTTTATGATAGGAAAAATTATTATATACTTTTTCATTTCGAGGATGCCCAAAAAACAATGTTGGAAAATTAAGTTCTTCACTATGTTTATCTTTAAAGATTCCTACAGGATTATATCCTTCACTAGGTGCAATGCATAAGCCATTTTCAAGTCGAGGTGTAATTGATGATATTTTATCATAATCTTGTATGATTTCAGAATCCAAAAAATTATGTACCATTGTTTCTGTATAAACGTCTTCTATTTCTTCTTCAAAATTGTCTTGGTTTCCAATGTCATCTTCAAAAATATCATTTTCAATTTTTGTTTGGAGATGTATGGTAAACAAACTAGTCCAAAAAGAGTGAATTTGAACATTTAATTCTTTATACAATGGACTATCTAATAAATCTTTTAATGCTAGCATAATCATATTAGGGCGTACATTTCCAGACATAAAAGGAGATTTATATACTAGACGACGTTTTAAAAGAACTCCTATAGTACCACTATTGTCAGGTAAACGAGGAAGAATGGATTGAGTTTTATCAATATTTGCTGGGACATTTATAATACTTCCATGCATTTTATATTGACTATAGTTATGTAATTTATAAATTTGTGCAAAAGCTTGTCGTGGTGAAATCAATCTTTCTTCTAGAATATTAAGTTGCTTAACAGATGGTATAATCAAATTTATATTTATATTTTTTGGTGAAAAATATTGTGGAATGTTATTTTTCTTAACTGCATTCAAACATTGATTGCAAATGTACAATATCTCATTTGACAATAAAGAAAAATCACACAATAATAAAGATTTTATTGTCTCTTTTAATACATGAGTTATTATGTTGCACACTCTTAAAAAATTTAATCCTTGACAAATAAAACATATATAAATTGGAACATCATTTATTTCTTCATTAAAATTGATAAAATGCTTTTCTGTTGTTGATAGTAATTTAGTGATTTTATTGCATTTTTTCTTAACTTTTCTTTGTTTTGATTTAAAAATTTTAAAAATTTGAGCAATTTTGTTTTTTAATTTTATATTTTCAACATTTAAATCATATGTTTGATTTGATGTTTTTGAAGCGATTTGAAAATTAGCTTCATCAACTACTTTGATTTGTATTTGATTTTGATTGACATCCGTAATAAATGGTATTTCTACACTATTTGTAATATTTTGTAAATTACTTTTGTTTTTTTGTTTAATATACTTTAAACGTTTTATAACTTGATTATAATTTAATTTACAATTTTGAAAAAGTTCAAAAAAATGATCAGCTTTATTTTCAAAACTACTATATTTTAAATCATTCAAAAGAGTTTGAATACAAGAGTCATATATTTTCCAATTTGTATATGATCGTTTTTTATTTTTTATTTTAGTTTTGTCATCAAGATTTGCATCATTGTTTTCATTACTGATTTTTGTTTTCTTTTTTCTTTTTAATACATTTATATGATTAATTACTTGCTGAATAGTTATATTTATATTGTTATATGAAGACATAAAAAGTTTTGCTATTTCTATGTTAGTTAAACATGGATTTTCCATTAGATTTTCTATTTTCCCATTCATTTCAATTGACCAGTACATCCTTCTATTTTTTTTAATTTCATGATTTTTATTAAAACATTGTAAATTTGTAATAACATTTTTGAAGTGATCATTAGGTACATTTTGTGAATTAAATTCAGTATTTGTATCATTTTTAATTGATGTTAAGTTTGTTTCTAGCTTCATATTCCATTGAGTTTCCATATGTTCTTGGATTGATTCTTTAATAGTAGAGTTTTCGTACTCTGAATCTAAATCTATAATATCAATTTGTCTTGTTTCAATTGGTATTTGAATACATTTTGAAACGTCCAAAACTTCAATTGGTTCAAAATGATTACTTCCAAAAGCTATATGCAATGTTTCGTTATTAAATTCTCTACCAAAAGTACTTAATATTATTCCATTTTCTTTATTCCAAACACTAATTTGTTTCTTTAAGTAATCAGATATCCACTTAATTGCAATGAAATCACCCCATAGTCCACCAACACTTG
This sequence comes from Climacium dendroides, assembly GCA_950106755.1. Lineage (NCBI taxonomy): Eukaryota > Viridiplantae > Streptophyta > Bryopsida > Hypnales > Climaciaceae > Climacium > Climacium dendroides. The sequence goes on from OX467084.1 coordinate 40,813,284, forward strand.
CACTTATTGACATTTTTTCAATATACTCATCTTCATTTAAAACTGCTCCATTATGTAAATCATGTAGAAAAGATTCATTTAATTCCATTGATCGAGTTTCACATGCTTTTGGAGTGTTCATTGATAAACATTGTTTTAAGTGATGCATTGCATTTATTCGCAAACTTGTTGATGATTCACTATATTGCAATAGATATGCAATTGAATCAAATAAACAGTCTCCTACACTATACTTATAGTATGTTTTGCGTTGGAGATTATAGCATTTCAATTTTTCATCTAAATTTGTCATATCAAAATGTATCGTATACAAAATTTTCCACGAATAGTACAAACCTATACAAAGTTGCTACAGTACAAATATACAAATATACAAATATACAAATGTACAAATGTATCTGCAAAAGCAATACAAAATTTTTAGTTTTATTAACATATATACACTTAAATACAATATATGTACAATCATTTTTTTCGCTTCACACTTCGGGAGTGTGATGCAGATGGACTGACATTTGAAAGATTTACAGGAGAGGGAATGAACTCGACGTCTGCAGGTACAGGTGTGTTTTCAGAAGAAACAAAATCTATAGGTACAAGTGTACCTTGAGAAGAAACAAAATCTAAAGTATTATCTGCTAATACTAGTTCACTGGATGGTCCATCTTCATGGTGCTCTTCAAATCCAACTAAACACGAGGTTGGTGTCAACTGAAACTTTCCAAAGATGTGAATCTTTGATAAAATTCTAATTTGTACGTGTCTTTTTACATGTAAGAATTCTACGCTAGGCATATAAATAATTGTTGCCAACCATGGGCCTTCAATAGATACTTCAATGTTTGCTGCGTCTTGCGTAGAGATTTTACCTCGCAGGAAAGGTTGTTGTTCTGTTACTTGGTTTCGTTGACAGTTTTTGCAGAAGTACTCTTCAGTAGACACCACCGTTACATTTGCCAATTTGCAAATTGAACAAATGCGCTTGAAAGGTGAAACAATTGGATTGAGAATTGATAATTCACTAATGATCTGCAAAATTTTACATACAAATACATCAAATAATATATAGCAATTTAAAAATTTAAAGTTAAAAAAATTTAAAAAAATTTAAACATATACATACCTCTCTTTGATTTTCAGATGAGGTGCCTGAGCTTGTGATTTGACGATGAATGTTGGTCAGTCGGTCACGTTCTTTTTCGTCAACCACAGGTGTCACGATTGTGTAGGCTTCAGTTTTCAAAAACCGATCATACTTTGATGTCACACTCAAATGCTTGAACATGACAAGCACACACTTTCCTGCATTAAAACTTTCTTGAATTTTTAAATATTCTTTCTGAAATACAGGAGTGAAACCAACTATATCATAGTCATCATGTGACACTCCATCCGCAACTACTACTTGGAAAGTATCCTGATAATGACCTTTAATTTCAACCACAACAGTTGCAAACGTAGCCACTGGAAAATTCTCATGACAACGTTTTTTGAAATCTTTGATGGAATCCTCTGTGTAGAAAATAGGGAGGAATCCTGGGCTTGGTGAAGGAAAAACAGTGATACGAGTAGGGGACTGAACGTATATTACAAACGGCATATCTCCCTTCTGAAAACCACCACGACGTTTTGGTTTGACAGCAAAATTCTCCACTCTTACATAGTTTCCAGGTAAGAGTTTGAATTGATGGTGTTCTATGAGCGGTGTACAAACAGACAGGGTTATAGTTGTGAGACATTCTTTATCTATCAAGTCACAGTGCAGATAAGCATAACTATGGTCTTTAGTTTTGTTCATACGGATATAATCGAAAGTACCATAGCGACTCAAAATTTTCCCTTCAAATGCTACATTGCGTATGTTCTCATCTATATTAACAACTGACACCACCATTGTGCTAGAATTAGTAGCCATTTGAAAATTAAAAAATGAACAAACAAACAAACAAAGTGTAATAAACTTACAGAAAACTCACAAACAAGCAGTGAAGACAACAAAAGCAAACAAAACACTGATGAAGCTTGAAGAAGAAACATGAGAGAAATAGAACACAACGAAGCTTCTAGAAATAAAATATTCTATCAATGTCAGTCACTAGTTTCAAGCCAAGTATAAAGATAAAGTAGAATCTCATTAGATTCTAACAAAAATAATTTTTAATGAATATAATACTAATTGTTAGTCTAACCTATGAACTCTAATCTATATATCTTTAACCAATGCAAATTTCAAGACAAATATCTCTTTAGATAAACTAGAATCTCATTAGATTCTTACAAAAAGAATTTTTAATGAATATAATACTAATTGTTAGTCTAATCAATAAACCCTAACCTATATATCTTTAACTAATGCCAAAATACTTGTCTCATTACTACACCAAATAGATTCCAGAAGCATGTATTTTTCTTATATAAACCAATAAAGACAAAAATTCAATTTTATTTATATAAATCTTTCAAATATGCTTATTTTTATATTTTTATATTTTTATGTTTATAAAAATTTACATACATAAATTTTATAATAAGAATAATATATAAAAATTTAGTTAAAAACAAAAGGATTTTTATACAAATAATTTATTTTTAACATATTTATTAATAAAAATGATTTTTTTAATAAGCCAAAAAAATTGAAAGATTGAAAAATATATTATATATAAAATTAATTAATTTATATAATAAAAAATAATAAAATTATATATTTAATTTAAAAATTTAAAAATTTAAAATTTAAATTTTTTTTTCAGGGGCCCCCGCCTGGGCGGACCCCTGTGCCAAGGGAGCCCCCACCTGGCGGACCCTTCTAGGGGAGCCCCCGCTTGGGCGGACCCTTCCAGGGGACGCCCCGCCTGGGCGGACCCCCCCCGCCTAGGCGGACCCCCCCCCGCCTGGGCGGACCCAGCGAATTTTTTATCATTTCAGCCCAGTCGTGCGACTGGCTGCTGTCCGGGCTTTGCAGGCGCCTCCCTGGCGACTGCTCGGCCTTTTTCCACGCGCTTTAGTGGCGACATAATTTTTTTTTTTTGAGTATTTGGCGATGCTCCAGGCTGTACTGTTGCGCATTTGGCGACTAAATGTGAATCAAAAATTGCCCAGGGGAGTTGAACCCCGGCCGTGAGGCCTTGCCCAACGCAATAGACAATCCCACCCACCCCCAATCCAGTTAGTGAATTGATAGGAGAAATTAGAACTCATCAGCCAAAACTTGCCACCATTGTGGAAACAGAGTTGAAATGGAGCTTACATGTCCACTCCTTTTCTACTTCGCTCCTCCCGCCATAAAGTGATAGCATTGTTGATTGGAAAGGTTTGGAGAGTGAAAAAGCCCTGTGAGAACAACTTGATACACGTATCAACATGCCCTGAAAGTCGATTGCGAACCTTGTTCTTCATAAAGTTCAACGTGGAGAAAGTTCTCTCATCAGCTACGCTGCCCAAGACCGCAGCAATAGCAATCTCCGCCACTTTAAAAAACTCTGATAACCGTGAAACCATGAGAGCATTTTGGCCAATGCGAACCCATAGCTTCGTCAGAGGATTTGCATCCCGTGGTTCTTGCATTGCCCCGTTTGCATGACTTTTCATAGTTAGTTTGAAGAGTGACTGCTGCATGGTCAAGAGCTTTCCATCAAGGAGAGCATCAACTTCTTGGCAATTGGGTTCATCTGCTGTGCCAAAGTTCACTTGACGTGCAACACCAAAGTAGGCACGAAGTGTCTTGACGTGCAAAGAGAAAAGGGAATCACAGTTGGCTTGAAGCCAGTACTGTGGGAAGACCACCCCCAATGCATTGAGAAGTTCAATGTCTGGGAATCGCACATTGAGCTCCAAGGACAGCATTTCAGCTGCGTCTCGGCACTGGCCTTTGATGGAGCAGATGACTCCTTCCAGATCGTCCCGTGTTACTGGCAGCTGCAGGCACAGAACCTCAAAGTGCAAGGACATTACAACGATGGGCATGACTACATGATAACGCTGCAAGAACACCATAACTGAATGCCAACCCTAAACCGTAACTGAATGTACAAGCACATGCTGACTACCCTAAATACAAATCATAACTGAATGTACAAGCACACGTTGCCCACAAAGAAAATGAACAAGCAAACTCAAATGGAAGAACTGAAAAATGTGCATGTGGTTTAGGATGGTGAAGGGTCTCACCTTCTTGCCGGTAACTGGACACAGATTGTATGCTGGATAGGTGTGCCCCGAAATTTGAAAAGAAAGCGTCTCAACACCGGTGTTCAAATCAGTCACCCAATCTTGGGCGATGCTATACAACTGATTGTACAGGAGGTCATAGAACATGGGGAAATGCTCTTCCTGCCAAGCCGTCTGAGGATCAGAGTACATCATGTAGAGTTCCGCTTGGCAGATTTTCACAGCTGCCATGTAATCGCTGATGAAGACCTCATCACCTTGGGCAAACTTCATGAGCACATTGACAGAGTCCAGAAGCGGCATCAAGCAAGGTAAGGAAAACAACGTCCCAATGTCACATAAAAGATCATAGTTCTGCCGAGCTGACTCCCTGGCCGCTGCTTGCTTGGCAGTGAGCCCGGGTAGCTTCACAGCAGCATCATCACACATTTTGACTACAAGGGTTTTGTATTCCCCCATGACCCGTTTCAAGGGATCAAGTAAGGAGATCCACCTTGTCTTCACGTTTCGCAGCATCCGTTTACCTTCTGTTTCCACAATGTCAGCAAGTTTTTGGAACTCTAAGTGTCGTTTGGGCGAGTGACTAAAGTACGAGTACATTGAAGTACAAAGCGCCTCAACCTTTGCCACAATGGGCAAATTAGAAAGAGGCTCAACAGCCAGGTTTGTTCTATGAGCCATACAGTGAACACCAAAGACATAAGGTGCCATACGCTTCCCAATTTGCACTGTCACTCCATTTCGTGAACTCTGAAACACAGTAACACCATCGGCACCAAAGCACACGAGTCTACTGGCGACTTGAGCTGCAGACAGTCCCGAATGGTGAGAGAGCATACCCTGAATCGCATCAGTGATGGCATCGGAACTGCTGCCATCATACAGCTTACTCAAAGAGAGGAGGATCGGAACCCTCTTGAACTCAATGCACACGTAAAGATGAATGGACAGCCAACTCTCTGAGTCTATGGTAGTCACCTCGTCTGCAGATAAAGAGAAGAAACGGCACTTCGATATCACCTTCTTAGTGTAGTCTGCCAATGCTGTAGCAAGGTGATCCGCCATTTGCCACCCAACTTGGACGCTCCAATGTTTCCTGGGGAAATCTGGTACACCCAATAACTCGAAGAGCTCACGCATGTCCTCGTACTGTGTCAATGGCCGTCCTTGCATGAGCAGCCAGCAGCCAGCACGGAATTGAACCACTTTACGCTTACACTCACGGACTGTCCCTTCCGCGACCTGCTGCAAAACAGTGTCCCCAGCCTTTCCCAACCGAGCAAAAAAAAATTTCTCGTTCTTTACATGAATGTTGTTGCTGAGGAAATAGTATTCCCCAGCTTTTACCTTTCCAAATGACGTTGTCGCCTTCCTGCGCCCACAATGCTTCCACAGAGAATCGAGTTTCGGAACCAACAATTTGTCCCTGCCCTCAATGTCTGAGCACACTTTACACCGAACTTGACGTACCTTTCCATCAAGCCCAAAGACACTCTCCGCCCACGGCATTCGAGCAGCCCAAGAGTCCTGCCATTGTCGATTCCTCTCATAGCTCTGACAACGTGCCCAAGCCAACTCATGCGATGGGGAGGCCTCCACGGGATCAAGCTCAATCACATCGGTAGTTTCCACCGCGGCTGCGGTTGCTGGAACATCAAGGTCATCAGCAACGTAGGAAGGAAGGGTGCTCAGATGCACCGAGGGCTCCGACTCTCCCTGGCTTGAAGACAAATCCACTACAGACAAAGAATATAAGCCATCTCCCTCATCACTCCCAACACACTCCACTCTCCCCTCATAAAGAAATTTCTCCATCATTGACTGACGACGAGGAGCCATTGAGAATTCAGGAAATGCAAAACAAGGATTCAATTACAGCAATTGAAACAAAGGCAATGCAAATGAGTTCATCGCATGAGAAGATCACTCATCTGTGAGGAGCGGTCTCGAAACTCCAGCATTTATCTCCTGTGGTGAAGACCTCAATTTCCAGGCCTTGGAGCACAGAAGAAGTAACAAGGCAATTTGACATTGCTAAATCCTGAATGAGACAAATGCCCAGCCGGAATTCTTCACCATTGAAGCACGAGTTCAAAATTCAAAATGCAAGCCTGCAGGTCGTCAGCTACAACTTTGCAATCAAAACAAGCGTAAACCAACAATTCAGCAGTCAGCACATGCACCCAATCGCCCAGTTGCCTAATCGCCCACCCTAAACCCTGAAATCCCACCCATTTCAAGAACACGGCCAAATTGTGAATTAATGCAATGCTAATTGCAATGCTCACTGGAATCGGAGCCCACAGAAGATACACATGGCGCGCAAAGCTAAACTTGGCGATCACAGGAGCAACACGGTGCGCTAAACCCCAAGCAGGCAAAAAGCTGGCGAGAAGCTGGAAAAGCTGAAGCGCAAGTGGCGACAAACTCGAGAAAATGGAGCAGAACTGGCGACATCAGCGAGCAAATTCAGGGACGACAATGGCGACAGATGGTGGGACGGGGCGGCTAAACTAGCCCCCTCCGCCACCCGGGCTGCAGCCACGTGGCGAACCTTAACGGGCAAGCCACGAAAATTTTCAATTGCAAATTCGCCAGCCCGAAAACCAGGTCGCAACTGGCGAAAATTCGCCAAAAAAATTTTCACTGGGCGGACCCCTGCGTGGGCAGACCCCTAGGCCTCTACAAACGCACTACAGTATTCCAGATGTCTCGTGGAGTGGTTCCGTACGCATCACACAAGCGCTGCTACGTCTTCATCTAGTGTGAATAGAGAAGTAGATAAAATTTGGAAATTCCATATCTCAACCCGTTGCGGAGTCGATGCCATAGTCTCTATCCAAGGACAGAGCCAACAAAACCTAACCAAATTTCTATTTTTAGTAGTTTACATTTTTGCAAAACTCTATTTGAAGTTTAATTTTATCATTAAAAATTCGATTTTTAAAATGGATGATTATGATTTTTCGATTCAAGATTTTGTGCAAGGGTATCCATTGCAATCTTCACTTCACTTAGTGTTGAGGGTTCTTGAAAATGAGCCTCAAATACACTAAATTGTGAAAAAAAAATCATATAAGAAATTCATTTTAAAAATTGTAGAATAGATTTTGGAAAGCCATATATTGATTGGGGTTGTGCATGTTGGGCCTTATAACCTCATATATTTTGGGGGTAACCAACTTTGTAGATTTCATATGTGAAAAGAAGTTTGAAAGATTTTTGAACATCAACATATTGACTACATAGATAAGTTATAGCACATACATATTTCTTTTTTAAAAAATATTGAAGTACAAAAGCCTTCATGTTTTAGAAGGGTTAGTGAAGCCTACATTTAAAGTTGAATTTTGATACATTGAACTTGCAATTGGTGGTAAAAGTCATTTTATAATCTTGGAACAATGTACTTGAACAAGTTAACTAAAGAATTGTATGGTTGAATTTGTTTTAAAAAATATTGATGAAGATTGTAACTATGCTTTTGGAATGAATGGTAATTAAGAAGTATTTGAAATGAAATGTTAAATTAAACATTTGATGCAAAAGAAAACATTTAACCCCTAAATACTTAAGGCTTGTTTTTAGCTTCTCGAGATTTGCTCTAAATTGGACAAAAGCCAACATTTTGATAAGTTGAATCAATTTTTTTGAATTGTAACCGTACAAATTCAAACTAGACATATTAGAGATCACATAGGAAAAGAAAATTGATTCTTAAGGCTTTATTTAACTTCACAATATTTGAAACACGAAAATTTGGTGCCTTGGACAATTAGGGGATGAAGGCAAAAACACCAGGTTGAGGTTGAAGAAACATGTGGCCAAAGAATAGGAGTCAGGGAAGGAGGGGAGCAAGGGAGTAGGAGAGGAAGGGAGAAGAGGAGGAGCTAAGGCAAGGAGGAAGGGAACAAACGGACATAACATTGCTAAACCAGTTGACGGACCTCCCCCTAGGTGGAGATATAATTCCTCCCAAGATACCTTGGAGGCAATTCAGTTATAATATTGAAAATTTGATTGGTTGGGCTCAGCTGGAGATTCTTGAGTTGTCAGACTTCAGAATTTCATTGGCTGGGGGGCTCTTGATTAGGGGGGAGCATGCAAAAGGGGGCCCCAACAAAGGTTAACAATGTTATGGAGGGAACAGAGGAGAAGCAGGCCCCATTGTTGACAAGCCCCCCCTTTTGCTCAAGGGGGGGGGGTTTAACGTCCAGCCAAAGCTAGGCACCGTCAGGAAAGGCCTGACGGAGACAGTAGGACGTTAAATCGTGCCATCGAAGGTGGGCCTAGTGAAGTGGATTTAACGAGGGGAAAGCGCAAGAATTTTTTATTTGTCACGTATGATTCTTTTTTGCAAATTCTGAATTCAAATTTATTTCAATCAAAAACCCCAAATTAGCTGCGTGAGGTCTACAACATACCCTAGACATGGCTTAAAATAGGGGGGCTTTTTTTACTTTTATCCCACAACACAAATTTTATCACCTTTGATGGCATGATTTAACGTCCTGCATATGGGCACCGTCTGGAAAGGCCTCTAGAACGTCAGGAAAGGTAATACCTCCGTCTGGCCTTTCCGTGAGGCCCCCGTCTGGTCAGGCCTCCGTCAAGCCTGTCTATCAGTGTCCCTTTTGGCCCCGTGTCTCCCCCTGGATATAACACTGAAATTTTGTATTTCCCACCCTTGATCAAATTTGCAAATTCTGAATTCACATTTGCAATCAGAGGTCCCATATTATCCAGGAGGTTGTAGTTAATGTAGTTTACTGTAGTTAATGCAGTTTCTGCATCTCTTGAGCTCATTGCATTTTGATGAGTTAAAAAAATCAAATTAATCTCATTACAACCCCCAATGAGCTCAAAAAAATAATTTAAATTAAATTTTTAAACCCCTTTATGAGCTCAAAAAAACAATTTAAATTAATTTTTTATACACCTCCCGTTGAACTTAAAAAATAAATTTTTGCATACACATCCCCCTAGTGAACTCAAAAAAAAAAATTTAATAAGTTTTTTCATTACCCCACCTCATCCCACCCCTTTGTAGTTTCCAAGTGGGGGGGTGCCAATCGATATGGAATATATCTTGTATCTATATCCATATTCCATACGTGTATTGTACCCATATCTAACCCGTATTTGTATCCATATTCTATACCCATATTATATCAATATCTAAATTATATTTGTATCATATCCATATTATATCCGTATTAAATCATATTGTGTACTATATTGTATTCATATTGTATCTATATCAAATCATATTGTATATATATTGTATCATATCCTATTCATATCAAGATCCTAAGGTTCTTGTTTTTCCTCAACGGGATGTTCCATCAACGGTTGGGAGAAGGGTCATTTTATTTTTTTGAATCCAATCAACGGCTTAGGTTTTTTTGGAGGGAGGTGCAACTAATACAATAGAACACATCTTTATGGGGAATTTCATTAAAATGGCAAATATTCTATGACTTTGACATCCCACAGTTCAGACCGGGTGGTCTAAAATCTAGTGTACTAATAGATTTCAAACCGCTCGGTTTGAATTGTGGGAATGGCACACCATGAAAATGACACATGGAATATCACCATTTTAATGAAATTCCCCATCTTTTTGGTACATTGTGAAGTAATACAAAGTTTATGTGACATAAAAGAAGGGGCAATCTTTACATTTACTCTTAGCTAGGTCAATAACGAGGTCTATGTTCTTTGGCCCTATCAAGCCTTAGTGACAAGTGTAAGGTAAAATATCCCATTGTGGTCAAAATTAGGAGTTTGGCCTAGTGCCATTGCCAGATTTTTTTTAAAGAAAATTCTCCCACATGAAGACAAGTGTGGGAAATGTAAGAGCATTTGAAATTATATTTTTCAAACAAATGACCAATTTGTTATGAATTTTTGAAATGCTCTCCCATCATTGCCCAAAAGAGTCTCTAAACTATCCCCCAAACAACAATAAGTGCATCCAAAATGCTCATCTTATTCACCTAATTAAAAGTAGTCACAATATTTTCTAATGTGGAAGGCCTAAAAAAATCACTTCCTACAATGAATTTATATTTGAAACTAGAAGTTTCTAATAAAAGCCACTAATCACTTCATTACTATCACCTAAGACATTGGTTGTGGCCCAAAGCTCATTTATTGAAAAAAGCTCGTAATGAGGTCATTCCCTAGGTGTCTTTTATGGGTCTTCTAACCGCAATGGATTGTTCTACCTTATAAAAAATGTTGAGCCTTTTTTATATTGAATTTTGCCAAATTCATCTACAAGAGGGTCAATCAAAAATTTATTTTTATTATCCTAAACTATGGAACACTAAGTGAAAAATATAGTTAAACATATTGTAAGACAACATCTTTATCTTACCACATGAACAATATGGCTGGTGGCCAAAAAATTTCCACTACTACCATTGTTACTAATATTTATCTTTTCTTCATTGTATCAATGTGGCCCTATTACTAGCTGCAGTAGAAATTCAAGATGCCTCCTTCACAAGTTTAGGGTCTATGCATGCTTTACACCACTATCAATTACTACTTTGATCTCCATTAATAAACAATCTGAATAATACTTGGTAATGTTTATACTACAAATGTTGGCAAATTGGCAATTGCTTTCTGATATGGCATTCTAACCCAACAACTTGGCCAACCAATTTAAATATACAACTTAGCAAAAAGTATGTACTTGTATGCATTCACTCTCTCAAATCTTCTTTGTTTCAAATGTCCCTATAACTCTTAATTGAATCACAACATAAATTCAAACTCTACAACAAATTGGAATATATTTAAATTGATTCAACACTTAGTTCAATCATCCACTCCACAAACTATATATATCCAAGAAATTGTAGCAATCTAACAGAAGATCTTCAATTTAGTCCACAATGCTTTCAAAGTAACTACACCTAATTTGACAACTTTCTAAAACCAACCACTCTAAATTCTTGCCTAAAATGTACTCACACTATTCACAAGAATCTATGGTTGGTTTTAAAAATACCTATTTTCAACACTTTGAAAATTGGTAGTTTTTTCATACGGTGTCCAAAAAAATGTATTTTAAGAAAATCTAGAATATCTTTTTGACTACTAGCAAGATTTCATACAAAGGCTTTTCAATATAATAATGAGAATCATAGTAAATTGTTTATTTGTGTATAGTTGCTTTATAGCTAAAGAAATTCTACTATGGCCCATCTCTATTGCATCATATAACCCTGGATAGGCTAAGGGCAGGCTTCCATGTGGAATCAAGGGCCGATGGGACCTGTTGATCATCGGTCAAATAGGTGTTCTTAAGAAATGGAGAAGCCCATTTGACTAATGATTGGCAAGCTCCACCGGCTCTTGACTCCACATGGAAACCCACCCTAATACATCCCCACTTCCTAATTGAAATGAACACTACAACAGTCTTCAGATATTCTCGTGCCCCTTGTAATGAATATCGGGCTTTGCCAGCTAAAGAGTACAGAGTAGGCTGGTGGGAGCTCTTTTGTTAACCTTTGTCACCCCTCATACATGAAGAGCAACTTGGGCTTCGTGAAACAAGTCTCGTACAGAAAAAATAAATAGTTGGTCTTCATTTATGAGTTGCAAGTAACACTTGCAAGAATTAGACTTCAAAAATGAAGTTTCTTGTAAGAAGACGTAATGTAAAACACATTAGGAAAAAATTGAACCCACAAAGAGGTCTTGAGTTTTCTTACTAAGTTTTATACTAATTGAATGAATATGAAGGTAGCCATGTCCTTGTTAGGACCATTACTGGGCATGTGCTCCATTCTTCATGATGGAACCATTATGAGATTTATAAGATCATGGAGATGAATTGGGTAATGAAGACAAATTTTTGAATTCATCGTGGAATTCATAGTCCAATTGGTGAGTTGAGAAAACTCTTCCCACCTAAATTTATGAAATCGTGGAGATAGATTGAATAATGATGATGAATTTTTGAATTCATCATGCAATTCTTGGCCCAATTAGTAAATTGAGAAGGCTCTTCCCACCCAAGTTTTTGCATTACAAAGTGGCCTCTTTTGGGGTTCAATTTTTCCTAATGACCCATTGCGGTCAAATGACCCATAGTGGTCACCTAGGAAATGACCCAATTGTGGGGTTTTTCATTATGTGAGATTTGGGCCTCAATCAATGTCTTACATGATAGTAACGGAGTGAATAGTGACCTCATTAGAAACTTCCAACATATCAATGTGAAGTTCATTGTAAAAATTGACTTTTTAAGCCTTCCATGTTTAGAAATATTGTGATTGCATTAGGTAGTAAGATGAGCATTATGGATCCAAATTTTGTTGGTTATGGGGTAATCTACAAAGTCCTTTGGACCATGATGTGCTGAACGATTCAAAGTTCTTAGCAAATTCATACTTTGTCAAAAAATATAATTTCAATTGCACTTGTTGTTTCTCACACTTGTCTTTAAGTGGAAAAAGAATTGAAAAAATTCAGCAACAGCATGAGGTCAAACTCCAAATTCTCACCACAATGGGCTGTTTTACTTTACTCGGTTGACAAAATCTTCATTTTTCCAAAGAAAGGGCCTTTGCTTTAATGAATTTGGTGGTCCCAGCCATAGCTGGTGGTTGTTGGTTCCAATGGCTTCCATATCTCACCACACAGTGAGGGGTTCCTTTTCTCCTGACAACAGGTTTGTTTTATTTGTTAAAAAAATGTAATATAATATAATATATCCTTTCAGTTTGGGGGTACACCACATATCCAACTTTAATAATTGGTAACGCACGTCAATCCATTTCAATACTGCCATGATGTTGGTCATAGTAATTACCATAATATAAGCTTAAGTTAGGCTACAACAACTGGGTTGTTGTAGTAATAATTCACCTACATGTACCCAACAGGAACTGACAATAATGCAAAGGTTGTTGAGGACAGAATTTTTCCCATGTTCATAACATTCTATAGCATTCAGAGAGACTGCCTTCTCCTCTCCGGAGTCTTCATCCACTAACTTCATCCCCACATTATTAATGTAAGTTTCAGTACCAAGATGGTGGTAGTACATTTACGGTGTGCTCTATTTTTTTTTTTTTTTTTTTGCTAATTCTCAGATCAAATATATAAATAACAAATAATTGTATAGGTAGATAGTTTGCCAACAATCCAATGGATCCATTGAATATTCTACTAATATAATTTCTAACGATTTAACACGGACAATTTAGTTTGCATTTTCATAGGGAAAGAGAAGTTCTTTATGTACATATGGTGTGGTAGGAGGTATAACGACCCATGTGGGATATGGAAGTTAGAATTTTTAGTTTTTCAATCGCTTATAGTGAAGTCAAAAGTAGGAATTGTGTTAAAACTAGAATTTCAGACCTCATTTAGGCATAGTAGAATAACTTTTTTCAAAAAACTTTGACTTAAGAAAAGTTGGTAAATCAAGTTAAGTTTTATTTTCCAATTTTTTTTTTGAGATTTCAAATCTCTAATTAAAAGTTATGGACAAATTTTAGAGAGTGTGTTTGAAAATGTCCAAAAATATTTCCTTGCAACACCTCTTTGAAATTTGTCCATAACTTTTGATTAGAGACTTAAAATCTCAAACGGATTTTTGGAGATAAAACTTAAATTGATTAACTAACTTTTCTTAGTTCAAAGTTTTTAAGACTATGGGTGATTAAGTTCCTACTAATTTTCATTACATATCCCACATTATTTGCTTTACCTCCTACGACCCCATACCTATATAAACATTTGTCTCTACTCCTAGATAATCAAACCATGAATAGCTTCCACATCAAGGTGAGGTAATTCACATCTTGACATCATTGATCTCAAAGAGGTTAATGCTATTTGTGAAGAGTTTAATTTCAAATTACATATTTTGTGGTTGAATACAATGTGCAGGTGCCACCTAGACCCCCAACTGAGTGTATTTCAGTCCTCTAACAGAAATTGACGAGATTATTTGAGTTTTAATGTGGGTGTAGAATATTCCACATCATTCCATCCCTTGAATGAAATGGTGTGGTATATTCCACATCATTTCGTTTAGAAGAAGGCAGTCATGTTGACTACTACTGAATGTTATGTTCAGAAATAGAATTAAGAAGGATTCTATATTTTTTCAGAATTTTATTACACAAAATATAATTACTATGAATTTTTTAATAGAAGATTTTCTTCAACCTATGATGGTGATATAGACCTTTCTATTTCTGCCCATAGGTAGATTGCAAATTTGACCAAGGACAGATTACAATATGGCTAGCCTTGTAATCAATCATAATGCTCTACAACTGCTCCTTGGACTTTGCCACAACTTTAGAGTAAGAGAGTAGCCTATAGATTGGAAATTGGAGGTGTTTAGAAATGGGTTGGCTACTACAAAGCTAATCTAGGAATTCATGAAAATCATGTCATTTGGAATCCCTGCTTGCTGTGTGGATCAATAGCCATTGGACTACGCCAATTATTTTCCACAATGCTACACGATCAATTGTGGTGAACCTGTTGAATTAAAAATGGGATATCTATGGCTCCACAAAATGCGTAGCATGTAAATTGATCGATTAAGGAACATATGCCATTGAGTTGAAAGTTACATAATCTATGAAGTGAAGAGTGTTTACACATTTATGTGTTTAATGTGGTCACTCTATTTTTTTTTCTCTTAGGCAAAGACTAAAATTTGTTAAAGTGGTGTAGAAGGGGAAGGGTGAAAATGGACAATTTTGTTAAAATGGCACAATTTAGAGCGCTAAAAATTGTGATTCATGTATACAAAGCTCTAAAGACTAGGATGGATATTGTTTTCAAAAAGCATGATCTAAATGTAAAAGTGCCAAGTTTGTGAAATTATGCCAATATATCGAAATTGACATTGAAAGAAGGAAATGAAGGAAAAATGGGTTTGGAATACCACCATTTTAACAAAATTTCCCATCAAAAAAATACTTCAAAATAGTTGCCTCAAATTTGAGGTGATTCCATCACTAATGTTGTTCTAGATACTAAAATTGACAATGGAATACTTGTCACAATTTGTATCACTTATTCCTTTGTATGTGGTAGTAAACAAAGGTAGAAGCATCAATTGTCAACCATGCCCAATGCCCAATGTGTAGGGTGCGCTATTTCCAACCTAAGGTTGGAACTTAAGCTTTAAATGTGTGTTTTTTGTCCTTTGAAGGTTGGGACTAATATTCTTATGACACATGTCTAAAAGTAGTGAGTGAAAAAGTAGGAAGTAGTGAAAAGGAAATTAGTTCTTCAGTGAGGAGAATTACAATACTCTAAACATTGATTATAGGTTGACAGTACTTTTTGGCTCCTCAAATTCACTATAACTTCAAATTTGGGAATAAAATTTTGAAAAATTAAAAATCCCCATATTTCCTATCTTCCTATATGAGAAAAATTTCCACCATCTCATACTCCTCACCACTTGGTCAAAATTCACTTAAGTGGTCCACTACTGGCCTAAAGCCTTCCAAAACTCATGTTTAAGAAAAAAAAAATCCCCGAACTGAACTTGAAATGGAATCCGAATATCTGAGCTCACTTTGAGCCAGAAATAGGTGTGCTCATGTAAAATATTTCCAAATCAAGTTTGTTATTCTGATGAACGTGCGTGGCTTCCAGTAACTCACTACCTACCAACAAAAATCACAAACCCTGAATTACACTTGTAGGCAATGGTGGATGCTACTTTCACTTTGAGCATGAAATATTTGAAAGTACACCTATAAGCACTGCCAGCATTTCAAAATTCACATCCGACTCCACGTCGCAAGAAACTTCATTTTCTGAAAATTGAATAGTTTGCATCTTCCAACAATCACTACACTAAAATTGGTAAATAGTGTTGGGTACACTAATTGTCAACAATAACACTAATTGTGATTTGCAAGGTTAGTGTTAGAACATTATTTACCCATTCTAACACTATTTTAGCTCTATAGT
Organism: Climacium dendroides; assembly: GCA_950106755.1. NCBI lineage: Eukaryota > Viridiplantae > Streptophyta > Bryopsida > Hypnales > Climaciaceae > Climacium > Climacium dendroides. The sequence continues at coordinate 40,829,433 of OX467084.1, forward strand.
AAAACTTGGTCATTTCAACATTTCTACGAGAGTGCATTTAGTGTTAGATGGGAACAAAATATAGAAGTTGAAATGGTAATATAATAAGTTAAGGTTATGATCTAGTTCACTACAACACTAATTATCACCCAACACTATTTACCAATTTTAGTGTACTGACTGTTATGCACAACTACATAACTTAGTCTAATTAATAGTCATGGTGAGCATAAGTAAGGTGAACGATCTTCGAGCATCTTGTGTTTTTGCTTCTGTTGTGCTCTGGATGGATATGAGGTTGTTTGAAGGTGTTGAGTTGTGTGCTTTCTCTTTGGTGCTTGTGGTTTGAGAGCTTCTCAACGACGTCATGTTGCAATTGTTTCTTGCAACTGTATTTGTGAGCTAACTTGGTATCAGTGTGGCTCCTACTCTGAGGATTCGATCTGAAGTAAGCTTAGAGGAAGGAGTCCGGGTTGTGGTTTAGCAGGATGATGTTAAGCGCCTTCAGTGTAATTAGATTTCCAGTGACTAAGGATGAAATGTGTAGTGCCGAGGTAGAAACTCTGGTATTATATGTAGTTTCTTTTGAAGTCTGCGCAATGCAAGCAACTAAAAAATTCAGTTTAGGAAAAAATAAAATTTGAAATTGTTATTTTTAGATTTATATATACGTGGAAAGCTTTGAATCATTCCATTTTGGTGATGAGATGAAAGTTATGAGGAGTTTTAGTTATAGAATCTTTGCTCTAAAACAAACTTTGAAGTCCTTTTTTAATTCAATTTTCAATATTTTTGGAAAAATAAAATAAAATCATAGAGTGTAGATTGTTTATTACAACATTACAACTGTTGGTTTTGTCATTTTTCAATTCCATGACTAAATTCTTGATAATTTCATATTTTAAATCATGCTCTACTTCCTAACTTATTTCATCAACATTTTATGAAGAGTTTTAAGTTGTACAATTACTGCATTTTGTGTAAAAAGTTTGAAAGATAACATCCAACCATTTGAAAAGAGTTGTAAATACTTTTTTTTTGAAATTCAAGCATCACAATCTTGCAATTGGTAAGATTTGTTATTATGAAATCTTAGGAGCATATGTTCTAACAAGTTAACTAAAGGATCTTTGTGGTTGGATTGGTTAAAAAATAAATATAGATGAAGATTTTAGCTTTGCTTTGGAGACTAGTATTTTGAAGCAATTTTGGAACTTTAAACATGAAAGAACTTTAGGGGGGTAATGATGGTTTCTAACCTCTAAAGAACCGAGGCCTTTATTCAATCAAAAGACACTCAAAACTATCATTTCTATTGCAACGAGCAAAAACTTTAAAACTTGATTATTTTTTGCATACCTAACGACAAGATCTTATACTAGACTAATATAAGAATGTATGCAAGAAAATTCAAAATTTTTGATTGCGTAGATTGCAAGATATTTGCATCCAAAGTGAAGAAAACAATTTTTTTGCAACTTGCTTGATGAGATTTTTTGGGCTTTGAATCTTCTTAACTGGAAATTTTTGCACTATTGATTTTGATTTTCTAGGTTTTTATGTTGAATAAGTGAGTTGAGAATCTAAAAAAAAAAATTAAGAAAAAAACACTTAAATTGTACTCATAAGTCTTTTTAAAAGTAGAAATAGGTTCAAAATCGAAGAAAAAACTAAATTGATAATAGCTCTATGATTGAATTGTAATACAATAATTCCAACCATGAGATTGTTCTAGCAAAAAAACCTAATCCTATCTAACAATATTTTTTGAAAAATTGTAAAAATTGCATTCACAAGTGAATCAATCCTATAAGTTATTTTTTCAAGAAGATGCTTAAATTGCCCAGAAAACTAAGATTGTCCATCACTTTCTCATTACTAGTCCAAATAGAATAAAACAAAGCTTCAAATGTGGAGAAAAATATAGAAATTTAGGAATTTTTTAAAATGAAATTTAGTTTGATTTTTTGTGATCTTTATGTATTGCCTACTAACCTCCATTTTAGGCTGATTGTGCCATAACTTTTTTTCCCAAGCACCGATTGAAATAAAAATTATATATCTACAAAGCTCTTGCAAAATTGCACATTCTTAAAAAGTTTCAGACACATTCACTACAAATTGAGACAATAGGAACCTATCCAAATCCAAATTGTTCTTTCAAGGAACAAACGTCCTTTAGGAATTAAACAAAATTGTTAAATTTATAAACATCCATAAGGTGACAACATTGAAAACTATCCGTGGATCTATTCTTAATAAGTCAACTACTTCTAATAGTCTCTCCAAAAGTGCAACCAAACCATTCACATATTATTTGTCCACTTATTTGTCCACCCTTTCTTTGCATAAGCCTTCTTTTGCTGATATAATTTTGCAATATCACACATATATAAAATTTGAAAATACTACAAGCATGTAGACATCTCAATTACAATGAATTAATTAAAAATATAATGAGACTTTCCAATCCTTTCATATTTTTCAATCAAAAAATTGAAGAAGATACATTTTATTCATCTTAGCTTAGTGGAATTGAGACCTGGGGTCAATTTAGTTTAATACAACAAACCACATGTAAACAAGTAGTTTCTAATAAACTATAATTTTAATTTATGAACCAAAATAACTATAGTGCTTGCACCATTACAAAAAATTTGAGCCCTGTAGAAGGTTGTTGAGAACATTTGTTGACCGTCATTAGTGGTTTTCAGAAGTGCAATATTCCCCTGTACTCGCTTAATTTGAAAGACGGGCAGTGCACGATTAGGCTTAAAAATGAACCATCTAGATGAAATCACAAATCCTACCGGCCCCACAAGTCCGGAATTCCTAAACCATACTAACAACAGTTGATTCACTTTTACACATCACATTCAATAACAACAAGAACTACCTTCCCTTACATAAAATGATGTGGAATATTTCACACCATTTCATCCCAAGTGATATGATGTGGAATATTTTGTATTCATTGAAACAAATGCTTTAATTTCCTCATTGTGATTTGAACACCTTTCATGATTTGTGGATCAAGAGTGAGAAGACAAATCTTTATATACATTTTGTGTGGTAGGAGGCAAAGTAAACAATGTGGGATAAATAAATTAAAGTTAGTAGGAACTCAACCGCTTATAGTTAAGTCAAATTAAAGCAAGAATTTTATTTAAAGCAAAAATTCTATTTCAGGCCTCATTTAATCATAGTAAAATAGAAAATTTCAAAAAACTTTGGACTAAAAAAAGTTGGAAAATATATTTAAATTTCATCTCCAAAAATCCGTTTCATATTTTAAGACTCCAATAAAAAGTTATGGACATTTTAAAGAGGGGTTGGAAGGGACATTTTACATCTTGAAACATCTTCTTTAAATTTTGTCTATAACTTTTGATTGAAGGTTTGAAATATGAAACAAATTTCTGGAGATGAAATTTAAATAGCTTTCCCAATTTTTTTGAGTCCAAAGTTTTTTGAAAAAAGTTCTTCTATGATGACTAAATGAGGTTTGAAATTCTACATAAACATAATTTTGACATTTTGACAATAAGTGGTTTAGTACTCATTTTCAAATTATTCCATATCCTTTGAGGATTCATGATTAAAACTCAATTTCAATATAAAAAATGACATCTCCAACCTTCACTCCCTCAAATGTTTCCTACTCAATTCCTTCATAGGTTTTCTAAAATTATTTTTTGGATGGCTTAAATGACATTAGGATTTTGATTCAAAGGATTCTCATGGTGTTTGGCATATCATCTTAATGTTTCTTTGAGTATTTGGTTGGTTGGTCGGTCTAAGATTTACAATGGAAAAAAAATGTAAACCATATGTCTATTGCCATTGACAGTCCTGGCACGCGGGAAATTAAAGAACCATAGGTTTTTGAACTTTCCAAAGTAGTGCCAACTCGAACATGCATGGGCACTCAACGAACTAGCACTGTAAATCATTCCAACCCCCCAAGTTAGCAAACCTCATGTGACCTCATTTTTTTTTCTAATGAAAGATTGTTTCAAAGGAGTGCTTGCATTGCATCATTATTTTAAGACTTTCTCTAGTCTATAGCTCCAGCTCCATATTCAATAGAAGCTAACTAACTATAGACACTTTGTGATTTGCTGATGCTCATGCGGTTGCTGCCACTTACCATTGTGGAAACATGTGGTGGTGATTGCAAAGGTAACTCACATTGGCTTTATCCAACTAGGATGCAATCCACCCTTGTTGCTGCTATCGATTGGTGCAATTGTTGTGAATACTATTCAGTAAGCCAAGAATGTTGATACCAAAGTATTGAAGTGCTTATTTTAAATTGTACTGTATGATTGTGTTGGTGTTACAAATACAATCCCATGGTGAGGCTGCGATGGCAAAAGAACCAAGTGGTGCATTCTGTGGGGGGCTTGCATGAATTTGATCAACTCGCTCTTCTACCTGAAACACATCTGAAACAGCCTCGCCAAGGTTGGATGGTGTTGACATACCACGCATGTCATCTGGAGGACATGCATACTTCAATGAAAATGACGAACAAGAGATGATTGCCACAGTATATTTGGCAGTAGTGATTTGTATAGTGCAGAGCTTTGGCTACCTATCCTAGTGGCACTTGAATCATTCTTGTTCTTGAGAAACCTAGAGTCTTCATCTTAAGGTTCCATTTTTATACCATACGAGAGAATTACAAAGGTAGTATGCATTGCTTGGTTTATGGATTTACCTTCCGCAATTCTTGCAAGAGGTGGTCATGAACGAAGAAGCAAGCAATAAGTATTGAGGTTTAATTGAAATTGGTCAGGTGTACAAAGTAGGCCCATTGGCATTGATCATCATCAGAGATTTTTCGTTCCTTGTTTGATGAGTCTTTTCATCTATTTGATGAGTTTTTAACTTAGGTCCCATATGTATGAAGGGACACAATTGTGATCACAATAAAGGTAGAGTATTATTATCTTTTGATTTGGATTTTTGTTCATTTCAAGTATTGGCTGGCTTGTGATGTATCACCATGGATCTCCTCAACACCCTTGCAGTGAGATCACTCAAGAAAGCAAAAAGATGTGAGTTGTCATAAGAATTATGTTAAGGGTTAAGATTCATTCTCAAAAGAGTGATTCATCACAGATTTGATAAAACAAACTACTTGTGCCTACATACTTGGAGGCATTGCGTGGTTACATCAATGCAATAAGAAATATAAAAGTCTTGAACTAGAGAATTTTGAATGCAAGAAAGTAAATGCAATCAACCGAAAGTAACGAGCTCATCCAATGATACAAATAGGAGTGGCAACGCCGATTTTGTAGCACCTAAGTTGCTCTCTTGTTTTGTTGTTCTCCATTTTGCCAAAATTAATTATGGCATATGCAAAATCTATACATTAGGGGTAAGTACACCTTCTTCATTGTTGAAGAGTCCTCTAGAGAACGGGGATGGGTTATTCAAAATTTAACCTTAACCCTTTTTTTACTTTCTAAAAAAGTGCCAAGATGGCAATCACTTAAAATTTGGTGAAGCATTGTATTTCTACATTCATCCATCTTTAAGACCAAAAAACACTTTTCAATCATATTCATACATCTTGTCATTCAAACTTGGCAATTCATTTATGATTTTAATAAAAATGGAAAATTTTGGGCAAAAAAAAAATTACTTTTATCTGGTGAAAAGTAGGAATTAATGTTGAAAAGGTACAATCTCATCCCATGGTGCCCAAAAGGGTGTTGTTTAACCCCTAAACTTCCAAGTCATCTTTAGAATTGACAATTTAGAATAAATCATCATAAAGTACTATTTGGAATTGGTATACAAATGAAATTTGTAGGTTTTGAATTTTAGATTCCATCCATACAATTAGATTCACCAATGCTATCACCAATATTTTTTTTCTAAATTTCAAAAGGAAATTTTGAAATTCCTTCAAAATTTGATTATAAGCAAAATATTACCATTTTTGGAGTAAAACTTATTAGAATGGATTTGAAAGGAAGTTCACTTGGCATGGATAATTTTGGGAAATTTTGTGTTCTTTACATCTATGACCTCATTTTTGCAAATCTAGTTTTGAACTAGAGTCAATCCAACTTGAGCTTGGTCAACCACTTGATATACTTCCACATTTGTAATTTTAGAAAAATAAATGTGCTCTAGTGATACTAACCCAATTGATAGCTAGGGTAAGAACTTCATGAAGTATCTCCATAAATTAGGATGACTTTCATCCAAGCAACAACCTGGACAACAACAAGCAAGAAACAAGAATATGAATCTATTAATCGTCTAGAAATTGGATGTTGGAGCACTCAAGGATTAATTTATTTGCTAAGAAAGCTATAAAAACTTAAACTTGGATGGAGTTTAAAATACTTAATACCTTGAGGCCTTTGAAATATAAATTAGTCAACTTTGCTTCTTGAAAAGAAATTACTTACAATAAATATCATATGTAGAATAATTTATTTATCTTTGATATAAGACTTAAGATCAATAATAAAATCAAATCTTAAAAGTGAATTAATATTTTTATGAACAACCACTTTCAAGTGAATGTTGATGATGATCAGTATTTATATTCTTGAATATATATTCTATACATATTTTTTATACAAAATCATCACATGAAAATCATTGTTTAGCAAACGTTTAGCAATTATCTTAGTAAACTAAAAATGAAGGCTTATAAGGTACTATACTTCAACCAAGGCTCAATGTAGGTTGTTATAATTTGTTTATGCCAAGCCCAAAGTGTCCTAAATTAGATTTGTGAATTCAAGACACATAACATTGTTAACCTTTTGTAGGAGGTTTGTTTGTCTTCCTTGCATGTGGACACCTACTATTAATGTTGGATTTTACAATCAATATCCTAGGACTTTTATGCCATTTGATTTATGGCACACCATTTGGAACAATTCTCTCTTGATGAGCTCTATCAAAAGCTAAAGATTAAATTTGTTGCTTTTTGCGTGTGGATGGCCGTCACTTGATGTATTGCCGCCAAGAGCCATTTGATGTTTCTTCATAGCCACTCATGGATGATGGAAGCTGCCGTATTGTTTGCTCCATCTCCAAATACAAATTTGCTTATTAAGTATCTTGACCTACTTGGCTTCTGTAAGGTGGAGAGATTACTTAAACCAAGTAGCTTCACTATAGCTAAGGGGTAGGTACACCCAAATGTGCCACTAACCTTAAACCGCCATCTATACTGTATGTACATCTCCAAAATCAGTTCTGTACCTATGTGGAAGAAACGCTTTCAAAACCAAATTTTGTTCCTTAATAACTTTTGCATACAATATCCAAATGCCACGTTCTCTGGTGTGTTGGAACCTCCTTCCACTTGCCAACAACAGCATACGAAAATTTGACCACTTTAATAATAGAAAATAGACTCAGTAGCAAAAAGTGGCGGTTTTGGGTGTACCTACCTTAATTCCTTGGTTCCAAGCCCTGGCCTTGCAAGCAAACAACCACATAAGGACATCAATGCTCGACCTTTGGAGGCACACTCGTCTGGTACTCCTTGGCAGCATAGCAACAAGGGTTGTTGTGGTTAGAACTCGTACTGCGGAGGACACCGAGGTGTTTTTCTACACGGGGCAATCGTTTGCTCTTGTCAAACTCTTCTCTTGAGACTCCACCCACTGTGCTTTAATCACCAATTTGGCTTACAGTTCGGAGAAAGTGGATCGTAGGTAGCTTACGTCTCCGATTAAAGGACAAATTCTCTTCTTTGAGAATGACCCATAGTTGGATTGCTTGTAATCCATGTTCATTTATTGATTAAGTTTTTATGATAGAAGTTGCTAAGCTTGTTACCTACATTGTGGGCTTTGATAACAGATGAGTCAAGAAGTATTTCATTAGATCCGTTAGGCCAACGAATTTTAGCCAGGGTTGAGAAACATAGAAAGTCAAGATTCATCACTCTTTTGGATCAATCCAGGGCTTTGCAATGGATCAGCATTCGTAAACTCTTTGTGGATGTGTTGGTTTCATTCAAATTTGAGAGCTTTGTTGAACCTATGCGTGAAATTGGGATTTCTTGGCGTTATCACGATAACCTTGCTGCTATCCTATACAAGCCAGCTGCTGTGTTTAAGCAATTTACCTTCCTTGAGCTACTTGATGTTAATGCTACATGTGCTTGTGTTAAGATCAAACGGTTTGGTTGTTTCCAGGATCCCCTAACCCGAACAGAGACCTCGCAGTTTGTCCCTGTAGCATTGCATGTCTGTAGAATGTGAATATTGTGCAGAATGTGTAATTCCGTGAAGCGGTGAAGTTAGGGTTGAACCACATCCCTCCAAAGCCCACAAGGATTGGTCTGTGCGTCAATATGATCTTGGAGGTCTTCGATTAGATGATTGGAATCTTGGGTTTGGTTGATTTCGATTTTCCTATCACTGAGGCCAGAAATTGGGTACATAATACAGCTCTGCTTTGTTTGAAAAATGCTCAGAAAGTCAATCAATGTGGTCTGCGCTTTTCCGGTGAAGATATGTTTTCAAGTGCAGTTACAAAAGACAAGATTGCTTGGATTACAAAGCATCTCTTTATTTCTGGATTAGATAAAGCAACAAACAATTGGGTTTTTAATGTATCCGTCACATTAGGTTGAGCGGTTGTCTGGTCCTGACTTTCGACCTTGTAAAGAGAATGGAACTTGGTTTCTCCGGTCCCATATCCTCCTCGAGATCAACAATGAATTGCAAGATCTTTTACTTGAGATTACAATACAATTTGAAGCTTTGCCTTATTTGATGGCTACTTTTAAACAACACAAAGGAAAGTATAGATGGCTCACAGATGATTTTCATACCTCATACTTTGGAATTGCTCATCTGTTAATTATTTCTACCATGCTCATTTTGGAATCAGTCTAGCCATGGTTGCTGAAATTTTCAAATCTTACAAGTATTTTATGCAAGTAGATACATCTACATTTTGGTTGTTGATGTCTCTCTAAACCCTAAATCCCAAATCCAATGTGGGTTATGGTTTGAAGGAATCTTTTTCATAGAACATTGGCCATAATAAGGTAGAACCAACCATCACCAACCACAACCCCATCAACAATCAATAGGAGGTCTAAAATTCAAGAGTAGCTGGGATTAATTTTCAAACACAAATTCTTGATTTTTGCCCATCAATTCCTCCATTCTTTTCATGACACATTTGCTTGGTTTGGAGTGCCAAAGTGAACAAGGAGTAGTCTCTGAAATGAGCAAGTTTGGAATAGTTTGCACATTGAACATAGATCCAGACCAACTCATTAGGAAAAAATTGAACCCCAAAAGAGGCCACTTCATAATGCAAAAGCTTAGGTGGGAAGAGCCTTCTCAACTTACTAATTGGGCCAAGAATTGCATGATGAATTCAAAAATTCATCATCATTATGCAATCTATCTCCACGATCTTATAAATTTAGGTGGGAAGAGCCTTCTCAACTCACTAATTGAGCTATAAATTGCACAATGAATTCAAAAATTTGTAATCATTACCTAATTCGTCTCTATGCTCTTATAAATCTCATGATGGTTCCATCATGAAGAATGGAGCACATGCCAAGTGGTGGTACTAATGAGGACGTGTCCACCTTCATATTCATTCAATTAGTTTAAAAATTAGTAAGAAAACTAAAGGCCTCTTTGTGGGTTCAATTTTTTCCTAATGTTTTGCCTTCCAAAATTCATAGTAATTTCAATTCAAGCCATAAAATTACCAAATTTTGGCGATCCCCTTCATTTCTATTTCTGCACCTGTGGAAATATTTTCTTCCCCTTACTATACTCGCATCATATCAATAAATGCTTATTTGGTCAGTAAGGGGTGGTTCTATCTTAACCCAATATAGACATTGCAAACCACAATGGTCCAATGAATGACTTCACTGTTGACTATAAAAAAAATAAATGCGCCTATTGTCCAATAATGGGAGAATTTTGGTGACTACCTTGGTCATGGGGGTTGTGTTCTTCTGGATGAACCCTTAAACAACGAGCTAGTAATTGTGAAAATCATTTGTTTGGGTATCATATGAATTGTTGGCTTAAAAAAAATTAAAAAAGCACTCATTGAGAGACAAGCTATTGTACAAGACATTCTTTTTTTCTACAAAATTTAGAGGATGAATAGTTGCACTTCTATCTTGTTTAGAGACATTCTTTGTCATTCATCAACTGAAAAACATCCTTGGCATCATTTAAGGATTAAGTAAGAGCATCACCACATGTCTTACAAAATGAGGTGGTGATTTGGCTTGCAAAATGGATGACCATCCACTTTGCAAGTTGGGTGGAAGTGGACCATCCCACCCATGACTTGTTAACCCTTAATCCCAAAGTGACATTTAATATCCAGGGTTCAAAAACATCATTGCTTTTGAAGCTCTAGAGGTCTAGATATCTTCAAGTTATACAAATTTCAACCATTCAATCTTGTAGTGTATATGTTTTAGATGGTATGTACAAAATTTGAAGTCATTTGGCCATATAGATTGCAAGATCATAATGTTTTAGTGTCAAAAATAGATGCTGAAATTTTCCCAAAAACACATTTGGAGGTGAAATTTGTTTTCTAAGCCTACTCAAATGAAAAAACTTTACACTACAAAATGATTCAAAACTAGTATACAAACACATTGGTGAATTTTTTTCATTCAATCGACTCATTGTGTCTAAAAAACAACTTTGAAATGTCAAAAAATTGCAAAAAAAATTGCAAAAAAACACATCTAAGGCTGAACCTCCTCCTCCTAGAATGATTCTCACAAACTCATTACTTCTTGGATTGACATGAGATATTTGCAAACTTGACTAGTATGTGCAACTTTTCCAAACAAATTTATTGAAAATGGACTTTGTATGAAGAAGAAATAGGCCACCGAAGTTCACTCTACTCCCAAAATGCCAGGATGTTGAACTTCGAATTGCTCCCAAACATTCACAACAACTTGGATTGACATGAAAATTTTACCACAATAACTAGAATTCAAGGGGAATAAAATCCAACAAATTTTATTGAAAATGAATGTTTATCAAAAGGGACTCAAGCCCCCAAAGTTGCAGCCCTAGATGCAGTTTGGTGAACTCAAATTGAAGTTGTGAACTTCAATTGGCCTCCCAAACCTCAATACATCTTGGATTGATCTGAAATATTTGCCACACAAATTAGAGAGGAGAATGCAACTTTGCCAACAAGTTTTATTGAATTTGGACCTTGGATGCAAAAGTTACAACACTTTGAATCGGACTTCAAATTGTGTGAGGACACTTTCTATCCTCTTTGTCCTTTTGGGATTAAAGGACCAAACGGCGTTTTTTTTGGCAACATAGTGATTTTGGGTAGTTTACTACAAATGGGATTTTTTCATGAAAATTTTCACCAAAGGAGTAGCTTTAAGGCTCAACAATTTTCATAACTTTTGATTACATGGTTAAAAAGTTATTGTATGATATGTAATTTTCAACATTCGGCGGGCAGTCCGGGCAGAAAAAAACTTCTTTATAAATCATTTTTTTTAAAATAAAAATTTGAAATTGATTCTTTAGATTTATTTATACATGAAAAGCTTTAAATCATTCCATTTTGATTAATGAGATGAAAGTTATGAGGAGTCTTAGTTGTGGGTAGTTTGAAAGTAGTTATGGAATCTCTAATCTAAAATTAACTTTAAAGTCCTTTATTTAATTCAATTCTCAATATTATTGAAATAAAATAAAATAATTGGGTGTAAATTGTTTATTAAAACATTACAACCATTGGGATTGGCATTTCTCAATCCTATAAATAAATTATTAACAGTTTTGTATCATTTTCTACTTTTTTCTACTTTCTATTTTTTTTCCTATATGTTGTACAATTCCAAATGATTTGAAATTAACCCCAAAATGACAAAGAGGACAGAAAGTGTCCTCACACAATTTGAAGTCCAGTTCAAAGTGTTGTAACTTTTGCATGCAAGGTTCAAATTCAATATAACTTGTTGGGAAAGTTGTGTTCTCCCCTCTAGTTTGTGTGGCAAAAATTTCAGATCAATCCAAGATGTACTAAGTTTTGGGGGGTCAATTGAAGTTCACAGCTTCAATTTGAGTTCACCAAACTGCATCTAGGGCTGCAACTTTGGGGGCTTGGATCTCTTTCGTAAAACATTCATTTTCAATAAAATTTGTTGGGTTTTGTTCCCCTTGAAGTCTAGTTATTGTGGTAAAATTTTCATGTCAATCCAAGTTGTTGTGAATGTTTGGGAGCAATTCGAAGTTCAACATCCTAGCATTTGGGGAGTAGAGTGAACTTTGGCGGCCTATTTCTTCTTCATACAAAGTCCATTTTCAATAAATTTGTTTGGAAAAGTTGCACATACTAGTCAAGTTTGTGAGGCAAAAATATCATGTCAATCCAAGAAGTAACGAGTGAGTGAGAAGCATTCTAGTAGTAGTAGGTTCAGCCTTAGATGAGTTTTTTGCAATTTTTCTTGCTATTTTTTGACATTTCAAAGTTGTTTTTTAAACACAATGAGTCGATTGAATGAAAAAAAATTCACCAATGTGTTTGTATTCTAGTTTTGAATCATTTTGTAGTGTAAAGTTTTTTCATTTGAGTAGGCTTAGAAAACAAATTTCACCTCCAAATGTGTTTTTGGGAAAATTTCAGCATCTATTTTTGACACTAAAACATTATGATCTTGCAATCTATATGGCCAAATGACTTCAAATTTTGTACATATCATCTAAAACATATACACTACAAGATTGTATGGTTGAGATTTATATAACTTGAAGATATCTAGACCTCTAGAGCTTCAAAAGCAATGATGTTTTTGAACCCTGGATATCAAATGTCACTTTGGGGTTAATAAAGCATGTAACCAACTTGCCTTAAAGAATGAATCCAAAGAGTAACCACCATTTTGGACATTTTTTCATAATGATCTGACCTTAAGAAGTGCAGCTGCCCGATTTTTTGCAAGGACAAAAAAAGGATTTTTGTTACTTCAAATGCTAATATCTTGCAATTTACACAGTGAAAATTTCTGAAAATTTTCCGACATATTCTCACACCAAAATAATATAAGATCCTACAGTTAGATGTGTTAAAAATGATTTTTTTTCAAAAATTTGGTACTTGTACTAGAAATGACAGTTTTAGAGCATTTTGGTAAAAACATAGTCAAGATCATTTAAGCGTTAAGCAGCTGCTTTCAAGGTGAAAAGCTCCAAACGACTGCAACAGACTTTTACCAATGTCGTCAAAAAAAACTGCAGTTAAGATTGATTCAATTCACTAAAGTAGAGCAAGATTGATTCGATTCAGAAAGGCAACACTGCTCTGTATTCTATCTCCTGCAATTGAACATGGTGCTCAAAATTTTGAAGGATGTGAAAGTGAAGGATTTGATTTCAACAAAATTGATCTCACAATGCCAAGGAAGCCTTTTTTTTTCTGCCAGATTCCACCAGAAAAAAATAATTTGGCTAAAAAATGTCCAAGCAAATGCCAAAAAACTTAGATGAAATCACCAAAACATTTTGAATTTAAAAAAAATCTTAGATGAAATCACCAAATTGTGGATGAAAATGGAATTATACAAATGTGATATCTACTAATGTGATACATTTCCTATCCAATATGTGGATGAATGTTGAAATTTGGAGCACCACTATAACATTTTATATCGCCACTTTGGCACTTCTTAGGAAATGAAAAAAAAACAAAACTCCTTGATGTCAAGCAATTTCCGGAGAGAAATTTGGAACAAAACAACCAATGCTCTTGTGTGAAACTTGTTCAATCTGTAAAACTTTTTCAAAAACAATCCAATGAATTTGAAATTATTTCAAGTTGTACAAGTACCAATGGTGATTAGTGTGAAAATTTCTCAATTAGTTGTTTTATTTTCTACACCAAGAGCACCCTTGATAATGACCTTTAAGTCAAATTCCACTATCAAACTAAATTTGTCCTATTATATAATTGATATATAAAATCCTTATACTTGTCACATGTGAAATTTTCTATTGACACTGATTTTTTCATAGATTATGATGGAAAAATCAAATAATTGTAATTTTTAAAAATAAAAGATGGAAATAAAAATATACTCCCTCTGTCCCAAAATGATTGCCTACAATTTTATTGATATTATTTGGGCTCAATCTTAATTAAAAAAGGGTCTAAATGTATATCATTAGAATCAATGAAGAACATTATGTATTTTCATTGCAACCTAAATAAAATTAGCCATAAGGAAGTATTATTTTGACCTACTCAAAACAACCTTTAAAAAAACATACATTCAAAGATGAAAGAGATATTTTTGTACTTGAAAATTGAAAAAACATTATAAGGTAAAAAAAACTATATGAAAAACACACAATGCTAAATAATACAAATTATGAAAATTGGAACTTGCAATTGCAATAATTCTTTTTAATTTTAATTTTTTCCAAACTTCTAAAATAGGATAGAACTAAAACTTGTAAGACTTCATTTTTTAATTTAAAACACATACAAATAATGGATATTCTAAAAGTTACAATCAAGGTTGACTGAGGCACATTTACTTCTAGGATGCAATGTCTTCAAAAGATTAAAGGTTGAAGGAAAATTTCACAACAATGTCAATAAAGCTATTTCATCTCAAAATAAAATCTTCTTCAAGAAATTATTATACTTACTACTATTTATAAATACCATGAAAAATAATTGTATTTATATTTTTTATATTAAAATATCATCTTACTTTCCACATCTATAATTGTGTAATCTCATTCAACTAATTCATGAGATCATTGCAATGAAACTTTGTCTAAGTATTATTTTGACACATACTTTAATCAATTTAATAATTTAATGTGTCCTCCAAAATATAAACCAGTGTTCTCAACATGTACATTGAGTCCTGAGTCCTTCTTTTTAATGCCCAATAATGTTCAATGAGGTCATTTTTAAGTGTGTAGTGTGTATCTTCATTATTAATAGTCTCATTCCATATAATAAATCTTGAAATGTTAATCCACATCTCAATGGTTGCATGCCAATAGGTTGGTTAATAGGTTCCAAGCTGTCTTGGTCTCTTTCATCTTCAATTATCATATATATATGATAACCTACAAAATTCTTGCACTTTAGACTTTGAATAAAAAAACAAATTGCTTTGAAGAATTGTATTCAAAATCTAGGACATAATTCTTTTTTATAAACCTGCTTCATTTTCATTTTTAAAAAATTGTTAAGTAGAAATTCGTCCAAGAGTGAAAGATCAAATAACTTATTAATAGTTGTAAGATGGGATTGAAACACAACAATCCAAATAGTTAGATTATTCTAGCAATCAAATTGAACCTTGTCATTGAAGTTAATTTTGATAAATTGTAAAAATAGCAATCATAAATGAATTCTATAAATAAATTTTCCAATCAAATACTTAGATTGCTTGAAAACAAGATTGTTTACAATGTACTAATTAGTAATCCAAATTGAATGAATAAAGTTTTTTGTGTAGACAAAAATATGATCTATTTGGAAAAAAAATTATTTAATTTCAATTTTTTGTGGATTTTTTTTTGTCCATTCAACCAAAAATTACATTTATGATGGAATAACTTTTGCATTTAGGCATTGATTGAAACAAAAATTATATTTTCACAAAGCTAAAAAGTATTTCTATTTTATGAGAAAATTTTATAAAGTTGCATGAAGGATTGAGATCCTATAAATTTGCCCAAAATTGATATTGTCATTTGAGGGCACAATGGTCTTCATGGGTTAAACCTTGCAATTCCATTAAATAATTGTCTATCATGGTGTAGTATAAGTTTGGATATTTGACACATTTTTAAATAAATTCTAGGAGTTGTAGACTAGTAATTTGAGATGGCATTTGTACACTTGACATTCCACATTCTCATATCTTGAAAGTCATTGTAACATCTTTCCTCTTTAATACTATCAACATAGCATTATGTTAGATGGGTGGTGATGCTCTTCACGTTATTTTGATGACGTTCAAAACAAGGTTGCTATTTGGCGAGCCTATGAGCATGAGCCTGTGAGCTTGTGAGCAGGAATAAAATAATTGAATAAATTTGTATTATGGACCTATGACCGTGGATTTAGTACCATTTACAATGCGGTCATAGAAAGATGACAACCCTCCTAAGAGTCCTTGGTGGTACTCCAAATTTGGGTACCTAATAGAAATCCAAATTTTCATTTTTGGTCTTAGTTCAAAATATATTTGAAAAAAGACTTTTGAAAATGTCAAGGGTATCTAAATGAAGGGTACCACCAAGAACCCTTAAGATGGCCATTGGATCCGATGGCCCTCCTAGAAGTCCTTGGTGGTACTTCAAATTTGGATACCTAGAAGGATTCCAAATCCTCATTTTTGGTTTTGATTGAAAACAAATTTGAAAAAAGGTTTTGAAGATGTCAAGGGTACTACCTAATTGAGGAGTCTCACCAAGGATCCTTGAGATCTCAATAAGATTCAACTGAGCTTCCAAAGGTCCTTAGAGGTACCCCATGTTGGTACCTTGTAGGGCTCTAAAACCTTCTTTTTGGTTTTAATTGAAAACAAATTTGAAAAAAGGCTTTTGAAGATGTCAAGGGTATCTAAATGAGGAGTCTGACCAAGGACCCCTAAGAGTTCATTAAGATCAAATTGAGCTTCCAATGGTCCTTGGTGGTACCCATCATGTTAGTACCCTGCAGGGCTCTAAAACCTCATTTTTGGTTTTGATTCAAAAAAAATTTGAGAAAGGTCTTTGAGAATTTCAAGAGTACCTAAACTAGGGGTACCACCAAGGACTCCTAAAAGGTCCGTCGGGTCCGACAGACCTTTTAGGAGTCCTTGCTAGTACCCCTGATTTTAGTACCCTATAGGGCTCTAAAAGCTCATTTTTGGTCCAAATTCAAATTTTTCTGAAATTTTTTTCTTGAAAAATGTGAAAGTAAAAGAATTTGGGATAGAAATAAGGAAATTTAAATTCTCAAAAAACAAATTCAGAAAAATTTGAATTTGGACCAAAAATGAGCTTTTAGAGCCCTACAGGGTACTAAAATCAGGGGTACTAGCAAGGACTCCTAAAAGGTCTGTCGGACCCGACGGACCTTTTAGGAGTCCTTGGTGGTACCCCTAGTTTAGTTACTCTTGAAATTCTCAAAGACCTTTCTCAAATTTTTTTTTGAATCAAAACCAAAAATGAGGTTTTAGAGCCCTGCAGGGTACTAACATGATGGGTACCACCAAGGACCATTGGAAGCTCAATTTGATCTTAATGAACTCTTAGGGGTCCTTGGTCAGACTCCTCATTTAGATACCCTTGACATCTTCAAAAGCCTTTTTTCAAATTTGTTTTCAATCAAAACCAAAAAGAAGGTTTTAGAGCCCTACAAGGTACCAACATGGGGTACCTCTAAGGACCTTTGGAAGCTCAGTTGAATCTTATTGAGATCTCAAGGATCCTTGGTGAGACTCCTCAATTAGGTAGTACCCTTGACATCTTCAAAACCTTTTTTCAAATTTGTTTTCAATCAAAACCAAAAATGAGGATTTGGAATCCTACTAGGTATCCAAATTTGAAGTACTATCAAGGACTTCTAGGAGGGCCATCGGATCCAATAGCCATCTTAAAGGTTCTTGGTGGTACCTCTCATTTAGATACCCTTGACATTTTCAAAAGTCTTTTTTCAAATATACTTTGAATCAAGACCAAAAATGAGGATTTGGATTTCTATTAGGTACCCAAATTTGGAGTACCACCAAGAACTCCTAGGAGGGCTGTCGGATTTTTCCCATCTTTCTTCTTATCATCTTATCTTTTTTCCTTCTCACCCTACGTACTCTACTCTAAATTCTGTGACCTCTTATTTTGAGTAGTATAGAAAGAAATTGATTTAAATTTGCAAATAATTTGGAAAGCCTTAATTTGAGTAAACAAATCACTAAAATTTTCATATAGCCGTGGTTATAGGGTCCACGGTCATAGGTCACAAAATTACTATAAATAGTAAGTTTTTGGATGAAAAAATTTTTGGATGAAAAAAAAATTCAAAAATATGCTTTTGGTGCTTATCACTCACAAACTTTACGCTTGCAGCTCACAAGCTCACTGCTCCAAGCTCGCCTCCTAGCATCGTTGACGTTCAAAATTAACTAAATGCCCAAGGCCTTTTTTGAGCTTTTAGGAATTTGCTCTAAATTGAACCCTAAACCAACATTTTGATAAGTGGTACCATTTTTTTAATTATAATCATACAAAATCAAACTAAACATGTTAGACATCACATAGGAAAAGAGAACACATCAATATAATTTATGGAATGAAAGGTTATAATGTTTCATCATGAGGTAGTTAAAATTTGCAAAGTCAATAGAAGTTCTTTCCACATGTCATGTCTAAAGTCACCAAAAAAATATGAGGATAAAGGATCTAACAAGCATAATCCCAATCAATTTATGATTTTTGAGATCTACTTTACGATTTTTTAAAATTAATTTCTAATGTGATTTCTTTTCCAAGATGTAGTATATTTGAGGCTCATTTCCAAGAGCCTTGAACACTATGAAAAGTCAAGATTGCAATGGACACCCTTGCACAAAATCTTGAATAGAAAAATCATAATCAATCATTTTCAAAATCAAAATTTTGATGCTAAAACTAGACTTCAAAAAGAATATTTTAGAAATACGAACTATTAAAAATAGCAACTACATCAAGTTTTATTTAACTTTACCAAGACGTTCCAATTGGCGTTTCAGTTATCTCAAAACAGCCCACTTACTGAATCCAAATCTTGATCTTCCCAAACAATGGATTGTGAATTATCATATCACAGCTTGCATCAAACAACCATTATGAATATTGAATTCAAAACTATCGAACCCTAACTTTGTATGCAAAACAGTTGAATATGATTTGCAAAGAAAACACAGTATCCTCGTCTCCAGGCAGCCACGAGTTTTGAGGGAGGGCTCCTTCCATCTGAGCCGTCCAGATGGATCCATGGTGGAGATGGAAGGGCGGGCTTCCCTCAGCCCGATGTCCAGGGGCATTCCAGTTTTTGCTTGGCTGCCCACCCACCTCATTGTATAGTGAAAACACTAAAAAAAATTCTTTGCATTTGGGTCCAAGTTGTAAGGTCAATTATTTTATATATTTTTTATAAAACCAAAAGATCTTAGCTAGAAATAAAGGTTACCCCTTCATATTTACCCTAAATGGCGCTATGCGCCTTGTTATTGAAGCTATGTGCCTAACAACGCTCCGCTTCAAGCCCAAACCCTACTCGTTTCACTATGTAGGGTTTGGGTGCTACAATATAATTATAAAATTTCATTTTCAAGGAGAGCCTTAAAGTTGGTGGATTGAATTTTTTATTTGTCACATATGACAAAATTTGCAAATTTTGAATTCATATTTGCAATCAGAGGCCCCAAACTAGCTAGGAGACATGAAGAAATACAAAATTTAAGCGGCACAAAATAGGGGGCAATATTTACATTTATCTTTTGATAGGACAATAGGGGTTGATCCTCCTTGGCCCAAAAATTCCACTTGGGTGTCGCCCTTCCATCTCCACCGTAGATCCATCTGGAAGGCCCATATGGAGGGATCCCTCCCTCAAACTCGAGGATGCCTGGTTGCTAGGGTTGCCCCTCTCGGAGGTGAAAAGCAATGTGGCAAAGGTGAAAAACAATGCATGGAGGTGAAAGCAGTTTGGTGTGGAGCAAATACAGTTGAATCCGAGTCTACGATGGATTTTGTTGTTTTGTAGGTCTGAACGTGGTTGGTAAAATAACCTCCATTTGGAAGTTAGGGGCAATGTGAATCACAATATTGGTTCACCTTTTATAAAAGCAAAAACATAAATAAATTATTCAAATTTGCAAGTCCGAAAGTGTTAGTACTTTGAATTAAACTACAACCACTAGTTAGGGAGTTTCCTAATACATAAAAATAGGAACATGGAGAAATAAGAGCAAAAGCTAGAAAATGCCATTAGAAGAAAATGAAGAGGAAATGAAATGGAAAAAATAGGGATTTAAAACTAAAAAGATGATAAATAGATCTAGTAGAGCAACTAAATTAGACTAATAGTAAAATGATGACAAAATAAAAAATGCAAAGAAACAAAATGAAAACAAAACACTACAAGTAGAAAATGAAACTAAAACCAAATTACAAATCAAAAAATATAAAATATAAAATAAATAAAAACAAAACAAAAAACTAGGAGTATGAAATGAAACTAGAAGTAAATTGAAAACTATAAAAATAATAAATAAGAAAAAATCCAAAAGAAATTAGTTAAATTAAAACTATGATGAAGATACTAGTGTCGTGTAGAAAACACTAAAATAGTGCTAGAAACACCAAAATAGGATTTTTCACCAAATTAGAGGCTTTTACAGTAATGTAGGGAGTTTTGGACAAAACTAGTGGATTTACAATAAAGTAGTACATTTTTTAGTAAATTAGAGGTGGATGGAAGTAGTTAGAAACATTAGTCTATTGGGAGGGGATGTAGGCAAAATTAGGTTTGGGAGTTCTCTCTCTTCCTCTCTCTTCCTCCATCTTCCAATATTGAGTGTATACATGTTTTGAGAGGAATGTTGTCATTTATGGGCGTTTTAAGCATGAATTGTCGAAGATGAAGGAAGGGAACCATGTAGGACAATTTGTCAAGTAGGTTTCACCATTTTATGGAAGAAAATGGGTAAAAAATGGAGGGTTTTGAGGTTAGATGGAAAAAGGTGCTTGAGAATGAAGGAAATTTTTTGAGAGAGATTGGACTTCCAATTTCAATGGGTGATTGTGGAAGAACAAAGAATGGGATGGAGCTGAATTTTGGAGAGGTGGTACTAAGTGAAGGAAAACTCAATTTTTTGGCATTTCCATACATTTAAATGAATTTAAGAGCCTACCGAAGTGGAGATCAAAATTTCAGCACATTAGGGTGCTGAAATTTTTGGATTGGAATCACTAATTAAGAAAGGACTAAGTTTTTTAGATAATTTTGGTGATATGAAAGATTCTAAGTGTCTAAGTAGGTGTTGGTAAACAATTTCAGCACACTAAGGTACTGAAATTTTTGGTTTGAAAGCACTAACTAAGGAGAGACTAATTATTTGGGGTCATTTTGTGAGTTTAGATGGTTCTAAGGGTCTAATTTGGAGTGTGGAAAAGAAAAACAGCACACCAAGTTGCTGAAATTTGGAGGTAGAAAGTACTAAATGGAGGAAGACTAATTTTTTGGTGATTTTAAGGATTAGAATAGTTCTAAGGGCCTATCTAAAGATAGAAAAAAATAGTACATGAAATCAAAAAAATAATAATTTTTTTTGGTGAATTATAAAATAAACAAGTTAGTGAATTACTAAATGTGATCACAATAACTTTTCACCCCTTACCTTTTGATGCACGTCTTGAAAGTGAAATTCCACCTATAAAACCTTGTGTTGATTTCCTAGATGGGTGGAATTACCTGTTCACTTCCAATTTCCCTTGGGTGTTTGACCAACATAGGTAAACAAGGTTCTTTTCAAGAATTTTTAAGAATTTTCACATGGATGGATTACAAAAAAAAAAGATTGATGAATGGGAATAACAAACAATCTATGGGTTTGACCTGCAAACACAAATTCTCGGGGCTTTGGAGCATCACTCCCTCTATGCCTAATTTCAAATGACATATATGGTCCCGTCAGTCATGAACCTGGTCTCATCATGCGGATATAAGAAAACGACTAATAAAGAAAGTGGTTAAAACATCACATAAGAGGATCCCCTTGGGGAGGACACTCCTTGTATGTTTGGGGGACCCACGTGTGGTAGTGGGGTATTTTGGGGGGTCTATTTACCTCCTAGAAAGTATTTAAAGGGCCTCTATCATTACCTAAAGCAAAAAAATCACCCATATTATCATATCTATCATTACTTATAATATGTAGGTCAAAGGAATTTATTGGAGGCTATTTTCTTTGTAAGGAAAAAAACTAACTAAAAAAATAATGAGAATAAAAGTGAATGCACATCAACAATAATGTATCAATGTGCATCAATGTTTAAATGTGCTTGGCTGTGAACTGTGAATACAAACATATGCCTTGTATACAAAAACTACAACAACAACACCCTGCTGCTATTCTAATGCCCTCCACTGCATGTGAAAAAACAAAATCAGGCTCTATGATATGGTGCTACCCATACTTTAGAGAGGTCGTTCAAGGCATTGGCCATATTGAACTCTTGCACCCAACTAGATTGCAAACATCGATGGAGTTCGATCATTAAATCTGCCATTTCATCCACAATACTTCAAAATCATCAAGTCAAGTACCATCATTAGGACAAGTCTTGTACCTTCAATTTCCGAGGGAATTTGAACGTTTACTTCAACTTATTCTTAATTCTTTCTTGTGCATCATCCAAACTGCCACATATATGCACAACCACAACCATGTTCAGCAAGTCTACCAATCATCACATTCCAAGGGATTACATTGTGATCCTCCATCCTTTCAAAAACCACTTGTGCATCATCCAAACTGCCACATTTATCTTAATGTAAACAAGTGCATTGCAAACACGCAAATCCGACTGAAGTCCCGTTTCAACGATATGCCTGTGAACCTCCTTCATCCACTCTAAAGCCCCAATGCTTGCACACGCATTCCAAATGATAGCATAAGTGAATGCATTCAGTTTAATGCCTTTTTGTTGCATTTGAAGAAATAGTTCATATGTGATATGCTCATAGCCATGCTCTACAAGCCAATTCATTAGAGCACATGCATTCAATCTAGCTTGGGCAATTTCACCACTCTTCACTTCAAACTTTGAATACCGAATCCAAGCTTTATCACTAGGGTGACATTCTACGTACCTACATGTTTCAAACCAAAGCAAAGAAAATTGAGTGGAACACATTATAAAAGACAACTAGTATAACAAGGCCAAAAATAAGAACTACAATGAAATGCTATGAATGCTACACCCTAAATAGATCAAGTACAACATTTGAACTCCAACTTCCATAATAGGTCAAAAGTCTCAAATTACCAAACCTGTCGTAGATTGACCTTGCCCAATAGATTTTGTTGTATCAAAGCTCAAACATAATATATGTAGCCCAACCATGATGATTAGGTTCCCAAGTCATCCACCGCTCAAAGATTTGTCAAGCTCCAAGCAAATTTCCTAACATCTCTTCCATGTGAATATACTTGTACCAGAGCTAGTTGATTCTCGGAAGCAAAGACACAACCTACGAAACATTTTCAAACATGCGCTGCATATATTATGAAGCAAAGGGACAATATGTCTTGGCATTCAGTGCAATGATTCAATGTAAAAATACCTCAACATCCACAGTTGTGCGAGCAAAAGTACTATATCTACATTCCATACCCAAAATCATCTTGCATTTTTGTCGGTCAGAAATTAATGCAAATGCTTTGCATCATTTTGATCTAGAGAGTAGACCTCATTTCTAGGGTTATACGCCAAGGTCACAATACAGATAATGCAATTGATGTCAATCCATTTGCTGTCAATATGATCATATTTGAATTTGTCTCATCCAATTTATTTGTAGTAATATTGCAACATGACCTCAATATGTGGATTCTGAGCTTTTTGCTTCCCATTTTCCTCCAACCTTGCAAGCAAGTCCACAGGCTACCGCAGTGCACCAAATTGCTTCCCATTGCGCCGCCTCATGGCCTGGATTCTACCCAACCAACAAGCACCCTCATCTACAGCATGTAAAACATTAGTAGCAATTAACCTTGAAACATTAGATGGAGGACCTTATTTCCGCTTTGCAACAAATCTCACAGTAGAAGACAATCGAGTAATGCTTCGCTGGGCAAAATGAATAGCGCAATCAAATCCAATAAACAATAAGTCTGACCCTGATGACAAGCCCGCTTGCATACAGTTGTCATGGTTATTAAACTGAATGCTATGCTTTATTCTAGCCAATTGATCTTTGGAAAAAAAGGTACTACCATTGAGTTGTGAGATAAGAGTGGACTTGTAAATGCAATGTCCTTCCGTAACAAGTTCATGGAAATGCTTGAAAGTGAAATCCTAAACCTCTTGGAAGGCATCTGAATTGATGACCCTACAACTGAATCAACAACAACAATTAGAAGAATTGATATGCAGCGCTAAACCCTAAACCGCAACTCTCATTCCGCAGCATTTCTCAATTTGGCCTAAACCCTAAATCTCATAGAAATTGCGCTTGCATCGACCAACTATGAATACTTCGACTCCATTTGAACTACCCGAGATCCCTTGACAAAGAATCCGAAACACCTTCACCACACCTCTGTACCCTAAACCACAAGTTCAAATTTTGTCAAACCCACTGCGCATCACATGCGTGCACATTTCCCACTAGCCGTTACACTGAAAACGTACTAAAGTACTAAAGCTTAACAGAAAGTCTAGATTAAAATGAGCTCATTCATCCACTAACTTCAAGATATGCTCTAGATATACTCTAGACTTATATAGTATCTGTATCTGACTAGTATTGTAGCTGAATATTAACTGAACTTACTAAATTTAATTCCTTGAATCCCATTCTTTTGCCCCTAATTTATATCTACCTAAATTTAAATGGACCATATTTTCCAGCTACCTATACTACTTATAAAGGACATGCCACTTTTAATGTTCAATAATTTATATGTAAGTTTCTTATAAATTTTATCCAAAATGATTTAAATCTAGTCTATCTTCTGCTGCATGTAGGTTTCTAAAATGCGGAAAGTGTCCTCCCTGAGAGTAACATTGGTCAATTCAAATCACCTTGCGTCCTACTCCATCTAGCATAAAAGCTTCTAATTTTTGCACACCTTACCAAATTAAATAAAAAACCTCAAATGAAAAAGAAAAAAATATGCTTTCGTATTGTTAAAGCCAAGAGAAAAATAATTTACCATGTCTACAAGAATCCCCTTAAAAATGAAAGAAGGTAAAAAATAAAAAAGATTGGTGTGAAAAAAGAGACCATGGCTTAATTTTTTTTTAACAAAAACTACAAGGGAATAGGATATGTAGGAGGGTAGGAGGGACTTTTAGGTACAAAAAAAAATGGTAAGGGTTTAAACATAATCTCAGCAAAGATCTTAAAAATCAGTTGCAATTTAAAAGTGTAAAAATAGTCACCAAATTGCTTTAAGTATTTATAAGGGCAAGTCCACTTATAAAATAATTTCTAAAGGGGGTAAAAAATCATCATTACCTTTATCAAACCTAGACATATAGAAATGCAAAATGTGACAAGACGTAGGGTTTAAGGTTCCATTGATAATGTGTGTATTAGAGACAACTAAGGATACAATGATTTATGAACTGGAGAACTCTTTTGAGTTTATAAGTTTTCATGGATGGCAACAACCCTGACCTACTTAATGAATGCCATCACAAGGATTCTTTCAATGTCATAAACCATTAACTTCCTTAGGTTTAGGGCTTTGGTGAAGGTGGTGATTGTAGTGGAGGATAGGATTTTAGGAACCCTGTTTCCAATTTTACCAATATCGTCTATGAATTATTTGGGTGTCTCTCTAAAGGGGAATTTTTGCAGATTACATTAGTCAAGATTATGATCGAGACCACGCGAGATCATTCTACAAGATTCTAATAAGCATAGCCACCAGAACAGTGATGGGACGAAGGAATTGAAGGACTTGACTGCTCAATTGATATCAGCAGGTCACTGCTGCAATTCATTCTGCTGCCATTGCAAGCAATGGATTACCATTTTGGGTAATCTTTCTATTACTGAGCGAATTGAAGATTACACAAAATAAGTGGTAACGAACACCCAAGTTGATGACTCCAGTTAGACTAGTGCAACATGACGGGGAAATGCTAGATTGCAGAAACTCAAGGCATTCAATTTTATAAAACAAGATAGAAATCAATTTCAGCATTGCACCAAGACTTTTTTATAATGGAATTCAGTTGACTTTGGATATTTATGGTCGAAATCCAAACCAAGTTTGAAACACCCTGATAGAAACTTGCAACCTCAAGCCACTACAATAAAATGTGTGCTTGCAATTTTGAACGCAGCCAATTCTACGCACATTCAACAATGCTGTTGTCTCAAGTGATAGCCATGAGAAGGCAGTCCACTTAGCTACTAGGGACGCAGATTCTTGCATATGGTCCACACACAATGCAAGGTAATTTGGGACTAATTCAAAACCCAACAATCAAATGGACTGATTCAAAGTTCAGTGATACATGAAGATGCAGAGGAGCAAACAAAGGACTAAGGGAGGCAACCCATTTTTGACCTCTTAAGTAGATACATGTATCTATGAGGCAGGTTTCCAACAGTGGGAAAATTTTCCCATGTGCAGAAATAGAGTTCATAAGGTTTCCATAATTTTTCAGATTTTTATTTCTCAAAGCATAATTACTATAAGAATTTTTTAGCTGAAGATTTTGTTCCTCCCATGGTTATATAAACCTTCCTATTTTCCAACCAAGGGTTGGTTTCAAAATCCAAATAACAAGAGTTAGTTGCAATATTGAGAGTCTTGTAGCTAATCATGATGCACCACAACTGCATCAGATATTGAACCATAATTAAGCACTCTTAATCACCTCCTCATCACCTCCTGCATAGAATTACATCAGCCTATGATATGAGAATGGGTCATTCATTAGGAATGGGTTGCCTTCCATATGTACAATTTGACAAATTTTGTTAGTCAATGGTGGTTAGAATTAAAAAATTTGCCTTTGCCAACAATTGCTCATTAGTTTACCACCTGAAAATTTGTAGACAAGAATGTTGTTTCTAATAGAATTTCAAATCCACTGCAAGAACGCTTACAATAAAGTTGAAATACCTTGTGTGTAACCTCCATGGTGTTTGATGTGGATGGCATGTGAGCTTGCATGAACAAAACCTTTACATTTTTTTGTAACCATCCAATTCTTTACATGGATCTTAATCCTTAACCTCTAAAGGATCAAATGGTATTTATTGGCAACATAGCGATTTTGGACAGCTCACTATGAATGAAATTTTCATTTTTTTCACTGAAATTTTCACACAACATGTGTCCAAGGAGTAGCTTCAAGGCCAAACAATTTTCATAACTTTTGACCATATGGTTTAAAAGTTATTGTATGATACGTAGTTTTCTTTGTTCTGCGATCAATTCAAGTAACAAAAAAACTTCTTTAAAAATCACTTTTTAAAAAAATAAAAATTTGAAATTGGTTTCTAGATTTATTTATACATGGATATCTTTGAATCATTCCATTTCAATTAATGAAATGAAAGTTATGAGGAGTTTTAGTTGTGGGTAGTTTGAAGGTGGTTATGGAATCTCTACTCTAAAATAAACTTCGAAGTCCTTTATTTAATTCAATTTTTAATATTTTTGGAAAAAAATTATTGGTTGTAAATTTTTTTATTAAAACATTACAACCATTGGGATTTTCAATTTTCAATTTCATAAATAAATCATTAACAATTTTGTATTTTGAATCATTTTCTACTTCTTTCTACTTTCTATTTTTTTCCTATATGTTGTACAATTCCAAATTTGAAAATTTCAAGCATGTAGCCACCTTGCCTTGAAGAATGAATCCAAAGAGTAACCACTATTTTGGACATTTTTTCATAATGATCTGACCTTAAGAAGTGCAGCTGCCTGGATTTTCACAGGGACAGAAAAAATGGTTTTGTTACTTCAAACGCTAATATCTTGCAATCTACACAGTGAAAATTCCTGAAAATTTTTCTACATATTTTCAAACCAAATATCCTACGATTAGATGCATCAAAAATATATATTTTTAAAAAATTTGGTACTTGTACTAGAGATGGTAGTTTTGGAGCAGTTTGGGTGAAAACATAGTCAAAATTCTTTAGGGGTTAATGGATGGACTGATGACCATGGAAATCGTTCAAATGGTGACCATGGAAATTGTTCGTTTTCATACAATGGGAATCATTGGTCTAAAAAAATTCAAAAGCACTCATTAGAAGTCAATGTACTATAGAAGATCTCCCTTTTCCATACAAAATTTTGAGGATGAATAGTTGTACTACTGTCATAGACTAAAAGATTCTTTGTCATCCATTGCACGCCAAACATCTACCTTGATGTTTAAGGGTTAATATAGCTACATCAAGTGCAATGATGAGTGCATTGGGACAAGGAAGTTGGTGCCCCCTAGAGTGCATCCAATTATTAATATTGCAAAGTTCATTAGTCACTACTAGAAAATTTAGATTTTTTGTTGATTTGGACATATTGATCATCAACACTTTTCTATTGATTTCTGTCCAAATCAATAGATTTTTATGCAAATCAACAAAAAAGTGTTGATGATCAACATGTCCAAATCAATAGAAAATTTGAATTTTTTAGTAGTGAGTTGATTATTCAAAATGTAACCTCAACCCTTTTTTTAAACTTTTTGAGAGAGTATTGGGATGGCAATCACTTAAAATTTGGTGAAGCATTGTATTTCTACAATCATCCATATTTTGGACAAAAAAAACATTTTTTAGTTACATCCATGCACTTTTTCATCCAAATTTGGCAACTTCATTCATGTTTTCAATAAAAATGGGTAATTTTTGGTGAAAAAAGATTACCTTTATCTTGTAAAAAGTAGTAATTTATTTTGAAATAGTGCTATTTCACCCCATGGTGCCCACAAAAAGGGTTGTTTAACCCCTAAACATCTAAAATTGACAATTTGGGAAAAATCATCATGAAGTACTAATTGAAAGAATATCTTGGAATTGGTATACAAATGAAAATTGTAGGTTTTGAATTTTAGATTCCACCCATACAATTAGATTTCACCAATGCTATCACCAATTTTTTTTTAAATTTCCAAAGAAAATATTGAAATTCCTTCAAATTTTAATTA
Organism: Climacium dendroides; assembly: GCA_950106755.1. Taxonomy (NCBI): domain Eukaryota; kingdom Viridiplantae; phylum Streptophyta; class Bryopsida; order Hypnales; family Climaciaceae; genus Climacium; species Climacium dendroides. The sequence continues at coordinate 40,858,355 of OX467084.1, forward strand.
CAAGCACACTATATTATCATTTTTGGGGTAAAACTTGTTGCAATGGATATGAAAGGAGGTTCTCTTGGCATGGATAATTTTGAGAATTTTGTGCTCTTTACATCTATTACTTCATTTTTGTAAATCCGGTTTTGAATTAGAGTCAATGCAATTTGGGCTTAGTCAACCACTTGACATACTTCCACATTTGTAATTTTAGAAAATATGTACTCAAGTGACACCAAATCCAACTAATAGATAGTATAAGAACTTGATAAAGTATTCCACAAATTATGATGACTTTCATTCAAGGAGTAGTGAGCAAGAAACAAGAATACGAATCTGTTCATTATTGAGAAATTAGACGTTGGAGCACTCTAGGGTTAATTTGTTTGCTAGGAAGTTGTAAGAACTTGTAAGAACTTGTAAGAACTTGTGCTTGGGTGAAGTTAGAATACTTAATTCCTTAAGGCTTTTTAAATACAAATTAGTCAACTGTGCTTCCTAAAAAATTCTTACAATAAATATCATATCTTGAATAATTTATTTATCCTTGATGTAAAACTTAAGATCAATAACAAAATTAGATCTTAGAAGTGAATTGATTTTTTTCATGAGCAACCACTTTCAAGTGAATGTTGACACTGAACAATATTTATAATTTTGAATACATTTCACATATACTTTTTTGGTTATTATTCATCATAGTCTTTTGTTCTGTACATGGGATCCCAGATCAGTTTGTAATTCTTTCTTGTCAATCCTGGGGATTTCATGATGCAATTGCCTCATCATTGCTTCCATCCAGAAGAAGACAGTCAATTAATTAATTGCTTTTCATGTGGCATTGAATTGATTTTGGAGCATTTCATAGAGTGAGCAACCGAGGAGCATCGGCACGGGCCAACACTTTTTTCACACTTCCTCTTGAGGAAAAGCAGAGAATTGGTCGAAGCTTCAACCACCATCTTGGCTACCATGACTCGGAGCTCACCAAGAACTTAGCTGGTTGTCGCCTGCACTGTTTGTGTCGCAGATGGCGGGTAAGTCTAGAGGTTGATCAAAGGGTTTGACCTTCCTCAAATAGGAAAGTGCAGTACTTGTAGAGAAACAGTAGTGCGGGACTAGAAAGAGATTTTTGATTGGGCTTATTTAGGGTATATGAAAATGCCCAAAATTGTGGAAAACAATTACAAGTGAACTTGAACTCTCCATTGCTAGTTTATATGGAGATATTTGGAAGACTCTGTGACGACGTTATGGACACTTAGTGTCCGATGGATGACACAAAATTCTTCTATAAAGGACAGAAATGCAACTATTCATCCTCAAAGTTTTGTTGAGAAAAGAAAACATCTTCTACAATAGTTTGACTTCCAATGAGTACTTTTCCATTCTTTTGAATGATTAATTCCCATGGTTTTAGTAAATGATGAATTCCACAAAGATCAGTCTGTCCTTACAAGGTTAATTCAACTCAACTTCTGTGACCTGGATTACAGAAAGAGGATTTCTTCAGAAACTAGTAGTCTACTCTTTCAAGAAAGAGACTTAGGAGCATTCCAAATGGGTCATTACATGTGGTCTTATCTCTTCTTCTTCAGAATCTACAAAAATGACCAATCCTCAATTGAAACGTCATGCATCTATTAAGTTTGACGTCTTTTGGGTATCTATAGATTATAGGCTGAATATTGAATTTTTAATCAATTGATCTTATCAATGAATATTGCTAGTGATTTACAATATGACAGATGAGTTTGAATTTCAAATTTATTCCTAGATTTTGAATGTTGAGATGAAGTAAAGATTCTGTTGTTTGGAGCAACATATCTAAAATCAAGATTTTGACATGATTGGAATGAAAAAAACAGCATAGTTAAGGGAAAATCAATATTTTCTGACTATTTTGAATGCTCATATCTCACCTGATTTTATTTGTTCTTGTAATTGGAAGACTTTAGCAGATAATTGCTAGAGTTGGCATTTTTCTGTGGATTGATTAAAATTATCATTTGGTGGCACTAAATTTGAGATTTGTGTCTGGCGAACTCCCCACAGGGACCTCTGGGTAATTGTTTCACACCTTCGTCCTACCCACCTCTGCATTTAGCTTTTAATTTTGTCTATGATCTCAAGCCTTTATTAAACCCTCATCTGCTCGTGTTGTACAGGAGTGGAAGATACTCTGAAACCACAATAAAAGGCTACAATCAGTGGCATGCAAAACGAGAGGGCTTATAAAAAGTATGTGAAGACTGAAGAGTACACGACCACAGTGGGCCACCTAGCAAATCTGTTGCATAGGAACTTTATGAATCTAATGCTTATTAACATTAAAAACTTTGTCCACCTACTAGAAATGTGTTTTGTGATTCTCTCTGTCCACCTCAGAGCACGTACAAAATTTTCCTGCAACCCATTTGATTCTGTTTGATAGTATATGTTGATCATTGTCTAGGAAATTTCTGAATTGAAAACGGACAATTTCTGTACTTCCTAAGGTTGCCTCAGTTTTTCATATTTTTAAACCTGAGAAGTTTTTTTTTGGTTAGAATCCTCCATTTTGAAATTTCATTCAGTAAATTGCCGGATTTCTACATTTCCATTTGGCCATTTTCCTTAATGTGCAAAATGGAGCCGTTTTTTTGTTTTCGTTGGGGGGTTCTTTTAGCTCTCCATCTTTTGTATCGTTGGGAGGGTAGGTCTTTCCCTTCCCATTTTTTTGGATTATTGGGGTTTTTTCTTTTCCTCCCCATTTTTTTCTTCTAGTACCCTTGGCAGGAGTTGAACTTGGCCAAGCCCCTACCAACCTAGGGCCAAGGATGTAGCCTTTGGAAAATACAAGGGTCCAAAAGAGGGTCCAAGTATTTTTCGAAGGCTGGTTAGTACGGTTATTATTACAAGTCAAGAACCACTACCATCAATCTCAAGTGCCCCGAATAAACAAGATGCATGACTCATACTATTTCCACCAATACCACTCAAATGCAAAGAAAAATTAGAATATAAAAATCGATACTTGCTATCATTCTTCCACAGCTAGATAGCATCACAAAGAACATCATCTACACTACTAGAAAATTTCGTTTTTTTGTTGTTTCGGTCATGTTGATCCGGTCAAAATCTAACAGAAATCTGTTGATTTTCACATCGATGGATTTTCAACAGATTTCTGTTAGATTTTGACCGGATCAACGCGACCGAAACAACAAAAAAACGAAATTTTCTAGTAGTGCTATTTTATCATTCAAGCCTTCCAATACAGTTCGTAGCATTGCTTCCAAATTTTTACTACCCAACTTATTTCGCACTCTAGTTTTGATTAGATTATGTATACTGAAAGCATGCTCACAAATCGCTATGGAAACACATTGCACAGTAGCCAACTTAGCAAGAACAAGAAGATTAGGGTAGCAGACTTGCAATGAATGGTTTCACGTGATCATATCCTACAAGTCCCTAAAACTTTTGTCCCCCATTCACTAGTGCACTACAGTTTAAAAGAAAGAAACTCACGCTTACACGCTGCAACATCAACAAGGGCAAGGAGAATAAAACCTGCATGCAAGTGATCCGCATCGAAATGGGCCAACAAAGTCTCCAACTCATCGACGGCTACGATTGTGTGATCAAATATCAAGATGGCCTTCATCGATGGTGCTAAATTGCCATGATGCCTAGGAATGCTAGTTTGCCAGACTAGCAATTAATCAATAGTAAAAGTTTGTTTGTGCAGGACTACAAGTTAGTGATTCACAAGGAGACATAATTGTGTCACTAATAAGACTTATAGGTATACTATGTAGTATGTACATGTTACAAAAATTCCTAAAAAATATATGCCCAATCGGCTAGTTGCCGAAAAAGAGAAGTTTCAATCGATCACTTTCCTACATACTCTAAGGGCAAACGGCCAAATTGCCAAGATTTTTTTCTTAACCGGCCCATTTCCTAAAACCTTATTTTTTTGTTCGAAACCTCATCTTAATCATTTCAATGTCATTCGGAAATCTTCAAAAAAATTTAGCTAGCTTGTAACTAAATGCCGGTACTTCCCGTTCATTGATACTGATAAGAGTTGAACTGGGCGATATGGCTTTTTGTTGATTTTTGAAATCCTGGTGTATTTCTCAGGCATGTTGATCCAGGGGCACTTACAGTCCTCGCGTAGAATGACGTTGGTGGTTTGCAGGTGAGAGCTTCTTTAAAGTCTCAAAAACAACTACTCAAGGCTCTTTTATTTTGTGGCATTTTTGATGACTTGATTGAAGGTCTTTGTAAACACTGAGTGCTTATTTGTGGTGCATGCTAATTGTAATTCATGGTGGCCACAAAAATCTGTAGTTTCCACTTTGCAAGTATATGAAAGTCATTAATTCTTGGATTCATTTCCTTTAGGTCAAGCGGAAGGATGGATAGTGGAACTTGGCCAAGATGCATCCACGTTGTCAACGTTGGAGCCATCCTCTAGGTCTGGAGGAACGATAAATACTGTAGAGTTGAGCACCATGTTGTGGTGAATGAAAACAAGGAAAGGTTTTCTATTCCCGTGTTCTTTGATCATGATATCAAGACTGATGTATTTCCAATGTCGCAACTCTTTGATGAAACACATTCAATGCATTATCAATCCTATAACTAGGGCTTTTTTCAAAGGATTAGAAATAATGGCAACTTCACGCAGGTAGGAGAGGACATTCAAATTTACCACTTTGCAATCTAGGGGTTGTCAATTGATCAAATAAGATTTTGAAGTTAGATTTCTCATTTAAGATTCATACAAATAGGAGCTCCAACAGCCTGTCTATTTTCAAAGGGTCCTAGACTTGTAATACATCATAATAGACTATGTAATTATTGATGAGTATTATAGATTTAGATACATTTTTGTACCTGTTGTATGAGCATCACAAATAGGAATATTAGTGTTATGTTTAAATTAACTTCTAAGAATTCTTGCAACTATTTTTTGGCATTATGGTATCTTGTGTGAAATTTCTAAGTCAAATATTTCAAAAGATGTCCATTGTGGGGGGCCTTGAAAAGACAAACTAACAAGTGCCACTTTCTATCTCAGGCCGGGTTTGTGGTAGTTGCAGAGAAGCTGTGACATTTAAATGGACGTTCTCTTGTGAGATCTCATGTTCCCAAGATTGGCCTACTCTTGCTCCATAGTCTCTACGGCTTTTTCCAAATAAGGAAGGATCTCGCTGGTTCGTTTGAGAACCAAGCAAGGGCAATTGGCCCTGTTGTAGGGCTAAAATTTGGGTAGCATTGGGTGGCAAGCAGCAAGTGGGTCCCTGGCATTTCCTTAGGGAAACCCTAAATCGCTTGCTTCCACCTGGTTCTCAAATTGTCATTGGCTTCGGTGCACTCCAAGCCTTTTTTGACGCACTTCATCTCCTTCGAATGAGCCTCTACTTCAACCCAATTTTTCCTAAACTAGGGGGGATTTGCCAGAAGAGTTGCATGATTTGCCTTAGAAGCCTCTCAGCAAACCAAAATGAAACCCTGAAAAAGAACTTCTGTGAGAAGTGAAGAAGGCATGGATGTCATTCAACATTTAAATCATTCAATATGTGGAAGCAAGTACCAATAGTAGGCTCCGTTTAAGCCCTCCCTCATTCAACGTGTCATTTGCGTATTGGAGAGTATATCCTAATCCTTAACAAATGAGCAGTGGCAGAGATTCTTGTGGGAATGTGATCCCACATGCTAGACCTAGAAAACTAGCATTAGAGGGAAATTTTAAAATTTATTCCTTTAAGTAGGAAAGTTTTGAGTTCCAATAGGAGATTAGAAGGATTTGGAAAATACCGGAACTCTGGATCCGGAGAATTCCTATTAGGGTTAAGAAACCTAATTTAGGAACCCTAAAAAAGTTCCGGAAACCGGATGACGGCATTGGCCCTAAGAGCCAAAAATCGGATCCATACAAGGGTTAGGTTTTGCCGCTGAAATCTCTCCCGAGCTTATGTCTAACCATCCATCCGTCTGGACCAATATAAGAAAAGGACTGTAGCCGGCAGTAAGCATAGTTGTTTTTTTGCTGCCTTACATATTTGTTTTCCTGCCTTCCAAACTCTCAGAAATTCTGGTAGATTGAGGGACTGTGTAAGTTGCGATCGTGCAAGTGTTCCGGAGTGTCGCGACCCAAATGACACCTACCAACTCCCAGCAGCTCACCAGGTTCACCCTAGTCCACTTACAGCGTCACTTGATCACCAACTGCCTAACACTGTACATGCCAAGCACCCACAGTGTTAGTCCCCATTTCCAACTCATTTGCCAAGTCCCAGTCACCAGGACTACTAGCACACACTCCCATCGTGACACCGGGCATGTCACTTAGTAACATGGGGCGGAACTTCCACCTTAATGTGCAAGAACCCATGGTGGCACTACTCACCATGGTCCTAACTGCCCTTGAGTGTCACCCCACTCCATGCTAGCCTTTTTTGCATTTGCTACTCATCCACTAGAGGTAATCGGCACTCACAACTCGGGACACATCCAAGGAGGCCTAGCAAGGAGTGGGACTCCACCCAACCGATGCCACGGGACACACACAAGTGTCCCATGGTGCCTTGAAGTGGTGGTGAACCAACTATGAGTCACCGGGACTCACCAAGGCTTCAAGAGTGAGTGAGGAGGGAGACCAACCCCTCCTATAGTACTCTCTGTGGTATTCGGCAGACCCCCCCGTCCTAGGTCGAAGGAAGTCCTTGGATAACCTTGGGTTGTGGAAGACCACCCACTTCCAACCCAAATCGCCAAGTTACGTCACCGTTTGGACTCCCGAACTTCCAACTGGCGTAACCTTGCGCTCCGAGCTCCAAATCCAACATGCGAGCCCATTTTAGACATCTACGCGACGAGTAGATGCCGATGGACTGCTCACTCGTCCCATTTGGACAAGTTCTCGCAAAGTTATGGCCCTCTAAAGATTCGGATGCACTGGGGGAGGCGTCACGCCTTCACCACGGCTCTTCTTTTGGCCATAACTTTTGACTCATGTCTTAGAACTTCGTAATGCTTGTCATTCTAGGTTCCTTGTGTTCATAGCTTTCCAATGATATGTCACATGCCATACTTTGTTGTGGGATTCATTGAGAACCCCACACACCTAGCCCTCAAGTGTCTCGGCGCCACCGGGACCCAGTCAACTTTGAGCGGCCATAACTTTTCGCTCACAACTCCAAATTGCGCGTTCTTTGCGCCATTAGAAGCGTATTGTCAAGAGCTTTCCAAGAATGTGTGACACTCTCATGTTCACTTCAAAACCAGGGCGCTATTGCGCCCTGTTTGATCGGGAGTCTCTTCATTCTCCCTACCAAGTCTATTGCAAGGCTTGGGAAGTCACTCCCAAGGTCCCCCTTACACACTTAGGTACATTGGGCACCCCAAGTAGATAGGGGCGTGACACTCACCCCCACCAAATAGGGTCGATGCCCTCATCGACATTACTTCTAGTCAGAAGCATTGAGTTAAAAAGGGTAGCCATCCCCCTCAACACTTTCATTGCGTTCTGGATAGCTAACCCCGCAATGACCCAAGTACTCATTTACTTAGTTTAAATGGCTAAGTCTCCAAAGGTGGCACTAGATAAGCCCATGGTTTTGGCACCCTGGACGGCAAACATCCAAGGACCTAGACCTACTCTAAAGGGACTTATCTACTTTGAGACTCTCCCGGTTTGCCATCTTTTGGCTCCGAGTTAGGCTCAACTAGCCTATCTTACTTACATGACTAGGAAGAACTCAAGGCTCATCAATTTCTACTTGGTTGCAACACCAAGACCCCTCTCCAACATTTAAGTTATCAAGTGATGAACTTTGCAAGCCTAGAGATAGTGCCAAGTCCCGCCCGACTTGTCCTTTGAGTACTCTCCCGAGGCATGGATGATCAATCCATGTGTAGACAATGGTCCACTCCCAAAGGGCACTTTTGTAAGCCCGTGCCACTATCTTGCTCCCGCCCGAGCAAGTCCTAAGCTTGAAAGTCAAAAGGGTTTAGTCCCTTGCAACCTTCAAGCCAAGGCCCCTATTTTGCAGCATTCTCAAAATTGATTTACGTATCATTCCATCCTCTTCTACTAAACCAAACATCAATGAGACTAGGACTCATCTCATAGTGCTAATGCCAATCAAGAGCTAACTCATACACAAGGAGTCATTTCCAACATTGCAACTTTATTTCAAAACAAGTACACAATAGACAAGCGCATAAATGCACTGTTTACACAAGTGTTGTGTTTCTCCTCCACTAACAAAGGTTGATGTCCTCATCAACTCCTACGCGGCTTTTTGTTGGATTGTCTACTTTGTTCAAATCGATCCACCACCTCCTTTGCATGAACCATATCTTTGGCATTCACCCAAGTTGCTTCCTTTTTATGATATCCCCGCCATTTCACTAAGTATTCTTTGCCCCTTTTCTTAGTATTTCTACTCTTGAGAATCCCTTCCACCTCATACTTAAGGTGTTCTCCAACTAACTCAGGGAGAGGCCGCAACACTTGCTTGCGTTCCGGCCTCAAGGTATCCTCATGATATGGCTTCAACAATGAAACATGAAAAGTTGGGTGCACCTTGATTTCCTGTGGCAATTCTAACTTATAAACATCTTCAAACAACCGCTCGGCGATGACAAAGGGACCTGCATATTTGGCCATGAACTTAGGTGTTAGTCCTTCTGGCAATGTGAAGTTCTTCACATTCAACCACACCTTTTGTCCCACAGCATACTCCACTTGGCGTCTCCCTTTGTTCACTTGTTTGATGTATCTCTTTTGTGCCTTGTCTAGATGCATCTTGATCTTCTCAAGCATAGCTTCTCTATGCACAACAAAGTCTTCTGCAACTTGGCTTCTTTCAAACTCTGATTGCAACCCCTCCAAGGCAAGGTCAGTAGGCATAAGTGGCTCCACCCCATAAGCCACTTTGAATGGCGATTCTCCTGTAGCTGCATGTTTGGCTTTGTTGTAACTAAACTCAGCCAGAGCCAAATACTCCGTCCAATCACTTTGGTCAGCACTCACATAGTTTCTAAGGTATTGATTCAAGACCCCATTCACCCTCTCTGTTTGCCCATCTGTTTAAGGATGAAATGCTGTGCTAAATGAAAGCTTGGTCTTCATTTTCCTAAACAAGTACCTCCAAAATGCACTTGTGAATTTAGGATCTCTATCAGAGACAATCACCCTAGGCAATCCACTATGCCTCCACCAAGTGTTGAAAAAGAGTGTGGCTGTTTGAAATGCAGTTGCCACTCCTGTTGTTGGCACCATCCTGGCCAACTTGCTAAACCGATCTACCACCACAAAGATGGCATCAAACCCTTGTGACTCCGGTAAGCTAGTGATGAAGTCCATGGAAATACATTCCCATGGACCATTTGGAATGGGCAAAGGCTTAAGTAATCCAACTTGTTTTTGATATGAAGCTCGGTTGGCTTGACAAGTGACACAAGTCTTTACATAATGTGCAATGTCTTCTTTCATCCCAAGCCAATAGAACCTCTTAGCCACAAAACTTATGGTGGCTTTCTCACCTCTATGACCTGCAAGAGGCTTGTCATGCTCCTCCTTCAAGACTTGCAACCTCAACTTGCCTTTGGGGACATACACCCTACCTTGTTTGAATTTGATTAGGCCTTGGTGTAATCGAATCCCCTTCACTTTCTTGCCAACCCTCAAATCACTTAGGAACTTTTGAGCTTCTGGATCCTTCATGTAAGCCTCCCTTATTCTCCTAGCTAAGTCACTTTCTCCCTCATACATTAACCTTAGTATTTGAGTAGAACTTGGTTTGAACTCATCCTTTCGGCTAAGGGCATCGGGCACCACATTTTCTTTGCCCGGTTTGTGAATCAAGTCCACGTTCATAAGAGCCAAGGTGTCATACCACCTCAATTGCTTGGCTGTCACTCTAGCTTGGCTCTCAAAATACTTCAACGACACATTATCGGTGAACACCTTGGTTTGATGAAGACCAAGGTAATGTTGCCATGTCTTCAAACAATGCACCACTGCAAACATCTCCTTTTCATGTGTTGGCCACTTGGTTTGGGTCCCATCCAACTTCTTGCTTTCAAAAGCAATGGGCCTCCCACCTTGCATCAACACTCCCCCAATTGCAAAATCACTTGCATCCGTGTGTACCTCAAAAGGTTGATCAAACTCAGGAAACTTCAACACTGGATGAGAAGAAAGTTTGGCCTTGAGCTCCTCAAAAGCTTGCTCACATGACTTGGACCACATTATGGCTTGGTTCTTTTTCAACAAGTCAGACAAAGGTTTGGTAATCTTAGAGAAGTCTCTAATGAACCTCCTATAATAATTGGCAAGTCCAAGAAATGACCTTACCCCTTTTTGGGTGGTAGGTGGTTTCCACTCCTTGATTGCTTCTACCTTCTTTGTATCCGGCTTGATCCCTGATCCAGACAACATGTGGCCCAAGAAGTCAATCTCCATCAAACCAAACTCACTTTTCTCCCCATTTGCATACAACTTGTGTTCCCTAAGCCTTCCCAACACAATCTCAAGGTGCTTGGCATGCTCCTCCGCCGTCTTGGAGTACACCAAGATGTCATCAATGTAGACAATGACAAATTCATCCATCTCTTGATGGAACACGGTGTTCATAAGGGTGGTGAATGTTGAAGGGGCATTGCATAGACCAAAAGGCATCACCAAAAACTCATAGGACCCATATCGGGTCCTACATGCCGTCTTTTCAATGTCTCCAAGTGCAATTTGAATTTGGTAGTAACCTGACTTCAAATCAATGCGGCTAAAGTACACCGCCCCTGCCAACCTATCAAAGAGATCATCAATTCGAGGTAAAGGATAGTTGTTCTTAATAGTGATCTTATTGAGTGCCCTATAATCCACACACATGCGAAGTTTTCCATCCTTCTTGTCCACAAACAAGACTGGCGCTCCATAAGGTGACCTGCTCTTGCGAATATATCCTTTAGTTAAGAGCTCATTGAGTTGGTGTTTCAACTCTTTCAACTCCCTTTGATTCAACCGGTAAGGTGCCTTGGATGGTGGTTGTGATCCAGGCACCACCTCAATCTTGTGATCCACTTCTCTTTTAGGAGGCAAAGCATCAGGCAACTCAGTTGTCAAAACATCCATAAACTTATGGATTACACTTGTTACACACTTTGGAGGGGAATTGGCCCTATTAGCCAACTTCTTTTCCTCTCCAACCACACCAGCACGCATAACAATCAAGAACTTAGTATCACTAAGTTCTTCCAAAACTACTAGATGGATTTGAGTCCCCAACATCTTGGGTGACTTAGTTATTTCTAACTCTATCTCTTTTCCATCTACATTGGCAACCACCTTCAAAGATGGCCGCCTTCTTATGTCTACTTCATAAGTATCTAGGAAAGTATTTCCTAAGATGAGATCTACCCCATCCATATCACACACCGTGAAGTCCTCCACAAAGGTGAACTTCCCACACTTCACTTCCACGTTTGTTGCCACCTTACTTGTCTTGTGCGGCTTGCCCTTGGCAAACTGCACTTTGATGGGCTTGCAAGACTCCTTGATTTGCAAGCCCAACTCTTTAGCAAGTCTTGGGCTTACGAATGAGTGAGTTGCACCTGTATCCACCAGAAGTGAAACATCATGCTTACTTATGGATCCTTTTAAGAACAACAAGCGGGGACTCAACTTGGGTTGATTTGCCTTAGCCAAGAAGCCACCTTGAAGAACATGCTCTCCAATGTAAGAGCGTGCATTTTGAACACTCACCTTAGGTTTGGTGCAACCCCGGGACAAGTGGCCCTTTTCTCCACAATTGTAACAAGTCATTTGGCTCACATCCCTTTTAGTTTTGTCACCCCCTTTGTCAATGCCCTTAGCTTGTCCTTCTTTTGGCCCACTTGACTTGGCTCCATCCCCACCATGCTTGCTCTTCATCCAAACATGACGCTTCAACTTGCGCTTGGAGTGTTTGCTTGACTCACCTGTTGAAGGCCCATCTTTAACCTTCTTGTTTTGGCCTTCATCATCACCAATCCTTTCCGCCAGCTTCAACAACTCCGCACAAGTCTCTGGAAATTGGGGCATTCTAAACAATGCACGTTCTGCCCAACTTTGCAACCCATTGAAGAAAATGATCTTCTTGGCTAGCTCATCTAGCCTTGGAAGCACATTCAAGTGTGCATTAAACTCCCGCACATACCCCCTAAGACTCCCTGTTTGCTTGAGTCTTACAAGTGCCACTCCATCACGAATGTCTTGGTATTCTGGGGTGAAGCGGTCGCTAATGCGTTCCTTGAAACCAGCCCAAGTCAAGTTGTCCACCACCTCAGGACTTTCCCCACGAAAGTGAGTCCACCAAAGCAAAGCATGATCCTTGAGAAAGGTCACCGCGATGGTGATCTTGTCTTCTTCAGGTGCTCTTTGAGCTTCAAAGTACAACTCCAATTCCACCAAAAAGTCCTTCACCTTGTGGGCCTTGCCAATGCCTGTGAAAGAAGATGGCATGTTGGTTTTGCACAATTTGTGAGAAGAAGAGGTAGAACCCTTCTCCTTAAGCTCTTTGATTTCACCTTGCATCACCTGAAGTGTTTTGACAAGTTCCTCAAACATGAGGTCACGCCCTTTCCGTTTGCGATCACGTTGGGGTTTTCCGGGACTAGTGGCGGTGTCACCTTCCTTGGCACTAGTTTCCACATTCTCTTCCTCAATGGGAGTCAATTCTTGTCCCATTTGCTCCAAATGAAGAGAATCCCCTCCTTGAGTTTCCTCCAAGGAAGGCTCATTAGCCTCCAAACCTTGACTACGTGTTTGGCGCCCTTGTCTTGAAGCTCCAGCTTCACCTGTCTTGGCTCTCACCATGGCTCCAAGACTCACTGCACACCAACGTAGCCCTGCTCTGATACCAAATGTCGCGACCCAAGTGACGCTGTAAGTGGACTAGGGTGAACCTGGTGAGCTGCTGGGAGTTGGTAGGTGTCATTTGGGTCGCGACACGGAGTGACCTTTTGTGAGCAAAGAGAGTTAGGGAGAGATTGTGAGAAACTCCTTGCGTGTGCGTAATGTCTTCTAGGGCGAGCCGGCGCAGACTAAGGAAGGAGCTGGAGGATTTAGACGAGCCGACTCTGGCGCCGCCACCGTAGATGAAGACAATTCCGGTGCAGCGGGTGGTGCCGGAAATTCCAACCGATGAGGTCCGGCTAGAATGCCTCCGGAGGAACCTCATCAACATGGGATGCGAGGGATTGATGGATGTCCCTTGAGGCATTCGGGAAGAGAGTCTGGTGGCGGACCTGTTGTGCCCCGAGGGTGGTATCTTGGATACCACCCTCTGGGCCAAACCGGAGCTATGGATGCTGAACGAGTGGAGAACCATCTACGGGTTCTGGGTGGTGCCAGACAAGGTGGTGGAAAAGAATCAAGAATGCATGGAGGGTGAGTTCCGGACGGTGGCAAATCCAAAGGAGGGGTACCAGGTTTCAAACCTAGTCAACCCAGAATACTGGGATGTAGTAGCGTTTCTTAACTCTATTCTCCACCCGACCAAGCCGAGGTGAGTGGTGGCTAAGGTAGCTACTCGTATGTTTGAAGCATCTCATGAATCCAGGGCCTAGAACAGCTATAATTAGATTGGGTCGATTGTTCACAATGTTGTGTAAGAAGGTCTTGAATGTGGAGGAGTTGGATAGGTTGGAAGTGTATGCAGCTGAAACACTGTGTTTATTAGAAGTTTGGTTTCCACCATCTACCTTTGATATCATGTGGCACTTGCCCATTCATCTAGTGAAACAAATAAGACAATGTGGTCCAGTAGCAAACACTTGGTGTTATCCCATTGAAAGACACATGGGTTTTTTCAAAAAATATATTCAGAAAAGATCAAGGCCGGAAGCATATATAGCAAATGCATATATGTATGAGGAGGCTTTGGGGTTTTGTACGGAATATTTCAAGCTCTATGCACATACGAAGCGAAGAGTATGGGATGACGATGAAGAGCCATGCGACAATGGAGAAGTGTTGATGGGGGGTGCCGAAGAGAAGGTGCTATCAAGTGAAGAACGCCGAGCAATTCACTATTGGATCATTCGGAATTCAGTAGCAACAGCGGAGCCTTGGAGGTAACGGAAATATTCTTTGTTTCTGTTAAGAATATGGAGATGGGATCATGCAGTGCGGAAGATCGCTTTCATAGTCAAAATAGAGCACTCTGCAGAGAAGGTTAAATGAAGTGGATGTGTTTCAAGTTTTGATTTGCAAGTTATGTGTGTGCTAAGTGAAGTGGATGCGCATTGAAGTTTTGGTCACAAAAAATCCCCCCCCCAAAAAGTGTTCATGAACTATCCAATCCAAATGTCGTGAGTACGTACTCTTTTAGGTTGTAATTGGATTATATGAGAAAGAAAGATGCCTTCATGTGTTTCTGAGATGCTAGAGGACAAACTGTGGCTTCACGTATTTGTCTAATGAATTTGGAAATTAATGAGCCATTGAAATTTCTCACATGTCTTGCATGTGACATACCTATGGAGGTTGCAGGTTATACAATGAAGCACAAGAAGCACTCGAAATTGGCAGGCAATCATTTCGGAGAGAAGTTGCAAGTAGAGGATTGTCTAGAAGGCACCAATATGATTATCCAGCCCACCTATGCGTTGATATGCCTCATTTTGTTGAATGGCTTAGTAATTACACAACCTTTGTAGCGATTAGTCAGACCAGTATTCCTCCAGTTAGCCCTTAATTCACACTAAAGGCCCACTTAGAGTAAACCGCTCCGGAATCGTTCCCATGAGGACTTGAGATTTACAGATCTATAGGATAACCCAATCTAAGCATTCACTTTCTCTCCGTCCGACTACTCCGGACTATAGGTCCGGTCCGGCCACTAGTGCCGGATAAATTCCGGAAAAATCCGGAAACCGTTCAGTGCCCTTTCCGGGATCCTTGGGTTTGGGTGACGAGTGGCCAGATCCACCGTCCGGATGCTTACCGTGTCCGGAAACAGGCTCTCTTTCTCTCTCTCTCTCACTCTTTCTAATACTAGTACTAACCTAACTCTTCAGGGACCGGAAGTGTCCTCCTGTTCCGTCACCTCACAAATCCGGAAGGCTTTCCGGACTAGGTCACGTAGGGACGGTCAAGGACTACAATGACATTCTAACCTCAACCGAGCACTGAGCCTCCTGTTGACCAGGTGGGTTTCCCTATACTCTCTTAGGCTTGCGCCGGGGCTTTGACTCTGTTCTATGGGGAATTCCGGCAATCCGGAATTCGGGCACGTCTTGCAACACTTCCGCACACGAAAGTTACTAGCAGCCTCTCAGATATCCCTTTCACCTAAGGCGGTATCCTACATGCAGGCTATACCGGCATCCGAGTAGTACTACACTAACACTACTGTCGGAACCATCCGGTTGATCTCCCCATCAAGTTAGTACACTCGGAACTCACAAAATCAACTCTTGTTACACAAGGTAAGTTCTCAGTCCTCGGAAAAAGCAAAAATGGACCCACACCTCCCACAAACATGTACCGCCTACAAAAGATAAGAGGATGGATACTCCACACACTTGAAATTAAGCTCAAAAAGGTACAATGCTGAAACTATGGAATGGCTGCGAATGACCAGAAAGGCCATCAAAAACTCCTACTAATACTAAGACTAACATCATCATGGAAATCCTACAAAACATTTCTACTGGTCAGCTGGATTTCCGGAAAAAATCCAGATCCTATTTTTCCGGCTTTGACGGCCGGACTCCGATATTGCCGCTATTCTACACTACTGTACACTATTCCTTGGAATCCGGATCCTTGGGAAGAACATAGTCCTTCAGTAAATCCAACATCACCTCTTTCCGGCCACTCTTCGGAAGAGACAGATTTGGACCCCTTTGTACCCATCTTGGGACCTCCATGATAGTGGGGTCCCTATCTACACTCCGGGTTCCGACTACCGGAACTTCCGGATTTCCCTGGGAATCCTTCTGGGTCTTCTTATGACGAGGAGAAGACTGTACCATCCGACCACTGTGAGTTTCCGGAGAAGTACCCGTCAAGTCGATGGTCGGAGTCATCGGAAGTAGATCTTCGCTTCCTTGGGGCACCACGGCTCCCCATTCCACTTCTTCTGGTCTTCCGAATGGTAGTGAAAGTTCCGGATTCACCGGTACCACCGGTGAAACTTCAGTAACCATGGGTTCCGGGTTATTGCTTTCCAGAACCACCAAAGTTTGTGCGGAGGGGGAAGACGGAGTTACCGGATCTGACTCAGTGGGAGCCAAGTACTCCATCATCTCCCTCATCTCTGCCCGGGAAGTGTCCATCCGTCTTGCTTGCTCTAACAAGCACTTAATGATGTGAACCCGACTCGAGTTGGTAGCTGCGTCGAGGTTGGCTTCAAACAGCCGGGCTTTGTTGATACAATCCGCCGGTACGTCCAAAGAGCTCTAGAGCCGAACTACACCTTGACGCAATGCCGCTATCTGTCAGCGGTGGTCTTTTTCTGTAAGCCGGGCTGTTTCCTGGGCTGTGCGGAGAGTGCTCTCTAATCCCACACACTTGGATTCTGAGTCCCGGACTTGGTCTCGCAACGTCCGGTTCTCTATGCGTAACGTCCCCAGCTCTGTCACTAGCTTCTTCCGTTCCTCTATTAGGAGACCGTTTTGCTGTTCCGCCGCCACCAGCGCATCGGTCCTCCGGAAGATGGCGTTCCGGTTAGTTAGTGCCATCTTCTGACACACCCGTTTGAAAGCTCCCTCGTAATTCTCGCAGATCTTGGTGAGGTCCTCCACTCGCCACACTAGGTGCTGAGCCATCTCTTGGATGTCTTCTAATGGCGTCCCTCCCAGTTGCATGGTGGACCTGTTTCCCTCCTCTATCTCCATTATCCTGGTCCGGGAAGGTCCGGCCTCGGTCTGCGTGGTAACAACGTACGGTCGCACCGGCCCAACCAGTTGCATGGAAGGTCGGTCTTCTTTCGGGGCCGGTCTGGTCTCCGTCTTCGGCTCCCGAACTTCTGCTTCCTGCGGCTCCGATGCAGGAGGATCTTCCGTTGGATTCTTTAGCAACGTCCTAGTCCGTCGTTGCCTCTTATTTAGAGGAGTGACCGGTTCCTCATCCTCTGTCTCCTCATCGTCCGGCCCGTCGTGAAGAGAGGGTTCTTCTCCTCCGTATTGCTGGAGCTGAACTAACTCCTGGTAGGCGCTCTCCTCGTTTGCCTTAAGCAGGGAGTGATGGACGTACAGGTGGGACAGATATGCCGGAAGTGGACTCTGACTCTTCTTTCCGGAACAGAGGGAACGTACCAGGTCCCCGATTAGCTCATGGATGATGGTTGCCCAATCCATCATCATTTTATCTTGGAGGCTCCCCAAGATGGCGGAGGCTACCTTCACTACTACTCACCGCGGCTTGGTTGGATGGAGGATAGGATTAAGAAATGCTATCACATCCTAGTACTCCGGATTCACCAGGTCAGAAACCTGGTGATCTTCCTTCGGGTTGGCGGGTGCCCGGAATTCACCCTCCATCACCTCCTAATTTTTCTCCATAACCTTGTCCGGCGCCTCTCGGAACTTGTAGACGGCCCTCCATGTGTTAACCGTCCATAGGTCTAGCTTTGCCCGGAAGGTGGTATCCAAGATACTGCTTTCCAGACGAAGTATGTCAAACACTAGACTCTCCTTCGGGATACCCCACGGAACCTCCAGGAGTCCATCACACCCCATGTTGGTGAGGTTCTCCCGCAGGCGCACTAGCCGGTCCTCCTCGGTAGGAACCTTTGGAACTACCTTCATTACCGGAATGGTCCTCGGCCGAGGCGGTGGTGGCGGCATCTCTTCGTTTGAGTCCTCGGGTAGATCCTTCAGCTTCCGCTGGCTTGCCTTGGAAGTCATTGTGCTCACAAACAACCCTCACACAATCCCTCCCTAACTCCCTTGTTTACAAATTTTCACTCCGGTAATACCTGCACGATCGCAACTCACACAGTCCCTCAATCTACCGGAATTCTCACAAGGCTAGGAAGACGGAAAACACTGGTGGAAGGAAAACAAAGAGATACTCGTGCCCACTGCCGGCTACAGTCCTCTTCTTATACTGGCAAGGTAGTCGATTTAGTCGGGACAGGTTTTGGCGGCAAAACCCTATCCCTAGTACGGATCCGGTTTCCGGTTTTTAGGGCTGGCGCCGTCATTCGATTTCCGGAATTTTCTAGGGTTCCAGAATTAGGTTTTTAGACCTAATGAAATTTTCCGGATTCGGAAATCCAGTATTCCTAAGTTTCCCTAACTTTCTAGGAGAACTCAAAAACTTTCCTTTTTAAGGGAACAATTTTTGAATTTTTCCGTCATATGCTAGTATTATGGATCTAGCATGTGGGATCACATTCCCACAACCTCTCTCATTCGTAACCATGGTGTAGGCCATGTAGATGTAGAATTGCGAAGATTGTCAAAACTACCAAGTGTACAAGCGGAGTCTTATAAGCATATGTGGGCATATGGAAATCACTACAGAGTACATGAAAAAATTGGTGAATTGGGATACGTAACACAAGATTATGGAATAGCATGTGTCTTTGGAGCAGAAGAGGGTAGGAGTGCTGGTGTTAGTATGGTTGGGATTCTAAAAGACATAATAGTAGTTTGCTATTCAGCAAGAAGAAGAGTGGTAATGCAAGGCTCTTGGATTCGCAATAGTCCAAATGAGCGCCCGTCAACAAAGGTAGATGATTATGGGTTTACTGTTGTCCGTTACAATGACAAAATCGCAGGTGTTTGTGAGCCATATGTCCTTCCAGCGACTGTGCGTCAGGTAAGTGAATATCATATTAGTTGGTATTTAATCATGTTGAAGAAGAAGTAGCTGAAGCCATAGGAGATAATGAGAGTGCACAATTTTGGCTTTGTAATGTTTTCACAGAGTACTTACTATTAGGAGTGTGAAAATTCATGTTAAGTTCACAGATGGTGTGCGGAAATATACAGAGCAGAGGAAGGGAGATAGATAGAAATGATGTTTAAATGAAATGGAACTGAATGACCGTCATTTTTAAAGGAAAATGTGTAGGACGATTGAAGTGTTGATTCAAAGTAGCCTTTGTAGTTGAATTGTGATGGCAACACTCAATTTTTAAATGTGCTCACAGTTTTTTTTTATTGACGACTGGAGGCATCCAGGATGGAAAGTAGTCCTTCAGAAAGAACCTTGGAGCAGACGAGTAGTGGATGACGAGGACGAACAAATTCTTGGCATTTATGGTATCCAAGTGGGATTAGACTTGCCGCATAACTTGAATGCTCCTAAGTTTAGACCGAGAATACGAATAGTTGGCGAGACTGTTCCAGAAGCGGAAATAGCTCGATTGAACATGCTTGTGAATGGAGAGCGTCCTCGAAATGTGGTTGGTGAGGGGAGACGCAGGCGAGGCAGACTAAGGCAAAGACGGTGACAGGTGAGGTACGAATTCTACAATTGCGTACATTTTGTAGGCTTCATGTTTACTGGCATTCACACACGTAGTAGTAGTAAGAGTAGTCGTATGCCAAAGCTGTTTCATACAAAATAGGAATGCATTTAAATTTTTATCAAGAATGACCTGCATGAGTCCGTGAATTGCAAAACATAGGTAACACGACTGATGGCTCTAGAGTAATTTGAAAGAGGGCTGCAGCAAAGTTCAAGCAATGCCTCGAAAAAGAACATTAATTTTTTAATGCATTGTATTCCATGTTTTCAGTGGCAGCAAATACCAGCGAACTCATAGAATCTTGGAAGCAAAAATCGCAAAAACAGTTCTCCATCTGAAAAACGGAAAGGAATTTGTCAATGGATGGGTTTCTTGCTGTGCAACCTCTGCCGATTGCACTAGTCATTCCAAGAAAACAGAGTTACATTGAAGTACAGAGATTAGTCATGCTAAAATTCTGGAATTGTAAGTTTGTTCTTAGTGTAACAATTGATAAAAAAAACTAGCATTAGTACGTGAGTGGTGCAGTGAAATTATTCATTTGAGGGAAAACTTGTGTACTTCTATAAAGCCCACGAAGTTGCTTTGCGGTATCCTAATGTCTTATGCATGCAGTTGGTTTTGCTGAGGTCAACATAGAAAATAAGTTTCAAGTAGAATAATTTGAAGTTCTAGTCTGCCAGTGTGGGTGTATGAGGTTATCGGAAGTAGTGGTTGGCAGAAGATGATTTCATTTGATGAATGCAGAAGCTAAAGAATTGTAGTTACTAATGAGTTAACAACAATTTTTCTGAATGTCAACAATGGTGTCACAGGCGTCTTTCATGTTTCACACAAGAAAAAAGTCAAGAGTGTGGAGGCAACATAAGTGTAATTCAAGGTCCGAACACATTGCAAGAGATTCAATCTCGAATTTTGTTGAGGTGCAAGTTTTGATATGTATATGTTAGATAACTTTTCTGTAGGAAGTTACGAAGTCGACGCCTGTGGAGGTGAAATCCAACAACATAGTAAATGTCCTGGCTTGTAAGTTATGCAAAGTAATTGGTTGGACTGACAAAGAGCACTGGAAATGCAATATCAGGAAAGGAAAATCGTCCCTTCTATTCCAGCGCCGGTGTACTGACCAACCCGTCTATGCTTTGTTCAGTACGTAGAGAAGCGGGAAGCTGCAGATTCTTAAAGAATGACGGGTCTATGTAAAGTGTGCAACAAGTGCCGTGATTATGGAATGCATTTTAAATTTGATGTCGCAGACCTCGATTGTCACGGTCATGTTCATTCAGCGAAGTCATTCTAAACTCTCACACATGTGGAATCTGAAATCACAATGTCGGTGCAAGTGCACTGTAACGGAGTTGTCAGAGCAGAACAGCAGACGAGTACCGACATGGCATAAGTGAGGAAGGCAACATGAGCGGGTTTTTTTTAAACTTTGCAACATTGAGGGCGGATTTGAAGAACATGATGTTCACTAGCTGTATGCTGGAATTGAAACGATAGTTCAATTCGGCAACATTCAAGTGAGTACTACAAGCTTCGATTTTACTATTCCCCTCATGCGAGTGTTTTTCCTTTGGAAAAGTAGTAGACAAAGTGATTATGCAGGGAAGAAGAGTTATATTAATCGGCAAGTGTAAAAAAAATACGGAATTCTAAAACAATATTTACAACTGAAAATTCTGATATGCATGTGAGTGCAAAGGGTTTAGTTGAATTGCAAAACAGGGGCTTTAGTGAAGGAGTCATTGAGGATGAAATTCTGTCGGGTAGTTCTGTTCATGAAGGAGACGTTACAGAGCTTAGTGACGGTGAACTCACTTCCGCACGTATGATCGTAGCGGTGTTCCCGTTTGCACATATGAAGCAAAGCGGCTTGTAAGAATTTCGTATTTTTGTACCGAAAAGTAGTTCTCGTGGGAACTTGCTTTCAATTAGCTTTTTCTGTAACGTCTTTGATGAAATGGAGGTACGTGACAGCATTTCTTTTCAAGCATTATTGAAAGGATGTACAAGGGTCAAGGGAGTATGTTGCTTATGAGTGTTTCCATAAGTGTATGTGGGAAATGCAACGGTGTTTTAGGAGTCTGAGTGGAAGTGAGAAACAATTTCTTCTTGTAGGCGGCTGGAGTGCACAGAAAATGTCTTCAATTCCTTCAAATGGCATGGAATTGCATGTCTACTTGCGGCATTTTGACGAAGTGGCCGGGGAAGGTGCATTTGAATGCCCTTCTGAGACTGTGAGGGCGGTTGTTGCTGCTGCAGGGTCCGGGCATGTTTTGTGGACAGAGGAAGCGAAGCCAGAGTTTGCGAATATGGAGAACGAGTCTCGCGTGTTCTATGACCGTCTTGGTAATGGCCATAACAACCATAAGTTGAACTCATGGATGGTGGGTGATTTTGTAGAGGAAAACCTCGAAGATATGGATATGGATTGGGATGACCTCAACAACGATACAATGTATGAGCCTCCAAGCAGTGCAGCAGAGAGTGGAGGCGGTGATTGGTAATATTTGAACTTCTCTTTCAATGCGGAGGTCATGTGTTAGTGAATGTTCTTATAAATAATGAAACAATATTTGAAAACAAAGGAAAAGGTGTCGTGTCTTGAACTTTTGTGGGGCTTTACGTATATATCTAGTGGCGAAGCATGGAGAAAGTGGCTTTCATGTAAGTCATGAATGAATTTCGCAGTAGTAGGGATATCAGTGAGTTCAATGTGTGCATTGCATATTCAGGTAATGCATTATTCTTGCAGGACATCCCAGTAGACCTCAGAATTACTGTACATGGGAAATGAGTCGCATTTGTGGTCAGTAGTAGCATTTTCCACATTACCTGTGTCATTGAATGTGGCAGATTTCAAACTCATAGTATTGACGAGGTATAATACTTCATGCGTAATTTAGAACTTCAAAGTCCATACATTAGAGTGGAGTGTACAGTGGCAGCATGCGTGAAGGTTGAATGGCGAGTCCGATGCAATGACAACGACGATGGAGTGCAGCAATTGCGAAGCCTGGTGTTGCTAGTGGACAACAGCAGCGATCAATGGGTTTAAAAAAATGAGACTTGCTTCTCGTGGGAAATCAATACAGTTTTTGATGATCAGGAAGTACGTCTTGTGAATGACAGGTTTGTGGCAGTTAGATCGGACATGGTTACCTAAGCCTACTACAATGGCGTAATCAGAGGTAGAGACTTTGAATTTTGAATTTTTGTTTGTAGCTTCGATATTGTTTTAGAGTGCCCCAACAATGACTGTGCAGTAATATTGTTGAAGTGGAGGCGGTGAATGCAAGAGGGAGAATACCTCATGGTTAGAAATAGCAGACCCATAACTACTTGTATACAATTGCCTTTTTGTTGGGCCAACGCAAAGAAGGTGTGCATATTGTTTCATTTGTACAAATCATAGACGTAGTTGTCTGTATGGGGTTTCAACGGTTGAATTCAAGTGCACACAGAGGCTGCAAGCGTCTTTTTCTAGTGTACTGTACGACTGCAGGTAAATACGATTGTCTGGAGGTGGACACGGAAGTGAAAACTCTTCATTGAGCGCAGTGTGTCCTCCGTTCTCACGTATTAGTTTGTTTTTTTATTCACGTTTGCTTTCGGTTAAGTCATCAGAGGTGTGTAATGTATGCAGTGAAGGAAGTCAGATAGGAAATGGTCTTTCTCCTCCTCGTGCATAATGACAATAACATTCGTGTGGCAGTGATGGAGAACAGAGGTAGTAGATAAGTAGATTAAACTTGGTATTGTAGGTACTGGTTAGTATCATGTAGTGGCAATTAGTGGTTTTCTGTACGCAGGACTGTCTAATTAAGCAGCAACTCCAGGAAGGAGCATATTGAATGCAAGGAACGTGGAAAGCAAAATAAAGGTAAGGCAGAATCGAGTCTCTGAGAGTTTGTGCATATATGATTAAAAGGATTGAAAAATATATGTATGGAGTTCCACAATGAAGGGAGTGTTCTGTTATTTTGTTTTTTGTGATGGTTTTGTTTTGCTGCAAGGAAAGACTATTGTGCAATTGCATCAAGGAAGTGGCAAATTGAATAGGAAGCTGTAGAGAAACACTACCAAATTAATGAAGAAGTAGGAAGATTGAGGTCTGAGACATACATATGATTATTCAAAGTGTGTGGGACAAGGTGTTCATGTTCATGTTTGTCTACAACTTGGTTTTTTTATTTGGTTTCTGGAGATGCTGTTCTGACCTGCAGAAGAAATTAAGCATGGAATGCAGCAAGGTAGGTGAGCAGCAAGAACGGGAAAAACAGTACTAAATAGAAACTACACGTGTTCAAAGGAAGATCAGCCCTTGAAATTTTTTTTCATATCATATTCCGATCCGTGATTGCAAATAGAGATAAGAGATTCTGATTGCAACGTGGGCCAGAATATGATACTAACAGACAGAAATTCCGGTGGGATTTGTTTTACAAAATCTGCTACAAAATGGGATTGGCAAATCTAAGAAGAAAAGGCATTCAAGTTTAAGTCAGAAGTAGGAGGTGAGAGAATTTCTAATATTTTTGCAGTTGTTATTCATAAATTACGGAAAGCGGCATGGGTTGAGAATTTGAGGAAGAAGCAGTGCAAAGTGTACGTGAAGCTGTGCAGTCCGTCAATGTAAACTGTTTCATTAATAATTTTTTTTTATATGAAAACGAGAACATAGCTGGCATCCCAATAATTAGTTGATATGTAGGAAGACTGTGAGTGCTGTGCCACTGAAGGAATTGAATGTTCTGCAATGTAAGTGAGTGCATTTATCTCCAATTTATACAAATTTTTTTGAAGACAAACGGGAGGAATCAATTGGATTGTAGAAGGCAAGCTATGCGTTGGGTTGGGAAGCCAAAAAGAACAGAGCTTAACTACACTGTTGAAAGAGGCATCAGTGATAGTGGAAGACTGTAAGTGACAATGTGCCATCATTTAATTTTCGTCGTGTACAACTCGGTTAGTCGCAAAGAAGTCAGAAGTTCATCCAATGATGCCTAGGGATGGAGTTCTTTTTTCCCATACATGTTTGCAAGAATGGTACGTGCATGAAGACTATGCACATATAATTTTCATGGTAGGCAGTCTACATGCCATGGTGCATTTGCAAAATGGTCAAGAATGTAGTTCTGTGTGGGCAAACATACATATAAATGTAGAAAATTTTTGGCAAATTTATGTCTATGTGCAACAGTGCAATGAAGAATGCATGTATACGTTATTGGCCCTCTGCACAAGGCATGAGAAGGTAGATAGTGATAATATTGGTCCAAACGAGCAACATACATGTCTACGAATGCATACAGCGGGCAAAGCCCTTTGTACTTGCTTTCACAGTGCAGCCTTGGGAGTATGGAACATGTACACTGCTATGAAGACTGTGTGCAAATCATATGCACGCACGTGGTAGCAATGGAGCTAGTTCTTTAGTTTTGGGAGAAGATCATTAGAAATGGAAGAAGTACGTGGCATGGCCAGTAGTTGTAACAATTTTGTGAATTTCATATTCTTATCGGTAGTGCATGTGCGCGCTGTATCCATGTTTTACTTTTGTACTTAATAAAAAACGCACATACTATAAGAAGCACCTAACCTGAGTAGCTAGCGTAGCAGCCCAACATGTGTTATAATTGTCTACAAGTACATAAATTTATGATCAATTTGTATGTGCACATGCAGTAAAAAATTAAAATGTGAAAGACAAACGTCCATGAAGTTGTGTACATATGTGCGCGGTGTGAATTGAATTAAGCACAATTTTCTGCGCACGCACGTAGTGTACAGATCCATGCATGGTCATTCTTGTACTTTTGATTCAATCTACAATTTGTGGAATCCAAGAGCGTGCAATACAAGCTTCACAAAACCGCTCTACAAGAACTTCAAAATCGTTCAGGACACGCATCCTAATTCAGGTAAACGGAGTAAACACTATAACAAAACATGGTAAAAAAAACCCGCGCAGGAACTTCCAAAGTGGTTTTTTTTGACACGTTTTTGTGCGCAGTTTTCTTTGCACGTTGCGCGTAGTGGACAGCCAACTTTGGCAGCAATTTCCCACTGCAATTTTTGGAATTTTGGGGCGTGTAATATACCATTGGAAAGGTCTTTTAAATAACTTTCCAATGGTATATTACACGCCCCAAAATTCCAAAATTTGCAGTGGGAAAATGCTGAAAAACTTGGCTGTCTACTACGCGCAACGCGCAAAGAAAACTGCGCACAAAAACGTGTCAAAAAAAACCACTTTGGAAGTTCCTGCGCGGGTTTTTTTTACCATGTTTTGTTATAGTGGAAACGTAGCACACAACAGATTCTACCCAGTAGGCGCGCGCACGTGCACATAATTTAAACATGGCAATTAAAAAATGTGCGTGTGCAGCTCTTCTACCAAGTCTCCGTATTTTCTCAAATCCAAATAACATAGAGTAAGTGCACCTGTTTTTACATAAAAGGAGAACATATTCATATATATGTACGTATTCCAATACATATATATGTTGCTCAAATTTTTCTTAAACAATCGTACGAATGTGCATGCATATATGCATGTGTGCAAACGATATATATATTAATTAATATATTACTAATCAATTTGAACTAATTAATTAACACTCTGTTGAATGTAAGCTTATATATACATACATATATATATGAATGACGATATCAATTGATCTAGGTGCATACATAAGTACAAGTATACAGAATAGCAGTACATGTTAATTGTGCGCAGAAATTGTTCACATGCTAACTACGTACAAGTGAGTCCTAGACCGTAGTAGAAATACTGTACATCCAGTACAGTAGAACATCAGCTACGTACGTATCCAGTTTTTTTTTTAAAATTCTGCCTCAACTTCCTTCGTACGTATGTACATAGGAAACTCTAAATTTTTTCGTAGTGAATTTTTATATATACATATAGGAATTGAAGAAATATATATATTTATAATTGCGAAAAAATTAATTCACTGTCCAAAAAATTTAGAAAACATCAATGTGAATTACACAAAAAAAAATGCGCACAAAACTGTGTTCAAAGAAACCACCAAAACTTTTGTGCGTGGTTTTTTTCGACCATGTTTTGTTATAGTGTACAAACCTTTGCACAGTTCTTTTACGTTATCAACAATGCACGCATGGACCTCTCGAGTGACCGGTACCCTTTGTTCTTCGGTGCCCTCTTGTATGTGAAAAGCGGGGATGTTGTATCCAACGGGGATGAAGTGAAGCACCTTAGCAGCGTCTGAATTTAGATCGAACACCTTTTGCACCCAAGTCATGGGTATTGCGTCGTACTTGACTTGCACTAGTGCCTTGAAATCCCAGAAAACATCTTGGAAAAATGCGATATTGTCGTCCATGTAGAAGGCCGTGACCTTGGCAATGCATATATGAATAGCCACCACGTAATCGCAGATGAAGACATCGCGGCCTTGAGCAAACTGCATCAATGAGTGCACACATCGCAACAAAGGCAACAAGGTAGACAAACCGAGTAGTACTTGAATATCAATGAGGTGGTTTAGATTTTTACGAGCCAATGCCATGCACTTCTTGTCCACCTTCACTTTTTTTCCTATGTCGTCTTGTACTGGTTGCTCAGAGTCAAGCGACATCTTCACTAAGAGCACCCTATACTTGTTCATGACTCGAACTGCCAGTGAAAGCATGCTGATCCACTGTGGTTTTACATTCTTCAAGATTTTTAGACCCTTGGCCTGCATGAGTTCGGCCAGCTTCACGAACTCCAAATGTCGCTTGGGGCTGTGTGCGAAGAAGGCATATAAATTCTTGAGAATGTCCTCAATTCTTTCTACCACTGGAAGATCATTGAGGGTCTGGACGGCTAGGTTCATCTTGTAAGCCTATGGCAACACAAGAAAGATCACAAATGTCAGAACTTACAAGTGCTCTTGCATTTTGTAATGACAAAAATTTAGAAGAACATTTTGAATTCATAGAAAGGGTGGCTCACCATGCAATGGATGCCGATAACTATGGGTGCATATTTTTCTTTCAATTGCTTGACCACCTCGTTATTTTTTCCCTAAATGGTACTAACGCCATTTGCCATCAAATGGCCACATGCAAGTAGTGAAGTATCATAAGAACCTGCTGGAAAAGTATGGAGCAAAATTCATGCAAGCACTAAAGCAACCTAAAGTAAAGCAAGTGCTTTAGTTCATCTAAGGAGCGTACAAGAGACAAATAGTGAAGCACCAAATAGAAATCAAAAGCACCCAACCAAAAAAAATTTGTAAATTGACTAACCTGCGCCGAAGGAAGCCAGACGCGTGGCGAGTTCACCTTCCTTGACGCCCCCGAAAGACTTCATAGCTTGAACTATGATTGTTGTCAAGTTGTTGCTCTCGCTGCCTCCCGTGACACGCTCTAGCGATAGTAACATAGATTTTCTGCTCCAATTCTTGCAGACGTACCTGTGGATGGAAATCCAACTCTGTGTATCCAAGTTTGTAACTTCATCACAAGTCACTAAAAAAAATTGAGCCTTAGATATGACTTCCGTTGTCTTGTGCTGAATTTGGTGGAAGAGACATTCTGCGAACTCCCATCCCGCAGTATCGGACCAATGCCGCTTCGGTAGCTTCGAGACATCCAGAAACTCTAAAAGTAGTTGGATTGCCGCATACTCCAGCATAGGACGTCCCTCTTGAAGCAGGTGGAAGATTGTTGCGAATTGCAAGCGCTTCCGTGCTCGTTCTCCTTTCACCACGGCCAATTGTTGTGCCATAGTCACGGTGTCCTTGGCAACGTACAATCTCTCATACCGAAGGTGCTTGCAATTTTTGGCAATGTACTGTTGCCCCTTCTTGATTCTATTGGCCATATTTTGGGTAGCTTTCCTCTTTCCTCCATGCTTGGTCAAAGTATCCCATTGCGGACGAAAAATCTTAGGCTTTCCTGTAATCTAAGAGCAAACAACGCATTTCACATACTCAAACAACCCATCAAAACTATGAAAGAGCTCTGTCCATGGCAATCGAGCCACCCAAGAGTCCTGGAATTTCCTTGTAGCGTCATAATTCTTCTTGGGAACTTTCTCTGCAGCACCTAAAACAAAATCTTCATCAGACTAGTCATCCACCTTGTCAATTATCGGCAACTTTTGCTTACCTTTACGTACCCTGGCTGATTCTGGTATCTCCAGACCCTGCATAGGCGTAGATCCATCTAAAGACAAAGTGATAATCTCCACAACAAAATCAGAAGGCAAAATGGAAGACACAGCGCATACCGAGGCCTCAGCATTGAGCAGAGGCACGGCGGGATTGGACCTGCATCGATTCTTCTGAAACGAAGTCCCCTTCTTCTTGTGTGAATTGTCACACACGGACATCCCGGCGCTCTGACTACAACTAGCATTTCCAACGCTTCTGTTGCATGCTGCAATAGATTCAGAGGTCGACGGAGTGGAGCTTGACTGCAAGCCTGCTGGAGTGAGTCCGGACGATGAAGACGATGAACCAGTGCTTGGAATCCTACTGTAGTAATGGAACAAGGCTGATCCAACAAGTACCATTGTGACTTCCACTGCCTGAACCCAAACCCAAACTAAACTACTAGTTACTAGTGACGTGCAATGGACTTTTGATTGAGAAATCAATAAATGGAGAAGAACTATTTTAGTTCAGACTTGCAGAGCATCTCCACCAAGCAGCATGGAAGCAATCACAATGTGTGGACATGGAAACAATCACGAAGTGCGCCCCTCCAAAACATACAGTCATGACCCTAAACAACGTCACCAAATCAGCCCCGCAAATCCGCAATATGGAAGCAATCACAATTCACAAAGTGCAACGAGAAGATGAAACAAGAAGGCACAAAGCAGCGTACTAAGCGTACGATAAAAAAACGCAAACCTCTAGCCTGCATAGGACGCATATATTTCCGAGGTTTAGTCCTTCCCCAATAGCGGCTGCAACGAAGCTTGCGCTACAATCCTGCCATCATCGCCATCGCCAAGTACGAGTTCTCTACCAAAATTGGGCTTCCACTCTTGGTAATCATCGTGAAATCTCAAAAAATTCATGTACGAGAATCCTAAATTACAACTGCCAGTCCGTTACTACTTACCATGACGTGAAGAACTCGATAAAACAAAGTGAGGTTTAATTGGCAAAGTGGAAAGGTCCCCAAAATGATGGGTAATACGGTGGCGATGACACTCTGGCGTCCGCAGATTGGTTCAAGTATTGCCAAAGTTGGCTGGCCCCAAACTCTCAACTCAACCGTCAGGATTTCGCCACGTGGCTCCATCCTGCTTTTCGAGGGGACAAGGGCGCCGAAAAGACTCAGCGACATGCCCACCTCCTGTCACAGCATTCAGGCTATCAAGCCTTCGATCATGCTTAATTTTTTGGCTACTTTGGTTTCCAAAAATACCTTACTTGCTTAAGCATTCTGAAACCTGAGGAAAAAAAATCGCTATTTGGCCTTTTTTCGCCACTTCAAGAATCACTGATGAAGACAATGATACTGTTAGCATCTACAGATAGGAGGAGACCACTATAGACATCACTGTGATTTCATTTCAGTTTGAAGACTTTCCATTCAAAACCCCAAGCATGGGATTGAAACAATGCACTTGAACTGAGGTCCCACCCCTCTATGGCAAAGCATGAAAGCTAGCAACATGAACTTCTATTTATGGTGGGTAAATTCCTATACATTTTCTATGTCTCTGACTAGAACATGTGGTACACTTTCTAAAACTCCAAAGCACCAGAAATGACAATTGTACATGGAAATCAAATGAATTGTACATCAAGTGCAGAGTTTTATGTATTTTGTGTTCCATAGAGCGGTTGATCCCTTCGCGTCTTCAATGAGAGCCATGTCACCCTCATCGAAAGGAAACATGAGAGCAACACCAGTATGGAGAATGTCGCACATGTCCACCTTCACCCAAGCATCTGGAATCTCCTTGAAGTAGAACTTTGATTCACTTGGAAGGCCGCTTATGCTTCCTGTTGCCACTTTCTGACGAATGGCACGAGGGTTCATGAGGAACACTTCATCTCCAACCTTGAACTGCGGCATGGAACTCATTAGCCACTTTGTAAGCCCAAAAATACCTTCTAATAAACCACACCAACTACAGTAGGCAGTTTCACAAACCAAGTACATAGGATCCTTCCACGAAGACAAAAAATCTTCCAATACAAAGAACCTGAAGCTCCTAAATGCACAGTCCTCCAATTTTCTTTCCTCTCACAAGAAGAACTCTTAGTAGTTGAAAAAAAAAGCCTTGCACTTCGTGTTTTCTAAAAGTCCTCAGAGATATCTTTGAACCTTCGTTTGATTCATGACTACTATATGACATATTTGTGACTTGAACTTGCCTTCTACTCACAACTGACTACAACCTCACTTTCAAGGGACTTCCCATTGACTACGGACTAACTTGAGTGTTACTAAAAACATTGGGAAAGGTTCAAGAAGCAGACCTTCTTAGAAGATCCGTCACATTTATGAGTGGCCCCTGACTTGTCCTTGCTCTTGGTCTCCCTCTTCTATGCCTTGCTCTGCATACAAATACCCTCTAGTTAGATACTACAATGAAGGGAAGGTGAGGGGATGTTGGCTGAATGCGACGGCGTGGTCTACTGTCCCCTCACCTTCTACCAGGTCTAAAAATTCATATGGTGTTTTGCTTCTGCATTTTTGGATCATCTATGCCATGGGTTCGTTCACAATCTGTGGGTACTTCGCTCTGAAGGCATTGACGTCAGGGCATTTCTATAAAGCCTCTAGCACCAGCCACAAATAGCACTTGAAATACTCCTTGGCGTCGGACAAGCTGCAGATCCACTTCACAAAAAAAGGTGTACTTATGAGGACGTTTGTGGTAGGATTGCATGCTATCCTAGCACTCTTGTTGTCCACTATCAAGGTGTTGTTGGCGTTGAAGGCAGGCCACCTCTCATAAACTGCAGTCAAGTTCTTACCCACAATTGGTTGGTCACTACAAGTAATATTTCCTTCTTTCCCAAATGTATTGCACCAAGAAAATAGTAGACTTTGATGTGGCACACCCTTCAACCCGACTAGGATGGTCGGTACCACATCTGCAATATAGGAATCACTATTGCCACCCCAGAATGCAACTGTGAAGCGCCCAAAGCAACAGGCTAAGAAGGGTTTCAACCAAGGATGGAATATGACCCTCCTCAAGTTTGTTCTAGCACTAGCACGTATTTTGTTGTTTGGGTTGGCATCTTGAAGCAGACTGCAGTCTACCAATGTCCCGTGGACGTTCAAAATAAGCAACTTCGGGGCCCCAAAACTACCTCTACCTTTTCTATCTACCAAAATGTCGGACACGGACTTGCCAAGCTTCACCTCACTTGATGTACATTGCGAAGAATGTGCAGAGGCCTTTACCTTTGGGGGAGACTTCGGATGGCTCCTCACATTCTTCGAAGTAGTACTTTCGCCCTTCCGTACCACTGCTGCGTCCTTGGGCACCTCCATTTTCTCTCCCTCAAGCGCTGATGACGGTGCTCTTGGAGGCACATTGATGTTCACCGTAGCTAGTGCTAGAGCAGTTTTCAAGGCTCCTTCTCCTTTGCCAACCTTGGCCTGCTTTGCAGCTTCATCTGTAGCATCATCCATAGTTGAATTAGATATCTACGTGCTAGTGCTTTTGTCTTGCACTTCTTCTGTCCCTACAAAAGCAATCGACCTTTGTTTAGGATTCTTTTTGCCCTTGTCGTACTCTTCTTCATTTACTACAGACATGATAGGGACATCATGCTTGTCGTCTCCTTCCTCCTGCTGTAAAGGAATAAAAACCTCTTCAGACGTGGCCTCTATTGGCTTCACTAAGCCCTCTTTTTGCACGGGCTGATTCACTTCATCTTCAAGCATGGGAGGGCCTTCTATGTCGCTTCCCCCAAACATAGTGTTTGGAACCCCCTACATCCTTGGAAAAGTCTTTGTTTTGCCTCCCATATTTCCAGAACAGGGGATTGTTGGCGGAGCCGCTACCTCACTAGCAGTTGCTGCTCGACTTGGAGACCCTATTTTGGCGATTTTAGGACATGGTGATGCAGGCACAGGTGGCTCCTTGTCCTCAGAATTGGAGGACAAAGTCACATCGGCCTTCTCAGCAAGGAAGGTGGGGGTAGGTCCCCATTTTGCTCGCCTACAGTGTTTCACGCCATTTGGGGACTTTGACATCCCCATAAAATTCTGAAACATGGACCGCAATTCCTCCAATTGTTTTTCCACTTGTGCAGCTTGTGCTATTGAACTGGCCAATACTTGGCTGAACTTAGTATCGACGTCCCTCTTTAGCGCCTCCACTGTTGACATCAAAGAAAAATCTCCTTCGCCACCACTCTGTCATCCCACATCAATGGCATAAGTCAGAGGTAGTCATATATGAGCACCACTCTTAGTGAAGATAGTTGCATTTTGAGAAAGCTTGAGCCGCACCACCACAGTGGATGAAGTCACGATAAATCATATAACGGTCACGTTTTAGTTAAGACAGTCGCATTCAAAGAATGTGTCGCAACTCAATGACTCCAAATGCAAAATATGACCTTGTTAGTCATTCCAAATGCAAAATATGACATTCCAAATGCAGAACATGACATCCAAGTGTCATCCTTCTCCTCTTCAGTACTAACTGCTATATTGCCAAGGTTAAGAGTACAAGATGTACCTTATTCGTTTCTACCACTGTGAGACTGCCATCGGCGGAGTCCCGCATTGCAGAGCCTCCCTGGAAACAAGATGTCACATATTGTAAAAAAAAGGCAGGTACATCCAATTGATCCTAAATTCAACAGAAGAAGAAATGACGAAGCATAAAAAATTGCTAGAAAGAGAAGACCACTACACTTTAGAGGTTGAAATGGGCCTTACTGTGAGATCCTTGGCAGCCTTCCCCTTCCGTCCTACTTGGTTATTGCTCTTTACACTTTGTCGTGCTATAGTCATTTTCTTAGACTTCTCTTGTTGTGACTCCGTTTGCCAGTATTCAACGAGTCTGTCCCACTGATCTTCGAACTCTACGTTCAGAGGACAGGTAGTCACTCCTTTCAGCCACTTAACCTTCAAGCGAAATCTCTTTGACTTTAGAAATCGGGTAATGGTTGTTCTAAAGCCCAACATGCTGAGCGGCCGAGGCACATACTTGAATTCATTGTCTAGTGCTGCTTTCAATTTCTTGACAGCCGATGGTGATTGCTTCGACTACTTCACAACACTAAGGTCCAACAGCAGAGGCACTAAACTCCACATGGCCTCATTCCACAAATTTTTGCCATTGCATTCAAGATCCATTTCCCCCAGCTCGTTCACTTGTAGTCGATTTGCCTTGCCTCTTTTCGCTGAACGGTCATGCCTGACAGATTCATAAGCACTTCTTTTCTTTTGCCTACTTGAGCGCTCCTCGCTCTCTTGCGAAGCTTGAATAAATGGGGGGGCTAGTCCAGCCCACGGAGGCGTTGTTGTCTTCATCTATGGTGGCATCCACTGGGTTGGCATATATGATCATATGCAATAATCCCCTCCTGCAAGTTTAGTGTCTTTAGTACTTGCTAGCCCTCCCGAAGGCTTCATTCGTGACCTCTCCAAAGACGGCCCTTTCCTTCGCTTCTTAGATCGGCGGACAAGAGGTTCATCTTCTTCTAGGTCGTCATCGCTACTGAAGTCCCCACTAGCGGTATTTCCTTCTACTTACACAGAATGAGGAAGAGCACACCCATTCACAATCAAAGATTCAACTGCATTTACCTAAACAAGCAGCTGCGAGTGCACTTCTTCAAAAAGAAGAGACCCTATTTCGAATTCCCAGTCCAATTTTGCTTCAAATGCAATGCGTGCATCACAAGTACCCTAAATCTCACCCTAAGTACAATGCTACTTTCAATTCCACAAGACAAAACCCTAAATCTCGGATGAAACAAAAGGTAGCGTGGAAACAAGGTACCTGCGAGAGGCGCCTTCTTGGCGGATTGCTCCAGAAGATGGGAACAAGCGATTGCAAGTTTGAGCATACTTGCTTCTATGTCCACTTCATTAGATTTAGTGACCTCCGAAGACGCGTTCGAGGAGTCGGTGGACATATCGTTGAAGACGGTGTGTGCTCTTTCGCCAGCACTGCGCAACCTCCTCCTCCCGCTCTGCCTTTGTAGTGATTAGTCGGATCAGTATTCCTCCAGTTAGCCCTTAATTCCTGCTAAAGACCAACTTAGAGTAGACCGCTCCAGAATCGTTCCCACAAGGACTCAAAGCTCACAAATCTAGGCGAACTAGGTTTAAGCTTTTTCTTTCTTTCCTTCTTTTCAATCCGGACCAGACGTCCGGTCCGGCTACTAGTACCGGATAGGTTCCAGAAAATTCCGAACACTATTCAATTGCCCCTTCCAGGATCCCTGGATTTAAATGACAAGTGGCCAGATCCACCGCCCGGATATTTACCGTATCCGGAAACACTAACTCTCTCTCACACTTGACCTCTAATCCTAATACTAACCTAACTTCAGGGACCGGAAATATCCTATTGTTCCGTTGCCTCACGAATCCAGAAGGCTTACCGGACCAAGTCACACAAGGGTGGTCAAGGACTACAACGACATTCTAGTATTAACCCAACACTGAGTCTTCTGTCGACCGGATGGACATCCTTGCACTCTTTTGGACGTTACACCGGGGCTTTGACTCCGTCTATGGGGGAATCCGGTATTCCAGAATTCAGGTTACGTCTCACAAACTCCCGTATACGGAAGTTGTTCTCAAACTCTCAGACACCCTCGTACACGAGATAGTATCCTCCCCTCAAGCTATACTAACACTTCCTGTGGAACAATCCGACCGATCTTCCCATCAATCTAGTGCAATAAGAAACCATACACAACTCGACACTTGCTAACCAAGGTAAGTTCTCAGCATCTAGAAATATACAAATGGACCTCCACACATGACATGATGCACCAAGTAAATAAGAGAATGGAATGCCTCCAAAACACTTTGAATTAAGCTCAAAGGTAAAACTAAGAATCATGGTGTAAGTGACCATAAAGGTCCATCAAAATCTAACTTATACTAATCCTATCATCATTTCAAAATCACACAAATCTCTCCTACTAATCTGTTAGATTTCCGATAATCCTCTCAGATCCTACTTTTCCGGAGCAGTGATTGGACTCTGTCATTGTTACAAGTATATACAAAACTACTTCTTATGCACCCTATTCTTTAGGAGGAATCACCTCTTCTAAAAAGCTCTGGAAACTCCTCTTCTGGCTACTTTCCAGAGGAGAAACACTAGAGATTCTTACTGCCAGTATGGTCCCTACCAAACTTGGACATGTAGTGGCATCAGCATCTCTATCTACATCCGGGGATCCGGCTACTAGAGTTTCCGGACTTCCCCGAGAGTCTTTTTGAATAAACTTTAGGCGGGGGGGAAAGTGGATGGGCCGAGTTATCCATCTCTCCGAAGGAGTCCCCGTAAGGTCAATAATCAAGTTCTCCTAGATGAAATCCTCATCCCCCTAGATACAATGGTACCCCAATCCACTCTTGATCCCTCGAGTGCAGGTGATAACTCCAGAACAAGAGGTACCACTAGTCAAACCCCTACGACAGCTGTTTCCGGAACCCCTTCCGGAACTGGCAATGTCTGGGTGGGAGAGGAAGGATGAGGGTCTACCGGTTTTTGCACTACGGGTGCTAAACGCGCCACCAAGTCCCGCATCTCTGTTCGTGAAGAGCCCATCCTCCTTGCCTGCTCTAGTAGACATTTTACGATCGGTACCCAGCTTGAACTTGCGGATACGTCGAAGTTGGCTTCAAACAGCCGAGCCTTGTTGATGCAATCCACCGGAATCTCCAAGGATTGCCGGAGTTGGATAACACCTCGGTCTACTAGCGGTGTTCTTCCTCCAAGACTTGGGCCTTCTTTTGGGCCATCCGCAACTCGTTCTCCAACTGGACGCAAGTGGACTCCAACCCCTTGGCCCATTCTAGTATATTCCGGTTCTCCACCCAGAGGGTGCCCAGCTCTGTCACCATCTTCTTTTGGTCTTGGATCAACAGATCGTTCTGCTTTTCCACCGTTACCAGAGCGTCCGTCCTCCGGAAAATGGCGTTTCAGTCGGTTAGTGCCATCTTCCGGCATACCCATTTGAAGGTCTCCTCATAATTGTGGAGAATCTTCATGATGTCGTTAGCCCGCCACACGATGTGCTGGGCCATCTCCGTAATGTCCTCGTAGGGCGTTCCCCCCAGTCGGATCTCGGTCCAAGGCCATATTCGTTATATTGAGACTTTTGGTAGTCTCATTTTTATCCTCGACTCAAAGATAAATCATAATAACTATTCAATTTTAAGACTATTTGGTAAGTTGAGATTTCAATGTATTAATATATATAAAAAACTTTCATTTCCCAAAGGTTGCAAGCTCATCTTATCCTTGACTCGAGGATAAATTACTATAACTATTTTAGGGTTGTAGTCTCAAAATGTGCAGATTGTCTCATTTTAATGAATAAGGCCATGTCCCTTCTTCCCCCTCTTCCTCCAGTGGATTGGTCTGAGACTCCGAGGGTGACCAGCTTCTATCTGGTTCGGCGCGTTCTCCAGGTCCCTTGCCTGGTCAGTTCATTCCGAAGCTCTTCTCGTCCGACGCGCCTCCTTAGTCCGCTCTGGAGTGGAAGGACTCCCCTCCTGCGTCTCCGGTGATATCACCGTTCACCGCGTCCGTCTCTTCAGAGGCGTGGATTGCTCCTCTTCTTTTGTCTCCTCATCATCCGGTCCGTCTTGGTGAGGGGGTTCCTCCCCGCTATACTGCTGGAGTTGAACCAGCTCTGTGTAGGCCGTCTCCTCATTTTCCTTGAGCAAGGAATGGTGGGTGTACAAGTGGAAGACATAAGCTGGAAGAAGGCTCCCACCTTTCTTCCCCTTCCGGAGAGAATGCACAAGATCCTCTACCACCTCAAAGATGATGAATGCCTAATCCACCATCATCTTTCCTTGGAAGCTTCCTAAGATGGTGGAAGTCACTTTGGCCACCACCCGCTTTGGCTTGGTTGGGTGGAGGATAGGGTTAAGAAATGCTACCACATCCCGAGATTCTTGTCTTACCACATCCGAAACCTGGTAACCCTCCTTTGGATTTGCCACCGTCCGAAACTCACCCTCCATATACTCCGGGTTCTTCTCCATCACTTTGTCCGGTGCCACCCAAAACTCGTAGATGGCTCTCCACTTGTCCACCGTCCACTGCTCAAGCTTCGCACGGAGGGTGGTATCCAAGATATCATTCTCCAGCCGTAGCAGGTCCGCCACCAAGCTCTCCTTCTGGATGCCCCAAAGGACATCCATTAATCCTGCGCACCCCATATTTGTGAGGTTCTTCCGAAGACGCTCCATCCGGACCTCGTCAGTTGGGATTTCCGACACCACCCGTAGCACCGAAATCACCTTCATCCGCAGTTGCGGAGTTGGAGCTAGTTCCTCTGACTCCTCCGGCTCCTTTCTCAACTTGCGTTGCATCGCCCTGGAAATCATAGCGCACACACAAGAATCCTCGCACAATCTATCCCTAGCTCTCTTGCTCACAAACGGTCACTCTGGAACACACCTGCACGATCGCAACTCACCCAGCCTCTCAATCTATCGGAAGTTCTAAGAGCTTTGGAAGATAGAAAGGGAAAACAGAAGCGAGGAGGCAAAGAAGCAAAAAAGCATCTGTGCCTTCAACCGGCTACAGTCCCTTTCTTATCTTCTTCCAGACGAATGGATGGTCGTACGGATGGATGGAAATCTGGGAGAGATTTCAACAGAAAAGCCTAACCCTCATACGGCTTACAGATCTGGTTTCCGGCTTTTAGGGCCGGCGCCGTCATCCGATTTTCAGAACTTTTTAGGGTTCTAGAATTAGGTTTTTATACCTAATAGGATTTCTCTGGATCCAGAGTTCCGGTATTTCCCAAATCCTCCTAATCTCCTATTGGAGTTCAAAACTTTCCTATTTAAAGGAATAAATTTTAAATTTTCCTATCTAATGCTAGTTTTCTGTGTCTAATATGTAGGATCACACTCCCACAGCCTTCAACGGACTTGCTGTGTGGATTTACTACAACAAAAGCAGTGTTTTATGACTGCAAAATATAACTGCAAGCAATCGTAAAATCAAAAAATATGACTAACGCAGAAATCACTGTAGATGATTCGGAATATGAATGACCCCAGTCGTTTAGAAGCAGTCGCTTCAGACATCAGTCATATTGGCAGTCATGTTTTCCGAGGGGTATAAATACCCATTTTTAGCCATAGTATGCCAACTAGGCGTATACTTTGACTATCCTAGGGGGATTTTGACTTTTTCTTGGGTTGCCCGGGCAAATAAAAAAATCCTATGTGGAATACGACTGGATCGAGTCATATTTTTTGATGACGTGGAATATGACTGCGATGAGTCATATTTTTGATGACGTGGAATATGACTGCGATGAGTCATTTTTTTGATGACGTGGAATATGACTGTGGTGAGTCATATTTTGCAGTAACATGGAATATGACTGCGATGAGTCATATTTTGTAGTGATGTGGAATATGACTGCGGTCAGTCATATTTTGCA
Source organism: Climacium dendroides (assembly GCA_950106755.1). Taxonomy (NCBI): domain Eukaryota; kingdom Viridiplantae; phylum Streptophyta; class Bryopsida; order Hypnales; family Climaciaceae; genus Climacium; species Climacium dendroides. The sequence continues at coordinate 40,897,455 of OX467084.1, forward strand.
GTGAGGTGAAATATGACTACGGTGAGTCATATTTTGTAATCATGTAAAATATGACTGCGGTCAGTCATATTTTGTAATCATGTAAAATATGACTGCGGTCAGTCATATTTTGTAGTGATGTGAAATATGACTAGTGAGTCGTATTTTTTAGTAACATTAAAAAATGACTGCAATGAGTCATATTTTATTATTATGTCGAATACGACCAGGATGAGTCATATTTTGCAGTGATGTACAATATGACTCATTAGTGGAGTTACATTTTGCAGTGATGTACAATATGACTGCATTCAGTCATATTTTTTGATGACACGCAATATGACTACAATGAGTCATATTCCATGTTACTGTGCTTAATTATATATTTTTAAAAGTATTTACATGTATTTCAAAGTACGAATTTCAAAAGCGATAAAGCAGTTCTACGCTACCTAAGCTTACTTGGTGGATTATTCATTCATGTTTTTCATTGCTATGAGTGACTTCCACTAATAGTCTCTATAATTAGAAATCATATTGTCTTCCAAACAAAGAAAATCAAATTCACACTCTAATATCATATCCTAAACATGTCTTTGCAACTTCTCAAATCACAAAACATAGATATACATTCCAGAATGTACTTCAATGACATTTATTACTGAACTTCAAAACACATATGAAAAAAATCACACTGAGAACACATAAACACACACCTCACTTTATACTAGAGTGAGCAATCCACTACTGCATACCTTCACTCATTCGTTTAAAGAAGCCAACGCTTCAATGGGCCACTTTGTCACAGACTTCACAGCATCACCTACATGCACCATAGGAGGGTCGTCGTTGTTGTTTGCCTCATATAGAAAAACCATCTCCGATCCGGGAACCACAGATGTTATGCTTATAGACACATTGCCCTCTTCAATGAGCCGTCCATGAAGTGAACCTCCTGCAACATTCACTATGACTCCATGCGCAATTACATTGTCTTCTGCCTTGTTGTCATCATCCACATCGAACACCTTCACTTTCGACCCTACAGCCAAGGAGATAGGATTTTCATTCTTTGAGCTTCGAGAACCTTGAAGATATTTCTTCCCACCTTGTGCATCCTGCATTTACATTTACAATGGTTGTAGACATTAAGTAAACAAACGATGGAGCTTCACTTTCACTTCTAAAATTGAAAGGCAAACAACATATTCAAAAATACATACCTGGGGCAATGGATTCTGTAACTGACTGATTGCCTTGTCCAAGAACATCACACAATATTCAATGTCGGAAGGATTTTAACTAAAAACTTCAAAGGGTCCTTTCATGTTCTTTAGGAAGTTGTCTTCTGAAGCTAGAGGATCCCATGCAGCAATGTGTAATACATTTGTACCAGGTGACTTAGAGGTAGCTGTGGAATCCCAATCCACTTGAAGTACCCTAGCCGATCCATGGGTTGAATCTGGTTTCATGTCAAATAAATCATGCAAGTCTCTTTTTCCACCACCAATTTCCTTTCCCCATAAAAAACACCACTTCATGGGTGTCCCCCAAGCTAGGAATCGAGCCACTTCTTGTAGAAGCGCCTCTCCAATTGGAGCCCATATCCCCACATCAAATTGATAGTGCAACATTGTCACAAAAGCTGCACAGTCTTCCCTTTTCTTAATTTTGACTTCGAACTCTCTCTCATAATGGATTGTACCACCTAATCCCCACTCTTTTCCATCATGCAGTGGTCGGATGTCACATAGAAAACCCAAGACATTCAACACAAGTACCTTTCTTCGTGAATCATCCGAAACTCTCACTGGTGGAAACTTCAATTTTCCTGAAATATTCTTTTTCTTTGAAGGTTTTCCAACCTTTCCGGCCCTCATTGGCCCCCTCCTTTTGGTAGGCTCTTCTTCCATTAATTTGGAATCGAATTCCAAATGTTGTTCTCTAGAGCCTCTTGCTCCAATCTACATGCACATCAACAATTTAGTATTCAATGTCATGGTATTATAACAATTATAAATTCATCACATACAACAACAAAATATCAATTATGAAACGTAAATACATACGACTCAGGAACACTTTTGAGACCTCAAAAGTAAAACACCCACTATTATACACTTGGAATAGTAGTGTCACTTTATTTAAATGATGAAAAATTATCGACCCCCACAACATGCGACAAAATATACTTCATGGTACGACTTTACATAATGAGAAATACGAATACTCCTTTTCATACACTTTGTACAACAAAAGGATCCTCTTAGACCAAAACAAGAAATTACTATCCCTCTAAATAGAAATGGATACAAATAATCAAAGGTTAACAAAGCTACATACGAAAACGTATGGCAAATACATCTGACAAAAACATTAATATGACTCCCCACATAATACAAAATTTAGTTGTCATTACGTATATATTTTAAAATACAGCTTCCACTAGTTATATATTAAAAAATATTACTGCCATTTACTCTAAAATATATAATATGACTGACAATTGTTATATACTATAGAATATGACTAGCATTAGTGATGCACAGCAGTATATGACTGCCAACAGTCACATTCTGCATAATATGACTGACACCAGTCATGTACTAAAGATTACCACTAAGGTCAGTCGCATCATGCAAATAATGATTGCAATCAGTCACATAATAGAGATTATGACCACTAGCACTTGTTTTCTTCTACATATTACTGCTTCTAATTATGCACACATGCTTTTGTTCAAGTTATGGCACCTAATCCACAAACATGTCCAACAAAACTCATACACATACAAAACATATTCCATAACATGAACCTCCCTACATTCTGTCTAACATTGCACCATCTACCATTTTAAAAAACACTCAATCCATAATTATATGTTCACCTATAAGAATTATACCTTGTTCGCACTCCTTTTGCACACACAATACCATAAACTACTGCAACATTGAATACAGTCATGGCAGTCCATCACACCTTGGGATCTTCTTGCACCTCCTTCATCTTCTCACCAATCTTCCCTCCAATCAACGTTGAATGCCTAGATTGATAACTTATGTCTGCCCACAATTTTTGACCCTCGTCCTTCCTCTTCTTCACACTCCCTTGATCCTTTTTTGCTTTTGTAACATCTATTGCTTCTTCAATTTGCTCTAGCACTAGCAAAGTGCTGGGTTTTTGCTTTACATTTCTTGACTTATCAATCGTGCCTTCATCCTTTAAACTCACAATGACATCCACAATTTAGTAGTTGAGATTTCATGTCTACCTACTACACATCACATGAAATTCCAAACAAATACAAAAGCAACAACCCCTATTCAATTACATTGAATGACACTAAAGGGTTTCTTATTTTTGTACGAACCTCCACTATTGCATGCACTACCTCAACACATTTCGACACGTTCAATACATGTGCTTCTGTGGTTGTTTCTTCCTGTATCTTCTGAGGGTTAAGTTTCCTCAAACCTACCAATTCCTCCATGATCTCCTCGCCACCTGCAACTTCCGGCACTGTGGTGCCTATTTCAAAACTAGATGGGTGTGTATTCCCTCCATTTTGCTTGCGAACTTCAAATAGAAGCTGCTTCACTAGGGAACCCATTTCACTTAATTCTCCCTTCACAGTCTCTTGGAATGTATACAATTCGTTTCGCACTTCTTCTATGCCTTTACCCGCCCTCCTTGAATTACTACCCGCCCCTCCTGAATTTGACGACCGAATGTGCATTGATTTGTCTGGTGAAGCAAGCTCTGCTTCCACTTCCATTTGAGTAGGGGGGCTCCCCAAATGTGCAGCCTACAATGACGGCAACCCTATATGTGTAAATTTCAAGACCAAAACATTCAACCATAGTGAAATTTCTTGAAAGCATTGACAAACAATAAACTATTTCACATTGTGATGCACATGTCCAATTACAACAACTACTACTAACATAACTTACTATTTTCAAATGGAACTTCTCATATTGAAAACCAAATATGAGCACATGTACTTATATAATTACCTACACATGACTATACATATTCACATGTACATCCAAATATGACTTCAAGTAGTCACATACAAGGCTAAATATAACTATACTTAGTCACAATACAATCTAAATACAATTTTAAGTACATTAATGTCTGTTATTTATGATTGCAAGAACTCAAAGCAACATCCTATCCATCATTTCTTCTTCTCCTGAATATGTCCTACTTATGGCTAAGCATTGTCATATGACCAACAAAGTTTACCTTCAACACATACTACATTCAAAATTTCATGTTTATAAAAATAAAATCCAAAAGACAATGACTACGAACACCCATATACAATCACATGCGTAAACATAAGTTACAAAAGTGTAGACATCTCTTTCACTTACCAGTCGTGACTTCACTTCTCCCTTAGATCGGCCACTATAGGACACTTTCTACACGGTTTGCCGTGCAACCTTCATGCGTTCTGAATATGCTACTTTGTTTGTCCTCTTGATGAGCTTCTTGAAGTTCTCTACATGATGAGCCTTTATAGTTCTGGGAATGGGAGCTTCGGCCTCTATCAATTTCTTCATGTTTGCTCTCTTTGTCTTCATTTGGGACCTCAGAATGCGGAAGAAGACATTATCAGGAACATCGCCCTTTCCACCACAATATTCGAATTTGGACGCCATTTTGTCCTTGATTGCTAATAGCAGAGGTCGGGGATGTGAATTGAAGTTATCCACACTCCAATCCAAATCACGAGAATAACCACGCAGCTTTGTCAACCAATCCGCCCTATGCACTCCTGTAGGACAACCAACAAGGTCTACTTCAACCCAATCTCTATCATCAACCTTCTGCAGATCCCTCCTGAATTGCTTCAAATTGGATTGTCGTTGAAGACTTCTGCTTTGGTCCATATTGCTAACTTCCTTCCCTTCATTTCCACTTAGTTTCCGCATTTTCTCACGTACTTCCTTCAAGTTTGCTCCACTCTTTGCCATGCACTTTAATATGCTGACTTCCTGTAACTCCAACTCATCCACTACATCATTGGACAACTCTTCATTTGGGACATCTCCATCCTTCTCCGTACTAAAGTGTTGCTCAATATCTTCATCCGATTCCTCCCCCATCATTGTCTCCTCTGTGTCATCGAACAAAAAATTGTCCTCTTCTAATGGTGTTGTGACCATCATTTCTGTTGATGAAGTCATCTTCTTCTTCCGTGTGGCTTCCTTGGGCCATGACCTAGGGTGATGACGTTGATGGCTAAGCAACTGTAAATGCAGAAAGAAACAACTTATAATATGAGTATAATAAGTACAAAAGGAGGACCTTCATGTCCTACATAACTCAAGAAAAACTACCAAGAAATAAATTTTTACAAAATATGAAGTTCAACTTCTGAGTTACTCTCTAGGAAATGCAAATTCTAATTATCTAATTTTCATCACATGAGTCTGAACTCCTAATTTTTACCTCATGTCTATCAAAAAAATGTCTACAATGAACACAATTCTTTATAATTGGCCTCTCCAAACTACAAACAGTCACGAAAGATCACTTCTGACTACAAATTTGGATAAAAGCTAATGTCTATCTACAAACAGTCATAGAACACCATTTCCGACTGGGCTTCAAGTCACATAATAATGTTTGTGACTACAATTAGTTGTAAAAGGTCATTTCTGACTACAAGCAGTCACACAATACCATTTGTGACTGGGCTTGAAGTCACATAATAATATTTGTGACTACAGGGAGTCACAAATGATTTTTTTTCAATTGACTTGCAGTCACAAAACATCTTTTCAGAACACCTATGAAGACTTGGCTTTCACTCACAAAATATCATTACTAACTGCTCACAGTCACAATAGATGATACATCACTACAAAATGTCATGTAATGTGAATATTGACTGCCACGAAGTCACAGTAAATCAATATAGACTAACAGTACACACAATTCTAAAATCTTCAGTTGGAAGTGAACAAAGCGTTGCTATTCATGACTTTGGTCAATTAGACATGATCATTTTACAGTACAATGTATTGTAATTGGTCATTACTACAAATAAGGGTTATGTATTGACTTAGTTTAACTCTAATGAATCACACGTGCTCATATGAGAGTAACTTGATTTACAAATTCTATGTTCCTGCTTCTCTCTCACAAACATCAACCTTTAAAACTATTGAAAGTCAGAAATGACTAATACCAAATTGTTGAAGACAAATTATGAGTCTATAAATGAATGCACTTTTAAAGAGAAATTGTAAACTACAACTAACCACATACATATGGCAATTGCAATAACGAAACACTTCAACAATGATGGAAAACTTCTTTAAAATTCAATGAATTATGTGTCTTTCTCCAACACAATTAGTTCCAATAGGAAAGGACTAAAGCTAACCTTCGACTTACAACAGACTTCCTCCAATGTTTCTTCTTCTACTTCTTTGTCATTGCCTCCTGAGTTGATGTCAAAACTACCTCCTGGTAAAACCCTCCACGTTGTTGCCCGTGTGTGTCTCTCCAATGTTGATAAGATAGTGCCAGAGTTCTTCACTCCTTTTCCTCGATTTATACCTTGTGGCTTATCAAGGGGCACGTCGCGACTGCTCTCAAAAATCCCCACAAGATGATTAGAAGTCATTTCCAATATAGGAAATGTAATTGCTGGAAAACTAGCAATTGTGTGAAACAATTCCACTTGCACATCATTTGGCAAATTAGCTATTTGTCTTGTCATTGTCGCCAAGATATTCTCCATAGTTCTCAATCCTAAAGCCCTGATGTGATTGATTTAAGTCAAAAAACACATGGGTCAGGCCTCTTCATTAAGTTTAATAAAAACAAAATTTCCTACATTTAACTTCAACATGTACATTCATTAATATTGAACAGGGGCAATGGTTTTAATTTCACAAAAGTTCAATACACAAATCCATTTACTTTTTAAAAACTACGTAGAGCTTAGTATCTTACCTTGTTTCTCTTATGTTTGCCAATTGTGTCGTAATGTCCAACAAGCCTAGATTACTCAATTTTTGTGAGTTCCTTTGAATATTTTCCTTTCTCAACCTCTCGTACTCAGTGATCTCTGAAGCCATGCTATTGTGCTTGTTTACATCAAACAATCCTACTTGGAAAGGAAAAAATTGCATCTTAGTACAATAGTGACGTCTCAGACATTAATGCTAATATATTTTTCATCCGTATATATTAATAATAGGAAACAATAAGAGAGTACTACATAATACCTCTTTAAATTGGAAACTACAAATACGCAAGAAATTGAAAATCATTGTACTAAACAATAATACATTGAATTGATATTCATAGCACAATTCAATGCATACACAACGTTGAAAACCTTTTTTACTTTCTTAGAGCCCCTATACTCTGACTATGCGACAATATTATTTGAAGGCCACATATGAGAACAGAAATACACAAACTTATAGATAATTTTATTCCTAATGTCCAATTGCTCATTGAATAACATGCACCTTCCTAAACTCGATTATATTGAAGAAGATTGTAAGTAGGGAAAAATTTCATTCCCTTGTAGACAATTGTTTGAATTTACGTGACCAATATAAATGACTAAAAACACCTACAATGATTGCTTCTTACTAAATGAAGAAAGAGAACTGCATGTGGCTTCCCTACAAATCCCAAATGAACAAACAAACAAGAAAAACAACGACAGTACACAACACTATGGGAGGCAAGCCATTCCTAATTAATCCCAAATTCTTGCAGTGTAGGGTGTGCTCTTTCGATACATGAAGAGATGAATAGTAATGAATGACTTGGAACAGTTGCTGTGAATTATGATTGTTTACAAGTCTCTCAATATTGTAAGCAGTCCTTCATTGATGTTCTTGTGAAGCCATGGTCAAGAAAAACAAGTCCTACATCACAAGTATGGGAGGAACACTGTTTTGAGGTAAATAATTCATAGTAAATCCATTTTATGTCAAAAAGATATGAAAATTTCGGAAAACCTCCCAAATTCTATTTCAGCTCATTTCAACATTCTCCCACTAATCTGAATCACCACACAGATGTGCAAATTTGCTTAAGTGGTTAGAAATGGATTGCCTCCCATAAATGTCCACTATAAATAAACAAATAACAGGTAATGTGCATTAACATACTTGTAATAAAAATGTTGCACTTCACTGCCCTAAAAAGAGCAAATACGCTTGCTCTAAAGAATCACCAGTATAGCTTGTTATCTCCTCTATCACCAATATAGCACTGCAAGAGCGAAGTGGAAAAACAAAAAGTAAATATGGTTGAAACAACCTCAACAATCTGAAAAAACTTTCATTAGAAACGCTCTAAATGCTGACCAAAATCTCACCACTTGTGAACTGATAACCATACAGCAGCACACACCAAGTGCACGCTACTTTCCTACCCAAAAGTGATGACTGCATCATAGTACAAAACGAAATGAACCTCACAAACGGGGTTCAAGGAGAAAATGGGTAAAAAACGAACAAGTAGGTCTCACTAAGCTTCTAAATAATTAACAGGTTTCATGAAATTTACAACTGTAACAGGCACCTTCTAATTGAAAGCTAGAATTGAAATAATAAAGTCAGGGAAAGTAAGCCCTTCGGAACTGCATATTTCTACTCATTATAACTTTGCGAGACACAACATAATTATTTGTGAGTTGTCTCTGCAAGAGAGCTCGGTCGGTGTAGCTAACTAAACGTGCTTCACACCGACCAAGTAACTACAAGGCAGACGAGTGTGATTGTCACATTTCAAACTGAAAATATTTATAGAATAAGAAACTAAAATCGCAGCTGCAAAATATCTACAATACCTGCATTTTGAGCAACCTTGCTCCACCAGACGATGTTCGAAGTTGCTTACTCCCGGCAGGGCAGAATTTCCACGGTTGATCACTTGCCTACTCTGGAGCACGTTCCTATTCCATATATCCAAAACCGTGCAACAACAAAACACGAGAACACTTCCAATTAGACCGCCACAATATGGAGTGATGAACAAACATGAAACTTTTCCAAAGAGCTATTATTACTCCATCAATAAAGTCTGTGGCCAACTATCTCTGTTGAGTTCTCACTCTACAAGTCGACAGTGATCTTCTCACTGGATACGCTGCACCCTATTAATGATTTCTTTTGCCCTCAATTTTGCACCCTGAATCCCCGCTAAGCTCTTCTAGCACTTGTCACACGTACATGATTTCGTCCAACCTTAGCATCGAGAATTGAAACACATGCAGACATTTGATGATACATGATTCGTGGTCAATTGCAATTCCAAACTGCTTATACATACACGATGAAGAGCGTTGCTCACAAGAGATGAATGCACTCTGACTATCACTAGTAGAAAAGGGGCTATCAATGACTGCTCTGTATGACTGCATAACCAGTCATTTCGGACACTTATGACGATAGTATGACTGAAAGTAGATTTTGGGCTTAGAGTCATAGAGGACGAGTGATTATGGACAAGACAGTCATTTATACCATGATCATTTTTTTTCATTGTATGTTGATGTGGAACTTCATCCAAATGTGATAATATAGACACCTCCAATGGTGCGTTGCCATGTGGCTACAGAGCCGACTTGCTGAGTTGGCGGTTTTTTACCGGCTAATATTGGAGTGATTCTATTGGATAACGAATAAATTTTGAGCTGAAATGCAGAATACTTGATCTCAGGTTAGTCATATTGTAGTCATATTCAAGGTTGCTGTAGTCATTTGTCAGATTTTTCGGAGGTGAGTGCAGTCATATTGTAGTCATATTTGAGGCTATCGTAGTCATAAATTAGATATTATTCAATTGAGTGTAGTGATTAATACGGTCAGGGATGTGCTTGATCGGGTCATTCTGCAAAATGACTTGGCCTTATGATATGACTAAGGTATGGTTTCACATAGTCATTGTATAGTTCAAAAAGAGTGCTATAAGACATATGTGAAGAAAGTGTGCATAAATTGTACCATTCCAACAGAGCCTTCTTTTCCATTGATAATCCGTATATGATGAACAACTTACATCATATATACTAAGGCTGTTACAAAGAAATGACAAGTAAAATATAAATAATAGTATATTTAAAAAAAGAGGACATCATGATGGCTATGACCACATTGATGACAAACATGTTTCTTACACTCCTACTCACATCATCTATCTCTGAAAATGGTTTGTTTACAACCCACAGTTAGAAGTCCTAGACACATAGCTAAGCCCATACCACAATTATGAACTTGAGAGAACAACTTTGATGAACTTTCCCTCCCACAAAGTACAGGAATCCACAGCGTCCTTCACCTTTGTTTGGTCATTAGCCGCATTTGGGAACATCAGTGTCACTTGTGGCCAAATGGCCTCTTTGACATCCACTTTGTAGCAAGAGTCAGGAATAGTGCAAAAATGGAACTTGTGCTGCCCACCCAATCCGCTGATGGTACCCGTAGCAACGCTCTGCTTCAAATTCTTTGGATTCAGCAAAAATACTTCTTGCCCACAAATGAACTATCACAAAAAAATGAAGGTGTCAAGTTCCAGTTTGATCTTGCACAAGTGACTCTTACTAGGCATACAATCAATACTATGGCTACATATACTGTCGGTGTAGGGAGTCATTGACAATTGGTTCCTAGTAGTTCACCTACAGTCATATACTTTGGTCCCCAAGTAATCATAAGTATAGAAATGACTACATTATGACTATTTGGGCAGTTTCTGTGTAGACATAACCACAAAAATGACTGCTTTGTGACTATGTGGGCACCCTCTGTCTTAAAGTAGCAAGTGCATGCAACCAATTAGAGAATTTAAAAAAACATGATTGTAATTACAACTCCACTTATCCTCTAACATTTATTAAGGAAACTTTTGTATAGACATGTTTTTTTACCTTCTCTGCCTGCACTTTTTTCTTCTGAATGGGCTTTGGCCTTGCTCCTCCCTTGCCAGATTTTGACTGTAGAATGCAAAGAATACAAGGTTAGATTAGTGAGTACATGATAAGTGAGGGAACATGTAGGCCTAAGATTGAATGAAATGGAATCACAAGTCTATTCACTTAAGAATCCTTCTACAAAGACATTGACAACATCATCAAGGCTGTTACTAACTTTTAACATGTCATTGTGAATTTAAAAATGTTTGGTATTCACTTCTATGTCCTAATAACGATCTAACCTTTGCTGAATTATCTTGTGGTGTTGAATTGCCTTCCGTGGTTGACTTTGCAAGCACCTTTTGTATCCTTGAAGAAGTCCGAGGAGGTCGTTGGGTAGGACCTCTAGCCTCAACTACTGTGGCAACAGCAGATGGTTCAGCAGTTGCCACTAGGTCAACATTTATAGGATCAACATCCAAGGAAAGTACATCCTCCATTGGTGGCTCTTGTATCACCGGGGTAGGCTCTTCAACCTTTGCTATTGAAGGTGCTCCTTTACCAGTGTCAGAATCACTGCTTGATTTTGACACCTGTATGGAGAGAGCTACTGGAGGTGTCTTCAAGGGAGCTCTAGAGCGAGTCTGTACAACATGTTCCTTCGTTGTGGCAAGTGGTGCTTGGGTCTCCAGAACAGAGAGGCCCAAGCTTGGGCTGAAGGTTTGAGTTGATGAAAAGCGGTTTGAGAGATCCTTGAGCATATTCATGACTTCTTCCATGGATTTGGTGTTCTCTGATTGGTATTGCAGCATCTGGGTCATTTTCCTTTGAAGGTGCTTCTGCTCCTCTGCCATGTTGTTTTGTTTTTCTTCTACTGCTATCAGCCTAGTGCGAATTGTCCCTTTGGCACCTTGTATGCCACAATAATTCATCTCACATTAGAATCATGGCCTCTTCAACAAACCAAGGCCTTCAAGCAGAGTACCAAAAAGCTACAAGAAAATTCTTATTATCTTGTATGACTTCAAAATTATTGAAGTAAGATTCCAATAGTCATTTCAATGACTCCAGTATTATTTCATATATGACTATAAAACTACTGGTACAGTGCTACAATAGTCATCAAAATGACTAAAGTATAAATTCACATATGACTATGAAACTACTTGTGAAAAAGCTACACTAGTCTGTAGTCATTGAAATGACTGCAATGTAAACTAATACATGACTACAACTACACCAACATCGGACTTTGTTAGTCATTTGAAACATTGTGTGCAATGTATATAACTACAGTATGACAAATGAATGACTGCATTTAACTTGTACATGCTACCTTCTTCAACAAATGAAAAAAATAACGTGCAAGAGCAATCACCTAAGGAATTAAAAAAATATATATCTTCATGACAATCCCAATGCAGAATGACTTCAGTAGATGGTATATTCAAATGGAAATGGAAATCTCACCTCCATCATAGCGCTAGTGGGTTCAGCCTCTTGCATCCCTTTTTTTATTTCGGTTAGGCCAGGGCTGTGCTCTCTTCCTTTTGTCTGCAATTAGAGGGAAAAACAACATTAACCTTATTAACAATATAATCAACATCCGTGGTTGATTATGTCTAAGGTCCTCAAAAATATGGGAGCAAACCAAATAAACTGAAGCTTACCACTGCCAACTCCTTCCCTGCTCTTCCCTTTCTACCCATGGTGCTATAATCCTTCACGTGGCCACAGGCTTCCACCATCTTCGTTGTTTTGGCCACTTGCCCTTCAGTCTGCCAATACACCTTCAATTTGTCCTATTGTAGGGGGTCAATATGAGATGGACAAGCCTCCTTGCTTGACATAAATCTCACCTTCAGCCTAGCCCTCTCTACCTTCATGTATTTTTTGATGGCATATCGAAACCCTTGCACACTGAGAGGGTGGCCAACGAACTCAAAGTCTTTTACCAAAGTCTCACGAAGAAGTGCCATTGAGTTTGGCTCCTGAGACTCCCAGTCCACCACACTTATGTCATGAATTCGTGGACTACTGCTCACGCGCACAGCATGGTTCCAAGCATTCTTGCTGTCACATGTGGTATCAATCTCTCCACTGGCCTTCACTATTAATTGATATGGTTTCTTGCCTTCCCCACTCCTGTGTGCAACACAAGTCTCATTTCGATGTCGCTTTTGACGTCGATCAGCTCTGCCTTCACTCTCTAGAGAACGATTGCCAGGACCTTGCAATGCACTTGGCCATGAGCCATGATAAGGGCCATAAGGAGATCCACTACTTGAAGGCCATGGTGGTGGAGGCATATTGGAAGGATATTGATTCCACCCACCCTGCATCCATGGACTAGAACCCCAATAACCCGGTGGAGGCATGTGGGAAGAGTCTCGACCTCCATGGACTCCACCTGCAAGCACAAGTGCTAAAGAAAAAGCACTCCTAGGTCGCTTCCGTGTTGTCTTCTTCAATGTTGGTGGAACTTCATCGTCCTCTGAAGAGTCCAAGGCCGCTGACAACAACAAAAAATATTAGATTCATGACTGCTTTTGACTAGTCTATGACTACGTAGTGACTCTATTATATTTGCATGTAACTATGTAACTACAAAGTGACTCTACTATGACTACAGTTGACTGTGTGACTAGACAATGACTCTTCTATGATTGAGACGGCACTTTAACATGGCAAAAGAGCGAAAAGAATCACTTCCACACAACTACAACAACACTACATATGACCTATAAAAACCTAAGGACTCACTTAGGATGGGTTCATATCTTCAAGGTGTACTGCTTCATGAAATATTCTCATTTCACGAGATATACTATTGTCAAATACAATTCTAGAAATTATAAATGGTTAGCCAATTTCTGAAATGCTCACAAAACATACTCACCCCAACCAGGTTCTGCATCACCGAGTTGAAGAAGTACACGTTGCCCAAATTCCTCAGACCCTTGATCACCCGCCTACCCACAAATGGTCTAAGGAATTCTCTCCGTCTCCTCTGCTGCGACGAGGCTAGAGTCAAGTTGGCCTGAATCAGCTGGACCTGTTTTAGTTTGATCTTCTTCGGGTTGACCTCATACGGCCTGACGTGCTTCGGCCTGTTCTAAATCAGCCTTCAAAAACACTGCTTGAATGTTTGGATATGGTCTTCTACAATACAGTTGTTGCTTTTCGCAGCGAAGTCCATCGCGGTGAGATTGCGGTGAGTATTTGCATGCCCAAATCTCAGAGTCAAGGGTGTGGCATCGTGAACATCAGGTGAGTGCCAATCGCATCTTACGTGCCAACAAGCAAGAAAAATCCACAAACTCTCCGCTACGCTTCATCGACTTGGAGCGGTTCTGGACATTCTAGCTACAGAAGGGAACTAGTTATCTTGGAATCCTGCTCATAACCGAAATTGCAGGTAGAAAACAGTCGGCGCTCATGCTCGCAGAAAGAGAGGAAACTAGACATGCAGCTTTGAATCCCGCTCATGACAGAAATTGCTTGCAGATCAATGGAAATGTGTTTTAGTGCCAAACTAAATTGTGGCCCAAAACACTGAAGATCCAAAATCTAAAAAACTTATTGTACATCGGCAAAACCCTAGCGTCACTTGCTGCACCAACATCTGAAGCGGCTCACAAGACACCCACCCACAATCTCAGATGGATTCAAGAAACACGTACCCTCCACCTTCCGAACTAGCGATGGAGTCGTTGTTAATGGTGTCGTTGGCCTCCCCCTCCGTTGTGCACTCCGTCTCCTCTGCTGTGACGACGTGCAAGTGCAGGCGCTTGCTTTGACGAGGTGGAGCACTGCCGGTCTGCTGCTTGCTGCTTCGAATCTTCCCCTCCTGAGCAACCACCTCGTGATTGAAGACAACAAGTCGTTTCAAGAATTAGCGGTGGAGGGAGACAGCACAGAGCATGGAGCTATCAACAACATGCCCTAAAACCCAACTCACGAAAGATTCCAACATGCATCAGAGTCGGAGCTCTAGAAACATAACTCGCCGGCGCCTAGAACTCCGGAAACTGAGAGGCAAAATCGGGGCCGCTAAAACAACAGTGCAAGCAGATTTTGACACGTGTCTGGCATTGGAGACTCCTTGCTGTCATTTGGTGTCTTAGGAATGACAGAAGAAAGACATGAAAGTACTTTTTAATGACTATCCGTTCTCATTTCCAGAGTATATGACTTCCAAAGCACTAGAGAGACACTAGGAGATAACTGCCGCCAAATTTGCCGCGGTTTTGACAGCCTCATAAAAGCTAGCAATTCAAATCTAACACATTAGCTCCTATCTTCACAGTGTTCAGCCATTGACACAAACTTGTTGGGTGCTATAGGACTCACAAGGCTGCAGCTGCTATTTTTAGTGGTTTCAAGCGTTTTTAATTCTCTTTCACACGTGCATCTCTTGCAAGCTCGTAAAGTGATTTCTGAGGAGTTTCACTATCTTCCATAGTTACTTTGTTGCAAAAGTAGAATGCGGTCAAGGTAGAAGACTAGTGAAGCAATGCAGGATCAAGAACACACAAAAGAAGACCTATTGAGGAAGGAGACCTGCTGAAGAAGGAGACCTATTGAGGAAGGAGACATGATGAAGAAAGAGCTCAAACTAAGGAGAAAGCAAGCAAATTTAGGGTGTGCATAGGCAACAACTAAGGTAATGCACAACTGAACATCACAACTCAATCTTTGACTTAGAGTAATCATGAAGCAGTTTGATTTCTAATTGCACTACTCATTCCAATCTTGCGCTGCAATCATTTGACATTCAAGTAGTCATGCTACAATCAAATTTTGAACTATAGATTCTAATTAAGTAACTTAGGTGTTCACCAATGTAGCATGATCACCTAATCACAATAATTTCATCAATACACAATTCAGATTAGCTTTATATGAATGTAATTCAAGTAGTAGTAGGTGCTCAGAATTGTGCTAGTATAGAATGTGGAGATCAGAATATCTAAAGCCTTGTAGATGAAGACTCACTATTTAGCACAGTCTTGTATATGGAGTCAATGAACCTTAGAAGGGTGTGCATTCATTGTTGTTTTGCATCCAACGCAACCATCCAATAAGGTAACTACACCTAGCAGTGACCTTTTCCAAAAATCGTCCATGTAACTAGTCATTTTGCTGACAGGTACTTCCACTGTTTATGAGAGTGTAAGGTCGACTTTAGAACAATCTATTTTTAGTACTTCAGAAATTCATAGTTTTTTTGCATGGTGTCCAAAAAAGGTATTCTAAGAGAGTTTAGAATCTCCTAGCAACTAACAAAAAAAGTACTTAAAAAGAAATTTCAATATTATAATGGGAACTATGCTAAAAGTTTATTTGGACGATTTTAGGTGTAATTATCTTAATTATGTGGTAACCATTAGCCATAGAATTGTGCCTAGTATAGTAGCAGCATGGATGGGAGACTTGACGGCCATGGAAACAAGCAGTTCAGCAACGGAATCAATGAAGTAATGTTTGTCAGAGTGAAAGTATTCACAACCAAGTAAGTGAATGCAAACTATATGAGAACCATGGAAGGTGTCTCATGATTGTTTGGGAAACGTGTCCACTGCCACGTCATTGCCTCTATAATAATTATTGAGCTCTGAATGACGGCAATACTATCTAAATAACGTATAAGTCATTAAAATAGAACTTCAATAAGAGTCCTACTAAAATGACTACACTAATTCATTTCTAAGTCATTGTCTTGGAGTTACTATCTGTATTGAAGTCTTTTGGTAGTCATTTTTTCATGAATGATCCTATAATTATTCTATAGTGACCGTCGATAAGGATAGAGCTGTGGTATTCATTCATGCATTAAACAAACTGAGGTACTATTTCAGCCCCAGAAAGAGATATTTTGTTTTACAAGTACTCAAGTGGGATCATAAAACTTTGGTTTGCTTTACATTGAAATTGACTAAACGTAGTTGGATTACTAAATGCATTGTTATTTTCATTTTTTGTTGACTTTGCTTTAGAATGTGTTGAATATATACAATGGGATTAGGAGTTTCATTTTGATCTCCAATTTTACATGGCTTTTCTTTTGCTACAGATGAATTTAGCTAGTGGGCGTACGTATGAGAAGCATGTCCATCTGTATTTGAGGAAGGTTTGTCTTTCTGCAAGTGTTGTCTATAGCTATTAATGGGACTGCAAATTGTAATAGGTTTCCAATTTTATGTGGACTTCTCTTTCGCTAAGGCTGAATGCAGTTACTATGAGTCTAAGATGCATGTTCATATATAGTCTCCATATTGTTTTAGCTTTACTTTCTGTAAAGCTAACTATAGCAAATGGACAACACATTGCAATTGCAATTTGTTATTTTGTAGCCTTTGTTTTTTTAATTTGTGCTTGCAGCGGATAACATGTTCGGCATGTTCAATTCAATCATATGAGTACTTTGCATAATACTTGCATAAATGAAGAAAGATCATTAGAGGTACTCCTAGCTTTACATTGAAATTGACTAATTAATGTAGTTGCATGAGTAGAGGAATTACCATTTCCAATTTTTTTAGGCTTCACATTTGGACTTGTAAGATTGTAATTTCATGGAAAAAAACCCTTATCAATCTCCTATTTTTTTGGGCTTTCACTTTAATTTGTAATTGTAGAAATGTAAATCCATCATTTCCGTGGGTAGTTAGAGTAATTACTATCTCCATTTATTTATGGGCTTCACATTCTAATTGCATTAATGGAGTTGCATGAATAGAGTGAATTTGGTTTTTATTTTTTTTGGCCTTCACATTCTAATTGCCACTATGTAGTTTCATGAGTAGGATAATTTCCATTTGCAATTTCTTTGGGCTTCACATTCTAATTGCAAGAATTTAGACTTTAAATAGGGAAAGACATTTTATTAATCTCCAATTATTTTTTGGCTTCACATTCTAATTGCATGAATGTAGTTTGAATTCCTATTCAAATTTTTTGAATAAAGAGTGATTAGTAGAGGCATATTCATTTCCAATTATTTTTAGATATTGCATTGTAATTGCAATAATCTCTTGGCATCAATGGAGGCAATTTTGTGTGCAATAATTTAGTTCACCTAGCCTTACCATTCATTTGCATGAATGTAGATCCTAGACTACAAGCATCTTAATGTCCATTTCTTGTAGAGGTCATATTTAAAAGAAATTCCATGAATGTATATAGCTAGTGAGATCAATAGAGGCAATTTGTATGTCCATTTTATAGGTGGGTTTCCATTTCTAGCTTATAAATGTATATGCTGTGATTTATAAATGATTAGTTATTTCCATATTTTGTGGGGGTGAACTTGCCATTTTCAGCATACAAATGTAGTGGAAGTGCCGCATTTGACTATCAAAAACATGAATGCTTACCTCCACAATATATTACTGACAACAGAATGTATTCTTTGGAATGTAGAACAAACATATTGTGCAGACTGTAGTCTTTCCTATCCTTTGTCACAGTGTACAACATGCAGCCAGCAGGGGCACCATTGTCTAACCGCATGAGGCAAGAACTTCGTGATGATCGCCTATGGGTTTGCGAGGTGAACAGAGCTCGATTGCTAAACATACAGCTCATGCATTGTCTATGTTTAGTGTGTAAGGGTCATCGGACACTAAAACCTTCTACAGTAAGACTTCACTTCATTCGCAATGGTCGAGATGCACATTTTCGAGTATGGAGAGGTCTTGGGCAACGGGATTCATCAGATGATGAGTGGGAGGCGGCTTTCTGGAGGCCAACAAACTATGGCCCACCCGTTTTAGACAAATAGATCAACACACGACAAATGATAGATGATGCATTTGACAACATGGATGATGTTCCTGACTTACAAGAAAGAGCTTGTGATGCAGTGATGGATGCTTTTGCAGTAGCTGATGCTGTTCAGGAATCTTTTAGTGGCAATGCAGATGCTAGTGCTGAGTTCCAGCTTAGTGGTGGAGGAGTTGATGCTGCGGAAGAAGTGAATAGCAGAGTATTAAAGTGTTCATAAAAAAAATCCACATGCATCACATATTGTATTATTTACTGGACAGCGTGACGCACACTAATTTATACAATTGTGGGTTCTATACAATTCTATGTCTGATTGGAAAATGTTTCTTTGCAATTTTCACATTGAGCCACCTGACAAAGTTATTTGTTAGTATTTCCATAGTCAGCTGAAGCACCCTGTCTATGACTAAAACATGACTGTAATAAAATAATTCCTTTATAGAATATCATAATAGAAAAGTTATAATTTGAATTTCCACGGTGTCTTATTGGCAGTCATTCGTCAATTCTATCGGCACTTGACAAACATTCTAATCACTGTAGTATGACTACAGATAGTCCACATCAGCTATAAGGCAATTGAAGACAGACTTAACTGTAGATGATACCAATTCTGGTCGTCGATTTCATCCGGTTGCCATCCGTTACTATAGGAAGTGACTACTAAATGACTGTGGCCCTTGACAGGTCAGCTTTGGCGCCATTTCTGCGATTGGTAGTCATTTTCCAGTAGCGTTTTAGTCACCAGTCATTTCTTGTTTGGTCACATTTGACCCTGTTTTCTACTAGTGTATACATGCACTGTCTGAACAAAGTCAGTAACTCGTGCGCATAATACAACCTGTGAAGAAACTGAACTGGCAAAGATAAAGTATCAGCACTTTAATTTTCCAGAAGTACATACTTGCTGAAATTAAGTATGGACTGAATTCATTCTCCATACTAGCTAGAATACACAAAAGTATGTGCAGGATATCGTAAGTTGTTAACTTCTCAATTGCAGACTATTCTAACTAACAGTAAATAAAAATACAATTCTTCAAAATTTTCTATAGCAGCTGGCATACTCCAATCTGTAATTCATTGTAGCTTGGAACGTGGAGAAGGGAATTAGGGAAATGCGGCAAACATGAAAAATCATTGGCATAAATTTTTTTGTGCAAAACAAATTTATAATTGGGAATGGAAATCCGGAAATCCGGGAATCAGCCAGAAGTAACTTCATCTCCCTATGCGGCAACAGCTCTTAGAAATTATGTTCACAACCGCTTAATTACAGACTACTGTATAGTACTTTGATTTTTAGCTCACAAAAGTGCTATGTAATTTCTACAGTACCAATGTTCCTAATCTTGATGCCATATTCCAATCTGTAAATCATCATGAAGAGCAACAAAATTGCAGGCTCGCGCCTACACCGAAAGCGAGCTTCCTGCACAAGCTGAACCTCAATTGTGACATAAGGGCTGCACCTGGCACACGATTAGAGCAGCTTCTTGAGTACGCTAACTTTGCTGTACTAATCTAAATGGACCGTTTGCACCAGAGCCAAGCCATCGAAGTGTCGATGGTATTCTCACCGGTGGTCAGCATGGCTTGCAAAGGGGGAAACAAAAGCAACTCAACAGGAAAGGGAGAGGCGGAACAACAACGACGAAGAAGGAAATCAAATCATATTGAAGTCACGACTTACAAGCAAATGTTCACGGCCCACGGAGTCTCATGCCGGTACTTGGCAAACTAAGATAGCTCAGGAAAATGTTGGAAATCTAGTCAACCAGCGAAGGGAAAACAAGAGTACTCGGCTGTTGAAGGAAAGAAGTCGCAAGTTGTTGGATAGCTGAACTTACGCTTGAGTCGGAGTTGGAGCGGCGGCCCACAAGTCATGAATGCAGTGGGACCGATTAGTAGGTGCTAGAAATAGCACTGTCACTGGGGCACTAGAGCTTCACACACAGAAGTCCCCCGAAAAGTGAAGCGTTGCCAGACTTTACGGAATAAACAACATCTAAAAATAGAATTTCTCTGTGGTGGCTTCTTCTGTCGCACTGCATGCAGACGTGTTCACCTTTGTTCACCGATCTCTCGCAGGAATTGTTAGGCCCCTGAATTCTCGGTCATCTAGGAACTTTGGTCAAGTATTATTTCTTTTTTGGTTTAGGGTGTGTAGGCTGAGATTCAAGTGGTTTTGCCTGTGCAGGTGGGTTCCATTCACAGAGAATCCTCGAAGACATCCATGAGTCAAGAAATCTGTGGAGGAGTTTGCGGTTCGATGAAGATACATTTGCCATCTGTCGTGATCACTCTGAAAGACCTTCCTTTCTCTGTTTCTTAAGCTTTGAACTTAGTGAGAATCCAAGCGGCTTGCAGTACAACTAGCGTGCAGATTCCTTGTTTCTCGCTCCCGCATGCTCTCTGGATGTCAGCAGTCCCTCCTGCGGCACTTCCATGTAAGGATTTTCCTCCTTTCTTATTTCTAAACCAAGCTCATCCACAGGGTATGTGGTGGACTCTGTCTACGTGAACACATTCACGTAGTTAGCCATGAAGTTGATGGAAGGGGATGATGTTTGTCGCTTTGACCTTCAACTGTTGGCAAGAAATGTAACTAGGGAAGCTGTTGCTGATTGATCCCTTGTCTCACTCCAACATTTTGAAATCAAACAGATAGCAACTTAGACAGTCATGCCCTCGCAAATTTGTGAATTGGAACGATTGAATCAATTTAATTTGTTGAATCAAAGGTAGCATTAATAACAAACCACATTCTCAGGAATGCATTACAACCAACCAGAGTGGGCATGACTGGAGCTCATCACTTCTCTTCCCGAAATGGTCACGTCAGTACGTAATAATCTACCATTTTAGAGCTCTGACACTATGTTGAAGGAAACCTAGACATTTGCGTGTACAGAGTTCTCTGAACCCGGACTGGTATAAGCTAAGACTGATCAATGTCGGTTTGAGGTTCTAGATAGGAGTATGATATTACAAATTTGTAGAAATTTTGTCAATTTTACGATCATTACAATCAAACCAGTTGAAGACCTTGTAAAAAACGTGCATAGCTATCATAGAAATGGTATCATTCGGAGTCAGCTCATCAATATAACAATTAATTGTACGTGAATTTTCAAAGGTCATTCCACGGCATGATTGCAACTTCCAAATGATAAGCCATGCAGGGTTTTAGTATTTTTTAGGGTTGGTTTAGGGTTTAGGGTTGGTTTAGGGTTTAGGGTATCAGGTCTCATACAGTATGGATCACTCTGATGGTTCAACTGAAGGGTGATAGATTTCATGGAACTACGTTTCCACAAGTTCCAACTTCATACGCAGGAGTCCCTTGAAGTTGGTGTGGGTCTTGAATCATTTTCATTGTTACTGTATGTCGGTTTGACATGGTACGGGTGGTTAGCAAATTTGTGAGTTTCAGTCAGTGAATCGCATAAAGGCATCACATTCATCAAGAATCTAAAAAGCTAAGGAAAAATTCAAAGAGAAGAAACGTGGCTGAATTCTTGAATTCGATCGTTGTGGGTGCAAAGTTTGGATTGATTGATCGAATGTGAATCCCAAAACAATTTTTGAAATAACAATCAAGAATCAAGAATCCAGTGAGAGGAGTTGCAATGCCTTCACCTCCAATTTTGAAGTTTAATCATGTAATGCATGAACTTGGTGTTCTGCTTGTTGAATTCGTATTCATGATTACCGCGTGCTGTGGACAAGGTCAAGATCAACGAGGATTGATCAAAATTCGGAGGTTTGGCCTGGCATTTTTGCATCCTCCATGGAAACTAGGAACTTGAAACCGTTATAAATTCTAATCCCTTGTGTATCCTCATTCTTAATTTAAGTTTCACATTCCTGAATTCAAGTTGAACAAGGCATCATGAGTAGAATTGAAGGCAAAAGATTGATGCCACCATGTTCTTGACCATTAAATATTTTTGTTTTGGAGTTCAAAATGCACGCATTATGAGAACAAATGAAGCCATTAAGAATATAGCTACCGTATTGTTGACCAATAAGATGTAACAGTTCATAGACTCTCACCATCATTCTGGAAATTAAAATTTGTTAATTGTTTTAGATTTTAGGATTTCAGTTTGAATTCTATATCATAACATTAACCTCGTACGCAATGGAAATCAGGTATTAATGATTGAAGACTCGTAACTGTGCATCACTGATAGGCACGTTCCAAAGGTGTTGGTATTGTTCATGTTCTCCAATCCAAACTCATTGAAACTGATGTGGAGAATTTTTTGGTGGATCCTCCCTTTCATCAATTTTGGTGGATCTTTCTTTTTACGAAGACGTTGGGGCGTGCTCTGCCTATTTCCTAGAGGAGGTGCTCGTCTTCATATGCCAATCCATTACCTCTTTGTATTGTCTTGAATTCGGTTTTGCTAGATTCATACGTTGTTATTAGTACTTGCTTTCTTCCGTAAGGTTAGTTTTATAGAATCTTCAATAGGGAGAAGCATCAAATGCTCTTGAAATTATAGCCACAAGAGTAGGAAGAAGTTGTGGGTCACTTGCCCAATTTAGGATTGAGTTTAGTGTCTGAAATCATCAAAGTCGAACCTTGAATGAATGGCAACGAAGTTTGAAACACTTGAACAGAGCGGCAGCTAGGTATAGGATTGGCTTACACGTAAGTCAATCACCTTGCACTACAAACATATGCAAGGAAATTGAATTAGAGATGTCATACCCCAAGCATTTGCAACCGGCCAGAAGCACTGGCCCTATTATCTTGGAACTCATTCGAAGAGAAAAGTAGCAATTTTCTTGTACCCTTCCGGATAACAAAGGCCACCCACTCCATTTACCAATGATGTACACGTCCAACCCCACTTGGTAGACCTCCACATGGTACTCTTATTTCCCTTAAGTAAACCCAAGGTAGTATGTATTGGATTTGTGAAGTTATAGGATCTTCTTTGAATTTAGAGTAGTGCCCCTTTTTCGGGGCAAGAGGTGCTCAGGGGTTAACTACAGGTGTGCAACAATAGTAGTTTTAGTATGAGCTCTATGTTCCCACGTGTTGTTAGGTATATCTCTATTGTTAGTGTAGTGGCCCACTTTGCCACAGTTCGCCACAATGCCTATTTTTGAGTAGGCTACGAAACGGGCATTTTCCATATTTAATAGAAAAGTATGTCTGGCCTTTGTGTTGGTGGTCCTCATATTGTCCCATTGCACTGTGCATTGGTATGAAATACCAAATTATACTTGAAATGTTGCAATGTTCTTGGCATCCAGCGTAGACGTACAGTTGGTGATGTAAGCGAAGTCACATCACTGTGCCTAGGCATATCATGTAACCTGAGTTGTATCTCGACGAACATGATTGTACCGACTCATGTAATGTAATGTGAGTTGTATTTCAACTTATATGACTGTACCAAGTCATGTCATGTAACTTCAGTTGTATTTCAACTAACATGACTGTATCAAGTCATGTCATGTAACATGAGTTGTATGTCGACTTATATGACTATAGTCAGTTATGTCATATAACATGAGTTGTATGTCCACTTATATGACTGTAGTCAGTCATGTCATGTAAGTTGAGTAATATGTTGACTTATATAACTGTATTTAGTCATGTCATGTAACTTGAATTGTACGTAGACTTCTAAGACTATACCGAGTACAGTTTAGGCATTCACAGGAATGAACGTAGTCATTGTAAACAATTTTTAAGACTCTGGAGTAGTCATAGCCATATTGCAATAGTCATGTTAATGTTCAATTATGACTAATGCAGAAGTGATTGAAATATATGACATTGACATTTTCTTTGTAGTGCATATCAGGGAAGTACACATGTCTGAGGGGGAGCTTCAAAGTTTGCAAGAGCTACGATTATGGCAAGAAGAAGAAATTCAAGCAGATAACATGCGTCTAACAAAGTACCCATGCCCCTGCATGAAGTGTGCAGGAGGAAAAGTGTTTGATAGACGTACAATTCGAAAACATCTTCGCAGCAAGAAGAGGGACCCAGCTTTTACGGCCTCTATCTTGGTAAGGACATTGAAAATAATGAATTGTTTATTAAAAAAACACTATGCTTTTGTCAATGATATACGTCTACATTGTTTTCTTAAAGTTTCAATGACTTGTGTAGGCCTTGTGGAGACCCTATGTGGAAGCCTCCTCTTTGGTTTCTTTACAAACATTTGTAAGAAAGACACATACTTCAACGAATGGCACACTGAAAGGAACGTCTACAAGAGTAGTGGATTTAGAGAAGTGGAGGTCAAATGTGTATGATGGACAGTGGTGTGATGGTCCCATACCGAAACTAACAATATTTTCCTATTGGCAAAGAAATTGGGATGTGAAGGTATCAACGTTTCTTTTCATGGGTTGGGGTCTTTTTGCCTTGGAACCCGCGAAAAAAGGGGAAGAGTTACTTCCCTTTGTAGGACCCCAGTACACACTAGCAGAGTATAAAATTTTAAAGGAGGGACGGCCTCGCATAAAGTCATATGTGGATGGCCTCGCATAAAGTCATATAGACGGAGATGTATTGAAGGGAAATGTAACCGGATTTATTAATAGTTCTATAGGTCGAGAGGAGTTAGGGAACGTCATATGGGAGTTTCGCATGTTGCCCAAACCATGGAACAACTTGGAGTGGGGATATGTAATGACAATAGCGTCAAGGGATATTGTGGCTGGAAAGGAACTCTATGCACATTACTATGTAAATTGAAAAACGTATTGTCAAATGAATAGGATCATTGAATTTTTCTAATAAACTATGCGTAGTCACACTTTGTATTCAGTCATATTGTGTAGTTAGCAATGTTATTGAGGCCCACTATATGTAGTGGAATATGATGGTAGAGTGCCAGATAGTGTCAATTGTTTACATGTGTTTTGACCTTATGGGAAAGTAGATCATGAACATGAAATTGTGTATTCATGACGTAGTAAGGGAAAATGATAATTATTTTTAATTCATCCTAAGCATACAATGAATTAATGAAAATTGATTTTTTTGCCAATTTATGAAAACTAAAATTGATAATTATTTCTTTGACTTAAGAGATCCTATTTGGAGTGCTAATTGAAATGTTCATGATCATTATCCAGCAATACAGAATGCTATATTTTATTATGATCACGTCCCACAAGTTCGCATGTTCCAATTATTAATTTTACAATAAACTTATATGTGCATGTGGTACACATGGACTACTACAGGATGACTATGCTCCTGTGGACCTCCGATTGCATAAACGAAGAAGTGTTCGAGGAGAGCCTGTTCAACGAGACCCCTCTCCAAATGTTGGAAAGGTGGATGTGCTCCGTATGGTAACAGAGTGCTTTAACAAGTATGACAGCATACATGTCCGTGGAGAAGGAATTGAGAATATTATTACGGACACACTTGAGGATGCAACAAATGAAGATGGTTTGAGGAGAAATGATTTACGAGGTTCATACACTAACAATCTTGACGAGCAAGTGGATGCCAACAATGACCGGATGGAGAGAGAGGGGACTTCAACCAACATGGAAGATGTAACTGGCGTGGATATGAATGTTCTTCTGCGAGAAGTACAAACTCCTTTGTACGTGGGAAGCGATTCCAACCGTTTGATGTCCACGCTCATGTTGCTAGTGAGCTGTACTACTCATGGTGTCTCTAATAGTTTTGTTGATGAATTGCTGAAGTTGTTGACAGAGACCATATTACCAAAAGAGAATTCACTTCCCAAATCATTTTATGAAGCCAAAAGTCTTTTGATGAAGTTGGGGTTGTCATACAATTCCATACATGCATGTAGAGATGGATGTTGTTTGTTCTGCAACGAACTACAAGACGTAGTAGAGTACCCTACTTGCCACAAATCCTGATATGTAGAGAACTCCAACAGTGTACCAGTGAAAGTATTGAGACACTTCCCTTTGATTCCACGATTAAGAAGAATGTAAAGCAATACATAGTTGGCGGAGCTCATGAAATGGCATGTAGGGTCAAAGCACACTACACTAGGTACGATTTCGGCAAAAACTTACAATAATTTGCTAGTACATTTTTATATCGTAAGTACTAAAAGTACTAAGTGTATTTTTCTTATTTTTCATCAATTGTTGAGTGTAATTATTGTGCACTATACTCATCTTAATCTACTCCAAAAATGATGGACAATGTGTGGTTGAAGTCTAAGTGATCTTTCAAAAAAAAAACAAATATTACCCTCCAAAAAATATCCAAGTACTCTCAGTACTTTTAAAGAAATAATGTGTTTTTTATTTCTTCTAAAATAGAGGTATATTTTAGGGATTTGACACTTAGCCATTCTAAAGTAATGGTATATATAGCTTCTAGTATAAAAAAATTAGACAAAACAATCTATTTTATATCCACTTCTTACTGCAAAAGAAGTTGTCATACAAGCTTTTAAATTCAAGTAATAATTGCAACTATGCCATTATTTTAAGCAAGATCCCCTCGTACAACAACTAATCTGTATATCTATATAAAAAATACGTTAATATGATCATTTTTGAAACCTCCACAAATTACTTTCCACAATTTTGACAAATCTGACGTACTTTTTTTTTCCAATAAAGTACTTGTTTTGACCCCCAAAAAACACTTTTATGAACTTTTGGCCACTGAAAACAAATCCTAATAAAATTACTCATCTACTTCAACTCAATAGAATTAAAAAATATTTTGTTTTTTGAACCAAAAAAGTACTTTAATCTTAAGACATCCCTAAAAAATACTTTTCTGACGTACTTTTTTGGGGGGCGTAGTGTGCTTCTACCCTGTAGGTGGGAAAAGCAAAGACAAGGTGATGAAATCGGTTGTAGATTCCAAGGCTTGGAATCATGTGAACAACAAGTGGCAATGGTTTGCTGAAGACGAGCGCAATGTCAGACTTGGCTTGGCATTAGATGGTGTGAATCCATTTCAGAACCAAAGCCTTAGCCATTCAACTTGGCTAGTGATTATGCTCAACTACAATCTTCCCCCTTGGTTGGTGACAAAAAATTTCTTTATGATGCTTACATTAATCATTCCAAGAAAAGAGAGTGTAACAGAGAAGAACATAGATGTGTACCTGGCACCATTGATTGAGGAGCTTCAAGAACTATGGAGAGGGGTTGATTGCTTGGACGGATCTTGCAAAAACTCAGAAGTGAAATCATTCAAGTTACATGGCATTTTCATGTGGACAGTGAATGACTTTTCAACATGTGGATTAATCTTAGGTCAAGTAACAAAAGGATATAGAGCATGTCATGTATGTGGGCCACATATAGTAACTAGGCGTTCTAAAGCCTTGAGAAAAAACTTGTATATGGGGCACAAACAATACTTGCCTATGACTCATCAGTGGAGACGACAGAGGGGTACATTTGATGGTGAAGTGGATGAAAGACCTCCACCTAGAAGGATGATTGGTCGAGAACAACTTCGTTATGCAGAAGAGCGAGAAGAATGGTTGACAAAGTCTCATGAAAATGGAGTAGAAAATTTGGTAGATCCAGTACACAAGCACGGAGTGAAGAGAAGGACATGTCTGTATGACTTGCCGTATTGGAAAGTAAGTGGGTGTGGGAATTTGATGTTTTTTTGTAATTTATGAAATTGCTTTTCGAAGTGATAAGAAATGTATTAGTCTAATACAATTTTTGTCTTATAAATCAAAATATTGTGACATATTAGATGTAGTTATATGAATGAAATGATTGAACATAGTCATAGTGTATGCAATTTGTAACACCCGGAAGTCATTGTATAGGACCTTTTGATTCAACACACATTGGATGTCATGCATTGTGAGAAGAACATCACCGAGAATATGTTGAAGACCTTGTACGGAGAAAAAGACTCCTTGGAGGTTCGTTTGGACATGAAGGAGGCAGGTGTACGTAAACATCTTTGGCCCATACTTGGGAAAAAACCTAGGAGCGTCATATTACCTCGTTCATCTTACACATTTACGAAACAGGAACGTCAGGTCTTCGTAGATGGAATTCGAACATTGCAAACACCCACCCAATATGTGGGTCAATTGAAGAAGCGTGTGCATGTGAATGGGACCATGAAGGGTTTGAAATCACATGACTACCATGTCCTCATGCAACAAGTTTTACCACTCAATGTTCATACAGTGCTAACAAAGGAGGTACGAAAAGCTATAATTATGTTGAGCCGTGTATTTAGGAGGATATATGCTAAGACCATTGATACCAATGCTCTTGAGGAATTGAGGTCAGATATGGTGATAGCATTATGCATGCTGGAGAAAGAGTTCCCGCCATCTTTTTTTGACATCATGAGCCACTTAGTTGTCCACCTTGTGGAAGAAGTAGAAATTTGCGGACCCGTTCATACACGTTGGATGTATCCCATTGAAAGATATTTGAAGACACTAAAAGGATATGTCAGGAATCGGGCTCAACCAGAGGGTAGCATGGCTGAAGGCTACGCTATGGTGAAAGCACTGGGGTTCTGTACTGAATACATGCAGGAGTATACAGTGACCACCCAAAGAGTGTGGGATGACAAAGAAGATCCATCAATGTATGACGAAATCTTGGAAGGCAGTGGACGAGCACGCCACCTATCAAGTGAACTACAACAATGGATTCACGAGTTTGTATTGAACAATGCGGCACCGTTGGAGGAGTGGAGGAGGTGAGGTCCTATGAAAGAAATAACCCCCCTACTGCATAAGAGCATTTAGAATCAAATGTTGACAGTAATAATGTTTTTTTCCATCCCATAGAAGAAAAAAGATCCATCACTCTTTGTGTTCCCATTTAGTAATGCAATATAAATGTCATATATGAAATTGTAACTACACATAGTCATGTGCTAACATTTCTGTGAGAACAACATTAGTATATTTTTCTTTTGGTTAACTACTTCAGTGATTGCGTTTGTGACTAAACCTAGCAATCTAATTGCATTTATGACTGCAACGAGTATTGTAAGTACATGTATGACTCAAAGTAGTATTAGGTTTGTAAATCAGAATGAACTCACACATTCAATTATTGAATGACGTAGGAGGCATGAAGATGACATGCGCCGTCGTGAAAGAGAGCGACAAGAGTATAGGCGTAAAAAACATCAAAGTCGAGTAGTGTACCCGACTGAAATGTGCGACGAAAAGTTTCATATTTGGTTTCCAAAGGCAGTGCTACAAGCTATAGAAGTCGGTACAGAAGAAGTGGACAAAGATGTGAGGACTCTAATGTTACCTCCATCAGATCGAGCAAAGTCATATCGTTCCATGTATGCATTTGGAAACCACATTCGTGTTCGAAGCGTTGAGAAGAAATTGACAACAATGGATTCAGGAATAGCAGCAACCTTTAAACAATTTTGTCGAGCAGGCACAAAAGATAAAAACATGAAGGACTCAAAGCTAGAGTACGTAGGGTGGGTGGAGGAAATCCTATCTGTAGATTATGGGTAGTTTGAGGTAGTGGTACTATATTGCAATTGGGTGGTTGCAAACATGAAGGGCAATGGAGCCACTATGAAGCGTGATGAGTATGGATTCATTAGTGTGAATTTCGATAGATTGATTCCTTACTCAGCACAGTCGTTTGCATTTCCTCTCCACATTGAACAAGTATTTTTTGCATCAGACAAGGCCAGACATGGATGGGAAGTTGTACTCCGTAGGGAACCGAGAGGTGTTCGATTGTTCTCTGAACATGAAGGAACAACTGAAGTGGAGTGCATATCCCTTGGAAAGACAATAGAGTTTCATGGACTCAAAGCCACTGACTTGTCTGAAGACCTCATATCAAAAACACCCATCTTGTGTGATGCAGTGGAAGTAGAAGCTGATGTGGTGGCAATTGCATTGCAACGTCTACAACAAGACGAAGTACATGTGGATGACCTACAATATTGTGATGGAGATTGTAATTGAGTTCAAAAACATACCTAGAAGTATAATACATAAACTTTTCTTTCATATTCTGAATTGAGTATTTTCAAAAACATTGCATTGAATACATAACATACAAATATAGTGCAAAAGTTTTCTTGTCATTAAGGGAAGGTGACATACAAGGGATACTGTATGTTGTATTGTAGATTGGATAGTGAATGCGCTTGTGTAGAAGTTGGGTGAGATTATGCGTTATCATTGAAGTTCAATAGTCAAGTTGTATATGTCATTTGTGTTAGCAGAAAATCAAGAATCTAAACGTTTAAAATCATGATTGTCTGAGAATGCCTCTACTGTGTGAAGTACATGTGAAGGTCAAGACTGCCACGACTGACATAAAATAGGACTATAAAATAGAACTAGCAGACAAATATGATTGGAAAATATGACTGACCAAATAAATGACTGCAAAATATAACTAGCCAAATATATGACTGCAAAATATGACTAGCAATAAATATGATTGCAAAATACGACTAGCAAAATAATATGACTGACATAAAATATGACTATAAAATATGACTGGCAGAAAATATAACTGAAAAATATGACTGCCAAAAAAATATGACTGCAAAATATGACTGGCCAAAAATATGACTGCAAAATATGACTGACAAAATAATGACTAACATAAAGTATGACTGCAAATATGACTGACAAAATAATGACTAACATAAAGTATGACTGACAAATATGACTGGTAGGAAAATATGACTGAAAAATATGACTGACAAAAAAATATGACTACAAAATATGATAGCCGAAAATATGACTGCAAAATATGACTGACAAAATAATATGACTGACATAAAATATGACTGACAAATATGACTGGCAGGAAAATATGACTGGAAAATATGACTGACAAAAAAATATGACTGGAAAATACAACTGAAACAAGAATATGACTATGCACTCACCTGCCCAAATTTTCATTGGGTTACCCGAAAAAAAAAAAAAAAAAAAAAAAAAAGTGGAAATATGATTGAAAAATATGACTGAAAAAAAAATATGACTGGCAATATGACTGGGCGTTCTCTAAACATGTTCCCACACGTTCCCTACGAAATATAACATGTTCCCCATGGGCGTATAGTATACGTATATGTAGTACAAAGTCAAAATATGACTGGCAGTCATATTTCCCAGTCACATTTCTACAGAAGACTTGGGCCTCTCAAAATATGACTGCAAGCAGTCGCCAGTCATCCTCAGTCATATTTTTGCAGTCATAAAACCCTGCCATTGTTGTAGTGATTTCGTTGGCTGCACGTTCCTCTCCTTTCTATTTGGATTTTCCACAGCTACAAGCTTCGTTGCTGCCAAGTCCGCGTCCCTATGACGCAGGAGCGGAAGTTAGGGATTCCCAATTCCAAAAAAGCAATGATACATGAAGCAAACGCTTGCAGCTAGGGACAAAGAGAAAACAAGGAAGGAACGATGACAAGCTACAACAAATACTCGAAGAGGATAGGGTTTGTACTACAGGTGTAGGGGATGGTTAGGCAGACAAAAGTTTCCAGAAGGAACTCCACGTAGGCAACAGACGTTGCTTTAAAGGCAGCAGACAACTCATTTTCAACAATGTAACTGAGTCATGTCTTTGAGACGACTAAAAAGTGACATAAGTGAAGTTGCGGAACAGTGAAGACTAATATAGAATGACTTCCATTCGACTTTCCGAAGACCAAATTTTGGCAGTTGCTAAAGTCGGCGCTGAATTTAATGCTACCTTCACAGGAAACCCTACCCGTAGCGAACTCTGAGAATTATTGACAATGCAAAACGCAAATTCTACATAGAACCCAAAAATCCACACAACGACACTCATCCTAAAATCCAAAGTAGCATCGTCTTCTGTAGAGTATAGTGACCAATGATGGAGGCCTCCAAATACTGGGAGCCTTAGATGCTCTGAATGTGCATTGGGGCAATTAGAAATTCGAATATGGAAGAAAACAAGTTCTCTTACAACAGTCCTTTGGCGTGCAAAGCAGCATTGAGAAATCTTTGGTTCGCCGCCATGTTCCTATCGCGAAGCAGCTCGTATTGTGTCTTCTTATGCGGCGGACTCTCAGGCTCGCTATCCATGTTCGACTGCGTCCACCCTTGAGTGATACTCCTGGTGTAACAGAAAAAGTAGGACGCAAGTGAAGACCTATGAAGGAAGACTTGCAGCTTCGTCAATGGTGCCGCAATGCACTTGCCTTCAGTATTGTTTGTGGTGGTGAGTTTCTTCTGATCTCCGCTGCTGAAGTCGTTTACCTTCGTGTTGCACGGAAACAATCGCAATGACGGTAGAGCGTTTGTAATAAAAAGGATTTTAGGGAGAGGTTGTGGATATGATGGTCGAGATTTGTTTGGCAGCCGGTCATTAAATTGGCGATTCAACAATTACTGTATGTGTCGGTTGTAGTTGAGAAGGGCCGGTCCTATGATTACGGAATCACATTTTGGAAGGTCCCCCCTCGACAGCCAATGTGCCATGCCTCCATGGAAGTCCGGACTCTAATGCAATAGGTCTCTCTTCCGTTGAGTTGTCATTACAAACTTCAGGTAGAGGGAGTTGACGTGGAGCTGTACAATTCAAATTTAGGCAATGCTGGTTTTCAGGGTCTAAGACAAATATCTTTGAAGTGAAGATGTAGTGATGTCTAAGTCAAAATTCAGCTCTTTGACTGAATACAAAGTCATGGAAGTCATTTTGTTGTCACTAAGAAGTCACTAATGTCATTCAACGGTGACGAAGAAGTCAGTACAGTCATTTTCTTGTTATTCCAAAGTCACATAGTGGAATATCTACACATTCATAATGGAACCTAGCAAAAGAGTACAAGTCATGAGGTCGCCATTCAATTTCAACTTTTGATTCAATGTCATTTTATCATTTTCAGAGGATTGATAAAAGGGCTTATTCAACATGATTTCTACTAGGTTGCCTTTGTCTGAGGAGCACAGATAGCGACTTCGCGATGAGCGGTTGTGGATTACGGAATTGCAAAGGGCTCAAGAGTATAATGTCACAAGAATTCACTGCCCTTGCACTGAATGTCGTGGACGTAAGAGGTTGTTAATCCGAAATGTGCGTGAACATCTAGTCCGCAATGGTAGGCATGCGAATTGTAGAATTTAGAGAGGTCTAGGCAACCGAGATTCTTCAAATGAAGAGTGGAATCAAAATTTCTGGGCGAGACAAGAAGACGGTCCACATGACGTAGAACAAGAAGAGTGGGTCGAAGTTGATGCCACCGTTGATGTCAAATGGATGGTTCAGCAAGCACATCCTCCGTCGAAAATTTTCCACAGCTCAATGGAGAGATTCCATAATGAGAACATGGTAGCCAACACTTTTGCGAAGGCAGACTCCATGCATGAAGAGAGTATGGACTTCGTTGAGGAAGATGTTGCAAAGCCAAAAGAGTGCATGCATGACGCAACTGAGGCAGAGGTGGGGTCAGCGAGACGTGTAGAGGCTTCTAATTTCAATGCTTATGAGCTAGAAGAATCCATGGAGGCTCTATACCTTGGTTCACAATCCAGCAAGATCGCAGCAACGGTGCTGCTCATGAACCTGTATACTGTGCATGGGATCAGCAATCAATGTGCCCATGAATTATTTAGCCTTTTGCAGCGCCATTGTTGCCCGCGGGGAATAGTTTACCTAAGACATGCTACGCTGCAAAAACATTAACTACAACTTTGGGATTGTCATACAACACTATACACGCATGTGAGAGGGGCTGTGTCTTATTTTGCGGTGAATTTGCGGATGCCCTATGCTGCCCAAAGTGTGGTGGGCGATGATATAGAGATGAAGAACGAAGGTGCTATCCGGTCAAGGTTCTTCGTCATTTTCCACTCATCCCGCAACTTCAATGATTCTACAGGAGCCCTAAGATCTCGAAATTGATAGTATGGCACGCTAAAAATCAGAGTAACAAGGAGGGAGGCGACGGACTAGTGCGTCACCCTTGTGACTCAAAGGCTTGGACACATTTCCATGAGAATGTGGATCCCACGTTTGCAGTTGATCCTCGTAATGCTCACTTTGCTTTATCAGCAGATGGCATAAACCCATTCAAGCAAAACAGGTCCTCTTGGTCCACATGGCCAATACTACTATTAAATTACAACCTCCCACCATAAAGTACAAAGACGGTAGAGGGAATCCTACATATGTATGCATGGTGCATGGTTTCGTAAAAAACACTACTATACTGAGCGATGCTTCCTTTTACAATGAAGTACTACAACTGCACTAATGCAAGTCATTTTTTAGTCAAAGGGGAGGAAGATGTAGTCATTTGTTAGTATCAGATGAGTAGCCTCGTAGTAAACTCAGTCACTTTCTAGTCATGGGTTGTCAGCACTAGGTAGTAAAAAGTGCTTGCTCGAATTGTACACCGTCAGTGACTGAAGCATCACTGCACTGCATGTGAATAGAAAAAACCGAGTGCAATTCTCCATAATGCAAACGGAATTGAAGTTCCTTATTGTAGGGGTACCCAGTGTATTTGGATTGTGAGAACTTCCATTCAAATATGGTAGTCATCTATTCCAAAAAAAAAGTTAGGAATAAAAAACATCAATCCTTCACGCATGATTTTCTAGCATGCAACACCGCAACCCCAAGAAGAAGGCCAAAAAAACCCATAGAAGAAGGAGGGAAAATAGTGAACTTCGGAAATAAACGAAGTGAATACCAAAACATGGCTCCTAAGTCTATGAAATCAAGAACTATAAGCCAAAAATATAATATAAAACTAAGAACACCTTCATTAGAAGAAGACAACTATATGAACAAGAAGGGAATTCATAAAGGAAAGAAAGAGCGGAGGGAAAAAAACACTATGAGGTATTGCCTTCAAAACGAAGTAATGCAGTATTGATCAAAAAGTAATTTCAAAACAACAAAACAAGTATTACAAACAAAGAGGCACGCTAAACAAAAAAGAAATTTATGAAGTAAACCCTCTAAAAAATGTAAAATAAACCTAAAACCATGAAGAAGGATTCTTGAAAATCAAAGAAGGTAAAATAAATAAATAAATTGAAACAAACAACAAAGAAATAAGAGAATAAAAAGAGGCATATATACTTAACTAAACAGAAAGCAAATGAATAAGGGAAAATGGAAAAAAATGGAACTATAATTAGTAAGGAATCCTATCTAGGCATCAAGCAATGTATCTTGGAAAAAGAATTTAAAACAAATAAAACACAAATTAGAAAAAAAGCGCTACATACATAAACAAACGAAAAATTACTGGAAGAAACTATTCCCCCAAAAATTAACATCAAACTATGAGTGAAGAGTCCTAAAAATAAAATAATGTACCAAAAATAATTTAACAAATAACACTTCGTTTCTTAAAAAAGACAAGGAAACCCTAAACATAGCAGAAATTAATAAAAAAAAAACAATGATAAAAAATAATGTAAATGTAACTATGAGAATGGAATCCCAAGAATCAAGTAATCTAATCCTACAAATTAATTTAAGGCTAAAATCTAAACTGTGTTTGCTAACCACCACGCAGGAAGTAAAAGAAGAACGCTATGACATGTAGGCCTTCTTTACGCTATTTTTACAACTCCCTCACTGCATTCCTCATTGTAGTCAATTTTTTTAGTAACATTTCAGTCACAAGAAGTCCATTTGTAGTCACCTCAGTCATAAAATAGTCATTACAAGTTGTTAGCATTACAAACTACTTGGGCAATGTCACCCCGTCGACGGTAAACAGAACAAAGTACCGCGGATGAAAGTAAGAGCTCGTACAACCCTCATTCTGTAGTCATGCCAACAACTACAGAATGACTGTGAACTTGAACCCAATCTGGTCATAGTGCAATTACAGAGGTATAATCATTGTTTAGTCATTCCGGACAAGCAGTCACGGGGTTGCAATCACGATAAGGGCCATTTTCTTGTAGTGCCCTCACATCTTCTAGAGCTTTAAAACTTCAAAGTCCTAAGATTTTCAAATAAACCATGCCTCACCCTCAGCTTCTTACAACCTTCAAGGAAGAGCCATTGCAAACAAGTCATGTTGGCAATGGCTATTGGAATCTCTTTCAATTGTTCACATTCCTTAAAATCCAATGTAGTAAGTGATGTCAATGATTGGAGCTTTAAATCATTGATCTTCAATTGCTTGTAGCCAATGAACCACAACTTCTCTAGTGATGCTAACTTTCCCAATCCACAAGGCGTGTTTTCCAATGCCTCGCATCCTTGAAAGTCTAGAATCTCCATAGCCTTGAGATTTTCAAAGGATGATCGTCCCACTCATATCTTTTTGCAACCTTTAAAGCTAAGTGACTGAAAACAAGTCATGTTGCCAATGGCTAGTATGCTACATTTAACTACTTTTGGACTATTTACTGAACTCTGAACAAAAAGTCTAGAGATCTCTACATAATAACATCGGGAGATCTCTCGATGTTTTCATAGATCTCCCAATGTTCTTTATTAATCTCTCAATGTTTTGCATTGATTTCTCATCATTTTGCAATATCTTCGGATGACCAATATTAATTTCGGACTTTCCAAAGTCCAAAAGTAGTTGAATGTGACATTAGTGGAATCTCTTCCAATTGTTCACATCCGTTGAAAAACAATGTAGTAAGTCATGACAATGACTGGAGCTCTAAATCATTGATCTTCAATTGCTTACAATCAGTAAATCTGAGTTCCTTTAATGATGCTAGCTTTCCCAATCCATGAGGTGTGTTTTCCAATGCCTCACACCCTTCAAAGTCTAGGATCTCTAAAGCCTGAAGATTTTCAAAGGATGCTTGTCCCACTCGCAAGTTCTTGCAACCTTTGAAGCCAAGTGATTGTAAACGTGTCATGTTGGCAATGGCGAGTGGAATCTCTTCCAATTGTTCACATCCATTGAAAAACAATGTACTAAGTGATGTCAATGATTGGAGCTCAAAATCATCAATCTTCAATTGCTTACAATTAGTGAACCACAACTTCTCTAATGATGCCAACTTTCCCAGTCCATGAGGTGTGTTTTCCAATGCCTCACATCCTTCAAAGTCTAGGATCTCCAAAGCCTGAAGATTTTCAAAGGATGCTTGTCCCACTCGCAAGTTCTTGCAACCTTTGAAGCCAAGTGATTGTAAACGTGTCATGTTGGCAATGGTGAGTGGAATCTTTTCCAATTGTTCACATCCGTTGAAAAACAA
Source organism: Climacium dendroides (assembly GCA_950106755.1). Taxonomy (NCBI): domain Eukaryota; kingdom Viridiplantae; phylum Streptophyta; class Bryopsida; order Hypnales; family Climaciaceae; genus Climacium; species Climacium dendroides. The sequence continues at coordinate 40,935,285 of OX467084.1, forward strand.
TGTACTAAGTGATGTCAATGATTGGAGCTCAAAATCATCAATCTTCAATTGCTTGCAATTAGTGAACCACAACTTCTCTAATGATGCTAGCTTTCCCAGTCCACGAGGTGTGCTTTCCAATGCCTCACATCCTTCAAAGTCTAGGATCTCCAAAGCTTGAAGATTTTCAAAGGATGCTTGTCCCACTTGCATGCTTTTGCAACCTTGAAAGACAAGTAATTGCAAACATGTCATGTTGCTAATAGCTAGTGGAATCTCTTCTAATTGTTCACATCCGTTGAAAAACAATGTACTAAGTGATGTCAATGATTGGAGCTCAAAATCATCAATCTTCAATTGCTTGCAATTAGTGAACCACAACTTCTCTAATGATGCCAACTTTCCCAGTCCACGAGGTGTGTTTTCCAATGCCTCACATCCTTCAAAGTCTAGGATCTCCAAAGCCTGAAGATTTTCAAAGGATGCTTGTCCCACTCGCAAGTTCTTGCAACCTTTGAAGCCAAGTAATTGTAAACGTGTCATGTTGGCAATGGCGAGTGGAATCTCTTCCAATTGTTCACATCCATTGAAAAACAATGTACTAAGTGATGTCAATGATTGGAGCTCAAAATCATCAATCTTCAATTGCTTGCAATTAGTGAACCACAACTTCTCTAATGATGCCAACTTTCCCAGTCCACAAGGTGTGTTTTCCAATGCCTCACATCCTTGAAAGTTTAGAGTCTTCAAAGCTTGAAGATTTTCAAAGGATGCTTGTCCCACTCGCATGTTTTTGCAACCTTGAAAGACAAGTGATTGCAAACATGTCATGTTGCTAATGGCTAGTGGAATCTTTTCCAATTGTTCACATCCGTTGAAAGACAATGTACTAAGAATTGCCAATGATTGGAGCTCGAAATCATCAATCTTCAATTGCTTGCAATTAGTGAACCACACCTTCTCTAATGATACCAGCTTTTCTAATCCATGAGGCGTGCTTTCCAATGCCTCACATCCTCCAAAGTCTAGAGTCTTTAAAGCTTGAAGATTTTCAAAGGATGTCTGTCCCACTTGCATCTTTTTGCAACCTTGAAAGACAAGGACCTGCAAACATGTCATGTTGCCAATGGCTAATGGAATCTCTTCCAATTGTTCACATCCCTTGAAATCCAATGTAGTAAGTGATGTAAGTGATTGGAGCTCTAAATCATCGATCTTCAATTGTTTGCAATTAGTGAACCACAACTCCTTTAATGATGCCAACTTTCCCAGTCCGCGAGGTGTGTTTTCCAACGCCTCACATCCTTCAAAGCCTAGAATTTCTAAAGCTTGAAGATTTTCAAATGACGCCTGTCCCACTCGCATATTTTTACAACCTCTAAAGCCAAGGAATTGCAACCATGTCATATTGCTAATGGCTAGCGGAATCTCTTTCAATTGTATACATCCTTTGAAAACCAATGTAGTAAGTGATGTCAATGATTGAAGCTCGAAATCATTGATCTTCAATTGCTTGCAATCAGCAAACGACAACTTCTCCAATGATACCAACTTTCCTAGTCCACAAGGCATGTTTTCCATTGCCTCACATCCTTCAAAGTCTAGAATCTTTAAAGCTTGAAGATTTTCAAAGGATGCTTGTCCCACTCGCATCTTTTTGCAACCTTGAAAGACAAGTGATTGCAAACATGTCATATTGCCAATGGCTAGTGGAATCTCTATCAATTGTTCACATCCTTCAAAATCCAATGTAGTAAGTAATGTCAATGATTGGCACTCGAAATCATCAATCTTCAATTGCTTGCAATTAGTGAACCACAACTCCTTTAGTGACGTCAACTTTCCTAATCCACAAGGCATAATTTCCAATGCCTCACATCCCTGAAAGTCTAGGGTCTCCAAAACCTGAAGATTTTCAAACAATACATGTCCCACTCGCATGTTTTTGCAACCATTAAAGCTAAGGAAGTGCAAATGTGTCATATTGCCAATGGCTAGTGGAATCTCTTCCAATTGTTCACATCCTTTAAAAACCAATGTAGTAAGTGATGACAATGATTGGAGCTCTAAATCATCAATCTTCAATTGCTTGCAATCAGTAAATCCCAGTTCCTTTAATGATGCCAACTTTCCCAATCCACGAGGCATGTTTTCCAATGCCTCACATCCTTCAAAGTCTAGAGTCTCCAAAGCTTGAAGATTTTCAAATGACGCCTGTCCCACTTGCATGTTTTTGCAACCTTTAAAGCGAAGGAATTGCAAACATGTCATGTTGCCAATGGCTAGTGGAATTTCTTCCAATTGTTCACATCCCTTGAAATCCAATGTAGTAAGTGATGTAAGTGATTGGAGCTCTAAATCATCGATCTTCAATTGTTTGCAATTAGTGAACCACAACTCCTTTAATGATGCCAACTTTCCCAGTCCGCGAGGTGTGTTTTCCAACGCCTCACATCCTTCAAAGCCTAGAATTTCCATATCTTGAAGATTTTCAAATGATGCCTGTCCCACTCGCATATTTTTACAACCTCTAAAGCCAAGGAATTGCAACCATGTCATGTTGCTAATGGCTAGTGGAATCTCTTTCAATTGTATACATCCTTTGAAAACCAATATAGTAAGTGATGTCAGTGATTGGAGCTCGAAATCATCGATCTTCAATTGCTTGCAATCAGCAAACAACAACTTCTCCAATGATACCAACTTTCCTAGTCCATGAGGTGTGCTTTCCAACGCCTCACATCCTCCAAAGTCTAGAGTCTTTAAAGCTTGAAGATTTTCAAAGGATGTCTGTCCCACTCGCATCTTTTTGCAACCTTGAAAGACAAGGACCTGCAAACATGTCATGTTGCCAACGGCTAATGGAATCTCTTCCAATTGTTCGCATCCATTGAAATCCAATGTAGTAAGTGATGTCAATGATTGGAGCTCAAAATCATCAACCTTCAATTGCTTGCAATTAGTGAACCACAACTCCTTTAGTGACGTCAACTTTCCTAATCCACAAGGCATAATTTCCAATGCCTCACATCCCTGAAAGTCTAGGGTCTCCAAAACCTGAAGATTTTCAAACAATACATGTCCCACTCGCATGTTTTTGCAACCATTAAAGCTAAGGAAGTGCAAATGTGTCATATTGCCAATGGCTAGTGGAATCTCTTCCAATTGTTCACATCCTTTAAAAACCAATGTAGTAAGTGATGACAATGATTGGAGCTCTAAATCATCAATCTTCAATTGCTTGCAATCAGTAAATCCCAGTTCCTTTAATGATGCCAACTTTCCCAATCCACGAGGCATGTTTTCCAATGCCTCACATCCTTCAAAGTCTAGAGTCTCCAAAGCTTGAAGATTTTCAAATGACGCCTGTCCCACTTGCATGTTTTTGCAACCTTTAAAGCGAAGGAATTGCAAACATGTCATGTTGCCAATGGTTAGTGGAATTTCTTCCAATTGTTCACATCCCTTGAAATCCAATGTAGTAAGTGATGTGAGTGATTGGAGCTCTAAATCATCGATCTTCAATTGTTTGCAATTAGTGAACCACAACTCCTTTAATGATGCCAACTTTCCAAGTCCACGAGGCATGTTTTCCAACGCCTCACATCCTTCAAAGCCTAGAATTTCCAAATCTTGAAGATTTTCAAATGACGCTTGTCCCACTCGCATGTTTTTGCAACCTTTAAAGCCAAGGAATTGCAACCATGTCATGTTGCTAATGGCTAGCGGAATCTCTTTCAATTGTGTACATCCTTTGAAAACCAATATAGTAAGTGATGTCAATGATTGAAGCTCAAAATCATCGATCTTCAATTGCTTGCAATCACCGAACCACAACTTCTCTAATGATGCCAACTTTCCTAGTCGACAAGGCATGTTTTCCAATGCCTCACATCCTCCAAAGTCTAGAGTCTTTAAAGCTTGAAGATTTTCAAAGGATGTCTGTCCGACTCGCATGTTTTTGCAACCTCTAAAGCCAAGGAATTGCAAACATGTCATGTTGCCAATGGCTAGTGGAATCTCTGCCAATTGTTCGCATCCATTGAAATCTAATGTAGTAAGTGATGTCAATGATTGGAGCTCAAAATCATCGATCTTCAATTGCTTGCAACCAATGAACGACAACTTCTCTAATGATGCCAACTTTTCTAATCCACAAGGCATGTTTTCCAATGCCCCACATCCTCCAAAGTCTAGAGTATTTAAAGCTTGAAGATTTTCAAACAATATATGTCCGACTCGCATGTTTTTGCAGTCTTGAAAGCAAAGATATTGCAAACATGTCATGTTGGTAATGGCTAATGGAATTTCTTCCAATTGTTGACATCCTTTGAAATCCAATGCAATAAGTGATGTCAATGATTGGAGCTCGAAATCATTGATCTTCAATTGCTTGCAATTAGTAAACAACAACTCCTTTAATGATGTCAACTTTCCCAATCCACAAGGCATGTTTTCCAACGCCTCACATTCTCCAAAGTCTAGGGTCTCCAAAGCCTGAAGATTTTCAAAAGATGCTTGTCCCACTCGCATGTTTTTGCAACCTTTAAAGGTAAGGACCTGCAAATGTCTCATGTTGCCAATGGCTAGTGGAATCTCTTCCAATTGTTCACATCCCTTGAAAACCAATGTAGTAAGTGATGACAATAATCGAAGCTCCAAATCACCAATCTTGAGCTGCTTACAATCTGCAAAGTTCATTTTCTTTAAAAATAATAGCTTTTCCAAACCAAGTGGCATGGATTCAAGGGATTCACAACCTTCAAAGTCTAGAGTCTTCAAAGACTTGAGATTCTCGAAAGTTGCATGAATAGATGTCAAATTTATACATCTTTGAATGTATAATGATGTCAATGACGTCATGTTTTGAAATCCATGTGATATATTTGTAAGGTTATCACATTTTCGCAAGCATAATGTCTTCAAGGGCATGTGTTCAATTGTTGGGTTTGGAAAAGTCTCAATCATTTCAAAGTTCTCTAACTCTAATACTGTAAGTTGTTGAAGTTCCTCGAGCTCAAGTAGGGTTGAAAGTTGGCCGGTGATGTTGGAAAAGATATTCCCATGATCAACATCATTTGTTTTATATATAATCCGAAGAAAATTAAGTTGATGCGTTTTCTTAATCAATTTTGTAACATTGTTCAAATTGAATGCTTCAACATTTAGAAGCAACAATTCAGGGAGTTCATCCACCTCAATTGGATTCAAATCTATTTCTTTAGTCACCCCTCTTATGCAAATGCCTCGAGCATTTTGAAACTCCTGAATTACATAGATTCATCGTTAATTGGTTACAAGATGGTAGACATTACTGAAGCTAATCGTCATTGAAAACAAAACAATTCTCTCAATGAACATGCACTTTGAGATTTAGAATTGAACCAAGATTTCTATAATAGTAAAAACAAATCTTCTAAAATCATCTTTCAACTCAATATAACATACCTTTTTTTTCAATGTTTCTAATGACTGGAAAGTTTGCTTCCATTTTCTTCTACCTCCAAATCTTGTTCTCGAGATTCTACGCCCCATATCACGTATAGAATCATGCATGCTTATAAATCCATTATCATCTATTTTGATAAGTGACTTGTCCCTCAAGCTTGCCATTATTGTCTTGGTATTTTCTTTTAAATAGTCAACTATTGTATCTTCTTGAATGTCTTCAAACCATACATCTTTGCAAAAAAAACATGATATGTCCAAAAACACTTCTTGCTCCTGGTTGCTAAGCATATCAAAACTAATCTCCAACCTTTTCCCTACATCCTCAGGGGCATCATATTCTCCTCTCTTCAATCTTTGTAAAGCTTGTTCCCATACACGAAGGCGCTTTTGTCCATGTAAACAAGAGCCCATAACTTCTAAGCTTAATGGATGGCCGCCACAAGCAATAACAATCTTCTTGTTGAGTTGATTCATTAGTGGTGTCATTGCACTTTCATTCTTGAAGGCATGTTTAGAGAATATTTCCATAGATTGGTCATAATTGAGCCTTGGAACTTCAAATTTGTTGTTTTCATTGATCATGCCTTTCAAGATCTTCCAATCACGACTGATAACAATCAATTTGCTACCTTCTATACTAAACATTTTTGCTTCCAAAAACATATCCAATTGATGTTCTTCAGTGACATCATCTAAGATGAACAAGACTTTTTTCTGTTGGAACAAAGATATCAATATGCGTTTACCCTCAACAAGATCCTTTGCTTCTTGTTTTTGTCCTAATTCCTTCAATATCCGATTCATTTCCATCAAATAGTTACCTTTGAGATCACACATAATTGTAGTCCATTTAGATGAATCATCAAATGACAATGCTTTATTCAAGTGATCCTTCAAAGCCTTCACCAATGTAGATTTCCCAATACCACTCACTCCGACAACACCAACCATAGATTTATTCTGAAGAAATGCTTCTAAAGTCTTGATTTTGAAATCTAGACCATGGCATTGAAAAAGTATTGGTGGATTAATAATATCCTGTGCACAATAAAACTACCACAATTGAAAAATTGAAAAATCACCATCATCAACAAAGTTTAATGACCTTATTCAATTAAATTCAAAGGTCAAAAATCAATCATCCTTCTAGTATGAGTTCTAATTCATGATTTCAAATATGGTATTATCCTCAAAACATTATTCAAATTGGTTCTTACCTTGATACATTCATCATCCACTTTTGATACACAAAATCTCCTTACATAATCAATTATAAATGCCCATAAACAATACACAATCCATCTCAATAAGGATAACCACCATTGTCCAATCGTTACAATAGAAGATGAAAACCACATGAATAGATTGAAATGTGAAAATGATTGATCTTCTCGTGTCAAATTCTTGCGTAGACACTGAGTCTTGAAGTCTTTCTTCTTTATCTCGATCAAACTTGCATGTATTTTTGCAAATGAAGGTCTTCCATTTGGGTCCATTGACAAGCACTCTTCAATTAATGATCGTAAATCTTCACAAAATGGAATTCCCTTTAAGGCCAAATTTTGCCTTTTGGCAATTTCAAAAGGAGTAGATTCTAAGTCTTCATATTCTTTTTGGAGTAATATATCACAACAAATTAATCCAAAACTAAACACATCAGTTTTCAAAGGATCAAACTCCATCTTTCTCTCTTTTGCTTCAGGAGCAATATATACAGGACTCCCAAAAAGACGGCTTGGCATAACAAGGCCCTTCACTTCATTCTTGGAAATACCAAAATCAATTAATTTAGCAAATATATAACCATCTTCTTGTAACTTTGGACATTGTATTCTATTCACCACAACATTGGCAGGCTTCAAGTCACGATGTGCAACTTTCATGTCATGAAGGTACAATATTCCGCTAGCAATTTGTTGCATTAAATCCAACTTGGCATGGAATGTAATCCTCTGACCTGGATCTTCAAATAGCATTTTATGAAGACTCTTGTCACCTTTTTCCATTCCAAATTGAAGGTACTTATTTCCATCAAAATCTTTGAAAGAGACACAATAAAATAACTTGACAATGTTTGGATGATTCAATTGAGCCATGATCCGCACTTCCTCCTCCAACGTTATAATACCATCCTCATTATTAAGATGTAAATTTATTTTTTTTGTGACATTTTCAATGCCCAACCACTTTGTCAAAAATATATCCTTTGCAAGAGATTTAGGAGAAGGTCCAAAATCTGGTAATGGAACATTTGGAAGGAATTGAATTAGATCACTTTCTCCACATTCAACCTTCAAGATGCACTCCCTCCATTGTAGCACATACTTTACTAATTCATAATCATATGTTCCAAGTTGCAATTTATGCAATTTGTATTCTAGTATTTTGCATAATTCAACTTGATCTTCTTCAACTTCCACCAAATCACATGGAAGAAAACAAGTGCTGCATGATTGAAAATCCATGATAGTATCCATCCCTTTCGAACATGAATCAATGTTTGACACTATGTTAAGGAACCCCTCCAAGCAAGATGACATTTCCAAAAGTAGTTCTCGAAATGCTTCTTTGTTCTGCATTTGAACTAGAGGCGCTAGAGGTGAAGTTTGAGAACAACTTAGCACCAACATCTCAACTTTTGAAGAGATTATACAAACATCTTTCAATAAAGGTTGAAAGACTCTTGTATCCAACTCAAATATCTTTTGAAATCTTTGGACAAAATAGCGCAAGTGATGTACCAAATTTTTGCATTGATTAGCATTGAATACTTGGTTTGAATGCAAAATTTCTTCACAATTTCTCAAAGTTTTGACAAACTCCATTTTCTTGAAAATATCCATATTGATGTCTTACATTACAAGTTTATCTAAAGTACAGTTCAAATATCTCTGCAAATGACAAATTAGACACCATTAGAAAATCCACATCTTCATAATTACAAATAAACTACAATTTCAATTGAACAATTTCACAAATAATTCTCATTGATCCATCCAATTCAAGCAAGTTGGTGGAAGAAGATGAAGCCTAAACAATAGGATTGCTACTCAACCAATACCTCACATCTTAATATTAAAAACAATGAAGAAATAAAAGACATTCATAAATCCAAAGAATCAGTCAATAAGGACATTGTATGTGTTTATGATATTTATCCACACTTACAACGTCCAATAGTACAAACAAAAAATAGTTGCCTTCTAAGAATACTTTCCATCAAATGCCAAAAGACCCAATACCATTCAAGGCTATTAAGGTTGGCATTTCATGCCAAATATTTCATTAAAGTTGAAAAAATTAATTTGACAGTCACTTTTAAGATTAATAGAAACTTCAATTTTTCTTTCTCTATTAATTATTTATCATTGATGCCTTAATTTTGAAGCCTTTACTATATAACATCACAAGAAACATCAAGAGTTTGGTGAATTTATTATTTTGAAATTCAAATGAGGCCCAATTTTGATGGTTAGTATTTGAAGTACTAATTTGCCTCTCTCTCAAGTAATTTCTAAAAAAATTCAACTTTCATTTCAATTTTCATTTTTGCCAACCTGATAGCTAGATACAATATATCAAAACCACACTTCATTATTGTTAGGTTCAAAATCTCATGCAATGTAAACAATGCATGTAGATTATCCTCTTGTAGTTCAATGTCTACAAACTACAAAACTACACAACAAAGTCATACTACCAGATTTTATTGTTTTCTTAACCCCTAAATGCCTAAGCCTTTCCAAGCATGTTTTGACCATGATAAAAGAACATTGGCTTACACTTATCCCCAACAAAGCACATTGTTTTTTTTTTCAAAATCTAACCATATAGATGTTTTAAGAACTTGCTTATTAGTAAGCCTACCAATTTTGAGTGCAAGATTGCATAGAAGTTGTAAGATTATAACAAGAGAAATATGTGTTTTCTATTTTTAGTATATTACCCCTCTCCACAATGTTTCAGAAATTTGCATATAAAAGTTTTTGGATTGGAAGTGACATGAACAACTACAAATAGTGTTAGCACACTAAAATGCACATCCAAAAAACTTAATTTCACATGAAAAGCTATCAAACTCATTACACAATCCACCTTGCAATTGTTGAAATGTAATTTTTTTTAATAAGTAAAAATCACAAATAACTCCAAATCAACACTTGCGTGTTTAAATTTTCAATGGTGAAAATCATAAAAGCACTTCACTCTTTCCATTGGGACCATTTTCAAAGCAAATGGATAAGTACAATTTCTTAAATCTCAAATCAAATGAAATTGGCAAACTTTACTCAAAGCCGAAAAATAAAATAAAATTTGCAAACTTTACTCTCCACCACACTAAAATTGATAAATAGTGTTGGGTGATAATTAGTATTGTAGTGAATTGGATCATAGCCTTAACTTATTATATTACTATTTCAACTTCTATATTTTGTTCTCATCTAACACTAAATGCACTCTCGTAGAAATGTTGAAACGACCAAATTTTATTATAGAACTAAAATAATGTTAGAATGGGTAAATAATGTTCTAACACTAACCTTGCAAATTACAATTAATGTTATTGTTCACAATTAGTATAGCCAACATTATTTACCAATTTTAGTGTAATGGTACATATATGCCTTTGAAGACCTCTCAATAATCATATATATACTTTTTTCGGTGAAAAATGAAAGTTTTCAATAGTTAACCCTCAAAACTGTCAGAATTTTTTTTTAAAACGATCAAAAGAGTTTAACTGCCCATCTAGAAATGAGCCTGAAATTTCAGATTGACCGTATATAGTCGTTCAGGCAATTAGGAGTTAAGACTTAGTCCACATAGCCCATGTCCCACAAAGAATTTAAGGCTTAAAAGTCAGACACCAATCAAAAGGGATTCTACAATATTGGCTACAAACCATCTTTGGAAGGTAACTAACTTGAGGTACATGGACATAAGTTTGAGTTTGAGATCAATATGACAAAATAGAACTAGCCAAACCACTTGCCACGGCAAGCTTCATAAACATGGAAGATACAACAAAATAGGACTAGCAAATCCCCCATTGCTAGCTTCTATAGCAAAACCACTCACCATAGCAATAATTTCTATGGGATTTGGTTGAAAAAGATAGAAGTCAAGTGAGTAGCAACTACATGGAGCTTAACATCAAGAGTGGAGAAGACAAAGTAATTTACCCTTATGATATTTGATAATAGCTAAAAGCAACAAACAAATGCCATTACCCAACTAGCTTCTACTCAGAGCTTTATATATTCAAATGTGAAATTGAATAAACTTTGAAGAGGTCAACATACATTAACTAGTAATATTGCAATTACATAATTATTTAAGCAATTGCTTATGAACATATTTAGACTGTCATTGAATTGAAATTCAATTGATGACATTCTAAAAAAACTTGTAGACGTAACAATTCATGGATATACACATGAGCGCAAGAGAGTTAATTAATTTGTTTCTCAACATCTTGCACAATGAATCATCTCATTTGAATGTCAACCAAAATTGTTGGACAAGTTTGGCAAACAAAAAGAGGCAAAAAGAACAAGAGATAGGATCTACTTAATTTTAAACTACAAAGTAAATATATATTCAGGTATATATACAAAGCAATCCTCCAAATTAGCTTGGAACTTGACCAACTACCATCGCAAATAGGGAAGCAATCAAAAAGATTGAAACTACATATAATATTGCATTTATGATACAATAAGGATACTAATGGACAATTTTGTTAAAATGGTGAAATTTCACAACTTTGACAATTTTTACAGTTCAAACCAAGTAGTCTAAATTGTACAACAGTCCTAGATTCCTTCAATCTATATATTCATTCCTAGATATCTAAAATCTACATATGTCATAGATGGCACTTTCACAATTCAGACTGTGTGATCTGAAATCTACATCAGTCCTAGATTCTGAACTCTATACCTATCCTAGATGTCACTTTTAGACTTTTAGACCAGACAGTCTGAAAATGGCATGCAGAATACTGCCGTTTTAACAAAATTCACCATACTAGTCTTACGTTTGCTATCTGCACTCTGCTTCTACAACATAAACTTTTGAAATAGTTTTTCAATATGACCACAACAATTTTGCAATGATAATCTAATCACTTGAAAGTTCTATGCCCTTGTTTCCCTGGCACTGATGAATCCAAGGTATGCCGTAACATTCTGTATGCATCCCTTATTCTCTCTCATTCCTCGATCGCTAAACTTAAGCAAAGGCAAACGTACTGACAAGCATTACATATATTAAAATGTTTTCCTCAAGGCTTGGTCCGCATGGCCTACGAATTATTCAACGCTTGGGAGTCACACGCAAGTCGGAAGGGACTCCACAATACTACGAGCTACGAGCCTTCATCTGAAGGTAACTAGCTTAAGGTACATGCCTGGACATACGCTTCAGATCGATACGGCAAAGCAGGAGGAGCCAAACCACTCACCATGGCTGGCTTCAAAAACATGGGCAGGAGCTTGAGATCCATGCGGCAAAACAGGACTAGCAAAGCCAGTCGCCATAACTTGAGATACATGGACAGAAACTTTGAGATTGATACGGCAGAACAGGACTAGCGAATGCACTCACCACAGCTTGAGATCGATGTGGCAGCAGCGCCGAGCAGAAGACGCAGAGGAGAGCAATGTCCGAGCATATCAGAATGAGAGCAGCTCCACAAACACGAGCAAGCACCAAACCCTGGCGCTTAGGAGAGCAATGTCCGAGCACACCAAAATGAGAACAGCTCCACACAAACACGAGCAAGCACCAAACCCTGGCGCTTAGGAGAGCAATGTCCGAGCACACCAAAATGAGAACAGCTCCACACAAACACGAGCAAGCACCAAACCCTGGCGCTTGCTTGGGCTCCTGGGGTTTCACTGTACACCAACTGTTCATCTGCGACCCAGCCAGTCGGAGTCAGCATCCTCCGCTGCCAGCCCACCTCTGACTTTGTCTAGCTCCTCCTACATGCACAGTGCACGTAGACTTGAGCAGTTGTCTGCAATGAGAAGTTGCAGGGACACGCATTGATTTCAGATTGGGTGCCTTGGAATAGATTCCAGATGGACTGGAGATGCGTTGTTATCCGTCCTCATAATGAGGTCTAGCGCCCGCAAAACTGCACGCAAAGTCACGTTCCCAGTTTTTAATGGTACAGTATCCTCAGGGCATGGTCCCACGAATAATTCATGGCTTGGGGTCACCATGTCAGTCGGAAGCCTACCTAGCTATAGCGAGGCTTGTCTGCAACGAGAAGATGTGTGAGTGGGCCTCAGATGGAAAGGAAATCGTCAATTGGTCATCCATGCTGGACACCTGCAGTAGGTTAACGAATTAGAGGCTGTTTCCATTACCCTCCTGGACGTCCAGCTCCTGGAGGGCGGACTGGATGGGAGTCGGATGGCCGGAAGGGAGGTCCAGCTTTCCATTGGAAGCTGGACCTCCAGGTCCTGGAGGAGCCATAGCAAGGCAATTAGAAAACGGTTGTTAACTCAGCTTACTCCGAAGTAAATTGAAAAGGTATATACTGAACTTAAGCCATATCAATTCTATTAATTATTGTTATTAATCAATTATATTAGTTTCTGTTATTAATTAGTTAGGTTAATAACTGTTATTAATTAATTATGTTAATTAATGTTCTTAATTAATTATGTTAATTACTGTTCTTAATTAATTATGTTAGTTCCTGTTAGAAATTAATTATATTAGAAATTAATTATATTGAACCCATAATATGAATTGAAAATTCACAAATAATTTTGTGCATGAGGAACACAAGAATTATTAATTATTTCACTATAAATAAAAACATTATTCATGATTAATCAAGGTACTTGATCATTTAATGGCAAACAAAAATATTTTTGAATATTAATTGACAAAATTAGTTATTTCATCATTAACAATAATACAATCCACTGAAAAACCATTTAAATTTGCCGACACTCTTTGCAATAGAAATGGTAGTTCTCAGTGTTTTCTAGGAAGGAAATAAAAGGGCTTGGTCCTTTAAGAGTTAATTAAAATCCATTAGTGTCCATTTTATTCTTGTAATGTTTTTTTTCCTTTGAACTGATTTTACCCATTGAAAATTCACATATTATATTATTTATGAAAAAAAATTCATCATTCATTTACATACTATTCATTGTTAATTAATATTTATAATTATTCTAACATTAATATAAACATTATTAATTATTTAATAGTATTATTATTTCATATTTCATATTGTTAAGTAATATTAGTCTTATTATTTTATTATTAATATAAATACTGAAAATTATGATGAAAATTTAATAATTAAAAATTCTGTGATATCAACATGAATACCCTCAGCATAATGAACTCAACTCAATCACTTCAGCAGTCAGTGTAAATAATCAATAAAAATTATAAAATAAAATTTCAGCATTTCTTCCCAGCCTAGCAAGGGAGCCATACCCCCATGTCCAAGCTGCTCAGGGCTTTGGAAATGGGAACACAGAATTACTAACCACTCTGGATTTACATATGGCAAACAAGGCTTCCGCAGTAACTTTTCAGAGAATTTTTGCAGGACCCTGTAGCACGACATGGGCTGTCGTATTCCAAGTTTGGGGGGGTCCAGTGGGGGTCCAGGCCCTCCAGGTCTGTTTTTCAGCTTCAACAGGCCTGGAGGCTGGAGGGGGACTTGGACGTCCGATTGGAGGTCCAGCTCCCCCTTCCCCCCAATGGAAACCGCCTGGACCTCCCGGACCTGGAGGTCCAGGCGGTCAATGGAAACGCGCTCTTACACGCAAAGCTCGGCGAGGCTTGACAGAGGCAGTATGGGCACCGTCTGGAAAGGCTTATGGAGGCCAAAAAATTTACACTGCTACCTCTGTTACCAATACTTTATCTTTTCTTCATGGTATCATTATGGCCCCATTAGCAACTACAATAGAAATTCAAGGTGCCACTCCTGTACAAGTTTAGGGTCCATGCACGCTTCAAAACACTATCAATTACTGCAATCTCCATTGCAATCTCTATTTATAAACAGTCAGCAAGTCCGCAACTGCTTTATGATATCGCATTCCAACTCAGCAACATTGGACAACTTGGCCAACCAAATTATACAACTTAGCAAAGATTACTTGCTTTGCATGCATTTACTCTCTCAAATTTTCTTCGTTTCAAATGTCCCCATAATTCTGAACCGTGACATTAATTCCAAATCCAGAATAAATTGGGATATACTTAAGTTGATTCAACACTTAAATGAGTTCAATCATCCACTCCACAAACTAAACATATCCAAGAAATTGCAGCAATAATACAGAAGGTAGTGAGATTTCCAGAGGATACAAGAAGCTTCTTCATCCAAATGCAAACTTTCAGTGCCAGGGTACGCCACATATCCTACTTTATGTGGTTGAGCACTATGCGCAGCATGTAAATTGACCGATCAAGGATATACGCCATTGAATTGGAAGTTACATAATCTGTGATCACTCTATTTCTTCTCTCAGTCGAATCAATACTTCAAAAGAGTTGCCTCCGAGGCGTTTCTCTGACGTCGTCCTACTAAAATTGACATGGAATGCTCGTCACAGTCTGTACATTCCTTTGTATGTGGCAGCAAACTAAGTAAGAATATCTGTGCTCACTTTGAGCAGGTTGTCATTCTGATGTTCATGCATGGCCTCAAGTACCGATCAACAAAAATCACAAACTCTTAATTACACTTGTAGGCAATGTTGGATACTTTGAACCGTGTCAGGCGCAATTACAGCGGGATTTTACGAACAGGGATGCTAAGCTCACTTTGAGCATGAATATATTTGAAAGTACACCTGTAGGCATTGCCAGCATTTTGAAATTCACACCCAGCTCTACGTCGCTAGAAACTTCTCCTGAAAATTGAATTAATTGCTTGCATCTTCCGACAATTACTACTATTAAGCACACTACATATGGTCTTCCACTTCACTGAAATATGCTGAGAACTGACTTGACTAACCCAAACGCTAAATACATGGCCAACTCCCACATAAAGCATGATGGTTTAAGGGACATTTACCTTCAAGTACAGTAAGCTGTTCAAAGCTGGAATTTGCTTGATTTCATAAACTCGCGCAGGATCTCCGTGTTCAGGTGTTGAGGTGAATGCGTGTTTGCTTGATTTCATAAACTCGCGCAGGATCTCCGTGTTCAGGTGTTGACAAATTCCTCCCTCAAACGTCCCATTCTAACTCATCCGCAGTTGTCGGTTGCACGGGTGCAATTCCCATCTTGACACCACAGTAGTAATCATCCGCAGTTGCTGCTCCTGGATCCTGCCCGGAATTGAAGCTATGAACTCAAGCGTCAATTGCCACCACGCACGTTCATTGTAACGGAATGAATGGTCCATAGCGGTGACACAAGTTGTAACAATTTTTTTCAAACACCTCAATTTGCAGGAAATCGTTCTTAGCCCACAAGATGTGCAACCCACATACCCCTTTGTGACTTTCCAGCGACAATCCTCAGGGCAGGAAAATCGAGTATTGTCCAGATTATCATGAACCTACAATTGAAAGTAGAGTTGCCCATACAATTGGATGCATCTGTGACTGGACCACCCACGGACCACCCACGGACCACCCGTAATGCAGTTCTTCCAACAACAGCTTTCTGAAGAAGTCTAAGTTCTCTCCAGTAGCGAGTTTAGGTCCTGGAATGATCAAAGACGATGTCGAAAAATGTTTCTTTACCGTCATCCAATGCGAGATGTTGTAATTCAAGAAAATTGCAGGCCAAGTAGACCAGGTAGACCGTTTCACCAAGAATGGGTTTACTCCGTCCGTTGCCAGCCCAAATCAAAAGTTGCAGGGTTCAGCAGCAAATGAAGGCCAGTCCTTGTCGATCTCCTTCCACTATGGGGAATTTGATGCAAAGCGTATCATGCCGTCAGTGTTGGAGTAGTGATGATGCCACGATGAAACTAGCTTAACGAAGAGTGCCAAATAATTATATTATGTTGTTCGGCGAAAACAGAAAATGCCATAGGACCTTTAAAGGCACCTAACTTCTACCAACGTTGGTAACTTAACTTAGCGCGGCGCATTGCACTTGCTGTAATGAGTGAGATTCTCTTCTTTCCCCCAGAACAACATGCACAAATTGGGGCAACAACGGATGCTCTTGTATGATAATCCAAGCTACCGCAGTTTCTTGGACGCCACATACCCGGACGTGGGCAATGACTTCGGTGTGGGGAGGATGCTCCCACTAGAAGCTCGAAGAGCTCGTCAATGAACGCTTAGGAGAATACATGTGTTCAACAGCAATTCAACAATATTAGGGTGGCACTAAAACCGCAAAATGAGCATAATCTTGCATCATATATCTCTTCTTGCAACGGAGTCCTCTGGGCTGTCAGCGTTGTCTCCCTCTTCAACTTGTACTTCCTCAAGGAATTCTGCTGCGCTCTCATCCAGGTCAATGGAGATTTCATCACCAACTTCATAGCGTGCATTTATAAACTTGGGTGGGGCTTCACCAACTGCGGAATGCCGCACTAATGTGCTTGGGTTTCAGGAGATAGGGGCTAAGGGATGGCTGGCTTTCCAGCTTCAAGGGTGCCTTCATTTCCTTATGCAGCACTTGATCCAGTCACGGAACCTCGCCTTGTATTATTGTCCAGTGCATGATTTGGGAGTTCCCCATGTTCAGTTCCTCCATTGCTGCCGTTCATTGCCATGAAATTCTGGCCATCGAAGGATGCTTGCAAGAAACATCTAATTTATTTGATGGAGCTCCAGAAGAAACTAGAGCAGACAACCCATTTCCAACCGCTTAAGTAATCACGCATATTCAGAGCGCAGTTTTTTGAGTGCCCAATTTTTCCCATGTACAAGAAATAGAATTTGGAAGGATTGCATATTTTTCCAAATTTTATTACACAAAACGTAATTATTATAAATTTTTAGACCTTTTTATTTCTGACCATAGGTTGATTGCAAAATTGACCAAGGGCTGGTTGCAATATTGACAGCCTAGCAGCTAATCATATGTGCCACAACTACTACTCAAACTATGTCACAACTTCATAGAAACAAAGTAGTCTATAGATTGGAAATGGGTGGTGGTTGGAAATGGGTTGGCTACTATAAACCATAAAGTAATTGAATGTTTGCTTTTAGAGCAAGCTAACGCTCCTTGATGGAACCTCACATAGAGTTGATCTACTTGTTCTCATAGTGTAAATATGTTTTTTGGTGAAATTCTAGCCAATTATTGCAACATAATTGGAAAATAATGTCCTTTTGGATTTCAACATTGATATCTAGAGGATTATAAGCTATACTATTTTGAAAACCTATAACTGGTTGTTTGATTTTTGTTGTTGTTGCAAGCAATTGAACTTGTCCTAGCCTCTTAACTCTGGTTCTAGCTCAACGTTGTGGAAGCGAGGTAACACTCTTTGCTGTTGAAACAATTGTGAGTTGTTGTATTGTTGGTAGTATACAAGGATTGAATACAATGCTTTCCTAGGGAATACTATCTAAGAATGGTTTCCACTTGTGTTTTCATCTAATGCATCCCTCCTTTTGGTTTTTACTTGTTGTAATAGGTTTCTTCAGTTCAACTCTATGTGAGGTTCCATCAAGGAGCGTTAGATTTTAGAGCTTTTTTCTCTTCTGACAATTCCATGAACACCAAACAATCTTGAAATAATTGGAGCAATGTTGTCACAATACTAATCCTATTAGAAAGAAACATTAGTTAGCTTCTTATTTACATACATTAAATATTGCTATTAGAATGGATGGAATCTCAACTATACCAACAAAATAGATGACTTGAGTCCTTGAGATCATAGAAATATTCAATTCAATTCTATCTAAATAATAGAATTAGAATGCACCAACACGAACAAATAAATCTAGATATTAGATAGAGGTTTTGACACCTTCATTGACAAACTCGACAACAATTGTAAGCTTGTGAAAGAAGGAACTTGCAAATGATCAAAGAATAGAAGTAAATAGTATAAAAATAGTAATGCAACTATAATATGCCACTTAGAAAAAAAGCCTCAACACTCCAAAAGGATCAATTGTAAGGAGATTAACTACTTACCTATATAGAACCCTAAGAATAGATTTCAATATGATATTTATCATCTTATAAATGATATATCTTGAGCATAAGAATGATCATTATAATCAAGGTTGTGATGTTTATGTCAATCAAAGGGAGAATTAGACAATTGGTTTAGGTAGGATTTATATGACTATTTATATTTTACAACAAATAAATGAATAATGTAAAGGTAGTATTGCTTTGTTCACAAAAACCATTTCCACATTTGTGTGGTTTTTTGCTAATAACAATCAAAATATCTTAAGGAAGTTTTTTGCTCCTTAAGTCCATTGATTATGTTAGTGATCATATATTCATGTTTATAATAATTAGAACTTAGTTCTTCAATTGCCTCAAGCGATTGTTGGAATTGAATATTCTCTTGACAATGGTTAGTCCTATATTAATTGAAGAAACCATAAAAAGGCCATATTCGTTATATTGAGACTTTTTGTAGATTTTGAGACAAAATGTTACATATTATAAATTCATTTACAAAATAATAATTAAAACCAAGAATAAATAATGTTCAAATATTGATTCTAAAATAAAATTCTAAAAGTTGGTGTTGTTACATATTTATAAAAAAAAACCTCTAATAAAGAGATAAAGCAGTTTATCTTTGAGTCGAAGATAAAAATGAGACTGCAAAAATTTCAATATAACAAATATGGCCTTTAAACTCCATCAAAAACATAGTTGTATTGCAAAAGCTTTATGGAACACTCCTTTTCTTAGAATCACATTCTCAATCTAATTTATCATTTGTAATAGTTGATGGAAATAAGTTTATTTTAAAATATATTGACATTAATTGTGCGCTAATTGTGTGCATATATACATTGATTGTGCATCAAAGGAACCCTCTTTTGTGGTATTTCTTTATCATTATGTGATAGTAACATTCAAAATATTCTAGGGAGTTATTTTGTTTTTTAAGTCAATTGATCATGTTAGTGATCTTTAGATTTTAGTTCTTCAATTCCATTAGGGTTGCTAGAATTGAACATCCTTTGGAGAATGGTGTATCTTATATCAATTGAGAAGAATATTAAACCCAATTAAGAATATTCTAATAGTTGTGTTGTAAAAGCCTCATAGAATGATTGATTTTTTAGAATGGCATTTACACTCTAATGTGTCACAAATAAGAATTGGTGCATGTTTCTTGAAAATAAATCTATTTTAAGATATATTAACATTATTCGAGTAATTTTTTATGTTTTCACATAGCGCTTGTGCAATTGTATATTCTTGTGTACGTTCCAAACTGATATCTAGCTTCCACATGTCCATTTTTAAATTTGCAATCAATTAGTTTGTATGCAAAATAATTGCAAATGAGGACTTGGCTTATGTGATGCCCAATTTGCAAATGATTGATGAGGAGATGCTCAAGGACAAACAAATTGTAAAACTAAAGAGCTCAGATAATAAAGTAGATGAGACCATGGCATGTAGGTCATCAATCTTGAGGTTTGTGGTGGAGGACATGGGTATTGACGGATTCATTCCTACAATCAATGTATCTAGCTTGAATGCACGATTAAGTGTTGTAAGTATCATATTGAGGATGACCACATTACTCTTCAAATCATAATGGATGCATAGAATGAAGATTTCATGAATGTTTAGCCAATCAACTTTATACAACTTGATGATAGTAAAAATTTATGCCTTACCTTTTGATTTTATGGAGCATTTTATTTAATATTCTTAAGTGTTATAGTCCAAAGTTATAGAGACTAAATTGTTGGAGTTGGAAAATTTGTATTGTATTTTATAGCTCTATTTTAATGGTGCATATTAACTTCATGAATTTTATCAACTTCATTAACTATATTTTTAACCTTGATTTTAGTTGAAGAATATAATAAAGATTGTTGCAAATGGATTTTTTTAGTTGAAGAATGTGCAAGATGATTTGCATTTTATATTTTATTATGATGGTAGACTCTTTGTTTTGGCTTTTGTGACATAATTCAAAGTTATTGATAACTTAATCGAGAACTTAATTGTTGTGCTTTCTATCAAGTTAGATAGTATAAATGATGACTAAATTTATTTCTTAAAATTTTAAACAAGTGGTATGTCAATGTTGTGAGTACTATTAACATGTTTGGTGATTTGTAGGCATCTAACTACTTGGACATCCCAAATCTATCAAAGTTGGTTGATAAAGCTATTTGAATGGTGTTCATTAGAGATAAGAATCTCATAGGAATTCATTGAACCTTCAAAGTCATTCACTAGTATCCTATATAGGCGAAAGAGGATCACCAACAAACTAATAATGCAATTGGCTTTTTGCAAAAAAAAATCATGTAAATGATTATTTTGAGTTTTTTGATAGAAAAGGTTTTATTGAACAACATTTTTCACATAGTTAAATCTTATCAATTTTGTATTCTTGTCTTTTTGGTATTGTTTGAATTTTATGAAATTGGCCATTTTTTATGTAATCTTTTCTATTTCCTTACAAAGAGGATACTTGTCTTGAATGGAATTAGGATGGTGGCATTCATATAGTCTAAATTCTTTTATGAGTCTATATAAGATAGAGTTGTAGAAGTATGTGTTCTACAAGATTAGTGTAGGTTTAAGCCTTTGCTTGAATGCATTAGAGACCTCTTCCAACTTTATTCAAGTTATATTAAGACAAAATTAGAATAATTATGGGGAATTTCATTAAAATGACAATATTCCAAGTACCATTTTCAAACCGGTTAGTTTGAATTGTAAATGTGACATCCAAAACAAGTATAGATTTTAGAAATCATAACTTATATAGATTTCAAAAATCTAGAAATAATATAGATTTCAGACCACATGAATCTAAACTATGAAAGTGTCATCTACAACACATGTAGATTTCAGACATATAAGAATTGTATAGATTTAAGAAATCTAGGACAATTGTACATTTCAAACCACCCAATCTGAACTATAAAAATTGCCAAAGTTGTTGAATTTCGTCATTTTAACAAAATTGCCCATAATTTATCAAAGCTTCAATATATATCTTTTTTGTTACTTCTATTTTTCTAAGTATTTTAGAAAAGTTAATAATTTCCATTGCAATATTCAAATTGAAAGTGAGTGGAAGAAAGTATTATGTTAACCAAGTCACTTCAAGGTATACTCATTTATTACTAAAATTTGTGAAAGAACTGCACATTGTGTAGATTTGGAACTTTACACTAATAGAGTGTTTTGTTGGATTTTATGTATGCACAACAAATTATTATTCTTGTGGATAAAAATTGATATAAGTTTTAATATTTTTATGGTAGATATTGCTTTTGTAATGTTGTTGTATTTTTTAGGTTATTTTTGAATTTTTATAATTCATTGTATTGATGTTTTAAACCTTAGATTAGTTTTCACAGGCTTAAAAAGTTTATTTTTTATTTTTTGTTTAAGTAAATATCCATTTTATAATAAATTTGAAGGTGAAAATTTGAAAGCAAATTATCTTGAACATTTTTTTTTTGGGGGGTACATATTTTAGTACTTTAAAAATTCATGACTTATTCAAATAATGTCAAAAATATATTTAAAGACAAATTATAATCTCTTTTTGACTCTCAACAAGACCCAAATATATTTGAGGGTGATACTAATAGGAACCATGTTCTAAATGCTTTTTGAGACAACCATAAGTGTAGATGTTTAACCCTTGAAGGGCCAAGACCTTTTTTTGGCCAAAAAACACTCAAAACTGCCATTTCTATAGCAAAGAGTAAAAAAATTTGAATTTTTTTTGGCACATCTAAACATAGGATCTTACACCTAACTAGTATAAGAATATTTGGAAAAAATTCAGAAACTTTGACTGCACAAATTGCAAAATACCTACGTTTAAACTCTAAAGTGAAAAAAACAAGTTTTTTAGCATAATGTGGGACTAGATTATTTGACTTTGAACCATCTTAACTTAAATTTTTTATACTACAGAGTTTTGAGCTTTAAATCTTTATGGTAAAGAATTGAGTTGCAAGTCTAGGGGGAAAAAATTTATAATTTTTATATTTTTAAAAATTGTTTAGTAGAAGTAAGTACAAGATAGAAGGAAAATCTAACTTATTAATATCTCTAAAATGGAGTTAAAGTGCATTAATTTCAATGTTGAAATTATTCCAGCAAGCAAAGTAAATAATGTGGAACTTATTTTTTTGAAAAATTGTAAAAATTGCATTTAGAAATGAATCCTACAAGTTATTTTTTCAAGAAGATGTTCTAATTGCCCGAAGAACAAGATTGTTTGTAATTTTTATATAAAAAATCCAAAAGTAATTAATAAAAGCTTTCCATGTAGACAAAAACATAATCTATGAAAAAAAAATTCAAATTCAATTTTTTTTTGCTATTCCCTTCTCCCTCCTTTACCCCCATTTCCACTATTTTGTGCATACTTTTGTTCCTAGGCACCAATTGAAAAAGATATATATTCCTACAAAGCTAATCAATTTTTCTATCTTCAAAAAATGTTTCAAAAAATCAAGACAAAAAATGAGACTATAGGTATCTGCCCCAAATCCCACTTGTCCTCTAAAGGGACAAATGGTCCTTTAGGGGTTAATGTAGAGGCTCCATTTACACTTAAACAAGAAGCAAAGGCCCTCGTTCAAATGAATCTTTTACAAAAAGTGGTTTTAGGAATGTTTCAACCTACTAGATTCACATCTATAGTAAACAATACTTGATAGAAATTGCATTTAGATTACAAAATAAAATGAAAGCTTTGTTTATTAGTCAATTTTACATCCTTTGACTGTACAAATTTTAATCAAGGTGTAAGACCCATGCCCCACTTTAAGTAGACTTTTGATTCCCCTTTGGACTACCTTCTTTAAGGATTAATGTTTTGAGACAATAGACTCTCTGTTAGTAATGCATGTGAACTTGCACTTGTGGTAAGTGTGAAAACACTAATTCTATTGACATTTAATTTTGTTCAATATACTCTTCCGCTTAACATCTAATTTTAGGTGGTTTAATTTTATAGATTGTTGTAGGAAAAATTCACATGTATAGTAAATGAAACCTCTCTCTTGTTTGATAAATGGGGGCATTGTATTTACACAAGTCCACATACTCAACACTAATAGCAAGTGAGCATACTTACTATTATAGAATATAAATGATTTTTATTGAATATCATCAACAACTAAAAGAGAATTCGAATGCACTTTAGCATGCATTATTTGGACACCATCCAAAAAAGTTAAGAAATTTTAAAGTATTGTTTATAGGTGTACTAAAAAACAACATTAGAGTATCCTAGATTCTTATGTTTTGACTATGTGCAACTTTGATCTTTAGTATATAAGTTTCAAAGTGACTTTTTGGTTCAAATGTAGGTGTTATATTTTAGGTAGTGATGATTATGGATGTTCATATTTAAAACCTTATAAATGCCTCTACATTGAATATTCACATTAAGTTGCCCTTCTAATTAGGTCATTCAATTAAAAAAATTATGATAAAGTAGATTTCAAAATCTACAACTTAGGTACATAGAAGAAACTCACAAGTGTTTCATTCATCATCCTACTGATTACATAAATTAGTGTGACATATTAAATTAATAGTATTAAGCAATCTAATGAGAGTAAGAGAGTATGTCTATTAACTTCCCACATTCTAAAAGCATCCTCTAACACAAATTAATATACTCCCTATATTCCACAAATTGAATTCTTTGCGTTTTTTTAAGAATGTCAAGCAAAACAATGCCAAAAGTGAGATGCCTCTAAAGTAATGTTAAAAAATTTGGTGGTCATAGGGAGCCCAAAGCAACATCCATTGAATTTCTCATTGATGTGATTTTCTTTTCTTAAAATGTCCATGGTGTCTTTCTCATTATTCCTTTGTGCAACCAATGTGGCATTTACAGGGATCCAATTTGATTTGTTGTAGTAGTATGGGCAAAGGATTTTCTTCATTTATTTTAGGTAGTGCAAAAAGAAATAATTACTAGAAGGATGAAGCTATTTACATCCATAAAAATGGATGGAACTTACAATTCAAAGATGAAATTTCATTTATTCATCCAAAATAGAGTAATATTGTCTCAAGATTAGATAGCAAATTAGCGATTTCATCCATTGAAAAGCAAAAATAGTTTGTCAGATATTCCTTAAAAATTAAAAATCATTGATTTTCAACGAAAAATTACTCAATAAACCCCTTGAATACAGGAGCAATGTTGTAGAATTGTGGATGATTAAAAAGTGTCAGAATAATAGAAAAGCAATGTAGGTAGTGAACAAAGGACATCAAATTGGCCAAATGAATGGCCATTGGAGCTCCCTCCAAATGCCCTAAAAATATTTTTTTAAGTACTTAAAAATGACACTTTGAAAATTATTTAACCAAAACTCAAAATTCTAGGACAATAAGAATGCATTGAGTTCTATTTAAATAGAGTTCAATGCATTCTTCTTGTCCTAAAATTTTAAGTTTGGATTTAGTTTTCTTCAAAATGGGTTTAAACAATGTATTTTCAACCTTAATCTTGGAACTTTTTATCAAAGAAGTTCATTTTAGGGCAAAGGAAGTACTATTTTTTGTCACACCTTACATATTGATTTGTTTTGACCAAAATTTATTCTATTAGCTTCAAATGACTCAAAATCCATAAGTGAGGTACTTATGACTATTGTACACCTTGGATAATTTTTTTTTGCATTTAAAAAAAATGTTTTAATGTCCAAAAATAGTTCCCAAATTTTATCACATTTGCTAGTTTTTTAATTTTTTAACCATTTAGTACCCCCCAAAAAGAATTTGGAGCTAAAATTCAAAGGAATGGTCTTCTAATAAGCTTCAACTATTGTTTAAATTTTTTAAACTAAAAATAGTTAATTTTATGTTATTTCAAAGTTCACAAAGTGAGCTTCCTGCTTGCTTGCATTTTGAAACATGTGAAATATTATTTCGGTGTTTTTTTTGGTGAATGAACATCTCTATAGAGTTGTTACAAATGGCCAACTTTTAATTAGAACTAAAATTTTTTACCTACTTTTTACAAATTAAAGCATTAAAGTATCTCTTTTCTTGAGATTTTGCATTTTTCTAATTCTCCTATTTAAAGAATTTTTTCTACGCTTTTCCTTTAATGGTTACCTTCATCTTAAAGATGTATACATTGGCCATAATTTTTTAAAGTTTTTAAATTTTGATTTTCTAATTTTAAAGTACTCCAAAAGAAAAGAAAAGAAAAGCATGAATGTTGTGAAGTGTTACTTGCAATCACCTCAAACTGCACTGCCATGTTGTAGTGATGAAATGTGTGGTGCCCCTTGTCCAATGTGTTTGATTTTAGCCATAGAGTGTTTTGCCAACATGCATTGTACTCTACATTGATGCCTTTGTCCCATTCGTTGTCCAAGTCATCTAGCAGAACTCCCCGCTACATACATTTTTATAATAGTCTAGTGCAAGATCCTACAGTTATATACTAGAGTGCCCTGTGGCGTTGCCACAATCAAAACAAAAGTAAAAGTAATTTTTTAATTTTTTTAGAACCAAAAACAACTCAAAAATCCATAACGTTCTCACCGTGAGTCGGAATCCCACAAAACCAAGCCTGTGCACCCCTCTTCGCCGAGAGCTTTCCGACGGTACCAAAATTGTGACCAAAATATAAGAAAAAGTAATTTTCTAATTTTTGAGAACCAAAAACAACTCAAAAATGCACAACTTTCACACCGTACGTCCAAACGCCACGAAACCAAGCCAGTGCACCCGTCCTCGTCGAGGGCTTTCCGACGGTACCAAGCACGCGACCGGGGGACGCACGGCCCCGGAGATCTCAACGTGACAAACAAAACAAAACAAAACAAACCACCTGTCTTAATAGAAGAGATGGGAAAAAATCCCCAATTCTCAAACTTTTTTGCTCTTTGCAATAGAAATAACAATTATGAATGTTTTGTTTTGTTTTTATGAAAAAAGCATTGAGACTTTAGGGGTTAAGAAAAATTGGATCATGTGGCATACTTAACCATCCACTAACTATACAAACTTAATTACCTCTAGAATCCCTTGGGAATTTGAAATCTTGAAGTTCTTGGAAATCCCACATATGAATATATATTCCTTCCTCTCCATTATCAGGCACGACGGAAGCCAGTGAAACAATTCAGAGGACTAATAAGTTATGGCCACAGGGACAGGCCACGCCTCGTGAAGGCTGCGATACACTATCGCGGAACTTGCTTCTGCGATGAACAGACACACAGCGATCACAAAACACGGCTCTTTCAAGAATGTCACAAAATAATAATATCTCGCTAGGAACTGCGCACGCAAGCGCATGAAATGAACAGTTCAAGCACAGCCAGGGACCGATCACCAAACACGGTTCTTCAACTGAACAATGTTACGGAATTCTCCGTCCATAATAATATCTAGAATACGACCTGCTCTTGACGGAGATGAACAGTTCAGGCACAGCGTCGCGTCACGCGGCCCAGATCATGGTTGTTCAAGGCTGTTATGGTGGTAGGATCAAGGAACCTGCTCACGTAAGGACATGGGGACTCATCATGAAGGAATGTTGCGGAATATCTAGGAACTGTTCACTGCCCTGACAGCAAAAACTCCGCTGTGCTTGCGCTGCGCCGACCCAGTCCAGTATCCGAGTATTTCTTTAAGTTAATAAGCATTATATTACTCCCGTTGACTTGGGTTCACTTTACATGCAATTCCTTCTCAGGTGCTAGAAAAGCTGTCACGGCAGCCAGCACACTAATCCCCAGATGGACTGTGGTGCTGTGAGCCTGTGCCTGCTGTGAGCCCCAACTCCCAAGTTCGTACCTGGAATCCTGGATCCAGGCACATCCAATCACCCAGCTCGCCGTCCACGCAGCAGTGTTCTCCGTCAAGGTTGTTAAATTTAATAAATGTTCTTCCCGAATTTGCCTCTAACTTAGCTACAGCAATCGTAAGAGCTACAGTTAGCTACTGACAGTAGTGCTGACATCTAGGCAGTGCTTGTAGCAACAGATTCCCTGGTGGACGGAGGAATCTGGGTTTGGAATACTGGATCTTTTCACGCTAAAGAAATTGTAGCATGGGCTATTCATGGGGTACCTCAGAGCACAAATTGTAGAATTTGTGCACGAGGTATTCATTTTTACTAGTGTGCATTGTGTTGTTGTTATAGTCAAAATAAAAGTAAAAGTAATTTTCTATTTTTTTAATCCATAAAAACTTTGAAATTCAATATCTTTTCAAATGTGGGTCCAAACATCACAAAACAAAGTTTATGCACTCTTCCTCACCAAGGGCTTTCTAATAGTACCAAGCATGCAATCATTAGAGAAAGAAGTGTGCCTCACAGCCCTCAAAGGATCTTGTAGTAAGCATTTTATTTTGGTTACTGAATTTTTTTCCCTATCACTGTTCATTTTAAATCACAATGTTGGATGGCTATTAGTGGTTCAAAAACCAAGAATAAAGTGTTTAAAAATCAAAGTCTATCATATATTAATGCATCTCAACCCTCATTTTTAAAGGCCTTGCTAAATTAAGCTAAATTTAGTTAAATCCAACCACATTAAGTGGCTTTTGAAGCTAGTTGCCAAAGCCAATGGCAACTTGCTTCAAAAGCCACTTACTCAATTTTGTGTATTGGTGGAAGAGATGAGCCACTCTTTATACAAGTGGGATAGTGGTAGGTGCAACCATCCATGTGAGATATGTAAATTAAGAGAAATAAGAATTCAACTGCTCATACTTAAGGCAAATGCAAGAATTGTATTGAAATTCAGATTTTAAACCTCATTTAAGCATAGTAAAACAAAAAAATTCAAAAAACTTGAACTAGAAGAAGGTGGATAATCAAACTAAGTTTTATTTCCAAAAATCCCTTAGTGATTTCAAGTCTTTACTAAAAAGTTATGGACGAATTTCAAAGACGGTGATTGTAAATGTAAAAAAAATGGTCCCTTCCAACCTCTCTTTGAAATTTGTCTATAACTTTTTAGTAAAGACTTGAAATCCCAAATGAATTTTTGGAAATGAAACTTAGTTTGATCCTTCAACTTTTGTTAGTTTAAAGTTAAATTTTTTTTTTTGTTATACTATGCCTAAATGGGATTTTAAAATCTGAATTTTAACATAATTCATGCATTTACCTTAAATATGAGCGGTTGAGTTCTTATTCCTCTTAATTTACATATTCCATATGGATAGTTGTACCTACCACTACCCCACTTGTATAAAGAGTGGCTCATCTCCTTCTATTCAAACATTCAAAATTAAGTAAGTGGCTTTTGAAGCAATTTGACTTTGACTTTGATAACTTTTGCAAAAGTTAGACCAGATGAATTTCGTATTAACTAATGGAAATAGGGCTAGCAATGACATGTAAATTGTTAAGGATATCAATGCCAAGCAGTCCTCTTCAAGCCTGCTTATTTCTCTAATGTAGGGCGAGAGATCTCAATGTAACAAACAAAATAAACATACAAACAGCCAAACTTAATGAATGGATTCCATTCAAATGATCCAATTAATTAAGTCTATGGTTTTGTCCCTACTATAAATCCCTTGATTCCTCTCATATGGATTATGGTCTTTCAAAGAGGGGGTTGTAGGCAAGTATTAAGATACAAGTATTTACTTTTCTATCCTCCTCTCTCATTTAGCCCCTTCTATAATGTAGAGATCTCTTGAAGTGTCCTATATATGACCTCAAATCATCTATGTGGAAATGTAGGATGCTTCCAACTTTGTACTACAACACAACAAGGTTGTAAAGTCATAGAACATGTAATAAATGGTTTTAGGTCTATCTAAAAAACACTTCAAACATGTACTTATAGAATACTTAAATTTTTTAAAATTTTAATAAAAATTCACTAAAAAATTCCAAGATTTTTTGAAAAAATAATTATAAACAAATAAAAATCTATGATTTTAAATTTTCAACGAGTAAAAAATAATCCAAAATTATAATTTTGACTCTATCTTTGCACATTAGCTTAACTTGTAAATCTTCATATAAGCTAAAGTGGGTTTTGAAAAATTTAGGTATTTTAAATGAAGCATGAAAATTTTTATTTCTTTTGTGATATTTTTTTTTTGAGATCAAGGAAACACATGAACTTGTTCGTAATCTAATTTTCACGAGGACCCAACGGTTGAAGAAAAAGTTATACATTTTTTGTTTGGAGCCTAACTTGGGCAAGGAAAATGCAATATTATTGTATTATGGAAATTTGCATACTTCTTCTTGATGTGATGTTCTACTCAATTTCAAAACCCCTAAATCTTTTTTGAAAAAAAATTTGAACTACTCTACGTATTGATCAGTTTGGTAAATAATTAGGAAATTTTTTGAACATGTGTACAATATGAAAATTTGTACAAGTATTTCTGAAAATTTTCATTGTTGCCAATTCTAAATATTCAAAAATCATCCTTGAGAAAAATTTAGAAAAAAACATACATTTACACATTGGATAGAAAAAAAAAACATTGTTGCAATGAAGAGTGTTGAAAAATTAGGAATTATAATGTGCTAAAAGTTTAAAAAAATTCTAATTAAGCTGCCAAATTGTCCAAATGCCAAATTATATTATTTCATCAGCTAGGTGCCAAATCTAACATGAATATATTGTATAAGTCTTGAAAGCCCGACAAGGCCACATTGTCAAAAGCCTAGGCAATTTCAAAAAAAATTATTCCACTTTGGAGTCTCTGTTCTTAGACATACATTAGCCATACATTAGCCATCCTTCTCCCAATTTTTTATATATGATCATAACATTAGTCAAGAATAAGATTCTATGATTATAAATTCTAGAAAATGGATAAAATTTGGTTTATTGCTTTATTTTTAGAATAATGATTTTTGGCACTTTTGTAAATATCTACCAATCACAAGATGTGGATATTTAGAGATTAAATTAAAAAATTTAGGTAATTCTACCTTCAAAGGTATAGAATATTCTCCAAAATTGACAATTTGAGAAAAATCATAGTAAGGTCTTATTTGGAATTGATA
Organism: Climacium dendroides; assembly: GCA_950106755.1. NCBI lineage: Eukaryota > Viridiplantae > Streptophyta > Bryopsida > Hypnales > Climaciaceae > Climacium > Climacium dendroides. Next base: position 40,965,859 of record OX467084.1, read on the forward strand.
TACAAATAAAGGTTGAAATTTTTGTGTTCTTAAACCTTGTAAGGATAGGCCAATAACCTTTGATTTCAAGCATCAATTGTCATCACTTTGTTTGCTATTCTCTTGCAACTAGATATGAATGAAAAATTTTAAATTTATTTTTTAGAAATGAAGTCATATGTCTTCTGCAAGTTATAAAATTTTCAAATTTTTTGGAAAAGTTTTGAAATTACTATGAATTTCTTAAGAATAAGATGAAAAAATTCATATCAAATACAAAATATTTTGAAAAAATATAATTTTTTAATTATAGATGTATATTATAATGTATAGCATCCTAATATAAACAAAAGTTATTGTGCCATTCTAAAATTAGAAAATCAATGAACCATGGTTAGAGGCCTAAAGTTCATATTGCTATAAAGTATTTAAAATTTTGAATTTTTCAAAATTTCCATTTGGAATAGAAACCAATTTGGAAGGTATTTGAGTACACTTTCAATGAATAGTATTTTTCAAAATTTTCAATTGGAGTAGAAAAGCTTCATTTTATTAATTGGACTCAATTTCAAAAAACTCACATTTTCATAGCTTAAATTCACATAAGAAGAAATTAGCAAAAAATGGCCAAAATAAACTACAAGAGTGATTTGTAGATTCAACATCTTCTTCTTTAGAAATGTCAATAGGATCGTAATGGAGGATTTTGCAATACTATTAATTGAAAGTGTACTCAAGTACCCTCCAAATAAATAAATTCGATTAGAAAAACATTTTTTTCTATCCTATAGTACCAAAGTCAACTAGCGGACACTTAATGTCCACAACAATGTTATAAGGTTAAATCTATGAAATCATTTATAAATCTACTTTTGAATTAGAGTCAATGTGATTTTGTCTTGGTCAACCACTCAACATATGTTCACATTTGTAATTATAGAAAATATAATGTACTCTACTAACACCAAATCCAACCATTAGACACAATAACAACTTGATAAAGTATCTCCATGAATTAAAATGACCTTCCTCCAAGCACTAATGCTAAAGAAACAAGAATATCAATCTATTTCTCTTCAAGAAACTGGATGTCACAGTGCTAAAATATTGTTAACCTTTAAACGTTGAGGATGTTTGGTGTCCCAAGGAAGACAAAGAATCCTTCCAATAGGATAGAAGTGCAACCATTCATCCTCATAAATTTGTCGTGAGAAGGGGAGGTCTTTCCCCAATGAGTGCCTTAGCAATTTTGTAAACAAATGATTCACATTTGTAGCCAACATGATGATTTCCACAATTACTAAGGCTTGTGACCATAGAAATCATCCTTTTTGGCATTGTATGAATAGTTGATTTTAAAAAAAATCATAAAACACTCATTGGAAGTCAAACTACTATACAAGACCTCCCCTTTTCATGCAAAATTTTGAGGATGAATAGTTGCACTTCTGTCCTACATACAAAGATTCTATGTCATTCATTGACCACCACATGGCTGAAGTGTCGTTTATGGGTTGAGGGTTAAGTATTAGGAACACCTTAAGTTTCATCTTTCTGGGTGTGGCGAAAGACTCTTGAAACCCAAAGACACCGACGCAGACTGTCAATTTCTTATGCCCCGTCAGACTCACAAGCCCCAAATAACACACGTGATTGGAATTACTGGCAGAGGACCCACGCACGCGCTCCTAGGCTCCGCGTCCATAACACGTACCACCTCCGGCGATTCGGAACAACTGTCCATTTCGTACTATACCTCCCTATCTGGCCCCGTCCAATTTGCAATCCTGTCACTCCTCAGTCCTCAGCAATCAATCGTCCTATATACTCTGATCAAACTCCCGTGCATTGTTGAAGTGGTATCAATTCATCCTTGAGCTCAATTCCCGCTTGACTTCTTTGAGCCATATATTACATAGTCCATTGCGAGGGAGAGCTAGAGGAGGAGAAATCCATGCATTTGCTACGTTGCATAGAAAGTCATTCTGTCAGCTAGCGCAACTTGTAGGTGGTCTGCTTTTATCGCAAACCTTGAAAGAAACGAATCCAAATCACGTAGATTGTCGCTGAGGAATGAATGCACGCTTGAGTTCTTTCAGCGATCGATTGCATCATTTCTTGCGAGAGAGAGCGATTGTAGAAGCATGCATTTGTAGAAATTTAGTCTGTCAACGCAACTTGCAGGTGGTCTGGTAATCGCAACCTTGACAGAAACGGATCAAAATGACGTAGATTATGGCAAAGTGATCACATTCATGCGAGGAAGAAGGAGCCCCTCCTGTTGAGAATTTCTGGATTGCGTGCACGACAGAAACACATGGTGTACAATGGGCTAGCTCTGGACTCGATCGAAGCATTGCGGAAGATCGAATTCGAAGATTGCGTGAGTCCGATCAGTCAAGCTGAGACCAGTAAGCAAATTCGACAGCAGACTCCGCGCTCTGCAGGCGAATTCGCTTCAATTTGCAGAGGAATTGCGAGACACTCGAAGCCCGCGAAACTGAGTTGGTTGGGAAGACGACGACGGGTATGGTGGAGAGCTCCAAGCCCCCGCACCCCCCCAAGCGCGGCGCCAGTTTCCTCTCACCGCGAAAACCTAATTCAAGGAAGAAAAACTCACGGAGAATCTCGTCTTCCTCGAATACGAACACAATGTCGTCCAAGCCTCAGGATTCTTCTTCTTCTACGACGCCACCGACGTACAAGGGCGTGCGCATGCGTTCCTGGGGCAAATGGGTGTCAGAAATTCGAGAGCCCAACAAACGGACGCGCATCTGGCTGGGCTCCTTCCCCACCGCCGAGATGGCAGCCAAGGCGTACGACGCGGCGGTAATTTGCCTGCGCGGCTCCTCCGCAACGCTCAACTTCCCAAATTCGCCGCCATCTAACCTGCCGCGATGCTCCACGCCGCGAGACGTGCAAGCTGCGGCCGCCGCGGCCGCCGCGAATTGCCGCACAATCCCCAAACGGTCTCCATCGCCAACCAAATCCGACGACGAGAGCGCAACTGAGATTCACAATGATGCGATGGATCCAGATACAATGGATCCCGAAAACAATGCTTTGGAGAATTGGATTGATGCTGAGTTTGGATGTTTGGAACCCCTGGAGGAGGCTCATTGTTTTCCGGAGCCCGAGGTTCGCGTTGATGGGGATCACGGCTTGGATTCTGTTGAGCATTCGCCGCCTGTGGATGGTAACCTCTGGTCGTTTAGTTGAATTTTGCTCACTCATTGAGCACATTGCTCTACTAATTCTTTGCAGAAGTAGACGTGGATTTGGAGAGAATCCATTCATTCATATTCTGGGGATTGACAGACATTACTGTAGTGAAGAAAATTTGGAATTCGTGAGTGGAACTCCACCTCATTAAATGATGTACAATACGGTAGCTTTGCATGGGCATCAAATATTGTAGACTAGGATTCCCTGTTTGGTTTATAGCTAATACGGTAGTGAAGGACATGAGCGCATAGCTCCATTATTTTTACAAGCAGACGTGGGTTTGTAATGAATTCATTCATTCGCTGTCTGGTACTGTAGTAAGGAAAAATTTAGACTCGGGGGCACAATCCTCCTCATCGAATAATGTACAATTCATATTCTGGTGTTTGACAGATAACTTAGTAGTGAGGAAAATTTCGAATTCGTGGGTGGAATTCCCCCTATCGAATATACAGTAGTACAACAGGATTGCATGGACATTTCTGTTTGCTTTATAACTTATCCAATAGTAAAGGAGATGAGCACATTGCTCCATTATTTTTACAGGCAGGAATGAATTTGTGGTGAACCCATTGATTCATTTGACCAGAAATGGTACAGAAATTTTGGAATTTCTGGGTGTAATTCTCCTTATCAACCATGACGTATTGTGCAATAGTAACTTAAGCGTAAGCTTATGGCAAAGACATTCTTATTTGCTTCACAGTTAAACTAAAGGCCAGAAGCACGTTGTGCGGTTTTTCATAACATTACTCAGCAATGGAGCTGAGATGTCATTAGATTCCATGCAGCAAAAGATAATATAAGTTGGCCCATATTCCAAGACAAAGTACTATCCATTCATTATCTGGTGATTGACAGATATGGTAGTGTGCTGTAAAACGGACCATCTCCTTCAAATGGACCCTAGCTTTAGGGGCACAATGGAGTTGAGGTGATCCTTGAATGGACCACTTTTGCAATTGAATGCATTTAGGAAAAATTATTTTTCTATTGCAAGAGCCAATCACAGTCTTTGAATCTGCACATCTCTTTACAAGTTGCAAGTAGACAGATTTCGGAAGACCTGCAATCATGAATAGGTGCCTAAGAGAGCCGACCCATTCCCAATCAAGGACCCATTCTTGTCATATAGACTACATTGATTCCAATCAATAGGAGAAAGCAAGACATTAATTATAGCGCAATCTCCAATGCAATTGTAGTACATTACAATTGGCTGCAATCTTGGTTGATTTTGCAACCAATCCATGGTTGGAAATAGGAGGACCTACACGATAAGAATATGTCAAACAAAATCTTCAACTAAATAATTCGTAGTAATTATGTTTTGAGAAATAAAATTCTGAAAAATATGGAATCCTTCTAAACTCTATTTTTGTACATGGGAAAATTTCTCCACTCAATAAAACAGCACTCCAGACATGCAAAATTGCTTAAGTGGCCGGAAATGGGTCAGCTCCCTTATGTCCTTAATCTTTGAAAATTTATAAGTAATTCAAAAATGCTTGGAAAAATACAAAACCACTTGTGTTACGTTCATGTCTATTTTTCTTTCTCTGAAAAATGATATAAAAATACTTTTGTCCATGAAAACCTATGAAAGGCGGACCAGACCTTAAATGGTCGCTTTTAGAGCATACTACCATACAGTTCCCCTCATTAATTTGTGACCACATTATACCGTACAACAGCATGGCCTGAAATCCTGAAGAGATGAACTCATCTCTATTTGCTTCAGAGCTCAAACTAAAGGGGGCGCTTGCTTGGCATTCCTGCTCTCCGGGGATATTTCGCGGGTGTTGGCCTATCCTTTAAGCATACTACCGCAGTCCGCTGCCCAAGAGGGCCTTGTGAATCAACTGCACACAATCAGATTCCAAAGTGGACTTTCAAATTCGAGTTTGGGCACGTAGGGATTAATAATCTGCTATATCTAAAGCAGGCAAGAAATATGTCACAGTCGTGCTTTTGCAATCGTATGAGTACTAAAACCTGCTCATTAACTACTTCACCGAAGAAGTGGCACGATACCTTTGGACAATGTCACAATAGAGGCTCCAAGCAAGTTCACAGCGGTTATTGCAGCGTCAACCTCTTCCTGGTCAGATTCACCATCAGCATGTCATAGGGCAAGTACTTGGATTCCATAATAAGCTCTGTACTTTAAAAATCGCACTAGCTTTGACAAAGCAAAAGCAAAAACATCTGGGATAGGTTACCGGAGCAAGCGCAAATTGGGGTTTTATCAAATCTACAGGATCAGGTCACATCATCTTCGGGCAATTACCTCAGGGTTGGGGCCTTTTGCAGCAACTAGGATACCACCAACTCGTACAAGAGGAAGGCAAAGCTCCGCTGTGAGGAACGAGGTTTTACAGTAAACTTTCAGAAAAGGATAAAATTGTAAATCTTCGTCAGTCATTAGAAAGCCTTCGCTAGTTCCAGAAATCCAAGTCACGAAAGAGGAATATTAGAATTTGGAGTGCAATGCCAAATTATTCCCAACCTCCACTCAAATTGTAAACAGCAGTTTACTTCAATAAACAAAACTGAAAAATAACTGAACTACGAGAAAACAAAACTACAAAGAGACCAACATTGAGCTCACCTACCCAACCATAAAGGAACAAAAACTCCAAAACTCACCCAACACTCTCATTTCTGCAACAGCTCTGGCTACCGCAATATCATAGGTTTCTCGGTGGGCAGTATCCTTGCCCGTGTCCTGCAACCACCAGAGAGATCACCTATTTAAACATTTAAATCAATCGACCGCTGAACTTGTAGACTTGATTATTTGCAGCACAGCCAAAGAGACCTGAAAATGATGCTCCTACCTCTGCACGGTTCCTCAGAACTTTGACATTTGTCAATCCGGCCACTTCAGCCACATGCTCCAGAAAATCGCATCTCTTCTGGAGTGACTCGAGAAGTGTCAACTGCCAGGCTGCATAGTATGTTTTCAGCCATCGTAAGATGTATGTATGCCATCCAAATGCAGTTCAGCAATGTGACCATGCAGAGAAATTGCTGGACTTGGTATAACTGCAAAAACAATGACGATGAGCAAATGACCCCAGACCAAGCATACGAGGACAATCACATTAGATTTGAGAGACCACATTAGTTACCAGACTCAGCCTTGTTAAATCGCAAATCGCACTCAAACAGTTACAGTCGCGGAAAACGAAGTCTTAAAAATCATAAAACTCTACAGCGTGCAAAATCCAACATTGAAAATTGATTTCATATTGTAATCTTAATGGCACCATGAATATTGCATCGAATCTTAAGTGTCCAAATCGCCAAAAAGGGCCATTTCCATATCAAAGGGAATTGAAATAATCATATATGAAGCATCAACGTAACAATTTATACCAATAGAAAGAAAAAATTATATCGCACATTATCAAACAACAGGAATACGGATAGAAAACTGACTATAATCAACTATTACCCTCCGAAGAGGACTTTTTACCTTTAGCTTGGGAAATAGGGTTAAACACATCACTGTTCTCTGGTACACAGGGATGAGCAGATCACCTGGTCGAGCAATTGCCAATACGATGCCAGGAAGGCCAGCTCCACTGCCGATATCAATCACCTTCACAGACTCCCCTCCGGAATGGCCATGTGCAGCATACGCTCCCTCAATCGCTGGCAATAGTGACAGAGAATCAGCAATGTGCCGGTCCATCATCGCTCCTCGCTCCGTCACAGCTGTGAGGTTCATTTTCTGCAGTAGTCAGATTAGGTCAATTGCCTAGAAAACAAGACCCCAAACCCTGATCAATTGTCATGCCACAAAGCGAAATCTCGATCACGATCACTAAAATATAGACTAATACAGTGATCCGGACACATTCACTATGGCTGAACTCCACTAGGTAAATATCCCTTCTAGATACATTCTCCACTGTAATGCATTCTACTCCAGTACTCCTAAATGTAAAGAAATTTAGCAAAATTCTACCAAAGAGGTGAATTGCCACAGTGTTAAACTTGAAAATTCAGCAAATTTAGTAGTGTCTTGAGGAAGTTGATAATCACATTTGCCACCACTGCTAACAAAGGTCGTCAAGAAAAAAAATTCAATCCTTCCTCCTGACAACACCGACGCATTCGAAAAAATATCCCGATAAAATTTCCGAAATTACAGAGAAATCGAGGATCATACACACACACACACACACGATCTACCTGATTCCATTCGAGGAGGATGTCCACGAACACGGCCACCTGCCCAGACTGCACGCTACTAAGCTCCTCCCCCGCAGCAGCAACGCTGCTACAATGGACACGAAAGCTTGTGCTTCCACAATTCAAGGCGTTCTTCTTCTGAGGCGAAATTCGAAGTGCCTGGAATCCACGACCGAAAATGGTGAAGCACGGCGGGAGCGGTCTGTGGAGTACTATCCGCATGAATCCCGAGGACGCCATGATTCTTGCGCTTCGAAGCAGGCAACAAGAATGTGCTCGCCAAAGCCTTAAAAACCCTAAAACCTGTAACTTGGCAATTGATTTTTGAATGCATGTCACTCCTACGGTACATAATAAATAATACTCCGTATTAAGATGATGAATCTCTTAGAAATTTATATGTGAGGAAGTTTGAATAGGACCTTACTCAAAAAGTTCAAAAGGTGAGGCTGTACCACAAGGACAAAGTCTCTTATATTGTAGGTGCTTGTTATTCAAAAAACAAAATGTTTGTGGTGAGGAAAAATAATGTTGAGTGAACTTTTATGAATATGATATGAACCCCTTTTTTTTGGCACCATGGAGTTAGATTGCACCATTTCAAAATAAATTTCTATTTTTTGCCAAAAAAAAAAAAAATTCTAAAAATTTCCCATTTCTATTTAAAATGTGGATGAAGTTGCCAAATTTGGATGAAAAATATAATTGAAAAATATTTTTTGGTTCAAAAGATGAATGAATGTAGAAATACAAATACTTTACCAAATTTTAAGTGATTGCCATCTTGACACTTTCTTAAAAAAGTAAAAAAAAAGTTGATGGTATGTAACCAAACCAATCTTCAATGTAATTAATTTTACAACAAAGAAGTGCCAACCAATGTGGTATATTTTATATTGATATAGGTTTCAAAATAATAAGCTATGTTTACAATGGAAGCTTTTATTGCACACTTATGCATATGCATTTTAAGCAATTGAGCAATATGATTTCTATTTTCTAATTTTGATCCAACTTGTACCATTTTGGGCCCAATAAATTTTGGGTTCGGTCCTTCATCGGGAAAAAGCCCCCCATTGTTGTAGTACTACTGCAGTATTGTTTCAATGGGTTAACAGTATAGTACTCAAAGTATATTGTTGCATTACTGCAAACAATATTGTTTCAATAAATTTACAGTGTACCTATTGAAAATATATTGTTGCAATACTTTTTGCAATACTGCAACAATATGCTTTGAGTACTATACTGTTAAACCCATTGAAACAATATTGCAGCAGTACTAAAGCAATGGGGTTTTTTTTTCCCGATGTTGCTCTAAAATTCTATAATCATCAAGGAGCCATTGTAATGGTCACAAACTAATTTACTGTAAATAAACTTAACCTTGTAAGGACCAAAGTGGTCTAATAGATGGAGAGGGGATCCTTTTATGTAAGACAAAAGAGAATACGTTCATTCTTTAAATTTTGTGCAAAAAGAGAAAGTCTTACATAGTAATTTGACCTCCAATGAGTGTTTTGTTTTTTTTAAAAGTAGATGATTCACACTATACCAAAAAAGTACCAAAAAGGATGATTTCCAAGGTGACCAAAGTGACCCCACGGTTATTGGGCCTGAACATCCACGGCTACAGGTCATCGCCGTGTCTCCGTGTTTCGTTGCTGACCCTTGTGAACTCTCCACTCAACCGCACAAACCAGAATCTGGATCATGGAAACCTCTGCTTCCGGTGATTCCCCAACGCTCCTCTCCCCTCGAATTTTCGCTCTGAATTCGCCCTGAATTCGCTCGCTCGGCTATGGCGACAATGGTGACAGATACCATGCTAACCACAGCACCCGGGAGCTTCCCCATCTTGCGACGCCCCCGATGGAGCCCCTCCTCACGAATCATTCCCACACGCTTGCGTACTTTCAATCCCAGGGCGCTGCGAGTGTCTTGCTGCGCGACTCCAACTCCTACTACAGTGAAGCGAATTGAAGAGCCTTCCAGTGGTGACGATGGCGGTTCCAGCAGCAACAGTGGGCGGGGCTTTGGGGAGGTTTATGTGGTCAGTGTGCCGCTGCGGGCTCCTCCGGGCGCTGCGCAGATTTTCGATGCCATGAAAGATTTGGAGATTTGTGCCAATTTCCAGCATTATATGACCATTATCAAACCGAACGACGATGGCCCTCCAGCGCCTGTACGTGGAAATTCTCCCGTCTTCTGCTTTCGAGTGAATTTAGGGTTGGGGGTTGGGTGTGTGAGTCGTGAAATTCGTGTCTGTGGATTCTGTCTGGCCATGGGCAATTTCGAATTTGGATGTGTCTTGTGGAGGCAGTCGCGGGTGAATTTCTGTGCGAATATGCGTGAAATATCGTTTGAGGTGCTGTCGGTTCTGATAAGGAGAAGTTATGGCAATTGAGGACGTGGTTGTCTGAAATAAGTCTTACTATCGTGCAAACAAATATGGATGATTGCGGCATTGCTTGTCATTTGTAACTTCCAACCAAAATCTCATCCTTCGGGGCATTCATTTTTGGAAATTTACTGATTTTGAGTTGTTTGTTTTTAGTATGCTCAATGAGAATAGCAATCCAGGTTTTAGACCTCAAACTTCAGTTTTGTACTTTGACCTTGAGGGCAAGTTCGTGCATATCGTCTAAATCAGATTTTGTAATGGTTGGAAGTGCAAGTAAGAAGGGCTAGCATTCTAATCGTCCTCATTTCATGTATTAAGACTCTGCCACATCAGCTTCAAAATCCATATAGTATTATGATGACTACAATGTGCACCTGGTAATTGGCAGTGCACAGTGCTGGACTTTCAACCCCAATACCCAGAGGATCCCTTGACGGCAGTGGCTGTGTTGATGGGCAACAGTATTCCCGGTATGGATCAACGGTAGTCGATTCTTTGCTACGTGATGCGTAATGGGATTACACCCAGACCTCTTCCATTTCACAAATCGGGCGTCCAAAATGCAGAGTTTTGTAACAAAATCTAGTGTTGTATGCGACAACGGCATTAACCCATATGAGCCTAAATAAAAAATAAAATTCTTCTTTGGAAGCGAATAATTGATTATAGAAACTTCCAAACTTGTTTCGATCATTCTAAGATGTAGGGTATGATCTCTTCTTTCTTTCCTTGAAGCTCCCTACATGATTTATTTCAACTCATCTAGATATGGAAGTGACCATTTTTAGCCATTTGGGTGATTTGAGGATTAATGAAATACTTGAGGTCGCAGGAATGTGGTCTACAACTTATTCCCCACTTGTTAAGTTTCCTTATTATCGCATATACAGGCAACCTCTTGCAACATACCGGTAACGGAGTGAGTATGACTTGAGGAGAGAACTGAGGTTGTGATATTAAAGAGGTGTGAGTGTACATTAAATTTGCAGCTCTCAGGTTTCTCACGTGCCAGCCAATTCATTGCAAGCAGGTGTAATCTTGGAGAGAACGTTGTCAAAACTGCCAAAGCAGCGGTGTTGGTGGGTAGGGGACATGAAACCAGGGTTGAGTTTGGAAGATGCGCTTGTGTTTAGCCGAGGCTACAATTCAGAGCTGAGTCTTGGAATCAACGACTGTCGGCATCACACTCTAGGTTCTCTACCTTATTTGAATTTTTGCATAAGTTTTTGCTTTTCTCTTTGTACAAGTATATTATTTACCTCAATTTTATCAAAATTGGTCATGAAAGAAGCTTGTTTTTAAAGATTCAAGTATTACTTCTAGTATTAGATGAACAAGAAGCACTAGGTACATCACTTCGAAGCACTATGTTCATCATCTAAAATATAAACTCTAAAAGGTCTAGGAGTTTAATTTGTATCAGTGAATTTTTTTGCAAGAATTTTAGCCAAGAGCAATTTCTTGGCCAATTCTATTAATGAGCTTTTAGGGTTTTAGGGATAAGTAGGCATTTTGCTTCAAAAAAACTGCTAAAACAAGGTTCCAAATACAGTAAGTTGGTACAAAAATATCAAAGAATCTAGATCATTCTATCAAAATGACTATCTAAAGCCAAATGTGTTGCAGTTTTACTAATTTGGAAGAGCATTAAAAAATCATTTGGTGGTTTGTAGGGGAACATGTTTTTTAAATCCATGGATTTGTGGTTTGCCTTGTGTCAATTTCTAACAATGTGCATTTTGGATGTATTTGGAATATTATCAGATTTAGTGGAGTATTTGACTGGAAAGAGCATGTCCCACATAGAGGAAGTTCGAAAAGTTAGGGAGTTGGTAGATGTGCTTGAAGATGAGCTTGAAAAAAGTTCGGAAGAATCCCCAAATGTGGACTCAGTCGAGAAATCTGTGAAAGATGTGAGTTCAATAAAGGAAAGAGTTTCATATGTGCTTGGCGTTCAAAAGAACTTTCTAAGAATTTCCAGTTTCCATAATATTCTAGAGAGCTCTGATTGAGCATGCCGAAGAAAGAATCCTTGTACCATGAAAAGGAATGCTTGACACCTTGTTTGCGAAAGTGTGAGTACAATTTTGAACGAGCGAAAGCTCTTGAATCTAGTCAGTCATTGAGTCAGTCACTGTCTTCACAAGTGAGTATGACTTTGCTCTAAATAACTCTTGGTTGGCCAAAATGTGTCGAGCCACTACTACTCAAGAATGTAAGCATGACGAGCTTGTCTTGAAAAATCCAGTAAAAGTTAATCGGCTTGTGCATGTCAAGCCTCACCTAGTAAATGAGTACCCCTGTTGGCATCAACGCTTGCGTGATGTTGTTGGAAGGACTCTTAAATTCATGTCGAGCAACTAATTGTCAACGATCTTCTCAAACTTTCCTGTAGGTCTCCAGGTCATCCATTTCTGATCTAGAAAACAGATCAAACCCAAGGTTAGGGGAAATTGAATTACACAACAATGTTGAATCTTTGACACATTGATCATGCCAAGTCATGGAGAAAACAGTGGAGGAAGTTCTTTGGAGAATTTCGACAGAGAAGAAAACCTTACACTGAATGTCTTAATTGTTGTTCCATAACTAAAACCAAACCGCATTCTGAAAAACTCAAATGCAGCAGAGGATGTCAGGCAAGCATACTTCAGGAAGACATGAGGCACATGACAACTCAGACCATCACAATCAAAGCCCTGTTGCGACCAATTTCTACGTCAAGCTCAGAGCTCCACGACGCTAAATCTATAATAGCTCGAACTTTCATAACAAGTGTTGAAGTGAGCTATGCTGTATTAAAACCTAAGCTAACTAGTCGGATGTTGGAGAGCAGCTCGAAAATGGCTTCACCACCCTTTCTTCCTTTGATCTAGTAAAAAATTGGACGCCCGGCTGTTTTCTTATCTTAAAGCCTACCAAATAACACCACCCAAATAATCCAATCGCCGGTACTCAAAACTAATCATATCGCACAGCAATGATTGGCTGAGAAAAAATGAAAACCTCACGAAACTCGTGTACTCTCATGTAGGGAGGCAACAACGGGTGCACACTCTCACCTCTAGATGTGAATGAGAGGATCGCTCTCACAATGCCGCAGGTATTTGGATCCCGCCAGTCCCCGAGTGGCACGTCATGTCCGCCAGATGGGACAATTTTCGCATGTCCTAGATATATTTCATGAAAATGGCCGCAATGAGGCACAGCAAGGCGGCGAAGACGACCAAAGTTGCAGAAGAAGCAGGGCTATGCGAAGATCTTCGTTTCAAACCTCGACCTGAGCCTTTGAGCAGAACAGTTCGAGGTCGTTGTTGTTGCTGCTCTTGTTGCTCTTGTTGTTGTTGTTGCTTCTCTTGTAGCTCTTGTTGTTGTTGTTGTTGTTGTTGCTGTTGTTGTTGCTGCTGCTCTTGTTGCTCTTGTTGCACTTGTTGCTCTTGTTGTTGCTGCTGTTGCTGTTGTTGCTCTTGCTGCTCTTGTTGTTGCTGCTGTCGTTGCTCTTGTTGCTCTTGTTGTTGCTGCTGTTGCTCTTGCTGCTCTTGTTGTTGCTGCTGTCGTTGCTCTTGTTGCTCTTGTTGCTCTTGCTGCTCTTGCTGCACTTGTTGTTGCTGCTGTCGTTGCTCTTGTTGCTCTTGATGCTCTTGTTGCTCTTGTTGTTGCTGTTGTTGTTGCTCCTGTTGCTCTTGTTGTTGTTGCTGCTGTTGCTGCTGTTGCTGTTGTTGCTGTTGTTGTTGTTGTTGTTGCTGCTGTTGTTGCTCCTGTTGCTGCTCTTGTTGTTGTTGCTGTTGTTGCTGCTGTTGCTGCTGTTGTGGTGATGGTGCTGGTGGTTGAGGGTGAGGATTCTCCACCACGTGCTTGACGATGCTGGCATCGTGCTTCTCGGTGTCTAAAAGGACTGAAGATTTCCGGACAGAGGGTGCAACTTGGATTGTCAAGATCTTCTGCAGCAATGGAGCGTTGCAAGAATCCGGACCATTGACGAGGAGGCGGCCAATTTCGTGCTTCATGAGCTCCTGGAGCCGGGATGCCATCGTTTTGTAAACGCTGTCCGAATCCAATGTAGTGCAACCCGCGGTGCCTGAGGACAGTTTTTGCAGGAGCTCCTGGATGCTGAGGAGCGGGACGCCCATCTTCGTTTGGTGAAGCAGAGCGTTCGTCCAGTCGCGCTTCGCGAGTTCAAAGCTCTGGGCGACGCCATGGCCAGTCGCATGGCAATATCCAATGTCGATGTACGCCGAGTGGAAGTCCAGGTCACGGGCTTGCTCATAGAGCGAAACGGCCTTCACCTCATTAACACCAACGCCCATGCCGATCTCGTAGCATAATCCAAGACGCCAGAGTGCCTCTGGGTGGTTGTGACTCACCGATTTGAAGAGCTTGAACGATTTCTCCAGGTCACAAGCTTGAGATGTCCAATTGCCGAAAACCCGACCCGCTTTCATCACCTCCTCGATCTCGTCCACGCCGGAGAATTTCCTCACCCCTGAATTGGATGTGCTACACAAGACATCGAAGGTAGCATAACTGTAAACTTCGACAGGTAAATTCCCCTTGGCCCCCTGTTGAATGCACCACTTGACTCCCAACTGCAACGACAAAACCTCGGCGTCGTACTCGTTGATACAACTCAGCGGCGATGGAAATGAATGCCGCAGAATCACGCCCTTGCAATACGACAGCATGCTGCAAATGTCGGTAAATACTGGGCGATCGTTGGGATTGGCGGCCCAGCACCGCTGCATATATGCAGTGAGGTACCCTGGGCCACCAGGTAGTACCGCTGGCCTCCACCCGGCGCGTAAGTTCGGCAACACGTTCCTCGGGCTAAGCGCTTCAAAAGGCTTGCAGCCCGTGAGCATCTCATACATGATCATTGCAAAGCTGTACACATCCATGGCTTTAGTGTACATCTCCACGCTCTCCGATTTGAAGTCGCATACTTCCGGAGCCATCCACGACATAGGATTGCTATAGGTTGTGGAAAACGGCCGCGTCCGCTGCTTCAATCTGGATAAGCCGTAATCTGAAAGCTTGGCTTGCACACACCAGAAACTGTTTTTTGTCCGCTCGGTCGCGTTGAGGATTATGTTGCTCGGCTTGAGGTCCCCGTGCATGACGTCGTGCTCATGAAGGTATTTCATGGCCTCGGCGATTTGCAGCAAAATGTTGAATGCCTTCAGGTGCGACAGCGGCTTCGCTCCGGCATTCCGAGCGAGGTACGCGTGGAGATTTTCTTGGCCTCTCTCCATGATCAGCATGTGCTGATTCTCGCGAACTGTGTATCCAATGAATTGCACCAAGTTGACGTGTTGTAATTTGGCCAGTATTTCTACTTCCTCTTCTAAGGTTTTGATACTCTCCTCCCCGCCTAGAGCTTTCAAAGACAAACAGTTCGCTACAGCTGGCATGCCGAAACATTTGCATTCAAATACGGTTCCTATTGAACCCTTTCCCAAACTGGTCTCTGTCATCTCTACATAGTGGAAATCTAGTAAGTAGTGACGGTGTTTCGCTGAGCTCTCAGTGTCAAACTGCCGCAGTAAGTATTTGGACAGGCCGTAGCTAGACCCGAATTTCCGCTGCAAGAATTTCCGCTTCTTGCTTTTGCCTTCCTTGACAGCTTCGATGTCTTTTACTAAAGCCTCGCTGTCTCGCTTGTGAGCTTCAGCCACGATAGCTGCAAAAAACTGCGAGTGATCCATAATCGGCAGCTTAAATGTTTGGTCGCAAGTAGCCTCCGCTATGGCAATCCTGGCAATGTCCAGGCATCGGATGAAATCTTGAAGGAGGAGGTTCATGTGCATTTGGAGGGAGCCAGAAACAGAGGAGCACATCACCGTCCGCCACCAGTCTTCGTTTCCCCATTCCGTTACCATCATCTCCGCGTAGGTCATGACGCGCCACAACTCTGACAACGCTTTGGCGCACATGCGCAAGCACTCATCCTTGGTGTGCTCCTTCCGAAACACACTCTCGAGGTTATCGAGGAAGTGCGAGAATGTCCTCCCCAGAAGCTCCCGTTGACATTGATTGAACTTGATCTTTTTGTTTTGGATGCTCTTGGTCACCCCCCGACACAATGCATACACATCTGCCATGGCCACTGGCGCTCTGAAAGCCCTTAGGCCACAGCAGCAACTTCCTCGTTTCCAATAAGGCTGCTGTGACCTCCATTCTTCGCCATGAATGAGGCACTTCGTCTGCCTCTAGAGATCTGAACTGCCGTTACTCCCTCCGAATCTTGTAGAAGTTCAAGATAATCATTTTGGCATTTCATCTCCATCCATACCCTCGAATCTCTCCCTTAGCATGTCAACGTAAATGTAATGCAAACTCACCAATCACACGGCCCGCAAGTATCGAATTCCATTCGAGCCACAAAATGACAGTGGACGATCGAAAGTCCCGCTCTTGTACTTCTCATCCTTCGCCTGCCATAAGTAAACTCCGCTTCCTCCTTTTTACTTCATCTCGGTCGTGCACTTACGAAGCTACCACAGCTGACACCCTAATACTGCGCCATCGCTCTCCTCCAACGCCAATAGCTGAGTGACTCTAAAACGCCTCATGACAACAAGACTGATCTCACATGTGCGAACATGTGGAGCATGTGGACTGCCGATCCGTGCGAAAGCATCAACTCTGTCGATCTTCACCTCGCCATTGGAGCACCAAACCACAACGCACCGCCACGACAACAACATTTGGACATTTCAGAGTCCCGGACCTGTCAAAACGACACCAAGGCCGACACCCGTGTTCGAAACGCAGACGACAACAATGGCGAGAACGTACTCGTCAGACATGATCTTGACCTCGAACTCTGCATCTGAGATAAGCTTGAACATTCTTCTTCGAAAACCCCGTGGTAGTGTGGCAGAGTCGATCCGTCCAGAATTCACTCCAAAGGCATGCTCTGGCTCTCCGCTCTAAAAATACAACGTCCCAGAACTCGCCACAACTCGCGGGCATCTAGAAGCGGCGAGTCAACACCGTCGTCGGGATCATCCTGACCATGGGATTACGCAACTCCCTCTCCGAAGGAATCGCCACCAATTCACTCCCGCACTGAGTAAGATCACTCCGTTGAGTCCGTTCCTTACCGATCGTGAACGATCTCATCAATTGGATGGAACGAATGCCGTCCTAAGCCAGCTCGATCGTAGCAATCATGACCCCGAGCGTGAGCCTCACCATGTCAAATTTTGCAAAGTGCAAGTGGGAACTACTGTTCCATGCCCGCCCTTATTAGAAATCCCTCCGGACGACATGTGCACCACCAGCAACACCCCAGTGGGAGGAGGATTATTATTATTTGAGGGCTTGCGTTTGCGCAGCAGGCATCACGTGCAGATGCGTTGGAGCGCCGTTCTTTTCTCCCGGCCTGGCCCCATGAAAGCCGCATCGCAAATTGGCTGGAGCCGCCTCCGGAGCGGGACTCCAACAGTTACCCCGCTGAACGCATAAATGCCGAAGCAAACAGATTGGCGCCAGCGTTTCCGGGATTCAAATATAGGCGGGGCCTCGGATGGGACGGGGCAGTTGCTTGAATCATCAGAGCACGCATTCAAATTTAGCCGGGAAGGCGGGGAAATTTAGACAGGGACATGCATTTTGAAGGGGGCTCACGCTGCCTGCGGTAGAATGACCTGAGCCGTTGCGCATTGACACAGTGTACGTGAAGGTGCCGATGCTGAATTTCCACGTCAGATTCTCAGGGGTCCACGTCACCTCACACAAGATGTAGCACTTTTTTTACAAAAATGACTTCATTTATGTCACATTTGACCTTCATGTAGGGTAATTTCTATTAGAGGTCAGAAAATGAGAAACTCCAAACTCCCAAAGCATTTGATTCTTCACTACAACATAATTTGTAGGGATGTTGTAGAAAATGGTCACAAGGTTTTCTATGCATAATGGTTGGGCATGTTGTTCTATTTTGGATGAAGTTTTTGGTTATTTTACCTATATTTATTAGTATTTTAGTCCAAGGTAGTGGTAAATCCTATAATTGTAATTTTAGATTCATAATGAGTGTAGTTTCTCAAAACATATTGGATAAAAATACATGGCAAAGCAAAAACGAGTTCAGCATTTTGGATGCACTAACAAGGTTATGCCTATGTGAATAGAAAATGAAAACTCTAGATTGGTAATTTGGATTATTGGATGTTTGAAAGACGCAAAGCAACAATAGAATAATTAAGTTGAATACAAACTGATACAAACTCAAACAATTAATCATAGTAGATTGGTGTCATCTAATTAAAATTGAGTTATGAAGGCTAATGAATTAGATTTTTTTTAATATAGTTTTAAGCTTTTTTGTCCTAGTATATTAGATCTCAATGAACTTTTATTATTTTTAATCACAATTTCTATATTATAACTTTAATTTTTTAAATCCACATATATTCACCTCACAAGTGTAAAATATTTGAAAAACAATTATAATTTTGATTTTTTAACATCCTTTCAAACACTAAAACTAATTTAAACCATTCATATACTAAGAAGGTCGAACGACCTTTGCAAAAATTGGAAGATGATAACTACATGCCTTTGGGATCATCTCATTGCCTTTGCAATAATAAGGAATCTTTTTGGAAAAAAAACAAGTTAAAAATTGAAGTCACATGAGCGTGTTTGAATCTCAAATGTCTTCCAAGTGGACTCTGGGTTATTAGGTGTTAAGAAACATCAAATGCTACCAATATAAGTTTTATATTAGAGAGTTAATTGTAAAGTGTGTTTTGTGTTTGTAAACTTGTATTAGAGGAAGGTTTAAATAAGAATTTAAAAAATAAATAAATCAGAGTTGAGTTTGGGTGCTCTAGGAAGTTTAGTCTTATGTTTTTCCCAAACTCAAACTCTTGGTCCTGTCTTGCACACACTTTAAGATTAATTCTATTATTTCTAGAAATATTTAGTTTAACCAATTAACTACATTTGTAATTAAATAGTACAAATCTTGTCACTTAAAAAACACTCAAGCTTAGTATTTTTCATTCCATTGTTCATCAAATTTTTTTAGTACTATAATTCATCAATATATAGTTATACAAGGTAATAGCATCTAAATAAAATATACTATTTCTTATGACAACTCTTCAAATGAAAAAACATTATTTATTTGATAAGTCTAGTCTTGCATTAAAAAATGACATTAAAGGAGATTTAAAAGTTGTGGAATTCATAAAGGTAATTAATAACCTTGTGTATATTTCTCAAACTCTGATTTCATACCTACATCGGAGCTTCAACATATGCATTAGTGGCAAATATTTATTTATATTGAAAAAAATCAAGTTCAACATTTAGAAACTAATTATTTTGACTTTTGGTATTAAAGTAGATGCATGCTCATTTCTTTCAAAAAAAATTTAACGAAGACTTGGCCACAGCAAATGAAGTTAGGAAGAAGGCTTGGAATCTAGAAGTATCAACCTTCTTTTTATTTTATGAGAAAGTGTCAAGATGGCAATCTCTTAAATTTTGATGAAGCAATGTATTTCTACATTCATCTATCTTTGAGATCAAAAAACACTTTCCAATCATATTCATATACTTTTTCATTCAAATTTGGTGACTTCATCCACATTTTTAATATAAATGGATGGAAAACTTTTTGGTGAAAGAAATTACTTTTATTTGGCAAAAAGTAGACATTTATTTTGAAATGGTGCAATCTAGCCCCATGATGCCAAAGAAAAGAGGGTTGAGAGGTAGAAGTGGTTCAATCCTTATTTCTTCCAAAGTAATGAATTCATTAATTGTCCAATTGTTTGCATATACTTTCTACAAATAAATAATTCTATTACATTTTGACATTCTACAATTACTATCTTAAAAAATAGGCTTTATTTGATGAAATTATTGTCATCCAAAGCTACAATCTAGGAAAACTTTCTTCATTCAAAAGCAAGAAATATAACCTTCAAGGAGCAAGCAAATAAGAAAAAGACTTTGGACTATATGTGGAGTTTAAAAACCCTTATTATTTCCTCCTAACATCTAATCAATTTGAATATTACAATCTCATATTGCAAATAATAACCTCTACAAATTTTAAACACAAAGTTGTCAACTTTGTTAAGCCACTTGTAGACAAAGTTGACAAAATCTTTAACAAAAAGGCAAGATTATGTTGTTTTTGTTTAGTGGAACTAGAAAATTGAGTTCCCCAATAAATGTTTGTTATGTGTACCTCTCATGTGTAGGAACTCTCTATAGATTTGAACCTTTGTTTTGGACAATTAGGTTTTGGAGTATTTAAGCAAACATGCTTTCTTGGCTTGGTAGTCAAGTCTAATTTTGTGTGTATTTTTAAAGAGATAGCTCTTTCTATGTGAGGATTGTAGCTATGGTGTTTTAGCCATCTTATAAAGTTTTGACATTGTAAGTAGCTTCAGCCATGAAGAAGGCCATCAACTCCTAGACAATAGAGAACATTGACCCAAAAAATAGATTTTTAAATATTTAAATATTTAAAAATAAATACAAATGCAGCACCTTCATGGCATGGTATAACTTTTAAAAATCATTTAAAGAAAATTTAAATGATAAAAATATATAATTTAAAAATCAAATCCAAAATTATAAAATTTTATGTGGTACTACTAAGGTAAACCAGTCAGAATGAGGAGTTTGACATCATCTTGTTGCTGAAATTTTTAATTTTTTTCCCACATTAGTACAAGTGTGAGAAACAGCAAGTGCAATTGAAATTAATTTTTTTTGACAAAGTATGAAATCCTAGGAATTTCTGAAGTGTTTAGCCCCAAAGAGTTTGTAGACTAATTTAAAACCAACAAAATTTGATTCTATAATGCTCATCTTACTACCTAATGCAATCAAAATATTTTCTATCATGGAAGGCTTAAAAAGTCAATTTTTACAATGAACTTCACACTGAAAAATTAGAAGTTCCTAATGAGGTCATTGTTCACTCCATTGCCGTCATGTACGACATGCATTGTGGCCCACATCTCATATACTCAAAAAAAACCATAATGGATCATTTCCTAGGTGACCACAATGGGTTGTTTTACCTTAATACCACATCAAATTGTGATTATGTGATTATTTGATCATTTGATCATATACAAAAAAAAAAAAATTGTTATTGTTTAATTTTTTAATATTAAATAATATGGCCAACATTGTGTTGGTTCTCAACTTAGGGTACTTCCCCTTATTAAGGTGGTTTGCTCTAAAAGCGAGCAGCTACTTCATATCGTCCCTATATTTAGGTCTAAAATGGATAGTAGGTGGTCCTTTAATGGACCTCTCAAACCATTGAGAGAATTGAGAGAAAAGCATTATTTATTGCAAGAGCCAATTTTTGGCCTTCATTTACTGAAATTACTTTAGAAGTTCCAAGTGGTTGGATTTTGGAAGACTTAGGGTCACAAATAGGTGCCTACAATGGGTTTTTTTTGAAAATTCATAAGTAATTCAAAATTATTCAAAAAATATGAAACCACTTGTGTGATGTTCTGCATCCATTTTTCTTTTTCTGAAAAATGATCCAAAAATATTTCTATTCATGGAAACCTTAAAAAAAGGGGACCAGTCGGTAAATGGTCGCTTTAAGGCCATACTACCTTAGCCCTATGAAAGGCTGAATTTTTTGTAATGGTTTTCTCTTTGATACATACACACTATTGGATTCCCTTGTGGTGGATTTTCTTGTGATGGATTGAGAACTCTTGACTACCTTGTGTGAATAGGATTTCTAATGTTTTTTTGAGAGGATATTTCTAATACTTTCTTGTTTTTATTTTGATTGATTGTTTGATTGACAATTGTAGCTACTTGATGTGTTGTGCATGGCAATCTATAATTATACTATATAAAAATTATACCTAGATTTGTGGATTTCTTCAATGAATTATAATTTATGAACTATGGCAAATATATTCAACGTGGGAGGTCAATTCATGAATTTTGAAATGCCATGTCAATTACTTACATCAATTTGATGCTATACTAATTTGTTGTAGTAGTACCTATGAAATTAATTTACCAAAGTCACACTAATTTGAATTAAAGTGAATTGGAATAAAAAATTTTGTGTTGTAACAATTTCCACAAAGATGAAAATTGGGGGTGATACAAATTTTTTAAGCAACACTAATTTCCCTTCCCTCTCACTAGTACAACAAATCAAGTTGCTATAGTTAGATCACATATGGGCTTGTAGACTCAAAATGCACAAACTTCAAAAAAATTTACCATCAATTGGCAAATAAATGTTAAAAAAATTTATTTTGTTTTCTAGTTGGTTAATTTTTTATTTGTTAACTTTGCATAGGACTAGTTGTTTGAACTTTGTCACTATCATTTATAAGACATTGGATTGCCAAGTGACATTTATTTTCCAAAAACACTTCTTAAATTTTTTTTTTACATCTAAATCAATGGAAAAACACTTGAAATATTTTCATCTCCAAATTCAAGAATTGTTGACTATTAGAAAATAAGACCCAAATCGACACTATTTAGTTGATTTAAATGATTTGATTCAGACATATTGAACATAGTTGTGTTGATTTGAACATTTTGAAGTAATTTAGATATCTTCATTAGGGGCTTGTTTTCTAGTAGTGTTTAGATGTCAATCTCATATTACTAAGTAGATCCCTAGTTATATACATACAATTTTGAATTTATATGAATTTTTATTATTTTAAATCCCAAAAGTAAGAAAATATAATTTTACATAATAGAGATATATATTAAGATGTACAAATACACTTCAAGGAGGGTATGAGATTCAAAACTCTACATCAAGTACAAACACGGAGTACAAATGGCCACATTGAAGAAAACATCTAGATTATAGCTCATGTTTAATTTATGTTTTTAAAATGTAGTTTTGCTAGTTTAATTTAGCCTAAATTTAACACACATTCATGACTTGAAATGTTTTTTCAAGGTTAACCCTTAAATGTTAGACTAGTGACCATAGAAATCATTCATTTTGATACAATGGGAATCATTGGTCTAAAAAAAATCTAAAAACACTCATTGGAAGTCTCCCCTTTTCACACAAAATTTTGAAGATCAATAGTTGCAAATTTGCTTTATACTAAAAGATTTTGTCATCCATTGGACACTAAATATTCGCCTCAGTGTTTAAGGATTAAGCATTTCAACCTATAGGATGTCGGATTGTCATAGAGAAATTAGAGTTCAATGTGTGCAAACATAAGGATGAGGAAGAATGCACAACAAAACAATTTTTTTCTCCAAGATTGAACATTTTATTCAATATTAATGAGAATTTTTCATTTGAACCCATTTTGGTTTCATAGACTCACCTGTTATGGTTAGCTTTGATACATCTCCCCAAACACTAAGGAGGAAGAGAGATGAGTGGACAAGAAGGTACAAATAAAGAATACTTTTCAATAAATAGTGCATCCACTTATTGTCAACAATAGGTCACCCTAAAAAGCCTTCATAAGGAAGCTATCTAAAACAAGTACTTCTACCTTAGTGTTGATAGTAAAAAAAAGTGAGAGAAAGATAACCATTGTGGTAGTTGAGTACTGTGAAGAAGGTGAAGAAGAAATAGAGAAGATGGAACAAAAAAAGAAATGAAACTACCTATGGTGCCCCTAACTTGGTCGTATATTGTGATTACTGGTAATAACAAAAAGTGCAAGATTGTGCATTGGGGTGATTGCAAGAAACACTTGTACTATTTTCTGTCACACGTTGCGGGTTGAGTTGTTTTTTGGCCATAACTTTTGTCTTTTAACTTCAAATGACTTAAGATTTACAAGGAAGGTACTCATGACTATCCTACAACTTCCTTGATTTTTTGGTAATTTTCAAAAATAATTTACTATCCAAAAGTAGGCCCGAAATAAATGTCACACTTGCCAATTTGGAGGTTTTTAGTACTTTTGAGTACCTTTTTCATATACTCTACATCAAGAGAATTATATGGAGTTCTTCCTTACATATAAATACAACTTTTCATCGAAGGGTTTTTAAAAATAATTAATTTTGTGTGGTGTGGAAGTCTATGAAGAGAGCTTCCTTCTGCTTGCATTTTGAAACATATAAAATATTATTTTGTAAGTTTTTTGGTGAATGACCATCTTCATAAAGTTCTTAAAAATGGACACTTTTTATTTTTTGTATTTACTTGTTTTTACTATTTTTAACTAATTTTCACATCAAAAGTCCTATTTTCTTGAGATTTGGTATTTTTCAAGTTCTCCTAGTTAGAGAAGTTTCCTACACATTTCCTTCCCTGCAAACCTTCATTTTAGAAGTATATACATAATTCATATTTTTTTAATTTAAAAAAAATTAGTTTTCTATTTTTAAAGTACTACAGAAGAAAAACCATGAGTACTGTGAAAACGCAACAAAATCGACAGGTGTTTCTTGCAATCACCCATTGTATAAGTTTGAATAAGAGGAAAGATATGTTTATGATTGAATTGATTGGTCTTAATTTGGTTCTAGGATTTAGAGTTTGGTGGAATTAATGATGAGGCAGTGATTAGATTTGGAAGATGCAGAGACAATGACTATATCATTGAACATTGTAATGTGAGATATCTACTTGTATTGTATATGTCCATACTGTTAGTGAAATCTTTAGTTGTTGGTTGTTAATTGGGTTAGTTAATAGTGTTGGTTATAATTAGGGGATGTGGGTTGGATTCTTAGAGTAGAGGGTGACCCTAAAATGATTGAAAAGGTGGTAAATGTCTTATCTTGCAAATGAGGAGAATAATGGGGAGAATAGAGAGGCAATGGTGTTGCTAAAGATTTGAATGTGGCCTTAGTGTCTATATTTTATAATAAATAAATTCTTAACGTAATATTTGTTGCTATTTGAAATTAAGGTGCAATTTGATGTTAGAAAATTAAAAGGTTTGTAATTGAGCTAACCTTGAATGACATTGTTCCTCCAAGAAACAAATGCTTGTGCACAAGGATGTCTTCTATATAGATCTTAGGTTCTACTCTTTCAAAAGTTCCAATAATGAGAATCAAATTTTATTTTGCAATGTTTTCAGGGAGGAAGCGATAAAGAAAGTTGAGGAAAAATAGGATTCCTCCACCACTGAAGTTTCAATAGTAAAACTACTGAAATTTCTTGTTCAAGTACTAGAATTTGGATTTGGTGACATATTTGATGTTGTCTTTTAGCATGTTTTCTCCCTCCATCTTAATTCCTCAAGAACAAATTTTGAATAGGCTCATTATGATTAATCAACAAAGTTTGTTTATTGTTGTGTAAGCCAAAAATAAAGAGAATATATTTGTTATTGCAAGGCAAAAGAGATTAGGCCTAAATTCAATTATAACTTGTATTGTAACCAAATGCATGTGGAAAAATAGATGGCCCATACACAAATTTGTTTTACAAGGTATGGTGGCAATATAAGTTGAAGAGAATTTTTTGTAATAGAATGTTGTTATCTTGGGTGGAGTATTGCTAGTGAGGCACCTAATGTATGTTTTGCATAGGAAAAGTACTAGATTTGCACATTGCAAAGGACGGTGTTTCCTAAACAAAGCTCATCCAATTTAGGTTGGATCCAAGATGTCTATTATATGTAATCTAGTGTGTGAAGCATTCTTCAGTTACAAACTTACAATGTAGCAATTTAGGATAGGTTTTGAACTAATGTAAGTTTTTTTCCAAAAAATAGAAAAAGATAAGTGAAAACAAAATTGGATAGTGATGCTAAGAGAAACTAAATCTAATTTGTTTTGTTGTTGCTCTTGGAGACAAACACAAGGTTTGTATTTAAGTTGTTGACATTAACTCCTTGCAAGTTCAATATATACTAGTACATGTCATTACTTTAATCAATGATATTTAAAGTAGAGAAGGTTTACCTAAATTGAAATATGAAAGTTTGGTGGTTGTTGTTGTTGTCATTGTCATTGTCATTTTTGTCAAGAGAATTTTTTTTAAATGATTTGTTTGTGTATTTGCAATCTTTCTTCCTTCATTATTGATGATGAAATTTAAAAAAAAAAATTGATGTCTCTTCCTTACAACACAACCATTTACAATCATGCACATCAAGACAATGCAAAGCCCTAATTTCTTAGAATATATTGCAAATAGTGATGTAATCATACCAAGGTTGCTTTACCAAATTCCTCTTGAAACTTTGATTTGCTAGAAAAGTACTATAATAAGTGACCTATGAGTTAAGATCCACTATTGCATTTGCCTTTAGGTATTTAATGAATAGACTCTTGATTCTTGCTTACCTCACATCAAGAATTGGAGCTCTTCTCATCTTTCCACATGTTTCTTCACTTGTTGAGCTATGTTACAATAGATCAATCCCACCACTATTAATCCATCATCAAAATGTTGAAGACAAATTTTAAAAGCCCAATGACAAAAATAAAAATGGCATTCAATTAAAAAATCTTCTACTACATGTGGTGATAAATGAATCAATCACCAACCAACATGTGGGTTGTGTACTACTAAAGCATTTTACCAATTCAAAGACCTCCTTATGACAATTACAAGCTTTGATGTAGTGTACATGCTTCTATTGTTGCAAACTCTTCGAACTCAAGTAAATTTATTATCTAATTAAAGTGGATGACATGGTTAATCTACAAAGTAGACCAATCCAATTCTGTTCACTACCCAATTTCATCCCCTACTTTTGGTTTCAATTCCATGTACAAAAACATCCAAATCTATTTGTTTTTCTAAGAAAATTGGTGCATTAATGTCTACAAGGAATAACTTGTCAATCCTTGATTGGTGAATACATAAGTGCCAATAGATACATGGAAAGGCAGTTTTGGGTTCTTTATGGGATGTTTATGACTCTATTCTATGTATAATTTTGTTATTACATGGTAGACTATTTTAAAAATTCACAAAAATTATACTTTTAATCAAAAAATATAATTCCAATTGGATTTGGTTTGTGAAACAAGTGTACACATCTAAAAAATATGTGCTCCTTGTGGAATTGGTCCAAATATATTCAAATTGCAATTCAAGTGGTAATAGGCTTATCTACCTTGAATTCCTACCAATGTTGTGGTCTTGGAGAAGGCGAAACTAGATTTGAAAATCACATTGGCATTTGAACCCATAGTTTTCATCCCACATGATTATCAGAAACAAAAACCTTCTACAATAAAAGTTATTAGTACAATACTTGTAGGACAAGGCCGTCATATTGATGCCAAATAATTAATCAAAGTTCAAAAAATAGATTTGGCACTTTAAAATTTATTTAAAAAAAAATCAACATTAATTTCAAATTATCAAAATAATCAATTCCTACCAATTTTTCACATAGCTTCAAAAACCACTTAAGCTTATTTGGTGAGTATAGAGATGAGAAGACAAGCTCTTTATAAAAGTAGAGTTGTTACATTCCTATCTCCTTAAGGTGCCCCAAGTGCCTTAGTGAGCAAGGGGGACCTTGGTGGTGACTTCCCAAGCCTTACAAGATAGCACCTTGAATTTGTAGGGCATGCCAGCATGGTGATATATCATACATTCTTAGAAAGCCCTTAAGAAAAAGTATCCAACCGTTCAAAGAACACGTGATTTGAACTAGTGGGCTAAAATGGAAATATGACATGTAACATATCATTGAAAATCTAAGAACATAAGAAAGTTAGAATAACAAGAATTATGAGGTTTTAAGCTATGAGTCCAAAATACGGTCAAGAAAAAGGTTGTGGTGAAAGCATGATGCTACTCCTAAAGAACTTGAATCTTTGGAGGGCCATAACATTATAAAAAATTGTTCAAATGAGAAGATTGAGAAGTCCATTGGCATCTATTTGTCATGCAGATATCCAAAATGGATTCACATATGGAATTCACATGTGGAATTTGGAGTTGTGTCTGCAAAATTACACTATTTGGAAGTTTGGAAGTCCAAATGGGGTTGTAACTTGGTGATTTCGGTTGGAAACAATGGTCTTCCAAACCAATGTGGGTTTCTAATGTCCCTTCAATCTACAAGAGAGGGAGGTCTGTCAAATGCCATATAAAATACTACAAGAGAGATTGGTCTCCCTTCTCATTTCCTTTTGGAACCCTAGTGAGTCCTAGTGATTCAAGGTGAGTGATTCAATTTCACCACCAAGCTCAAGGCACATAGGACACTTGTGTGGGTGTCTGTGGTATCAATTGGATGGAATCTCGTTCCTTTCTAGGTCATTTCCAATGTGTCTTGATTAGTTACAATGTGCAAGTAGCAAATATACAATGGACTTAGAATGGAGTAGATGACATTCAAGGGCGGTTAACACCGATGGAAAGTAGTGCCTCTATTGAGTGCTTGGACATCAATGGAAGTTCCGCCCTATGTCACCAAGTAACATGTCCAATGTCATGTGTAGAATGTGTGTTAATAGTCCTAGGGACTGGGACTTGGTAACATTAGTTGGAAAATGGGAACTAATCTTTTGAATGTGTGGCATATGCAGTGTTAATGAGTTGTGATTCAAGTAACACTAAAAATAGAGCATGGTGAGTCCATCAAGAGCTGTAAAATGTTATTTGGTTTGCAATAAGAGTGGTAGGAGGTAAACAACCCATGTGGGATATAAAAATTAGAAGTAGTAGGAATAATCAATCGCTCATAGTAAAGTCAATAGCAAAAATTGTATCTAAAGTAGAATTTTAGACCTCATTTAGGAATGGTAAAATAAATTCTTTCAAATGTTTTTGAAATAAAATGATGTAGGAAATCAATCTAACTTTCATCTTCTAAAATTTGTTTATGATTTCAAGCCTCCAATAAAAAGTTATGGACAGAGTTCAAAGAGAAATTGGGAGGGACATTTTTTTTGACATTTTTAAACATTCTCTTTGAATTTTATCCATAATATTTTGTAGAGTCTCAAAATCATAAATGGATTTTTGGAGATGATTTTTCAACCTTTCTTAGTTCAAAGTTTAAGAAAAGAAGCTATTCTTCTATACCAAAATCTATACTATAAGTTTGTTTGATTGATACATTGAAATCTAAAAAACCATGAGGAATTTGGTAGAAATCTAGATATAATTAGAAAGCTCTTTGTGAGGAAGGGTGCATGGACTTTGTTTCATGGCATTTGGACTTACAATGTGAAAGTTCTAGAATTTTAATTTATTTATGAGTTCAAAAGTTGAATTACAAAGTTCATGGTCCTCCCCAATCGCTTTGTGGGGTACATATCACTATCAGATGGTTGCAGATTGTTGTCTAGTTGTTTTGAGTGAAGGAAAGACACACCTCTCTCTATACTTTCTTCATTAAAGAGTTGGAGTATTGGTTCGCCTATCTCTTCAATTTGCAATTGAAACCTTGCTTCCTCCAAAGAAAGGATTTTTGATTTGGTAAAATGTGTCCTACAAGCAATAGGCCATTTGGAAGAGGAGTCTAGTCATGAACCCACTTCACCTTAGAGCTTTCTATACAACGCATAAGATCATCTGTGCAGAACCAAAAATCAAAGTTGATGATGAACTTAGTTCCATATTTTGTCATGCAACCATTGTAGGTAGGTGCTGATGTTCCATTCTTACTCAACTTATTTATCTTAGCTCCACATTTCTTCTTCATCCTGGCTTGAACTCCATAACAAGTCTTTTCTTCCTTTTTACACTTAGCAATGTACCATAGAGAAGGGTTGCAACTTGATTCAAGCACTTTAGTAGCACGAAGATGCATTGTACTTGATTCTCCTTCTTCTGTCAATATTGGTATCGACGTTGATGCTCCTACTTTTGTGCGTGCTCTTGTTGATCGAGTTTGAATTCTAGGTGTAGAAAAGTTCACAGTATCATGGCAGTGAGAGTCACCATCTGATCTAAGTGGCAAATTTAGTTTACGCTTTGAGGAGCCAAATACTTCTTCACCTTCTAAGTGGGGAATCCGTGTGGTAAATAGATGAGCATTTGGTAGTTTGAAGACAACCTCAGCAAACTTTGCTGAATTTTTTGTTCATCTTGCAGCTCAAAGGTTGAAGTTCATTTAAGTGGGGAATCCGTGTGGTAAATAGATGAACATTTGGTAGTTTGAGGACAACCTCAGCAAACTTTGCTGAATTTTTGGTTCATCTTGCAGCTCGAAGTTTGAAGTTCATTTAAGTGGGGACTGATGTCGGATGCATATCCTTGGAGGTATGCCCAATAATTAGTTGATTGTTGAATAGATCGCATCATGTCATCTATGGTAGCAACGTATAAATAAATTCCCTTCTTCCCAGACATTTGCAATCATTTGATTGTTGTGAACTATCTCCGCTAAATTGCATGCATTTCGGCTAGTTCTTCCAAGTTCAAGTCCTACACCACCAACAATAATTTCAAGTGATGTGGCAAGGCTTTTTTGGTTCTAGAAGTTGTGTTTCAATACTGAGAAATGAGGAATGTTAAATAGAAACCACATATATTTTGGACACTAAAAAAATTTATTCATAAATAGAAATTAAATAGTAAAAAAAATTCAAATTCAAGGTTGCATGTGCGTTACCAATTCTAGAAATCCACTCCACTATCGGTATCGAAAGTGCTAGAAATCTAGCCAATCATCTAGTTCTTGGAGAGAGTCCTTTGATGCAGCCCTTGAAAAAAGCCACCAACCTTTGATTCTAAGGTATCTTTCTTCTACTTCTGCCATAGACTTTGCATCTTTGTATTGTTTGCAAAGTTTCTTGTGTATTTCTTAGAACTCCAATCAAATAAGCTTCTGTATATGTTTGTTCAATGAAGTTGTCCAATGAAGTAGACATGAGCGCTCTTGATATTACATTGGCTCTTTCTTGTTGCCACTTCCATACACCACACAAATAGCATGCCAATTGGCCATTGCATTATCATCCATGAATCCCTTGAAATTTGGAGACAAAATCCCGTGTCGTGCCATGACAAAATTAAGAGATCTCTACATTTGCTCTTGTGACTAAGCATCCTCACTCATCATGTCTCATACGCAGATAGTTAGAACTCAATAGAACTCAGGGTTGTAGACATGGACAGCCATCGACGCCCATCCCTTGATCCTCTTCACATAATCAAACATACACCAAGAATTTTGCAAGTCTCTCGGTCACTTTGTAGTCCTTCTTCTCCAAACAATTCAGATGCAAGAAATTCCTTGCTAGTAGCTAGATGAATGGCTGAATTCGTTGCAGTTGGTGTCTTTGACACCTATTGACTAATTAGAGATGTTGTTCAATCAACAGAATTACAACATATGCCCTTACTTACGAGATGATTGTGAATACTAATATGGATACAAGCTCTTGGAAGACCTAACGAGTTCAAAACCCTATACATGTGACAAGGATACAAAGCTTTGTGGAAAGGAACTTCTTTATAGATCCAA
Organism: Climacium dendroides; assembly: GCA_950106755.1. NCBI lineage: Eukaryota > Viridiplantae > Streptophyta > Bryopsida > Hypnales > Climaciaceae > Climacium > Climacium dendroides. The sequence goes on from OX467084.1 coordinate 40,997,029, forward strand.
CATATAAGATTAGACTTTGCTGGAGATTGCCCTTCTATAATAAAGACAACAGGTGATGAACCCTCCCACTCTGTCTCATTTTTGTTGCTACTTTGTTGTAGTCTAGGGCAGGCTTGGTTTTCGCAAACTAGATGATCCACACACAATGAGTAGCGGAACTTTAGGCCAAAGTCATTTGCAATGTTTGTGGTGTATGTATGTGTCCAATTGTGGCCATCAAACTTACAGTCCATGCCTTCTAATTGTCGACTTACAGAAGATGAGGAAGTAGAATTGGATCTACTTTCGGAGGGGGATGTCGAAGAAGAAAGAGGAGGTAACTCAAAAAACACATCCCTATTAAATGATTGAGGAAGATGTCGGACAGATTCATAACAAAGTGTATTGAGGTTTAGAAACTTCAATTCATTTCGTGCACATGGATAACTTTGCATATTTCTAAGGCACTCCAAGACACTTACAAACCTAGATGCCCTCTGATGAACTGACGAATGCAATATGCTATCATATTCAATGTGGTCTACACTTGGAACAATGTTTTCATAGTTCTCGGGTATAATAGATAGCTTACAATTCGTATCAATGACAACAATAGCATCATTGTCGAAAGACTCTGTAAGATCAATAAGGGTATGACTTAAAGACTCTACCTTTACACAAGTTCTCCAAGACATTTGAACAGTAGAGTTGCAAACCTAGGTATTAGAATTTTTGTTGACTCTAACCTAATGACCCTTGGAGTACCAAAAACATGGTACCTGCTTGGTGAAGGGCTCTAGTCGTCTCTAAAATCATCTTTGATCTTTGTTAGCATGACTGTAGATATGACTTGAATTCCCTTGCTATCCAATAGTTCTTGCTCCATTTACAAGGTTGACAACTGTAGGTTGAATCTTACACTAAGAACCAATGTAGATACCCATGCTACACTATCATGTGTACAAGAGAATGAAATTGGAATGCTAAACCCATCACTACGAACAAGTGCCATGTCCATACTTGCTTGTGTATACAGTCTACAAACTCATGTTCAATGTCATTGCTTGTATAAGAGAATCTGAAAACTTCTTTATAATAGTAGGGAAATGATTATGAAGTAGTAGATATGGATTCATATGAAGGACTCTTTCAGTATAAGGATCATATCTTCAAATGTAAGTGATTATGAAGCAGTTGAGTGAAGAAGGGATGACCTAAATGATCGTTTATGCCTAGGTAAGTAGATGTCGTTCTGTCTAAAGAAGGTCTAATTAATTGGATGAGAATATGTTCAATAGATTCCAAAAGTACTATATATTGGAAAAAGTGCAAAGTTGGCTCCAAAAAAATAGAATTAGTTTTCTTGTAGTTTTTTTGGTTGGAGGGATGCTGGTGGGTTCTCATAGAAAAAAACGTAAAGGAGGTCTTCTATTTTCTAATAAGAAGCAGTTAGAGAAAGCGAAGATGATTAAATGTTTACAAAAAGCTAATGGTGTCGAGATTAGTAGCACTATTTGGACCTTGTCCTATGAAAATCATGGAATTGAAGTTGGACATATTTTGTATGGGACTAGTTTGACACAAAATAGTAAAGGAACAAATATTGTCAAGCTTGATAGTATGGATGAAATTGGAGAGGACTTATGCCAATCAAGTCCAGCTGAGAATAACGCGTCACTAGGAAGTGCAGAGTTGGTAGTTTATGTACTTATTGCTACAACTAGTCATTAAATAGTGAAGAGTTGAATTTACATTTGCATATTTGTTAGAGGTGAATTTGACACCAAACCTCTTATCATGTAATTCGAGAAGACGATTTTGATGGTATATAGCATGAAAAAACGGAGAATTTTTGAGTTTTTTGTTTTTTGTTTTTTGTTTTTGTTTTGTTTTTGTTTTTTACTTTTAAACAACTTGATGGCTAGACTAGGGTTTGCTTTTGGATAGTTTTCTTTCTTTTGCATTGTTATGTTTGGGTTTAGGGTTGCATCTTGGTGTTTCTAGTACTATGAACTTATAGAGTGGCTTATTGCAAAAGGATAGAAAGATGTACGGTGAAGGCAGAGAGGGTGTCCTTGAATGCGTCGAAGGAGTCGATTCTTTGGAAATTCAAGCTGTTGAAACTCCCGAACAGGTTCTACTTTTGGTCTTGTACATTACTTTCTTAGATTGTAGAACATCACCTTGTTAACGAGGTGAAAATCTTGGGATGTCTTGTGTTTCATCGAAATTGTACGTATTTCACAATGTAGCTTCAGATTTTTTTTTCCAACTGCTCATGTGGGCTGTAGAAGATGGCCTCATTAACAAGGTCTTTATTTCTAGTTGTTTTATGTTTCATCAAAATCATATGCAATTTATAGTGTAGGTTTAGATTTGTTTCCACAAATACTCATGTGGGCTGTAGAAGATGGCCTCATTAACAAGGTCTTTATTTCTAGTTGTTTTATGTTTTATCAAAATTATACGCAATTTACAGTGTAGGTTCAGATTTTTTTTTCCGAATACTCATTTGGACTATAGAAGATGACCTCATTAACAAGGTCTTCATTTCTAGCTGTTTTGTTTCATCAGAATTATACGCAGTTTACACTATAGGTTCAGATTTTTTTTAAATACTCATTCGAGCTGTAGAAAATGGCCTCTTTAACGAGGTCTTCATTTCTAGTTGTCTCGTGTTTCATCGGAATCATACACAGTTTTTGAGCTATCCAATATGGCCTTGTTAAGACATTAACAAGGTGTTCATTTCAACTTATTCCATGTCTCATCACAATGGTACATAGTTTAGGGTTTAGATTCCCCATTTTTTTGGAATTGCTCTTTTGGGCTGTCCAATATGGCCTAGTTAACAAGGTCTCTATTTCCAGTGATTTTTTGTCTTACTCCAATGGTACATGCTTAGAGTGTAGCTTTCCAATTTTTTTTCTAAATTGTTGGTTCAGCCTTTAGAACATGGCCTCATTAACAAGGTCTCATTTTTCTAACAGTTTAGGTCTCATTTGCTTAGGATGTAGCTTTCCAGTTTTTTTTCTAGATTGTTGGTTCAACCTTTAGAACATGGCCTCGTTAACAAGGGTTCATTTTTTTAACAGTTTATGTCTCACTTAAACGGTACATGCTTAGGATGTAGCTTTCCAATTTCTTGTCAATTTCTTTTTATTACTCACTTGCACTATAGAAACATCACCTTGTTGACAAGGTGTCAAATTCAAGAGTTCATATGATTTTTTTTTAACGGAAATGTAAGTAACGTATATTTTCAATTTTTCAAAATAAAGCTTCATGGATGTTGATGGAAGCCTTACACAAATGGAGCACTTGCAGGTCAATATCAATGATGATTCCTAGATTGTGGTTACCATTCCTCAGATTTATTACATTTTAAATTATCTTTGGATGCATGTCGCATCAATCATCCTTGTATCGTACTTGGGATTTAATTTGCTTTCTTCTTCCATGACTTCTTAATGTTAATTACAATTGGTTTTCAACATACTTTATATTGTAGGTTGAGGACACCATTCAAAGTCTAAGTGTTGATCAGGCTTTTGAAGGGCGAATGGTAGAGGAGGTGGAATACAATGTGTGATATGGTCAAAAGCTCGACTCCAATGTTGTCATCAACAATATGCTATTCAACAATGGTGGAGAAGGATCCCAAATTAATATTCCTTTGTACAGAATGATTAATCTTTCATTGGTGCATCCTCTCCTTCAAAGCCAAGTGAAACGGTTGGAGGCAGAGTTTGTGCATGGATATCAACAAGGTGATCGTGTACTTTATGTATCTAAAACAAATAACAAGGGACTTTGTAAGTTGGTGCCCCCCGAGATTGTGGAGACATGGGATGAATACTAGATATAAGAAAATGACCACTTTGAGGGTTGGTTAAAATCTCAATCATCTATCTCACATTTGTCAAACCATATGTTCTTTGTATGGGATGACAATTATAGATTGGCAACTTAGTATGCTTACATTCACAAGATGTATCGTCATGATTGCAAGTGGCATGTGCCCATTGATTGTATGCTTTTGATGTCAAAAGAGCATACATACATTTTATTGGAAGCTATGAACGATATCAATTGGTGAGTTCCAATTTCTAATAAAATAAATTTTTTCTACTTCACCATTTCTTTTGATGTACTATAGTATTCTATGCTTTCAAATTCATTCATCTTACATTTTATTTCCATTGGTATTTGTAGGTCTACAGAGCATTCCCATATCAATAGTAATTTGGTCCAACAATTGCATAGGATGAGTACCTATGGCAACTTGAAGTTGGAAGAGTTCAAGGATCTTCTAAACGATAAAGATTTCAAAAAATGCAAAAATAGAAAACTACTAGGTGCTTGGTATCCATTGACATCGAGCATCTTCATACAATTCCTTCATTGGATGAGTGTTTTGTGTTTATTAAAAAATTTCATTAATTTCTTGAAATTTGTAAAATTCATTTTATATTCATTTCAAATTCTTATTTTTCATGTGCAGCACGAGATTGCTATTATTTCAGATGCAACAGTGCGAATATATTATGAGAAGACACAGCCACAAGATCGTGCTCCAAAGGGAATTCATGATGCCATGAACCAAACTTCCATTGCAACTATCAAGGAATCTTGAACAGAGTTTAATAAGCAATTTGCCATTGCAAATCCAAAAAATGGAGTCGGATTTCTAAAAGAGGTATGTAATTTTACTTCCTTGCTTACAAATGAATGATTTGCATGATGACATTGGTGTTGATTTTAACTAAAATTCTGTCCTTTCAAATTTCAGATTAACTTGCATTACAGTGCTAATGAAAAGCCCGAGGTGTCATTGGAGAAACTTCAAAGGATATCTACATGTATAGTTTAGCCAAACCACAAGTTTCTTTGGCTTAGGTGGTGGAACTCCAACGAGACCTCTAGAAAGGATTTTAGATTTCCCACTTTTGGTTTCAACACTTTGATTTTAAAGACTTAGTTCTCTAAAGCTGCTTTTTGGCTTGAGGTATGTTATCAACCTTCTCTTTTAATACTTTCATTTTTCAAGTTTATAAATGTTTTGATTCTTATCACATTGTTGTATCATGATACACTTTGCCTTAACAATGTCTTCATACTTATATTTCTTGAATTTTGTAGTTGGAAGAGGCAACCAAAGTTGAATTCACGAACATCATCAAGTATGAGAATATTATAGTTCAATGGAGTGCCAATGATGAACTGGACATGATTGTTATGCATCTACATGTACATTTCATTAAACAATTATGATTATTGAAACCATAATTTTATTGTATTGTGTATAATATATTTGCTACAACTAATGATGTTACATTCAAAGAATAGGGGCCTCTATCCATACATGCCACAACATTGGACGTCATTTGGTGGCCTTGAAGAGTGATAGTGAGATTTTCAAAGCTCTTCTTCAACCTTTGAACACCCCTCCTACTTCTACTACCACTACCCAAAACAAACACCCGCTACATATAGTGATTGATGATTCTGATGACAATGACATTGTGAGGCCTTCTGCAAGGCTCCAAAAGAGAACTTGTAAATGTTGGCATTAGTATAGAAATAAATTTTATAAGTCTCCATAATGTTTGAGAGGAATTATAAATATTAATTAGAAACGTTGCCTTCTTTTAACCCCTAAAGGACCAAGGCCTTATTTCTGCCAAAAATCACTCAAAACTTCCATTTCTGTAGCAAAGAGTAAAAAATTTGAAAATTATCTTTTTGCACATTCAACTATAGGATCTTATACCCTACTAGTATGAGAATGCGCGGAATTTTTTTTTAAAAATTTTGACCACATAGATTAAAAGATATATGCATTTAAAGTGAAAAAAAATAATTTTTTTAGCACCTTGCAAGATTGGATTATTTGACTTTGAACTTTTTCACTTAAATTTTTTGCACTATAGAGTTTTGAGCTTCAAATACTTATTGTGGAAAATTGAGTTGAGAGCTTAGGGAAAAAAAATTTAAGAAAAAACTTAATTTTCATGCTTAAAAAAATGGTTAAGTAGAAGTAGGTACAAGAAAGAAGGATAATCTAAATAATTAATATCTTTAAGATGGAATTAAAATGCACTAATTACAATGGTGAGATTGTTCTAGCAAGCAAAAAATATTATGTGAAATTTTTTTTTCAAAAAAATTATAAAAATTGCATTCAAAAATGAATTTTATAAGTTATTTGTTGAGAAAGATGTTCTAACTACCCGAAAAACAAGATTGTCCATAACTTTCTCACGAAATGTCCAAATGGAATGAATCAAAGCTTCCCATGTAGACAAAAATATAATCTATGAGAAAAAAATTTATAAAAAGAATTCAAATTTTTGAAATTTTTTTTTTGCTGCCCCCTTTCTCCTATATTGAGCTTATTTGGGCATAACTTTTGTTCCCGGGCATCAATTGAAAAACAAATTATATTCCCATGAAGCTCATCAGTTTCTCTATATTCAAAAAAAGTTTCAAAAAATCATGACAAAATTTCAGCCCATAGGCACCTACCCAAAATCCAATTTGTCCCCCAAAGGGACAATGGTCCCTTAGGGGTTAAATGGTTTCATTTTAGGTTATAAACACAAGTCCCTAGTTTCCAAAAAGTCACCTTCAACCTTGGATGCAAGGTACTTGGTAATTGATCCTTATCCTAAGCAATTGATTTTCTAGTCTTATTCAACAATCATCCAATTTTTTTTCATCTAGTACCATGAACAACAAATGTATTTCATCCAATATAGTCAACTACAAAAAACAATCATCCAACTTCATTCATCTCCATTCATCTCCATTCATTCTCTTTGGAGATTTTATAGCCATATATTTTTATCCTAAACCATGGACATAAGCATTTTATAGTGAACAATTAGAAGTTTTTTACAAGTTCTTCTAAAAATGCTTAATGCTCAATGTTCATTGCATCATTGCCCAAAGCTCAACGCTTGTTGCTCCCTGCTCCTATTTTAGCACCCCTGACTTTGGACTTTGGGATTTGCAACATTCAAAACTAGTAGAGTCTGTATTTTAAGAATTAGAATGTACACCACCATTACAATTTTGCCCATGATGGACTTGTTCCCATTCTATCCGTAATGGGGTAGTTTACCTTATACTATATCTCAAACACCGAAGTATGTATTGTTGTTTGGTGACAATTAGTGTTACCTTTTGGTGTGATGTTAAGTTAGTATCAACTTTTTTTTTATAACAAAACTCTATAGAAGCTAGACCATGTTTTCATTCATGGGAGTCATGATTTGCCTACTCACCAGTAGAAATCTACATTAAAAAAACCAACCATAGCATAGGATGATTTTGTGTTGTGTTAAATTTGTGTTATTTTAAATATGGTTGTGTTAGTTTTAGCCTAGATGTAACACAAAACCATCACCTAGAATGTTTTTTGAATGCGGATTTCTACTAGTGTGTACTAGTATATATCACAATGATCATCTTGTCTAAAGGAATGTGATGTGGGCATTGTTATGGTGAGAGAAGGTTCATCATATACCAATTGCTATTAGAGAAAGGGATGTTTTAAGTGGGTTTCAAGTCTAGTCCTAAAGGCAAGATTATAAGTAATGACCTTTATAGAGGTTTTCAGTAAAAAATTTATTAGAAGTACATGTGTTTTTAATAATTTTTTACTAAAAATCTCCATAAAGGTCATTACTTATAATCTCATCTTTGGGACTATATTTAAAAACTCACTTACAACACTCCTTTCTCTTGTAGTGAATAGTTGTTAATATGTTGACATGCATGTGCATGCGTTGGTTTTATTTATAATTGTCAGATTGTAACATGTCCATTGCCATGGAGCTACCAAGTGAAGGAAGTATTTGAGTAGTTGGTGTTGATAATTTAACCCTTTAGTGACCGTGGTTGATTTGGGAGGCAAGCATAGTTTTTCAAGAAAATGAATTTTGTGGCCATTCTAAAGATGTAGTCTTCGATCAAACCGTACAAGGTGTTTCCATAAGGGAGATTCTTGAACCTAACAAAAAATCAAACTCATCCAACGGTACAAATTACTATAAATAAGGTAGGACATCCATAAATCAACCTTTTCAAGGCTAAAATTGAATTTTTGGGAGTGAAACATCTTTAAATATTTTTTAGTAAATTTTCCTCAAAAGACAAGTAGAACAGGCATCTAACCCAAGTCATTTCATATTTTTTTTCAAGCTTTATCAAATTAGTTACAAATTTTTGAAGTTCACAAAAAATGGTCATCTGTGCTCATCAAAATGAATACCCTTCTAAAATGTGCAGATTTGGTACGTTGAAGAAAGTGAAATGTACCTTTAAATCATGTTTTCTTCTAGAGCCTTGTTGGAGTTTGAGTTGCTTTCCTTAATTCTCAAAAATCAATGACTTGAATGCCCCTTCAGAATTTGTGCTACATAAATATCGATGCATAAGTTTACTTTGGGCATTCATGAGATTACAAAGCAACACTTATGCCTTGTCAAGACATCAAGTTACAAAAAAATCTCACAATTGGGTTGATATTTTTTGTATTTTTGTTGAACACTTCCCATTTCAAGGTCCAAGCCATTTGAGTTTGCAACCTCATAGCTAATTCATCAACGCTCCAATTCTCTTGAAATTGGTTTTGTTTGAAGCGCACAAAGACATTCTAATTACGTTCCTCTTTGAGATTTTTGTGATCAAATGTATTTTGAACAATATTAGACCAAGAGTCCAAAAATCAACCAAAAAGTGGTCGACCGGTCACTAAAGTGTTCTGGGTAGCATAGTTGTTGTTTTTTTAGCAAAAAAGGGTATAAGATAAACTACCCCATTATGGACAGAATGGGAGCAAGCCCATTGTGGGCAAAATTGTAATAGTGGTAAACATTCAAGTTCTAAAATGTACACCACTATCTTAATTCAGCCCGCAATGGGCTTGCTCCCATTTTATCCGTAATGAGGTAGTTTACCTTAAATGACTTCACACTTCAATGTCCATTGAAACGAAGCTTGATTGACTACGTCCGCACTTGCAAAACACATGGAATTGGGGTCTCTGTGGAATTTTTTTCCCTGTATTTTCAAGTGGTGAAATTGCATAGTTACACAAGGATTTGGGTCTATGGACTTCTTTTTTCAGCACATGAAAAAAAAATTCATTGTCAGAAACTAGGCCTGGCAGACTTTCTAGAATATTTCTTTGGTGTTACTGAACTTAGTAACCTACAATCTGTTGATTGGTAAGAATCGATAAGGTTAGACGGTTTTAATGCTTTGTTTGATCTCTAACCTCATGTTTGTTATTTCGACAAATTTTAGCATACCAAATTAGGACTTTCAAGTGCTGGAAATTCTGAACTTTCAAGTGCTCAGATGTTTTTTTTCAAGTGCAACATCAGAGCTCTGAAATCAATGTAAGATTTCTGATGAATGCCTATTGAAACTGCTCCAGTTTCAAGTTCTTTAAAGAGTCCTTCAGGAAACCTCAATGCACAAGAATCTAGGATTTATGTAGATCTGAGATTTCATGACTCTCAATATTTCATCCACTCCCTCGTCTCTTGTATCAAGCTGGTTGGAACACTCAAGGTAAGAGGTTCTGAAAGTGCAAAGGCTCTAAAATCGCCCATGTTCTCAAGTGTACACTATTTGTACATGTTGCTTTTTCATAGCTTTCAACAATGTACAAGCAATAGTATACATTTGAGAAGGCCAGCGATTTTAAAGCCCTACGTTTCAAAATTTCATAATTAATTCCACAAAGCTCCAAAAAATATGAAACCACTTTGGATTAAATGCCAATTCCACTTGTCTTTCAAGGGAAATTTACTAAAAAATGTTTCAAGAAGTTTCACCTCCCCCAAATTCAGTTTCAGCTTCTTAAATGGGTGATTTTAAGGGCCTTGTACCTTCAATCCTCTTCTACATTTAGACGACTTTTTCTTTTCTTTTCTTTCTTTCTTTTCCTTTAAATGGCATTTTGAATTATATCTTCCAATACATGTCAAACTATCATTGATTGTTGATTGATTGTCAAACTATCAAACTTGCCACGTGTCTCCACTACAACAGGCGTCATTGTTCAGTGGCCCTAGGCAATCAGATTTAAAAGAAGCCCCCATGTACCGTAGGTACCATCAATACACAAACAAACAAACATATCATTCATGTGCAGGTAAAGCTGGCAGACTCACTTTCAGTTCTCCTCCGTCGCCGCGGACGACGCTTCTTTGTTGCCTCTCTTGAAACCTCCTCGAAAGAGAGCGAACAAAAAAGGGAAAGGAAAAAAAAAGAAAAAAGAAAAAAAGTCGTCCATCAAGCAATCGCTAATTGTTATCGTGGCTTTTATTTTGGCTTTCTAGTGTTAGATTGTACCAAAAAAAACCAAAAAAATTATGGCTTAAAAAATGGCAAAAAATCGTGAAGTTTTCGCCAAAATAATTTGAATTAGAAAAAAAATCTTGGATGAAATTGCCAAATTGTGGGTGAAAATAGAATTAGAGACATGTGATATGTGCGAATGTGATATTTTCTATTCAATATTTGAACGAACATTGAAATTTGAAGCACTGCTTATAACATTTTATATCGCCGCTTTGGCACTTTATTAAAAAAAAATAGAAAAAGAAGCCCCTATTGTTGTTGTTGTTCTTCTTCTTAAGAAGGTACAGCTCGTCGTACGAGCGTATATACCTGAGCAAGTCCCTCTGGTTGCCGAAAAGGGGAGGGGTTACCTGAATTTTCGTCTCCATGATTAGCTTTCCATGTCGACATCCCTGAAACCATTGAAAAAAATTGGGTTTTTTTTTTTGTTGTACCGAGCCTTCACTCACTTGGTCAAGATTGTCGGGATTAGGAAGGTGAGAAAGAACTCAATGTGAACTTTCTTGGGGAGCGACTTGAACTTGGTATTAAAAAAAAAACATACATTTAAATGGGAAAAAAAAAGAAAAAAAGAAAAAAGTGAAAAATGCTCATGTGTACTACACATTGACTTTCCAAAGGCAAGGTCAATGCAATTCAATATGCTAATGTAGATGCACTCAAATGGAAGTCTGCAAGTGAGTCAGCACTGGCAGAAATTTAAAAAAAAAAAAAAATGGGAACCATGACTGAAGCGCTTTGGAAGTTATTTAAGCTTAGGGTACGAATGGGTGGCAAAAAGGAGGAAACTTTGTACTCCTTTGTGGTCTTCCTTTAAAAAAAAATCCAGTGGCACCTAACGTCGTCGCACTCATCATGGCACAGTTGGGTTTTCTGCTTCATCACAACTCCTTTGGCTCTTACATATTTTTTTTTTGAAATTTTTATTTTTTGAAAACGAATGGAACTCCCATTTTCAAAACACGAAGCTCAGCTCGTATACTTTTTCAATTGTTTTTAATTGTTGGCAGTGATGGGAAGCAGACCAACTACCCACTTGGGGACATTCGGTAGATGTTGCTGGCACCCTAACAAATTCAAAGCAACTTTACATGACCACTTTCTTTTTTTTGGTGATAAGGTAGAACAACTGATCATGCTCAGAATTAATCAAGTTTGCCCTCATGCCATTTCTGAATTTAAGAAAAGAAAAAAAAATTGATTTCCCATGGAAAGGCAAGTGTGAGAAACGGCAAGACTAATTAAAATTATATTTTTTCGATGAAGTATGAATTTATTATGAGTTTTTGAAGTATGCTTCCTACCCCAAAACCAACAAAAAGAGGATTCATATTGTTCATCTTACGCACTTAAAGCAATCACTGTACTAGCTAATGTGTTCACAACATGAAGGTTTAGAAAAGTCATTTCCTGTAATAAATTTACATCCAAAAGGTGGAAGTTCCTATTGTAGTTACTAATTACTATATTACTATCACCTAATTATGATATTGATTGTGGCCTACAACACTATGTGTGATCTCAAACATTGATTTTAATCCCTTGATCTTACAAAAATATATTAGTTTATATCTTTATCTTATCTAAATTAGCTACTAATAGTAAAAACTTCCGTAGTAAATCATCATCATGTAGAGTTCTTTCCTTTGATATTTTAGATGCCCCATTTTAAAGGCTTCCAAATCATTCATTTGAAGTCCTCTAAATATGAAAAAAGAAAACTTTGGTTTAAATTATTAGGCACTTAGGGTTTACTTTATCCTAGAGTACATTTTGGCTATTCAATTTTCCATCTTTGATATAGAAATGGACTTACCTTAAAATTATTTAGCAATGGAACTAAGGTGTCAATTGAGTCCACTCAAAACAAAACTATTCACAATCAACACATATAAATGTGGTTCAGCTAGCTGGGTTCCACTAGTTGATTTCTTCACAATTATATGGATAAGTTTTGAGAGTCATGAAATCTCAAATCTACATGAATCCTAGATTCTTGTGCATTGAGGTTTGCTAAGGGACTCTTAACCCTTAAACGTCAAGGTGGTCATTTGCGTCCGATGAATGACAAAGAATCTCTCCATGCAAGACAGAAGTGCAACTATTCATCTTCCAAATTTTGTGGGAAAAGGGAACGTCTTCTACAATAGCTCGTCTCCCAACGAGTGTTTTTTTCATTTTTTTAAGCCAACAATTCACATGGTAGCCAAACAGATGATCTCCGCAGTGACCGGCTCATCGTTTAAGGGTTAAAAAACTTGAAACTGGAGCAGTTTTAATCAGCATTCATCAGAAATCTTACATTGATTTTAGAGCTCTGATATTACACTTGCGCAACTGGAAAAAAAAAAACTGAGCAATTGAAAGTTCAAAATTCTCAGCACTAGAAAGCCCCAATTTGCTGGGCATAGTTCCTTGCAATGAATTTTTTTTTTCATTTGCTGAAAAAATATCAGGCCCTAGACCCAATTCAGAACTTGTGTAACTATGGAATTTCAGAACTTGAAAATACAGGGAAAAAAATACCACAGACGGAGGCTCAAATTTCTCAAATTGGCACAGTTAAGAGTGCATGAATTGTGTTACACGTCCAGGTGCTCCAAGATCTAGAACTAAAAAACTAAGTTAACTTAGTACTGGTGCACGTTTGAGATTCCAAAATTAACTTAAAGTTTTGTTCATGAAACTGGAGGTGCCAATCTCTTCAAGGTTTCACTATTTTAATAGATATTAAGGTAGAACTACCCATTACCATACAGATTTGCAATCTAGGTACTTTGGAGAAGCTATTTATGAGCTCTTATATTTTTCGGAGATTGAATTGTTTAAGAGAAGTCAATTTTTTTTTAAATGAAGATATTCCGACAAGAATTGAATTTTTTGTGATTTTTCAAAGCTGAAATGTAAAACTGTGAGTAGACCCTTATTGAAGCATGATCAAACCATTATTGAAGCGTGGGCTGATGTGTCGGCTCCCTGGTGCATTACCATCGTGATAATGGATTAGTAAGATTGTGGTAATAGATGGGTGATGGAAATGGGAGGAACCTATAGGTGGTGGAATTGGGTAAATGGTGATATTGGACCGTTCTACCTTAAGTGTTAAGTTATAGAGCTTCATTCCATTTTGTGGGAGTCACATAAGCTTATAAGTGGGAATTTCCACATGGCCACGGATCTCTCATTTCAATCAGTATGCTTTCAAGTTTGCAGGATTAAGGTAGCTGATCCATTTCCAACCACTTAAGCAATTACGCATATCTGAAGCGCAATTTTTTTTAGTGTGGAATTTTTCCCATGTACAAAAATAGAGATCGGAAGGATTGTATATTTTTTCAAAATTTTATTACACAAAATATAATTATTACAAATTTTTTAGTGAAAGATTCTCTTTGATCTATAATGGTGATATAGACCTTTCAATTTTTGACCATAGACTGATTTGCAAAATCGACCAAAGATTGGATGCAATATTGATAGCCTTACATCTAATCATAATGTGCTACAACTGCTCTTTGAATTCCACCACAACTTTACAAGAAGAAAGCACAACTTCATGGAAAAAAAGCAACCTATAGATTGGAAATGGGGTGATGGTTGGAAATGGGTCGACTACTATACAAAGTTAGAGCCAAGAGCCAAGGGCATTATGAAAAGAGATAAGAGTAACTCCAATGCAATATTGGAACAAGCACATGAACAATGGCAACAAGGTTTATAATGTGTTTCTATAAAAAAATTCTCCCCAATACAAATGTTGTAACCAACAACATTTTCCATGAGAGCCCTTGCTTGGCATTTTGGAGCAATTTGTTGAGCATGGAAGAGCACACACAAAGCTTAGATTCTCTAACATGTGGATGGTGGTTCCAAAACTGCACTCTCACCAAAAGTATACTCACATTCACTCAGAAAAACAAGTTTGCCGTTCTTGGCTTCTTGGCTTTGTTGTTGCATTGGAGGTGCAAGTACAATTGGCACCTTGCAAAGAAGCCCAGCCCACCCCCTTCTTTAGCAACAAACTTAGGTTGGATAGGTTTCTGTGCTCATTTTAGGGCCCGTTCTAGAGTCAGCATTGGAGTTGCATTAACTGCAAATCTATCAAAGTTTTTCTATAACAAGGTCTTGAACAAGGTACGACTCTACCTAAATATCAACACCTCAAAAATGTATATAACAGCGAAGAAAAATTGAGCATGGTAATCCACTAGGTAGAGGAAGTCATTGAACATGTGTCATTCTATGATTCAACCATTTTGTATGTGTATTCACTATAAGAAAACCTTGTTTTAGGTGACATTCAAAAAAACAATCGACGTCAAAGGGAATGGATTTTAGGTGACGTTGAAAAAAACAACCTATATTTTTCATGTCAATAATGATGTCCAATGGAGATAATTGTTGTTAGAAAAACATGGGTTGTTTTCTTCAACGTCACCTAAAATCCGTTCCCTTAGACATCAAAAATTTTGGTTTCTTCTAGTGATTGTATTACTTCTTTCAAACATGTATCGTGCTTGAAAAGAAACAATTCCATTCTAGAGTGCATTGTGTAGAATCCTACAACCACTTTGATGTTTGGTTTACCTTTCCAGGGGCAAAAATAGTTCAAAATAATATATTTTTCTATAACTAAGGACAAGCACTAGCGGCGAGGTGAAGGATATAAGTTAAAGTGCTCTACTCCAAAAGCAATTGCACTCTAAAAGCAAACACTAACACAAAGGTATTTACATTTTACTTTCTTCAATGTATCAATAATGTACATTTCAGGAGGTGGTCACTTTTAGTGACTTCTATGTTTTAACTTCAAATATTCATAACTAATTCCTCTCAAAGATCTAAAAAATATGAAACAATTGTGGTTAAATGTCAATTCCATTTTTCCTCTCACAAAAATTTATTGAAAATTGTTTCAAGGAGTTTAGCTTCCCGAAAAAGGCAATTAGCTCTTAAATGGGTTGTAAGAATGTTTGCCAATTCTTTACTCTCATATATTAACCCCTAAATGCCCAAAGTCTGTTTTGAGCTTCTTGAAATTTGCTCTAAATTGAACAAAAAGTCAACATTTTGATAAGTTGGATCACTTTTTTTAAATTGTAACCGTACAAATTCAAACTAGGAATGTTAGATCTCATAGGAAAAGAAAACACAAGAATATCACTTATGAATTGAAAGCTTATAATGATTAATCATCAAGGTGTTAAAAGTATGAAAATCTTTCAGCTCTCTTTTTGCATGTCAAATCTCCAAAAATGGTCATAAAAAAATATGAAGTTGAAGGGCCTAACATGCATAACCTCAATCAATTTATGGCTTCTCGAAATCTATTCTACAATTCTTTTAAATGAATTTTTAATGTGATTTTTTCTCCAAGACTTAGTGAATTTGAGGCTCATTTCCAATAGCCCTCAACACTACAAAAGTCAAGATTACATTGGACATCCTTGCACAAAATCTTGGATAGAAAAATCATGATCATTCATTTTCAAAATCGAATTTTTGATGCTAAAACTAGACTTCAAAAGACTTTGTCAAAAATATAAACTACTAAAAATAGCAACTTAGTTGGATAATATTTAACTTCAAAGTATTGTCGACGCCAAAATTTGGTGCCTTGGACATTTAGGGGTTAAAGAGACACTTACTGAGTCCTGTGCTAGCTTGCTATGTTGAAGCTCCAGTCCATTAGAGGTTCAAGTTTTTAAAAAAAACAAACCCATCACTAGTCAACAATCACATCAACAGCTAAACCTTCCAAGCAAAACTCAAGGTTTGCAAATTGCAATCAGGCAACAACTGTGAATTGCAACTGAGGCACGTCACAGTAAAATGACTCAAAATTTAGGCGAACACACATCATTGTAGAGTGTCAATCAAAGATCATTCAACATTTCATATCATTCTATAACACTCCATGAATAATATATCTTGGATTGTATTAGATTGGCATTCTACAATCATATGCAGTATGTGCATGCATTTTGATGGAATTGGTCTTATAACAATCTACATTAGCTGATCAAATAACAATTTTCTGTAGAATTCAAAATTTTGTTAGGTAGTCTAAATAATTCACATGGCCAACTTGTACCTCTTTGTTTTCTTGACTGCATACATTTAGAACTCACTTGCATACAAGGTAGCTTCCCCTAGTCGTGTCATGTCTTAAAGCACTACTTAATGAGATGCTCATGTTGTTCACACTTTCAAAATTAATATGCGCCTTTTCTTGTAGAAACAAGATTACAACATCTATCAAAAAGAACTTTGATCCTTTATAACTTTGGCATACCATAATCATATGATGTATTATTTGGTGCATTAAAAGCTTATGTCACTTTTTAATGAGAAAATATAAAAAATTTACTAGTTTAACAATAGAAATTATCCACAATAGAAAAATTGGTAATGTTGGATGTCCCTATCTTATACATGAATTGACTCCATGCATAGCTAGTAACTAGTGGTTTGTAGACCATACATGTCATTCTAGTTACAAGATTTTGGCCTAAATGGTTGCCTCCATAAATTTGCCAATGCAACAAAGGCACAAAAGTCTTATTGTTCCCAAATTAAAAATGTTGATGTATATTGAGAAAATTCAGTTACAAATTAACCCTTAAATATCAATAAGGATGTTTGGCGTCCATTGGATGATAGAGAATCCTTTTCTATATTTATAGGATGGAAGTGCAACTAGTCATTCTCATAATTTTATTGTAAAATGAGGAAGTCTTCTACGATAGTTTGATTTCCAATGAATTTTTTTTTTTCAATTTTTAGGGATGATTTGCACGGTCAGCAGTCTGTCCTTTTAAGGGTTAAATACAAAGGACAGAATTAATTGATAAATAATGTCACAAATCCTCCTTTCAATCAGACTTTGGCATGCTTTAATTTTTTCAACCAGCAAGGTGGGCTGGAATCCACTCCATACAGCATGGGTAGACTTGATAAGCCATTTCTCAAACTTGGTAGTTTGACTGAGTTCTTTGATATTTTCATAAGAGTGCATGTTTCTCCCAATTCAGAGCACATGGAAATAATATGACTACCTCAAACAATGCATAAAGAAAACATTGCACTCCATGCATTACTATTAGTACCTACACGGAAGAATATGTCATCAATTCCTGCACCAAAAATAGTGTCATATCCAGAACCCATCTAGGCATATTATGTATTTTTAAATTTCAAAACCGTACTGCACGACCTGAGAAAATGCTGAAGAAGTGGAACGCCTGCCAATTGAATGAAATTGTGGTAGTTTGAATATTTTCATTGGGAGAGAGAGAGAATCTTAGTTTCTATCAGCGAGAGTATGGCATAACTTGAGAGAAGTTTCCCAGATGACTGTTGCAACAGGATCAGGAGGAATCAGCCCGGGCTGAACAGCAAACCAGGAAAATCAGTGGCACCAAATTCTCCCTGTTGACAACAGGAAAATCAGGAATGGCAGCCAGTGACAAATTGCCAATCCTTGTGTGTGTGTGTGGAACTTGATGGTACGTTTCTTGTACGTCGCTGACACACATATAATAATACATCTCAAAAACTATACTATTCCAATGAGTTTTTAAAATGAGACCGGTAAGAACAATATGCTTGACATATATCAGTTATATATGTCAAAACTATACAGTTCCAATGAATTTTAAAATGAGATCAATAGGAACAATACGCTATCTGATGAATCTTCTTGGAAAAAACAATAGAAACACCATCACTTTGAATCTCCTGCAAGTTCGAGGACTGTAGTAGCATAGTACACTACGGACACAAAACTGGTGGACGTCCAAGTCATCGGGAATCGACACTGCTTGAATGAATGAATGAATGAATGGGGAAGGCAAACCATACCTTGAAGCAGGTGCCACGCCACCAATTGCTGCATGATGAGCAGGGCAGCAACTTTGATCAATCAAGTTAGCCACACGGCCATTGCATGCTAACAAAATTTTGAAAATTGAATTTAACCAACTGAACTTAGTCACACCGTCTGTGCACGATCAAGTGCAGTGTCAGTGTTGTTGTTATTATTTGGCATTCTTAAAACAAAGTGAAGTTAACTTACAGTAGCTTAATTTCAAGGTGGACGCTTTGAATTGAAGCTCAGTCTTGAGAAGGAGATAATGAGGTGAATCTCACGATCGATCGCTCGTTTAATTAGACGTACACGAAGTACTGTACGAAGGAAGTGCGTTGTGTGCAAGCCAGTGCTGATGTTGTCATGGATTTCCAAGTGGAGTTCTATTCTACTTATATGTTATCATGTGAAGAAGATTCTTCGTTGAATTTTGTTGCTGCCTGGACTTGGAACAGAAACGGAAACGGAGTCTAGAAGCAGTTTGGGTGTGGACTCTCCCTGCCTGTCGGAACATACTGAAGTTGCTTCGAAGTTGGATTGTAAGTCAGTGAACCTAGATTTCCATGCAGACAAATGGTGTCCGTGATCGTACAACACTTCAATTTCTTACAATTGAGATTTCTGGAAGAAACATCATGCTGTCATTTGACAATATCAAAGCATTTCAAGGTATGTCCCTGACATGCCTGCTTCCACGTTCACACAATGGAAAGGACAGACGTTGCAAGAATAAAAAGATCTGATGAAATGACCAATTGGTGTCAAAAGACTTGTTCAAAACTTTCACGGGAATATTCTACATTTTAAATTTTTCTTATCATGGGACACCTCTTCATTGTTCTACAATGTTAATTTAAGGTAGAAACACCCAAAATTGCACCTATTTTTATTCTTTGTTCCTGGACTCATCCAATTATGTCCCTAGACTTTGGTGAATGTGTCCTCCGCATGCTTAATATCAATTGGCCAACACATTCAAAGAACACATATTTGACTGTGATTTGTTGACAGCTGATTTTTGCAAGGTTCAATTTGGGGGGCACCTATGGGACAGTTTCAGTGGTCTAGGTAGCTAACACTTTGAAAAATCATAGAAATTACATACAATTCCAAAAAATCTAATTTTTTAAAATATTCATGATTTTCACTTGCATATACTACAAAATATGCCTCCAACTATGCTAAATTGCTTAAAGCAACGTTTTTGGGTGTTTCTACCTTATGTCATATAAGAGCATAAGTGTATTGTATATAAATGTATTACATCTTATAGGTTGCTTTCTTTTCATGAAGTTGTACTTTCTTTTTGTGAAGTTGTGGTGAAGTTCGAGGAACAATTGTGGTACATTAGGATTAATAGTTGTAAGGCATTATAGGTCAAAGGGAATCTTTTACTAAGAAATTCATAATAATTATATTTTGTATAATAAAATTTTAGAAAAATATACAATCCTTCCAAATTCTATTTCATGTCAGGGGTGTGTACAATTTTCATGTCGGGGTTGAATGTGGGTTCCTTGTGCTTCTATCAATGCACTTTGATATGTTTTCAAGTTTGAAATTAGTGTGGGATTCTCACTTATATACAAGGAATGTCAAATTACAGACAGTGCAATTAGAGAAGACTGAGACTATTAAGCCAATGCTCAGTTGTCACAACCACTTTATCAGGCAGTTTTTCAAACCTGAAGTGTTTCAACAGCTGCCATAACATTCAGTAGCTAAAGCAGAGTCTGCCTTTCTTCTCTTCTAAGAATGGAAGTGGTGGCACCAACTACCAAAGCTAATTTAATTGGAGTCAGCTAAGCCCTCATTAATTGTTTCACTGCTTTTATCTGGCCATGTAGCTACTGAATAGTGTGGAATATTCGACACCATATCATCCAGCGGATGAAATGATGCCGAATATTCGGCACCATTCTGTTAGAGGGAAGGCAAACTCCTCTGTCTGCTACTGAATGTTATGGCCCAGGAGTCCACTGATTCTGAGTTGTTTATGATATTTGGTAATTACACCTAATACAAAGCATTCAACCATGGCTCCTCTTATTATTCCCTAGAGGATTTTTTTTAACTATGTTTTCACCAAAAATGTTCCAAAACTGCCATTTCCAATACAAGTACCAAATTTTAGAAAAAAGAACCCACATTTTCAGACACATCCAACCATAGGATTTGGTAGTATGGTGGTTTGAGAAGACGTGGAAAAAATTTCAGAAGTTTTTACCTTGTAGATTGCAAGATATTGGCATTCAAAGTGACGAAAATCTTTTTCTTAGACTTGTGAAAAAATTGGGCAGTTGCACTTCACAAGCTCAAATTTGTATGAAAAAATGTCCAAATTGGTGGTGTTTATTTGGATTCATTCTTCAAAGCTAGTTGGCTACATGCTTGAGAAATTTGGAATTGTACAACTTGTAGAAAAAAGTAGTAAGTAGAAAGAAGTAGAAAATGATTCAAAATATTAAAATGATAAGAATTTAGTTATGAACTAGAAAAAATGCCAATTGTAATGGTTTTAGTGTTGTAATAAACAATGTACACCTATGTATTTTTTTTATTTTTTCAAAAAATATTAAAAATTGAATAAAATAAAGGATTTCAAAGTTTATTTTATAGAATAGCAAAGCCATAACTGTCCACAAACCTAAACCCTTCATAACTTTTGACTCATTAATCAAAATGGAATAATTCAAAGCTTTCCATGTATATCTAAATCTAGAGAACCAATTTCAAATTTTTATTTCATAAAATAGTGATCTAAAAAAAAATTTAGTTGCCCAAGGTACCTACAATTTAAAAAAAATACCATATCATACAATAACTTTTTATCCATGTAGTCAAAAGTTATGAAAATTGTTAGGCCTTGAAGTTATTCCTCACACACATGTTGTGTGAAAATTTTAAAGAAAAATAAACAAAAATTCCATTCATAGCCAGCTACCCCAAATCGCTATGTTGCCAAAAAAGACCTTCGTACTTTAGGGTTTAAAAAAGACATCGTCCTAACAATAGTGCCTTTGAATTCAACACCAAGCTTTGCCACATTTCCATTCCTCTCTTTTTCAAGTTTCAACATAACTTATCATTTGATCACCTCCCACTGCACATTTGGATAGAAACAAAGACACGGATTCCTGTAATTTATGCCTGCAATGGAAGATTCAAAGCTTGGGTTTTTTAATATTTCCGCCGAGGGCTTGCTTTTATCCTTTTATCAATGGAACTTGTCCATGTTTAAATTTTTTAAATTTTTAAAAAAAAGAAGAAGAAGGGGTCTTAACTTACAACAATTCCTTCCGGAAGCCGCTTGTTGAAGCCTTTGATGTGCCACAGGGATGCCCTTGTTTCTCATGAGCATATGCCTGATTGCAGTTGTACGAGCAGAAGAGGACATCCGTAAAGCACCCAACTGAACAGTAGAAAGGGGTTGAAAATAATTTAATTGCTAAAAAGGCAAAAAGCCACTGCTGTAGGGGAAAATAGAGAAAAAGAATTGTCATGAAAATAGAGGAAAAGAATTGTCATGAAAATAGAGAAAAAAGAATTGTTGTGGAAGAACTTGAGAGGAGCTAAAAGTTGGAAAAATAAGTTGGGATTGAAGGAGCATTTAATTTTTGTGAGGATTTGTGTCGAAAGCCGCTTATGAGGATGTGGTATCTGACAATACTAACAGTGTAGAAAAATAATGGGAAATTGTGGATGGAGTTGCCAAGGAAAAAAAAAAGCCTCCATGAAATATAAGATTCAACCAATTGTGAATGAAGCGTCTGTTGGGAATGGCTCATCTATCTATCTAAGCCTCATGGACTTAGATGACTTTTTAAGGAGTTAGACCCTACAAAAAAACCGACATGTTCTTTTTCTTGAGAAATTCTCAGATTCTCGTATGACTATGAGGTCATTTGACTTCCAGACCATAATTGGGGTTGGACTATGGTGATAAGCACCTACAGGTTTGAACTCATGATCACTTCATTCGTACGCTAAGATTAAAGTCTTGAAATCCCAATTAGGATTAAAAATCAAATGAGCGTATACAGAGTCAAAGTCTTGAGAGGCTACAAGCCAAAGAAAACCACACTATCCACTTAAACAACAAAGAGCTCAAGTCAATGAAAAAGAGCCTAAGTAAACAACAAAGAGCCCAAATAAACAATAAAGAGTCCAAGTAAACAACAAAGAGTCCAAATAAACAACAAAAAATCCAAATAAATAACAAAGAGTCTAAGTAAACAACAAAGAGTCCAAGTAAACAACGAAGAACCAAATAAGTTCCAATTATTAATAATGTGAGTAGGAAATAAGCAACAACAATAAAGCAAAATAACAATGCCAAAAACTAAAAAGAAAAGAATAAAGTCACAGAAAGATGTTGCAAGTCATAGATCCACATTATTGCAAAAGACTACCAAATAGCAATTACCTTGGATGATGTGAGTTGAAATTAAAGTATTGTAGACTATTCCGCATGTGTCTCATATAATCGTCATCAACCAAGTGCTCAACCATAATTGCATAGACTTCTAGTGCAGCCAATCCTCTATTGTTGGAATAGCACTAAGCTTTCTCCACCACCGTTAAGAGGTCTTTCATAATATATGGAGTAGTCATAATCGATTCCACCATCTTCCTTTTGGTTCTATTGAGAAGACATTGAGTCCAAGGTGAATAAATTAGTGATGGTAACTTGATAACCTCTCTTGGCTCCATAGCGATAATCCTTTCATTAATCTCTTGTGTCAAGTTGTCATTTGGGAATTTACACAATTGTAGGATGGATTTTTAAATAAGCTTAAAGAACATCTTCTTTGGAACTTTAGAATGTAATTATTGGAGTCAAAGCTCTAGTATTATGTAGGGCAAAAGATTATTATTGCCTTTACTTTTTCCTTTGAAGACAACCTCTTATCTTCTTTGAAATGTGTCTTTGCATCTAAATGCATCTTATAATTCTCTTCCCACTTTGCATAATTCTTCCAGTTACAAAATGTAAACATGTGAACCTAGGATTTGGCCTTATTTAGTTTTTGAATAAAATTAGTCCTTTTAAGATGATCCAAGTTGTCTTTTAGGTCAAAAACAACAATTTGGCATTGGTAGGTCTAATTGTACTTTTAGCTTGATGTATAAGGAAGGATTTCTTGTCCCCATTTTATATAATTGAAGTAGATTAGGTATAGCTTTAGCACAATGACAAGAAAAGAATGCAAAAATGATCAAGTACAAGGACATTTTCTACATGATAAGAATGCAAGACAAGTGCTGTAAGATAGGTCATAGGATGCACAAGACAATAGGATCAACACTCAAGAGCAACTAAACAAATAGTATTTGGCAACAACATGGATTGTGTCCATAATAGTTCAATGGAAATGCATTGAATGTCACCTTGACATTCCCACATGTCAACAATGAATTGTTTATTCATATTATGAACAAACAAGCAATTTGTTAAGCTTTTCAAAAAAATAAAAATAAAGACTTTGATGGTGATAGGTAGAGATTCCTTTGTCAACCTACTTTTTTGGTTGATTCCAAATTAAAAAGGGGTGTCAAGAACGAGGTCAAGGATTTGTAAGCCTTTCTTTTTCATCATCTTGCTGTGGAGGCAACTCTTTCTTTTCATTGTTTTCTTTGTGTTCCCTCTTCTCTTGTCTCTTGATTCAAGCTCTCAAATTATTCTCAACTCTCAAGTTATTTTCTACTCTCTCCCTCTCTCTTGCAACCTAACCTTGAAGTTCTAGTTTCTTGATCTAGTTGTCATCTTCTTCTTGGTTTTTCTTCCTCCTTTAATAGGATCTAGTTTCATTTGTCTCTTTCTTTCTTCAATAGGGAGAAGACATGTCTTTGTCAATTTGGTTCAATAGGAAGGTCAATTTTGTTGTCAACAATCTATTTCACCATCAATCTTTAAATGATCTAAAATACATCACATTAGATTCACCTTAGTATTAGCAATTATTATTCTTATTTCTTTTGCCACTAAGTAGAAGGTTTCACTCAACAATGCAATACCTCTAAGGAATGTCATAAATTTAGTTTCACTCCTACACTCATCTAAGGTTAGTTTATACTCTTGTACAAGATCTTCATTTAGTTTTCAATTAGAATGATTAAAAAATCTTTATTATTTCATTTCAAGGAATCCACATTCTAGCCATAGGGTCCAACTACATCTCTTATATTCTAATCCACAATTTGAATAAGATTGGAAGGGTTTACCATATTTGTGTACACGAGTGCGTACATTGGTATTTTGCTTTTGGAATGATTTCCAAAAAAAACATATCTTTTTTATTCTGTCAAAGAGAGCTTCTTGGATTTGTATTCTAATAATGGAAAAAACTTATTGTGAACCTCTACCAATAATCTTCTCTATGTATAACCCTTATGGATTAGTAATAAAAATATATTATAATCAAATTTAATCATGACTAGAAGAAATATGTATAACCCTTATGGATTAGTAATAAAAAGATATTATAATCAAATTTAATCATGACTAGAAGAAAATGTAGGACAATGATATTTGAACAACCGCGTCAATTGATATAACCATCGTGCATCCTCCCATTTATGCAAAGGATTAAAATTTTTCATTTTTCATGTAATCTTCTCTTGTAAATGTAGCATTGCTTCTCCTAACAAATGTCTCCTTAGTTTCTCATGCACCCATTTCCCTTTCCCTAGCCTTCTGCATTAAGAAGAATATCATTGGGCAAAAACAAGCTAGGGTGTACCAAAGTTGGTAGAAGTAATAATAAAAGTCCATTTCATTTTTTAGCATATGACCTATAAATTTTTTTGATTTTTTTTGTATAATTTGTTTATAGTGTATTAAAGTAAAAGATGAAGAAATTTAATTGAACTTTATTCTCTACATTTATATGAAAAACTTCAAATATGACATCAAATTTTGATTTATTTCAATAAATTGTAGAATTGATTACAATAGAAATTAACTCTATTGACAGGTAGGCCTCTCTTGGAAATCTTTATTACAATTATTTTGATAAGATAGATTTGTATAAATTTGATTTTAGGTATGTTTATTATATCTCATAAAATTAATATTATTTTTGATGAAATAATGATGTGTAAAAGTCCTTTCTTCAAAAAACAAAATATAAATTTTATTAATATATACAACAATTTCATTTACAACAACACATTTTTGTAATCTTCAAACATCAAAATGATTTTGTATGTTCTTGTATGAATTCAAGAGTCATTTCATAAAAATTAATGAATTGTGACAATCCTCAAGTGTAGACTAAATAGTCCATAACACATAAATTATTAAAAATGATTTAATTCACCTATAGAAGGTTGTAATCTATTAAATATACAACATATAAATGAGTCTTTTTAGTTACAATCATACCATATGTTTTTTTAATCTTCAAAAATGAAAGTAAAACCAAAAAAATATAAACTCTAATAGTCCCTTATGAGTCATCCTAGCTTGCCATTATCCCATTGGCAATCCTTTTTGGTTGGTAAGGATTGGGATCTCTATTTGTTTAGTTGCATTCAATCTATATATGCAATATGAATGTCATAGCTTCAAAATAAACCACTATGCCAATTAGAAAGATTTTGAAGTTGACCTCCTACTAAAAGGCCTACTCTATATGCATTGTTCAATAACCATACAATTCCTTCCTCAATTGTTTTGTTCTTGTCAAGGTACTCTTACTTGCCAATATTTGTACCATTTCTTCCATTCTTTACATTGATTTGTCTTTATTCTTCTACTTCTTATTTTTTTTAAAGATTCATCAAGCATTTTTTATTTACATGTCTATGTTTCTCTACAATCCGCTCTTCCGTTACTCTACATATTATACAACATTCTTTCACAATATGCTTTGTACATGTTGGATGGATGTCCAAAAAAGAATGATTATTTTCACACATCTATATTTCATAGTTGTTGTTTGAGCTAGAAAGTGGCTTATGAATGATTGTTTAGATGCTAAACTACTAAATAATTATGCCTTAAACCTAAAAGTTTTTGAAAATATACTAAATAATCAACTCCTTGTAGTTTTTACCATTTTGCCATTGGAGTAAAATTTCAATGTGTGCCTCCATAGACAAAGACAACCCCTCCATGATTACTAAATAATTTTACAATCATTACATCAAGGATTTAGGGTTTGTTAACACATTCCCCCATCCAAAAATCTCTCATTCATTTGTTGAGCAAGTTATTTGTAGAATCAACATATTACATGTAATTGGGCATCAAAGATTCTTCATCCAAAAAGTATTATGTTCATCCAACAAATCTTTGTCATCTCTTTCATTTCCCACATTTTTTGACAAGTAGTTTACCTTGGGCAATCTCCTTGTTGTTGGGAATTGTGCAAGAAAAAACGTGTCTCCTTGTCGGGTTCCGGCCTCCTCGCGGACACATTTTTCTACGCAATTGCCTTACGTCAATTACCTCACTTTGCGGTCATTTTGTGGTCATTTTGCGATCATGCTCCGGCCTCCTTGTGGACACATTTTTCTACGCAATTGCCTTATGCCAATGACCTCACTTCGCAAGTCATGCTTTCGTAACCTCCGTGAGTTGTTCAACGATTAAATACCAACTTCCAATTGGGATATGAACATCTGAACTGTTGCTATTGAAACACTAAAAGCTTCCCAAAAGGGAAATAACGCAACCAAGTTCACATCAGTCTGATCCCGATGAACATCTTGCTGGAAGTCTGATTTTGTGTTGGACGGAGCAATTGACTTGACCAGAACTTTATAATTGATTACAGTATTTAACCCTTAACCCCTTGAGGATGTTGCACTCCAAAAGAGCTAGCGTATGTTGTCCATATTAATATTGAATTTATTTGGTCCTCTTTGAGCACTCAAAGCTTCCCCCAAAAAAATTCCAGTTGAACAATAGTATGTTTGTGACTTGGTCTGAAATTTACAGCTTGAATGGGATTTATGTGCTACTCAATTTTCCCTTTTGTATAGAAAACAACAACATTCTCAAGGGGTTAAATGTCAACACGGATGTTTGGTGTCTAATGGACGATAGAAGTGTAACTATTCATCCTCAAAAAAAATTTGTGAAAAAGGGAGGTCTTTTACAATAGTTTGACTTCCAATGAGTGCTTCCACTATTTATTAAGCCAATGATTTACATGGTAATGAAAAGGGATGATTTCCAAGGTCACATATTCAACCTCTAAGGGTTAACTTAGTGTAAGTAATGACTTGATATGAAAGATTGAAGCTTCTATAGAGGTTCTAGATTGGAGGATCTTTTGTTGATATTCAAGTCGAACACTAAAACCTTCTCCAAAAGGAAGTAATTAGGAGGTCCATAAATCACCCATTTAAAATTTGCTAGTGAATTTTGTGGAGGTGAAGCTTTTTGAAATATCTTTCAATAAATTTTCCTTAAAAGACAAGTGGAATCAGAATCTAATTCAAGTTGTTTCATATTATTTTGGAACTTTATGGGATTAGTTATGAAAGTTTGAAATTGAAATGGCATAGGGCTCTAAAATTGCCCACCTTCTACAATGTAATTATTTTGTACATTGTTGGAGGCTATGAAAAACATCATATACAAATAGTATATATTTGAAGAGGTGGATAATTTTAGAACTTGTGTATTTTTAGAACCTCCTACCTAAAGTGGTTCACATCAATCTAATTCAAATTTTAATTTACAAGAACTACATCTGAAATTGCACAAATAAGGGCCGCTTTACACCTATAGGCTAGGCCAATTTGTTGTATTAAAGGCCAAGAATTCTTAGTTGTGATTGGAGAAAACTCTAAAATTGGTCCTAACTCCTTTACACCTAGAGGCCAAGCCAAATTGGTGAAATGAATTTTTTATTAAAAAAAGACATGGTTTAACATGGCCTAAGCTCATTGAATTAGGTGCATAAAAAATCACTATGAGGCTAATTCTTGGCCTAGGGACCAATGTTAAATTTCATCCAATTTTTTATATTATATTATTTTTTTCAACAAACTAGATATGTTGGATTTTATACAATCGGCCTCAAGGGGAATTGGCTCGGCCTCTAATGTGAAGCGATCCTAAAAATTTCAACCCTTCTCTTTTTTTAGGTTTTATTAAATCAGCTCGACTTCTTGGCCCTAAGGCCTTTAGATATGGGGAGAATTGGCCCCATTATAATCTTGTTCTAATGAGTAGTTGAGGACGGCATCTAGCCCCAAAAGAGCTTAAATTTTGTACAATTGGCCTTAGGAAAAATTGGCCTAGCCTTTAGGTATAAAATATAGCTTCCATTATTATATCATTTTTTTTGTGGGATCTTGTTGGTAGTCAAATGAAGATTTTAGATTTCCTTAGCATACATTTTTTGGATACCATATAAATAGACTACGGATTTTTGAAGTCTTGAAAACAAATATTTTAATAATCAACCATAGACTCTCGTGGATAGTGGGAGTACATTTTAGGCAAGAATTTATAGTAGTCAAATTTAAAAAAAGATCAAATTAGATGTAGTTACTTTAGTGTAAGTAATGAAAGTAAAGATTTGAATTGGAAGATTGAAACTTTTATGGAGGGCTACAATCAACTGATCTTTTATTGTTACTAGAGTGGAACACTAAAACCTTCCCCAAAAGGTAGTAACCTAATTCACGTCAGTTAATCCTAATTTTGATTAAAGTAACTACACCTAAACTGCACAAATAAGCAATTTAGCACAGTTCCCATTACTATATCAAAAAACTTTTTATGTGATCTTGTTGGTAGTAGTTCCCATTACTACATCAAAAAACTTTTTATATGATCTTGTTGATAGTCAAAAGGAGATTCTAGATTCTTTTAGAATGCATTTTTCAGACACCCTATGAATAAATAAAGTGTAAATTTTCATAGTGTTGAATCTATAACCAACTATAGATTCTCAGTGAAAGTACATTTTAGGCAAGAATCTGTAGTGGTCGGTTTTAGAAAGCGGTCAAAATTAGGAGTACCGGTAGTTACCTTGATGTAAGTAACGGCTTGAAACGAGAGAGAGATTGGAGCTTCCATGGAGGGCCCCCATCGGCTGATCCCTCATAGGAGACAGGACTGGACAGGAATGTTCTCATCTGCATCTTCTGCACTTGTGTAGAAAATGCTTGAGTGTTCATCGGAAAGGTAACCATGATGAAATGCGCATAAATAAGGCTCCGATCACGGGCCCCATTATTTATCCTTCGAAAGCTCCAAAACTGCCATTTTCAATACAAGTACCAAATTTTAGGAAAAAAAAACATTTTTCGACACCTGTAGGATTTTGTAGTACGTTGGTTTGAAAAGATGTGGAAAAAATTTCATAAATTCTCACTATATAGATTGCATTTGAAGTGGCAAAAATTCTTTTGGGGCCTTGAAAAAAAAATGGGCAATTGAACTTTACAATCTCACATTTGTATGAAAAGATGTTCAAAATAGTGGTGATTCTTTAGATTCATTCTTCATGGCAAGTTGGCTACATGCTTGAAAAATTTCAGATCATTCGGAATTGTACAACATATAGGAAAAAAATAGTAAGTAGAAAGAAATGGAAAATGATTCAAAGTACTAAATTGTCAACAATTTATTTATGGACTTAAAAAATGTCAATCCCAATAGTTGTAATGTTGTAAAATCAATTTACACCTAATGTTTTTATTTTTCCAAAAATATTGAAAATTGAGTTAAATAAAAGATTTTAAAGTTTACTTTAAAGTAGAAATTCCATACCTATCCACACAAGATTGCTAGCATGTGAGCCTAGTAACTTGAGCCTAAAAGCTAGGCTACTATGTTGTAAATATCTATGTTGTAGATATAGGATATTTATATTATAGGTGTCTATGCTATAGGTCCCTTTGTTATAAGTATCTTCCATGGTTATAAGATATTTATGTTATAGGTGTCTATACTATAGATGCATATGTTATAAACACCTTCTATAGTTATAGGATATTTATGTTATAGGTGCTTACATTACATAGGTGTCCATGCTATAGGTACCTACGTTATAAGCACCTTCTATGAATATAGGGTATTTATGTTATCAATATATATGTTATAGGCACCTTCAATAGTTGTTGAATAGCTATTTACATTTAGGCTCAAGGTTCTTAGGCTTGCATTTCTAGGCTCACATATTAGCGTTGTTGCCTATCCGCAAACCAAAACTCTTATAACTTTCATCTTGTTAATCAAAATAGAATGATTCAAAGCTTTCTATGTTAAAATATATAATCTAAAAAATAATTTAATTTTTTTATTTATTAAAAAAATGATTTTTAAAGAAGTTTATTTTGTTGCCTGAGCTGTCTCCACTTTGTTAAAAACTACATAGCATACAATAACTTCTTAACCATGTAGTCAAGAGTTATGAAAATTGTTGGGTTTGAAAGATACTCCTTGGACACATGTTGTGTGAAAAATTCAAATAAATAAAATAAAAACTCCATTTGTAGTGAATTGCTCAAAATTGCTATGTTGTCAAAAAACGTAGTTTAGGGATTTAGGGATTAATTACGATAGGGTGCTCTGAAAGTGACCTTTAACACAAACGTACATTTTTTTTTGTCTTCAATGTACCAACAATGTACATTTCAGGAGGTGGTCACTTTTAGTGACCACTGCAATTCAACTTCAAAAATTCATAACTAATTCCACAAAGGTCCAAAAAATCAATGAAACAACTTGGGTTCAATGCCAATTTCATTTCCCCTCCAACAAAAATTTCAAATAAAACTATTTCAAAGAGTGTAGCTTCCTCCAAATGGAATCAGCTCTTGAAAGGTCACTCTAAAAGCAGACTACCTTACAACTAAACAACAACTTTTTTTCAAATAGCCATCATTCAAAAGCTTACCTTGTGCAAAACATGCCGATGAAATCAACCCTAAAACAAAAACAAAAAGAATCAAGGAATCGCATCCTGCACAAGTTGGGAGATTTTTTTCTCCCCCAAAGACCAAATCTCACGGCTTCACGAAAGATGTGCTTCCCGAGCCGTCTCCATGCATGCTCCCCCCCTACTTTGTAAAGCATTAAGTCCTACCCATGAAGTGGACCCAACAAAATAACTTGGGATTCTCCGGGGATAAAAGTAAAAACATGCCCCCTATTTTGAACCGCGTTTAGGGTATATTTCAAACCTTCACTAGCTAATAACTATAGTTAATCTAGGATATATTTTAAACCATAACTAATTTGGGGTCTTTGATTGCAAGTATGAATTCAAAATTTGCAAAAATAATTTATGTGAAAAAAGAAAATCCCTGCATTTTCCCCCTGGGGGTAAATCCAGCCTGCTAGGCCCATTTTGTGGGCAGGGTTTAACGCCCCCATTTTGCTTGCTCCGTCCCTCGCTCGCTCGGTCAATATAAACAAAACCCATGATTGTGTACCGCTTCAAGAAATCCTGATGCCCTTGGAGTTTCTGACCGTACGGAACCACCATGGGAGAAAGGTGTCCTTGCACACACACGCGCACAAGAAGTGGAAATGTGTGTGGCGAGTAAACAACCATTATTCAATTGATTGTCGGAGCTGGTGGCAGGCCTCCGGAGCGTGCGCGCTCTTTGGCCTGAGCCGAGCAGCAGAGCGGAGGCCTCTTTTGGGATGGGTGCTTCTGGCTCCGGGGGCCCTCAGGGGCTGCGTTTGAAGCTGCTTCAGTTCTGGATCCTCGGCCGCAGCTCCTGCAGAAGGGTCCTGCCCTCTGCTTGCGCCACCCACGGCCCGACTCCGGAACCGCAACAGCTAAGCTAGCGCTCGTACGTCCTTGCTCTCACTCGCTCTCGGCTAGAATACCCTTTATTGATCTCTTTCATAGTACACTTGTCTTGCGGCGTCGGGGACGGAAGGGGCACCGGGGAGTGGACGCAAGGCTAAGAGTGGGGGCGGTGGGTGGCAAGTAGGGGGACGACGACGGGCCTAGTGGAGGGGCCGGGGTTTGCAACTTGCCATGTAAAAACTTCAACTTAATAGGAGGTTGTACTTTATTTAGGTCTATGGGAAAAAAAAGGAGGGAGATGGGATGGATGTAGTACAATGTTGTTTGAATCCTAGAAGGGCTTGAAAGTACTTTGTGAACGTAGAGTGTATTATGAATGTGGCGGTATTTGATCAGGAAAACCGTTGACCGAATATTGTTCATGACAAAGTGAAGTAATGATCATGGAGGTATGTAAATAACAATGTATCACAATTCATATATGGTAAACCATGATGGAAGAGTTCTCGGGGGGGGGAGGTCACTTAGAGTGTCCATGAAAAACCACACGTGAACAAAACTTTGGGCCGCCTATATACTTTTTGAATTTTAAATAAAATCAAATGAAAAAAACATGAATAGATTTTCCTACTTCGAAAGTTTATGTTTTGAATTGTCGATATTTTTATTTGTTAATAATAATTAGTTACAAATTTTTGAAGTAAAAAGATACAGTGTAGAACTGAAAAATAACTTTCACACTCCTATATTATATAAGAATAAATTGTCTAAAAAATGAACAAAAAACTCCTAAAAATAACTCTCTATTGAAAACTCATTTTGAGTTGAATATTGATGCAATGGTCATCTAAATGTATTCTCTAAAAATATTTGAGTTAAAAAAACATGCCATTTTAGTGCATTTTAAACCTCTTTTAGAAATCATTCCATATTTTATTTGAGTTTGAACTTTTGGAAGTAGAATCCTATAGTCATTAGTAAACAATGCTTAAAAGTTGAAGTTAAAATTATAGTTTATTAAAAACTATTTGTTTGCATGTGATTTGTTGTAGTAGAACTAAGTGCACCCCCCGAGGAAGAGTTATAATAAGGCTACATATGGATCATATGGAGGGATCCAAAGGGCCTTTCAAAGATTAATCCTATCAATGAATGGGGGCCTATTTACACCCAAAAAAAGGACTTTGGGTTGGAGTGTAAAGAAACAAGGCAAACAAGACCCCTTTTTTGACCAACCACATGTTTTCGTTAGTTAGGTTTCTTTGTTTTGGTGAGTTGTGGTTTAGGGCAACAGCTCACATAGTACATATGTCAAGGAGGTATACATTGAAAGCATACAATGATCACAAGATGTACATTGAAAGCCACGATTATTGTTTACAATGAAGCATGGTCGATTTTGTAATCAACCTATGGTTGATTGATAATGTGGTGATTTATGTAACAAGAATTGGTCAAATGGAATCTTTACAGAAAAAAATTTGTACTCATTTTGTTTTTAAGGGGAGAAATTGGAACAAATTCCGAAACCCTCTTCTAATCTATTTTTCCACGGGAGGAGAGGGGAGGGGAGGAGAGGGGAGGGGAGGAGAGGGGAGGGGAGGATTTTCCCCCTCACCTAATGCATACTAGAAACATGGTAAATTGCTTAAGTGTTCGGAAAGAGGTTGGTTGCCTAAAGTAAAGTATTTTGATTTGGGAAATAGCTATGGTACCAAGCCAAAGTTCCAATCAAAACACTCCATTTCTTTGGGTTCCAATTTTTTGGTGTAAACAAGCTATGAGTGAGTCCTAAAAATATTCATGAAAAAAACTTATGTTCCAATATAATATCCAACAATGTTGAATGTTTCCTACAGTCAATACTAAGAGATGGAATATTTTGTCATTGGTAGATATTGGAAATTCAACTATTAAGTCAAGCCTCTCCAAAGAAATCGGTATTGAGAAGTTTTTAACATAAAGAGTTGAACTTACCGTTTGCAATGAGATTTTGGTAGTATACATTTTTAGACTATATTGATTGATCTTGGGTGTTGTTACGCTTCTCTCACATTTTTAATAGATGAATAAATGTACCTCTAGGTGGTGAGGGGTAAAGGGTTTCTAGGGAACCCCTTATATGGAGTATATGATATAGTACTTGGCTTCTATAATACGAATAATGTACTAAAATATAGCAAGATATACACCACTGGATTGATGATTTTGAAATTAGCATCTTCCAATCGAATGACACTTTAATATTTAAACATTATCATTCTCAAATACAACACCTTCCACATGAATAAATAGATGGCCATTTTTAGATTTTTAGTCATATAGGAGGTACAATAATGTTCCAAATTAGAAGTACCATACATCATTGGACAATCTAGATTTAGCATATATACAATCTTTTTTCACCATTGTATATTTCATTTCATACATCTTCCACATCAAACATACATAAAAAAACATGTTGTACACAATATTGGACTTCCTAGACCTTGAAGGGTTAATGCATCCAAGATGACATAAAAGCTCACATAAAAGAGAAGACCAAAAGTGGGCTTGAGAAAGAATTGACTATGTCACCACAAAAAAGAGAAGTGATAGTTTAGTTGTAGGCCTATTTGAATTAAATTATCCTTGTTTGTGGAATCAAATGACCCCGAGCTTTAGTGTTGTGGATATTGTTGAGAACATTTTTGAAATAATTGGAAGTCTATCCATTTGGACAAAATCATTTGTAGATTTTAATGAAACTATTAAAACAATGGAGAATACTAGTGAAGAATTATTATTGGTAAACATCAAATGGTAGGAAGAGAATAGAAGAGCATTGTTGGAGCCAAAAAATATATTAAGGAAAAAAATTTGGACCTATACGTACAATAAGAAAATCTTCTTGTGGATGAACTTTTAGTAAACATATTTTAAATAAGTAATCTATATTGTAGGGAGTTCCAATTTTGTTAGTATGCCATGAATAGAGTAGAACAAAGTAATTTTTAGTTATAATCCATTGAAATTAGAATTCAATAACTAAGACAAAACACAATTTCTAAAGATTGAAAGTCCATCCATGGTTTTATTAATACAATAAATATTATTTTGAAATTCATAAATTATTCATACAACATAAAAATAATATATGTCTTACCAAGCTAAAGAATCCTTGTAAAATGTCTTCAATTGTTCAAATAATAGAAAAATCAAAACAATTGAAAAGTTCCAATCTTAGATCAGTCAAAATAATTCTAATTGGTAATTTTTGAAAAGGTGTGATCACACAAAATTATTCAATGAAGAAAAAATTATTCTTAAGAAAAAATTAGTGTCATATACATTCACCCTCCAACAACTTGAATAACTACTCCTACCTTTATTGGACTTTGTAGAAGTCAAATAATCTTTCAATGATATATATATATATATATATATATATATATTTGTTTAGTACTATAGGGGTCTCTTATAATATTTGTGTGGCTACTTGAAACCTTCAATTGATTCTTTTAAACTAAATACGCAACTTCTTGAAGCCTCCTTGTAACCCTTGGGATTTCATAGTGGCTCCTAGAGACTCTTAATTTCCTTTGAAGAAATTGCAAAATACTATAAAATATATATTGAAGGCAAAATGGGAGAAGCCTCAATGGCTTGCCAACACAAGTTTTGAAGCATTGTCGTTAAGCATTGTATTACATTATTAAGAAACATCTTTGAGTTCTTTAATTTACATGTATTTTTGTTTTCTTAAATAGTTGTTAGACTTATTGGGAAGGTTGATAGGTATTGCATACTCATTGCTTTGTCATTTAAGGTAGTTGTGAGATTTATTAGTCAATAGATATTGGAGACTTTTGTTCTTATCTAACATTGGATTATTGTGTCGTTGGCAATCAAAACAATTTTTTTTATAGCTGTTGAAGGTTGAAAATTCAAAAAGCTAGTCAATTGGAAAAAAATATACGAACATCATGTAGTCAAATGCCATATTAGACAAGTTTGTAGTGAAAGAACATTTGATACTAGTTTAAGTGATCTTCACTACACAAATTTATCGTATTAGTACATGTGACTCACTATTCATAACGTATTAGGGCTTTGTTGCTCTTCATACTACCAATGATGACTAACTTGAAGGTTTGGGTCTTTAGAGACTCTAAAGATGGAAATTTTCAATAAATTGTCATGGAGATACAACGACGCTAGCATGTGAGCCTAAGAGCCTTAAGCCTAGGTGTAAGTAGGTACTCTACAACTATTAAAGGTACCTATAATATACATATCGATAACATAAGTACCCTAAATTCATGAAAGGTGCTTATAATATAAGTATCTATAGGAAGAATACCTATATAATGTAGACATTTATAACATAAATATCCTATAACTATAGAAGGTGCTTATAATATGTGTATCTGTAGCATAGACACCTATATAATATAAGCACCTATAACATAAATACCTTATAATCATAGAAGGTGTCTATAATATAGGTACTTATAACACAATAGCCTAGTTTTTAAGTTCATGGGCTCACATGCTAGGAACCATGCATGGAGATATTAGAGTGTGGAAATAACTTCTCATCATTGAGGCCAAATGTGTTGAATTTAAAAAAAAAATTTACCTTTAATTTGTAATTTTGTTTCTATTTTTAAGCAATGAATCCAAAATCACAATGGATCAAAGGACAAATAAAAATGATTTAAATATAACATGATCTAAAGCAAAGGTTTTGAATCAGAGGATCAAATGACACATAACACTTGAAATGACTATTTTTCAAATGTTACATCAAATTACATTCCAAATATAAAAGGATACCAAATTAATCATGACAATGAACACAAACTTTAAATAGTTGAAAAGAAGGATTGAAATGATGACCTTCAATTTATAAACTTTAATTATGTGGCATCATTCTAAATGTGCACCTTAGCTTCATAAATGACCATATATACATTAATGCATAAACCAATCCAAACTTTTAGGTCATCATTGGAATTTAATATTTGAATAACTTGAGATATTATCATAATGTCACATGATCCCTCGAGGACCATGGGAGAGTCCAAAATTTCCAAATTGTAAAGATGTTTTATGAAATATTCTACATTGATAAAATAATGATTTTATAATGATTCTCAAATAATATTTGTAAAATATGGTTCATAAGTAATGTCCATGTAGTTTGATCAACTAGTATACACCAATGTTTTTCAATAAAATTAAAAGCCAAAAATTGGAAATCCTTTCTAAAATCAGTTGTAGATAGAATATTTGCAATTTTCACAATAATTTTTTTCCTATAATTTCAAAATATAAAGATCTATTTATAGTTATTTTTAAAGGCTTGTTTTCTAAACTAGAAAAAGTTTCATTTTGAGGCTAAATCTCCTCGCAACCTTTGAATTATACAATACTTACAAATCAAAGTCTTCAAAATCTATACTATATAAGTGTTAAAGAACTAATGCAAGAATATTCAAAAAATGGATGTATGAAAAGATGGAAATTCTATATGCTTGGGATGTGTTTACATTCATCCACTGTTTGAAATTTGAGTATTTTTTATCCTTTAACCATGAAGTGCTCCAACGTCCAATTTTTGAACGATTAATTTGAAATTCAAGTTTCATCTCATTATTGCTTGGATGAAAGTCACCTTAATTTGTAGAGATACTTAGTCAAGTTTGGACGTTAAGGAGTTAAGAGTTGATTTCTAAAATTTAAATTTATTTATTTTTAAAATTTTAAAATTAAAATTGGAGTGAATCTAATTTCTTTCCCTCACTAAAAAGGGGAAAGAAAAGGCGTACATTGTGATTATTTTTTCTTTGTTGAATAAAATATAGTTTTCTTCATGTACCTCCATTGTTCTAAATCATGTTGTTTTTATGTTTGTAATATATTATTATAAAGAGAATCACGAATAACAGCACATTCACTAACAGGTTGACTACCGTATTCTATTCTACTGATGTTCTTGTATAATTGTATTGAGAACCTTTTCAATTTTGAAAAGTCTGAGTTTTTGATAAGTTTTATCAATTTAAAAAAATTTGTAACCGTACAACTTTAACCCTTGAAGAATCAAAAGTACTACCTTGGGGGACTTTTAAGGGTTTGGGCAAGAGATCTCAATTTTACACATGATTTTTTAAAAGTTTTTTGAACATAGAAAAAGTCATTAGCTTTTTTAAGAATATAATTTTTGTTTCAATTATTACTTTGGAACAAAAGTTATGTTACCTGAAGTTCAAAATGGAGGTTGCCAATCCACCCAAATTGTAGAAACTTAAAATGAAATTTTAAAATTTTGTTTGCCAAAGAAAATATTTTTGTCTACATGCATGGAAAGCTTTGATTCACTTTATTTGCAATAATGCTAAGAAGGTTATGGAGAATTTTGTTTTTCATGTAATTGAAACATCCTTAACTCCTAAAAGTTTTTAACTATGTTTTCACCAAAAAGTACTCCAAAACTGTGATTTCTAGTACAAGTACCAAATTTTTGGAAATAATCATTTTTGGACACATATAACCATAGGATCTTGTCGTGCAATGGTTTGAGAAGACATGAAAAAATTTCAGAAATTTTCACCGTGTAGATTGCAAGATATTAATGTTTGAAGTGACAAAAAAGAATTGGAGGGCATTGCCAAAAAATAAGCAACTACACTTCACAAACTTACAATTGTATGAAAAAATGTCTAAAATGGTGGTGCTTCTTTCAATTCATTCTTCAAGGGAAGTTGGCTACATGCTTGAAAATTTTGAAATCATATGGAATTGTACACATATAGGAAAAAAATAGTAAGTAGAAAGAAGTAGAAAATATTTCAAAGTACTAAGTTATTGAGAATTTAGTTATGGAATTTTAAAATGCCAATTTCAATGTTTGTAATGTTGTAATAAAAAATTTGCATCCTATAATTTTATTTTTTGAAAAATTGAGAAAAATAAAGGACTTCAAAGTTTATTTTTGAATAGAGAATCCATAATTGCCTGCAAACTAAAACTCCTCATAACTTTTGACTCATTGATCAAAATGGAATGCTTCAAATCTTTCCATTTATATATAAATTTTAAAAACCAATTTCAAATTTTTGTTTATGAAAAAAGTGATTACTTAAAATTTGTCCAAAATGCATGGCTAAGAAAGAAGCTACATATTATACAATAACTTTTAAAACATGTAGTCAAAAGTTATGAAAACTATTGGGCCTTAAAGGAAAAAACTCTTTCCCATGTTGTGTAAATTTTTTAAAGAAATAAAATAAAAATTTCATGTATTGTAAGCTACTCAAAATTGCTCCAACTTGGTCCTTTAGGGGTTGAAATTGTAAAAGTAATTTGATGTCATTCAATCCTCTTTGTACATGTCAAATTTAAAATTGAATTCATGAAAAAAAATATGAAAGTAAAAGATATATCATAATAGAAGCACACCTTCTCAAAATCTACTCTACAATTTTTAAAATGAAATTTCAATGAGATTTCTATTATATCTAATATATCTAAGGCTCACCTCCATAAGCCTAGTTAGTAAAGAAAATCAAGATTTCTAATGGACACCTTTGAACAAAATCTTGAATAGAAAAATCATGAACAATTTTTTTCAAAATTAAGTTTCTAATGCTTGAAATAGATTTTAAAGGATATTCAACTAAAAAAATATCAAAATTTATAATTTGGTAAGGTTTTCTTTAACTTTGAAAAATTTAATCAATACCAAAATATGATACCTTAGGCATTTCAAGGTTAAAAATAACAACCCATTCAGGAAGAAAATGCAAACAAAATTTACTGATTCTATTATGGTAGATGCATTACCACTATATGTGTAGCACCTGATTCTATTATGGTAGATGCATGACTATTATATGTATATGTGATATAAATTTCAAGTTGTCGAGTACTTTTGGTTATATTGAGGATTTTCAAATGTCACACAACTTTAACTCTAAAATACATGATTGAAGAGATGATTTGTGCCCTCTAAATAATTACAAGGAGGCTTCTAAATGAAAAAAAACTATTTTTCATCCAATTTTACTTTTAAAAAGTTGCTTGAACTCATTTTCAATGAACAATGTTGGATTTTTCTTTTTTGTGATATTTTTTGGCTTTCCTATATAAAAAATTGACAATTCCACCAATCACTCTACAACATATTTTGGAATTTTTTTTTTCTTGATCTTAATTTTAGTCCTAAAATGATTTTTTTAATGTGTGTCCAACTAATAAAATGAAGTTTATCAAGTCTAGTTTTTATTCCAATTTAAAGTTTTGAATATATTTTCTTGAAATTTGATATTTTAATGCAATTTGAACTTTGGACTTTAAACCATAGAGTGTTGATTTTTTAATTTTAGAATGATATGACAATTGATTTGCACCATGATGTTTTGTATTGTAATACATATATGGAAAAATATTTAGACTTTTCAAAATATTTAGTACTTGATATGAATTTTTTTTATTACTTTTCAAGAA
This sequence comes from Climacium dendroides, assembly GCA_950106755.1. Classification (NCBI taxonomy): domain Eukaryota; kingdom Viridiplantae; phylum Streptophyta; class Bryopsida; order Hypnales; family Climaciaceae; genus Climacium; species Climacium dendroides. The sequence continues at coordinate 41,037,484 of OX467084.1, forward strand.
TTCAAAGTAATTTTAAATCTTTAATTTTTTTGGAATAATTTTACAACTTGTAGTAGATAGTTATGTGATAACATCTTTAATAATTTCATTCATAGTTGCAAAATGGAAGCATGACAAGAAGACTTTGGAGTTTGAAAAAAATAATCCTTCTTTTTAGAATTAAAGCTCTTAGTAATAGAAATTAGAAGTAGAATATTTTGTAGTTGTTGGACTATTGGAACTAACTTTTACTATTTGGAGATCTTGTACAAAACTTAATGTGCTATACTTTGTGACATCTTCAACTTTTTAATATTTGTATTATTAACAAAGATTTTAGGCAATTTTTTTACAAATTTTATATACTTTCAAATTTGAAAATACTATAGACCAAAGTCAAATAAATTTATAAATCATTTACTAAAATCATAACTCCCTCTATAATATCACAAATGCTACTATTAATACTAGGGGCTTGTGCTTGCTATGGTACGCATTCATTGTATTACATATTAGTATTACTAAATTTTTTCTAAAAATTTGACGAATTTGAATAGAATGCATGATACTGATTTCAATAAGTCTTTAAAATAATTATTTTAATTATATTATAAAAATATTTCCAATCATGCATACTAAAAATCATATTTTCACACAATGTGATATTATTAAATTAGAGTAGCACTTCACAATCACCTCTGTAATATCACTTTTTACAAAGGGTGATATTATATAAATAATATAGTCGTTGCAATTGAGGTGATATTAAAGAAGGTCAATATAGTGATATTAAAAAGGTAGAAATTCCATTGCTTTTCTTGGCTTCATACTTCTTTTGCATTTCTATGATTTTGTGCTTTTGCGAGCTTTGAATTCAATTGTGCACGAAGCTTTTGAGATTTTTGAATTTTCTTTTAAATTCTTCTATTTGGGTTGCCATTGTTTGTAACAATTGAGTCAAATTTCTAATGCATTCTAATGTATGTGTATCTTTTACCATATTCATCATTGCATGTATTTCATTCATCATTCTTTAAATTTCTATTGTTTATTTCAGTATATGCTTATTTATTACAAAAATTATATGAACATTTTAGTAATTTTTATCTGAATATTTATTGAAATTCTTGCTTTGCATTCTATCTAATACATAAAAATTTGGATGAAATTCTAATAATGAATGCGTAGCATACCAAGCCCCAACCGCTAGTATTTAATATAAAAACTCATCAATAATATTTATTTATTTATAATCCTCAATTTTGATATAAATGGTTAAAATTATGAGAATGATAAGCAACATGTCACAATATGGACAAAAAAATTAGTACCTCAAGTGGTGCCAAAAAAATTTTGGACCTCACTTACTACACCAGTGGAAGTTAAATCTCTATTTAGGAAGAAAAAAATCCAATGTGATTAGATATTATGCAATCATGCCACTATGATAGTTGACTTTTCTACCATTGGTCGATCTAGGTCCACGATCACTAGTTGCACACCAATATCACATATTTCTCATCTATAGAATACAATTTTGTACATTTTTAGTATTTTTTACAAATTTTTTACATTCCAATTTTGTCAAAAGTTTATGGGCACTAGTATACTTCCACTAACACTCACAACCTTATTCAAAGAAAGACCAAATAATCATTTGTCCGACTTTGTTTACAATCAAATTCAATGATGAAATATAAAAACTTTGTGGGGTTGATAAAATTAGAATTAATCTACAATGCTACAGTCAATAGATCTTATAAATAGACAAGTAGCATATTGTTGTTAGTGTTCACATTAATGCGACCGCAATGGGAGCTAAACCTCTATTTCGGAAGAAGTAAAATCCAATGTGATTAGATATTATGCAATCATGTTTTGTTGTCATTTCAAAAAATGTATCTCTCACAATAATTCATCTATTTTATGTACCTCTCTATAGTAATGGCAAACTTCCCTATACAAAGTTAAAATTGGAGAATAATTTTTACAGTTTTCATAATTGAAATTGCTTTTGCCAAATGGCCGACTTCAATATAAAATTAAAATTGAAAAATAATTTTCACATCTTTTATAATCAAAATTGCTATTGCCTTCAATATAAAATTAAAATTGAAAAATAATTTTTATATTTTTAATAATCAAAATTGCTATTGTGGACTTCCATGATGATGTTCATACTATTATGTGAGTTGAGAGAAATTACATTTTAGGTGTAGCTTTGTTCATTTGTCAAACTAACTTCAAGCTCAACATAAAGATTAGCTTTCTAAGAAAGTCTTCAACATAAAAATTAGCTTTCTAAAAATTAGCTTTCTAAGAAAGTCTCCCCCATTTTTCATAGAAAATAGGACTCCTCTATATAAAATTTGGGAAAATCTTTTGTCTTTTTGACATGGAAGGTCATCTTAATCTTTGAGATGTTGAGGCTAAGAAGTGATCAATAGATAAATTTCAAGATTAAAAATAAAAATGAGAATACACCTATAGGTTCAAACATTGGATCATTTTTGGTGAAGTACTTTGGTGATAGGTCTCATCCTTTCAGGGTTAAGCTCTTGAAAGCATTCACCAAAAGGATGCCGCCTCTCTAAAAGAAAAAAGAAAAATCGGATAAAGAAAAGCCCGTCCAAACTGATCCGGTCGTGCTTGTCTGGTAAGCTGCGCCATGGCCACGGGCCTCGGACGCCACAGCCGGCCATAGCCAATTCAAGCCCTGCCCCGCGCAAGTCAAGTGCAGCTTCCTTCCTTGGGGGCCTTGTCTGCTTCTTCCTCCTCCTCGTCAGTTCCGCAAGACGGCAAGAGCCTTCCGTTCTCGCCCACGACGTCGGGACCACGGCGAGTTTCCGTCGTCCCTACCACGCGTCTCGTCCCACGAGGGCTCTTGTGGAGCAATCCTCCAAGCTCTTCTGGCCCTAGGGCGCTTCCGATTTGCCTGGCGCCGGCGCTTCTTGCTATTTATTCCACTTGCGGTGCATCCTCAGTGAGCAGTCGACGGTCGGCGACGGCTGCGGCACTTGGGCCCCGTTTCTCCCGGACTTCGCTTTTTCTTCTTTTATTATTCATTTCGACGATTGCAGGGGAGTCCGCTCAATTGGTCGCCTGTCAGCAACCTCTTCCGTCCTGTTGTGTGTGATGATCTCCAAATTTACCCTACTCTGCGGGTGGATATGGCATGGCGGCTTGGAGAGTAGGGTTGGGTGATTGGAGGAAGAGCGAAGGAGATTCTTTCGGAATCGGAAACATGTGGACTGTGCTGGGTCTGGGATGTCGGAGGGTGCTGAAGGGGTGATCGATCCTCGGGTTCGACTCCTTGAGAGGACACAGTTGTCGGCTTGTTGGCTCCGAGGGCTGTACCTGGAGCGTGCCTAATTGTCAGCTTTCTCTGGTGAGTTTCTTTTCTCGATTTGCTTTTGGTCTGGTAGAGTTGCTTACGAAATGGACAGGTGCATGGGGCAAGGAAAATCTTCTCGTCGACCATCGTACCTTGGTTGCGCTGAATTAGGAACAGTTGACCTTTTCTTTAATTGTAGGAAGCTTCTTGGTGTGCAATTTGTGCAGCTAATCTTCCGGAAGATTAGCGTTAAGCGCACTTTTTCAATTTGAGCGCATCGTTCTGCTGTGGCAGCCCGCGATGTTAGTTATTATGGCCGTTTTATAGGTTCGTGGATTGTAGTTTCGAGGGTTAGAACCGAGAGTATGAAGGAAAGGGGCCTTTCTGGAGAGAGTGGAGAGCTTCAGGTTTTTTAGGTTTTTTAGGCGGGAGATTCGTTCCGGCAATTGGAAGTGTAGCATGGACGAGAGTATCGACCTCCATCTTGATGTAATTCTCTTAAGCTGCCGCACAAGGGAATCTCACTTTATGTTGAATTGTTGTACCCTTTGGTACGTGTCCTTCTCTTGAAGGACAAGTGTCCTACTGGCTCGCCGGGAAGTGGCAGTTTCAGCCGCACTTTATGTACGCCATGGAAATTATTGGTCCTGCTTAAATATCAAGCGGTTTCGTTTTGTCGTGAGAGTCTGCGCAGCTTTGATTTTCATGTATTGCGTTTCACAGATTGTGTACACGCGCAAGTCATTGGCAGGCTTATTGATTTTTACGACGGACTTTTGCGGAAGCAATGTCTTCCTGAGAGTGAGGTGGTAGGCACCTTCGTGTCTTGGAATAATGACCGAAAGGTCGAGGAATTGATGCTTTTGCTTGAGTGCGAGCAGCATTTGGGAAGCGGAGCCGCAAATTGTGAAGTATTGTTCCAGTATGAATAGTCAACGTATTGATTACGATCATTTGGGATTCGGCCTACATGGTTCAGATTTAGATTCCGGTAAGGACGAGTGTCTTATCAATTACCGTGCCTAGCAGCCCAAGCGGCATTGAGTAAAGTTTCGAATCTCTGGGCAGCCACATCGCTCCTGTTTAGGCCCATCACTGTTGGTTTAGGCCTCTTTTAAGACGTGGCGCATTTGTTGTCGTTCTGAATGCTGTACATTGATTGGCATGGGAATCGTCAACTTGACTTCTGGGCTTCTTCCTTCCCTTGGTTATTTGGTTGGATACGAGTAGCTCGGAATCGACAGATATAGTTGATAGAGTTTAAGAGTGATGAAAGTTGCGGTTTGCACTGATATCTCAATTGTGTCGCCTAGTTTCCCTGAGTGAAGCACTCGGATCGAAAAACATTGCTGCTTGGTTTGATTGTTACGATATACTTGTTTCACGATCGAGAACTTTCAACAGGTTTTGGCAATTCAGCTTTCATAGGACTGAGAAGCATTAGTATAGCGATTGCGATCCACTGTTTCTTCCTCCCGTCGTATAATCTGCCCCTTTTGGAAGCTGTAGTGAGGTGATAGCTTGAAAAGGTTATAGATTGCCTTTCTGGGAGCCTGAGAGAGCTGAATTAGTTTAAAAGTAGTATATACTTATTTAATGAGAGTGGCAGACCACCATTCAGATTTTGTTTCTGGATTTCCGTTTTGTGCTCTTCTTTCATACGGTGTTGTACACTGTTCCGGATGTTTGCAAATAGTGGATTTGAACATCTTGTGTTCGCCGAATGCAGATCCGGGTCGACAAATTGACCATAATTGGCTGCCAAATCTAAGCCCTTGACTAAATTGAATCCCTGGGTTGCTGGACAAGAAACATAGATGAAGTGTTTCTAGACAGTTTAGGAAACCCAGAAATGTGCTATGTGGGAATTTGTGAATGGCGCTTCTGGAGGAAGTTATTGATGGGAGAGGCAATGGGTGTTTTCAGCGATGGAGGCTAACGGAGAGCCATTTGATTCTGGAGGTATAGAAGGTGTTCACTTGAAACAAGCAAGCTGAGATGCTTATGAAGTTATGAACAGAATGAACTGCTAGAATTCTGCGACGATCAAGTGATAAGATGCTCGGGTGGTTCATGAAAATGGTGATGTCATGCTGGCGTCCAGCTAAGAAGCATTCGCAAGGGCAAGATGGGACAGATCGTCAAGACCCATTGCTTTGGGGCAAGGATCTTTGCCCCCATACCGTCGGAGAGTTCTCTTACTCCGTTGTTCAGGCGAATTCCATTCTGGAAGATTTGAGTCAAGTGGAGACTGGCTCTTTCGGCACCTTTGTGGGTGTGTATGATGGTCACGGTGGTCCTGAAGCTGCTCGTAGCGTGAATGAGTGTTTGTACAATTTCGTTGTGAAGAATGTTTCCGAACAAAGGGGTATGTCCACTGACGTTCTCTGCAAATCGTTTAAGGAAGCGGAAGATCGATTTTTCGATATCGTCCAGAAGGCCTGGCCGACCAAACCTCAACTTGCTGCTGTCGGCTCTTGTTGTTTGGTCGGTGTCGTCTGCAGTTCCAAACTGTATATCGCCAATGTGGGCGATTCCCGCGCCGTTTTGGGTAGTTTCAGCCGTGACACTGGCAGTGTGGTTGCTCGGCAAATCTCCGAAGAGCACAATGCGAGTTTCGAGTCCGTTCGGAATGAGTTATATGCGAAGCATGAAGACGATCCGCAGATCGTGGTTTTGAAACATGGTGTGTGGCGTGTGAAAGGTCTGATCCAAGTTTCCCGTTCCATTGGCGATTTCTATCTGAAGAATGCGGAGTTCAACCGGGCCCCTCTTATTGCTCGTTTTCGTCTTCCTGAGCCTCTGAAGAGACCTGTGATGAGTGCCGAGCCGGCGTGCAATGTTATCAGCCTTACTCCGCAAGATGAATTCGTGATCTTCGCGTCGGATGGTCTTTGGGAGCATTTGAACAACAAAGAGGCCGTTGACATTGTGAACAGTCATCCTCGTGCTGGGATCGCGCGTCGTCTGGTGAAAGCGGCTCTTCAAGAGGCTGCGAAGAAGCGTGAGATGCGTTACTCTGATCTGAGGGGCATTGAGCGTGGGATCCGGCGTCATTTTCACGATGATATCACTGTTGTGGTTGTGTATTTGGACCCGAGGTTGACCATCAGAGGCATTACTCCTTCTAGTCACACTTCTGCGAAATGCCCCGTTGACATGCCTCGAGGTGACCATCCCCGTGGCTAGCTAAGCTGATCGTGGACAGGTGTTGATACCTTTTCACTGGGATCGCCTGCCTTGATCAAGCTTGGTACTTGGTGATGGTCAGCAGCCTTCGGACTATTTGATTGTTCCCTGCCATCTGAAAGAATGCGTTTTAGTATCATTACGATATCTCTGAGAGTCCCCTGTGTTGGCCTGGTTTGTTCCCTGGAAGAGCGCTGAATTGCGCGAGGTGCAACCAGCGCCCCGGTGAGGCGTTCCTGCTGCTTCGAGTATGGATTTGGTTTCTCCCCAGCTGAAGTGAATAAGATCAGGAGTTCTGAGGGAGGCCTCCGTTCCTGTCTCCTTCTATTCTAAGTGTCTGCCTGCATCTTTGGATGTGCCTTGAGAAGGTAATTTTGCAGATACAGGCGCGTTTGCCTGATCATTGGTCGAATCGATTAAGTTCCAGCTGCATCGTCGGTGTAGTCATCAAGACCTTGAGTTTTTTCCTTTGTCTTTTTTTCAGTTATGTTCTCCACACGGTTTCCCTGTATGCGTACTTTCAGTTAGGCCAGTGGCTTTTAGTTTTTTTTGCTGCATCGAGAGCAGCACCCTGTATGGTTGGTTAGTTGGACCTGCGATCATCGAAGTTGGACGTGTGGCCAGCCTTCTCCTCTTTTACGAATTCCGTGTCTGCAAATTTCCTTTGGGTCAATGCCAGCCGCAGAGCAGTTCCCAAGTACTGTGTGTTGATGTTGGATCACATGGGTTAAATTGTGTCTTGACGTGGTACGTTGGGTGATTGCCGTCTTCGTTCGTGCCTGGGTTGTTCTGCGAATTGACTATTTTGTGTTGTGTCTTGGAGTGGGTGGATCCTTCCTCTTAATATTCCAGTTGAGGTTGTTGCTAGTCCACTTTGTGCCGTCGAACGGGACTCTTGAATGTATGTCTCCCTCTGAAGTTTTTTCTTGTTATTCCTGCAGATCCATCTGGTTGAAGTTTGGATTTTGCTGAGATTCCTCCCATCATTTTTGTGATGTTTTCCTTTAACCTTTAAAGGATGACGGGTGACCTTGAAATCATTCATTGAGAGAATTGCAAAAGCACTCGTTGGAAGTCAAAGTATTGTAGAAGATCTCCCTTTCCACTCAAAATTCTGAGGATGAATAGTTGCACTTGTCTCCTACATGGAGAGATTCATGGAGAGATTCTTCGTCATCTTTTTGGATGTTAAATGTCCGCTTCCACCTTTTAAGGGTTAAGGATAATCTATTGGATGTGATATAGTTTGTGTGTAGTTTGTGAGTAGTTACAAAATCTGTATTCTAAAATAAACTTTGAAGTCTTTTATTAATTTATTTTTTAATAGTTTTGAAAAAAATAAAAACATTAGATGTAAATTGTTTATTATAACAATAAAACCATTGATATTAGTATTTATGAATTCTATAAATTCATTGTTAACAATTTATTATTTTGAATCATTCTTTACTTCTTTCTATCTACTATTTTTTCATGGTATGTTGTACAATTTCAAAACTCCAAATTATATTATATTTTTGAATTGTACATGTATATATTCATCCATAAAAATAGATTGTTTGTTTATTTATTTTGTTTGTTACATTGGAATCTCCCAAGTGTGTATCCTCCATTCACATGCTTAGTGCTGTGAGGAGGGGAGAGGAGGGGAAAGTGTGTATCCTCCATTCACATGCTTAGTGCCGTTGGAAAGCCCTTGTCGAGGAAGGGAGAGGAGGGGAGAAGGGTGCACGGGCTTTGTTTTGTGGCATTTTGACTTACGGTATGAAAGTGAAAGTTATGGATTGTTTGTTTTGTTTTGTGGCATTTTGACTTACGGTATGAAAGTTATGGATTGTTTGTTTTGGAAAGTTATGGATTTTTGAGTTATTTTTGGTATTAAAAAAATTAAAAAATTACTTTTATTTTTATTTTGGTTGTGGCATAGGGCACAATAATTTATTGTAATATTAATTAAAGTCTAATTTTTTATGATATTAAGTACACTTTACTACAATTCTAACACAAATTGCTAGATTAGTTTCATTTGTACCTCCCAAATTTCACACCACTTTACTACAATTCTAACACAAATTGCTAGATTAGTTTCATTTTGTACCTCCCAAATTTCGCACACTCATTATTAGGGTGGGTTTGTACCTCCTAGATTTCACACACTCATTATTAGGGTGGTGAAACTCATTATTAGGGTGGGTTTATATTGTGCCTAAGGCCGAATGGAAGGCTGGACGGATTTGCCTTCAATCCATCCGGCCCAAGTTTTTCCATCCGGCCCCAATTAATATAAGCCCCTTGGGCCGGATTTTAGGGCCAAATTTCCAATTCATGTGCTCTTGGATTTTCTCAATGCTCAATTAAAAAAAAAATACAAAAACATGCATGTTTTGCCTTTCTCTTTTTTTCTTTTTCTTATTTTTTTGTTCCTACATATTTGATTTCTAAAATAAAAAAGAAGTTTATATATTTATGTACTTGAAAATTAAAAAGGAATTTAATATTTTGGTTTTCTTCATATATTGAATATGCATTTGTAATCAATATGTTTAATGCTAAAACATAGGTACTTCATTGTAGTCACTTAGATGATGATGTTCTTTAAAAATTAAAAAAATAATTGCATAAGGTAGTTTGCTCTAAAAGCATCCATGCTCTAAGAACGATAATGATGGAGAGGTATATTTTTCTTTATTAAATGTACTAGCACATTTTAGAACATGGTCACTTTTAGTGACCATTGCCTTTCAACTTTAAAAAATTCATAACTAATTACACAAAGATTTAAAAAAATATGAAACAAATTGGGTCACCAAAAAAATATGAGGATAAAGGGCCTAATTACATGCATAACTCCAATCATTTTGTGGCTTCTCAAAATCTACTCTGCAATTTTTTAAAATGAATTGTTAATGTGATTTTTTTCTCTAAGATTTAGTGTATTTGAGGCTCATTTCCAAAAGCCCTCAACACTATGAAAATCAAGATTGCGATGGGCACCCTTGTACAAAATCTTGAATAAAAAAAATCATAATCAATCATTTTGAAAATTGGATTTTTGATGCTAAAATTGAGGCTAAAACTAGACTTCAAAAAGAATTTATTATATATATATATATATATATATATATATATATATATATATATATATATATATATATATATATATATATAAATTACTAAAAATAGCAACACGTAGGATGAGTTGTAGTTCCATCCGACCTCAAGTATAAATGCCTTGGGAGCTAGATTTGGAGAAATTGAGCACTCTTATTGGTTCAAACCTGAAGAGTTCTGGAGCTAGATTTGGAAAAATTGAGCACTCTTAGGGCAGGCTTCCATGCTCCATCGGTGATCGGTGGGAAGGGAAAACGACAAAATACTCCCCGATCGGTGCGCATGGAAGGCGCTTTAGGTTCAGGGCTCGCCCGGCAACTCTTCACCGATCATCGGTCATGTTGGTGTCCGCGTGTTCTTCTTTTTCATTTCCACTGATCATCGGTGAGGGCTTTGTACTTCCTAGAGCCTATTTTGATGAGGCACTTGACTTCTACACATGGATTTGACTTGGAGGTGGCAACTTAGAGGCAGCTTGGAGGAGGTTGGAGACGGCTTGGAGGTGGCTTTTGTATTAAATTAAAACATGAAACCTAAATAATTTTAAAAACTAGTGTGATTTACATAAACTTTTATTTATCTTCAATCTTCACAATTATTATTCAATTTTTACTTTACACATATTACATCCATTTTTTTTGAATAATTGGAAATTTTAATTAAATTCATAATTTTGGTTCCATTTTCTAATACATGAATAATAATATAGTCAAAATTATATATATTAAAGATAAAATACATTAACAATCAAATACAATGACACATATTATGCCTCAAGGCTTTTGCTCATTTTTGAAATTTCAAATTACATGAATAAAAAATTATTCAAAATAATATATATTAGAAATAAGTTACATTAGGGGAAAAAAATGATCTCAAGACTTTTCTTTAAATTTGAAAAGTAAAATGTGCAAATTATGCTTCAATTTGATGCTGGCATAGTTTCAGTTGGCATCCTTCTGGTGGCCAGGGTGAACTGACCCCCTCATTGCCCCGTTTTACCCCTGGAGAAAACACTGTGGAATTTTCTATTCACAATCAGATGAATTTTTTTGCAAATTCTGAATTCAGATTTGCAATCACTGACCCCAAATTAGCTAGGGGCAACGTAGAAATACAAAAAATCATGGCAAAAAATTAGGGGGCTTTTTTTCACAATTTACCCTGGCCGGGGCAATGAGGGGGTCAGTTCTCCCTGGCCTCCTTCTCGTGGCCTGGAGTGTTTTGGTGACCTTCTGCAGCCATTCCACCCCCTTCCACATGGAAGTGGAAATTCTGAAATCGGTGAGCTGGGCATGGGTGGTCTTCACCCACAGTCGGTCCGATATCCTGGAACCCACCCACCACCCACCCGCATGGAAGGAGGCCCTTATTGGTTCAAACCTGGAGAGTTCTGGCCGGCCCTCAATCCGACCCCAAGTATAAACTGGCCATGAATTAGACACAATCTCCGGTGCATTATTTGTGTTAGTACTTGTCTGCATAACTGCAGGTCACGAGACCACACAAAATCATGCTGCTCTTCTTCCTCGGTGAATGATCTGTGAAACGAACTATTGCTGTGTTGTAGTTCTGAAAGGAGATTGATTAAGGCGTTTTCTGAGTTATGTGAAGGTTTCTGAATGCGAGTGTAATATGCTAATATGGAGTCAGAATCGAAGGCTGTTACGTTACACCAGCCATCATCTCTTTGGTGGAAAAGTTTGACACATTCAATGTCAGCAGAGCCTCAGTTGGAAAACGTTTTTGCACATTTCTGCAAACCGGCGAGGAAAGCTTCGTCGTTGTTGTCGTGGTCAGCACGAGTAGCAGCTTGAGAGTATAGTGGGGTACATTCAATCATACGAATTTCCTCTCCCATGCAGATTCAACAAAAAGTTCATGAACTTCATAATGCTTTTCCAAATTTGAAAATGCATAGTCTTTCAACAATTGTAGTAAAGTGTACTTGATCCAACATCATAATCATAACAAATATAGACATGTATGGTTCAAAATCATCACAACAATTTGACCAACATCATAATCATAACAAATATAGACATGTATGGTTCAAAATCATCACAACAATTTGGAGTTGATTTTGGGAATGGCATTGCTTCAATAAGACCACCCATAGAGCAAAGAGATTAGCATTTGTTCTTGAACAATTGCATTAAGTAGAAGAAGATTGGTGCAAAGTTATTTGGATTGATGATTCACCTTTTGAATTTGGAAAGAATTCTTGGCAAATTAGGGTAGGGTGGAAAGTATGTAAGAGATATGTATGGAATTCTCTAGCGCCTACTTTTTGTGTGGAAGAATGTTTGAGATGGTTTGGGGTGACTTCATAAGTTTTGAGAAGAGTCCTATAGTCCTCATGCTCCAAGGTGAAGAAGTACTACTCGTTTTATGTTCATAATGCCATTACAAGGGCACATTGAGAGGTTTATGCAACACTAGATGATAGATAGTGTATACAAGAAATTCAAATTGTTTTATGATTTTGAATTAGACATGTATATATGGAGTATTTGTTATGATATTCAAGTACTCTTTACTGCAATTCCAATGCAATCTGCTTTTTGCAAATCAATGTATTTTTGAGCACGTAAGAACATCCTGAAGTTTTTGTTGGATCTGGCTGGGAAGAAAAATTTGTCAGGTTAGCGTACCCTGATGTCCATTTCCAGAGTGCAGACGGTGTGTGTATGTTCACCTCGCGACAGGTGACTCTGAATTGAATGTCCACATGATCCATCAGAAGAAGCTCGAGAAGCACTAAGAAGCAGACGAAAGAAATTTGTAAAGCTGGATCATCATTGGAGCCATCGCATATCGCCACAGCCCGAGGTGGTTGTAAGCAGTCGTGTTGCATTTGAGTATTTAAAAATTTCTGTGCCATTCAGTTGTGACTCGCAGTAAATTTCGGTTGTCCTTCACGAAGTCGCGATTTCGGATTTCGGAGAATTTCAGGTATTATTGCAGACCCATGTGAGTGTGGGAATCGCATTTCGTGTCGATTAGTTGTGGACGTCATCGATCTTGCGTCGCGTCGTAGAGAAGGCGTCTGTGAGGTGTGCTGCAAGGCAGGCTTTCGTTTTCTTGGTCGTCGTCGAATTTTGGTATGTGACACTGTTTTTGTTGTCTTCGTGTTTTTGGTTGCTCTGTTTTCGTTCTAGGTGTTGTGCATTTGTTTCGTCCGCATTTGCTGTTGAAAGCGACATTTGGCGATTAGGTGTGGTCATTGTTCACGATTGTATCGGTCGCAAGGTTTTTGGTCGTCCGATTTGTATAGTCAAGAATTTCGGCGACTCTTTATTTTTTTCTTTTTGTCTTCCGTTGCCTCTCTGTACCTTCAGTTCTGGGTGCTGTGAATTTGTAAATTGGTGCGGAAGTGTCGTTTGGTGTGATAGAGACTTACGATTGTTACGTGCGAAGGTATTTTGTGGTGACTGTGTCTCCAGCCTCGCTCCCGATTGTATATCTTGCTGAAGAGGAAGAGGGGCAGGAGGAAGGAGGGAGCAGGAAGAGCGTCGGGATGAGGAGGGAAGGTCGTTTGGGTGGGAAGCCGACCAGTCAATCCCGAAAGAATTGTCCAGTTGTCAACTGCGAGGTGTCACAAATCTGTGCCCCTGAAGAAATCGCGAGGGGAGAGCAAGGGGCGGATGAAGAGACTTATGTCTGACATCCCCAACACTCATCTGCTCTCTGACTGACGTTAGCCAGCCTTCCCGTAACGTTGTGTAGAAATGGGATCCCGGATCATACGTGGACGAGGAGGAAGTCAGCAATGGCTGTGATGGTGGGTGCTTTCGATCTCTCTGTTGCTGGACACGGCTTTGAAGCACATCCAGGAGTCGGCGGACGCCAGATGCCGGAAAGCTCTCACTACTGCTACACAACATCCGGCGGACTCAGATGACGAGGCAGATGTGCCGGACCTTGAGACTTTCAAGAACGAGTTGGAGGTCTTTAAATATGAAATTGAAGCCGGAGGTTCGCCTGCAATTGTGGCCGACAGTGAAGACAGCTGGACGAGATCTCCGATGCTGATGAGAGTGATCTTGGTGAGTGGGAGGATGATTGGTCTCTCGTTGGGGATGACATTGCCGTGTAAAGTACTCGGTGAGTGTCGGTGGCAGCATTCCGGAAGCAGTCGATCCGTGGGAGCTATTCTTGTCATCTACACACAGGTTGCATCCGCTTTGATACTTGAAAATGGGTACGATATTTCTTGTTGGAGACTGGTCCACTGATCGAACGAGTGAATACGTGCTCGTGTTGGTGATCATCGTAGCCAACCTTTTGCATTGATTGAGGGAACTTCCTGAAGGCCACTAGTCACGGAGGTGCTGTATATTTGTGCAAATCGATTCGAAGCATTCGTGATTGGACTAGCACGAAGGTGTTGTCCTTGTAATCTCCGTCTTGTACAAATGTAAACTAGATTGAAAGTTAATACAAATTGAAGCATTGTACCATCATGACAGATTGGAAGTTGATAGCCAATTCTGCAATTGTAAGTTCATCCGAGCCATTTGCATTTATGAACCGTTTTGTATACCGATGTGGTCGATTACCTGATATTCCAGCTTTCCTGAAATCACGAGACATTCTGGAAACCTTGTTTCTCAAAGGAGGGATCCCTTGCAACCTGCCAAATGCCTGGGCTTCCTGTTTGGAAAAGCCCTTAAGCACAATTGACTGTCCAAAGTTGAAGTATTATTTTGTGATCACGAATGTCTACAATTATCAGCTGCTAGAAATGACTCCACACGATCTGGATTTGTAAGGTGTTTTTCCTGTGTACCTCGTAAGACAAACCTGCTTCTTTCGTCACCACGAAAACGTTTAGGAGCAGCACCGCCACTCGGTCAATTCCTGGCTTCGGGATTGTGAACTGAAATGCAGAATGCGTGGAGGGCCCAATCGAGTTGGCAACCTCCGTCCTTTCTATTATCAACACGTAGCTGCAGTAACTTCGTCCGAGTCTGCACATGGGGAATTTCATTAAAATGGCGATATTCCATGTGCTATTTTCACAGTGTGCCATTCCCACAGTTCAGACCGGGCGGTCTGAAATCTATTCGTGTACTAGATTTCAGACCGCCCAGTCTGAACTGTAGGATGTCAAAGTCACAAAATATTCGCCATTTTAATGAAATTCCCCATCCATTCTCCATGCGACACATGCTATGACCCCACTTTACTTTGCGACCATGTAACAGGCCAATAGGGCATAAAATTTCTATGATGCTCTTGAGTTATTTGGATAAGATGCTCGCCCTGACAGCTGCGATTCATTCACCTTCTTCCCGAGGCTTGCAAATGGTCCCAGAATATTATTTGAGCTTTCGACTGTATGCCCGTCGATTTGGCTTTCTCCGGTGTAGACGTGACAGGTCGAACTCCACCAGATTAGATGCAAGGCAAGACTTTGATTCGAAGTTTGGCTCCAGTGATGAACCAGCTTTACAAATTTCTTTCCTCTGCTTCTCACTTAGAGCCTCTCGAGCGTTTCCTTCTAGATCATGTGTACATTCAATTCAGAATCATCTGTCGCGAGGTGAACATACAGACACTGTTTGCACTCTGGAAATGGACATTAGTGTACAATAATCTTACAATTTTTCTTCCCCTAGCGAACTGAATTCAATCAATTTTGCCAAATATACCTTAATACAGTTTACATGCTTACTGATTCATGTTAACCCAGGAATTCACGGGGACTGATGGACCTACTCACGGGGTGATTTTGCATGTTTTATGTAGGTATCTTGACTGGAGCTTTGGAACATGAGGAAGAAACCAACAATGACGCTGCAAAGAAAGCAACTATCCGGCTAACTTTGGCAATTTATCATTACAGGAAGGAGTCCACGTTTAGTCGAAAAGCTTGCCTGGGTCTATTGGAACGAGCAATTACCGATTTCAAACGAGTAGAGTGTCGGTGGGGACCTCATTTTATGATGACCGACTATCATGATGAACTATTCGGAGCAGCTGATTGTCTGCGCCACCTACTTCTGGAGACGCATTGCTTTTGCAAGGCATTGTTCAGAGCAAACGCTTCTGCAAAGAGGCTCAGGCAAGCTTTGAAGAGGGTTTGAAGCCAGTCATAAACCAAGTGGAATATGTCTCTTTACCTCGTCCTCGTCTTTCCGATGCTACTGGAGAAAGTTCAGTGTCCTCCGCGGCTCAAGTAGAACCACGCGGTGAGGCTTCGGAGGTGTCTTCTGAAATCGTGTATGGTTTACCACCAGAGGCTTATTGAATCTGTTCCTTGTGGCTGCTACGGAGAGTCTTCCTCAGCACCCAATCATGCTGAATGCTGCTATTAAAAATTTTCCGGAGGTATCTGGTATCTTGGGTACCGCTGCCAACTCGTGCAGTATGCCTCTTGCCGCTCTTGAGAGAGCGACCAGGTGCTTTATGAAGATCGTATGTGGCGCTGCGGAAAAGAGTGGAAACTTTGAAAACATTGCGATATACGTTGAGCGAGTTGTAGAGGACTTGAAAGAGTTTCCTAAAGGAACTTCAGATGAATCTAATACGAGATTGCAGGTCTTTCTCATCTTCAGGTGTGCAAAGCTTTTGTTGCGGTTTGGGCTTAAGTACGAGGAACTCGTTTTGCGAGTTTGTGAATCCGCAATGCAGATTATGAATAGCCACCCAAGTATGGACGATCTAATGATGGGTATCGCCGTATCGGGTTTGTCTTGACTAAGCTACATGATATGAAGACTGGGGAAGGAAGGAGTATACTGAATTTGATCAATTGATAGAGGAGGCTCTCACTCATCGCCATGATTCGCACTGTGCATCCGAATTAGTAACATCCTTACTAACCGGCTACCTTCGAGAGAAGAAGCTTTATTCTGATCCAATTCATCGTTTGGAAAACGTGGAAGGTACCATATCTCAAGGACATAACTTGTTAAATTATCATTTGTTCTTGTTTTGTTTTAGTGTTCCGTAAATCATGCATTACAGAAGTTGGTGGTTCTGAAGGCTGACTGGATGTCATGAGGTGTAGATTTAGGATGTGCACGTAATTATGTGCATTTGTTGCTTGGATAGATATCTTGTATAAATCTTTGGGACGCGAAGCGGAAACCAATAATGAAGTTTCTGAGCAAGCCAGTATCCGTCTAACTTTAGCAACATACTTTCTCAAAGAGGAGAGCACGTCCAGTCACCTTGTTTGCCGGCCTTTACTGGAAGAAGCCATTTCTGGATTCCGACGTGTAGAGTGTATGTGTCCTCGATATTCCATGAAATCTGATTATTACGATGAGCTCTTTGGAGCGACAGAGTGTCCGCGTCATGTCCTTCTGGTGGATGCATTAAGGTATGAAGGAGTTGCGGTTTTAGGGTCAACGGTTAAATGGAAAGGGCTAAGAAGAGTTTTGAGAAGAGTAAGAGTCTAGTGGAACGCTATTGCAATGACAACAATCGTCGGGTTGACCTCAATCTCGGATTGTCTGAGCTTCAGAAGTGTATGAATCCAACGAGCTTGAGATACGGCATTTTCGGAATGGAACTTTCTCTTTCACTTGCCCCTGGTTTTGATCTTAGTCTTGATAGCATCGGCACTACTGAAGATCAGTATTTATGGAAGGTCGCTGAAAATACGGGGGTGCTTGAAAATACGGGGGTGCTCCAAGAGGATGCACTGTAGACAGATGGCGATGTGGAGGAGAATCTGAAGGAGTTCCTTTCATCGAAGATGCGGGTGCAAGAGCACGTGCAGCGAATTATCTTCATCTTGCAACTGTACATAGTCATTTGAGTTTCTTGTTTGGCTTTTATGAGGGTTATGAAACAGTCGGCAAGGAACACCTGTGTCTTGCAGTGGAAGCTTTGGATCGTTTGTCAGAAGATTTGAAGACATCCACATCCTACAATGTGGCCAACTGGAGGCACAGGGAAATGTATTCAGATCAGTTGATGACAACAGGTCATATTGCCATGCACCCTAGACGAAGGGAACTAGATCATGCTTATAAGTTATTTTGTAAGGCATACCAGCTCACTCAGCGGAAGCTTGAAGAACTGGGGCAATCTTCCACTGAAGAGAATGTCATCCACTACTTTGAGACCTCTAAACACGTCTGTCTGGCTTTGGCGAATTGCGAGATTCTAAGAGCATCTCAATTACAAGAGGTGGGCTTAGCAATTTATAGATCCCTAATGTGGGCTGAGCGAGGGAAAGGAGGGATGCTCTCAAGGTTGTTCAAGGATGGCGAGTTGAAATATAGACTCAAATCTACACTGGTGTCAAGAATTTTTGAGGGGGATGACGATGCGGAGAGTGTTTTCATGGCACACGATGACGTGCGCTGAGAATGCTAATTAAGAATACCCCAAATTTGACCAATGCAAAGAAGACGATGTTTGTCGAGTACACATTCATTAGCCAGATAGAACTTCTTCTTATTCTTTCAGGCGATGGTGGTTCTGTGAGTTTTCAAAGATTAAATTTTTAGAAGAAGTTGACGAAGAAACTTAGAAACTCGAGCTGAAGCAGTGGAAGAATTGCAGAAAGCAGAGGTATTATTGAAGGCACAGAAATCAAGCAGCCCAAATACTGAAGCTTGGAATCAATTGTTCACAAAGTCGTCAATTATTCTTAAGGTAATCACCGTGAAATTTTGGTAACGAGATTGAAAGCGCTAGTGACACCACATGATGTTATGGGTACATATCAAATCCGCTCTAGTGGCTTCTAAATGATAAGGTAACCTTTGCATTGGATTAAGCATCCACATGTCGAATATGCAAGTTAATTTTCTCTGCTGTTCAATACGACCATTGCATTTGATACTGCCACACACTTTGCTCGAGGCACACACTTAATTTGCTTGGACGTGAAGGTAAGATTATGACAAGGAATTGAACTTCGTGCAGGAAAATGGTTCTAAAGCTAATGGGGGTTTGAGCAAGGTCCTTTCGGCCTTGTATGCGTCCGAAGTGAACAGGGCACCCTTCAATCGATGGATACTTTGCATGGTGGTTGGTATCCAAAGGCGAGCTGTGGAAGCCCAGCAGTTGTGCATGAAAGGGAGGGATATTGAAAATGTAGGTTGCATTTCAAATTGTCATGATATGCGATGATTTATTTCTTCAAAGGTTAGTTGCTTGCCCCCTTGCGAATTGAAACAGCTGCATTGGATACTGATATGCATGCCAATCGTGGCAGGTAGAGAGGGAGAATGGGGAATTTCATTAAAATGGCGATATTCCATGTGCCATTTTCACATTGTGCCATTCCCACAGTTCAGACCGGGCGGTCTGAAATCTATTATCCTAGATTTCAGACCTCCCGATCTGAACTGTGGAATGTCGATGTCACATAATATTTGCCATTTTAATGAAATTCCCCATGAGATCAAAATCTTGCTTCAGAAGCTGCATGCCGTCCTCATCAAACCGATTGAACAACATCTCCACCACTTCTTCCGTGATCGGAATTCAAAAGGGGATAATACAATTGTCTTTGTTCCACACGAGGTGAAATCTATTCTGCTGATCAAGATTTGATGAGGGAGGGTGGGGAATCTGAATAGTGTAGTACTAGTCAGTACGGGAGCCAAGCTAGCTTTAACCATGTGTTCATATTAATTGATCATCTCACTTTCTCGACATCACGAAGCTCTCAGGATCTGAATTAATTAAGAGAAAGCTTTATAATTGATCTTTGTGTATATATGTTAACAGCACACTCACGTATGGTTATGTGTTTGCAACAAGATGAAACAGGATTTGGGTGTGGTACCTTTTGCCGCATTACATGAAGAAAATATATCTTACCTTATTGAACAATATGTCATCTCTGTTTCAACATCGATTCGGTGCTCCAGGCGGATGGAAGACAAGCTAAAGGTACGTCGAAAACTTCGACACTTCTGTTGTTTTCATCCGAAATGCGTGTCTAGGTAATGGATCAACATCTGTGATCATACGATGGACATTACGATTCGAAAATTACCTCCTTTCTGGCCATAAGTTGAGCGCGTACAGGATTTTTGAGCTACTCTTTACTATACTGTAGTTCGCACATATACAGTATATGATCGCATGCGTGATTCAGGAGATTGTTCGTTCTGCGCAGGGCACAGCTTTGTCTGTTCTTGCAGAAGCAGGCCCACCGGTGCTGGTGGGAAAAAGAGATGGATATCCAGACTCGTTTGCGCCTTTGGAAGAAGCACACAAAGAAGTGGACTTTGTAGGTCAAGCTTTAGAACCAACGGCATGCTTGAAATTGGTCGATGACGACACTGATCCAGCTATGAGGACTTGCATGAAAGAACGAGTAATGAATGTTCTTCCAAAGGCATCCTGAGTTCACCTTGCCATGCATGGTGAATTCTCTTCTCAATTTCCACAGGGATCTCTGGTGTTCGGTAACGGTGACAATCAGAGGCTCAGTGCTGCTGAAATCATCGACAGTGGCTTATACTCATCTACATGGAGAGCTCGGTGTGTCATTGCCAGCGCTTGCCAAAGTGGACTTGGATGATCGGTGGCAGGTTAGGAACTGCTCACGTGTGCTCAACTACTTGTAGATGTCTATTTCGCTTTGCTTGATGGCAATTCCACATCTTTTTTGATAAAAATCTTCCCGAATTCGTCTTATTGATAACAATTTAAATTGAATTAATGTACTAAATCACAACGCATTGTGCTGCCTTGGGGATGTGGGTCGTTAACAGGCGGTGGGATCATGGGGTTTGCAAGGGCTTTCATGCTGGCTGGAGTGCTGAGTTGTGTTTTATCCATGTGGGAAGTGAACCAGACATTCTGTACCAGTTTCATGGGAAAACTGTACGTTGAGCTCCGGTCCGGAAAACATATCGGAGAGGCCGTCCAGAGCACCACAACATCCATGATGCGCGACTTGAAGGACCAGATTCCAGCTCCGCCTCCGGCAAAGACATGCCGTCGATTCGCCCGGCTTGAACTTGCCGAAGCTGTAACCCGGTTGTAACCCCCGAACGTGTGCGAAAGTGGTCGATAGTAGACTGGACAGCATTCTCCTGTTTCGGCTTTCCAGGAGTGAAGCTTCGAGACGTTGTGACTGTCATAGGTACTTCAACTTAGTTTAGCTGTTACAGACGCATGCCTTCGAAAGACAAATACACGTGTAAGATGCCTTGTAGACGAGTCAGTCATGTTGGAAATATGTTTATGTTTTCATATTTATTTCAATATAAAGCAAACAGTAAGTTGACTGATTGTACAAGTTATCTAAGTTTAAATTATTTATACCAATGTACACTCTCCATATAAATAATTATTGTTTCACTTCAAACAATAAATTGCAAATATGGGGAATTTGAGAATTTCGTTAAGATGGCGGTATTGCGTGTGTAGAATGGCACCATTTTAATGAAATTCCCCATAAATCTTCAAAATTGGTAGAGTAGAAGGTAGTCATTTCATCAATTTGGCAATTCGATCCTCGGTGGATATTGTCTAGCTACTTCAAAAACTGAATGTTCAATGTATAGACCACCCTTTGCATTGTGTCTTCACACAACTTCTTAGTTACTACAAACCACTCCTTTTTGAGTTGGTGCATGGTCTACTCCCATCGATGCCTAGAGATGTATTTATCTCCTACCATATCTACCTTCTACTTATACCAAAGTAGAAATAAACATACATAAGTGAGGGCATGTATTTATGAATAGGGTTGCTTCTAAGATCTATTCCAGAAACAGTGAATTATTAAATCCCACCCTCCCACCACCCTCCCACCCTTCCACCCCCCACCCTCCCACCTCCCACCCCCCCACCCTTGAAACAATTAGAAGCATCTATTCACAAATTTTTCAAGCATATAAGATACTTTATCTTTCTCTTTTATTTCATGACACTATATTGTGTTCTATTTGCTTAAGAGTTTCTCATTTCTCCCTTTTTAGACTATTGCAAGGCTTGAACGTCATCCCGAAGACCCCCCTTGCTTACTAAGGTACTTCAGGCATTCCAAAGAGATAAGGATGTGACAATAAGGCAGACAATGATTTTGCCACAAGATTGTAGGGGTAGACTATACAATGAGCCCTTAGACAAAAAGGAGTAAACTTGGTTTGAATTTACATTGTAACCCCAATTCTAGCACCTTAAAAAGTATTGACTCCATTAGCACCAAAGCACAACAATCTCCTTGAAATTTGTTCAAACATAAAATCCCCACATATACTCTAAGGCCTTTACAATGAGCAAGGTAAGAGTGTTTGCATTGGCACCATCAATCAAGTGTGCAAAGAAATGAGATAAGGAACTCATATGTAGTTTTCAACAGTGTAAGCGTGTACACAGAGCCAGCTTCCATTATCCACCAAAGTGACTTTGTTGCAAGTGATAGCTACAAAATGAGCAATAGATATCTTTCACTTGTTGGTACATAAACTCCGCCATCTTCTAGCCATAGTTGTTTGGCCAAAATATATATTGAAGGTTTGGCACATTGAAAATGCATATAAGCCTTGTCTCTCTTTGTATTCCAACATTGGTCAGACAAAAGAGGATTTGGAAAATTGTACTCAACTACACAATTTTCTTGGAATTTGTTGTGGAAGTGGTTACATTCATTTGCTGGAGAACAGAAGCTAGCTGTCTTGCTACAAAATGCCATAAATTAATTTGATGATGATAGATTCTAGATATGTACTAATCACTTGTTTTCACTTTGAACTTTGGCATATTGAATGTGGCCTTCCTTTTGCTCTCATGCTTTGTCAATGTATTCCACTACGGCCCCAAAACTTTTGGATTTTTTCCAAATGTAGAATAGACTTTGCACTTAACCCCTAAGCGCCCCAGGGGCGAAATTTTGGGTGCTCCAGATTTGAAATGTATTTGGAACGTGGCCAGATCCTCTCTGTACTTGCAGAGGAAGTGTACAAAGGACATCACTAGTACTAAAGTCAACATTCAAAGTGGGGTCCCAAGTCCACTTCGTCAAAATCCGGAGTGGGAGGTCATTGAGGCAAGGGGGGTGTATCAGAAAAACGGGTTTCAGAGTAGTTCCTTCCATTTTTAGTGTGACCGGGAGCTTGTAAACTTGTACCTTCGGCATTGCATAACGACAAATTCAAAGGTTTAACGACCACAAGCAAGGATACAAGGAGTTCAAAGGTTTAACGACCACAAGCAAATTTGTAAGTGTCAGTTGGCCACGAAATTTGGCAGGCGTCAAGGTACTCTTGGGCCTTCCCCCCTGCCAAAATTGCAAAATCATTCATATTTTCCCCAAACCACAGTGTCTTCCCAAAGTGTGAGGACCCTGTGAAAATTGCCGAGTTGTCCCTGGTCAAATTCACTTTGACCATTATAATCTTTGAATCGACACGGTCAATCTTCCTGAGATCTTTAGGGCACCTGCGGGCCCTCCCTGTGAGTGATTTTCAACGGTGAAATTTATTGGATCTTACTTTTGCATCCACAGGGGCCTCGAAGCTGCGCCCATGTCTATCCCCAATGTATTTGTAGCATTTCCTCCTAGGCGCTCAGGGGTTAAAGAGGTGCACTTGACCGTCATTTCCTTTTTATCAGTTCCACCCAAACCAACTTCACAATCCATTTGTTTTGAAATTGGTGGATGTGATTGTAATTGACCTTTGGTTTTTTAGAAGAAGGAATTGACCTTTGGTTTCTTAGAAGAAGGAACTATTAGGAAATCATTGACAAATTCCATTTCGTCCTTTCCATCCGAAATTTCAACTAGATCTATACATAAGTGGCGGCAAGTTTGAAGATCCGTCTATATGGAACGAAATTGCGTACAATTGCTACTTCTTTTCTATAATTTGGGAAGAGGTGGGGACTCCAACATCATTGTATCTATAGACACGACATTGGAAGTCCTCGAGCTTGGTTACTTGGTTCGGATTGTTTTGAAATTTCCTATGAATCTCATTTGTCTGCCACCCTACGACAGCAGTTGCGGCTTTGCAACTACTGCTGTTGCTCCTCTCTTCATCAAGTATCAGGTATGCAAACAAAACTCACTTTCACGCACAATCCATCTTTCGATTTTGTTAGGGTATTTTCTTGCTTTTTTTTGCGTGTTTACTTCAATGCTAAATCACTCATACATTTGGGGCTTTCTATAATCTTGTAGGGTTCATGGCTAAACGCCAAAGGTCCTTGAGGGACCATTACTTCGCGAAGTCGAAGGAAATTGATGTTGTCGAAATCTTATCTTCGGGGTCTGAAAATGATCCCTTCCCTGATACCGCTGATTTAGGGGTGCATCGACCTCCTCCTTCAAATGCAGAGATTGCTCAAATCTAGTGGAAAGAGCAGTGGTCTATTCAATTTTAATGGTTGCAGTTTGTTCTAGATGTTGGCAGAGTATTTTGCAAAGTGTGTAGTAAAAAAGGCGGTCGATCAGCATACGCCAAACACGGTTCCAAAAATTTTAAGGTAAGTGCCTTCCAGGATCACTTTCAGTCCAATGAGCACGGATGTTTGGCTTGGGCATTGCAGAGCGGCGGCAAAATGATGGAGAAAATCATCGTGAATGGCCAGAGGGCGTGCGATCAGGCAGTTGCCTCTTTGATGCGAGCTACCTACTTTTTGGGAAAGCAATCTTTACCCTATTTTAAATTCCCTTCTTTATGTAAGTTGTTGGTAAGTGTCAAAGCCTCAATGACCTTGTCTTTAAACCAGGACAAGAAACCATGTGCAACACTCATGCTTTGTTTATCGGTTGTAATTCAAAAGCATATTCTGAATCGTGTCCAAAATTTAGCTTTCTTTGGGGTGATGGTCGACGAGTCTACTGATATCAGTGTGACAGGGCACCTTGTCGTATTTGCTACCATTGTTGAAGAGGGTCTACCGGTAACAATTTTTTTGGGACTATTGCCAATCGATGGTGGGAAGGACACCGTTGCCATTTATCGAACCCTAATTGCACACCTCCGATTGTGGAATCTGGACTTGCGGAAGTTCATGGGCTTTGGTAGCGACGAGGCAAGCACAATGATCAGCTGCCACAATGGGGTGTCTGCACGTATAAATCCTTATATGTTGGCCTGTCACTGCATAGCGCACCGCACGAACTTGGCGGCACTTAATGCTGCGAAGGCACCCAACTATAAGGTAATCTCTTCCGACATTGATGGTCTTCTGAATTCAATTGCTTCTTTCTTCCATAAGTCAAGTAAGCAGAAGCACGCACTTACCGCCTTGCAAGAGGAATTTTCTGATGCCAAAAGATGTATGAAATGGTACCATAAAATCTGCTGGTTGAGCCGTTGGTAAGTGATAAGTACTTTATGTGATTCTTTAGAATCTGTCCTGTGCTACTTTCGTGATACAGAGGACGCTGAATCAGATCAGGCCACATCCATCGTTGAAAAATTGTCACAGTTCAAAATCATACATATTCTGTTTTTTCTGGCTGACATATTACATTTCCTTGCTATGTTATCTAAAGTGTTCTAATGTAAATTTGTGGATGTTATTTCCATAGGCAGCATAGTGCGCACTGAAATTGCCCAAATCCGGATGTTGTTCATTGTGGAAACTACAGATTTGAATGTTGATACCTTTAACGAGAGTACAGGTTTCCATATTATCCAGAGTATGGCCCTTTTGGAGGGCATCTGCGGAAGTGTCCGAGCTAGATCAGAGGAAACATGTTCTACAGTTTTCAAATGTCACGGTCTAAACTAGGATCTGACTTAGAGGAAGCTCTTGAGTTTCAGCGAGTATTTGCGGAGGCTGTCTGTGATGGTCTGGATTCTCGATTTGGGGACAATGACATCATTTTTTGTTTTAAGGTGCTTAACCCTTCTAACATGCCCTCCAAGCAAGTTGGATTGTAGAGCTGGGGGGTCTCGGAGTTGGATAGATTGCTGCAGCTGTATGGAGTATACAGATCACACTCAAGTTTCTCCTTCCCCCCCTCCTTGATGTGCAAGCTTGTAAATGTGAATTTCTATCCTTTAAATTACAGTGCACAACTAAATGGGGGGATAAAACATTTCGGGATTTGTGGGGTATGATTATTTGGAATCATGCCCTACAAACAAGGTACCCCAATTTTCTTATCCTTACTGAAATTGCTAGAGTACAGTGTGTCTCCACTGCCACCTTTGAAAGAGCTTTCAACATTCAAAACTTAATTAAAACTCGTGTTAGAAACAAATTGGGAAGCAAAAACTTGGAAGCTTTGCTTAGAGTTGCTTTAGGGGGTCCGGATGAGGAATATGATGGTATAATTGAAGATGCCATACCTAGTATATGGAAGAATGAAACCAAATATAAGTTTCTTTATGCTAATCCGTCAACTTATTTATCTAATTCTGCCCCTGGTCCTAGTGCAAGCAATGCATCATCTTCATACTTAGATGAGCAGGGGACACCAATTTCTTGACAGCTTGTGTTGTATTCCTCTCCCCAATTTTTTTGGTGTTGTGTTTTGCTTATGAATGGTGGATTGTATGTTCTCTCCATGTTTTGATAGATGTTCTTTAAATTCTTATAAATGTTGTGTGGGCATGTTGTACTAACCAGCCTTCTAAAAATGCATGGACCCCCTTTTGGATCCCTACATTTTTTCAAGGTTGAACCCCTGGCCCTAAATTGGTAGGGGCACTGCCAGGTTCAAATCTTGCCAGGGATATTTAAACAAACAAAGCAACCAAAAAAAACATGGAATCGAGTACATTTTGACTCTCACGGAAATTATCTGATTGGAATTGAGCAATGGCGATTTAGGCACCGGGAGAAAATTCAAGGTCTAGGAAATTGACCGGCAAATCTTGCAACTTCCCGGCACAAGTTCGAACAAATTTAAAAAAATCCGGGGTAGATGAGACTTTCACGGAAATCCACCGTCTGGCTCACAGAACTCCCCGGACTGTGACACAAATTATTTAAACATAAGATATTGCATTACAATATTATTAAGATAGTTACATGCATTTAATTGTTACCCTATTGCAAGATCAACCCTAATGAATTATTGCCTAAAATTTAAATTTTTGGACATAAGGGTGTGGAGGCAATTTTGGATAAACATATATTTGTACTTTAAATATTCATACTTCATTTATAGAGTGTTGAAAAATACATATTGAGAAAATCTGAATTCTTCTATCAATTATCAACCAAGACCTCCAAAAATAAGACAATTCAATAAATAATAGGAACTATGTTGAAATGCTTATTTGAATGCTTTTGGATGTGACTCAAAGTGAGGAAAAGGCTATAACTTCTAATCTTCTTTTGACTATTCCATCAAATAGTGAGACTATTTTTTCAACTACAACTTGGTATTAATTATGATATTGCTAAGGTGGGCTATATTAAAATTGTCTTTGGTCTAAAAACATCCTTTAACACAAAGCACACACATTACTTTTTTTAATGTACCATCATAGAACATTTCTGAATGAGGATGCTTATTGAGCACCTCTTGATTTCAAGTTCAAAAAATCATAACTAATTGTACAAGACTTGAAAAACAAAATAATTGATTGCTAAAAAATATTTTGATGGTGATTACAATCTAAGTATATTGAAAGGTGAGAGATTAAGAACACATCCATATTATTTGTCATACCAATTAGTGGCACATTCCACTGGATGAATGGAAAACCGCATTGTATCTGTGCAATAGTCATAGACAAGGTAATTGTTGCGGATGTGGTGGAGTTGAGCAATTTGGTTGGAGGTGAGAGTTTGGTAAGGGGCGGTGTTCCACCCAAAACCCTTGCCCATTTTGCAGAGGGCTACAAAGGCTTCATTCAAGGCTTGGCATGCGTCCACCCCAAAGCCTTCAAATGAGGCCACAAATGGAGCTGAGTTCCAATCAACGGGCACGTTGCCTCCTTGGGTGGCCCAAGTGCTACCATCCCATAGGCTAGCATGGATGTCCATCCCTTGTTGGTTGGGGAAGGGCACCCCTAATGCTTCGTTGTTTCGGAACACACGCACCGGCTTGGTATCCACATAAAATCTAAATTCAAAGAAAAATAACTCTAAGCTTTGTTAGAAGATTGAGGTGAATTCATTAATGGAGCTTATTCATCATTAGATCCACTAAAATGCCACCAAGTCTATAGGACTTGAGCTAGTGCTCGGGAAAAAATGGTGACTAATTCAATAGTAAACAAGAAGAATTGGAAAAATATCCAGTCGCAATTTGTAAACATCAACAAAAATCCCTAGTAAAAAGATCTATAATATTTCTATTTCCAGTAAAAAGTAGAAAGAATAACCAAACTTGGTATTTGAAAAAAATATTTGAATATGGAAGTTAATGGAAAATAGCTAGTAAAACTAAAAAATCCTAAACATTGACTTGAACCATTATGGTGAATGCAACTAATTGTGACATGTTTGCAAAACCATTCTATCTAGACTTTTGCTTATAATGTAAGTCCTCTAAATATGAGAGGCTAGGGGTCAATTTTATGCTCACTTATTTTTAACACTTTAAAACTTCATAGTTTACTCATACAATGACCAAAACATCTATATATATAAAGATAATTTAGGAAACTCTTTTCACTTCTAACAAAAAACAACAAAAATTTAGGCAACTCAATCATGGGACCATCCCTAATTTCTTATTCTAATGCTATTAGGACCCCCCCTAATTGAACATTGGGATTTTCAACTTAAAATTTTGTCAACTTTAGTATGTGCTTAGTGCATGATTTGAAAGTGTTTGATTCATGACATCCAAAGAGAAGATGAGTGGAAAGATGCCGTGTCTTAAAGTGGGCCTATTTTTTCTTTTTTTCTTTTCACACTTAGTTTATTTTTATTTAAAAAAAAATTGTAACCAAATTCAAAATATGCACTCACTTATTAAAACCCTCCCTTAAGAAAATCAAAACCATCACTTGAATCCTAGATGATTGGTCAAATCCATTTGAAGAATATAATCAAAGACCCCATACTTCACAACTAATGCCCCCCCAATGGGTATAGAATGTTGTGAATGGATGTGTAACTCACCAACACCTATGTGTCATTGTAAGTGGGACCTAGTACAAACGAGCCCTTAGTTTATACCTATCCAAACCTCACTAGTTTTTTTACTCGATTGGCAATGCCAAGTTGATGAGGTTTGCTTTGTAATTTAATTTGGGATGAATTTTCTTTCATTTGTATAAAAAAAAAGATCCTAGAAAATTGGAATTATTTCTCTCTCGAACTTGCAAGTTGTGACAAAGTGGGTTTTAAGAGAGAAATTGAAGTTTTAATGACCACTTACACAATGAGGTTTTGGTTCCAAAGCAGGAAATATGAGTGAAATTCGGTGGTGGGGTCAAACCAAAGCGATATGCGTTGCTCCCGGCTTCCTTGGCCCTTAGTGAACATGTTTGTTTGGAGAATATAAGGTTGCCCAGAACTGTTCCCTAGGAACTCGAAGTCCAGCTCATCGTGAGCCTTGCCATTGGATTTTGTCTGCGAATAGATCCACAAACACACTAATTCATTCCCTTGTATATTGGTACACTAATTTCTTGTATCAATATAATGGGTTCTTGCAATCCTACTATACTTTACTCTATATCAATCCTACTTATAAATCTGGATGGAAAATTTGCTTGTACATAAGATTTTTGGCAATTGGTAACTTGCAAATCAATAATTCATTTGATGAGGGCGGCTTTATACCGGGGCCGAGGCTTAATTCCAAGTTGGTGCAATTTACAAAAATAAGGTCAATTCAAATAGAGAAAATTGGACCAAGGATACATGACCATCCAATTTTTAGCACTTGGGTCCAATTTTTTAATGCCAAAACACCTCCAAGTAAGTGACAATGTGATATACAATTAGGCCATCTTTTAATAAAAAGTCTTAACTTATGCCTAATTGATGGCTTAATTTAAGGATCTAGGCACTCCTATTGGTTGATTTGGTGGTTTTGAAATTGAGTCAATAGTTGGATCCTAATATAAAGGAGCCTTCTTTTTATTTGAATTCAAATATGTTTACAATCTTTGGCAATTGTATTGGCTTCATTACTTAATTTAGGTAAGAGACCTTATCTATGCCATGTGACTACTTGTGTCATTTTATAGTCACTGTATTAGCTAGTAGAGTACATATGAAAGTTTAAAATGTACACATCTATTACATACTCTAATATTACATAGTGGTACTAATAGAGTGGTTTCTAAATTGGGACACAAATAGGGTAAATTTCGTTTTTAATTCCATGAGGAGATTAGTTATTGTGTTTTGTTGCATGACCTAAATCCTTGTTGGACGTAGGTGATGAGGTTAAACTACACTAAAATTGGTAAATAGTGTTGGCAACACTAATTAGCCGAACTAACACTAATTGTGATTTGCAAGGTTAGTGTTAGAACACTAATTACACATTCTAACACTATTTTAGCTCTATAGTAAAAAATTTGCCTTGATCTAGTTTAGTGTTTGGAGAATGGTGCCTCCTTTTGTCCAATCGGGAAGGGCCAGAAATTCAGATTTCCAAGAAAGGGTCAGAAATTCAGATTTTCAAGGAAGGGCCAGAAATTCAGATTTCCAAGGAAGGGCCAGAAATTCAGATTTCCAAGGAAGGGCCAGAAATTCAGATTTTTAAGGAAAGACCAAAAATCTATATTTTCAGGGAAGGGCCAGAAATTCAGATTTTGAGGGAAGAGCCAAAGTACGATGGCGGGAGTTAAATGCCTCAACACTATTTTCACATGAGTTGAAGACTAGTGTCGAGGGTAAAAAATAGGAAACAACACTAATTATCAACCAACACTATTTACCAATTTTAGTGTAGTGGAACCCCCAAATGTTAATTAGTTTCATACTCTTCACACTTGGTGTTATGAATCTTGGTCGCAAGAGAGTTAGGGATCAATTGAAGTACTCCTTTTGAACGAGATTCACTTTGCTACCACCACTCATAACGCCACCATGGCAAGTGCAAATGGAACTTCGATGCATTCCAAGATCTAGCATTCTTGTTTCCTGCGATCTCAAATGATCCAGTTCAAGTGAGCGGGTGATGTAACGCACTTTGTTCGGAAGCAGGTTGCTTTGGTTTCATGGGCGAATCATCATTCAATTCTGAATTCAAATTGGTTGAATTCTAAAGCTTACGTAAAATGCTGTGACAGTGCCAGCTGAGTTTCCAGGTACCAGTTTGATCCCCATTCCAATGCTCCCGAACAAGTACTTGCTCTTGGACTGGAATGCAGCAGCTGCAGTACGTAGACACATTCATAATTTCATGAATTCCACAGTCTAATGAATTGAAGCTCAGTCACCATGAATGCAATAATTACTCCTCGTTCATCAAATAGCAAAAACGAAAATACACTGTTTTACAGCATGAAAAGAGAAATAGTGCACTGGTAATCAAAAGTCAGATGATCACAAGGACAAGCATGGACTCACATTTAGCAACTCCTAAATGACCAAAGATTCATGATTCGAAATGAGAAATCGGGTTGATCATGTTGTGAAAAAAACAGATCCAAATGGGTTCAAATTTCATATCACCAGAATCAGTGAAGAACATGATTGCATATGTTGGTCTAAACAGAAGTTAGAGAGAATTGGACAATCAAGAGAAAGAAGCATGAGGCCGAAGTACCTGAGGAATGATCCAGCACAAGATCCACCCGGGAGCCTCCGCCCTCCACTCTCGTGTGCAATGCATCTGTGGAGGTACCGTAGTTGGCTCCGAAGGGAATGCTCACACACTGAGAAATGGGAAGCAGTCCCAGCGCTGTGACTGAAAGAATCACAAGCTTAAAGACACATGCCCACGCCATCTCCCCTGCAATGGATTCAACATTGAAGTGCGCTTGAAGGTGTCAGTACGAAAATGTAGCAAAATATTGATTTAGATGACACCAATGCAACGTTGTTGCACCCCCCTTTGGAAACCTCCCAATGGAGTTCATTGCAACAGGGAATTTGCACATCTTACTCGTTACAGATGAAAATCTAGTGGCTAAGAAGTGAATTTCTGAGCTCAAAGGACTTGAGTACTTTAGGACTGTACTCGCCTTGTGCATCACTGTCACAACTGTGAAGAAAGGGTGTACACAACAACGGAGAGAGAGAGATCTATGGTGATGTATTAAGATTGAAAGTACTGCTGTAGCTGAGAAATCAAGTCGAGAAAAACAACATTCAGCAGTCAGAGAGATGGTTGGGGTACCACAGTTGAAGTAGCCAATTGAAGGCGGTGAATGCTGTGAGACCACTAGTACTGGTTTCTTTATATTCCAGTGGAGCTCGAGGAAAGCAAACCACGACTCGGTAGGTTACCTCACCAAGTCAACTTTGCAGGTACATGTAGGCACTCTCTTGCTGTCACCAATTCTTGCAAGGACCGTGCATTGGTCAAACAATGTTTCAACTAAGATTGCTAGTCTGAACTGAATAGACAAAATTTTAGAAACATCTGGAGATGGAAAGGCTCAAGTTCGTTTCAGCTATTTCAGATGAGGTTGATTGCTTCTGTGAACATTAGTAAACAATGATTCAACAAAATTGAACTAAAATCCTAAACGCTAAATCCAAACTCAGATTGAGAAGAATTTTGCTTGAAGAACTTCCCCATTTTCTCCAAGTCTTGAGCTGTCTGCAAGTGCTTGGGATGGGGAGGCCCTATCTCGTAAGCACATGTTGAAAAACGGATTCGGGTTAGTTCAGTTTTTGTTAAAACAAGGTTTCTTGCGCAAATGTTTTCAACGACATGGAGCTTTATTCGGTAGGGATCGCGATCTTCAGTTGAGAAGGTACAATATGAAACCATCCATGTGAATGGTGGTTTGAATTTTTAGGAGACTGAGTGAAGTTCAGTACACTCACACTCCTGCGCTTGGCTGTGAAGTTGGTGAATGACTGGTGTGGACAGCATGCTCGTCAAATCATGCTTCGTTTAGGGTTCAGGGCTTAGGTTTTTTAGGTTTTTTAAGGTTTTAGGATTTGAGGGTTTAGGGTCTGATTATCGTTTGACCGTCTGTTTCTTTGTTGTCCGCTTTGAAAATTTTTAAGCGCACAATGATTGTCGGCAATTGTGCGGTTTTTACGAAGATCATGAGATGATTCTCTAGCAATTAAAATTTGAAGGTCGAATGGAGAGCAACAATTCGATCATTGCCAAGAACCAGATAATGCTGCTTCCAATCGACGTAGAGGGGATGTTGCAGTGGTGGGAATTGCGGTGATTGCCGCGTTGATCATGTCATAGCAGAGACCACATTGCAAAACCCTAATTTTAGGGTGG
Organism: Climacium dendroides; assembly: GCA_950106755.1. Lineage (NCBI taxonomy): Eukaryota > Viridiplantae > Streptophyta > Bryopsida > Hypnales > Climaciaceae > Climacium > Climacium dendroides. The sequence goes on from OX467084.1 coordinate 41,070,327, forward strand.
AACTGATGTTCAATTAGGGTTTAGTGTCTCTATTGGCCAATTCTATTAAAACTTCGTAGCGCACGCATCTGTAGCGGAGCTTCTAGGTTTTGAATTGCGCGGTGATGCTGTTGTTGTCGGTAAGTCTTTGTTGATGTGCGCTGAAAGCGTTGAACCTGATGTCTTCATGGTGATTCTTTAGCTGTGCAAGATACTTGCAAACTCCGAAGGGTTATTTGTCTTCCCTGAGCTACGGATTGTAATCAAATTTGCAAGTGCATGAGCGCGAATTAGGTTTTTTCGTTGTCCGATTGTGTTCGATGTTTTCGTGGGGAAGGTTTTGCAATTTTGATCTCTATACACTAATCAACATTCCTGTGCAATTTCTTTATTTTTTGCAGAAGAGTAGCATCTAGATCAGATTTGTGAGTTGCTGAATTCGGAGTAAGAAGACGATAAATCGCATCGGAGGAGATGGAAGGCGTCAAAAACCAGGACGATGAAGGGGAAGGGGAAATCAAGCCCGGGGCTAAGGAGGGGTCGCTCCTCTACAACACCTTCATACATCTTATGGGTCAGAATTGATATCTCTACTTTATTGAATTGGCAGCACGACTGAATCCGTGAATTGTTGTAGTATTGATTTGCGTTGGTTTTTTCGTCGTTCAAAAATGATTTGTGCTCTTTGTTTTTCGTTTCCTGACGATTAGGGTTTGTGGTCTCAGTGTCGCAGGTTTCTTCACGTGCGCTATCCTTTGCTCTCAATTTGCTGGTGGCACGGCGCCTCACTCATGAACAGTTTGGAGTATGTGCTTAAATCCTCTTCTTTTTTCCTGTCTCTACATATGAGCCTAAACCCTAAACCCCCAAAGGACCTGGTGGCCCGAATTGAGCCTCATGTTTAAATTAAGCAGTGATAGGTCATGCCGGGATTTTATTTTGTTCAAATTTATTTATATTTTTGGCAACACATGCAAAATAAACTCTTTTCACCCCATTTGAATTATTTTTTCACAATATGATCAATCAAATTGGTTGATTCAAATTTATGAATCCTTGGTCCTTTTGTGGCTCAAGGTGTGTGTGTGGCATGCTTTACTCAGCAGCTAGTCAGTTCTTCTCGTAGTCTAGAGTGATGACCTCATTGTAGTCATCAGTGTATTTGCCGTTTTGAGCAAACGTGGAACCTCACATCGTTCTACGGTCTCCATTGCAGTTGCAAGCCGTGCAATTTCATCTCTTCACAACGACTGTCCTATTTATCAGTCGGGAAGGGTTTCGTCGTGGTTGTTTACGTGGAAATGTTGGGTGAGCAGTGCAATATTTTATATCTAATGTATCACTTTTCTAGTCTTGTTTTGTAACCTATTATTGGCAGCATCTCTTTGTCTGATGGAGATCATTGGAACGGTGAAATTGACATAGGGCTGGTTGTTAGTGATGGTTTCAGTCGGAATGATTCAGAGTCGGAGAGCAATGACAAAGTTTTGGCTATGGCATGGCTCACGTTGCCATGGGGCGCTGTTGCATCACTTATTGTATATAAAGTTGTAATGTGGTGGCAAGGCCTCAGTATTTCTGAAGATTATGCTTCCTCGATGGTTGTGCTGGGTACGAGTCGACACATTTCTTGACGGCTTAGATACTTCTGTTTTCCACTTCTTTCTGAACTCAAGTGTAGGTTCATGAAGTTACTTCTCATGAAATGAAACTACTGACCATTTCTTTGTTTTTGAGGATAGAACAGGAGCAGCAGCAATATTGGAGTTAGGTTCCGAACCTCTTTATATTTTGGCACAGCATTTGCTATTCTTACGCTTGCGCTTGATCACCGAAGGGCTGGCCACATTGGCTCGATGTGTTGTCACTTATATCCTTCTCATTAAAGGCATTGGATTGGTGATTTTTCTGATCCCTCCTCGATATTCTAGAATCCTGACGCTGTAGTTGTAGTCATGAAACCATATCCGTTTGGTTTAGGAATTTCAGTTTGTTATCCTTATGTAACCTTAGGCGTGTCTTATTAACACAGGTGGCATAAATTTGCAGGGTGGCGGACTACTGTTTGCATATGCACAATTCGCATATGGTGGTTGCTTGTTGTTAGGTTACTGGTTCTATTTTCTGTTCTACTACAAGGGAACTCTATTTCCCTTCAGGTATTATTACTCTGGGTGTGAAGGATGGGTTCCTCTTAATGTTAGTTTCATCAGTTGGGTGTGACTAATTTTGAGCTACTCGTGCTTGTCGTTTTATGTTATTCATGATGTCTCTTAATTCACTTTGCAAATTTTGGTATGTATTGTGGTACAGGAATAGAGGGAGGCGAATACTCGATGGTGCCCTCTTTTATTTATGTGCCACATTCACATTCCAGTCGGTACAAAAACTAGTGCTACAAGAAGGCGAGAAGTTGGTGCTTGTGCTCTTTGACACTGCCTACAATCAAGGGATTTATGGCCTGGTTGAGAAACTAGGTAGATTGTTTCTGTAACACATTTATTTGCTTGGATTCTTGCTAAGCCTTCATCTAGTTCGAACAGTTCCAAACTATAAAGAGACTTTTAGCTGTATATTAACATCAAAATATCGTCTTCACTGTTTCTATCTTGATCCATATAGAATTTGGATAACGTGCTGATTTCGCACTCTTAGAACCTGTGGTGATTATCTCTCGGACATGCAGGAAGCGTGGTGGTGCGATCTTTTTTTCAGCCCTTCGAGGAAAGCGCATTCACTATGTTTGCCAAGGCTGGATCAGCTGTTGGTTCTGATGGTTAGTACTTTCGTGAAATTCTACTCTTGGATTATTCGATTGATCTGATGATTTGACGGGTCCTTAAACTGTTACTCTGATTCGTGGGCTGCCGGCAGACAGGATGAGGAACCAGAAACGTGCTGTGGAGCGCATACTGATTCTAGCACTGAAACTTGCCAATCTCTTTGGTGAGTACTGCTTTTATGTAGTTAGGCTCAGAAACTACGTACTGATTTGTTTCAGATTTTGAATTTACCGATGTTTTTCTCGAAGTTCTGTAGGTTCTTTTTGTTTCTTGAGGTTTAGATGGTCATTACTTCAAGACATTTCTCGTTGTTCTCAACATTTCATAAAAAGGGATTTGATGGTGATTGTTTTTGACTCACGGCCATTTTCAGAAAGTTCTTAATTGATTATGCATGTATTGTACTGTTTCTTACTGTTTATCTATGATGTTCCCAGGGTCGGTGTTTGTTGTGTTTGGCCCAAATTACGCTTACGTGCTGCTCCGTCTGCTGTACACAAGAGATTGGAGTGATGGGGATGCAACTTTGGCTTTGGGATACTACTGCATTTACATTCTCGCTCTTGCACTGAACGGTACGTAAATTTCAAACCTGATTAGAGATCGGAGCTATAAGCTTATACTTCGAGCATATCCGGGTCAAATCTATATCTTCCAGCTTGTATATTGGGGGTTTTCAGCGTGTAAATCTAGTAAAGGAACACGGAGATTTTAAATTTGAAGGTCCGATTTAAATGTTCTTAGTTGTATCCTTTTCATAAATTTGAGGGCTAAGTGAATTACTATGTAGTTGGTTATGACTAATTGCCTAAACTGGTTTTCTTTGAACAAGAGTCTGATGATATTTCTGGCTCTGATTTTCAGGCGTTAGTGAAGCATTTCTGCATGCAGTGGTGACGAAAGGGGAGCTAATGCAGTCCAACGTCTGGCTGTTTGTTTTTTCGGTAGTATACATGTGCCTGACTGTGGTACTTATACGAGCTGCCCCATCGACTGGTCTCATCTTGGCCAATTCCATCAGTATCCTTCTCATTTCAGAAACTAAGTTTCGACTTAAGTTCCATTTCGATAGCTGATATTTAAATATCATCTCTAACAGAGCTCCAGCCCCTTGATCTGCTTGTGTTACACCTTGACACTCTTAAGACATGGGGATGCGAATCATCTACTCACTCACTTTCATCCGGCGCTACTTCAGGGTGAGTTCACGCACGCGTGCATCATCTTCACAGGTTTGCTTTTACAAGAATGCATGTGTTCTTTCCGAAGTGTTGATCAGGCTTATCTGTGCTGGCACCTTGTTGTACTGATCTGTTTGCACGCTTTCAAATTCATCAGTTGTGTGTAATACCGTGGTCGGTTTTGACGTTATATCTCTTATTTTCAAGGCTGTAGAAAACTTCGGAGTTTTTTAACCAGGAATTTGATTTTCCTATAGAAATAGTTGGAATCTAATAGAATATATGTCATGTGTTGAAAATCTCAAAACTAAATTAAATATATGACAGTACTAACCGACATATGTTGCACTGAGTTTGAGCTTAACCACTGATAATCTAGTAATTTGGTATTCTTGTGGCAGCATTCCCCAACATTTTCATTATGGCAGACGATCCCAAACTGGAGAGTGCTGGGAGTGTTACTGATCTCTGCCGTGACGACCTACTTATCCAAGACATATGTGCTGGATTATGACAATTTTTTTCTATCAATGGTCCCGCACGTGGGGGTTGGTGTTGTTTGCCTGGGCATCCTAGTTCTTGCCGTGTACAAGTGTGAGAGAGCCTTCCTTCAGGAGCTTGCTACTTTTCGAGGTACTGAAATAGGGACTTCCAAAAGGGATTGACCTGTAACCAACTCTCATTTTGGCATTCAAAAATTCTCAGAGGAATTACTTTCGCTAGTTCGGTATTTGAAGCTGAAATTTAGAGATGTTCTTGTATCACGAAACTACTTGGAAAAGGAATTTTGTAGAAAATTCTATGCTCTGTAGAAATCTGCAAATAAAGTTACTTTTGTCGTGCATATTAGACTTGCAACTACTTGGAAAAGGGATTTTGTAGAAAATTGATTCTACACTTTGTAGAAATCCACAAATATAGTTACTTTCATTGTGCAGTTTTGCACATGGAAAAGAATATTTAGTTGATTATTTTGATGAATAACTATCTTCATAGAGTGGTAAGGGGTTAAGAGGTTATTATTTTCCAAGGGACTAAAGGGTTCTTATTTCTTAAGGAGTAGAGGTTTGCTATTGTAAGTTTAGATAATAAAAATCTATTGATTAAAAGAATATTTATTGCATATTAAGATTCTTTAGTTTTTGCTTCAACAAGTTCTCTTCTTCTCTTCCAATCATTTGATATTTTCACTATATTTCTCCATCTTTTTTTTTCAATTTCCACTATTATTTTCCAACTATTTTTCAAATAGTTGCATATATTTCTATGTATGATGTTCAAATGGATATGCATGCCATTGGTTCAAGGATGTTTATATTATTATTCAATAATGAAGCTTGGGTTTCATTGGGTTCATTCATTCAATCATTGATACTTTAACCATACAACACTCCAACGTCTAGAAAGTGGACAATGGATAGAGTGTGGAGCTCACAAAAAATGGAAGTCGTCAAATTTTCATCCATCTTTTTTTCTTAGAGAATAGAAATGAGTTCAACATGGATTCACATTGATAGCATTCACATTCATGATTGCATTTGATTGCAAAAAATTGGTAAATTGGAATATGTTAAGTTTGGTTGAAAATTTGTAGTTGCTTGTAGAAAAGGAAGTGTTGGGCATTCTAAAAGTGGTGGCATATTTTGTGTGGGACAGGAGGGAAGGACAACACATTTATTCATTAGAGAAATGGTTGATGATCTTTAGTTTGTTTTGTTGAATTGGAAGTTTCGTCAAGTGTGATGTGCAATTGCATCATGCCCTAACCATAAGATGTTTATTCTAATGCTTTGGTGGATCTACCCACAACCATTTGTCACAAGGATCACAAGTGTCCTTTGAATTCTAAACATTGGAGAGCTTGAACTAGAGAAAGTGGAATTGCAATCATCACTTCATAGTCTACCTGAAGCTTCTTTTCGTCATATTTTTCTATACAATTCTTCAATTGTTAGACATATTCTTCCTTCAACTCAATACTTGCCCTTCCAAGTCAATGTCCCTATTCTTGTAGTCAAAGCTCATGATTTATACATCTACAACCATTCCATTGAATTTGAATTCACTTCCTAGTAAAATGTAGTGTAGTCTTCCAGATCCTACAATTGTTTTTTGTATCATCACAACTAGCTTCACGTGATTCTTCTCCAAAAATTATACACTTTGCAATCTTCCTAGCACTTCTCCGATGAGTCCCGACACTCCAAAGTTAATCTATTGTAACGTGCAATTAAACTAACATTTCCCTTTTCATAAGACTATATGGTCCAATTCTTTTCTAGCTTGTTGTTGTTCTTTTCTTTCATAGTTCTTTGTAGTGTCAATTTTTCAATGTCATTTTCTCAATTTCTCCTACATACTTGACTTGATTGCATTAGTGTGCCTTATGTTGTTGTCACAACCAAATTAAAAGTAAACATATTTTTAATTTCAAACTTTGAAACTTTGAAATCCAATAACTTTTACATGGTAGTGTGAGAGTTTACACACTACAAGGGAAATGGGCCCTAATCTACAGAATTTTTGACAGAGAAGTGTCCAAAATGACAACTTAATGTCCCAAATAACAACCAGAACTTCTTGTCGATTTTTTTGTCAATATCTTGTCAATTTTTCAATCAATTTTGACAAACAAGGTGAAAGTCTTCTACAAACACAGCAAGATTTTACATATAATTTACTTTATATTCAAAATGATGAAAATATATTTTACTGACACTAAAAGAAAATGTACTTCTCTGTAACCTTTAACGACTCACAACCAACACCTTCAATTCACATATCAATTCATCTGAGCTCCCTCTATATATTTGGAGTGGTAGGAAATCAACCAAACAATGTGGGATATATGAATTGTTGAAGTTGTGAGGGCTCGTAGTGAAGTTAAAAACCCGAAATTTTGTATTCAAAGTACAATTTCAGACCTCATTTAAGCATAGTAGAGTGTTTTTTTTTAAGAAACTTTAAACTAAGATTAGTTAGAATATACATTGAAGTTTCAAATACAAAACTCCTTTTGATATTTCAAGTTTTCAATAAAAAGTTATGAACCGATTTCAAAGAGCATTTTGAAAAAATATAATAAGAACAATTTCAAACACCTCTTTGAAATTCCATAACTTTTGATTTAAATCTCAAAATGTCAAAATTATTTTTTTATGAAAAACTTTAGTTCATTGTCTAAATAATATTAGTTAAATATTTTATGAAAAAGCACATTATACTATGCTTAAATGAGGTCTGAACTCCTATATTTAACACAGAATTTCGGGATTCTGACTAAAAACACTAGAATCTTGAAATTCTGTGTTAAATATAGGAGTTCAGACCTCATTTAGGCATAGTATAATGTGTTTCTTCATAAAACATTTAACTAATATTAATTAGAAAATGAACTAAAGTTTTTCATACAAAAATAATTTTGACATTTTGCGATTTAAATTAAAAGTTATGGAATTTCAAAGAGGTGTTTGAAATTGTTCTTATTATATTTTTTCAAAATTATTTTTGAAATCGGCCCATAACTTTTTATTGAAAACTTGAAATGTCAAAAGGAGTTTTGTAATTGGAACTTCAATGTATATTCTAACTAGTCTTAGTTTAAAGTTTTTTAAAAAAAGACACTCTACTATACTTAAATGAGGTCTGAAATTGTACTTTTAATACAAAATTTCGGGTTTCTAACTTCACTACAACTTCAACAATTCATATATCCCATATGGATTGGTTGACCTCCTACATCCATATGTGTATGTATATAAGGAGCTTCTCTTCCCCATTCTCACCACTGAATACAAATGGTTCATGGATTGAAGTAATTTAGTAAATAAATTATCTTCAAGATTTTATTTTGTTTTGGTAAATATTTTTGAGAGATGATAAAAAAATTAATGTTTTTATTCATTTAAAATGATTTGATCTAAAAGTATTTCAGTCATCTGATAAAATTTTGTCAATAGAGTGACAAAGTATTGATTTTGCAACCAAATTCTGTCCTGTGATTGACAGAATCTTGTCAATGGAGTGTCCAAATTGAGTGGAATCAGCCCCTCCTAATTGATAGAGGAATTGACGAAATTCTGTCATTTTTCTGTCAATTTGGACACAATTCCCCTTGTAGTGACATCTTTGGTACAAATAGAAAGTTTTATGCACAAAGGAATGCCAAAGGCTTTGTTTTGTGGCATTTGGACATGCCATATGAAAGTTATGATTTTTCAAAATAAAAGATAATTTAATCCCTAAAATTCCATTGTCACCTCAAGGGACAAAATGGATTTCAGGTAAGCTCCTATGGTCTCAATATTTGTTGTGATGTTTTGAATTTTTTAGTAAAGATAGGAAAACACATTAACTTTCCAAAAATATAATTTTTATTTCAATTGGAGCCTAGGTGCAAAAGTTATGGAACAAAAAGCCCTCTCTTGGCAAATAAAAAAAAAACTTAAAAAAATTTTAAACAAAAAATTTCAAAAAAATTGTTCTATATAGATTATATTTTTATATACATAATCTTTGATTCATTCCATTTGGATTTGTTATGAGAAAGTTATGAACAATCTTGTTTTTTGGACAATAAGAGCATCTTCTTAAAAAAATAACTTGTAGAATTCATTTCTAGACTCAATTTTCACAATTTAAAAAAAAAGTTTCACAAGGTTAAAATCTCTTGCTAAAACAATCTCACTATTGAGATTAGTATATTTCACTTCCATCTTAGAGCTATTAATAATTTAGATTTTCCTTCAATCTTGAACCTACTTCTACTTAACAATTTTTTAATGAATGAAAACTATTTATTTATTTATTTTTAAATTCCTAAAACTTCAAATCAATTCTTTATAATATAAAATTATGAATTCAAAATCAATGAAGAAAAAAATCATAAGTTATGAAGGTTTAAATATTTGTTTCCTTCACTTTAAACACAAATATCTTGCAATCTATGTGGTCAAAGTTTGTAAAATTTTTGTCATACATTCTTATACTAGTTTAGTACAAGATCCCGTGGTTAAATGTGCAAAAAAAAACTTTTTTTAAAAAACTTTTTACTCATTGCTACAACAAATGGTAGTTTTGAGTGGTTTTTGATGGAAAAGAGGCCTTGGGACTTTGGAGTTTAGTAAATTTTAATTAAAAAAGATCCATAACTTTCACACTATAAGCTTAAACACTATGAAATTGGCATAAATAGAAAACTTTATGCATGAAGGAGGCCAAAGGCTTTGTTTTGTGGTTTTGGACATACAATGTGAAAGTCATGATTTTTCTAAAATAAAAGATAAAAGATTATGCAATTCAATTTTTGAATTCTTAAAATTTTTGAAATTCAATAACTTTCATAATGTAGGTCCAAACGCCACAAAACAAAGTCCATGCACCAAGGCCCTTTTTAGGCTTTCTACTGCTAGATTGCACCTAGAAAAATAATTTGGCTATAAAATGCCAAAAGAAATGCTAAAAAACTTAGATGAAATCACTAGATTGTGAATAAAAACCAATTTATAGACATGTGATATGTGCTAATGTGATATTTTCTATCCAATATGTAGATGAATGTTGAAATTTGGAACACCATTATAATATTTTATATCACCACTTTTGCACTTCTTAAAAAATAAAAATAAATGTCATGTTGTACACCTCTCCTTGCAAAGAGCTTTTCAATATTATCAAGAATACCACCAAATGCCTATATGTTCTTAGATCTCAACAAATCAAATAGACAAACAAAACAACACGTCTTCTTTCTCAAACATCCCTAAATCAGGCACCAATTTGATCATTTCTTATGCTTATTGAAATATATTATTTCTCGATCACAATCATCAATGTGCACTACCATCAATCTCGGTCATTTGTTTTGTAAGATTTAGGACTTGCTTGCAATGAGGTGGTTTTTTTATTTGAAAATTGGAGCAAGGTTTTTTAGACTGTAATGAGCATTTGAGTTTGAGCTCCGTGTAAGCTTCTAAGTCTAAGTTGGCACAAAGGTTTTCTTCTAGTTCTAAGGTATTGGACAACATGCGTTTTAGAAATTTTGATGTTTTCATGAGTGTTATGGAATGGTGAGTTCTAAGACGCAATTAGGATTGCATTGACGAAGCATTTGATTTCATTGTGTTGCCTTAATTTTGTTGACAATCTTCTACAAATTCATTGGTTACTTTGTATTACAATTTGATGTCGAAATACCTTCAACAAACTCTTTATCTCCTTGCTCAGCTATGTTGTTCACAAACTTTCAAATTTTGTTTGAATCTTTTGATTTTGATAGACAACTTCTTTGTTTCCAATAGATGAATCTCATAGTTGTTTCTGGTTATGAAACCTGCTACAACACTTTAATCAAAATGAAACTATGAAGTTTCATAGGAAAGAATATTGAAGCACGTTGGGGATCTTGTAGCCATTGCAGCATTAGTTGATGGCACCTAAGATTAGGATTTAGGGTGTCTTCATATTCTACCTTGAAGATTAATAATTTTTGGTTTTTAAGAATTTAGTTGTTCTATGCCTCAAACTCAGGTGTCTTCATGTTTGTCTGCATAGTTGTACTTGAATTTGTTGTATTTTTGGGGTGTATCTTAGGAGGTAATGAGGATTGTAGTCTAAGATTTTGTAGTTTCTCAAAACCCAGGACTAAGTATAGGGGTTCTAAATCTAAAGGGAATGGTCAAATCGTCTATTGTTTTGCAACTAGAAGTCACTTGTTTTCAAGATTAGAATGGGATTTACTACACTATTACACAAACAACAAGGAATAATATATTCACTCTTATTCCCACTAATATAATTTGGTGGCCAGTCCTTTAAATAATGCTATGGATGCGTGAAATGCAGTCCCAGTCCTGCCTAGTATTCTAAGGGATTTTTTTCAACAATTTGTCAGGTTTGACCACAATTTGTCATGCGCATGATCTAATACTAGACAAATGCAAATATATAATATAGTTATATAATTGTATACAATTCCTTAATTATTGGTGATTTGCGTTACCATGACAATTGGTCCAGTCACTATTTAACTAGCCTAATTACTAGTTTAGATGAGTAACAAACTAGTCCCGGTCCTACAACAATTTGTCACTATCTAATGCATTGGGAATGAGTGTTTTATACAATTCTCCAAGCTTAGTTTCCACTGCACCATCTCAACAATTAGTCAAAGTACACGATTCATACAAATATAAGAATCAGCCAAAGGCACATGATCTCACTGCCAACCTTTCTATTTCAAATTAATTTTCAGACTAATTGGCTTATCCGAAATGAAATTACTCCATTTGGACCTATCCTCACAACTGCAAGGCAACCTCAATTTAATTCCACTCAGCAACTAATTTCCCCAATTGTTGTGCTAACTGGTAAGACAATCAACGACGCTAGCATGCGAGCTTGGAGCGGCGAGCTTGTGAGCGGCGAGCGAGGAGCTCGTGAGCAGGGAGCCTGAAAATTAATTATTTTTAAATTAAAAGTAAATTTAAAAAAAATAAAATTGGACTTAAAATTTATTTACTTTTTTTAGTAAATTATGAGTCCTATGACCGCTTGCCCTATTACCGTGCTTTTCACAAAGTTTTCATTTTCAAGGTAGTAATTTCTTTTATATGGCAAAATTAAAGAATATTACTTCTTTCATGTTTAACCAGTTCCCTTCAATGATTGCATTTGTGATGTCCATAAACTATAAAAATAATAATCCTACTACAATTGCTTTGCTTTTAGCTCAATACAGGGATTGCACCTTGGCATAATTAGAAGCCTCACGGGATTCGAACCCGGGCCACCTCATTCTAGTCTCATAGACCTCTCGCAATTTTGCTAATATACTCTCAACTTAATGGAGTGACCACATCTTCACATAGAAGTTATTTAAATGGGTAACGGTTTCATCATCCCAAAGAAGAATTACACAGAAAATGAGAAGTACAAAATTTTATAACCATACAACAACTACAAAGCAGACATTTCATAAAAAAAACACAAATGCCAATATTTTGCAATTCAATTGTTTAGAACTTCATATTCATAGTATATAATTCAAGTACATAGAAAAAAATATTTGTGCCTATTCCGGAATAGTAATAATCCCCGCTCGAACTAAGAGAACCTTTAACTCGTTGAAACTATAGCTTGGTGCATGAATGAATTTGTCATCCTCCATGCTCATCTTGCAGAAGTATCGATACAAGTAGTACAAATGCTTGCAATTAACATATTGCTGACGTCCTCCAATGGCAGATACAACCATACTTACAAAGTCTGGACATGTGCAGGAAGGGAACATACCCATTGTAATGCGATACACATTTTTTTTGTCATCTGCTCCTGTCTCCAATGATACAATTGCACCTAGACCTGGTAATGGAAGCAAGGTCACTCCTATGATTTGGCCTTTGATATTCCTTGCACTTTCCCACTTGTTCCGTTGCTCTATTGTGGGGGCATTTGCAAGTCTACGAATACTACGATTGTTCCTCACTGTTGGATACACATCTGCATTTGATGGCGGTGCATGATCATATAAAACAGTCTGAAAAACCTTCGACATACTGAAAATTTTACGTGGTGATAAAGTTGGTCGCTCCTGCAGACAGAATCCCGCATGCTGCAGGAGCAAAGTCTCTTCCCGACTTAAATTGGTCCCACTTAAAACAGGCCAAATGTCTGGCAAACTTGGCCAGTCAATGACCCACTTCCGCTTTGTACCTTTCACACAACGTTCAATGTCATCTGAACAAAACCAGAAGTCACTTATCACCTCTCTCCTGCTTCCGTAATCTTCTTTTCTTCCGCGATAAGTTGGAGCTGGTGTTCCCTTCCGTCCCTTCGAGATTTTTGCAGTGCATTTCATATTTGACCCCCGCTGTTGAGCATAACATCTTGCATTCGATTTGTGGCTGATCCTTGCAATGTGCCACTTAGATGTATCACAGTCACTTTCAAATGCAACTGTAACATGATTGAAGTCATTTGTCCCTTGTTCTTTTCCTTTGTCACCAGAAGACTCCACCCCAACCACAGATGACCTTGTACGAATACGAGGTTGCGAAAAATTAACCTTGTCCGGTCGATGTGAATCCCCTGCATCACCAATAGGTACGTCCAACTTCCTCTTTGTGCTTCCAAAGATTTCCTCTCCCTCCAAGTGTGGTACACGAATTCCAAAACCTTCACATCCAGGTAAGGTATTCAATGCCTCTGCCATCTTCTTAGGGTCTCCACTTCGTCTAGCAGCTCTCAACTTCAACTCACCTTTCGATGGGCCACATCCAGATGCATGCCCTTTTAAATAAGCTCGATAGTTAGTCATTTGCATCCACGCACGGATGCTGTCATCGCATGTAGCATCAAATAGATTGTTTCCTCGATTGCCAGACATTTGGAGCCACTTATTGTGAATTGTCTCCGACAAATTGCAAGAAGGCATATCCGCCATCTCTTCCAAATTCAAATCCTACATTGCATCACAAGCAGAGAAAAAAAAATTGCAGTCAATTCCATACATTACAATCTTCCGCAATAAAAAAAAGGACTATTACATCCAGTAATTTAATTTAGTTTAGGGTAGAATTTTGAAGACGACAAAATCCTTCATGCTATTCTTCATAAACGATTTCTCTATGCGCTTAACTACTAAAACACCAAGAAAAATATTAACAATTAATACCATTTCCTTTAATTCTATTCACCTCCCTTTATTTTAGATCATTTACGTATCCTATTTTATTACTAAAACGAAGACCATGTCCTTGGGGTAGTCTTCTATATCTACTCTAATGTACATAATACAGAAATGTTGTACTCACCATTTGCATGAATCCCCCCCATTGCCGATATCGAAAATGCCAAAATGCTAACCAGTGATCTAAGTGATGAAGCGCATCTTCAGTTGCTGCTCCAGATGATAACCACCATGACTTAATTGCTAGATATCGTATCTCCGCTTCTTCCATTGTCTTCGAATCTTTGTATTGTTTACAAAGTTTTGTATGCTGATGTTGGAATTCCTCCTTGATGTATTTTTGAGTATGCTTCTGAAGTGAAGTGCTCCAATGCAGTAAGCATGTTCGCTCACGATTCTCCATTCTGTCACTAGCTGAACCATTTCCATAGACTATACGAACAGCATTCCAATTTGCCATAGCGCTATCTGCCATGAATCCCTTGAAGTTTGGGTGATGTACTCCGTTTCGTGACATGACGGCATTCAAACACTTCCAAAATTGCACTTGAATTTCAGTATCTTCAGATTGCATATCACAGACTGCAATGGTCATTACCTTCTTGTATTGTGCATCATAAACATGACATGCCATTGTTGTCCACTCCTTCACACGCTTCACATGGTCAAACATCATCCAAGCATTCTCCAAATTCCCTCCAGGTTGCATGCGCTTCACCAAATCCACTCCACTTCCAGGACCTTCAGTAAGCATCTTGAAAATGTAAACTTTCTCCTTTCCCTGTCCTGGAAATACGCTGTCGTGAATGAATTCAAACTTTGATTCCTTCTTCATGGTCATGATGTTATCAATTACACCTCCTCCATTGCTTGAGCGAAATGATGATATGACATTTCTAACATTCGGACTGCTTAAGAATTCAAAGCGATCCATCACTTCCTCCAACTCTTCTCCCTTCAACATTTTTTTTTCCCCTTGACCATCATGAAATAAATAGTTCGTCAAAAACTCTTTGCTTGCAGACAAAGCAATTGCTGAGTTAGTGGCCTTTGGTGTCTTAGCCACTTCATCTGCTAGAAGTCCACAAATTTTTTTTGCAGAATCCCTGTACATTCCTTTTGCAACAGGGTGAGTGTGGTCTCCAAAGTGAATTGCAGCTCTACTCATATGTGGATTAGCACTATAGCAATAGTAAATCCGAGCATCACACACACTTAGGCATGATGGTGAAATCTTGCACACTTTGCAAACAAGCGTACAATCTTTTGAAGTATTGTTTCCTACTTCAAAAGGAAATGTTGTGTAGCCACTCCATTCTGTCTCATTGCGTTTAGAAGTCCTCTTCACATAATCACAATCTGGATTCTCACAAGCAAGATGACCTGCACAATATGACTTACGGAACTTCAGATTGTCAGAGTTCTGAATGTTTGTAGTCACCAATTTGCACCAAGGATGTCCATCGTATCGCTTATCCATTCCTTCCAAGTTCTTCGCTGCTGCTGAAGAGGACGACAGTCGACAAGGAGGCAATTCGAAAATGACATTCCCATTGAATACGGCTGGAAGAAATTGCACGCGGTGATGCTTCATACTGTTGAGGTCCATTGTGGATAACTCGTTCCTTGAACGATGCATAGATGCCAATCTCTTCAGGCATTCTATTATACTCAATCGACTGATTGCACTTGGATGCAACGGGGGACGTGACACAGAAGAACGCCCTGGACTACTGGATAGGGTGTTCTGCACCGAAAATGGACTTCCATTTTCATTTAGAGCAGCCTTGTTAGGAAGCAATGGCTCTAACACTTCTAACTGAAGAGATTCTCCTGATGAATCGCTAGACAACTCGATAACAGAATCTTCTTTCTCTAGTTTCACTGCACGAAGAACAGAACCATGTGGAACAGTTCTAGACACTTCTCGAGTCGAACTAGGAGATAATACATAATTAACATACGGCATATTGACAGTAGAAGTATCTGAATGCCGACTTGGGATTTCTGATGATGAAGATACCAAACACAAAGGAAGACCGTAAGCTCTATAGTTCCCCTTCGATAGATACCAACAATGACCACTTTCTTCTTCAGACTTCACCATAGGAATTGACTCTTGCACTTGTCCTGACAGTGACATCCTCTCTTCTTCAACATAAATGGAAGATTCTACAAACTTGAAACGAACATGTAAGAGATGGCTCAATACTTTTGCTCGTCCTCCTTCATTAACCGGAAAAATAAGTGGAACTTCATATCCATCTACACGAATGGAAGCCATGATATACAAACCATATGCAAAAACTACACAAGATGTAAGAGTGTAATCCTTATAGGTCAGTGCTGAACCACTTCTTTTTCTACGGTATAATGACGTACATGGAATTTGAATTCCACCTCAAATTAGGAGGCGTAGGAATGGACGACCCTCCTTTCTTAGTTACTATTATTGAATCCAAATTTTTAGGTAGCCATTTTAAAGCACTTATTCTGCACCGCCTTCCTATAATACATTCACAGCATCTCAGAGGCTATGTTCGGCATCATAATTATGTGTCCACATCACCTACGCAATAGAAAAATGAAGCACCTACTTTTGAGCTGCTTCAATTAGAATAATATTAAACGCAAACATGTAGCTATGTCAGTTAGTTCCAAATTGTGTGTAAATAAAGATTTCAGAATATGGTTTAGGAAAGTTCACTAATGGTTATTTTTGATATTTCTCTAGTATGAGATGGCATTTTCAAATGGACAATTTCAGCGCCGACGTTATCAATTAATATCACAATGCAGCAAAATTACCTCACATTTAGTGGTTGGATGAAAATTCAAAAATCAGGTGAAAACATAGTATAAAAAAAAGGGCGGGGTTCACAATATCAATTGCACCACCCAGCCTTAAGTCTCCTTGTCAAAGCGCATAGCTCTCCCTCTTTCTTATTTCAATCCTTTCTTTATTCCGTGCAATTGTATAGATATTGCTTTCACTTGCATTTTGAGTTTCAATGACTGCGACTATGTTTTCAGTTTAAAGATTCTTCAGCGCTTGTTTTCAATTCTTAGAAGATAGTACAAACTAGTACTCATTCTCACGTTGATCTCATTTGGGCATTAGAAGTCATCTTTCAATTCTACAGCTTCGGAGTTCATTCACCGGAAGAAGCCACGAACTACCGTGACTGTCGTCAACTTAAACTGGAACATTTTTTTTGATTAGGAGCGTTCATCAATCATCCATCCTTGAAGTCTAAGTTCTTAAAGTACTTTTATATTAGGACTCCTGTTCTTCTGCAACGTCTTAGGACTTGGTCATTCTTTTCTTCATGTGGAGAACAAATATTTCATTAAAATGATGCCATTTTAACGCCATTTTTCTACTCTTTTTCTACAAATGGTGTACATTTAGAACACATGCTCTAAACTGATGTAGGACTGGTGTACATTTTAGAACACATGCTTTAAACCTGCAAGTGCCAAGTTTGCGGAATAATGCCGTTTTAACGAAATATCCGTTAAGGGTTGTGCTAAATCATCAATTCCTCATTATTTTTTCGATTGATCGCGTCTCTTCAACACTCACAGAATGTCTAGCTTCATTCACACGTGGCAAGGTGAGGGGGTTGGTAGTTTAGTACTTTTTGGAACCCTGACAGTTGTTGTCCATACCGGTACATCTGTGCTGGGCCGGTTCAAGGGTAGTCAATTGCCAAACCCACAGTCCAAGTTTTCCCCATAACGCTGTTTAACTTTCTTAAATGATTTCACGTCAGCAAGCCATTTCGCGTGCTGGACACTTCTAAAATGGCTTTTGTTGCTTTCACGATATGTAGAGTAAGAGCGCGTTTCCATTGACCGCCTGGACCTCCAGGTCCGGGAGGTCCAGGCGGTTTCCAATGGGGGGAAGGGGAAGCTGGACCTCCAATCAGACGTCCAGGTCCCCCTCCAGCCTCCAGGCCTGTTGAAGCTGAAAAACAGACCTGGAGGGCCTGGACCCACTGGACCCCCCCAAACTTGGAATACGACAGCCCATGTCGTGCTACAGGGTCCTGCAAAAATTCTCTGAAAAGTTACTGCGGAAGCCTTCTTTGCCATATGTAAATCCAGAGTGGTTAGTAATTCTGTGTTCCCATTTCCAAAGCCCTGAGCAACTTGGGCATGGGGGTATGGCTCCCTTGCTAGGCTGGGAAGAAATGCTGAAATTTTATTTTATAATTTTTATTGATTCTTTACACTGACTGCTGAAGTGATTGAGTTGAGTTCATTATGCTGAGGGTATTCATGTTGATATCACAGAATTTTTAATTATTAAATTTTCATCATAATTTTCAGTATTTATATTAATAATAAAATAATAAGACTAATATTACTTAACAATATGAAATATGAAATAGTAATACTATTAAATAATTAATAATGTTTATATTAATGTTAGAATAATTATAAATATTAATTAACAATGAATAGTATGTAAATGAATGCTGAATTTTTTTTCATAAATAATATAATATGTGAATTTTCAATGGGTAAAATCAGTTCAAAGGAAAAAAAACATTACAAGAATAAAATGGACACTAATGGATTTTAATTAACTCTTAAAGGACCAAGCCCTTTTATTTCCTTCCTAGAAAACAATAATTAAAAGCAATAATTGAAAGCAATAATTAGTAATACGAATTAATAATAATAATAAAACAATAATGAATAAAATTAATTAATAACAGTAATTAACATAATTAATTAATAACAATAACTAACATAATTAATTTCTAACAAGAACTAACATAATTAATTAAGAACAGTAATTAACATAATTAATTAAGAACAATAATTAACATAATTAATTAATAACAGTTATTAACCTAACTAATTAATAACAGAAACTAATATAATTGATTAATAACAATAATTAATAGAATTGATATGGCTTAAGTTCAGTATATACCTTTTCAATTTACTTCGGAGTAAGCTGAGTTAACAACCGTTTTCTAATTGCCTTGCTATGGCTCCTCTAGGACCTGGAGGTCCAGCTTCCAATGGAAAGCTGAACCTCCCTTCCGGCCATCCGACTCCCATCCAGTCCGCCCTCTAGGAGCTGGACGTCCACGAGGGTAATGGAAACAGCCTCTAAGTTGAAGACTACCATTACAACAAGTCTCCAACAACCAACTGAACTGAAACCTGTGAGCGATGCTATGGTTTCTGAGCGATGCTATGGTTTCATCAAAGGAGTTTTGAGACGGTCATCAAACAAATATTATCCTTTTTGTGCTTGCCATGAACATTACTGTAGTGATTTACAGAAGAGTGGTCCACATGTTCTGTGCAAAGAGACAGTAGAATACGAGTGAATTAGCACTCATGGACTAGTATGTCAATAAACTCAACGTCTCACAGAATCAAGGAAAACTGAGATAATCTCGGCAACAACTCCAGTGCAGAAGTTGTAATTTCGAAATCTAAGTTGCCGTAACAGTCATCCCGAGTTTCAGTGCTGAACTCTGCGGCAATTGGGCGACCTGCATGACCTGTAACAATTTTTTGGTGCATCCATTTATTCGATTTGTTATCGAAGACCCTTTTTCTCCCACTACGTGATGGATTTGGACCAGCCTTTTCCCATTTCCAGATGATGTCACAAAGACCTAAAACCTCACGATAGCACATTGAATCCAGAAAAGGGCCGCCGAGGACGCACCTGACACCGCAAGTTGTGCGGTGCTTTATCAGCCGCTAGACCCTATCTCCGGGTAAGCCGATTCCAGGGTAGGCAGGTTGTAAAAAAAAAAAGCGCAGCTCGGTCGATGATCAATCGCCCATTAGTTACTGACTTTTGCACGGGTTGGCATGCATGCATGAGGCTTCGGAATTGCTCGATCACCTTGTTGACTTGTTGACGTAACTTGCACAGTAAAGTATATGTAGAATAAATTGCTCTAATTATACGTGAGGCAGCTTGTGAATGCCTTTCGGCGCATGTTATGTAAGCTTGTGGAACGTCAATGGTCTTCCAACTTGGCCAGGTGTTCAGAAACCGCTCCTGCAGATTTTCAAGGGCCGCCGAGGACGCACTTGACACCGCAAGTCGTGCGGTGCTTTATCAGCCGCTAGACCCTATCTCCGGGTAAGCCGATTCCAGGGTAGGCAAGTTGTAAAAAAAAAAGGGCGCAATTTGGCACCGGAACCCGGCTTTCCGTTCATCTCGCATGGCCAGTTGTGTTTACCACAAATGGTCGACTTGGAGTGCTCATTCTGTCCCGGGATTCTCTTGCACAGCGCTCCAATTTAAACTCACAGCGCTCCGAACCGAATTCAGATTCAATGAACCACAATTGCTGAGAATTAACTAAACGGCGTTGAAACTTTCGTTACCAATGAAAGATCATCCACCGGGTCACCGTCACTTTCCCCGTCACAGCACCCTTTCCTTGTGCGGCCCTCTCTATGGACACTCAGTCTTTTGTTTTTTAAGAATTCTTTTTGCACCTGAGAAAGAGACGGCTGCAGCTCTGTTGCGGGAATTTCAGGAAACCGTACAGCTTGGCTCCACGATGAGGCACACTCGTTCTCGCGCGAGATTGGACTCCAGCTCTCCTGCATCGCAAGAGCAGGCGTCTGTGCATACGGTAAGTTCAGCTCTGCATTTTTTTCTGTTTCCAGAACAGTAACTAACGGTGCATCTCCTTGTGCATTCCGATTCCCCACTGAAATGTTGGGGTCCTCTAGCGACTTCGGGGAAGACAGTCGGATCCGACGCTTCCTCTACTAGTCGCTCCTGGACCCCCAAATTTGAGTGCGGTCATCGCCGCAGTTGTCCTTTTTATCTTCTTGATGTTGCTGTACCGATCAAAGATACTTCTTTCTTGAAATTCATTGTGGTTTTAGGAGTATGCACAAACGGGGAGTGAAACTAATGTATATTATTGAACCCGGACTATGCTTCAATGAATCCCGATTCCCGAAAGCAGTAAGAAGTGTGAACTGATCTTGAATGAGATCAGCAACAACCTTCAGATCCGAGGTGTGCGAGTTCTTTTGAGAATGTGGAACGATTTCAAATTTCAGCTGAACTACGTATGTCCAGTGGAAAGACAGAGTATTGAATTCTCAATCCGCCTCATTTTGGGGGGTCCTCGACAGTCCAGTGAACGGACAGTCGGATCCGACGGTCTCCTTCCTGGTGGTAACGGGACCCCCTTCTTTTGATATAATTCTTGGATTCTCTTAGAAAGGTTATAATTTTTCTAAGTTTCTACACTAGTCGACTTTTGAAGGCTCCAAGTTGCTGACTTGCTGTGAAGGTAGAATGCATAGGTGGCGAAAGCTGGCAGACCAAAGTGGGATTTAGGGTGTTTGGGTCGAAATCCCCCGCTGTCATATGCCATAGCTGGCGTGGGTTTATAAGGTTCCAAATTCTGGAAATATGTGGGTCGTGGTGACCATAGGGAATGTACTATCGGATCCAATGGTCTATATGCCGTTGCTGCCTAGACCTCCGAACTTCTAATGTTTGAGTTTTAATATTTCTGTTTTTATTTGAACTTTGACTCATTTGTATTAATTGCGCAGCGTTTGATTGTAGTTTTGAAGTCTTCTTAAAGTTTCAGGAGTTGACCTTGACCTTCATTTTCGATATGTGACGAGTCTTTTAATTTTTTTTATAATTTGCATTTAATATGTAAGAGTGCCTTTTTGTTTATGGTTACTTCAATTGAAAAGGCCAAACAGAAGTTGTTGTTTATTCGCATTATGTCCTTAAGAATGCTGACGACAGAAACTACGGCAACTATAATCCCATGACGGGGGGTGTAGGACTTTCTTCATCATGGACCATCAGATGTGACTGTAAAAAATCATGTTAGCTATAGACCCCTCCGTTTGACAATAAAATTTTGTACTCTTTCTGAATGTGTGGTATTATAGTAATTTCTAAAATTTAAGTACATTTGGGCTCTTTTCTAGTAGGTTCAGTTGTAGATGAAGTGAATTTGTACATTCAATAATGTATATGGTTTGATAAGTTGGTACTATTCAACAAAGAAAAAATGATGTTAGTGTTCATGACTTTCTCTTTAGTTTTATTAAATCTTGTGATTGTCATTTGGGAAAGAATATAGTGATATAAAATTAGTGACGTTTTATGTCGTCTAATTGGATGTGCAGGGAGGACATCACAGGAGTACATCGACAGGAAGAGACCGTCCTCCAAATCCCCCGTTGCTATCAAGGGCTGGACCTTCTCACATTTCGACACCATTACCAACGGCCACGGAAGTCTCCAGCAGTTCGGAAGAAGATGAACGAAGAGAAGAAGAAATGGTAAGTTTTTCCAAATCTGAATAAGTGCACATTATTTGGCAGATGTATACAAGAAACGTGCCCTCAATCATGTGAGTGATCCAAGGATTGTGCATTATTCTATGTTAGTGTTGTTTTACACTAGATTTGGACGAATCCTTAAAATAAGGATGCATTTAGTCATAGGACAGCAGAGCACTCTCTACAGAGTTCAGAGGAAAAACAACACTAATAGGCAGAGTTATATTACTGACAATGCACCTATAATTCATGAAACTTTTGATTGTACATGGAGCACAATTACACATAGTGAAGATGTTGTGTTCATTGATCTTTGTTCAGTCTCAAATTGACATGTAACAAACTTCTATGTTGTATCTTGTATTGGTTTATTAATTTATTTGGTTATTTTGGTGTGTTTTTGAAATTGTTACTTTAGAATCATTTTCAATTATTAATTTTGTACAAAGCTCGTCTGTGATGGTCTTCATTGTAGACATATTAGTTACCTATGTAGTTTGAAATTGACAGTGAGTTTATAGTATTCTGTTGGTCATTGTCTTTGTTGGAATCCTTTCTAATTCTTTCATTTTCATATTTGAACTTTCAGATGCAAGACGATACAACTAACCTTTGGGTAGAGGAAACCATTCCCGAGACTCAGGCAATCGAAGCTTCAGAGCAACCAGACATTGAACAAGAAACTGAAGATGAAGATGAAGGTGAACATGAGTACGGGGTAGGTGATGCAAAGAAGGACGTTGTAGAAGATGAGTCTAAAGACCTTCTAGAGGATGACCTTCGGCAGTATCACAAGGTAGATGCTGTGAAGTCTATTGCAGCTTTGCGGATGAAGCCGGACCACCTATTTCGGTTGCAAATACCATTGTGTAGAATGGTAGCCATGCCTATGGTAAGGCCCACTCTTGCAAGTGACCTATTGTTACTAGAGCATGAATTTGTGAATGGCTATAGAGATGGAGCCGCAGTGTTTTATGTGACAACAACAAATGAGGGAGGGGAGAGTTTGGAGTTCATGGAAGAGGAGATGGAGGCTTGGGGTCCTATTTGGAAAGAGAAAAATGCCATTTTTACCTCGCACTTAGAGTCAGTGCCCGAGCTCAGGTTTATGAAAAACTTGAAGTTCTACGTTTGCGATGGAAACCATCGGCTAATTTCTTGGATGACCCACATCAAGAGGCGTCACTTCGGTGACGCAGATTGGCACTGTGCTGTGGATTCCATTGTCCTAAACACAAAGGGGAAGACGGAGTTGGTCATGCATGTAATGCATGACATAAATAAGTAAGTCTTTTTTTCCTTTTTAATATGGCATTGTCTATTATCTTTATTTGCATTTTTTTTTTTATGATTGTATTTCAAGTCTTTAATTAACCCATTTTATCAAATGAATTGTAGGTCGACGGAGGATTCACATGTGAAGACTAATCTTGTCCACACATTATATAGAGTCCAAAAGTATGGACTTCTTCCCATTGACAAGTTCAAGGAAATGTTGAGGCCATCTGAACTCAAACTATGTGATGCAGTGAAGATGAAGAGGACTTGGTATACTATGCCTGTACAGGTCTTCACTTGTTTTCTTTTCCGGGTAAGAGATGTCTTCAACAATTATGAATTACTGGATGCATGTTTTGTTGTCATGTGGTTGGATTTGAGCTTTCAAGCTGTTTGTAATTTAATTTATCATGTAATTTTTGCAGCAAGAGATAGCTCAAGCTGCAGATGGAGCAGTACGGAAGTACCATGAAGTCACTCCTAAGGAAGAGAACATGCCAGAAGGGGTGGCACATGCAATGAGAGCTGGAGCACGGGAGAAGATAGGGAAATTGAATATAAAGATGATGAAACTTGTTACAGTGGCCAATCCAGCTCTCAAGCCAGAGTTCCTACAAGAGGTTTGTGTCTTATGCATATGCAACTACAATTTGACTCCTATTGTTGAAAATGACATTTGAGGCTAACAAAAAATTTGCAAATTGTAGGTGGAAAGGCATTGGAGTGCTAATGAGATTCCAGAGATGACTCTGGAGAAGCTACAAATGGTTGCAACTTGCAACACTACACCAGCACATAAAATAAAGTTCTTGAAGTGGTGGAATTCATCTGGGCCATCACGTGATGCTAGGCGTTTTCCGCCGAGGCCAGTGTCTGAGATATTACTTGCACCATTTTTAAACAGATGTGTTTGGTATGCTGGGGTGAGAGCTTGTTTCCTTTATAAGTGCATGCATTAGTGACTAGGACTTTAGGAAAAAAATAATAACATTTTGCCCTGCTTATACATACGGTAGGATAAAATAGTTTTCCTATTTTTTAAGAACATGCTCAATATTGGAACGTTGAAAGAAGTGTATACAGTTTTATACATGTATTGTAATCTTTGAACTTTTTACTTACTACAAAATTGAAGTGTAGGTGCATGGAGTAATTGCATTGCATTGTATATTTTGGACAAAGCTTACAAGACCTTTGTCTCTTAGATTGAAGATGCAGCCGTGAAGGAATTCGACAGTATTGTGAAGGGTGACAATATTGCTGTGAACATGGACGTACCAGAGCAACCAGATACCTTGGTGGACTACCTAGAAGGTTGGAGAAAGAAGATTTGGGATCAAGGGTTCTTACCACACTTGAGAGGAGCAAATTATTTCAAGAAGAATGACAACTTTGAGGCCTATGAAGGGTCCAAGCAAGCGGTGCGAAGAGTTCTTTTTCGGTAAGTGTTAAGTAATCTTAAGTGTTCATTGTATTTATTTTGTACTTCATACAATGAAGTGAAGAATATGTCATTGTATGTCAGAAATGTAGATGTGCAAGAATACTTATAAGGAGTTGGGGACTATGGGCACAATTGAAGAGGTTTATAGTGTGAGTTGAAAAGTTGTATGACATGATTCAAAGTTTGTGGACAGAGTTCTTGCTCCCTTTGGTCTTGTTTGTTGATGAATTTTTTTTTTTTAAATTGCAAATAAATTAATGAAGTGTATTTGAAGCATTTCTTAGTATAAATGAAATCTTGCAATCTGTTTAAACAATACTGTGATGTGTTTTGATTTTTCTTTTTTGCATTGTACAATGGAACTACAGATACTTCAAGTTTGAGTTGCTGGGCAAAGGTGCAATTGAGAAGAAAGACTTCCCTACATTCCTATCGAATTTCTTAGACCGTACTTCCCCGAGTTGCATGTACACTTCCATGCAACTGAGGACGTATACAACGGCCCATCTTGGTGGTGGTGGATGGTACCTTGACTGCCCAATTTCATACACACATCCATCGGAATCACAGCTCCGGAACTCATTGGAGGGTATTGGTGCCATTGATTTGGAAGTGGATGAGTTCGTAGGGATGACCGATGTCCAGAAACGGAGGGCCATTTCGAAGAGGGAGTCTAGTGACAGGAAGAAGGCAGCAAAGCTTAAAGTTGCATTGGAGAACAAACAGAAGAAGGAGTTAGAGCGTTTGGCGAAGTTGGCAGAGAAGGAAAAGGAGAAGGAAAAAGAGAAGGAAGAAAAGGCTAAGGCGAAAGGGATGAAGAAAGATGAAGGTGGACCCGTTATTCCTACATCATCAACGGTGGACCAGAGCTCTGAGATGGTAGGAAGAAGTCAAAGCGGAATGAAGAGGAAGGCAGTCCTACCAGACTTCAATGAAGATATGGTCACCCAGGGGACTCAGCTGGTTCATATTTCAGACGACGAAGAGGTATCGTCGGAGGAGTTAATCCTGAATGTCTCCATCGAAGACATCATGGAAAATGAACTAAAACCTGGGCCGAATTGCTACACTGAGGTTATTGATTTCCTAGAAAAGGTAAGGATTTCTTGTTTTTGTTCTTTACAAGATCATTTAGAAGTCCAAAATGAGAATTCCATCTTAGAAACTACTAATTGGTACCAAATTTCCTATTGTAGGTGGTAGTAGAGAAAGACAGGGAATACGATGGGAAGGTAAACAAATTTCCCGGATTTGACTTGATGGTCTTTGACTGCCAAGAGAATTTGCCGGTGCCGGGGTGTTCATTGACAACAGATATTATACCGGCGTGGAACTCAGACCCCCATTACAATATGATATTCCAAGCATTTGCATTTGCAGAGAAGCATTTGCAAGACCATGGTGCAATTGTGGTTTTCCATTCGTGGAGTGTGGATGCAAAGAGCACCATTGCGGGATTATGTACAGAATTTCGAAAAATAGTTGTGAAGAAGGAGTGGCTATGTACGAATCGAGTGCATCTAATATCGGCCGTGGACAAAAAGAGCACGGTAATATTTTCCAAATCCCTTACAGTTTTTGGAACATTATCGTGGTTGAGTTTTAATTCATTTTTTTAATGTGAGTTGTGTTTTTGTACTAGTAGACCTTGAAGTTTGGTATCACCATTCTCGTGAAAGACCTTGGTTCTAGAGGGAAATCAAAGTTCTGCTTCAAGCGATCAAAGGCAATGGAGCAAGCCAAAGTGGACCTTAAACAAGATGACGTGCTTATGAACTATACGACAATAGATTCCCTATCGGTGAATAAAATCGATGGAAAACCGTGGCGTGGGGCTCGAGAAAAGGATGCTCGACTATTGGCATTTCTCATTGACGGTACCACTGACGAGGGAGACATTGTTTTTGATTGCACAGCGTCAACGGGTAAGTATGAAATTCAAATGAAGTTTGTATATAGTCTTCAAATGCAACACCAACCCTAAACACTTATTGAATGAAATTTCTTTTGGTTTTCACAGGTGCCTCCATCAAGGCCTGTCGCGGAACAGGGCGCCATATTCTAGCGTTGGAGAAAGACGAGAACATTTTCAAATATCTCCTTGAACCTATGAAGAGGACTATTACTCCTATAAGTCCTGTTGCCCCAATGGGAATGAGCGAAGCTGCTGACGTTCAAGTGTCACAAGATCCAGATTCAATGACAATTGTACCTCGGAAGTTCCCTCGTCGTGATAGACCTAGTAAGTAAGTTTTCTTTAGTCCTCAAATTCTAATGTTTCTTAAGTACATGTAAGATGTCATGATCTAATTGTGAATCATTTGCATGTGCAGCAGTCCGAGATTGATGGCAGATGATGCAGTTAAGAGAAGGCGAAGGCTTCTCCTTAGTCCTGAAAAGTCATTTGACTTACCAGTTTATGCATCGCAGTTAGCATCAGCATTTGCAGAGTTTGGGACTGCAGAACCCAAACGCCGAAAGCCTTTGTACGCGCTAAATGTCTTGCAGTTTATAGATGGATCGGCCTCAGAGGGTGAAAAAACTTCAGATTCTTCTAGTGACAGGGATTCTGCAGTAGAATCGACTGCCACTTAGACTCATAAGATTGACGTATCTTATGAGTTTAAACAATATGTGTTGATTTTGATTATGATTGGATTTGTGTGTTTTATGGTTATATGTGTGTATATCACCGTTTTTGCTCTACAATATACAATCGTGCATTCAAATGAATTCTAACCTTAGTGTCTTACATTTGACACTTTTGAATGACAATACAAGGGAATACATAGTAGTTCATCATTTCAAGTGTCTCAATGAAAGAGACACAGCCTATAAGAGAAATAAACATTCACAATGACCATGGTTTGAAAAGATTTCAAAACTACGGAATATTGGGTTTAAAAAAACATTCCAACTACATGAATGTGCTTAATTTAAACATTTTGTAGCCATATAGGGTGTCCAATAACATTACAAGTAATCGAAAGTTTTTGTAGTGTATTTAAAAAAAATTGCAATTGTACACGACTTATTCTCCAAAATATAAGGTGTCAAAAAAACACAAGTACTGTAGATTTTGAATGATCAAGAATAGGATGTCATATTAAAATTGAAACTATAAATGTGGGCTTCCAAAAAAAGATGTCGAAGAACATTACAACTATCCAGACTCCCTACAGCTTATATACTAGGGTGTCTACCAAAATAGAAACTATACCAAAACTTTCAAAGAAAAATATAGATTTAAAATAAATGGCAACTATTCCAACACTTCCATTAAAAAATATAAAACCCTCAACAAAAAAACAATTGCACAGAAATGATTTTTGTTGAAAAAGACAGTGTGAAATACAATACAAGTACACCAAAGCTTCAGTGACATAAATTGTGGTTTAACCAGAAATAAAGCTTGCAGAAGACTGATTACCATCACTACATAGATAGCAAACAAATCTTTATATATCCCTAAACCTACACCCTAAACCTAAACCTACACCATTATTAGGGTTACAACAAATACCAAAAAATATACAACCACGACCCTCTAAAGATTAAAGAACCACGGTCATAGGTGATTCAATCATTTTATGAATCCATGGTCATAGGTAATTCATGTTTATTTGTTCCTGCTCACACGCTCACATGCTCACGCTCACACGCTCGCACGCTAGCAACCCTGGTAAGACAATTAGTCATATTTAATATTCACCAAACCAAGGCACACTTCTTATGCTCCAATTCACTCACTAATATGAACTAATCACTAGTTCAAATTGACTCTTCAAAATCAGCCCTTTGACAATTTGTTTAATTACTTCAAAATTATAAATTAGAGATCAAAAGACAATTTGTTAAATTTCTCTATCCGGAAATCAATTATTTAACAAATTGAAAGATCACCATAAATTATTACGGACTTGCTGGTAGTCATACAATTTAATTCACACAACCATAATTCAATTCACACAATCACCATCACACATACACATAATCTAATACACAATTCAATTTAAAATTCACCAAGACAATTTGTCTGCATCTGACCGGTCCTTCTCTGTCTCACATAGCTTACACAATTCAAGCATGACAATTAGTTTTATTATAATGCAAGCATTAAATTAATAAATCATGCAATTTACAAATTGTCCTCAGCTCATATCAAAACTAATTAAATTTAGAACATCACTGGTCCATAAAATCAACAACGACAAATTGTCTACAACATACAATAAGCAAATCCAATCTTTGGATCACTGCTTCTAACTAACAACTTACAAATACATCTATATTCAATAAGACAATTTGTTTTCTACACTTACATGTAGGCACACAATTTCAACTAGGCAATCCCATTCATTGGGACAATGCCACCAATTTAACGAATTGTCTATTTCATAAATAATTTTCCAATTACAATTAACTCAACTGAGCACCACCATACAACGAGATCTAATCACTGGACTCCTAGACCATTTGTATAATTTCTACATAATTCAGTGGAACCAATCACTGGTTCACAATTTAACTTGACAAATCGTTAAGATAATGGACCCAATCCCTGGATCTTAATACTCAAATAAAACGACTTGTTCTACAACTTATAATCAATCTGTACAATTAAGACAATTTGTTTAAGTTTTAACTTACCAGGTGTTGTTTAGTCTTCTGTTGCTCTTCACGATTTTGCTCCAATCTGGCTCTCGCGCTTGACTATTAGTCTTTTGCACCATGAGACTCCATCAACAGCGATATCTTATATGGACTCTCATCATCTCAACTAAACGTACTCTTAATTTTTAAAAATGAATCACACAAAATCCAAACAATATTTACAACTTGCTTGTTTTAATTATTCAATTCAAAACTTATAGCAATTGGACAACAATAGTCTATGCAATTGATACAATCAAGACAGTCGTCCAGTTATTTGATTTGTGTTCACACTGATTGACAACTGGTCAAGGACGATTGGTCGTATGCACACGCACACAGACAATTATAAAATCTGACCTTAATATCA
Source organism: Climacium dendroides (assembly GCA_950106755.1). Lineage (NCBI taxonomy): Eukaryota > Viridiplantae > Streptophyta > Bryopsida > Hypnales > Climaciaceae > Climacium > Climacium dendroides. Next base: position 41,100,025 of record OX467084.1, read on the forward strand.
CAATTGAATTGTAAGTGTCAAATTTGAAAGCCAAATCACCAGATCCATTTATAATTACAATTCATCACCAAGAAGTTCAATTATACAACTCTTCTATCCAATTTCTAGAATACTGCAATGCACAAGCATACAAAAGGAAGAATATCTACACAATTTGTCAGTAACCCACAGATTGCACTTTCCAATAATAAAATTGATACAAAATCACACAAATGAGTAATCAAACACACCCAATTAATCACAAAATGACAAGATCCTCCCTGGATCAACACACTTGCAATCTGGACCCTCATTGGATCCGCAAGTGGTAAGAGCACTCACTGTGCTCAAACAAGTTTAAAAAGACAATTTGTATTACATATATTGAAAATTGAAGGAGTTCACAAATTGTACAAAAGCTTCAGACAAGACACAAGAGAGTATTGGTTTAATACGAAGTGAAGAGTGTGTGAAAACTGACAAATTGTTTAACTATATGCTACTGCAAAAGCTACAGATTTCCGATATCAACAGCTACTAAGACAATTTGTCACCTTTCCTATCTAACATGGATAAAGCTCTTGGAATCTCTAGACTAATTGTCTTTTTCATTCATTCCTATTCCTCTTTTACTTCTTATTAGTATTTATCTATCTTTTTAACTACAACAGACAATCAGTCAAAAATTCAAAAATTTGGACGCTCACAAGGATTAAATTAGAATGCTACCTATAAATGACTATGCGTTCAAAAGACAACTTCCAAACTTACATATTTGGTTTATAGGACAAATGAAGTTTCTACTATGGCCACGGAAATGAAGGTCATCTTCTCTCTTCAAAGGATGAAGATGCTAAATACAAAAGTGTGTTCTAGTGTTGTTATGGAATAGCAACCAGATTCTGCCATTCCCTAGGCATCAAAGGCAAAGAAAGGCAACGTTGATATTGTGAAGGTTGCTTTTATAGTGAGACACTCGAGAATTCTTTGTAGTAGGGTTTTAGTTTGTTCCAAGAGAAAGTACAACTCATAGGGCTACGTTTTTTTAATTGTTGAGATGTTGAAGGGGAAGTTGAATTACTTATGATAGTGCTAATTTTTTGTTTTTGTCGATGATTGTGGCGGGTGAGAAGCCTTTGGATATTTGAACTGATCAAAAGTGTGTGTCAAAATAGGGAAAGAAGAACAAAGTAATTCCTGCCTCCAAACTCATCGAGTTGGAGAAGGTGGTTGTCATTTATGTTGGGTGGATTCCACACGGATTTTATGAAGACTACATGAGAGTAGCCCTTTTTTTAGCACCATGAAGTTAGAAAACACCAATTGAAATAGGTTGGCAAAAAAACATTAAAGGAAAAAAAATTGAAATGAGAAGCTAGAAATAGCCTAGAATTTAGTCGCTGGTGCTTGAAAGCTACATTTGTAGCCACCTTGGTCGCCAAATCTTTGGGCCGAAGGTTGCCATTCTCTAAATTTTGAAAACCAATTGCTAACAATTTTGCCATCTGCTTCGCCTAGATTGCACTACTAAGTTGGACATTTATCGCCATTGAGGCATTGTCTCCATTTTCGTTCATTGCTGGAATTTCATAGAGACTTTAAGTTGCCATCATTAGGTACTTCACAAGTCATTCCACCCCATCACCTTCTTGAATTCCATCCTTCTGAAGTTTATTGCTACTCCTTATTGTACTTTGTAGTATTGCAACTCCATTCTTTATTGCATAATTACACTTGATTTTTTGTCTTTCCAACTATAGATGGAGCATTTCCTCCTACTCCATCTGCTCCTTCTAATTCAGTGTTGCCTCATTGCTATAGAGATTGTATGCATTTGTATCCTCTATGCAGTTGTTTTACTATAGTAGGATTCAAGAAGCGTTGTTGAAGTATATCATGGTATGGTGGGTACATTGTAAGTATCCTTCTTCAAGGCCATATTTGTTATATTGAGACTTTTTGCAGTCTCATTTTTAGCATTTTGTTTCAAAATTTGCAAAAAGTCTCAACATAAGGAATATGACCTTTTTTGCTTTTGGCTGCAATGACCTCCAGATTGCAATATTTTTGCTTGGCGCTTTGTTTGATCACTGAGTTGTACTTTTGGTTGTTTATCATTTGTATTTCACCATAGTTTGAGCAATGTTTGCCAACGGTGCTTGTAAGTATCACAATTGTCGTTCTATAGTAGTGCCAAAGTTTGATCCATGCTCGCCAATGGCACTTGCAAGACTTTGCTTCGAAATTTGCACCTCATGCGTGCTTTGTTGCTTACTTTCTTGGTTCATTTTTTATTTATATATAGTATTTTCAAATTCTTTCAATAGTGGAGGAAGCAACTGTAAATCTAGTGTTGGAAGACTATAGTGACCATTGTTGTATAGGAGCAAACAAAGAAGAGATTGCTATGCGGGAGGCTAGTGTTGAACTTCAAAAACATCTCAACATAGTTGCTACTGCAAGGGCTAATCATGTTGTGTAGTGAAATTGTAGAGGGTAGAGAAGGAGGTTGTGACACAATAATGTGAGATGAAGGGGAAGGTTGTCTGGAAGGAGGACTCTAAAGCATGGTAAAGTACTCGGGAGGTGGTTTCCATTGCAAAGTTCTTCAATAGTTCAAGTAACTAGCAACCTCTTCTCATATTGTGTACACCATCCAATTCAACGTCAACCAATTCACAATTTGCTAGAAATGACATTTGTTCCAAATCGAGGAGCATCGGCGCGGCGGCACGAGAGGTTTTTCCACCAATTCCGCCAAAGCCAACATCACCCGCAAGGCTGCCACACTTTGGAGTTTGCAATGCTGGGATTCTGAGAGTAATGAGATGTTTGCAACTTTCTAAAACTACACGATGCTACGCAAGTGAGCCCTAATCAGTACTTCACCCAGCCAAAGAGATGAAAATTCAAAACACTTGAACACACTATGAACAATGTTGTCACTCGTCACTTGCCACTACAGATTCTTGAGTGAAAAAATGACAGTTTGGGAAACCAATTACCCCAAACCTCAAGTAATCGACAGAGTGAGTGACTGATAGAGTGTGATTGTGAAGTTTGACACTTCGACTACGAAGTTTGGCTGTGGCAGCTACCAAGGTGCCAACTGGGCCCCACTCTTCAGTTGCATCGCCTCTCGCAGAGTTAGTCTCACGTCAAAAAATCCTAGCCGTTTGATCCAAAAAACAGAAGATCCAGATGTGCCATTTGGCTGGGTGAAGTACTGATTACTGAAGCGTACAACGGTGAACTTTCCAATTGCAAGCTGCCAACAAGGGCACAGGACGGCAGGTGCATTAAAACTAATTTTCTTAAAATCTTATAGACATTAAGTGCAGTAAATATACAATAATGCTCCTCTTCCAAATTTCCTACTCCTAGAGTCCTAGACTCCTAGTAATGAAAATTTCCGACAAACCTTAAACCTGGTCGGCTATCTGCCGAATAAAATGATTTTCAATCGGTAATTTTCCTACACATTCCTTGGGTGGACGGCCAAAAGCCGACATTTGATATTCCTATCTGGTCCACTTCCGAAAATCTTTTTTTTTCATCCGGAACCTCTGCCGGAACTTCTAAATCTCATTTGGAAATTTTCAAAATCAATCGGCTAGGTTGTAACTAACTACCGGTACTCCCCGGACATTGATTTGTATTACATTCTCATTACTAGCTAGTTAAAAGAGGAATAAAACTCATAATTGTACCATTCATTTTAAACTACTGAAACCATCCCCAAAATTGGATTAGATGATTGAAAAGTAGAGTCCCATTTATGACAAAGAATATGATGAGCCACATAAATGGCAAGGGATGTTCTTCTCATAGTAAAACTCTCCTTTTATTTTACTGGAAATAACCTCAATGATGAATAGTTGGATCTTGGTCTAACAAACTCAATCAAGGGTCTAAAAAAAAGGGCTTCCAATAAGGCTAATATAACATCAATAGCTTGCAATTGGGTTGTCTTTCTCCCAACATTATGATGTAGAGTATTCCCCATCATTTCATCCCCTAAATGAAATGATGTAAAATACTCTATACCCATCAACAACTATGGAGGGAAAATAGCATCATAACATTCAATAGCCTTCAAAAAGTTTGCCTTTCTTCTCTTGAATCTTCATCTACAAATTAATTCATAGCATATCATGAAGTATAAAAGTAACCTACAATATTAGTATGCTAGTAGAACATTTATGGTGACCATTTGCTGATTTTGAAACAAACAACTCAATCTAAAAATAAATGTAAAGAAGGTTTGCCAAAAATCCAAAGAATCCACTGAATCAAATACTGATTTCTCATTTGACCATTTACCTTGTAGAAAACTTTAGCTAGCAAAATGAAGGGATTGTTTCATTGACATTTTGAAGGAATGAAGGGTGGAGAGGTTGTTTTTGTAATGAAAACATTGTTCATCTTGAATCCTCAAAGAGTATGGGATAATTTGAAGATAAAAGCTTGACTACTCATTGTCAAAACGTAGGAATTGTATTCAAAGTAAAATTTCAGCCCTCATTTAGGCATAGTATAATAACTTTCTTCAAAAAAATTTGAACTTAAAAAAGTTTGGAAATCAAGCTTAATTTCATCTCCAAAATCCTATTTGTGATTTTGAATCTCTCAAAAAAGTAATGAACAAAATTCAAAGAGGAGGTTTGAAAATGTCAAAGATAATGTCACTTCCAACCCCTCTTTGAAATTTGTCCATAACTTTTAATTGAATGGAGATGAAATTTTTCTTGATTTCCCACTTTCTAGTGTGTAATTCTTTGAATTTTTTAAATTTTTCTATGCCTAAATGAGGTCTGAAATACTACTTTGAATACAATTATTGCTTTTATTTTAACTATGATTGGTTGAGCTCCTACTAATCTTATTTTACATATCCCTCATGTGTTGTTTTCTTTGAGTTTATTGTTAAGTATTTCAAAGTTGTACATTTTAAAGCACCAAAATTTATTTTTAAAGTTAATTAAATTTTTAGCACCACAATGTTAAAGCTACTATCTAGGTACAATATTGTCCCATCTATATCTACGGGGGGTACATATTTTTTATTCATGTATAGAGAAAGAATATTTAGGACTATTTATATGTAAATATTTTTGAATATCTATTCACAATCCAAGTTGGTCTTAGATCCTTCCACCTTAGGCCCAATTTAAACCAAATCTATATGTGAAGGGGCCAAATTTTTGCAAGTTTTGATTGGTTGAAATGGAGAAGTCCTTTAAATATAGGAGTACACAATGAAATAAGAGGTCAAGGATCTTTCAAAAAGCCCAAGGGCCAAGGCATGGAGTGCACTTTTTCTTCTATAGTATCAAAAGTCTTCAAATTTTGAGCCTTTTGATTATAGTCAACCTCACTTCAAAGAAAAATAGAAATTTTATAAATATTTTCATTGGTTTTTTGTTGATGTATTCAAATTGCAACAAGGTTTTTTCCAATGCCACTAGATAACTTTGAACTAGCTAATGGTTATTCATGAAATCTACTTCCACAGACTTCAATAACCTAAATTTTGCAATTATAATAAATCAACCTAATGTTGTTAGTCACTCAATTCCACCATCTATAGGACCCTTCTATTTGTGTCACTCTCCCATCCATTTCTACAGAGTGTAAATCATGTACTTCGGGCAAGCAATTAGGTACTATTGTCAGAGAATGATCACGAGAATGATATCAAGTTTACATGTGATTAAGGTTGACACAGATTTGATTTAGTAAATGTTGATTTAGCTAGACTTAATTGTAAATAAATAGTTATCAAAATAAGTTGTAGCTTCAACCAACAAAACATGCTTTTTGAATATTGAACTTGTGCTTTTAACTGCTAAAGTTCTTTGACTATGTTTTCACCCCAAAAGCTCCAAAACTGCCATTTCTAATATAAGTATCAAATTTTAGGAAAAAAAATTTGGACACACATAACTGCAAGATCTTATAATAAGCTAGTTTGAAAAGATGTTTCAAAAAATTCCACCATGTGGATTACAAGATACTAGCGTTTGAATTGACAAAAATGTTTTTTTTGGCCCTACGAAAAATGGAATAGTTGCACTCCACAAGGTCACATTTTAATGGAAAATTGTCCATGTTGTTGGTCCTTTTTTGGATTAATTCTTCAAGGCAAGTTATCTACATACTTGAAAAATTTTAGATCATCTGGAATTGTTCAACATATAGGAAAAAATATTAAGTAGAAAGAAGTAAGAAATGATTCAAAATATTAAATTGTTAAGAATTTAGTTATGGAATTGAACATTTTTAATTCCTATGGTTGCAATGTTATATGGAGTAATAAAAAATCTACATCCTATGATTTTATTTTTTTCCAAAAGTATTAAAAATTGAATTAAATAAAGAACTCAAAACTCCTCATAACTTTCATCTCAATGATCAAAATGGAATGATTTAAATCTTTCTATATCTATATGAATCTTAAAAATCAATTTCAAATCTTTGTTTCTTAAAAAAGTATTTTTTTTATCTCTCTAAATTGCTCAATTGAAGAAAAAAACTACATATCATACAATAACTTTTTATCCATGTATCGCAGTGTGGCCGAGGAAAGCTACATAAAAAAAAAATTATTTCTTGCACGCTTTTAGTGTTTTTCACTTTAGAATGGAATTTAGAGTGTATTAGTCCTCTAGTGTTTATGGTACTTTGATAAAAGTGACGTATATAGTAGTTTTCCTATAAGCACCATTCTTTGAACCTCGATTAGGTAAGAGCTTTTTCTAGGCAGTAATCCACAGATTGATACCCTTTATAAGCTGAAAAAGGCTTTATGTCTGGAACTGCTCTTTATAACAATGTTTCTAAAAAACATGTAGACAATTAGTGTGCTGCCTCTACTAGAAGAAAAACATGTCCACTACAACCGACTAAAATGCAACTATGTATCCTATGTAGCTATCTTACAACTACAATCTTGTGTATTTGCACCAACTTTGATATAGTTACATTGTAGTTGCAAAATAGTTGCAAAGTAGTCGCAAAATGTATTTACGCTTATAGGAATGTAACAAAAGAATTGATGTGAAGTATTTACATCCAATATTCATCACAATTGTTGATGTAGACAATTTTACATTCTGTAGAGTCTGATGTGTCTATCTACAGTTGCATATAATTTAAATTTGATAGCTATTCAACTAGAGTGCAACTATAATGCAACTAAACTGCAACTAGACTACAATTGCAACTACTATTAAATCTTTTATTAATTGTCCCATATCAATTGTCAAGAATACCATTAGGTTGAACATATAAGAATTATAAGTTATAGCATTCTTATATTATGAATTTTGATAATGAAATTCTAATATTTATATATTTTGTAGATTTTTACACTTTGTAGATTTCTACAACTTATAGATTTCTATAATTTGTAGATTTTCACAATTTATAGAATTCTATAATTTGTAGATTTTCACAACTTATAGATTTCTATAATTTGTACATTTTCACAATTTATAGATTTCTATAATTTGTAGATTTTCACAACTTATAGATTCCTATAATCTACAAAAATCTATAAATATTTAACATCTAAGATATATCTAGATTTGGTGATCTAAAAAAAAGATAGATTTGAAATTCTGAATCTACAAATCTTTGAGATTAAAATTTCAAAACCTACAAGTCTATGAATTATAGACAAGTCGTAAATAAGTCACAAACCAAGCACATTAGTTGCAAATCAGTTGCACATCAATCACAAACTAGTTGCATGCCAATCACAAACAAGTTATATACAAATAACTTCTATGTAAGCAACCACGTCAAAAGAGTTTATCAACAAACTTTCAAGCATACTATCGAATGAGAAACAACTTTGAAGTTTTTTGCAACTGCTTTGCAACTAGTGCAACTTGTCCATTGCAACTGCGAACTCTAAATTGTCACCTAGTTGCAAACGGCCCATGCAACTACAAAACCAATTGCAAACAGTAGTTGTAGAACCCCTCGTTTTCTTGTAGTACTCCCCCACCCCACCTCAGATGCTTTATGGTCAATTTGGATCCAATTGAGTAGCAATGAATAAATTATTGGCGAATTATTGCCACCTCCCTCCCTCTGAAATTACCTAGCGAATTGACATATGGAAAAAAAGTGATTTGAAATTTGTTTTTTCACCTCAGGTCAACTAGGATGCCCTGTCAGTCGTCTCAGGCCTGGAGGGGTTGCCTCTCTGACCTCCCTATTAGGACTGGTTAGTCACCCCTAACTCTTCTTTTTAGCGAGGTTATCACCATGCTCAATTATTTTGAGTCTCCTTTGCCAAATTGAATTGAATGTATGCTCAAGTCGACTTCACCACATTCGCCTAATGTTTGAACTCATCTGTAAGTTGGTAGCTAATTCTAGTTTTCTTGTGAATTTAGGGTATTGTGAATCGTGTAGGATTTTGATTAAGGAATGTAGGTTGTCAATTAGTGAGAAAAGGCAGGCTTTTGAGGTTCCTAATTGCAATTTATATTAGCAAAGTATAGGATGTGGCTTAGGTTCTTGAGCGGAATTTCGTTGAGGGTTTTGTTTATATCTTTCTTTTGTTTAGGATGTAGTAGCTGAGAATGTCATTTGAGAATTTGGCTACAAGCTAGAGCATGGAAAAGTGGACTTTCAGATTGCCAATTTTTGTTATGCATTGATGGGGTCTTCAAATTTTAGCAATGTAGGGGCTACACCTTTGTTTTTTTGTCCTGTATTGATGTTTGGCATGTTTGCGGTGGAAGTCTAGTGCGTTCGGCTATAAAATGTGAATATTTCAACCAATTTTGGGTAGATGAGTTCTCATCCTTCACACTTGTTTTCACTAAGTTGTTTTCCACTTTTGCTCCTGCTTTCTTGTTACAAATTCTTCCCTACACTTGGTTTCCGATCATGCCTCCCTACACTAGTAGAATATCTTGTTTATCTAGACATGAGTTGTCTAACTTGACGATGTTTACCTAGACATTCAATGTAACAACCCCATGTTTTCCACTAACGTTCATTGTAACATCTTCAATGACATAAAAACATAGGGTTGTTGCATTGAACATCTAAGTAAATAGCATCAAGTTAGATAACTCATGTCTAGATAAACAAAAGATTCTACTAGTGCCATCAATCCACGATGAAGAAGTTTCTGTATGAAGGGAAGGTGGATTTTGCAAGGGTTGAAAGTAACTTGAAGTTTGGCATGATGCAGGTACATTGTGAGTCCCTGATGCTTTCTAGCACCCATTCGAAGATTGCTTCCGAAGTAGATCCGATTCTTGTCGACCTTGATGGGCTAACAGATGCTTGTGAAGGGAAAACACTACTAATTCCGTTGGTCACAGCTCCAAACGTTGTCATCCTCGACATAGCAGAGGCATTACTAGCGCATGACTTGGCTTAGACCCGACGCGCATAGTATGAGGCAAATTGTCACTAGCAGAACACTTGGGCTTGGAGGGTGCACTCCCCCTTTTTTGATATTAGTGTGTGAACAAAACTTTAAACCCTCTATATACTTTTTGAATTTTAAATAAATTAAATAAAAAAAATATGAATAGATTTTTTTATTTTGAAAGTTTATGTTTTGAATTATTGATATTTTTATTTGTTAATAATAATTAGTTACAAATTTTTGAAGTAGAAAGATACACTGTAAAACTGAAAAATAATTTCACACCCCTATATTATATAAAAAAAATTGTTTAAAAAATGAAAAAAAAAATCCTAAAAATAACTTTCTATTGAAAGCTCATTTTGAGTTGAATATTGATGCAATGGTCATCTAAATGTATTCTCTAAAAATATTTGAGTTAAAAAAACATGCCATTTTAGTGCATTTTTAACCTCTTCTAGAAATCATTCCATATTTTATTTGAGTTTGAAATTTTGGGAGTAGAATCCTATAGTCATTAGTAAACAATGCTCAAAGTTTGAACTTAAAATTATAGTTTATTAGAAACCACTTGTTTGCACGTGGTTTGTTGTAGTAGAACTAAGTACACCCCTGGGCATTTGAGCCACATGCATGCCATGGGTAGAGAATGTCGTTGGGGCAAATAGTAGGATTAGGTAGGTATGATGCAAAATTTGTATAGAGGTTGAAGAAAGATAGAAGTTACTTGTTCCAAAGCTTGATTCTCTTTGGAAACATTATAGTTAGAAGAAGGCAGCCACTTCCTTTGGGAAGGTCAAGGCAGGGGAACATTACTTTCTTTCCAAAATGTGCACATAACTAAACAAAAAAATCTACTTTGCACGTCTAGGGAAGGCTAGGGACACTATGCTTCAGCAAGTGACTAAAAGGACGATCAAGGAGCGGAAGCAAAAAGTGGTACAGTTTTGTTCCACCTTGTGGTTGTTGATGCAAGATTGTCCACCGAATCAATTCGAGAACCTATGAGAGCTACTGGAGCTTTTTTGTGTCAAATTTTCCTATGAAACACTAGAGTATTTCTATATCTTGGAAAATGGATGATCATTTGGCAAAGGTGCTAGCAAATCGTATGAAGCAGGTCATTTCAAAAGTCCAGTTCTTCTCCTTGAGTGCTAATGAAGTAAATACTATAGACTCTTAATCATGACTGTCCATTCATCTCTATATTTGCCTTGGCTTCAAACAAGTCTCCATCTTGTTGTCCTTGAGTCATCTAGAAGAGGGCAATTGGGCTGATGCCATTTGAAGGTGCAATGAAGGTATGGTTTCTCATCATATAGGTCTTTCTGAAACTGAGGTTGCTAGTAGACTAGTTTGTTTTGGTGCCGATGGTGTCTTGGTGTTCTAAGGGTCTAGAAATGGAGTCACTATGTAGATGAAGCAACACATGACCCTGTTTTTGTTTGGTGTGCATTGCATGGTACATCAAACAAATCTTGCCGTAGAGCCTCTTTCAAATTTGTCCGTTGTCTCTAGACTAGAAGCATTGTGCTAGGAAATGTATACCTACTTTAATCATAGTCCTAAGCGTAACTTAGAATTCCAAAAACTTGCCGATTTAGCAGAAACAAAGGGCTGATGGATGCTCCACAGCATAAAAATGCAGTGGATTACTTTGCTAGAGCCACTTAGAAGGGTCATGGGTGAATACAAGACACTTCTTGTGAAGATGTGTAAAGACGCGGCAGTGAAGGAGCCCTACTTGATCGTGAAGCAAGTAGCTATGAAGGAATTTGTAAGAGTGAATATGATCTTTTGTGTGACATCGGTACATTGCTTGGTCTCTGCTACCTCATACCTTTAGTAGAGTCCATGAACTCGTTGATGAAATTTGCACAATTTGACCATGTTTTTGTAAGTTATTATGTGGTGGCAGTTAAGATTTGCCAAGGTGAATTGTAAGCCATGTACAATGACAAGGACTCCACGTGGCAACAACATTTCCAAATGTTTTATGATGTCATCCACAATTAGTCCCATTACATTTTGCAGGAATGGATCACTGATTTGATAGAACACGGGAGGGGAGACTCTTGCTTTCTGGATTGCAGGACATATATATCCGGTACACTCCATTTGCCCTATAAGTAGCAAGAAATTGGCAGTGAATAAGGATTTGGCTACCATGATTTCCTTGATGAAGTCATAGTACAGAGATGCAATGGAAATGCTTACTTTGGAGCTAGATGTCCGCTTCCTTGAGGTTGAGCTCATGTCAACACTGGACATAGTATTCCTTCAATACTGGTTGCAATCCAACACTGATGACTTGTTTCCCTTGCATATTACAACCTTGAAGTCCCAACTTGCTATTGTGCGTCAGATTGATTTGGGGACTCACAAGGAGCCCAAGGAGCAGCAAGTGGATCCCCTCATATATAGATGGGAGGCTTTTGAAGTTGCAAATGTCACTATTCAAACTCACCATGAAGTCCCATGCAAAAGCAGCTATAGAAGAACCCATGGAGTAAAATCCGTTGACAAAAATATGGGTTCACATTGGACCCTTAGACCCTACATTGGACAAAATGCACTCACGTTGAACCGTTTGTTGGAGTTCATCAAATTGACTAAAATTGTTATATGTGCAGTCCTAGAAAGTGTTGCCGATGAGCGCACTTTTTAAACTCTCAGTTTCATGAAGTCAAAATTGAAAAATCATTTGGTTGGCCATATGGATATTTGTATTAAACTCTTCTCACAAGAGTTTTTTACTTTGAGCACCTTCCTTGTGCATAAGGCCATCAGTTCATGGCAAGAGGAGAGACTACAACGGGGAACAGACTTGTAAGCTCTATTTCCATTAATTTGGCAAGTTTGGGCTTCAAAGTTTTCCTATTAGTTTTACTAATTGGGTTGGAGGGGGGATTACCCATTGCATTGGGCAAGGCCTTCACGGCTAGGGGTCAACTCCCCTAGTTAATACTTTTTTGTCCTCAAAACAATTGAAACTCTCTGCAAATTCGCCTAAACTGCCTCCAAAGTATGAGAAGTGTCACTAGTTGTTGCTCAACGGTGGAAATGGACAGTTGCCACATGTGGATTGAAAAAAAATCCCAGGTAGCCACTCTCCTGGCTAAAAAATTAGTTATGAGTACCAACAAGACGTCTTCTTTTGTCGTTAGGGGGGGTGTCGCTTGACCTTCCATTTTCCTTAATTTATTCACTACTGAGTAGGGCAAATCAACCATGATGACGCCATCAAGCAATGAATAGGCGCTTCGTCAAAATGGAACTGCAACACCTACTAGGCTATGACCCCACCTACTAATTGTTATATATTTTAGGTTTGAAAATTCATATCAATTCCAATTCTTATCTAATTAATATGATTCCACTTGTATTTCAATCAATTCAACTAATTCTATAATTGAAAGATACCTAGATTGCAAATTTGGATGGTCATAGATTGTTCTACCTTAGATGCTCTTGTATAAAAGTGAGGGATATGCATCAAGGCTTTCTTTTTTGGCTTTTTGGTGCCAAATTGCACAAGAAAAAATAATGTGGCTCAAAAATGGCAAAAAATTGAGAAGTTTTTACCAAGAAATTTTTAATTAATGAGAAATCTTAGATGAATCGCCAAATTGTAGATGAAAACAAACTTATAGTCATATGACACATGCTAATGTGATGTTTTCTATTCAATACATGGATGAATGTTGAAATTTGGAGCACCATTGTAACATTTTATATTGCCACTTTGGCATTTCATGAAAAAATGAAAAAACCCCTAATAATATGCATACCCAATAGTAATGCAAAATATATGTGGAGTGACATGTTCCAGCATCTATACTACCGGTACATTATAGTAAAGGAATGTTCCTACTTGGTACTAAAGAGTGTTGTTATTGTTGGGGTCTTAGGAACAAATTTAAACCTACTTCTTGACCAAATTCACATTACAAACATCACCCCTAGCACCAAGTGGGAACATACTTCAAGGCTGATTGCATGATGTAAATTCAATAATATATATAAGCTCAATTATAGTTTTATTCCTACAAAAGTACAAGAAAGATAATTCAAAAGTGAAATAGTTTAAAAGGAAGAAGTTGATTATTATTAGTTAATTTTACCATCCAAAGTACTTAAATTATATGAGCGATCTAATAATATTTCATTTTAAATGATCTTGCTTGGATAGTAGTTACTTGTTTATAAATAATGTAACTTGCACTTCTTTCTTAATCTACAAAGGTCCCTCTAAAAGCATTCTGTGGTCAAACTTCAGATTATCCCTTCCTTTTGATACCTATAAATGAACAAAAAAATTATTTTATAATTTTCAGAAATGAAGATATATCATATATGCCTTCTGATATTATAAATGTTTTGGAATTTTTGAAAGAAATATGAAATTATTGTGATTTTGGGAAGATTCTCATCTAAAAGAATTAAAATCAATTATATAAAATGAACTGAAATAAACTGAAATTCAATTAAAATGTGGCAATTTCACAAAGACCATCAAATTGGAACCAATAGTGCAATATTATGTTTACATTAGGAAATTTGAGGAAGTAATCTAATACCATGGTATAGTTTTATTAAAATATTAAAATATACCTAACTTGCACTTGCAAGATTTTTCATGGTCTTTGTAATGTTTTTATTATATATTATTTTTAGTGCAGTATATTTTGATCCAATTAATGCCCAAATTCACAATTTCTTGCCTATTTTATAAAACTTTTGATGTACCAACAATGATAATACACCTAAACCTAACAAAAAGAGATGTTAGTCAAATTTCAAACAATTGGCCTAAATACAAACATGTTTTGAGCACACAAACTTTTGGTTTTTTCATTGATCTAAATATTTGAAATTTTTTGTATAAATTCTCTAATATTTGTACAATATCAAATTTTATAATTTTTCATTGCAAATCTTCTATAATTTAGGGGATATAAGCATTTCTAACATCAAAAACGAATTTTTTCAATTCAAAAAATGATCCTATAAAAATGAAGTAAATAAAAAAGTAAAATAAGAGTCTTAATCAACCACCACAATTGAACCTTAATATTTTGATCTTAAAAAAAATCATGTGAAAATTAAAAATAATCAATTTTAGAAAGAATTTTTAGTTTTAGCTTTTCAATCTTTTTACAAAGTATTGGTTAGTAAAGCAATCTAGGATGCTAGTATGTGAACTTGTGAGCCTGTGAGTCTATGAGCCTCCATTTCTTGCCATTTAGAGTTAGAAAAATTTGTTGGAATTAGATTTAGGGATCTGTAGTTCAAATGAACAACAAATAAATATGTTGCTATGCAATTTTTTACCAAAAAATTGAACCAAATTAAAAAAAAAAATTAAAGATGTAATCAAAATAGATAGTGTTTGCAAGCACTAAATCATGAATAATGCTTTTGAATGATTAAGTGATAAATATAATCTTCATCTTGGGCATTCATGTAAATTTAAAGGATATAAATGGTCCATCTATTTTATTTTGTTTTATTTTATTTTATTTTCAAATTTATTCTTTAAAATAAAACCAAAAACATTCTAGACAATAAATAAATAAAATAATCATAGTAGCTATACATTATACATAAAACACATGTTTTAGCCTTGAATGACTTAGGCAACCATTTTTCCAAATCAATGTCCTTTTATCATCTTTATTCAAATTAAAATCTTTTAGGAATAAAAATCATTTCTGAAAAATAGAATTTATAATGAATTCAATGATAGTAGTTTCATTGAATTTCAAATTAAGCTTGACTTTGTGGAATTTTATAAAATTTGTAGTATGATTTATTGTTAAATTTGGGAATAGGGTGAAGTTTTAGGCTATTAAATGGGATCATAGACACATCATACATAGGTTGATTGACTTGATTCAATGTGAAAACAAAACAATAAAAATCAAATATTGAATCATAAAATCAAACTCAAATATTGTTTGACTCAAATGCACTGAGTTCAAAATAAGAACATACTCTACGATCAAAATATCTTCGAGGTGATAGAGAAATTGCAGATGAATCAAGTGAAGTATTAGTATAAGCTAATGCTAACTCTTCAGTATAATTAGGAGGACCGCTAGGACTAATAGAGGGATTTCTAAGAAATCCAGGGTGTCGATAAAAATGCAAGGTCTTCTTTGGGGATGAAGTCATCCAACTACAAACAACAATCCATACATTAGACATTAGAATAAGTAGCAACAAATTGAAATACAAAGCTTAGAATGTACAATTAAAGTTATTGAAAAGAAAAACATAAATAAACTTACTCACATAAGTCAAGTAATGCAACATCTTCAATTGGCGAGTCATCATTGACACTAGAAGAAACCAAAATTTTCGATGTCTAAGGGAACGGATTTTAGGTGACGTTGAAGAAAACAACCTATGTTTTTCTGTCAACAATTATCTCCATTAATGTTCCATTGGACATCATTATTGACATGAAAAATACAGGTTGTTTTTTTCAACGTCACCTAAACTTCGTTCCCTTTGACGTCGGCTGTTTTTTTGAATGTCACCTAAAACAAGGTTTTCTTATAGTGTGATCTCCATACCATCACATGTCGTAGTTGAATCAAGAGTCTTGAAGATGGTTGTAGGTGTTTGCAAAGGCTTCAATACCTCATCAAAGAGTTTGGCATCACTTTCTAATGTTAAAATATGGCGTTTAGATGAATGAGCCACTTGAATGGAAGAACCTAAAAGAAACGCAATATTAGAATTAGGAAAATATTAAAATTGAGATGTTGATAAAAAATAAAAATAAAAATTGAATTCAATATATATTGCAGATTACAATACCTGTAGATGTAGTCATGTCTACCACAATGCCACATTTTGGGTTCAAGCAATGAACGAAAAGCTTCATTAGAACGTCAAACTTTTCTTTAGCACTCCTTCATGGCTTGCCATCTTCCTTTCTACATAATTAACTTGATGTAGTAATGGAGTTGAAGAGAACACTGTTTGTGGTTAAATCAACTTCAGGAATTGAAGGATTACTAGTAATCACAAGTTCTTAAGGTTGCCTTGCAATGGAGGAGGCAAATGATCGAATCAACAATAAAACCCTGAACATCAAAGTTTGGAAATAAAATTCAAATTCAAATTAGAAAATACACACAAAACCAAAAGAAATGACAAAAAAATTGAATCAATGTCAAAAAAAAAGCTTGAAATTGGTACTTACATTTTTAGATGGATTTATAAGATTTGCCAAGTGTAGGCAATTAATGATAGTCCACTCATCTTTGATCTTGAACTTGTAGTTTTTGAAGAATCTTGTTACTTTTCTCTTTACAATGGGATTGTCAGGATAAAATAGAAGAAATGCTCCATCATCATGAAGATAGGTAAGAGAAAATGCCATCATAACCTATAGAAAACTTAGAAGGTTGACATTCCAACGTAGAATTTGAGATGGTGGATTTGAGACCCCTGAAACTCAAAGACCACCTGGGTATTCTGCAATGATGAAGTTCACAACAGGTCTCTTTTGCATTTTGCCATAAAAAAAGAACTCTTTGCCTTCACCAACCTATTAAGATAAACTACAAGAATATTAATTCATGCTTGAAGATGCTAAAGTCACAAAATAATATGAATTAGAATACATACATTCTATAGAATAAGTAAGGTTTAATAAGAAGAAAAAATGAAAAGAAAAACAAATAAATAAAAGAATGAACCCACCTTTGATAAAAAAAAGCTACAATGTCATCATATGATGTACCAAATTTACCATTCTTCTTCTTGTCCTCAATAATTCGAATAAAAAAATCATTCAAGATCAAATCCAAAGATGTATGAGTCATTGCCAAAGGGGCCAAAGCACTCATCATAGCTTTTAGCTTGGGAGGTAGCTCAAAGATAGGAAAAGAAGTTGGCATCAAAACCATAGGAGTAGAAGACGTCTTTTGCCTCTTTGAAGCAGGGAGGCTTGTTTTAACATTTGAAGAAGAAGGCCCAGTGATAACAAGGTTTTTGAGACTGTTTTGAACTAGAACATCTTCATCAGATTCCTCAAGTTGAACCACAATTTTCTTCGTCTTGAACTTTGTCTTCTTCATCTTCTTAGTTCCATCCTTATCTACCGTTTTAGGCACAACTATAGTTGTACCTTTGAGGGTGGGCTCACGAAGGACAATGTCAAAAGTAAGTGGTCTTTTGAGGGGACAATTCAAGTACCACCCACACTTTTTCCAATACATGGGATCTTAAGATTTCATGATCCCCTCTGTGAACATGCACTCTTCACTTTTTTTGTCCATATGATTAGCAAAGAAAGTAGGAGACTTGAAAATAACTTTAGCAGGGAAAAGAATATACTTAAAGTACCTATAAAGGACCCTTTGTATAGCTGGTTTGAAGTTGAGTAGCTTGTCAATTTTATGGTTCTTGTGAATCCCCTTATCCATAGCGAATTCACGAAAGAATGCAGTATCCTATAATAGTATGCGCATTGTCTCTACATAATCAAAAATAGTTGACAAAGGATCCATACCATCGGGAAGATAGTCAACAACCACATCCAGATTAGCCACTGTAGCATTAAAAAGTTTTTTTTGTCTCAATAGCCAACTGTCACACACAAAGTATAAATTAGAAGAATGTAATCCTTGATTAAAAACTTTCAAGGATATAACACTAAAACAATTTTAAAAACACTTACTTGAGTCCACCAAGTAGCTTTATGAAGCCACTCAGGAAAGTCGATATCGTTGAATTTTGGTTTAGGAAATTTGAGAGCCTCACGAAGCAAAGGAGACTTATTCCACCTCTCCAACCATTTGATCTTCATAGAAGTGTCCATAGTTGAAGTTGCCAACATCCAAAGCTTCTCTTGAGTCATCTCTGGATTTTCATTATGAGTTTCATGGTGGACCTTCACTTGCTCCAAAAAAGCCGATGTGTGTTTAGGATCTGCAATAGGAAGTTGCTTCTTCAATTCTGAATGAGAAGCTATCTTCACCCTGTCAATAGCTTTGAAAACCCATTCATGAACTGCAATTGGAGTCCAATCAGTTGAATTGGGATACTTCTCATAAAAAAAAATTTGAGCAGTAGTAGTAGCCTCCCCCAACTCTTGCTGCACAAAGTCAAGGATGTATTAGAATCAACATAATTGGATATAAAAACAAACAGTATGCACAATAGAACAATTCAAATAATATTATTTTGAATTAAGAATAAAAAAAACAAAGAGAAGTCCTAGGAATTGAATAAAATAAAAAGGAATAAATGGAAAATAAAACATCAGAAATGAACCTAATATAAAACTCCATTTAGAGCCTCAATAGTGAAAGTGAACCAAGTTCTTTGTTTTGACTTCTATTTGGCTTCAGCTACAACAAAATCTTCTTTGGAGACAAGTTTTTGAAAGTATGAGAGTAGTTGCCCAATAATACTTTGAATACGATAGAGCTTGTGAACAAGATTAATAGAAACATGAGATTTTTTATTTCTCCTATGAAAACAAAATATATTGTATTAAAATAAGTGTAGTGAACATCAAAAGAAGCAAAAACGTAGAATAGTGACTATTACAATGATACATACCAAACAAGCATTAGAAGCAAGGAAGTCAAATAAGATGAGAGTTCATAAAGACATAGAAGTGCTTACCAATTCACTTCATGTAATGCTGCCAACATAGTTGCAATGTCCCCTTTTACTTCTAAAACAATACTTTTGACAGCATAATGCCATGAGAAATCATCTGCATGATCTTGGTTGATAAGAGGCAACCATGCTTGCAAACAGTGGTTGCCATCCTACACCAAAAACATCTTGCCAAAAAAAACTTTGAGATCCTCATCATTTTTCAGTTCTTTCTCAAATGCAACATTTGCTTGCATCCAATTGGGACTCCATGATTTCATAATGTCATCAGTGACATCTACTGTCTTGTCCTAATTATTCTCTAATGCCACATAGAAAACTCCATTTCCTTCCATGTAACCACAAGTAACAAAGTGTGTAGCACGATTCATGACATCATTCTTCAAAAAAGGTCTCACAATTGGTAAAGAAATCATATGACATAGAGGTATGTGGATTTTTTATTTTTCCCTTGGTTGAAATCGCAAGTGCTCAAGACAAAAAGAAGTATTCATAGTCTTCTTCAAAAAGCTATGCATCTATATCTCCAGTTGATCTTGAGAAAGAGGTTGAAGTGCAACATCTGAACTCTTCGCTTGTGGATCTTCTTTTGTGAGCATCTCTGAAATGATGTCCAAATGAAAATTAGAAAAATATATAGTTTGTCTACATGAATGGTAAAATGTAGTACTAAACATAAAAGCCATGAATGGTTGTGGTATAAAGAGGCCCTAGAAATTCAGCATGTTATTCAAATCCCTAACATTTTTGTAAACAAATGTATGTCTCTAAAAGTGTGGCCATGAACGGCTGGGATCTAAGATGGTCTAAGAAATTTAGCAAATTTTGAAGATGTAGCATCTATTGAAAGCAAGAGCTGAGCTTGAAAAACCATGGCCGCCAACGGCTGGGGTGTAGCAAGGGTATAAAATTTAAAAATTTGACAACATTGGAGTATCTACTGGAATCCTAAACAATGCCTCCAAAACCGTGGCCGTTAATGGTTGGGTATGGAATGGGTCTAAAATTTCAGTATTTATTACATTGTAGCATTCTGCAAACCCTAAACAATGCCTAAAAAACCACAGCCGTTAACGACTGGGGTATCGGATGGTTCCAAAATTTCAACGTTTGTGTATATTACACCATGTACTAGAATCCCAAACAATGCCTCCAAAACCGTAGCCGTTAACAGCTGGGGTGAAAGATAGGTCTAAAATTTTAGCATTTATCTATGTTGTAGCATTCTAGGACCCTAAACAATGCCTAATGCAATCATCACATGTGATGATTGGATTCAAGCCTTTATGCTGATGACCAACTATAGAGCTTATCTTTGTGGAGGTCCTTCTAGAAAAAGCCCCTCTAAAGAAGATTTGAAATTGAAGAGACTATGGCATCTGGAGATGGAAAGAAAATTGCAGATGCACTTAGTGAATGCCTGGAGCTGAAGACATTTGTACTCGAATTCCGCATTTGGAGGGAGAAGAGATATTTGGATCCAACAAAAGGAAATTAGATCTTCCAATTGGTTCTGAAGGTGATTCTCATTGCCCCGACAAGGTTAATTTCTCTCATCCTTGGGTTCAAACTAGATCAACCACTGCTACAATGCAACTTGGGACTTCACTTGAGGAGTTCAATATGGTCATGCCCCATATCCAATCTGTGGTGGAAACAAATTGTAATACATCAGAATGGCACATAGCAAGAATTTCTCACAAATCAAGAAAGCAATGTCATGCCATTCAGAAGTACGCACAAGCCAAGTGTAAGTTATTTATTGTCATGCATATTAAATCCACTACTGCCCCTATTTATAGAGGGCAAAAGCGTGAATATAAAGGTACAACAATTTAGACCAAGGATTTTTAGTTTTGTACAGATCAAATTGCATGATGCGTCATGGGACCTAAGCGTTCCCATGTTCTTACTCGACCTCAAATTCCCGAAGTTTGACTTCTTCTTATTGATATCAATCTTACTCGTACTGAAATTATAGAGTTTGAAGAAGCTGGATTTCGGCTACAATTCAACTTGTCAATGTCACCTCAACGTTTATTTACCTCGTTTAAGGTATTTGAACCTTTACTATGGACTCATCCTCGTCCAATTCATGCTGAAAGAATCCCCTCTAATCGGAATGGCAAGCAAGTTCGTCGCAAGAATGCTGTCGCATGAGCGTAGAGCGTGGATTACAAACTAATTTTTGAAAAAATTATAAGTTCATAAAAAGAAAAACCTATTACCGTGCTTAGATGAGACCTAAGACCGTGTAACAAATTGAAATATATGGATGCATGGAGAAGAAATCGAAATTATAACAACATTTTAAGTTTCTAATAGTGGATAAACCTTTTAGTAAATTATTTGTATAATTTAAAACATATTTGCATTTGTGTGATTGAATTTGACAAAGACCAATGAAATCCAAGAAGACGGTGGCCCTTTTAGTCTCACCGATCAAATTAAAGCAGAAAATGCTGCACAGAACTGTGGTGTACATTCAAGAGATTTCAATCTCTTCACTACTTACAATCAACATCATCATCAGAATGGGCTGCATCATCTACTAACTGAAGAACTCTCTGGTTGCCACGAAATTTACGAGACTTGGAAAGAATGGGAGGTGCCCTAACAAATTCTTCTGCTACATCACGAGCATAAACCGGTAATCAGAAAGTATCAGGGGGGCTACTCACTATCTCCTTCCATAGAGAATGAAGTACAGAGGTCCCTGAAGAAACTGTAGTCACCCTTGAGCTGCATCATACCAAATTATGAAGATAATTAGTTATTGAAAGATACTAAAACAATATTAAGTACTTGGGATCAATTCTGAAAGAAACAACTATATATAATAAAGATTGAAAGACTTACGTACAAAATAAATTTGTAGCTTCAACTTCCGGTACTTCAGAATCTGATTCATCATTTTCATCGGAGCTAGTACTTTATTCATTGATCCGTTGTCTCTTTGAAACTAGGGTTGATTTCTCAATGATAAGTGGCTGCAGAAGAGCATTGAAAATCAAAGTATCTTCTTCGAAGGCCACAATATGACGGCCTGACCTACGACAAGCATGAATGGAAGAACCTGAAATTCATGGATTCAGAAATTAGATGTACATAATGAACTCCCAAAGAAAAAATTAGATGAAAGTCAATTAAAAAAATTCCTAGAGAAACAATAAAGCAAAATGAAATGAATTGAAACAGCCTATATAGAAAAAAATAGTCAGTGTAAATGATATCAACATATATCAAATGGAATGAAAATTAAATGAAAAAAATTTAAAACCTGTGGCTGCAGAGCAGTTGAACACCACATCGCCAATTATTGAAAAAGATTCAAGGAGAATTTGCATTAGACTAGAATCTTTCTCATGTGAACCTCGCCAAGGAACATTGTTGTGTAAAAGCTGTGACTCTTTTGTCACCATGTTGTGTAGCACATCATCAAAATCAACATTTATACCAAGAGTGTCCAAATGTGGTACCATTTGGATTTTGAAGCGAGATGGATGAACATCTTGAAAGTTCCTTACAAGTAGTTGAATACCAAAAATGAGAGTCTGCATATAACAAATCCCAAAACATCAAAATTGTATGTATCATAACCAAGATAAACAAAAAAAATGAAATGAAATGAAATGTAATAGAAATAATTGAATTTGAATATTGTCTTTGAAGAATCACGAGGGTGGGCTAAACGAAGGCGATTGATCCCCGTCCATTTCCGATAGACTTTGAAATGAAATGCTCGACAAAATCCTTTCAAGTCTGATTTCACTTGAGTTGAATCGAAGTGAAAGATGAGTATAGCTCCGTCGTCGTGCAAATGACTTTCAACAAAATCGAAGATTGACTTCAAGAAATCCGAATGAAGAATGTTCCACGGTGGAACAACAAATGGAGGATTAGATACCCTCGGAACCGGAAGATCCTTGGGAATATCTAAAATCATAAGATCAACAACTCGAGATTGGGAAACAGTGCCTTTGAATAATCGTTCTTTGTCTTCCTTGTGCTGTTAAAAAATAAGAGTTAGAAAGTAGAATAACATAGTAAAAGTCAAATGAACTAGAAAGAATCTGTCAAAGCAAATGGAAGATGAAACTAGAGATCTACCTCGTCAAGAAAAGATTGAAGTTCATTCCACCCCGAAGGAAACGATCCATGCGAAGTGAGTGCAATGACCCATTGAAAATAAAACTATCCACTTCTGGAAACTCCGAATCAATCGCTAGTGACAGTGGCACATTGCCTAGTGAAAGACGAGAGATAGTAAGATTGATAGAGGAACTATCTCGCTTACGTGTGCCTTTTGTTGGAGAAGCTGAAGAAATCTGGGTGCCATCTCCACCAGATGCACCAATTCCGGGCAAATGTTTGGGTGCCTTACCTGTAGCCTTAATAGCGGCCACTGCTTCAACAGCAAGTGTCTTAACATTGGCCACCAATCCAGCTTTAGATGCCTTTTCTGCTTTTTTCAGTTCATCTTTAATCTTCCGTGCTTCAGCCTTTTCAACAGCTCGTTGCATTTGTTTCATCGCTTTCACTTTCTCTTTCTCATTCAAATGAGAAAGATTGTGAGCTATATCCTGCTTTGTAAGGGCTTGAGGATCAATTGGATTTTGACTATGACTACCTCCTAATCCCTTCTCTGCATCTTCAATTGCTTTCATCTTCGATTCTTCTTCTTGTGGGCAGAAACTTCCTCCACAATCTAAGTATCAACAACCAGCATTTAGGTGTAGGATACCCCATGATCGAATAATACCTGGTGAATACATGCATTGTTCCATGAATGCCTTATCAACCCATGCTAGAAAGAATCCCGGAAGCTGATCCTTTGCCACGGCACCTTTGAATACCAATTCGAACATGAAATACCTGCCAAAAATGATAAAGAATAATTATTGGAAAAAAAAAAAGAATTGACAGAGCACAACAGTGACATTATTATAAGCTCAATGAATGTAATGTACCTGTAAAGAACACGCTTCACAATGCGTGATGTATAATTGTACGAAGTAAATGCTCGAGTTCGTGAATATGAATCCTGTCCTCGAAACAAAGAAGAGAATCCATGCATCCAAATGCGAATACGCCAGTATTTAATAAATTGGCCCAGAGACAATGGCAGCTCAGAAGGATCTGCTGAAATGACAACGCCTTCTTCTGTTTGCACTCTCTCGTATTCCTTACTAAATGCTTCCTCCAGCTGAAGACAAACAATATCAATTTAGTGAATATTGCATAATACAATTTAGTTCCAAAATACTATGAAAAGAACATTGAGGATCGTGAATATGTTTTCTATAATGGAGAAAGACACTTACAGATCTCCCAAAACATGCCTTGTTCAGTCAAGATTCGAATTCCTTATCTGAGAATGGTTTGCTTGGAAAATGGGCAGCCTTTTTTATTTCAGCACCATAGTTCCACCAACACAAACATCTCACTTTAAAGAAAACAGGAGCAACAGATGTTGCTAGAAATTGTAGTTTGTCCAACATCATCTTAGGTTTTGAATTCTTACTCCAATGCAAAGTAATCTATACAAATAATAATGATTCAAATCAAATTAAATATTTTATTGCCAAGCTGAATAAACCTTCTTTGCTTAATATTTTAAAAGAATATTGAATTGGGAGGATGAATTATAGAACCTTACCTGAGCAAGAAACTCATCTCCAAGTGCCGGATGCGCAACTGCTAACCATTTAGAGAACTGGCCTTTATAAGTACTTGTCTTCAATTTGGCTGCGTCCAACATGGCACTTGTGATTTCCTCATCAGTCCTTGAAATTATTGGATCTTCCTCTAATAGTTTTCGTGTTGCTTCGTCTGCAGCATCAGCTATTTCTTGCTGAAAATATCAATGTCATAGATAAGATCATCTTATGATTTGAAGATGAATACCACCAAATCAAATTTGCAAAATTATAAGTCGTAAAATTCAGTACTCACCCGCCATAGAAGTGAAATAAACACATCTTTTGTTAAGGGATACCAGCTTTTTCCTCTTGCAGGGTTTTGTAAGCATTTCTTAAACTCCCATTCCGGTAGAATGTCTTTAAAACTCTCCAAGCTTTGTGTTCCAATAGCTCGAATTCGGTGCAAAGTATGGACCAAATTCGTCTTGACGTGGCTATTTTCAGTGGACCTAAAAAACATTCTACATATTAGCAAGGGCAACAAAGAATAATTCATAAGAATCAAAAGAACATTGAAAGAAAATGGAAATATTCTCACTTGTTGATATCATGCATGGCATGTAATAGAAGCCCTGTTTTTCCAGTCGGATCCAAACAAATGTTGTCCACCGAAATGTGCCAACTTGGGTCTTCCTTGTGAACTCGATCTATGAACCCAGTCCAAGCCTTGAATCTATGGTTCCCGTCAGAAATGAAAAACATTCTTCCAACCAAATGACGGAGGTTTGTGCTTTGATGCATCTTCACATCAAATCGATCACTCTCTGGTCTCCACAATGGACTCATCTTGGTTTTAACATCGTCAGATAAAGTTTGAACCATCCCATTCTCATTGCACACTGAGACATAAAAGACACTTGAGCCTGGTCTATAACCATGCATGAACTCTGCCTCCAACTTCTTGATGTCGGAGTCCAAAGAGGGGCGGACAATTGGCATGGGAATTAAATGGCAAAGTGGAATTGGAAATCTCGATTCTTCCTTCGGCAATATTCTCATGGCCTCAATGCAGGCAATGGAATTCACCTTCTGTGATAGACGTAACTCGTGTTCATTTCGTTTCAGGCCTTCAATATTGTCGTTCTCTGCATCACTTTCTGGCAATGCTTCTTCCAGTTCAACCACATTCTCGGTATCAATCATCACTGGGACCTGAAACAGAGATATACAAAGTTGAAATTATTCCTATGTTTCCCGTTATATGATACATTTTAAAGAATGTAGGATATTATGTAGCTTACTTCAGTTGGTTGTGGGATGCTTCGCCAACCGTTGGTTGCACTTGAGAACGAAGAACTCTTCCCGTGTTCTCCATGTCTCTTGAAATGAAGAATGTCTCCAAGCCCTAAAGCAGAATAAAGAAATTTTACCAAGTCAAATAGATTGATCGTCAATATTTTGATCAAATAATAATTGTGAAGTATCCCAGGTTAACACAATCAAAATGATCAGGTAGAGGATGGCAAAAATCTATACTAGGCCGAATATCTATCCCTAAACAAACTGCAAAGTCAAAGAATTGAGTAAGTGATCGGTGCCAATCATTTCCGGACCCCTAATCACATCCGTTCTATTTAGAGAAATTATTGACCACTTTTACATTCTATTCTATGCCATGGCCAATGCAAATAATTGAGATTTCGAAATCCAATCTCATCTGAAGTGACAGCCCCAAGCACAAGCCAAAATCAAACATGAGCACCCAGAAAATCCAAAGAAAATCCACAGAAATTGTTGATTCAATAGCATGCATTCACTTATAAAATTCACGCAGACTAAGTTGAAAAGGATGCAATGATTCCAAAATATTGTACCTTCAGCTACATCGACCTGCCCTCAATGACCTAGTCAGCAACGATTGTAATCAAACTCAAACAATCAACAGCTGCATCGACCTGGCCTCGTGAACCTAGTCGGCACTGGCTGACTACTACAGTAAGGAGAATCGCTAAACCCTAAACCGATATTTCTGAAATCCCGGCCATGGAGGTGAGTACACTACAGTGATCCAGTCAGCATTGCATGGATAGTCATGTGTCCTTCAATAAGGGGACGATTGTCAACAGAACTTCAAGGAGTAAAACTTTGATGTGCTTCTGTTCACCGGGAAGGTGAAGGTCGCTTGTGTTCGGCGGACAGGACAAGAGTACCTACCCAGCTGTTTAGTCGTTCGGTAAAGGATTTTTCGGTGGACCGAGATGCTGCTAGTCATCGGACACAAGAATGTAGAGATTGTCTTCTCGAAGATTGAAGATGCTTTGCAACTGCATTGAGCTCGCTACGGTGACCCGGCCAGCACCGACTGGAGAATTAAGCGACGAGAATCGGACATCTCTAAACAAGAAAACGAACTCCATGTCCTCGAACAAGGTGACGATTGTCAACAAATCAAATGCTGAAAGACCAAGATGCGATGGTGTTCACCCAGGAAGGTGAAGGCTGGTATTCAGAGGACAAGAGCGGCTGCCCCGATTTTCACTCTCTCAGTGATGGATTTCTCTGTTCGATGAGATGCTGCTGGTCACCAAACACAGAAACGATGAGATCTCACTACTGCATTTATCTCACTTCGGCGACCCGGTCGGCATGGACTGGACAACGACGCGCCGGAAATCGGACATGATGACAATGGAAAATTACCTCCGTGTCCTCGAAGATGGGGAAGAATGTCAACATAACCTGTAGGTGAAAGCCTAGTGTGTGACGGTTTTCACTGGGAAGGTGAAGGAGGCTGCTGTTCAAAGGTAAAGGAGGCTGCCCTGGTGTTCATATGTTCGGTGATTGTCACCGAGCATAGAAGCGTTGGTCACCTTCACTCGTTCGGTGATGGTCACCAAACACAAATGTTGTTGATTCGACGAACACAGAAGCGTAGCTGCCAAGGTCAGTGGAACCAAAAAACAATAGAGGATTTGACAGGACGTAATCGGGAAGAGGAGGGGTCCGCTTAAGATACCTACGGAAGACTCAAGTGAGCAATACCTGGAGATCCGCAAAAACCGGCGCTCGGATTTCGGCGCTTCTAGATTACAAAACCGTAGACCGTCAAGTAGAGCATGATCGGCTTCAACGTACGTGAGTGCAGATGGCGCGCTAGAACAAATCCTGACGTACGTGAGTCGGCGTACCTTTTGCCTCGATGGTCACCGTCAGTGAAAGTGTTCACCGCATTCCAGAAGATGTCCTGAGTTCACCACAGCTGAGAAGGATTTCTCTGCATTACAGAAGCTGAAGCTACATCGCAGACAGAAAAGTAGCGCACTGCCTACCTGACTACAATAGATTGACCTGGAAGACAAGGGGTCTGGTTGAAAAGGCGAGGGACGACGCGAGTTTGAAGAGGAGACAGATCAAGAGGTTCATTGTACTCTCTCTTCCTGAGGTCTCATATTTTCCATTTTGAATAGCTTCTCCTCCTTCAGAATTATTGAAACCCATTTTGGTTTGGAGATCACGGTGTGCAAATTTTAGTGAAGTAAACCCTAAACCTTGGGTTGCCAGAAAATTGAATGTCTTGTGTTCAGGAATATGGAACATTTTTATTTTATCTGGAATTATTCTACATCGTTTTCACACATTTCATGATGGAGAAATTCATTCCAAAAAGCCATGTACGAAACTGTTCCACAATGGTGTGAATGCTATAGAGTTTCTAAACACTGTCTTCCTTGTCTAGGGTTTCTCCTAAGCCAGAATTACAGTGTATGCTT
The DNA here is from genome assembly GCA_950106755.1 of Climacium dendroides. Classification (NCBI taxonomy): domain Eukaryota; kingdom Viridiplantae; phylum Streptophyta; class Bryopsida; order Hypnales; family Climaciaceae; genus Climacium; species Climacium dendroides. Next base: position 41,128,464 of record OX467084.1, read on the forward strand.
ACCTATTTGGAAGTATGTCAAGGCATCAATAATGAATGGGTTAGTATTAACTGATGGAATATCTTGGTAACTCGTCGATTCCTCAAGCACTTCATAATCAGAAATTAACTCATCAATCGCACCCTCCTTGTAAATGTAGATAATTCATGACAACACCAAAGCACTTCATCAACAACCGGAATTTCAGTGGAAACTACTTGCTCTCTAACGCACTACCTTCTACTAAAATCTGATTTTCCATTACCATTCGGTGAACAAAAATTTCTATAAGTAATTTTAAGAACACATAAATGTTGGATCAAGGAGCAAACCTGGAGAGTATGGCAATTCGTGTAGTTTAAGCTGTTGACCTCCGGTGCTTCACTAATTGAATCCAATATCAGATTTGTAGGAGAAGAGCATCCACTAAAGAAACCTAAAGTTTCAGTACTTTCAAGGTCTGTGAATTGAAGCTTCTTAGTGAGACTAGACAAGACTCCTAGACTTGTCACTCTCTGAAGTCTCTGTTCCCTAGATCGGTGAAGTGCTTTCTTCGAAGAATAGTTGGTACTTGACTTCTTCCTCCTCCGCTTCGGATTCTCTAGTGAAGGTGAACAATTCCCTATTCTAGACATTTGAACTGCGCTAAGTCTTCTAGAAGCGATGTAGTGAGAATTATGTGAGTGTGGTAACCCTTCTATATAAATCAAATTTTGTAGGTAATTGTGGCATTCATGATTTAGTTATAGTCATTACTTTTATTGTAAATGAGAAAGACGTCATTTTGATATCACACCATAATATATAATAATCTGTCAGTTTCTACAAGTTCTTTTTGAAATATTTAATTCATTATACCATGTAGCTTAATGGAATAATTTACTATTTAATAGTGGTACTTCCGCTTTGATATTTAGGTGACAACGGCTCTCTATATTGCATCGTCTTTAATACTCATGATTTTTTGAAATTATCGTGAAAATAGAAATCTAATTTGGAGAAAATGTATAATGTATAATGTGTACACCTAGAAGGTACCCTATAAAGAAAAAGAATAATAGAATTTTAAAGTAAAGGAACTTGAAAAGTACAAAATCCTACAATCATAGATGCTTCGTAATTCTAATTTGTTTAGAAAAGAAATCTACAATTTAAAAAAAAAACTATTTTGCAAATGTCTAAAGACCTCATGATGAAGAAATTTCAAGGGTCTCATCTTGAAATCACTTTCAGTGTTCACAAATTGCAAGCGTACGGGGACTCTATTGGCATAAATGTAGAGGGCACAACATAATGTTTTCAAAAATCTGTTTTGGTGGGTATTTGCTTCTCTACTGTCGGAGTAGACGAATAGTCTTTAAACAATTGGGCTCTACTTCTTTAATTTTGAGTAGTAACCACTTTTTTGAAATCCCTACATCGCAAAGTCTAATAAATAAATTAAATTTAAATTTAAATATCAAGTGAATTTGAGAAACTTCTAAAATAAATTCCCTAATTATTATTAAGATACTGATGTTTACCAAAAAAGATTAGTACATTAGACTGCTTTTGCAAAAGATATGGCCAATTCGAACTTGAACATTGTAGAGGGGATATCAAAGCAAAATAGTACAAGTGCTTCTTGCATTCACCCATTTATTGTTCTCTGACTATAAATGACTTGTGCTGATAAGATGTAAAGAAATAATGATCATATAAGATTTTGGTAGATGCATAGGCCTCTATAATTAATTGTAATGTCGACCCTAAAACATTCAAATTTCATGGGTTTAGGAAAGAATTCACTAAAGTGCCGTCTAATATTTCTATGAAGTATCTCAACGGATACAGAGTCATGAAGTTGTAAATGATTACATTGAATCATTTCGAGTACTACCTAATTAATTTTCATCCGCTGGATTCAATTCATACCATGCACCTATCCCACTATATTTAAGTCAGCCCTTCATTTAATTTTATTCTTCCATATAAAAAAATACTATCGTTGAACACTCTAGTGGCGGTTACTAATTAATTTTATCTTAAATAATATTTTTTTGGCTTCAACTTTGTTTTTGTAATGCCTCTACATTGACAGAATACTAGAAGTGTTGTGGAATGTAATGCATTCTTGCTATGTTGTTTACAATCTGCGACAGTTAGTATGGCTTACAATTCGATGGTAGTCGTGAGATCTGTTGGGAATGCAGTCCCTATCACATTTCCCGTTGATGAATTGGGATACGCTGTTGTCATTGCATTTCGCTTGAGTATTCGATTCCTTCTTTTTGAAAATTCATTACACATTGATGAAGAGGTCTTCGATAGTTCTATTGGTGAATTGACTCATACACTTGGTCGAGAGCCATGCCTTGATAGCCATTGTAGACAATAGCATTTACAACCAGGAAGATATTTAGCATATGGTTTATCCGAATCAAGTTTAGGAGGATCATCTGTAGATGCTACTCCGAAGTTATCAACCACATCTAATCAAAAGACTCCGCTGCCATCTTTGGTAAAGATTGAGCCAGGAGTAGAGTACATTACAATCTTGAGTGACGATTCTGACTACACATCCCCTCCTCGTAAGATTCTCAAACAAACTATATTTCCTTCGTCCAATGATTGTGGCACATCTTCTACACCTTTTCAACCTTTAGTTTCAGAGCCGATCATAGGAGAATCCATCATTCCTTGCCTACGGAAGCTTTGTCATACAAAAGGGTCTAGGAATCCATTCAAGAAGCTTGATTATGATTCAATTGTGATCCATCAAGTTCAGTTTGTTCCACCTATCTTCAATGGTGATGTCATTTTCGAATTGCCACCCCTTCGATGTTCTTCTACTCAAAGTCAAGGGAAGTTGCTGAGCGGAATGGAGAAACGCTATGATGGACATGTTTGGTCCAGTACACATACAACTAACATCAAGAACGACAATGGATTGACATTTCGAATGTCTTCATGTGTGGGTCATTTGCGTTGTGACAATGCCAATTGTGACTATCTTACTCGAGTACACCGCACAGCAGCAGTAAATGAAACCGAATGGGATGGATGTTCTACTATTCCATTTGAGGTGGGTCCTAAAGCTCCTTCTAGTTCAACAATCACGTGTAAGATTTGCTCTGCTATTCCTTCATGTCTTGCTACTTGTCCAACAAAAATCTACTATGTAGTGGAGAAAAGGGAGATGACGCGTGCTTGTGTTCACTTTGGTCTTCATGAGCACCCTGTAAAAGATGGAGATTGTCGTAGTTCCAAGGAAAAAACACGATCATTGATTTCTGATCAAGTTGAGAGGACCCCATTGGCAACCAATTCTTCAATTGTTCTTGAGGCCAGTAAGAAGTTCCTAGGTGAATTACTTCTTCGCCCTGAAGGATCCGCAAAATCAAAATTTGGACTTGACGAACTTATTCCAGTTCTTGATAAGTGCAAATACATGAATTCACCAAGTATTAGAAATGAGGTTACCACCTTCAAGTATTTCCGGAGGTTTGGAGTTATGGATAGCATTACCAAACTTCGGGGTTGCAGCAACTAGTCTTATGTTCAGGAAAACAAATTTCCAGGTCAAGGATTTGATTCAGACAAAGTTTTTGTCTTCAAAATGTCTAAGTTAGGTCTTGGGAGTGGCGTTGATTTGGTGATGTGAATGCAACCAGGTGGTGACCTTCAGGATGCTTGGATCATGTTCGATCATGTCAAGCGAGTGAAGCAATGGACTACAATGGCATGCCATGTCTATGATCCAAGCTTCTATCATGTAATGACAATTGCAGTATGTGATATGCAATCGGAGGATATGATTGCCCAATGCAATTTCTGGAATAATTTGAATGCAGTCATGGCCAAACACGCCATCCCCTTACCATATTTCAAGGGATTCATGGCTGACTCTGTGCAAGCTAATTGGAATGCTGTAAGAGCAATCTACGGGAGTGGTGACCAATCTAAGCCTATGGTGAATCGAGAGCGCACATGTCTTTTCCACTGGACTCAATCCATGGAAAAACATACCAAGGCAGACATTTGGGCCGACCTTCAAGATCAACACCAACAACTTTGTAAGCAATACAAAAATGCAACATCATCTGCCGACTCTGAAATCCGATATCATGCAATTCAAACATGGTGGCATTCTTCCAGAGCAACAACTGAGGAGGGGCTTCAACACTTGGAGTCGTGGTTGGCATTTTGGCACTTTCGCTATAGACAGTGCGGCTTCATGTAGATTGTGAGATTCCTAAATTCTTGATTTCATTCTATTTGTACTATATTCACCAATTTCAAATACATGTCTTGAATATCATTTAGTTTGGCCGTAAACCCTAAACCGCATCTTCTTTAGGAACATCCGTATCCTAAACTTGCTTTCTCTTATGCAATATGTTGTATGGTACAGGATTTGCCAGCCCATGAACTTGCAGAGATGCCTTCTTGCAACCTTGTCGAGACAGTCCATAACAAATGGCTCCAACAGTCCGAAAATTGAGGGAATGATTTGTACGTTGCTACCGTTGATGACTATGTGAGGGTATTTCTGCAGATGGTTCGATATCATCAATTTTTGAAAGGTGATAATCCGAGGACAGGTCTTGGTAAAGAAGAACTTCTCCTTAGGGTTGCACAAAGGTACGCCCAACGTACTGGAAATCCTAAAGGTCTTCATGATACTATGGCAAGTGTACCAGGGGCTGGCGAATATTATACAAGGGATCCTCACTTTGAAGGTGAAGAGGTTTTGGGATCTCAAAAGCGAATGCCGGATTTGCCGGTCAGATCTGAATATGATTCACATCCCCTTGACAAAGTAAATTTCTCTCGACCACATCAAGGGGCCAAATCCTCTAGAGCAGGTTCATCTAGAATTCCTTTGGATAGTATATCTAAAGATCCTTTATATCATGAAAGAGAGGAACAAGCTGAAATTTTAGTGTCACCTGGACCATTGACTACATCAACAACATCAAAAGCACATCGAGTAAAAACCATTGAAGAAATTGCTTGTAATGAGTCACAATGGCATATTGCGCGATTGCCAAAGACGTCAGCAAAGGCATGCTTTGCTCTACAGGTTCTTACAAAGAAGAAGTGTATTGCAAAAATTGTGCAAGACAACAAAGCAACAGCAACACCAACTTATACAGGCAACATGAACAATTGTAAGAAGAATAGGATTGAAAGATGCAATTCTTTTTCTGCAATGATGACATTGAACGTTGCGTGAAAGGTTCAAAGCGAAAATGGGTTCTTTCAAACCCTGAAGTACCAATCATTTGGCCTGTCAAGTTCGGAACAGATTTAACACAAAAAGAAATGATGGACCTTCAGAATGCAGGATTCCGCCTTCCTAAGCGTATTGAAATCTCTCCAAAAAGGTTGTTTGGAGACCATGACTTACCTCCTGATTTGTCCGGATTCCAAGTCCTAGCTTTTCCAGCAGACCATCTTGGTATAAGGTTTGGAAAAAAAATCCGGAGGAATCCTAATGCGCCAACTACTAAACAGGCAAACAACTATACTTCTGCACTTATTTTGAAGGCATCTGTTTGTCATGTAAGTATGATACCTCATCTTGGGTTTGGATGCATCATGATGCTTGATTCGGGTGTTCCACCTAACATTGAACAATATGTGCTTACTATAGGTTCTTTTCCTGAATGCACCTGCCCAAATTTTAAAGAGATGTCAACAAAGGCACTAGGGAAAAGAGGGCAGTGGACTAATTGTAAACATCTGTATTTCATATTTCTTGTGATATGCCACCTAGAAGCAACAACAGATGTCTTCATTCATGCTCCAAGTTTGAGTTTCAATGACGTCAAGCGTATTCTTGAAAGTGGAATTCTGAGGTGCAGAAGTATTCCATAAGTGACTGAGATTAGTGACTAAATGGGTTGGTTAGTGATGAGGCAAACTTGAAAGTGCTTCTTGTAATCAAATTCCTTTTATATATGTGGTGAGACAAAAGGGCCACTACTTGATTTATAATATCATTGATTATGTATACGTTGTGTTTGAATGTTATTCAAAACATTTTGTGAACTTTTCACATAATTTTATAATACTTTTGTACACTACATGTGTTTCCTAAACAAAAATGACATTCATATTGGGTCCAAAAAATTCATGAACAAGGTGGAATTCTAAAGATCTTTGAAATTTTTTGAAAACTTCTGAGTTTCATAGACTTTGAATGATTTTAATGCAGAGTCAAATTTTAGATATTTTTGCATCTCATATATTTTACTTTCTATTTCTATAACTTTATTTATACACCAAGATATTTTTTAATAGATCAACCAAGTAGTAGGTTGAAATTTTGTATTAATTATTTCTAAAATATTGTATTTCACACGGTCATAGGTCCACGGTCATAGGTCATAGGTCCATAATTAGATGTTTGAAAGCACCCATCTACATGTTATTGACAGATTTTCAGATTTTCCATATAAAATTGCAACTTTGCCTAAACCAAAAAATATTGTCTTCAAATGTCCTAACTCTAAACTTTCAGATTTCTATACTCCCCGCTCCCCGCTCTACGCTCGCATACTAGCTTCGTTGAAGTTCGTCGGAGCAGTAAGGCACCTACCGAAAATCACCGCAATCAATGGGAAGGTACAAGGAATGTTACTGCAAATATTATTGGGGTGAACTTCCTTCCTTACCCTGGACTTGGTGCTATTATTACACTTTTGTTTGGGACTGAACCTAACCAAAAGGTTTATAACATTACACTTTGCAATATTCCATCTTGTACTTGTCCCCATTATGGAAGTATGAACGGAACTTCCATTGAAAAACGTGGCATGTATATAAATTGCAAACACCTTTATTACATCTTTTGTTATTTTTGCAAGATGGATTACAAGAGAGACACATTCATTCATGCTCCTACTCTTAGCTTGGATGAAGTGAAGCAAGTATTTGTTGCTGTCGAAATCATCAAGACAAGCGAGCAAGCAAGTTAATTAATAGATATTAGTATGATATGAAATAGATACATAGTATTGATACAGTATCTTCCTTGATCTTCAATTTTAAGTAGAGAAATATTATATTCATATTCCACTATGTATTCCTTCCTGCAATAAAAGAGTATTTTAATACGTACACAATGTTCCACATACTATGGTAATTTTATTACATCTGTTTCCCTCTCATCCTTAGAATTGATTCTATATTAATTATTTGTATTCTCACTATATTAGTCCACCCTCATATGGCTTCTCAAGATGGGATATAAATTTCAAAACATTAAATACCACCAACTTCCTATACTTTTAAATCTAAAATCCACGGTCATGGGTCCCGTGGTAATAGATTAGATTTTTAAAAATATTGTAATTTTGTTGAAAAATAATAAAATTTTAACTTGTTAAATAAAAAATCTTAAAATTACATGAATTTTTAAATTTTTAGACTCTAGGCTCACACAATTCCTACTCACTGCTCCTAGGCTCACGTTCACCGTTCCTAGGCTCAAGCTCACATGCTAGCGTCATTGGTAAAGCAACTTGACTTAACTACATGAATATAGACTATAGATCATATTTTACCACTTTTATTTGAAATTTGACATTAAGTTATTATCGGGTTTATTATTATGAGTATCATTTTATGGTACATCTCTACAATTTTGGAAATATGAACCACCCCTTAGTCTTCAAGGAAATAAATTCTATTTCTATACCAATTAAAATTTAATATTATTTTTCTAAGACCATTTTGATGAGTATACTTCTTCACCCTTTGGCTTCTAAAGTACTAAGGTAGAAACACCTAAAAGTAACACTTTTTTGGATAACACCATCTCAAAGGTCAAGTGACCTAAAACCTTTGATGAAATTGTTTGTAAACTCAAGAAAAATGTATCCTAAGTGGTTTCATAATTTTCCAACACTCATAATATTTTACAAGTTTTCAAAGTTGAGAACATAGGATAGCCTATATTTAAGAGTGGATTCATCTTAAATGAACACCCTTGAAGTATGACATGTGTCAACTTTCATTGGTTGCTTCAAAAAGCTCATTACCTTTTATTGGTTACACTTGAAAAGTTGTTGTAGAAGGGTTCATTTAAGATTGGTTTTTAGGTGTTGGGAGGACAAAAAATGTTGCATTTAGATGTTTCTACCTTATAACATCTTATGACTTGTCACTTGAAATACTTTTAATATTGTTCATATATAACTTACTTTAATACATGTACTCCCTCCATCCCCAAATGATCTTATTAGACTTTGTGGTATTGAAAATTGGTCAATTCGGCTTTTGATTGCTGTTCGAAAAAACTCCAAGCAATAGTTTTTCTCCATCTATGTAATCATCAATCAAAAGACAATTGAAATGGCTTAAAAGGGTTAATCGACATTGTTTGTTCTTATTAAAAAACTCCAAGCAATAGTTTTTCTCCATCTATGTAATCATCAATCAAAGACAATTGAAATGGCTTAAAAGGGTTAATCGACATTGTTTGTTCTTATTTTTTGCATCTCTAAGTGTTGCCCAATTGAAGAAGATGAATCTTTGGAAGGTGATATAGAGGTTCACACATAGTCTTGGGCTCATACTAGCTACCCACAAAATGACACCTCACACTCAACCATTAAGTGTCCATTGGTGTTCCTTGAAAATGCTCAAAAAATTTTACTTTTCAATATTTAAAAACTACACTTTGAAAAGGTTTGCAAAACTCAAAGTTTTTAGAACAATAGGAGTACACTAAACTCTATTTACAATATAAAATGCGTTTAAAAAAATGTTATTTTCAACCTAGAACATTTTGAACAATAAGAAGATCAATGATTCAATGACCAAGAGGCAAATATGAGAACTCATTCAACTCAAAAATGACATACTCTAAACATGTACCAAAAATGTGAGATTTTTTAAAGAATTTTCAATGATTTTTGTAGAGTTCATGATTGTGTAGAATTTATAGTGCTTTGGAGTCAAAATTGGAAGTATGAGGAACCAAAAGTATGGTGACATGTTAAAACATTGCGGACAATTTTTTTTTTACACTTCTTTGTCACAGAAAATAAATTTGTATATGATAATTTGCAAAATCAAAGTATTTTGAGAGTTCTGTAATCAAAATCATCATGTGATTAGTACACACCATATTTACGACCCTTATCACATGGCAACTACACCGCCCATATACTAATAGATTTGCCACAAATATGATTTCCAGTTACTCATAGACCAAAGAAGTCATCACCTCGATGTTTGAAAGATTAACTTATAAAGGACCGCAAGGCCACCAGGTGACTTTTACAACTATATTAGCACACAAATTCAAAATGTGAACATCACTAACCCTTCAAGAACAATGAAGAGACCTTGAATGATTTTTAACTTTGAATTTGTCAATGCAATCCAATCAACAAATGATTGACAAACTTTAGATTATTTTCTACATTGAATTTGTCAATGCAATCTAATAAAAAAATAAAGAATTGATTTATGTTGAATTTGTCGGTGTGCAATCTAAGCAAAGAATGAAGAAATGGTTGATTGACCTTAGATGTTTTTTAATATTGAATCTGTTGGTCAATCAATTAATAAATTTGTAATTGCAATATCTAATCTAGTATCCAATTGCAATTTGTTGATATATCAATCAACTAATAAATTTGTTATTGCAATATCTAATCTAGTATCCAATTGCAATTTGTTGATGCAATATCCAGTCACAATTCAATTAAGAAATGAATTTGTTGGTGCAATATCCAATCAAGAAATGATTGACCCTAGATGATTTTCTAGGTTGAAATTGTTGGTGCAATAATGTGATTTTTGGTGAATTGTGAACCTCACTAACAATTTATAAACACCAAAAGTAACTTCATCCTCATATCTTCTTTTATACACCTCAAAAATCCAAAAATAAATTACACATTACAATCATAATGATATATTCCTGTGCAATTTTTGGTGAATTTTTGGAGCAATCATTTTGGACATTAGACCCTCACATCTTTTTTTCCATGCACCAAAATATTTTGAAAAATTACACATCAAAATCATGATGATATATACCTATGGGAAAAAACACTTTTGAAGAATTTCATTTCGACATACGGATTTCTATATACCAAGTACAAAGTATTCCATACCACCAAACAAATCTTTAAATACAAAGTATTCCACCAAACAAATCTTTCATCAATCTTGTCAACAATGACATTTTCTCAAAAATTGTACATTCTCATTAAACTATTTTTCATAGGAGCCCTCTTTCATTTCAAAGGTGGCCATCATCAAAATTATTCCACACAAATATAGAATTATGCTTGTTACAAGAGTACTCAAGAAAACAAGACTAGGCGCCCCCCCTCCTCTCTACTTTAGCAGAGGACCACTCATACATACAAGGGTTCCGATTAGCGGACAGGGCACAGTTATCAACAACATCAGATGTCGTATGTCATAATGTGGGAAAAAAACTTAGGGAAAGTACAATTTCAGAGTAAAATAATATATAATGGAATCAAATATAAGTCCGCAAATCCAACAGCAAAATCCAAACTTCAACCAGATGGATCTGCAGGAAAAACAAGAAAAAACTTCAGAGGTAGACATACATTCAGAAGTCAAACACACTGTTCGACGGCACTAGCAAACAAGCTGGACTGGAATACTAGGAGGAAGAGATCCACCCATTCCAAGACACAACACAAAATAGTCAATTCGCAGAAACAACCCAGGCACGAACGAAGACGGCAATCACCCAACGTACCACGTCAAGACACACTTTAACCCATGTGATCCAACATCAACACACAGTACTTGGGAACTGCTCTGCGGCTGGCATTGACCCAAAGGAAATTTGCAGACACGGAATTCGTAAAAGAGGAGAAGGCTGTCCACACGTCCAACTTCGATGATCGCAGGTCCAACTAACCAACCATACAGGGTGCTGCTCCCGATGCAGCAAAAAAACTAAAAGCCACTGGCCTAACTGAAAGTACACATACAGGGAAACCGTGTGGAGAACATAACTGAAAAAAAGACAAAGGAAAAAAACTCAAGGTCTTGATGACTACACCGACGATGCAGCTGGAACTTAATCGATTCGACCAATGATCAGGCAAACGCGGGCCTGTATCTGCAAAATTACCTTCTCAAGGCACATTCAAAGATGCAGGCAGACACTTAGAATAGAAGGAGACGGGAACGGAGGCCTCCCTCAGAACTCCTGATCTTATTCACTTCAGCTGGGGAGAAACCATATCCATACTCGAAGCAGCAGGAACGCCTCACCGGGGTGCTGGTTGCACCTCGCGCAATTCAGCACTCTTCCAGGGAACAAACCAGGCCAACACAGGGGACTCCCAGGGATATCGTAATGATACTAAAACGCATTCTTTCAGATGGCAGGGAACAATCAAATAGTCCGAAGGCTGCTGACCATCACCAAGTACCAAGCTTGATCAAGGCAGGCGATCCCAGTGAAAAGGTATCAACACCTGTCCACGATCAGCTTAGCTAGCCACGGGGATGGTCACTTCGAGGCATGTCAACGGGGCATTTCGCAGAAGTGTGACTAGAAGGAGTAATGCCTCTGATGGTCAACCTCGGGTCCAAATACACAACCACAACAGTGATATCATCGTGAAAATGACGCCGGATCCCACGCTCAATGCCCCTCAGATCAGAGTAACGCATCTCACGCTTCTTCGCAGCCTCTTGAAGAGCCGCTTTCACCAGACGACGCGCGATCCCAGCTCGAGGATGACTGTACACAATGTCAACGGCCTCTTTGTTGCTCAAATGCTCCCAAAGACCATCCGACGCGAAGATCACGAATTCATCTTGCGGAGTAAGGCTGATAACATTGCACGCCGGCTCGGCACTCATCACAGGTCTCTTCAGAGGCTCAGGAAGACGAAAACGAGCAATAAGAGGGGCTCTGTTGAACTCCGCATTCTTCAGATAGAAATCGCCAATGGAACGGGAAACTTGGATCAGACCTTTCACACGCCACACACCATGTTTCAAAACCACGATCTGCGGATCGTCTTCATGCTTCGCATATAACTCATTCCGAACGGACTCGAAACTCGCATTGTGCTCTTCGGAGATTTGCCGAGCAACCACAGTGCCAGTGTCACGGTTGAAACTACCCAAAACGGCGCGGGAATCGCCCACATTGGCGATATACAGTTTGGAACTGCAGACGACACCGACCAAACAACAAGAGCCGACAGCAGCAAGTTGAGGTTTGATCAGCCAGGCCCTCTGGACGGTATCAAAAAATCGATCTTCCGCTTCCTTAAACGATTTGCAGAGAACGTCAGTGGACATACCCCCTTGTTCGGAAACATTCTTCACAACGAAATTGTACAAATACTCATTCACGCTACGAGCAGCTTCAGGGCCACCGTGACCATCATACACACCCACAAAGGTGCCGAAAGAGCCAGTCTCCACTTGACTCAAATCTTCCAGAATGGAATTCGCCTGAACAACGGAGTAAGAGAACTCTCCGACGGCATGGGGGCAAAGCTCCATGCCCCAAAGCAATGGGTCTTGACGATCTGTCCCATCTTGCCCTTGCGGATGTCTCCTTGCTGGACGCCAACATGACATCAACATTTTCATGAGCCACCCGAGCATTTTTTCAACCGATTGCCGCAGAATTCGAGTCGTTCTCTCTCTTCATAACTTCATAAGAATTCAACGTGCTTCTTTCAAGTAGACACATTCTATACCTCCAGAATCAAATGGCTCTCCGTTAGCCTCCATCGCTGAAAACACCCATTGCTTCTCCCATCAATAACTTCCTTCAAAAGCGCTATTCAAAAATTTCCTCATGGCACATTTCTGGTTTCCTAATCTGTCTAGAAACACTCATCTATAATTCGTTTCCAGCAACCCCGAGATTCAACTCAGTCAATGAGCAACAACTGGCCGCCAATTGAGGTCAATTTGTTGACCTGGACCTGCAATCCACCAACACAAGGCGTTCAAATCCATAATTTGCAAGCATCCGAAAGAGCATCGTGGTCATTGAAAAGAGTGTTAATGAACTGGTATTGAAGACGGAAGAAAATGCACAAGACGGAAATTCAGATGCAGAACCCTGAGCTCCTATGTCACACTGCCACTAATCAAGTAGTACTGCTTTCAAACTAATGCAGCTGTCGGAGGTTTTCAGAAAGGCAATCTACCAACAATATCGGGAACTCGATTGCAGCTTCCAAAAGGGGCAGTTTATACGACATGAGGGAGAAAACGTGCACTGCAATCGCCATGCTAATGCTTCTCGGCTCTTAATAAAACTAAATTTCCAGAACGTGTTCGAGTTATCGATAGTGAAACAAGTATATCGTAACAATCAAATCAAATAGCAATGTCTTTCGATCCCACTGCTTCAATCTAGGAAACTAGGCGACACGATTGAGATATCAGAGCAAACTGCAACTATCATCACTCTTAAACTCTATTAACTATATCTGTCGATTCCGAGCTACTCGTATCCAACCAAATAACCAAGGGCGGGACGAAAACCAGAAGTCAAGCTGACGACTCCCATGCCAATCAATGTACAGCATTCAGAACGACAACAAATGCGCCACGTCGTAACATTGCTAATCGACAGTGATGTCCCTGCCCAGAGATTCGAGACTTAACTCAATGCCGCTTGGGCTGCTAGGCACGGCAATTGATAAGACACTCGTCCTTACCGGAATCTAAATCTGAACTATGTAGGTCGAATCCCAAATGATCGTAATCAATACGTTGACTATTCATACTGGAACAATACTTCACAATTTGCGGCTCCGCCTCCCAAATGCTGCTCGCACTCAAGCAAAAGCATCAATTCCTCGACCTTTCGGTCATTATTCCAAGACACGAAGGTGCCTGCCACGTCACTCACAGGAAGACTTTGCTTCCATAAAAGTCGCCGTAGAAATCAATAAGCCTGCCAATGACTTGCGCGTGTACACAGTCTGTGAAACGCAATACATGAAAATCAAAGCTTCACAGACTCTCACGACAAAACAGAACCGCTTGATATTTAAGCAGGACCAATGATTTCCATGGCGTGCGTAAAGTGCGGCTGAAACTGCCACTTCCCGGCGAGCCAGTAGGACACTTGTCCTTCAAGAGAAGGACACGTACCAAAGGGTACAACAATTCAACATAAAGTGAGATTCCCTTGTGCGGCAGCTTAAGAGAATTACATCAAGATGGAGGTCGATACTCTCGTCCATGCTACACTTCCAATTGCCGGAACGAATCTCCCGCCTAAAAAACCTAAAGCTCTCCACTCTCTCCAGAAAAGACCCCTTTCCTTCATACTCTCGGTTCTAACCCTCGAAACTACAATCCACGAACCTATAAAACGGCCATAATAACTAACATCGCGGGCTGCCACAGCAGAACGATGCGCTCAAATTGAAAAAGTGCGCTTAACGCTAATCTTCCGGAAGATTAGCTGTGCACAAATTGCACACCAAGAAGCTTCCTACAATTAAAGAAAAGGTCAACTGTTCCTAATTGAGCGCAACCAAGGTACGGCGGTCGACAAGAAGATTTTCCTTGCCCCATGCACCTGTCCATTTCGTAAGCAACTCTACCAGACCAAAAGCAAATCGAGAAAAGAAACTCACCAGAGAAAGCTGACAATTAGGCACGCTCCAGCGTACAGCCCTCGGAGCCAACAAGCCGGACCCTACGTCCTCTCCAGGAACCGAACCCGAGGATCGATCACCCCTTCAGCACCCTCCGACATCCCTGACCCGGCACAGTCCACATGTTTCCGATTCCGAAAGAATCTCCTTCGCTCTTCCTCCAATCACCCAACCCTACTCTCCAAGCCGCCATGCCATATCCACCCGCAGAGTAGGGTAAATTTGGAGATCATCACACACAACAGGACGGAAGAGGTTGCTGATAGACGACCAATTGAGCGGACTCCCCTGCAATCGTCGAAATGAATAATTAAAGAAGACAAAAGCGAAGCCCGGGAGAAACGGGGCCCCAAGTGCCGCAGTCGTCGCCGACCCCCGACTGCTCCCTGAGGAAGCACCGCGAGTGGAATAAATAGCAAGAAGCACCGGCGCCAGCCAAATCAGAAGCGCCCTTGGACCAGAAGAGCTTCGAGGATTGCTCCACAAGAGTCCTCGTGGGACGAGACGCGTGGTAGGGACGACGAAAACTCGGCGTGGTCCCGACAGCGAGAACGAGAAGGCTCTTGCGGAACGGACGAGGAGGAGGAAGAAGCAGCAGACAAGGCCCCAAGGAAGGAAGCTGCACTTGACTTGCGCCGGGCAGGGCTTGAATTGGCTATGGCCGGCTGGGGCGCCCGAGGCCCGTGGCCATGGCGCAGCTTACCAGGCAAGCACGACCGGATCACTTCAGTTCTGTGGGAGGCGGGGCTTTTCTTTCTCCGGAAAGCACTCGGGCTCGATATGCGGAACGCAAGGGAACCCATAATCGACACTAATAGCAGCAACTGAGCAAACGGGGCGCGTGATCAGAGTCAGCGATTTTGAGAGGGGGAAAGAAGAGGAGCTACCATCCCCCAAATTCCCCAAAAAAATCTAAAAATCTAAAAGTAGGTTGAAGTAATTTTACGCCTCGAATGTTGGAGGGTAAATAGTATTTCATACATGTGAACTATCACGAAAGAGGAATTACTACTCCTGGAATTTATTGGCAAGTGAAAGAAGATTGTAATGCACTTTTGCATGCCCTTGTACTAGTATGTTATGGAACTTTTGTTGTTGGATTTTTTGTTGTTGGTCTATTGAAGTTTGATACTAGGTTGTCCTAGGCTCTTAATGCCTAAGGGACAAGAGGTTCAAATTTTGAATAGGAGATAAATGCAAAGCGGCCTTGAGTACATAAATGTCCCATTTTTTTCAACCATCTGGGTGTTAGTTCTTTTACATTCGTACAATATAGATTTTCACAACTTTATGTTGCAAATCTTCAACAGTTTGGGGGGTATTTGTTAGCTTTTCACAACTTTCCTTTGGAAATCTTCAACAATTTGGAGGGTGTTTGTAAGTTTGACGTCAAAAAAAAAAACTTTTTTGGTTCAAAAATTTAAACTTGAAATTTGGCTTGATTAAATAAGTAAAATGAACATAAAAATATTCACCATTTGGGGACTAACTTAGCATTTTGAATTCAAAGGAAAAATAATACTTGCAAGACTCACAAGCATTCAATTTTGAGTAAATTATAGAAAAAATCTTCAACTTTTTTATTTCAAATTTTATTGAAAAATATTGGGTGATATTGTAATTGATTTAATTGTACAAATATTATCCATGAATTATATTTGACAACTTTTATATGATGATTATTATTTTAAGTTTTATTTTGCAATACATCTTCAATTTTAAGCCACAATTTTGGAAATGTGAACTACTCCTAGTCATTAATGTGGGTTTACTTCTCATTGTGTACATCTTGTGTTATTAACATCTTGATTTGAGTATTGCCTTTTAGAAATTTAAACAACTTCTAGTCCTTTGAGCAAGTTCATTGGTACAATTATAGGTGTTGCATTTAGTGTAGTGGTGATTATGGATGCAGAATCTTTATAGAAGTGAATGTTCATTATAGTAGAATGGTCTTCACTTGTAGGGCTTTATCCTATGTAAAATGTTGCCCTTCATAGTCAAAGTATTGAATTATTCATGTACAATTTAACCTTTAAAGGACTAGGGCCATTTTGCTATAAAAAATGAGTCAAAATTGCAAGCATTTCTTCTAAAAAAATTTCATTTGAACACTAGTCTATAATTTTAGATGACTTTGACCACCATTTGTGGAAATATTTTGCATTATAAACTTTGAATTTAAAAAAACGTGTTGAAGGATTGAGATGAACACTTTATTTTCATCCTTTCAAAAGTTTGTGAAAAAAAATCAAAAAAATAACACTTTGAAAAATTCAAAAAAACTTTGAAAAATTAGTAAGTAGAAGTAGGTTAAGATTGAAAGAAAAATTTAATCTTCAATAGCTCTAAGAACTAAATTGTCAATAGCTCTAAGATTGGATTGAAATACAATAATTCCAATAGCAAGATTGTTTTAGAAAGCAAACTTAATCTTGTCAAACAAATTTTTTTGGAAAAATGTCAAAAGTGCATTAAAAAATGAATCATGTAGTTATTTTTTCAAAAAGATGCTTAGATTACCCTAAAAACAAGATTGTTCATAACTTTCAAATCATTAATCCAAACAAAATGAATTAAAGCTTCACATATAAACAAAAATATTATCTACAAAAAGAAATTGATATTTAATTTCAAGTTTTGGTGGATTTTTTTTTTGCCTAGCAATATGAAAATTATGTTTAGAATGGCATAACTTTTCTTCCACTACACTGATTGAAATAAAAATTATATTCCCACAAAAGTAATAAGTTTTTCTGTCTTATGAGAAGTTTTCCTTGAGGAAAAAATGGAACTTAGGGGCTAAAAAAGTGAGCAATTAGTTTCATATTTGGTTAATTTCAAAAAACTTGATATTATTTTGCAAAGCAAGTAGTTTAATGTTTGTTTAATTTCAAAAAACTTGATATTAATTTTGAAGGAGTACTTGAGCCATAAACAAAAGATATTTATAAAAAATTAATAGTCAATGCTTACTACACTATACATTCACCATATTATTCATACAATAAAATGTAAAGTAATAAATTTTAATAAGTCTTCAAATAAAAATGCTTATAGAAATGCATACATTGAAATGTACAATATATATTTTAATGAATGAAGAGTATGCAATGGTGAATACTTTAAAAAATATACACACATTAGAATGTAGTAGAATCCAAACATAAATAGCAAAAATGTTTGAAATATAATTTGATTGTAAATATTGATACAATAAGTTGTCTCAATTGAGACAATGACATAATGATGAACACCAAAATAATATAGTTGGATGGAAGGGGACATTACCAAAGTCTACATGAATCCTAAATATGTAGAGTTTGAAACAAACTCTTAACTTTTTCATTCACCTGATCAAGGTGTTGATATTTGGAAGATCTACATGACAAATGTCATACCAATACCTCATGGTAAATCACATTTTTTACCATTTGCACAGCATTTGAATTTTCATTGGCAATCTTAATATTTGTAAGATGTCTATTATGAGATAAAGCAACATATAACTAACTATAGCTAAATACTTCATTCCGAAGATAAATGCCAATTTAATTATATAATTGGCCCTGTGATTTGTTAATTGTTATGACAAAAATACTAGTGATAGAAAATTGTCTTTGATATAGTGTAAATGACAAATAATTATCATTGCAATAATGTGTAATTTTTGGAATCAATACCTCTTGGCCACAATGGCTCTTCTACAATTTCACACAATAATATAGATAAAAACACTTGCAACAAATGCAAGCAACTACCATTGTACAAACCTTTTGCCGGATTCAATTCTTTAGCAACATCACATATTAACCACATTTAAGATTTAATTGGTGAGGTGGCAAACCGCTTAAATGTAGAGAATTTAAAAATTCTACTAAATAATGATAGGAATATTTATCATTCTCATGAACAAAATCAACACTAAAACATTGATGTAAATTACCAAGCATGCAATCAATGATTTTATAGTTGATTTCTTTGGCATCATCATTCCAAACAACAAGAATTATACATTTACAAAAATCAACCAAATTATCAAAAATTGTATTAATGGGTCCATTTAGAGAATTTATATACACAACCATTCCAAGTAGTATCTCTATTTTTGAACATGTTTTACCTTCATTAATATCTAACAAAAATTGTTGAAGGTCCGGTTGACTAAGCAAACATATATTAGTGGTCCATTGAAAATGTTGGATTAGTGAAAACATATATGAATACCGTGAGTAAGCCTCAACAGTTTGTTTATGGCCTCTACCTACTACATAGGCAAAGTTTGGCAAAAATCATTACTATATAAAATTATAAAACTACCATTTGGAATATTAATACCTCAAATATCTCACAATGATCAATCTATTACTTTGATCATAAATCTATACTCAGCACAAACTTCATCAAGTACAATCAATTGTATTTTATGTAAACGTTAAGTTAACAATGATTAAGCACTAATACAATAGATCAATTTATCATGCAATTGTAATGAAATAGCAAGAAAGGAATGTGTTGTTCACCTTTTATGCAAAAGGCAAACAACAATTTTACTTGTTGCCATTGTCATACACTTAACACCACGATTACAAAAATAATCTAATATGATATTGTATATAAAAGTCTTGCCAATACTTCCAAGACCGTCAAAAAAAATAACTTATTTAGAAGATGGGGTTCTAAAATAATAGTAAAAACTGCATTGAAAACGTAGCATTACTTTTCATTTAATTTGTCCACATCCTCTTTTGTAAAGTTAATGTTTGAATTATCAAAATTAGCATCACTACTAACATCAACAATGTTTGAATAACCAAACTCAATTCAATCTTGAATGTCAAAGAAATCTACAATGCATTTATCTGAAAATGACAAATACTCATCAATAAATAAAATTGTTTTATTTTAGCAATTTTGATCATTGTACTAATCATCAGATATAGCATCAAGATGTCTCTTTAGTAAGCTAAGAGGATTCAACGGTTGTTTAAACACAAGAAGTGTTACAAACAACTATCAAATTTATGTAAGCAATGCAATGATGGTTATCTCTTAAAAATAGTTGTCTCATTCAACATTGTCTTGCTAAAGCCTTTTACAATGCAAACAACTTTGTATGTTGAATATATTGTATCTTGAAAACAAAATAGGTCATTAATCAAAATTGGTGCCTTAACATGAATAAACAACAAACACAAATAAAATAATTTAGTATTTATAGGATCCATATTCACCTTACCAAAAACTTTTACCTTGCATTGACTTCTTTTCTACATATTGTTCTTTACATCTCACTTATAATGAAGTGGAAGATCCATATATCAAAAAAAGCATATGATTGCTTTGATTGCTACAACCCGATGCAGGCTATCTATCGGATCAATTGGTTGCTCTTTGTGACCCACAATTGTACTAGTATCATAGTTCTTACAGCAAGGGTGAGGTATTTATTTGAGACTAATACATTCATTTAGAAAATTATAGCCATTCATATGGACAATCCACCAACACTGGTTTCTCAAAGGCCCTAAAGAATGTAGAATAAATTAATTATGAGATATACATAGGTTGCATCTACTAAGAAAATTGGAATGAAATGTACATTACAAAATTAGGTGGTTAGGTGGTTAGGATAGGAAGAAAAATTAAATAGGTTAGTCTATCTTTACAAAAAATGATGCTCCAAGTGCTTCTGGGTTAAGGCAGCTTTACATGATATTTTACTTCCTTGAGTTCTTAATGAGCCGTATTTAAAAAGGCCCATGAATCTCCTAGCTTCTCTACCTAGTTCAATTGCACTACTTGAACACAAAAAGACAAGAATGCAAGTTCTGTGGTTAATTTTTTGATACCGAACAATATCAAATTGAAAAGCTGAAAACATGAAATATTACAATACCGCCACAAGCTATTTTGATTGATAATAAGCACTACCATATCACAATGGCATGCCACACTTTGCAAACAATGCAAACTAAAACCTATTTAAAGTAAAATTTAAGCAAATTAGAGCAATCAAGCAATTGAGCAAAATTTAAACATACATACTATCACACAGTCATATTTGAAGAAGATCAGCTTGAGGAGTTCTTACTTGCTCAAATTGATCTCAACTTTGCAAAATATGGTACTAATTCAGAGAACGCTCAAGAAAGGTTCAAGAGTGTAAGTTCTTCTATATTGTACCATTGTGACTAGAGCCTCAGCCAAGCTCTAAATTCATGAAAAGAACAGTTTCTCCAAACAAATAGCCTCTTCTTTTGTAAGACGGCCTGTCTCGTGCTTCTTCACTACCTCCATGAAAGAGTATTGGGAGATGTTTTTGAAGAGATTCCCTAGGTCATGATCTTCTTTGTACTGTAAGTTATTAAAAGCAACAACGACCAAAACAGGTTGGGATAAATGAGTATGTTTGCGGCTTATACCACTAGAAATCGATTTGCAAGGACAAAACCGTGAGGAGGGATATGTTTAGCACAACCTCTACACCAAATAAGGTTACGAAATTTCTTTTGTGAAAAAGCAACGATGCCTCTGGACCTCTTAGCCAATCAGCTAAATCGGAATTGGAATACGCTAGACTGGTCTTGGCATTCACACCAACAAGCCTTATTGTTAGATAAACTATAGATAATATGTGATCAATAAAAGAGCAAATGCTCATCTACATCCCAACGGTAGAAAATTTGTCCTCTTCAGAGAAAGAATAGATAGAACTGATTTTCTCTGTCATGAGAAATTCCACCTGTGTTTTAACGATAGCAAGCTCCTTAGTAAAGACAAAGACTTGAGCTTCCAATCGGGAGATTGAAGCTTGTCTAGTAGCACAAAACAATTAAGACACAAATGCGGCAATTATGTTTAAATTTTTTGTATATTTAGTCTCAATGTTCTGATCAATACTAATTGTAGAGATGTTCTTTTTTGAAAAGTAATATAATGCTGATTGAAAACATAAACAAATTAATGGCAAATACTATAACTGTTATTATCGATTTCAAAACCCAAAAGCCTCTAATATACTTTTAAAATAGTTAAATATCGTCTTTCTAAAAAATCCTTAAATTCATTTATTATTTCATTCATTTCTACACCATCACAATCTAGATTCTATTTATAAAGATATTTGACAATTTTTACTGAACTACAAAATTTCATATTAATACGATAGTTAAAATGGCCTACTAAATATGGATTGTAGGGTACAATCTATTGATAGTCCAAATGAACAATTTAACCATGTGTATGCATCTCGACATACTGACCATGATTTTGGTGATGATATAAAAT
This sequence comes from Climacium dendroides, assembly GCA_950106755.1. NCBI lineage: Eukaryota > Viridiplantae > Streptophyta > Bryopsida > Hypnales > Climaciaceae > Climacium > Climacium dendroides. The sequence continues at coordinate 41,150,375 of OX467084.1, forward strand.
ATGATCACCACTATTTGTTTCTCAAGTTTGTATTGGATAATGCGTAGAATATTTTTCATCTTTCATACATAGGCAATTGGGATTATTCAAACCACATGAACTATGCACCATGTGCTTAGCAACCATAGCATAAAATTGTGGTTGCCTATCCAAATTTAGAATCTTAGTACATAAAACTTTATCTACAAGGTTACAATTGTTGATCTTGTCTTTTAACCAAAAAACTGTGAGTATAAGGAAGACCATGATTTTGAAACTCAATAATATACCAAAAAACAATTGTTTCTCTCAACACATTTTTCTTTGTGATTTCATCCATGATTATTCTTAATTTGAATTTAAAGACACGCACAACAATATTTGAACAATCAGGAGGACTTTGACTTGGCTCAAGTTCATCAATGATCTCAAGCCAAGTTAGATTACATGTCATTGTTACAAATAAATTTGGTATGCTTAAAACTTTAATTGAAATCATATTATCACAAATGAATTTTTGTTATATATTGAGGGGATTCAACAAATGTTGTAGGTAAAACAATGCAACACTTAATATATGTTCTATTATCTTCTTGTATAGCATCTATAATCCCCTTATAACATTCTTCTTGAAGTTCTACTTGATGTTGTTTAATGACAAACAAATTTTTTGTGTTCTACATGCAATAATTGATTTACTACATATTGTTGAAATAACCTATTAGCCCTAGATACTACACTAAATTTGGACCGCTTTTGAAGCATATATTGAACAAATAACTTTAAAGTCATTCCAATATTTGCTTTAAAATGGGTGACCATTTGCATTGACCATCTGGAAATAACAGAGGATAAGATAAAATATCGTAGGTTGAATGAATTTCCTTTATCTATTATAAACTTCTACTATATTAGTGAAGAATAATATCTTGACCAAATTTCATGTATTATTTGTTAAGAACAATAGCAACAATTTTTGAAACTATAAATTGAATGTATTGATGGCGATGTTCATCTATATTAGTCTTACCAAAGATACAAAATCCCAAATTATATCCCCTCAAAAAAAACATGACAGAAAGACTTAAAACTGTAAACTAATACATTTATCGATTCTAAAACTTCTTAGATGTTGTTAATAGTGTTGTAATGAAGTTGTTAATAGTGTTGTAATGAAGATCATCAAAAATCTCTATACAACGATCCATTTACAAATCATCATCCCAAAAGTAAAATTGTGCAAATCTTGCACCATAATCTATTTCAAGCTCTAAATTTTCAATATGATGGTATAATTCTCCATTTACACGAAAAGTATAATATCCTTTGACTTTCAGTTTGGTTAAACCAAAACTTACTACACGTACTTGTGAATGCAAATGCTTGATTATATTTTCTAATGGATTTAATAAATCTTCAAGAGGTGGGTATTTTGCCCATAAAAAGTTCATTGAACATTGAATGAATGATAGGATGGCTAACATGTTCACTAGTAATTTTGCCATTGTAACAACAATTTTTTTTTTTTTTTTTTAAAATGAAATGCCAAATATTTTGAACATTAGATGCACATGGATTCAATATCATCAATATTAACATCTACATAATCATCAATCGTAAACAAAGCTCAAGCTATAGTTTAAAATAGAAAACAAATCTAAATATAGGTTAAGATAAAAAAAATCCTAACCCTTAAACTCTAAAATGGTCAAATTTTGTAGTAAAAGAATTTAAAAAAGGTTTAAGATAATAAAATAATAAAAATTTGTTAGTGGTAAACTCTAAAATTCATGAAAGGTAGAAACTTTGTGGTGCACAATCACAAAAAGTAAGTTGGAAATTATACCTATATAATTTGTGTTTCAAAAATTTGCACCCCTTCAATATACTCTACTTTGTTCTAAATGCTTTAATCTTTTAAAATTCTCTGCACATCAAAATATATTCAACAAATATACTGAGAAATATACTCAACAATAAAATTTTGGATTCCAGAGTTTATTGCAAAATTATGTCAAGTTAAATCAAATTTAGCCAAATTCAAATTAAATTGTTTAAATTATGTCAAACTATTGAAATTAGATTCAATTGTTCAAATTTGTCTAAATTTGCTCAAATGAATTAAAAAAAATTTAAGTTGCCCAAATTAGGCTCAAAATTAGGCTTTGATTAGGTTAATTTATTAAAATTAGGTTTTATTGCATTAATGAAATTTGAGTCAAACTGCTCAAATGAAACTCAAATTAAAATCAAATTGATAAAATTAGGTTTGAAATAGGTCAAATTGTTCAAATAATGTTCAAATTGCTCAAATTTTGAAACCTATTGCAAAAATTAGGTCAAATTTGGCCAAATTCAAACCAAATTGGATCAAAATTAGGTCAAACTATTGAAATTAGATTCAATTATTCAAATTTGCCTCAATTTGCTTTAATGAATCTCAAAAAAATGCTCAAGTTGTTCAAATTAAGCTCTAATTAGGTCAAATTATTAAAATTAGGTTTCTATGCATTAATGAAATTTGACTCAAATTGCTCGATTGAAGCTCAAATGGAGCTCAAATTGTCAAAATTAAGTTTGAAATAGGTCAAATTGTTTGAATAATGCTCAAATTGTGCAAATTAGATTCGAATTAAGTCAAACTATTGGAATTAGATTAGATGGATTTTACTCAAATTGTTCAAATGAAGATCAAATTGCTCATATTAATCTATAAATAGGTCCAACTATTAGATTAAAACTCAAATTACACTCAAGTTGTTTAAATAAATATCAAATTATCCAAACAAAGCTCAATTTTCAAACCATCAATTTATACTTGAAGTTAGATTTTTTCAAAGTGAATGTAAAGAAAATTGTGTACCTTGGAGGCATTCTTAAGCTCAATTGAATACTTGTACACCAACACTTGATAAAGTTCTTACCTCTCAAATAATGGTGACCAAAATTGAAGAATTGAAATAACAAATTTGTAAATTTCAAAGACTTTGTGAATACATGAATTGTTATGAAATCCAAAATTATTTCAATCTAATAAATTTCTTAAATCATTTGGTAATAGCAATAGATTATTGAAGTCATGAAAGTTCAAAGCTCACAAAATCACAAAATTGAGGAGGTGAAATGAAGTTTGAAGCAAAAAAAAGCAATCGAAATGTCACTCTATTGATCCTCTCTAATAATACTTCTTTTCAACATCCATCTTTCTATAATATTACAAACTTTGATATTACAGAAGTCATTATAGTTCTGTATTATCATAAAATTTACAGATGTGATATTACAAAAGTCATTATGATTTTAGTAGTATGAATAGTATGAAAGTATGAATAGTATGAATGAAATAGCCCTTGGGCGTAGGGTTTTAGGGTTTAAGGACTTTGTCGCGAGTGTTACCTTCAAATCTCTCCGTCAAGTTCTGCATCCTTCCGATCGAATTCCGACGTTGAAATCCAATCTCATGTAAGCTACAGATCCCGGATTTTTGAATAAAGAACTCACCATGAAAGTATTACACTTGTGTTGAATTTGAGTGGGAGCTTCAGTGAAGATGGGAAAGTTGAGCGCTGCTAGTGGAGTTGGCAAGCGCGTAGCAAAACGTCTTCTGGAGCCTCCGATCGACACGCTTTCTAAAGTGATGCTCGTTGGCAGACCCAATGTGGGCAAATCAGCTTTGTTCAACAGGTATGAGCGAATTCACATATCTCCTGCATTTCTACAGTTGCTTGATTCAACGGGCAATTTCTCCATGTTTTCTTTATTCTGGCTAGTCCGTTTGTTTTACAAATTCCTGTGAAGAATCGAGCCTAAGAGTGCGAAGCAGACGAACAGAATTGTAGTTATGTTACGAGTGGTGTGATTAGGTTGCCATTCAATGATTATGTGTGGGGTTTAAGGTATGGCGAGCTTAGGCTGATGGAATGCTTGGATCAAACGATAGGTTAACGAAGAGACGGGAAGCGCTTGTGTACAACACCCCGGACAGCCATGTCACACGTGATGTGCGCGAGGGTGTGGCCAAGTTGGGAGACATGCGGTTTCGTGTGATGGACACAGCTGGCCTGGAGACCACCGCGGTGACGGAGAGTGTCTTGGCGAGGACGGCGGGGATCACAGCCGTGGCGCTTCGGGATTGCCAAATTGCGCTCTTTCTCATCGATGGCAGGTTTTTCTCTCACTGATTGTTCTTTTGTGAAGAGAAGATGGTTTGTTTGCGAATAGGTTTCAGGTTTCAGGGTTTAGGGTTTAGGTGTTCATGTTTTTTTCGGCAGTTGAGTAGGCTATATTGTGACATTCTTTTATCCAAGTTTACTTTTTTGTTGACCAACGCATGCCAGTGTTTTTCATCGATTCTAGTGAAGCAACAGTTGGTCCCATTTGAATGATTTTCTTCACAATATGATCGACAGAATTGGTCGTTTTCAAACTATGAATCCTTGGTTCTACAGTGGTAAATGTGATGTAGGATTGCCAAATTGCGCTCTTTCTCATCGATGGGATTTCTACTTGTTCTAGTATGAAGGACATATATTTTGGGTTAGGGTTTAGGGTTAACCCCGAATGGATCAGGTTGAACCTCTAGTGCTCTTAACAGTTTTGAGAAAGTCATATGAATACTTTCTTGTGATCAATTTATTTTTAACCAACGCATGCAATGCTCTTCATCGATTCTAGTAATGATCAATTTGGCACCTTTTTGCTCAATACGATGAGTTAAATCAAACCATGAATCCTTGGTTCTTTAGGAGTTCACTGTGGCGTAGAATCTGAGGTGCTTGCAAATGTGTGGACAGAGCTGGGGTTCAGCCGCTGGATGCCGATGTGGGGAAGTGGCTGCGCAAGCTTGCACCCAATGTGCGTGTGAAGGTGCTTCTCAACAAAGCTGAAGGAATGCACGATGACGCCAGTGGCTCTCTCATGGCAGCCATGGGGGAGGCTTATAGTTTGGGGTTTGGAACCCCGGTGGCCGTGTCTGCGGAGTCTGGACAGGGTCTCGCTGACCTGTACGAGGATCTGCGACCGTGGGTGGAGAGAGCCCAGGAAGAGCTGTTGGTCAAACGAGCAGGTAAGGTCGAGAATACTATCTGCATCCAAATTTAATTATTTTTACCAATATTTAGTAATGCGCTTTGATGAGGTGATCACTTGGTTACAAGAGCCAAACTCTCTGGAGATACGATTTGTATCATTATGTAGGATTTTTGTATGCAGTCATTCCAAATGGGACGTTATTGACCACTATTGAAGGATAGTAGATAATCTCATTTCCATTCAAACATCAGTAGCCTTAATCACTTAGCCAAGTCATGCTTACACTCAACTTGCTAATTGAGGGCCAACCAAGTGAGTATGAATAAGATCAGTTGCTGTCGGAAATATGGGACCAGGTCCTCACGGGTTTATTACCGTCTACCTTAGTTTTAGAATCTAATCGCATGCTTAGTTACTAGCTTGTATGAATGTGTCACCAAAACACATTGCCGTTCTGGATTCTATTTCGCTATGTAAACCTTATTATGGGTAGGGTTGGCAGCTGCAAACTTACGTGAAGAAGAATCTTCTGTTTTGGAGACTGAATTGGAGCTTCGAGGGGATGAACCTGCTGGAAGTGGGCCTGAGAGGGAGGTTAGTCTGAAAGCCGCTGATCCACTCGTGGAAGAAGATTCTGAGGGTTACATTAGCGAGGATATTGTCTCAAGTGAAGCAGCACTCGAAGAGATGGACAAATTCGAGACGAAGTTGAGTTTGAAAGAAGAAGAGGACGAGGTTTTGTTGAGTGAAACCGAGTTGAAAAAGGTGCCAATGCAGTTGGCCATAGCTGGGCGTCCGAATGTGGGCAAGTCTACGCTCCTCAATTCACTGTTGCGGGAGGAGCGTGTGCTGACTGGACCGGAGCCTGGATTGACTCGTGATTCTATCAGAGTAGAGTTTGAGTATGAAGGCCAGAAAATCTTTCTCGTAAGCGTTTTTTCCCATTCTCTTTTCTGCTTTCAGAGCAGTTTTTACCGTTTGGTGTTTCTGTATGTGACCTGTTTTGAATTCGCAGGTCATGTATTTCTCAATTGGTTCTTCATGGAGAATGATACTTCATGTTTGGCAGGTTGATACTGCAGGCTGGATGCAGAGATCGAAGTTGAAGGAGGGACCTGCTGCCTTGAGTGCCATGAATGCACGTCGGAATGTGCAACGCGCCCATGTCATCGCTCTAGTGCTGGATGCTGAAGAGGTACTACGTGACTCTAACTACACTCCAGATTTAAGAGATTTCTTTATCTTCAGATCTATTGTTTCCACCACAAATGTCGTGTTGATCGACTCTGGGCTACGAAGTGTTGTTCTTCATGGAGAATCATTTCCATATTTTCAAATGGTTCTTCATGCTTAGTTGTACTACTATTAGCTTTAATGGGAGACTGGTGCTCCAATGTCAGCTAGTTCTAGTTTTCGCTTTCCAGTTCCTTGTTTCGTAGCTTTAAATTGAGTTGCAGATCCTAGTTGATGCACAGAAATACCTTTACTAATTGTGAGACGAATCCATGTATTGAGTATACCCGCTTACAAAACGTATTTGTTTGTGGATTTAGATTGCCCAGACTAAGAAAAGCATGCGGCACACTGAAGCGGCCCTTGCTCAGTGGGTAGTGCAAGAAGGTAGGGGCCTTGTAGTCGTGGTCAACAAAATGGATCTGCTAGCTGGAAGTGAGCAAGGGCGGCTAAGATCTCTTGTCATGAAAGCTGTTCCAGAAGAAATTCAGAAACTCCTACCGCAGGTGCAGTCCCCTTTCTGCATCCCCTTTCACCTATTATTATTGTTGTTGCTGCCTCTTTTTGACTTCCACTTGTTACCATGTCTTCAAGGTTCTATCTTGATGTCGGCATTCCATGGAGACTTTTGTATGGACCTAACATCAGGCGTGTTCCAGGTTACGGGAGTGCCAATCGTATTTGTCTCTGCGCTGGAGGGTAAAGGACGAGCTGCGGTCATGCGGCATGTAAATGAGAGCTACAGGTTGTGGTGTGTGCGGCTGCCGACAGCAAAGCTTAATCGCTGGCTTCGGAAGGTATTTGCTCTCTATGACACTTCATGTGATTCCTTTGAACCCCAAGTGCCCAAAACTAGCTAAAATAGAAAGTCCCCTTTGAAAGCCAGTTGCCGATTACAGGAACTTCCAAAACATTTTTTTTTTAAAAAGATTTTGATTTCTACTTCCTACTGTTACATTTTGTTACCTTGAGATGATTTATTTCTACTCGTATTGATCTAAAAGACATCATTTTGGACCGTTTCGGCACTTAAGAGGTATAATACAATTCTCAAAGTTTCCCTAGATGATATATTTCAGCTCACATAGATATGGAAGCCGTCACAGGTTAAATACAGTTCTCAAAGTTCCTAGATGTTCTATTTGACCTCTTATAAACATGGAAGCGGCCATTTTTGGCTATATAGGCACTTGGGATTCAGGTCTCACGACCCAGTCCAATTGCAATGCACATGATATGAAATGTGTGCTTAGATTACAAACAGCTTTGAATGTTGTGACTTTGTGGCCCTAGAAGGAACGGCGAGATTATTATACTGTTATTGACAGACGTACCTACGATGTGCAGGTCATGAGTCGGCACCCAAGAGGAGGAGAAGGCCACGGAGCGAAAGTGAGGTACATGACGCAAGTGAAGGCTCGGCCTCCAACATTTGTAGTTTTCGTTAGTGGGCAAGGAAAGCTTGACGATACGGAACTTCGGTTTCTAGCTTCGGCTCTTCGGGAAGATTTTGGCCTGGCTGGCATTCCTATTCGTGTGTTCCAACGGTGCAGTAAAGATCAACGCACCGTTGAATGAATTGCGATATAGGCTTCTACTTCTTTCGTGTCTAGTTTCTATCACTTATCTCTTTCTTGTTTGTACCATGGGTGGAAATCCACGAATGGATCGCATTCAATAATTGTCTCACATGACAGTACGGGTGGTTTACGTCAAGACCAGAGCAAATGGAATTCGTATAGTGGTGAAATCCATTTCTAACTTGTTCTGTGATCAATATGTCGGCTGTTTCTCCACTAACTTCTTCACTTCAACATTTTCCGCTTCACATTGCACTAACTGGCGTCTTCAACTTGCGAGTTCGCATGCTGTCATGTAGTTTTGTGGGGTTCTCTGTTAACCTCTTCACTAAAGGATGACTCAGGTGGTAATCCATTGAGTGTAATTGCATCAGGAAGAATTGGAGCAGTGACGTACCAGTATTAAACACTCCAGTTCTTCATCCGCTCCAGCTCTAGATTGGTCACTACACTCTTCCCTATCTTGTAACAGAGTGATCTCCTGAACCCATTCTTGTGGTCTCGATCATCATTATTGTGTGATCTAGTTTTAAAAGTCTCCGTGCAGAGCATCGCCCGAGTAATTTGCAGAGAATATTGAAGGGATTCCTAAACCCTTCTCTCCTCAACAATCCACACTTGCACCGAAACCCTAAACCTAAATACGCTTATGGCATGCCACTGAAAGAGTAGGTTTCAAAGCCTTGAAGGTCGTCGTATTTTTAGAAAGTTCCATATAGACAACGAACGTCGTGGCGGTTCTAATCTCAACGTTGGGTTGATCACACTTGAAGCCCCCGCCTCCAAGCTGACAGGAAGCGAATCGTGGTGCGGATGCCCGGAAGGAGATTCTGTCGATTGAGCTTGAGCGTCCTTCGAATGAAATTCTCCAACATTTATGGCGTGAGTTTGAAAGTTTCTGTTGTGTTGGGTGCCCTCGCTGTCAACGACAAAGCTGGGATGTAACCACTGGAAATCAGCTCCCGTGGAGTTCGAACGGCGTATTGCCTCTAATGCAGAGGCTTTCTCATGTGCCATGGCGACCCGAACCGCAGGTTTGAAAGTCCCGTCCTTTTTCGGCAGAAGGAATGGATGTGTATAGACTCGCTCTTCCTCTTCTTCCTCTTTCTCTGAGAATAGATTCACTACTGGTGCTTCACCAGTTCGTTCTGTTGTAGATCATTCAACGCAGCCACGTGAGTAAGAAATGTTCATGACATTCATTGAGTGGAATGTTAGGGCTGTAAGTATCCCTTCCAATAACAGACTAAGAATTCACTAATCATGAAGCATTGCGTGCTTCGTATTTGTCGTTTGCTTGTACCAAAGACCTATTTCACACGTAGATTTGATGTATTTCATTTGACGAGTGTAGTAGCATAAGATATTTTTAACACTACATCCGTCGAGTTTAACTCCGAGAATCAAGTTTCCACTGGTCCGGAAGAAATATACACCATACCTTGCGGAAATCTTGAACCGGCGGGACTGCTGCTACTATCCTGCACAGGATCGCCGTCGATGACCACTACAACGACATCAGAATCTTCCGGCATATGTATTGCAACTTGTTCACCATTTCCTTCTCGTACCTCAGTGCTTGCTTTATCTTTCGGGTGATCCAGACATGCACGACAGAGCGGGCACGTGTTGTGTGAGCGGAACCAGGCATCAATACAATCCGAGTGGAATGCATGAGAGCATTCTGGCAGCAACCTCAGTCAGTCTTCGACGTCGAATGCAGCCAAGCACACTGAGCAGTCTAAATTCTCCTGTAAGCGCGGGGGTAAATCTTTATACTGAATGAAAGGCAAAGATTCAACAATCTCGGGGTCAAGGCCACGCAGAGGTTTTTGTGTTGGGCTTCTGCGACGTGATTGGCTACGAGGTTGACCATCGTCATCATCCTCCGCAGGCTGGATGCAACTTTTCAAGCAGCCAGTGGAGAAACCTACAACCAAGAAGGATATTACCGTGGCCACAAGTACAGCCGCCAATGCAGGATTGAAGTCCACCAATCGCGCTGATGGATCCTTATCTCCCATCGTCGTGGCATTGGCGGGTGCCATCGCCGGCGTACCAGGTGCCATCGCCGGCGCTTCCATATCCACGATTAACCGCGAAACTGAAAAACTACTACTGCTTGTACTGCCAATATCACTTCTCCATCCTCACACTAGGCTTTGCAATCATGAATCAATCCACGCTCAATCGCGCATGGAAAAAACCGTCTAGTAACTCTCAATCACTTGTGATACCTACGACCACAAATCTTAACAAATATCCCGAATTCGTTTCTGACCAAAACTTCCACATAAATCTACAAATCCTCCACTGGCTCTGAAAAGCTCAGTCTCAATCAAAAGCTCGACACTGTACCAACATCGGTCTGTCTTCCTCGTGCAGACATTCCAAGAGTACATCGATTTCTGTCACTCTTGCACCTCTATTGTCTTCACTCTGTCGTGACCTGAATCTGACAATGCAAATCAGACAGACTCCTAAAGATTCAAAATATGACAACAGCCATATGTTTTCAAGAAACATCAAATGTCATCATCATTCTTTCGTCCACCTCGCAAACTCTTGAACACTTACGACACCTGCAACAAGAATATCAATAAAAATACCCTACATATGTTCCTCACCAAGATTCCCACATAAAAGAAATTTCCAAATCCTCAACTAGCTCTGAAAAACTCGCTCTCACTTAAATCCAAAGCTCCGTCGACACTGCAGTCAGTTAACCTCCGTCCGCAAGCTTGCAGAAATTCAACTTAGAGCAAGTGCTTCGATTTCTTTCAATCTTGAATCTACAATGCCTGTGACACATGTATTTGGCGTTACTAATGAGACACAGTGCTAAAGCTTCCAAATATGACAAACCGCCATAATTTTTCAACAAACCTCAATTCCTGTCAACCTTGCAAACTCTTGAGCACTTATAAATACCTGCAACAAAAAAAATCCTTAAAATATACTCCGTATATTACTAACTAAAAATAGGTGTTCCTAATCGAGATTCCCACACATTCCAAATCCTCGTCGGATTAGAGAAAAAAGCATTTGAATTTATGGTGACTTGGATCTGGCGTTGTTGATAGAGAAGAGATGCCGCAAGTAACTTAGCCAGACAGTGTGGAGCGGATGGATATACATTAATGGCGATGGCGAAGCAAACTGCGTCAGTGAAGCGCCTTTCGTATGAGTCTACGAAATGTACACGTGTCGCACGGGTGAGGGGTCAGCTTTACACAAGACTGTCGAGAGCGTTTCCAGAGACGCTTCTAGAATCTTCATTATCCGTAAGTTACTAGTAGGGATTGGCTCTCGGAATCGGGAAGAGGCATGGGTGACTTGGCATTCCAGTGCTGCTTGTTATCCCCGTCATATCTTTTTGGCTGAAGTGGCGTTGAACTGGCAGATGATGTGCGCGGGAATATCCGTCAGGTCGACGTCAGTACCCAAAAGTAAGAGAACAGCAGTCATTTCTTGACATCTAAAAAACAACCTAAATCCAAGTGCAAGTGGACCCAAAGTAGAGAGGTGGGGAATTTGTCCCAGTCATGAGGGTCGGTTTAATTTGTGTTAGCCAATTTCTTGCGTTGGATCCAAGCTTAGCTTTGTGAGGTAGAAGCACCTATTTCGGACAGCAAGGTCATGGCCTTTTAGGCTGATCTATTGTGGATAATAGTTATTCATTGAGAAAGATTTGTTTGTTTGTACCTTCTCGTCTTTTCATCTCTCTCTCTCTCTCTTCCCTCCTTGCTTAGGGAGAAGTACCAAAGCCAACTAAAATAGGTGGGTCCATCAAACTAGAATGACATCTAAAAAACAACCTACATCCAAGCATAAGTGGACCCAAAGCAAACAAGTGGGGTTACAAGGAGTTGTCACAGTCGGTCATGAGGGTCGGTTTTGTGTTGGCCAATCTCTTGCGTTGGATATAAGATTACCTTTGTGAGGTAGAAGCACCTATTTTGAACAGCCTCCTTGTTATGGCCTTTTAGGCTAACCTATTGTGGATAATAGTTAGATGCATTATTCATTGAGAAAGATTTGTTTGTTTGTACCTTCTCGTCTTTTCATCTCTCTCTCTCTCTCTCTTCCCTCCTTGCTTAGGGAGAAGTACCAAAGCCAACTAAAATAGGTGGGTCCATCACACTAGAATGACATCTAAAAAACAACCTACATCCAAATATAAGTAGACCCAAAGCAAACAAGTGGGGTTACAAGGAGTTGTCACAGTCGGTCATGAGGGTCGGTTTTTTATTGGTCAATCTCTTGCGTTGGATATAAGATTACCTTTGTGAGGTAGAAGCACCTATTTTGAACAGCCTCTTTGTCATGGCCTTTTGGGCTGACCTATTGTGGACAATAGTTAGATGCACTATTCATTGAGAAAGATTCTTTGGTTTGTACCTTCTTGTCTTCTCATCTCTCTCTCTTCCCTCCTTGCTTAGGGAGAAGTGCCAAAGCTAACTAGAATAGGTGGGTCTATGAGACTAGAATGGGTCCTAAAAAATCTTCATTTATTTTGAATAAAATATTCATTCTTGGGAATTTTTAAAATTTTTCTAAATTTTAATCCTTCAAGGACAACGGGGTGACCTCAAAAATCATTAGTTTTTATGACCGTGTGAAGCATTGGCTTAAAAAATTATAAAAGCACTCATTGCAAAACAAACCACTATAGAAGACCCTGTAGAAGACCTCCCCTTTTTTTGCAAAATTTTGAGGATGGATAGTTGCACTTCTATCCTATATATAGAGATCCTTTGTCATCCATCGGATGTAAAATGTTCGCCTTGGCATTAAAGGGTTAAATTTTGTTTTCTTCCTCATCCTTATGTTTGCACACATAAAGCTCAATTTCTCAACAAATTTATCATATTCTACAAGCCAAAATGTTTAAGTTATTAGGAACAGGTACTTCTACTTTAGTTTATTGCTTTTGGATGTCTCCATGACCATTTGTTAATTGGTCAATGATCCATAGTAGGTGCATCTAGGTGTTTATTTTCACAAATTTTTTATTATATTTACAAAACCAAAATTGTTGGTTTTCTAAACCATTTCCTAGCAAGCATACACCATTTTGTTTTGTAGCTACCCTCAAGATCTCCTAATCTTGAATAAGTGTTACTTTTAGGTAGATGTATCTTAAGTGGGTGCCAAACTTACAAACTTCACATACAAGGGGTAGGATGATGAGGCACAAATGGAATGGTTGCATCTTCAACTTAATTTAATTCCAAATAAAGTTTAGTACAAAGGAATGTACATTTGGAGGATTTTTTTCTTCTAGAAATTTTTATTTTGAGAAGAATTATAACATAAGATTTTCTAATTTTGTAAGTTTATCTTTTCCTTCCATTCACATATGAAGTAATTAAATCTCAAAAGATGACACTTATGACAAAAGTAGGTAGAAAAAATTATTAGATTTTTGAATGAGCAGGTGCATTCTTCGTTTCTTATAGTTTCTCTGAAAGTCATTCATTAGCCATTCTAGAGGTGCTTATACTCATGACTCTTTACATTATAGTTCAATCCAATGATCTATGCTAATTAAAGTAATATGACACAATAGGCTCCATGGATTGTCTTGCCAATCATTGGTAAGCAAAAAAAATAGGAGTTTATATTTTATTGATATTGGTAGATAATCCCATTTGATTGGTTAAAACTAGTCAATCTTCACAAAGTCAATATGTATGAAATTTATAATATCATCTACTAGATCTACATGAAAGTACAATTGTTCATTTGGAGTTGTAGCACCCCTATGAAGTTTGTCCACCCACTAATAAATGTAAGATTGTAACAATCAGACCTTCTAAAAACCTAGTACAAAACAATGACCATACTTAATCACATCACAAAAAAAAATTGCTTTATTAACATACTAGGATGCACTTCATCCATTTTGGGGGAAAAAAATATAATCTCTTCTGATAAAATAAAATATTTTTTTTTATAAAACATATATTTTATAGAGAAGAGAAATATGTTATGTCATTTCATGATTTTCCATGGCATCTATAGTTTTTGTCTTTTAACTTGTTTCTTATGTGGTCTATTTCAATCACACCAAGTCCATATTCATATATCCCTTTTATGTGATTTTTGATTCACTTCCAATATATTAATATATTTAAGTTCTAATCCATTGTAGTACATTCATACATTGTACAACTATCTAACTACAAACACATTACACATAAACATTCCAATTCCACCCTCAACACCCGAATATCCAACACAATGGATAAAAACATTTATCATGCTGGTAAAAAAGATGAACATATTCTAATCACACAATCCAAACAAATACACAAATGTATTTTCAAAAACTTTGACTCATTTCTATTAGATTATATATTAAACTGTGAATCCCAATAAATAACTAATCCCAAAAACATTGTAGAAGGAATCTTATCAATACCAACCATATTATTACCCTCAATGCAATTGTATTGTAGACAATATTCCTAAAATGATCTAAAAAATTTGTTTGAGAGAAATCCAATACACTAAAATAATCACTACAATCTTTTATTCAAAACACTTACTAATTGCAAAATCCAAAGACTTGATAATATCACTAACTTCATTCTTAAAACCATGCCCTCTTAATTTCATGGCCTATAATTTTTTTTCTTCCAATATTGTTATAAGAAACAACAAATTCTCCACTTCTAAAAATTTAACCTTGCAATTTTTGTATACAAGAAATTGAGCCCTACTTTCCTCACAAACTATAAACCCATTATTCTAACAAACACAATATACAAACTATCTACAAACACACTCCAACCACTACTAGCAAATTATGGCAAAAAACACCAAATTCTTCTCAATAGTCAACAAGATGTACAACACATTAATTTCAAATCCTCATTCTAGCCCTAGAAGATGCTAGATTAACACAAAAGATATCTATATCCTAAATCACTATAGACTTCAAAAATGCATTTGGTTCAATCAACCACCTTTGACTATTAGCATTACTAGCAAATTTAGGCTACCCATAAAAAAATAATTAACCTAGTTGCCAATATTTATTCCAACTCAAACACTATCTCTAAAGGTGAACATTTAGACTAAATAAAATCCATACCAATCCTTCGAGGTAACATGTATGGAGACACCTTTAGTCCCTACTTATTCATTTTTTAAAATTCACTACTCTAATTGCTAAACCAAAACAATCATAGATATACATTCTATATATTCAAAATTGGCAACATTAATGTCACATTTAACTACTTTTGGACTTTTGAAAGTCCAAAATTAATATTGGTCATCCGGAGAAAAAAATTGATCATTTGAAGATAATGTAAAACATCGAGAAATCAATGCAAAACATGGGGAGATTAGTAAAAAACATCAGGAGATTTATGAAAACATCAGGAGATCTCCCGATGTTATTATGCAAAGATCTCTAGACATTTTGTTCAAAATTCACTAAATAGTCCAAAAGTAGTTAAATGTGGCATATTAACTTTGTGACACATGCAAATAATCTAGCTTCTCTCTTCAACTAAATCATATAAATTCAACCACAACTCAATAAAATAGACAAATTCTAAAAATGGATTAGTATGGAATTTGGTGTCTCCAAGTGTGCAATTACTAGATGTCTACAAAAACCAAAAATGGCTCCCAAAGTTTTCAAAGCACACATTAAGTACATCTTATCAGTTATAGAAGACAAAATATCTGAATACTATATAAAAAATAAAGCATGTCTATATGAAGGAATTCAAATAATATTGTCACTCAATTGGAATCTATAATGGATATCAAATCCACTAAACTAACAAACCAATGCAATCTACTCATCCAAATTCTAAAGTCTAGCTACAACAAAACAAAAAATTGGCATCATAGACACAATATTAAGCCAACCCACTATAAAACTCTCAATTTACCGTCTATGATTTGTTACTTCAACATATAATAAACTTCTTTAAAATGACTCACTTATAGTTTTCATTTCTAGTCACATGCCCCATGTAAGTTACAAGTTTTTATTCCCCATACAAAAGAGATATTTTCTTTGATTCACTAGGTTTAGAATTTACACATCAATAGATAGGATATGGTATGATACATCCACATAATATAAAATTTGCTATACAAGTACTACATTGAACAAGATTAAAAGCCAAAATAAACCCTAACAACATCACCAAAACCACCACTAATATCCAAGTATTCAACACAATAGATAAAACCCAACTAAATCAGATGTAAGACACAACAAATTAAAGTAAATTCAACTAAACCAAATGTAAGAAAAATCTTACCAAAAACAAAATGCAATTAATATACAAATAGAAATTATCAAATATCAATATATTGTAAACATATAATAAAAATAATTCACAAGTGCATTTTCAGAAATTGTAATGCATTTCTATTAGATTGTATAGGAGACCATCAAGATTAATTATTCATTGACTCTTAACATTTCAAAAGAAATCTTTATTCAACAATTCATATTAAACCTACCAATATCCCAACTTGTAAATACAAACCAAGTCATGACCCTCAATGCACTTGCATTGAACAATCCCCTTGGCATGATTTAAACAAATTTGTTCAAGAAAAACATGATGCACCAGACATACTACTACAAATTAAATTTGACAATAACCACTACAATCTAAACATTTCCTAACAACAAAATTCTAGGATATGATAATATCCCCAACTTCAATCGTAAAAATATGCCTTCAAAATTTTACAACCTATTAATTCTTTTTTTCCAACATTGTTATAGACAACAACAAATCTTTTACTCCTAAAAAGTTAGTATTATGATTTTCTTGTACAAAATATTTGACCCCACTCTCTTCACAAGCTACACATCCATTACTCCAATGAATATAATATACAAACTATTTATTAGTACATTCTAGTTACTACTAGTAAACTATGGTAGAGAACACCAAATCCTTCACAATAGTCAAGAATGATGTACAACACATTAATATTCAAATCTACATCTTAATCCTTGAAGATGCCATATTAATATAAAAAGATATCCACATCTTATATATATACTTCAAAAATGCATTTGGTTCTATCGACCACTGGCACTACTAAGAGGCTTTGACTACTTACAAGATGTCATTAATGTAGTTGGTAACATCTATTTCAACTCAAACACTATCTTCACAAGTAAATATTTTGGCCAAACAAAAATTGTATCAATCCTTTGAGGCGACGTACAAGGAAGTACTTTTAGTCCCTACTTATTCATTCTTTTCTTAGAACCACTACTTTGATGTCTTAACCACAATGATCATGAATATACATTCCATACGTCTAAAACCAACATTAGTTTTGAAGCATACATAAGCAACTTAATTTTTCTCTTTGACAAAATCACATCAATTTCTCAATAAAATAGACAAACTATATGAATAGACTAATATGGAACTTGATGTCTCTAAGTGCACAATTACTAGATGTCTATACAAATCTAGAATGTCCTCCAAGATTTCAATTCAAAGCACATATACAGGCACATTTCATGAACTACAAAGGACAAAATATTATAGTTTTACATTAAAACAAAGCATACCTATATCTAGGAATCCAAATGGTATTGTTACTGAATTGAAATCTACAACTAAACACTACATTCATTTAACTAATGAACCAATACAACCTATTTATCAAAAGCCCAACTACCATGAAACACAAACTTGACATCATAGATACAATATTAAACCTATCTACTTCAAAACTAGCTGTAGATTAGCTTAGGTCCTAATTGAAATATCTAAAGCAATAGTAAAGTTCGTTCCTAGGGAGGTCTTTCTAATAGGGTTGTCTCTAATTAGAATACTATTAGGCCAAATAAGTCATTGCAACAAAAATAAGAAGAAGAAAACATGTTCATTTATTACATAAACAAATATTTTTCCTCACAAAATATACTAATTTATCAACTAGGAACTCTCCACTCTTAAAGGCCACAAGGGTAAGATGGCTTCCAATTAGATCTTTAATTTTATGTCTCCATCTGCCTTACGCTTTCTCTGAACTTGGAACTTTCACTCCATTCTGGACCGGTACTTCTTCCAATGAGCCTGCTGGTCTTTCATCTTCCCATTCGGTACCAACCTTAAGCACTTGCTATCTTTGCTCCTACAGGGACCGAATACTCCTTGACTGCCGATTTGATTCTTGTGGATTTATTTCAGCCTTCACAAGTCTTCGCCAACTTGAAATTATAAATTTACTCTCTATCTTCTATCCTTAATTAAATCTTCTCATAAAACTCCTCTCACAACTCATTCATAATTGACCACCAGCATGCAAACATAACACAAACCAAATTGGTAATTCGATAAGACAACATTCAGACTTTATATGAACTCCAATCAGGACTGTTATAAATTTTTAAACATCACACATACCCGATTGGCAATCACAACAACTTATTACAACGACATTCATAACCACAAATTGGAAACTGATTCAAACTCATTCAAAATTCCTTCCAATAATTCAGACAATCCATTTGAAACCGCATACAAGCACCAACACAGCTCATCGTTTGATTAAATCAACTTGGACTACAGCCATGCATTCACACACCAACATTTTGCAAATCATGACTCATTCCCACTCGGTTAACTCATTCTTCAACCATCAATTTCTGATTTATTTCCATTTCATTTATCCAACTTGGTGACAAATCACCGTTACAGACATAAAGTTTGTAATACAAAATTCGTCATCTCTTGAAATCTCACTCCGACTAGGTCCTGACTTCACTGATTTGAAACTTCCCCCTCTCCACAAGTAACACCAGGATCTCCTTCAACATTTGGCATTTAATTCACTCCGACTAGGACATTCCTTATCCTCAGTCTCTCACTTCACACAGCCAATATAATTATTTTCGTAAACTCTCCAACTAGGCAACTTCAAGCACCTACATAGAATCTTCAATCACCGTCACTTGAACTCCTGTTTTCGGACTCCGCAGACACTTCCTCAATCTGCATAAAATCTCCAACTTGAACACTCACTTTTCCAACAGGCCACATGCTAACACACTTTCAGCACGCCAATTAGAACACATAACCAAAAACAATCCAAATCAAACTTCCGATTAGGACTCACACAAACAAACACAAAAACAAACACAAATACACAGTATTGCTTGGCTGGGACTCCAACTGGAACTCTCATCAGTGGGTAAAAAAGAAAATGAATTCAAAACCAGCCTAATAGGAAACCTAGACAGTTGCCAAATCATGAACCACAATAAACCGCATCAACCACCTCCTAATTGGAATTGCACACAAACCGTTAAAAACCAGTCTTGACAACCAAATCGGGATCAACTCCATAGAATCCGATTTAGACTTAACTTCCAGCTAGACATAAACCGACTTGACAACTGACTCCAACTAGGAAACTAATGGTTGACTCACGTTAGCCCACCTAACACACATGCATTCATACAAACCAAATAGATCCCAAGTAGACAAAACATCACATCAAAGCCACCAAATTAGTTACTAAAAACCACAAATAACATCCAAAACCAATATAAAACACTCATAAAAACACACTTAAAACACCAAAAGAAAATCCTACTAGCATATTTACACTAGCTTCTAATTTATCTTCTCCAACCGGGTCTCCAACCCTTTATTTCAATATATAATAATTTTCTTCAGAGTAAATTATTCACTCATACTTCTCATTTCCAATACATGTTCCACATACAACTTATACATTTTTACTCCCCCCCCAATAAATATTCTCTCAGCCTAACACAGACACATCAATGGATAGGAAATGGTATGGCACACCCATATAACATTAAATTTACAATACAAGCACTACATTGAGCAAAATTAGCAACCAAACAAACCCTAAAAAAATCACCATTCAAAATCACCATTTTTGTTGTGTTCATCCAAGAAAACCAAAAATAGCACTTTTAAAAAAATCAACATCCTCATTATCCATGTTCCAAACTAGTACAACAACTCACCATTCAACACAACAACATATAAAGACAATCATATATTGTCTTGCCTATTTTCAACAAGATACCCTCATCTACTATAAATCCACTAGATACTAGCATCTTAAAAAACAAACTCTTAAAGAACCACTTGCACTACATATACTCTATATCACCAAGCAAATACATTGGGAACCAAACTATTCTTGGCTAAACTCCACTATTCCTCCATCAAACTCTAAAGACAAAAACCTTACCTCCATATCATCTTCCTATACAACCTAACACCACAATCAACAATACCTAAAATGGAACTCACTTCTACTATCACCTCTTTACAAGTATACTACACTTAACTCCACCATACCACTGTGTAATATTAAAAAATCCACTCAAACATCCTCCTTATACCTACTACATAGACGGATCCTTCATTCCCTTTCAAGCCAAATACCACCAAGATCAAAGAAATTGGATTGTTGGAACAACTACCTATGGTATATAGAACCTTCAATGAAAAATAGAGCTATCTTTGTGACTATCTTGTCTTCAAAACATCCTTAGATATGAATTTACAACCACACACAAACTACTACAACAGAAAACCCTTTCAAACCAGTTTACATATTCACAAATAATTTCAATTCAATCTATTTTATATTAATTCAAATTAAACACCCTACTTGTCACTACAATCATGTTGACAAAACTATATTCATGTCCATTATAAACATGTTGAAAAACCATACATATCCTCTTACACTCACAAAACAAAAGCTCACTCAAATATCATTGGAAATGAAAAGCAAATGCACTAGCAATACTAGGTAATAGTAAAAATGTAACAAACTACAAGAAGATTGTAAACACATACATCCAATACCCTATTCCCACTAAGACAATTGATTCTCACCCAAATTTATACCATATGAAGCTGGTCCTATTTGCTTCCTCAAATCATATTTACAAAAGAATGAAGATGACAACAACACTAAGCTTGTAAACTAATCCCCAAGATTAAAAAATAGACACAAAATAGTCACAGTGATAAAAACCTATCAAACAATTTTTGGACAAACACATGCAAATTACTCAATTATTCATGTATTAAAATTCAAGTATAGATAGTACATGGACAATGTATGCAAAAAAAATTTCTAGCCAAAGGAATATCCTTTTTCAAACTTTGCTTTCTCTATATAACCTTCAACAAATTGATACATAGATACATTTGCTTTGATGGTGTACAAATTTCCATACCAAAGCACTCCGTATATAGAGACACAATAAAACAATTCAAGAAATACAAAAAAATATTTTTTCCACATACAAAGACTAGATGCTTTACCTTCATAAATGTCATGACTTTGAAAAAAACCCACTAGATCAAACTATCTTTCATGGCTATCCCCGTGTTCATGTAAAGACATCAATACCTGTAACTATAATGCAAGATAATACCAAGACATTGCCATCCATCCTTTCTCCACAATGCAGAATACAATTTGTTGAATCACCTATTGCAATGATAAATTCTCCACAAATGTTACCAAATTTAATCAACTTTAAAATCACGAAGCACCAACTATTCATTATTAGTCTCCCAACATTCAAGTGGAATACAAATTCAACTATTAATTGTTATCACAACAAGAACTAGAGGGGTCACGCATATCTCATCACAATACACATATAAATATAAATTCCAACTCTCAACATTTGCAATTAAACACATGCTCAGTAACTTTAATACAAATATAATTAATTACTCCTTTTACATATTACTTCATAAAAAAAGACTAAAAATTGGACTTGATTTTCAGACCTTGGTATGGGACCCAAGATGAAGAAGCTCTTCATTTATGCCAACCTTTACATCAGATTGGAGTTTCTTCTCTCTTCTAATCCGTTTGAATCATTTAATAATTATAAGATTTGCCGGGCCATTTTGCCGTGTTCATTGAAGATGCCCTCCGTGTTGGATCCTACCTTCTAGGGTTTCTTTCGAATTCTTCCGCAAAATCTTGTGTGAAGTGGCATCGCACTGAACAACCCACGCTCACTCATTCCAAGACATCGAAGTCTGAGGATGAGTATGGTGATTCATTGACCTTCGCAGCCTGCACATTGGTTCATCCTCTTCAAATGCACTTTCACTACGTAATTCCAATTTGGAGAGCCAGAATTGGTTCCGAATTGGCGAAAATTGAAGTTGAATTGGCAATTTTGTATGTTAATCTCTGTTTGCTAAGGTCCCGTAGCTGCACGACAGGTACAACGATGGCAAAATGTTGCTCGCTTCTCAGGATTTGAAAGGCAAGAAACTGTCTGCCAATGCTGTCGGGGTTCTACTCTTGCCGCTGGTGACGATCTTTCCAGTTCTTTCGCTTCTCACGTGCTTTCTAGGATCTCGTGCTCTTGCATTTCCCTTTCCTATCGTCACATTTCGAAATTCTTCGTCTTGGAAGCTGCTGGTCATGCAACGCCTTCAATTAGGGTTACACTCTGGAATTCTGCCTCGAATTCTGATATGTTATAGTTTGAATGGCTTAACTCGTTGGAAATTTTTAACGCTCTTGGCTCTGATTGTATATCGACTGCTGTTTTCGCAGTGCTTATGATGCAATCGCGGTGGCCCGGGATAAACTTTCGTGAAGGCCGACTTATCCATAGCTATCCCCGAAGGCACTAACACCTGTGCTGGTGAGTTAATCTTCAACAATCATGATCAGTTCCCTTATAAAATTGCTGCTTGCGCAAGACTGGTGGTGCAACGGCACCGCATTCGTCTTGACTAGCTCTTTCTCAATGTTAAAAATGTATGAGGTGATTCTCAAAGACAGGGGATTGGACTCATCCAGAATAAGGTGCTGCCATCAACTGAAAATTCTTTGATCAATATGCAGCTCCCCGCTCAGGCGTGGCTTTGACAGCCATGGCGTGTGCAATCTCTACTTTGGCTATGGCGTCGCTGCCACGTCAGCCGCTTCTCCTTTCCATCGCTCTTTCTTCTTCCTATTCCTCTAGACTCAATTTGCATCAATTCAATCTACCAAAACCTCATGGCGGAATTTCCTTCGACTCTATTCGAGGCGGTGCTTCTGGGTGTTCTGTGCCGGTGGGAGCTTCTGTCGGTCATGTCGAAGTCTCAGTGGCTCCTGGAGACGCTGAGACCGCAAATGATGACTTGAAATTCGAGAAGACTCTTGAGATTCTTGGTCGTAGCCGCACGCTTGATGCTCTTGAGGAGCGTGTCGATGGGAATATGGGATCTTCATTTGCGGATAATTGGCAGAGCAATGAAAAGACTTTGGAATGCTGTGAAGTGGGTCAAAAGTTGAACGTGGCAGTGCTGTTGAGTGGAGGCGTGGATAGCAGCGTCGCTTTGCGCTTGTTGTGTGCTGCAGGCCATTCTTGCACTGCATTTTACCTCAAAATTTGGTTTCAGGTTTGACCTAATTTTCTCTTGTACTAATCATGTAGGTTGAAAGCTATCAATGATGTTCTGAAGAAATGTGAGCTATGTCATATAGATGACTTATGTTGTGTTTGGATAATTGGAATAGAATAGTATTCAAGTTAGCTGCGATGGAAGAGATTCTGTCTCTGACTTTCTCTCAAAATGTTTTATCTGGTTTTATTGCAGGAAGATTTTGAGAATTTCTGGTCAGAGTGTCCTTGGGAAGACGATTTGAGGAATGCCCAGGCAGTGTGTGACGAGGTGAGTATCCTTCATTCTTTCTTCTGCTCTCTTGATCTGCGGGCGTGTCGTTGCTTTAACGTTGGTGATATCTCCGCTTGACAGATTATTATGCTCTTGAGCCTATTTTCTTAAGTTGAGAGTATGCACAGGGTTTCATCGGACTGCCACTTGTTATTGCTGATTTACTTGTCACATGGACGATATGAGGATACGTCTGCTGATGATCTATACGGACCTTGTGATGTTACTAATTCAGGTCGGGGTGGAACTCCGTGTGGTGCATTTCACGGATGAATACTGGACGCTAGTGGTAAGTTCTTCATACTTTTTTTCTTGGATAAGCATTTTATAAATCATGAATTAGTCTTGCCATTCATGTGACAGTATGGTTTCATAATTGTAAATGACGAGGATCTTCATCTCTCTGTCAAGATTTAAAATAATTTGTTACATGAATTATGTTTCTGGACGTGAACGGAGTCTCTGGTCCTCGCAGGTGTCCCATAGTATATCTGAGATCCAGGCTGGCCGCACACCAAACCCGGATATCCTGTGCAATACGTGCGTTAAATTTGGTTCGTCTCTTGAATTACAAGATTCATCAATTTTTTCAGTTGAACACATTGTCCTATGCTCTCTGTACTGCTTAAATGTAGTGTACTACGTACTCCCAACTAGACTTTATATTCCTCGTTCGTCCTTACTACCTCTTCATGTTGATTATGATGATCAGCACTCCAATGATGTATGTCTGGAATGTTGCAGGGGCCTTTCTGGACTACATTAAGGATGCAGAGTTTGACCGTGTGGCGTCTGGACATTATGCACGGGTCAGGAAAACTTTCAGCAACGACGATAGCAATGAAGAGAGGACTGAATTGTTGTTGTGTCCAGATGAGGTATTTCACATTATTTTCTTCTAGTACTTCATCTTTTGAATATTTCAATTTTTAGATGTGACCAATGCATTCCAAGTATCTTTGTTTTGTGTGTCGCGTTTGGGTTCTTTATACTTCTTGTTTGTCTTATGGCATTTGCATGATTTATGAACAGGTGAAAGACCAAACCTATTTTCTATCACATCTGAGCCAGGAGAAGTTGTCGCGCCTCATTTTTCCTCTTGGTGGCTTTATTAAGGTTAGTAGTTCAGTCGAACGCTCTTTTGCAGCAGCGAGAGAAGTGTATCTGTAGCAGGTACTGTACCTAGTAGAAGTCGGACATGGCAATGTTTTTTTGAGGTTGTATGTGACCGTGGAACCCATATTTTATTTTCTAGGCTCGTTTTAGACAATTTCAGGGCTTCTTTTGATGATTTAATGGAGATTGCTTTTGAAACATACGGGCCTAAGTTAATTGAACCAACACTGAATAGTTCAGCCAAATTGTGACTGGGCAGACCGAGGTGCGACAGCTTGCGGAGGTTATGGGTCTGATCAACAAAAATCGCAAAGATTCTCAAGGCATTTGTTTTCTTGGCAAGGTACGCCAATTCATCTTCGTTGTCAAATTGGTAAGCCTGATAGGAAATGTTGACAATTGTAACGTGCGAATGTTTTCAACTGGAAGATATTTTGGAACCGTGCCCTCAGGTATGTTTTACTCTGCAACAGGTTAAGTTTAGTGATTTCATTGCGAAACACCTCGGTGAGAGGGAAGGTCGCCTCTTGGAGGCTGAGACGGGAGAGCTTCTTGGCCTTCACAAAGGGTTCTGGTTTTACACAGTGGGTCAACGTCAAGGCCTCGGCTTGTCGAACGGACCCTGGTTTGTTGTGGCGAAAGACATTGTGAACAATGTGATTTTCATTTCTCGGCAGTACTACTCAGAAGACAAACGCAGACGAGATTTCCGTGTGGGTTCATTCAACTGGTTTTCAGGGTCTCCTCCCGCAGACACTTCGAGCTTGCAATGCAAGGTTCGCCACGGTCCAAGGTTATACGATTGTAGAATGGAGTTACAGACAGATTTGGACAAGGACAGTGAACCAAGTACCTCAGCAGTGGTGAACTTGAATGAAGATGATCAAGGGTTAGCACCAGGACAGTACACTGCATTTTATCAGAATGGTATTTGTTTAGGATCTGCTGTCATTACGGAGACATTAGGTGGGGGAGAGAACTCGAACGTATCAGCCAAAGCTTTAGAAATTGCGCATCTACCTTTTGACGTTGTGATGTATAAAAATTCTAAACCGAAAATAAGCAGCTCTCTCAAGGTGAGCAACTCAAGTAAAGCGAAGATTCCCAGTGTTGAACCAGACACTGAACTGAAATCGACGGCAGGAGCAGTGAGTTGATTGGAAGGACGTAATTGGAGCAGCTGGTGATAACTTGCCTGTTCTGGAGACTGGGTTGTCAACATCTCAGAAGTTTTTGCGAGTCCAGAAGAAGATCCTAGAGTTTCTGAGGAGTTGAGGAGTCATGGTTGTCCAGATTGGAGACAGATTTTTTCCAGTCTGTTTGAGGTGGGTATCAGGATTCACTCTTGAGGTGCAGTTCCTTGAGAAATATTGACTGCATATCGCGTTGATCCAAGTATGAAAATGGAATTTTTAATACCAGATGGTATCAATACAAGTCCCTCATTGAACTTGTCACCATTTGAGTGCGGTATTCGTCTGAAGGTCTTGTATTTCGATTTTAGTGGTCCTTCTTTAACCCGCAAGTGCTCAATTATCCATTGGGTGGCTGATGGATGCTGTGATAAAAGTGCACTTCATCCTCTTACTATTCCTTGTTCAGTTGTTTTATAACAATGGAAAGAAGATAGAATGTTCTACACGAATCAAATGATCTGCAGTAGATATTTGGGAGGGTTTGAATTATTTATTGTAAATTTTCAATAATAATTTTACGACAATTAGTTCCAGCAATTACGGGTCAATGACAAGATTGAAACGAATCTGCATGCCCTGAAGCTCCACATCACAATACATCACCCCTTTGGCTTCCCCTTCAAGAGCCGCACAAATCTACGGTACCCAAGCGAATACGTACACCGCAAGTCAGTGGCGGCTGGCGTCCCGGGCTACCTCTACAGTATCCCCCCCCCCGCTATCTGTGTTCTCCGATTGGCTGCCCTCCACGTGGTCCTCCCCTGTGACTCCCCCACGTGTCCGGCACCTCTGGCCCCATCCACTTGTACCCGCGGCCGGAAGCGGCCACTCCACCGCGACCACAAAGTCGTCAGCGCCCGCGCCGCTGATGAGTTTCAACACCGTCCCCAAATTGTACAACGTGTGTGCACCCCAAAATCCGAAGGAATGACATTGAATTGAACCAAGTCTCAGATTGTGAAAAGTCGGTGCGCATTCAGTGAATTGGGTGGATATTTGGAGGTGCACATTTGTGTTTTGTTGTTCAGTAGTTTTAGAGTTGATGGCGATGGCGATGGCGATGTCTTGCGCGCATTTGAATGTGCTTGTCCCGAGTGTGATTACCACTGAAGCCAAGAGCTGCAGCCGCTGCTCCAATGCGGCGTCGCCTTCGCTTTCTTTTCGTCTGCTCCGGAAGAGCTATGGCGGTCGAAGCCGAAGCGTGCATAGGTCGCTTGTTTGCCAAGCAGGTGGATCGCGAAAAGATAAGGGTAAGGGTCGTGGGGGTAAACTCATGTTCTGTTTTCAAATCTGTACACGATTTGGTTCTAGTGTCGACTCTAAATTTTTTAAGAAGAGGCAAAATGTTTTAACTATGAGTGCTTCCAACGGTGGAATGGGAGGATCAACAGCAGGGGGCAACAGTGGGTGCTTTAAAACCCAATTTCGCTCCATTTTTTAATTAGAGATAAATGAGTCTTTGTTGATGGAAGCGTGAAGATGAACCTCCAATCGTAATGTCGAGCATGACGATGAGTACTCAATGTTGAAAACCCCTAGCCACCTCAAGCAGTGAGTGACAATTAGTGGTGTTAGAAACGTCGTTGAAGAATGTGACTGCTCCACACGATAAGCTCCTCGCAACGATGTGAATCTCCAACGACGGAAGTGGCTACCCAGAAACCCACCAATCTGCGTGAGCAAACCCCCAAGTATTGACGAATTTAGGGTTTGCAATTGCAGAGACCAAACGGGGAGACGGGAAACTCGACGAGAAGCTGAACGCGATCAACGACGACACAGAGTACGGGGCTGAGGAAGACGAGGTAGGCGATGACAACGAGGTTCGCATCCCACTCCCAGACGACGAAGCGGCCGCTCTCAGCCCCGACGTCGCTCGCACTTCCTACGTCGGTGACAAATACGAAAACCCCAGCTTGGGCGACCGCACCGCGGCGACAGCTTCCGCCGCAGCAGACGCAGCTGGTGTCTCCCGCTCTGACCCAAACGTCCGACGGGCGCAATCATCGGGGAAGCGCGTCGGGGACGAGTTCGAGGACATTCGCGAGGAAGGGGAAGAGTCGGCAAAGGTAGTCGCAGATGAAGCGCGCAACGCCACGGACGCGAGTGGAAAGAGGGTACAGAAAGCGGGGCGGCGCGTGGGGCAGAACTTGGAGGAGGTACGGAAGGCGGGCGAGTCGGCTTTGGGAGGAACCGCGGACGTCGTGGAAGAACAAGCTGGAAGGGCGGCGGATAACATCCAAGAAGGCTTAGAGGAAGCTGGCGACGCTGCACGCGACGTGCTGGGGATCGGGGAGGAGAATGCCGAGGCCGCAGGCAAGCGGTTACGAGGGACGGGGAAAAACATTTCCGGCGACCTTGAGTCGATCGGAAAGGAAGGGCAGAAAGTTGCTGCTCGGGCTGGCAAAGCGTTCACCAAGCAGGTATGCAGCCTTCACCAATTTTTTGGGTTGTTGTTCCCCTCAGACAATTGCATTCTTTCACGGGAATTCTCCATTTGTCACGCGAAACGCATCTTATGGCATTATCTGCAAAATAAATTCTTTCAACCTCCTCATCGCAACCCTAATTCCACACAATTCAATCATGAATTCCCTACTCCCCATTTCACTCTTGTCGCTTCACCAATCCAATTATCGGAGAAATTCATTTAGCCAGATCCGGCACTTGTCACCCGAATTCTCCCATAACCGCAACAATATATTCTAACCTCAAAACCTCACCCCTAATCGCACCCAATTCACGTTCAAATCATCATCATCCCCTCCACAACCTAAAAAGCGCATCCTTTGAGACGAGATCCATTGAAATGTATTCTCACACACTCGTCGGGTGCAGGCAAGAGAAACCTCCAAGGAACTGGGTCCCGAAGCGGAAGAAGCCGAGCAAGAAGCCGAGCGCACGGTGCGCACTACCTTTCGTCGAGCGCAGCAGTCCGCCGAGCGCGTGCAAGAGCCGATCGAGAAAGCCGTGAGCGCCTCCATGGACGCTGCGGCAGCAATTCGCGACGAAGTGCTGAAGCTGGGCGATTCGATTGTTGAAGCCGTGGAGGACGCCACGGGTGTGGCCGTACCTCGGCGTCGTTGGGGGCGACGGTTCAGCACGAGGGCGAGGAAGGGCGACGGCGACAGCGCCGGCGACGGGAATGACGGGGACGACGGGGAGGAGTTGGTTGGGGGCAAGTACAAGCCTGCGGGGAAGAGTGTGACAAGGAGGTACCAGGCGGGGAGGGAAGAAGACGACGGGGAAACGCAGGAGCCAGACGGGAAGTTTTCGGAGCTCACTGTACTGGTGGCTGGGGCTGCTGGGGCCACTGGCAGGTGAGTTCTGTTCTTCGGAATTTTCTCTGCAAAGAATGGAATTGATGATGCAATCCAGTTGAAAATTCTAACCAGCCATAGCCATAGCCATAACCATAGCCATCAGATAACCGGTAGAGGCGCTCAAGAAGAGAATTTCGCAAACTTTGTTTCCACGCAATTTGTGGAATGGTTTTAGTGGAAGCAATGGCCTGTGTAAGACTAAGTAAACGACCTTGAGATGACCTACACTAGTAGAATACCTGCTTGAATAGACTAAGCTTTAAGATTCACAAGTGGTTTAAATTAATGTTGGTTCAAAGTCCATTGTAAATACTGAGTTTGTGGAGGGTAGGATAACTAGTGATGTTTCAAGGACGTGAGTAGTAAAGGCCACCGTGAATAAAGAAGTCAAGTATGTGTGCTTCGTGAAATTAGATTGTTTACTCTTTGGGTATGTTGCTCGGGCTGTCACTCAATACTTTGCTAACTTTTTTCCAGGTTGATAGTTCAAAACCTTGTGGGGAAAGGCGTCACTGTTCGTGCATTGGTGCGGAATGTGTACAGAGCAAGAAACTTGAAACAATTGGAAGGAGCTGAGGTGAGAATCATAGCTACTTTCTGTTTCTTGAGGTGCTACTTCTCCAATTTTGTGTCAAATCTGGTAGCCCTCTGTTTTAATGTAGTCGTCACCTCCAAATGTGTTTGGCGTGGGAGGAATTTAGTTTGATATTCCTAATGTGCTAGAGAATAGGTGCAACTTTAAAGTCAGTTACTTTGAGTCACAGTTGATTTCTAAGGTAATTGAACACCTTCATTGGGTATTCTGCAGTTAATTGAAGCAGATCTCTACAACTACGAGTCAGTGAAGGAAGCAATATCTGGGAGGTATGTGACATGATCTGAGGACCGCAATCAAATTGTTTCAGTTGTCTTTGATTGCCGACTAGCGATTAATTGCAAATGACTCAACCCAAAAGGAAAATGCATGATTTTTGTATGTTTGTTTCTATTGCATCTTTAGTTTAATCCTCAGGGACGAACATTTGCAAAGCCCTATTCAACAATTCTAGAATGCCGTGATTCTAATTAATAATCGTTTTTCAAAATTCTACTAGCCATAAAAACCTCATGGTTTGGAATAATGGATCCCAATTTGCTGCTATTGCTTTTGAGGATGACTGAACATGACATGTTTATTTTTTTTGTGCAGCAATGTGGTTATCTGTGCTGTGGGAACCCGGGGATTTGACCTTGTGCAAGCATACAGAGTAAGCCGTTTCATCACTTCGTTTCACTTTTCAATTTCATGCTTGCTTGTTGCAGCTGTGTGTGTGACTGATTCATGACCTTCATATGTCCAATGTTGCAGACTGAATACGAGGGAGTGCTGAATCTCATTTCTGCTACAAAGAATCAAGGAGATGTGAAGAAGGTTACACACTAATCAGTCACTTTTGTTCTTGGTTTTGCCATTTCCAAGATTCTCAATTTACAAATAATTTCTCTATCAAACGATTTTCATAACATTCTAGAACATGTGGACAGCTATTTCACTGTAGCTGCATTGTGGTTGGCTGTAATTTACTCTTGTAATAGGTTTCCAAGTACCAACATTTTCATTCTTGAATTTAAGATGTGAGAGAATATATGCCAAAGTAAGAAGATGTCAAATAGAATTAAAAAGTTGATACCCTGATTCTTCCTTGAATTAGCAGTTGGCCTTAAGGGTGTTTGCATGTTCTTTCAAGTATGTTTTGTTCATTTTTGAGTGTGTCATGAGTTAGTGGTCTCTCAGAATTTTCAAACACTCTTGTTTATTTGTTCTCTGCAGTTTGTTCTGATAACGACGATTGGCGTCAACTTTCTTCAAGTGATTCCACTTCTGTACTGGTGAGTGCACAAATTTCTTACAAGACATGTCATTGGCACTTCTGTTACCAAGTTGCTTTGAGAATTTTTTTCCACAAATGCTAATAGAGCTTGACTTTACCCTTAGAAATAGGTATTAGCATGGTTTTGGGTTTTGGGTTTTTAGTTCTGGCGTCTATGCACTTCAGTGAGTTTTGAGGGGTGTGTAGAGGATAAATTGATACGAATGTGTTTCACTAGATTTGGGTGAGTCACAGTGAACTAGGAATTGTCAAAGTTTCTCACCCATTTCCACATTCGATGTTGATTCTCAGGAAACGACAAGCGGAACTCTTTTTGCAACGTTCAGGCCTGGACTACACTATAGTTCGGCCCGCTGGATTGACTGGTGCCAGAGGGGTATGTAAAATTTTACACCTTCATAACACAAATTAATCTATTGAATTTTTTTGCAACACTTCAGCCAAATGGAGAGAATGGAAGAGTCTTCGTTAATTTCACTGAAGGGATTTCTGAGGAGCAATTAGCCAATTCTCTACTCAAAAAATGTCAAAATGGAGTAGACTTTTTTCAAATTTAGTATGCTTCTCGGAAACTCTAGAATACTCTGTTAGAAATGACTATCAAAATTCAAAGGTTGTAGAGTTTTTGTTAATTTGGGAAAATTATAAGTAATCATTGAAATAATCCTTATAATTATGACATGGTCCACTTATTACTGTCTAAATCAATATGAAGTCTTCTGGATGATGAGCAGAGTGCTTCGGGGTGATGATTCGTCTGGCAGGACAGGATAACTTCTCCATTAGGAATGCTTGGATTTTCAGAAGGGAACCTTTGTGTATGAACAAGTTGATGAAATTAAGGTTAAAATATATTTTGAACAAAGATTTAAGAAAAATGTGCAGAAATTCGAAATTGGGTTTAGGCGTTTAAGAGTTAAACTAAAGACAGGAATGTTTGTTGATTGCAGGGTGACCGCGTTGAGTTGAGGCCTGCAGATAGTCTTTTCATGGGTTCTGTTAGTCGTAAGAAGGTAAGGAGAAATGTAATTATAGTGACGAAGTATGGTTTGTGTGTTATTGTTCTTGGCATTGGAAATTTGAAATCTTCTTCTATGGTATACAAAGTCACAACTTTTTTGGAGCCTTTTGCATTGCATAGAGAATGTGGGGAAAGTCTGACTAATTTGACCTATGGTTTGTGGTTTTGCAGGTAGCGGAAGTTTGCGTTTCAGCCCTTGTTACGCCATCTGCATCAGATAAAACTGTGGAGGTAACCAATCATTTTTGAATCGCTCTCGAGTGTTTTCCTTAATAGAATGTGATTTCTAATTTTTGCAGCTCATGAGTAATGAAATGCTATTGTTGGTAACACTATATGCCAAAACTAGCATTATGTGTCGACTACCCCACTACCTTGCTAGTGACACCAGCATTAAATGTCAACTACACTTATTGGATGTTCATAAGTAGCGTTGCTTGTGGATAAGCTTTTCAATAGAGTAAAGGTATGTTCGCACTTGGTGTTAAAGAGTGTTGTTACTAAGGGTCTTAGGAATGAATTCAGACCTACATCTAGACTGGATTCACATTACAAACATCACCCCTAACACCAAGTGCAAACATACCTTAAGAAACACTATTAGGTGACTGACACTATATATCATTATTAGTGTAGTATTTAAACTTGAACTAGCTCTTTGCAAATTATTTCCACAGATTATGTTGGATAAAGTTATATTTGCCGTCACTATGTTGTTTAACTGTTTGGGAGCGCAGAAAAGCATCCTACTGCTCGGTGAAGTGAAGTGATACGTTTCATAATATGGAATTGCAAAACTGAATGTGGCTTAAAATTCGCAGGTGGTGGGCGGTAGTGGACGAGTGAGGCGAAGTATTGCGGATCAGTTTGACAGTATTTAAGATTATTGAGTACTGTGTTTTTGTTTTGAAAACTGTAGATGTGTATCTCAAGCTTTTGTTAACTGAGTTGAGACCTTTAGTTTATTGCGAAGCTGTGAGATTTCCTTTTTAAGTACAGGAATTAAAAAAAGATGATTATTTTCTCCATCTTCTAGTTGATGGTATGTAATAAATATCGCAGAAGGTATGATGGCTTCTTTCTGTAACCATGTTTGTATGGCATTTGTCTGTCATTTGTACATTTGTTCTTTTTGCATTTGTTTTCGTGTGGTGAGATTTTTCTTCAATTTTCTATGGTATTCGGTCCGGTCCGTGTTTCGCATATTTGAGATAGTGTCAAGATGGGGATTAATTATAGTTTGATGAAGCTAAATATGTCAACATTCATCAATCTATTAACCCTGGAATGATGTGGCGGCCTAAAAGAGTCCGATGGATGACAGACAGATGTTCATCCTTGAAATTTTGTGTGAAAAGTGGAGGTCTTGCGCAGTAGTTTGGCCTCCAATGAGTGCTCAAGATTGGTTTTTCTTAAGCAAATGATTTACATGGTACCAAAAATAAAGATTTCCACGGTGATGGTTTTCCAAAGTTAAACAAGAAATCACTTTTGAGTTGTACTGATGCACTTTTTCCTGAAATTGGAGATTTCGTTTGTACTATTAAAAAATGAAAAAAGGAATTGGATTACAAGGACTAGCTAGCACCAAATCAGTAAGAAATAGTTGGAAATGGTGCAATAAGAATCCGATAGTGCTAAAATCGACATTGTTGATGCTAGTGCAGAGGGAACCCTGTCCCAGTCAAAGACAGAATTCATCCTGTTTGGATTTCAAGTGGTGACCACCTCTGGATTCTTGCTTATACAACACTCAAATTTCAGGCTAAATTTGCCAAAAAAGCAAAGTAGACTTTCAGTCTTTCGGGGGTAAAGTGCAGAAGAGATGTACAATACTGGTAGAATTTGTAGTGCAATAGCTATATGAATTCATCATGATTATTATCATATATGCAAGGGTACCAAATATTTAGTACTACAAATTATTGTTTTTTTCTTGAGATTAGTACAATATAATAATATTTCACTAGTACTAATTTAACCCCTAAATGGTCCCATGGACAACAACTGTGTTGGAAAACTTAGAAACGTGAAATGCAATGCATTTTGTATCGTACTTGGAGAAACCGCAAATCGATTTTTTCTACTGTGAACAATGAAGTCATCCATCAACTACTTTTTGGCCTCAGCGTCCTTTAAAGGTTAAACAAACTAAATTTCTTCCTTGGTAGGGAGGTTATGTTTAGATGATCAGCACATATAATCTAGTGCACAGTTTTTTTGTCTTCCTAGTTAACCCGTAAAGTCCCGTAATATAGATTTTGGGTAGCGTCGTGTGACCTGAATTTTCGACTTGATGTTTTGAAACTGTTTTTAGGGTAGAAAAACACATTAGCTTTCTGGTAATGAAA
This sequence comes from Climacium dendroides, assembly GCA_950106755.1. NCBI lineage: Eukaryota > Viridiplantae > Streptophyta > Bryopsida > Hypnales > Climaciaceae > Climacium > Climacium dendroides. The sequence goes on from OX467084.1 coordinate 41,184,786, forward strand.
CAGCTGACACCTTCGCCACATCACAATTACAACTCAATCATTCAACATCATTTTCACATGGGTACAAGATTCACCATACGGTTCAAGTTTCCCGGAGCAGAAAATTTATTCTACCGAAGATGATCGACTTGGGCCAGCTTGTCAAAGTCTGAGCTGTGCTGCCAAGATCTCGAGACCTGATCGAATCTAAAGACATACTTCGACCAGAACTGCAAGCAGTGATCGCGCAGCTACACAAGCATGCCTGTGATCGATGCAGTGCAGCTTTGGGCTTTGCTGACTTGAGCAGTCCACACAGTGGACGATGGCGCTGTGTCAAATGGATTCGGCATGACGTTACTGGCGATGTACATTTGCCCGACGTTCCGGCTCTTAGCCGTGGCCACCGCGGCTGTCACACTGGCTGTGTTGTTCGGGGCCGTGTGCAGGATGTTCCAGAACCTGGAGGAGTCGTAGCCGTTCACCCAAGCAGGAGGAGCACCAGCAGCATTGTAATTGGCAAAAACATCTGCAGCCGACGGAACACCCGAGATCACTCATTAGAATTCAATTTCATTCCTATACAGCCATGAACACAGACTTCGTACGTAATAGCTAGGGTGTGACAGAGTCGGTTTTCATCAGCTGGTCTGTTTAATTTTGATTCCCTTGTTATTCCATATTTCTTTCTCTAGGTTTGGGGTACCCAATTAAATAAGCGATCTCCTGTTGCTGTAAATGCCAAGTATCCACAAAAGTTTGGAGATTACTTGTGTCTTACTTCCAATATAGACACTAGCAAACTCCAAGCTGCTGTGGATCTTAACATTTAAAACAAAGTTAGCCCAGAACTTGAAATAACCAAGAATCAAGGGAATCTTCGAATCTACCACTCCCCATTCATTTAAATGACAGGCTCGAGTGCAATTAGTGCAGTTTCAATTCAATCCCGACTGAAACCCGAGATCTAATCTCACCTTCGTTTTCAGAGCTCTGGAAATAGAACGTCACACATTAGGCTCTCTAAAGTCTAAACCACGCCATTTTCACAAACAGTCACGACCTCCGACTACGTCACCCTCGTCAACAAGGAGCCAGGGCCGGTGTTGGGGCTGATGATTACCAAAGTGGAGTTCGCTTTGAACACGTCCCACGCGCACCCCGTGGTACCTGCAGCGCAGGGGTAGACGTACGAGGGGACTTAAATCTCTTGTTGCGTCTGGGAGGAGACGCCGAATGTGGCGAAGGTGCACAACAGGACCATGAATGCCCACAGAAGGCAGCTTATCGGTTGGCGCATTGCAGCCTGCTGCAGGTGATGCCAATGCTATTAGCAATTAATTTGAAAATAGTCGCAGGAGGGAGTTGATGTATGGCTGCAGGGTTTGGGGTTTGTAGAACCTGAGCTATTAACTCGTTTACTACTTGCACTCTTCTCCCTCTCAAATGGACTAGATTTTGACCTTCAAGGGCCTCGAGGATCGATCGAGAAGGTTACAGGACACAACGTAAAGCTGAACTCATGAAGCAGGAGTATGCTTTTGCTCATTGACGGGGGGTCACATTGAGCACAACACATGGGTTATAAAATTTATAACTCTCTCAATCAGTTTGACACAGCTGCCTTTGATCATTGGAGGGCTCACAATGAGCACAAAATTATGGGTTAGAACACTCCCTCTAACTCAACCAAGAAAGTTTAACAAAACTATATTTGATTCATCGATAAGCATAATAGATTCGATAACCTTGATGAAACTTGAAGCTCAAGAAGATTCTTAAGCATAAATGTATGCCAACATACAGTCTTGAATGAAGAATGTCCGAGAAAGTACTTTTTGAATCGTTCGAGGGCTCTTATTGTATACAATGCTAGTAGAGATAGTAACCCTGGCTCTCCCTCTCTCAGGCAAACAAAACTTCACTTGACCCAGCTTCATTCATTGGTCAGTTTAGCAAATGTTATGAAAGAGAATCCCAATCCCAAATCTTGAGAACCACAAACTCCGCATTTCGTATTTATTTCGATCATCACTACGAGTAGTTCAACTATCACTGCAATTTCAAGCTTCCTTCAAATCCACTTCAAACGCCAGCTGTAGAGTACCATCGTATGAAAAACAATAACATGTGCATGAAGCACCAAGTGCGAACTTAATTAGTGTCAGCACTAGCTCACGAGTGGATCCAAATTCCTTTAATATCAGCGCTCAGCTGATGCAAACATACTTCGACAAGCTCTAAATTCAAAGTGTTCAGTTCACACATAATGCAGAGAAGAGGAATTCCAAGTACAATGCAAAGATTACTATCATATTGGTGATGAGTGGCCTGAAGCCTATACATGGAAAATCGCCAAGTAGAAGATTGAAGAAAAAGTGTTAACTCTGAATTGAACAACTGCACCACTCAAAACTTAAATAGCGAATGCTATCTGTGCTTCCGATAGTAGACTCTTTGACATAAACTTGGTACTTAGCGAAGGATCCCTCTGCTACGTACCTCAATTCTAAGGTAGACTCTATGGCATATACTTTGCTGCCTCCCTTCAAAGGCACGGTAAACTCTATGACATGGACTTGCAATTTCCGTATCCAGTTTCCGACATCTGCACCTCCAAGTCAACTCAAGCAACAGAAACTTCAAGCAAACACATCTCAGTGCGCTAGCAATCCCGACTGCGATTGAATGAGGAAGGTCTCCGTCTTTATACTGATCACATCCCTTTAATTCCAGCGGTAATGAGCAAGCACCTTATCAAATTACCTTCGAGTTGACATCGAAGATACCCTTGTTGGCACAATGAGATCTTATTCCATTATGTGCAAAATTAGAAGTGCAGAAGATAAGATTCTTCAACTAGAGCCCTGCAAGATGACAAATTTAGGTGTCGGAAGTTCGGAGCGACCAAGGCAGGTACCAAACGCGACCTCTTCCTGCACGTTTTGCTTGAGGCCGAAAGCATGGATCCGGAAAAACGCGATTAGTATCGGCAATTCACGAGTTTCCTTTTGCTAATTCAGGGGAATTTGCTAAAAAGTAATACACTGCAGTACACGTGTTGTTGTTGACACAAATGGAAGAAAATAACGTGAAAAACACGAAAAAAACGGCGGCTGGTTCAAGCTCAGCCAGTGGAATTCGGAAAGGGACAGGTTGCAATTTGAAAACAACTGAATTCTATCCAACATAATGTGTGGAAATAATTTGCAAAGAGTTAGTTTAAGTTTAAATGCTACAATAATAATGATATATAGAGTCAGTCACCTAATAGTGTTTCTTACTCTATTGAAAAGCTTATCCATAAGCAACACTACTTATGAACACCCAATCAGGTGCTTGAAATGTAGTTGACATATAACGTTGGTATCACTCGCAAGGTAGTGACTGTGTATGGCTGTTACAGCCACTTTTGGGTGCATTGTGGGGTAGTCGACTTGATATTCATATTTAGTGTTACCAACAATAGAATTTCATTACTCATGTGCTGCAAAAATTAAAAATTATATTCTATCAAGGAAATCACTCGAAAGCGATTCGAAAATGATTGGGTTACCTCCACAGTTTTATCTGATGCAAACTGATGGCGTAACAAGGGCTGAAACGCAAACATCCGCTACCTGCAAAACCACAAAACCATAGGTCAAATTAGTTCAGACTTCCTCCACATTCTCTTTGCAATGCAAAAGGCTCCAAAAAATTTGTGACTTGGTATACCAAAGAAGAAGATTTCAATGCCAAGGACAATAACATACAAACTATACTTTGTCACTATAATTAAGGTAAATCAAAATGAGGAGTTTTACATCATCCTGTTGCTGAAATTTTTCAATTTGTTTCCACATTTGTACAAGTGTGAGAAATAGCAAGTGCAATTGAAGTTATATTTTTTTTTTGACAAAGTATGAATTTGCTAGGAATTTTTGAAGTGTTCAGTGCATCATGGCCCAAAAGAGTCTGTAGACTACCCCATAACCAACAAAATCTGAATCCATAATGCTCATCTTACTACCTAATGCAGTCACAATATTTTTTATCATGGAAGGCCTAAAAAGTCAAAAATTACAGTGAATTTCAAACTGAAAAGTTAGAAGTTCCTAATGAGGTCATTGTTCACTCCATTACTATCATGTAAGACATGCATTGTGGCCCACATCTCACATATTGAAAAAAACCACAATGAGGTCATTTCCTAGGTGATCACTATGGATCATTTGACCGCAATCATGGGCTTTTCTACCTTACATTTCTCCTTACCTTCTTACAACTAACAGAACCCATGAATAGACTATCTGTAGGCCTCAACTCAACGCGGTCACCTTGCAATTAGCCAACATTCCTAGCTTTAGTTTAACTCTTAACCTTTAAAGGACCAAGGCCTTATTTTTGCCAAAAAACATTCAAAACTGTCATTTCTGTAGCAAAGAGTAAAAAAATTCGAAAATTATTTTTTTTGCACATCCAACCATAGGATCTTATACCTTACTAGTATAAAAATGTGTGGAAAAAACTTCAAAAATTTTGACCACATATAATAAAAGATATTTGCGTTTAAAGTGAAAAAAAACAATTTTTCAACACCTTGCAGGATTGGATTATTTGACTTTGAACTTTTTTAACTTAAATTTTTTGCACTATAGAATTTTCAGCTTTAAATACTTATTGTGCAAAATTGAGTTGAGAGTCTAGGGAAAAAAAATTCAAGAAAAAACTTAATTTTCATGCTTAAAAAAAATTGTTAAGTAGAAGTAGGTATGAGAAAGAAGGAAAATCTAAATTATTAATATATTTAAGATGGAATTAAAATGCACTAACCCCAATGGTGAGATTGTTCTAGCAAGCAAAAAAAATCATATAAAATTTTTTCTTCAGAAAAATTGTAAAAATTGCATTCAAAAATGAATTCTATAAGTTATTTCTTCAGGAAGATGCTTTCACTGCCCAATAAATAAGATTGTCCATAACTTTCTCATAATAAGGTAGAACTACCCATTACCATACAGATTTGCTATCTAGGTACTTTGGAGAAGCTATTTATGAGCTCTCATATTTTTCAGAGATGGAATTGTTTGAGAGAAGTCAATTGCAAAAAAAATGAAGACATTCTAACAAGAATTGAATTTTTTGTGATTTTTCAAAGCTGAAATGTAAAACTGTGAATAAACCCTTGGTAAAGCATGATCAGACCATTGTTGAAGCATGGGCTGATGTGTCCGCTCCCCAGTGTATTGCCATCATGATCATGGATGAGTAAGATTATGGTAATAAGATGGGCCAGTGATGGAAATGGGAGGAACCTGTAGGTGGGGGAATTGGGTAAATGGTGGTAATGGGTAGTTCTACCTTAAGTCCAAATGGAATGAATCAAAGCTTCCCATGTAGACAAAAATATAATCTACAAGAAAAAAAATTTTAAAAAAACAATTTAAAATTTTGCAATTTTTTTTGCTACCCGGACTGCCCCCTGTCCCCTATTTTGAACTTATTTGGTCATAACTTTTGTTTCTAGGCACCAAATGTGAAAAAAATTATATTCCCACAAAGCTCATCAATTTTTCTATCTTCAAAAAAAGTTTCAAAAAATCATGACAATTTCAGCCCGTAGGTACCTGCCTGAAATCCAATTTGTCCCCCGAAGGCACAATAGTCGTTTAGGGGTTCAACGCCTCAATCCAATTTCGAATTTCTGCACATTTTTCTTAAACCTTTGTTCAAAATACATTTTTTAACCTTAATTTCACCATTGTTCATACACAGAGGTTCCCTTTGGAAGATCCAAACATTACTAACTAGTAAAAATTATCCAGACAAATCATCACCCCGAAGCACTCTGTTCATCATCCAGCAGACTTCTGCATGATGCTTAGGGAGATAAAAAAAACTTCATATTGATTTTAAGACAGAAATAAGTGGACCATGCCATAGCTATAAGGATTATTTCAATGATTAAGGTAGAACTACCCATTACCATACAGATTTGCTATCTAGGTACTTTGGAAAAGCTATTTATGAGCTCTCATATTTTTCAGAGATTGAATTGTTTGAGAGAAGTCAATTGCAAAAAAAATGAAGACATTCCAACAAGAATTGAATTTTTTATGATTTTTCAAAGCTGAAATGTAAAACTGTGAGTAGATCCTTGGTAAAGCATGACTAGACCATTGTTGAAGCGTGGGCTGATGTGTCCGCTCCCCAGTGCATTGCCATCATGATCATGGATGAATAAGATTGTGGTAATAAGATGGACCAGTGACGGAAATGGGAGGAACATGTAGGCGGGGGAATTGGGTAAATGGTGGTAATGGGTAGTTCTACCTTACTTGCAATTTTCCCAAATTCACAAAAATTCTACAGCCTTTTGATATCCATTTCTTATAATAGAGTATTCTAGATTCATTTCTAGATTCAGAGAAGCACTCTAAATTCGAAAAAAAAAATCTACTCCTTTTTGACATTTTTTGGGTAGAGATTTGGCTATTTGCCCCTCCAATATTCCTTCAATGAAATTAACGAAGACTTTACATTCTATACATTTGGTTGAATTGTTGCAAAGAAAATTTGAAGAATTAGTTTGTCTTATGAAGGTGTAAAATTTTTGCATACCCCACTAGCACTAACTCATGACACACTCAAAAGGAACAAAACATGCTTGAAAGGACATGCAAACACCCTTAACCCTTAAATATTAACACACGGCATTGATGGATGACAAGGAATCCTTCTAGTATAACTGAAGTGCAATTATTCATCTTTGAAATTTTATTGTGAAAAGGAGAAGTCTTCTATAGTAGTTTGACTGCCAATGAATACTTTTGCTATTTCTTAAGTCAATGATTTGCACGGTAATGAAAAGGGATGATTTCCAAGGTCACCCATTTGTGCTTTAAGGGTTAAGGCCAATTGCTAATTCAAAGTAAAATCAGATAAATACTCGCATCTTAAATTCATTCTATTAAATCTTGTCTCCTCCCGTCGTCACCGTCATTCCCGTCGCCGTCGCCGTCGCCCTTCCTCGTCGTGAACCGTCGCCCCCCACGACGCTGGCGTCGCCCTCCACGGCTGAATCGCCCCGCTTCAGCACTTCTCTCCCTCGTTCCCCTTCATTCTTTCAAATTCCTAGACTGCCCTAATTTCCAAACGTTTGCGCTCAAACTCGGGCTCCGTCGCAGGTGATGGAGCTTGGGCGATGGCGAACCCCACTCCCTGCCTCGACTTCTTCTCTGTACGCTCCCTCACGTCTCGCTTTTCTCGCTTGCTCTCTTTTGATGTACTATACGCCTCTAGCTCGTCCTCATTCCGGGTGAAACAAGCCCAAGCTCATCAGCTTTAAAGGCTGCTTCTGCGCGGGGATAGATTGAATGCTGTTGAAGCTTTATAGGTTGTTGCATTCATCGGTGCCTATATGGCGATGCGTTATCTCGTTCTGAAATTGCATGCCTGCTCTACTGTGTCTTTTGCATTGGGAGAATTGGCGTTGGAGAATGCCAATCGTGGTGAAATGCGTTTTAGGTTACCTTTGCATTTTATCTGTTAGGTGATGATGTATGAGTGAAAGATTTTGAGGGTAAGAATGATGTATGCTGCAGGCCGATTTTGATGCCTTGGCTGCTCTGAGGACTGAGGGACTCCAACCTCCAAATCCGCGCGTGCGACCTCTGGATAACCTTAATAAGTGTCGGCGCATACTACCCGCTGTGAGTCTCCCTAATATATTCGTTGCAGTAACCTGGCGTTAACCGCATTGAAATTGAGTGAATTGAGCGAGCTCTTAGAGTTATGTTTTATTGTAGTAAAAGTTTAGAGGGACTTTTGTGAGTGTTATAAGTTAGAACATCAGAGCTAAGTATTCTATGTAGTAACCGGGCATTAATCATATTGGAATTGGTTTCTTTGACCTAGTTGTGGGGATTTATTTTCTAGTTCTAGTGTGTTAGAAATATTGGTGGAATGTTATGAATGTCCTGAGTTGTAAACATTGGAGAGGATACTTCACATAGGATCTCGTAGGCGGGATTTTTTACCTTGAATCTCAATTTTTGCCAGGATGTTCCAGAGTCTCTTGCGAACGCGCCAATAAGAGAACCCCGCTCGCAAGAATCAATTGCTGCGCAGCAACGTGCTAAGGTCTTTTCTTTTCTTCCTTCTTTTTCTTTTTTGTGTGTGTTGACATTCATGTGGCTTCTCTGATTGATTTGTTTGAATCATATTGTCCTTCTCTCTACCTTGCTTCGAATTGTATTCTACCTTCACGATCGTTTAGTTGAAGAACTCAACTAGTTCCGGAAGATAATCCTTAATTTTGTGTTTTTCCGAGATTTATGAATTTCTTTTCTCAGGGTTTTGGTATACTTTGTTCATAGCCAAGAATGTTGAGTTTTTTACAGGCTCGCACATCGTTGATATTGGAGAAAGCAGCAGAGAGAGCTCGGCAGGCGAAAATTCTTGACACCATCGCAGGTACAACAGCAGAGTAACACATGTGGGACGCAACACGACTTTGTTCTTTTCTTTACGATAAATTGCCTGTAAGAATATGGTCGTCCTTTATCAGTGAGCTAGTATCGTCTCCATCATTTGTTACCTTCTCTTGCAGATAAATTAAGAGAGGGACCACTAGGTTTACTCGTGAGATGCTATGAAGAGAGACTACGCATTCAGGTTTGGACTCGTCACACACATGGCATTCGAGGCACAATGGTGGGGTTTGTGCGAGCGTTGGACAAGCATTTTAACATGGTACTTCCATCTTCTCTGTGAAGGTAAACCCCATTAGTTTAGGTTCATGTTAGTAACGCGTCTGGAGAAGAGAAAAATCAAGGACATTGTCCAAATGAACTTCGATGGTTTCAGGAGAGACTGTATCCAGAAGATGTAATAATGCAATCAATGCTCTGGTCAGTCATAGAAATCAGTCTTTCTGTCTCGGCAGGTGTGAAAATCTAAGTGAATGGTTGGATTTTGGGCAGGTGATGCATGATGTTGATGAACAATATTCAGGTAAGAGCTCTGTCTTCGCCATTTCCTGAGAATACAGATGGAGTGCAGCGATTTTAGAGGTTGACATGAAGGTTAGATGCTGCTGGTTTTCATATGACACTCTTAGTCAAGTTCTACCATATTTTTTAGATGTTATCATCTGCCTTGTAAGGATGATGTGATAAAAACTGTATTCATAACTTTTGTAGAGAGGTACCAAGTTCAACGTTTTGAGCATGATTGTTTCTGATCGTCTATTTTATTGAGTATGGTAGGCTGAACACTTGACGAATATTTTAATGCCATTTAATCTCCAGTGACGACTACCTCTCTAATAAACCTGCTCTGACAACGGTGACCTGATTTCAGTTCTTCGCCGTGTGCCTCGGCTTGTGAACAAGCGGGGTCGAGTGGCGGTCTCTCAACTCGAAAAGGAAACGTCTGACAAACTTTTAGAGGACGAAACAGGAGATTGGGATAGGAATCAGAAGAAAGAACAAACTTCAGTTGGGGTTGAAAATCTCACTGAGAGGATGAAGGAACTGAAGCTGTTTCCTAAACTTGAATATCGCCGGCGACATCTTAAACAGGTATTGAAATGTGGTTGCTTCTGTTGGTCAACTTCGAGTTATTACTTATAACCAACAGTCTTACTACTTGCTTTTGAATACTCGTTCACTTTCTGATCCGGCTTGCTACTTAGGTTTTACTTCGTGGAATCATAGCGTTTATATTGGACATCGTTGTGATTGTGTTATCTATGTGTGGAAATGATCTCCTGCTGTCTATTCTGACCGCTGCTATTTCTGACAAATTCGCAGGTTTTTGTACGTGGGGACAGCGTAGTCATGGTTCGAAAGCTGGTGTAACGTGCTTATGCTGCAGTCGAAGGTTCACCAGAGTAGCTTTTCAGCTCTCTTCGCTTACACCTAAGAAATTTGTCAGCTTCATTGTACTGGAAATTACACTAGCTGTGGCATCGAGTATGATGATTCATCCAATAGTGTTCACACCCTACAGAGATTCCTATAAAAAAGTGAAACTTTTCATGAACATTATCACTTGGTTTCTTTGACATTTGGTGTAGGTGGACTCCTGCAATCAGCGTCAACGATTCTTAACCCTAGCAGTTGCCCCGTGTAGTCGAATGAGAACGCGCTAGCAATTGAATTGACCCATTTCCATTATGGTAGTGTGGTGTAAAACGGATCATCTCCTTCAAATGGATCCTAGCTTTAGGGGCATGAGGTGATCCTTGAATGGACCAGTTTAGCAATTGAATGCATCTAGGAAAATTTATTTTTCTATTGCAAGAGCCAATCATAGTCTTTGAATTTGCACATCTCTTTACAAGTTGCAAGTGGACAGATTTTGGGAGACCTACGTTCACAAATAGGTGCCTATGTCCTTGATCTTTGAAAATTTATAAGTAATTCAAAAATGCTTGGAAAAATACAAAACCACTTGTGTTAGGTTCCATGTCTATTTTTCTTCCTCTGAAAAATGTTATAAAAGTACTTTTGTCCATGGAAACCTATGAAAAAGGTGGATCAGTCCTTAAATGGTCACTTTTAGAGCATACTACCTTAGTGCATGGACTTGTTTTGATTTTTTGAATTGTACTGCCGTAACAGTTCATAAACAATCATTTCATTGTATCCTATTGTTAAGGACTTTTTGTGGCACCATAGTCAAGCCCTTGGTTAAACCTAGGGTTTTAGGGTATGAAGTGAGATTTTTGAGATCAAACAATTGGATTTCATTGTATCCTATTGTTAAGGACTTTTTGTGGCACCATAGTCAAGCCCTCGGTTAAACCTAGGGTTTTAGGGTACGGAGTGAGATTTTTGAGATCAAACAATTGGATTTTGTAGGTTGGAAACCAGAAAATGAAATTTGAAGTAATAACAAAAATTATAATAAGTTGAAAATTCCATTTGTATTGGCATTACATACACCATTTGCTATCTAGATCAGGGTTTTTTTTTGGACCAGTGTCCCCCTGTTGGCAGCACTACAGAGGCCAGTTTTGGGAGGGATGAAGCCAGAGAGGTCAGATTTCTGACGGTCTGGCGAAATTTCGCCCAAAAAAGAGCCCTGATCTAGATTACCCAGAAGTCTCCAAAGTGGTTGGATAGGAACTTGTAATTGAATGAATACACGTAGTATTTTGATCTCACACATCTTGAGAGTTCGATTCATTTTTTTCCAGGAATTAGGATTTTGAGAGTACTACCACCCAATTTGCACAAGAACATCACTCCCTATTAACAGAAGAGCCGAGACTGCTTTGATCCAAATTTTTTATTATTATTGGAGACTTGATTGGATGACAAAAAGCAGTGCTTGCAGCAGCCAATTGACCGCAAAGAGCTCTCAGCCCAGTCCTTGATTGTTCAACATGTGTGTTACATGTACAACTTCTGGTTGATAATCTCAGTTATCGATGAATATTGATTTCAAGCGCTTCTATTCTCTACTCTAGCCACTCTATTAACCGCTATCGACGGAGCTGCAAATGGAGCTACTAACAATAGTAAATCTCGCTAGCTTGAAGCTGAAGAATCCTCTGGTCTCAACTGTTAAAAAAGTGCTTCTTCTCTCCACACTAGAGTACTCACGAAACTCTTTTTACGGCTTCCGATGCCCATTCCGACTAAAGCAAACTAAGCTGAACTTGGGCTAGCGAAAGAATCCACTGCTCTCAACTGATGAAAAATCTGTACACCCACTCGATCAGTTGATCGAACCCACCCTATTTTCCAAAACTGAGCTAGCCAGAGAATCCATTCCTCGCAGCCACTTCAACACTCTGGTAATCCTTTCCATGGATTCGAAAGATTCACAACCAATGCACAACAAGTTGATCCTTAGCTTCAATTCGTGGACAGTCACAGCAGCTTGCCGGCCATCCAGAGTCCAGAAGTTACAGCTGACTCCTTCAGTCTTCAAGAATATAATCATGCCCCGTCCGCTCTACGTACGTACCAATTAACTCAATCTCCGCCACCTGGAGTCTCCGCCATCTCCGAATTGACAGCGCCATTTAGATCCGCCACCATCTCCGAAGTCCAATTTGCTCAGTTGACTCCAGTTCGAAGGCCCTCCATCTCCTCTCACCATCATCATTCGATCAGTCCCTCGAGTAGTAGGTCCGCCCAGTCACCAATATGTACAGCTAGCTCGTCGTTGAGAAACACAGGCCTTCTTCAAATGCTAGATCGATTGAATGAAACCAGCAAAAGTGACAAAGTAATATGCTGTACGTATCGGAGTCTCGTAAGGTTGTTCGATCACGAACTTGAAATTGTTCAAACTAAAGTACTTCATCTCAGCAAGCTCGAAGCCAGACTTTATTCAGTTACAGTGAGAGCTCGTGTAACGCGGAATTGGCCCCCACAGAACTTGGAAGTGAAGATACGGGTGAAGATGTCAAACATGAAGATTGACTTTTTGAGACTGTCCTCGAAGGAGCTAGCCTGTTGCTGTCCCGGAGCTTCTTCGAATTCGTAGACGGCCTGCATCGATCTGTCGGGCGATGTGTCCACACTCCACAGTCTAGACCCGGGCCCCTCGTTACTTGTGCCAAGCATCCCATCCAAAGAATCACTAATTTCGCTATGGGTTGACACGAATCCAGCCAGCTGCAGAATCTTGCGATTGCCCAAAGATTGCATGAGTCGTCATTTCTACGCATCTGCTCCTGCAGGTAGTTGAATTTAGGAAGCTTAAAGTTTAGTTTCGAATTGAAAGCCTGTCTTAATTTTATGGAACTTTCGGGGACCGTCTATCTTTGTTACAAGCAGACGCGTGAAGATCAGTAACCAAGGGAGAAAAAGGTGCCTTTTTGAGGGATGCACAGGCCGGATTGCTGCGCAAGCTATCGATCATTCAGTTAATTATTACCGGTATACCAGTCTTGCGGTCGGTACGCACGTACGCAGAACGAACGCAGTCAAAAAGTGTTTAGGAATTTTCAAAGCTTCGGAGCAACTGCTTGCGGAGTTGTTGGCGAAGGTTCATCGGAAAATGGTTGGTTGAACCTCTGTTATGAGGGTCACTGGTACACTGGCTGTTAGAGAATTTGGACTTTGATTCCGAAGTCAAGTACCCGTGGGTGGAAGAATTACTACTGATGGGAAAGTCAGTGAAATGGACATTGCTTTCAATTTTTGACGTGGAAACAGGAGGTTGCCTTTAACCTTTCAAAGCCATGTGGAGAATTGTACATGGACTCCTAGAATATGCTAAAATATGACATTCAAAAAATTAGCATCTTTCATTTGGATGTCATTTTAACCCTGAAGCTGAAAAGTGACCAATGGATGACTTGAATGAAGAATGCACCAGTCTATTGGTTCAATAATTCAAGCATTTTGGAGACTACTTTGGTCATTGTACATGTAGTTCTCTACATGGACTTCTAGAATATGCTAAAATATGACATGCAAGACACCATTGGGTTGTAATTCAAAAATTAACATCTTTCATTTGAATGTCATTTTAACTCTTAAAACAAGGTTGAAGCTAAAAAGTGACCAATGGGTGACTTGAATGAAGAATGCACCAGCCTATTGGTCCAATAATTCAAGCATTTTGGAGACTACTTTGGTCATGAGGGGATTGGGGGCTTTAACTCTTAGACGTTGAGGTAGACATTTTGTGTCTAATGGATGAGAAGGAACTCCCCTATGTAGGATAGAAATGCAACTATTCATCCTCAGAATTAGGGATGGAAAGGGGAAATCTTCTACAATAGTTTGACTCTCAATGATTATTTTTGGTCTTTCTAAACTAGATGATGTCATACGGTTCCAAAAGGGTTGATTTCCACAATCACCAGCCCGATATTTAAGGGTTAAGGGTTAACATCCAAATCTTATCATGCTCAAATATCACTTCATATATGTATAATGCGTGCCCATTTAGTAGCTTTTGAGACATGTAGGAAGTACAATAATAATTCCAATTGGAAGTTTTATGTGTTAATGGATGGGTCAATGCAAGAAAGACCATATATTTTTTTAGCATTTTACACACTACTCATTTTTTTTCTAGAAGGGCTTTATAATTAGAAAAATATATAATTTTAAATGTAAAAAATATGTTTAATGTATACACCTCCAAGAAGATTAGAAGAAGGTACCATAGGAAGGAAAAGCATAGAAAAATGATCTAAGTAGGAAAATTAGAAAAGTGAAAAATCTCATAAAAATAAGTATTTTCACTATAGTTTCACATTTTAAATTGTAAAAAATAAGAAAAGTGGTTTTTTTCAAAATTAAAAATTGTCCATTTGTGAAGAATTTATAGTGGTGAGATTTGACCAAAAGTTAGATATTTTAACCATCTTTATTATTCAAAAATTGCCCGCAATGGGACTATTGTTTGCACACATGTGGAGGATATAAAATAATATATTTTAAGATTTTCTTTAATAAATATATGCTTCTCTATTATGCAAATAGATCATGAAAATTTTAGCTCCAAATCATTAAATTTGGGGACTTCTAACTTAGTAAAATATCCTAAACCTCATAGTTTGACAAGTAAACAAAAATGATTTTTAAATATAAAATGATTTTTTAATTTCTAAAAAATAAGGGATCTAATTACCATCAAGTTAGACATTTTCAATAAAAATTTCAAGTTGATGAGGTTTATGCTTCAAAAATCATAGAGGATGATAAAAAAAAAGCAACGGTGCTAATATAAGAGCATGAAAATATAAGCTTGTAAGTATTGAACAGATATAGATATAGATAATCAATTTCAAAATAATTTCATTGTGATATTTGTAAAAGTGTATATATATGCATATATGCTAGTTATAGAAAAATTGTAGAGTAGTTGTAAAACAAAAAGTGATGATTGATATAAATAGTGAAAATATAATATAAAAATAAAATAAAAATAAAAAAATAAATTTAAGGATGAAGACCTTGTATTAAATTGCTATATAATATAATTGCACTAGTGGACCTCACACATATTTGCATTGTAGTTGCAAAGTAGTTATTTGATGACTACATATACCAAAAATAAATTTGCTTGCCATGTTGAAGGGCATGTTCAATTTCTAAGTAGTGATTGAACTTGGTGACTCATTTGGCATAGACATGACTTAGCATCCACACATGCACTTAACATTGATGAACTTTTAAGTGAATGAAGCAATGAAAAACAATTGTTGCAGCATCGAACAACTAGAAATATGTCAAAAGCATTTCTTTATGTTAGTTTAAATAACATTTTACTAATCTTTTATTTTTAAGGTAATGTTGTACCCAAAATTTGTCATGATAATTTATTTTATTTTATTATCTTAATTAGTATTATAATGAACCAATGAAAATTTTGAATAGATACTCTGGTAGATATAAACAAACACCACAAATTGAAAAATATATATTTTGAAACAAAATAATCATAAGAATCTTATTCTCATGAATTTATTTGAGAAAATGATGCCCTCAAGCTATTTTTAGAATAACTCCAATATGCCTTGTACAATTGCTACAACTAAAAGTAAAAAATTAATTAATTTTTTAATTTGTAAAAACTTTGAAATTCAATATCTTTTATATACAAAAGAATGAATGGCTTCGTTGTGGTGCGAAAGGTTGTGTTCTTGATACAACTAGAAATCTTTGTCTAGTGTAAAAGTTATGATTTTTTCAAAGTAAAAGATAATTGAATTGAATATTTTAATTAAAAAGATCCATAACTTTCATACTGTAGCCACTAAATTAGTACAAATAAAAAGCTCTATGCACAAAGGAATGCAAGGGTTTTGTTTCATAGATTTTGGGCATGTAACTTAAAAGTTATGTCTTAGCAAAAATAAAAGATAATTTAATTCAATTTGCTTAATTCATAAAAACATTGAAATTCAATAACTTTCACATAGTAGGTCTAAATGTCACAAAACAAAGTTTGAGCATCCCTCCTTACAAAGAGCTTTTTAACGATACCATGAACACGGACACCTCATTGTCTTTTAGATCTCAACATATCAAACAAATAACCTAACAATAGACTAGTGTACCTTGTGCTGTTTCCATAGTAAAAATAAAGTAGAAATAATTTTTAATTTTTTAATTCATTAAAACTTTGAAATCCAATAACTTTCTCATTATAGTGCGAGAGATTACATTTTTGGTACAAATAGAAAGCTTTATGCATGAAGGAGAATAAGGGCTTTGTTTTGTGGCATTAAGACATCCCATGTGAAAGTTTGGATTTTTCAAAATAATAGATAATTTAATTCAATTTTTTCATTTAAAAATCCATAATTTTTCTTCTATAGGTCCAAATGCCACAAAACTATTACAAATAGAAAGTTTTATGCATGAATAGAAGGTTTTATGCATGGAGCAGTGCAAGGCTTTGTTTTGTGGCATTTGGACGTGTAGATGTGAGAATTATAAATTTTTTGAAATAAAAGGTAATTTAATTCAATATTTGAATTCTTAAAAACTTTAAAATTCAATAATTTTCACAATGTAGGTTCAAATGCCACAAAACAAAGTCTGTGCACCCTCCTTGCCAAGAGCTTTTCAATGTTACTACAAATGCCACTAGATGCCTCACAATTTTTAAAATTTCATCATATAAAAAGAACAAAAAAACCCAACTTAAAATGCTCCATTTAACTATTTCTAAACTTTTGAAAGTTCAGAATTAATAATGAGACTACTACAAAACATTGGGAGATCTACCAATGTTTTGTCTAGAATTCATTGAATAGTCCAAAAGTAGTTAAATGGGGCATTTAAGGTATTGATTGGTGTACCATGTGTTGTTGCCATGGCCAAAATAAAATAAAAATAATTCATTAATTTACTAATTCATTAAAACTTTGAAATTCAATAAATTTTATATCTTGGTACAAATAGAAAACTTTATGCACAAAATAGTACAAAGGTTTTGTTTTATGGTGTTTGGACATGCCATATAAAAGTTATGTTTTTCCAAATAAAAGAAAATTTAATTCCATTTTTTAATTTAAAAAAATCCATTACTTTCACATCATAGTTCCAAGTGCCACAAAACTAGCACAAATAGAAAGTTCTATGAAGAAAGGAGTGCAAAGGCTTGGTTTCATGTTGTGTTTTTTTAGAATAAAGGATAATTTGATTCAATTTCTAAATTCATAAAAAATTGGAATTCAATAACTTCCATAACAATGTAGGTCCAAATACTACAAAACAAAATCCATGCATCTCTCCATGCAAAGAGCTTTCCAATGTTAGTGGACACCTCGTGGGTTTTTAGATCTTAGTGTATTAAACAAATGAAACAAAACAAGCAACCTAAATTAAGGTATAAATAATAGACTAGTATACCTTGTGCCATTGCTACAAGCAAAATAAAATAATTTTTTTAATTTTTTTAATTTTATAAAAACTTTTGAAATTCAATAATTTTCTCAATGTAATATGAGAGGTTGCATTTTTGGTACAAATAGAAAGTTTTATGCTCAAAAGATTGTAAGGGTTTTGTTTTGTGGCATTTTGACATGCTACCCTAAGAGTTGTAGTTTTTCCAAAATAAAAAATAATTTAATTTGATTTCAAAATTAAAAAATCCATTGCTTTCATATCGTAGGCCTAAATACCATGAAACTAGCACAAATAGAAAGCTTATGCACGAAGGAGTGCAAAGCCTTTGTTTTGTGGTGTTTCAACATGTGATGTGGAAGTTATGATTTATTTGTTATAAAAAATAATTTAATTTAATTTTTTGAATTTTTAAACTTTGAAATTCAATAACTTTCCCACCATAGGTCCAAATGCCATGAAACAAAGTCTGTGCATCCCTCCTTGTAAAGAACTTTTGAGTGGTATAAAGAGCACTATTGAAAGCTTCACTGTTTTTTAGATCTCAACATATCAAACAAATAAAACAAAACAAACAACCTAACTTAAGGTATAGAGTAGTGTGCTTTATGTCATTGCCATAATTAAAATAAAAGTAAAAGTAATTTTTCAAATTTTCAATTTATAAAAACTTTAAAATTCAATAACTATCATACCATAGGTCCAAATGCGATGAAACAAAGCCCATACACCCTTCCTAGTTGAGAGCTTTCTGGTAGTGCCAAGAATGTGAACGAGGGAAGTATAATTGAGGAGATTTAAACATAATAAACAAAACAAAACAAACAACTTATCTTCTTAATGGATGGATACTACGAGCTCACATAGTTGTTGGGTAGGATCGGAGAAAATCCATCCATCCGTTTTAGGTTGTTTGTTTGTTTTGTTGAGACCTCCTAGATTGGTCATGTTCTTAGCACCTTAAAAAGCCCTCAACGATGAGGGGTGCTTGGGCTTTGTTTTGTGGCATTTGGACCTACAGTGCAATAGTTATTGAATTTTGAAGTCTTAATGAATTAAAAAGTTAAAAATTTACTTTTACTTTTATTTTGACTTCCGAAGATTGGATACCCGGTGCATGACACCACTGCCTGGTCTCCCGGATATCAACAGAGAGCCAATTAGGGTTTACGGAGTGCAAATTTGAAACTCTTCGTCAAGGTTTTTGCTGCAATTTCTGGTTGGTCTGCCGCACTTGCGATTGATCGCTGTGGATACAACAGGTGCAGCTCTTCATTTCATCTGGTGAGCTTCTAATTTCCACTTATGGATCGATGATCCTCAATCGTGCTATCAGAATTCAAGAATTGGGTCTCGTTTGGATTTACTGTGTGTGCGATCGTAGAAATCTTAGAAACGGGAACCATTTGAAAATTCGCTCATTTCTTCATTGTCGATGTGAATGGATTTCTATTGGTAGTCTGTGGGTGCCATTTTCCACCGTTTTCATAAGCACGCGGAGACCCCTTTTAGGGTTTTAGGGTTTAGGGTTTAGCTCTGCATTCTCCAGAGCGGTGCGATCTCATTTCAAAGTGCAGGTTTTTGGAGGAAGCAGTTCGATTTGAAGCTCCATTGGTACTTGCAGATGTCTTAGAATGAGGTTGAATTCAGAGTTGGTATCCTAGATCTCTAAAGACGTGGTTACTCAGAGACTTTCTAGACACTGGGGGTTTCTAAGGGGTGTATTTCTCATTTCAAAGCGTGCTAAGGACAGTCGGTTTAATTGGATTGCTGAAAACGGCGGCCATTTCTCATGTAGATGTTCAAGACGTGAAAATCGTTCATCTGTTACCGGGGGTAGATGCATACGCTGTTACAATGCAGTTTGTATAGCTCCAGTTTGACTTTTAATAATTCCGTTATGAGCCATACTCTACAGATTGGGAAATGCAATTAAGTTTTCTTGGCAATGGGAGGTATGGAATTGTTAGGAGACGGGTTGTCTTCGTTTAGCAGGGAAAAGTTGGCAAAGCTGAAGGTAGCGGGCATTCAGAGAGGCTTATGGTTGGTGGTGTTCTGGACGATTGTGATTCATATTTCGTATGTACATTCGAAATACAATGTACCTCGTGACGATCGCAAATATGCTGCTTCGATGGGATCCTGGTCAACACCTAATGCAGTCTTTTTAATTTTTAATTTTTATAAAGTTTTCTATTTAGCCTTTTTTGACTTTTTTATGAATGTTATTGCCTTTTCCCTCGTCTCTTTGTTGTTCAGGACACAGTTTTACCTTGTTTGGAGGGGGTTGAAGTTATTTGTCGATTATAATGTAGGATATGTCGTTCGTTAGGGTAAGGTGGTACTTCCAATTCCACTAATGTTGTGAGTACTTTGGAATTGCAGGATAAGTTGAAGTAGTCAAATGTCGAAAGTGTGGAGAGCAGCTCGGGCTGCTTATTTGCAGCGGTCAGTTCAATTATCTCATGTGTTGCTTTTCATAAATTCGCAGAAGGCTGGCTTGCATTGCTTTTTAACTAATCAACATTGTTGATGATGTTACTCGTAGAAAGTTCTCAGCTGACCGTAAAGAACATTTTGAAAATTCAATCAATACTTTGTGGGAATGAGAAGTTATTTGGATGAAGCATTACCCAGAAAGCTCTCTGTTCATCATCCAGAATATGGACACCAGAGCGCTTTGCGGTTATTTTTAGCTTGATAAACATTATTGTAATGCACATGATGTTAACTCAATGTTAGTGGGATGTCTGTTTCATTGGCATCAACCTGATATTAAATTGGAAACTATTATATAAACAATTAACAACATCAACTTGACAGTGTTCTCTCATTTTTTTAATATTAATCTGTTGTCATATTAGATCATCACTAACTTACCATTAATAGCATTGACAACTCTGGGGAATCATTTGTCGTGTACGGTAATGTAGAAGTTCAATCGTGCTTTTCAGTATATCTGAATACTCAGAAGGTGATTATTCTTCGTCGTTATTATGTGTAGTAGTTTTGCTCTCGCATTATTTCATTCTGAGCTGACCGTATAGAACTTTCATGAAATGAAGTTATTGTTACGTTTCTGCAGAGCCGGGCGAAGCTCTGGTCAAAGAGTTATTAGTGGAGAGTATCCACAAAGAGTACCAAATTCCTCACTATCAGCGGCGAGTAGGCTTGGAAGAGCTACATCCAGGCACGCTAGACTTGGTTATAACTTGTGGGAACAAGAAAATAGTGGCCTCCGGTCTTTCTCCACACAAATTGAATCCGATGCGACAGTAGAGGAAGGAAAAGCAGAAGAAACATTCATCTCTGACAACGATGCGGATGACAATACAGACGAACTTGATATTGGTCAGACTGTGGAAGGTGTGCTGCAGGGTCCTGGTCCTGGAAATGAAGCATGGGATCAGGAGAGGGTCAAAAGTCAGCAAGCTTTGTGGAAGAAAATAGAGAATGTGAAACTGGGGCCACAGAAGTCGGTTGTTCCTATGATTAAGGAGTGGCTCCACGAGGGATACACTCTTGATAAGCGAGTTCTTGTCACTCTGTTGATTCGTCTTCGGCGTCGAATGCGGTACAAACAAGCTTTGGAGGTGATTATCTTGCCTGACTTGTGGTTAGGATATGTGCTTAATTTTGTTTTGCTTCAGGACCGGATGCTTCGTCATGCTTTTGGCCTCTTGGAAGTCTCAGGTAGGTAGGTATTTTCAATGTCGTTGGTTTTGTGAATGCTCAGCCTTGTCTCATGGTTGCATCTTCACCTACAGATATCCGATTGGATGTCACAAGAGGAGGGTATTAAGTGGGAGGTGGCAGACAACATCGTCCGAATTGATCTCAAGGCTAAAATGAAAAAGTTCACCGAGGCAGAGCAATTGCTGGAAAATTCGCCTCTGGAGTTTAAGACAGAGCTTGCTTACCACACTCTTTTGAAGAATTACGCGGATCATCAAATGACACAGAAAGCTGAGGCTTTGTTGGAGAAGCTCAAGAGCACAGGACTCCTTACCCTCCCATTTTCTTTCAATCAGATGATGCTCCTCTACAAAAGGAAGGGAATGATGCACAAACTACCAGAAATAGTGGAGGATATGAAAGCTGAGGGAATTGCAAAGGATGTATACACCTACAATATTTTGATGGATATGAAAGCTAGGAGTGGTGACATTGAGGGTATGGAGAAAATATTTGAGGAATTAAATGCTGACGAGAATGTGAAGGCAGATGCAGCGACGTATGGTACTCTGGCTACTGCCTGTGTTCATGCTGGACAACTAGATAAAGCGAAGGGTTTTCTGAAGGAGATGGAACAGGGGGAAGTGTTTAGAAATCGCTCTGCATATGATATTCTTATTTCACAGTATGGTGCTGTTGGTGATGTGGAGGCGGTCGAACGGGTTTGGGAGATAGTAAAGGCTGGACCGGTTGTTTCAAACAGAAGTTACATTACGGTAATAGAGGCATTTGGGAAGCTGGGTATGGTGGAGAAGGCGGAGGAGTTGTATGAGGTTATGAGCAAGTCGAAGGGGTTGATTCTTAGCCGTCAGTTCAATGCTCTACTGAGTGCATATACGAGACAGGGATTGATGGACAAAGCCGAGCAGCTTATGGAGGACATGGAGAGACTGAATCGAAAGAAGAACTCCATCACGTATCACCACCTTATAACAGGGTACTTGAAGACGGATCAGCTTGACAAGGCCGTCGCAGCAATGAAAGCGGCCCAACACGACCCTAAACAGGGCCGGAGCAAGCCATGGTTTGAAACTTTGGTGGCTGTCCTGGATGCATTTGCTGAGAGGGGGGACGTGGTCAATTCTGAGAAACAATTCCAAAATTTAAAGAGAGCCTATCCAAGACTTAAGATTGAGGTTTATAACGTACTCCTGAAGGCATATATTAACAGCCGTGTGCCAGCTCTTGGATTTTTGCAACGCATTTCTTCTGACAAACTCGTTCCTAATGAAGACACGCTGAGTTTATTACGGCAACAAACTGGACTCCAGGGGGAGTCTCCAGTCGTTGAGACATTAGATCAACCTCAAGTCGCCGTTTGATTCTAGTACTCGTAACCCTGCCTCAGCGGTTCTGCGTCTGCGAACATGAGCTTATGAGCTTTGAAAGGCATGATACGTGCTTACTTCATCAGGGCTAAATGTCCAATCGTGTTTTCTGGAGACGTGATGGTTTTTAGTTGCATGAAAGATATTCCTGCCTTGCCCTTGAGCAACACCTGCTTGTGAGGCTGCTCACTTGTCAGGTATGCAGAGAAAGGTCATTTGAAATTTTGCATGTGGCTATGGTAATATGATTTACTCAGCTGTGCCGACTGGTAAGCGTATTATGTGATTTACCCGAAGCCTTGGAAACTCTGCCTGAGGATGGTTGAAAGGTCCAGCTTCTCATTGCCTAGTCTGGGGTAATGGGAAGAGTAGGCTTTGCCCGGCTAGGATTCACTAGAATCTTAGAGAGGACAAGGGTGCATGTCTTTCACGCCTGTTTTTCTTTGAATTAAAACCTTCAATACAGATACTGGATCCCTCTCAAAGAATACTACCGGTGTACTTTTAAGTTTTATTACTCCTTTACAGCTACCATTTTTGAAGTCGCTTACTGTTTTTTTGTTTCATTGCATCACAATATGAATGACACATGCATTCCGATGGAATATTGGTTTCTTCACGTATTTTATCGTCACTGATTGCAACTGCTGTTTGGTGAAATTGTAGTCCCAGAAACAGACATTTCATCAATTTCAGTATATTGCTGCCTTGGCTCATTATGGTATGGAGGTTGTAACGTTGTAACTGCTAGGACCTTACGCTTTATTATTGTTCGTACTTCAAGCGATTTCGTGGCTTCTAACGCATGGAGAAACACTGTCGTTCCAGCCTTCTTATTAAGCTGGCTGTTCAGAGGCTTTCACAACCATATTCAGTTGGGCTGATGTAACTGATTGCATCTTGCCATAGGGAGATGCTCCGTTTTCTATGAATGTGAGTTTGCAGTTTATATTATCTTGGGCTCATGCTCACTATCATAAAGTTTTCCCCTTTGCCACATCAGGTGACAAGCTAAACTGTTAGCTTAGGACCTAGCATCTACAACATCAAGTGGCAAGTTCTGAACAGTAGTGAGAAAAATGAGACGTTTTTGCCTGCATTTAGTTCAATATTTTCGACAGATCCACTTTTGAAATCATATTAGTACAAATGACAACTTAATCGCCATACTTCTTGTCCAAATTGGTTTACGTGCCTCAAGAACTAACTAGAGATGGTACATGAAGTACTCAGTGTTTCTGTTGGATTGATCACGGATGGCAGAGGGTGAATGAATGTCATTCACGGTGCATGCTCACACAGCGCTGCGGGAAGAATTTAATGAGCGTGGAGAATTCAATATAGGCGCATGCCATTAAGTGTCAGGCCAGTGACCAAGCATGTTTCATCAATGTGAATAATTATCGTTATTTCTTGAGTTCAGAGTTCATTTATCACGGATCAGTCTGTCAAAATTGCAGTCCACGTCAGGTGTCAATATTGCAGTTCATTGCTTATCCTCCCGCCACTCCGCCAGGTTGAAATCAACAATCCAACATAGTTTTAACTTATGTAGAATAAGTTGATATGAGACTATGTCAGGTAATCCTCTTCCAATCAACCAGCTTCTGCTCCGAATATTTCAAAGCTGCAGGTCAGTGTGAATGGAGACTAACTCCGAAGTGGAGAGCTTGTACGAAGCCAGCGGAATCCCGTGCAAGAGATGCACGAAGAGCAAGGGCCACATGTAGGCAGTGAAGCCAGAGAATGACCTCAGAACCACTTCCAGCCAGCTAGCTAAGTTTACAGCATGTCGCCGTCGCAGGCTGTTTCAGTTCTTGTCTTTCTGTCAGTCTAGCCTTAACAGGACTGGAACCCTTCAACGGCAACACAATGCACCTCTGACACTCCCTATCAAGAAGCAGCTCGCTGAGGAGCTTCAGCCCCCTAGCTGCCAGGAACGACACCCTGGCCCATACAAGACTATAACAAAGCTTAAAGCCTTCATCATGATCATGTGCACCAGAAATCAGTGCCAGGACGACTCAACCAGCTCCAGGGCGGGCTACTTACTAGTAGGCCAGCTTATTAGCTAGTAATGACCCTGCAGTACGTAATAAAATGAATAGCTTGCTTGCTTCCGGATGTGCTGCAGTAGCGAATTAACTTACTGTAGTTCCGCACAGCTTAGACTGGTGCTTGAGAACCAGAGGTCGATCCGAGCTCGACACACAACTCCATTCACAAAGTCACGGATGGACCTGTCTTGTGTGCATGTGAGTGGGGTCGCAACGTCGCAACTGTAGTGGACACTGAACAATGTGGCTTTCAGGGGGCTTTTGCAATGGTTTTATTTTTTTTATTGCAGTAGAGTAGCTTGAAAATTTTGCTGTGAGCATTATATATTAGCTTGCGACACCAAATTTAGATTGGTATGTAGAGCATGCATCGATTGCCGGAGCCGGTCATGGAAATGACTCTGTGAGACGAGAGTTAGATTGACGGTAAGCAGGCTCAGATAGACTCCAATGGCAACATCCGTGGGCGCACGAGTGGTGGTGGTGGTGATGCTCTCGTGTCTTGTAGGGACTGTGAAGTCTGTCCCCCCGAGCGGGCGCCATAGCCACATGGGGAAGGTGTATGCAGCCCCGAGCGCGACAATAACCCAAGCCTGCGCCGCCACACATTTTCCAGCTTCGTGTTTGTCAGCGTTAACTGGCGATCCCCGTTCAGCAACTGCCGTGCCACGAGGATTGGTGGCCATCTCCATAGGAGTTGCACACAGTTACGCAGCCGTTTCAGAAATCGACAGTCAGACTCTCGCCAGCCAAGTTACCACCGCAGGAAACCCGAACCTGACTTCCATCAGCACTATGTGCAGCGAAGTCACGGATATGGCTTCGTTCCATCTCCAAAACTCGCTGAACGCCGTGAACGGGCCGCTGCTCAACGATGTGCAGACGTGGCTGAGTGGCGCCCTGACGTTCATCACGGATTGTAACGCTGGACTGTCGCAAGTGGCGACTGCGCTGCCGTTTGTGATGCAGATGAAGGGACGGTTGGATACTGGACAGGAGATGATTAGTAATGCGCTCGCCATGACTGATGCGCTTGTGAACTATGGTGATAATACTGCGCTATGGCGACCACCTCCGCTTAATAAAGATGTCATGCTCGAGCATACGACGAGGTTTGCACATGAGTTTCACTCTGGCGCCGTGCCCAAGTGGCTCAAGGAGAGAGACCATAAGTTTCTGAATGGGCATCTGGATGTGGCGCCCTCGGCCACGGTGGATTTGGCGACGCCGTATTCGAGTATTCAACGGGCCGTTGATCTGAGTCCGAACTGGAGTGAACAGAGGTAAACTCTTGCCGAAAGAATTGGACTTGGAAAAATTGTTGGTTGCACTGACCTTGCTACTGAGGTGAGGTTAGTCTTTCCGTCACTTTACGCATTTCTTCAAGCAATATGTAGGAATGTGCTTTCATTGGGAGATCACGCAATAGAGATCTCTGGAGAGATCACTTCGGGTACTTCAAGAGCAAACTCTCGTGAGATCAAATCATTTTCTCCTTGGATGATTTCTTGTGCGGTAAATCAAGTTGGGAGGTTCGGTTGTAGAGCCCTATTGAAGGGACAGAGGGACAGTAGATAAACCCTGATTCGCATTCAAGGAAGAGTGGTCATTGACGAATTCAGCCAAGTTATGCTTACACCCAAACTTGCTAGTTGAAAGTCCAAGTGAGTGCATTGGAAGAGAGGAGTTGCTGTTGGAACAAGGAGTCAGTTTGGGAGACAGAGTCAGGTCCCTAGTGGGTTTAGTTTCCTCTACCTTAGTGCAAGGCTAATGTCATCTTAATGGCACTTCATAATGGTTTTTGTGGGCGGAAATTAATTCTTTTGTGGAGCGTAGCAAAATAAACTCTCCTCGTTTTGAATGTGTTGTGTTGTGAGGTGTGTGTGTAGATACGTGATTTACATCAAGGCAGGCGTCTACAACGAAGTGGTGAGAGTACCAAAGCACAAAATGAATCTCATGTTCATAGGCGACGGAACTGACAAGACGATCATCACAGGCAGCATGAGCGATTCCCAAGTGGGCATGATCACTTGGGCAACAGCTACTGTTGGTTCGTCCCATCACGTACCACTCATTCAGTTATACCTCAAAGTGAATGCCGCAAAGTGCACTAGAATTCTAAGCTTGCAACGTTCTCTACTTCGCCAGAAACCTGAGACTTAAGCACTTGTGGCTTTTGGTTGCAGCTGTGAGTGGGCAAGGCTTCATAGCCCGGGGGATAACATTCCAGAACACGGCAGGTCCTTCTGGACGCCAAGCAGTGGCGTTGAGAGTAAACGCCGACCAGGCCGCTTTCCAAAACTGTGCAATTGATGGATTCCAGGACTCTCTGTATGCACATTCGTTCCGGCAATTCTACAAAGACATGTGGATTTCCGGCACGGTGGACTTCATTTTCGGAAACTCCGCGGCCATCTTTCAAAACTCCCAGTTGGTGGTGCGTGTGGGAGCTCCGGGAGCCACCACCAGTACACTGACTGCCCAGGTGACGCCCAATCCCTTCCTGGCTTCTTTTCAAACAAAAACTATCTGTTTTCATGTGTGAGGAACTCCAGAAATCTCGCCCGTGTACATGGAGTGACACTTACTCGGCATTACTTCACTCACTAGAGTGATGCAATGTAAGAATTAGCCGCTACATGTAGTTTAAACTGGTGTTAGCCAAGCCCTTGTAATTACCTCAGTTCTATTGTAGGATAAACCACTCCCTCTTGTGACCTCACCAATGTAAGGCAATTGAGACTCCTGCTTGCTCAATTACCTCACAATAGTGGATAGGCTTAGTGCCACTTCAAGATTTGTTTCAAGGATATGATTTACCACAGTAGGATCTGTTATCACAGTTGGTTCTGTAATTAGTCAAAACTTTGTTGCAAGTATTACAAACTATCGCAACAAGTTTGTGCCGTTAAAGAGCAGTAAAAAATTTGTTGCAAATACTTCATTTATGACAGTAAATTCTGCACCGCTGAAAGATTGAGTTTCCTGTTTGCAGGGGAGAACAGATGCCGGGCAAACTACAGGCCTGGTCTTCCAGGACTGTTCTGTAATCGGCACCCCGGACTACCTCGCCCTCTTTCTTTCCGATCGACAAGGGCACCAGGCCTTCTTGGGTCGACCATGGAAAACCTTCTCTCGCACCATTTTCATCCGCACTTACATCGACCAGATCATCGACCCCCAAGGATGGCTGCCATGGAACGGCAACTTCGCCCTGACCACGCTCTTCGCTGCCGAATATGCCACGTATGGTCCCGGCGCCGCTAACTTGAACAGCCGTGTCACTTGGTCCAGTCAACTCAGCACTCCTCAAGCGCAAGCGTTCTCTGTCAGCAGCTTCATTCAAGGCCCCAACTGGCTGCCCTACACTGGAATCCCATTCTCTCCGTGATGACCCCATTTTCACTTTCATTGCAACAGAGATTTCAGAGGAAGATGAACCTGGCTGACGGTACAGTAGATTGATGTCTGGAGTTGGTCATTACAAATTCATTGGTCAAGGTCATTCATTATCCAGCTTCTGGCTACGAAGAAACTGCTGCAGAATTTTCAACCTGTTTGAACTGGGTGGATTTCATTTCAGAGGAGGTAAAGCTTCAATCGGGGTAAAGATGAGGGACGTCATCTGTGAGCTCTTCATATTCAAGACTCTTCATTAGCCCCTGTACCACTACATTGTGACCCCAGGAAAAAAGATCAATTCTTTTCGCCTTAGCAGGTTTGCTGATTGGTATTCAGACTAAGCTAGGGAACATTACAGACGTAGGAATATTCATTGTATACGAGTTGCATAGTGAGTGAGACTATTCTTCCAATTTTTACATCGACTTTTGAGCCTCTGTGTGACTCTCGTTGTTTTAAAATGTGACATGTTACCACAATTTCTGGACTGGGACCTTCACTAGCTAGCTCCCTTCCTTGTTCGGCAGGTTTCTATTCTCTGAATTTACCCAGAGTGTTGCGGGTAATTGCATGAAAGCCATCCCTGTGTAAGCTTGAATGTGAGTTATGTAATAGTCTACCAATGGTATTTGTAATCAAATCCAGGTCAGATTGAGCATAGGTTGCTAACACGGTGAAGTCGCCAACTGCAATGATTGCCTTCGAAGGCAACTACACCTAAAATTATCAGCATAAACAATTGATCATTGTTTGCGTTATCAAACAATATCAATTATTGTTGGATCTTGTTGGTAGTTGCACGAAACTTTTAGATCCTCTTCGCATATATTTTTGGACACCATATGAGTCAACTATGAATATTCAAAGAGCAAAAAATGTTTGTGCCTGAAACCGGCCCTAGGGTCTCATGAATATAGGCAAGAATCTGTAGGGGTCAGTTTCAGAAACTGGTCACGCCTAGGTGCTATATCCTTCTTGATGGCTGAGAACCGCATGATCATTACGAGCACTTGAGCATTCTCATCATGTCAGCTCCCCTTTTCACCAACTGCAATGACTAAAGACCAAAGACGAAGTCCAAACAACAATGTCCTCCTGACAGTTCAAACATACCCTCTACTTGAGGTCCTCAAGACAATGTACCTGATGAACGAACTAATAAATGTCATTCTTATTACCTAGGAGACAGTAGAACATCGATCCATGAATGGTGGAGAACTCATCTGGAGAAAGTGCATGATTGTCCCTACAGACAGCTCCACTGTCTCAAACATGTACAAGAGGTGCACAGCTCCACTACTGCAACATTGGTTCTCAAGAAAATTAATTGAAGACAGAATCATACAACAAAAACTCGTTGTCCAGGGCATGTCGAAATCAACCATGTACTCTCCTCACTAAAGTTTTAAGGGATGTCGTACTACAATTACAATGCCATTACTAAGCAACAGCGGAGTATCGATCTATGAATGGAGAAGAAACTCATCAGGGGAAATTGTACCCTACCAGAAAATAAATGATCGTCCCAACAGAAAGCTTCAACATATGCATAGTGCAACATTGGTTCTCAAAATTTTATTTTATTTTTTAATTGTAGATAAGGATCAATCATACACCAAAACTCATTCTCCAAAGCATGTCGAAATCAATGTATCCTTGGAAGACCGATGCCAATGAAGGCTCTGAAATAATAATCTGTCTCTTCAGTAAAATTTCAATGAATGTGGCACTACATTTGCAATGCTTCAATAAGAGAATCACTCTCAAGGAAACTTACAATTCGCAAGTTTGGATTAAACTTGCCTCTGTTGCATAAACATGTACATAATGCAACATCGGTTCTAAAAAAATCAACTGTAGGAAGATGGAAAATGGTCAATCATATACCAACACTCATAGTCCGGAGCACGTTGAAATCAATCATATACTCTTGGAAGAGCGATGCAAATGAAGGCTCTGAAATACCACTCTCTCTCCACTAAGTTTTCAAAGAATGTGGCGCTATATTTGCAATGCTTCAATAAGAAAATCACTCTCAAAGAAACTTACAATTTGCAAGTTTAGAATGAACTTGGCTCTGTTTGCTTACAGCAGTTCCCGCAATGCACGGTAAGCATCGCCAACACGCTTGAATTTTGCTTCAGCCAAAAGCTGCACAAATGCGTCAGCACATGAGTATCGCCAAGACGAAACTAACAAGGACAGGAAATCTCACAAAAAACGACGTGTCCATATCTAATTCCACAAGTATACCTTCTGATCACCATCATGTCGATCTGGATGCCATGTGAGCGCACACTGACGAAACCTGTGCCAAACCCAATGTTAATTCAATGTTAATCCAAACCCTAAAGCCTTTCATTAACCAAAATGGGTACTTTCATTATTGGGTAGGCTCCAGAGACAAGAGAGATGAAATGAAAGTGGTGTGACAAGGTCCATTTCGAGGGCGATCATGCATCGTTAGTATTTCTCGTCAATCTTGACAGTTTTTCACTTGATTCACTATTAATCAAGAATGAATATTACGTATTTATTGATCAGATTTGTTTCATGTATTGTCAACTTATTTCCTCAACACAAATTCTTTTTCTCAGATTGTAGAAAATATAAATTAATAAAGAATCTGAAAGATGAAACTTCACCTTCCAAAAGGCTTGAAAAAACTTGTAATTGAATTTAAGAATTGTGACCTTGCAATTGGTGAGGGTTTGGAATGAAATTCTAGGAGGCCATGCTTCAACAAGTTAACAAAGAGATCTTAAGATTGAATTTACAACAAAAGTAATAAAGATGGAGAATTTAGCATTGTTTCAAGAAATAATGTGTTGGGACAGTTTTTGGCCTGCAACAGCCAAAGAACTTTTAAGGGTTACCCCTAAGTTCCCAAATGAACAAAGTGACAGCTTCCATATCTATAGGATTTAAAAATAAACCATTTACGAAGGTTCAAGAAAAATAAAAAAATGTACCAATGGAAAGAAAAAACCTTGTCCTACAATATTTAACAATATAAATATGTTTTGAAAAAGACTATAATTGACTATTAGCTACGAAAATGGACTTTCCATTTTTGGATTAGGATTTAAAAAAGATGAATTTTAAAAATGCAAAGTTCATTATTCATATCCTAGGTAGTAAAAGTGTTCCAACAGACAGAAAAGGTTTATCGAACTCACGCAAGCTTGAGTTCCTCTAGTGACAAAGGACCTGCAGGTGACAAACCAAGCACTAATCTGTCAGACGGCGAACCAATATTAATACTCTGTGGAGTCCTTGCTTGATGACGTGTTTCCCATCTTGAGTTTGCTCCATAATCGCAGTCTGATCCGCCACCAAAGCCTCGCCACGTATTGCTCCAAAAATGCCGCCTGTATCTTGCACTCTCGGATTCACCATGCCTGTCTTCTCCAAATGCTCCAGAAGTGGGGTCCTCGCTATCTGCTGCTTTCTCACTTCTAGTATAAGACTGTTGCTTCGTATAGTAGTCATATCTTCCTGAAATTACCATTTGCACCCGAAATCATGTTAGATCAACTACAATAAAATGTAAAAAACGACAGCAGTGGAGTGGTATGGGAACGAACTTCCTAAATACCTCGGAGCTTCTTCTCAAATGCTCTCCATTCGTTTTCAAATCGACGAGAATACCCGGAAGAAGTTGGTGTTCGAGGTTTCTGGGCAGACTCAATCTTCTGCCTCCTCCGTTCTTGACTCTGAAAGAGAGGATTTTCACTCGAACCCTCAGATAATTTATCCTCATCAGATCATCAGAAAGAAGAAGAAAATCGATATGTTTACGAGTATGTTCAGCAGAAATTTATATACCGAAGGTGCTAGTCTATAGATTGATAACACGCTAGAGAACCCCTGGAGATCACACTCTGAATTTGCACCCTAATACTTCACACGTAGCTTGTTTTGCAAAGTTGAGAGCAATTTGAGCGAGCGAGGACTCCTGAAGCCAACGAGACCTTGGCTTCTTATGTAATTTTTCTTGATTTGCACTGATTTGGCAGGACTTTGCTCTACATAACTCTTAATCGACACTGTTGCTATGCCACTACTAATCTAGAATGTTATGTTTACGCGAGAGGGTTTCAAATAAAACATACCTCCCTGTAATCGTCGGCTTGCATCTCTACAGACCGCCATTGAAGCAAAGCGCGTTTACCAGCTGCACGGTTCTGTCGCTTCACGTACTGCCTGTGCCGCTATTCAAAGTGGTAATGTAATCTAAAGTTGGTTAATCAAATAAGCGCATCATTCAAGCAATTAGGTCATGAATTATAGTAGCCGACCCATTTCCAACCATCACCCCAATAGGCCGCTTTCTTTAAATGAAGTTGTGGTGGAGTTTGAGGAGCAGTTGTGGCGCATTATAATTGGCTGTAAGGCTATCAATATTGCAACCAGCCCCGATTTTGCAATCAGCCTATGGTCAGAAATTGAAAGATCTATATCACCATTACAGGTCAAAGAGAATCTTTCACTAAAAAATTCATAATAATTATGTTTTGTATAATAAAATTTTGGAAGAATATACAATCCTTCCAAACTCTATTTCAGTACATGGGAAAAATTCCGCACTCAAAAAACCTGCGCTCCAAATATGCCTAATTGCTGAAGTGGTTGGAAACGGGTCAGCTACCTTACTGCAAAGACAACAATGATGAGACGGTAGTACCTTACGCTGGGCGTCTGCATCCATGTAGCCATACACCGTCTGCAAAATGGCCACCCATCTGTAGCCCCTTCAGTCAAAAGTCGCGGCTTTCAAAAATCAATTTTTATCCGAAGCAAACCTAATTTTGCATGAAATGACGACGAATATTCAAAGGATCGCCCTTCCAAAACTTGATTGGCAGAGAGGAGAATCAAAAACTTAACAGATTTCCACTTGCTGTCCCACTTCTCCTGACAAGACGATGATTCGTGGACCGATGCAACACGGATCCTAATGGACGCCAAGACCGCACTGTAATGACCTCCTGCTGGCTTGGCCGCCACCAGCCACGCCATGGCCAGAACCTTCGTCTTGTCCTCACGGCCAATCCTCCATCTTCACCCTAACGAAGAAAAAAAAATGTAACCCTAAATAATTGCTCAACACCACTCAAGAGTGATACAACGGAGACCATCGTCGAAAGGAGACAGAACCCAGTTCTGCCTGCGCCTCCTCAATAATCCCACATTTGCAGTCTTGAAGATGCATCAGCTCAATGGTTTCGCAGTGTGAGAAGTAAAAAACCCGTTGCAAACTCGCAAATCTGTGAGTGCCCTTGAACTTCGTAAGTTTGCAGCATTCGGTGTCGGGCGGCTGACACCTCGCTATCACCTCCTTTTGGAAAAGACGAAATTGAAACGTCCGTCAACACAAATTTCTGCTTCCTAGAGTTGCGCCAGACCTGCCAGCCACATCAGGAAACTTCCAGGAAGTGATTATGAACAAGAATATATTGTCGACCTAATGCGCAGTGCAAACTTGGTTTTCTGTCAATATTAGGAGTCGGAAATAGAATGAGAATTTTTTACATCACAAGCATATGGAATCTCTGTCGTGTAAAAAGCAATTGATATGAATCCCACATGATTATAGTTTTCAATATAGTTTCAATGTGAAACCAAGAAAAAATCAAGCTTGTGTTGCGTTTTCTGAATACCAGTTGGTTTCCAAAAAAAATTTACATATCAGTAATTGTCTTCTTTGGAGTTTCTTGATGCACTCAGCTTGCAAATGAGCAGATGATAATTTTGCGAACACGTGCTCCTCCCTTATATCACCTCCTCGAATATCATACCCTCTGTCCTTTCACCAAACCCTACGGAATGGACGAAATTCTCACTGTATTCTCAATATCACACTTCTTTCTGTCAGAAGAGGTTTCCTCCAAAACAGAGAATCTGAAGGACATGGCGTAAGGGAATTCAAATCAAACCTTGGGCTTGAACACCTAGAGGTCATAGTAGACATACAGCTCCAAAGAAAATGGTCAAAGACGGCAATTAACCCAGGACCTTCAACAGGAACTTATTATCTTTGGCAACTGAAACTGGTTACGAGGTGCTTGAAAATGAAGGTGGAGTCGACAGGAAGCTCCAAACTGTATCAGTCTACAACTATCCAGATCCTTGCAATGAGCACTAAGATTCAAAGCGCTGGCAACATCAGCAAAACGCTCTAGGAGAAATATGGCTGCATCTGTACCATACTCCTCATATTTGAGGCAGTGCTCCAGACACGATAGTTTCCATAGCCTTCCACAAACTGCAGCACGAAGTGTTATTCGAATTGTCATCCAACCAATTGCCATCCAACCATCCGTGCTGAAGTAATCAGGGCAATGCATTACGGTTAGAAGCCGCGAAGGCCCAATGCAAACAATTGCGACACCGGCAAGTATCTGCTTGCCGCACAGTTATCACCAAAGTTCTGTTTAAATCCTTTTGGTTCAATTTCAAATCCGATGTACAGGAGACTAAATGTAATGTCGACTTATATGCTTGTCTTATTCCTACGAGACCACGTGAGAGAATATGTGATCTTCTGAGAGCACATTCATTCTCTAAAAAGATTCAGCCGGGAATCCTGTAACTGGCTTCACTTTTCTTGCCAAGTAGTGCAGCTCTCGCTCGTCATCCTCACTCAAACTCCAACCTAGAGCTCCAGCAAACTCCTCGGCCTGCACATCAGGAAAAATGATTGTATGTGTCATTGAAATCAGTGGCAGCGATGCTTAAATCCTATGACATCATGAGCACCTTTCTTCTCTTTAAGATCGCTGTCAATTTTACTAGTGGTAACAATACTCACAAATAAAATCGTTTCGCTAGACCGATGGTACCCTATAGATATGTCCACCATGAAGTGAGGCAAAAGAGATTCTAATAAATTTCGAATCTGCTCATAAAGTTTACCGGTACATCTCATTAGTTATCTACTGGTAACCTGGAAAAATTCTGCAGATTCACAAAGTAAGAACCTAGGACAAGCTTAATGGTTCTCAGACTGTTCCCTTGAATAATACTAGTACCTGGGCAGCTGATTTAGCCCCTGGGATTGGAACAACATTGCCTTGACGCAACAACCAATTCAATGCAACCTGCCAGTATGAATCATAAGTCACAGCAATCAAGTTAGTATTGCTTAGACCGTTGCTCAACGACACAACTTTTATGTTCTAAATCAATAAGATCAACTACTATTCAAAACTATTTCATGCTTGGATATCGGTAAGCAGCAAGGGATAATGTTTAATATCCTCAACTCACCTGTTTCATCTTTTTTATGATCGGTTCCTTTTTTTCTGCATTGAACACTATCAAGGACAACTACTCTAGATGCGAGAACTGGTATACAAACTCTATAATGGCGATTTATCTAACTATACCGTTTCTGCCATGTAATATTCCGGATTGATTCTGTAACCTGCAAATTCACATACTCATATAATGAAATTGCCATGATAAAGTTTGAACTGAAAAAATCACTCTGACATTCACAATACCTGAGTATTTGATTTGCCGTATTTATTTCCAACCTCCCTCATTTTGCTAAGTAGGGGTGCGGCCTGAGATGGAGAGATGGGTGCATAAGTTTATGAATATACACCAAGGACAACAGGTTTCCAATTTCTCTACACAGAATCATACTCAATGCAAATCCTCAATCTCCATTATATTTGTGGAGAATAGATAATTCACAAATTACTCTAAACATTAATAATCATGAAAGACATATTCTTGCATTTCTGGGTTATCAACAGATGACTGTACACCAAGCATAGCAGACAGAAACCGACTCGCTTTAGAAAATAGAAGAGGTGAGAAGCAAATTCCACTCAGCATTACCACTCTGCACTCTGTATTTTAAATTAAGACCACGTAACAATCGCATCAATACTGACGACTACAAACGTACTCTCGAAACAATCACTTTCGGATCCGTGCAAGCATCATGTATGTTTAGATCAACGGACATTGAGCGGTCATTTCACTACAAGTGTGATGCATAGACAGAGTTCCCATTGAATTTAAGGGAATGCAGGTATGCTCTGCAAGATGAGAAATGGAACAAACTGCGAGTTCAACACTATTTCGGTTATCCTTTCCAAATACACGATTATATTTCATAAATCTGGGTAAGGTTAACCAGACACGTACCTGTGTAAGAAAATCAGCATTATATGTTCGTCCTCGACCACCTGGAGGAGGGTTGCTCGCAGAATACTTGCCACTCAGAACACCTGTGTACAAATTGAAGAACATAAACGAAATTCAGAGTCTGTAGTTTCGAGCTTTTAGCAATAAAATGCTTGATATTAATGTCATTCACAACGAACACAATTTGCAAATGATATTCTCAACCACATGACGACAGGAAAAACTTACCACCCTTGTTGAGTACCCTCTCATTACTTTTCATATTCATAAATCACAGTCGGACATTGCAATTAGCCAGGCAGGTGTGGAAATGGTCCTATCATTCGAGATAGCTTGAAAACTGTGAAAAAGGACAGGGTAATAACCCAAACATATCTCAATACGGACGTACCTTGGGCTAGTGGAGAGTATGCAATCAGAGTAACACCGAGTTCATCACACGTCTTCTTCACATTATTCTCCTCAGGAAGGCGATAGATTAAGCTGTAATGGACCTGCTCGAGTGATGAACCAAGTAAGTTTCTTGGCGTGATAATTAGTGTAGGAATGCACTCGAAGCATAATCAACCCAAATACTGGTCAGAAAGAAACTACCCACAATATCATACCAAAACTACCAGAAATTCATCAGCCCAAGTTGGCACACATTGACCTGCACTCATTTCTACCAAAAAAGAAGGGAAATACACCTGATTAGACGCCAGTGGAATGCCTCTCTTCGCAAGTTGCTCATGAGCAGCGCGTAACCGCTTCTCTACACATGCACCCACTCTATACTTTTAGATTGTTGTAGAAAATTTCTGTCAGTTAACCCTTTAATGACTAAGAAGCCCAAATTGGGCCTCACGTTTTTTAAGCAATTTTGAAGAGTTTATATAGATTTTTAAAATTTATTTTAATAAATATTTACTTAAACCAATGCATGCAATGTTCTTCACTCAAGCTAATGATATAATAAAATTTTCCATTTACATTATACGTTCTACAATATAAACAATCAAAGTATGCAACTTAAAATCATGAATTCTTAGTAAGTAAAGGGTTAACACATCATTGGTGCTATCACTGAAATAGAATACGCGTCTTCATCTCCCCATAAGAGAATACTAGGGCGTGATGCACCGCAATTCTCATTTGAAGATGTAGAAATTTGTAGACTTGGCTTCCAGACATGATCTCACATCACGCTGGAGGTCATAGGGGGGAAAAAAACTTAGGGCTTTGCATTTTTATTCTCTCATGCACACAGGCATCAGATTCTAATGGAGGATGCTCACTGGATGGTGCTTCAAGTGCGGCCGCAGAAACCCACTCCATGCACTTTTAGAGCCTTGGAGTGTATTCCTCACAACATTGGAACAAGAAGTCTTGAAAGACAATGAAAGGATTGAAAGAGCACGAACCATTATAGTTAGAAACACCAACCGCCTTCACAAGGCCTTGCTCCACAGCATCACCCAACCCATCAATGTAGCCTACACAAAACATCAATGAGCGCACATGAAGACGATAGAAATGCAACGTCAGTGACGAGCAAGAACTGCATCATGACTCAAGAGATGCGCTTGTCTCGCAGTGATTCAGGTCATTTTACTGGCTACTGGTTCGAATAAACTATGCCTTTCTTCTAGATATCTTTGTTTCGATAACGGCCAAACACAGGTAGTCTTGATTCTCAACAAGAAGCAAGCTACTGCTGCCATGCACAGCATCTACTATATGCCGGTATGCTATTGAAGTCATACAATCTCTTCCACTAGTACAAATCTTCAATACCTTTCGATTGAAATACTACACCGATACCACAATATAGAATGAGGACAGGGCCTTGATGGAAGATTCTTAGACTCCAGCAGGAAAAATCTACAAACAAGGCTATAAGCACATGCAGTTTGACCCGTCCTCGTTGCAAGCTCAAGTCTATCAGGTGTTTTGGTCACAATTTCGAGTCAATGCTATGTATCTAGAAGCTTAAGCCCGAGGTAAGATTTTCAGCATGTAGTGACGAATTCTGTGTTCGCAAAATTAGGGTTCATGCAAATCTCAATGGGAGTATGGGACAGCGACATGACTGAAAATAAGTAGTTGAATACAAGTGCTAACCTTCATTGCCCCACAACCCAGGCCTGCAGAAATACAAAACAGGGACGATGTTAACTTCAATAAATTCTAGAACTTGCGTGGCTCGAAAAATGCATGGATATTTATGATGTCAAAATTCTGACCAGAAGGAATACAATCAGAAGAAGGCTCTTCAAAATAATCCTCGGTCTTCCACTATCTCTAAGTAACATAAAGAAAAGAATTATTATGTTATCCTCATCAAAATGTTACAGCCATGGCAATTGATCCATTGAAGCCATTACAAAGCTTCCGTAGCTGCTCCGATGGGAACCCAGACGCTGGAAGATGCTAGGTCTTAGGTCTATATACCATAATTAATATAAGCAACTGCTCCGCATGTAGGAAAGAGAAGAATAGAATACCAGTGAAGTTGATAAAGATCAATAGAAGAAAGGCCAAGGCGAGCCAAGGATTGCCGAAGTGCAACAACAACGCTACTTCGTGAAAATCGCCTGCAAAAGACAGTTTTTCTCCAAAAACAGTGTTAGTAGAAGTCTACAACAACTATTAAATAGGGTTTCAAGAATGTCAGCAGATACAAGGCCTCAAAAGAATTAGGAAAATACTCCGATACTACAATAAGCTACTCATGAATGCTCGTGTACATCATTTTGCAGAAGTAGACGACCTCAATGGAGGAAATCAAGATTCGGTAAAGTAAATTGGTTTTCTTCGGATGCGGTGAGGCCATTACGTGTAGAACTAATGCTGTGAGCATAGGAGAAATTATCTGAATAATCGGATTACCGCCTCTGTTCGCTATCTTCCTCTAACATATCTTTTTGGTGCCTTGTTCACCAGCAGATCGTAGTGATCAGGTAAAGCTTACCCCAGGTGGAACCTGGCTGCTGAAATTAGGATAGATTATAAAATCTTGTGCGCGGGTAAAAGGATCCGGAATAGTCAACAATATTACGATCAGCTCACGCTTGGCAGCAAAGGAATATCTCGTCTGTGTACACTAAAAACTAAGCTTGCGTAGCTTCAAAAATGACAAGCTCAACACTCATCTGTGATAAAACCCAAGAGATACTCCATATCCACATTTAAAGCAGGACGAGGAAAGTACGCGGGCGGTATAGATAAAAGTCTCGAGTGGTTGAATTACCATGGGTATGCAGCAAACTTAGTCGCCACAATTGCTCTCCCAGAACCGCCCTTCTGCTCCCGATCCTTGATCGCCCTGCACAAAACATACCCAAGAGGCAACTCGTCGGTCAATTATGTGTTGCATTGATTCAGCATGAGTATATGTAACCTTCGCTCGCCTATGAAGCCCAAGGAAGAACCAGAGCTTCACAAAACACCTTAAAATAAAATGAGTACCAACATTTAGAAGAAGCAGAGACCAACTGTAGGATAATGTGTGCACCTTCCTAAAAGCGACTCGGAATCATCTCCCCCCGCCCACTGTCGTTCATCGGCGCATAAGTTAAATAATTTTAAAGAACAAATCATCACCGCCGGCTACAGTTGCGCGACTGTCATATTTAACTTCCACTCCCCCTAATGATAAACAGCCCCATTCTGAACATGTAATCTACCTTCCATCCCCTGCACGCTCACGAATTTCGGGCTTTCCTATCAATCTAACAAGGCAGCAATAGAGGGGCACATGCGACAACCACGAAACAGAGAATCAAGAGCGAATTACAGTCTCGCTACCTGCGGACTCCCATAAACCTCTGCACCAGCCCAGACAACAGCAGCACGATACATCGATTTCATCAGGGTTGACCACTCATCACAATAAATTAGAGGCAAAGAAAGAGCCTAAACAAAGACCTCGCTCTTCCACGAATGTCAAAGTGAATGCCACGAATGAGTTCAGCTCTATTAAGTAAATTTTCATTAAATTGGCAATTTCCGGTTCAAACAGCACAACTTTGTGCAGCTATGCACAACATAAATCTAGACCGGTCCTAGTCCTTAAAGGAAGAACCATTAGTGAAACTCATTTTGGCAATATTCCACTTGCTAATTCAAAGAGTATCAGAAGCAATGACGAAGAGTATGCATCCAAGAATACACGGAAACAAGAGCATGCATGCATTACCCGCGGTGTCGAAGAAGGAGATCCCGTTGTCCATAGCAACATTGAAAGCATCCCGCGAATCCTTAATATTTCTATCTGTGGATCACCAATGAAGTAAGATTGCGAATAGAAACCGTCCAAGAGACCACTAAATTCAATCAGCCTACAATTTTGCGCCAAGAAGAAGTACTAATTCCCAGAGGCAACAGTACATTAGCAAATGCACAGAAAAGCTCTACGAATCAATCAAGCACGGAGTCCCCTACCATCCCAGGAGGCGTTCCAGAGGAAGCGATCGCCCCAGGACCAGGCACCAATGCCCAGTGGGGAGACGTGAAGCGGCGAATTGCCCAGGCGCACGAGAGAGTCGGCCGGGATGGCGGTCGGGGAAGACGAAACTGATGAGCAGCGAGTCGGAGGGCGAGGGGAGAGAGAGGAGACGAACATCAGAGGGGAAGTACAAGTCCAAGCCATGGATACTAAGTGATGGACTCTGAGCAAGGAATTCTGAGTGACAATTTCTGA
This sequence comes from Climacium dendroides, assembly GCA_950106755.1. Lineage (NCBI taxonomy): Eukaryota > Viridiplantae > Streptophyta > Bryopsida > Hypnales > Climaciaceae > Climacium > Climacium dendroides. Next base: position 41,225,455 of record OX467084.1, read on the forward strand.
GTAAAGGATTCTAAGAGAGGACGAATGGACAGAGAAGAAGAGAGAATGCACGCAGGCAGCCGGAGCTAGCTTCGTGTGGAGAAGGTGGGGGAGGAGCGCGACAAGTGGAATTGGAGAGCCGAAGCGTATGGAAGCACTCAGGCTGGCGAGAAAGGAACACACAGGAACGCAAAAAGAAGGACGAAAAACGCGACTGGACGAACTTCGGAAGTGAAGGCGCCGTGGATGGAGACAGGAGAGCGCGACCGTCCGATTCAAACTGGGCGTGGTGGCGGGTGCTGCTTCACTGATCCCTCACCTGTTGAACCGCCCATTTTTAAAGAGCTGATAATTAATTTGGGGGAGGTTAGGCTTCTTGAAATATTTTTTTAGTAAATTTTTTTCGAAAGAAAAATGGAATTGGCATCTAACTCAAGTAGTTTCATATTTTTTGGAGTTTCGTGGAATTAGTTATGAATTTTTGAAGTTTGAAAGAGTCACAATGATCACTACAATAGAAAGCATCCACCTCTTGAAAATGTACATTATTTGTACATTGTCAACGCAATGAGAAAAGCAAAATGTGTCTCTCGTGTTAGAGGATGCTTTTAGAGCCTACCTTACTTCCATCTCTTGTTGCAACATGACAAAATGTATCCCATGAATTAGAATTCAAAGTAAGGTAACTACAACTACACCTAAATGCATCTTAAATATTAAGCAACTAAATGTTGATTCTATAACTGAAGTGCCTAATTTATTGTTGAATCTTGTTGAAAGTCAAAAGAGTATTATTGATCATCTTATTATGCCATTTTTGGACATTGAATGAATAAACTGTGAATTTTCAAAGTGTTGAAAGTAGGCGTGTGTAAAAGCATGCCTAGGCTCTTATAAATAGGGCATGGGGAGGACACTCTCACTACATTTGAGGTACCCACGTGTAGAGGAAGTTTTTTTTTGACCCCCTATTTACTTTTGAATAAACTATAATTTCATCCTAAAATTTTGAGCTTTGTTTAACAATGACTAAAGGTTTCTATTGACAAAAATTTCAATTCCAAATAACATAAGATATATTGTCTAGAAAGGGTTGAAAAATGAACTAAAATGGCATGTTCTCCAACTAAAATATTTATAGAGCTCACATGAAGATGACTATTGTATCAATATTCAACCAAAATAAACTTTCAATAGAAAGCTATTCTATAGAATTTCTTTTTCATTTTTCAAATTTTTTTTTCTTATATAATATACAGGTGTAAAAGTTATTTTCAGCTTTATGGTGTATCTTTTTCTTAAAAAATTTATAACTAATTACTATTAGCATAAAAAAATACCAATAATTCAAAACATAAACTTTTAAAGTAGTAAAATCTATCCATAATTTTATTTTATTTAAATTAAATTTTAAGATGTATTACATGTATTACTTTTTCCACCGCACGTGGGTTGCTAAAACGTGGACAGTGTCCTCCCCTTGAAATAGGGGCACCACATTTTAAACAAAAATTGGATACAATGGATTTTTAAATTTTTGTTATGTGAGCATCATAAATCTTATAAAGTCACTAGCACAGTCACAATGAACTTTTGTTTTCTCTAAGGCAATAAGCAAACTCAATGCCATTGTATAAAATTTCCAACAAACTAAAAAAACATTCAAACTATAATTCAAAATACAAAATTGATCTTGATGGATGTATCTCTTGGAAACAAAAGAATGATATCTAAAAGTGGACCTATAGTGGGATATTAGAGATAATACTTTCAAGATTCTTTGAAAATTATGCTCTTTGGAAAGGGTTTAACATTTTAAGGTTAAGAATTTATGCTCTAGCAAGAAAATCGATATAATAATCATAAGATTTTAGTTATAGATTTTTGAAAGTGGAAGATGTACAAATCTATAAGTTTACCCTGCATCCAAGATCTATGCAATTCATATGATAAAAAGATCATTATTTTACCATAAGTGAAGGGTGAGGTTGGCACCTCTATGACAAATATTTAATCTATTTTGGAAAATAAATTTTGGTAGATGCTATAAAATAAATGAATAAATTGAATTATTAAATTTTCACTATTAAAATTTTTATTTCTTGAAAATATAATTTTCCTAAAATATTAGCATCTATTTTTTCATCAAGCTTGCCCTACAACTATAGTATCAAACATGGAGCAATACTTAAATGTTTGGAAAGTCCAATTATAGACACAATAAAATATTTTTGTATTTGACATAGAAGTTGCATAATTGTCACATAGCAATGACAAAGTTTGTATTGATTTCATGTTTTGATGGATCCAAAGACATTTGAATCTCCTAATTTGAATCTTTGTTGCATTTCACATATTTCAAAAGCAACAAAATGATTTTTAATTACCTTAGTATCTTTTTACAAAGGACCAACTAGAACACTTATACAAATTATAAATGATACACTTACCACCTCTTAAGGGTGATTGAATGTTCATTTGATAATCTTTACATAATTGTTCTTGACTAAAAGTCTCCTAAAAGTGAGTTTAACCCTTAAAAGACCAACTATCAATTGAATAAACAAATGAATAATTGGTCAAGTTTCCTCAAAGTCAATTTGCGATGAATCTTTTGAAAAACTTGACACAAGATGCAAACAAGTATTCTTTTGTAATATTTTATTTATAATTTGAGCAATTCAAGCAACAATAGGCTTCTTGAGTTAAATCTTTGTCTAATTATGAAATTTGGCATATATGTAACTAATATGATATAGTTTGCGATTGTCAAAGAAATCTATTCTTAGTGCAAAAATCTCTTTCCAAAAGGAGTCAAATTCTAATGACCCTATTGGGCAAGGGCAAGAATAGATATATTTTTCTAACTTCACAATCTACTTAGTCAAAAAAATTTACATATACTTTTGAAAAATTAAAAGTTTTTCATTTATTTTTTGAATTACTTTCTATCAAATTTTCCATTGAACAATGGTATACAAGATCAACTGTGATTAGAGAAAAAAATTTACTCAAAAGGCCTAGAATCTACTGATAGTATTTGGCAGGTTTTGAAATCTTGCTTGAAAAAATTCCTTTCACTCACTTCAAACTTCTGCAATTCACATAATCAAATAAGTTGAAATTTTTCCACTTATTGCCATAATGGCAATATTCTATAATTTTATAGACTTGAAGTTCAATAATATGTTTTTATTTTCAGTTTGATTAGTGCACCAACATTAGATGTTTTTTGAGGCCATGGAAAGACTATTTATAGATTGTTTCCTTTGCTATGAACTATTGCACTCTTATCAAAATATTAAATAATGAAATATTAATTAATTTTAGAATTTATAAAATATTAAAATAATATTTCCTCCGTTCCAAAATGATTTTCGAATTGGCCTCAATTTCTTGTCTCGAAATGATCTTCCTATTGGTCTCAATTCTTATCTCAAAATGATCTTCCTGTTGTACTTTATGATGCTAAGAATTGGTCAATTTCAACTTTCAATTGCTATATAGGTCCAACGAAACAACCTCAAGTAATAGTTCTCCTTCTATCCATGCGATCATCAAATAAAATGATTAAGAGGGTCAATTAACATTCTTCATTCTTATTTTTACATCTCTTTGAGTGTTGCCCAATTGAAAGAGATGAAGCTTTGGGACGTGGTGCAGAGGTTCACACATAATCTTGGGCCCATACTAACTATCCACAAAATGACACCTCACACTCAACAATTAGGTGCCCATTGGTGCTCCTTGAAAATGTCCAAAAAATCCCATTTTTCAATACTCCTCAATTGCACTTTGAAAGGGGTCTAAATCCTAAAGTTTCTAGGATGCTATGAGTGCACCAAACTCTACTTACAATGCAAAATATATGTTTAAAATGTTATTTTCAACCTGAATCCAGAACATTTTGTCCAATAGGAAGATCATTTTGGAACAAAGAGAGTAATAATTTTTTTAAATAATTAAAAAATAATTAGATAATATTATTTGATATTGCAATCTCCCAACCATGTCAAATTGTTGATGTGGCAAAGTTTCCAAGTTTACCACGATAGTCTAGGAACTCATGGAAACTCTTTGTCTTGTGTAGGCCTCAAGATATTGACAATTTCTCTTTAGAACCCCCCTAACGATGCTAATATGTGAGCTTAGAAATGTGAGCCTACGAGCCTTGAGCCTAAATGTAAGTAGGTATTCTACAACTATTGAAGGTGCCTATAACATAAGTATCCTACAACCATGGAAGGTGCTTATAACATAATTACCTATAACATAGACACCTATACTCTAAATATTCTATAATCATGGAAGGTACTCATAACATGCACACTTGTAATATAAATATCCTATAACTATGGAAAGTGCTTATATCGTGTGTACCTATAATATAAATATCTTGTAACCATAGAAGGTGCTTATTATATAGAACCCTAGCTAGGCTCCTTGACTTAATTGTCCAAAGGTAGTCCATTTTTTTTGCCTACATGTATAGATTGTAAGGTAGGCACCCTTAAATATACCACTTACCCAAAACCGCCATCATCACTTTGTATAAATCTCCAAAATCAATATGTATCCATGTGGAAGAAACAATTTTAGAACCTCTACCAAGAAAATTTCAACCCTTCACAATTTTTGCATACAACATCCAAATGTCGCCATATTCTTTGGTTGCATTGCAACCTCCTTTGCATACAAGAAAATATGAAAATTTGACCATCCTAATAATAGTAACTAGGTACATTAACAAAAAGTGGCGGGATTTGGGTGTGCTCACCTAAAGTTCTTTTGTCAGCCCAAATGTGCATGCATATGTAGCTCATGACAAGTTGATACATACACGTTGATTGAACAAATGACTTCACAACTAAAATCATCAAGTTGTATAACTTAGACAAGGGTCTTTTACATCATATCCTACATGAAGGTCAAATTTGGCATAAATTAAATCATTTTTATTTTTAAAAAGTGCCACATGTCATCTTCTGATTGGTGTGAGGTGAGTGCCGTCCACTCCCATTGATGCACTTGAAATTTGTGTCCTGAGTGGGAATTCAGTTGGTATGAAAGGTATCATTCATCCCTTCAATAAACTGTGATTAAATCCATGGATCAGGCCACACAGGAAGTTGTGGTTGGCAGTTTCTCATCAACAACAGCTCCTCATAAGCTCCAAAAGTTACAGGCCAGGGGGTATTGTATGGTACGGTACAGATGGGGTTGCAAGTGTCCCCACAGGTTTTCACACCCAGTGGGAGACTGGGAATACCCTACACGACGCAAAGGTCAGATTCGGCAGAAATTAAGTCATTTTTGGTGGAAAAAAAAAGTGCCACATGTCATCTTGTGAATGGTTTAAGGTGACGTGGACCCTTGAGAATCTGACGCGGAAATTCTATTTCAGCACTAAGTTGTTGAATCAGACCTTCACGTACATTACACTAGAACATGAACCTTACCCCCTAAATGCCCGAGGCACCAAATTCTAGTGTCGACAGTATTTTGAAGTTCAATAAGATTCAACTAAATTTACTATTTTTAGTAGTTTATATTTTTTACAAATTCTTTTTGAAGTCTAGTTTTAGCATCAAAGATCCGATTTTGAAAATGACTATGATTATGATTTTTCTATTCAAGGTTTTGTGCAAGGGTGTCCATTGCAATCTTGATGTTTTGTAGTGTTGAGGGCTCTTGGAAATGAGCCTTGTATATACTAGACCTTGGAGAAAAAATCACATCAAAAATTCATTTAAAAAAAATTTAGAGTAGATTTTGAGAGGCCATAAATTGATTGGGGTTGTGCATGTTAGACCCTTCAACCTCATATTTTTTTGGTGACAAATTTTTTAGCTTTGGCTGGCAAAAAGAAAATTGAAAGATTTTCATAGTTTTAACAACTTCATGATCGAATATTATTATCTTTCACTTCATAAGTGATATTGTTGGATTTTCTTTTCCTATATGATGTCTAACATGTCTGGTTTGAATTTGTATGGTTACAATTCAAAAAAAAATTCATTCAATTTATCAAAATGTTGGCTTTTTGTTCAATTTAGAATAAATTTATAGGATCTCAAAATAGGCCATTGGCATTTAGGGGTTGAAGAACATTGAGGTTGAAAAGTGGCCAAAGAATGACTTTGTTGTTCATTGTAGAAACAAAGAATGTACTTGTAGTGGTTCAATAATTCAAGCATTTTGGTGACTACCTTGGTTATAGGAAATTGCATCCTTTAAGGGTTAATTCTTGTTGATTGAAAAACTAGCAAACATGAGCCAAGAGAATTTTTTGAAAGAAAACCAATCCAAAGAAGGACTCAGTTGGGGGGCCTCACTCCTTCAACAAATTGTGACTACATTGAATATACGTGAAGTAGGATGATTCATTGTTGTCTTGCTCTTTTGGTGTCGTAGTTGTACATATTGAGACTATTTAGATTCACAATTTTTCTTTTGCGATACAAACAACAAATCAAAGAATTTTGTACACAAATTTCAATCAACTCATTAGTGAGAAAGAGAAGAGAGATTATAGTTGGTCAAAGAAAAAATGTACAAAGCTTTCCATTCTTGTCTTTGAGGAACTACACTTTTCTTTTGAGATGCTAATGTGACTCTTTTATTTATGAGCACGATTGCAATGGTAATCCAATAGTGTCCCTCAAGTTGTGTAGTAATGAATGAACCTTATGCCATGTGTAGAAGCTATATAGTGGTGAGTTCATTGAATTCATAAAATCTTGGATTTTGAACTCAAATTTAAAGCTTTTCAACCCCAATTCTATACCAAATTGTTATAATGTAAATCCTTGTATAATTCTCTACAACAAAGTGTTAAAAAAAAAGCCTAGATCCCAAAGGTACCTTCTTGAAATAGTCTCTTAAGTTCACTTTACCACAAATATATATAGGTTGAGACTTAGTTCACTTTTGCTATTAGTAACAAGTGGTGCAGTTGGATTGAGTATTGAATGTTGAACCTTGAGTTTGTTGGAGGCCCATCCTACATAAGGGAGAATGCAAAAGAGCCCACCCTAGTATTGGTTAACAATGTTATGAAGAATGCTACATGTAATGACATATTCCATCTTATTGAACATCTAAAATTATTGAATCACTTCAAAATTTTGGGATGATATAGCTTGTTTTATGAATGAACGCACTTTTTTCTATGAATACACAAGGTTCCATTCATACTTAGGGTATTTCATCTTGTCCATGGATGAGAATAGCTTCATCACCCCCAACGGAATGAAAAAACCCCATCTTGATCTGGAGGTGGAAAAGCCTCCCAATGCAGAGAATGTGGGGTGGGGGGAACAGCCTTGTGATTGATTGCATTCTCCAGGTATCACAAGTCCCTTGGCAGTGAGGAGCCAAGTTAGAGCCAGGCCGAAAGAAATTAGGAAAGCCCAGGAAGAGGATGAAAAGGGAGAGGCCTGTGTGGCGATGATGCCGTCCCCAGTGAGCGGAAGATAAGGAGCTTGGGGTGGAAGGTGGGGGTAAGGCGGATGGCTCTCTGGGACCCAGGGCGCCACCATTCCAACACTCCCTCTAGTTCATCTCCTCCAGAAACAGGCTCATCTCGTGCTTCTCTTGCTATCGAGTGAGTCGTCGTCGTCGCCGCAGCAGCAGCACTAACACAACAACACGAAGAAGACGAAGTTATGGCGCTTCGACAGGCAGCGGCACAGGCAGCCACCTTACTCAGGTTGAGCACAAGGCCTGTCGCCAGGGAGAGCCTCTGGGTGTCGCTTTCCAGGCGCGGGATCTCCACAACCCACTTCGCGTCCTCCGAGGGTACTTGCCATTGCATTTCCTGTGCATTGCTTTGGACACCCATTGCGGTTTGTTGTTTAGCAAGAATTGGGTGGTTTCAGTACAATCGTTGGCAGTGTTCGTCTTGGCTTGACGTTTGTGTTCGTTACCCAAATGCTCGTAGGCACATTTCTCGTATTCTTTACATTTGGTGTGTTTTGTTCGCCGTTGACACTCATCGGAGTGTATCGGTTAACAAGAATTTGTATCTGTACGATTGTCTTGGTTGTTGCTAGAGATGGCCATGACTGGAAGCTTGTGTTCGTTACCCAAATGCTCGTGGGCACATTTCGTTGCATTTTGCGCATTCTTTACATCTGGTGCATTTTAGCAAGAATTTGTATCTGTTTGATTGTCTTGGTTGTTGCTAGAGTTGGCTATGACTTGAAATACATGTTCATTTCCCAGTTGCTTTGTGTTGGGTGGAATTGCTTGGAAGAGATTATGTGAGAATGACGTGTTGGTGACTGATTGCAGAGGTGCGGGAGGGGCTACATTACGCCAACTCGCATGAGTGGGTGAAGGTGGACGGCGACATTGGTACCGTCGGCATCTCGGATCATGCCCAGGTATGTTATTCAGATTGGGTTTTAGTGACACATTGCCGTGCTTTCTAAGATTTTCTTACGTAGTATTTATTTTTTGGCCATGGCCATGATTATTTATCAATTCACTGTTCCTGCAGCAAGCGTTGGGGGACATTGTATTCGTGGAGTTGCCGGAGGAAGGATTGTCTGTGGAGGCCCAGACCAAAGTGAGCAGCGTGGAGAGTGTGAAAGCTGTGAGTGATATCTACAGCCCTGTCAGTGGCACCGTTGTGGAGATCAACACGTTGCTTAACGACGCCCCTGAAACAGTAAGTCTTTACAATTGACCTCTTCCTTCATACCCTAGTTGATTCTCTGGTGAATCTAAGTCTTTCGAGGACCGTCTCCATTAGAAGAAATTCCATAGTCGTTTGACCTGCAAGCGTTAGTCCTCTATATTCAAGATTGCACGACTCTACGAGGAAGATGTAGTACGTGACTCAAAATACCTTGCTGGCACAGACTCTGAATCTTTCTTGATGAAGTGTATGCTATTTTGACTAATAGATGGTCCACTTCTTGAGATCTGACTGCGACTCAACATCAAATCTGCAATGTTTTCTTCTAATGCTTGCATGTTTTTTTCTCCTTTGCAGATTAACAGCAGTCCCTATGAAGATGGTTGGTTCTTCAAGGTGAAGTTAGATAAGGGTGTTGGTGACCACTTGATGGATGCTGCGAAGTACAAGGATTTCCAAGATGGAGGTGACCACTAGCCCATGTATAGCAGGCAAAATGGCTAGAATCATGACAGGGTCATTGTGTACAAATTGCCTTCATATGTGGATTTAGTTGCCTCGTATGTCATGTTTTGCATATTTAAATTCTGGTCAACTCATTTGGAAAGTCAGCATGTTTTCTGGCTCTCCACATATGAGATGAATTCCACCAAACTTGGCTGAAATTGGTCACCGGAACACTGAGGCTGGAACAGAACATGCTTTTCACTTGTGATGGGTACACTGATTCCATGCTACTTGGTTGCAAAGATATGCTTTCAGGATTGAAAAGAGACGAACCAATTTCTACGTTTACATATTTTGTGAATCTTGTTTATGACTTTGAGTTTGATGAAGTGGCATTTAGTTTTAGGATTGCATGATATTGATGGACAGAGTTCCATATCTTCTTTCCCTTGGCCCTTCTATCAATGAGTTTGCAAGTTTTCTGTTTGGGGATCCAAGTATCATTAAGGAGGGTGATGCAGTTTTCTATGCAGAAATTTGGTGTGCTGTGAGAGCTAGGAACCATGCTATTGAATGTTTGTCAAACTGTAGTCTCCTGCAAAATGTATGCTGAACTGATTTTTCTATGTTTAAAGTCCCAATGGTATAGTGGTTTAAGGTTGGATCACTCCAAACCAAGTGCTGTTCCCAAAGCATGTCCTTAAACATCCAGGAGAAAAAGTAGATGCTTGTTGCACAATGTTGAAATATGAGACATTCAAAATAGAATATGTTTTGTTGAAACTTTAGATGCAATTTACCTTTATGTGATTAAAAAATGAGACATCATCCACACAATGATGGGTTTTTTTAGAAGATACCATTTGATGTATTGCTTTATTTTGCCATCCAAGTAAAATCCACTCATTGATGAATGAATATTATATAGTTTGAAATTATTTACATTTTTCCTTAACATTTAGATTTGCTAAAGTAGAAGCGTTTGCAAATACATATTTCAACAAATTCAACATCTTGTAGATAGGTATCATTCCTAATAAAGTGAATTTATTTGTTTGTTTGTTTGAGATGAATGATTTTTTTACAATTCTAAAATAAAACATTAATAGACTTTCAATGCAGTGGACTTTCCTTTATATTCACAAACGTATAATCCAAGTACAAACTCCAAGAATTAAATGTCAATTTTTAAAAATGATTTTTTATTGCAAAGAATAGCAATTTAAAAAAAAGATATCCAATGGATATAAATACATTATCATTCACAAAGAGGGTGAGCTCTACCAATGCTACTTAATGTTATGGATCTAGTGCTTTGTAAGGTGGGTACACCTAAAACCGCCACTAATTGCTACTGAGCCTATTTCCTAATATTGGATTGGTAAAAATTTCATATGTTCTTGTTGGCAAGTGAAAGGAGGTTCCAACCCACCAGAGAACGTGGCATTTGGATACTGTATGCAAAAGTTATTAAGGAACAAAGTTTGGTTCTGAAAGCGTTTCTTCCACATAGGTACAGAACTGATTTTGGAGATGTACGTAAGGTATAGATGGCGGTTTAAGGTCAGTGGCACATTTGGGTGTACCTACCTTATATTGCCCAAGAACTCTCTCATTTGGAGTACTTTGTAATATTTTTTTCTTTTTCTTTTCCTTTTTTTTCTTGTTTCAAAGGAACAAATTGAATGTCTCCAAAGCCTCAATAGCACTGACAAACCTTCCAGGCCAACAACTGACATCATCCAAATTCTAAATTAATCCAAAATACATATTCATCCGAATTCTAAAATTCATCCGAATGCCAAATTCATCCAAACTCCAAATTCATCCGAATTCCAAATTCATCCAAAATCTCCGTCATTGATTTCTGTGATTTGTCTCTCCAAATCTACCACGAAAACAGACATCGTGGTGCTGATTCCTTCGATTGAAAGGTGTGCATTCTCTGACTTGCACCTTCAATCGTCAGCAATCGGAGAGAAGTCTGTGATCGCCTCCCGAGATTTCCGATTAGCAATTTGAGGAATTTGGTTACGTTGGAAAAGAAACTTCGGCAGGTATCTTTTGAGCTACTGACATTGAAGTTTGGATCTCTGGAGGAGAATTGTCTAAATCCTTCGTTTTGCTTTTTGCTTTTTGTGCAAAGTTTAGGTTAATCATAACAAGTTGTAAACAGCTCTTCAGTTCTTTCTGCGATTAACATAAACATTTGAGGTATTGAAAGAGAAATTTGGATCACTAGAAGAGAATTGAGATTGTTATTTTAAATCCTTCATTTGTGTTTTGCTAATTGTGCAAATTTGAGGTCAATTAGCAATTTGTAATAGACTTGCTGTGTTTCCTGCGATAATCATACGCATCTTAGGTATTAAAAGAGAAGTTTGGATCACTCGGAGAGAATTGAGGGTTGTATTTTGGGTTTTTTTTGCTAACTGTGCAAATTCTAGGTCGACAATTTGTAAACAGCTCTTCAGTTTTTTCTGCGATTAGACACAAATGTGAATCTTTTGATGTTGTTTTTACTCCTGGTAGATGAGTTGATTTACGTGACTCGATTTTACTGCAGCAGTCGGCTTCTGAGGAAATGGCTTACTTTCTAGAGTGAGAGAAATTGCCATCGATGATAGGTTACTGCAAATTGAGCTATGTGAAACGTTTGTTCCCGCTCTTAATTCTAGGGTTTGGGGCTCTGCAATTTAACGAAGGTTGTCTGGAGTTTGCACAGGTTAACGTCGAGATGTTCATGATGCCCCTTGGTTTAAACGTATTTACGTCTTTATGATGGGATTTGATAAGATCTCGGGAGCTCCCAAGATGGTGAGCTTCGAATTTGCATATAATAATCCTCTCTTCTCTGACCGGATTCTTCAAATGGAGGTGGCTCCTCCCGTAGATCAAGCTTTTGAGGTACTACTCATGACTGAAATTCTCCATTTAATTGTATTGCGTTTTTCAATTACTTTAGGTGCTGAACTTTTGTTTGATTTTGAGCTCTGCGAGCGACTTCAAGAGATGCGGTTGTGAATTGCCCTTAATTTCGGCTTCCCTTTATGACACATTCAGCAATTGTTTTCGCATATCGTTTTCTGTCCGGGAGAAGAATGAAAACCCTAACGACTGAGTTTGTCATTGCGTGGTGATTTGGACTAGGTTGTGGAGAAGAGCGAGGAGCTCCACGCTGAGAGGAAAGAAGTCAAACCTGGCGCTGCAATCACAAGTGCAGTCGAGAAGCTCCATGTCAACTCTGCCATCTTGGCTGCTCACTCCGACTACTTTATGAGAATGTTCTCTAATGGCATGAGTGAGTCGAGCTCTGGAGTTGCCATTGTGCACGTTAATGAAGAAGGTATGCTCTCGACGAAAACCAATTCTATTATGAGAGGTAAGGTAGAGGATACTATTTGCACCACTTTAAGCATTTTATCATATGTAGAAGTGTGATTTTTGAGAGACATATAGAGCTGTGGAGAGAGCTTTGGGTACTAATCTGTTGACAGCGGATTTTGGTATCACTATTATGAATTCTTATGCAATATTAAAGTGGGAGGTTGTAGTGAAAGTAGACAACCCCATTTCCATATCAGAGGTCATTGACATTTAACCAAGCCATGCTTACACCCCTTGCTATTATGTCCAACCAAGTGTAATAATAATATGAGTTGCTGTTGGTCAGTATAGGAGGGTGCTCAGCAGTTTTAGTATTCTGTACCTTATTAGGTTGTTCCTGAAGTGTGAAGGACCTCTTACTTCTACACTCACTGGTGTGTGGTATTAGTTCCCCACCTTATCATGCATGAACCCTAATGCTGCATCCCTGTTGACTTCAACTTCGCAGAGAAATGTGTTCTCCAGCAGCTCATCCAGTACATGTACACAGGGCGGCTGCCGGAACCTCTTAATGTGGAAGGCACAATCACGCTCCTCTGCTTAGCAGATCGGTTTGCCATCTCGTCATGCATGGAGCCTTTAGCGAAGGTTTTGAAGCGGTTCCCAAGCACGTCGAGCGATTGCCTACTTGTTTTGGGCTTGCCAGAGTCCTTGAAAGCTGAGCGATCGGTTCAACCTGTGGTTGAGCAATGCCGCAGCTATCTTGCTTCGCAGTTTCAGGCATGAATCTGTTGGCAAACTTCTCGAAAATTCCTCAAGTTTCCGACCTAGGTTCAGTTCTTCGTTTTTCGGATTGACTTGACATCATATCTAAGCATCATAAACTGACTTATGGGCGTACTTGAATTGTAACCCTGCGACATTAGTATTTTTTGTGCTTCTAAGTTTCTTGCTTTGCATTTCAGGATATATCATCAAAGAAAGTAGACTTTCTATCATTGTCGATTGAGGGGGTGAAAGTAATTCTCGACAGTGACGCCCTGATGGTTGCCTATGAAGAAGAGGTGTTTCAAATCTTCCTGGACTGGATTGATGTCAATTGTCGAACTGCGAACGAGAAACAATTCGCAGTCGAGGAAGTTGCTGGTGTGATCCGATTCCCGTGGATGATCGGTGACTATCTTATCGATGTTGTGTCGACAAATCCTCAAATGCACAGTGCAGGATGCCAGGTTGAGATCAAATTCAATTTATTTCTTTTTCCTGCATTCGTTCGCTTGTTCTGCGATGTAGATGGGTCATGTGTGTATTTAGCATCTTGCAGACCCTGCCTGGTGGAGCTCGTTAATTTGTTACAGCCTCACAATTTCGAATGTAGCTGCTGAGTCATTGTGCTGAAATCATTCGAAAACATTATCGTACAGTTCAGGATCTTTACGTGCCTGTGTTTCAAAATCTGAATCTGACGTCTTCATTGATTTTGCATGCCAGGCTTTGTTGATGGAAGCATTGCGATTCAAAAGTTTTACTCACGCGCGACAACAACAGATGCTTTGGAAGAAGACTAACCACAATCGATACCGACCTCGGAACAACACCATATTGGAGAACTTCTGGGGGAATTCCAAGACTTTCCAAGTGAAGCAACCGGATGGGAGCTGCCAAGTCTTGTTCGAATTCCCACTCGAGCTAGTCATATGCACAGGTCAGAGTTTCCAGTCTCGCACATTTTATCTCTATGACAAGTACGCCTTCTACCTTGAAGCACGCCAAGGTCCAGTAAAAACAAGCTACAATCAGCAGTTGACTTGCTATGTGAACCTCATAACGCCGCCGCGTAGTGAGCCAAGCTCCCATGAAGACGACCAAGGGATGAAGTTTGTGGATTACACTATAGCTATGAAGAGGGACTATTCTCAGAATTACGACACAAAAGCCACCGGGTCGGTTTATTTGGGGGTTACAGGATTATGCATCCCGTTCACGGACTTCTTTTCAGGTTGGGGTATTGAACGAGGTTTCAGTGTACCTCGGTGGAATCTCACTATAAATGGGCCAGTGTTCTTGAAGTTGGATTTGAAGTTGAGAATCGAAGAAATTGACTTTGGCGACCAAAATGCAAAGGCGTGAATCCACTTCAAACTTTACTGAGGGTGAGGCTATAATACCAGTGGATTCACCAGCAACGAATACAAACTGAGCATTATCAGTCTAATCTTCCGTTGCCCACACAAGTCTCGGCCTGGAACGAGATCCATCAGTATCATTCCTGGTGTAAGACCCCTGCGGCAACGTGATATTATGTAATGACTTGGGCTGGAGGTATGGAATGTAATATGATCGCAGGAGAATTGGCCTGCAGTATTACACGAAAAGCGAAGTCCTAGATAGCCCATATGCATTCTATGCACTCCTTTGAAGCCATTTTGACAAGCACCTAACCTCAGGCCGCTGCGTTCTGAATGAAACGCTTCGTTCAGCTCAACCATCATATATGGCGTTCGTGCATTCCTTCGCTGAATTCTCAGTTGAAACTCCAGTGACGCTAGAGATACCCTGCATGTTTATATCCTGCGCAAACTTGCAGATCAAAGAGAACGCGAAGAAGGGAAACCCCCTAGTATCAGCAACAGCGGCTGTATTGTATCCAGTGGTATTGTTACTGTATTGTTAATCCAATGAGGAGAAGTTTGAAGAGGAATTGTGGAAGCATTCAGTTCCCGTAGAATTTTTCAAGAAATGAATTCGATTGGAATTTGGATGGCCAGATGGATCAGGAGAAGGCACGTCGACTTCCAGCCATGGGGTTGCATTTTCTATCCTTTCGGGCCCCTCGTGGAGCTTATCAGACGAGTTCGGTGTACTATAAATGACTTGACTGTTACTTATCTTGTGAGATAGATCAAGAGACTGAATAATTGTGGGGTTCATTTAGATACTCAATGGACATTTATATAAACTCATCTATATACATTTAGAATCTCTCGGGTTGCTAGCCAAGGTAAATATTGAATTTCAGGTGGATCTGCCAAGCATCTGTAGCAGAGGGTGAGAAAAATCTTCGAGGATGACACTTCAAACGGCATAGGATGTCGTGAAATCCATGTCGTCATAAGCACCTGTGATTGGAACTGTATCACGTTATCCAGAATTCTTTTCTCGGTTGTGACTGAGTTGGTTGTAGGAGATCAATTTGTACATTGTAAAGCACAATCAAGCATTGACTTGTAGTTTCAGAATTCCTCTGGTTGATACCAAATGTTCAATCTGTCAAACTGGCCTTGGAGTTTGTAACCATAGAGGATTTCAGTGTTGTAAATGGATTAATCGCCTCATTTCTTGTGATATGAAACAGGAGAGTGAGTGAACTTAGATAATGCATCAGAAAATAATTAGTGCAAGCTTCGTCCCTGTGCTCATTCAATTTCCAAGAAGTTCTTGTGTGTTAAGAAACTATAACTTTGGGCATCATGTTTTTAAGGCTGTTTTCAGTTGCTCATGTGTAGTATATGAATTTTCAAAGATTTACATGAATTTGGAGATTCTCATAAACATTTCATGAAGAAAAAATGAAAGTACAATGGTAACAATCTTAAAGTCAGTTTCATACAGTTGTGATTTACAAACGCTTATGAATAGAAAAATGTATAAACATATACGCAAGCATATAAAATGTTTTTTTAGGGACAGTAATTAGAGAAGTAATGACTGTTTTTTAGAACTATGATCTCAAAAAGGAAGAAAAATTTCTAATAATATAGGCCTCCTTTTGGGGATTGATTTTCAACAACTTGAAATCAAATTTCTCACAACATTATCTACAATACCACACAATTTAGAGATTTGTTTATATATCCACAATAATTTAGGTGCCTTCCAAGATGATGTCCTAGCAATGCTAATTGAAGTACACTCAAAGTCTTGCAATAATATATATTTTTTGGCTTATAATCAAAAAGACATGAAAGCTTTCAAGTCTAGTATGAAAATGCCTTTTGCATGCAACTTCATAAAAACAACAAATTTGGATGTTGTTTGTTATCATTGCTATAACAATTAGCTTGTGCATTCACCCTAACATCCTGACATTAGAAATGATTGTTTTTCATCAACCAACAGTATTTTACATAAGAATATGCCTACCAAAAATGTATTCCTATATTGCACAAAGATGCCTCTATTATATTGACTAGCTTTTCAAGTTCCTATTCAAACTTCCTCACATGTAGCTTTATGAATGCAAAGCCTCCTCTCTTTTAGTCCCAAATCAATAAGCCTACAAGGGCTATATAATACAATATTCTCCTTCTAGAATTCCTTGTTTTACAAATGTCAGTCATTGCAATGAGGGCTTCATCATGCTAATTGAACCCTAATTTTGTTGAATGACATTAGGTAGAACCCATAAGGTAGAAGCATGCAAGTGTCCCTCTTCCCATTTTTGTATCCTAAACTACCACTAAATGTATTTCTATGAACCCTAATTTTGTTGAATGACATTAGGTAGAACCCATAAGGTAGTGTCCTTGTTCCCATTTTTGTACCACTAAATGTATTTCTAAACTTTTGTTAATGTGTCCTTCAAATGTTTAGCTTTGATTTGTTGATGCATTTGAAGGATACATACTTAACTCTGATTTGTTGATTACTAATTTTTGCAGATTTTGATTTTGGGTCTACTTATGTGACAATTTTAGTGGTCTAGGGAGTGGGCACTTTGAAAAATTATAGAAATTACATACCACATCCAAAAAACATTTTTTCTTTTTTCTTTTTAATATTCATGATTTTCACTTGCTAATACTGCACAAATATTTTTTTTTAAGGAAAAGGTGCCTCCAACTATGCTGATTTGCTGATATTGACGGTTTTGGGTGTTTCCACCGTAATAAGGTGAACAAGCGTCGAATTCGTTCCTGATCCACAACAATTGAGAGTTACAGCGAATATAAATTTGTATCATACCAATTGACAGCATTGCATTGCCTTCAGGAGACACACATGCTTCAACCTGCTGGGCTGCTGAAAATTGTACAACCACATTTGCGAACAATCATTCTAGCTTGGGTGATTAACTTGCCAAATCAGCTTGTGGTATTCAATATTTCTTACTGGTTGGCTTAAATCGATCTTTCAGGCCGACCGCGAAGTTTTTGTCAGCCAACTAAACTCTTCGGTTTTTATTCACCGAACTGTAAATGGATTGACTGTTTATTTCTCGTGAGATGAACCAGGAGAACGAAAATTTGCAACTACAATTACAACCTGACCATTAGCAATCGTCTGTTGCCCCACACAAATCTTGTCCTGGACCGAGATCCTTCAAAATCATTCGGGAGTAAGATTCCTAGGACAACGTACTAATGCAAACTCAAACAAAACGACCTCATACCAGGGCTAGATGTACACAAAATACCAATGCGCAAAAAAAAGAGTCGTTAAGATCATGATGTCAAATTATTTACAACGTCTTGGAGCATCAGTTTCTTTAGGTACCGATACTGGCGAGTTAGCTGCAATTGGTCGCTGACAGTCTGTTTACCCGAGCAAGACATGCCGCTGGCACATGTACGGCTGCTACTACTATCACTAATCAAAACCCTGTCTTCTTCAATTGTGGTCGGGAAAAGGGAGAGTACTTCAAGACACCGCAGACCTGCAGAGATCTTGCCAACAAGCAAAGCCCATGATGAGTCATCTGCAGCCTTAGTAACCTTCAGAAAATCATTCCAACACGGGTGGCCACTAGCTAGTGGTTGTGTGGACAGCTCTCCAATGTGGCTCTTCATGCATGTGAAAAATTTCCCCATGTGCACACTTGAGCTCTGATTACTGCTCAAACCTGTTGCTGGGAAAGATGAGCTCTCGTTGAATCTGAGGGTCTGATTCAACTGGAGCGTGTTGTTGGCCACTGATTCAAATAATGCAATCAGACTCGGATCTGTTACACCTGAAAAGTAAACCGTCGGGCCAGGCTGGAAAGGAATGTATTGATACCCCAAGTCCGCCCATAAGTTGACAAGATGCCACCACTCTCGATTCAAACTTGGGCCTCTACCTGAAACGTTTTCTAATGCATCTTTGACAAGCTCCCATTGCTGCTCCCATTGCAGCCTTTTGCAAGAGGCTAAGGCTCCCGGATTCACGAGACTCTTACAGCTTGTGGTCCATGTATTCAGAAACCATCGAACGGCATCCTGCATTGCACGCGAGATTAATACAGTAAGCAAACTGGGAGAGCATTCGGAATATGAAACGAAGTATCAAAGCAAATACAAAAGTCGAAAATGGATGATGTAACATGACTTCTTGGAGAGAGCGAACAAAGATTTCACAGTTCCGCGTCTAAAACTGTTTTCACAAATGAACTAATTACCAAGCCCTTCAAGTTTACAACCTTAGCTGGAAACACCCACGTATAGCATTTGCAAACAGTCAAACATTTACACTTCCAAAGGTTTAGTAGAATACTCACACTGAAGACGTCAAAATAATTTTGGAAGGAGACACTCACCTCATACGAATTGAAAATTCCGGCTACATCAAAAGGGTTACCCTCCAAGACAAAACCTGAGGAACAAAACGAGCTGATATAAACGAGCTGATATCTTTTCATGACAATCGTGGAACATCAGCAAGAAAGATAAAATTCTCATGAGAGAGTTAAGACTACAGGAGGTGTAGCAGCCGAAGAAGTGTCATCTACAAAATAGAGGGCGTTCTTACCATAGTAAAGAAACAGATTATCATTGGCTCTAGGACCAAAGGATGCAAACAATTCTTCATCTTTCTTAATGTCTCGTCTTGCAATTATCTCAAGCTTGCCTCCCCAAATTGGTTGCGAGATCCAATCAGCCTAAAAGACCACTGCTAATTGTCAGACTACTGACCCCCCAAGGTCCTGTCAGAACAAAAGAATCTCGAGTTGAGGGTACTAGGGTTCTTAATAGACAAAGAAACTCAACCTGATAGTGGTAGTGGTGATTGATCATATCCATGTACGGCATCATCACATACGGAGCGAAATGCTCATCAGCAATGACAGGAAGTGTGAATGCTCGACTGTGCACCATCAATGCAGCCCACCCTGTCACGAAGCAACAACAGAAATCGACGGCGTGACAATCAGGTCACAAAAATCCACACAAATCCCTGCCCTACCGTATACTACTCAAAGGGAAAACAAGCTAGAAACAAGAATCAAGTCCAAAGAAACAACAGACGGACAAAATGATGCCGCACGATGTCACTTACTGTACTGCTGGAAATCAGCTCCAGCAAGGTCATCAGCACTTAATAAGGAGAAACTTTCTCTGATGGATTTTCTCACTTGCACAAGCTCTCGCAGAACTGGCCACCATTGCACTTCGTGCAACTCCTGCACGACAGAAATCCACAATTAAACTCTCTTAAGACTCGGATTGTGGCATCGCTATTCAAATTGTGGCATTACTGAATAGGGTAGGTAGTAGCAATTAAACTAGTGCATCCAGTGCAGCTTACATACTTCTCTCAAATAAGTGGGACTAGTTCACTCAGAAAAATGTTACATCTTTTTTCATAAAGACCAGAATATGACTCATCACGCCCTACATTTCTGGACTCGATATTACTAATTGCTTAGTTAGAGGAATGTCCTAAATCACAGTTCACACATGCTAGTAACTTCAGGACGCCATAGTCGCATAATAATTTTGTAACTATGCAACTACAAATACCTCTTCAAGATTTCTACTGCATTATTCATTTACTACTCCATTCCTCCACCCCAAAGACAGTGTGACCACGCAAGTCTTACATGGTCCTCCAGGAGAATCGGAACAGTAACATTCTGGGGAAGAACATTGATATAGGACGCCCATGCCGACGAATTCCCTTTAGCTCTGTTGAAAGAAAAAAAAAAAGTAAAAAAAATGCATGCCAACTTAAAACATGATATCATAAATTAATAAGCAAATCTCTTCCAGGCGTTGAATTTGTGAAAATAATCACTTACTTCTCTCGTAGTAGTCGAGCAGCTGCGCGATCCCAACTATCGACTTCACCGGCGACAACGGTCTCATTGTCATATAGACCCATATTCAACTAACCCCATGGCACAGTAAATGAGAATATCAAGTCAGTAATTCAGTCAATTAATCCACTGGTGGCAGAAAGAAGAAGCAACGTTCAATAGTCCAGTCTGGCCGTGCTTCAAATTTCGATACGTAAAAGACATACATACCGGTAGATTGCATAAAGTTTCCCCGCGCCTAATGTCCTTCAAAACTACCACACCGCGCACAAGTTTTCCATCTCCAGCTTTGAGATGCGTAATTGCCAGCTTCTCTGAAATTGAAAATCCATTTCGCTCCATCCAAATAACAAACTGAAAACAGGTATCAGCATTACAAACCATCCACTTCGAACCATTAAAAATGGGATTCTGAATTCTACAAAAAAAAAAGCTACTAGCACTACGCTTCTAATGGAGACGTTTCTAAATTTCTCTAGCAATCCATAACTAAATTAAAAAGCACATTTCAAACATTTTCTATTTGCGCAAGAATAAGAGGCTCGAGGAGAAGTTGATTGAAGCTGAACAAAGCAAACCGCAAAACATTATATGCCGTAAAGGAAACTACCATAGTAATCATCGATTGATAGCGAACATGAAGTTAATGAAGTATTACGATCAAATGAATGTGAGGCTCTCACAAGTATACCGTAAACAAACTTAAGATTATTCCTGCAAATATGTCGGCAAGGATTACCTGATTTGTCGAATCATGCACGCTCCGATTGATGCTACTGGAAACGGTTATGCGTTTCTCAGCATCCAGACAAGACAGCTGAGATATTGATCTCTGAAGAACATTTTTGCGACACAGTCGATATAGGACAGCAAGGTAGTCGTTGAAACTCATCTCCTCAATTTGCCACCGGCAGGTGGAACAACCAGATTCACTCAATCCCACACCTCCAAATCCATCCCAGCGAGCTGCTGCTAAAAAGGCTTTATCCTCCTCCACTGTTGATGAGGTAGATAACAAGCCATCCATACGCTCCTTGGTAGCATTTAATGCAGAGATAACGGCGTTACTATATTTTACATTCATCTTCTTGTTCACCTCGCAATTAAGTGAACTAAATTGCATAAAGCCATTAGCCATAGCATTCACTACCTCTTCCCACTCCGTACCTATCATGTTGTTCATCTCCGCGATGTAGAAAGTCTCATTACCTACTTCTCTGGCAAGAACCTCCTTAGCATAGAAAAGACTTCCAAGGATGCAGAGCATGCGAGGGTTTAAGACACCATCAATTCCTGAATAGAACATTATGTCACTACTCTGTTCAGTGATTGCCATTGATGGCTTAAGTTGGTTGGTAAAAGCATCGTTCGAGTCTTGAGCAACCCTCAAAGTCAAGTACTTATTACTATTGAGGGCTCCATAAGTATCCACGTACCAGTCCACCATGTCCTGAAGCGAGTCAAAAGTTGTTAGTCGAAAACCAGACAAGTGACGATCGCAAAAAAGATGAAACCAACCAGACAATAGAGTGCGTGTGTCCATCTTAACACAGAATTTCCAGAAACGACACTTACTAAAATGCCACCGAAAAGAAGTACAGTGCTCTGATTGTTGTCTATTATACCTGCCAAGGGCAAGAAAACAAAATATGTCAGAGATGATGACTGAAAGGCTTTGAAGAGTCAAGAATACTCAACCTCTGACTAAGATGATTCCTGAAGAATGAGGGGAGAACCTTAAGACATGTACCCAACCATTCTCTTGCCATACAAAGATAAACTAAATCATTTTAATTTTTAATTTTCTCTAGCACAACATGAAAGATAGTGAAAAGACATGTCCAAAAGAACACAAGACCCTTTTTGGAACCCTTGATCCTCTAAGGATTATTCTGCAACTGATTTGCTTCATAGGACCGACAAGATAAGTTGTAAACGTACCACGAAAGATGAAAAGGTCACTTGAGTTGCTATGGTCAAAGGCCATGGCTAGGAAGGCGTATTCAGGAATATCTTCAATTGCTTTCAGACGTACATTTCCATCTACATAGACAGCAGATACTGTTCCACGTATATAAAGTTAGAAGGCTAACATGGCAAACTAATTAATATGCAACAAGGATCTTTACTGATAAATTAACAACTAACACGGGCTCATAAATCAACCGATAGCGTGAAGACCAGAAAGCACATAGTGAACAGCATTTACCTTTTGAGTTTTGCTCGAAGGAAGAGGTAACAAATGGAACCAAAACATGGCGCACAGAGCTCTGAACAGCTATTTCGCATGCTGAACTGTAAACTACTGCCATAGCCCAAGCTGTTGCACAAAATCAGCACACAGGAGGATTCCAAATTAACAAGCTGATGACCAAGTTTGTGCGAATCTCTCAAAAATACGATGGACTTCCAAGAATCAGAGATACTGATCGCCTTGAACCGTACAAAGACAACTCATTCTGTTATTTACAAATACCCTCGACTAAGACGTGCATAATAATTTTTCCTAACACGAACCCTCATGTACTCAAGCCTCAATCCTAGAGCCCCATTGCTAGGCATTGGCATTTAGATCGCAAAGTAGGCTTCAGGATTCTGTACCATATTCGGTGAACTTCGATCCAGTCACTTCTTCCGAAGTTAATGATTGAAATGATAATTCTATGAATCTCCTCAAACGATGAACATCCTCTTGCACCGACGTATCTTGAATGTTATTTAGTTCCTGTATTAAAAAGATTTGAAACGCGTAGAACTTCAGAAGAGGGGAAAATCATTTCGGCAAGAACTACCACAGAAAGCTACTTACATGGTGAAAGATGTTGATAAAGATTGTGATCGGCACTCGAGGTGCGACTTACCAGATCCGAGAAGAACAGAGGCAAAAATACGAATTCCGGTAGCGCCTGAATGTAGGGAGCCCAATTGGATCCATTGCCCTTAGCCCTATCATAAGACAACCCCACCATAATAAGTCCACAAGATAGAAGGATTTGATGCTATTAAAATTGAAGATGTCGAGACCCTAATCCCTAAAACCTCAAATTAAACAAGAGATTAAAGGCGCTGACTCAAGAGTAAACGGACAGGATTAGCACTCTTTTGCTAGTCCAAAGATCAGAAGCGTGCCTTTCATGTAGAAGTTTGGAAGCAAGGCGCACCTCCCACGGAGCATCTCGAAGTGAATCCAGCACTCCTTCAGAGGCCATTGCATCAGAGAAGCATGAATCCAACTGCCATAGCCTAAGAACGTCTCAGATAAAATAAAATTGCGCAGACAGAGACTATCCTTAAATTCACGGAATAACTCCCGAAAAGATCCTCCTCTCAACCATTCCTAGTAAAATCTAACACGCAAACTACAAATCGTTTTTAAGGAATGTACCACTAATCCTCGTCCTTGAGGCAGCTTCATCAAATTGATTGAGATTAAGCGAACCAACAAAGAAACCATGATCGCGTCGACCATGACCATAATATCAGGACCATGCTAGCACGGACATTGTCAGATTGTTGCACACTCTTCGACAGGAAGACATAGGCAATCCAACTTACAGGAAGATCAAGAAGAGATTCCCCTTGTTTCAAAGGCGTTGTCGAAAAGGATGCCAAATCCAGGGGGCTTTCTGCCAATCACAAATTCGTCACAAGCGAGGAACGAGGTAAGAGGCAATAAATGGAATAAAAGCAGTAATGTAAATCCTAAACGAAAAAATGTGAAAGGGAGGGGAAGGGAAGGGAGGAGTACCTTGGGACTTGAAACCCGGCCTGTCGATGGGAGTAATAGAGAGATGTCGAGGACGAGAAGGGGGAGTGTGCTGGTGAAGCCAGTTGGAAAACTGAAAAGAGAGGATGGGACAAGAATGAGCCTAGCGACCGGAGAGAACACGAGTGGTTTAGGGTTTAACAGAAGAAAGAACGAGAGAAGAGAAAGAGTAAAGAAGTATACCTGAACGGAGGTCACAGAGGGAGGGGAGAGTGGAGAAGCGGGAGGGAGGCGACCGAGCAGGGACCAGCGGGCAGACGACAAGGAAGCGACATTTTTGTGACGGAGGCGTGGGGCAAGCCACGCGAGGGCGGTGGCGGAGCGGTGAGAGTACAGACGCGGTGAAGCACAAGCAACAGCTGCACGGGGGAGCGTGAGGAGGCACAGGAAACTAACAAGCAATGCCAGGAAGACGCTGCGGCCGAAGGGCAAGGCCGACGACTCCATGGAGTCGATGATGGACAGTGATGGAAGGCTGATTAGGCTAGGGTGCAAGGACCCCTTTGGTGCCCGTGCAGCTCTTGAGGTGCCCGTGCAACACTCCCTCCGCGAGATCAGTTCAGTTTGCAACGAGGATGCCCGTTGTCCCAATGCATCGCTAGTTCCATCGCCATCGCCGCTTCGATACCAGATCCATGAACTGCAGACAAAGGGAAAGCAATAGGCTACGTGAGCAATCTAAACATGGAATGTCGACAGAATCTTCCACAAAGAAAGTGAACGCTTGACCTAACAATCTATCACCACCACTGGCATAGACGTGACTGATACCTCTCTTCAATTTGCTTCAACAGATGATGATTCAGTAACCCTGTGGAAGGAATGACCATGACAAAACAACTGCACGTTCACAGACCATTCAGCGACGCATACCAAGCAATCTACAGACACATAACACTGGAATGCGCATCATCTACCTGTGAATCATTGTTGGTTAATCGCTTCGTTGGTAGCACAAGAGCATGACCCAAACATGGCCGCCGCAACCAAGCGCAGTAGAAAGGATTCACGTACAGCCATACCATATCAGATGAATTCGTTCATCCTCAAAAGCCCATCAATGTGCACATTGAGTGTCAATGGAAACAAGCAGTACTCGATCCGCGGGAATCCAGTTTGTGCAGAATCAGTCTTTCAAAGATGCATAAGTAATCAAGCCGAGCATCTTGACAGCCAGTATTGTCTGCATCAACAAGTCTGGGAATCAGCTGCATTAGACGCATGAATCTTTGATTCGGCATATGTGCATTCATCGAAACGAGTGAACATGAGCTCCAAAAACATTACACTCCCTTCCGAATTAGCTCTGTCCGTAATTAAGGAGGAGATCACGGTGAGCTCTCCTAGAGTACCAGTGGCTTACAACTTTCTCTCAAAGCATCAAGAAAGAAGATGTGAGGAGTACTAGGATTCCATCAAAGACTAAGAAATTGAAACCCTAGAAATTGAAATTGTAGATTCGGAGTAATCGAATTGCGTACCTCGATGGATGCGCATGTGAAAGGAGACGAAGCGACTGACTATCTGTCTTTGAAAATCGCGAATGACAATACGCAATCGAAGAGGAAGTCCCAGATCTGGAACATTGTCAACAGGAAGAGAAGATCAAACAGAACAGGGGGATTAGGTGAGGTAAGCTAGCTTAGAACGATGAGCCCACCATGGGCAGAATTAGGAGTTTCTTTGCCCTCATGCCATTGCTGGAATTTTTTAAATTCTTTTTTCCACGGAAAAACAAGTGTGAGAAATTGAAAGCAATTGAAATTAATTTTTTTCCCTACAAAGTATGAGTTTCTTACAAATTTTTGAAGTGTGTTGCCCATCCTAACCCAAAAGAGTTTCCAAACTACCCCAAAACCAATAACAAAGTGTATCCATAATAGTCATCTTACTCACCTAAAGCAAGTCACAACATGAAGGTTCAAAAAAGTCACTTCATACAATGAATTTACTCTCAAAAGGTAAAAGTTTATACTGTAGTCACTAAATCACTCCATTACCGTTGCTTAAGACATTGATTGCAGCCCAAATCTCATTAATTGAGAAAAACTACAATGGTGTCTGGAATGGGTTCAGTGTTGTCCATAATGGATTGTTCTACCTTAGTTAACCCCTGAGCACTCAGACTGTATTTGCCAAAATTTAGACCCTTCTCAATTCATTCCAATCAAACTATCATGTAAAATGAGATCCACATAAATTGACTGTACCGATTGATAGTAGAGATAGGGCCGGAGTTATAGGGAAAAGGACACGTCCTTTTACCGTACCGTTAAAAAGATTATAATGGTTAAACAAGGAGATCTTTGAGTTTTGAGAGGCCATATTTGAGGCACTGGGGTGCTCAGGGGTTAAAGCAAACCCAATCCAACTGGAAACTACCACGCCAACACCATAATGATAGAGCAATTCCAAAAAGCACTCCCCAATGCAAGCGATATTGGTCTCTCTTTATTCCCAAGCCTACCATTCTCCTTCCCAAAACCGGCAAGTTGGCAAAATATGAAGAGCTTGCAACTTGACTTACAATAGGAAGATTTATAATTGTCATACCTTTTCAAGCATTGTTATGGTTGTCAATAAATCAAATCTTCTATTTCTTCCCTGAAAAGTCTTTTTTTAATGTAGAATCTTTTCCTCTTTTTTTTTATAATGCAAAAAAATCCATTTGAGGTTCGAATTGTCAACTTTGCATGAAGACAATTTTTTTCAAATAATCAAAATGGAATGAGTTCCACACCCCTCCACTTGAAAATTCTTGTATTGTCTCTCTTTTTGCTCATGGATTGGGGATGCTTTTATATCCTTCACCATTCCCTCCCCCTTCTGTTTGTCAAATAGGTATCTATTGAAGTGTCACCAATATAACCTATCAAACACTTTGAAGTTTCAAATATTCTAATATTGCTAATATTTATTGTTACCTAATATTCTAAAATTGTTCATTAAAATGGTCCTTTGTTTATTTTAATATTTTTAAATATTTTTTTAAACATAGGATGTGTTAATTATAGATTTTTTATTTCTAGTTTATCCCCCCAAAACCATTGACTAAACCTTGAACTTAGAAATGCATTTGAAACCAAAGAGCATGCAATTGTACATTGTACATTACATATATGTTTGTCATGTAAAACTCCTACAATGAAAGAAGATAAATATTATAACTTGGCTAGGGAAGAGCTTTACACTCAGTTGGCAATAAATAATCACATGCACATTGAAACAAGGCAAGTAAATAATATAAGAGATCTACATTAAAAGTGTACAAACATTGACAAGACACTAGTACTCAACAATTGCATATTCAAGAAGACAAAGTTAGTCACAAAAATTGAAGCTTGATGGGAAATGACTAACTCTAAACCTTAAAATCGATGATATTATAAAGTGTGTGATGAGAAAAAAAAATGGACTTTTGTTGCAAAAATGACTATGGATAATCTTGCAATCTCTAAATAAATATTTGTTTCTAAAGCCCCTTCATTTAGGAGGTCACATTTGAATGTGCAATTGTCCATTTATTGCCATAGCAAATGAAAATAACCAAAAATTTAGCAAAGGCCAAGAATGGTGAACACTTTTGTTAATAAAAGGGAGTACGCTTTCAATGTCATAAATTTTGACTACAAGATATTTTCTTTGCTTTACAATTGAATGCATGCATATCCTATAATACTTTCATTAATTAACAACCTTCCTTATTTGATTATACCCTATGTTAGTTATAATGCCATGAATCCCTTTGTTGGTATCCTACAATAAAACAATTAGTTTTCAAATTTTTGCTCCCATTTTTTTACGAACCCCTATGTTTGGATTCATATTGTTTGTAAGGCTAAAATATAACAAGCCCCCAAGATAAGGGTGCTTTTGGATATGACTATTTTTAGCTCTTTAAAAATTCATAGTTTATTCATATTTCATTATTTTCTTAGGTGGCATGTGGCACTTATATAGAGTCATAGAGGTGATGTGGCTACCACTTGGCACATTTTAGGCACCTTCTTTAATCATGTATGTATAGATGTTGTACTAAAAATAGGCTTCATTTTTTCATAATTTTTCATAATTTTTGTCATGTCAATCTTGATGGATTTTGTTGAACATTCATGGGGACATGCATGATGTTAGAAAAAACATATTTTGACATTTATCAACTTGTCAAAAAAAGGGGGGTTCTTATAGTGATGGTAATAGGCATGTTTTCTTTAGTTACCTCAATATCATCTATAGGTGTACACATCTTGGTATTGGCCTTATAAGCCTTATTTATTAACTAAAGTAAGTTGCCTGAATCCATTTGTCACTTAATCATGTCACCTATGAGATATTCTTGTTACCATAATCTTTGCAACCATTTAGCATCACTTTGGACGAGGGCATGTCTATGTTTGGTTGTGAGCAAAACTACATATGTTAGCTTTACCAATTTAGTCCCAACAAACTTTGAAAAATCACAAAAATCCATTTCTTGTTGGATTGCTAGCTTTGATTCTACTTACAAATGACTTTGATCCAACTTCTCAATCTTTGGAAAATGCTTGATCCAAATAGCAAATTTGCTTGGTAATAAGGACCACTTTACACTTGGAGGCCATGTCAATTCCCCTTGAGGCTAATTGCACAAAATTTCAACCCCTTTTAGGTTTAAGGCCATCCTCAAACTTCTCATTAGAATAAGATTATTATAATGGGGGCCAATTTTTTCATGTGTAAGCACCTTGAGGTCAAGAGTTTGGGTTGATTCAATAAAACCTAGAAAATTTCAACCCCCTTTTTTTTCTCAAGGTTGCTTTACACTTGAAAGCTAGGCCAATTGCACAAAATCCAATGAACTTTTAATTTGTTGAAAAAATAATATTTTATAAAAAAAGTTTTTAAAATTGAATTTTGACATTGATTTTAAGGCTAAGAATTGGCTTCTCATTCTCAATGCACCCAATTCATCGAACTCGGGCTTTGTTAGATCATATCTTTTTTGAATAAAAAATTCATTTCACCAAATTGATGTGGCCTCAAGGTAAAGGGTTTTGGACTAGTTTAAGTCTTTTGTCCAATCACAAATGAGGATTTAGTACCTCTTATACAACAAAATGGCCTAGACTGTAGGTGTAAAGTGGCCCTAGGGTAGACATAACCATTCCAACCCATGCATCCAATTCCATCCTCATGTACCCAAGGTGTACATTCGAGAAAACAAATGTGCACCATTGGTACTAATTGAGGTATGTAGTACCATCAATCACTCACACAATTGCTTGTAGCCATGTGTGGGATCTAGCATGAACCAACTCTTAATTTATAGAAATCCTTAAATAAGATTAGAGTTTCTTCTTCCTCTACATGGGGAGGAATTCTTAACAGAAGGGGAATGGGTATGTCTACCATAGGCATGTTTACTTTAAGGTGCTCCCCAAATGTAGCGACCCCAAAACAACATCATCACTTTGTACACATCTCCAAAATCAACATGTACCTATATACAAGAAACGATTTTAGAACATCTACCAAAATGGACTTTGACTTCACAGCAAAAAAAAGAAAAAGACTTCAATGATCCTTCATAAATTTTGCATATGGTATCCAAGTGTTGCATTCTTTGGTGTGCTGGAACTTCGATTTTCAGATTTAATTTGTAAACTATGAAAATTTGACCAGTCTAATAATAGCAAATAATAGTACAAAGCACACAGTAGCAAAAAGTGGTTTGGGGTTTAAATGGCTCCCACACAGTCTCCTGCACAGCCATTTGGCTTGACGCTTTCCCCAGAGAGTCGCAGTAGTCAAGCAAAACGAAGATGCGCAATCCGCGTAACCGGGGGCGGTACGTTACCACCGCCTGGCCGCGGCCTCCGCGCGTGTCGCGTCGGCCCCGACGCCCGACCGCTCGACGCCGTGTCCGCGACGACCATCGGTAGCCTAAAAGCAAGCCAACCATCCCCTTCCCATCACGCCTCTCTCGCTCCTCTTGCCACTCGCACCCCAGCATCTCCTCCCTAGATGGCCGATGAGCCGATCGTCCCCCTCGCTCGTAACGTCATCGCCCACTGCTGCTCGACTTGCACGTGCTCCGGCGTCGACACGGGATCCAACTTACACTTGCCCCGCAACAACAGCAACAGCAGCGAAGCCAGCGTCGGCACAGGCACCAGTCGCTTGTTGCCCGCGGACTCCGAGAACAGCGGCGGCAGCGTTCGATCGGGCGCTAGGTACCGTGGAGGGCCTGCGAGCCCGACAGGGTCTGGAGGAGGGGCGCCAGCACCACCCTTGAATGGGCAGCACGTGAAGGTGGACGTGGGTGGCAGTGTGAGAGCGCGTGAGGGGTTGGATTACGACTGTAACGCTTCCGAGGAGGAAGACGACGAGGACGAGCTTTGTCCCGCCGACGTGGTGGCGACGAACTTGGAGGAGCTCAACAGTGGGCGCCACCAGAAGCTGAAACTTGCGTTCGACGACTGGGAGAAGACGTTTGAGACGTTCCAGAAGCGGAGGGAGTACAAGGAGGCGCAGCGGGACGCGATTCGGAACGAGATTTACCAGGTCATTGGGTTTTACGTCGTATTCCAGGGGGTGATTTTCACGGCCGTGGCGCAGGCATCCGTGTTGCATTGTAGAAACTGGTGGACGTCGTTTCTGTTGTCACTGCTCTCGTCGGTGGTGACCATTGGGGTCGTGCTGCAGAAGTTGTCGGAATTCTGGGCGTTGGAGACCACCATTGCGAGCGTGAAAAGCTCCGCTAAGGTACCGTTTTGTTGTTGTTGTTCAATCCCTTCCTTTTAGGAATCGCAGTTTTCAGTGTTGGAGTTCAAGGAATGGATTCTGAATGGTGTCCTCTTGAACGTCTTAGGCCTGTGTGAGCTTGAATTCTTGAAGTGGAAGCGATCGGTTGCACATCTAGAGAGAGAACCGTTCAAAATCTCGTTTTGGGTACTAGGTTTCAGAAATGGTGGGGACATATGTAGAGTCGGGAATCAGAGACATCTTGATCAGGAGACATCTAGGGGTGCCTATGTATACAGCAAGGGGGGCGGGGGGGCCCGATTCTACATTCTAACCAAATGGGGTTCCAAACATGGAGCGATTAGGGTTTAGAGCCGTCGCAACGGACATTCCCCCTAAGATTTTGTTTTTTCTACGAACTTAATCTTGGTTCAAAAACAATCAGTGTCTATTCTTCTATAGCCATCACATCAAAGAGGTTTTGTGGTGATCACACCTATCAAAGTGGGGAGTTCGAGCCAATTCGTGAAACAAAGAATGGTCTCTAGACAGGGTTGAAACTTCCATAACTTACTCTATCACATGCCCCAATATCTAGGTTTAGTAAATCGGTGAGGGGTTTTCTTGATAATTGGTGCTGTGAATGTCGCTCTACCGCCAAGGTGCTCACCTCAGTTAGAATCTAAGTTCTTTTCCTTGTGTGTACAGGTTTTGCAAACCAGGATCAACGAAGTAAAATTGAAAGTTGGACCCACACTTTTCGACTTCAAGAAGAATGCCAGAGACGGTAAGTGCAAGGACTTGATCGTGCCTGGATTCGCAGTGAAGGTATACAGATTTACAGTAATTTCGGTACTCCTCGGCTTCTCTGTCCTATTCCTCATCTCCAGCTGGAGAATCCTCTGCAGAGCAGGCCGCTCTTCAGAGTAACTGGAGCCCTGTTTCAACGAACGAAGATTCATCTCTGTCTTGATCCCCGCAATCAACGTAAGTTCCGCCCTCTGTCGGTGCACCCCCAAACCACTGTCTAGTCTACTTGAATAAGTACGCATGTCGTGGATTTGACTACCTGTAGGGCTGCATCATCCTCCATCTTCTGATTTTCAAAGTCTCGATTGGGTGCTGATCAACGAACTTACTACAACTGTGCGTCACAGGGTCCTTCCGGGCGACTGACTGGTTTAGAGTCATGAGCCACAAAGAGATTATAGGTTTTACAAATGCTCGGTATCAATCATTAAGTACGCTCGTTGTAGGTTTGAGAATCTGTAGGACTGCATCATCCACTTTTCTCTGATTTTGAGCAAGTTAAAAGTCGAGATGAGTACTGATCAACGGGTTTTCTGGAACAGTGCTTCGCAGGGCTCCCCGCGGGACGACTAGTTTACAGTCATGAGCCACACGGAGATTATCAATAAGACCCGGAAGGCGCTGAAACTGAAGGTGGGCAACAACCTGGTGTTCACAGACTTAACCATCGTGCAGAAAGACTGCTCGTACAGAGTTGACGTCGACCCCAATGCGACCTACCAGGAGTATCTGATGGGCAAGGACCGCAATGGACGACCCTTGATCATCAGCTCCGACGACTGCGCCGACAACAAGTCCATCACGGTGAAGGAAGACAACGACGGCAACTTCATCACCGAGAAGAAGTCCAGGAACTCCTCCGGCAAAGCTGCGGGACTCTCGTCCGCACCCAGCTCTTCCAGCAAAGCTGCAGGTCCCATGAAGGCCGGGGGGTCCAAGTTCTGGAAGTTTATGAGCAGTTTCAGGTCTAGTAGTTAGGCTCTGGATCAAGGCGTGGTAGAGGTGGTTGCACGAAATTAAAGCCTTTTGGCTATGCTAAGTATGGAAAGCCACAGAATATGGAGGGAACTTGTTTGCATTGGTGGAGTACTTTCTCTCTGAAACTTCGTTTATATTTCACTTGAATTTGTGTTTAATGTGCTCAAGATTATTGTATTGATCATTTCTTCTCATTCAGTGGCTTGTCGGTGTTCGGACTTCAGTGTTTTGAGGGTGCGCGCTTCTTCGATACGTTTACGAAGCGTGGGTCGTGGGGTTTAGTCTAGAACTTGGTTTCGTCAAGTTTCCGGTTCTATAAATGGTTTACATGCTTGGTGAGCCTGGATGTCAGGTTATGATTTCGAAGTGTCGATGCTACACTGCACAAACTACCCTTCAACTAAAGGACTTCAATATTCACCGACAATGTTAAGGATAATTAAAGATGCCGCTCCCATCTCCAGCTGTTGTTTACTTACAGTGTCTTGCACTCAGCAATTGAAAGCATATTGAGGGCGGCGACAAGTTTCTCTTGGGGTGCGAAGAGTAGGGAATCCACACCCAATTGTAGGAAAGTTGTATGAGTTGTGATCTATCTAAAATTGCACGAAAATACCACCAAATCCACCGCATGGTTTCCAACTATACACTCTTGACTCCCAGCATCCGTACATTCATGTTCGATACGTACGGGAATAGTCATGCAACGTTCATGCAACACAAGACACCACTTGCACATGGGGGCGCATCGCGCATCCAAGCATTCGCGCATGTTCCAGTTGTGCAAGTGGACACTGAGCAGCAGGGGTCGCATCCAAATGTGGACTACTAGACTCTACAGTGGAGTTAGCTTTACCGCCAATGAATTAAGTAGGTTAGGTGAGATTGCATTCATCGATTACATTCATCAGTGGATGGCTGTCGGTGGCTTGAAGAATGAGTGACGGAGTGATCATCGTCAGGATGCGTGCATGATGGCGACCTATTCAGGCATCCGATGTCCAGATCCTGGTAAATGAATGCATGCTCACAGTGACGGAGTTGCCAAGAGTACAGTACTGTACAGTAGCTTGGTTGCCAAGACATGGACCTTCCACCACGTGGAAGTGATGGAATATGTGCGAATAAAACTACGTCTTGTTAGTACCGAAGTTTTTAGTGAGCAATATATTGCATAATAAGATCATTTCACTGAGCTGACATGTGCCTATCAAAACATGCAACAGGTTGTTGGCTGTCGTATTTCCTTCCAACTTGAAGTTTCAGACCTGCAAAACCCAATCTCTCTACCCTTTGAAAGCCGACTTGTTGAATTATTAGTCTCTTAAAAAGGTAGAATATTCTTCCTCTTTCTGTGGAACATAGGAACAATCTGCATGGTTCCAACTTGAGCAATGTAAGAAATATCTTCCATTGTACAATGCCAGGCATGGCCTCATATTTTAATAGATATGTTACATTATTTTATGGTAGAAGAACCTATTTTGGATAGGCCCCCATGATGGTTGCATAGGCTGACCTATTGTAGATAGCAATTGAATGCATTGGTTATTGAGAAAGATTCTCTGTTTGTACCTTCTCGTCCATTCATCTCTTTGCTTAGGGAAAAGTGTCAAAGGTAATTAGCATAGGTGAGTCTATGAAACCAAAATGGATCTAGATGAAAAATCCTTTTTTACATTCAATAAAATATTCATTCTAGGAGAAAAAATTTCGTTTTTTCTAGCATTCTTTGGCAACCTTATTTTTGCACACCCTGAATCAATTCCTCTATGACTTTTCCAAATCATACACATTGAAATGCTTAAGTTATCTGAAATAGGTACTCCTACTTTACATGGATAGTTGAAAGAATCCAACAAATCAAGTCCATAGTACAATAAGGTAAAATAGCCCATTGCAGTCAAATGACCCATTGCAGTTACCTAGGAAATGACCCATTGTGGGGTTTTTTTCAGTATATGAGACATGGGCCACAATGCATGTCCATACGTAATAGTAATGGAGTGAATAGTGACCTCACTAGGAACTTTTAGCTTTTCAGTGTGAAATTCATTGTAAAAATTCACTTTTTATGCCTTCCATGATAGAAAATATTGTGATTGCATTAAGTAGTAAGATGAGCATTATGGATTTAGATTTTGTTGGTTATGGGGTAGTCTACAGATTCTTTTAGGCCATGATGCACTAAACACTTCAAAAATTCCTAGCAAATTCATACTTTGTCCAAAAAAATATAATTTCAATTGCACTTCATGTTTCTTACACTTGTATTGATATGGGAAAATAATTGAAATTTTTTAGCAACAAGATGATGTCAAACTCCTCATTCTGACCACTTTGGATTGTTTTACCTTAATTGGAACCATAGCTTCAATAAGCTAATAGTTATAAATCCATTTAAAGGGGATTCCCCCAAATCGCTACTTTTTGCTACTATGCGTAGCTGTGATTCCAGAATTAGTTTATGGAATTTTGTGCAATATGCTACCTTCCAAAAAAATAAGCATCAACTTTGACTACCTTGAGAGTGTAAGTAGTATTAAAAAAAAAAATAGAAAAGAAAGGATTTTGCAATCTCCTTTCACATGCCAACAAGAAAATATGAAAATTTGACTGGTTTAATAATAGTAACTAACTAGGTAGTAGCATTCACAAAATTGGCTAATATTTGCTCCATTGCTACTTAAAATTTTCAGTAGCTAAATGTACATGGAAAAAATCCTTGAAAAAATTAGATTTTAGCCAAAACTACAACAAACAATAGAATTTGATAGCCAATTTGCAATTTCCTCCGCATTGGAATTAGCATCTATTTACTCCATTTTGTATTACAGTACTCCCATAATCCTGTACAACTTGGAGACAACATGCACTACAAGGGAATGCTGTCATTTTCTGTTAATTCGGACGTTTTTTCTGTCAATTTGAACACTTTTGTGATGTGGTTATCACTTTAGTGATATGGTTATCGACACATAAAGGAACGACCAGTGTACAATAACTGAGTTTGACATCATCTTGTTGCTGAAATTTTTAACTGAGAATGGTTTTCATTGAAATCGATAATCGCTACAAAATTGTAAGATGCATGCTCATAGTCTATAACTTCTTGTCAATGTGTCAATCTAATCATCTGAGCACTTGTTCTTGCTTTCTAATAATCGGTGGGTCAATTAGAATTCTAGCATGTGGAAAGAGTTCTGCCTTCTCCATCGGGAACCAGTTGAAATTGGCCCAAGTCTCTCGTAGGCAGGCATTCGAAGCCTAGTCCACTCCCGACCTTGACTGGACGAACAAAAATGCACATTCTCACATGCAACTCCTCCCCATCAACAAATTGATCCTCATGCTTCTTTGAATAGTAATGATCGACACGATCAACGCTTCTTGTACACACATGGTTTGAGATCAGGCCAATTGATTGGCTTCTTTCCAGACTTCTCCCCCTGTATATCACCAAAAGCAATGCTAGAAAGATGAGAAAACGGAACTAAAACAACCTCAAAAGATAAACCCTACTACGAATCAGCATACTCAAGAGAGTTATGCCAAGCAACACCACTTATACAAAGATAACTGTAAGGAAGGGCAATGATAGCAAGCGTACATCTAAATTAGCAGAATCGAGCAAAAATCTTCATCTTGCAATTACTACTTATGTAGCATCAGGCATTTGAAGCCAAGACTGTAGCCCAAAAAATAACGTAGTATAATTTAAGAAAGAGGTGGATGGGGATGGATGCTAACACGATTCTCTAGTTACCTGTTTCTTGAATGTAAACATAATAAACATTTTGTTCTTGTCATCCTGCCAGGCACAAAAGACACTTCACATCAAGAAGCACTAGGTAGCAAACAGAAAATACAAAATTACCGCACAGCTACTGACACCATTTCAAATAAACAAAAATAGCACCCGTGACATCGTTTCTAATAAAAAAAATCCAATCACATTTGACAAGCACCTGTCATTAGAGCTTGTGACAGAGCTTATGACTAAACATAACAGAGTGAGGTGTTACCATAAGAGAAAGCGTTACTTCAAATATACCTGAGAAACAGGAGCAAAACCTTGACGTTTGAGAGCATCTACAAACTGTCTGGGAGAAGCACCATCATTAGCTGGATCAAAGCGACTTTTGACTTCTGCTATCAGCAAGAATCCCCTGCTCAAAACATACCCATATTAGAACAAAGGAATGGAAGTAAAACCAAGCTGGCAGTGCTTCCTTGGGAAAATTGTGTTGTCCACATTCAGAGGCCACTTGTCCAATCCCAAGATGCAAGTTTTAGTCCTAAAGAACGTTCATTCAATACATATCAGAAAGTCATGAACATTGTCGGTATGTGAAATGCATGTCAATTATACTGCCCTTGTTTACAGAGATATTGACATAAGTAATAAGAGAAGTTGATGGAGAGATTAAGATACCCTAGTTTCAGTACACGGTGTGCTTCCTTGAGAAAGCTTGGGTAGTCCACTCCCATCAGCGACAAGCAGAAAACAGCAACATCGACAGAACCTTTCTCCAAGGGGGTCTGCAAGTAACGAGAAAGGTTGTCAATCAACGATTAACCAGTAAAGTAACTCAAACAATTGCGCATTGAAATTTCAAATTCCCCTATGACTCACTTTCGCCATGTTGCAAGCGATAACAGTCTCGTCACAGGATACAAGGTCCAGCGAGTAAACTTTGTTCTTCACACCTTTAGAAAGTCTCGCATCCCCTGCATGTAGGTTAAGGCAATTCAGGGTAAGTAATCTAACGTATGGCGTAGAATATGGTAAAAATTTCGTCAAACTATTCTCTGATCTTGACAACAGACAAGCACAAACTAAGTTACCCTTATCTGGTATTAAACCCGGCACACAAACAGCAAGGGAAGAGCTCATTCAAGGAGGCTTTTGCACATTTGGGATATGCATTATTGTGAAGCAGACAAAAATTACGGAAGCTCTCCTCAACACGATTCGCTACTAAATAAAAATTGACCCCTAACTTCATCACCTACAGACTTGACATTGAGTTCTTCAAGAAAGAGGACTCACCACAACCAAAGTCTGCAACGACCAAATCTGTACTACGAGCATTGAGCCAATCCATGACTACCTGAACTGGCAACTTAGGCCAATGCGACATCTGCTCTTGATATCCTGCATGATACTGTGTACCATATCAACATCAGAAAAGCTGCTTCATCAGTGGACCGTACATGTACAAGTCCTGCATCACAACAATCGCCAGCATTTGACATTATTCAGAACATAATCTTGAGGTATCTCCGGCCATACTTGCAAGAAACTCATGGCATTATCAGAAGAGAGTATTCTTAGACATTATTCTTCAGATATAATTATTCAAACAGACGACTTATTACCACCTAATTAAAATAGCTTTGTTCTGCAGTTCAGTTCTCCATACGCATTCACAGAGCAATGGCCTACTCCTAAGCGCCGCATAATATTCTGAACGGATTCTAGTGAAACAAGCTGATTCTTGTGACTACAGTACCACCGACATTACGTCTTACCAGCTGAAAAGCCCCTTCATCTTTCTGGAATAGCTCAAGAGCTTCCTCTCCTCTGTTCACGCACAACCACATGCATCAAGTGAGAATGCTATTATCCTCAAACAGCCTTTCTTTAACCCCAAAACGATCAGGAGGACCAAATTCGACCTCATATTTATCTTAGCACTATTGAGGAGCCCATACGGTAATGCTTCTTAGTTCAGTTTTATTTACTATGACCAACAAACGCAATGTTCTTCAGTGACTCTGGCGATAAAAAATCTGACCTCGTCTGAATTAAAATTTCCCACAATATGATCAATCAAATTGGTCATTTAATAACCATGAAATCTTGGTCTCCTAGGGTTTAAGAAGATACCGCAACTGATCAATAAATCTAAAAGATAGACTAAAAACTTACTTGCAGGTATAGAGTTGTTCATTCAGCATCCGAAATTGGCCTCCACTGAGTCGCGCCCGCATCTGTACTCGAGAAATATATGCATATCTTAATGTGAAATAACTTTCTACTTTCGTCTTATACTTCTCCATATTTCTACACTATGAACGTATGAAATCAGCACAATATATTCATTTGTGAAAGCCTGACGATTCCTAACCCCTCAACCCTGCACCGCAAACTTCCAATCCCCCGGAACTCAAAATCATGGAAAAGAAGTCCTGACGAACTGCAATTGAAGACAAGCAAAATTCACCTTGTCCAGAAAGTTTAAAGGCTTCGCGGCCTCTCGCCGCTTATTGGCTGGAGGAGTGGCGACAACGGCCCCTTTAGGTTCATAGCTCCCTTCCTCAACGACCTCACCACTCCGAATGCCTTTCCTTCGCTTCTTCCGATTCCGTTTCTTTGATCCCACCTCACCAGCAGCACCATCACCTCCAACATTTCGCTTCAAACTCAACGCGACGTCATCGCCCTTCCGCTTCATCACAACCGGTTCAACTCCACCTCCAGCTGCTGCTACTTTCTTCAATTTCATCCTGGCCTTTTTGCTCTTCTTCGTCTTCTTCGTCCCATCGCTCAAACTCACCCCTCCTTCCGGTTCTTTCGACATTCTCTTCTACAGAACTCTATCCTCACTGAATTGCGATCTTAAGTCAAAGTATAAGCACCGACAGCATTCACTTTGACACAATCCTTGTAATTCCAGATTCTCAGAGCCTTCCGTTCTCTTCAGAACTTACCTTTCCTCAACAATCGCAGAAATGTTTCAGGTGCTCAGTTACGTGACCTCCATCGTCTTAATTGCATCCTCAAACTGGTACCATTTCGTATCCCTGCAAAATTCACTACCCGGATTGCACCACGGAAAAATCATTCCGAGGTGATCACTAAGAAAGTGAACTTAGGGTTAGGGTTAGGAGTCCGTCGCTGTTCATTTGAATTCGGATGATTTACATCCATATAACTTCGTTGGCCTCGAACAGGATCACCCAAATATCATCCATGGATGATTCCCATCTCCTGAAACCCTAAATCCTTCGCAAAACCCTACATATAGCTGCTCTCGTGCCGGATGAGCATTATCTCTTCGCTTCGCTTCCACGGCGACGGTGGCTGGTAGTGTTTCCGCTTGTTGTCTGATTTCTGAGTCTCCTGTTTGCTTGTGGTCTTCAGTTATCCTTGGGTATAACCTTTGTTACGACAGTATTATCGTTGTGG
Source organism: Climacium dendroides (assembly GCA_950106755.1). Taxonomy (NCBI): domain Eukaryota; kingdom Viridiplantae; phylum Streptophyta; class Bryopsida; order Hypnales; family Climaciaceae; genus Climacium; species Climacium dendroides. The sequence continues at coordinate 41,265,338 of OX467084.1, forward strand.
GGGCTTATCGGTCCGTCGGTCGCGGTTTTTCGCTGCTTTCGAACTTTGTTAGGGTTTATTATTACTCTTCTTTGGGAGGAATATGATGACGGAAAATTGTCGCCCCAGTCCTATACGAGCATTGACAAGTGTTCTATGAGGATTGACTATTTTAAATTCTGATTCTTCGACTACTTCTATGTCTGTACAGTTGATAGGGAGATGATGATACTGTTCGCCTCCCCCGAATGTATCTTCTGATACATCATGTGGGATTGCGAAACATGATTTGCACGTCAGTCTGATCCCTATCGTATCGGTTTACTTCTTTGTTTTAGAAATGTTGAAAGTGATGATGAGAAATTGTCGCCCCAGTCCTATATGAGCTTTGCTCTATGAGGAGTGACTAATTATCATTCTGATTCTCTTAAAATAACATGTTGGTGTTCTACATCACGATATGCACATCTGTCACTGTCGAGGTCTGGAGGTACCTCCTAACATTGACTCCTCCAAAAGTGTGCTAGACCAAATCGGTGCTTAGACTTCAGTGACGGTGGCTTGTTAATATTGCCTCTGTCGGAGTGCAGCACCATATCCGTACTGTTCAGGAGGTGTCTGCTAGTCTACTGTGATTGGGGAATGATGATACTTTTCGCCATACCCGAATGTATCTCTGATACATCATGTGGGATTGCGAAACATGATTTGCACGTCAGTCTGACCCCGAATTTTCTGTTAATTAGTTTCTCCTGGATCCTTACATAAGGTACTGATCAGAAATATCTATTTGACCTGCTTGCTGATACCGCTGTACAGCAAAATTTCTTCTATGTTCAAGTCAGCCTTTCAATTTGCGAACCTTGCTGTCGTATTTGATCACCGATCGTAAGGTCTACTAAATCGGTTTAGTAGACCTTGACAGGAATCCAAGCAGACAATCGTCAATGCTGCAAGATATGTCTTTTCATATTACCGTTAACTGATTCACAGGCTGTCATCGGCTAACCACCTTGACAGACAGGTATGGAATATTCGCAGTCTTGGCTCAGGACCCACCCAAGAAAGGTAGCTGGGAAACATTTACAGTCTCGGTCCAGCTGAGTCTGAACTACCCAAAAACGAAAAAGTGTATCCACAATGTGTCATCTTACTAAAGTACTCTTACTCAACTGAAGATGCCACAATAATTCGTAACATAGCCAAAACATGAAGTACTCTTACTCCAGTGAAGAAGCCACAATATTTGGGAACATGGCCACAACATGGAAAGGAACATGACCACAACATCAAGGCCTAAGAAAGTTACTTCCTGACATTTGTACAATGAATTTACACAAAAAATGGAAGTTCTTATTGCAGTCACTGTTCACACCATCACTGATGACATTGATTGTGGCAACTAGTAGCTCAAATCTCAATCTATAATGTAGCTCAGATTTTTTGAATGACGTCTGTCTGGGTTGATGCAAGACTGAAAATGTTCCTTGAATACAGACGAATGCATATGTCCTCACATAAAGACACTGACGAAGGTAGTTACTATGAAATTTTTTTTTGTCATAAACTATTGCAAGACTCAAATGTATCATTTCCTAGGTGTCTCATATGGATTTTTTGCATGTGATGGATTGGTTTATTTTATAGCATGATAAGTATTGCCTTAAATATCTATAATATGAAGTATTTTGCTTCTATGTAATTACTCACTGTCACTATTCACCAAAGACACCCAATCTGGCCATCTCTATTGGTCAAAAATGTTTTGAAACTATATTGTACTACTTCAACTTCATTACGCGGCTGCCACGTCAGTTCCAAAATGCCACGTGGGATTTCGGACCTATTAACAAATCGATGGAGGCCACGTGGAAAGACCCTCACTTGCACGCAGGAAGAGGGTTGCCGCACAGTCCAGGATTCCCCGCGAAAGAAGACGCAGGAAACGTCGAGAACGGAGCGCCCTGCGGAATAGGCCCCGTCAACTGATTGTTGGAGAAGTCGATGTACAGCAAGTTCTTCCAGTTCTGCGCAAGCACAGCGGGAATCACACCCGAGATTTGATTGTTATTGATCGTGAAGTGGTAAATGTTCTTCAAGTTTCCGAAGCTCGTGGGAATGGAGCCCGTCAACTGATTTCCACTCATGTCAAAGAAACCGAGCTGCGGCAATGAGCCGATCGCGGAGGGCAAGGTCCCTGTGAGCTTGTTGTTGGAGAAGTCGAGGTTTGTTAGTGCCGTCAGCTGGCCTACAAGAGGAGATATCACGCCCGTAAGCTGGTTGCTTGTCAAGTAGAAATCCTGCAGCCCCTTGAGGTTGTACAGTGACGTCGGAATTGCACCAGATAGTTTGTTGTATCCCAGGAACAGATACTGCAGCTGCGGTCCGATGTTGCCCAGAGCTGAAGGAATCCCACCGCTAAGCCTGGATCCACACGATGAGCACGAATCAGATTTAGGTTCAGGGTTTAGGGGTAGATTTCTGTTTGAAAGTGTGGATTGGGAGGAAAGTGATTTACTTGTTTTCACCGAGGTCGATGTAAGTGAGGCTTTTCAGGCCGCCGTAAGATGCTGGAATGGAGCCCGTGAGCTTGCTCCTTCGAATATTGAAGAACTCAAGGCTCTTCAGATTGCCAAGAGCTGCAGGGAGCGATCCGGAGAGCTGCTTCAGACTTGCGAGGTCCAATCGCGTGAGGTGTGTAAGCTTTGCCAAAGCTGGCGAAATGGTGCCTGCAACAGTAAGACATGAGGATGGATGCAACATGTCGGCATCCTCTCTGTAGACCAGTTACGGAGCTCCAAAGACGTGCAAGAGTTTGCGATTCGGACATACCTTTCAGGAAGATTGTGTCATCGTCGAATGCTGGATCAGGTGCGAGATCAATCTGAGTCACGTGTCCAGAATTGTCACAGAACGTGCCACCCCAGCCGCAACAATCTCCATTAGCGACCCACCTTGACAGCAAGCCCTGTGAGTCCTCCTTGATGCCAGCCTTGAACGCCAAAAGAGCCGTCCGCTCTTCCGCTATACACGCAGCAGTTGGATGCAACAGAGCGACCAGTAGACTCGCCACGAGGATTAAACTTGATCCATGTTTCAGCTCCATGATGCTGCTTCTCCGAAACCCGAGTCCTCTGCAAGGCGGACAACTTCTGTAAGACACTCGCATTCAAACCTTCATCTGCTACACAAGCATATCAGTTTCATACCCAACTTTGATCAATTGGAAATTGTAATCGAATTGGAATGTGTGCAAGCTGAAATTATATCTCTGTTTATGGGCCATGGCGAACACAATGAGAGCGTCTAATCACATGACTGTGGCAATGAGTCCACAGAACTAGGAACGTGCTTTGAAATCAAGGAGTTTCGTGATTGTACCCTGAAATGCAGTGAAGAACAATACTGTGTCTGAAAAGAGTAGATCTCAAAGGGATAGAGCTCAGCGAGTGGCGCGGAAACTCGGAGTGAGGAGCGAGTACGAATGCTCTGAGAAGGGCTGAATGTGGCCAGGGCAGTGACATTAATTTGGCAAGCTAGGGCGCCTTCGAGGTGAGGACGAAGCTCACATCCTTGTCATTTGAGCTTACTCTTGTACTGATGTGCCCAGCTGCCAATTTGACTGGTATTTTTTCTAAAGGATAACGAAGTCAGCGCCCAGCGGAGATACAGCTATGGAAGAATATTCCCGTTGGAGGCTTTGAGCCCACCTGGCTGTGTGTCGCAGTTGCTATACATGTGCGTCTGACTTCTTTTTTACATTATCTATATCATTGACCTGAGCTTGAAGTTGAATCAACATCCTATCAAGATTGCCACAAGATTTTAACCAGTCAGTACCCTTGTGGTAAGCAGTCTGAGCCGCGTGACAACACTACTGTACACTACAGTACAAAGACAGAAAGTATCGTAGCTCATGCAAGTTGTAAATCCTTGATGATTTTAAATCCGTATGGATGCAGCAACAGGTACCAGCGAATTGCTTTGTCAGGTGCTTTGCCAGCCCACACCTCAGCAGAAATAGTGGAGCTTTTATTTGTTCGTTTGTTATTACCCATTCTCTTTTAGTTACTTTCGGAAATTTTGAATACGTGTCAGTTAAGGACACCTCAAGTTCTTGCTTGACGATGCATAACATTGATTGCCAATGAGGCAGGGGTGCCTTTGCATCCTTCAAAAGGAACCCCTACAGTGAACAGAATTGTCTTGTATGGCTCCTCAGCCAACCCCAATCCTTGAATCATCTGATAACTCTCAAACTTAGACGGAGCACAATGATATGTGTTGACGACGAAGTGGTTACTACTGTACTGGGGACGGCGATTCGATAAAGCTCAGATCATGTAAGCTTAATGTGGAATGCGAAGAAGCACCTCAAATGTGTATTTAGTGATGCAAAAATCCTCTGACAGACTCCCTCTGCACCCGCAGCAACTCTAATTATAGCTACTTTAACAACTTCGAGGAAAGAATCGAAGAAAGTTCCTGGCATATGAAAGTGGACGATGAATCAATTGCCGCTCTTTATCACCTTAGATTTTGGAACATTCTCTTGAATTCAAATGTTCCAGCAGGGAACTCATGTTAGACTTGTTATTTCGTATTCTCGAAAATACTTCCATTTGACTATGTGTTCGCGGTTAAAGAAAGTAGAATACGTGCAATCAGAGAGCAACACGTTTGCAGCTGAATTCAGAACATTCCTTAGCACTTGATGACCTTGCTCTTCAGGCCATGTTTCTCGTGATATCAAGGACTAAGAGCAGCCCCACAGCAACTCAGCAAAGCAGCACTCTAAATGGTCTGATCCATTGATCTTCTCTGCTACAGAAGCGTCCTCCATTGATTTCCTTTGCTGAGTTGCTGTGGGGCTGCTCTAACATGCTAGCAGTGTGATTGTACCAGGGAAGCGAATTCTCCTTGTAAAGCTCATATGGATGTGAATGAAGTCGTGGCATGCGTCAGCGTGCTAGTGACCGTAGTGAGATCGACATCGAGATGAATTTCAGTGGCTTCAGCTGTGTCACTGTCAGTGGTACGACTGGATGACACTTGACATGGCATTTGAAATAAGATGTTGTAGATGTTGCTCTGATTTTCAGGAACTGAAGAAGCTTCTCTTGATGGTTTGGGAATGGAGCCACGGTCAGTATGCTGTAAATGACGCGCTTGTTGGTGGGGAAGTCTAACGAAGTCGCATGAATCGGCGGATGGGGTTGCTACTGGTGTTGTTGTCTCCTTTTGTAGATCTGGTAGCAGCACCCATAACCATTAATTTAAGGGTTTTGGACATGCTGTCTAGTGATACACATCATTCCAACAAATTTTTGGACCATATGAGCAAGAGAAAAATAATTCATGCATAATTTCCAATGTATTATTTGGACAATGTGAGAATAAGTTGTGAATTTTTAAAGAGCGAACTATACATGCACCTAATACCAACACCAAGGTCTGATATTCAGATGTAGCACATCCTTGTAATCACATCTATTCACTTCCCAAGATTTTAGAGGTGACGGTTATGGGTGTTGCAACTTTATGGTAGAACCACCCATAGCCTGTTACTTAAGCAATTCCACCCATGTTTCAGAATAGTATAAGGTTGAGGTACTAGTAGCCAATTATTTAAGTAATTTTGGAGTAGACCACGTGTGCAATATGAGGTGGTGGAAATTTTCCCCATGTAGGCAAATAGGAGAATATGAGGATAGCAAAATTTTGCATAATTTTATTCTCAAAATTGAAATTATTGTGAATTTTGGGAGCCAAAAGTGCACTTCACCGGTAGCCAATGTTTAGAGTCTTCTAAGTCCAATCATTTAAGAACTACTTTCCCATGTTCTACTTCTAAAATGAAGTGGATGCCATATTTGTCATTGAGCAGTAGAGTATGAATAATATTTACATCAACACTAGATTCTAAGTCGTAATTGATTGCATGATGATTGCTGTAGTAAAATTCAATTGAAATAAAGTAGTCTATACTAAGTGGAGTTTAGATTTAATGTTGTATGTTCAATTCCTTAGCATACTCTTCATATTGGTGTTAGTCAATTTCAACTTCAATTTCAATGTGTTTCACTCACTTTGGACGCAATGATGGCTAATATTTTTAGTTCTTCTATAAGAAAGTAGAAAACCTAACCACATATAAGAAATTTTGTCACACCCCAAACCTTGATTTCGAATTTAGAAGTTACTAGTACCTCAATTAATCCATCTAAGTAATTTGACCACTTCTAACCAATTACAAGTCTTGTACAATTAATGTGGAAAAGAAAAAAATAAGCTATCACTTAATTCAACAATTTGAGAATTGTAAAAGAAAATTTATTATTTGAAAAAAATACTTCATAAATTAGTGTGGGTATGTATAAGGACCAATAAGGTGGAGGTTACAATTAAGTGTAGTTACCAAAGGGGCTACATCAAAAATAACAAAAGTTATAATATTCAATATTCAATTCCAAAGTGGATAGAATACATTGTAGAATTTGATATCTCTACAAATGCTTCTGAATAATATAATTCTCAATGCAAAAATAGATGTGGTATAATTTTGCTTCTTCTACAAAACACCCAGGCTAATAGTATATGGGGGTGATTCCTAAGGAAAGGTCAATAAGTCTGTTGTTTTGTGACTAAGGTCATTTGTGTTGCATTTTGGAATATTTATCTAATCAAAATTTTGGTTTTGTTTGAAAATCAAATAAATAAACCCACACTCTTTGTCAAATAGTCCCAATCCATTACCAATGCTATATACATAAGACTCGGTGGATGCTGTCTCTATCCTATCTAATAATTGGCTCATGTCAAATCCTCAAGTCAAATAACCCAAAGATGGTCAATTTGCGATGCAAAAATACACACACTATCGACTTAATCATTGTTCAATTTATATACTTTGAAATACAATAAACTTTTAGGGACAATTATTCTTTAATTACTCCCATATTATATTCTTTCAATTTAGGCAATCAATTAATTACTAGCCAAATTGCTAAATTTAGAATGCACATATCAAAACTGTATTTTTTAGACAAACAAATAAAAAATAATTCAAGGAACATTCCTGGTGTTGGAATCTTTTATTCTTCACGTCTACCACCTCATTCCAAGTTCCTTTCTTCAAATTATCTTTACTCCATTTGAATTTGGTAATTGGTCAAATTGTCATAACTTGGAACCAATATACATAACCGGACCTATAGCCGTGCACTCAATCTCAACTTGACTATACCTTAGTCCATTAGACACCATTCTCCATGACAACTTGATTACTCAATGTTTGAACATAGTTACTCTCCTACTCTGGCTAATGGGCCCAATTTGTCACAGTGGCTGGTTAGATCAACTAGGAATAAATTTCATTCTAATTGGCTTAGTCTATGTGATCAATTACTTATTATTTAATTTAGATCCACATTCATGATCTATACCATTTGTATATTGCTTAATGCAATTTGACACTCAAGCTAATTGACCAACTCATGTTCTCCGTGGATAACTAGTCAATTTAAATTCATTCACTCAACAATTAAATTTAATTACATAATCTCCTACACAATTTGACAATTTACAGCATCACAATTCTCAATTAACCCCTAAATGCTTAAGCCATTCCAATGGATGTTTTTCCTATGAAAAAAGAGTATGGGCTTATAGTTGTCCTCAATGAAGCAAATTTAATTTTTTTTTCAAAATCTTACTGTATAGATGTTTAGAGAGCTTGCTTATTAGTACATATACTAGTTTTGAGTCTGAAATTGTAAGGGAGTTGTGAGATTATAACAAAAGAAATGAATGTTTTTTTTATTTTTAGTATGCTATCCTTCACCACAATGTTTTAGAAATTTGCAAATAAAAGTTTTGGGGGATTGGAGATGACATGAACAACTACAAATAGTGCTAGCACACTAAAATGCACTTTCAAAAAACTTAATTTCACATGAAAAGCTATCAAATTCATTATACAATCCACCTTGCAATTGTTGTAATACAATTTTTTTTAATAAATAGAGATTTCAAATAACTCCAAATTAACACTTGAATATTTAAATTTTCAACGGTGAAAATCATGAAAACACTATTATCTTTCTATTGGGACCATTTTCAAAGCAAATGGATTTGTATAATTTTTTAGATCTCAAATCACGTGCAATTATGTGTTTGAAGACCTCTTAAAAAATCAAATATTCACTTTTTTCAGTGAAAAAATGAAAGATTCTAATAGTTAACCTTCAAAACTACTTGAATTTTTAAAAAAAAATGGGCACAAGAATTTAACTGCCCACACCGAAATGAGCCTAAAATTTCAGATCGACCATATATGATCGCTCAGGTACTTAGGGGCTAAACATTGCTAATTGACTAGCATTGACTGAATTATGTCTCTCATACACAAACTAGACCAACAATCAATGATTTGATTATGTGGTTCTCTTACAATTATTTCACATTCATCTGGCAAATAGTTTGCATGAATAACTAGACTTTACACAAGTCCCATACCACAAGTAGATATTAACAATTTGACCACAATTTCTCAATTAATTACTTTCACACTCCAATCAATTGAACTTCCACTACAACTAGACAACAACAATACATTTGTCAATTTGCTTCACAATCCTCATAAACTCACCTAGCTGATGTAAGAAGAATATATTGCAAGCAATTAGTACATAAACTTAATTTTTAAACTATTCACAACTATGATCTCATAACAAGATTTCCACACTTCTATTAGACAATGAAAATACACTTAGTTACAAAGTTCATTAGTCAATTAATCTTCAGTCAATTAATATACACTAATTGATCCTGAATTGTTTTAATTAATTAATTGCTCAACAAATCAACATACAACGACTAGTCTTCACACAATTCTCACACAACAACCAAACCAGGCCAACTTGACCAAATTGTTCACAAACTTAAGAAATGTACACAATAATATTCATTGGCAATTAGCTCACTCAAATTAAAGTCAAGTATCTTACGACTTGTGAGATCAACTAGACTCAAACTAAATAACATACACTCACAATTCTCCAACTAGAAGTACAGAGGCTATTTTCTAATAACTTATTATATTAATATAGTATCGGCAAATTGTACAATACTTGAGAACATAGACTATCACTATAGCTCTTCTTTACGCTGGAAAGAGAGAGAATGACTAGTCATTTGGACTTATAGTCCCAAAATCAAAGTGGAAGGAATAGAACTGTTCAATTCAAAAATACACTACGTCTACTTGATCTACTTCATATCTTAGTCTATTAGCTCAGTTCATATCTAATTCATGTCATTTTGTTTTTCACACATGATATCAAAGTAATTTCTATACAACAATGGGAAATAGACCATATAATTGTTCTATTTACATTCACCAAGTCAAATAGAGAAAAATTCAAAAATTTGAACAACTACAATAGGTCCCCACAAGATGGTGCTACCTAGGAAAATTTAAATCACATGTAAACAAAAATGAAACATAGTGTTGTCAAAAAGAGAAAATCCTTGAGACATACCCAAAGATGATCCCAAAGTAATCTAAAGTGTGAAAGACAATAGAGTATACCAAGCTATCTTCAATGTAAAAGAAAAATTAAAATTATTAATGTAAAAACAAATGTTAAAAAATAAAAGACAAAGGTAAAATGTAAAAGTTGACAACTTCCCTATTGATATATAAGAGGTTGGTTGGGGTTTCAATTCACAATTTTCACTTGCCTCTTTTTTTCTTTCATTCTCTGAAAACCCTCATTTCATTTATATACATTACTCTCTTTCTTATTTTTTTTCTACAAAAAACTTACAAGCATTTACAATGGCATTCAAAAACTTTCTTAAAATCTTTGTAGTTCTTACATTGATCATGTCTTTTCCATTTACTTTAGTAGTAGCAGTGGAAAGTGGCAAACCACAAAGCAATGTTGCTTGGGCTCCATTGCACTCCCGAAAATATGGCCCTATTGAACCCCATCTAATTCCATTTCCTACTCCAATTGGAACTCTACCAATTTTAACACCAATGACCAATTTGGATGCAACCAAACCACAACATGATGTTGCTATGACCCCACTTGATTCAAACAAATATGGTCGTGTAGAACCCCATCTAATTCCATTTCCTACTCCAATTGGAACTCTACCAATTTTAACACCAACAAGCAGCTTGGATGCAACCAAACTACAACATGATGTTGCTAAGGCCCCACTTGCCTTGGACAAACATGGCCATTTCCCTCAACCATTTCCAATCCCAGACTGTGATCCATCAAGTGATTCTGATTGTCCATTTTCATTTCCAATCCCACATCCAATCCCGGATTGTGATCCATCAAATGATTCAAATTGTCCTTGCCCACCTTGGCTAAATTGTTGAATTGCAAATTTATAGTTGTGGATACCAGCAAGAATTTAGCATCAATGAAGTTCGTTTGATTTGTTCATTTGAAGAAACAATATATTGTAGAAGGATCTTTTATGGATTTGTACTTTTGTTTGTGAGAGGCTTCATTTCTTAAATCCATAGTTAATTAGTTGATAACTAGTTGAAGGTCTATGTGACCCTTTGGAGCCACATGGTTTCTATGATACTAATGGCATATATGCCTGCATTATTGTACTTATGTATAATTTCATATTTAATTTGCAAATAAATGATAATATGTATTTATATTTTAGTATAAAAGCAAGACTTTGTATGGTGTATATGCTACAATCTCAAAGGTACTATTAGAGATTGAGATAATATATTGCAATTTAGTCATGTCTTGGTATTGGGCAACTTCAACCCTTAAAGTCTTGGTAGGCATTTGAAGGATCAAGAAAGTTCTATATTTTTAATTTTTGACATGATATTTTGAATATTTTTTTTGAATTGAAAATAGAACAATGCGTTGTCTTTCAAGGAATATGATTTTATTTTAATAAATGCACAGGAGCAAAAGTTATTCAATAACTAACTTAAAATTTTAAAAATCTTATACTTTTTATCATGGATTATTTTTTTCCTAGTATGTTGAAAGTTTAAAGTCATTCTATTTGGGTTAGTGATGTGAAAGTTATGGATCTTTTTGTTTTATTGGCAATCTTAGCATCTTTTTGTAAGAACAATTGCATTGACTTTCATTTTTAGAAAAGTCAATATGTTAAATATATCTTGAAATCTACTTGGTCAAAGTTTTTGAAATTTATTTTACCAATTGTAATACTAGTCTAGTGCAAAATCTCATGGTTGGAAATGCAATTAGAACAATTTTTAAACTACTTTTTCTATTTGCAATAGATATGGTAATGTTAAGTGTTTTTTTCAATTTGGTGTAGTCACAAGCACTTATCTTTATGGAAGGGGCTTTGGTTTGACCTCTCAATGATAATTAAGAAAATAGTAAGGTGGGTACCCCAAATGTGCCATTGACCCAAAACTACCATCATCACTTGCATACATCTCCAAAATCAATTTGTATCTATGTGGAGAAATGATTCCAAAACTTGTAAGAAAAACTTTGACCCTTCATAACTTTTGCTTACGATATCAAAATGTTGTGTTTTGGGGTGCATTAGAACCTTCACTTGCCATGAAGAAAATATGAAAATTTGACCAGTCTCAAAATAGGAATTACGCACAGTAGGCAGATTTTAGGTTGCCCTTATCTCACACTCAACCCTCTCTGGCGACACACTAAGTAAGTCATTGTATATTCCCTGTATATTCTCTGAATTGGTCATGTTGTGTACACCTCTGATTGGACATACTCCATGAGGCAATCTTTCCAGTAAATTGATTCAACTCAAATATAAGGCATCATGTAAGTTAAGAAAGAAGTCAGATGTCCATGTATACACGAAGTTACATGCGATATACAGCACCGACCTTATGGACGTGGACTCAACCCGAAACTTCTTTTTGTTTCCTGCAACTCCGGGCTGAATTCTTGACCCTTTTGACTAAACCCCAGTCAACAGGCAGCGTGGGCACATCTGTCCAAGCGTGTGCTCACTTGTCAAAGACGGAGATATCTCGGTCCTGGCTTGACTTGGGCTCAATTAACGTCACTCCTGAATGCCTTCCTCAATTGGGTAATGCCATGCCGCGTCCCTGCAAAGACGCTACATAAGGCGTACTCCCAGTCTGAGTTTCCGCACCACTTGGTGATCTGTATCCCTTGAGATCTACTCTATCTAGTCACGAAGTACTATTGTTCACTGCATTTCAGGGTACAATCACCAACCCAATTGATTTCTAACGACATTTCTAGCTCTGTGGACTTATTGCAACTGTCATGTGATTAGACGCTGTCATTGTGTTCACCATCATGGCCCATAAACAGCGATATGATTTCAGCTTGCACACATTCCAATACGATCACATTTGTGCCAAATGCAACTGATCAAAGTTGTTGGATATGAACTCACACGCTTACATTGCTGATGGTTTGGATGAGAGTGACTTACAGAAGTTGTCCGCATTGCAGAGGACTTGGGTTTGGGAGAAAGCGGGATCATGGAGCTGAAACATGGATCAAGTGTGATCCTCGTGGTGTGCCTAATAGCAGCCCTGCTGCATCCAACTGCTGCGTGTATAGCGGAAGAGCGGACGGCTCTTCTGGCATTCAAGGCCGGCATTAAGGAGGATCCACAGGGCATGTTGTCAAGGTGGGTCGCTGATGGAGATTGTTGCGGCTGGGGTGGCACGTTCTGTGACAATTCTGGACACGTGACTCAGATTGATCTCGCACCTGATCCAGCATTCGACAATGACACAATCTTCCTGAAAGGTATGGTACATAATCAAAACGGTGATTCTCATTAAATTGGCGAATTTCTGGCAAAGTTTTGAACAATTCTGCAAAAGTTCAATCTAGAGCATTAGTTGTCCTGTAACGAACATTAGTTTGATCATTCTATTTTTGCTTATCGGGAATCTGTCATTTTAATGAAAATTGTGTTCAAGACCCTTGAACGTCCAGCGCCAATGCCGCTGTACCTGAACCATCTGTTCAATTGTTGCAGGCACAATCTCGGCACAACTAGCAACGCTCACGCACCTCCAGAGATTGGACCTCGCAAGTCTGAAGCAGCTCTCCGGACCACTCCCTACAGCTCTTGGCAATCTGAAGACCCTCCAGTACTTCAGTGTCCGAACAAACCAGCTCACGGGTTCCATTCCACCATCTTACGACGGACTAACGAACCTCACTTGGATAGACCTCGGTGCCAACATGTAAGTCCTGCTAATCCACATGAAATCCTAATATTTCATAGTCCTGCTATGTCAAAATCACAGTCAAACATATTTCCCGAGGATTTCAGCAGCATTAGGAAATATAACCAGTGTCAAAACCCTTGATGATCACTTTGCAATGGTAGTTGTGCCTAAAACAGTACGCACAATCCTTCCCCACAGTGAATTTGAGGTGTGACGGGTGGTGTGAAGAACAGGCAAAACTGCACTCATTGTTCATCAGTGAAACATTTGTGTGCTTTCCACGAGAATTTCAGCTCGGGTGTCATGATTTTCTCCTCAACACTCTCTCCGCCCAAACCCTAACCCTAAATCTGATTCGTGCTCATCGTGTGGATCCAGGCTTAGCGGTGGGATTCCTTCAGCTCTGGGCAACATCGGACCGCAGCTGCAGTATCTGTTCCTGGGAAACAACAATCTATCTGGTGCAATTCCGCCGTCACTGTACAACCTCAAGGGGCTGCAGGATTTCTACTTGACAAGCAACCAGCTTACGGGCGTGATATCTCCTCTTGTAGGCCAGCTGACGGCGCTAACAAACCTCGACTTCTCCAACAACAATCTCACAGGGACCTTGCCCACCGTGATCGGCTCATTGACGCAGCTCGGTTTCTTTGACACGAGTGGAAATCAGTTGACCGGCTCCATTCCCACGAGCTTCGGAAACTTGACGAACATTTACCACTTCACGATCAATAACAATCAAATCTCGGGTGTGATTCCCGCTGAGCTTGCGCAGAACTGGAAGAACGTGCTGTACATCGACTTCTCCAACAATCAGTTGACGGGGCCTATTCCGCAGGGCGCTCCGTTCTCGACGTTTCCTGCGTCTTCTTTCGCGGGGAATCCTGGGCTGTGCGGCAACCCTCTTCCTGCGTGCACGTGAGGGTCTTTCCACGTGGCCTCCATCGATTTGTTAATAGGGTTCGAAATCCCACGTGGCATTTTGGAACTGACGTGGCAGCCGCGTAATGAAGTTGAAGTAGTACAATATAGTTTCAAAACATTATTGACCAATAGAGATGGCCAGATTGGGTGTCTTTGGTAAATAGTGACAGTGAGTAATTACATAGAAGCAAAATACTTCATATTATAGATATTTAAGGCAATACTTACCATACTATAAAATAAACCAATCCATCACATGCAAAAGATCCATCTGAGACACCTAGGAAATGATCTATTTGAGTCTTGCATCAATTTACGACCAAAAAAATTTCAATAAATGAAATTTGAGCTGAATTGGGCTGAGTTTGTGGTCACAATCGATGTCTTTGGGAATGGTAATGGAGTGATTAGTGACAATAATAGGAACTTCCACCTTTTGAGTGTAAATTCATTGTAAGAAGTGATTTTTCAAGCCTTCATGTTGTGGCCATGGTAAGAAATATTGTGATTACTTACCGACAGTTATAAAGTCATTTTGTTGATTTCTGGATAGTTCAAAGATTGTTTCAAGCCAATTGAGCAATACACTTTGAAAATTCATAGCAAATTCATACTTTGTCAAAAATAAATAAAATATCAAATTGTTTTCCCCATTTCTCACATTTGTCTTTATGTGGAATTTTTTTTAATAAATTTTCAACAATTCCAATTGAACAAACTAATCATTTTGCCTATCATAGGTTAGTTTACCATATGGCTTAATGTATAAGTGTTCAACACTACGTTTTCACTTCTTCTTGTATAAGGTGTAGTATTGAATATGAAGAATTGTATGTATACTTAAATTATTATATTATGTTTGAAATTTCTTCTATAGTAAGGTGAGAGAATTCTTCAAAGGTTGTGTAAAATTTGTAGATTTTTTGGACATTGTCATATGAGGCTTAAAATTACCTATACCTACACTTGACCTTGAAATACCAAAAATAGGTGTATAATCTACATTCAAATAGATACTAAATGTGAAGTAATCACATGACTGAGTTGAAATTTTTGAATAAATATATGTATACAAGTCCTAAACTTGTTTGTGCTTTTAAGTTTTGCACATTTAGAACTTGTGAATTCATGGAAATATTTATGAATTTGCCCCTCCCAAAATACCTAATCATTGTAGCATAGTTATACCAATTAAATTACAAGTACAAGGGTATAAGATGTGTAAAATTTACACATAGAAAGGAATATTTTTACCTCAAAGGAAAAATTTAGTGAATGTTTGATAGGTATAAAACCTTGTAAATATATTAAAAAACATACTCAACTCTTTTGGAAAGTGGATTTGTCCATACAAAGCAAGTGTCCATACAAAGCAAGTCTTTAGCAATTACTCTATTTTGTGTACAAGATGGATTTATATTACAAAATGGCATGAGGTTCTAACAAAATTGTAAAGCATGAATACTATTAATTTTACAATTGAAGAAATTGACCAATGTAATAGTTAACATAGTGAAATTAGGGTTAAGAATTTTGCAAGGACAATATATGTCCTTTGGACCACTTTGAGATTAATATATGAGGTAAATTAGTTTTTATATAAGGAAGTTTTAGGTTCCAATGCCATATTTTGTAACTTTGAAATATGGCATTGGGATCCTATGTCTCTCCATCATTTCATTGAGAGACAACCACATTAGTTTCCACAATTTGGCATCCTCATTTATCATGTTGCATATGGCCAAGGTTATGACAGAACTACATTCAAGATCATTGACATAGCAAGCCTTCTGTGGTCCATCCCTTTACCCTTTTGTCATAGACAAATATGACCCAAGCCTTCTAGAGATCTCCTCTAGGCTAGCAATTGTTGGATTAAATTCACTCCACTCCTCTCAAACTTGTGAATATACTATCTTGAATGTAGGCAAAAGGACTTTTTAACTTCAAAACAATGATATTTCAATCAGTGCATTACCTTTGGTTGGTCAAGATGGCATTTCCAATACCTAGCAAACTCAAGATTTGGTATTTTTTTTTAAGTATAATCATCACTCATTTTTGCAAAAACTAAACCATGTCATTGCCTTCAACATTGAAAGTTTTGATGCTAAAAACTCTTTTCCTATAGCTAATTGTTCATTGAATCTAGCTAAACATGAATACAAACTTTTGTTGCTATCATATACCTCAATACATGCACCCTCTATATCAAATACACAAAATATACAATGATGCATTTAGAATTGGGTTTTCCAAATTGTTGACAGCTCACTCCTTTTAAACCAAGCAATTCAATTTTGGCCATCGAATGAACCCAAACATGTTCTATATACTCCAAAAAGATTTTATGGTTTCATATACACAAATGTTAATGGATTGGAGTATTTATTATCTAACATATGCACAATATAGGTCTTCAAAAGTTTTCTAAACAAACATTTTATTAGTCAAAAACACAAGTATGTATCATTTCAAAAACTAACACTTCTAGCAAGAAATTTTTTTCCATAAATAAAAAAATTCAAATTCTTACTAAGATCAAAATCTTCTAAAAGCATCATAATTTGATATTGACAAATTTCTCCAACTTCAACATGAATGAATTCTTGTTACAAAGCATAATAATTCAAAATCCTATAAATCTTTAAAAAAACTTCAAAATCCTATCAAAAGTTTCAAATTTCATTGATAAATATTGGTTATATAAATGGAGAATCTAACCACATCAATATAATATGAAGTTCATAATTTAGAACTTTGGTGCACAATTAAGAGTGATGGAATAAAATTAGATACCTATCCCATTGCCTTTCTAAACTCAAGATCCTAAGATTTTCATATACAAGTATACAACCAATTTTTAAATTTTTAAATTTTTAAAATATTGCATTAAAAGGCATTCAACCCCTAAAACACTAAACTATGTTTTGGAGTAACATAGCAATTTTCGGCAGCTCACTATGAACAAAGTTTTTACTATTTTTTTATTTTTGCTGAAATTTTCACACAACATTTTCCTGAGGAATAGCTTCAAGGCCCAATAATTTTCATGATTTTTGACTACATGGTTAAAATATTATTGTATGATATGTCATTTTCATTGCCCAACGGGTAGCCTATGCAGCTCAAAAAACTTCTTTAAAAATCACTTATAAAAAAAGTAAATATTCAAAATTGGTTCTTTAGATTTATATATAAGTGGGAAGCTTTGAATCATCTCATTTTGATTAATGAGATGAAAGTTATGAGGTGTTTTAGTTTGTGTTTTTTGAACCGTCCAGATTGCCCACTAAGTAATGAAAATGACATATCATGAAATAACTTTTCTAAACATGTAATCAAAAGTTATGAAAATTGTTGGGCCTTTGTAGATAAATTATTTTTTTCATTTTAAGTCCAAATAGCCTTGTAGTGTGAATATGGTTTAGTTGATAACTTATTTTTACTACTATGAGTTAATTGGTATCTATTTGCAATGTAGAGTCAAAAACAATCGATTAGATCTTAAGTGGTGCTAAGAAGACAAATTTGAGTAGAGACAAGTTGAACAGTGACTATTGAAATTGAGTTGGTGTTTGTTCATGAGGGATATATGTAAGTTGTCATGGTCTATTTGAGCTCTCAGTTGGAGCATTTTTTTTTAAACTCTCATATGTGTAGTTGTTAGAAATTTACAATGAACTCCTATACTTTGGAATTAAATAAATATTTTTTTTGTCTTGGATAAAATACTCCAAATTGTCCCATTATTTTAAATATTTAACTTTTAAATCCCTAGTGATCGAGCCTAAATCTATACTACAAAATTAATCTATCAATCCTACAAACTTGAGTTGGTAGTTTATTGAGACAATATTTAAATGTTGATTGTAGTTTTTCACCTAATTAGAAATATCCAAAGAGGTCGGATTCAATCTCTAGGAAGGCCATTTGCTAGGTTGTGTAATTAGGTTGTCATATATTATTTTATAATAACTTAATTGATTGTTTTAATATATAGAATTCTTCTCATGACAAGTAATATTAAATAATTTCTACAACGACATCATGTTCTCGATTCTCCAATTGTTCTTATTTTCTAATTTTTTTTATTACCACATTAGCTACATTACGGCCTGACATGCATTGTCGTGCCAAAAATTAACAATACCACTAGAATTGTTATTTTTATCATAGTATAGTAGCAAAGGTTCGTTCGCAGGGAATTTTGTATTGGATTAGGAAAGAGAATTATTAAATTATTATTTATAAATCCAATCACTTGCAAATTGACAAAGTCTAAAGCCAATCACTAGCTAATAAAAGAATATAAAAACACAATCAAGTATTATAAAGAAAACTCCAAGGGAAAAAATGAAAACAACTTGACTTCTAAAGAAAATTGGAGAGAAAAAAATGAGGAAAAAAAGATAGATAGACAAAAATGACAATTGTTGTGGGCTATATCTAATTAGCTAGACAACTATTCACTATGAATAGTCTCCAAGTTGATTGACCACTATTCATATCTTTTGTTGCATACCTTTTTAAATCTATTTGACAATTAGCCTATTAAACTTTAGAAATGTAAAAACTATTTGACAAAAGCCTACATTTACACTATACAAGGCATATAGTTAAAAATAAAAAATTTAGAGTGACTACATGCACCATGTTGGCTTTTCACCAATTGATGTTAGATTTTGCAATCAAACACAACTCACACAATTACTAGTCTATTCACACACAATTTTTATAGATAATGTTTTTATTTCTCCAACTAATCATAATCACAACACATCACGAAATTCCAAATCTCCAAAAAAAACTAAAAATACTTCCTTTCCACGAGGAAGGACAAGCCTCACTTGCTTGAAAACTAAATTCCCTTTTGGCTTTTTCCTCTCCTTGTACCTTTTACCATTGGTTGTAATGGTTTAATCACTCCTTTCCATCTACCAATTAGATTATATCTTTACTAAATTCACCAATCGGAAACTAATTGACATTAGGGACATGTTTACACTATATTCACTATGCTATTGATAATTATTTTATATTTAGCCAATATTCTACCAATTTGACAAGTTTTACTACTTTTATGTACTACATAGCCTTCCTCTCAGCTATTAGCATCCTCGTGAACACAATCATTTCTTTTTAGTTGTCTTTGATGTTCCAATTGTCTTCATACCCTTTTTTGTGGCTCCTATTTAATTTGAACTGCATGATGGCTACTCCATTGGATTAGATTGCCCATTTAGGAAATAATTTATAATTAATTATTTTGTTGAAATTTTAATTCATTCAACTCATGAATTTTCTCCTTCTAAAAAAATATGCCAAGATCCCATATTTTGAAATTACGTGAAACTTATAGAAATAAGTTCTTCAAACTTCCATTTGATACAATAATATTGCTCAAAATTAGTTTAGAATAAAATGTTGAATATATTGCGGACATGCTTTGTTTAATGTTTGAAACATAATATTCACGCCTTTTTGAAGTTCTTGAATAATTAATATCAAATATAATCTTACTGTAATTGGTTAAATTTATTGTAGATGTCTTAAGATTGATAAATACTTTATTTTCAATTTGTATCTTAGTAAAAGCTTTGCATACTTTAAAGGCAAAAATCATAGAATATATAATTTCCTCAACATGTTCTAAATCTATTTTCCTTTGTAAAACAAATCTTTTCAATAGCTTTGGTTGTTGTTTATTTATTTCAATTAGATTCATGCTTTTAATCTTCAAATTAAATACTGATAAATAATTATGCTTTCAAGTACTAAAGATTGTCAATTTGTTGAGAAAATATTTAGGTAAAAATCATTTGAGTTTTATTTGAAACTATGGAATAAAATAGAAGAAAATAACCAGCTTATGGAGACACAAATGGAAGAAATGTAGGATGAGATTCAAACCCTTGAAAATCTATTGGAAGAACCTAAAGTTCAAGAGCTAGAGAATATGAACACTGATCAGAGAATAAATGAGCTAGAATAAACTATACAATTATTGGTAAATACCAAGAATTAGACACTACAGTAGACTTGGTTGGCGAAATTCAATAGTATATGTGGCAATACCAACGAGATTCAACTCCTACTTTTTTCTATTCTGAGCTTATAAATTGTAGAGTAATATATGCTTTAGTATACTTACTTTTGAAAAGAATCAAAAGGTATCAGAGGAGCAATTTAGGGAGGCATGGGAGACTGCAACTAAGTTTGACAACATGCAAAATCTTCTTTGTGAGATGATCATACAAGGAGATCTCATTTTGATCCATTGGTTAGCCCTTTTCTATCCTATTGTTGATTTAGAAGCAAGAACTTTATTATATTATGTAAATTTAGAGAAAGAATTAAGTCAACGTCAACGTGAAGATCTGTTTGGATATACCCAAGAGAAAGGTTCAAATTGTAGACTAGCATACTCAAATTGTTGATAAGCTTAGGTCCTAATTGAAATTTATTCCCTAAACTACTAGTATGAAATTCATTCCTAGGGAGGACAATTAAATAGGGATACTTCCGTTATGAATTCCTAATTGGTCATTGCAATTATAGAAAGATGAGAATTTTGTTCCTTAACCACAAGCATAATGTTTTTCTTCTCATGCGATAAAACTAATTACTAAATTCATCCACTCCACTCTTAAAGGCCACAAGGGTTAAGAATATCTTCCAATTATTTATTCTCTATTCTTTTATTCTCTTTATATTATCCTTCTTCTCTTTATATTTTTTTTCTTTTATCAGATCTTTATTCTTTTATCTCCAAATAGGGATTCTTTCTGCTCAATAGGCCGGCACAGCTACAATCCCGAATTGGTCTTGATTGAATACAACCTGTTTAATCGCCTAATCTTCTGACTTGGGTTGTATCTTCACTTTTTGATCTTTGTCTTCCAATTAGGGAACCACAGTCTCAAATCTCACCAACTCGGAATCCACTTTTGTATTACAATTCACCTTGTATAATCTTTCCCTCAACAGAATTGACAACTCTTACCCCTCAATTTGGAATTATCATTTTTACACTCATGATAGACATAATCTTGCATTATACTTCATGAATTGGATTCAATCAATTATCTTTCGTTCATTCAAGCAAACCTTTTTCATTCAATATAACTATGTGCATCCATGACAACCAAATTAGAATTTAATGTAGAACAACATTTAGACTTACAACTCCAATTTGGCCTCATATAACTTAAATGTACTACATTCTGACTTGGTCTATACATTTTGATATTAACAAATAGGTACCAAAGTCATATACAATCGCGCGACTGATTTAGAATTAGGCGCTATAGCATCTGTTTGCAACGGCACAAACAACACCCAACTAGGTTTCCCACAAGACATACGCACAAATTATCAACCTACTCGGACCAGACTAAATACATAATTACATGTATACATCATCCTCATACAACTTGCAACCAATTTAGTATGAAATTTTTCTTTATTTATCCAAATTGGTAACTAAAATCACTGTTACAGTTAGTACTTGATACACAGTTTCATTCTTTATTTGATTTTTACACAACTAATACTACAATTTTTAACATTAACAACTTCCCTACTTGGAACACCTAATTCACATCACTTGTATTCCAGCTTGGAACTTCTAAACTTCCTCATTACATTTCTATAAAAAAAAAACATTAAAATCGATAGGTTTTCATCCTTAAATTATTCCAACTTTGCTTACTCATAATCTTCTGTTAAATTCAACTTGCTCCACTCCACATTCAACTTCCCGACTCGGACATGATTACAATTCTAACAGACTGACATCAATTAGCCAAACTTCACATGCAACTAAATAGGACACAGACAAATTCATCACACACTAATATTCATGCACACATTTCCAACTTGAACCACACACACTCAAACTTCCAATAATACGAAACCAAAAATGAAAATACATAGCACTATTTGGCTAGGATGCGCATTGGACTTTCACTCAACAACCGGTAAAGAAAAATGAGAGAAAAATAGCCCATATAGGAATCTAGAAAGATACAGACCAACTGCAAAAACTAAATCAGTCAAAGTTAACAAACTCAACTGACATTCCAACTGAGAATTCAAAACTGAAATAAAATTCCAACTTGGCACCAACTCAACCCACTCAGATTAACATACAATTCACGCTGACTTGGACTGACACAAATCACTCTAGTTGGACCAAACTAGCAAACCACACCAATTGGGAATTAAACTTCAATCCATCCAACTAATTGTTGGCGACCTAATTCACACCAACTTCGACTCCGTCCATCAAGTCAAACCAATCAACTAGGAACCCTCACTAAGACTCCAATTGGATCACAACAAATAACCAAAAGAGCCCAAATTGACCTCACAAATGACTAATTACTCTCAAAAGGCTACAAAATACACTCTGATTAGCTTAAAATTTTACAAAATGTAATCCTACTTGGTTATCTACACAAATCAATCCAAATTTCTCAATTGAAAAACCCCCCAGAAATAAGTGGAAATTGGAGTTGGCTCAATTATAAGAACACATGAAGAACCAAGGTGATATCATTTATTTGTTGACAACGATCATTAACTGGGAAGCCGTTGTAAAAAGATGTGAGTTGATTGCTAGTCACTATGTATACAATCTTCAAAACCGATATATTAGATTATCCAAAACCTTGGATGCTTTTGGAAAAGAAAGTTTGCTTCTAAGTAATGTCCAAGAAGCATCTATGTTTGGATTACTGCCTGCTACTTATAAGCCTCTGACTTGGATTACATTAAAGACTTCAGTTCCTGAATTGCCACTTACTTGCTATTTTTTAGGTCAGTATTATCATATATTTGATAATATAGCTATTGAAAGACCAGTTCCTTCTTGGAAAGCCCTAGAATGGCTTGTGGAAGACTATGTTTTATCAATCACTGAAACAGTTCCATATGATAAAGTGTATGAGTGTTAGTCTTTAAGATGGCAAGAAAATCCGCAAGTAGTAATGGTAACTCATAACCACTTTTGTCCATGTCCAAGGCAATATAAATGAAACCCTCATGCTACAATTGATTTTGTACAATACAATTGGCCACATATTCTAGGTTTATTTGAGACTTTGGCATCTTGTGATGAAGCAGATAGAGCATTTCATGCGGAGCATATCATACACATTGATTCAATATGTTTCTAGGTAGTGGTATTCTGTGATTTTCTCAAGATAATATGTGAAGATCATCGTGTTATTATAAATGTCAATAAATTTGACAAGTTACAACCTGAGTTCCACATTATGATAAAGTTGCAGTACAAAAGCGCCTATTGGCATCGAGTGTTGGAGGTTATGTCTCTCACTCATTTTCTATGGGCCCCCCACCTTTGCTTCATAAATAAGTTCGGGATATCTTGTCACAACCATATGACAAAGTGGTTATTAGCCCAACGCACCAACAACCCAAAGTTACTAGAACGCGATGATGAGGTTAGCAAAGCAATAGCCAAAGCACATACAAAGAAAGTTTGTAAACAAGACAACAGGAAGAAGAGACCTAAATACTATTGACAGAGTTGTCAATAGGCTAAGTAGGGGGCTATGTAGAAAGAAAATTTAGAAAAATTAGTAAATTTAGAAAAAATAGCTATTAGGGGCCCCTTTGTAGAAAAAATAAAAAATAAAGTTAAAAGTAAAGTTAAATTGTATTTAGTAGTGTGAATAGATATTGAATGAAAAATTAAGATTAAAAATAAAAAGTTGGATGAATGAGGTGTGACTTAGGTCACACTTTTTTATATATTAATGATTGTGAATTTTTGTGCATTCTTGTATAAGATCAAATTGTGTATGTATGGGTGATTTGAGTTTTGTAATTGTTTCAAAAGAGATTTGCATTCATCACAAACTTTAGACCCTACGGTTTGGCAACAATTATCGTGCGGTTATCATTCTTTCATGGGTTCGCACGTTAATCGTATTGTTATCGCATCATCACGATGCATTGCTTCGCATCGTTATCGCAACATTACAATGCATTACTTGTAACTGCATTGTAACGATGCGAAGCAATGCATCGTAATGATGCGATAACAATGTGATTAATGTGCAAACCCATGAAAGAACAATAACCGCATGATAACTGTTGCCAAACTATAAGGTCTAAACTTTGTGATGTTGTGATTTTGTGAACATATGTTTCTTATTGTAAGAATTTGATAGCATTTGTGTATTATTGTGAAAATTTGTCCTGATTGGGAAAGAGAGAAATTAGCAATCTGAGAAAGTGAGAGACAAACGTGTTGATTGAAGTGAACTAAGGATTAAATTGTTGTTTTGTTAATCAATTGATGCAGTGAGACCAAATCTACGTGGGAAGAGATGCTGATCAAGTCTTACAGCTAGGTTTGGTGATATTGTTTGTTTGCTTTTTTGCGATCAAGGATTCAAGGACTGGACGATCAAAGTGAAAGAAATTTAGGAGTCAACTTCAAATTTAAATTGTTGTTGAGAAGATCCACGAGCAAGTCAACCAATCCAAGGAGTTGTGGAAGAAAAATTGACAAGCTGGAGCAGTGAGAGAAATTTAAATTTTTTTTTGAAATTGTGAATTGGTTGTTCTTCCATTGCACCAATAATTGCAGTTGAAATTGCGTGCAATCCAGCAATCACTAACAACAAATCAACAATCTCTCAAAATCTAAACTTCAAAATTGAGAAATCCAAAATTGAAACGAGTCTGATTTAAGAAACAGACGCAGTAGTTGTAGCGCAGTCCGGTGGAATCAACAATAATTTTTTACATACAAGGAATTAGAAAGCGTGCCTAATATCGTTGGAAAGAGGAAAAAAATCAGTCAAAATGAGCATTGAAATTTTTGAATCAAACAAAAATTGCATAAGTTATTAGTCGCCAAAGTTGTAGGTTGCAATTTGACGAAACTAGGGATTCGGTAGTCTGTGGAGGTCGCATGACTTTAAGCTGCGCCTCCGGTCATAGACTCAATCGCGCGTTGGACCATGTCTTGAGGCCCTAAGTACGCCTATAGGGTTGATTTCCATGGTTTTAAGTACTCTTTTGAATGGTTTTAAAGTTGATTCCTTGGGGACTTAGGTCCTTTGATTGTTCTTTTCAAGTTTTAAGTTTTTCAAAATTTGAATTTTGGTCATAGATTCTAAATATTTGGTCAATTTGTAAATTGTTCCAATATTATGTTTGCCAAGGTTTTAGGTTTATCTTTTGAGCAAACATAAGAATCGAATCAATGTTTTTGTTGCATGTAGGTATTAACTTTTGTGGTCATTTGGATCATTTGATCTGGAATAATTTGACCAAAAGCAAAAGTGGGAAGAAAGAAAAAGAACCAAGAAAAATTTGACCATTGGTATAATTCTAAATTCACCATACTTTGCATAATTGGAAAATTTGACATAAAATACGGAATTACTAAACATTTTTTGCATAATTGAAATAGCTGTAGATTGACTAAACAAATTCGACCTAAACATAAAAAGGAATAATTAATGAATTATGTGTACTATTTAATGAGTATTATCTTATTATGATTAAGTCTTAGAGCATGCATCATATAAGAATCATTTAACCAAACTTGATTTATTTGACAAAGAGTGATTTGACCTCCTTTTAGAACACTATATAGGACTGGGACTTCATGCATTGTGTCACATACATTGGTAACGGACTAACCAAACAAATTTCACACACATGGGAATAAGAGTATTATAATATTATTTTAAACTTTTAAATAAAAATCTATTTGAAAGTGATTTTAGTCACAAAACGCTAGACCTCGCGCTAGATTGATTAAACCTTTTTCTAAAACAAAGAACCCCTATACTATTGTTTCTTGGATTTTGTGAAAGTGCAAAACCTAGTTCACAATTTTGAAGCTAATTTTTGGGTCCATATTGTGTGAACATTTCAGCAAGAATAAATAAAAATTCCATTCATAGTGAGCTA
The DNA here is from genome assembly GCA_950106755.1 of Climacium dendroides. NCBI lineage: Eukaryota > Viridiplantae > Streptophyta > Bryopsida > Hypnales > Climaciaceae > Climacium > Climacium dendroides. The sequence goes on from OX467084.1 coordinate 41,291,430, forward strand.
CCCCAAATCACTATGTTGCTAAAAAATGCAGTTTTTACCTTTATAGGTTAAGGTCTCAAGAAGACCATTTTAGAGTTCTCTTTGCTATAAACTAGTGCACTACTATCAGAATATTAAATACTAAAATTATAAATTTAAAATATTTTTAAAATAAAATTTAAAATGATTAAGTTTTCATTTTTAATATAAAAACTATTTTAAAATGAAATAAATAGAAATATCTGACATGGTCATCTTCCAACCTCATCAAACTACTAATGTGGCATAATTCCCAAGTTTCCATGATCTAAAAACTCACGGTCTTCTAAAGGCCTCAAAAAACATCTAATACCCTCCAAAATGAAGCATAAAATTTTTAATAATTCAAGATGAAAGAATTGATGGGGAATTTCATTAAAATGGCAGATATTCTGTGACTTTGGCATTCCTATAGTTTAGACCAAGCAATTTGAACTTTATTAGCATCCTAGATTTTTGAAATCTATATTTTTATTAGATATCTAAAACCTAAGAAATATATAAATTTTTTTGACCAACCAGCCTGAAATCTACATCTTTCTTAGATTCAATATATCTAATAATAATGTAGAGTTCATAAATTTAGGACACTAATAGATTTCAGACCGCTCAGTTTGAACTGTGGAAATAGTTCACTATAAAAATGGCACATGGAATATTGCCATTTTAATAAAATTTTCCATATTGTAATTAAATAAAGTACCTAGATCATTCCAAATATTTGTCTATTGAAAAATAATAAACCTTGAAGTTCCATTGACAATCATAGTACCTTATATTATTCCGCACCATTGTCCCATGATGATCCATGCACTACAAAAATGTCTAAAAGATCCACAACTAAATTGACAAAAGAGGTAATGTTGAATACTAAATTCTAAAGTAGATGGGATACATTGTACACTCTCACATCTACGTAAACAATGCTATTGAATAATATAGGTCTCAATACAAAAGTAGGTCCCCACAAGATGGTGCTACTTAGGAAAATTCAAATCACATGTAAACAAAAATGAAACATAGTGTTGTCAAAAAGAGAAAATCCTTGAGACATACCCGAAGACGATCCCAAAGTAACCTAAAGTGAAAGACAACACAGTATACAAAGCTATCTTCAATGTAAAAGAAAAATTAGAATTATTAATGTAAAAACAAATGTTAAAAAGTAAAAGACAAAGGTAAAATGTAAAAGTTGACAACTTCCCTATCAGTATATAAGAGGTTGTTTGGGGTTTCAATTCCTAATTCTTACTTGACTCTTATTTACCTTCATTTTCTCCAAACCCTCATTTTTTTATATACATCACTCTCTTTCTTATTTCTATCTTCAAAAAAACCTTACAAGCGTTTACAATGGCATTCATAAACTTTCTTAAAATCTTTGTAGTTCTTACATTGATCATGTCTTTTCCATTTACTTTAGTAGTAGCAGTGGAAAGTGGCAAACCACAAAGCAATGTTGCTTGGGCTCCATTGCGCTCCCGAAAATATGGCCCTATTGAACCCCATCTAATTCCATTTCCTACTCCAATCGGAACTCTACCAATTTTAACACCAATGACCAATTTGGATGCAACCAAACCACAACATGATGTTGCTATGACCCCACTTGATTCAAACGAATATGGTCGTGTAGAACCCCATCTAATTCCATTTCCTACTCCAATTGGAATTCTACCAATTTTAACACCAACGAGCAGCTTGGATGCAACCAAACTACAACATGATGTTGCTAAGGCCCCACTTGCCTTGGACAAACATGGCCATTTCCCTCAACCATTTCCAATCCCAGATTGTGATCCATCAAGTGATTCTGATTGTCCATTTTCATTTCCAATCCCACACCCAATCTCGGATTGTGATCCATCAAATGATTCAAATTGTCCTTGCCCACCTTGGCTAAATTGTTGAATTGCAAATTTATAGTTGTGGATACCAGCAAGAATTTAGCATCAATGAAGTTCGTTTGATTTGTTCATTTGAAGAAACAATATATTGTAGAAGGATCTTTTATGGATTTGTACTTTTGTTTGTGAGAGGCTTCATTTCTTAAATCCATAGTTAATTAGTTGATAACTAGTTGAAGGTCTATGTGACCCTTTGGAGCCACATGGTTTCTATGATACTAATGGCATATATGCCTGCATTATTGTACTTATGTATAATTTCATATTTAATTTGCAAATAAATGATAATATATATTTATATTTTAGTGTAAAAGCAAGACTTTGTATGGTGTATATGCTACAATCTCAAAGGTACTATTAGAGATTAAGATAATTTACTGCAATTTAGTCATGTCTTGGTATTGGGCAATTTCAACCTTTAAAGTCTTGGCAGGTATTTGAAGGATCAAGAAAGTTCTATATTTTTAATTTTTGACAGGATATTTTGAATATTTTTTTTGAATTGAAAATAGAACAATGCGTTGTCTTTCAAGGAATATGATTTTATTTTAATAAATGCACAGGAGCAAAAGTTATTCAATAACTAACTTAAAATTTTAAAAATCTTATACTTTTTATCATGGATTATTTTTTTCCTAGTATGTTGAAAGTTTAAAGTCATTCTATTTGGGTTAGTGATGTGAAAGTTATGGATCTTTTTGTTTTATTGGCAATCTTAGCATCTTTTTGTAAGAACAATTGCATTGACTTTCATTTTTAGAAAAGTCAATATGTTAAATATATCTTGAAATCTACTTGGTCAAAGTTTTTGAAATTTATTTTACCAATTGTAATACTAGTCTAGTGCAAAATCTCATGGTTGGAGATGCAATTAGAACAATTTTTAAACTACTTTTTCTATTTGCAATAGATATGGTAATGTTAAGTGATTTTTCAATTTGGTGTAGTCACAAGCACTTATCTTTATGGAAGGGGCTTTGGTTTGACCTCTCAATGATAATTAAGAAAATAGTAAGGTGGACACCCCAAATGTGCCATTGACCCAAAACTACCATCATCACTTGCATACATCTCCAAAATCAATTTGTATCTATGTGGAGAAATGATTCCAAAACTTGTAAGAAAAACTTTGACCCTTCATAACTTTTGCTTACGATATCAAAATGTTGTGTTTTGGGGTGCATTAGAACCTTCACTTGCCATGAAGAAAATATGAAAATTTGACCAGTCTCAAAATAGGAATTACGCACAGTAGGCAGATTTTAGGTTGCCCTTATCTCACACTCAACCCTCTCTGGCGACACACTAAGTAAGTCATTGTATATTCCCTGTATATTCTCTGAATTGGTCATGTTGTGTACACCTCTGATTGGACATACTCCATGAGGCAATCTTTCCAGTAAATTGATTCAACTCAAATATAAGGCATCATGTAAGTTAAGAAAGAAGTCAGATGTCCATGTATACACGAAGTTACATGCGATATACAGCACCGACCTTATGGACGTGGACTCAACCCGAAACTTCTTTTTGTTTCCTGCAACTCCGGGCTGAATTCTTGACCCTTTTGACTAAACCCCAGTCAACAGGCAGCGTGGGCACATCTGTCCAAGCGTGTGCTCACTTGTCAAAGACGGAGATATCTCGGTCCTGGCTTGACTTGGGCTCAATTAACGTCACTCCTGAATGCCTTCCTCAATTGGGTAATGCCATGCCGCGTCCCTGCAAAGACGCTACATAAGGCGTACTCCCAGTCTGAGTTTCCGCACCACTTGGTGATCTGTATCCCTTGAGATCTACTCTATCTAGTCACGAAGTACTATTGTTCACTGCATTTCAGGGTACAATCACCAACCCAATTGATTTCTAACGACATTTCTAGCTCTGTGGACTTATTGCAACTGTCATGTGATTAGACGCTGTCATTGTGTTCACCATCATGGCCCATAAACAGCGATATGATTTCAGCTTGCACACATTCCAATACGATCACATTTGTGCCAAATGCAACTGATCAAAGTTGTTGGATATGAACTCACACGCTTACATTGCTGATGGTTTGGATGAGAGTGACTTACAGAAGTTGTCCGCATTGCAGAGGACTTGGGTTTGGGAGAAAGCGGGATCATGGAGCTGAAACATGGATCAAGTGTGATCCTCGTGGTGTGCCTAATAGCAGCCCTGCTGCATCCAACTGCTGCGTGTATAGCGGAAGAGCGGACGGCTCTTCTGGCATTCAAGGCCGGCATTAAGGAGGATCCACAGGGCATGTTGTCAAGGTGGGTCGCTGATGGAGATTGTTGCGGCTGGGGTGGCACGTTCTGTGACAATTCTGGACACGTGACTCAGATTGATCTCGCACCTGATCCAGCATTCGACAATGACACAATCTTCCTGAAAGGTATGGTACATAATCAAAACGGTGATTCTCATTAAATTGGCGAATTTCTGGCAAAGTTTTGAACAATTCTGCAAAAGTTCAATCTAGAGCATTAGTTGTCCTGTAACGAACATTAGTTTGATCATTCTATTTTTGCTTATCGGGAATCTGTCATTTTAATGAAAATTGTGTTCAAGACCCTTGAACGTCCAGCGCCAATGCCGCTGTACCTGAACCATCTGTTCAATTGTTGCAGGCACAATCTCGGCACAACTAGCAACGCTCACGCACCTCCAGAGATTGGACCTCGCAAGTCTGAAGCAGCTCTCCGGACCACTCCCTACAGCTCTTGGCAATCTGAAGACCCTCCAGTACTTCAGTGTCCGAACAAACCAGCTCACGGGTTCCATTCCACCATCTTACGACGGACTAACGAACCTCACTTGGATAGACCTCGGTGCCAACATGTAAGTCCTGCTAATCCACATGAAATCCTAATATTTCATAGTCCTGCTATGTCAAAATCACAGTCAAACATATTTCCCGAGGATTTCAGCAGCATTAGGAAATATAACCAGTGTCAAAACCCTTGATGATCACTTTGCAATGGTAGTTGTGCCTAAAACAGTACGCACAATCCTTCCCCACAGTGAATTTGAGGTGTGACGGGTGGTGTGAAGAACAGGCAAAACTGCACTCATTGTTCATCAGTGAAACATTTGTGTGCTTTCCACGAGAATTTCAGCTCGGGTGTCATGATTTTCTCCTCAACACTCTCTCCGCCCAAACCCTAACCCTAAATCTGATTCGTGCTCATCGTGTGGATCCAGGCTTAGCGGTGGGATTCCTTCAGCTCTGGGCAACATCGGACCGCAGCTGCAGTATCTGTTCCTGGGAAACAACAATCTATCTGGTGCAATTCCGCCGTCACTGTACAACCTCAAGGGGCTGCAGGATTTCTACTTGACAAGCAACCAGCTTACGGGCGTGATATCTCCTCTTGTAGGCCAGCTGACGGCGCTAACAAACCTCGACTTCTCCAACAACAATCTCACAGGGACCTTGCCCACCGTGATCGGCTCATTGACGCAGCTCGGTTTCTTTGACACGAGTGGAAATCAGTTGACCGGCTCCATTCCCACGAGCTTCGGAAACTTGACGAACATTTACCACTTCACGATCAATAACAATCAAATCTCGGGTGTGATTCCCGCTGAGCTTGCGCAGAACTGGAAGAACGTGCTGTACATCGACTTCTCCAACAATCAGTTGACGGGGCCTATTCCGCAGGGCGCTCCGTTCTCGACGTTTCCTGCGTCTTCTTTCGCGGGGAATCCTGGGCTGTGCGGCAACCCTCTTCCTGCGTGCACGTGAGGGTCTTTCCACGTGGCCTCCATCGATTTGTTAATAGGGTTCGAAATCCCACGTGGCATTTTGGAACTGACGTGGCAGCCGCGTAATGAAGTTGAAGTAGTACAATATAGTTTCAAAACATTATTGACCAATAGAGATGGCCAGATTGGGTGTCTTTGGTAAATAGTGACAGTGAGTAATTACATAGAAGCAAAATACTTCATATTATAGATATTTAAGGCAATACTTACCATACTATAAAATAAACCAATCCATCACATGCAAAAGATCCATCTGAGACACCTAGGAAATGATCTATTTGAGTCTTGCATCAATTTACGACAAAAGAAATTTCAATAAATGAAATTTGAGCTGAATTGGGCTGAGTTTGTCGTCACAATCGATGTCTTCGGGAATGGTAATGGAGTGATTAGTGACAATAATAGGAACTTCCACCTTTTGAGTGTAAATTCATTGTAAGAAGTGATTTTTCAAGCCTTCATGTTGTGGCCATGGTAAGAAATATTATGATTACTTACCGACAGTTATGAATTCATTTTGTTGGTTTCTGGATAGTTCAAAAATTTGTTTCAGGCCAATTGAGCAATACACTTTGAAAATTCATAGCAAATTCATACTTTGTCAAAAATAAATAAAATATCAATTGCTCTCCCTATTTCTCATATTTGTCTTTATGTGGAATTTTTTTAATAAATTTTCAACAATTCCATTTGAATAAACTAATCATTTTGGCTATCATAGGTTAGTTTACCATATGGCTTAATGTATAAGTGTTCAACACTATGTTTTCACTTCTTCTTGTATAAGGTATAGTATTGAATATGAAGAATTGTATGTATACTTAAAATATTATATTATGTTTGAGATTTCTTCTATAGTAAGGTGAGAGAATTCTTCAAAGGTTGTGTAAAATTTGTAGATTTTTTGGACATTGTCATATGAGGCTTAAAATTACCTATACCTACACTTGACCTTGAAATACCAAGAATAGGTGTATAATCTACATTCAAATAGATACTAAATGTGAATGATCACAGGACTGAGTTGAAGTTTTTGAATAAATGTATGTATACAAGTCCTAAACTTGTTTGTGCTTTTAAGTTTTGCACATTTAGAACTTGTGAATTCATGGAAATATTTATGAATTTGCCCCTCCCAAAATACCTAATCATTGTAGCATAGTTATACCAATTAAATTACAAGTACAAGGGTATAAGATGTGTAAAATTTACACATAGAAAAGAATATTTTTACCTCAAAGGAAAAATTTAGTGAATGTTTGATAGGTATAAAACCTTGTAAATATGTCAAAAAACATACTCAGTTCCTTTGGAAAGTGGATTTGTCCATACAAAGCAAGTCTTTAGCAATTACTCTATTTTGTGTACAAGATGGATTTATATTACAAAATGGCATGAGGTTCTAACAAAATTGTAAAGCATGAATACTATTAATTTTACAATTGAAGAAATTGACCAATATAATAGTTAATATAGTGAAATTAGGGTTAAGAATTTTGCAAGGACAATATATGTCCTTTGGACCACTTTGAGATTAATATATAAGGTAAATTAGTTTTTAAATAAAGAAGTTTTAGGTTCCAATGTCATATTTTGTAACTTTGAAATATGGCATTGGGATCCTATGTCTCTCCATCATTTCATTGAGAGACAACCACATTAGTTTCCACAATTTGGCATCCTCATTTATCATGTTGCATATGGCCAAGGTTATGACAGAACTACATTCAAGATCATTGACATAGCAAGCCTTCTGTGGTCCATCCCTTTACCCTTTTGTCATAGACAAATATGACCCAAGCCTTCTAGAGATCTCCTCTAGGCTAGCAATTGTTGGATTAAATTCAGTCCACTCCTCTCAAACTTGTGAATATACTATCTTGAATGTAGGCAAAAGGACTTTTTAACTTCAAAACAATGATATTTCAATTAGTGCATTACCTTTGGTTGGTCAAGATGGCATTTCCAATACCTAGCAAACTCAAGATTTGGTATTTTTTTAAGTATAATCATCACTCATTTTTGCAAAAACTAGACCATGTCATTGCCTTCAACATTGAAAATTTTAATGCTAAAAACTCTTTTCCTATAGCTAATTGTTCATTGAATCTAGCTAAGCATGAATACAAACTTTTGTTGCTATCATATACCTCAATACATGCACCCTCTATATCATATACACAAAATATACAATGATGCATTTAGAATTGGGCTTTCAAAATTGTTAACAGTTCACTCCTTTTAAACCAAGCAATTCAATTTTGGCCATTGAATGAACCCAAACATGTTCTGTATACTCCAAAAAGATTTTATGGTTTCATATACACAAATGTTAATGGACTGGAGTATTTATTATCTAACATATGCACAATATAGGTCTTCAAAAGTTTTCTAAACAAACATTTTATTAGTCAAAAACACAAGTATGTGTCATTTCAAAAACTAATACTTCTAGCAAGAAAATTTTTTCCATAAATAAAAAAATTCAAATTCTTACTAAGATCAAATTCTAATAAAAGCATCATAATTTGATATTGACAAATTTTCCCAACTTCAACATGAATGAATTCTTGTCACAAAGCATTATAATTCAAAATCCTATAAATCTTTAAAAGAACTTCAAAATCCTATCAAAAGTTTCAAACTTCATTGATAAATATTGGTTATATAAATGGAGAATCTAACCACATCAATGTAATATGAAGTTCATAATTTAGAACTTTGGTGCACAATTAAGAGTGAGGGGATAAAATTAGATACCTATTCCATTGCCTTTCTAAACTCAAGATCCTAAGACTTTCATATACAAGTATACAACCACATTTTAAATTTTAAAATTTTAAAAATATTGCATTAGAAGGCATTGAACCCCTAAAACACTAAACTATGTTTTGGAGCAACATAGCAATTTTTGGCAGCTCACTATGAACAAAGTTTTTATTATTTTTTTATTTTTGCTGAAATTTTCACACAACATTTTCCTGAGGAATAGCTTCAAGGCCCAATAATTTTCATGATTTTTGACTACATGGTTAAAACATTATTGCATGATATGTCATTTTCATTGCTCAATGGGTAGCCTATGCAGCTCAAAAAACTTCTTTAAAAATCACCTATAGAAAAAGTAAAAATTCAAAATTGGTTCTTTAGATTTATACTAGCGGTTGCTAGTATGCTATGCATACTAGTATGCTACGCATTCATCATTAGAATTTTATAAGAATTTTTATGTATTTTTATCACCTCAATTGCAATGACTATATTATTTCTATAATATCACCTTTGTAAAAAGTGATATTATAGAAGTGATTGCAAACTGCTACTCTATTTCTGTAATATCACATTGTGTGAAAATACAATTTCTATGTATGCATGATTGAAAATATTTTTAGTAAATATTTAAAATATTTATTTTAAAGACCTATTTAAATCATTATCATGCATTCTATTCAAATATATCAAATTTTTACTAATATGTGATACAATGAATGCGTAGCATAGCAAGTATGAGCCCCTAGTATTAATGGTAACATTTGTGATATTACAGAGGGACTTAGTAGTATGATATAAGTGGGAAGCTTTGAATCATCTCATTTTGATTAATGAGACGAAAGTTATGAGGAATGTTAGTTTGTGTTTTTTGAACCGTCCAGATTGCCCACTAAGTAATAAAAATGACATATCATGAAATAACTTTTTTAAACATGTAATCAAAAGTTATGAAAATTGTTGGGCCTTTGTAGACAAATTATTTTTTTCATTTTAAGTCCAAATAGCCTTGTAGTGTGAATATGATTTAGTTGATAACTTATTTTTACTACTATGAGTTAATAGGTATCTATTTGCAATGTAGAGTAAAAAACAATTGATTAGATCTTAAGTGGTGCTAGGAAGACAAATTTGAGTAGAGACAAGTTGAACAGTGATTATTCAAATTGAGTTGGTGTTTGTTCATGAGGGATATATGTAAGTTGTCGTGGTCTATTTGAGCTCTCAGTTGGAGTATTTTTTTTAAAACTCTCATATGTGTAGTTGTTAGAAATTTACAATGAACTCCTATACTTTGGAATTAAATAAATATTTGGTTTGTCTTGGATAAAATCTTGTATTTGTATTTTATGTATTGGAATGTATTTAACAAATTGAAATGTATAGAGTTGTTAGAGATAATTGGCTCCAAATTGTCCCAATATTTTAAGTATTTAACTTTTAAATCCCTAGTGATTGAACCTAAATCTATACTACAAAATTAATCTATCAATCCTACAAACTTGAGTTGGTAGATTATTGAGACAACATTTAAATGTTGATTGTAGTTTCTCACCTAATTGGAAATATCTAAAGAGGGTCGGACACAGGTTGTCATATATTGTTTTATAATAACTTAATTGATTATTTTAATATATAAAATTCTTCTCATAACAAGTAATATTAAATAATTTCTACAACGACATCCTGTTCTTGATTCTCCAATTGTTTTTATTTTCTAATTTTTTTTATTACCACATTAGCTACATTACGGCCCAACATGCATTATGTTGGCTTTTCACCAATTGATGTTAGATTTTGCAATCAAACACAACTCACACAATCACTAGTCTATTCACACACAATTTTTATAGATAATATTTTTATTTCTCCAACTAATTATAATCACAACACATCACGAAGTTCCAAATCTAAAAAAAAACTAAAAATACTTCTTTTCTATGAGGAAGGAGCTCAAGCCTCACTTGCTTGAAAACTAAGTTCCCCTTTGGCTTTTTCCTCTCCTTGTACCTTTTACCATTGGTTGTAATGGTTTAGTCACTCCTTTCCATCTACCAATTAGATTATATCTTTACTAAATTCACCAATTGGAAATTAATTGACATTAGGGACATGTTTACACTATATTCACTATCCTATTGATAATTATTCTATATTTAGACAATATTTTACCAATTTCACAAGTTTTACTACTTTTATGTACTACATAGTCTTCATCTTAGCTATTTGCGTCCTCGCAAACACAATCATTTCTTTTTAGTTGTCTTTGACATTGCAATTGTCTTCATACCCTTTGTTGTGGCTCCTATTTAATTTGAAGTGCATGATGGTTGCTCCATTGGATTAGATTGCCCATTTAGGAAATAATTTATAATTAATTATTTTATTGAAATTTTTATTCATTCAACTCATGAATTTTCTCCTTTTAAAAAAATATGCTAGGATCCCATATTTTGAAATTACGTGAAACTTATAGAAATAAGTTCTTCAAACTTCCATTTGATACAATAATATTGCTCAAAATTAGTTTAGAATAAAATGTTGAATATATTGCGGACATACTTTGTTTAATGTTTGAAACATAATATTCATGTCTTTTTGAAGTTCTTGAATAATTAATATCAAATATAATCTTATTGTAATTAGTTAAATTTATTGTAGATGTCTTAAGATTGATAAATACTTTATTTTCAATTTGTATCTTAGTAAAAGCTTTGCATACTTTAAAGGCAACAATCATAGAATATATAATTTCCTCAACATGTTCTAAATCTATTTTCCTTTGTAAAACAAATCTTTTCAATAGCTTTGATTGTTGTTTATTTATTTCAATTAGATTCATGCTTTTAATCTTCAAATTAAATACTGATAAATAATTATGCTTTCGAGTACTAAAGATCGTCAATTTGTTGGTTTTGACTTTTAAATCCTTCATTAAGCAACCTTCATTAGCTTGCACGCAAAATAATGACTTTAGTTTTGATTTCCAAAGAGCATCACCTACTTGCAAACAATATATTCTTGAAAAATCATAAATTGTCAATTTTTCTTGCTTTACAACATGCTTTGTTGAGAAAAGATTTAGGTAAAAATCATTTGAGTTTTATTTGAAGCTATGGAATAAAATAGAAGAAAATAACCAGCTTATGGAGACACAAATGGAAGAAATGGAAGATGAGATTCAAACCCTTGAAAATCTATTGGAAGAAGCCAAGACTCAACCTAAAGTTCAAGAGCCAGAGAATATGAACACTACTCAGAGAATAAATGAGTTAGAATAAACTATACAATTATTGGTAAATACCAAGAATTGGACACTGCAGTAGACTTGGTTGGCAAAATTTAACAGTGTATGTGGCAACACCAACGAGATTCAACTCCTACTTTTTTTCTATTCCGAGCTTATGAGTTGCAAAGTAATATATGCTTTAGTATACTTACTTTTGAAAAGAATCAAAAGGTATCAAAGGAGCAATTTGGGGAGGCATGGGAGACTGCAGCTAAGTTTGACAACATGTAGAATCTTCTTTGTGAGATGATCATACAAGGAGATCTCATTTTGATCCATTGGTCAGCCCTTTTCTATCCTATTGTTGATTTAGGAGCAAGAGCTTTATTATATTATGTAAATTTAGATAAAGAATTAAGTCAATGTCAACGTGAAGATCTGTTAGATATACCCAAGAGAAAGGTTTGAATTGTAGACTAGCATACTCAAATTGTTGATAAGCTTAGGTCCTAATTGAAATTTATTCCCTAAACTACTAGTATGAAATTCGTTCTTAGGGAGGACAATTAAATAGGGATACTTTCGTTATGAATTCCTAATCGGTCATTGCAATTATAGAAAGATGAGAATTTTGTTCCTTAACCACAAGCATAATGTTTTTCTTCTCATGCGATAAAACTAATTACTAAATTCATCCACTCCACTCTTAAAGGCCACAAGGGTTAAGAATATCTTCCAATTTTTTATTTTTTATTCTTTTATTCTCTTTATATTATCCTTCTTCTCTTTATATATTTTTTCTTTTATCAGATCTTTATTCTTTTATCTCCAAATCAGGATTCTTTCTGCTCAATAGGCCGGCATAGCTACAATCCCGAATTGGTCTTGATTGAATACAACCTGTTTAATCGCCTAATCTTCCGACTTGGGTTGTATCTTCACTTTTTGATCTTTGTCTTCCAATTAGGGAACCACAGTCTCAAATCTCACCAACTTGGAATCCACTTTTGTATTACAATTCACCTTGTATAATCTTTCCCTCAACAGAATTGACAACTCTTACCCCTCAATTTGGAATTATCATTTTTACGCTCATGATAGGCATAATCTTGCATTATACTTCATGAATTGGATTCAATTAATCATCTTTCGTTCATTCAAGCAAACCTTTTTCATTCAATATAACTATGTGCATCCATGACAACCAAATTAGAATTTAATGTAGAACAACATTTAGACTTACAACTCCAATTTGGCCTCATATAACTTAAATGTACTACATTCTGACTTGGTCTATACATTTTGATATTAACAAATTGGTACCAAAGTCATATACAATCGCGCGATTGATTTAGAATTAGGCGCTATAGCATCTGTCTGCAACGGCACAAACAACACCCAACTAGGTTTCCCACAAGACATACGCACAAATTATCAACCTACTCGGACCAGACTAAATACATAATTACATGTATACATCATCCTCATACAACTTGCAACCAATTTAGTATGAAATTTTTCTTTATTTATCCAAATTGGTAACTAAAATCACTGTTACAGTTAGTACTTGATACACAGTTTCATTCTTTATTTGATTTTTACACAACTAATACTACAATTTTTAACATTAACAACTTCCCTACTTGGAACACCTAATTCACATCACTTGTATTCCAGCTCGGAACTTCTAAACTTCCTCATTACATTTCTATAAAAAAAACCCATTAAAATCGATAGGTTTTCATCCTTAAATTATTCCAACTTTGCTTACTCACAAGCTTCTGTTAAATTCAACTTGCTCCACTCCACATTCAACTTCCCGACTCGGACATGATTACAATTCTAACAGACTGACATCAATTATCCAAACTTCACATGCAACTAAATAGGACACAGACAAATTCATCACACACTAATATTCATGCACACATTTCCAACTTGAACCACACACACTCAAACTTCCAATAATACGAAACCAAAAATGAAAATACATAGCACTATTTGGCTGGGACACGCATTGGACTTTCACTCAACAACCGGTAAAGAAAAATGAGAGAAAAATAGCCCATATAGGAATCTAGAAAGACACAGACCAACTGCGAAAACTAAATCGGCCAAAGTTAACAAACTCAACTGATATTCCAACTCAGAATTCAAAACTGAAATAAAATTCCAACTTGGCACCAACTCAACCCACTCGGATTAACATACAATTCACGCTGACTTGGACTGACACAAATCACTCTAGTTGGACCAAACTAGCAAACCACACCAATTGGGAATTAAACTTCAATCCATCCAACTAATTGTTGGCGACCTAATTCACACCAACTTGACTCAGTTCATCAAGTCAAACCAACCAATTAGGAACCCTCACTAAGACTCCAATTGGATCACAACAAATAACCAAAAGAGCCCAAATTGACCTCACAAATGACTAATTGCTCTCAAAAGGCTACAAAATACACTCTGATTAGCTTAAAATTTTACAAAATGTAATCCTACTTGGTTATCTACACAAATCAATCCAAATTTCTCAATTGAAAACCCCCCCAGAAATAAGTGGAAATTGGAGTTGGCTCAATTATAAGAACACATGAAGAACCAAGGTGATATCATTTATTTGTTGACAACGATCATTAACTGGGAAGCCGTTGTAAAAAGATGTGAGTTGATTGCTAGTCACTATGTATACAATCTTCAAAACCGATATATTAGATTATCCAAAACCTTGGATGCTTTTGGAAAAGAAAGTTTGTTTCTAAGTAATGTCCAAGAAGCATCTATGTTTGGATTACTGCCTGCTACTTATGAGCCTCTGACTTGGATTACATTAAAGACTTCAGTTCATGAATTACCACTTACTTGCTATTTTTTAGGTCAGTATTATCATATATTTGATAATACAACTATTAAAAGACCAGTTCCTTCTTAGAAAGCCCTAGAATGGCTTGTGGAAGACTATGTTTTATCAGTCACTGAAACAGTTCTATATGATAAAGTGTATGAGTGTCAGTCTTTAAGATGGCAAGAAAATCCACAAGTAGTAATGGTAACTCATAACCACTTTTGTCCATGTCCAAGGCAATATAAATGAAACCCTCATGCTACAATTGATTTTGTACAATACAATTGGCCACATATTCTAGGTTTATTTGAGACTTTGGCATCTTGTGATGAAGCAGATAGAGCATTTCATGCGGAGCATATCACACACATTGATCCAATATGTATCCAGGTAGTGGTATTCAGTGATTAATTTCTCAAGATAATATGTGAAGATCATCGTGTTATTATAAATGTCAATAAATTTGACAATTTACAACATGAGTTCCATATAATGATAAAGTTGCAGTACAAAAGCACCTGTTGGCATCGAGTGTTGGAGGTTATGTCTCTCACTCATTTTCTATGGGCCCCCCACCTTTGCTTCATAAATGAGTTCGGGATATCTTGTCACAACCATATGACAAAGTGGTTATTAGCCCAACGCACCAACAACCCAAAGTTGCTAGAATGCGATGATGAGGTCAGCAAAGCAATAGCCAAAGCATATACAAAGAAAGTTTGTAAACAAGACAACAACATGAACAAGAGACTTAAATACTACTAACAGAGTTGTCAATAGGCTAAATAGGGGGCAATGTAGAAAGAAAATTTAGTAAATTTAGAAAAAATAGCTATTAGGGACCCCTTTGTAGAAAAAATAAAAAATAAAGCTAAAAGTAAAGTTAAATTGTATTTAGTAGTGTGAATAGATATTGAATGAAAAATTAAAATTGAAATTAAAAAGTTGGATGAATGAAGAGTGACTTAGGTCACATTTTTTCATAGTTGCACCTGTTTGTTTTTTGAAATAAACTATAAAAAGTTAAAAAAACAAAAAAACAATGGCATTGTAAGACTCATATATATATATGTTATTGTGAATTTTTGTGCATTCTTGTATAAGATCAAATTGTGTATGTATGGGTGATTTGAGTTCTGTAATTGTTTCAGAAGAGATTTGCATTGTGATTTTGTGAACATATGTTTCTTATTGTAAGAATTTGATAGCATTTGTGTATTATTGTGAAAATTTGTCTTGATTGGGAAAGAGAGAAATTAGCAATCTGAGAAAGTGAGAAACAAACCTGTTGATTGAAGTGAACTAAGGATTAAATTGTTGTTTTGTTAATCAATTGATGCAGTGAGACCAAATCTACGTGGAAGGAGATGGTGATCAAGTCTTACAGCCGGGTTTGGTGATATTATTTGTTTGCTTTTTTGCGATCAAAGATTCAAGGACTGGACGATAAAAGTGAAAGAAATTTAGGAGTCAACTTCAAATTTAAATTGTTGTTGAGAAGATCCACGAGCAAGTCAGCCAGTCTAAGAAGTTGTGGAAGAAAAATTGACAAGCTGGAGCAGTGAGAGAAATTTAAATTTTTTTTTGAAATTGTGAATTGGTTGTTCTTCCATTGCACCAATAATTGCAGTTGAAATTGCGTGCAATCCAGCAATCACTAACAACAAATCAACAATCTCCCGAAACCTAAACTTAAAATTGAGAAATCCAAAATTGAAACGAGTCTGATTTAAGAAACAGACGCAGCAGTTGTAGCGCAGTCCGGTGGAATCAACAATAATTTTTTACATACAAGGAATTAGAAAGCGTGCCTAATATCGTTGGAAAGAGGAAAAAAATTAGTCAAAATGAGCGTTGAAATTTTTGAATCAAACAAAAATTGCATAAGTTATTAGTCGCCAAAGTTGTAGGTTACGATTTGACGAAACTAGGGATTCGGTAGTCTGTGGAGGTCCCATGACTTTAAGCTGCGCCTCCGGTCATAGACTCAATCGTGCGTTGGACCATGTCTTTAGGCCCTAAGTACGCCTATAGGGTTGATTTCCATGGTTTTAAGTACTCTTTTGAATGGTTTTAAAGTTGATTCCTTGGGGACTTAGGTCCTTCGATTGTTCTTTTCAAAATTTAAGTTTTTCAAATTTTGAGTTTTGGTCATAGATTCTAAATATTTGGTCAATTTGTAAATTGTTCCAATGTTATGTTTGCCAAGGTTTTAGGTTTATCTTTTGAGCAAACATAAGAATCGAATCAATATTTTTGTTGCATGTAGGTATTAACTTTGTGGTCATTTGGATCATTTGATCTGAAATAATTTGACCAAAAGCAAAAGTAGGAAGAAAGAAAAAGAACCAAGAAAAATTTGACCATTGGTATAATTCTAAATTCACCATACTTTGCATAATTGGAAAATTTGACATAAAATACGGAATTACTAAACATTTTTTGCATAATTAAAATAGCTATAGATTGACTAAACAAATTTGACCTAAACATAAAAAGGAATAATTAATGAATTATGTGCACTAATTAATGAGTATTACCTTATTATGATTAAGTCTTAGAGCATGCATCATATAAGAATCATTTAACCAAACTTGATTTATTTGACAAAGAATGATTTGACCTCCTTTTAGAACACTATATAGGACTGCGACTTCATGCATTGTGTCATATACATTGGTAACTGTAGTCTAGGATTTTGTTTTGTTTTGCAAAACACCAAGGACTATAGTATAGGGGTTCCAAACTTGGGAATAGTCAAATAGTCTAACGTATTAGTAGCTAAAGTCACTTGTATTCTATAGGAAAAAAAATGGAAAATACACTTATATAATCTATCAACAATTTATCACTATCCATATACAATTTTAGAATAACTTCCCTGATTCAACTTGAATCTTTACTCAGCCTTAGCATTTGCAACTGCTAGTCCATGCTTCAACTTCTGCCATGGCAATTTGACTAATTGCTATTTCTTCAACTTCTCCTCCATTGGAGAAACAATCAACATCAGTTGTCCAAGGAAATAGTTGTCTGTTCCCCCAAGTTGACTTGACCACCCGCTTCGCACTCCACGCACAATTTATTACAGCAACTTGACTTTAACAATTTAATTACAATAATCTTCTCACAAATAGACCAATTACTAAATTATAGGCTCAGTTTACAACGAGCTCAGACGGAATCAATTCCAGTCAATTAGACAATGTATAATTCACACAGCTTCAAACTCATTCACACTAAATCAAACCACAACTTTGCACAATGTCTCACAATACTTCACTCATCAATTTGACATACACCCACCAGGTGCATAGTCTTTCACAACATAGTCAATTTGACTCAAAATCCACACAACACATTCAGCCTTACACCAAAGGCAATTAGACAATAATTTAAGTTTCAATACAAGCCAGAATTCACAGTCCACTTGTCTAAACTCTTATACTTACTCACAAACACACGCAATTACTGTCAACTAGACCGCACAATTCTTGTGCATACAAAATTCACAATAATCAAATCGATTGAACACACTCAGTCAATTGGACTACCCGTCCAATAATCTCACAACTGCACACACTAGTGCAAAGCAAATAGACAATTTTTACAATTAAAATGCTATAAGTTTTAGATTGCAAGTAGACGCAAAGTACACGATGAGTCTTACAACAAAGGTAAGAACTGAAATCAAAAGTGAGTAGACATTTTGACTTATAGTCTCAAAATTGGTGAAGACAACTCTTCACCGAGGGCTACCAAGGTTATTTGACCCTTTCTAATTCTCACATGCAACGTTTCCATTCCTATACAAAATTTGTAAGGCTAATAGACATACAAATGGAAACGAGGTTGTCTATTTACTCCCTTTACACTACAAGAGTCAAATGGACTAAAAATTGAAAATTTAAGGTACGACAGTAATGGACTAGCCAAACAAATTTCACACACATGGGAATAAGAGTGTTATAATATTATTTTAAACTTTTAAATAAAAATCTATTTGAAAGTGATTTTAGTCACAAAACGCTAGACCTCGCGCTAGATTGATTAAACCTTTTTCTAAAACAAAGAACCCCTATACTATTGTTTCTTGGATTTTGTGAAAGTGCAAAACCTAGTTCACAACCTTGAAGCTAATTTTTGGGTCCATATTGTGTGAAAATTTCAGCAAGAATAATAAAAATTCCGTTCATAGTGAGCTACCCCAAATCTCTATGTTGCTAAAAAATGCAGTTTTTACCTTTACGGGTTAAGGTCTCAAGAAGACCATTTTAGAGTTCTCTTTGCTATAAACTATTGCACTACTATCAGAATATTAAATACTAAAACTATAAATTTAAAATATTTTTAAAATAAAATTTAAAATGATAAAGTTTTCATTTTTAATATAAAAACTATTTAAAAATGAAATAAATAGAAATATCTAACATGGCCATCTTCCAACCTCATCAAACTACTAATGTGGCATAATTCCCAAGTTTCCATGATCTAAAAACTCACGGTCTTCTAAAGGCCTCAAAAAACATCTAATACCCCCCAAAATGAAGCATAAAATATTTAATAATTCAAGATGAAAGAATTGATGGGGAATTTCATTAAAATGGCAGATATTCTGTGACTTTGGTATTCCCATAGTTTAGACCAAGCAATTTGAACTTTATTAGCATCCTAGATTTTTGAAATCTATATTTTTATTAGATATCTAAAACCTAAAAAGTATATAAATTTTTTAGACCAACCAGCCTAAAATCTACATCTTTCTTAGATTCAATATATCTAATAATAATGTAGAGTTCATAAATTTAGGACACTAATAGATTTCAGACCGCTCAGTTTGAACTGTGGAAATAGTTCACTATAAAAATGGCACATGGAATATTGCCATTTTAATAAAATTTTCCATATTGTAATTAAATAAAGTACCTAGATCGTTCCAAATATTTGTCTATTGAAAAATAATAAACGTTTAAGTTCCATTGACAATCATAGTACTTTATATTATTCCGCACCATTGTCCCATGATGATCCATGCACTACAAAAATGTCTAAAAGATCCACAACTAAATTGACAAAAGAGGTAATGTTGAATACTAAATTCTAAAGTAGATGGGATACATTGTACACTCTCACATCTACGTAAACAATGGTTTTGAATAATATAGGTCTCAATACAAAAGTAGGTCCCCACAAGATGGTGCTACCTAGGAAAATTCAAATCACATGTAAACAAAAATGAAACATAGTGTTGTCAAAAAGAGTAAATCCTTGAGACACACTAGAAGAAACCCGTGTTTTAGGTGACGTTTTGTAATTTTTTCAGACGGATTTTAGGTGACGTCGGAAAAAACAACTTGTGTTTTTTTGTGTCTAATATAACATCCAGATGTTATATTAGACACAAAAAAACACAAGTTGTTTTTTCCGACGTCACCTAAAACGCGGGTTTCTTTTAGTGCATACCCGAAGACGATCCCAAAGTAACCTAAAGTGAAAGACAACAGAGTATACAAAGCTATCTTCAATGTAAAAGAAAAATTAGAATTATTAATGTAAAAACAAATGTTAAAAAGTAAAAGACAAAGGTAAAATGTAAAAGTTGACAACTTCCCTATCAATATATAAGAGGTTGTTTGGGGTTTCAATTCACAATTCTCACTTGACTCTTATTTCCCTTCATTTTCTCCAAACCCTCATTTTTTATATACATCACTCTCTTTCTTATTTCTATCTTCAAAAAAACCTTACAAGCGTTTACAATGGCATTCATAAACTTTCTTAAAATCTTTGTAGTTCTTACATTGATCATGTCTTTTCCATTTACTTTAGTAGTAGCAATGGAAAGTGGCAAACCACAAAGCAATGTTGCTTGGGTTCCATTGCGCTCTCGAAAGTATGGCCCTATTGAACCCCATCTAATTCCATTTCCTACTCCAATTGGAACTCTACTAATTTTAACACCAACGAGCAGCTTGGATGCAACCAAACTACAACATGATGTTGCTATGGAACCACTTGATTCGGATAAATATGGCCGTGGAGGACCGCATCTAATTCCATTTCCTACTCCAATTGGAACTCTACCAATTCCAACACCAACGAGCAGCTTGGATGCAACCAAACCACAACATGATGTTGCTATGGCCCCACTTGCCTTGGACAAACATGGCCATTTCCCTCAACCATTTCAAATCTCAGATTGTGATCCATCAAGTGATTCTGATTGTCCATTTCCATTTCAAATCCCGCACCCAATCCCAGATTGTGATCCATCAAGTAATTCGGATTGTCCTTGCCCACCTTGGCTAAATTGTTGAATTGCAAATCCATAGTTGTAGATACCAATAAGAATTTAGCATCAACAAAGTTTGTTTGATTTGTTTGTTTGAAGAAACAATTAATATATTGTAGAAGGATCTTTTAGGGGTTCACACTTTTGCTTGTGAGAGGCTTCATTTCTTAGATTCATAGTTAGTTGATAACTAGTTGAAGGTCTATGTGACCCTTTCGGGCCACATGGTTTCTATGATAGTAATGGCATATATGCTTATGTTATTGTACTTATGTATAACTTCACATTTTATTTGCAAATACATGATAATATATATTTATATTTTAATGTAAAATCAAGACTTTATATGGTATATATGCTTACAATCTTGAAGGGCCCATTAAGGATTAAGATAGTATAAGGAAATTTAGTTATGTCATGGTATCGGGGAATTTTAATCCTTAACCCTTCACCGTTGAGCTTAACAAAGTAAATTTGGCCTTTCAAAATTTTATTTTTTTCAAGTGTTGCTTCTAATTATTATTACACTATATACCCCTAAAGGATCGTCTATCCCCTTGGGGGGGTCTAGTAGGTTCCTATTGTCTCAATTTGTAGTGAATGTTTTTGAAACTTTTTAAGGATGTACGTTTTTGTGAGAGCTTTGTGGATGTATAGTTTTTATTTTAATCAGTGCCTATGAGAAACAGTTATGGCACAATAAGAAGAAAAAAAATGGAGGTCAATGGATAGCCCAAAAAAATCTTAAAAAGTCAGAATAATTTTTTAAAAAATTGGCGTCCCTAAAATTTTATGTTTTTGTCTACATTTGAAGTCTTGATTCATTTTATTTGGACTAGTGATAAGAAAAATATGGACAATCTTACTTTTGGGGGCAATCTAAGTATCTTTATGAAAAAATAACTTATAGGATTCACTTGTGAATGCAATTTTTATAATTTTTGAAAAAAATTGATCGATAGGGTTAGGTTTGCTTTCTAAAACAATATCACCATTAGTATTATTGTATTTCAATTCCATATTAGAGCTATTACAATTTAGTTTTTCCTTCAAACTTGAACCTACTTCTACTTAACAATTTTTTAATGAGTAAAAATTGAGTGTTTTTTTCTTGAATATTTTTCTTTAAATTCTCAATTCAACTATTCAATATAGGAACTTAGAAAATCAAAATCAATAGTACAAAAAAATTCATTTAAAAAGATTCAAAGCCAAAAAAGATAGTCAAACAAGTTGTAAAAAAACTTGTTTTCTTCACTTTGGATGCAAATATTTTGCAAACTATATGGTCAAGTTTGATGAAATTTTTACCACATGTTCTCAAATAAGTTGAGTATAAGATCCTAGGGTTAGATTTTTTTTAAAGTTACTTTTTGGTTTTCTTAGGTGAATGTAGCATAAGTGGTAGTTTTGAGTGTTTTTTGACAAAAATAAACACCCTTAGGGATTAGGGTTTACGGCAGTGATGTTGTGCCAAGGGATTCCATGCACTTTACAGTACATCATTTTGTCCAATTTTAATTTTAATAAGTGCTTCGGAGCAATAGCAAAAATTATTCCACTACATGCTCAAAGAAATTTTTGTTGAGCAACAAGAAAAACGCAAAAAGAATTTCAAGTAATTAAAAAAAAATTCTCTCTTATAGATTTTATTTTTGTTCACATAAAAAGCTTTAATCCATTCTATTTGGATTAATAATGTGAAATTTATGGATCTTCTTGTTTTATTGGCAATCTTAGCATCTTGTTGAGAAAATTATGTAGTAGTTTTCATTCATAAAAGAATCAATATGTTAAAAACATCTTGAAATTTATGCTATCAAAGTTTTTGAAATTTTCTTCCATGTTTTAGTCTAGTGCAAGATTCCTTGGTGAAAATTGTAATGAGAATGATTTTAAAACTTTATTTGTCTTTACATTAGATATTTCAATCAACAATTTTTTTGAATTGAAAGATTGGCCTTGGGACTTTAGGGGATATTATTGACTTGTTTAATTATTGATTGATTGAAAGAGTAATAGAATAATTTGTTTGCAAGAAATTTAAAAATATTAGTATGTAGTTAAAAAATTTAGTATATAAAATATTTTATAGTATCTGATAAAAATCAAATGAAATACTATTGTTGTTTATAATACATATACCTAAACTTTAGGTGCCATCTTAATTCAATTTTGACCAAAATTTAGAATAGTTTCAATTATTACTAATTTTTGATGACATTAAGTCACAATTCTATAAATTTAGAGCATCCTTAGTTTGAATGATCTTCAAACTTGTTTACTATAGAGATTTTTCAACAACAATAATCCTATCTTTAAGTTGAATATGGGTTAAATCATTGAAGATTTTGCTTCACCAATATTGAAAACTTAAACCATCCAAATATATAAAAGCATACCCTTAAATACAACAAATGTACAAAACAATAGTATGGATGGCATATTAAGGTTATTAATTATGGAATTATGGGCATAGGCCTCACAATCAATCATTCACACCATAGTGTACAATTTGAGTAGTTTACTACATTCACATTGAAGAATTGAAGAGAAAATATGTTATGTTCGATAGTTAGTAAAAGCAATCCATATTTTTTTTCTTTCACCTCATTTTTATAAATCACAGTTGTAAAATCATAGTTGCTAGAGCTTGTACATTGAACACTCAGTAAGATATTTGTTGTTCAATTTCTCTAAAACACTCACAAATTTCAAAAAAGAACAAGCTTGTGGAAGAAAAAACAAGTTACTTACAATTTATGGTTTAGTAGGCATTGATACAAGTGTTCTAGCCTTACACTTACCAAGGAGTTTTGTAAAGATTTAAAGGTAAAAGAAATATTGAACTTACATATTTGACTTGCAACACATGTTAAGTATTATAAACTAAATCAATTTATTATTTTTAGTTTATAATACATGTTAAGTCAAATATGTAAGTTCATAAACTAAATGACTTATCATTATGAAGTCTGGAGTAAAGCAAAAATTAGACAGTGAAGCCTCGACAGTTTTGCTATGGCTGCAACACATGTAATGTATTCAATTTTGAACAACATTAAAAGTAAATCTCCACTCTTGTTGAAGCTTACTATACACTAATGGCTAACTTAGTTATCCTCTTTACAACTTTACTATTATCATACTACTAAAATCATAAGTCCCTCTGTAATATCACAAATGCTACCATTAATACTAGGGGCTCATGCTTGCTATGCTACGCATTCATTATATCACATATTAATAAAAATTTGATATATTTGAATAGAATGCATGATAATGATTTCAATAAGTCTTTAAAATAATTATTTAAATTATTTTATAAAAATATTTCCAATCATGCATACATAGAAATCATATTTTCACACAATGTGATATTACTAAAATAGAGTACATCACAAAATTTAGCCCCTATAGTTTGACAACAGTTATCATGTGATTATCGTTATTTCATGGGTTCACATGTTAATTGCATTGTTATCACATCATTACGGTGCATTGCTTCGCATCATTATGATGCAGTTACAAGTAATGCATTGTAACGATGTGAAGCAATGCACCGCAATGATGTGATAGCAATGTGATTAACGTGCAAACTCATGAAACAACGATAACCGCACGATAACTGTTGCCAAACCATATGGTTTAAACTTTGTGATGTAGCATTCACAATCACCTTTCTAATATCACTTTTTACCAAGGATGATATTATAGAAATAATATAGTCATTGCAATTGAGGTGATATTAAAGAGGATCAATATGGTGATATTATAAAGGTAGCAATTCCATTTTCTATAATTTTGTGCTTTTGTAAGCTTTGAGCTTCTGATTTCAATTTTCTATTGCTACTACCAAATGATTTGAGAAATTTATTACATTGAATCGATTTTGGATTTCACAACAATTAAATTGTTCATGAAGCTTTTGAGATTTACAAGTTTTTCCTTTAAATTCTTCTATTTGGGTTGCCATTTTTTGTAACAATGGAATCAAATTTCTAATGCATTCTAATGTATGTGTATCTTTTAGCGTGTATATATATATATATATATATCATTCATCATTCATTAAATTTTTATTGTTTAATTTAATATATATTTATTTATAAAAAAAATTATATGAAGATTTTAGTAATTTTTATTTGAAGATTTATTGAAATTCTTGCTCTGCATTCTATCTAACACATAAAAATTCTAATGAAATTCTAATGGTGAATGCATAGCAAAGCAAGCCCAACTGCTAGTCATACTACTAAAATCATAAGTCCCTCTGCAATATCACAAATGCTATCATTAATACTAGGGGCTTGTGCTTGCTATGTTATGCATTCATTATATCACATATTAATAAAAATTTGATATATTTGAATAGAATGCATGATAATGATTTTGATAAGTCTTTAAAATAATTATTTTAATTATTCTATAAAAATATTTCTAATCATGCATACATAGAAATCATATTTTTACACAATGTGATATTACTGAAATAGAATAGCAGTTCACAATCACCTCTGTAATATCACTCTTTGTAAAAAGTGATATTATAGAAATAATATACTTGTTGCAATTGAGGTGATATTAAAGAGGATCAATATGGTGATATTATAAAGGTAGCAATTCCATTGCTTTTCTTGGCTTCATTCTTCTTTTGCATTTCTATGATTTTGTGCTTTTGTCAGATTTAAGCTTCTAATTTCAATTTTCTATTGCTACTACCAAATGATTTGAGAAATTTATTAGATTGAACTGATTTTGGATTTCACAACAATTAAATTGTTCAAAAAGCTTTTATAAGTTTTTTTTTAAAATTCTTCTATTTGGGTTGCCATTGTTTGTAACAATTGAGTCAAATTTCTAATGCATTCTAATGTACGTGTATCTTTTACCATATTCATCATTGCATGTATTTCATTCATCATTCATTAAATTTCTATTGTTTATTTCAGTATATGCTTATTTATTAAAAATTTATATGAAGATTTTATTAATTTTTATCTGAAGATTTATTGAAATTCTTGCTCTACATTCTATCTAATACATAAAAATTCTAATGAAATTCTAATGGCGAATGGGTAGAATAACAAGTGCCAAACGCTAGTACTCTACTAAAAATCAAAACCTAGAGATCTTAAACGAATTATTCCCCTTGTCCCATTGCTAATAAACAAATATGCCCTTTTTGTCATTCATAACACATTCAAACTAAGCCATATGTCACCATTTAATGTAATTTTTTTAATTTATTAGAAGTTGCCATCAAACAATAAATCACATATTACTATTGAACAAATATAAAACATATCATGATATCTTACAACTTAACTAGATAACTACATAAAGACGACATAGGGCATGAAACATGTCATAATACAAAGTTTGTAGCCAAATTTTTTTTCCTTTAGCTAAGTGTAAATGTAAAAAATTACTTTTATTTTGTAGTGTGTTAGTATCATGCATTCTTTATCCCTCATACATGTGTTCTTCATACCTTCTAGCTAATTTGGGGCCTATGATTCTAAATTCAAATTCAAAACTTCCAAATTCTATCAAGAGTGGCACATAAATCTTTCCAATGTTTTTCTGAGGGCCAAAACTACAAACTTCACATGACATGTTGAACGTCCTACCATCAAAATATTGTTATGAGAAATAACACCTTCACCCCTCCTATAGTATTTTGGCATATCATTTCTCCAAACAAGACTTTATTGACTTTCACATTACCTAGTCCATTCCCCAATTCACAAGGTCTTCAATGGCTGTAAACTAAAGGGGAAGAGGCTTTGCATTAGCAGAAACTACCCTAAAGAAGTTTGTGTAACTACCATACTTGAAAAGCAAAGTCAATGTTTCACATATAGAGCTACTAGTTTTCATTTATGACTTGATACATTTTCATATATAGCAGAAACTATTTACAATTAATTCAAAGTCTAAATGGCAACAATGAGTGATCTTAGAACTAGTTTATGGAAGTTAGTGCAATATGCTACCTTCAAGACAAACATGCATCAATTTTGGCTACCTCGAGAGTGAGTACTAGTATTAAAAAAAATAGAAAAGAAAGGATTTTGCAAGTTGTAAAGGATTATTGGGAGTACTATAACACAAAACGGACTAAATAGATGCCAATTCCAATGTGGAGGAAGTTGCAAATTGGCTATCAAATTTGATTGTTTGTTGCAGTCTTGACTAAAATCTAACTTTTTCAAGGATTTTCTCCAATGCACATTTAGCTGCTGAAACTTTCAAGTAGCAATGGAGCGAATTTTAGCCAGTTCTGTTGAACGCTGGCAACGACCAAGTTTCGCTCTAGATCCAACAAACAAGACTTCATTCGATAAGAGACCACAAACACACTAAACCAGTGTCAAAATTGATGGCAAATCGGCTTCAGACAATAACTTGTCCAGTCATACCTGCACTTGGGCTTGCCATAGAAGGAGCGCTTGCCGCACTTGCATCCACACTTGCCGCAGTTGTTCACAGCCGAGCGCAGGTCGACCTCGCAGCCAGCACTTCCAATTTCCAGTTTCTGGTTGCAGCACGTAGGACTGGTATGGATGAAGCTTTTGACACAATTATGCAAAAATTTGTCATTTCAGTGGAAATTCCACCGACTGGATAGAGTGGATATCAATTCTTTTTTTCTTTTCAGCACAATATTTTCAGTTGTTTGAATGATGAATATGCCTGAATGAGGCCTGTACCTGCTAAAACACCATCTTAGTTTGCTCTCAGTTCGTATAGGACCACAATGATAATGCATTAGTTAGCGGAGAATCCAATCCCGCTGTCAATGATGTCAATTATATGCGGAGTCGTAAAACCAAATCTAAATCCAATCCTGTTGTCAACGATGCCAATTATATTTGTTGGGTTAAGGAACTTGGGTTGACTCGGGTGTATGTATGCTGATAACGATTTGAGAGAGACGAGGAAAATGTGAAAAAAACACAATACTGGGCGTCCAGACAGGACGCTGGATCTGGAGTAGTTCTGACTTCTGGTTTTGACACTTGTCAATCTTGGCTTCGGAGGAAAAGCCAAGATTGAAGCTTTTGAAACCTCGAAAGACTCGATCCCTCAAGTTGCACAAGAAACAGACAGAGAAAGGGAAGTGAAGGGACACGAAAGGATAATTTAAAAGATGCCCCAATCCAAGAAGATATCCAAAATCATGCAGCTTGTGAGATTTTCAAGAAAGTGTGTTCTTCCTCGAAAGTAGCAAGTAGCTAGAATTCAGAGAACAGAATTCGTAAATCCAAAAAACAGTCTTGCGCCCACTAATGAATACCGTCTGATGTACTATACTGTACTGTACTGTACTGCTTGCAAGGGAAGTGTTAGGTGGGATAGATTACTTAATACACTATCGAAGCAAACGGAAACAGCAATTTCGAAAAATAGTACCGATAGTGGGTTCCATGGATCGTTGACAAAGCAAGAATAATTGATTGTCGTGTGGTCTTCGATGCCTTTTTTTTTGTGGACCAATTGCCTGCCTTCCACAAAGAGAGTTGCTTAGTGATGTGTGAAACCCGAAAGGGTGAAATAGAGGACAATCTGATGAAGACCTCAGATAATGTCCCCAAGATACCATGACAAGTAGTGTGTGACACTCAGCAATAGAAGACTTATGTCAGAATTATTGCGCAGCCCAGTCCAGATTGTGTCATATCCCGCAAAAGAAGCCCAGTCTCAGGGATCATAATGGTTAGGCAACGAATTCACTGTTTCATTGACTAGTCACTGACAACAAACCAACATCTGTCTCCTTATTTTGAGCCTTAGATCACCCAAAAATGCAGATACGAACGTTCATTGATTCCTTAACTAATCCATAGACCACAGCAACAGAATCCACAATCCTTGAATGTACCGGCATTCAAGGATGAAACGCCAGCATTTTGAGTTCACGCTAATTCGATATCTTGCCTGCGCATGATCATGTCCTGTGAAATTACAGGTGTAGTATTTGCACAGTTCAATTCCAATGATTACAGACACCACGCATACCACAAGCATGTCTTTCTTGCCAGCAATTTACTCAACATCTTGGCCCACATGCCAGACTGAACGATTCACAAGATTTGCTAATCCGGTTCAACAACGTATCATTTTGCGGTAAGAGAAAATTTAAGAGAGTTAGGAGCATAGTTAGGAGAGCACAACTCACTCGTGTGATTATATATGTTTGTCCACATGGCTTCATACCACCAAGCTTCGTAGATTGCCCAGATACACAACCTGCATAGAAGCGACTACAATACCCTCTCCAAAGCGGTCAGCAAGGGCAAGTTTCACCGAAAGGAATCATAAAAATCAGGTTCCAAGTTGCAGTAAAAGATTGATGTCACAATGCAGCTTGGTCAGACTCACAGAGCCTCTGCGTGAAATCACCCCCCTTAAATTCCTCTCCAAATCAGCAATCCCTAAAATACAAATTAAGCTAAAATCATGCATCGTTACAATGATTCTAAACAGCCCAGCGACGGGCCAGCTTTACTAGACGATTCCACAGTTCCATAGTGTAGCTCCGATCAGGCTACTCAGGAAAAAACAGCTACTCTAAGGGCGTTAACACACTGTACCAGAGGCAAGCCACACCACTTCCACAGGGCTCAGTTCATGTAGCATCAATAATAATCAAAATCCTTTCTTTTCTCCATTTCATGGGCTTTCAATAGTATCCGGAACATATGCTTCTTCACTGTCATGTCATCTTTTCTCAGGATGCCCACAGCATGCCCAAATAAATAAATAAAGGAACTCCTCAATCCTGTTTCTTCTTTTTTCCTTCTACTATAGTAGACACTTGCTCAACGAAGCCATTTACATGCGTGCACTTCATTGCCTTTCCTCTAGTACGGTTAACCCTAAACTCTTTCTAGCTTCCAAAGACAGATTTGTCGACAAGTCGGTGCATGACCCGGATTGGTAACGACTAATTACTTGGAGCCGAAGGGGTGTACTTGAAGTAATGCGTTCGCTGATCCAACATTCAAATTTTCTTGCATTTTGAGACAAAATTTCTGTGGTGCAACAATAGAATGCATGTGGTCTTAAGAAGATGTTTCAGATAGCTCTTTGGCATAAGGCACCGTTGTCAACCACTCCAGTGCTAGAGGGTCGCCACCATCAGCAGCCTTGCTAAAATAGAATCGTGCATCCTCACAAAGCTCAATTGGCTGCTCGGTACCATATTGTGCTAAGCCTTCACCAGTCTCCACTGACTTTTGACTAGTCTCATCGTCTTCATCCTTTTCTTGCGTGTCTAGTCCTTCCCAATCTGCACCTGAAGGCGTCATAGATAGTAAATATACAGTCATAAGTATCCTTGCCATTCATCCAGACTCCTAACGTAGTTGCAATAGGGAAATACTGGAAATCATACACATTGGCATGGATTGATAAGAAACCTTTGCTAACAAGTGAAGCATACACCGTAGCTGCAGGTATGTGCCCCTGCCAAAATGTACAAGAAAAGCATTCATGAGTTCCCCGTTTCTTCAACCCATTTGTAATTTAATATCATAAAAGACCTCCAAGCTTCAGAAACTAAAACACAGCCACATGTCAAAAACACACCTGCTCTGCAGATTTGCGGAAGCACCACGCAGCTACTCGAAGGTCTCGACGCGCATGTTTACCAGAAAGATAGATCGACCCAACCAAAAATAGGGCTCCAGCATGTTTCTGAATCACTCAATAGAAACGTATAACAAATCACGCTCTTCATCTTAGATCAAATCATGGCAAGAACTAAATTAGGTGATGCATAGCCTGACTTTGTAATGAAAAGAGATATAAGGCTACCTGGCAAGCTGCTGCTTCCAAATACTTATATATTCTGTCATCCATTGCATCCTCATCGCCCAAAAGTGCAGCCTGAACATCATAACATGACCAAAAGCCAAAGCAAAGCTAGTTTGGTGTCAAAGTAGGAAGAGACAGAAAAACCTCTGGACTAGACAGAGAATCGAGAATGAATTCTAAAGGATGAATAGAGATCGAATGATACAATGGAACATTCAAAGCCACAAAATGGGTGCACAGATATATTAACCCCTGAGTGTCTAAATAGTTATAGGTGGTCGATTCCATATTCATAGGAGTTGAAATATTTCATTTGGGAAGCTCAAGGAAAGAAAAAACTTGTATCAATAGAAAGAAGAAATCATACCCTGGAGTTTTGAAGAACAAAAAAATGTTTTGAAGTTGCTACAATAAAATATTAGCTTTCAAAGTCACTATGTTTAGAAGGGCACTTAGGGTATAAGATAAAGAGACACAAGAATCCGACTAAATTTAGTAGCGTGTAGCACCTCTGAGCGGATGCGGCATGCGAGCTCGTATTGTGCCTCGGCAAATCCAGAATCAGCAGCTGTCTCCAATAAGTTCGCCCCACTGCATGGCCAGATGATGGTGGGAATGAGATCTGAGAAATAATGAGCATGTAGGGAAAACGGAAATGAAGAGTTACAAGAGAACTTACGGGAACCAGCTTTAGCCCTCAAATCATGAGATGTAAAGTCGATATCAAAGAGCAGAAAGATTACCTTCTTAAGCAAGCTCCTGGGATGTTGTAATAGAGGTGAAGGCGAGCAAGCCATAAAATGGCGGCCATATTATTATTATCAATCTCCAAAGCCAGCTCGAAACTCTCCTTAGCGGTCTGTACCAGAGCATACACACAGACGACCTTCAAACATGAGTACTAGTAGTTCACATTCAGCATAGAGGTTTGAAATCCATATAAATTGCGAACCTGTTTGCCAAGATCGCTACAACCAGTTACAACCAATACCGGCACCATTATTGGGAGTGATCCTATATGGTCTGAAGCAGTTTTCAGTACGTAAAAAGGATTGAATTAAACCTAACGAAAATGAAAGCGTGATTTTGAGAATTACGCACAGGTTCAGACACTTATGCCTTATTTCTAAAGCAAGAAGGCAAAATTCTAAATTCTTGACCTTGAGCAATGGCTTCAGGCGAATGTCATTGAAATCAGTATGCGGCGAGAGCCGGTCAATTTCACCAATTGCTATCAATCCTTTCCCCATGAACTCTCGCACATCCGGTTTGCTGCTGTATTGTCGGCTCTGATTAGCAAGCGTACCACTAAGTATTAGCATCAGTAATATTTGCAAACTCAGCTCAAACTTCCTCGACCGTACAGACCAGCACAGATACAGAGGCACTGCTTCATGCCACGGCATAGATCAAATCTTGCAAGTGCACCAATGAGAGCATGAAATTCGCAAAAACCTACCGAGTTGGAGAGGACAGGAACCAAATACTTCTGGAGTTGCACCAACCTCCGCCCCCACATGGTTGTACACTAACCACTTTCAATCTGTGAAAGTTAGAAGTCCACAATCAATCACGTGCCTCAATTGCAGATTCCCTCCCCTGACGAAACCCTAAGGGACAAGTGCTGCTCAGGACACAACACTCCTGAAATCTACACCCATGGTACATCCTCAACGTTGAGCATACACGGGGGATGTACATTTCAGAGTTTGGGATCTGCTGAGCAGCACCGTACTAAACCCTAAACTCTGCAATTGGATACGCACATCGTTGATAAATTAAGGCACCTTCAAATTCACCAGTCTGAAGAAAACCAGCCAAAAATTGACAAGCGAGAACAAACAGCTGTCCAAAAATCTAAAAAACAAGGCAAATCTAACCCTAAATCTCGAAAATCTCACCCGGTTGCGCGTGATCCCACGAGCACGACTCTGCGTACCCCGCACATGAATTGCCTCCAGCGATGATTCAAACCTTCCAAGGAGAGGCGTAACTATCGATAGCTAGTCACAATTGCATCATCGCACATGTCCAGGAAAACTGAATTGCATAAAAAATTCCCAAACTCGCCTACATTTTCATTATCACTACACACAGAAGAGCCCGCAGCCAAGTGCAAAACATGAAATGAGAACAAAATCCAAGGCCAGGCAACATGAATTCAGAGCAAATGCATAGCCATCGGAATTCTGAACCCTCGAATTTGAAACCCTAATAGAATTTTGAACCCTCGCATTTCAGAGTATTCCCTTGTCCCTCTCTAATTGCACACTCGGTGATTGCACTGACATTCTCGTTACGAGAAATGCATGCAAACTCTGTGAGCTTTCTGTCATTGATGCATGCCTCCCCTGCAAGGGAGGCAGAGACCCACAGTACTTACTACCCACAGTATTATGTTCAAGAGTACGTCCTGAAAAAGGGGTACGGTGAGGTTTTAATTTATAATAAATCAATCATAGTGAGTTTAAAAAAACTAAAAATGGGCAGTTTGTGAAAACTTGATGGTGATGAGATTTCACCAAAAGAATGAGGTCAAGATCAGCTTCAGTGTTCAAAGGTGCACATGCCAAGGTGTCCTATTTGCACAAACGTGGAGGACATAAAATAATGTAGTTTTAAATGTCCATCTATTCAATATTACTCAAAATGATTACAATCAAAACATCCCAAAAAATTAGATGAAATTAAGGTTCTCAACAAGGCTATGAGTTCCCAGACTACGAGGAACTTGGAAATTGCACCACATCAACAATATAATGCAATTGGAAGAAAGACATGTCAGACAATAATATTTAATTAATAATTAAAATTTTATTTATTTATTATTTGAATGTTCTAATAGTAGTGGTTGGTTCACAATAGGGGGAACAATCATAAAACGGCCCTCCCATGCCTTCAAATCACCTCTAATGCAAAAAAAAAATTCAAGTTCATTAGGTTCATACTTCAAAAGTTATAGCAAAGGACCCCTCTAGTTTGGCAAAACACTAAATAAACGATTGGTACTTCTTTAACATTTCTATGGTATAGATTCTAGAGATTGTATTTGCAAATATCCTACTCTCTTTGTCCCTCCAAAATTGTTTTTTATCTCAAAAATAGATGTCTATGAATGATTGTCTACTATAAATCCAGTGTAGTTCTTGCCTTCACTACAATCTACTCATTGCATGAAGATGGAAGAAGGAAGCTCTCTTTGGTTCTTCAAATTTTTTTTCCATATGCTCCAACTTATAAGAGCTACCTTTTGTTTTTTTCAAAGCAAATTGCATAGTTTGCTACCATGATAAAAATAGACACTTGATCTTAATTATGTTGAATTTAGAATATGCAATTTTAACAACTTCAATTAGGGTCATTGCAAGAAACACCAATACTATTTATTGCCATGTATTGAGTTTTGAAGTTCTATTGTCTTATAACTTTTGACTCCTAAGTCCAAAGAATATGAAAATTTTGTTGGAGACTAGCGTTTGGCGCTTGCTATGCTACGCATTCACCATTAGAATTTCATTAGAGTTTTTATGTATTAGATAGAATGCAGAGCAAGAATTTCAATAAATCTTCAGATAAAAATTACTAAAATCTTCGTATAATTTTTTTAATAAATAAGCATATCTTGAAATAAACAATAGAAATTTAATGAATGATGAATGAAATAAATGCAATGAGGAATACGATAAAGATACACATACATTAGAATGCATTAAAAATTTGACTCAATTGTTACAAACAATGGCAACTCAAATAGAAGAATTTAAAGGAAAAATTATAAATCTCAAAAGCTTTATGAACAATTTAATTGTTGTGAAATCCAAAATCAATTCAATCTAATGAATTTCTCAAATCATTTGGTAGTAGCAATAGAAAATTGAAATTAGAAGTTCAAAGCTCACAAAAGCACAAAATCATAGAAATGCAAAAGAAGTATAAAGCCAAGAAAAACAATAGAATTGCTACCTTTATAATATCATCATATTGATCCTCTTTAATATCACCTCAATTGCAACGACTATATTATTTCTATAATATCACCCTTTGTAAAAAGTGATATTACAGAGGTGATTGTGAATTGCTACTCTATTTCAGTAATATTACATTGTGTGAAAATATGATTTTTATGTACGTATGATTGGAAATATTTTTATAAAATAATTAAAATAATTATTTTAAAAATCATTATCATGCATTCTATTCAAATATATCAAATTTTTACTAATATGTGATACAATGAATGCGTAACATAGCAAGCACGAGCCCTTAGTATTAATGATATTATAGAGGGACTTATGATTATAGTAGTATAATGATTCAATGTATGCTAATGATGAATGTAATTTTTTATTAATTTTAAAAAATCATTTTCTATTCAAAAGAGACTTATGTTAATATATCACAGTTGTAGTTTTGAGGTTTTCACTACGTTCCGAGTACCCAAATTGATGCATATAGAGCTCAAACCATGTAGTCAAAGTTATTGCATGATATGTGATTTTCAACATTTAGTGGACCATTTAACCATGTAGTCAAAAGTTATGAAAATTGTTGCACCTTAAATCTAATCCTTGGACACATGTTGTGTGAAATTTCAAAGAAAAAAAATAAAAAATTTATTCACAATGAGTTGCCCAAAATCGCTATGTTGCCAAAAAAACAATATTTGAACCTTTAAGGGTTAAGCTAAAAAAGGGGTTACTAGGGTCACAATATGTTGATTATGAATCTAATGGTGTATAATTGTGTATCTTGTCACATTTTAGTAAATAATTTGTTTACAATGAGTCTCATTTCTACATATATATATATGGTCTTCTATAGATCATTAGATCTTTCATTCCTAAAGCCACAAGGCTTCTATTTTCCATAAAAAAACACTTAAACTGCCATTTCTATAGCAAAGTACAAAATGTTTTTTTTGGTATATCTAACCATAAGATCTTATACTAAACTAGTATAAGAATGTGGTAGACTATGTAGATTGCAAGATATTTGTGTTTAAAGTGAAGGAATAAAAAAACTTTGCACCTTATTCAATTACATTATTTAGCTTTGAATCTTAATAACTTGTAATCTTTTCTCTCTTGATTTTGAATTTCTAATTTTATATGATAAAGAATTGAATTGAGACTCTAGGAAAAAACATCCAAAAAATCCACACTTAGTTTTTATTCATTCAAAAATTGTTAAGTAGAAATAGGTTTAAGATTGAAGGAAAATCTAAATTGTTAATAGCTATAAGATGGAATTGAAATACACTAATTTCAACAATGAGATTGTTCTAGCAAGAAATTTTAATCTTGTAATCTTTTTCTTGTAAAATTATAAAAAATTGAGGTCAAAAATGAATCTCACAAGTTAATTTTCGAAGAAGATGCTTTGGTTGCCTAAAAAACAAGATTGTCTATAATTTTCACATAACAAATCCAAATGGAATAAATCAAAGCTTTCCATATACATAAAAATTTAATCTATACAAAAAAAAATTAATATTTTACTTTAAGTTTTTTTGAAGTTTTTTTTTTTGCCTATTAAACTTTAAAAAGGGTTTTTTGTTCCATAACTTTTGCTCCCAAGCTCCAATTAAAATAAAAATTATATTTGAGGAAGCTAACATGTTTTTCTATCTTCTCAAAAAAAAATCATAAAATTACAAAAAGTATTGAGACCATAAGAGCCTACCCAAAATCCATTTTGTCCCTCGAGGGGACAATGGGACTTTAGTGGTTAAAATTTGGAAAATCTAATTATGGATACAACATGGTGTTTTGTGTATTTAACATTGAATGTATATAAAATGAAATATAGAGTAGTGATAGAAGTTTGTATTCATGATTTGAATCCAATGACATGTGGTTCTTTTAATTTGATTAATTCTTGCACCTTCTAAATATCTTATAAAATTAAAAAATGGTCACATAGTCTACATGTATGATACTATGTTTGAGCATGATATTGAGGTTTCAATGTTAAAATGACATCAAAAGAACCAATGCCAATTGTTGGCTAATAAATCTCTTTATGTACATCTTATCATATTTTAGCACATGTTTTATATTCTAAAAGCCAAATATGGAACTATACATATGGTTTTTTACATTCCTACAAGGATCAAGGCTTTTATTAACCCTATAACATTGATACAGACAAAAAATGTCTAATTGGATAACTTCAATTGACTATAAGATGAAAAAAACCCGTTTATTCATCCAATTTTAAAAAAAGTTGTTTGAGTATATTTTTAGAAAATAGTAAGGTATACGACATGTTTCCGACTAGCTTAGGACACATTTGTATAAGATAAAGTGACATATTCTCATGAATGATGAGAATATGATGTAAACATTCTTTCATTTAAGGTAACTAGAATTAGATGACATATTGGCGAGGCGACACTTTCTCTATGAATAGAAATGGTGGTTGCCTTGATTGAAAATTTGTTTGTTGAAATATTACAATAAATGGATTTGCATTAATGGTAATGGTAATGGCGACAAAGACTCTTCTTATCATTAAGATGTAAAACCTTGGCATATTGATTTCTATTTTCTTGTGTTTTTTGTTTTGTTTTCCACCATGTCCAGTTTTTAGTTTTGTATTTTTCAGAAAAAGAATTTGCCTATACATCTAGAACAAGTCTAATTGTAATCTACCTTCTTTAATTTTTTCTAATTCCAAACTTGATTAAAAAAATTAGCAAAAAATAGTGCAATCTTCATTAATTCTATTCCACTATACATTGAGAAAACTATCCCTACTACTATCAGTCAATTAGACATATGCTGAAACGCTTAACATTGTCAAAATAGGTCATATACTATATTGCAAATTCCCTCATTTTAATATGATTGACTTTTCTAAACAAGAAGATGCATAATCCATAGATCACCCTTGAATGTCAGTAGTGTTTTGGGCCATTTCTAGCTATTTACTTGCAATGTGAATTTTAGCCATAAAATAGATGTTTTTTAACATTTGAATCCAACTAATGGAAATAAATCTTATCAAATGCATATCTTTCTCCAATTTAAAATTTAAAAATTCGTAAATTTCAACATTCTATAGCAATATAGACTTTGGGTCAATAACCATGGCTTGTCAATTTTCTAATTTTAGAATGTCACAATAACTTTGGTTTAGACCATGATGTTATACACTATAATCTACATCTATGCTGAAAATTTACATATTTTTTTGAGTATATTCTATATTTAATTTGAATTTTCTCCCTTAGTTTCTCAAAAAATTCACACTAATTTCAAACATTCTTCAAAAATTTTGAAATTTTTCATGACTTGCAACAGACACACGACTTCTTCTCTTAAAAACAAATTAAAAAATTATTATTATTATTGTTTTTCATTCATACCCAGTTGCCAAGTGGCAGCAAACAGAGCGAAGGACATTGACGCTTGAAATCAGTGGTCACGACCCAATCCTTCCAGTTCAGATTCCTTTCTGCACTGCCCAGAATAAACAAATGTTCCAAATCAAAACAGAAAGCCCCGTCAGTCATATATATATAAATAGCTCTTCTGTTTGATAGTTTTTAAAAAACTAAAAAAAATGTTGTTGGTTCTGTGCACTGTTTCCCCTTGCAATGGAAACTGTTCATGTGTTTCAAGAAAAAATATGTATATAATTACATATACAGCTCTCCCTTGTTAATATCCATCCTTCTTCTTATCTATCATCGATGTGTCCCTGAATTGTCCAATTTCGCCTGAGCACGTTACGTTGACGACGCCATGCTCGCTGGCTAGCTGGCTGCTACTCTTCGATCACCATCCGAATAATACCTGAACTTTTTAGAACTGTAAGTTAAGCCCCGGAGTCTCGACTCCCTCCTGATCAGGCTATCATCAGGGAGTGCGTGCGTGGAGCCGTATGGTAGAAGTTACATCAAATTTTTCATCTGAGGCAATAAATACATATATATTTATATACGTGTTACATCACTGAACTGAAACTTGGAGCTAACATTTACATTGTAAGCTTTTAAGTTAGTGAGAGCTTCAATTCAGTTCTTTCTGTTGCAGTAATATATAGAGTGATGCTGCATCAATTCCAGTCCCCATCAGATTCCGAAATACAACGTGACTGACTGACGAGCTGCCAGGCGACGCAGATGCTGCACCCCTCCCAAATTATGTGAGCTAGCTCTCCCGTCCAGTGCAATTTCCTTTGGTCTTTTTCTGTAGCCAGAAGTCGTTACGTTGGAAGTAGACTGAGTGTCGAGAGGGTCCGGGCGGGACAGGTGCCGTGTTGCAAGTGCGTGCAGGCTCATTGCAAGAAATCAGCCAATTCGACTGAAGTCGTGGTTCCTTTTGGGCTCGTTCTCGACGTGCTCCACACTCATTCAGGCTTGGGGTGAGTGGCCGTCGTAAGTCTTGTTTGTACCTGGATTGATTGATTCGTATTATTAGTCATATTGGAGAACCGTTTTCTCAGTCGTCGAGATCGATAGATCGAGGGGGGGTGAATTTGCTTGCTAGCAGCTGTGAAAGGGGTGAGTGTCCGCAACGTTGTCAGTGACGAGGTTATTAGGGTGGGAGGGGCTCGCTATCTATCGACGGACGCCCCCGCTGTGTCATTTTTGCGTGTGTTTTTTCTTTTTACTTTCTGAGAATCTGTGGCAGCTTTTTGTGCTGGCTGGTCGGTTTTGAAGAGAAGTTTTTTTTTTCTGCTAATAACTGTAATGATTGCCTGGTAGGGTTGAAGCTGCCTGGTGTTCCAACTTTGTTTTGTGGCTGTGGGTCAAAATATAACTTATAACTTACTTGGTGCTTCAGACGGAACTATTCGGACGTCGGAGAAAGGTGTCCGGTGTGGGTGGGTGGGTGGGCAACTCGCGTCTTGGAAAGGGGGTTCATTTGAATTCCGCTACTGCAACTCTTCGTGCTCGCGAAAGTGGTCTTGGGCTGCTAGCGGAGTTTCGTTTGGGGAGCTCGCAGTGAGAGGTACACCTGGGGTACGTGTTTGCAAAGAGAGTGTTCAGAAGGAAATTCTTTTGTGGAAAAGAGTGGGAGTGGCAAGGGCGGAGTAAGCAATGTCGTCCTCGGGGGTTGCGGAGACTAATACCATGGCCGCCGGGGTTTTCCAACAACCCCAGTCGCCGCAGCATCAGCGGCGTTGGATCAAGTACTTCTGCGAGGAGTGCGCGGTGTGGGAGACGCGTGAAATGTTCGAAGTCGTGCAATTCGACCTCAAGCCCCCGTCGCCGCGCACGGTGTGGTCGTGGGGCTGCACCAAGCTCCTTCGCCACGGCACCTTCCAGAGCTTCCGCGTGTCGCATCTCAACAACGCCGACGGCCACGACCTCGCGGCGCCCCACCAGCTCGACTTCCCCACCACGAGCTCCGAACCGTCCTCCTCCCCGACGCCGCTGCCACCGGAAGAACCAGCACGGACGGAGCCAGCACGGGGGACGGAGCAATTGCCACCCGTGGAAGCAGCCATGGATCCCGCGATGTCGAATGGATCCTCCCAGCAGAGCAAGCGGCCCAAACGGAATGTGCGCTCGACGTACGCAAGGGATCACTCGCCCGTAAACTCGCAAGGGGGCGTGACTTCTTCGTCACCGGTGGACGAGGGGGTGCAGGAGGAGAATGGCGCCAGCACTGGGCACCATGGGCACGCCGCGGACGCGGCTGGTCCAGAGAGTCCAGCAGTTATCGATGCCGAACATCATGAAAGTAAGTTAAGCCAAACCCATTGCCATTTCGTGTCCTCCATTTCCATTCCAGCATCCCCGCAGATCTCAACGCTATGCGCCTTGATTTGCAGCAAAGTCTTTGGAACCCTAATCTAGTGGGCACGTCGGCGTAGATTCCGAACATCACCGACTCATTCCATTTCCAGTTGCAGTTCTCGAGAGGGGGGTGCATTGGCTTGCCCTGCAGTATTCTCTCAGATCTCGACGTGATGTTCCTTGATTTGCAACAATCTCTTGTGAGCCCTATTCATGTGAGTATGAGGAGATAAGGATAGGGATAGGGATAGGGATAAATCCTCAACACCATGAAAGTAAGCGAACCCATTCAATTTCCAGTTTCAGTTCTCGAGGATTCCAAATGCTTTGTGCTCCAGCATTCCCCTAGATCTCACCGTGATGTGACGTCCCCTTCGTTTGCAACCACCCTCTTGTGAGTCCTAATCAGTATGACAGGATAGATGCCGAACATGATGACAGCAAACCAAAACATTCAATTCCCATTTCCTGCTGTTGAAGTGTTGACTCTCGGGGTTGCATTTGCTTTCTCCTCCAGCTTCCCCCCAGATCTCATAGTAGTGTTCCTTGATTCGCAACGTGAAGGATGTGGGCATGTGGGCCTATCGGGATAGATTCCCAACACACCAGCCCGTCCAATTTCCATATCCAGTTCTCGAGGGGGTTGTATTTGCAGCACTTCCTTAGATTTCAACGTGATGTTACGTTCCTTGATGTGCCCAATGTTGTTTAGCCCTAATTTATGTGGGCATGTCGGGATGCAAGTAAACCTACTCATTTCATTCCCATTTGAGCCCTCTACAGCATGGGGTAAACCCATTCATTCAATTCCTATTCATAGAGGATTTGGCTCTCGATCTTGCAATTCGATTATCCCCCAGCATGGATGGGAAATGATGTCCATTGAGCACTAATCATGTATGCGTGTTGTCTGGAATTGTAACAGACGGGGTGCACAAGAGACCCAGAAGGTTGACAGCCGGGGACCGGGGCCTTGCGCAAGCCCTCCAGTACGAGAGGCCGAAGAAAGCAACAACACCCAAGGGTGGAGCGGACGTGAAGCCGTCAGCGACTTCACTTGCAGCGGCCATGAAAAGACCCAAACGCGTCACAGCGGGGCTCAAAGGAATGGCGATTGCTGCCGAGAATGCGAAATTGACTCCGAGGGTA
The DNA here is from genome assembly GCA_950106755.1 of Climacium dendroides. Lineage (NCBI taxonomy): Eukaryota > Viridiplantae > Streptophyta > Bryopsida > Hypnales > Climaciaceae > Climacium > Climacium dendroides. The sequence continues at coordinate 41,332,992 of OX467084.1, forward strand.
AGCTTCCGTTTTGACAATGCTTATGTCGTCCTTGGTTGGGTTTTGGATTGCTGTGTAAAATCAGCCTCTCGGTCCATGCCATGCACTTTTTTTGAGCTCAGCTTAGGGTTAGGGTTAGGGTATTTTTATGGGTTTGGGGCTAGTTGAGGAGACTTGCAGCATTCTGTAGGGGTTTTCTCCTTGACTCTTCGAAGACTTTTGGTCCCTGAACCCTGATCCCGGCTTTCCGGTGCTCGTGAATCGCAAACCCTATAAGGCAGAGCGAGTAGAGTTTGTGATAGGCTGGAATGCTCTGCAGGTTTGGTCTTGCGTAGTGTCTATTGAGAAATTTATATAGAAAGGGTACCTTGGGGGTCGATCTCATTGACATTTGTTTTCTTTACATACACTAGGGTCCATAGGATTTTATCGCCTTGCATCTTTTATAGAATGCTGGGTCTGTCCTACCCCTGTGCCGAAAATCTGTACTCTCGCTTGGGTTTATCTCGCTCTGTACCCTTTTTATTCCTGAAACAACGGTGTAAATTTCATTGCAAAATAAGCATCTGGCTCTGTGAGTTTCATTCGCCAGGTTGAAGTTGTTTTCTTTTGTTTTGCATTGTTCAGGTATCTGTGAAAAAGGAGTCGAAGAAAGATGCTGTGCACCAGGTCAGTGTGCAGACCAGATCTGCAGCTGCAAACAGACCGTCGAAGAAGAACAAGAAACTGGGCGATCTTTACTAGTTCTGCCGATAAGGTAGGAACTGCAGTACTAGACTTTATCCCTTTTATGAGGTCCCAAGCTACAGTAATTTCCATTTCCAAACATTACTTTTCCCATGTATTAATAGACACCCTTTCCTGTACCGATTGTTTTACAATCTCAGACATAACTTTGAAATTCTTGAATTCAAAGTATTTTTCGTCTGCAAATCATAATAATTATTCAAAACTTTACTGCAGCATGGTTTTTTAAGGAAAAATAGAAGTAATAGTGATGAGCACTATGGTGTAGCTGGAATGCTTCTTGAGCTTATAATCAAAGAAATTTGAGGGATTTAATGCTAAAGTGTCAACAACTTTGCAACGTTTAGGAATTTTTAGAAACTCAAAAAGGACTAGAAATGAAGGTGACTGAAGCTATCTTTTCTTAGTTGATCTGAGTTGCATTTGAAACCAAGAACTACACTAAATTATCCTACTTTTGCATTTGACTCTAATTTACTCACTCTTTATATTAATGTTGACTGAAATATTATTGTACTAGTTCTTGCACTAATTTTGCAGCCTTGCTGATAGGATAAATCAGTTTCATGAAAACCATTGTTTCACCTAAACACAACCAAACAGCAATTGTTGGGACATAAAGACTTTCTACTTGATTTTGTCCTTGTCCTTGATCAATCAGCTTTGTGCAATCAAATCTGAATTATTCAGGGGTTGCTGCTTGTCACAGTGCTGCTATTGATGCAGTGAATATCACATGCCAGACACGGGACAGTTCCAAGTGTGTGAACGTAGGGTACATCATCAATCTGTAGGTTTGGAGGGGTACAGGTTCTGTACCATTTTGGGCGGGTTGTGATTTTCTGTGCAACTGTGTACAACACTGGAAGGAGAGGCTAGATAGCAAAATGGCAGGTTTTCAAGTCAGATAGAGATGGTGAAGAGAAATTTGGTTGTGGTGGGGGCTTCAAATTAGGAGGATTTGGGAAATTGGGTGAGTTTTTCTGTGCAGCTGGCTGTGAGTGTTAGAGAAGCTTAGAATGTGTGCATAGTTTCTTCTGTTTTTCAAGCATGTGCCTCCCCAGGATTCAGGGACAAGACTTGATCATGTACAAAAGACATTGATACTAATAAAGGTTGTACCTTGTACATGGACATTATCATGCTGCACTTGATAGGGTTCACTTTATGCATGGTAGTTGAGTAACAGGATGAGCACTGGCCAACATGAAGTTGTAAAATTGTGATTAAACTCTACATTTTGTTATCTGTTTTTATCACTGCTTGGGATCAGTATTATATGTAAGTATGCGTTCATTCAGGAAGAAAAAAACAAGCCCTTTTAGAGGCTAATAGTGTTGAATTGTCTAGATATTACAAATCTTAGCCTTCGCAATCATGTGCAGGACCTGTTGTATGGATGTGAAATCAATAGACGAGACACATGACAACTACATGCAGTTTTTGAATTTTTCTTTGGGTGGGGTACAAAGTCATGTGCCACGACTGATTCAGCACGTTTGAAGTGATGTACTGGCATGAGCAAGAAAGCATGAATCCAAGGGCCATTGATGGAATGATTGGATGGGCATTTAAGGAACTGGTAAGCTGAGAAAATGACAAGATTAACCCTTAAAAGGACAGTGGGGTGACTTTGGTAATCATCAGTTTTTATGACTGCGTGATGCATTGGCTCAAAAAATTGTAAAAGCACTCATTGCAAGACAAACTATTGTAAGAAGATCTCCCCTTTTCTTGCAAAATTCCAAGGATGAATAGTTGCACTTTTGTCCTACATCGAGAGATCCTTTGTCATCCACTGGATGCAAAACATCTGCCTCGACGTTTAAGGATCAAATTGAATGAAAGCACAATTCAATACATGTGACCTTGTATTTAGGAATTTTGTGTTCACACAAATGTTGCCCACTTTGGAAGGAAACAGGGAGGTGAATCCAATAACCTAATGTCCTCTTAGTAATATAATAGTTTATTATCCAAGCATAGAAGAATTTTATATCTAAGGTATGGGTGATCTCCTTGCTAATAGTGTATATCCACCATATATAGTTGGATTTTTACCATAGTATTGCAATATATCCTTTGCTAATATTGTGTATATGTATCGTATATATCTACCTAAGTTAGACTTCTATCAGTATTGTGGTGAATATCATGCACCAGTGAAAAAGGTCATCACATTTAAGTAGTATTGGATTTTCCGTCTTAAATTATTAATTTATTTTAGTGCTTATTATGCACCAAAGTTCATAAGAGGTCTTTTATAGGTGTGGACTACACCACTACACTTAAGTGTACATAGGTTGTGATTGGCCATGGAATTTCCAAGGCCTACATGACTTCAAAATAGAAGCACTTTTTGTAGAGTGTACCTACATGTGCATCCCCCTATTCATAGTCATATAAATGTTTTGTTAAATTTGAAGTAAGCTTAATCCCTGAGCATCCAGCCCATGAACACAAGAAAGCAAGGTTCAACAACCTACTTGCAATCGAATTGGCGCCACTATCGTGACTTTGCCATCTACGGGATCTAACTGTGTAGAACAAGGTAGTTGAAAGTGATCACAAGTGTTTTCACCAAATGAATGAGGAGATTATATTGGTCAAATGTTCATTGGCAATGGACGGAGGGCAATTTGGAGAGGCAAGATCATGTTGCTAGGACACTCAAGGGTCAAAGTAAAGATCATTCAAAACTAAACAAAATTCTTTAACATTCATGATCACATAGCAATGAGATATCATTCTTTTTAGTTGTCAAATTGTTACTCCACTCAGGTGAAGTCTAAGAAAATGGTATTTAAATACTGATTGCAAAAGTTATAAGTGGTCAAAGTTCAATTGATAGATTTCTAAATCCTTGCCCTAATTTCAATGTCCTTGTACAACAAACATCCATTTATTATCTAAGGTTCACTTTTGTAAATACAGTACACTTAAATAGTCCTTCCATAACCATGTAATGCCGTAGAAGACCCATAAAGTGTCCCAAGAATGACATTCAAGACTCTTGTAGAAAGTTGGAATGGAGATGCTCATCCTATTAGAGGATAATTTTTTGGCTGATGATTTAGTGATAGGCCCATGTTTCAGAGCTTTGAAGTCCATATTCTAAATGATGATGAATGCAATGCTTTTGAGTGAGGTTTCATTCTCATTCATCCAAAGTAATGCTTGAACCTATATGGCCAATTTGATTACAATTTGATTTTTATTAGTTAAAGTCATATTTGAACAATAATACAAGCAAAAATAAGCAATAATTCCAAGATGGCTTGAGCATTAAAGGGTTAGATTATTAACCTGGATAACTGAACAGTACAGTACCTTACTTGACCTGTTCACAGATGTGAAAAAAGGGTCCAGTTGACAGAGCAGATGCACCTAAAACTGCAATAATAAGAAGAGATGGGGATATACTTTTGTGTTGACGTGATTGACCCATGGCAGACCAGTCACACCAACTGCAGGCAGTGCATGACATTATACTGCCAACTTATTTGGCACTCTGCAATATTGGTGCAAGTCATATCAGACTCCATGATTTTCTGAGCCCCACAACCCATTTGACGGTGAAAAATGGTGTGACTAAGATATTTCACAACTCAAGCAACCAGGAGAACCAAAATCGTTGCCGAAAACAAAAACGGTAACAAAAAATCTGCGAAAAAATTTGTATCCAGGAATTTGTGACGAGAAACAATTTCAAGGAAATGGTTGGTCGTGTTTCTACGCAGGAATAGTCTGTACAGTACAGAAAAAGGGAGTGAATGCCTGTTTGAATCACAGAGAGTTCCACATCTCCTTGGCAAAGTTTTTCCACACCCTGAAGGGTTAAGCAAAGCAAACCCATGTACACCTGCATCGTTGCCTCCAGAATTTTACAGAACTGATGATACAACCTTGTAGATCGCACCTGTACAAGGGAAATTCCAGGCTTTTTTAGTTGTTTGAATTAGCCACTTGCTGCTAGCGCCTGCACGTGTTTGAGGTCTAAAACTCCATGAGCACCCCACCCTTTTGCACCATCCGGCACTACAGGCCTGAACTTCTCGTACAGATTATACGCCTTGCTGCCAATTTCCTCCGGTTCCAAAGAGTTTGCTAGCGCTTCAAATGCCTCTGCATCCATCACAAGCAGTACTTGCTTCGTTAGCCAAGTCTCGGTTGCAGGAGTTTCCAGATTCAGTTACCACGGTCATTTCTTGACGAGACTAGAGATGATGACATCTTGAGAATTTCTTGCACTCCCTTGAAATCAGAGCAAGGGTGAGTCAAGAAAAGAATCTAGATCTTTTTGTGCACAATCTTCAGCTCTTATGAACTTTGCAAATGTGTGAATTGCGAGAGGATTATTTTTCTTTCTGTAGTAGACTGGTTAGCGTACACTACAAAAATGCCCACGACTGGTGTAATTGGTCATGTGCGTCTTTCTTGTAGGACATTTCCACTAGTGTTTGCTTATCATCAATGTTTTAGTGCTCCCCATTCTTTTGTGCTACAGTAAAAGCTAAAAAAGTTGCAAGCTGAATACCACTCTAGAAAATAATGTAACAATGACAATTGAGGCGTGCTAAAAATAAATGACTTAAGGTGCATACGTGACAGATGGGGACCAATAAGCTGCTCACCTCTCACACGGTCATAGTCATCTTTAAATGCGCGATGCAGATAGGCCTTCACTGTGTTGGGAACAATAGCTTTCCCAGACTCCACAGCAAAACGCCCTTTCTCAGTGGTCTTCCCGTACACGCTGTTCCCAAACACATCAAACTTCTCCTTCTTGGCTTTCTTTTTGTTTGTTTCCACCTCGGGATCCTTGGAGCTTTCTTCAATAACACCAATCCTCTTGCCCTTAGACTGAGCAAACAAACTGGAGATGGCCTTGCCAAACGTCACAGCTTCATCGAAAGTAAAGCCCTGACGCTCCGCCACGGCCGCTACCCACATGGTGAGCACCGGGGCTCGGTTCACCTTGATCTCTCCTTCCTGCTCCCAAAACAATGCATCATATCATTTCTAAACCATATATTCAAAGAGCTAATGAATGCAACTGAAAATCAATGAAGTTTCCCAGGTAATACAAAATATTGTCAGTCGATTGTGTCTTTCGACACTTTGATGCCAAGCTTTTTAGAATTATTCCTTACATGGTTTTTGTATTCAATATAGATTGCCATTTCATTATTACAGAAGGGGAGCTCATCTGATTGAGATTAGGGGTCTGGGCCCAAGTCTATGTTGATGCACATACTCACAATTTCGCACTCTTAAACAAGCAGTTTAACTAAGGTATGCAACTCTGCCCAAAATGCTGACACCTACTACAACAACTACATTGGACCAAAAAGCAACCAATAAAACCTAGATGTTGATGACACAAGATGTGCACAATCAAACCATGGATCAAACCATGAGAGTCTATGAGGGAAGGGACTACTTTTGGGTACATCTAGAGAGAGTACTTTGAAAATTCATAAGTTATTAAGTTACTCATACGACGTCAAAATAATGCATGATAAAGTGCGTTGGAATCCCCCTTCAGTTTCCAATTAAAAAAGTCTGCGTTTACTATACTCAGTTATAAATAATAGGAGCGCATACCTTAATATGACTATTTCTCATATTTCTCCTATCTTGCAGAATAGTCAATGACTAGGAATTTTGAGTACAAAGTACCTGAGAAGCTTTTGATGGCTGGGAATCGTCAGTGGGTACGTTCTTTTCTGGTTCTTCCTCCTCGGGCACTGCTTTAGGTTCCTCCTTCGCAGCTTCTTCCTCTTTGACAGCTTCGTCTTCCTTCACCTCTGGTACAGTGCTTTCCTCAAGCTTCTCCTCAGCAGCTGAGGCAGCTTTGCGCTTTCTCCCGGGTTTCTTTTTTGGCTCTTTTACAAAAAACAAAGACACATGTAAGAACGGGACACACATCATGACTAGAGAGTCCTGAGTGCTAAGGTTTGAGAATGGCAGATAGTTCTATGGGTTATTCCAAGTCTACAACATGTGAGGGTTTATGTTTGATGAGAGGAAGTGGTACCTGTTACCACATTTTCTTTGTTGTCCCCAACCTTGGATTGCCCCCGCAACCGCATGCTGGAGCGGCTTCCCTGCTCAGGTTCTACTGCTGGCGCCTTGATGGGCGTCGTCCCTGTAGAGAAACACACAGAACTCAGAACCTCTTCCACACAACAATGCTTCTGCTTCTTCCTCTTCTCAGTACTTTGCAAACTATCCTCTTTCGAAAAGCCAAAAGCAGACCTATTGGAACACTGACACTTGGGACATGGTAACTAACATCTCACTTGACACTAGACCACCAAACCCCTATCCCTCACAGCAACCCAACGCTCATGCTACCTCCAGAAAATCACCAAAAACAAACCTCCAGAATATCACCCCCCAAAAAAAGCTTACAACAAGATGCACAAATGTAAAAAAGCACTACTCACCAGCTTCTTCAGAGACCTTGGCGGGCTGGCCATTCTTCGTGGTGCCCTTGGCAGGCCGTCCTCGAGGCATCTTCAACTCCAAATTAAACCACCCACCCAAAGCAAAGCAAAGCAAAGCAAAGCCAAACCCAAACCCAATCAAACCCTGCACACAAGATCTGAAAAACTTAGAAAGATGAGGGAATCAAACCCACCCAGTATTCATCAGTCCCACCCACTCAACTCAGTACAGTAGTATACAACAGTAAAATACTGAATAACAACCAAAAAGCAGGAAAGCCAAAAAGCAAAGAACCACGAAGCTCACAAGCGAACAGAAATCACTGATACTTCTAAACCACTTCAAACCTGAGTGGTGAAAGATCAATACATGCAAGATGCTTTTGTTGTAACTTAGTGGGCAGGGCAGGCTCACGCACAATTCGTCTGTGGGTCAATGAAACTGAAGGTGAGTGAGAATGAAGCAGAAATTCAGAATATGAACCACCTTGTCCTCTGACGGACACGTTCTACAAATCACTGACTGACGACATGTAATTCACGCATGGAGGAGGATTCAACTTAAAACTTAAAAGGAGGAACGCAAAACAAACAGTAGTGGAGTGACACGTACGTGACCCTACAGCCTGATTGCAAGCCTGTCTGCAAATTTTTCTGCTAACACAACACACAAGTACACTAATAATGAAATTTAGTGTTAACCGTACCTAGAGAAAGAGCATGCATATCATATACTATTAAGGAGGGAATCTTTTTAACCCCGAAAAAGGTTTTGACTATGTTTTCACCAAAACCACTTCAAAACTGCAATCTCTAGTACAAGTATCAAATTTATTTTTTTTAAATATTTTTGAACATATGTAACCATAGGATCTTATAGTACAGTGGTTTGAGAAGATGTGGAAAAAATCTCAGAAATTTACACCACATAGATAGAAAGATATTAGCGTTTGAAATAACAAAAGATCTTTTCTTGGCCTTGTGAAAAATCAGGCAACTACAATTCACAAGGCCACATTTGTATGAAAAAATGTCCAAAATGGTGGTTAGTCTTTGGATTCATTCTTCAAGGCAAGTTGGATACATGCTTGAAAAATTTTAGATCATTTGGAATTGTACAACACATAGGAAAAAAAAAAAGTAGAAAGAAGTAGAAAATGATTCAAAATACAAAATTGTTAAAAGTTTATTTATGGAATTGAAAAATGTCAATCCCAATGGTTGTAATGTTGTAATAAACAATCTACACCCAATTTTATTTTTTTTCAAAAATATTGAAAATTGAGGAAAATAAAGGACTTCAAAGTTTATTTTAGAATAACAATTCCATAACTACCTTCAAACTACCCACGACTAAAACTCCTCATAACTTTCATCTCATTAATCAAAATGGAATGATTCAAAGATGTCCATGTATAAATAAATCTAGAAAACCAATTTCAAATTTTTATTTTTTTAAAAGAGATTTTTAAAGAAGTTTTGTTTTTTTGATTGCCCACCAAACAAAAAAAACTACATTTATCATACAATAACTTTTTAACCATGTAGTCAAAAGTTATGGAAATTGTTGGGCCTTAAAGCTACTCCTTGGGCACATGTTGTGTGAAAGCTTCAATGAAAAAAAAGAAATTTTCATTCGTAGTGAGCTGCCCAAAATCACTGTGTTGCCAAAAAACATCGTTTAGTCATTTAGGGGTTAAATAAAGGACTTTAAAGTTTATTTTAGAATAGAGATTCTATAACTATCTGTAAACTAAAACTCCTCATAACTTTCATCTCACTAATCAAAATGGAATGATTCAAGTCTTTCCATATAGAGAGAGAGGATCAATTTCAAAATTTTATTTCTTAAAAAAATGGCTTTCTAAGAATTTTTTGGAGCTACCCAAAGACCAATGAAAATTACATATCTTACAGTAACATTTAAACTATGGAGTCAAAAGTTATGAAAGTTTAAGGCCCAATAGTTTTCATAATTTTTGATTCCATAGTTTAAATGTTATGAAAACTATTGGGCCTTAAAGTCCTTAGGCACATCTTGTGTGAAAATTTCAAAGAAGCAAAATAAAAATTTTGTTTGTAGTGAACTATCCCGAATCACTATGTTGTCAAAAAGAGGTGTGTGGTTCTTTAAGTATTAAACATAGTTGATAAAAATCTTCATCAAGAATAAAAACTTATAGCATTTTCAAATCAATTAGTGTGGAAACACTAAATTTCATTACTAGAGAAGATATTTCTTTGCAAGTGTGGGTTCCAACAAGACTATTGTACTTCAAGGTCAAATTTGACAAAGATGTATCAAAATTGAATTTCTACGCAAGATTCTCAAAGGTCCATGTCACCTTACACCAATCACAAGAGCATTTGTGGCACATTTTAACAAAAAAATGACTTAATTTATGTCAAATCTGACCCTCACGTAGGATTAGGTAGTTACTCTTACAAAATCATTATCATTTGACATTTCAAATAGATAAACAATAGGCTCTCTACATGGTAGGCTAGTTATTTTGTCACTTGCACAACTAGATTACAAGAACTTCCGATCACTTGCCAATAAGAAAATCAATGAAACTTTGACCAATGTAACAATAATAACTAAAACTCTTATATACGATATCCAAATGTCAAATTTTAGGGGGCATTGGAACTTCCTTTCACTTGCAAACAAAAAATTCAATGAAAATTTGACCACTCTAATAATAATAACAACTAGGCAGAGTAACAAAGAGTGGTGTTTTGGGGGGTACCCATCTTAGCTAAGGTAGGTACACCCAAATGTGCCACTGACGTTAAACCGCCATCTATACTCTATGTACATCTCCAAAATCAGTTCTGTACCTATGTGGAAGAAACACTTTCAGAACCAAACTTTGTTCCTTAATAACTTTTGCATACAGTATCCAAATGCCACGTTCTTTGGTGCGTTGGAACCTCCTTTCACTTGCCAACAAGACCATATGAAAATTTGACCAGTTTTAACAATAGAAAATAGGCTCAGGAGCAAAAAGTGGCGGTTTTGGGTGTACCCACCTTATTCGGTGGTCAATTACTAAGGCATCTTTGGCTAATCACTTTTGGTATTATTTAATGGCTCACCTGCTGGTCAGTCAAATCATGTGGGCAATTGTGGGAAAAAAATGTAGTTTATGTGTTGGTTGTTAATTCTTTATTTATTTGACCCCAGATGGTAGGGGCATTTTTGGGTTGGGGGTTGGGGGCTTTTGTTTTTTTTCAATGTGATGGCTCCAAAAACTTAGGCGAAAATATATCAATCTAATAAATTTTGTAAAATGTTTTTTTAAAGTAGTTACAATGGAATTTATGGCGATTTCAAACCAAATTGTCAGCAAAATAATCACATTTCCTCCTTTTGACTTTCTATGTATTGGAGTTGGGACAAATTGCTTGTAAAATCTAGCAACATTTTGTCGAGGGAAGTATGGTTGGTTGGGGATTTTACCCCTAATGAATAAATTGTCCCCTTTATGGACATTTGAAGTTTGGATTGGAACTTACGATCTTCATTTTTAGTTAGATATTTTGAAGGTCAGGGAAATATTAGCTTTTTAGGGATGTCATTTATTTTCAATTAGTGCTTGATAGCAAAAATTATGCAACTAAAATAACAAACAATTGAGTTCAAGTAGCCATAATAATAATAATAATAATAATAATAATAATAATAATAATAATAATAATAATAATAATAATAAATTTCAAATTTTCATTGAATATATTTTATAACTACATAGAAAGCATTTATCCACTCTATGTAGTGTGACAAGTTTGAAGTGTTTTGTCTTGTAGACAATTCATGGCATGTAATTGAAAATGTAACATACAAGAGTTGTTTTTGAACTCAATTTTCATAATTTTTTGAGAGGAGAAACCTAATGGATTTGGATTATTTGTTTCAACAATCTTTCTAATAGGATTGACAAGCTTGTAGAACTATTGATAATTTTGATTTTCATTCCATCTTGAAAACAAGTTTGAACCTAGTTTTAGTTTGTTAAGAGTGAATAATCAATTCTTTTATCAAAAATATTTTCTAGACTTGCAATTCAATTCTTAGAAGATGTAATTCAAAGTGTAATAATGCATTTTAAATTAAACAAAGTATGACTAGTCGCAATCAAAAAGCTTGCAGAAAAGGTTTCTTTTCACTATAAATGTTTCTTTTCATTGAAAAAGTTAAAATCTTTAGTTGCAAACTTCTTAATTAAAGTTTCTATAAACAAGTTTGCAAATTTTTATATTAGTGAGTACAATATCATACTTTGGATATCGTAATTTCTTTCATTTTTTTCTACGCACTACTCGAAATACTAGTTTTGGAGTGCCTTTAGTGAAACAAAAATCCTAGAGCTTTAGTAGTCAATTTTTGAGGTCAGATGATGTTTTTCTACTAACTAAGGTATGTCTTGAGTGTCTATAGTTGTAACTCATTCAAATGAACATAGTTACTATTACTAAGTTTATATAAGATTTTATTGATAAGTGAAAGTGGATTCCAATGCTTTTAAGCACAACATTATTTGGATACCATATGAATGAATAACAAATAGGCGTACCAAAACCAACACCAAGATGTTATAGACTCTTGTATTTTGATTGTAGACATCATGTCTAATCAATATCTAGATTATTATGATGCTTGTTGGTCCATATGTTGTTGTCACATTTTACGATTTGTTGATTATAGATGTAATGCTTTGAGGATGGTCCCAATGGAAAGAGTAAAGTATTTTCATGATTTTCACTGTTGAAAATTTAAACATGCAAATATTGATTTGGAGTTATTTGTGATTTCTACTCACAAAAAAATTGCTTTCAACAATTGCAAGGTAAATTGTCTAATAAGCTTGATAGCTCTTCATCTGAACTTAACCCCTAAAGGACCAAACACCATTTTTTAGCAACATAGCAATTTGGGGCAATTCACTACGAACGGGATTTTTAATTTTTATTCTTTGAAATTTTCACACGAGATGTGCTCGAGAGACAACTTTAAGGCCCAACAATTTTTGAAACTTTAGACTACATGGTTAAAAAATTATTGTATGATATGTAATTTTCATTGATCTTTGGGCGACTAAAAAAAATTTAATCATTTTTTAAAAATAAAATTTTAAAATTGGTTTTTGAAATTTATATATACAAAGAATGATTTGAATCATTCCATTGAGTGTAGATTGTTCATTACAACATTACAACCATTGGGATTGACATTTTTCAATTCCATAACTAAATTCTTGACAATCGTTCTCTACTTCTTTCCAATTACTATTTTTTCCTATATGTTGTACAACTCCAAATGATCTGAAATTTTACAAGCATGTAGCCAACTTACCTTGAAGAATGGATCCAAAGAGTACTTGTATTAGAAATGCCAGTTTGGGAGCATTTTTGGTGAAAACATAATCAGAAACCTTCAAGGGTTAAGATTTTTGAAAGTGCATTTCAATACATATGCTAACACAATTTTTGGTTGTTCATGTCACCTCCAAACCCAAGAAATCATAAATGAGAATTTCTCAAACATTGTAGGGAATTTCTCAAACATTGTACTAAAAATAAGATACATATATATTTTTTGGTTACAATCTCACAAATCCTAAGCAATTTCACACTCAAAAATAGTGTGCACACTAATAAATAAGCTTTTTAAACATTTACATGGTTAGATTTTGGAAAAACAACAACGATTTGCTTCACTAGAGATAACTAGATGTTCATGTTCTTTTTTCATAGGAGAAAAACACTTCAAAAGGCTTGGGCACTTAGGGCTTAAGGTAGGAGGCTCTAAAAGCAACCTTTAAGGGTTGGTCCTCCTTGTTCATAGGTTTCTATGGACAAAAATATTTTTTATACCATTTTTAAGAGAAAGTAAAATAGATGTGGAACCTAACACAAGTGATTTTGTATTTTTTCTGAGCATTTTTTTTTTAATTACTTATAAATTTTAAATGATTTGGGACATAGGCACCTATTTGTGACCATAGGTCTCCCAAAAAATTTCCCCTTGCAACTTGTAATGAGATGTGCAGAAATCAAAAACAATGATTGACTCTTGCAATAGAAAAACAATTTTTTTGGGGGGATTCATTCAATTGCTAAAGTGGTCTATTTAACCCCAAAGTGACATTTGATATCCATGGTTCAAAAACGTCATTGCTTTTGAAGCTCTATAGGTCTAGATATCTTCAAGTTATACAAATCTCAACTGTACAATCTTGTAGTGTATAAGTTTTAGATGATATGTACAAAATTTGAAGTCATTTGGCCATGTAGATTGCAAGATCATAATGTTTTAGTGTCAATAATTGATGCTGAATTTTTCCCAAAAACACATTTGGAGGTGAAATTTGTTTTCTAAACCTACTCAAATGAAAAAACTTTACACTACAAAATGATTCAAAACTAGTATACAAACACATTGGTGAATTTTTTTTCCATTAAATTGACTCATTGTGTCAAAAAAAAAGCTTTGAAATGTCAAAAAACAGCAAAAAAAAATTGCAAAAAACACATCTAAAGCTCAACCTCCTCCTACAAGAATGCTTCTCACTCACTCATTACTTTTTGGATTGACATGAGATTTTTGCCTCACAAACTTAACTAGTACGCACAACTTTTCAAATTTTTTTTTTATTGAAAATGGACTTTGTATGAAGAAGAAATAGGCCGCCAAAGTTCACTCTACTCCCCAAATGCCAGGATGTTGAACTTCGAATTGCTCCCAAACATTCACAGCTTGGATTGACATGAAAATCTTACCACAATAACTAGACTTCAAGGGGAACAAAATCCAACATATTTTATTGAAAATGAATGTTTTACGAAAGAGATCCAAGCCCCTGATGTTGCAACCCTAAATGCAGTTTGGTGAACTCAAATTGAAGCTATGAACTTCAATTGGCCCCCCAAAACTCAGTACATCTTGGATTGATGTGAAATATTTGCCACACAAACTAGAGGGGAGAACACAACTTTCCCAATAAGTTTTATTGAATTTGGACCTTGGATGCAAAAGTTACAACACTTTGAATTGGACTTCAAATTGTGTGAGGACACTTTCTGTCCTCTTTGTCATTTTGGGGTTAAGGATCATCTCATGTTTGTTCACCAGCTAATTATAGGGACGATTTCAAAGAGAGGGGTGCTTTTAAAGCCTCCAACCTTAAAAGGTCCAATGCATGACTTCACAATGAAATTTCAAAGAATGCACCACCCATCACCAACCACAACCCCATCAGCAATCAATAGGGGGGCTGAAATTCAAGAGAGGTTGAACTACACTAAATAGTGAAATTAGGTTGCCCCACACTAATTTCTCAACATTCTACACTATATAAATATGTACAATTTCTGTAGAAGGATGCACTAATGTAGGAGCCATGTGTGTTGCATGGGGTGATGCACTGGTTCATGGCTTGGGTTTAAAGAATTGCTTGTGCCTCCATCTGAAGAAGTGGTGAATCATGAGGTAACTTTCCTGAGTAAGGCAACTTAATTGTTAAGGCAACCTAATTTCACTATTTAGTGTAGTTTCCAAATATAAGTTCTTGATTTCCCACCATCAATTCCTCCATCCTTTTCATGACACATCTACTTGGTTTGGCGTGCCAAAGTGAACAAGAAGCAGTCTCTTAAATGAGCAGTTTTTGGAATAGTCTACACATTGGACATGGGTTTAGACCAACTGTTGCCTTCCAAATTTCATAGTAATTCCAATTCAAGTGATAAAATTACCAAATTTTGGCAATCCCCTCATTTCTATCTCTGCACCTGTAAAAACATTTGAAAGAAGTTATTTTCTTGCCAATTGCTAACAAACTTATCTTTCAGTCCTTCTTGAGTGAGACTTTGCACGTTTTCAAGATGAGACCAATTTCATGTCATCTATCTTGCTAAGCTTAAGTTACCCCCCTTGTCACCTGATGATTAATTCATGGTTTGTACCTCAAGATAATTGAATTAAAATTAACAGGATGCAGCAAACTTACCAAATGATGATTCCATGTTTGGTGCTTCTCCGGTAAAATAGTTGAATGATGAATGTGATGTGCAAAAGTGTATGTGATTAGTACAGTACTCAAATTTAAGTGTACTCCAAATTGACACTTGAAGCAATTTGTGTACCTGCATGGATAACTTACACCTTAAACCGCACTCTTTTTAAAACCGCACTCTTTTTAAAACCGCACACATTCTTGTCTAAAATGTACTTCTACTATTCATGAGAGTCTATGGTTGGTTTAGTATTTTGAAAATTTGTAGTTTATTCATGTGGTGTTTAATAAAGGCATTTTTAAAAATCTAAAATCTCCTTTTGGTTTCCAATAAGATTCCACCAAAAAAAATTTAATATAGTAATGGCAACCATGTTGAATTACTTATTTGTGCAATTTTAGGTGTAGTTACCTTGTTAGTTCATTGCCATTGGAGCATTGGTTTTCTAACACGTTTGGGAGTGTTGTTTGAGTGGCACCCAACTTACATAAAGGTAGTAGGTCCATAAATTGGCCATGTAGGAGCTAGAATTGAATTTTGGGGAGGCGAAGCTTTTTGAAATTTGTTTCATTGATTTTTTCTTGAAAGACAAGTGGAATTGGCATCTAACCCAAGTTGTTTAATATTTTTTGGAGCTTTGTAGAATGAGTTATGAAATTTTGAAGTTGAAATGGTATAGGTCTCTAAAATTGCCCACCTCTTCAAATGTATATTGTTTGTACATTGCTAAAGGCTATGAAAAAGCAACATGTACAACAGGTGAATATTTAAAGAGGTGTGCAGTTCTAAAGTCTATGTGGTTTTAGAACCTCCTTTTAGAGGTTAGGAGACCTTCACAAATGGAAATTTTACATAGATATTAGAGCCTCCAAACTATGTGATTTCTATTGGTAATTCTTCATATATTCATTTTTAATTTTTTAAAATAGATTAAAAAAATATTGACCAACAATTTGGAAAAACAAATTTGCAACTATAGAATGTTGATTTTCTAATTCTAGAATGACTCAATAAGAAAATTTGCACCATGATGCTCTATACTATTCTATAAAGCTATGGAAAGATTTCCAAATTTTTTGAGCATATAATGCATTTGTTTGAATTTTTTCACTTTTTGCTTAAAAATTCTTGATAGTTTTAAGAAATTCCAAGAAAATTTATAAATTTTATAATTAATAGAAGATAGATAAATATAAAAATGACATTCATAGATACTTGAAAATGATATTTGAAAAAGTGGTAATAAGCTTGATTTTATTGTTGTCACTTCTTCACAAAAGCTATGAGCACGATTGTATTATATTGCATAGGTGATTGATCCTTGGAGAGTAAAACCATCAAACAATGACAATTAGTATAAGTGTTCGTGTAGAGGCAATCATAAAAAAACACTTCATTACAAAGTCACTCTATGAAAAAAACAGAATTATAGGCTACTATGAAATTGCAATAAATATCATGAAAATTTAGAGCACAATTAAGATAGTTTTGACTAACTAAGACTAGCTAACAATTAGAAACTTTAATTTCATGCAAACTTATATGATTACCTTAGATAACATATTTGATGTTATGCACCAAATATGAAATTATTAAATTTTGAAATACATTTATAGATCTAGTAGAATTTCAAATCAATTTTGAAATTAAACACTCTCCATTGAAAATTTATTAAAAGTACAATTTCTATTTTAGCATTTAATTCTTTATGTAGATTGGCTAAAACTATAGCTCCAATCAATTCAAAGAAAAAGATAAATATTTAAGGATAAAAACATCAATATCTTAACATAATAGTAAGTATTATTTAAAACAAGAAAACATTAAACACTTTGTACTATTTTGCAAACAATTTTTTTGACCAAAGTGATCTCAATTTAGAAGAAAGAAAATCAAAGATAACTTCATCTTGTAAAAATTCAAAAATAAATATATAAGAAAGTTTATTCATTTCCCAAATAACTATCCTAAATTGAGTTGCAAACATAGAATGGTTGATTGGGCATTTTAATCCCTGAAAGACCAAGACTTTTTTTCTGCCAAAAAACACTACTAGAAAATTTAGTTTTTCTGTTGTTTTGGTTGCGTTGATCTGGTCAAAATTTGACAAAAATCTGTTGATTTTAACAGATTTTTGTCAAATTTTGATTGAATCAACACGACCAAAACAACAGAAAAACTAAATTTTCTAGTAGTGAAACACTCAAAACTGCCATTTCTATAGACTATAACAAAGAGTAAAAAAAATTGAGAATTGTTTTTTTTGCACATCTAACTATAGGATATTACACCTAATTGGTATGAGAATGTGTGGAAAAAAATTTAAAATTTTTTTACTATACAAATTGCAAGATATTTGTATTTAAAGTGAAGTAAACAAGTTTTTTTAGCACATTGTGGGACTAAATTATTTGACTTTGAAGCTTCTTAACTTTAAATTTTTGCACACAAAGTTCTGAGCTTTAATTATTTATGGTGGAGAGTTGAGTTGAGAGTCCAGGGGAAAAAAATTCAAAAAAAAATTAATTTTTATACTTTGAAAAATTGTTAAGTAGAAATAGTTACGAGATAGAAAAATAATTTAAATTATTGATATCTCTAAAATGGAATTAAAATGCACTAATCCCAATGGTGAGATTGTTCTAGGAATCAAACTAAACCATGTGGAGTTTTTTTCTAGAAAAGTTGTAAAAATTGCATTAAAAAATGAATCCCACAAGTTTTTTTCCAAGAAGATGCTCTAATTGCTTCCAAAACAAGATTGTCCATAACTTTCTCATAACGAATCAAAATGGAATGAATCAAAACTTCTATATAGACAAAATATAATCTATGAAAAAAAAACTTTAATTCAAATTTTTGAATATTTTTTTGCTGCCCCCTCTCTTCCCTTCCCCCCACCCCTCTTCCACTGTTTTGAGCATAACTTTTGTTCCTAGACACCGATTGAGAAAAATTATATTCTTACAAAGCTAATAAATTTTTCTATCTTAAAAAATATTCAAATAATCAGGACAAGAAATGAGACTGTAGGTACCTACCTAAAGTCCCACTTGTCCATTAAAAGGACAAATGGTCCTTTAGGGATTAAGGGTCAAAAAATGGGTCTATGATGACATGGTCATCAAAATCCTTCATTTTGAATCTTCTGTTTTCCACTATTTACAAATGATTATTACTTTATCAAAATGAAATTGCATTTATTGTACAAGTAATAAAATTTTCAAATAGTTTGAAAAAAATTTGAAATTATTATAAATTTTTGAAGAATAACTAAAAGATACTCATATCAAATACATGAATAGGTTAAATTATCTTAAAATTCCAACATAGATTTATGATGTTTTCAACTACAATATATTATGTTTAAATTTTTTTATAGACTTTCAATTGCAAACGCCAATGAAATATGCCATCATTTTTTTCAACAAGAATAGAAAGTAGACTTGGTAAGCTCCATTTGGTTTGTTGGTTGAAAAGGAGAAAAATCTATCCCAAATATCAAAAATCTATCTCAAATAGTTTTATGAACCAAAAGCCTAAAGAGCTCAAATATGTTATATGAATATTGTTATTTTTGAAGCAAAACCTCATTTAAATAAGAATTACTAACATTGCTAAACTTTAATTAATTCAACTATGTGAATATATTGCAAACAAAATTGCACACAAAAATGAATGAAAACTATAGATTTTCTATCTTTTAAACCTTAAATCATTTTACTAGAGGAAGTTTCTAATATTAGTTAGACTTCCATAGTAAAGATTGAAGAGGTTTAAGTTAAATGACCACATGGCCACAATCAATAATATGCTAGTTGCCAAAGGGAATGCAAAACATGTTGGCTAACAATAGAGTCTAATAAGTCATTCATAGCTCTAACTTACAAATTATAATATGTGGATGATGCCCATTACAACATCATCCATTTTCATTGCTAGATTTCTTTGAACTTTTATAATACTCTATAGACCACCTCAAACACATTTATTTCTCAAAAGCTAAGACAATTTTCATCCTATTCTTATTCTTAAATTTTTATTACAAAAATATCACTTCCAAAACCAAACAAATTTGTTTACAACTATGACTTTGAATGAGAATGGTCTAATTTTTTTTTGCTTATATACAAACAAGTGCTAATCTTAAACAAAAAAAAATTAAATTTCATATACAAAATTTTTTCAAAGTCACAGTGGAATTGGTAGAATTTCTAAAACTATATTTTAATTTCAATGTCTTTTCTTTGGATATTTTACAACATATATCTGATTTTTCTCTTGATTTTTTTGGGCACACTTTTGGTAATATGCTAAAAATTTGAGTCATCTAAAATTCACAATATTTTAGATAAAAGTTAACATTTTAATTTAGTCTACACTATTTTCATTGTATCTCAAATACTATGACTATCATCCCACTTTCACCTAATTTTCATCCAATACTTCAAATTGATTAGACCACATTCATCTAATTAGTGCGAGAGGATCTCCCACTATTCAATGTTTTATACTAATTGAATTAACTTCAACACTAAAATCTTGGGGGATGCACTCTCATTTTTTTAGCTGGAGACGTGCAATTAAGTGAAGGCTTATTTTAATTAAGGTGGTCCTAAATTCTAGACATGGCTTTGAAACAAAGTATCTTCATCAATATAGGTTTAAGATCAATATAAATAATGAAGGATGGGATATAATAATAATCATTTTTAAATTTTTTTAGTTTAACAATAGCCTTGCCAAAAAAAAAAAAAAATTGAACTTTTTAGAACTACATATAGTAGAGTATAATTTTGGGGAGAAGGATCCCAAGCCAAGTATCTTATGCCAGGTCAATATCTTGGTATTTAATTAAAAATGAGATCCACCGTTGAAGGGTTTGGGGATGAAAGAAACATGGATGAAAGTGGATTGAGCTTCCGTCATATCGTGCATTTTGTCTCCTATGCTTCACTTGCACACAACAACTTGGCTTGTTTAGGGTTTTCATTGAACTATACGTTGTTCGTGTTTGGAAATGTTGTGAAGGTGTGGTGCAAATTGCTGCAAATTGGCAAGCTTTAGGGTTTAGGATCTTGCAGAGCAGAATCAGGGTTTAAGATTATAGAATTAGAGATCTTTTAGGCTATAGTGCTCACATTCGAAAGGGAAAATTGGGCAAGGATGGTTGGACATGTCCATGATAGGATCACCTTGTGGACCTTGGAGGTGGAGTCTTTAATTGCAGAGTATTTCAGCAAGGTGGATGTCAGAGGTGCGTCGACATTGGAAGTGCTAAGATTCACATTGGAAACAAATGACATTTTGGAGCGTCCGTTTGACTTCTAGAACCTTGAAGATAAGCATTTGAATAGCTTGGGCAAGGAAGTGTGCGTCATCCAAAATTGCTTCTTTGATGGTAGGGGCAATGTCCAGCTCCCAAACCAAGGATTGCATTAGATGATCATGAGTGGTGGCTAAAGATGTTCGACTTGAATGGCCACGGAGTTGTACAATTGTGGTGTGCAAAGTGTAAAAGGGATTGTAGGGGTGACAACAAGGACCACAATAAATCTCAGATTGACAATTTATTCAACAACTTTAGGCGATCTCATATCGTGAGCGTGTTGCACATTAGAAATTTCTATGACGCCAAGAACATGAATTTCAATGAGCATCTGCAATTGGTTGCCAAAAACGGAAAACCAATCACCCTAACTCTAGCGAATTACAAACAATTGATTTTAGAGGGGGTGGAGATCATGAAGTGGCTGAATGCTACTCTCCCGAAAGGCCACAAGAAATTTACAATATTGAGGAATTTGAAAGTAGAGCACACACCATTCACATCTTGCATTTGTTTCATTTTCTTCATGTTCTTCACCCTTACACATGTCTTCATTGTGTGTGCTTGCATTTCTATACAGTTCATATTGTGCTATACAGTATGCTTTTAAGCACTTATGTTTTGAATGTAAAAAGCACTTTTGCTTCAAAATTGGTTTAATTTTGCAAGTTTCAAAGTATCTTAGTTATTTGATTTATTTGTATATTGTTTGTACTATGCATCACTCTGTATTTGTAGTTGCTTTGGATTTTAGTGTATTACAATGTTTTGGCTTTCAAAGTTGTGTTTAGACTTCGAAGTACCTAGTGCATTGAAAGTAGTTTCACTTTTGAAGACTTTTGCACTAGTACTTGTTTTTTTGTTTCAAACTACTCTTTTTGCAATTAGTTTGCTAATTTTGATACATTAGTTTTTGTATGTTTAGTTCCAGTCATTAATTTTGCTATGATCCCACTTCTTTTGGTGCTTGCAAAAAAATTTGCAATATGTCCTATTTATAATGAACATAGGGCATTTGAAAATCAACCAAGAAAAAGTTTCAAATTACATATAGGGTACATGAAATGGCCATAATTTAGAAATTTAGGTAAACAAAGCCCTATAGAATTCCAAAATTTTTACCTACATAGCATCCATGTAATATACGCTTAGACACACGATACCAATGAACATCCTATGGAGTGCCCCTCCGAGACTAAAATTTAATTTTGACCTTCAAAATGATTTCTTTTGTGATTAATTCAAGTAACAAAATAAAGCTTTCAAAGTGTAATTTTTCTTCTATTTTAAACTTTTTCTAATTGATAAAATTGAACCTTTCATTGCAATTGAAATTTAGTGTAGATAAAATGTAGAATATTTATTTGTAAGAGCTCAAGGTCTATTTTGGAAGCTAGCATCAATTTCCAACAATTAAAAATCCTCAATTTATTCATTCATTGTCTCAAAAATGATTCTTTGAGAATCTAAAATTGAGTCTAAAATCTTGATTTGATTTCCATAAAGACTCAATAAAAACTTCTATATTTTAATAATAGGAATCATCCTCAAATATTTATTTGGTCAATTTAAGTTCAAGTCTACTTACCTTATTTATTCCCCCCAAATGCCTAAGGTACCGTATTTTGGTGTCAACTAAATTGTAAAGTTAAATCAAATTCTATCAAAATATGATCTTTAATATTTTTTAAATGAATACTATTAAAGTCTATTTTAAGCATCAAAATATAATTTTGAAGAAAATTTGTTTATGATTTTTCTATTGAGGATTTTGTAAAAGGGTGTCCATTGAAAATCTTGATTTTCTAGTATCGTAAGCTCTATAAGATGAGCCTCAATAACACTATTAGACCTTGGAAAAAAAAATCAAATTTTAAATCTTAAAAAAAATTATAGAATATATTCTGGAAAGTTGTAAATCAATTAAGGTTATGCAAATTATATTCCTTAAACTCATGTTTTTTTTCCACAAACCCAATTTTAGATGTGACATAAAAAAAAAGATTGAAAGACTTCAAATCACTTTCATAGTTTTAACATCCTCTTGATCAAGCTTATACTCTTTTAATCCATAAGTAATATTGTCATCTTGTCTTTTCTTAACCCCTAGAGTTCCTTGACTATGTTTTCACTAAAAACGCTCCAAAATTGCCATTTCTAGTACAAGTACCAAATTTTTGAAAAAAAAGCTTTTTTTGACACATATTACCATAGAATCTTCTAGTATGCTGACTTGAGAACATGTGGTAAAAATTTCAAAAATTTCCACCATGTGGATTGCAAGATATAAGCATTCAAATTCACTAAAATCATATTTTTGGCCCTACACTTCACAAACTCACTTTTCTTTGAAAAAATGTCTAAAATGTTGGTGCTTCTTTGGATTCTTTTTCCTAGATAAGTTGGCTATATGCTTGAAAATTTTCACATCATTTGGAATTGTACAACATATAGGAAAAAATAGTAAGTAGAAAGAAGTAAAGAATGATTCAAAAGGCAAAATTGTTAAGAATTTAGTTATGGAATTAAAAAAATGCCAATCCCAATGGTTGAGATGTTGTAATAAACAATCTACATTCTATGATTTTATTTTTTTCAAAATTTATTGAAAATTGAATAAGATAGAGGACTTCAAAGTTTATTTTAGAATAGAAAATCCATAACTGCCCGCAAACAAAAACTCCTCATAACTTTTATCTCATTGATCAAAACGGAATGATTCAAAGCTCTCCACGTACATATAACTCTAGAAAACCAATTTCAAATTTTTGTTTTCAAAAAATGTGATTTTCACTGATTTGCCTGGACTGCCTGGCTGGTGAAAAAAGTAACATATTCGGACATAACTTTTGACTCATATTTCTGAATGTCATAAAATTTGGTGCATATGAAAGATATTCCTCGTCCCCACCTTCTATTAAAATTTCAGCCTGAAAAATGCAAATCTCTAGTCACATGTACCTGCCCAAAATTTCTATGCTGCCAAAAAATGCATGCTGATCCTTTAGGGGTTAAGTGATCCACAACACGTCTAGTTTGAATTCGTACAATTACGAATAATAGAATTGGTCAAACTTATCAAAACCTTGCTCAAAAAAGGCCTTGCACATTCATAGGTCAAAACATTTCCTTCTTCTTTCCTGCCACATTGATCCTGTTTCATTTGTCATGTTTGACGAAAGGGATTCCTCAAACTTCCTTGTTGCCATACCATGGCAGCCACTTGCTTTAATAGGGCAATGATGGGTAACAGTATAAAACTTTCTAGGTGCTACCTTAGCCTTTCTCAATTTTAGAGTTCAATGTGTGTAGGGAGGGAGATACATGATATCTGGTCGTGCAAGCTTCAGGATTAGACGGCACATGAAACATGAGATCAAGCATGGACCAAGAGTAACAGGAAAGATGCAGAATATTATATCCACTTGGCCAGTGGCTGAAATTTTAACAAAAGTTTTAAAAATTACAAGGTACTCTGTACATGATACTGGCTCTTGCAAGAATTGCAATTTCTGAAACTTAAAGATTAATAAGTTAACTAAGTTGGAAACCATTATGACAAAGTTGAATATTACTGCTCTCTCACCAGACACCTCTGGCTCATTGAGAGGGGTAGACTTCAAAAAAATTATTGTGTTAAATGATACAACATCAGCATTGGTGTTTATATAATACCTGTGAGAATTTGAGGTAGTGTATAATATCACATTTACAAAAATAAACTCCAATTGTACAATCTTACATATTGTTTGGTTCAATGAATGTTTCCATTTACACAGTCAAGAGCTGTACAAAAGAGGGATACAAACGTCATTACGTTGAATGATACAACATCAGGAGTGCATTCCCTTGTCAACAAAGGCATTGTCCATGCTCCAGTTATCTATATAATAACTGTACGAATTGAAATAATGTCGGGTATCACATTTACACAAAAAGAAAAAATCCCAGAGTCCTACAACCCTAAACATTTTTTGGTTTAATGAATTGGTCTCAGTTGCTAACTTAGAGTTACTTCCTAACAAAACATCCTGCGTCTCGTACCGGCTCAGAGTTCTTTCTTCACCTCCTCCTCCTCCATTGTGCCCATTTGCACCTCCTTAATCTGTTTGGGCTCTCCAGGTATCAACCCGATCCAGAAAACCGGAAGCATGGCACACAAGGATTGGATGAAGATTCCCAACGGCAACCCCGAGAAGTCACTAGCAGAAATTTTGAGATAATTAGCAAGCGCAACGCCGAGGTAGCCGTTCGTCAGCCCTGCAAGCGTTTGTGCCGAAGCAAAGAAAGCAAACACAGAGGCTTCACATCCTGGAGGACACAACTGAGCCAACATGACTGTAAACGGCAGGAACTTAAACTGCCCAATGGCTTCCACAAATGCTGATGCTCCCAGCACAAACCACTTGTCAGGAATCCCGAACTCCAAGTTGATGCGCTTCACAATCACGATGTCGGTCAGCATGCAGAGCGAGAGGAGGATTTGCACAATGGCAAGGATTCTGCGAAGTGGCACACCTTTGAGAACTTTGTTGTACATCATGCTCCCAAGTAACAACCCACTCTGGCCAACCAACCTGGCCACTCCAAGAGCTGAAGCTTCCAAACCTAAGTGCTCGGTTTGGAAGAAGAAGATGGCGCCTCCAATTCCTGGGATCACAGCGTAGGAGGAGAGAAACCACAGGAGGGGCTTGTACAAAGCAGGCTTTTGAAGAGAGTATTTTAACTGTGTGATTTGATCACGAATTGCAGAAGCTAAACCTTTTCCACCTTCTTTGAGTGTCGAATCGTCGTCCGAGTCTTTCTTCACAGGTCCTAAACCCATTGCTTGTTCACTTACTGCGAAAGATAACAGTAGCTGCAGTGAGAGCAGAAACGTGAAAATTTGGATCATGGCTGTGGGGCTTAGGAGCTTCATGGCGTATCCTGCAGTCAAGTTGCCCACCACACCTCCAGTCGCCATGCATAGCCAGGCAAATGACTGTAATTCACCTGAATGGATCGTCAACAAGAGAATTCACATGGTCACGTTAGGGGAGGCCATTGGAAAAAACAGAATTGGTTGGAACTGAAAAAAGGAAGAAAAAACTGATTCAAATATCAGGGCACTGGAGACTAGCGATTGTTTAGGGAACTTCCCGCAGAACGATGCTGGAAAAGGCGGAAAAAAAACAGCCACAATAGAGAAAGAAAGGCCCCTCTGAAAAAGAAGTACCTTGCTGAGCACCTACTTTGTTCTTTCCAGCTTCCGTAAGCATAGCATCTTGCACCACTTCTGATATGGCACCCCCAAAATTGGTGATCGTGAGGAATGTTGTCAAGATAGCAGCAGTAGAGGACACCTTCGTGACAAGAGCAATTGAACTCCAAGCAAACAATTGCAGTCCCCCTGTGACACGACAAGCGATCGATCAATGCCACGCTCAATGATATAATCTCAAGATTGCCAAAATTTCACATCTCCAGGTTTTGGCAAAAGGACCTAAAGGAGATTGATCAGCAGAGTACGTAAACTCAGAAGCTTACGAAAATTCACTGCTGGCGGACTCACCTGCAACAATGAGATAAGGCACCCGATGAGCGCCTTTAATATACACAGAGTCGGAGATGATCCCATAGACTGGCTTGGCAACCATAGGAAGTGCAGCCGTGGACAACAGAAATTGCATTGTACCTGGGTCGACCTGAGTTCAACAAAAAAATTCAAAAAATTCAAAAAATCAATATAAACATCATCCCTTCCAAATTAATCTTCTCCTTCTTCAAACCACAATAAATCACTGATCCTCAAAACCTCAAAGCCTCAAAACCTCAAAACCTCGAGCACAAATACGACCTGCAACACGTTGCTTCACAAAGACGCAATCCCAAACTTCCAAGGAAAAGAAAGGAGCCTGATCACCTTCAAATTATCCTTATACCAATACGCCATAGCCATCCACGGAAAACATCTCATTGCCTGGGTGAAGAAACACAGCCCCATCAACAGCACGAACGAGGTGCCATAAGTGTTGCTCAGTCGCTTCATGGACGCCATAGCTTCTGAATCTCCCACAACCCCAACTCGAGCTTCTCCCTACGCCTACAATCTGAACAAAAGAACCACAAAATACGAAGCTCATAAATACACATCACCAAAGAACACACCCAACGGCGCATTTATACTCGCATCGCAGCTAAGAAACATCTCACAGGCTACGAAACAAACCCAAAACGAATATTCACAGCAGAAAATTTACCTAAACCTGAAACTCTACCCCGAAGCTCAGAATTCAAAGCTCGCCATCAATCTAAGGTGAGAAGCCATCCACGAGAAGACTGAAGATGAAACAAAAGGCGACACTAACGTACTACACTTCACAAGACTAACGCTACCCTCACAAGAAAGACTCATTCGCTGATTTTTTTTCAGAGATCGAACCCAAAATCGCAGCTCGGAGTATTTCTGTTGCACTACAACGATCAATGGCGAGCATTGGACAACGAGGAGATGCATCTGCAAATGGTTGGCTTCTGCTGAAGGGGGCTCCACTTCACTTTCCCTGGGCTGACCGTCTCACACGGTAATGAAGGCGGCGACGACGACACGTGGGTGGTAGTGACCGGCACGTGGAGGTTTCCCGGTGACTGATTTGGGGGGGAGGGAAACAGTACTCTAACTGTTTGGTTTTTTGGTTTTTTTAATGTTTTCTTGTAAACTTTTTTTCAACACTTTTTTAAGAACTTTTTTTAAAGAACTTTTTTTTGCCACCAACAGGGGGACTGTTTCTGTTGCCGGCCAGATGGCCGGCGAACTTTCTGTTTTGCAGGCCAGAAAAGTGAAGTAACTTAAATCTGGGGTGTGGGGTAGATTTTGGAAATAGTCCACGTGGTGGGTTCTATAGGGGCCACTGTACCCACTTCCCTATTTCTTTATTTTAAAAAAAATTGTTGACTATGTCCCAAGGGATTTCTTTACTAGAGTATAAAGTCACTATAAAGTCACTAATTTGTCCTATTAGAGCATGTTACGAAATGGATTTAAATATTATATATGATTATATTATAAGTCTTACAATGGAGGAATATTTTTATGAATGATATTTTTGATTGAGATATACAAATACAACCTAATCAATACAAAATAGAGGTTAGAGTCTTTTTTTTTCAATTGCAAATAAGATGTAACAAAATTTAACCCGTAAAGGACCAAATAATATTTTTTTGGCAACATAGAAATTTTGGGTCATTCACACATAATGGGATTTATTTTTTTGACTACGTGGTTGAAAAGTTATTGTATGATATGTATCAATCTAGGCAATTGGGGCAGCTCAAAAAAATCACTTTTTAAAGAAACAAAAATTTGGAATTGTTTTTTTAGATTTATGTACACGTCAAAAGCTTTGGATCATTCCATTTTAATTAACCCCTAAAGGACCATTTGTCCCCTCGAGGGACAATTTGGGTCCGTGTGGGTTTCTATTGTTTCAATTTGTAGTGAATGTTTTTGAGACTTTTTGAAGTTGTAGAGTTTGCTGAGAGCTTTGTGAATAAGGTAAAGCAACCCATTGTGGTCAGAATTTGGAGTCTACCCTCATGTCACTACTAAATTTTTTTTTTAAATTTCCCACATAAAGACAAGTGTGAGAAGTAGTGAGAGCAATTGAAATTCTATTTTTTAGACAATGTATGAATTTGTTATGAATTTTTGAACTAATCTATCCAAAAGAGTCAATAGGCTACCTGATAACCAACAAAAACTATATTTAATATGTTCATCTTAATCACCTAAAGCAGACACAATAATTTCTAATGTGGAAGGCCCTGAAAAAGTCACATTCTACCATGATTTACACTAAAAAGTTGGGTGCTCCTAATGAGGTCACTAATCACTCCATGGGTGTCAGGTTAGGCATTGATTATGGCTTGAAAAACTGTCATGGGGTCGTTAGGTGTCCGCTATGGGTCATCTGACCGCAATGGGATGTTTTACCTTATACAATTTTGTTTCAATCAGTGCCCAGGAGAAAAAGTTATGGCACAACAAGCCAAAAACAAAAGTCAACAGGCAGCACAAAAAAATCAGGATTTTTTTATAAAAAATCCTAAAATCTTATATTTTTGTCTACATTTGAAGCTTTGATTCATTCCATTTGGACTAGTTATGAGAAAGTTATGGACAATCTTAGTTTTTCAGGCAATCGAAGCATCTTCTTGAAAAAATAACTTATAAGATTCATTTGTGAATGCAATTTTTATAATTAAAAAAAAATTAGACAAGGTTAGGTTTGTTTTTTAGAACAATCTCACCATTGGGATTATTGTATGTCAATTCCATCTTAAAGCTATTAATGATTTATTTTTTCCTTCAATCTTTAACCTACTTCTACTTAACAATTTTTTAATGAGTGAAAAATAAGTGTTTTTTTGATGAAATTTTTTCCTTAGATTCTCAACTCAACTATTCAACATAAAAACTTAGAAAATCAAAATTCACAATGCAAAAATTTTTGTTTAAAAAGATTCAAAGCCAAAAAATCTAGTCAAGCAAGTTGCAAAAAAATTTGTTTTCTTCACTTTGGATGCAAATATCTTGCAATCTATGTGGCCAAATTTGATGAAATTTTTACCACATGTTCTCAAACAAGTTAAGTTTAAGATCCTATTGTTGGATTTTAAAAAATCATATTTTTTTGGTTTTCTTAAGTGAACGCAACAAAAGTGGTAGTTCTAAGTGGATTTTGACAAAAAAACATCCTGAAGGCTTTAGGGGTTAACTCATTAAGGACCAGGTCGATGATAAGAAATGAAAACTGGTTGAAACTGACATGTTTTTATTAGTAGCCAAAGTGGATACTAATGAAAACATGTCAGTTTCAGCCACTTTTTCATTCCATTCATCGACCTAGTCTTTAATGGGTTAACGAGATGAAAGCTACAAGGAGTTTTAGTTTGAAGGCAATTGTAGATTCTCTACTCTAAAATTAAGTTTGAAGTCCTTTATTTAACTCAATTTTCAAAAAATTTGGAAAATAATAAAATGATTGGAAATAGATTGTTTACTAAAATATTACAACCATTGGGGTTGTTATTTTCAATTTCATGACAAAATTTGTAACAATTTAGTATTTTGAGTCATTTTCTACTTCTGTCTACTTATTGTTTTTTAAGTATGAAAATGAATTTTTTTTGGAATTTTTTTTATATATTTCCAATTTATTTCTTCAATATAATATGGGAAGTTGCAAGTTATAGGATCTACATATTTTTTGGGTCAAATGTTTGAAAGTTGAAATCCAACCATTTTAGAAGAGTTGAAAAGACTTAGTCTTTTTGAAACCTAAGCATCATGATCTTATAATTGATAAGGTTTTTTATTTTGAAATTTAGGAGGGTATACTCTGACAAGTTAACTAAAGGATCCTACATTTGAATTTACACTCAATCTTGCTTTGGAGACTAGTATTTTGAAGCAATTTTGGGCCTCTAAATAAGGGAAAAACTTAAGGGATTAAATAAACAAAATATAATGGCACTTACTTTGGTCTTGGTAGTATTTCAAGATTGACTATAGCAAGGACTCCATCCATTAATTTGTATACATGACAATGTGAATATCAAGATCAACAAATAGACAAAATAAGTAGTTGAAATATTTATAGTCTATGTGAATTCCATTTGGTTTAATTATTTTAAAAAAGTGTGAAAAAGAAAAATGCTTGTATATGCAACTAAAATATTATTCACATAAATTCAAAATGGAATTTTCATCCATAGAATGACATCAATGGGCTTTGGTTTATATGTAAATGTATAAACCCAACTTGCACCAAAACCTAATTGCTAACCAACAACTGCAATTAATTCCAATAGATCCTAAATTCAAGGTGCTTGCTCAAAGTCATATCATTAGTATTTGTACCATGTAGGAAATCAAATGAAGAGGTTTTAAAAATATGAATGACTATTAAAATTATTCACCTTTCTTTAATTTAATAAACTTTCAATTTACACTCTATGATCAGAAAAGCCTTCATTTGTTCCATTGCAACTCATATGACATGGGCTTCCTTCTTCTTGTTATTGTTATTAAATTATAAAATAAATAAATATAGTCATAGTTATTTTTAGAAATAAATGAATATATATATAAATAAATAAAAGACCTTACACATTAAGACCTTTTCAATTTTGTAAATTACTTGCTTTATAATTCAAGGATGCTTGACATTATATATTGGAAAATCAAATATGAATATTTTTGGTATTATAAATAGATATAGATGTTGATTGTCTTTTCTTCAATTCCAATCTATATAAAGCACAAGATTTTGCTAAATGTCAATTTTGAATTTTAACATTTATAATGTATTAAATATTCAAATTTCATCTTACTTGAAGGATTTTGCAAATTCTTAGCACATGTTTTAGTTGAAAAGTAATTTGTGATTTTTTGACAAAAATCATTACAAAATATATTTTGGAGTATTATAAATATCATTTTTTATATCATTTTTACATATGATCTACATTCAAACATGTATTCTATATAATTGTTAATTTTATAATAATTCACTAATAAATTGTGCTTTATAATGCTTGAAAACTTCAATATATTGAGCAATTACAATATATAATATGAAATTATATAAAAATAATTATTTAAAATTTTCATTTGAAATACACATATTACTATTATATATAATTATAAAATATAAAAATCTAATATTATTATAATTAATTAAAATGAATAAAATAAACAAAATTTGCAGGCCTTAGACAAAATTCTCTTAAATAATACATTTAGATAGTGATAATCTAGCCTTGACTATTACATTTTTCATTCATTTATTTATTGAAGATTATTATGTACCCAAATGATGTGAACATGATATTCGAAGGTCAAGTTCTCCCCCCCTCCAAGAAAAATCAACAAGCCATTGATTTGAGTTCAAAAAAATTCCTCGCCCCTCCCAATGCCATTGATGTTCTAAAAAAATCAAAGCCATAGATGTTGAATAAATGATCTCATTTGTCCAAATATGGATATAGAATACAGATGAAGATATGGATATATAATATGGTATATAGAGAGAGATGGACATATAATCTATTATATTATGTACAGATGGTCACAACTTTGTTACAACTCGATGTCACAAAAACGGTCACACTTTCATCTTATTTTTCTCATCCCGTTTTTTCATCGTGCACCTATTGCCATTGCATTGCAATGGGCTCCATTCTCATATGATACAAATACGGATATGAATACAAAATTCAAATATTGATATATCTCATATTGATTGCATTGGAACTACTTTTTGGAAAATACAAGTAGGGTGGTGGTGGAGGAAATTAAAGCACATAATAATTTTAATTTAAATGAAAACCTGTGACAATTGGGGGGATTAAAATGCTTGATAAATAATGAAAACTTGTTTTGTGCTCATTGTGATAGTTTGTCACTATGTACCCAAAAGATGCCTACATCTTTTGAGTATTAATATACCTCATTCTTATTCTTACTAATTATTATCTTAATAGTTTTATAGTATTTTTTTATAAATTCTTCTTTACATATATTGTATAGTTCATAGAATATAAATATCTTCTAAATTAGAAATTGAATTTGATTGAAAAGTTCCCCTACAGTCAATTTCAAGAAATTAATAACTAAAAATCTTTTAAAGGATCTTTTTCCTAGAATTTTATGTCTTAAATTTTTTTTTTTTTTGTAATTAGCATCAATATTCAATGGAAAATGGAAAATTTGAAGATTTAGTTTTTAATAATATTAATAAATATTAGTGAAAAAATGTCAGATCCAATCTTTTGTATAAATATTTGGTTTATAATTTATAATTTGAGTGTAAAAGCCAATATTGAATTATTATTCTAAATTGTAGTTTATAAACATATTTTTACATATTTGGAAATTTGAAGTCACGGACTTTTACTATGTCAAGTAAAACCATAAGAATGTTATAGATAATAGTAGACATGATGGTTGAGAAATCAAGTAGCCAAAAGAAAAAGAAAAGCCACTTGTACTAGCCAATCAATGATATTTTGTGTACACATTTAGAATGTTTTTGAAAACAAAATGATACTTTTTGAAGTTCAAGAATATTCAAATTAATTAAAAGTTCTAGAGTTGGGCTTACAAAATAAGGCTATTTGGGAACCACATTCAAAATCTCAATGATCAATTCAGTACATTAGTGGGAAAAATTGCAAAAGTATTAGCAAACTCACATATCTAGAAGCAAAAATCATATAGCTTGACTTTCATCTAAAGGAGTTTCAAGTTTTCAACCTTGAGAAGGGACAATTTAAACCCATTAATATTATTAAAGGGATCAAAATAACTTTATTCACAATATTCTTGAATTTTAAAGCAAAGGCCCATATACTTCCTATGAATTGATGCTTTAGAAATTTGTGAAGTCAACTTGCCTATGAATCATAAGCCACAATATATAGAATTATTCTTAATATAATCAAACTATAGAGGATCCCTTTGACGTACTTCACATAACATTTTAATCTTTAGTAGAGGGTCCCATTAGAGGGGATTTGAGTCCTCTCAAAAGCTGTTTTGGGACTCTTCTTCTTGTTATGAACTACTAAAGTGATGTCAAATTATTAAATAATTAATAATAATAATAATATAAAATATAAAATATAATTTAAATTCTATTATTTTAAAAAATTATCAAATATTATTATATAATATGGCAAGGTCAAACTAGTAATTTTGCATATAATGTTGAGGTCAAATTGTTGAGATTTTTCAATGTTTTTAATAGAAAGGCAAATGTGAGAAATAACAGAGCAATTGAAATTGTATTTTTTTTGCCCAAATATGAATTTGTTATGAATTTTTGAAGTGTGCCACCCTATTGGCTCAAAAGAGTCTTTAGTCTAATCTCTAAACCAATAAAAAAAATGTATCCATAGTGGTCATTATATTCCCTAAAAATGGTCACAATATTTTCTAACATGGCCATAATATGAAGGCCTAAAGAATTCATTTCATGCAATGAATTTATACTTACTAGGTAGAAGTTCTTTTTGTTATTACTGTAATAATTATTTCAATAGTGTCACTTAAGATATTGATTGTGACCACTAACTAAACCCAAATCTCATTTATTGAAAAAAGTTTGTTATGGATTAATGCAAGATTTTGATGAATCATTCTTTGGGTGTTTAGAATGGATTTTTTACTTGGACTATGATGGTTTGCCTAGAGTGTAAAGAAGGCTATGCAAATCAAGAATTCATATCCTAAGTTAGGTTGTTTATTTATTTATTTCATTGAGATCTCCAAAACTGTGCATCTTATTGAAATGAATGATATATTAAGAGCTCATAGTATGAGTTGAATTTACTTATAATTAGAAGTTGTTTGTAGCCAAAGTAAAAAAAATAGAGTAGTATCAAAGAAGAACAACCTAGCTTGTTTTTTTTACTCCTTCTCACTTTTGTTTTCCTCTTTCATTGCAATATATATTTGCTTGTGTTCTTTCTCTTAATGCATCCTCCAGTCTTGTTCTTGGTACCATTGGAAAGCTCTCTATAAGGAGGGGTGCATGGATTTTCTTTTGTAGCAATACGGTGTGAAAGTTATTGAATTTCAAATCTTTTATGAGGTACAAAATCAAAAAATCATTTTTACTTTTATAGGGCAATGGCATAGGGCACATTAGTTTTACAATAAGAGATGAATCTCAATCATCCATCTAATAAGTGGTCACAGAGAATTGATCCCCTCATTGCCCTGACCAGGGTTAATTGTGAAAAAAAGCCCCCTACTTATTTGCCATGATTTTTTATATTTCTACACTACCCCTAGATAATTTGGGGCCGCTGATTGCAAATTTGAATTCAAGAATTTGCAAAAAAAATTCATCTGATTGCAAATAAAAAATTCCACAGCGTTTTCCCCAAGGGTAAAACGGGGCAATGAGGGGGTCAGTTCACCCTGGCCCTAATAAATAGGATTGTTATCCCTCTCATGATTAAAATATCCATTCCACACGATTCACCCCGTTATCTAAGAAATCCTGTTTGCCCCGGTAAGGATATCAACCCAGGGTACAAACCCAGACCCGGGTACGAAGAGCTTTCGCAGCAGGCTCCTTGTCGTCCTCAAGCAGGTTCAGTCATTTGTTTCTCAAACTTCATCACGCAAACTTCATAGGAATCGTTGCATCCCCAGGTCGAGCTGGTGAAATCTCTGACCAAGGATTAGTTTACAGAGTTTTGGCTCAACTTTCGGTTCCTGACGTCTCATAGATGCTCAGATTTCAAGGAAATTCGTGATTGGTTCTTTTTAAGGTCACGGAGACTTTTTCTTTTGTCGGTGGCGGACAGCGTTTGCATGCCATCCATGCTTCTGATTTCATTCCGTTCTCGTGTTTTGGGTTTGAAGTTGCGTGTTGAATAGCACAATTGGTTGGTGGTTGAGCAGGTGGATGGGAATGTGAGCTCTGAGGTGTGAATTTTAGGATTGGTTGCGATTGATTCAGTTAAGGAAGACTAGGGTAACGCGGGAATTGGTGAGTTGATTGCCGGTCGAAGTGAAACCCTAATCTGAGGTTGAAGATTTTGGGCGATCATGGAAGATCCCCCTCCCTATGAGGAAGTTTCGCACTGCAGGGTGTGCAATTGCACGTTCACTACTTTCAAGCGCCGGGTGAGATTGGATTACTTTGTTACTCCTCATCTGGCGGTGCTGTGTGAAGGATCTGTGTTGTTTTCAGATTGCCTTTGAATTTTTGTGTGTGTGAGGCAATGACGGTTTCTGCATTCACGTAACAGATCGCAATAGTATAGGGACGGATAATGACTGACTCTGGTTTTGTGATGTGGCAGCATCATTGTCGTGCTTGTGGGAGAAGCCTCTGCAACGAGCATTCCTCGAATCAGAAGGTGGGTGAAACTAGGGTTTAGGGATGCAAGTGATGGCTGATGTTTGGGCACCCAAAATCGACACTTTTAGCGTTTTCATTGTTAGACTTATCGAATTCTCATACATACGTGCTGGCAAGTGGAAGAGGATTTCAACGCATCAGAGAGAACGTTATTTGGATAGAGTATGCAAAAGTTATGATGTTTAAAAATGACCTAAAATCGACACTTGAACGGATGTTTAGGTGGAATATACCCTCCGAAGGTGATGTTTAGGTGTAACCATTGTCTAAGATTTTAGGGTGGCGATTTTGGCGATCATTGGTTGGATGTGGTTATGTGACTGAGCGACTGATTTGACACAGTTGGAGTGGTGTATGTTTCTGTTTGAAATTTCAGGCTCTTCCCCAATTTGGAATTTACACCCCTGTACGAGTTTGTGATGAATGCGTCAAGCCTCCCAAGTATGTGTGCCAATTTGTTTGAAGAATTTAGAGGGATGCATTTTCTTCGTACTTGTTGAAATTCATTTGTATTTTATTGTTCCTTGAGTGTAAGCTCTGATCGGCAGGTTTTAGACGCCTTCTCAAGTTCCCCCTATGCTCAGGCGGAATTTGTAGGTGTTTCCAGGGTTGAGTTTGTTACTTTCAATGCGTCTCACATGTAGTATCATAATTGGTGTGTCGAATTGGTCAAGTATGCCGAAGCCAAGTTTTGTTTTCAAGTTGCTAGATTCTAAACTTGACCTGGGCTGTTGTTGCCTACCAGGGCTAGAGCGAAGCCGGTTACCTCGAAAAACTTTGGAGATGCTATTGAAAAGACAAGTGCATCAATCGGCAATATGAGTCTTGATCGTGACGAGGTTGAGGTTGCTCCTGCTCCACCACCAACTCCAGCCATTGAGTGCACTTGCGGTATGCCGTTGTGTATATGCGAAGCTCCTGCCCCTGCCCCTGCTCCTGCCCCCGAGGTATTTTCTCAACTTATGCAAGTTATTATACATGAAGCATTTAGTGTGTGGATCTCAAAAGGAATGCATGGATTTTGACTCTGGAGAATACAATCTGGATTATTAACTCAGACCTGTTGTCTTGCCCCTTTTTGCATCTAACTTATTGATCAAATTGAGGATTTGTCTCTTGCCAGATGCGCTCACCCTCGCCATCTCCCGCAGTTCAACAAGTGAAACCAAAGAAAGCGTCTACAGCTCCCTCGGGTGCTACCTCTGTTGGAAAGTCCTCGTCTTATGGAAGCAGTATGCCGAGGTTCGTTTTATTTCATGATTTTATGATCATGGAGTTTGAAGCTGTTGTCTACAATCCATTGATTTCATGTTGATTGTCCATTGGGTTGTTTCATCCAGAACAGAACAAGCTCTCTGCTTAGAGAGTTTTTAAGAATATATTTTTCAGAAGCTAGTTATAATTTTGATACTCTTGAAAGGTTATTCTTACCTACAGGTATCTTCTAGACTATTCTCAATCAGTCTTATTTGTGTACTTGTGTGTTATTTATGCAGTCTCTTTTTCCAAAGTGGATATACTTCACAAGGGAAAAGCCGCCCTTCTTCAAAGTCGTACGAGCCTAGTGGAGAGGTTCCCCTTCTTGATTCATTTAGACCTTCCGGAAGTAGTCTGTTAATGTTATGGAATTTTGTTATTAAGTCATCGAGTCTTGGACACAGAATTGCTGATAGACTTGTTTTCAATTTTTTTCATCGGTAGAATTTTTTAATACGTCTGTTGATGGGTAGACTTGTATATATTTCGCTGCCTTGCTATCTGATGAAAGTTGCCGCGTGAGTTGGTCTTTGCTGGTGAGGGTCATTTGCATCTTGAATGCCTCACAACTTTGGGCACCGTCGTGCAGGGACTCAGGGAGGCTGTCAAAGCTGCAGATGCTGCTGCAGTGAAAGACCTACTGGCACGGGTTGGTGTCTCACATTTTCTTCTCTTAGAAAACTGTTTTCTTGAGCACTGTTTTCATTTGCTTTTTTCTACACTCAGAGCATCATAACATAAGATCTATGATGAGCTTTAGAATAGCTATCCTGTTTGTTGGGGTTCACAATCATATTTACAGTTCTGCAGAGTTCAGGTTCAAAGCTTACCGACTTTCTTACCTCAATTAATGTTGCAGGGGCTCGATCCTAACTATGTTGACAAACAAGGAATGTCATTGCTTCACTTGGTAACTACTCTTACCAATTCGCTTTGATGTAAAGCACAATTTTGTTAGACGATGCAAAGCAATGTTGTGTTTAAGCTGAGTGAATGACATTTTTGGGACACCAAAGCTTTGCAGGTGCTATTCTAAATCCTGTTTAAGATTAATTTCGGAGTACTGAATGCTCATGCTGATCAATTCATTGGTGGTATCTGCAGGCTGCAATGTTCAACTTCACGGAGATCACATTCATGTTAATGGATGCTGGTGCCAATGTGTCAGCTAAGAATTCACAAGGTAGGATAAATGTTCTCATGTTCATCCTAATTCGTTAGTTCACTGGTGTCTAGTGTCGGGTTTGCTATGGTATATTGCAGAGTTCATCAAGGTTATTTTATGTATGTGGTATATATGGTCTTTTGTGTACATTTATGTAAGTGAAAAATAGATGAGTGTTTTAAGGCTTTTCATGTTGTACGGGACAAACTACTGAACGATTTGCTTACAGGAGAAAGTCCTGTTGACTGTGCTCAAACGACTTTGGGATACAAAATGCGGCAGCGAATAGAATCAGCGAGAGAGAGCTAATCGCTGGTGGCCTCTCCAGTGTTTACTTTGTGGGACATGGAGCTGCCTTTGTCATTTTAGCTTTTGATCTTGGGATCATTTACTAGGCTTGGTGGTTTGGAGAGGAAGATTCTGATTTAATGGCAATTTCTTGCCATGTTCAAGGACTTGGTGTTGGACATCTCAAGCACTGTCTAGCTTCTTGTTGCATGGTTCTATCGCAGGCTTCAGAATCAGGAAGATTTAAGTGTTGATAGAGTTGGCGTGAATCCATGCAAGACTTCAGGCTTGTACTGTAGTGAAGCTGCAGCAAGTGAAACATTTCTATTATTTCACATTCAATGTTTTTTTCAATGAGCTTATGCCTTTGAACCAAACCAATTCACATGTTTTCTGTAGTGGATGGGAACTTTTAGTGGTCTCGTAACTTGACATAAATATTTTGTTGACTTGTCAATACGCAACCTAGTTTATTGATTTAAAAAATTATTCCTGCTTCCTGTGGTTCATCATCTTTCAATAACATGATTGATTATTTGTATGCTGGTGGACAGATGGATTGCTTCTTCTATCACCTCTCTTCGTCGGGTCTGTAGAATTTCCTTTCTCTACTCTTTTCATTCCATATAGTGTGGGTTGGTTATCAATTAACGTAACGGTTGACCAACTAGCAGATTTTGGCAGCATAGTGATTTCGAACATGAAATTGTGGATTGGATTTTGATGTTTTTTCTTTGAGATTGTTACCCCAAGCCCAGGCTACAATAAGTAAGGACGCAATATTTGAGATAGCCTAAGCTTGACCACTGCCTAGGTAAGGCTTGTCACTCAATTATTGCTCCAGAAATTTCAGATTTCTATATTTTCCCATTTTGGGGGGTTAATGTTGCAGTAGACATGGTGAACTATACCACTACCATTCAATTACTGAAAATAGAGTTTTGAGAGTGAGATATAACTGTTCAAACATTTCCCCTGGTATGAGTCTTTTTTGAAAACTTGTCGATACTAATTGTTTCTTTACAATATGTTGAACACCTCCAAACACTTTGAAACTTTTTGAGCATGTTAGTAACTGAGAAATGAGTAAGAAAACCACGGAGCACAGGTCAGGAGCTCAATTCCGGATGCGCCTTGGTCCATGGGAAGTACAAATTCGCTGAAATTTTGGGGAGCTTAAAAGAAACATTTTGGAACTTTGAACCTTATGATCTCTCCATTCAAGAGGAATTTGAAGCTGAAAGTTTTAGGATGTGTTAATAGCACAACTGAGTCCAAGATTTTGCAGTTACCCTTCCCATTACAAGAAAAATGGGGCCTCGAAGGCTGTGAAACTGGACCAACAGTGACATCACCTTTTGAAAAAAAAATTTAATTTTTTTCAGAATTTTTAAAATTTTATAATCGCAGTTCCTACTAAAATATTTGAGCAGTTAGGACTGTGATTTTTTTATTTAAAAAAATTTCATCTTTATTTATTAAAAGAAATCCAACCATAAGATATTTTTCTTATTTTGTTTGAGTACATTCTCCAAAAAATTTAGAGTGAAAAATCCCACTAATTGCAAGATTAGTGATTTGTGTATAAGCTTCAAAAACTAGTTTTAATCTAAACCTTTCCAAAGCTGCAATTTTGTCTTTAAATTTTTTAGAATATGTGTGTCCTACAACTTGTGCATTTTAATTCACTTACACTATTCAAACGAATGGAGTTTATAGTTAGTGTTAATTAGCATTTTATCAGGCTAGATGAAAGTAGTGAAAGAGTATAAAAGTTGAATGATGATTACACTATTTGACTAAGAATGAAAATAGTTTAGATCGCATTATCTTGAGTTAATTTAAAATATTGTGAACATCCACATTAGTATACTTGACAAATCTAAATTTTTGTGCGAGTTGCTTTTGGTATTATAGGAAACACTAATTGAATTAATTTGTGTAAATCAATTCATTCTATTAATGAGGGTGCAAATTAGAATCACTTATAAAATTAGTACAACTCAAGATTAATTTTTTTTACTACAATACAATAATATCATAGCTTGTACTAATTTAAAATAGTATGAATTTAATAAATAAGAATCCATTGCACTATGGGAATATTAGTAAAGCATTGTCAAGCAACCGCTAAGAATTTGGATTTAGATGAATCAGCCCATACGTTGGCCTTGGAGACTTTCCTGTGTCTCCAAATAAAAACTTCCCCCTACATCGTAGGTAGTTCATTTTGCATTCAAAATATCTCCCCACTAATTAAAAGGCTTTATTAATGTTCACTGTGGGTCCAAAGATTATCTTCTTTGAGTAAACTACTTGAAGGCCATATTCGTTATATTGAGACTTTTGATAGTCTCATTTTTATCCTCGACTCGAAAATAAATCATAATAACTGTTCAATTTTTAGACTATTTGGTAAGTTGAGATTTCAATGTATTAATATATATAAAAACCTTTGATTTCCCAAAGGTTGCAGGCTCATCTTATCCTCAACTCGAGGATAAATCACTATAACTATTTTAGGGTTGTAGTCTCAAAATGTGCAGATTGTCTCATTTTAATGAATAAGGCCATAAAGGGTTTCCCTAATAAATAGTTGACTTACTCTCAAATGGACAATCCTTGAATATTCACACCCGCCTACTTATATATTATGCATATAAGTTAAGTGTAAGATCCTACAACTAAATGTGTAAAACAAACCATTTTCAATTTTTTTTACTCTTTGCAATAGAAAATGCAAGCTTTGAATGTTTTGTTGACAAAAAGAAGGCCTTGGTTCTTTAGGGGTTAAGTGTTGATTGCAAATATGAATGCAAAATCTCCAAATTTTATCATGGGTGTCAAAACACTGGGTAATATCGTAATATGGAATGGCCGTTGGGAGGTGCATTGTGGATTGTAATATGCCGTTTCTAGTGAGTGGTGGGAGTCATGAGCGGGGAACGGTAGATTACAATCCACAATGCACCGACCAACGAACGTTCCATTGCGTAATCAGCCTTCTGCGAGGTATTTTTTGGACTATTGGTCGCCATCCATGTTAGGGGTTGTGTAAACCTTTTTCTCCGTTGTTTTTAGCCATTCGCTTCTTCCTCATTAGGGGTTGTCACACCACTTCGGAAGGCCTTCTCATTTTGCGATATCCTCCACGTGTCATGCGGGGAAAGGCAGGTCGCAGCTGGCGGAGGTGTCATTCTTCGACAATTTGGAGTGCCGTTTCTTCTCCTCCGCAAGTGAAAAAACGGCATTTGTTCCTTTTTTCTTGAGGAAGATTTTACAGTGGTCCTCCTTGATTTCACGATTTCATTGCGGTCCTCTTGATTTCACGGTAAAATCCGATCCGGTGATGGCAAACAGGTCCTTGATTTCACCGTGGTCCGACAGACTCCCTCATTCCGTGGTCCCACAGGCTCCCTCGTTCAACTCCTAGGTAAATCTCTTTATTGTATTTTCATTCTCCACACAAGTTACCTTCAAAAGGGGTGTCACACCACCTCCATGCATGCGGCTTCCTCATTGGCTCCTTGTTCCTCTCACCTACTTCTCATTCTTCAAAAAAATTTGGTTCTTGAAGGTGGTGTGACAACCCCTATTGTTGCTGCTCCGCTTCTCCGTGTTGAAAATTCTGAGCTCTCATTTGTGCATTGGTCTAGTTGCTACAGTGCGCGTTGCTTTCTCCTTGAAATTTGGCGTAATTCTTGTATAAGAGCATGAGCTTCTTAAAATTTTAAAACCGGAAAAAATTAGGGCAAAATTGGGAGGATTATTATGGGCTGTGAAAAGGCAAGTGAAAAAGCCCATAATATCGAGCGAAGGCTGATTATGTGGCAATTTCCCCTGGTCCCCAATTTTCTACCTACCAGTAGTAACCCTTCCACGAATCTACCTACCTACCAACCACCCAACCCCCCCCCGCCGTGTTACTTTACAGATCAGTTCTACCTACCGACACCGAGTAGGCTGTATACACGGGGCTGTCCAAGTGGCACCTCCACAACGTGCCACCTACTCACACGAATATTTGGCTCAGTCAATGAGGGACCAACTTCGATGATGTTACCAAACGAAGCATTCAACACCTTCGCACTTCAGCTGGGGTCCCTCCCAAATCTCCATTTCCCGCAACCAATGTAGATTTTTGAGAAGCCCCACCTCCTCCTTTCTCCCCTCACAAGTCACAACTTCTGAATTTCTTGCTCAATTTCCCACAAACACTTCGCTGGCTTCACTTATCTGAGTTAGATCGGAGGTGCTTCAAGCTGCTTCCTCTGCTTCTTAGTCATAAAATTTCGGCACCTATCTCCAGCTTGTGGGGTCAAATCAGAAGAAGATTTTGCCACACGCAGATTGAACTTCCAACTGAGGAGTTTCTAACTTGTGGGTCAAGGCCTTGCTACTTTCTTCGAGTAGCTTGGAGTCCATTTGACGCGGGAAATAGAAACGAAAGGCGGAGTTAACGGGACGTTGGATTTGAAATTTTTCGGTGTTTGCAATCTCATCAGGAAGAGGTAAAGTCAAAGGCCTTGGTTATCATTTGTTTCGTGATCGTTTAGCTACGATGTAGATACTTAAGAGCTCAAGTTTACCACGATGACAGAGTTTGAGTGTGTGAGAAGTGTGCTACAGTTGATGATAGTTTAGCAAGTGGAGCCTTTGATGAATTCATTTGTGATCACGGTCATTCGCTTTGGTGATTTGAGATTTGAAGTTGTAGTAGGACTGCTTGGTACTGGAAAATTAGGGTACTGGGAATCGGAATGAACACCGATTTGATTTCCGTACTAGTTCTGTGATAATTTGAAATGTTTGTGTAAATGCAGCTTTAGAACCAAGTCATGGAGAACCGAATCGAAAAAATAATGCTATCGAAATCGCGATTTCGCGGTACTTCTTAAAATACATTAGAAATTTCATTCTCTCTTCTCTTCAGTTGCGTTTGTCTCTGACGCGTATTTTCTTGTAAATATTAATAGTTTTCTTTGTGGTTCAATTTTGATTAGGAAAACTGGGCAATGCAGTCAAACCCAGTGACCTCATTTTGCCTCGGTAGAAAAACTCTTCTCCCAGGATGATTAGCTTATTGCAAAAGCGTGGCCAAAAGATTAAAATTAACTGTCAAATTATCTGAATGTGAAATTGGGTTGATTACCAAACAACACATCTCTTACGCTGTAGTTCTTAAGCGAACAAGAGTCCTTGCAAGTAGCTGCAAGTCAGCCTCAGGACACAAAACCAGAATGAGGGTTTAGTCGTTGAGAAAACTGACTATATTGTCCACTGAACAGCACACGCTGCAGATCTCAACCGAACAAGATTCTATGCAAGTTGTTGCACTGTTGCCCAAAGACACTGCAACAGAATTAGGGTTTAGTGCTTGTCCATGGCCGGGGACGGCAGAAAACCCGAGGGCGGGCGCTGGGGCTTGGGCCGATTGTTTTCGCCATCTCGTCCCCCCATAATCATCGACACCCAACCTTCTCCACCGCCAGACAT
The DNA here is from genome assembly GCA_950106755.1 of Climacium dendroides. Taxonomy (NCBI): domain Eukaryota; kingdom Viridiplantae; phylum Streptophyta; class Bryopsida; order Hypnales; family Climaciaceae; genus Climacium; species Climacium dendroides. The sequence goes on from OX467084.1 coordinate 41,376,651, forward strand.
TGTTTCCAGCCCCTCTTACCGTCCCTCCTCCCGAGAGGATTCTCCATTCTCTGGAGAGCTTTATCCACCTCCAGCTTATACAACTCCTCCACCCCAACCTCCTCCGCCTGTTCACAACACTGACGGAGCCTTGTATCCACCACCACCACCGCAATCGCCTTTCAGTGGCGCCTCCCATGGCCTGGGCCAGAGTTTTCATCAGGTTTCGGATCCAGGGGGACCGTATTCGCCTGTTGGGGAGCAACCCTATGTGCAGTGTGGAAATGGACCGTATTCAGGTGCGTTCGCTACGTGGACACGGCTGGAATTTGATTTTGTTGTGGCTTGAGCTTGCATTAGGTTAGATCATGATGCTGCGTTGGAGCTTGCATTCGCTTATGTCATGATATTCTGGTGGAGCTTGCATTAGCTAAATATATCATGATACTGTGTAGGAATAGAATATATCAAGGCAAATGTATCAAAATTGAGAATGTATCTCGCCACACAACCGTAAAGAGAGATTCTCCACGATTCAACGTAGTCTCTGTTAATTAGCAACTTCTTTGCAACTTCTTTGTGACTGAAGGTTCTCCCACTTCGAGTACATTCTTTGCGAACGGGTCTGACACGTTGAAGTTGGCGATGGATGATCCAGGTCGCATAACCGATGAAAGTCCCTCGTTTGGTGGTGCAATTCAGGTCCCCGGCACCCCCGACTCCGGCTACTTGCTTCACGGCACTCTGGAGGTTTCCATCCACGAGGCCGTGAGATTGCCCAACATGGACATGTTTTCTGAGAAGATTCGCTTGTTTGCGCACAAGAATTTGCCTGGTCCTTTAGAGAAGCTCAAGAGTGCAACTCGAGTGCACGGTCCTTCGTCAGTCATCACCAGTGACCCTTACACAGTTGTAGTCATTGCCAAAGCCCGAGTTGCTCGCACACGCGTGATCAATAATGATGCCAATCCCAAGTGGAAGGAGCATTTCCGCATCCCCGTTGCACACCATTGTTTCGACGTTCGTTGTGTTGTCAAGGACCAGGATGTGATGGGCTCCCAGTTCATTGGCGAAGTCAGCATTGCAGCTAAATTGTTACTCCATGGGGGCGTTGTTGACGGGTGGTTCGATCTGGTGAATAAAGAAGGAAAGCCATCAAAAGAAGGTGCGAAGATACGATTGTCTGCGAGGTATATTCCTGTGGAGCAGAGTGTGATTTATACTCAAGGAGTGGGAAGTGCTCATGGCGTGCCGAACACTTACTTTCCTTTGAGAAAAGGATGTCGAGTTACTCTTTATCAAGATGCGCATGTTTATGATCATACTTTGCCGAAGATCGTGCTGGATGGGGGCTTGCCTTACGTTCATGGACTTTGTTGGGAAGAAATTTGCACTGCTATCAATGATGCTCAGCACTTGGTGTATATTACTGGGTGGTCCGTGTGGGATAAAGTCAAGTTGGTGAGAGATGCTAATCGGCCTGTGGTGGAAGGGGGGAATATGACTTTGGGTGAACTGTTGACGAAAAAAGCCAGTCAGGGTGTGCGCGTCTTGGTGTTGGCTTGGGATGACAAATCATCTCACGACGTCCTGTTCGTAAAAACGGTACCATTTTTTATTCACTTCTTCTTGTTTCTTGGGCCAACAGTTCACTGAATCTGAGCACATGAATTTTGGGCGCATGTGATTTTTATGTTTTTGTTATTTGATTTATTACTCGGTTATTTCAAAACACGAATTCTTAGTTGTTTTCTTATTCCTTGTTGACTGTAAGATCTTGAGAATACTAGAATTGGTTTTCTTTTATCTGTTATTTTGAACCTCGAACCATTCCGCAGTTTATGATGAAATGTGTAGTTGCTAAGAATCAAGCTCGTGTACTTCGAGTTTTTTTACCATTTTCGTCATTGTTTTCGTTGAGGGTTGTATTGAATTTTTAGAGGGATGCGATTATCCTGTTATTGGTGGTGTTGAATGGATTAATCCCTTTGGAAAGTCCACTTTGGAGGCTTATAGTTTATCATAGCAACTTCTAAAATATATTCCTATTGTTTAGTATCTAGGGAATGATATTTCCTTTCTATTTATCACATTTCGCCACCTTCCTGAACGATTTCTTCCAGCTCTTAGATTTAAAAGTGGCCACTTTTGGCCATCTGATCAATTCGGGGCTTAGAATTTACCGAATTGAGGATTGAGGTACTGAATCTACTGCTTCTGTTCAGGCGGGTGTTATGAACACTCATGACGAAGAAACCAAGAGGTTTTTCAAAGGTAGCGGCGTCCGGTGTGTTCTAGCTCCACGCTATGGTGCATCGAAGTCGACTTGGTTCAGGCAAAAGGTAGGTTAATTGCAATGGTTGTGAAGGAATTGAGATAATCGTTTGTTCGATTTTACATGTTTTGACCAGTATATGCAATGTTTATCATTTATTCTCGTGACATAAAACTTAGACCCTTTTTCATTATATTTTTCACAATGTGATCACTGAAATTGTTCATTTTAAATCCATTGAGTGTCTGTCCTTTAGAGTTTTATATCCTTTTGAAGGGTGTCAGTAAGTTTTTAATTACCAGTGCCTTTCTACCTACTTTTACTCTCATAGCTTCTCGTGTTTAAATCAATGCTTGATTACAGAATTGTGGAAAATTGTCACTGAATTTCAGGTAGTTGGGTCGCTGTACACGCATCACCAAAAATCTGTCATTGTTGATAGTGGTCCAGTTGGCCAGAGGAGGTTGTCCTCCTTTATTGGCGGCCTGGACCTCACTGGAGGCCGATGGGACACGCCTTCGCATTATCTTTTTGCCTCCTTACAGAACGAGCACAAGGGTGACTTTCGGAACAAGTCTTGGGAGGTCAGTGACAACTATCTGTACAAAATCTGTATTTCGGTCTAACTAGTAGTTTTACAAGCTTATCAATAGTGTTTTTTTAGTACTTTAGGAGGCAAAACTTCATGAGGACCAATTGGATGTGGAATAAAATGTTTGTAATTCGAAATTTCATCTTCTTTCAATTTTCTATCAGAGGACGATGAATCTCCATTGTTTGGAAGCGTGGAGCGGAGTCTCTAATCATAAAATTGAGTTCTCAATATTGAAAACTGTTAGGAGGTGGGTGACAACTTCCAACGTTGGAAGAGTTGTTGAAGAATGCCAGTGCAAGTTCTATCTAACTAAGAGAACCTCAACTGATGCAAGTGGCTACTTTGAAACCCATGAATGAAGACTTACTTTTGATAGACAAGGACTTCAATGCAGGAGGATCGCAATGGGAGGATCAGATTCCAATAACACGTCTATAACTTTTCAATGAATTCATTTACTGTACAGTGATTTGTCCTATTAGTGCGTGTTACAAAATGATTTTACATGCAATTATATTGTTTTACAAGGGAAGAAAATGTTTTTACCCATTGTATGTGCACTGGTGTTATTCATGTTGGAGAGTCCTCACAAATGGCATTGGAAAATATATTCCTCCCTTGAAAAAAAGTAAAAACCGCATGTGAGTTTATTCTGTAACACACACTCGTAGGACGAATTAGTATAGTGATGGTGGATTGAAGATTAAGAACGCTTATTTTATTTATTTTCATACTGATTTCTCGCTTGCAACAGTTTGCACCAGATAGTGGAGGACCCAGGGAGCCTTGGCACGACATGCACTGCAAGATTGAAGGTCCTGCTGCCTATGATGTGCTCACGAATTTTGAGCAGCGATGGAGAAAAGCCACTTCAAGGCATGACGATGAGCTGCTTGACATCGACCGACACGAGGGGATTTGGAGCCCATCTAACCGAGCCCCGGATGCCGGAGACCCTGCTCTGTTTGTGAGCACTGATGAAGATCCGGAGACTTGGAATGTCCAGGTAGGCTTTTTCTGCTTGCTTTTGATATTTCAGCCCTAAACCCTAAAACCCTTTAGATGGATTTATGGAATGCTTGAATCATTGATAGCTAGTTTAATTCTTCACATACAGACTGAGTCATTATTTTGAAGAGAAATTTTCTACGCACACCTAGATGTGCTGTGAATGTTAACCCCTGAAGGACAATGGATTCTAGGTTTGAAATGGGCCAATTCAATTGACCATATTGTGAATGATTTAATTCAGATGTAGCAGTATTTTATGTCATCAGAATCAGTGAAGAGCACTACACGTGTGGGTCAGAAATTAAACCGAAGTGAAAATAAAAAGTCCGCAAATGACCTACTCAAAAAACATGAGGCCAAAAGTGGGCATCTTGGTCCTTGAAGGGTTCTAAAAATGAAGCAGATCCACCCATGGTACCTTCATTGGTGAATGGAAATGTCCAGGTGGAGCAATTGCATTTTAGAAACAGAAACAAAAATTCTGACTTGTTTTTGTTGGCTTTCATAGAGAAATTAGGGGAGCTTTGACACGCACTAGTGCGAATCTTTGTTTGTGTGATCAAATGGTTTCTTGTGAATAGTAGCACTCCAATTTGATGTAGGTGAATAAGTGGACAATGTTGTGGAGAATGGTTGTAGGTATTCAGGTCTATTGATTCAGGATCCGTGAAGGGTTTTCCAACTACCGTTGATGAGGTTCAGAAAGAGGTTAGACTTGTATCCCATACCTCTTCTATCTAATTCTTGATGGGCCTTATAGTTGCACATTGTCAATATGGTAAGTGTGAGCATTAATTAATTAATCAATGAATTTTTTGTCCTGAATGATATGCTAGAGACTAGAGCTTTTTGGCAAGAGTCTTTTGAATATTTCTTAGAAAACATTTTTCTTTTATTTGAAGACCTTTCATAGCATCATTTCATTCTTCACCTCTATGTGTAACTTACATCAATAATTGATATTGAGAACTACTTTTCATCTAATGTTTTTTTTGGTGACGCAGAAACTCGTGTGGGGTAAAAGTGTAGCCATAGATATAAGCATTCAGATGGCTTACATCAATGCTATAAGATCTGCTCAACATTTCATATACATCGAGAATCAATATTTTTTGGGATCTTCATACAACTGGCCTGACTACAAGACGGCTGGTAGTTTTCATTCTTATATTATTAAATCTATTCATTTGATGTGTGTCACTCATCTGATCGGCAACATCATTCATTTCCAATTTCCAATTTTATTGTTTTTAAGTATTTAGGTTGTATGATGTGAACCTAGTGTAAATCCTTATCAAATTGGCTAATTTTCAACAGGTGCCAATCATCTCATTCCGATGGAATTGTCGTTGAGGATTTGTAGTAAGATCAGAGAGGGCAAGAGGTTTGCAGTGTACGTGATAGTGCCTATGTGGCCTGAGGGTATACCTAACAGTGGTGCTGTTCAAGAAATTTTGTACTTTCAGGTAACTTATGAATCTTTACCATTACATCTACAATGCCATGTTCTTTTCTCTGCTCCTGCATAGAGTTTAGGGTTAAATTAGAGTTTATAAGAACTTTTAGATAAAACCATAATGCAAATCTTCTCCATTATTCATACGGAGGTGTCCCTATGATTCCAGTGACCATACGGTAGTCTCTCCATGATACATGGGTGAGCCTTCTATGGTAATGTGGGAGAATCTTTCTGACAACATCGTAAAGAGAATCTTCCCCATAACTCATGAAGAGGTCTCCCTGCAGTCTTAACTTTTCTAATGGTATTTTATGATGTGATTTCTCATGAAGTTTTGGAATATCATTGCATTACAATATCATTGGAATATTAGTGCTTGTTGTTTGATTTGTTGGGGATTCCTTATTTCCATAGCGTCGGGATTTGACTTTTCTTGTGGGTTGTGCATATGCTTGGAACTGCAGTCACAGACCATGAAGATGATGTACGCCAAAATTGCAGAAACTTTAAGAGAGGTCGGTATGTCGCATGCGAAGCCCACCGATTATTTGAATTTCTACTGTCTTGGGATCAAAGAGACTCCCAAACCTGGGGAATTTGTACCAGCTAAACCACCAGACAGCAACTCTCCCCATGTAAGTGAACTCATGTCAGAAATTCGATGTGTTACATGTGTTAACATTCTTGATAACAGTGTCATGCTGCCTTTTTGAAAAGGGCGCCGACTAAGAGTTATTTAGAGCTAAATCGTGTCAAATTAGAGCAAAGCAAGTGAAGTAAAAAGTCTGGCATACTCTCCGAGAGTATTCAAAAGTGTTTTCAATGAGGAATCTCAAGAATGATATATGAGCATATGAATAGCTCATATAAAAGGTTTGGAATGGCGAACGCAGGGACTTTCCCAAACCAATAGACGAATGATGGTATATGTGCATTCCAAAGGGATGATCGTGGATGACGAGTTAGTGATAGTGGGCTCTGCCAACATAAATCAACGGTCTCTGGATGGGTCCAGAGACACCGAGATTGCCATGGGCGGGTATCAAACACGACACACGTGGTTTCAGAAACAAGGCCATCCTAGGGGTCAGGTATGGCGTTTGCTCCATTTATTGCTCGTGAATCCTATACTTTGCTTCTGCTGAATTTTATTTGTTCTGAGTTGTAGAAGAGCATGCCTTTTCTTCCTGGAATCTAATCATTGAGAAATCTTCTCTAGAAATATAAACTATACACAAAACTCTTAATTGGATCATTCTTTAACACTTTTGAGAACCCACCCTTCCCCACTAAAAATGACAACCAAAGAAAAGACTCAAACTTTTGACATTGTAGAGAGCATGCTGGTGCTCCATGAGTGACTAGCATGTGTCTCCTTGTAATTTTTAGTGCCTTTCACTCAAGATCAGTTCAAAGTTGTGTATGAAAAGAATATGGACTCCTTTTCAAGGATGATGAAGCAATTTAAGAATCTTGGGAAATTGGGAACTCATCCTTCTCCACTATTGATGGAAATCAAAAAGAAAATATTCAATTTTTTGTCATTGACTGTAGAAAGCATGCTTGGTGCTTAGTGAGTGCCAAGGCCTTTTTTTTGTCAAACGTGTTGATGTTGCTTGAAAAGAATGTAGATGCTTTTGCGAGGGTGTTTGCTCAAGAATGTTATGATGCTCAAGCATGTGATAGACTTTGATTCATTTTGGTTGAATTAAATGTGTAGGTTTATGGCTACCGGATGGCATTGTGGGCCGAGCACTTGGGACAGTTGGAACCTGTATTTGAGGAACCGGAGGACTTGGAGTGCGTGCAAAGGGTGAATTACATGGCAGATAGGAATTGGGAGCAGTACACATCTCCAAATGTAACCGACATGAGGAGTCACCTAATTCGCTACCCTCTCAAAGTAGAAGATGATGGCACTGTGACAAATTTGCCAGGCTTCGTCACCTTTCCGGATGTGGGTGGAAAGATTATGGGCTCTAATCAACCCAATATCCCAGATGACTTGACGACTTAATGAAAATTGTAACCGTAGAGCAAGTGCTTCATTTATAACTTCGATTCTAGCTATCCAAGAGTAGAGAAGATGTCCTCAAAGCAGCAAATGCAGAGTGACAACTTGGAGTCTCATTATAGTGCAATGATGTAGAAAAGTTTTCCAGTGCTTGGACTATTTTACGATCAGAGCTGCATCAGGTCAACATGAAGTGTACATGAGGGGTGACACCAGTCCAATATTGCTACATTCTTGTATATAGGAAGTTTGATACTTCCATTGAGGTGTTGTTTGGAAATCAACCTGCAGCAAGGATTTTTTCTCGTCCATATCTAGGTTTCCAAACGATCCTGTTCATTGAAGTGTTTTACTTGATACAAACTTCTGAAGACAAGAAAAAATTTCTATCAAACTCAAGTTGGAATTCATCCATTTTAGTGGAGCAATTGAGTATCAACTACTGAACTCGGAGTAAGACATTTGTAAGATAGGTTCCTTCAGGATATGCTGGATCAATGGTATGGTCAGGAGCCGCTCCTGCATAACGCAGTTGTGTGACTCGCCTGTTTGCTGACAAGGCGGCCTCCTGCAAGAGCAACATGCGCACAGTCGTTTCCATTAGATGGAATGTAGAACTCAGAGAACTGCTATAATAATGACATGGAATAATAGAAGAAGAGTAGATTTTGATATTACAAGAAGCTAGTTGAAAGATTACGGATGCAAGTTCCACAGAATGAAATGCAGAGCCAACTTTGACGGATTTACAAGGTGAGCATCAAACCTGAATAACAGAGAGAAAGCTGCCACTTTGAGTCATGGCCCCTGAACATGAGCAGGTCATGAGCAGGCCTCCTGGTTTGATCAACCGCATTGCCATAGAATTCAAATTTCTGTACTTTATTGTCGCACGTTGCAAAACCTACAAAGACACGAGGCAGAGGATACACAAACCGTTAATGAGCCTGATCCCGTCTCTTTTTTGAATCCGAGTTCTTAACAAGTCATCTATTCATGCCCTTCCTTGGACTTATTAGCAAGTGGTATGAGCATAACTTGGCTAAATGACTAGTCATTGATCATTGAATGAAATGAGGTTGTCTATTGTCAGTTACAGGAGTAATATAATCAACCTACCAATTTGAAACTGCATAGGAAATGCATAGTGATAACAATTGGATCTCAGATTTGGCTCTTGTACCCCAAAGATCCCTCTACTGCTCTATACATCTCCCCAAAAATTCACACTCCTAATATATGTTACATGAATAAAGTGACGTGTAAAGCATCCTCTACCTTAATAGGGCAATTCCATTCTCCAAACAAAGAGTAATATTAGAGAAGCTGAGACGAAAGTACGACAAACTTCCAGGTCTATAACCCCCGAGAACCAGGCCACATATCTCACAACTGCACTTGAAGCCTACTCAGTACTACATGGTCTGGCAATTGGCAATAAAATTTGGACATTACAGGAATGATAAGACCCATGAATATGTACCTTGCGGGTAGGGGCAAGCTTCGGCGGGTCTAAAACCACAATATCCCACTTCATCCCACTCCCAAGTGCTGATTTCATATATTCCCCTACATCTACTTTCACAAAGTTAATCAAGTTTGCATCTATCTGGTTCAGGGACGCATTGGCTTTTGCAAGTTCCAAAGCAGGCGAGGAAGAGTCCACACCTGTTACGAAAGACCACCACAGAAGAGGACACATGTATCAGTTGACGTCATCTCCATGGTTCTTCATCGCCAGCAATCCAACACATTGATACAGATCTGCTTACCAGTTGTATGCGAGGCACCCCCTAAAGCAGCATTCAATGCAAAACCACCACTGTAGCAGCACAAATCTAGCACAGCCAACCCGTTTGTAATTGAACGGAGTAACAATCGGCTGTCCCGCTGATCGGCATAGAATCCTGTCTTTTGGCCACCTAAAGATGCTAAATATCGGACTCCATTCTCTACTACCTGCAAAATCTCACAACTAAGTTCAAAACGGTCAACTATTGAAACATAGCCTGCAAGGTAACAGTGTTCTGAAGTTCATTTTCCCTTGCCTGTGATTCAGTACTCTTAACCTGGAAGTGCGCAAATGGCCCTAGAAGTTGACTAAATCGTTTAGGAAGCAGGAAGTTTTCATACTTTACCTATAAAATGAAAAAATTTTACCCCATACTTTTTAACAGAAGAAATATTTTTGAACTTGTCTATAATCTTCCATTTTTAGCTTTATGAGGAGTCAATGCAAATATACAGCTTTCATTAACTCTCCCTGGACCCGCATTCATGGAATTGACCAAGTTCAGACTGTTTCTCCAAGACTAAGCACTATCCTCTTCCTTATAGCTTTATAACTTTCATGATTACTGCAACAACAGCAATACACAAAACTGATCAAGAGTACCAAAAAAATGAGTTCTTGGTGTAGATAAAACATAAAGATAAGACAAGAATTAGTCCAATTACCTCAAGGCCATCCATTCCATCGAGAGCAGTATCAAATGAAGAGTCCTTCGAAGCATCAACTTGCAAGCCCTCTTCCTTAAGAATCTCGACAGATGGTCTCCAAGACATATGAGAAGTCTTGATGGCCTTGCCAAGAGCCTGCTCAATTGTACTCCTGTGCCTCTCAACCCATGCCGCAGATGAGGCCACCACCACATGCTCCCCAAGGACGTCAACAATTAAGCCTGACAACCTGTACCCAGTGACGTTTCTATTATTTGATAGTACAAATAATTTCCTTTTTCAGGAGATACTGGATGCTGCGAGTCTACCACTCAATCAGAGGTCCGAACCAACAAACGCAAAATGCGGATTTCCACCGATCCAGAATATGCACTTGCCTATCACCTTCACTGTTCACGAGGCGAAAAACATTCGTATGATTAGAGGGAAGTCCCAAAAGCTGACGCAACGTTACAGCTGCGGAAATTCTAGATTGCAGCAACATCTCCATGTTGAGCACACACTCCGGTTCTCTGATTACAACCAGAAGCTTGTGAGTACCAAGCATGCAATTGCGAGTAAAAAGTTGAACCAAAATGAATGGAAAGTAGTATCGAGTGACTTAGGTTCATCTGTGGGTTTCAGCATTCGTCCACATACGATTTTCCAAAACCGTGAAATCCCCACTTGTCTTTGAGGAAAACAGATTGAGTTAACCTCTAAAAGACCAGGATTCATGGGTTTCAAATGACCCAATTCAAATAATCAAACACAATTACCACGGAGCCAAATATATCACCAGAATCGGTAAAGCACACTGCATGTGTTGGTCGAATTGCACAAAAGAGAGTCCTAGCATGAACTGCTCCAAAACCATGAGACAAAGGTTAACACATACAAGATTGCAGGCACTGGATTTGGTACCTGCGAGCTTCATCTTCCGTCTGCATGATGCGAACCGCAAACATAGATAATGGATTGTACACTCCCCATGCAATAGGTTGCTCAGCACCATTTGTAACCAGGACAAGATCACCTGCCACAGGAGGCGGCCTCCCCACCACTTTGTCCACGGCTCCACTGTACACCATTGGATTGCCGGTCCGGAACAACTGGGTCTTCCCTTTCTTCAGAACCACTCTGGCCACCTCTGCAAAACGACTCTGCCAATTCAGAAAAACTTCCACTTCACCCCCAAACCCTAATTCGTAAACCCTAAACCCTAGTCGTCCGGAGTGGCATGCTCTTGAACTTCAAAGAGCTCTCACCCAAGTTATCAGAGGAACATCCAGTGGCAATGATTCCAGAGGATCATGCATTCTAAACGAGAAAACATGGACCTCACACTTGGAGGTGTAAGAACATACTGGGACGGTCTTTCGCAATGTTCCCAATCACAGTCTCTTTCATCTCCTTGACATGTACATCGACAGCCTTGACTGCAGATGCATGCGGCCGAGGGTGTCGAGTGTGGGGACTGCTCCAGGTTGTGCCCATTCGGAGGCTCTGAAATAGGGATGTACCCGGGGTTACGCTTGGTTTTCTTCACCATTGCATAGCACCTAGTGAGTGCAATTTGCTCAACAAAGAAATAAATAAAACCCAATGCAAAGACTGACGAAAAAGATTAACCAAGCATACGAAAGAAGGAGAGTGCGTAAACCTGTCCATGTCGAAAGCACGGGATACTCAAAGCAGGACGCATACAATGGAGCATGCCATCCTTCAGAGACAACATCGTTCTTCCCAAGAAATGAGATTGACGCTGCAACCACAAAATATTGTGAGCATTCTCATCAATTGAATCTACAGGCGTACAAGGCCAAAAACGTCCACTTGAAAGTAGAAACCATGCCCTACATTTCAGAATTGTTAGAAGCCATGCCCTATAATTCTAATAATTTTGGAAGTTCCTATAATTGGAAATGAACTTCCAACTCGCTGTTCACCCAACAAGGGGTAATCCAATGCCACAAAAAGCTCACCTTACAAAAAGGTTCTGCGCCGCGGGGTGCCCACCTTATAGCAATGTCGAATGTAAATTCCGATGCCAATGTCGAGTGTAAATTCTACTGTACTAGGTACTGGGGTCACATTGATACCGTGAAGAAAAGATAAAATACTGGTGACAGTTGTACGTGCCTTTGCGTTACTCTCTTACTGCAAGCCCAAGCAAGCACTGAAGCTAGGCTATGGTGAATGGTTGGCTGGTCCCGTTCCATTCTTTTATGTCGATTTTCATATGTTCCGGTATCTCTAGTTTTGGTGTGTTCCGGTATCTCTAGTTCGTATTCTGCCATTCATATTCACAGTTTCACACGTCACGATGTATATTGTGTTGGTTGCAGACTGGTTCAGCCGATCATAGCATTCATCGTTTTGACTTGCGGAATCGAAGCAGCCCACTTTTTGTATTCAAGGGTCACCCCAAAGCCGTGTCTTATGTGAAATTTTTGTCTCCAAATGCACTAGCATCAGCTTCCACTGACAGCACATTACGACTGTGGGACGCCCAGACCAACTGCTCTGTACGTAGCTATTAAACTCTCTAATTACATGAATGTGCTCTGGAGAACTTGGCTTGTTATGTATGCGTTTTTGCAAAAGAGTGGGTACCCGGAGAATGTTTTTGACTGCGTCAGCTCCACTTCCCCTTGTCACGATTTATGGCATGTGAAAGACCTTCGTGAGAGAACATGGCACTTTTAGAATGTAGGTCATCGTGTTGCAAGCTCTAGTTTTTTTTCGCAATTCTGCATATATGCACACCAACTAGAAGAGTTTTGTAGGACTGGCTGTAAATTGGCTGTAAATAAGTTTAGTGTGTACAATGGGGTACCAATCAAAATGTCGTTTTCGAATTTGTAGTGAGAAAAATTTCAGTAATGCCAACTTTGAAAGCCTCCCAAGAGCTCAAAAATTGATATTTTACCACGCAATTTTTACCATAGCATCAACTTTAAGTTAATTATATGTATGCCAAATTTCAAGGCCAAAAGATTCACCGAAAAAAAGTTATTCAAAATCTACCAACATTGGTAGCTGTGGAAATTTTTTCACTGCTGCCAACTTTGACAGCCTCCCAAAGATTGAATTTTTTTTTTTTGCCATAAAATTCTTTGAAAAAAAACCTCTCTATGTTAATAATATATGGTAAAAATTTCAAGGTCAAAAGATTAATACAAAAAAAGATATTAACAATCTATCAACATGTGTCGTTTTGAGAAACAATTGTGAAAACCGTTTCACTATTTCAATTTTGACACCCTCCTAAGGGCTGAAAAATTGTTTATTTACTATGAAATTTTTTCCGCAAAGTGATTTCTACATTAATAACATTTTTGACAAGTTTCAAAGCCAAAAAAGTTATACAAAAAAAAATATTCAAAATCTACCAACATGTGTAGCTGTGAAAAACCATTTCACTACTTCCAACTTTGACACTCTCCTAAGGGTTGCAATTTTACTTATTTACCATGAATTTTTTTGCACAAGATCCCCTCTATGCTAATAACATGTATGCCAAATTTGAAGGTCAAAAGATTTATACAAAAAAATAAATCTACAATTTACCAACATGTGTAGTTGGGGGAAACAATGGGGGAAACCATTTTATCGCTACCAACTTTGACACCCTCCCAATAGTTGAGAAATTGTCTATTTACCATGAAATTTTTGGCACAACATGCTCTTTATGTTAACAACATTCATGCCAAATTTCAATGTCAAAAAATTTATATAAAAAAAAAATATTTACAAACTACCAACGTGTTTGTCCTCCATTTGCCTCAATCACTGTTTGTAATCTAGAGGGCATAGAATGACATAGTTGAAGGAGCTTTGTACCATTGATTAACCTTCACTCTCTTTCAATAACTACTTTCAAGTCATTTAAATTTTTTGGACATATTGGGCCATGTTGCACAGCATCTTTCAAAATCTTCCAAAGGTTTTCAATTGGATTGAGATTGGGAGAATTTGCAGGCCAATCGAGCTTTTTCAAGAGGTGTGTTTGTCTCCATTCTTCACATAGTTTGCTACGATGGACAAGTGCGCCATCTTCCATGAGCAATCCCTGTGGCACTCTACTCATAAAATGAAGCAACTTGCCATTGTAAACTACTTCAACAAAATCCTTAGCAGAACGTCTATCTTTGAGCATAAAACAAGTTGTGACTTTTATCCTCCAACAAATGCACCTCAAATCAACAAAGAAGTTCTCCCACTCTTAAAAGTTGGAACTATACAACTTGATGAATAGCACTCATATGCATTTCTCCAAATATGAACTTGTCTAGAATTTTTTCCAACTTCAAAGGTAGATTCATATGTCCAAACAACTTTCTCCCATTCTTTTACACTCTACCTACAATACTTTTGAGCAAATGTCAATCGTTGAGACATGTAACGAGGTGTTAAGAAAGATTTTTTAACTGCAATTCGATTGAAAATGCCACTCTCATGTAAGGCCCTTTGAATAGTCGATTTAAACACTTGAGTAGAACATATATTAGTGATCTCAGAGAGTGTCGAGCAATGATGAGTTTTTGAGACACGTATAATAGCTTAGACATCTCTATCACTAAGCTTTTTAGCATGACTTCTACCATAAGATTTGCACTTATAGTTTCCATCTTCTCGAAATTTCTTCACTACCCTCTGAATTGTTTTAACATGAACTCCAACAATAACTACAATGTCAACTCCTGTCTTCCCTGCCTCACTCAAACCTACTATGTGAGCACGAGTTTTATCTGAAATAGCCATCACTCAATGACCATGATCTAGCCTTCACTTAATTACTATGATCCAACCTCACTCACTGAGCACATATATAACCTCACTTAGTCATCAGAAATAAATTTCACATACCCTCAATTACTCACCATGATCCAACTTTATTCACCACATGTACAACATCACTCAATTATTAAAAAAAACTCACATACCCTCAATCACTCACCATCATCCAGCCTCACAGCCTTCACTCATTCACCAAACCTCACCAGTCACCACATGTAAGTTATAACCTCACTCGCTCTTAAAGAAAATCTCACATACCATGCTTCTAGACACTCGTGCTTCTAGATTGAAATTCTCCAGATGATGCTAATCATAAATGCTTCTCAATAAAATCAAAGATAGCCAAATCTAGTTGTGTGCACTTGACACATCTCAAAGAATACATGTATAGAGCCCAGATCATGAGGGGTTGCAACAAGAAGAAGATCAGTCCTCTAGTCAAATAAGCTACACACCAAAAGAAAGTTTCAAGTACTCTCTTTTTGTCAAAACCACAACTTTGCATTTCTCAAAGTCTGGAGCCTCAAATTGAGACCAGTCCTAGTTTCTAGCTAGAATTTACCATTTTCACAGCTAAGAAGGTTAAGGTACCTATGATTCAACTAAATAACACCAAATCTTTTAACTTGTGATGTTGACAAATGTCAATTTTATTATGAGGAGTATTTGCTTAATTGTTTTTAATGACTTAAAAAATTGAATCAAGCATTGGTAGCAGGGGAAGAATGCGGCAATTGATAAGCACAACTCCTACAATTCATCTTCTTATAATGTAGCTACAGTAGAACAATGTCGAAAAATATGCACAATGTTAGAAACGATTCAGTCTGTACTTGTGGACATGTTTTCGGGACATACCTTTTGTACTTAATCGGGATGACTCCTCTTGTCTCTCTCACAAGGTTCACAATGCAAAGTATGATTATAAAATGAAATATCAAGTGACTCCCCAATTTAGCCAAGGATCATACAACTTTGAACATTTAAACTTGCAAAAAACAGAGCGTCATTGTTTCAGGAGCTACAACAATTGCAATAGCACATTCATAGACTCTAAACCCAAAACCGTCATTAACTCAAAAGCGAAACACCACAAGTCTTTCACTTATCCTCAACAAAAAAAACACAACAATTTAGCAAAGGCCAGAAGCAAAGTACCTAGTAGAAGTACGACATGTAATCACAAACTAAAAATCCAATGAGAACAAGATAGCTTCCAAAACTCCCACACCTCTTTGCCTTGCAAAGTCCACATCAAAGTCCACTAGAACCACGCTATCAACCGCGGATTTCAAGTCAAGACTAGCTGGTGACCACCAGCTCTCTGTCCGAAGTAGATGTCACATTTAAGGTGAGCTCCATAGAGCATTGCTGACAATTGCATAAGAACGAATCACTCCCTGTACAAAAGTTTCGAAAATATGCACACTTGACTGTTAATCATATACAACTTAATGCATAGTTACCTGACGGTGTAGCTACCTAGTATTGCACAAGTCACAACTCAAGTCTTCAAAAGTTTGATTTTCACCAACGATGAGAAACCTTTGAGAGTTACAATAACTCGCACATTTGGCTAAGTATCAATCCTCACAACCACATGCATAGTAATCTCAAAGTTCAGACAACAAGCTTTTACACAACCGAAGTCTTTATAAATTTGTTTTTTACGAAAGACAAGAAACCTAAGAGAGTTATTAAAACTTTGCAAACTTGGCTGTCAATCCTCCTCAACCAGATGCGTAGTTACCTGAAAGATCAATCAGATAGCTTTACGCAACCAAAGTCTTCAGGAGTTCGGCACTTCGTTTCAGGGAGCATCAGTTTGTCTATTTTCACTTCGTTGATGAAAATTCCTGGCTCCTGGTGGAACGTGACTGTGGCCACTGGCGACCACTTGGCGTGCAAGCTGCCCATCTCTAGCGATGGCTCGCACGGCTATCTCCTGTCCCTTGAGTAGCTTCATGATGGCAATTCCTTTATTTTTATCAACGAACCAGCACTAGTTCCATGGAGTCAGGCAATTGTTCGAGGGTCAGCGCAAGTCGTCACCACATCATTTAACTTGCAGACATACTCTGCTTGTGTCGCCAATCCATCTGCATTCCGCAATCACACCCCAAAAGTTCTAAAACAAGTGGGTATATACGCTTCTCGTCTACCCAAACAACACAAAGGATGCCATTGTAATCGTCCCTGCAATCGACCAAGAAATCTAAAGCTTTGAGACACAAAAACAACGTCGGAGAAGCGGAGAAGCGGAGAAGGTACAGCTTAGCAACTCAACTTAGGGTTTCATTTGGGCGGCAAAAGTTCAAGTTCAACTTGGCAAAAGATAGGGCTTCGGGTTCGGCTTGGCGGCCAAGTGCAAATGATCATAGTAATGAATACTTCATGTTATAATAAAGTCTGACCCCTGGCATTATTAGAAATTTTTCTTAGAAGAATAATTAATAAATAATAAAATTCAATAATTAAAAAAAAAAAGATGGCGGGCTGAACAGTGCCCCCACTTGAGAAATTCTTTGTATTATAATTTCTTAAAATGACTTTTGAGTGCCTAAAATTATTATGATTGATATAAAAGTTATATCTTTCGATTCTTCTCAATGTCCTCTTTCATATTATGCTCCTAAATCTTGTATAATAAAAAAGTAGGTTCCCTTCTTATACATTAGAAAAGTTAAGAAAGCCTCTGTTCCAGCATTGTGAGTTGCCACCCCGGGGCCCTGAAGCTGAAGAGTTCAATGAAGGAGTACTCTTTGCTGAGTACCGACGAGAGGTTCAGTCCAAATTCGACGTGGCTTGCAAAATCATCGTTCGAGAAAACAGTTCGGGTGTGGGACGCCGATAATGTGAGTGGTCAGTTTCGAGGTTGAGACAATGGTTTTGATACGGAGTTCTGTTGTTATCCTTGAGGGTCTGTCCGGTATGGATGACTTGAGTGTGGGTTGTTTCGGCAGCTGCCCATGGGCAGTACTGGGCGGGAGCGTGATGAAATTGGATGCCTTATATATGGGAGTGGTGGGACTTTTTCGTGCAGCCAAGACTTTTACTGGGCATCAGACATCCGTGATGTCGTTAGATTTCCACCCGAACATTGAGGATCTTCTGTACTCTTGCGACGGTATAGTGATGGTGAGATTCGGTACTGGAGCGTGAATCAAGGAGTGTGCACACGAGTATTCAAGGTGTGCAACAATGTTTCGTCCATGAATGAGCAGGTGTATTGGAGGATGTGATCGTGAGCGGTTACGAGTGTGATAGTTGAATGCGTTAATATGAAAGTTCTGTTGGATTTGCAGGGTGGCATGACGCAATTGAGATTCCAACCTCGACAAGGAAGATTGCTGGTTTGCAGCTGCGGCAGAGAATGTTGTTTCCATCTTCGACGTGGACTCTGAAACTTGTGTTCACACCCTACAGGTATCTGGTCCTTGAGGCGTTTGAGCGTTCCTTGTTGATGTGCTCTCGGTGCGATGAAAATGAATTGCTCACTTGAAATACCGGAGGATCATTTCGTTCACTGTTGCTAGTGTATAGGGCTTTGTTTTCTCGTGCTCGTGAGTGGACAGGTTTCGCCCATTGGTTCTCTGGGTGTGGTGAGGTTCCCGAAGTGAGTTTCATATGCGGAAGTTACATGATTGACTTGGAGTTGGTACACGGATCTGCAGAGACATACAAAACCTGTGCATTCAGTTTGTTGGGATGCTACTGGGGACTTCCTGGCGTCTATGAGTGAGGATTCAGTACGGGTTTTGAATCAGGGGTCCGGTGGTGCTGAAGGCGAGTTTGTCCATGAACAGAGTTGCAATGGCAACAAGTTCCATTCGTGTGTGTTCCATCCGAATTATCCGTCTTTCCTCGTCATCGGTTGTAATCAGGTTGGTGGGCTTCTTCTGTAATGAACCGTTGTGCAGATTACGAGTGTGCATAATTCTGTGTTTGGGTTTGTGTGCTCTGATCAACGTGAATCATGATTTGTTTATTGAGATTTGGTGGTGCACAGGGTGTGGATATTCTGCACAGGGAACTCATATCGCGTTCCCGGTGTTGATTCCCGGTGAGTCTCACTTTTCCCACTGAACTTTAAAATTTGAAACCTGTAAAAACTTTACTAATTACAGTAATTTTGGACACATGTCGCAACTGCACATACACAGAGAAATATGAGACTCACCGAGAATCAACACCGGGAACGCGATATGAATTTCCTGTGCTGCATTCTCGAGATCGGCGAGGTCACCATCTCGAGGGCAGGAGTCGTACCTGCATGTTTTCCCGTTGGCCTGGGATCGTTGTATATGTTGAGTATATGTTGCTGTCCTGCAGTCACTGGAGCTTTGGAGCATGGTGGAGAAGCCGCCAAATTGATCCTTTCAAGAACAGATGACGCTAGACAGAACAAGCACAGCTGATGCAAGAGTGTAATGCTGAGGCATGCCCGTCTTCCATAGGTTGGGTGAGCAGCCGAAGGAGTCTATCTCAATCAAATTTTGTCAACAATAATGATATATATATAATAGTCTATTTATTGAAGTTGTAGGAGAAATATACATAGTAAGACAATGCATGTTTTAAGGAATTTTTCAAGTATGTACATTATGGTCCAACATTTTATATTAACCTAGATTTCACTTTGGAAGTGGTATGTATTTTGAAACTAGATTGTCACTAGTTTTAGACATTGTTAATACAATTTATATAGAGGCAATGTGGTTTGTCTTAGCCACAAAGTAAAAAATGTACTTAAATTGTATCCTCATTTGTATAGGACAAGAACTTCATCTTCAAAATTTACAATGGTTTTCCAAAGATAGCATTTCATCTAAGAAGTATGCAATATCTTATCAAACTACTTGTTTGGTAATTATGACTTTTCTTGATTTGAAACAAATCTTAAAATAAGAGGTGTATATCCCATATATTCTTTAGGATCATTGTTGTGACATGCAAACCTAGTTGAAGGGGAAAATACAAAGATCCGTCCTCAATTCCAACTAATAGATATAATTTTTATGCTTGTTTTGATTAAAGGAATGTTGTCATATGAGCTTGGAGTTGAGTGCCTAGAGTCAAGATTTCACAAGTGTGTTTTTTGACAAAACCTATGACCGTGAGATAGGTTCAATGAATACCTATAAGTGTAGTTTTTGACTATTGAATTTATGGACATAGTGCCTATTGTTGTTGTGGTTGGGATTGGAGGTCCATGATTGTATTTAGGATGCATTGAGGAGATAAATTGACCCTATGAGATGGTAGAGGTAGTATCTTTTCTTCAACAGTGAAGAAATTGAACTTTAAGGGGATTGAAGATAGTGGTGAAATGCAATGACATGAACACAAATAACAACCTATATCAAAGAGATTGAGTGCGTTTTAATAGTTTTTTTGCTAAGATATAAAAAAAATATTGAATTCCACCATTCCTACAAGATATAAGAACATTTACATTTGCTACTTTGCAAACTCTAGGGACCTAAAGTTTGTCCATCTTCTAAACTAGGAAGATATCTTTTAGGTGAACCCATTGGCACCAATGGAACCATGTTGACCCACTTGGGATCATAATGCATTTATGCTCTTATTTTTAAAAGTCTCTTCAAAACCATACTTTGATTTTCATTTCACTCTTTAGAGCATGGAATTTGACCTAATTACTTAAGGGCACAATGAAATTGTTGCATGATAAAAAAAAATTGCATGTGATTTTGGGCGTTGGCTATTAGAGACACCTTGCCGATATCAATGGGGTCATTTTGACTCTTGAATTTATAATGCAATTTTGTTCTTTTTTTAAAAAAATATTGAAAACCATGACTTGATTTTCATTTCACTTGTTCAACTTAGGGCATTAGAGATAGCTTGTTGATATTGATAAAGATATTTTTGCCTTTGGATTATGATGCATTTATGCTCATCATGAAATTTATTCTCAAAATCATGACTTGACTTTCATTTTACTTTCTATATTTGGTATATTGAAGCATCCCTACTTAAGGCTCATGTGATAACATTTCCCTACTTGACACTAACTAGGCTCTGCTAACCTTGATGCATCAAATTCTTTTTGTTTCAAACTTGGAATCTTCATACCTATTTTCAAAATATTTAATGGTTTAGTTATTAATTTTTTTGGCTTCATTATTAGAAGTGCTTAATTGGCAACAACGCTATCATGTGAGCTTAGAAATGCGAGTCTACAAACTTTGAGCCTAGGTATAAGTAGAAATTCCACAACCATTGAAGGTGCTTATAACATACATACCTATAACATAAGTATCCTATAACCATGGAAGGTACTTTTAACATAGATAATGATGGATTCTACCATAAAAGGGGATTCCACTATAATGATGGAAAAAATAGTGTATAAGATGGAAAATAAAAATAGCTAAGAGAACATATTGGAGAATTTTTAATAATCAAAAGATATTTTTATTGACAAAATAAGATATGTTTATACAAATGGATTCTTTTAATAAATGAACAATATTTTGTTGTAGATTGTTGATAACTAGTCCTTAAAAAGTTAACCTTTAACATCATAGTTTTTGAAATACACTAAAAAACTAGCATGACAAGCATGTGTAACATTGAAGGGTTAATTACAATTTTGTGAAATTTGTAAATGCTCATACTTTTGTCATACTAGAGTTCCTACAAAAACTAAACCTTTAATTTGAAAATTTCAATGGATAAGAGGGCATCTTATACTTGTCAATTTAAAACAAAGTAAAACACTATAAGCATGAAATGTAGTTTAACCCTTAAATGTTGATACGGACATTTGATGTCTGATAGATGATAGAGAATTCCTCTCATAGGACAGAAGTACAACTATTCATTATTAGAATTTTGTTGTAATAAAAGGAGGTCTAATGAATACCTTTGCTATTTCTTAAGACAATGATTCACATGACAATGAAAAGGAATGATTTCCAAGGTCACCCATTGTCCTTTTAAGGGTTAAGGTTTCCCTCTTCTATTTGAATCCTCTTCTTTTGTTGTGACTCATTATTTTGAATGGAATCTATGTATTTTTCATTAGAAGAAACCCATGTTTTTCTTGACACATTTTTTGTGACGTTCACTTGTTTTCTAAAATGTTTGATGCTACAACTAACATCTTGATGTTATGTCTAGATTACATTTGATGTTAGTAAATGGAGCAAAAGTGATTGCAATTGGTTTGAGAGTTTTGGTGACTATGAATAAACAATGAGTTTTCAAAGTTGAGATTGCAGAACACCTACTTTTGACGCTAGAATATCCTAAATTGAACGTCCTTGAAATAGTATGTGCTTCTAGAAACTCTCATTGGGACCAATAGTTTCACCAGCCATGGTTCAATGGCATGTCTTCTTCATTGGGTCTCTTATTCTGTATTTGTTGATGCTCGACTACTGTGACTTCACAGATAACATGAATTAATCTTCAGAAATCTCTTCCCCCCACATAGTTTTCCGAAAGTTGAATCTCAAGCAATTGTCTCATTTCGGTGAAATACCTTGAGTGTCATCTCAATTCTACCGGAGCTTTGAACGCCAAGGGAAGGTACCACTCAGGACCAAAACCCGCAGCAGCGCGAGCAGCGTCGTTGAACGGTGGCTTCAAAGGCCCTCGAAAGTACTTCCGCACCACGTCATGGAACGCTGCCACAACTTCTGAAGTCGATTCACCATTCTCGGAAGCCAAATCTCCATTCTCGGAAACCGATTCTCCATTCTTGCAAGTCGATTCTTCATTCTGAGAAGCCGATTCTCCATTCTCGGAAGTCAAGCCTCCGTTGTCTCCATTCTGGGAAGCCGATTGTCCATTCTTGGAAGTCGATTCCCCAGTTTGGGAAGTCCTTTCTCCATTTTCGGAGGGTAATTCTTTCTCACAGGAACCATCTACATCTTCGGACTTCAATTCTCTCGCACCATTGTTGGGCTCCTGAGTACTAGCTGCTTCAGAGAGTGAGAGCTTCCTTGCTATGTCCTCTACTGGAACGCTTGCTCCATCATGAGCCTTTGCCTTCTCCCGGAGGCAGAGAAAGGAGAACCACTTCACCCCAGCTGCACAGTGGGTGATCTCTTCTGGGTATATCACGGATTCCAGCAGCTTGGCAGTCTCTTCGTCCCCGCCTCTTCGGAACCGGCCCACAGTGGTTGGTAACACGTCTAAACCTCGCGCCTGTGAGCACAGACAATTGGACGACTACGGTTTTAGGGTTTAGGGTCCTCTTCTCTTTACCAACAATAACTCACGTATTTATACACTGGATTGAAATTATTAGCAAATGATGGGAGTGTGGTTTTGCTAAGATCGCTGAAATTGAAGGGAAAGGGGGTTATCTATTGTCCGTAATCTACAACTTCCCACTTTGATATTGCGTAAGAAATGTTACATTGGGCGGTAAACATTTGAGTCTGGCTTCTGTAGTGATTTCCCAATGACAGCATACTCCTATATATCAGTTACAGTGACACAAATAGTATCCTCTGCCTTTGGTGGAATTAGATTCTCTGAGGATTGTATATTGAATTGAGCATGAAATAGGGTTTAGTGAATAGAATAACTGACCTCGTGTACACAGTGCTCCACTGCCAACCTTGCTTTGAGATCATGCGCGGTAGCCTCGGCCGAGTCCCACAGACCGTCATGGGCAGGCAATGCGCCATAACTGGAGTTAAGCTCTGTCAACCTCGCTGCCAGTAATCGAAAATGCCGACCCTCATCTTGCGCCACTCTCACAAAGTCGTCAAAAAACTCTCGCGGCATCGCCTCCGCCTTCCCGAACCGAGCAATGATATCCTGCAACCAATAAAATCAGAATTGCGAAGTACTGTGCTATCTATGATAAAACGTGCCACCAAAATCCCTGTTGCCGTACTGTACAATAAGGAACCTCTTATTTGTTACATAGAGCCCTTGGAACCACCAGCAACCATTGTAACAGAGGAAAATAAACTTTCAAATGAATAACAGTCACGTAGCTAACACAGCAAATAGACTATTGTTAAACGATGCTTCAATCTTATCCATCTCACGATACACTAATACAAGGTGTTGAATTAGCATTAAACGTAGACTAAATTGTGCATCATACATCAAAATAGAATAAGCGGTGTAGTGACAACCAAAAACCAAGAGGTGGAACTGATAAAGTAAGTGTTGCAGAGGTGATTTCAAGACGATGCATCTCAAAAAGGTCCGAACCAAGTGATCAGAATTCATATGAATATGATAAAAAAAAAGTTGCAATTTCTGTCAATGAAAGTGAGATTGGTTGAAAGGTACTCACCCAGCTCAAATCGATGGCCCAGCTTTCGGTGTGCACAAGGCTATGCACGAGCGCCTGCCTGCTCTGCAGGCTGCCGCCCCGTCCCAGCTTGGGCATGTCGCGTGGAGCCACCAAGCGCACCTGTCACCAGCCATAGCCATGCCATGCTCCTCACTGGCTCATTCATTCTCGCCTTTCTGCCAAGTGCAAGCTCACTTGCCAATGTCTATCAATCCATTCACCCCAGCCCCTCTAGTCTTTTTACCTTCGCCCTCCTTCCCACAGTTCACCACCCACTACGAGCCCCTAGTTGGCCCCACGTATGAGCCCCACACTCTCATTCCAAGATATTCTGTTACGAGTTTTTAATTCGTATTGCATCTCACCTCCGTTCTCAGAACAGAAAAGCTCGCAGTCTAATACTCCCTATTAGGGAAACTCAGAATCGACTCTCTGAGCTAGGTGGATTCTAAACGAAGAGTTATGTGGCAATAATTCTTTTCACTAACTACTGCTTCGTTGTCTCACATTCATCTTCATCTCAAATTATGCGCAGTAAATTGCGTTTCTTACGATGTAGCGGGGCTGAGCTGTCACACAATCGCGATCCAAAATTTCTATTACGGGACTAACACGTCGAGTCCAATATAGTAACGAACCTGCTAAACCGTGAAATCTAACACCCCTTTGAAAGCTCGTACTCTAAGACCACCACGTCCCGCAAGGCCGCATTCACCCAGACAGCGGCCCTGAGCCACCCTGTAAGTGACTAGAAAGAAAAATATCCACGTCCACGAGAACAGAGCCACCCCCGACACGACCATAATTCTTCAAGCTAGTAGAACAATGGAAGAAGAGTCATACACAATTAATAGCAAATCCATACCTTAGGGCTACTCCAATTCAGCACGAGAGGAAGAGCAAAAAAGCTCCAGAGACTTACAATGTCGAGGCGCGCGGGTCGCGACGGCACAACGAGAAGGGGTCCCTCGGCTTCGTACGGGATTCGCATAGTGCCCTCCAGCCATAACGTGGCGGCGAGGTCGCCGTACTGAGCTTTCCGCCATGGATCGCCTTCCTGCAGCACCTTCAACGCCGCCTGCTCCAGCGTGTCGGAGCTCCCGGGCGCCCCACCCCCGCTCCCGTGCGTCTTCGATTCTACCATCGAAGTTATAGCGTTACTCAATCGAATTACAGGACATGAAAGTAGCTGTGAAGTGACGGTTGTAAGGAAATTGTCGCAGCGGTGTGAGTGGCGATGATCGCGCGATGACTCGGGAAGAGGAAAACAGCGAGGGGACGAGACGAAGATGCTGTCTGACTGGGCTAGTGAGATCTGGGCCGTCCGTCGGGTCATTGAATCGAGGGCCATGGTCACTAGGGAACAGGTTCTGCAATTTATACCCGTCTCATATCCGTAAACGAGGCCCCAATATACCCTTGTGTAGAGTTTAGGGTCTTGGGGAAATCCGATGGAAATTACCATCAATGGTATGGAATTCTTAGGATAAAGTTCTTGACCTCTAATACATATTATAGGATCTTTGATCAAGCCAAGAAAATAAAAAATTCTTTGTACTTTCCATTCTTAATAAAGTTCATTTTATTTTTTCTATAGTTTTTGTGTATAGAGTCAATGACTTCAATCAAATCCCATTTCTATTGCTACTTTAGTTAACTAAGCAATGTTTATTGATAATACTACAATCATCAAGTGACTCATTAGAAAAATGAATGAAATTTTAAGTGATTCAATAGAAGAAGCAAAAAGAGATGAATAACAATTGACTTGGGTGCTTCTTCATTGAAGACAATGGCCTTAGACAAAGACACTTTGAAGAATTGCTTAATGGTAGTTGAAATTTAGATTTCTTTAATCCCAATTGTGTAAGTGGTAGTTGAAAAAGATGTGTGGGGAAGACTCCAATTATGTACCTTCAAAATTGCTCATGATGTAAAGAATGTAGAATAAGAGGATGTTGAAGCAAGCATAGGAAGAGTCAAAGGTGCACCAACATCAACAAAATCTATGTCGACATTGTTAGCATTCAATAAATTGAAAAATAATGTATGATAGTGAATGCAAAAACTAACAAGTATTCCCAATGTCAAAATCTGACAAGCACCCGATGAAGGTTGCAAAATCAAAGGAGCAAGGAGGGACCTCACCCTAGTAACAAATTCAGTCTCGACTTTGCTCTCTACAATAGAGCTTAGAATTAAAATTCTAAACTCTAATATTTTTGTTTTGTTTTTGGATTGATGGTTACGTGGCCTTTCTTTCAAGAAGATTATGAGTTTCCTGGCTTTCTAGACTCCTTCATTGGGGGGGGGGGGGGTTGAATTGAAAGAGGCCAATTTTGAGTATGCAATTTTGAGCATGTAAGCTGTTGGTGGGCCTCAAACTCACTCCTGATGCTCTTCAGTTCATGGCCCATTTTGCCACCAAGCAAGCGAGCACGTATGCGCTGGGCCGCGCCATCTAAGTCTTCCGTCTTGGTGTCGCTCACGCACTCGCACTGGGATGTCGGCACTGGAAACGGCCAAGCGGCCATTCAGGTATTCTCCTTCACTTCCGTTCGAAAGCTCACTCAATTGCTCACAAATATCTGGACATTTGCAGCAAAGACGAGTTTAATTCACTGGAATTGTGTCCAAATTGTGGGATGTGACGCTACTTTACCCAGAAAAGGTTTTGAGGAATTCATTGCATCATGCATGGGAGCACGCATTGTGGGATCAGCTGGACTACAACCGTGTGAGATCATGCGCTCTCGCAGAGTGTGAATTTAGGGTTTGGGTTTGGGTTTGAGTTTAGGGAGCAATCCGATTTGGGTTGAAAATCTAGTGGGGTCGATGTGAGAGACTGAAGTAAGGGAACCAATCCCGAAAGTGACACTCTGTTTCGCCTGGTCATTGATCCCACTATTTGGTTGAGGAGATCTGTAAAAGATTCACAGAAGCTCATCAGCGAATTGAAGCTGCCGCATTTGTTTGTTTTCTGCATCCCGAGAATCCATTCACGTTTTTTCTCAGGTGATCCTCGCCGCGCTGCACTACTCTTGTTGCCGTTGTGTTGAATGTCTTGCTGAATCTCTCGTGTTGAATGTCTTGCTGAATTGTTGTTGGTGTCGTTCCTCTGTACAGCCTTTTTCTTTAGTTCCTTCATCGAAAAAGCATTGGAATTCCTGCTCATTTTCTTAAATTCAGAAGACTTGGGGCTTACTTAGGGTTTGGAGTTTTGTAGAGATCGAGTATGCAGGATTGAAAGAGGTGCAGCTACTGGCGCAAGTGGATTCGCGTTAGAGAGCTTCATAATTTGCGCAGGTAGATCTCGTGCTCCATTCTCCACACAACACGAAAGGGGGGTCACACCTCCTTCATGGAGAAAGGCTCCTAATTGGGTCCTCATTTCTCTCCGGAGGCTTGCGGAGGGTCCATTCTATAATATTTTCTCCTATTGATTTTATTCTTAGGGAGTGTTGTCTATGTAGCCAATTATTCAATCTAAATTTTTTTTCAAAACCTTCTGTTTGTGCTGGTGTATTGGTGCCAGATTCCGGCAGCAGGCTTCCAGTTAGTAGCACGAGTGATGGAATGGGGTGGTGGCTCCAGGAGGGCTCAGACCCGAGTTGCCACCATCGCTCGGCATATATCACCAGTTCCATGTTCAGCTTCAAACCCGTTTATGGTACGATGTGTACGTTTATCGTTCAATAGCATTTTTCCGTTGGGATCATGTTACGATCACGAAACCCTAACGGATCATGGAACTCTAACAGGGGATTACTCAAGCGACCGATGATGGCGGAATACAAATCAAAGCGGATGTGAGAGATGCTCTGGAGAGAGGTCTCCCTGTGGTTGCTCTAGAATCAACCATTATATCTCATGGTACGTTGTTCAGACTACGACATATAAATCACAAATATGAATTGACAGGGGATTACTCAAGCGACAGATTATGTAGGTCTTAACACTACAATCTTAAGATATTAAGAATAGCAAGCCAGAGACCTCTGGTTTTGTTGCTGAGTGCCATGTTATGATGCAGGTATGCCATATCCACTGAACTTTGAAACAGCCAAAGAAGTGGAAGCCATTGTGCGAGAGAGTGGTGCTATACCTGCCACTATAGCGATAATGGACGGCGTTCCTTGCATCGGTACAACCCCAAACTTAACGTGCTATTTCTAATCAATCTAGCCCTTGCCGTCGTATTTTGTTTATGCTCCAAATCTGTCTAGGTCAATTCCCCATTATGGTTTGATGACGTCCTTCTGCTACAGTTGTTTCGCATGTATTCCTTTCCACTGGTGTGCACGTGTAACAGCAGATAATGGTTTTTACGGCAGGTCTGGAGGAGGGTGAATTGCAAAAGCTTGCGCAACTTGGGAAAAGCGCGAAAAAGACTGCTCGTAGAGATATTGCTCATGTTGTAAGTTCTTGGCTCTTTGTTTTTGAGCAGATGATTGAGTAATTTTCTTAATATGAATCTTGCTGCTTTCATACCTTCCCTGTTGTTTGGTCTTATAAGTTGTGGTCATGATTTCAGATTGCGAGAAAAGTGACGGGGGCGACCACGGTATCTGCCACGATGTTTTTTGCTGCCAAAGTAAGCCATCATCCTCCAAACCCTTTTCCTGACAACTCCGCGAATTGTGTTGCTTTCCAGTTGACATATGGATTGGCATAGATCTCGGATTTTTCAACATGAACGATATTTGTTAGTTCATCAGCTCCGGTCTTATGGTTTTCTTTATCATGACTATGTTTGTAGGCGGGCATCAGTGTTTTTGTGACTGGCGGCATTGGGGGCGTTCATCGAGAGGGTGAATCCAGTGAGATTTTTGGATACTTATTGTAGCTTGCTCTTCCTGATTAGTTGTAAACCCAAGCAGGGTGCACGTTGTTTTACTCTTCTGCTAGTGCTCCATTTGTTGATAGGGTTTTTCAGTACAGATCGATTGTTTCAGGAACCTTTAAACTGTAGCATAAAAGAAGAGGTCTCCCTATGGTCAGAGTGATCATATGGAGGCCTCCCCATAGATCACTGAGACCTCTTTATGAATTATGGGGGAAGATGCTCTTAATGATGTCGTCTAAAATCTTCTGAATCAGTCTAATTTTACTGAAAACCTTGTTTATAGCATCATGTGGTTCAGGGAATTATTGTTAAAAAGTGCTGATGTTGATGTGGTTTGTGGACGTGATTTTGCAGCCATGGATGTGTCCTCAGATTTGACTGAACTTGGGCGAACAGCTGTTACCGTCGTGTGTGCTGGCGTTAAATCTATACTTGATATTCCAAGAACTCTTGAGTATCTAGTATGCTCCATGAACCTTTCAGCCGCTCCTTCATGTGCTGCAAAGTAGTTGCATAGATATTTGCTTTTTGAGCATGCTTCTGATCTGGGAACACTTGCTTGCAGGAAACTCAAGGAGTGACAGTGATTGCCTACGGAACTGATGAATTTCCAGCTTTCTTCACTCCAAGAAGTGGTTGCAAGGTAGACATCGTTCTCATAAAACTTGTATAATGTATTCAATATGCCTCATCCACAGTGTGACCTGTGCGCACCTTGGGCAAAGCAGTGCTCATGTTTGCTAACAGTTTCTCAATTTTTGTTGGTAGAATTTAACTATTCCTGAGTCCAACATGTTCATGGTGCAGGCCCCATCTCGGTTGGATACTCCAGAAGAATGTGCAGCAGTAACTGGTAAATCTTACGTTGCTTTTTGACATCTTGTCAAACCATTGAACATTTGGTGTCATATGTAGGAAGTGTTTTCTTCTTTTGTAGTCGAGTTACTCACAAATAGAGCGAAGAAGTTTAATGAACGAGTTCAAAGAACTGTTTCCAGACAAGTGAGAGTTTACGGTATTGCGGGCTGTTATTTCCGTTCATGATCTCTTGGTTGCTTGACTTCTGTGTCGCATGGCTTCATTCTGTACTGCAGCAGCGAATTTGAGTGTGGGTCTACAAAGCGGGATCCTAGTAGCCGTGCCTGTTCCAGCCCACTTCGCTGCTGCAGCTGAGCCTGTAGAGGCTGCCATTCAGATCTCCTTGAAAGAATTGAAGTGAGTTTCTGACTCCAAATAGTAACTGTTTTAATTGTTTTACGAATGGCATCACGAAATCAAACGTCTTGATGAGAGTTTCAATGAATTTCGGCTATATCTGAACCTTCGAAGTTCATCAGCCAGCCATACAGAATTCAAATTTAACGAATTCAATTCTAGTTTGTTGAATCTATTCCATCAATCATTGTCTAGTTTTTAAAAGTTTGGTTAAAAAACCACTTCAATTGTCATTTCATGAGTCATGATTTTGATTTGTGGTTCATTTTGA
Organism: Climacium dendroides; assembly: GCA_950106755.1. NCBI lineage: Eukaryota > Viridiplantae > Streptophyta > Bryopsida > Hypnales > Climaciaceae > Climacium > Climacium dendroides. The sequence goes on from OX467084.1 coordinate 41,406,850, forward strand.
ACGTTTTTAAGAAGATTTCAGGCATTTTGAAGTCGTTTTCATTGCTTTCAAACATTTTTCCATCAGCAATTCAGGGTTGATCAGCTCTTTGAGAGCTTGTTGCCTGCCTGACATTTGACCCGTATTTCTAGATAATGATTTGGTCTAAAGATACTTAAGTTTGAGTGTTAGGCCGGTTCACACAGGTATCAGGATACGAGAACTGTCTGTTGGGGTTGAGGAGGATCTTTCTGACAGGTACATGACTTTCTGTTTATGACAGAGAGAACAACATCACTGGGGCTGCAATAACACCTTATGTACTGAAACGCGTCAACGAGCTGACTGGAGGAGCCTCACTGGCTGCAAGTATCCTTCATCCAATAGAACCGATTTCACAGTTGGTTTTGTTTTGTTTTGCTTCTAGTTATGAATTCTCAGTTTCATGAACAAACCACACACATGGTTTTCGAAGTGAGTTTCCTTGACTCCCACTTCAGATATTGCACTGATAAAAAACAATGCTAGGGTTGGATCACAAATTGCCATTGCCACTGCAGGATTAGTGGAGGGGTCATGACCGTCATAAGTGATTTTCATTTGACCAAAATTGCAGTAAATGCATATTCGGGTGAAGTATACTGAACCTGAGATGGAATGAGTACCCCATTTCCTTAAAATCTGACCGTGGGCAATGCTCCTTAGGAGATGGAGAATATTGGCGAGACTCCTAAACCATTGAGGAGTAATGTTAATGGAGCTCCTGGCAAAACTGATAAATCCGTCACCAACTAGTCAGTAAAGTGGATTTTAGTCCTGAATGGTACGGTTGAAGTTTCAGGCTAATGTTTTTCAATTCCTGAAATTTAGCAACCTTCAAGCCCTTATTTCAATCCCGTTCTTGCATCCGAACTGATGAATGGTGCAGGCAGTGACTGAATTTTCCCTGTAGTTCAATTGATCCATCTCTTTATGCAGGTGCTTGCAGACTTGGGGTATGTTTGCATTCTGAACCTGTGATAATAGAAAATTTTGGAAATTTGGACATCATCATGTTCACTTTTAATGAAGTTGTGCACCAGTAAGTCACATCAGTTTAAGCTTTTTTGGCTCAAGCTTAACCCTGAAAGAACCAAGGCCATTTTTCTGCCCCAAACCACTCAAAACTGCCATTTCTGCTGCATTCACTCAAAGATAACAATTTATTTTTTAGAATCTAACCGTAGGATCTTTTTTTTTACTTGTTTGAGATCATGTAGTAAAAATTTCATGAATTTTGACCATGTAGATTGAAAGATATTAGCATTCAAAGTTGGAAAATAAAGTTTTTTTGAACATAGGCTTGCAATATCAAATGACTTTGACCATTAGTTGTGGAAAATTTTTGCACTATGGACTTTGAATTTAAAGCTTTTTGTGTTTTGAATTGAAAGTCTAGGGAAAAGGTTTTTAAAAAAATGCTTGATTTTTGTTCTTTAAAAAATTATCAAGTAGAAGTAGGTCTGAGATTGAAAGAAAAATTAAATCATTAATAGCTATAAGATGGGATTCAAACACAATAGTCCCAAAGGTGTGATTGTTCTAACAAGCAAACTTAACTTTGTTAAACATTTTTTTTTTCAAATTGTAAATTGCAAACTTAACTTTGTTAGACTTTTTTTTTTCAAATTGTGAATATTGCATTTGGAAATGAATCCTATTAGTTATTTTTTCAAGAAGATACTTAGATTGTCCAAAAAAGAAGATTGTTCATAACTTTCACATCACTCATCCAAATGGAATACTCATCCAAATGGAATGAATCAAAGTGTCACACATAAACAAAAATAAGATCCATAAGAGTTTGTTTTTTTGAAAATTATTTCAAGTTTTTGTGAATTTCTTTTTTTGCCTAATGACATGAAAATTATGTTTAGAATGGCATAACTTTTTCTCCTGGGTACTAATTGAAATAAAAATTATATTCCCATGAAGCTAATAAGTTCTTTTTATCTTATCAAAAAGTCTTTAAAAATTTCACCAAAAATTGAGGTTATAGGAACTTACCCAAACTCCTCAAAGTCCCCTAAGGAGACATTTGGTCCTTTAGAGGTTAAAAAAATGAAAAAGCACTCATTGGAAGATAAACTTCTATAGAAGACCTTTCCTTTTCATACAAAATTTGGTGGATGAAAAATTGCACTTTTGTCCTACATGGAAAGATTCTTCGTCATTCATTAGCCAAAAAATGTCCTCTATGTTGTTTATGGGATAAAAAGGTGTTGCTCCCAACTCCTTTAGGTCAAGAATGTGGTCACTCCTTCCTTTAGTACCCTGGGCACTAGAGGTTTAAATGGGTGAACATGAATTTGTGAAGAGATGATAAAGATCTTACTCAAAAAACAAGTTCAAATAAATTATCTTGGGTTCCTTTAAAATGATACAAACAACTTAATCCATGTATTGTACATGACCGGAATGTCAGCAAATTTTCTTGCCCTGTGTAAGCCAACCTCGTAGCTCTTCAGCACACGCTCCTCCTGAGGAGTTTTCATAAATTGTGCAGGCCTTATGAATGGATATTGAACATGATAATCTTGAGGAGCTGCCAAAACAGTCTTGCAAATGGAATCCAGTTTCTTTTTGTGCACAATCTTTAACTCATCTCAAGTGGAAGGTACCAAAAGCTACAGGAAGAAAATAGATAGTGGTAACTCACGTAGGACCATGCAAACTCGATACTGTGAGTGCAAGACTTTTGAGCAAAACATTCAGACTGAAAATGCTTGCAGATGTTCACTTGAAAAGCTACCAAATCAATTTCTTCAAATCCAGCTTACTCACCTTGAATATGAGGACTCATTTCCATGAGGGCAAAACCCAAACCCAAACCTGTCTAAAGCTCAGTCAAAACCACAACCGGACCTCGATGCATACCTGAGCTACGGAGTAAGGCAATGCCTTTGTAGAGAAACAAAAAAAAATCGTTTAAAAATCATAGGAGTATCACAAAAATGATGACTCTAAACCAAAATCCTTTAGAACACTGCAGGTTAGCTCCAACAACTGCTATTAGAACTACACTAAGATCATGTCTGATAAACATGAAACAACTCTTCACATGTTGCAGAACTACCTCATGACTCCAGTGACACTACCCCTCAGAAATAGAGCACCAAGACCGAAGGCTGCAGCTGTAACGATAGGTTGTGCACAACTAAAAGGGCGAATGAAGCGACCAACAGGTGAAGCTGCTCTACAGACCTTCATGCACGAAGAATCACCCAATGGTCTACCAATGGATAATATCGACTTTCTGCCATTTCTTACAGAAGTTGGAAAATTCTGTAAAAATAATCTTGCGACCCTTGGAGGCGGAAACTCCAACTTCCCCTGAGGAAACACGACAAGAGTGCATCAATCCTAGGATAACTCAAAGTAAACTAGTAGAATCCCCCTACCCCTAAGAGGTGTTCCTTAAAATCTAGCCAGGTTAAACCCTACCAATTGTAACGCCATTGAAGACAGTTTCTAATGTAAACCTGCCAATTGTGATGCAGCTAGATTTTAAGGAACACCTCTTCAGACAAAGTTCTCTACTATTGAGTTATGCCATCAACATGACGACCTACAATAACTGAGATGACCACAGACGCATGGATTTTAAAACGCAACAAAAAGACTAGTCTACTTCAGGATAGTCCTCTTTTTACGAACCCTGAAGCCTAGAGGGATAGAACTCTGGTCCACCGGTGTCACAGCCTGTGTCCTGAGACGTGCACTGCGCCTCTCTCGTGGATTTTTTGAAGGAATAGCACTGCCATTCACCATATCCCTCTCTAGTGACCCTCCCTTGTCAGATGGATTGCCTCCAGTGCCCCTCCTTCCTCTTCTTGAGTATTTAATGCTGGCGTTATCATCAACAGTATTCTGCATCGGCTGACCAAACTCTTCCAGATTTCGACCATCTTCGCCAAAACGCTCATGAAACTCCTTAACATCAGGAGACGCAAGAGATTCAGGCACCTCCTGAGGGGTCTTGTACGCCTGGTGTACCGACACTCTGCCACCTTTAGCTACCCTCTTCCTGCAAGCAGAGACGGAGTCAGCAACCACTCTTCACATTAGGTGGAAAAAAAAAGAGACGATCCAAAGGTCCATATCACCACTCTGAGCTATCATCACCAGCAGTTGCTTGAGATAATGTTATAAAATAAAGAAAATTCAACGGCCCATAACCCCACTCTGAACTATCAAGCAGTTGCTTGAGATGATGCTTTAACCTTTCTCAGCAAGACACTTCTCGCTGAAAGACGTGCAAATCACATAATGCAACAGAGGAAACACCACTTCTTCCGGCCCCAGTCCACATGGCATGTACAGAAGCCCGAAAATACTAATTTTCGAATACCAGTCATTAGAATTTCCTCATCGTGATAAAAAACAGCACTTGCAGGCTTTTACAAGATCGTAGACAAAGAACAACTAAATTAACTTTAAATTGTAGAAAAAGTTTAGAAAAAGTTTCCATTAGGAATTGAGTACTGTACCTCGGTAACCTCAACTTCTTTTCAGACACTACAACATCACCGTCGACATCATTACCACTTTCTGCTGAGTTAGAATCAGTGTCGTCAACCGTCACCTTCCTCATCACTCGTTTACTTACGGTGGGGATTGAAAGGGGCGGCGGTTGACATGCTTCGCAAGCATATACACTCCTGCAATGCACAACAACCGCAACAAAATCGTCCGAAAGCATGCTTTAGTACGAATCAAGGAGGCCTAGACGTTCGCACCACAATGTGCCCCTTGATTCCAGACAGGACAGTCACCATACCCTGGAAAACACAGGAGCAAAATCTAGCTCTAGTGGTATATTCCTGCATCCTTTCAACAGAATGTAGATGGCCAGGGTACTGGAGTAAGAGTAGATAAACTTCCTATCACAGAAATCTAACAGGTGCTTTAAATAGACTTTCAATACGACTTCAATACCTCTGCGCCATAGTCCAGACTTTAATAACCCCACCACACTTTCCACACGCCTTCTGATTGTATACATAACGCAGTTGGCTTGCTGTCGAATTCGTCGGAAGAGATTTGCCTGGCATCACAAGCACCACCTCTCATAAACACAACGTATTGACCTGGTGTTCTTGTTGACCCCCAAGTGCATAAATGGCCAAAGATTGCCACTTCCCCATATCTTCAGAACTGAAAGAAATAATTTAGGAAGTTTCAAATATGGGAACAAAATGTACCATCAAAAAGAAGACATCATATTGAACAATGAAATATGTTTTGAAAGTTATAATAATTGACTGTAGCTTCCAGAGTGGATTTCCTATTTTTAGCTTGGGTAACTTAGGGGTTAGTAGGATGGCTGATATTAATTCAGTTACCAGAATGAGCAACAGAACTAGCAATGTGACCACAAGAAAATATAGCATTTTATAAGACGCACCTGCATCTTCAGGTAATACGGTAATAATGTTGCCCACTTCTACTCCAATTTCCATCTGCCGTACTGACTGTCCAGCGCCATGACGCACGGAGTTGGAAGATAATTATAGGCACAACAGGAGAGAAATTCTACAATTTAAGGAGAGCAGCAAACAAATCCATGTTGTGACATCCTAACGTCATAGTTTATACTAGAAGTCTGGAGCAATAGTAATGCTGTCCAGCACTGCTGAAACCTCCTTCTGACCTCCACTTGCAACATTAAAATACCATTACAAATATCCAGTATCAAAAACTACCTGTTCCCATAGAAACTCGAACGCCTCACGAGACACAGTATTCGCTGGCATGTCGGGATGGAGACCCACCACAAATAGTATTTCTGCAGTTTAAAGTCTCGAAAATTTCAAAAACAGATCATTTACATATCAGGGCTGCTATTATTGCCGCAAGCTATGCACATGAGAACCACAGAGCACCAAAATCGTAGGCATATATATCAGAAGATACTCATTACTCGCAAGTTATTAATGGTAAATTGAGTAGTTCTTTAGGGTGATCTTAAGATTACGAAGTTATGTTGACACAAAGTTAAATTCATAGTTGCAAACGTAATATCAGATAAATGTCAAAGACACTAACATTAAGTAACGCCATTCACATTACACCAACGTAAGGACTATAGAATTTAATACCTATGAACCTAATATTAAGAACATTGTCAATCAAATGGCGGTATTTTGAGATAAAACATATAGATGAAAACACTTACGCACCTGCTCTGTAGATATTGCCAATTCCCGCAACGAGTGACTGATCCATCAAAACAGCACCAATACTTTTCTTCGTTTTCTGTCCAGACATGATTCGTCAGATGCTATCCACAGTTTGATATGAAACTCCCATCAGAAGAGTGGCAAATAAGTGTGATACTTTGAACCCAACGACTTTGAAACTCTAAACTCTGCAAAGATATGTGTTTTCAGTAAAATTAGACAATCTCTGGATATTTTAGACAGCATCAGAAAGAAAATCATCTTCACGATGCAGAGAGAAGTCACTATATGATCCTTGTGACCAAAGAGAGACCTCTCCATGAATCATGGGGAGATTTCACTTTAGGATGTTTTCTAAACGTTCTTGCAACAGTCTAATTTTACTGAAGACATGTTAAAGGCCGCAAGTGGACCCGCTTATAAGTGACTACACGTATATGCAGAGTCTTAGGATCGTGGTTTTGAGCTAAAATGCCTGCATACTAGCCCATAGCCGTTCCTTGTCAGCGTCCTCTCGTAAAGGATCAGGGCCCAATTCCATTATCTTTTTCCTGCACCATCATTGCACCAAAACAATTTATTCTTCAGCAGAAGCAAGACCAAATAACGCAGATAACCTATTGTCAACACTTGGCCCTCACCCTATGCAGTTTCTAGCTCTAGAGCTGTTTAAAACATTTGAGGTCATATGGTGACTTTCTTTTGATAAGTTGTAATTATTTCTGACCAAAACCTGCAATGTCCCTCACATATCCTGGTGGTATTATATTCGGCCCCATCTGAAATATATTCTCCACAGTATGATCAATCAAAATTGGTCATTCTATAAGATGAGAAATTGGTAGATTTACGAGAACACGACGTCATCAAATCCTCGTGGACATCCAAACAACTGGAGAACAAGAATGTACCGATAAAGCTCAATGTTGCCATGGACACACACTGATGCGCTTAAATGTGCTTCAACGCCTAGTTCCTCATTGTACAGGCGTAATCGCGTAGCTTCTCTTGGCACTGGCCCTGCGAAACGAAACATAAAGCACATCCATATAATTACAATTTGACATGTTACAGGCAATGCAATTCAGAAGAATTACATCTCCAATAGTTTGCGAACTAAATCAGCAAATGAGCACACTGGGACGGAGGTAATACCTGGAAACTTGTACATGCGAAAGGATCCCGACATTCCCAAGTGGATATGGACAACAACCGCATCATCTCCGACCTTCTCCAACACGCCTTCCTCTTCAACTTTCCCGGGAGTGAAAAACTGAAAATTCCAGAAAACGCTCAGATTCACATTTATGCTCTATTTTCAAGAGAAGATTAAGTCGCAAAGAAAAAGTACTGAAGAAGCTTGGAAACGGTAAAACCAAGGCAGGAAGCCCAATTGCGTGGGGGCCCATTTCCCGTGGGCTGAAAGTCACCCATTTACAATACAAGTGTCATCAAAAAACGTGACTTGTAATAATTTTGTAAAAATGAGATAATTTTGCAGGTTTCTATCAAGGTGAGAGAAGTTTTGATGAGACAGATAACAGTCATGGTTTCAAGGATAATCTAGACTAGTGATTGGGACCTTACTACTACAAACTTAAGCAACTCATATCTTATTCATACAGTACCTAAACCACATAACATTTTACTGCATCGGAATCCCAAGCAAATGCGGACAAGTCTCACAAGAAAAAATTCCATTCCACTCAGAACAGCTGCAACCCACGGAAATGGCTTCCCTACAATATGTCTCCCTTCAACCCTAAACCCTAAACTAATTTCAAGCAAAATCTAAGTACGACCGAAAGCCAAAGACCACCCCAACGAATAATTTACACTCACGTAGAAAATATTCTTGCCGTGGACTTCGATATGCGACAACACCTGCCCATCGATCGCTGCAGCACCATCCGCAAACCTCCCAGTCGGTGATGTCGCAACAAATCTCTGCCCATTTCAGCACAAAATTAAATCAAATTCACAACGGAAGACACAAATTTGAAAATCATCAAGCCCAATTCAACACTACTAACCTATCCTCCCTCACAAACAGAATCACAGAGCAGAAATTAGTGAAGGCCATTCCTCTTCTTGCATTGCAAAGCAGTAGCATCGTTCTAGCAAAATCGAACGTTCCAGAGTTCCAGTGGAGAATGTGTACATGCCCAAAGAGAAGGGTGCGATGCACGGCCGCCAGGCGGTGCAACAGCGGACCTTCCACCATGATGCCAGCAACAAACAACAGCAACAAAGCTTTCTTATGCTGGGAACTCGGTTGAATCCACTCGACAGACAAGTCGGTGATTCCGAAAAGATTGAAGAACAAGTGGAGCCAAGGAGCACTAATGTACATTTGCTCAGCGTATCTTCGAAGTTGAGAATTTACAGTTTATGTACATTTCAGGTCGTCCCACCTTACAATTTTGCTCACAGTGGGCTTGCTCCCATTCTGTCCATAATGGGGTAGTTTACCTTGGATACCAGAACTATTATGAGAGGTACGTGGTTGAAGGAAGACAATACGCAATCAACTTGAGGCCTTTGCTTCAACCCATTCTTGCATTTGGACCCATTCTTGCATTTGGAATGATGCAATGGTGCAAGGAATCAATGAATTGTGAGTCCCCAAGTCATTTGATGGATTCATCTCTTGGTGCAAGTGCTTGCAAATAAGGAGTTTGTTTGCATTCTAATTTGGGGACTTTAACCCTTTGATTTTGTAAGGATACAGCCTCCCATGACCAAGGTAGTCACCAAAACTCTCCGATTATTGAACCAATAGGTGCATTCATTTTTTCTACAATCAAGAAGTCAACAACAGTGAAGTCATCCATTGGACCATTATAGTCCGTAGCGTCCTTATTGGGTTAAAGTAGGCAGCCCCCTGTGACTAAGATAGACACCAAAATGTTTGGATTATTAGGTCAATAGGTGCATTCTTTGTTTCAATAGCAAAGAGCCAAGTCATCCGTTGTCCACTTTTCAGCCTCAATGTTGTTTAACCCCTAAAAGACCACCGTGTTTATAAGCTCAAATGACTTGAAATCAACCTCTTTCAATAAAATGATTAGTGGATCAAATTTTTGAAACTTATTTCATAAATTTAACTGTAAGATCTTATTTGTCACTCATTTATGTAACACCCTTCTAAATTTCAGACTTGGCAAGGGCATACTTCATGAGATTATAACACTCAAAGTAGAGTCAAAACTTTTTTTGGGTCTTGCCCAGGGTGTCAACATTTCTTTTGGTCATTCAAAATGATAACTTCCACTCTATGGATGTCTTGTGCAATTTGAATTTCTTATAGAGCTTGAAGTCGGCTATATCCATGACAAATTTCATGATCATTGAATACTCATAATATAGTGGAAATAAATAGGAAGCAGGAATTGCTTTGTTGAAACACACTTTACACTAAGAAAACTTCATGGACGAGATTTTGATAGTAATAAATTTCAATTATAAAATCCATACGGTATAAACCTAAAACATCATGTGTAGTATTTGTGGGAAAAAAATTAAAATTAAAAAAATTATAAAATTAAAATTATTATGAAGTCAAGCGAATTTGACCGCAAAAACCTTGGGCACCCGACTAAAGATGGGTCCCTGGACTCACCCAGCCTCATCTTGGATGAGTTCGGTCATGAGCCTCGTAATCTGTTCACTTGGATTCGATTTCAGCACTTGGGGAGAAGGTTCAAAGAGAATTTGGTCCCCACCATCTGAGTACAGTGACTTTTCAAAGGAAGGAGTCGGGGATTTGGCTTTCCACCCGGCCAACTATCCCACTAACCAAGGGATCTCTTTTGTTTCAAGGCAATCTATTGGCACTATTGATGGGCAACGTCCCAAAGTCATTCCTTTGTTCATCTTTTATTTCAAGCTACCCTTGTTGAGATGAAATTCACATATGCTTTCATATCTTATTTAAAAATCAATGAAATTCAAATTTTTTTGGGGGGGAAGTTAGCTTCTTAATATGTGCATGTACACCCTTTTTATCACAATTTTATCTCAAATATTGACACGGGAAATGCCCACTCAAATTTGCCAAGAGCCCAAAGTAGGCTCCTTGGTCTTTAGAGGTTAAGGGTTAAATAGTACCATTTGAATAACAACAATTCACCACGTCCATAATGGAAATACAAGACATTCACATCAATATACACACTAATAGACAAAGGATTGAACTAATTCATTAGCGGCAATGTTTACAAGTACCTCAGGCACAAAAAAAACACCAAATATATATATATATATATATATATATATATATATATATATATATATATATATATATATATATATATATACACACACACACACAATGTTATACAAAGCTTGCTCTAGGAGTCTGAACCAAAACTAGCCTCAAGTAGGCTAAATTATTCAGCCTACTAAGGTTAAGGTGGAAACATCTAAAACCGTCAAAATAAACAATTTCGTATAGTTGAAGGCATATTTTTCTATGAAAAAATATTTTTATAGTATTAGCCATTAAAAATCATGAATTTTTACCCCAAAAAATTGGAAGATATTAATAGGTAATTTCTATTAACTTTCAAATTGAAAGCTCTCCAACCCTCTCCAACCTTCATATGGTTGGATCTTAAAACCAAAATCTGAAAAAATTAGTAGTCAACCAACCACAATTAAGTATGGAGATGATTTAATGACACTTTTGAAGGACACTTTAATAGAAGTCTATTGTATAGGAGTAGATATAGGGACAATTTTGGATGTTTTCACCTTTATCTCAAATGCTCCAGAGTGGCTTTGTTATTGGCCCTTCTACCACAATCTAACTTTTGTGATGGCTCTAAAGCCTCACAATCTAGCCATGGTTTGACTCCCAATGTTGATGCCTAGCATCTTGTCCTGGGGCAAAAAAAGACTTTTTTAGAGGTTAATTTGGTAGCTATTGATTTACTACCAATATCCTTTACAAATTTAAATCTTCAATCCCCTTTTCAAGCACAATATGTCTCTTCATTGGCCTCTCCTTAGGCAATGTATGGACCTCATCCTTCAACCAAATACTCTTCCTTTCACAAAGAGGGTCTAAATATCTTTTTCCACTATAGAGATATGGGAGTCATTGGTAATGCTAAAAAAAGAAAAAATAGAAAAACAAAACCAATGGAGGATCCATGAAAACCCTATTGTATTTATACTTAGGAAAAATGGTCTTGGAGGTCAAATCCATTCACCATGGATGACATCATAAAATGCTTCAAGTCTTAATTAACTACCACTTCAAACATTATTAAAACAATAGTGTCCTAATTAACTATTAATTCAAGCACTTTTAAACTAATTTTAAACTAATAGTGTTTTAGTTACTTACTCCCTCTATCCCAAAATAATCTTGCTACTGTGACATGGGAGAAGTGTTCATGAAATCAAATTTTTGAATGTGCACATTAGGACTACAAAAATTCCCCCCATAATGGACAATTGGATGTAGCCATCATAACAAGGGGGAGCTAGGCCCATCGAATTAAGTGGTTGAAAATAATTAATAATGGCATGATACAATGAGAAGAAGCTCCACAGTAGCTTTGGCTAGTAACCCTACAAGGTCGTGACTCTATTTGTAGTTGTCATCTTTTGGGCAAGCACTTAAAGTTAGTGTCCTCTCCATGGGATCCATTAATTTCAATCTCTCAATTCTTGCACATTTCAAATGACTTTTGAGGCTAGGTGTTGAGTTGTATGTAAAGCCATATTAGGAATGCCAACACACAATATGGGAAGAGAAAATGATGCCCCCACAATGCAAAAATTCATGAAACAATTGACTAGTGATGCTCCTTGAAAATGACCAAAAATTGCCTCTCTTCAATTTACCACAACTATAATTTTAATACTAATCCAAAACTATAATTTTTAGGACAATAGGAGTGCAACAAAATCTACTTACTATTTAATTTTTTAAATTGTTATTTTTAAGCTTAATTTAGAACATTTTGTCTAACAAGAAGATCATTTTGGGACAAAGGGAGTACTACTTAAAAACTCTATGTTATGTCTTTTTTAATAGCTTTTTAAAGTTTTTTTATAATGTCATTATTGACTACTTTTTAAAAGTCTTTTTTATGTTTTTTTACCCACTTCTTAAAGATTTTCATTATATCTTTATTAACCATTTCTTAAAGCTTGTTTGCATTTTTTTTTCACTACTTCTCAAAGATTTTTTTAATGTCCTTTTAACTACACAAAGTTCTTTTGAATTTTCTATTTCATTTCATGTCATTTTTCAAGTTTTCTTTACAATATTTCATAATGTCCTCTTGACATTCATTTTTAATGCTTTTTCAATTTTCTATCCCAAGCTCTTTTTAACATTCTTTGAAATGTTTTTTTTTCATGAACTTAGTCTTAACCCCTAAGTGCCTAAGCCTTTCTAAGGGTGTTTTTCTTATGAAAAAAGAGCATGGACTTATAGTTATCTCCAATGAAGCAATTTAAAAAAAAAAATTGATTGTATAAATGTTTAAAGAGCTTGCTTATTAATATGCACACCAAGTTTGAACATGAAATTGCATAGAAGTTGTGAGATTTTAATAAGAAAAATGTATATGTTCTATTTTTAGTATATTGCCCCTCTTCACAATGTTTTTAAAATTTGCATATAAAAGTTTTTGGCATGGGAGGTGACATGAACAACTACAAATAGTGTTAGTACACTAAGATGCACTTTCAATAAACTTAATTTCACATGAAGAGCTATCGAACTCATTACACAATCCGCCTTGCAATTGTTGAAATGCAATTTTTTTTCAAAATAGAAATTTTAAATAACTCCAAATCAAGACTTGCAAGTTTAAATTTTCAATGGTGAAAATCATAAAAACACTTTACATTTTCAAATGGGACCATTTTCAAAGCAAATGGATACGTATAAGATTTTAAATCTCAAATCAAGTGAAATTGACAAACTTTGTTCAAAGTTGGGAAATTAAGTAAAATTTGCAAGCTTTACTCTTCCACTAATAGTACATATATTGACCTTTGAGAACCTCTTAAAAATCAAGTATTTATATTTTTCAGTGAAAAATAAAAGCTTTCAATAGTTAACCTTCAATACTACCCATAAAAAAATTTTAACCGGTCAAAGGAATTTAATTGCCCATACCAAAACAAGTCAAAAAATTTTGAGTGACATCACTCAAGCATTTAGGGGGTAATCATCTTTTTCATAATTTTTTTGCATGTCTTACTCATCATCTTTTTCATGTACTTGTGTATTTTCACATATCTTGAGCATGTATATTTTCACGGTCTTTTTCATGTACTTTGTCATAACTTTTTTTACATACTTTTCCATAATTTCTTTCATGTTCTTTTAGTCTTTATCATAGTGCTTGTATTGTACATTTCCATGATTTTTTAATGTTTTTTTTCAGTTCATTTTAATGTATTTTTCATATATTTTCATGATTTTTTTCTTGTATTTTTCCATAAATTCTTACATGTTTGATTTTGATATTTTTTTCACGTTTCCTTTTCATCTTTGTAACATTTTTGTTACTTTAAACTACTAAATGTCATGCCAAAAGCATTGATTCTAACTTTTACTAAACTTTTCTATTAGTTGTTGCCATTATTTACACAATTATGTATTTATTTTTTTATTTTGACCAATTCTTTTAGTTTAAAAAGAATATCCACAATTGTACTAATTTCCAAGGTTGTTCTTTTTACTCATTATTTTGACTACTACTTTTATTCAAGCTCTCACATGAGACCTAAGATGAACATATTCTTCATTTACTCCAACCTTAAAATTGGACGGATGATCTCTTTTTCCCGTGCCAACGAGAATCATTTAGTGCATTTTTCATCCAAAAATCACCGTTATCCGGTAGTCTATCCTCCAACGCTCGCCTTCACGAATTTTTTGTTCTCTCGCAGCTGCGAGTCCACCAGTAACAACCCAACTGCAATTCAGGTACTTGCACAAATCTCGTCATCATCGATTCCTGACCGCACTGCTGCATTTCTCCTTGTTCAAATTTGTGAAAGAAATCGTGCCATTTCGATAGAATTTTGACATTCGCAAGCACATTCCGTGTCTGACCTCGCCAATTGTGATTTGGGAATGAAGGGAAGAACCAAATTGAGGACAACTGCGGTTTAGGGTTTGCAGCTATGGCGTCGTGGCGCTGCCTGGGACTGGCGCGCGGCGTTGGCGTGTCGATCTTCTTCTCCAGGAAGACAGCAGGAGCTCCATTCCAATGGACCCGCACAATTGGAACCACAACCACCGCAACAGGGACGCCGCGCATTGCGAGCTCTTTGCAATCCCGCAAGGGAGCATTTAGGGTTCCCGTGGTGACGAAGGAGAGTGCGACCGCGACGGCAACGGGAACAGAGTACGAGGCTGTGATAGGGATTGAGACTCACGTACAATTGGGAACCGCGACCAAAGCTTTCTGCTCCTGCCCGTCGCAATATGGCAGTGAGCCGAATGCGAATGTCTGTCCTGTGTGTATGGGCTTGCCTGGGGCGCTTCCCGTGTTGAACTCCGCCGTGGTGGAGTCCGGGGTGAAGCTGGGTGTGGCATTGCAAGCGGAGATTGCGTTGCAGTCTAAGTTCGACCGGAAGCAGTATTTCTACCCGGATTTGCCCAAGGGGTACCAGATCTCGCAGTTCGATGTGCCCATTGCGGAGAAGGGGTGGTTGGAGGTCGATTTGCCGGTGGAGTTTGGAGGAGGACATCGGAGGTTTGGCGTGACGAGAGTTCACATGGAGGAAGATGCGGGAAAGCTCATTCATGCTGGAAATGATCGACTCTCGGGATCTTCTTCCTCGCAGGTTTGGATATTACCGAGTATGCTTGGTTTACAAGTGTGGAATTCGATTATGGAATGTCGTTGTGCCAGTAGTGATGATGGTGAAACCCTAAACGAGCTAGGTTTCAAACTGAGCAAGTCGATTGATCGTATTGTGAAACATCGATAGTTCAGATGGGGTCTCGATTTTGTTGATCGCCAGAACAACTTGGCGGGTGTTCATCAAAAATCATGAGTCATATAACCTAGCGTAGACCCTTCACCGTGCACTAAATGCTCAGGTACGAGAATTTGCAACTGAAGTGAACTCTCCTCGGTGCACGGTGCAGAAATTAAATTTTCTTGGTCATTGGCATCCTTCCTATACTCAAAACGGCCAAGGAAAACATGACAGGGACTTCAGATGAGACTTTTCGATGTCCAAATTTTGATTTATGTTTTTTTATCAACACTTGCAACAGTTGATGTGGTGATCGTTAATGTAAGCCCCATCTGAATTATTGATGTTTCACGATATGATCAATCGAATTGGTTCGTTTGAAACTTTGGTCGTTTAGGTTTTAACCATCGTCGCTGCTGGCACAATGAAATGTTACGTGTTATTGCTTTGGATGATCGTGTTACATTGTTCTTCTTCTTCGCAGGTAGATTTGAACAGGGCGGGTGTGCCTCTGTTGGAGGTGGTTTCGGAGCCCGAGATGCGAACGGGGCTGGAGGCCGCGGAATATGCAGCTGAATTGCAACGGATGGTGCGGTACTTGGGGATCAGCAATGGCAACATGCAGGAAGGCTCCATGCGATGCGATGTTAACATTTCTATGCGCCCCAAGGGGCGAGAACAGTTTGGTACCAAGGTTCGGTTTCTTCTGCCTGTGCGCTGATGCCAATGAGAGCAAGTCGATGCTGCAGCTCATCGTGAGGGTAGTGCTAGGGTTTAGGGTTTAACTTCTAAGGACCAGGATTCAGTTTTGGTAATGACAGTTCAATTGATCATATTGTGTAAGAACAATAATTCAAACGGGGCCAGATTTTATATGACCGAAATCAATAAAGAACATTGTATGTGTTTAATAACTAAATTAACTGGATAAGGAAAATTTCCACATGAGCTACTCCAAACTGCTAAAAATGCATGAGGCCCAATGTAGGTCTTTCGGATCTTTACGGTTTTGGTGGTTTTTTCTGGTGCCCTGCACTCAGTTTGTTATCTGAAAGTGACTCTTAATGCTAAAGCGGTTTGTTTAATGCAAGAGCCCTTCTTATGGTCCTGGTTATTGATATTCTTGAGTGCAATGGTGTTTTGAATAGGTTGAAATTAAGAACATGAATTCCTTCTCCGCAATGCAGAAGGCTATTGAGTTTGAAATTGACAGGCAAGTTGCTCTTTTGGAGGAAGGTGATAAGATAAAGCAAGAAACAAGGCTGTGGGAGGAGGGTTCTCAGGTCTCCTTTGATTTCGCCTACCTCTTTAGTATCTTTTTGTACTAATTTTGTTGAATATTTGATTCAATGTGTTATTGCATTTAGCTGTGACTCATGTTTATTATTTATTTTATTACCTAAGTGCTCAAATGGCCAAAAGTGTCCGCTGTTGTATATATTGGATTTGAAATAAATCACTTCGGAAGAAATCATACTGTTTGATTCTGAACAATTGAAATATGTTTTGAAAGTTACTATAATCAGCCACTAGTTTCCAAAGTGGACTCCCTATTTTGAGCTTGGGCACTTGGGGATTTAAGTTCTTCACAATTTCCAGATAAGAAGATGAGCAGCTGAAGTAATTGGATTTTTGATAGATGACTATGGGCACTGTTTCTGATTCATCTTGTCGTTTTGGTCCAGCGAACCATCAGTATGCGCAGTAAAGAGGGCTTGGCCGATTACCGATATTTTCCTGAACCAGACCTGCCAGAGGTCATTTTATCTCAAGAGTATGTAGATGCAACCAGGGCCGACTTACCAGAGCTTCCTGATGCAAAACGCCGGCGGTATGAGTCCCTGGGCCTGTCTATGCAAGACACACTAGTGCTTGCCAATGACTTTGATGTAAGTTTTACCTGTATATGTAATACCCCATTTTTAAAATCCGTAAGTCGTTCTAAATAACCAACTTCGGCTGAAGGCGCAGCAGGATAGAAATAATAGGGTGTAAATTTTCTGGCACATCCTTGAGGGGGAGTAGGCGGACAAGCTTTACAAGGTTGATGATTTTGGCAGGTGGCAGCATTCTTTGATGAAGTCTTGGCAAAAGGAGCGGATGTGAAGCAGTCTGCAAATTGGATAATGGGCGATATAGCAGCTCACCTGAAGAATATAAAAATGACCATCACTGAAGCAAAGCTTACGCCAGCGTCGCTGGCAGAGCTTATCGCTCTTATCAAGGATAGCACGATTAGTGGCAAGATTGCAAAAGAGGTTTGTAACTCATGAGGGATTCTTGTTAGTCCGGCTTGTAATAGTGTCAATAGGCTTTAATTTAATTTTTACATAATCTCGGCTTTTAATAAGATCTTCAAAGCCAGCCTCAATGACTTGGGTAATATACTGATAATAATTTGGACACAGATTTTGCCAGATCTCATTGAAAAGGGAGGCAGTGCAAAAGAAGCTGTTGAATCAAAGGGTCTTAGTCAGGTAATCGTTATTCTTCAGCCACGTCATTGGTGCTCATTAACCAACAGCTTGCATCTGTACGCATATTTTTCGAATCCAACTGTTAACTTTATACAGAAAATTGCATCTACCAACAATGCAACGTTTGGTATATAGATGCGGCCTATGTATTTTGGAGCAGGGTGGAAACTACATAGCTTACTATTTTGGGGGGGTTCTCAGCATAGCGCAGAAGAATGTGATCTGTATTGCAATATTCTGACATATCCCTGGTCTTCTTTGATGTGGAGCAGATTTCGGATTCTGCCACAATTGAGGCTATGGTAGATAAGATTCTGGCAGATAATATGAAGCAGGTTGAGGCATATCGTGGAGGCAAGACCAAGCTTCAGGGATTCTTTGTTGGACAGGTTGAGCCCTACTCAGATCTAATGATGTTTTTCTAGAAGCGTTGCAGGGCTGAGGCTAAATAGATACCATGACTGTAGAATTGGATATTGATGTTACAATCAGCAACTAGTGCATACCACAGAACTCCACAAACTGACAAAAATGTTCCATGGTTGCACCATCTTCATTGAAATCTACCCACCAATCAGGTTTAGGAGACCGGACATAAACTTGGTTGTCGTTCAGTAATTATGTATTGGGAGAAGCAGAATGTTCTATTTTTTAAGTGAGTTGGTATACGAAGGATCTTCGTTTAAAGTATAAGTTTGTACGTTTGTTGGTACTCAAAATGCTTTGTGTTTTGTACGAGTACATTTTCATAACAATATTTGTTATTACGTGCAGGCAATGAAGGCCTCCGGTGGGAGAGTGAACCCAGGTCTACTCAACAAAATCTTGATGGCTAAACTGAATGGCTAGTGCCTGCGCAGCATGTTCACTGACGGCTTAGCAGCAAGACTCGTGGAAAATTGGCAACTAGCAACGTTTATGTATCATATAGGCTCACCGCAAATTTTCGGCCTTCCATTCAAGAGGTGTGTTTAACCTTCTAAATTTATGAAATTTTGTTTTTCACCAGTTACCACATTTGTGCAATTAGTGTGACTTGCTGTAACAAAGAAATTATTCTTTACCCATGTCGATTATCTATTTCTTAAATTTATTACATGGAATCCTACACCTTTTTGGAAATTTGTAGCCCAGAGTACCTTTGGGGACCATTAATTCTGACCCTGCAGTAATTGCACGAATGTTCAGTGTGATAAAGGTCTGCTGTTTGTTTGAATATTTTGCATTGGCACTCTCATGGATCTCCTTATAGCTTAGCTCGACTCTGTACTCATAATATGTTAATATTGCCTTTCTATATGAGTCTGACCTTGGAGGTTGGACTAATGACCAAATCCAATATAGTTGCAGGTTTTGATCGATATAATCATGAGAATCATCTCATTACTTGGGATTTTGTTGTCAACCATGAATATAACAGTTTTGGAAACTCTACAGCTGTCTTGTGATTGTTTTTTACGATTAATTTTTCGTCTTGCTCTGCAGAGGACAAGGGTTTTGTCTGTGAAGTGGAGTTGAATACTCTTTAAGCAAATTCAATGCAGCAGGTGTGATTATGCCCAAGTTCAAAACTATTGAAAGAAGCTGCCCACATTACTGGCCTGTCTTCTAGCACTTTTATGGTGCTTTCCATTGTTACAAAATTTTGATGGGAATAAAGCATCCTGTTTGGATTAATCCATTTACATGACGTATTTGGAGATGCTTAATGCTGATTCATGCTTAAGAACCAAATCTGTGATTCATCTCCCAAACAAGGAACTTGAATAGTAAGTTCACTTTTCTGCGTGACTCACGGAGATTGTCTGTAGAATACTGTTGACGAAATATGCTGCTTCTGATTACTGTAGACACAAATCCTGGAGATATAATCATTCTCAGTGGGCCTTCTTTTCTAGTGGGTGGAACTCTGGAGCCAGGCTAGTGGGGCTTCACAAGTACATCACCATGGGGGAACATTCTCTTTTGCTGAAAACAAGACCCTTCATTCCTGTTGATCTCCCATGCTTTCATGACTCATCAGGCTTGTGGCAAACACTATTGTAGTGTTTATCATAGATTGCATGCCTGAGTTTACAAAAGACAGGATTTAGGGGTCTCCAGTTGAAAATGCATAAAAACTGGGATGCTATATGGGATGGGATAGATGAGTACTGTCTGAAGCAAGAATGGCTTGGTTTATTTAATTTTTAAGGTGGACATGACCAGTAGAATTTTGCAGGCCTAAGTCTGAAGGACATGGCTGCAAGTTCATTGGGAACTGGGGTTGAGAAGCCTAAGCATAATTATTTTGTCTGTGAAGTCCCTGATGCTCCCCATACCAGAAAGCCTGGGGAGATGCAGGTGAGAAAGACTGCCATGGGGGAGATTGGATTTCTGTCTCCATGGAAGCTCTCTTGGTCTCTGCCATGTAAGATGTACTTACAGTAAGCTGAGCTAAGCTAAGAGGATTATATCGGGAACCCCACACCAACACCAGTTGCTGCAGTTTCAGATAAGTGGCTACTCCTTATCTTTCTTGTGTCCTTGGCTTATAATTTCGAGAAGATCTTGGTGAGGCTGGATTGGATTTAGCAACCACCAGACAGGTTTCCCTGTTGAAGTTATCCATATGGATTCAAACTGTCATCATCGGAAGGTGGGAATCCAACCCTACCTCTGAAACATGAACTGTGCTTTTGGTATCGGTCACATATTTTAGACAGTATGATTGATCATTCTGATCACTATAATATAATATAGTAGCAAGCTTTGGGTTCAGTTCAGTTCAGTTGTCGCATGTTTTGACAGTATGACTGATCATTCTGTTCATGTAATATAATACTCCTTACTAGCAAACTTTGGGTTCAGTTGTCGCATGTTTTGACGTTATGATTGATCCTTCTGTTCAGGAAATATATTACTAGCAAGCAAACTTTGGGGGAAATATATTACTAGCAAGCAAACTTTGGGGTTCAGTTGTCGCATATTTTGACTGTGATTGATCACTCTGTTCATGAAATATAATACTAGCAAACTTTGGGTTCTGTTGTAACTTATGTGAAACTCACACTGCTCAATTAGATGTTGTGAATCAATCCTGCACCAAGTTTTGCTTGGACTGAGGAGGATATGGTATCTAAAGTCGGCTCGGAACTAGTGGGTACTATAAGGACTTGTGTACCAGTCTCTAGGGTCCAGCTCTGAATAATGGAAGCCTAAAAACATGTACGAAAACCTTGGCATTTGAAGCTACTTAAAACTTCCTATTTGGGGGTGGGAAACTCCCTTGTACTAAGGTAGAAGCACCTAAATGTGACTTATTCAAGATTTGCAGATCTTGAGGGTAGGTACAAAATAAAATGAAAAATAAAATGATGTGCATTTGTTAGGAAATGGTGTAGGAAACAAACAAAAGTGGTTTTGCATTCTTGACAATATTGACAATGATAATTTATTTTTTTTGGATTTGTTGGATCAATTACGTGCATCATGAACTTTAGTCTTTAGACAAAAACCTTGAACTTAAAAATACATTATACGGCTCTCAAGTATAAATTGAACACATTACCCAATTCAATAAATGTAAGGGCATTAAGATATAACAATGGTCCATATTGCAACATGTACACTTTCTACAATGGTTAATGCTATCTAGTGCTCTTAATTCCAAAAAAAATTCAAATATTGTGAGAACCAATATCATTTGCATTTTGGTCAACATGTTGATAATTTAAATTCTACACATGTTAATTTCCCTCAATTTTTGTGTTCAACAATCTAAAATGATGTATACCAATATGCCTAAGGTAGAAAAAGTTTTTTTGGAGTTCTTTTTGGAGTTCTAAGATTGAACCGAATTGTTGTTTGTACAAGAAATATTAGTTTTGAGCAATTTTTACCAAAAAATGGTCTTCAGATTACAAGAATTAAACTCAAATAGAAAGTTAACAATTTTTGTTTGTCCTTTTTAGCTTCAATCTTGAAGTTTTTCTAAAATTTATAGAATCTTGAGAGAGCTTCCAATTTCATTTAGTCTTTGTTGGATGAGCACATACAAATGGTCTACCCAATTTTTTCCAAGATGAGAAGCTATAGGTAAATGGATGGGGGATGGGCTTACATGTAATATTGCTCTAATATGCCTAGTACTATGAGAATGCCCCCAATGTGGCAATTACACTATGAAGGTTTCAATTTTATTTGACTAGTCATTTTTGGAAGAATCAAGATTCTATTGATCAACATAAAGCTTTCCTCTTAAAATCAAGTCCAAAATAACTAAGCACCAAAATGAACAAAAATCAATAATTTTAAACTTCAATTAAATTTGAACTATTGGTTTAAAAATCATTCTAAAATTGTCATTTCTAATGCAATGAGTGAAAATTGAAAATGTTAATTTTATTTTTATTTTCAATCAAATATTATTGTTCCATAGTATTGAAAGAATGTATGGAAAAAAGTTCAAGCCATTTGCCTTCATTGATTTCAAGTTATAATTGTTCAAAGTTAATAAGACAAGGTTACAACTTGCCATACTACTAGCTTTACTTCTCACCTTCTATATGACCAAGCTATCCCTAAAATCTTGGATCCCATAACTTTTTATCTAAGCACTCAATTGGATAAGTATATAATATTCCATCTTCTAGAAAAAAAATCACTTTCATCTATTAAAAATCAACTTCATTCTAATAAAACCTAGCTTTCAAAAGCTTCATGGGTTAAACAAATATTTTATTCCATCAAATAACAAACATTACACTCATAATAATCATCTTATTCATCTATATGGCTACAATATTATCATAAAACAACAGCAATATTAGTATCCTAATGTGGCTATGCTCCTTGATGGTTTTACACCCAAAAGTTACAAGACAATATCAAGGACCCTATATTATTGCCACTAAATTACATCTAAAAGTACCCTATTCAAACTCCAACAATGCCTATGAGCTTATGTTTATAAAAGTAGTGCATTTGGACACACTTTTTCATTGCTATAATGGGGTCTCCTATAGAGCAACACAAATAGTCACATAGCATGAATGGGACCAATTACCTTACCTAAAGTTGCAAACTTGTTAAGAATGTCAATGCCAATTCAAATCAATATTGATGTTGATTAAGCCCTTAACCCTATACTATCTAATTAAGGCCATATTCGTTATATTGAGACTTTTTGTAGATTTTGAGACAAAATGTTAGATATTATAAATTCATTTACAAAATAATAATTGAAATCAAAAATAAATAATGCTCAAATAGTGATTCTAAAATGAAATTCTAAAAATTGATGTTATTATATATTTATAAAAAATACCAATAAAGAGATAAAGCAGTTTATCTTCGAGTTGAAGATAAAAATGAGACTGCAAAAAATCTCAATATAACGAATATGGCCATCTATGTGACTTGCTATTTTGTGAATGTGAAACCAATAGAGACTTCTAAAGCACATTACACAAAAATGCACAAGCAATCTCATGAAATTACTCAACTAGAAAGAAATATATTAGAGAAGAATCTAATAACTTTGAAAAGGTTCATAATTGAATGTATAAATTGATTTGCAAGGTTACAACTAGTTAAGTAGAAATGTAGAATTCATTTTACTTTATTGGACTTTGTCCATTGGAAAGGGCTTCTAAGGTAAAACTAAACCACATGAATCCCAACAATGAGATTGTTCCACCAAGTAAACCATGTGATTTTCTTTTAATTGGGAAAATTGAGTTAAAAAATAAAGCATGTAAGTTATATTTTAAAAAAGATGCTTGAATTCCCTAAAAAATAAGATTCTCTATAACTTTTCCATTACTAATCACTACAAGAGAAAGGGGCATTTTAAATGTAGTCCTAGTAGTATAGTCTTTTAAGTAATGACCTTTAAACTGTCTTTTTAGTAAAATTTTACTAAAAAGACGCTTTAAAGGTCATTACTTAAAAGACTATACTACTAGGACTATACTTTTCTCTTGTAGTAAATCTAAATAAATGAATCAAATATTTCCATGTACATAAATGTTTTCTACAAGGAAAAAAAACATTTTGAGTTTTTGTGATTTTTTTGTACTACTAAGGACCTCCATTTTGAACTTAAGATGGTTAAAATTTTGCATCTAGACAAGGGAGTGCTAGCATGTTGGCATAGAATCTATGAGCCTATGAACCTAGAGTTTATATTATAGATGTTTTCTATAATTATAGGTGTCTATGTTATAGGTACTTATATTATAGACTCTTTTCATATTACAATGTACCTATATTATAAGTATGTATGTTATAAATACATACCTACAATTAAATTCAAGGCTCATAGGCTCAAGTCTTTGTACTTACGCACTAGTATCATTGCACTTAGATATGATTGAAAAAAAATTATATTCCCATAAAGCTAATGTATATTTCTGTCTTCAAATGCTTTTTTAAGAAACCATGCCAAAAATTGAAATCATAGGAACTTACTTGAATCCTATAGTGTCCTCCAAGAGGACACTAGGTCCTTTAAAGGCTAAACATTAGGATTAGGACATTGTGCTAATTTGTACTACATCTATCAATAGCGCTTAGAAAATTTATAGATTACTTTTACTTTGTTCAAATAAGTCATCATACATTGTGTTGGAATTCCTTTCCTGTAACAATTCAACCCAATAGAAACAAATTTTGTCCATCAATAGTAACTCTACTTAGTTTCAACCTTTCGGTGATTAGAAATGCATATACCAATTTTAAAAAATACAAGGAATGGTGTCAATTACAAAGAAAGGAAAACAAAGGAAGAGTGCACATACCATCTTACGCATTCATTGTGTTGGTTTTGTAGCATCTTATTGAAGTTCTTAATACTTGAGAGTTGTTTCTTCTTTTATTTTATTCCATTTGTTTTCTTCTACTTTAGTGGTTAAGTAGGTTGAGTGCATGGTGGGGGACATGGGAATTAAGGTTCCCTCATAATGTTGTTGTTTTGAATTGATTCCAACCTTTCTAACATGTTCAAAGAACAATGGAGTTGTTTGGTAGTTATGCCATTAATTTTTAGAAGGTAATAAACTGAAGAAGATTGCAAATAAAACACTTCTTCACTTTATCTACAATATAGTGCATATATATATATATATATATATATATATATATATATATATATATATATATATATATATATATATAAAATTTTAAACACCAAACAAATATTAAAGCATTTGAAATGAAAATCTCTCAACAAAAGATCTTTGCATTGTATTTATATCTTGTTTTTTAAACACCTTAATAAGTTGAATGACATTACAAATTGTCATCTATCAACCTCCATATCTCTTGGATTGCACTTCTAATGAAAAATTGAAAATGTAAAAGTTACATTAGTAATTAGTTTATAATGAAACAATGCTTTATTTAACATTATATATACTTAGTGACATGAAGTCAAAGGAAACACAAGAAGAAAATTAGACATGGACTAAATGGATATCCCTATTCTTCATCCAAATCTCAATATTGAAAATAATGTCAAGTTTCAATCAAAAGTTCAACCAACAACTCGGCTCAACTTTTATAGAAAAGGTCTTGAACTATCAAAGTTGTATCAACACTTGGTGCCAAAGACCTATATTTGCTATGGGTACTAGGCCTTGCAATTAGTAGCTTGATGGTCCCAAACCTCCATATTAGCTAGTGAAATCAAACTCATAATGAAATTTCAGTGTTTACATTACTAATTACAAATTCTAACATTGAATGACAGCAAGGCTGCTACTATTACAACATTTGAATGGCAATGTGAACACTAATTGTCAATTAAATTTCCTCAAAAAAACTTAAATTAAGATTGAGATAGTTCACCTACAATACATCATTATCTAATATGAACAATAATTGTCAACTAAATGAGAATTAGAATGAACTATATTATAGAGTAAATAACACTATAGATATTATAACACTAAATTTTATTATTAATGCAATGACCAATTTTAACCCCTAAAGTCTCATTCTTCCTACAAGGGACAAAGTGGATTTCAAGTAGGTTCTTGTGATCTCAAATTTTATTGAAACTTTATCAAAAGATATAAAAACTCATTATCTTTTTTGAAATGTAATATTTATTTCAATCAATGCCTAGGAGCAAAAGTTATGCCACAATAACCTCAAAATGGGAGAAATTGAGCAACAAAAAAATCCACAAAAGATTGAAATAAAAATTTTAATATTTTTCTTGTAGATTATATTTTTGTCTAAATGGGAAGCTTTGATTCATTCCATTTAGATCAGTGATGTGAAAGTTATGGGGCTTCTTGTTTTGCGGGTAAGCAAAGCAACTTTTTGAATACTAATATCTTTCAATCTATACGGTCAAATAAATAAATAAATAATATTGTGATTTAAGACAAGTGTAGAGCAAGATACTATGGTTAGATTTTTAAAAATACACTTTTATTTATTGTATAGATGAACGTAGTAGAAGTGGTAGTTTTGAGTGTTTATTGACAAAAAAATGGCCTTGGGACTTTAGGAGTTAAACACATGAAAGAAATTGTTTATTAGAATAATATTTGATTTCCACCCATGTCTTCTCAACAATACAAATTTGGCAAAAATGTCATTTCAGACAAAAAATTGTCTTAGAGACTCTCACTCTAACTGTATACATATTGTGTCAACAATATCTAGATTTTAGTATTGGTTCTTACAATTGTCTATATGTAAGTGGCGCATGTAGAAAAGTGTTGATTGTAAGTGCACATAACTTACCTTATTAGTTCACAAATCCATCCATTAAGTTAGGTTGGTCATTTTGTTTTGTTTGTTAACATGAGATCTCCTAGACCATGCTTCTATTGGTCACACTCTTGGTACGGTTAGAAAGCTCTTTGCAAAAAGGGGTGCACGGGCTCTGTTTCATGATGTTGGGACTATAGTCTTAAAATGATTGAATTTCAAAGTTCTTGTTGAATAAAAAATAAATAAAAAATTGCTTAAATTTTTATTTTATTATATTGTGGCAAAGGCACATAGGGCACACCAATAAAAATTGAAATTTTCATTAACTTAGGGTACTGTAAAACTGTCCCTCTCCTTCACATGTACCCTATTCTTAAAAGGAGAATGGAGATGAGGTGATCCTTGAATGGACCCCTTTAGCAATTGAATGCATCCAAGAAAATTTATTTTTCTTTTGCAAGAGCCAAGCATAGTCTTTGATTTCTACACATCTTTTTACAAGTTGCAAGTGGATGGATTTTGGAAGACCTATGGTCACAAATAGGTGCCTATGATCCAAATCTTTCAAAATTTATAAGTAATTCAAAAATGCTCAGAAAAATACAAAACCACGTGTGTTAGGTTCCGCGTCTATTTTTCTTTCCTTGAAAAATGATATAAAAATATTTTTGTTCACAGACACCTATGAAAAAAGCAGACCAACCCTTAAATGGTTGCTTTTAGAGCATACTACCTTAATTAATTTGGCAATTGTTACCTGCCACAATCTCACTCCCACCACGAAGCCAAATGTGCCATTGACCTTAAACTACCGTCTATATTGTATGTCCATCTCCAAAATCAGTTCTGTACCTATGTGGAAGAAACGCTTTCAGAACCAAACTTTGTTCTTTAATAACTTTTGCATACAGTATCCAAATGCCACATTCTCTGGTGCGTTGAAACCTCCTTTCACTTGCCAACAAGAACATATGAAAGATTTGACCATTCTAATAATGGAAAATAGGTTTAGTAGCAAAAAGTGTCAGTTTTGTGTGTACCTACCTTACTTGCCAATGCAGTAAACAGAACTGCAGTGCATTCTCCTTCTTTTTTAAATTGGAAGGCAGTGCATTCCCCCCTCTTTTTTTTTTATCATGATGGCTTTGTCCACATTCTTATTATTATTGTCTAATAGCACGATTAGTATCATCTTACGGCACCGGAATATAATTTTAACTAAGTTGGGTGTTAAATCATTGAAATGGTAACAAAATCTTCAAGTGAGCGTACCGTATCTGTGATTGTAAGCTTGATCAAGTTTCACGTGACGGAGTGATGATCGTTGAAATGGTGACCGGTTTTACTTGGATGGATCAGTAACTTACTTTAGAAATAAGAGATGGAGGCTGGGTTGTTCTACTGGCATGATTAGACAACAACGTTGTACTCCATATTTAACCCTTAAAAAGTTGGAGAAGCCCAATTTGGGTTACACTATAGTGCTTTTTATGTACTTGGAATATAAGTTGTATGAATTCACATATATATCTATCTATTATACTAAATACACATTGTTACGTGCTTTTGTTATGACCCATTGTTACAAATATGGTCACGATTTCATCTCCAATGTTTCATCCTATCATCCCAATGTTTATCATTCAGTTTTATAAGACTTTGACTGGCTGTCCAATCCATATTCTCCTAGGTTCAACAATACACTACAACAGGTCGTTGCTAGTATACATATCAGTTACAAAAGTTTGTATTCATGGTGAGTCAAATCCAATGGCACGTGACACTTCCAATTTAGATTATTATTATACTTCCTACGTGTTTGAGAAGTTGCAAAATGGAAGCATATTTCACATGTTTGTTGTTGAATTTGAACGTGATAAGCTTAGATATTGCATGACTTCAAAATGAAAAATGTTAATTAGTTGTTGAATTTTCAACTCAAAGTGCATGTTCTTCTATATTTTAATACATTATATATATATATATATATATATATCCAAAGAGCAAAATACATTATATAGTCTCCACCGTACCTTTGACTGTTAAAAGCCAGGTTGTTGAATATTCTATACAATATGGATTGGGGAGCTTCAAACTTTGATTGGGTAGAATTTTAACTTTAACTTTTTTTGACACAAATGAAGATCATTCATTCCAATTGTACTTACTACAAGCCTCCCATAAAAAATGCCTTAGAGCAAAGAGTTGTAAAGAAGAGCTACTGAAATCAGAGACTACCAATATATGGATTGCCAACACTTTGTAATGGTAATACCACATAACACTCTTGTGGTTGTCCGTATTACCTTGGTGTCTAACTAAAGGGGCATAATGAATCTAAAAACAAAAACATTGATTAGACAATTGTTTGGATGAAGAAGTTTGGCAAGGTAAAATAAGATTCAATTTTTCAATTGCTCTGCAATGCTTCAATGCAAAAATTTGGGCCATTCAAAGCTATTTGCACTAGTTATAGATTGAAAGTTAATTGGATGTACACACATTGTGTTGGGATTATTTAATTGAAATAGTTTGCTAGTTTCCACCCATGGTGGATCTTTGGATGTTGTTGGTCTTCTTTTCCTCAATTTTATTGTCTTTGAAATAAATTGTTTCATTGTATGAAGAAGGAAAAGGACAAGAGAAGATTCTTGATCCACCTAGGCTTAGAGAATGACTACAATTTATCACATAATAATTTTTTTAGGTGGTCTAGTCGTGAATGATGTTTTGTTGAAAGAATTTGCTAAAGGTTTTATGTGGGACAAAATATGAATTAATTTATTGAACAATATTTGAAATATTGTCAAACTTCAATACCAAGTCTCTGACTTCATTACACCTAGTAGGTGTGTGTGGAACATTTTATATCTTTGTTTAAGGTGATTGATTGACTATCAAATGATCTCCATATAAATCTTTGTGTTGTATTTATTTACTTTGTAATTATCTCCATATGAATCTTTATGTAGTATTTACTAACTATCTACTAATTTCCACATGGATTTGTTTTTACTATACCGATTCACTATCAAATGATCTTTGTGTAGATCTTCACATTGAGGTACTTAATTGACTACCAAATGACTTCCTTGTGAATATTTGTACTATACTAATTTACTATCAAACTACCTCCATGTGGATCTTTATATTGAGTTGATTGACTATTACTTGATCTTCTACTGTGATTCAATTCCTACTAATATTTGAAGCTAGTGCTTAACTAAAACTTGTCCTTGGAAGAAATCTCAGATCAAAGTTGGTTGTATCATATTGTATATTTAAAATGTAAAATAAAAAAATAAAAAAATAGAAGTAATATCAAATGGACCCAAAAAATTCAATAACTTATTCTTTAAGACTCAAGCACTCAATTACTCTTGCAAAGACATCAAACAACTTCTTTAGTAAGTTAGCAGTTATCCACTTAAGGCAAAGGCAAGGATTATTTTTTTGAAGTCAATCATGGGGTAGGTTGATCTTACAATGTATTTTAGGCATGCAATAAGATATTAGATTTTAAACATTTAGAGGCAAAATAAAGATATTTAAAATCTTAAAAGGGATGTACATTTGAGATGCTTGTGTTGTTCCCATTGACCACTACTAAAAAACCAACCCTTACCTAATAACAACATTGTGAATTTTTGACACAAATGATGCAAAGGTGATTTAATTGATTGTAATTTCATGTCATGATTCCTCACTATTGCACTGGTATGGCTTGGGCGTCCACATATAAAATTAAATAAAATGCAATTAATTCAAAACCTAAAACCATCTCCAGAAATTGTAAGTTGTGGTACCATGACATGCAATGTAAATGAAAAACAAAATTTTCATGTCAACGTAAGCTATTAAAGAAGATTGCAAGTGTTTGTCTAAATTATGTCATAATTAGGTTAACTTTACTTTATTTATATAATCCCTAAGTCAATGTCCTAGCATTTAGTGAGTAAATCATGAATGTCTTCAAGAACTTATTTTAGGATCTAGAAAGAGTAAATGAAATACATTCAATTGTATAAACAATTTTTGTTTATTTTTCAATGATAGGCAACATTCTCTTACTTGATAGGCAATCTAAAAGAAAATTAAAAAAATTCCTTGAAGTGGGACATGAGTCTTATTGTTTGCCCAAAAGTGTTTAGCTGGTGCATGAAATGAATAGTACGTTGACTTTGAAGCCTCAATGTAGTGCTTGGCACAACAATGCTAGTGCTTGAGTGCAAAGGCTTGAGCCTACAAGCCTTGAACCTAGTTGTAGGTATGTACCTAAACATTTGAAGGTGTTTATAACATATATACCTATAACATGTTTACACAATAGAATAAATACCTATAACACACATAAACATCTATAATTATAGAAGGTGTTTACAATAAAAACTCTTAAGTTCATTAATTCATAGATTCTATACTCACATGTTAGCATTTCCTATATTTGGCAAGCTACATTCATTGTAGAAGTGAGTCTAGTACATTGAAACATTTTGAAAAACTAAAAAAACAAATTTTGTCAAGAAATCTTTCAAAACCAAGCTTGAGGGACTTTGCTTGTTGTTTAAGGGCTAAGATAAGATAAAATAAATCTTACAAAAGATTTGAAAATCTAATGTCTAGATTTTTTTTTGAATGATTGATTTAGTCCAAAAAGAGTGGCCAAATCTACAATCCCTATTCTGTCAACAATTCTCAAGGGATAAGAGGAATCTAACATAACTATACCCATTGCAAATCAATCTCAACTAGATTCTTAATTGAAATGTCCAACCTCCACAAATGTAAGTCTAATATCAATTTAAAGTACACCTACTTTCAACACTTTGAAAGTCATAGTTTATCTATATGGAGTTCAAAAATGCATCCTATAAAATCAAAAACTCTTTCATTAGATAATATCTGAGGCCATTAGAAGACTATAGGTTCCTATGCGTTCCTGGACTACGAAGAACTCTAGGAATTTTGCCAAATTAGTAGTCTGATGTGGCCAAGACCTTGCCATGTTAGATAATATTAATTAATTAATTAATTTTTAAAAATATCTTTAAAATATATTTTATTTTTATTTTATTTTATTTTGACGCATTCTCAGCCTTGTGAACATGCCTAAAATGGCCCTTCCAAGGCCTCAAATCTCTTCTAATGTGACTACCAACAAAATCTAACAAATTTTTTGATACTTCAATGATAGAAACCACATTCAAACCATATTCAAATGATTTTAGGTGTTATTACCTCTTCAATTATCAATTATGGTGAATTAAAAACCAATCCCCTTTGTTTTTCCCCAATTTTTTCCATTTCTATTTAAAATGATAGATGAAGTCACCAACTTCAAATGAAAAAGTACATAAACACAATTAGAAAGTACTTTTTGGTCCATAAGAAGAATGAATGCAAAAACACAATGTGTCACCAAATTTTAAATGATGAATATCTCCTCACTTTCTCAAAAAAGAAAAACATATTGAATCTATTCCCAACAATAGTTTGTGTGATGTTACTAGGCCAATTGCAGGATGAAAAAGCCTATATTTGTTAGTTTTATCTTTATTAATCCCTAGTAATCCATTTGAATTATGGAATTGGCTATATTAAAGAAATTTTAGTGAATTCTAAACCTATACTTCAATGAAGTTGGTAAAAACTTGCTCTCCAAACCCTCAAATTTTCTATAGGCTTGTCACTACCTTGGTTATGGCCTGTTGCCATTGGACCATCAGAGGTTCCAAACCTAGAGGTCCAAGCTCGGGCCATTATGACTTCAAGCTCCTTTTGTCTAAACCTCTAGCCTTTGGTCTATGCAAAATGCAAAATAATGCAGAGCTAGAGGGCTTGGACCCTAGCCCGGAGATGGCGGAGAGTGTTATTTTAAGGAAAAAAACTCCATCGCTAAATCGAGGTGGTAACGGCTAATGGAGATGCTAAATCGAGATGTTGAACAAATTGAATTGCTAAATTTAGTGGTACAACAATCCAATGGAAACATCATGGGATCTCCTTGCCCATTCGGGCTCTTAGATGCTCACCTCTAAATCCTGGAGGTTTAAGAACCCAATACATGCATAGGAAATCCTATGCGATTCACTAGGTAGTGAATGGTACTAAAATAGTAGTGAATTCATGGTGAATACTTTCATAACAAGGAAAGTCAAGGTCACCCCCCTTATTTGGTAAGTATTCACCCCAATTTCACTATTGTTTTAGTACCATTCACTACCCAGTGAATTGCACAGGGTTCCCTATGAGGGTTGCATGGATGTTCAAACGTTCAAAGTCACATCTGGATGTTTAGTGGATGGTGACATGATGTAGCGTCTACCACGTCCTAACTTTGGACGTGATTTTGCTTGAGACGTTCATTTCATGCAACCCTGACCCAATGGCAACTGACTTACTAGGTAGTGAATGGTACTAAAATAGTAGTGAATTCATGGTGAATACTTTCATAGCAAGGAAAGTCAAGGTCAACCCCCTTATTTGGTAAGTATTCACCCCAATTTCACTATCGTTTTAGTACCATTCACTACCCAGTGAATTGCACAGGGTTCCCTATGAAGGTTGCATGGATGTTCAAACGTTCAAAGCCACATCTGGATGTTTAGTGGATGGTGACATGATGTAGCGTTTACCACGTCTTCACTTTGGACGTGATTTTGCTTGAGACGTTCATTTCATGCAACCCTGACCCAATGGCAACTGACTCTAACGAGATCCGTCTTGAGTGACAAATGGATGTTCAACAGATGGTGACATGATATAGCGTCTACCACGTCCTGACTTTGGAAGTGATTTTGCTTGAGACGTTCATTTCATGCAACCCTGACCCAATGGCAACCGACTCTAACGAGATCCGTCTTGAGTGACAAATGCCCCCCACCCACCCAAAAAAAGCATTTCCTCTACATCCCACCCCACCCCATTCCCTCCCCACACTTCATCCGTGATGACGAGGAACGGAGCAAACGGCAGGATGAAATCGGGGGTGGTAGTCCGCGCCCCATGCACTCATCAGATCGCGAGCGACGGAACTGAATGACTCATGCAGCAGCATCATCATGATCCACGTCACCATTTCCCTTGGGAAATAATCAGCAATAATCAAAACCAAGTTGTTACCATGAGTCCCCCATCAATCCCAGTGGCGGCGCTTGGCCTCATAAATTGGAGCTTACGACCACTCCCGGGTTAGGTGTCTCCAGCTCCGCCTTGC
The DNA here is from genome assembly GCA_950106755.1 of Climacium dendroides. NCBI lineage: Eukaryota > Viridiplantae > Streptophyta > Bryopsida > Hypnales > Climaciaceae > Climacium > Climacium dendroides. The sequence continues at coordinate 41,440,416 of OX467084.1, forward strand.
TCGTCCCCCAATCCGGCTCTCCGTCATCCTTCGCTGCACTGCTTGAGGCGGCGCTCTCCTCTTGGAACCACCTCCCCCCACATCCGGACTTTCCACTTTTTCCTCGGAGTCAGGCCATCTCTTTTGCACTTGGCGTTCTTGCTAACAAGACCCTTAAACCCTGGTGTGTGCACTTCAATGCGCCGGAATGCCCTCTGGGCTTGCTGCAGCCATCTGAGTTGGGGGGAGACGTACCAGTTGCAGCTGGGGAGGATGTGATAGTGCATTGGGACTGGGTGGGGTGGTGGCGGAACTTCGGAGTTTGGGTTGCACGAGAGATAGAGAATGCCGTGCCGTTTCGGGACGGGGGATTGATTATGCAGCTGGTGACAATGTAGTGTTGGTTTGGGAGGTTTGCAGCACAAGCTCTTGAGGAAAGGTTTTTCTGTGTAGTCAGAGTCCGAGGTTTGGTTGCTTGGAATTCGGGTCGTTATGGGGGTTCAAGTGCGTGTCCGGGAGTACAATGAGAAGCTAGACGTGGAGCAGCTGGATTCTCTTGACAAGCGGTGCGAAATGGGCGACCTCGCGTTCGACTTTCTGGGCGATCCGCTTTGCAGAGTGCGGCATCTGCCGGTCTTTCACATGCTGGTAGGGACGCGGGACTTAAACCTGGTTTTGGTAATCTTCTGTCCGTTTCGGTATCCATCACGGTTGTGCATGTCAAGAAACGGAACCTAAACCCTGTCTGTGTGTGTGGAATTTCAGGTGGCGGAAGTGGGAGATGTGATTGTAGGGGTGATCAGAGGCAGCGTGAAGGACGTGGTGTGCAGTCAGAGTGCGCTGATTTGCTCGGAAAAAGCTTCGATTCGTATTCCTATCTATTCTCGTGTGGGATACCTTCTGGGTCTTCGCGTTTGCCCCTCACACAGGTAGGCGAACACCCCTCTACGACGGCCGTCTCTGTAAAGGCATTATCAGTCATTCAAACTAGATCGTAGTTAGCAAGACAAGGTTGGTACATTGTTTGGGTCAAACGTTTTGAATTTCGTTTGTGAGGGATTTCTGAGGGGTTTGGTTGTATGTTCAGACGAATGGGCATTGCATTGAAGTTAGCTGAGAGCATGGAAGACTGGTGCCGCCACCAAGGCGCCGAGTACGTCTACATGGCTACAGAGAAAGACAACGAAGCCTCCTTATCGCTCTTCACGGAGCGTCTGAATTACCGTCACTTCCGAACTCCAGCCATCTTCGTGCAACCCGTGCACGTCCACGACCGTCAGATCTCCTCGCGCATCCAATTGACGAAGATCACCCCCGACCACGCCACTGCGCTCTACCGCGCTTCCATGGGCACAGCCGAGTTTTTCCCCAAAGACATCGACGCCGTGTTGCGCAACAAGCTCTGTGAGGGCACTTGGATCGCCACTTTCAAGGACGACGTGCCCGATCAGTTGGCAAGCTTCAGCTGCGAGGGAGGACGAGGAGGCAAAGTGGTGGACTCCGGGTGGGCGAAGGGCGCCTCCTGGGCCATGCTCAGCATCTGGAGAAGCAACGACCTCTTTCAGTGTGAGTACAAGAACGCTTCATGGTTGAAGAAGACGGGCGCTGCATTGACACGGTGGGTGGATTTTTGTCTCCCCGGTTGCCGAGTGCCGTCGGTACCGAATTTCTTCAACCCTTTCGGAGTGCAGTTCATGTTTGGGTTGCATTCGGAGGGAATACAAGGTGGGGAGCTTCTGCATTCACTCTGTTGGCATGCGCACAACTTGGCCCGGAGAAATGACTGCAAGGCGGTCATGTCCGAGGTGGCGCCCACGGACCCGGCTTTTGAGTGTATCCCGCACTGGAAGAAATTCTCGTGCTCGGATGATATGTGGTGCATCAAATCCTTGCGGGAAGAGAAGCCGGACTCCTCCATGTTTGACGATTTTGATTGGTGTCAAGCCCCGGCCAAGCCGGTCCTTTTTGTAGATCCAAGAGAGGTGTGAAAATTTTTGATTCATCGTTTTTTGTCAACCCAGCACCTTGGTGGACATGTACCATAGGTCATACGTAGGCCCCATTACTTACTACCCTCGACATTTTGAGGAATGCTCGATCCCACCAAGAGGTTTTGTCGATAGCAAGTGAACAGTTTTGTAGGAGGGCGCTCATCAATTCTAGATGCGTCCTGAGATGGATCTATTATACATTTTGATACTTACTAGGTGGATCGTAGCAATTATTAGGTTTAACTAATTACTTAGCGTTTTGAGAGTTTCGAAACTCTGCAATATGCTCACAGGGCAATGTCGCGCAAGACCTTCCCAACCGAGGCGATTAATCAACCAATCGTTTTTTTGATTAAAAAAACAAAACAAAAATCCCTGCGGGTCATGAACTTCATGAATTTCAATTACCCAAATTCATGTGAGTTGGGTGTGTGCCATTTCCTGACATTATTTTATTTCACGGCTTGAATGTCTGTAACCACAAGTGAACAGAGGTCATTAACTTAACAGTGCCTGCAATGAATCCGCAGCACTCCAAATCTCTACACTTGCATTGAGGCTTTCTCCATCTGGATCCTGTCTAGCTTTTGAGCATCAGTCACTTCAGCTGATGGATCCACTTGGCACATTGTTTCCAACACTGCCAGTCCTTTCCTCGTGTATTGTATGCTCCAACTGAGAGCAGTCAGGCTTTTCGCGCTTTACTTCGAATCGATCTTTTAAGCTGCAGATTTTTCTCCCTCACTAGGATATTTTAATGCAACTTACTGCTCGCAAACAGAGTCTCAGTCACAGAGCCAGTACAGTACTAATAACGATATGATTTGTCACATACTACTTACCTTATTACCTCGTACTAAACTTAAGCTTACCCTTCTTTTCTCGTTGCCAACAACTTAACATCCACCATCACCAGAAATTTGAAAAGCATGTGTGGCTCGTTATCACCTCCTTCTAAAACCATGGCGCACTGATAACTTCTGCTCAACCCACCGTCCGCAATTGGCACCCCATTCGCCTCATTAATAGTAACTGTTTTCCAATTTTAGTGTTTTCCATCTGTTGCCCAAGTCGTTTTCCACGGTGGAATGGCTGCAAGTAGGATCTAGATCTTGGTGGTTCCAGCTCCTTGTCGAGTCATAGCCTCATAGGCTCTGGTCACGGTACTGTTCCGCTGTTCACTGCAGCCAATGACCGGCAGGCCAGGCGAGGTGTGTCTGCTGGTGCTTCAGCTCCGCAAGTCTATATTCTGGAAACTGGAGAAAAGCTCCCGCAAGAAACTGTAAACTAATGCTCCGGTGTACGCTTTTGCTATGTATAGATACGGTCCTGGCGCCCTACATTACTGCGCCTCTGATCCATGTTCGCGACCCCGCCCAGTGGCAGTGTGCCACATTCGCCTTTTGAGTTTTGGCATGAATGGGGGATCTAATTACAGAACGCATCAAATTCGCCGCATTGGGGTCTCTTGATGGGGGAGGCTGACTTTGGAGTTCTTTAAAGTTTCAGTTGGGAGTTAATTATATCCCTCCCGGTCTGTTTGGCTGCGGACTCCATTTTTAACTCACCTCTGGAGCGAAGGCTTGCATGGAGCTCCGTCTCAGGATAGTTCATTTGCCCGGAAAAACAAAATTTTAAAATCGTTAACCCTATTTGTGCCACAATTCGAAAGGCACCTTCTTGATGACACTAAAGAAATTACTAGGTGATGGTGGTGATGTATGTCAATCGAATGGTGCAGTTGTGGGTTTGATACTTGGCGGTGACAAGTTTTTTTTACCTTGTGTGACATCAACCTCTCTCTCTTCTTAATAAACAATCCCTTGCAGTTTTTTTAACATGCTTACTTCAAAAAAGAAAAGAAAAAAGGTCCCTTGTTTGTGCCACTGTGTATATGGAGTGTGCATCTCAATGTACTCCATTGATATATAGTGGCTACAAAGTGGTATAAATAGTCACACAACTCGAATAGGGTCTTTTATCTCACCACCTTCACTTTTGTATGAAGAGTTTATCTTTTTCATTTGAACAATGACTTGTTATTAAAAAAAAATACAAATTTTCAATCCATCTCTCTATGTCAGGAAGTGGAGAAAAGAACAAAAATCAAGTGTCATTGAGGTATGAGAAGATTATGATAGGAGTAAGAGGATACTATAGCAAAAAAATATGGTTTCTACACCAAGGAGACAAACACAAAATCATGTCTATGAATCTATTTGCAATCATCACCACACTTCTCATACTCATGATATGATTTTTACATTGTGCCATACTGACAAAAATTTATATGAACTATATAAGGAATTTTACTAACTCCAAATTACTCAACCTCAAGATAGGATTATCCTTAAAATTTTATTATAAATACTTAAAACTCCTCCAACCTTTCTATATCATGATCTCATACTCTCATTTAAAGCATTCTTTCTTCATTTTCATTACTATCTTACATGATTGTTTGGAAAACTTCCTTTATGAATATTGATTGGATGAAGGGCACTTTTTACAATTGCCATTCATTGTCTATCCAATGCATGGTCAAGTCATTTGGAGTTAAAATGAGAAAATTGATCATTATGTAATACTTGAATTTTAACTGAGCAACAAATGAACAAAACAATGCTAAATTTAGCAAGATAGCTAAATGTCAATTTTTTATGGCAACACAAAAGAGATTATAAAGCGGACTAGCCCAATTTTGTTCATTGCCCAATTTTGGCCCTAATTTTGTCTATTCAAACATTCAAAGTTGTTCAAAAAATATCCAAATCTTTTAAAGATTCTAACAAAATTAGTGCATTAGTGCCAAAATGGGTATGTATCAATCCTTAATGAAAACGAAATTAGTGCATCAGTGCCAATAGATACATGAAAAGGTGGTTACGGTTTGTTTATAGGATGTTTATGACTCCACTCTATAGATGGTTTTGGAATTTCACAACAAACCACTTCAAAAATTTACAGAGATTACAATTTCAATTAGAAGACTATGATTTTGCTTAGGTTTGATTTGTGAAACATGCACATACCTCTAAAAAAAACATGTGCCCTTCTTAGAATTGACCCAAAAAGATTCAAATTCCAAATCATGGTGGTAATAGGCTTGTCTACCTATATCAAATTAGCATTGAAATAGTTTTGCAAGATAAAGTAGCAACATCCATGACCATGAATTTAAGGATTTGGGACATCATGTACATCCAATAAATTATTGGGTAAAATCTATTTTTTTCCAAGGATTTGCAGCCTCCTCCTTAAAAAATAGAATTTGATTGCAGATTTACAAGTTCCTCCACATTGGAATAAACATCTGTTTAGTCAATTTTGTGTTATTGTACTCCCAGTAATCCTTCACAACTTGCAAAATCTTTTCTTTTCTATTTTTTGTTTATAACACTACTCACTCTCAAGGTAGGCAAAGTTGATGCCTGTTTGTCTTGAAGGTAGCATATTGCACTAAATTCCATAAAGTAGTTCTAGGATCACTGATGGGTGCTGCTACCTTACCGCCAATTAGTCCCTATTCGCAGCGAGTGAGTGTTTTTGGCCTCCGTCCGTCGGTCGACACATAAGCTACGGAAATCGCAGGCTGGATCCGTCCGTCTCTGGCAGGGAGGAGGCTGGGAATCTGGACTTAGTAGTAGATCCCCAGTAGCGTGGTGAGATCTTCCTGCGAGGTGCAGTCAGATTTGGCTCCACTAAGTTAATATGATATAAAAAAAAAGGCAGGCGAGGATCGATCAGGCGGACTGGACTGAATGCGCTGCGCTCACTCTGCTCAGCTCTGCGCTGCGCTGTGCTGCTAAGCTTAGAGTCTGCTCTGGGATTGTCTCCGCTGTCACTGAAAGCTCACCATTCCCAAGGCCGGTGGGTGTCTGTCTGCAATGGATGGATCCCGCCCAGCTGCCATGGCACTGAAGCAAGCAGCCATGCCAGGCACTGAACACCATGGGGTTGTCGTCTCTGGAGTCTGGAGCCTAGCTTAGCCCTTCAGTCTACCATGTCCAATCCGTGGGAGTGGAAATCTTCTTCACTCGCAATATATTTGGGTGCGGGTTGGGTCAGAGAACGGGATCCTCCTCGCAGGGGGAGCCAGCCAGCCAGGCACGACGACAGACAGCCGGGGGCGGGCCTGGGGACGCGGGATTTTGCACTGGGGAGCTGGCGGAAGCATCATCTCAGGGTAGCAGGGAAAAAAACCAACTTGCAGTTACAAATGAGAGCTGTCCAATACCACCAATTCACCCAGCTCTGCCACCTACAAACTGACCCTTGCATTTGCGTTAGTGACCCACCCATTACCACAATTTTAATAACCCTTTATCATGATGACAATGCACTTGGGGGAGCAGACACATCAGCCCACGCTTGGACAAGTGTCTACCCATGCTTCAACAAGGGTCTATTCACATTTTAACATTTTAGCTTTGAAAAATCACAGAAAATTCACTTCTTGTCCAAATGTCTTCAATCTTCTTGCAATCAACTTCTCTCAAACTTTTCAATCTTTGAAAAATATAGGAGGTGACAAATAGTTTCTTCAAAGTACCTAGATAGCAAATCTATGTGATATCGGGCTGATCTATTTTACTTGCCAAAGCAAGCTACACTAATGAATAGTAAAATTAAGTTCAATTACCCCTCACTAATTTCTTGACATCTTGCACTGCACAAATATTTAGTGTTATTGTAGAATAATCAATAGTAATTTCCATCAACCTAGACCCATGTGTGGCGTGGGTTGGTGCACCAATTCAGGGCCTATTTGAAAGAGCTTGTGCACATCCATGCCAACAAGCAGTGAGTCATGAATTAAAAATTTTCAGTAAAAGCAACCTAATTGTTATCTCTAAATTCCCTCAAGGGACTCTTCAAAGTTTCTGCAGGTTCCCATGATCTCATTTTTTGGTGTGATTTTTTGAAATATTTTTGTGGAGATTGGTGGGTATATAATTTATTGTCAAATCCAACTGACGGTTGACAAATTATGATCATTTTTTTTTTGAAAACAGGGGGAGAGGAGGCAGTATGGGCATGCTGAACCTCAATATCTCATTGACTTTCACCATGGCTGCTGGAGTCGACAAGACCCACTACAGGAAGGGGGCGGCGGATGCAGATTCAGACCCGCAGCAGGGGAGCAACTACTGGACGTAAGGCATGGGGGCCATGAGGAAACCGTACTTGGGCAGCAGGTTTAGCTTCGATTACTTTTTAAAAATCTAAAAAATCCATTGAGTGAAATACCAATTTGTCATTTTATCACACACCACATGTATTTCTTTTTTTAATTTAGAAAAATATTGCCAAAGTGAAGATTGCCAAAGTGTAGATAATTTGTAAATGAGAGCTTGACTGCTCATTGTCAAAATGCAGGAATTATGTTTAAAGTAAAATTGAAGACCTCATTTTGACATAGTATAATAAATTTTTTCAAAAAGATTTGAACTAAAATAAGTTGGAAAATCAATCCAATTTTCATCTACAGAAATCCATTTGTGATTTTGAACCTCCAAAAAAAAATTATGGACAAATTTCAGAGAAGATGTTTGAAAGTATCAAGAAAATGGTCCTTCCAAACCCGTCTTTGAACTTTGTCCATAACTTTTGATTGGAGGCTTGAAATGTGAAACAATTTTTTGGAGATGATGTTTAGCTTGATTTTCCACATTAACTTCATTTGAAGTTTTTTGAATAAATTTGTTCTACTATGCTTAAATGAGGTTTGAAATTCTACTTTGAATACAATTCCTCCTTTTGATTCAACGAAGAGCAATTGAGTACTTATTAATCCTAATTTACATATCCCATAAGGGTTGTTTTACCTCCTACCATTCCACTTATATAAATAGCTTGTCTTGTCATTGTAAATTAGTTGTGAAGCCATTCAAAATACTTGTGCCTACAGTGCACATTGGTGTAGTGGTATTAGGGTAGAAAATCTAATTTAAGCTATAATAGTTTTAACCCCTAAAACTCTTTCATGTTTTAACCCCCAAGATTGCTTCAAAGTACTAGTCTTCGAAGCAAGGCTAAAATCTCCATCTCCATTTATTTTAACGAATCCAACCATGATTAGGAACCTTTAGTTGACTTGGTAGAATACAACCTTGTAAAATTTCAAAATAAAAAACCTTACTAATTACTAGATCACAATACTTGAACTTCAAAAAAAAGTATTTTCAACTCTTTCCAAATGGTTAGATTTCATGCGTAGGTCCTACAACTTGCAACTTTCTATTAATATGCTAAAGGAATAGGTAGAGAATACATATAAAAATTTAAACAAAAAAATATTTTGTATTCATGCTTGAAAAAAATAAGAAGTAGAAAGAAGTAGAAAGAAGTAGAGAATGATCCAAAATACTAAATTATTAAGAATTTAGTTATGGAATTGAAAAATGTCAATCCCAATGGTTGCAATTATATTATGATAAACAATCTACATCCTATAATTTCATTTTTTTTTAAATATTTAAACTTGAGTTAAATAATGAACTTTAGAGTAGAGATGTCTATATTTGCCTACAAACATAAACACCTCATAACTTTCATCTCATTAATTAAAATGGAATGATTTAAAACTATCCAAATATATAAATCTACAAAACCAATTTTAAATTTTTATTTCTTAAAAAGGTGATTTTTTCTAAACTATCTACACTATCTTCTAAAGGCCAAAAGAAACTACATGCCATACAATAGCTCTTTAACCATGTAATCAAAAGTTATAAAAAATTGTTGTGCCTTAAGAGCTATTTTTTGACCATGTGTTGTGCAAAAATTTCAAATAAAAGAAATAAATTTTGATTTTCATAAATGGATGACCAAAAACACTATGTTGACAAAAAATGCTACTTGGTCCTTTAGGGATTAATTCTTTTGTAGAGAATGTTGGTCCTAGATACTAGGTATTAGTTGTAAATTAATTGAATTTTTTATTCATTTATTTATTTGGTAGATGAGAGAAGTTCTTAGATATATTTCCATCAAATTTTTGGAGTGAAAAATGCAATATATTATTCATTTAATTTTATACACATTTGCAATAGTAATCCAAAGGCATCCTTCAAGATTGTGGAATGATGAATGAACCTTTTGCCATATATAATAATTATATAGTGGTGTTCATTGAAGGTATAAAATCATGACTTTTTAATCCAATTCCAAACCTTTCAACCCCAATTCTACACTAAAATTGTTACAATATCAATCTTTTACAATTTTCACTACATTAGGATGCAACAAGGGACAATTGAGCCCAAAAATAGTGTTGGGGGCGATTTTGGATTTGTATATTCTATATACCAACACAAATAAGAGGGCCCTTGTGGGAGTATATTATTTCCTAAAAGAGTCCATAGTAGTAGTTGGAAGAATGTAGATCTCAATAATATAAACTATGCTTTAAGAAGAATTTAGAATTACAAATTCTAAATAATGACCAAAATTTCATTTTCAATCTATTTTTAAAAAGTATTTCAATAAGATATTAAAAAATATTACAAAATTTTATTACAATTCATCGAAATAAATTTCAAATTTCTCTTATGCATTAAACAACTTCTTTCTATCAACACTTATCAGCACTTAATGCATGTATATTTTAGTTAAGTGATGCATTCCTTCTTGAGTGTTTAGTTTGATAAATTAAGTCAAACCCTACCTCCAAGGTAACTAACATTTATTAAGTTGTGTCAACTTCCCTCCATGTTGTTTAATTTATGATTGTGTAATTTGCTCTCATATTTAATTTCAATTGTATTTCCCTCCTCTTTTTGGTGTGTAATTTTTATTAAATTATATCCCCTCCCTTTTCTTGTCCCTATTTCCAACCAACAAGGAGAAGTGATAAAATCTACATACTCAAAACCATGGAGAGTCCTCAGTGGCCATTGAGTAGAAAAGCCAAGTTGGAGTGAAAAATGCAATATATTATGTAGATGTAGTTGACCAATATTATCTTCTATCCCACTAATAACAATAGATCTACAAGAAAACTCATGTCAAAAACAAGATTTTAGTTTAATATTTCAAAATCTTAAAATGATTTCTTCTAAATGGTTAAATGAAATTTAAGTTGTATTTGCTACATCCCAATTTAAAAATCCTCAATATAGTAGTATGTTGTAAAAGCACCCATCTTCTTGAAATTGACCCTATAATTAGGTATTAAATAGACATGAGGTGGTTCTAAAATGAATATGTGAGACATTGAATGGATTGAGGATAAACTATATAGATATTGCTTTAAGGTTTAATTATACATGGTTAAAGCATATAGTTGAATCCATTTTCAAATATAGTGACACATAGACATTGCATTTATATTGGAAGTTGATAAGCCAACTACCTTATTATCAAGAATACAAAATCTGCAAAATTGATTTGATACAAGTGTATTCACATTTAGGACCTTTGTTTTTTATTTATTGCAAGTCCCAATGCTTCTTCTTGGTTTCCCCATCTTTCTTTATAGGCAATGTGTAAATGAATATTGCCAAACCTACTATCAAGAATAGGTGTCTAGGATGAAAAACTTTGAAAATTCATAAGTAATTCAATAATACTTGGAAAAATACGAAAAGACTTGTGTTACATGTTGTATCTATTTTCCTTTGTCTGAAAAATTAGCTAAAAATCTTCTAGGTTATAGAAATGCATGAAAAAGATGGACTGGCCCTTAAATGGCTGCTTTTGGAGTTGACTACCTTATGTCTTGCTCTCCTCTTTCACTTCTTTCACACAGGCTTGCTTCCTTCCTTCCCTTGCTTGTGCACCCCACCCACCCCCCGCTCCCCTCGCATGTACCCCCCTAATCAGCATGCACATAAAGGCAAGGACTACAATGGCCAAAATATGGAAAAAATTAAAAAAGGTAACATTTTTTAGGTATTTTTAATTCATATTTTAAAAACTAGAAGGAGAAATGATCATGATTAGATTTTCTAAAATTCTTCTAATATTTAAAAAGATGCTATTTATATTACCCTTCAAAAAAGGACCAAATACTGATGTTCACCATCTTTCCAGTATACAGTCAAAGTTTTGAGAAAGTATGATCACTACTAGATGAGTACAAAAATATGACTAGGGTCATTTTACAATGAGACTAAAAGATGCAAAAACTGCCATTTTCTCCCCCCCTTCCTCCAAAAATCACAAGCCATTGATTTTTATTAAAGAAAAATCCCCTCCCCCCTCCAATGCCATTGATCTTAAAAAATGCAAAATATGGATTATGGGATACGAGATACTAATCAGGGATACGAGATATGGATATAGAGTGATATATAGATATGGATATGGCCCTCACGATATATCCCATATCGATTGGCACCCCCACCCCCACTTGGAAACTACAAAGGGGTGGGATGGGGGATAATGAAAAACTTTATTTTAAATTGTTTTTTCTGAGCTCACTGGGGTGGGTGCATATGAAAAAATTAATTTAAAATTAATTTTTTGAGTTCAATTGGGGGGGTAGAAAAAATTAATTTAAATTATTTTTTTGAACTTATAGGGGGGTATAAATTTTTTTAATTTAAATGATTTTTTTGAGCTCACTAGGGGATTGTAATAAGATCAATTTGATATTTTTGAGCTCATTGTGATGGTTTGTCACAATGACAATGAACTCAAAAGATGTAAAAATTGTATTAATCAATTATGTAGTCATGTGAGTGATGTAGTTTGTTATATTGGCTACACTCTAATCCCTTTTATGTACCCCCTTCTAACATGTCAAATTCTATACTGTAGTAAGATTTTTGGGAACAAATGTTCCTAGTCAAGAATAGACTCAATCTTGTAATCAACCCCTAAAGGACTAAACAACGTTTTTTTGGCAACATAGCAATTTGGGGTAGCTCACTATGAATGGAATTTTTATTTTTTTCTTTGAAATTTTCACACAACCTGTGCTCGAGGAGTAGCTTTAAGGCCCAACAATTTGCATAATTTTTTACTACATGGTTAAAAAGTTATTGTATGATATGTAGTTTTCTTTGTTCGGTGGTTAGTCCAGGAAAAAAAAAACTTCTTTAAAAATCACTTTTAAAAAAAATAAAATTTGAAATTGGTTTTCTAGATTTATTTATACATGGATATCATTGAATCATTCCATTTTGATTAATGAGATGAGAGTTATGAGGAGTTTTAGTTGTGGGTAGTTTGAAAGTAGTTATGGAATCTCTACTCTAAAATAAACTTCAAAGTCCTTTATTTAACTCAGTTTTCAATATTTTTGAAATAAAATAAAAACTCTAGGTGTAAATTGTTTATTACATTATTTCAACCATTGGGATTGACATTTTTCAATTCCACAAAAAAGTTGTTAACAATTTAGTATTTTGAATAATTGTCTACTTCTTTCTACTTACTATTTTTTTCCTATATGTTGTACAATTCCAAATGATTTGAAAATTTTTAAGCATGTATCCAACTTGACTTGAAGAATGACTCTGAAGAGTAACCACCATTTTGGACATTTTTTTATACAAATGTGACCTTGTGAAGTGTAGCTACCTGGTTTTTCGCAGGGATAAAAAAAAGATTTTTGTCACTTCAAACACTAATATCTTGCAATCTACATGGTAAAAATTTCTGAAATTCTTTCCATGTCTTTTCAAACTAGAGTACTATAAGATCCCATTGCCTTTAGAATTTGTCTTTTTGAAGCACCACTATTATGTTATATTTTTCTTTCTTGGTATGTAAGAAGTATGTAGTAACTACTACACTTGTATGACCTTGAATCTTTGAACTTCATTTTCAATTTCTTCTTTGCTGTGACAATTATATGCTAATTCCACAGTATGACACCTCCACAATATGATCACTATGATGGGAATAAAGGTAGTCATTATAAGAGGGTCAAAATGTAGTTATGCTTAAGTCATAAATTATCATCATTTGATTCATATTTTTTAGGACTTATAGGAACACCTTGGGTATGCCCTCTAAATTTGTTGAGAACAAGGTTTGTAGTCATAAACAACATGATGAGAATATTGAGTCATATATCTAACTACAAAGAGATGTCCCAAAATTTTCATTTTATTTTTACTCAAGATTTTTTTTCCCTATTTTTGTTTTTCTTGATTTACTAGGGCTTTGTATTGCTACATACAAGCGTTAATGATTGCTAACGTCTAAAATCCCAAAGTTTCCTCAAGGGACTTTGGAATTTTAGGTGGACTTGTATAACTTCAATTATTGACATGATTTTCTAAATTTTTTTTGAAGATAGAAAAACACATTAACTTTATAGAAATACAATTTTGGTTTCAATTGGTTATGGCACCCTCAGTCAAAAAACCATTCACCAAGAAAAATATAAGAAATAAAAAAATTTGAAATAATTTTTTTATAGTCTATATATTTTTCTACATAGAGAGATTTTTTTCATTCCATTTGGATAAGTTTTTAATATTTTTAAAAAAATAAATAATTTATAAATTCATTTTTAGTGCAATTTTCACTATTGTTCAAATAAAAGAATTTGACAAGGTTTAATTCACTTACTAGAATAATCTCACCATTGGAATTATTGTGTTTCAATTTCATCTTAGCCTTCTTGTATCTACTTCTATTTAATAAATTTTTAAAGAATGGAAATCAAGTGTTTTTATAAATAATAATAAATCCTAGACTTTCAATTGAATTTTTCAACATAAAACAATAAATTTAATTCAATATTGATAATACAAAGAATTTAAGTTGAAAAGATTCAAAGATTGAAAATCTAATCAGACAAGGTGCAAAAAAATCTAGTTTTCTTCACTTCAAATATTTTGCAATCCACATAGTCAAATTTTTTGAAATTTCTTCCACACATTTATATAATATTTAGTGCAAGATTCTACAATTAATATAAAAAATTATTTCTAAAGTTTTTTGCACTTTGCAATAGAAATGCTAGTTTCAAGTGGAATTTGATGAGAAAAGGCCTTGGGACTTTAAGAAATAATTTTTTTTCCCACAAGATTCAATTTTCTTGCTATAACAACCTCACTATTGGATTTAGTGTGTTTCAATTCCAACTTAGAGCTATTAGCAATATAGTTTTTCTTTCTATTTGTACCTACTTCTACTTACAATTTTAAAAAATGAAAATTAAGTTTTCTTATTTGAATTTTTTTCCAAGACTCTCAACTCAACTCTTGAACATAAAAAATCAAAAATTTAAATTCTATATCACAAAAGAATTAAGTTATAAAGATTATAAATCTTCTATTCTAGTCATAAAAAACAATTTTTTTTTAATCTTCACTTTAAATACAAATATCTTGCAATTTACATAGTCAAAGTTTTTAAAATTTAGTCCACATTCTTGTACTAGTTTAGTGCAAGTTTCTATAGTTGAATATGCAAAAAATCAAATGTTTAATTCTTTTGTTTGCATTAAAAATGACAATTTTGAATGGTTTTTGACCTGAAAAATGGCTCTAGGACTTTAGAGGTTAAACCAACAACCCATAAGATCCTCATAAAAATGTGTTAAAAGTGGGATATTCAATACAATCTTCAAAGTAAACATCGACTTGAGTCTAATATTTTTCGAGGGTCAACTAATTGGGGTGGTAGAGGGTTCAAAACCGAGTGATTATGTTTGTAAGATTGGATTTGATTTAACTTCTAACGGTTGGAAGCTATGAAATTGCATGTCTCATATCTTTCATAAAGTTTTACTACAACAAAAGCAGTGTTTTATGACTACAAAATATGACTTCAGTGAGTCGTAAAATAAAAAAAATATGATTCATGTAGAAATCATTGTAGATGACTCGGAATATGACTCGAAATATGACTAACTCCAGTAGTTTAGAAGCAGTCGCTTCAAACATCAGTCATATTAGTAGTCATATGGATTGAAGGTTATAAATACCCATATTTAGCCATAGTATGCCAACATGGTGTATACTTTGACTATCATAGGGGGGTCTTGACTTTTTCTTGAGTTGCCCGGGCAAATAAAAAAATCCTATGTGAAATATGACTATGGTGAGTCATATTTTTTGATGACATGGAATATGACTGTAGTGAGTCATATTTTGCAGTGATGTAGAATATGATTGTAGTGAGTCGTATTTTGCAATGATGTGGAATATGATTGCGATGAGTCATATTTTGTAGTGACATGAAATATGACTCTTTTGAGTCATATTTTGTAGTAATGTAGAATATAATTGCGGTGAGTCATATTTTTTAATGACACGGAATATGACGACGGTGAATCATATTTTTTGTTCATGTAGAATGTGACTGTGATGAGATATATTTTTGAATGACATGAAATACGACTACGATGTGTCATATGTTTGGTTGATGAGAAATATGACTATGGTGAGTCATATTTTTTGTTCATGTAGAATGTGATTGTGGTGAGTCATATTTTTGAATGACATAGAATATAACTATGATGAGTCATATGTTTGGTTGATGAGAAATATGACTACGGTGAGTCATATTTTTTAGTAACGTGAAATATGACTTTTTCCAGTTATATTTTTTGATGATTTGTAAAATGACTATATATAGTCATACATCAACATAATCTAGTAGTTAAGTAAGAGAATCCATTTAATTAAAAATGAATACATATGATTTTTTAAATGGGCAAAAATTAATCACATTAGAAAGTCAAATACAAGAAAAAATGTGATTTTTTTCAATAACATTTATTAGTTACTAACACAAAATATACCACAATGGCTCTTTATATATGTATATTTTCATATACTTATAGAACCTATATTTCAGCAAAAATGTAAAGATGTTACGTCTTTTGTATTGCAAGTAGCCTTCAATAACTTCATTTCAACCTCCAATGCCTACATGTATAAACAAGAAGGTTAGTTTTCAATAAATGAACAATATAATTCAAACCTCAAAGATTTAAAGTACTACAAAATATGTAGATATGTTTAAGATAAAAAAAGTTATAATCATTATATATTCAAAAATTATAAATAACAAAAAAAAATAACAATGATGATAGAGGGATTAAGAAGCAAAAAATAGCAAAAAAGAAGAAGCAAAAATTAAGTGACATTATGACTGCAAAATATGACTAGAAGGTAAAAAGAAGAAAAACCTAAGAAGGAAGAAGAAACAAAAGTTAAAAGGCAAGAAGAAACAAAATCTAAGATGAAAGAAGAAGGAAATCCTAAGATGAAAGAAGAAGCAAAAGTTAAGAGGCAAGAAGAAACAAAATCTAAGAAGAATGAAGGTGCAAAACTTAAGAAGGAAGAAGAAATGAAATCTAAGAAGAAAGAAGAAGTAAAACTTAAGAAGGAAGAAAAAGTAAAATCTAAGAAGGAAGAAGAAGCAAAACCTAAAAAGCAAAATTTAAGAAAGAAGAAGAAACAAAATCTAAGAAGCAAAACTTAAGAAGGGAAAAGAAATAAAAGTTAAAAAGCAAGAAGAAGCAAAACCTAAGAAAGAAGAAGAAGCAAAAGCTAAGTAGAAAAAAGAAGTAAAAAAACAAGAAGAAGAAAAACCTAAGAGGCAACAAGAAACAAAATTTAAGAAGTAACAAAAACTAAGAAGAAGGAACAAAAAAGAAAGAAGAAGAAGTAAAAGCTAAGTAGGAAGAAGAAACAAAACCTAAGAAGCAAGAAGAAGTAAGAAGAAGTAAGAAGAAGCAAGAAGAAGTAAGAAGAAGTAAGAAGAAGCAAGAAGAAGCAAGAAGAAGTAAGAAGAAGCAAGAAGAAGCAAGAAGCAAGAAGAAAAAACCCCTAAGAGGCAATAAGAAACAAAACTTAAGAACCAACAAAAACAAAGAAGAAGGAACAAAAAAGAAAGAAGAAAGGGCAAAAAGAGGAGTGACTACAAAAGGTGGTGGTTAGGGTTCCAAAACCCTAATTTAGTGGCAACTAGGGTTTCAAAACCCTAAATTAGTGGCAACTACAAAAAAATGACTTTTAAAAAATATGATTACAAAAAACCCTATGTGGAAAAATATGACTAGGTATTTTTTAAACATATTCCCTACCCAAATTGTTTTTGGGCTACCCTAAAAAAAATCTTACTATCATGGAGATGTGATTGCAAAATATGACTAAAGAAAAAATATGACTAGAAAATATGACTGGGCGTTTCTTAAATATATTCCCTACCGTTCTCTATGAAATATTTTGGTGTTTCCAATAGCCATGTACTATACGGCCATGATGTATAAGGTTAAAATATGACTCGCAGTCATATTTGCAGTCATATTTTTTACCTTCAAAAATATGACTACAAGCAGTTTCCAGTCATCCTCAGTCATAATTCTGCAGTTATAAAACACTGTCATTGTTGTAATGTTTTCAGAATTTTTTTGTGAAAATTTCAAATTGCCATTAATTTTTAATTAAAAATGAAAAAAATTCATATCAAATACAAATCATACTTAAAAAAGCTAAAATGTACATTACAATGTAGATTATTGAAGTAAAAAAAAATCTGTATTTTCATATTTAGAAATGTAATTATGGATCCTTAACTTTAAACTTTAATGAAATGCTTAATTTTTGGAATTTTTCAAAATTTCCAAGTGGCATAGAAACTGCACTATAGATGCTTCACTTTATTAGTTCTACTCAAAAGCAAAAAAATCATTTTGAATGTTAAAATCAAATTTTATGGAAAAAACACACTCACAGGATTGAAATAAATTAAATAGTGTTCCATTTTATTGATTAATTATCCCATATAAAAACAAAAAAATGATTGAAATGTCTTGAACTTAAGTGAATCGTGTGGATATAGCATTAAAGAAGTTGCATACAAAAAATTCTAGGGTTAATATGTATTTTTTTTAAAATTCCATTAGAAAAGACCTCATGGTGGCAACATAAGAGTACCCGTAATTTCAATGCAAAAGAATTTCACCATTGTGGTATGTTTCAATTGGTTAATGTGAGGTAGATTAAGATTAATAATGCTCACTACTTGCCTTGTGCAAGTTTTCAAGAAGGTGGGTATTAAGTAGAAATGTCATTGGTTTGGTTGTGAGAGAAATCTAGGAGAATCTCTACTACTATCAACTCATATGAACTTAGTGAATGCAAATCTACCTAATATAATCTTAGTATAGGAGAGTTTTGTTATTGTAGCATGTTTTAATTGGTTAAGCAATCAAAGAAGTCAAACAACTAAACTTTCTTTCATTGAGATTATGTCTAGTAATTGAAAAGTAGGCCAAATCATCAAAAATAATCGTTGGTCGATACCAACCTCACTGTCTGCAGCTTAGTAGGTCCTAACCAATGATTATTTTTGCTAACTTGGCTTGCTTATTAGTGACCTAGTCCATCATTTTAGAGCCTCCTCAACAAAATAGAATTGTGAAATGATGGGTCAATAACACCTAAAATCTCTACATGCCAATTGAATCAATCAGGATTTTAGTAATTCTCATCACCTTGAAATCACCTTATTACAAATATCTCAAATTTATTACGAAGTAAACAATTTCACCTTCAAATTTTGTAAGAGACCAATTGATAGCTCACAAGCAAACATTCATACAAATATTTGAGATTCAATGGCTCAAATAGAAGTCACTAGTTAACATTATGACTCTTGAAAGCGTGAGACTCCAGATGAAGCATAGTGATTAGTAGGCATTGCTCAAGAATTTTGCATCAATGAATACCTCATCAAAGTCTTCAAATTGCCCCCTTAGCATGAAGAGAGTATTTTTCTTGTACAAGGTTTTATAATCCATCTAATACATTAGTTGCTAGTTAGTTAAAAAGATTCTTCTTCATTATGTTGATTTCCCAACTTATAAAGACTGTCAAAATCTGACAACCTTGCAAGCTCATTATTCAAAACTTTCTTGCACTTCAAAGGTTGCTAAACCTTTGGGAGCTCCGTAGTAATAGTATAAATTGAAATTCTTGCAACCCACCTCATTCCACGCTTTACCAACAACCTTCAAAAATAGTAATCCATACAAATAGAAGTTTAGAAGTACACTTAGAAATAGTGAGAAGTAGATCCTCTATTTCAAATTCATCTTACTTAAATTTAGACACATGTACAATTTAGGATAGAGATGTGATGTAAGTTCCCTTACATTAGAACAATGGTCAAGGTTTGGCGGAGAATAGACATCCATGAGACCTTGCAAGTGTAGATGCATGATGTCTACATTGGTAGTGGATTTGGTGTTTTCTTATTCATTGGAACATCAACCAATCATAAAAACATGAAGTATGCCAATATTGCAGGAGTCATCATCCAATATCCCTCATCTTTAGAAGCTCTAATTAAGTGAAGAACAAACAATGTATGTCAGCATATACTAACAATTATTATGGCAACCAAAAGTAAAAAGACTAGAGACAAGACCAAGATACAATACACCACTACTTGGGTATATGAATTGAATTTGCAAAAAACCTTATAGTATGCAAATTTCAATTGAAATCAAGCTATGGAACATGATTAATCCACTGGAAATAATTGAAGACATTCCAAACACAGGAATTCTATTTACAACACAATTGTTTAGAGTTAAAAACATTGTTTTCCTCCTTGTGTCCTCATACAAATGTATATATTTTTAGCATGTACCACCCACCAGTCAAAATATAAAGATCAATATAAATTATAATAGATGTTAGTGTATATAATCAACACAAGAATAGCATGGGAATACACACTACTAGAAAATGCATGTTTTATGACTGCAAAAATATGACTGAGGATGATTGGCGACTAGTCGCAGTTATATTTTGACCTTGTACTTCATGAGTGTGTAGTATACGCCTGTTGGGAATGCCAAATACTTCATAGGGAACCATAGATAACATATTTGGGGATGTGGAGTCATATTTTACAGTCATATTTTTTTTGAGTTATATTTTGCAATCATATCTCCATAGTGATTACATTTTTTGTTTTGGGCAGTCCAAAGTAAATTTGGGTAAAAAAATTGTTGAAAAAGTACTCAATCATATTTTTGATTCAATTATATTTCCAGTCATATTTTTTGGAGTAGCCTTTAAAAAATATGGGCAATAAAAGAAAAATATAGTCAAGCTGTCACTTTTTAGGGTCTTGAAAACCCTAGCTACCATTTCTTTAAGATTTTAAAAACTCTAGCTACCACTTCTTTAAGGTTTTAGAAACCCTAGCCACCATTTCTTTAGGGTTTTGGAAACTTTAGCCGCCACTTCTTTAAAGTTTTGAAATCCTAGCTACCACTTCTTTGAGCTCTTCTTCCTTGCCTTGTGTTGTTTCTTATCTTTTATTTTTTGTTACTTCTTAATTTTGCTTCTTAGTTGTTGTTTTTTGTTGCTCTTTAGTTCATAGTTTAACTCTTGCTTCTTCTTGCTTTATAATTCATGCTTTTTGTTTCTTGTTGTTTCATCAAAAAAAATTCTTCTTCTTGCATTTTAACTCTTGTTTCTTCTTATCCTTTAGTACATACTTCTTGTTTCTTCTTGTTGCATTAGAATTCTTTTTTTTTTGTTGCATCAAAACTCTTTCTTCTTTTTAGCTTTTAGTTTTAGTTTTTAGTTTTCTTGTTGTTGTATTTTAACTTTCATTTCTTGTCGTTTGTTGTTGTCTCTTAGTTAAGCTCTTTGTTGCATCTTAACTCTTGCTTGCTATTATTTCTTAACACTTACTACTTTGTCTTTCTTTTCCACTCCATTATCATTGTTATTCTTCCTACTTTAAACTTGTACTACATATTTTGTATTGTTGTAAGTTTTTGAAGGTTGAGCTTTGTTGTTCATTCACTATAAATTAACCTCTCAATTCTTTAATTGTATATGCAGACATGAAAAGCTGAAACAAAGTTGTTGGAGGCCACTTACAACCTATTAGAACCATCTTCACATTATTATAAGAAAAATAGACTCTATTGGCTTGTTTAAATGCATTATTGTGATATATATGTTTTGTATCAGTGACTAGTAAATGTCATTGAAGAAAGTCACATTTTTCTTGTACAATTGTCTCTTGTAGTCATATAATGCTCATAGTTATGCA
Source organism: Climacium dendroides (assembly GCA_950106755.1). Classification (NCBI taxonomy): domain Eukaryota; kingdom Viridiplantae; phylum Streptophyta; class Bryopsida; order Hypnales; family Climaciaceae; genus Climacium; species Climacium dendroides. Next base: position 41,461,385 of record OX467084.1, read on the forward strand.
CGCCAAAATGTGACTTTGTACTTTTAAAAACATGATTGCAATTAGTTATAAATTACCAATCACATCCATGTCAACTACCACATCAACAAAAAAATATGATTCATTGTAGCCATATTCCATGTCAATCAAAATATGATTCACCACAGTCTTATTTCAAGTCATTCAAAAATATGACTCATTGCAGTCATATTCCTTGTTAGCAAAAAATATGACTATATGGAGTCATATGTCATGTAGGCTTTTTTCCTTCTTCCTGGGCAGCTCAAGAGAAAGTCAAGCCCCAAAAAATAATCAACATATATGCCACATTGGCAAAAAAATGACTAATTATGGCTAATTATACCCCCCAATGTATATGACTGCTAATATGACTGATGTTCAATTAGACTCGTCAATAATGATTGGACCCAGTCATGTTCGGAATCATCTATAGTGATTTTGGCATGAGTCATATTTTGAGATTTTTTGACTCACTGCAGTCATATTTTGTAGTCATAAAACATACATTTTCTAGTAGTGACAATATTTGAAAGTATATACATTGCAAACAACTATTGTACACTTGTGCATAGGAACAACTAAAGATATCAAGAGCTTTGGGATACAATAATAAGCTCATGTTAAAAAAACACTTGCGTTTACAATGTCATATATAATTATATAACAATACTCTGCAACTTTTCTTTATTTGAACTTGCATAGAAGGAACCAATAATGGTACTACTACCATGGAAGCATCAATTTCAAGGCATTATAACCAAAGTCCCAACAACAATCCATGGTTTGAAGCCCAAAAAAAATCCACATATAGTTTACACCCTAAATTCTAAATGTACTAATTTAAACTCTAGAAATTATACAATTCTTGGCTCAGTTCTAAAAGCCTTGTATATTTTTCTGTCTCTACGAGAAACCCCATATCTAGAAAATACACACCCTATTTTCTCAAACTTCGCAAATAACCGATTTACAATCATTGTTATAAATTGCACAACACTTGAAAACCTACAAACCAAGTGGAACCTAAAATTCTAAACCCTAAAACTCAAAATTCTCAACTAACAACAACAATCCTATCCTAACAAATCATTCGCACCTTGTCTCATGAATTAGCTCTACCATGTGCAACCAGTTGTGACAAAGCAACTACAACAAATTTCTTTGAGGTTAGAGCTTATAATTGTCATTGGCGTCAATTTTGTTGCTCTTTTCACTACCATTATTCCATTAGGTCCAACAACACTTCAACAACACTACAAAATCAAAATTGGCATTGATCATTCAAAATCAAGAATGTTGTGCAAACTCAAGAATGTAAGCATCTCTCCCTCTCTATTACTTGCTCTCATTATAAGCGCATAAAAAATCTCTTGAATCAGAGACAATACAATTGGAATTTGAAAATTTGGCTAACAAAATAGATTCCATTCAAAACTAGCTAGAAGATGAAAAGATTGATGAGCCACAACAAATCATACTAAAACAAGGCGATGGCACTTCAAATTTTCAACTCTAATATCAACTTTGCCATGGCTACATTCCTCTCACTACATAGAGGACATTGCCACTTGTAATTTGGCAAATCTAATTATGTAATAGAAGAGACAACACAATATTTGGCAATTTTAGAAAACTTAAACCTTCCTTGAGGTAAACTTCCTTGATAAAAAAAACTCCAAACTTCATTTTTCCTAATATTTTTCCCATTAAATTTCTTCCCCATTTAATTTCTTCCCTCTATTTTATTTTCTTAAATTCTCATACATTATTTTTTCCTTTGATTAATAGTTGATAACCTTTAAATTAGTTTTGAAAGTGCATTCTTGCCAAGATGTAGTTTTCCCTATATATTTTTTTTGTAAATGTGGTATTTTTTAGAAATGGAAAGCTTTGAAAGTAACCAAAATTTTGTATTTGTCAATTCATAATAAAATATATTATCCTCTAAAGGACAAGACTCCCATACAGTTGTTTGAATGCTTAAATAGGTTTGTATGAATCTAATTTTCATAGAATTATTTTTTAAAACTTTTTGTAAAGATAGAGGTTTGTACTAGCTTTTTGAGGATGCAACCTAAGTGTTGTGAATAAGGGTCTCAAACTTATCCAAAGGTAGTCCAAAAAAAAGTTGGATTGAAAAAAATTTGAGCTCATTAGGAAAATCAATCAATCAAGGCTATGTTAAGTGCCAAAGTCTATTCAAGTCAAAAGCTAAAATCTTCAATTTGTACAAATATAAATTTTCTTGTTTTTATTGCAAAATTGTGAGATTTTTATGTCTTATTGTCAAGTTTTTTCTTAAGGAGAATGAATAAGTGACTTAATGTTTTTTTGAAAAATTGATAATATATTGGCATTTAGGGGACTTGATAATAGAAAAAAAAGATGTATATTGTAGGCATTCAATCCTTCTCAAACTTTGCACACATGTATGAATTCCATTAAATATCAAGTTTCTAATATGCAAAAAATTGAGCATATGAGTGATAAAAAATCATTGATATTGCCTTGTAAGGTCCAATACTAATAGTCGTAACTTAAAGTATTTTTATGAGATCAACTTTGATGGAGGACAATAAAGATGATAAAGAAGATGCATTAGAAATGAGACAATCTTATTAAGATGATGAGAAGTACAAACATACTCAATATGATTTAAAGATTGTACTTCCAAATCCATAGTGATAAATTACATGATTGATGAAATGCTACTTCAAGAGTTTTAGGATAAACCAAACCTTGCTAGTTATAATGTTATGATGGTAGATGAGGCACATGAGAGGACATTATCAATCCAAAAAAATTTGGTTTATTGAAAGATATTACAAGGTTTTGGCCAAATTTCAAGCTATCACAGGGTTGCTATTATATGAGTCTAAGATCATGAGCACATAAACTTAGAAGATTATACACCTACACTATAAAAAAATTCATGATTATAGGATATCTATGTTATAGACACCTATAGTATAGGTGTTTATGTTATAAGCACCTTCAATGGTTGTAAGATATCTACTTATACATATGTTCAAGGCTCATATGCTTGCATTTCCATGCTCACATGCTAGCATCGTTGCTTGGATAAAAGTTTGATGTGAAGATTACCTATATAAAAAATCAAATCCTTAATTATCTTCATACAATTATTATGACTTTGCTACAAATTCAAACAAATGAAGTAGAAAAAATTGCAACCATTTGTGTTATGTTGTCAATGGGTAATATTTTTTACTATCCCAAGGGCAAAAAGTGCATGCCAATAAAGCATAGATGAGGTTCTATGAGGGAATTGCTATAGATCATTTTGGACTTTTGAAGGTTTATGATTCCTAGGAGACAAATTATTTGACCACATGGTATTATGAGAATTACATCTAGTGACAAGTATGAAATAAGTACAAGAAAACAAGATCAATTGCAAAGGCTTCTAAAAAATATAGAGATTAAATTAACATCTAGAGCCAATGATCTTGATAAGGTAAAAAAAAAGCTCTTACTTTTGGATTCTTTTATCACAACAAAAATACAAAAAAATGGATCTTATCAAATAATGAAGAATCCACAAACAAACAACTTACATCCAACTTCAAGTCTTGCATGCAAGTTTTGCTCTAGTTGGATTATATATCATGAGCTTTGCATGATGACAAAAGATTGTTTACAACAAATCATTAAGGTCAAGCCAAAATGGTTAGTCAACATAACTATTGCACCCTATTACTATAAGCTCAAAGATGGGGAAGATCTTTCAGAACCTACAAAATGAGAATAAAGAAGATGCATAATCTAGTTTTTGGCACCCAAAATCATGCCAATTTAATGATGTTGACAATGTAAACTGAAACCAAACACAAATTTTGCAAAATCATGCACTTCACAAACTCAACACAAACATATTTTAGGATCATGTAGGCTTGATAAAAGTCAATTACAACTACAATTTCCTCAACTTAAATTTGTTATTACCAATCTCATTGTCCAAAGACTCTTGCATGAAGTTTTGTTATGGTTGATTACTATTATCCAAATAATGTATTCTTTGATGCATTGGAATCCATTTGGGTTTGCGTACAAGAACAATCAATTAAAATGAGACCATTCAAATAATTTAAATCCTTCAAGTGTAGTAACAAGTTTATATTATTTTATTTTATTTATAATTTTGATGCTAGAAAGTATTTTCAAACTTGGTTCAAATTTGGAAAATTCTTTTAGAAGAAAAGATGAAATTGTTGTTTGAATGATTTAGTAGATTCAAGCAAAACTTTTCCTTGATGAATATAGAAAGTCCTTTCATAGGAATGATATCCTCAATATCATAAGTGATTTCTTGCAAGAAATCTTGTTTTTATTATTATCTCCAATCCAAAAGATTTTCTCCAAAAAGTTTTGGTGCGTGGAGTGATTCTCTACTACAACTCGTTATGGAGTGATTCTCTACCACAACTCATAATTCTATTCAAGATCAAAGCATAACACCTTGACTTTGTGCATTAAAATCTCGACACCATGCATTTTTTACTATTGTAGTTTTTTCAAAACTGAGTGTAGAAATATACATATTGATGCACAACCTTGAGAAATATACACACTCATGCTCAAGCACCACTCCAATATTAATTAATATGACTAAAATGTCAAAGTGTTTAATGGGAATCACGCCAACAAAGAAATTTTAAACATAGACATAGACCAAAACTCTTGTACAATAAACACTACCATAGGAACCCTAAGGAAAGAAGGGGAAGTGTGTTATATTCTACATTGTAAGAACCATTTCTTTAAGCAATAGCTTCACAGTTTATGGATGATCCTCCATATACCATGGGTAGTCACACCTTCTCTAAAAATGAAATTTCTATGAGGAATGAAAAGTTGTAGAGAGAATCGAAGAGACAATTAGGAGTCAAAAACCATGAAGGTGTGACACCCCTTTCGTAGGTGAGGAGAATGAGGATGGAGAATTGGATATTGAGATTTACTAGAACATGCGGAATGCATAGAATAGAAAATAGACATGCAATGCATGCAAGCGGTGCAGAATAAACAATGAAGGCGCAAAACGCAAGAAAGAGAGAGAGAGAGCAGAATGTAGGATGTAGGAAAATGGAAATATAGCAAGTGTAGATAGATTTTTCTGCAATTTTGAATTTTTTTGGGATAGAAGTCAAATGGACTAGTAGAAGTCAATTACAACTAGAAGTAAAGTGTGAATTGGGTCAATTAAATATGTGGTTAACAAAGTGACTAGTGGACAACCAGTTGTAAGAGTTGCAACCGTTAAAGACAAATAGACTTAGGGTTAAGCTATAGTTGGTTATGGCCAAAAAGTATAAGGACAATTAGTGTCGCAATGTGAATTTTTGGTTTTGTTTAGCTTACCTAGAAGTTGGAACGGAAACTAGTGGAAAGGAACCGGATCTGATTGATAGTTGTAGGAAAAAACAAAATTAGATATGGGAACGAAGTAATAGATGGACCGGATCTAAACCTGTCCCAAGTTCATATTGGTTGGGACCGGAAGCCCATCCGAAATTGACCTATGAACTGGATTAGGGTTGGATCGAATGTCAAGCTGTCAAAACCGGAAAAGGGTCATAATGGCCAGCACGGAGTCCTAGAACTACTTAAAGACTGACCTTGCCAATCTTACCCCTTTTTTATTTTCTAGCAGTTTAGGCGTTCCTCGTGTGGTTCCCAGCACCTCGTGCTTTCATGTGGTAGTTGTATGGTGGAGTGTGAGAGCGTACTTATAGAATTGGAAAGTGCATGACATTGTTTCCGGTTGAGATCAGAGAGAAAAAGTGAGGAACGGGACGTGCGGCTAGGAGAGGGTAAGGTAGAATCGGTAAGGAATCCAAGAGAGACAGTCTGCGTCCATGCCAATGTTGCATAAGAAGAGAGCGGGATCGGCTAGCTCTGATCCAGTTGAGGTGAAGCTCCGGAAGGTAGTTTCGGTGATTCCCTCCGACGAACAGGAAAAGGCCAAACTCATGGAAGATTGTCGTAGTACATGAAAGTCAGGTTGCTTCTCTAGGACCGGAAATGATCCTAAAGTGAACCGTTTATCGTTCCCACAGAGATTTAGTTGGAGGAAACCTTGTTTGTCCGGAAGAGAGGGATTTGCCTTGTCACAACAAACCCACGAACATCTACTCTAATCCGGTTAAGTCTAATTATTCTATTCTATTACCATACTCACCCTTTAACTTCTCCTATTCACACATTATCTACAATCTATTTACAATCAGGCTGGAACTGAAAAGGGGGTAGCTAGTCCGACTTTCCCGTTCTTGGTAACTGGAATCAAGTTTAACCTCTGAATCAAGAGGGATCTGCGTATTGGATTTGAGGTAGGAAGCTTAAAACCTACCCTCTAAGTTTTAGAGTGACAAGAGATCCATTGTAAAAAGAAGAAGAAAAACACAACACAACAAAGCTTAATTCCGGCCGAACTCTCCTTCACAGCTGAACCGGATAGCTATCGTGATCAGCAGATTACGCAAGGAATAGTTGACTAGAATACTAACTTGGACTACAACGACGGTCTATTAGTTAATCTGGATTCCTGGCAAAAACCGGGATGGCTGAGTTAGAGAGTTATTACTTCTCCTTCGAGATTCTAGTTAAGTCTGAACCTATCGACCGGGAAAACGGGAGCTGCTCTGGAACAGTCAATAGTTACACTCCACACACATCCGGGACTATCAACACTCAACTAGAAACACAAACCGGTCACACTTGGGTCCGGAAAACATCCTCGCTCGCAGTCTCTCTTCAAGAATCCAGACAATCTTAATATCCGGGCACACTCCCTCCTTACCTATTCCTGCAATCTTTACAGAACATATATCAATGGTTATCCACCACCAAAGCACACACCGCCACCTCAAATTGTGAACCAGAAAGCTGATTTGGATTGCACAATGCTAGGAAAACAAAGTATGGAAATGCACACTGGATTAACAATAACTAGCTAACTAAATACTAAACAACCCATAGGACTCCTCAATCCATGGGAATCAAAATCTACCTTTCTTGATTCAACACGTGCCCTCCTCCTCATCTACAAAAATGACGTTGACTACTATAATCCTGGAACTAGCCGTTAATATTCCCGTTCCGATAAATCCGGATCCAGGAAGTCAATCCTACCTTTCCTGCTAAAAGTGATTTACAAAATACTTTCTACCAAAAATTTGGGTTTTCAGCCGAGATTCTAACCTATCTATTGGTCCTACTCTAACTTTTTTGCCGCTTCTCTGGTGTTGCACTTAGTTTCGGGGTGCCCTTCCGTGATGGTTGCTTCCGGACGGAACCGGAAACTGTTTTCTGTTTCTTGGCCTTGGAGGACTGAGCCTTGGTCTTGGCTTTCTTTTTCTTTGGTGCGGCCAGTTTTTGATCCGGATCAGAGTATGGTTCGGACTCATTTCCGGATTCAGAACTGGAATCTTCCTCCTCCTCCTCTTTTTCCGAATCCTCATCTTCTTCTTCTTCTTCCTCTAACTTTGCCTAGGTTGATTTTTTTGCTGATGGAGGCCTCGGAGTCTTCATCTTTGCTTGGCTAGGAGTGGGAGAGGCCTTCATTTTGCTCTGCGGCGTCCCTAAATCTACCTCTTCCACTTTCACCTTTCCCCGCAAGACTGATCCGAGTGTTGGTGTGTGTGTAGTTCCGGTTTCCGGGGTAACAGTCTCCTTCGTAGGAGTGACTATCACCACATCTTCAGATGAATGTCCGGATTTCTCCCGCGTCATTGGGGATGTCTGCTTGGTCTCCGACTGCGGTGGCTTGGATGGAGTCGCCTCTGTTGTACCAACCATTTCCGGTTTTGCTTCCGGTTGAGGAGGTGAACTGTCCTCCCCCATGACCTCTCTCAATTGAACAAGTGGCTGTTCCATCTTGGAGTTGAAGGATACTAGGACATTAATGGCTTTGTCCCCTAGCTTTCCTACCCCTTCCAAAACCTTCTCATCAAATAACCTAGCTTTGTTCAATGTTCCTGCCGGAAGGGTGATGAACTCCCTAATCCGGTCAATCGTCTCCTCCGTTTGAACTGAATACTTCTGGTTACGCTCACTCTCCTATTTTTGTCTACTCAGTTCTTCTTTCAAGGACAGCAATTCATCCGCTAAATCCTAATACTTCGCCTTTCCGGATTTTCCCTTAGCATCCTCTATCAAGTTCTGGATTTGCTCTATACACTCTGTCCTAGGAATATCTCCCAACATCTTACATACCTTTTTCAAGGTATTTCGCTCTTTCTCATGTTCTTCTCGGACTTTCTTAAGCTCTCCTATAATTGACCCTAAGGGATCTCTGTTCCAGATTGGATCCTTTTCTTCCTCTACCTGGACCTTTTTCCCTTTCCTCTTTTTCAGTTCCGATTTTTCTGACGAACCGGAAGCCTCTTTCTTAACCTCTCTCTCTTCCATCTCATCATCGGAGTCAGGTTTCATCCCGTGGGCTAGTTTGACCTCTTGGACTGTGTATTCCTGCCTCTCTTGCGCCCTCATACAATCTTGGGCATGATACAAATGAAAAAGAAATGGGGAAATGCTAGATGGTTTAGTCTTTCCCACTCCCTTGCATAGTTTGGCGACATAATCTCTCAAGACTAATCCCCAATCTACCTTCCTGTCTCCGGACAGTGCACCAAAGATTGTATTCTCCAAAGTGATGGTCATCCGGTTTCCTCTATCCGGACTGAGAATCGGAACTAGAAATTCTAGCACCCTCTTCTCTTGCTCATCCTTGCAATCACTCACCGTGTATCCATCCTTTGTATGAGGGGTGTTCCGGAACTTACCCACCGTGGTCTTGTCTGCTCGGGAAGCCATCTCTTCTCTGCCCCGGGCAAAACCGTAAACCTCCCTCCATACTCTTGCGGTCCACTTGTCTGGAAGCGCCTTCACGGTCTTCCTCCATTCGTTCGACTACGGATGCAATATCTCTCGCACCATCACTTTGTCTTTGAAACTCCAGGGCCTTTCTATCAGCCCTGCACAGTCCATCTGACTAAGATCCTCCACCAGGTCGGCTCTCTCTCCCGCATCTTCCGGAATAACCGGAACAATGTTTCTAAGCGATATCTTCGTGGTGGGGGTCTCTTCCTTAGCCTCACTTCCAGACATGGTTGCAGTGCTCTCCCTTTACTTCTCTGACTAACCCTCGCAACAGTTGCTCGTACTGTAGCACTGGTTCACTCGGAAACTTAATTTTGCCAACAAAAACCGGAAACTCTCCAATCAACTATGAACCCTAACGGAAACAATTCCCAAGTTATAACTTGCCGGAGAAACTGGAAAAAGGTCTGACATTGAATTCTTCCTACTTCCCGTTTCCCACCGTTGGTTTTGACATTTCCAGTCACTGGACCGTTAAAAGGACTGTTGGAATTTTGCCGTGAAATTCTCCGGTCCACTACTTTGCCCATCATTATCCGGGGATGACCGTTAACTTCTGGTTTCCGATTTCTACTGAGCCATATCTTTTGGAATACTGATTGAAATCAATCCCGGTCCTGATTATTGATTTTCCGGTTCCGGATTTCAGGAGTATTCATTAACTCTATTATGGAGTTAAGGTTTTTGATTTTACGGTTTCGGTTCTTCTCTCTCCCTGCTCTATTTTTATAGCAAAAAGACAAAAAATTTATCTAGATGAACCCACTATGTCCTTAATTTCTCCTAAAAACTTCTAAGGCCCTATTTAGGACTCCCACATCACCCCATTTTCACTTGTGAGCGTCCTCGCAAAACACTAATCTAACTTTTGGACCTTAATGTTTTTGGGATAACTTTAAGGACTCCTCTCCTCTAGATCGAAATCCTGGAATGAATCTGGGGTGTACTTCTTCACCCTAGACCCATTCACTCTGGTGTCCAGACCATCTCCGTGAAGATCCTCAAGTTGGAGTGATCCATTCGGAAATATCTGTTGGACCCGGTAGGGTCCCATCCACCTAGTATGCAGCTTATCTGGAAACTCTTCTCGTTTGTTGTCGTAGAGTAACACCAAACCATTTTCTTTTATTCCATGGTCCTTAGGCAGTTTTGCATCAAAATTTTCCTTCCTCTTGGTCTGGACTTGGATGGTCCTTTTCAGTGCATCCACTTGGGCTTCCTCCAAGTCCTCAATAGCCATTAACCGGAAACTTGAATCCTGACTTTGGTCCCCTTGCCTCGCAGCAATGACTCTATACGTCTCAACTTCCATCTCAATTTTGTGCAACGCAGCCTGACCAAATACAAGAAAGAGAGGGCTCTTGCATGTGGTGATCTTTTCCGAGGTATTGTAGGCGTGGACAGCTGATGCTAACTTCCGGTCCCAATCCGTCTTGTGAGCTGAAACCATCTTGTTTAGGATTCTCCCGATAATCCCGTTGGCCCTCTCCGTCAATCCATTCGCCTTTGGATTGTTAGGAGTCGTCTTCCTATGCTTGATTAGGTATGTCTCCGTGATTAACCAGATCATATCATTCAAGAAATGAGTTCCCTGATCACTTACCAATTCCAGCGGGTGTTTGAACCGCATCATGATCTCTTCAAATAGAAAACATGCTGCAGTTTTGGCATCGTTTCTCTTGGTAGCTTTCGCTTCTACCCATTTGGTAGCCTAGTCCGTAGCCAAAATGATGTACCTCTTCCTCCGGGTATTGACCGGATTGATAGGTCCAATGAAATCAATCCCCCATTTTTCAAATGGTGCAAGGGGAATGATTGGGGTCAGTGGCCAGTGGTTGCGGAACGAAGGTGCTCCTGCCCTCTGACACTGGTCACATGTCCCTACAAATGTTTTTACATCCTAGATCATGGACGGCCACCAGTATCTGGACATCTGGATCCGGTTGACAGTTGTTATGGCAACAAAGTGTCCTCCTGAGGATCCTACGTGAAGTGCAATCATAACTTGCTTCCTTTCTCTTTTCTCCAAGCACCTCCTTAGTTTTTTGTCTGCTCCCATTTTGAAAAGAATCCCATGAATTAGGGTATACGGCGCCACCTTTTGCCGAAACACTATCTTCTCTTCAAATAAATACCCACTAGGAAATCTTTGGCTTACTAGGTAGTCAATGATTTTCTGGTATTTTGATATTTCAATCCCTCCGATATGGAAGACAGTTGCCTCTTTTTCCATATTCCGTGTTTTCGGTTCTGTAATCCGTAGATCAGAGAACTCATCCGGAAATTCGGCAGATATGTCTTCAACTGCTTCCGGTCCTCTCTGCCTGGAAAGGTAGTCTGCATTCGAGTTTGCTTTCCCCGGTTTAACTATAACCTCATAGTTAAACTCCTGCAGTAGAAGGATCCATCGTGCTATCCTCCCGGACAAATCCACTTTATTAACTAGGTATTTCAGGGAGTCATGATCTGTGTAGAAAATGACTTTATACCCTAGCAAATACTGTCTGAACTTATTTCACGCATAAACTACAGCAAGGGCTTCTCTCTCAGTTGTGGTATACTTCCTTTTAGCTGCGCTCATCTGCCTGCTTGCATAGTAAATTGGACATTCCGATTTGTCCTTGGCTTGCCATAAAATGGCCCCAAGGCACCATCCAGATGCGTCCAGGGTTACAATGTTACATGGAAATCCTGTTTCCAATCTGGTGGGGATAGAATGGGTGACTGGACTAGCCTCTTTTTCAACTCCTCAAAAGCTAATTGTCATTCTTTTGTCCAGATGAACTCCACTTTCTTCTTTAGAAGCTCAGTCAATGGATTTGCTAATTTGGCATACCCGTCGATGAATCTTCTATATATAGTACCCTACACATCCTAAGAAACCTCGGACTTCCCTCACACAAGAGGGTGGGACAAGTGTCAAGATTGCCTTGACCTTGTCGGTATCAACTTCTAGTCCCTTCTTACTTACAATGTGGCCAAGTAAAATCCCAGACTGCATTTCCAAGAAACACTTACTCGGATGTAGTTTTAGTCTAGTTTCTCGGCATCTCACGAATGTCTTCTCCAAGTACTCCATGTGTTCTTCATTCGTACTGAAGACTACAAAGTCATCAATAAATATTTCCAGAAAGTGCCTAAGAAAATCCCGAAAAATATCCATCATCAACCTTTGAAAGGTTCCTGGGGCATTGTACAACCCGAAAGGCATTCGGTTAAAGGCAAATGTCCCCCATTCTGTGTTGAACGTTGTCTTCAATTGGTCAGCCAGTCGGATTGATACTTGGTTGTATCCGGAAAACCCATCCAGGAAACTGTAACATTCCTGTCCGGATACATGATCCAGGATTATATCTGTAAATGGCAGTGGAAAATAATCCTTCTTAGTTGCTGCATTCAGTTTTCGGAAATCTTGACAGACCCGGATCTTCATCTTCCCATCTGCTCCCACTTTCTTAGGGACAACTACAATAGACGACACCCATTCTGAATTGCTAACCGGGTAGATGAATCCGGCTTCTAGTAGCCTATCGATTTCCTCCTTCACCATCAATGAGTACTTCGGGTTAAGTCGGTACTGCCTCTGTCTTACCGGAACTGCTCCTTCCACTAGGTCGATTCGGTGTTCCCCAAGATCCAGTGGTATTCCACTAAGATTTGCGGGAGTCCATGCAAATACGTCTACATATTTCTTCAATAACCTGGTGTAACTTCTCTTCTCATTCCTACTAAAAGATTTTCCTAGGAAAAATGATTTTCTGGGCTCCACCTCTATCTTCTCATAGTCAGACGGATTGACTATGTTTTTGATTTGACCCGATTCCTGTTCTTCCAAATGGACCGGAAAATCGCTCCAGGGAACATCTGTCTTCTCCACACTTAGTTCCACTGGTGGCAAACTTCCATTGGTAATCTGTTGATTAATCCATTTGGACGTCAAAGGTACACTTACTTCGCCCATTGATCTATCCTCCCCTTGACAAGGTATCGAATCCGGGGGACCTCTGTTTTCCGGTTCTCCCAACTCCACCGTGGGTTGAGGAAAACTGAAATCAACTTTGGTCATCCCATCGAACTCTTTCACAAAATAAGCTGGGGTGGAAGACGAGTCTTCTGGGTCAGACCAGTCCGTCGTGTATCCTTCTGACTGGCTCGTTTCTCCCATGTGTTCCTCCAACTTCCAGGGTATTCTGACACCCAACTTCCCTATAACAAACTTCTTCTTTCCCCAATCCACAAGTACTTGGGCAGCATAGAGCCATGGTCTACCAAGCAATATGGGAAATAGTCTTCCCTTATCCACCCGTATGATGACAAAGTTCAGAGAGTACATTGTCTCGCCAACCCAAGTTGGGACCTGAGAAAGTCGTCCAACCGGAATTATCCTCGATTGATCCGCCATGCGTAACACTTGGCTCGTAGTTTCAAACTTGGTGAATCCTAAGTCGAAAGCTGTTTCCTCTAACATTAGGTTTACTCGTGAACCTCCATCCACTAACACCTTTGGGATGGTACATCCTTCAATCTCCACTGTGACTTCTGGTGGTCCATAATCTTCAACTTTAGCAAAGTTAACTACTACAGCCGGAAGTTTGAATCTTCGTTTTCTCCTCTTGGTCCAGGCGTCTCGAATCAGCTTCTAGTATTGGGCATTGTCTTCAAGAAGTTGCCCGATAGTAACATTGGCTTTCTGATCCTTGATATCCTATAGAATGTCATATTCGTTTCCTTGTTTGATTGGATCTACAATAACCGGATTATCCTTAAACCTTACCCTTGGTGGTGGGGTAGATTGTCTGGAAATTGGAACATCCTTATCTTGACTACTAGACTCGGAAGCTCGAATTTCCTGACCAATCTCACAACCACTATAAGAAAACCTTGTTTTAGGTGACGGATTGACATAAAAAGGAACGGATTTTAGGTGACATCAAAGGTGACATCAAAAAAACAAACCCATGTTTTTATGTCAACAATGATGTCCATTGATGTTATATTGGACATCATTGTTGACATAAAAACATGGGGTTTTTTTTTTAATGTCACCTAAAATCCGTTCCTTTTGACATCAATAAATTTTGGTTTCTTATAGTGGACTGATACCTCTAGGATTCCTCTAGGCTCTACCCTATTTTCCACGGTTGCTACGGGTTTGGGTATCCTGGATTCAACTGAGTAGTCAAAACTACTAGAATCCGGACCTCTTATTCTACTTTTTCTATTTTTCCTAATGCTATTCTTTTTCCTACTCCTTCCTACTCTTCTTTTCTTGGTGGAGCTATGGGTATCTACTCTGAGGATAGTCTTTTCTGGTCTACTGAGTAGCTCCACCCCACCCTGTCAATTTTCCGGGTTCTCAATTCCGGTTTTGGATCCGTAATTGAGTCCAGTCTGCTCTCTAGGGGGTATCTCTACATGTTTGTAAGTAATTTTGGGTTGTGGGGTCTTGGGACATTGTCCTGCCATATGTCCGTATTCTTGGCAATTGTCGCAACCTAACTTTTTGATTTTTCTCTCTACCGTGTGTTGAAACATGGAATTTGGATTAAGTAGACCCGGATTAGCACGGAAGGGAAAGGAAAAGCCAAGAGTTAGGAAGACTAGAAACATAAGCCCTGAATGAACCGGATTATGGAGTGAAACGGATATCGGAAACGAATCCGGTCTAGTCCCATAACCGGAGGAACGGATCCAGGATTTGCGTCCGGAAAATCGAAAAAAAATAATGATTAGGTTTTTGGGGTATAAAAGAGATTGTTTTAGGGTTTGACTGTCATTTGCACCTGGGAGCACCAACGTACTTGGTGCACTCTCAGTGCTTTGAGTTTGTGTCTGCAAATTGAGTGTGTTTGTGTGTGAATAGTGCAAGGTCTGAGAGTTGTGAGTGAGTGTGTTTGTTTTCTTTACACGGGCGCAGGGATTAGTGAGGAATTGGGTGCGCGAGCGTGGTTGAAATTGAGAGAGAGAGAGCACCGCGAGACTTGTGCATTGAGCGACTCGGTTGAGACCGAGGAGCGTGTGTGAGGAAACAGGACGTGCGGCTAGGAGAGAAGGGAGGTAGCGATCTAAAAGAGAGACGAATGCCGTAGTTAAAGCGCGGACGAAATCAGGTACAGGCAAGCACTCAGAGGATAGAAATCAGAGTGAGGAAGGTGGCTCCTTTAGAGCCCAGTAGTGAGCGAGAGAGAGTAGAATTGATGGAGGACCTCTCCGCCATGGGGTGCGCAGGATTCCTGTGGAAACCCTAGGGGTTTGGAGCAAGGCAATAGGTAGGGAGCTCATCGAAGGAGCCCCTAATGAGTTCGACAACTCTCTCAGATTGGTTCCACCTATGTGGACAAGGGAGATCTAGATGAGGAAAGTCTACGACTTGGAGGAAGGCGGTGCGGAATAAGCCAACCGGAAGGGAGACTTCGTGCGCGGAAAGTTCAGGGGAGCGGCTAACCCCAAGGATGGGTACGCCATCGAGGACTGTGTCAACGCACGGCACAAGCGACTGCTTGAATTTCTGGTCCCAATCCTACATCCAGAAAAACCCACCCGAGTGACTTCCACGCTCGAAAACGCGATCTTTGGAGCCCTGAGCGGAGAGAAGCGGATGGATTGGGTGGCCTTCATTCAGACATTGGTGAATGTCTTGGTCTCAAATGTAGGAAAGTGTAGGGCTACCCCGGTAGGCCCCTACCTTTTCCACCTATATAAGAATCAGAGTCTCTTGACGTCAGAGGAGAACAAGGAGTGGAGATCTCAGATGGCTCCCCGGACGTGCGGTGGATCGGATGAGGAATCCAAGATGGAACCGGATAGCCCGGAACCGGAGGGGAAGGGTGAGAACCCTAAGAAGAGGAATTGAACAGAAGAGGAAGAGGACATTCCTCTCAACCGAAGAACGACGAGGACGCCCAGTCTAAGGGGGTCTTCTTCAGGGCTTCGGAAGGACAAGGTGTCGTAGCACAGAGTAAGCAATTTCCCTATTATACTCACAAAAATCACCCTAGAGCATAACAAAATGACCCTAAAGATCGAACCCACGAGATCCTGTGAAGTAGCTAACTCTAACAAGGAGATAAATCCAATTAAACCCTTCAATTCTACTTTCCGGTTCTACCTCTGAAAACCGGAACATCCAAAACCAACCGGAAAACTATGACCGGACTGTATCCTACTTCCGGTTTTACTAGTTCCACGGTCTCTGGACTAACTTTTCAATTCTGTACTCTGCAACTTCCGGTCCTAAGTACCCTCCTGGGCGGATCCGGTCCGGTCCACCCTTCCGTAACCGGTTTAATTTTGCCTCTGTTTTACCATCAGAGGGTTCGCCGCTTGCTTTTGAAAGTGGTAGGCCCACCACTCCTTCCGTGATTTATAGTGGCTGAAGACCCACTCTCCTATCCACTGATCCCTAACTAACACGGATCCGGTTTGGCCCTTCACAACAATCCGGATAGCAATCCGGATCACAGGTCACACAAAGACCCCCCGTACGATCCTCTCATACTACAACGACCTTGACGCTGATCCGTTCCGTACTAAGTTAGGTGGCTACAGGTGCACCCGTCTGTTCCAACACCTACAAAAGTTCTTCCGTTCACCCTACAACGGTGGCAAGACCTCACAGGAGTCAGGATACTCGACCAGATTTCCCACCCAGGAGTTCTAGCGCAGCTAAGGAATCCCTCCCTATCCGCCTAGCCTAATCAACGGATTTCTTACCCGGAATACTAAACTTCTGCAGCTGCTGAGGCACTGGAATCCACTTCTAACTCTTCATAACCTACTCACATATACTTAGAACCGGAAACACGCATCAAAGGGAGAACTCTACTAACACCTCTGTACCTACCTTCTTACTCCAACTCTGTGCACTCTTGCCAACACTCAAGAAGATTACACAAAATCAAATCAATGGAAAGTGCACAAGGAAATGCCAAAAGAACTCTCTCAGTCTCCAACTCAGAGACTGTTTTATATACAAAAAGCAAAAAGCAAAAAGTGAATACACGATTTCCGCCTCTGAAGGCGCTGACAATCCGGTCCTACCTATAAGTCCTAACTGGATTCTATTCCGGTTCCTATTCTATAATTCCTATTTTTACAACCCTTCCTGTTCCGTTTCATACACTCGGGATCCAATGGTCGGGCTCTCGTCAGGCCTCTCCAACTGTTCAAACACCTCACTGAGATTCCGGTTCCGTTCCCCATCCGTAGGTGGAGCCGGGTGATCTTCCTCAGTTTCCGGGGAGTCCAAATTGATCGGCTGCGATTTGGTCGAGGGCGTCTTCTTCTGTGCCCTACTGGACTGGGGCGTTTTGTCCTTTCCCAGTTCGTGAGCTACATCTTCCGGAAACAAGTCCGAAAGAGAAATTTCAGAAAGATGGATCGGAACCTTTGTCAACTTCTGGCTGCTCTCGACGATCCGGTCCGCTGACTCCCGTGCCTTGGATAGGAGCTTCTTCATCTGCTCCTCAAAATCGGTGAGGATGTGCACCACCCTGGTTCCGGATATCTTCTTGTCCTTGTGCACCTCCTCTTCAAACAGGCGCGCCTTGGTGACCGCAGCTCTGGGTCCTCCGAGCACGTCCTTCACCTCTGTAGCCAGCCTATTCATTTCCTCCGCCATCTCCTTTGTCGCGGTGGCGTTCTCGAGCAAGGCAAAAAGTTCGGCCTTGAGGGTGTCCACCTCATCGTGTTGCCGCTTGCTTTCCTCCATCTTCCGGAGCTCATCCGGATTGATGATACTCTCAACTACCCGCTGCGGCAACTGACTGTCCGGTTCCGCTCCAATTAATTGTGCGATCTCCCCGAGCGTCCGCTTCTTCACTTTCCAATCCGCCTGGATTCCGCAGAGTATCCCAACCAACTCGTCGAACGGATCTCCGGTTCCCGATCCGGATGCCACATCCGGTCCGGTTGGAGTCTCCCCTCTGCGTGGATGGGGTTGAACTGGAGACGTCCTCCGATTCCGGATTGGCGTGGTCTTCTGCCTTTTGGAGGGAACATACGGTTCCTCCTCTTCCTCTTCTTCTTCTTCCTCCTCCTCGGTTTCGTTTCCGGAATCCGCTTCTTGGTCGGACTCGGATTCACCGTACTTCATAGTCCGCTCCTGGGCCTTCCACACCTTCAGCTCCATTTTCGTCAACAGTTCTTGTTGCTGGTAGAGGTGGTACACATAAGGGCACAGTGGGGTAGCCCTACTTCTCCCCACTCTTGTAGTAAGTTGGGACACCAGATCAAAGAAAATCCGGCCCCAGTCTACTTTCCGGGTTCCGCTCAGCGCTCCGAAGATCGTGTTAGCCAAGGTGATGGTCACCTTGGTGGGCTTTTCCGGATGCAAAACCGGAACCAGGAACTGGAGCAGGCGTCACTCCCGGTCATCGAGGCAGTCCTCTACCACGTAGCCATCCTTCGGATTTACAACACTTCCGAACTTGCCCTGGACAAAATCGTCTTTCCGGCTAGCAAGCCCGAGTCCTCCCGGCCAGAATCCGTATACGTCCCGCCACAAAGCCTCGGTCCATTGGACCGGATTTCCTCTTAGGGTGTTATCGAATTGATTCGATACGCCACTCAGGAGCTCTTTAACCATCCTCTCGTCTTTGAAACCCCAAGGTTTCAAGGCTAATCCCTGACAACCCATTGACGATAAATCCTCCCTAAGCTCTCCCTGTTCTGGTTCCTTGGTCGGCATGACCGGAACCACTTTTCTCAGCTTTACTTCACTCGGGGGCAGGGTGCTAGAGCCTGGCCTCTTCCGGTTCAGTTGCGACATGAGGGTAGCTCTACCCGGTTTCGCTTTCTACGGTCCTACAAGAGAGCGCTCACACTCTGATATTCCGTTCCACCTGCAAACCAACCTCCTGGCGCTCTCACACTCTTAGTCTCTCACGGTTTCGTCTCCGCTCGCACTCAATGTCTCACCCACTCGTGCCCGAAGGCGATCTCTCCGTCTTACACCCCTCACTCACTACCGGGTCCTCTTGTACTTTCCCTCCTTGCCGTGGTAAACGGAAAAACGTTAGTCGCTAAGACAGAAAACGACAACACGTGAAAAACCAGAGACCTGAAAATGGGCAGGGTCAGACTTTATATAGTCCTGACGCCCTGGACTGTCTTTATGACCGGTCGGATATCCGGTCCGGTTCTTGACATTCGGTTCTCTCCAATCCGGTCAAGGAGAATCTGGTTGGAAATCTAATCCGGTTAGAAATCTAATCCGATCCGCTTCTACCTAAGACCGGATTAGTTCCGTAAGGTCCTCTTGTGACTATTTTTTTATTTATCTTTCTCCCTTTAGATGAATCCGGATACCTCTTTCTAATTTCTGTTCCACTCAAAAAGGTAAACAAAGAAAAATAAAAAATATGGGTTGTCACACAAGGGACCGGAACCAGTGGAGCCGGTCATCCCAAAGAAGCAGAAGCCGGTGGAAGTGGTCAAGCCGAGACCCGTTCCATCGTCCTAGTTGATGGACTTGATGGGTCCATACAACAACCTAATCCGGATTCTCAGTGTAGTGAGAGCGGATTGGGAAGTGAAGACCACGACGCTTCTCGAGGTGGCAGATTTGGTGGGAAGTACTCTGACTAGTTTTCTACCGGAAGCCGTGGCGAACTACATCAGCAATCCGGACGAAGTGAAGGAGTTGGAGGATAGATTGCTGAAGCAGAATATTAACCAGCGAGAGACAGACGAGCAGATGGTCCGGTTGTGAGGAGAGATCCAAAGTTACCGGAAGGACTTGGATGCTAGTCGCGACCAAGTGAAGGCCGCAATGTCTCTGCAGGAGGAGACCAGGACTGCAATCAACCGGATGACGGCAGTAGTAGGGGCATCCGGTGAGGTAATGGCGAAGGCCAAATTGTTTGATGAGGGAATACATAAGGAGCCGAAACCTTCGGGTACCCGTATCGCTCGCATCTTAGCTGACTTTGCCGGAGAGTTAGAAGAGGCAATGAAGGAATTCCAGAAGGACGCAAAGGGATTGGAGGATACCATCTGGAAATTCCAGAGTGGGTTAGTCTCTTTATCCGGGATTTCGATCTCGGATGAGTTTGATGAGGTAGAGATATTGGAGGGGAAGTTCAAAACCCCAATATCGAAGGAGAAGGAGGTCGGAAGGACTTCCACTTCAGAGGCCCCACGGACGATGACAGGAGTGACTTCTCCTGTAGAACCGGAACGAGTTCCGGAAGGGGGAGATAAGAGTAGAAACTTGAGTGAGCTCTCCCCCGTAGCTACTCCAGATAGTAGTGGACCCCCTCAGGAGGGCTAGGTAGTTAGAAATTAGAGAGTAGGAAATTTTGTTAGACCGGACCTTACTCCGGAAAGTTAGGAAAAGTTCAAATCCAAAAATCTCGGCCGGATCAGTGCCAGATTTCCGGAGAGATATTTTTGTAAAATTCTATATATAATTCAAGTCTCAAGACTGAGACTGGGGAGTTTTTTCCTTCTTGCATATGCTGTCTCTTGTGTATTTTCTATTGTTTTTTTTATCTTCCCAAAGATTGGCCGGATAAGGGAGGGAGAGATTGAGTATAGATGAGCAGAGTGTGGGAGGATCTTCTCCCCTTGTTGTCTTCTTGTGATTGCAGTTGCATGTGAACAGGTTGTAAGTGTTGGGAGTAAGTCAAGACACCTCAGTAGGTTTAGAGTTCATAATTCCAGGTGAGATAGCTAGTGCTAGGCTAGATAGCAAGAGAAAGGATTCTCAAACTGTGCTAGAGCTACTAGATGGAATATCTGGGTTAGCCTCTGCCCTTTGAACACTTGAGAGGTCTAACCATCTAAAGAAGTAAACGGAAGAGCGTTAGATTGTGTTGGTACGGGCAGACGCACTTGTAGCCACCTTAGTTTTGCACGGATTTCAGAAGATAGTAAGGTCGTTGTAGTAAGTGAGGATCGTACGGCAGGGTTACATGGACGTCCAGCGTCCGCGTCCGCCGGTTCCTGAACGTCCGCCGACATAGGATGTTCCGACTGTCCCCGTCCAGCGGACGGGCGGATTGGCGGACGGGAAGGCGGACGAGGATTCGGACGGGGCGGACGGGGAGGCGGACGGGAGGGTGGACGGGGAGGCAGACGGGAGAGCGGACGGGGCAGATGGGAAGGCGGGTCGGTGTGGGGTCGTCCAATCGGGTGGAAAATGGGATAAACTTCAGTGTAGGGATGAAACCATGGGTTTTTTTCCAATTTCTGGAGAACTACTAAAGTGGCAATATACGACAAAATAATGTTACTAAATTTTTAGTATTCATCTATATTTTGGATAGAACTATCTTTTCATCCACATATTTAGATGATTTTCATTTGATGTGCGCAATTTCATCCAATTTTTTTTCTTTCAAATTCGAGCAATTTGGCATTATCATCCAATTTTTCTTCAAATTTAACCTATAGATTTGGTGCAATCCATTTTTTTTTTAGGCATTTGGGCCTTCAATTGCCCCCAAAAAAACAATGGTTCAAACAAATCCAATCATCCAAATAACCATAGGATGTTGTAACCCCTACATGCCCAAGCCTTGTTTTCAAATTTCAACTTCCTCTAATTTGCTCTAAATTGAACAAAGAGCCCACATTTTGGTAAGATTTATCAATTTTTTTTGAATTGTAACTATACAAATTCAAACTAGACTTGTTAGAGATTGCATAGGAAAAGAAAGCACAACAATATCACTTGTAGAGTGAAAGATTATAACATTTGACTATGATGCTATTAAAATCGCAAAAAAAAATTGAAGCCTTTTTGGCAAGGCAAATCTAAAATGTTGGGGATCCAAAGAATATGAGGTTAATGGGCCGAACTTGCACAACCCCAATCAATTTACGGCTTTACAAAATTTACTCTATAATTTTTTAATATGAATTTCCAATGTGAATTTTCCTCCAAGATCTACTGTATTTGAGGCTCGTTTCCAAAAGCTCGCAACACAAAAGAAAAGTCAAGATTGCACAAGGTACCCTTGCATAAAATCTCTTTTAGAAAAATCATTATCATTTAATTTCAAGATCGGACTTTTGGAGCCAAAAGTAGACTTTAAAAAGAATTTCCCAAAATTATTAGCTTACTAAAATGATGAAAAATAGTTAGGTTTTATTGAACTTCAAAGTTTTGCAAACACCATATTTAATATTTTGGTGCCTCAAGCATTTAGGGGGTAATTACTATTTTTTTTAACATCTTAATGAAGCCGACAAACCCATTGCATTAAGTTAATTCATTCACAGTTGTTCACACTCCAAGTCGGAAGGGGCTCACAGATACCAATTAGCGCTGGATCAACTCACTCCGCAAGGGAAACAACTGTGCGGAATGGGCCGTCCATGCCCCTCTTTATACCGTCCGCCGATGCTGACATCACTGCCCGAATCCGACGGGCGGACGGGCGGTCCGCCAGATCGGACGGGCAATATGCCCCGGCATGTCCAATCGCACGGCCTCGACGAACTGCGGACGACTGCATCGGACGGAGCCTGCGGACGGATGCTCCGACCGCGTGGCGGACGGGCCATTTTTCTAGCACATTGAAGTTCATCACTTGGAATACCCTATGCGAGAGTCAGATTCGTTAAAAATTAATTAAAAAATAAAATAAATATGGCATGTAGTGAAATTTTCAGAATTTATAACAGGACATAAGTTGAAATCTCAAAACAAATTGATGAAAGAAAAATTGAAATCTCAAAAAAGATCTTCATAAATGATGAAAAATGAAAAACAATATTGTCAATGTGTTTAAAAATAAAAAGAACAATATAAAATAATATTCCATACATAGAGAACTATGCTATAAAGCCTTACTTGTAAAGTTTGATTACCTTATTGTAAGCTTTACTTGTGAAGATTTAATTTTGGCTTCAGAAATCATGGTGATTTAAATTGGAGCCTAAAATGGATTACTAGCCTTCCTTGCATTAAGGCCTTCATCGCAATAAGGCTTGATTTAGCTTGAATAAAACAAGATTTTGAAAAATATGCCTTGAATTTAGCCACCCAAAGCAAGATTCTGTGATGCCTTGTGTCATATTGAGCTTGCAATTCCATATTAAAGGAGGACCATAGCTACAATTAACTAAATATTCCCAATCGAAAATTCGAAATATATGAAATCTTGAAAATTCAAAATTCAATTAATGAAAAATAATTCAATTAAAAAAAAACAATTTTGTTTTGGCTCTGACGAACCTGACCTCAACATAAGGTACCAAGACCACTTTGTAAATGCGAAAACTACATTTTTTGACTTAGAACATTTTTAAATTCAAATTTTTGCACTATAGAGTTTTGAGCTTTAAATCTTTATAGTAGAGAATTGAGTTGAGAATCTAAGAAAAAAACAAAAATTCAAAAAAACTTAATTTTGTGGGCATTACATCGAAAATTGGAAAAATTAAAAAATTGCATTCGCAAATGAATCTTGTGAGTTATTTTTAAAAAAAAGATGCTTTAATTGCCCAATTTTACAAGAATGTCTATAACTTTCTCATAACAAATCCTAATTAAACGAATTAAAGCTTCCTAAATACTAAATAAGAAAGAAAATTATCTATGAGAATAGAAATTCAATTTCTTTTTTATTTGGCATTTTTCCAAATCTTTCTAAATTTCTAAATATCCAAGGCACAAAATTTTGCTGTGAACTATACTTTGAAGTCTAATAATACTTAACCAAGTTGCTATTCTTAGTAGTTTATATATATATATATATATATATATATATATATATATATATATATATATATATATATATATATATATATATTTTTTTTTAAATTTTTTTTAAATTTTTTTTTTTTTTAAAGTCTATTTTTAGCATCAAAAATCCAATTTTCAAAATGATTGATTATGATTTTTTTATTCAAGATTTTGTACAAGAGTGTCCATCACAAACTTGACTTTCATAGTGTTGAGGGCTTTTGGAAATGAGCCTCAAATACACTAAATCTTGGAGAAAAAACCACATTAAAGATTCATTTAAAAAATTGTAGAGTAGATTTTGAAATGCATGTTAGGCCCTTTATCCTCATATTTTTTTAGTGACTTGATTTCTTTCATATTTTTTAGATCTTTTTGTAATTAGTTATGAATTTTTTAAAGTTGAAAGGCAACGGTCATTAAAAGTGACCATGTCCTAAAATGTGCTAGTACATTCACTAAAGCAAAATGTACCTCTCCGTCATGACCACTCTTAGAGCATGGGTGTTTTTAGAGCAAACTCCCTTATGGATTTATCCTTTTTAATTTTAAAGGAAAATCATCTAAGTGACTACAATAAAATACCTATGTTTTAGCATTAAACATGTTGATTACAAACGCATATTCTATATAAGAGGAAAACCAAAATATTAAATTTCTTTTTTATTTTTAAGTAATAAATAATTTTTTTTTAAAATTTTAGAAATAAAATATATAGAAACAAAAAGAAAAACGAAAAAAACGAAAAAAATCTTTGTTTTTAATTTTTTTTAAAAAGAAGATAAACATGCATACTTTTATATTTTTTTTTAATTGAGCCTTGAGAAAATTGAAGAGCACATGAATTGAAAATCCGGCCCTAGAATCCGGCCCAAGGGGTTTACATTAAGTAGGGCCGGATGGAAAAACTGGGGCCAGATTGAAGGCCAGATCGAAGGCAAATCCGGCTGGCCTTCCATTCGGCCTTAGGCATAGTATAAACCTTCCCTTAGATAAAAGAAGAACTTATACAAATAGAAACTAAAAATGTTTTATTGCTTCACGTTTCAAATTCTCCAGGAAAAAAAACAAACCAAAAAAACCCAAAACAAACCAAAAACATATCTTTTATGGATTAGAAGATTATAATGTTTTTCTCATTACGACAGGGTTTTAGAGTTCTACTAATTCCAGAAATGTTGTGAAGTCTTACACTCTTTGTATATCGTTACTTTTAAAACAATCCTAATCAAAAAAGGGCATTACAAAATACAGTACAAACATGGCGTTGAAGTGTGTGACATGCATAAGTTATATACATTTTTGGCTTCTCCATAAGTCCATATGTACAAAACACCTTGAAGTCAATGGAAATTGTCCATGAGGTTCAAAACCAAAACCAAAACCAAACCCCTTCAAGTAATTGTTGTGATTGTAGCACCATCTCAATTTGGTCAATTGTAAATTATAACGTTTCACTTCATCACTAATATTGATCATGTTCTTGTTTTTTTCTTTCCCTTTGAAATATCCTACATGATGAAAAAAAAAAAATAATAATATCCTTTATGTCTAGTTACAATTTGTATGCATACAATTTCAAATGAATATTACAAATTTACAATTTGCTCAAAACAATGGCGTAATCTGAAATGTAGGAGACTAAGAGTTGAGGGTTTTAGGGTTCTAGGGTTTAGAGTTTAGGGTCTCACTGTAAACTTCAAAAACCTCTAAATGATTATTTAAAATCTAATTATAACTTGTCTATTTTTGATTTTCTGGGTTAATGACAAAAGCATAGGATGCTGAAACTTTAATTGACCCAAAAAATCTGATAGTAAGTAAAGGCGGACGAGAAGAATCCTAGGTCTCATGCCAAATTGGAAAAAATTTGGACGCCTCGAAATACAAGGCGATGGACTAGGCGGACGGGGCACACGGGGTGGTCGGGCGGACAGGGCGGTTGGACGCAGTCGGGTCGTCCGCCCGTCCGCCGGCTCGGGCCACATCCGCGTGGTCCGGGACAGGTCCGGTTCCGGGCCTCTTTTAGGTCTGGGAGCGGACGGGTATATTGGCCTATTCCAGAACTTCCCTTGAGAAAAGGAAAAGCGGTTGATTGCAAACAAAATTACAAAATGCAAAGTTACAAACCCTCACTCACTCACTCGGTCACTCCCTAAACCCCTTGAACCGTTTGCTCGTCCGCCCGCTCGTCCGCTCGTCTGCCAATCCGTCTGCCCGTCCGCCCGTCCGCCCAACCGACCGCAGGACGGCGACCGAGGACCGTTCGTCTGCGTCCGTAGGGTCCGGACGTGCGGACGTCCGATTTCGGACGCAATTTCACTGCGGATGCACGTCCACGACAACCCTGTCGTACAGGGGATTTTTGTATGACCTACAGACTAGGATTACTTCTAGTTTGCTGTGAAAGATCAAACCGGATCCTGTTAGAATAGGAGGATAGATTAGCTTAGTGAATTTTTCATCACTATAAAGACCGGAAACAGAGGAGTGCCTATCTCTCTGAGAATAAGCGGTAGATCCCTCTGAAGTGCCAATAGAGGTTAAGCAAAACCGGAATAGAAACTGAGGAAAGGAAGTCCTCGGTTAAAGTAGTACAAGATCCGGTCGGAAGTATGAGTTCCGGTTTGGTTCTTGTGGGTTGTCAATCGATTTTGATTCGGGTCAGTGTTAGTCTGGACCGGATCCGTCTATATAAAGAGGAGGAAATTATCCAGTATTTAGGAAAAAGGGTGAAGAGGGATAAAGAAGAGGGATAAAGAAGAGTAATGGAATTGAGAAACTTTCCTCAAATCATCTAGTAACATGAAACACTTCACAAAGTCTCTTGGGTTCAATCTTTAGAGTCACTTTATTATGCTTTAAAGAGGTTTTTGTGAGTATAATAGGGAATTTCACTTACCCTGTACTGCGACAGCAATTCTGACAAGGAAGGACCATAGGGGCTCCTTGAATTACTCTATAAGGACAGACATTGGCATAGTGATCGGCTCCTCCATAAATGAAACGAAAACCGTAAGGTTTAAACTGGGATGCCATACCTGGAGTTATAGGCTTAGGGTCGTTTTTGTTCTGCAGGTTGTTGCGCATCAGCATCTGTGGTGACCTCCCATTCCCAAACGTAGGTTGGATCTAGAAAACTGGATTCACGTCTCCTTCGTCTTCCTCATCCGAAAAAGTATAAAACACTTCTCCTTCTGGTTTGACGTAGTTTATTCTTCTACCAAAAGTTTTAGTACATTCATTGGGAAAATGCCCCGCCTCCTAGCATCTCGGACACCATACATTTGCTCGGTTAGCCGAAACTGTTCTCCTTGGGTTCTGGTTTTCTGTCAGGTTGACCTTGATGGCGTCCAGTGATTCTTGGACCTTCTTCATGAACTCCTTGGTCTCATCTTTCTCCAATTTAACTTTGACAACTCCTTTGCCCTTCTCTGTCTTGGAGTGCTTTGACTGCAGACGGTTCCTGGATCTGGATGTTGATCCGGTTGGGGCTTCAGAATCAGAATCTGAACTATCCGATGGAGAAGTAGGAGTGGAACTTCCACTGTTTGAACTGGAGCTATCCGTGTGAGAGCACAGAAATCCGGTTTTTAGGTTTAGAAGGGAAATAAAGGGATTAGAACTCCTTATTCCCTATTTTTTTCATTTTTCTTTAGAAAGAAAGACCGTAAGTAGTTAGGAACCAGATACCGGAATAGGGTTACTTTAGAATAGATAATAGTGTTAACAAAAGTAACCGGAAACCAAAAATCAAAAACCCGGAAATGGCATAGTTAAGTCAAGAGTAGGTCAGAGTGAGTTTTATCAGAAACCGGAAACCGGAAGAAAATAAAGGACCAGAGACCGGAAACGGATAGTAGGTGATCCGGGCATAACGGGTGCCTCTAGCTCTAGACCACACTCGAAAGCAGGTCTATTTTTTAGGAAACGGTCACCTGTAATGGTCCTAGGTGAATGAAGCCCTAGAAAGTAAAATAGAAGAGGCAAGTGGTTCAGACCTCTTTTTTCTGGGAAGCTGCCTTAAAAAGAGATTAGTAAGGTGCATCCGTGGTGTCTTTATAGGTTAGCTAAAGGAGGAGTTACAGGCGCATCAACTCTAGTTTACAGTCCAGATTAGGGAAAGACAAGTCTCAAGAGGAGAGCGCGCTTACAAGTTCACAAATGAGTGTAGAATTAGAAGTGTTCTGTTGGAGCGGCTCTTGAGGAGGATCCCTGAGTGGAGTGAGAAGATTAGAGCGCTAGTAATTGTGAAACCCCAAAGAGTGATTCCGATCACTGATAAGTTTTAGAGGAAGCAGTCCAAGATGGTGAGAGAAGAGGTAACTGTGTCCTTACGCATGGTGAAGCCAATGGTATCGGTTGATCCAAAAGAGAAGGCGGAGCTAGAAGAGGACCTCCGGCAGATGGGGTGTGAAGGCTTTTTAGTCCGGCTGTGGAACTTGAAGGATGAGGAGATTGTGAGGGAGGTCATCGGCGCACCATTGAAGAGATGGAAGGGGACGTTGAGGAGCCGACCCGAGGACTGGACTCCAACGCTATGGCAAGAAACCTATGATTTCAAGAAGACGGACAAAGGACTGGCTTCGCGGACGGACCGTTTCTTTGTTGGTAAGTTCTAGAATCCTCCCACGAAGAAGGATGACTTTCTTGTAGCAGAATACATAAATGTTAGGGAGAAGCGGTTGATGAAGTATCTTGTAGCCATCCTCAGTCCAGAGTGGCCAAACAGGATTACGGTCACCCTGGCAAACACTATTTTTGGTGCATTGTCAGGTGACCGGAAAGTAGATTGGAGAGTAGTGGTGAGAGATCAAATAAAGAGGTTGGTAGGAAGCATAGGGAAGTCTAAACCTTCCCCTATAACCCCTTTTCTTTATTACTTGTACCAAGCTCATGGTTGGCTTACGAATAGAGAACTAGATTCATACGATACAGCCAAAGCCATGTTAGAATTTGAAATAGAAGACCCGGATGAGGAAGCTAGGCAGAAAGAGGAAGATTCAGAGGCCGATGTAGGTAGAGATACTCTATCGGTCGATGAAACTAAGTCATAGTGGAGGAGGCAAGACCGGAAGGACAAAGACCCAGAAATAGAAGAGGGAAGTAAGGGTGTCGATTTGGTCTAGAACTAGGATCCCCTGGGTCAGATTGTGAAGGAACTCAGTGAGTTCCGGGTCCAGTACGGGAAGAATCAAGAGACAATTCAAGAACTATGCCAACTATTGAAGATCAGTCAGCCGTGCGATGACCGGTTCAGAACGTCCACGTCAGATTTAAAAGGGGTCATACACAACTCTAATATGACTTCAGCGCAACCACGTTCAAATTGTCCACGTCAAATTTAGATGGGGTCAGACGTGACTTCAGAATGACTTACACGTGACTGTTGCAAAAATGTCCACGTCAGATTTTAGAGGGGTCCTGTGCTTGTCTAACTCAACCCAAGCCATCTTTCCTTACTCTCATTTTCTTTATCTCCCTCAAGTGAGCCTCTTCTCATCCAAAGTTCCATCCGTTCTCACTTCGTTGGGTGATAATAAATCTACAGTCATTCTTGTAAATGACTTGTCCGAAATGACTGTAGGGCCCCGGAGTCATATTTTCATTTTTCAAGTCACATTCTCGTTTTGCGACTGCAACATGACAGTTTTGCAGTCATTTACCGCAGTCACGATAACCCCTAATTCCTTGTAGTGTGTCTTCTTGTAATTGCAGGTGTATGTAAACAGGTTGTAAGTGTTGGGAGTGAGTCAAGACACCTCAGTAGGTTTAGAGTTTATGATTCCGGGTGAGATAATCAGTGCTAGGCTAGACAGTAAGAGAAAGGATTCTCAAACTATACTAGAACTACTAGATGGAATGTCTGGGTTAGCCTCTGAACACTTGAGAGGTCTCACCATCTGAAGAAGTAAACAGAAGAACGCTCGATTGTGCTAGTACGGGCAGACGTACTTGTAGCCACCTTAGTTTCACTGTGGGAATCCGGAATCCGGAAACGGATCAATAATACAAGAAGTAGCTGCGAAAAATAAAAAAAAATAAAAAAAAATAATAGTTAGAGTGTGATTTTTGGACTAGATAACTTAAATTAGGAAATAAGCGTTCCAGCACCACCCGTATCCGGAACTTATCCGGATCCGAAATTCGGAACACAGGAACCTACCATATAGGTCTCGTAGCTACGGAAGTAGGATACCATTGATACAACGGACCTGTAGCCGTTGTCCTTAAGACCGTAGAGAGACGGTTTAGTACTTAAGCTGTCTTCCTAGGGTTTCTTCTTCACTTTTCTGCTCTGTGTCCCCGAGACTGTTTGTGTGAGTAGTTGAGAGAAAGAGTGGTGAGTTAGCGACTGATGTAGAACTACTTTCCCTTCGTTCTCACTTAGATCTTATGGCATCCGGACTAGTATGGAAGATAGCGGTATCTGCCCGGGTTATCTCTCCAGCCATTCCAGATAGCCCGGAACTACACAAGCAGTTAGAGAAAGACTTGACTAGGTTAGGATGTGTCGGTTTACTACACCGACCATGGAACCTCAAGAGTGAGGAGATGATTCAAGAGCTACTTCACGGTGTTCTGAATCAGTATGAGCTCACTTTGAGAGGACGACCAATCGCGTGGACCGAGGACATCTGGGCGGACGTCTATCAGTTTCGGAAGAGTGGGAACGGTTTAGCATCGAAGATAGACCGTTTTGTAGCTGGGAAGTTCACTGGGTCTGCAAACCCTAAGGACGGATTTGCTATCAGTGAGTGTAAGGACGAGAGACATAAGCGGATCCTAGAGTTTCTGATTCCGATCTTATATCCGGAAAAGCCAACGCGGGTTACCATTACGGTGGCCAATACTATCTTTGGGGCTATGGAGAACCGGGTAGTGTACTGGGGTAGGGTCATAGCCGGGATAGTGGCTAAATTAACGGATCACGTGACTCGAGCTAAGGCGAGTCCAGTTAGCACGTATTTGTTTCATCTGTACCATCAACAGGAACTTTTGAGTGCGACGAAAATAATTCAGTATGACACCGGAAAGACGCTCCTGTCATATGGGCTTTCCGGGGAGGAAGCGGAAGATCTGGTCGAGTCTGAACCGGAGGAACTTCCCGAGGAACGTCTGACCGATCCGAGGACCAAGAAGAGGAAGTCAACCGATTCGGGGTCGAGAATCAAGCCACCGACGATGGAGAGGGAGGAGTCCAGCAAAGGACCTGAAATGGAAACAAAATCCGCATTTTTCAATGCGGGGCTTGAGTGGATACGTGAAGCCAAGGTACTCCACGACGGGTTGTCAGATTTGGTGATAGATACCGCGGAAGTGTTGAAGGTGGATCTGGATCAGATCGTGGAAGCTGTCAAGCGACTGCCCAAGCCGGAGGATCTGAAGAAGAGGGAGGAGCGGATCCAGGAGTTGGAGGCGGAACGGAACCTACTCCAGACCCGGGTGAATTGGGCGGAAGGGGAAATGGTAGCTGCGAAGGAGAAATAGAAGGAGGTTCTCGCTCTAGTCAAGAATCTAACCGGGGCAGTCAATATGAAAGCCGACATCATCACGAAAGCTGCCTTGTTTGACTCGAAGATGATATCAGAAGGCCACATTACCGGAACCAAGGTAGTTACCATCCTCGTAGACTTCACCGCGAGGATAGAGCGAGTTTTCAAGGAGATCCAGAAGTTGCTGGCGGCCATCGACCTAAACCATGCGATGAATTTCTCCACCTTTCCGGAACTTCCTTTTGTCGCAGGTACCCCAGGGAAGCCAGTGGCGGATCAAGCAACCCGGATGGAGGGCCTGAGGGGGATACTCACACCAGCCGAGCCTTCCGCCAGTAAGATACGGATGACGGAGTTGAATCTGAGGCCAGCCTCGGAACCGGAACCGGAGTCTAGCACGAAAATGGTTCCGGTGCCATCTAAGTTCTCAACTTCGGAAGTTCCCAAGGCACAAACAATGCCGAATTTGATGACCGGATCATTCAAGGTTCCGGGACAGCAAGTTAGGGGAGATCTCATCAACCGGATCGGTGGGATGACCAATCCGGCTCGGACTAATCCGAAAGGATTTGTGTACATGCAAGAGACCACGCCGGAGAAAGGAAGCGAACCTGCAACATTGGAGGATACAACACCAGAGAAGGAGAAGGAAGTTCAAGTCATTGAAGATTCTGACGAGGAGAGTGCCCACTCCACTTCCGGAACCGAAGGCGACAGCGATCCGTCTCCAGCAACGCGCCATATCCAGACTCGGGCCACAGCAAAAACTACGCCAGCCAAGAATACGAAGGGGACGCCTACCAGCCAAGCGGGGAGTCGTTCAAAGAAAGGACGGAAGCCAAGACATTAGGGTTGGTAGGAGAAGAAGTATAGGATCCGAAATGGGGTTCCAAGCTTGGACCCGGTTTCCGGAATTTTAGGCGGATAGTAAGGAAATCCGGTTATCTCGGATGGCAGTTAGCAATCTTTCCGGATATTTCGGGAGGTTCAGGGATTGGTGGCCTGGATTTCCGGGTTTCCTTTTCAGGCTTTTAGGAGTTGACTTTGTTTTTTTGTGTTAGTATTTTAAGGGCAAGTAAGTTAGTTGTCTGCCATTCCATCCTACTCCATTCGATCTTAGTGTTTTCACATATGTATTACGATTTCCCTTTTTTTAATCTAAGTCAGCCAGGGTGCTTCTAGCTGCACTTTTCTTAGACGGAATCTTTGGCTCAGTGTATGCATGTATATTTATATCCTTGTACTGGAGAAAGAGAAGGGAGAGAGAGGAGGAATCCGGATCTTGAGCTACGGATCATCTGGGGGTGGAGCTAGTGAGAAGGAACGCAAAACTGAGTAAGGGAGTGTAAGTGCGACGTGCTTTTAAATTGCCGGAACGGCAATCCGGATAAGACGGTAGAGGTCCGTGCGAGTCCGGAACCAGGAGGGTTCTGTGCGGAGTTAAGCAACCGCCAAAGGAAGGATCTCCCGCTACTTCGGAAAGTTTGCCAACCTCCCCCTTGGTAAATTGTCTTCTCCTTGAGATTCTATTCTTTTGGGTCTATAAGTTCTGATCCGTCGTTGTAGTAAGAGAGGTGTGAAAAGTGCTCTGTGTGACTTGATTCCGGATCGGCCAATCTGGAAACTGTGAGAGAATACTCCTCCCTCCTTCTACAACTGTGTTGTCTTGGGTGTATTGTTTAGTAGATTTAGAGTACAGAGAGGATAATTGTACAAGTGGTGAGTCCCCACCCCTTTCTAGATCAAGGGCGGACCCTCTGAGGGTAAAACAGAGGCAACAAAAACTAGTGATGGAAGAGAGACAGAACTCAGATCCGGGTGTGTCCGAATCCGGAACGGAATCCGGAATGTACTAAGTTTCCGGAACGAGATAGGGTAAGTGAAATAAGGGAGATTAAGTGAGTAGTCACAATCCGGATACTTCTAATTCAATCAATATCATACTAGAGTTCCCTGGAACGATAATTCGTGTCATCTTGCAACCATTTGTCGTTGTAAGGATACTTACGGCTAACTGCGCGTACGACATTCGCACGGATTACAAAAGGTAGTAAGGTCGTTGTAGTAAGTGAGGGTCGTACGGGGGATCTTTGTATGACCTACATGCTGAGATTACTTCTAGTTTGCTGTGAAAGATCAAACCGGATCCTATTAGAATAAGAGGATAGATTAGCTTAGTGAACTTTCCATCACTATAAAGACCGGAAAGAGAGGAGTGCCTACCTCTCTGAAAATAAGCGGCAGATCCCTCTGAAGTGCCAACAGAGGCTAAACAAAACCGGAACAAAAGTTGAGGAAAGGAAGTCCTCGGTTAAAGTAGTACGAGATCCGGTCGGAAGTATGAGTTCCGGTTTGGTTCTTGTAGGTTGTTGATTGAGTTTGATTCGGATCAGTGTTAGTCTGACCGGATTTGTTTATAGGAAGATCAGGAAATCATCCGGTATTTGGGAAAAAGGGTGAGAGAGGTATAAAGAAGAATAATGGAATTGGGAAACTTTCCTCAAATCATCTAGTAACACGAAACACTTCACAGAGTCTCTTAGGTTCGATCTTTAGAGTCACTTTATTATACTTTAAAGAGGTTTTTGTGAGCATAATAGGAAATTTCACTTATCCTGTGCTGCAACATGGCAAAAATCTGGCGTCGTTGCCAGGGACTCTAAAGCTTTTAGTGTTACCTCAATTCGAAAACGAAGCGAAGTCAGTAATTAGCAAACCCTCTATTGATTTTCTAGGAACTGGAGAGTGAATTATTATAGTAACCAGAATCCTAACTAATGAAAAAAACATCAGTATTGGGAAGGAAGTCAGAGCAAATCAGGAAGAACCAACAAGCCGAAGAATCATCGAGACCGTATCTTAGCGATCAGGAAACAACGGACCGTGAAGATAATCCGGTGTTGGTGGAGAGACTTGATGAAGCGGATCCTAGGTCTGCTCTTACACCTCCAAATTTGGAGCCAGATTTAGGACCGGATGTGGGAATGTGATCCCACATGCTAGACCCATAATACTAGCATATGACGAAAAAATTCAAAAATTGTCTCCTTCAAAAGGGAAGTTTTTGAGTTCTCCTAGGAAGTTAGAGCAATTTCAGAAAACCGGATTTCCAGATCCGGAAAAATTTCATTAGGGCTAAAAACCTAATTCCGGAACCCTAGAAACTTCCGGAAATCGGATGACGGTGCCGGCCCTAAAAACCGGAAACCGGATCCGTACTAGGGATAGGGTTTTGCCGCCAAAACCTGTCCCGTACATCGGGCCAGTATAAGAGGGGGACTATAGGTCTATAGTTGGCAGTGGGCACGCGTATCTCTTTGTTTATTCTTCCGCCGGTGTATTCCGTCTTCCTAGCTTTGTTAGAATTCCTATAAATTGAGGGACTGTGTGAGTTGCAATCGTGCAAGGGTTACTGGAGTGAAAGTTTGTGAGCAGAGAGTTAGGGAGAGACTGTGTGAGGGTTGCTTGTGAGCACAATGATTTCTAGGGCAAGCCGGCGGAAGCTGAAGGATCTGCCTGAGGACTCGGAGGACAAGATGCTGCCACCGGTGCCCCGGCCAAGGACTATTCCGGTGATGAAGGTAGTTCCGGAGATTCCAACAGAGGAGGATTGGTTGGGGTGCCTGCGGGAGAACCTCACCAACATGGGGTGTAACGGACTCCTAGAGGTGCTGTGGGGGATCTATGAGGAGAGTCTAGTATCTGACATCCTTCGACCGGAAATTGGCATCTTGGATACCACCATCCGAGCGAAGCCAGACCTGTGGACGGTGAACACCTAGAGGGCAGTCTATAAGTTCCGGGAGGTGCCGGACAAGGTTATGGAGAAAAACCAGGAGGTGATGGAGGGTGAATTCCGGGCGCCCGCCAACCCGAAGGAAGGTCACTAGGTTTCCGACCTGGTGAATCTGGAGTACTGGGATGTGATAGCATTTTTTAACCCTATCCTCCATCCCACCAAGCCGCGGCGAGTAGTAGCGAAGGTAGCCTCCGCCATCTTGGGGAGCCTCCAGGGAAAAATGATGATGGATTGGGCGGCCGTCATCCATGAGCTAGTCGGGGACCTGGTACATTCCCTCCGGTTCGGAAAGAAGAGTCAGAGTCCTCTTCCGGCATACCTGTCTCATCTATACGCTCATCACTCTCTGCTCAAGGCCAACGAAGAGAGTGCATATCAAGACCTAGTCCAGCTCCAACAGTACGAGGGAGAAGAGCCCTCGCCTCGAGACGGACCGAACGATGAGGAGACGGAGGACAAGCGGCCGTCCTCTCCTCTAAAGAAGAGGAAAAGGCGGAATAGGACGCTGCCGGGGAATCCGTCAGAGGAGCCTCCCGCACCGGAGCCACAAGAAGAAGTTCAAGAGCAGAAGACGGAGACCGGACCAACTCCGGAAGACGTCCGACTTTCCATGCAACTGGTGGGGCCGGTACGACCGCACATTGTGGCTACTCAGGCCGAGGCCGGACCCTCCCGAACTAGGAGGATAGAGATAGAGGAGGGAGATCAGACCACCATGCGACTGGGAGGGACGCCCTTAGAAGACATCAAGGAGATGGCTCAGCACCTGGTGTGGCAAGCGGATGACCTCACCTAGATCTACGAGAACTACAATGGAGCTCTCAACCGGGTGTGCCAGAAGATGGAACTAACCGACCGGAATGCCATCTTCCAGAGGACGGATGCTTTGATAACGGCGGAGCAACAAAACGGCCTCCTCATCGAAGAACGGAAGAAGTTGGTGACGGAGCTGGGAACGTTGTGCATAGAGAACCGGACGTTGCGGGACCAAGTCCGGGGCTTAGAATCCAGATAGATGTGTGGATTTGGAGAGCACTCTCCGCATAGCCCAGGAAACGGCCCGGCTCACAGAAGAGGACCATCGCCGACAAATAGCGGCCCTGTGTCAAGGAATAGTTTGGCTTTGGAGCTCTTTGGACGTACCGGCGGATTATATCAACAAGCACTATAAGAAACCCCTGTTTTTTACTGCGTTACGTTGTGACATCCCCGTTATTTTTGACGTCACTACGTTTTTGGACGAACGCG
The DNA here is from genome assembly GCA_950106755.1 of Climacium dendroides. Taxonomy (NCBI): domain Eukaryota; kingdom Viridiplantae; phylum Streptophyta; class Bryopsida; order Hypnales; family Climaciaceae; genus Climacium; species Climacium dendroides. Next base: position 41,497,527 of record OX467084.1, read on the forward strand.
CAGATCAGGGACAATTTTTTGTGATGTCATCTGAAACGTCATAATAGACATCAGGAAATGTAGGGATGTCACTTTGAACGGACGTGTTTTTCACTATGTCAGAAAAAATAAAGGACGTTTTAGATGACGTCCAAAAAAACACGAATCGGACACGTCAACCACTGGTGCGTCTTTCACTGCGGGTAGGTGCACTGCTGTCACTGACAGGGCAGGGGGGGTGCTGCCCTACAGGGAAAACACCTGATCAGTATAGGAAAGAGCTCCAGGCTGTAAAATTCAGGCTTTCTGGGAGGATGTGAAGTCATGGGTACGAGGTAGGATGAAAGTGACATAGACACATGTAATGACTCCACAAATGTGTTTTGGTGTTACAAGTCTAGGGTATGCCAAAATTAAAAGGATGTACAGAATGAAATATTTTAGGTCCTACAACATGAAAGATGGGAAATAAAAATGGAGACTCATTGGGATAACCTTATCATAGAGGTGAAGTTACGCAATATTATTTGGAGATGGGTTTTGAGAACAGAAAATGGGGATTACTTGGGAGTGTTGGGATCAATGTGACATTATTCCATTGGCTTTGTAATTGCAAATTAGGCCCCATAAAATGGAGAGTGACTTGCAGTCCCCATAGTGAATTCCTTCCAATATTTTTTGGATTTACGGAGTTGGGATAAAATTAAATGGGGAGAAAATTAAATGGGGAGAATATAGGGGTGTCCAGTTCAAATTCATTCCATTGGGATGGGGCTTGGGAGTCCCCCCCAATATGGGGGGAATGGTAGTACGGGGAGTGCGAAGAAGTGCTTTCCATTGGGGGTTCGTGGATGGCCCAAACAATTTGGGAGTAATTTGAAGTCCCCACAGTGAATTCTTCCCAGTGCTTTTTGGATTTAGGGAGTTGGGAAAAAATTTAGATGGAAAGAACATTGGGGGGTTATGGCCAAATTCATTCCATTGCGTTCGGGCTCGAGGGTTCTCTCCAAAAAATTGGGGTGAAAGCACATTACACCCCCCTACACAGTACGTCAAAAAAGTACTTTTTCAAGATGTATTTATATAACGTACTTTTTCGTAGATAAAATAAACATTATTTTCACTTCTCAATTGATCCAATTGGTAGGTATCTATGTAGAGAAGCTGTTCTACCACATTCTAATCCAATTTAGTGTTTCATCCATCCTCTACAAAGTACTTTACCAACAATAAAAGTGTGTTAGGTTTGCAAAATAATTACAAATGACTTTGTACAGGCCAAATGAATGATACAAAAAGCACATTAGTTTGTACAAAGATAGAATATATATACTATGCAAGGGCTTCTTGGTGATAGTAGAACTATAATTACAATATCTATTGGAATGTGGAAGTCAGATGGGTATTATCTTTTGCGCAGGAAAAAGACACAAAAAATAATATTTACGTTCATTTTTTGATGAGTAGAGCACTACATTCACATACTGTAGCATGGCTACTGCTTAAATCTCCAAAATTTTGAATATTTGTTTGACTTTTTTCCTTGCTTCTATTCGTGAAGAATTACTTATGGTACTTCAAGGTAGTTTTAAACTTTCAACTTCATCTCCACTCTTTGTTTTCAAATTTTAAAACACAAGTTCTTCAACACTACTAAAGAGATTTCTGAAGGCAAGGGAGGGGCATTTCAAGGTTGTTCAATTTCCCTTTGTTGCCTAAGAATTTCGAATTAGGCACTGCTGTCAAATAATTTTAATTACTTTCTTATAATTGAAAATTTTAAATTTTTTTTTAAAATTACAATTTTATTTTTAAAAAATTATGAATTAATATTATGTACTGTGGCATGGTTTGCATTAAATGCTAATGTGGCGAATTCCCACAATCTAGGAACTTCAAGGAACTTTTTTTTTTTTTTGGCTTCGTTTATCTTTTAATGTATTGTACAGTTAAAATATTTGACTTTGAATATTAATCTTAATCTGAAATTTGGGTACTACAGAGTTATGAACTTTAAATCTTTATGTTGGAAAATGGAGTTGAGAATCTAAGGGAAAAAATTCCCACGTAGCACTTCATTCTCATTTTCAAAAAATTCATAAATAGGAGAAACATCAAGATACAAGGCAAATTTACATTATTAATACCTCCAGGATAGCTTTCAATTGCACTAATCCCAATAGTGAGATTATTGTAGGAAGTAGAATTTGCATATAAGTTTTCTAAGGTTCGAAGTGACATGAAAAACTAGAAATTGTGTTAACATACTAAAATGCACTTCCAATAAACTCAAGTTCAAATGAAGATGTTCATTAAGAAACTATTGTCTATAAGTATGTTATTTTGTAATGGCAAGAATGTACGAGCATCCATTTAAAGTTTCCTTAAGTTCTAATGGTACTTCCACCAAGGTACTTTATATACTTCAAGTACTTCATGTCCACTTGAAAGTACTCCTAATTTTTTACGAACGTGTATTCAGTGTTCTGTGCTGTCACCCCATAGTGCATTCCTTTCATTGCTTTTCAGATTTAGGGAGTTGGGAGGAAAATTAAATGGGGACAACATGGGGGGGTTCCGGCCAAGTTCATTCCATTGGCTTCTAGGTGGGGAGATCTCTGCCTACAGAAAAATACAGAGCACATTATATACTCAGCCCAATCTGATTCATTACTATTTTTCACTCTTAGAATATGGTAGAACACAATAATTACAAGTACAACTCCTCTCACTACTACGGAATATGGGGTGTGACATTCCATTCTATACAAGACATTGATAATCCTTCTATTCAATGTATAGATGACTTCTTCCATTGCATCACCATGCTCCACTAAACAATCTTCCTAAGATCTATGAGAAGGTCTTGGGCTAGCACATGCAAGTACCTAGACCTGGTTCTGGGGTGAAGGCAACAGCAAATATGGTGTTTGAGACATTCTCCATGCAACTTTCACCTCAGAACTCCATAGGAAGGAAACAAAAAACTTTTTTATTGTAGCGAAAAGAACATTCAGAATGGAAGGTGCCCCAATTCGAGCGAGCATGCCTGCGACCTTGGTTTAAATGTGTCCATTGGAATGTTATATCCAACGTCCTTTTCAACAAGTGTGTTAGAATGGGCGTCCTCCTTGACATCCATTCGCACATCATGTGCAATGTCAACATCGACAATGAGTGTGTAGCGGCCGTTTCATAACAGATTAGCCTCCATTTGCCTACTGCCGTCCATCTCTCTCCTACTCACTTCAAAATCGCATCCACGGTCAAATGTATGTGCCACCATCTTCGGCCGGTTGCCTCTGAGGCTCCACGTCCACCAACTGAGGTTGCAAACCGGGGAAGTCTGTGTCACTGCCAACATTAATTATGGTAGGCATAGGTTGGTTCACCTGTAGCTGCCCATGTCTGCCCCGGACATCTGTGCGACACACAATTTTCCAACCTTGCCTGTGCGGATCATCGGAGAAGAATACTTGTTGACAATGCAATGGGAAAGCAAAAGAGTCAGCATGGACTCTACCATCCATGCGAGTGAAGTTTGCTCTTGTAAACCCATATTGGTCTTTGCGGATGTTTGCATATCGAGCATCTTCGTTTGATCGAACCCAATCGCACACCAGCACTGTTGTGCAATGATTCCGGTAGTCCAACTCCAATATCTCCTGAATATACCCCACACACTCATTGGTTCTCTCTATAGGTCGCCCATTGCGAAGCCCCCAACGCAGTTGCTCAGTGAATGAGGCCACAATTGTGGAGTCGCATGTGACACGGCCCCTCTCTGCACTACGAACACGGAGGTGCATGCCAAACGCATACATTTGGCGATGTGAGACTGCATACCGCTCTGGAGGTTGCCCATACTCTACAACATCGGGGTCAACATGTTCACCGGCATGTCGCAGACTCTGAACTCTTTCACTCAGCCACAATGCAAACGGAGGCAAATCGGAGAGCTCGCTGGGATACCGCACTGGCACTGACGGATGTTGACGCCGAAATTGTCTTCGAAAGGCCTCCCTTTCTTCCCAGATGTGGCCTCTCGCTAACACATACTCCCTACAAGGCATTTAGATCATGCATTGTTAGACGACGCTTACAGTGCCAAGGCATAGTGAAGAAGCATTGTGAAGGTACTATATGTCCAATTCGACGTGGACTGCAAGTTTTATGCATTGACAGAGATGTTCACTGTGACGTCGACACGAACACGTATATAGCTGAAACGTTATAATAAATGTTTATCAAGACATGATCTCTGACATTGTGCACATTACCGTCCAGGTCCCTAGACAACAGAAGTACAAATATCATCTCATAGTAAACTCCAGGGAAACAATGTCAAGAAGGTTGAAAAGAGCACTCACTCCCGCCATGGTTCTAAGCACGCTGCGTTGTCTAGGACGAAGGCATGCGCGTTGTTGCGAAACTCATTGGACATTTTCCGCTTTTGCATCTTCTTGCTTGAAATAATTTCATCAGTCATGATGGGTTCCTCGGTAGCATCCCACACCTGTTGCGTTGTTGCTCCATACTGCTGCATGTACTTTGTGCAGAATCCTAACGTCTCATCCATTCGATAGCCTTCAGCAATGCTACCCTCGGGGTGTGCATACGTCCGCACATAGTTTTTGAGTGTTTTCATATATCGCTCAATTGGGTACATCCACCGGCAATGCACAGGACCGCAAGTGAAAAGTTGCTCTACTAGGTGCACAGGCAAATGAGACATGATGTTCAAGAACGTTGTCGGAAACTCCTTCTCAATCTCGCATGTCGCCATGACAACATCGCGCATCATGTCTTCCTTGTCATCAGGTCGCACCTCCTTTGCACATAGCCTTTGGAAAACCCTGCTCATTTTAATAATAGCTAGGTGGACCCTCTCATCTAATATGTTCTGAACCGCAATGGGAAGAATCTGCAAAACATGTGGACGCACACAAACAAAGTTATTGAATTGTTGGATATTGTCGACATTGACGTGTACACCAAGAAAGGAGTGTAGGTGGTTCCCTCACTTGTTGCATGCATGACATCCAAGATGTGAGGCTCCAACAGATGCTGCCACAAGCAAAAAAAAAATTGGGAATTAAAGAAAAGAAAGCAGAGTTCCAAAACATGTGTACCACTACTGTCAAGCATGTACTGTTCAAGTGCTGACGTGCTCTTCACTTCTCAAAATAGAGTGTTGTTCATCGAAGGTAGTGACAACTACGTTACTCCCAATGTCTGATATAACGTCAACCATAATGTCCCAATAGACGTCAGGAATAACAACTAGGACATACAGATGGTGAGAAACCCACTGACCTTCCAATACGGCAATTGGGACAGAGGACACAGGTGCTTCACCCCAGTGACATGAACTGGGTCATCAGGCCCATTTTCTCTGCCTCCTAGATCCAAGTACGATTGCCGCCACGCTGCGTATGCGATGGTTTCCTCGGTGGTTTGTTTCCGGGGCCTATCACGAGGCTCTGTTCAACCATTAAACCTCAAATTGCGTCGATAAGGGTGATGCCGCGGTAAATAACGACGAACACCACCATACACAATCTTTGAGCCCTTTGTTCGCCTGTTAGGAAGAACGTCTCCCAGTTTAGCCATCCTTGCATCGGTGTCTTTTCCACAACAAGGACAACCCTTGTATCCCTTACAGCACAAGCTGGATATGAGGCCCAAGGCCGGAAAATCAGAGATCGTCCACATCAAGACAGCGCGTAAGGTGAAACTGCGACTCCCTTGTACTTGGGAGAAATCAAGGGCTGGAACACCTTGCCATAATTCTTCAAGCTCCTTCAGCAATGGACGGATGAAGACACCAACGCCTTTAGATGTAGGTGAGTGCTTTCCCGAAATTAGTATGGATAGTGAAATGAAAAATTTCTTGGTCACTAACCAAGGCTCGAAGTTGTATATTAGAATTAGCACTGGCCAAGTCGACCAATTACTATTGTTCAACTTGAATGGATTCACACCATCTAAAGCTAGAGCCAGCCGCATGTTTCGGACCTCAGAGCTGAAGGTGTCGAACGCGACGTCTGTATCGATGTGCTTCCAGGTAGGACTATCGACAACGGAACGCATGATCCTGTCATCACTAACATGCTTGAGGTAGCCAGTCAACATCCGAGCTATCTCTGGTGAGCGCCACATTCATTTGAGTCGAGGAATGAGTGGAAAGTGCCGAATGACCTTGGAGGGAATGTTATTTGAGTCATCCATCCACCGGGAGCTACTACAATGGGGACAAATCTCCAATGATGAATATTCATCTTCAAAAAGGATACAACCATTTGGACACCCATGCACGTTGTTGTAATGCAAGCCTAATTTTCTAATGGTCTTTCGTGCTTCGTAATGGGATCCTGGCAGCTTATTACTTCTTGGGAGTAAGTCCACAGACAAATACCGGAACAACTCATCACTAAACCTATTGCTCACCCGAAACACCGTACACATGTTCATAATTATGATGGTGGCTGAGACAACACTTGTCCCTGATCCATTGTACAACGGGGTGGTAGCTTGTCTGTAAAGGTCCTCCAATCCGTCCACGCTATCACCACCAACGTCATCGTTTTCGGAAAACTCCACACTACCTTCAGCCTCTCTGTGTAGTGCGTCTCCTCTGTCCAATGCCTCAAGGACCTGCCGGTGGACTTCGTGATATGCATCTAAAGGGATGTGGGGCTCCGAATCAGCTGGCCCTGCATTTTCAGGCTGTGCGACATTGTGGTTGATGTCAGGCTCAATGTCACAGGGAGCATTGTCAATGACATCATCGTCATAAGCAATGTCTTCTACCCACATTCCCCGCCGTGGATAGCCCTCGGGGGGGTCTCCACCCAGTACGGATTTTGTGAGAAATGGATCCCGATCGACCTCTCCGTGGTGCCGGCGAATAACCTGAATGGTTTTTTGTAAACCGCCCTTACAATCCCTGCAGGGACACCTGAATGATCGAATGTTTTCCTCTGTGGCGACTCTCAACTCAGTGTGCAAAATCAAGTCACCAAGTGGAATGTGGCGTAACGTGCGTCCGTCTTCTGAAATACGGATAGTTGCACCTTGTCGGCGGGTTTGGGAATTGAGACGCCACGCCATCTACGAAGTGAATACAAGGTCGCAACCAAGTGTTAAAGAGTGTTTAGGTTCAGAATGATACAAATGTGACTGTGACATACAACGCACATTGCTTCCATGGCCAAGTTCCGTCATTGCAGAACAACCTCGATCTTCAAATCACAACTAAAGACGTGCGTTAAGATTCCTTCACAATTAGCGTGCCTTTCTCAATGCAAGCATGACTGGAAATGAGTTCATTGTTTTACTTCTAGGCCCATACTATGTCATCCAAGGATCGAAATGTAAATTTCCATTGATGGCACTTCGAGCCCTGTATGGACTGTCAAAGAGGATGTCAAAAGTGACGTCAACAATGACGTCAACCTGAGTTTGTATAAACACAAACTGCAGATGCCTCATCCGACGTCCTCACAGAGCATGTTGTAAGTGATAGCATTGTGCACAAGAAGACATATTCTTCAACACAAAAATGACAGGCTGGATGTCCATTGTGACATCATCGACAACAGGAGTCCGTACGACCAGAGTCCAAGCTTAGGACTTTCCCCACGTGTTTAAGGGCTGACCCACAATGACAGAGGTGACCACATTGCCCATGACTACTCTCTTCTGTGTCTCATGAGTTGAGGGCGCACCACCTTATACCATAGAGTGTACACATTCCTCACCAATATGGCCGTATACTGTGAAGTGCCACTGCGTCGTAGGGTGGTACGATTTGCGGAGCCTTGCCAGGAGGCGTCTGTCGTCCCGGCGAAAGACTCTAAGGCGGCTTCGTTGCTCACTAGTCTTGTCTATGGGCATATATGTACCAATCTAGAAGGTCAGTCTGTGAAGACTCCACGACGAAGTACTGCTGGAGGAATCCTTCGACGCAGCTCTCGCCACACCGTCCAGGATGCTCTCCCACTTCAAACATTGCCTCCAAGGCATGAGGGCATTCCAAAAGAAGGTGCCGTCCAGCAGGTACTTTCCAATGTACACAACTTCTTTCACGAAACGATGAAATATCGTGTAATTGGGATAATGGCGAGCCTTGCAGGTCGCATTAGGGTTTGCAGGGAGGACTGCCGCTGCCGCTCCGCGCGGAGTTAGGGTTTCCGCTTCCGGTGGCGCGGTCGCAACTGAGGCCTGCGCCGTGATGGCCATAGGGACTCGTAGCGGGGTCGTAGGGGGCTCGTAGGGGGCCACCTCAGCTGTACGCGGGGGCAGGCCTTCAATTCCACAGCACAGTCACAACCGCCACGCTACGTTGCTTTGAACGCGCGGCCTTGCACAACCCTGAAATTTCAGCGTTTGTGTAATCCTTCAATTGCGTTCGTCTTTGGAGCCAGCCTTGCTAATGTGAGAGAGGTGAGGTAGGTGCTCCCCAATCGGCATCGGTTTTGTAGTTTGAAATTTTCATTTTTGTGTCAATTTGGCAAGGGCGTCGTTCTTACATGCAGTTGCAAGGGGCGCAGCTCTTCACCGATCTGGAGCAACAAGGGTTCCAATCTTCCGCCACAGCTTCATCGGAGGCTAGAACACGCCTTGCACCAAGTCGATTGCGCGTAGGTTTTCAGGTTGCCAGGATGCCTCCCCAATGTGTGACCTTTGTTGTGGACGCTCATGTGCGCGTTTGTGTGTGAGGAGGGTACAGAATGGTGAGTTCTACGTGCAGTGGAGAGGGGCAGGTGCGGACATGCCTCGCGCTCAGGCCCCTACGTGGAAGAGGAACGCGAGTCAGCGGTGTGAAGAGGACTCCAGCGAACATGAAGAAACGCCGCCGCCAAAGCCAATCCGCATGCGCGGGGAGCATGAGCGCCGCTCCAAGGCCAGAGGAGACCCTTGGCCTGCTGCGTCGGCGTCGGTGAGGAAGGGACGAAACCGGGACAGCAATCCTCCAGCGAAGAGGAAGAGGACCCCTCAAGTGCAATTGGACTTGTCGGAGGAGGCAGGGCACGACGTAGAGGAAGAGGAGGAACTCGGAGAGCAGTCTTGGAGGTAAGTTTGGGAGCAGACATAATTTGAGTATAGAACCACTGGTAATCAAGGTTTTTGGGGAGGCGCGCATTGGTACGGATGTCAAGTGCAACGCATACCATGTTGCTTCTGACGTCGACTCTATCATGTTAAACGTCATAGACGTTTAATGTGACGTCCGCATAAATTGTGTGACGTTCATGTCTGCGTCACGAAGGACATGTTCTTTGAGTTGAACTCTATACAAAGAAAGGTGATTGTTTGTTCCTCAGAGAGCAATCATATTAAATTCCGGAGTGATCAATGAAGACGTTCGGGAGTCATCCCTCTACAAGGGTGGCAGACCCTAAACCACGGCGGCTTCCCAGTTTCTATCAAGAGGAAGTTCCTGTCATGTTCAAAACAACGTCCAGGCGTGTTTACATTGATGTTAGGTTCAACGTCGTGAGCAACAGAGTCGCATGTACAGAAGTGTGAAGCCAAAAATTGCGTATGTGGATGTCTTTTGCGGGGGTCCAGTTGCGGGATTGATTTGTTTGTACTAACGTAGCCCCATTTTCTTCCCAAGCTGATAGTGCATTTGACCTTTTTACAGTAAGGGCTACAACACAGGGTCTGATGAACCAACTTCGGATGCTGATACTGAAGAGATGATCGAGCAGCTGATCCCCGAACAGTCTCGCGAAAAAGGCGTAAGCACTGTAATGAAGAAACCTGTGGAAATCGACCGACAGGGGGAACCATTCGGACCTATGAGGGTTCCTTTCTCCAACGACATTAAGAAATATGCGAGAGACCTTGACCCCAGGTTTGGATGGGAGGGTCAGCCCAAAAAAGACAGACGGCGCCTATTTAGGCGCCTCTATACAGGTTTGTATTCAGTCCTTCTCTGTGAAATGAAGACGACTACAGACCTTGTAGTTCACTGTTGCATGTAGTTCAAAAGACTGTAAATGTTGTGGAAGGTAGCTCATTGGCCATGAGGCGGGGCAGTGGATGTCACCTGTAATGTCCACAGCAACGTCGAATACAATGTCACGCCTGACGTTAGTGCAGGATCCTCTACAATGAGGGGTACTCCCTATGGTCGTCCGCACCATAGGGACGTGCAGTGAGTTTCTGGAGACATAGTACTGTCCATATTAATTCTCTTGTTATTCTTTGGCACAACAATGTCATACATAATGCAGAGGTAGCTATACTAAGTTCTCTGGCTTGCAGATTGGCGTATAGAGGGAGAGTCCGAGCACGTGTCGGAGAAGTGGATGCAGCCGTTCATCACAAAAGCGCTCATTCATGTTCGTTGGAAGCTCAATCGATTGATTGATGGCGGAAAACCCAAGCCGATGGGAATGGATGACAATGTGTGGGAGGCATTGAAGGAGGCTCGTGCGACCGATGCTTCCCATATGTCTGCCATTTCTAAGGGCAAGGCATCCAGCACAACCCAGCATAAGGCCGTTGAGAGAGAAGTCATCTTGAGGTTGGTAAGTATGTAGTAACTAACGTCCACCTACTTGCCCAAGTTGACACCACTTTCATCACACATGTTGCGTTTGTTTTTCCAAAAAATGTCCGCTTTGGTGGTAGATGTGGAGGACTGGGCCTTCTTCTTTGCACGTGGAAGGACCTTTGTGGGGTGGCATTGAAGCATGTAATCATTGCATCTGAACTGTAACTGCATATTCTTCTTCCCCTTGTCGGGTGGCATTCAAGCATGTAATCGTTGCATGTGGACTCTAAGTGCATATTCTTGTTCCCCTTGTACGGTGCCATTGAAGCATGTAAGCTTTGCATGTGAACTCTAAGTGCATATTCTTCTTCCCCATGTAGACTTTGTTGCGGAACAGAGCACCGTTTGAAGCAAAGGTGGACGCAGAAATGGCCAAGGAGTTGCAACGTCTGGAAGAAGAGAAGCGCAGAGGTCGAAGTCCCCATGGCAAAGAGCTGCAAGAGATGCGCAGTCGGCTGGATGAGCTTGAGCTCAGTGTAAGTCGCCTTACTGAGACTGTGAGCACGTCCCACAAAAGCATGGAAGAAATGCTACGTCAGATCCTCGCAAGTCAATGTAAAGCAAGTGTTGGGGGGACCCCGGAGCCATCCTCGCCAATGGAGGTAGGGAATGCACCACTTCTGACGTCACCTAAGGCAGAGGCATCGAAAATGGCACAGAAGGACTGTCCTGTGCCCGTGTTGCAGCCCACAGCTCCTGTAGATGTCGTTGAGCTAGTCCCCATAGCTGTCCAAAGCAATGTCGAAGACGATGTTCTTGTTGATGTTAACGCCGACAAGCGGGCTGTTGAAGACGATGTTGTTCACGACGTTGTAGCTAACGCTGAGGAGGAGCAGGTACAAGGCGCCGGTGAAGTTGCCATCCCTGAAACTGCTGAAGGTCAGCAAGGAGTGGAAGATGTGTACGCCATAGTGAAAGACTCCAGGGTACAGGCAACATCTGAGAGGCGAGAAAACACGATGGAGACCTCCACGGAGCAACAGGTGATGCGACGTCTCTCTTTCCATTTTAAGTGCCAAGTGATTGACGTGAAGCACTCCCTTTGTTAGGCTAGTGACATTATTTCCATGAATTGCCTTGTATGAGGATGGTGTCATAGCGTAGTAGCGGATGCCTTGCAATGCTTCAATTTTTTTTACAAGTGTATGTCAAATTGGACATCCAAGTGAATGTCACTAGTGGCAGACGCTGATGCACTCTAGGGCTCAGCCTGTTCTTTTCAAAGCCAGAACATCAAAATACTATGTAAGCAGAAGTCGAAGTTTCCTTTCAGTCCCCCATTCCATTGAATGCGCAGGAATGTTTTACAATAACTATGTGCATCTTACAGGAAAGCAAGTGCCTCAATGGTGCTTAGGTAAGGCTAGGAAGTGTAGGTGATTAGAGGATGTCAGAAGTGAATAATAATTGTGTGATGGTGTTGCAGGAAGACATTGAAGTCCTTGGTGAGTCCTCAAGCCGGCCTCGGCGTGCTGTGAGGACCACGCAAGGTGCGAAGGGCACGAAGGCTACACCGAAGGCAGCAATTCCCAAAGCGGTGGGTCTTCCTAAACCTACCCAACCCACTAAGAAGGTTAGGAAGCCTGCATTCCATTCACCCATACTTTCATTTGTTTCTGTATGCAACTTAAAAGAATAATGCAAGTGTAGCATTCCTTGACATCTGTTGTGGTTGTATAAGAGTCCCATCAATAAATATGCATGAGTAGGTACTGCTGGTTTTGACTTGGTGTGGTACGATGCAGGCTACTGTTGTCAAGAAATCGGATGCACCTCGGAAGAAGTGAGTCTCTATTTGCCACAGCGTATCCAACTTCACATCGCATATGATGGTCAAGCATGTTATTCAGAACATTGAGTAGAACGCACCATGTTTTCATCGAAAGTGCTGTAGTTAATGTTGTTGTGGATTTCTTCGTAGTACTAGACTATGGCATTTTTGTGCAGAAGTTAGCAAGTGGCCTTATAATCCCAATGCCATTGAAAACATAGGCTTCTATGCTTGGACATCTCTTACAAAGACACATAATTCATCTTCTAATGGCATATCTCAATCTTCCATTCACTCATGTGTATGGGTTGTAGAGTACATCGTTTTTGATGTTGAGGTTTATGATTCACGTTGTTCATTTCGTTCGAGAAAACATCCTTCCTCTCGCATTGTATGTCTTCTGTAATGCTCAAGAAAACACTGCAGATGTCACTGTGCGTGTCAAACGGAACACTGAGCGCAAAGCAATGCATACCCCAGTACACGGGTTGCTCTACTTAATGTCACAATAGACGTATATGTGGACGATGTCTGCGATTTCAGCAAAGAATAAATTCCACAATATTCTCCACCCAGCTCGTTTCCTAAAGCACATTCTCGTTGACTCTGATGTCATTTAAAACATCCTCCTGTCAAATGTGACGTCCCAGAGAACATCACACAGAACACTGGCATGTATCGCAGAAGAATGCCACGTAGGCTGCGTGCACCGGAAATTATTTTCCACGTCGGATATTTAGGGGTCCACGTCATTGGACACGTCACAACGTCAGTGGATGAAAAAGTTGTCCAACGTGTCCCTGCCCATCGTTAAAAATCCTACGTGGATGCCAAAACCCCTCCACATGGCACTCTCAAAAACTCTTGGGTGACCCTGTTGTTTTCGATGTCACAAAAAATTTAAGCACGTTTCAGCACATAACATGGCACGATTTTGGCCCGTTTTTTTAAACGGATTCTTTTAGACGTCACTACAGGCATCATCCTTGTTAAATTAGACATCACGGCACGTTTTTTCCCTTGTTAAAAAAAACACTGTTTTCTTATAGTGAAGGCCCGGCTGTTTGAAGCCAACCTTGATGCAGCCGCCAGCTCAAGCCGGGTTCCTATCGTCAAATTCTTGTTAGAGCAGGCGAAACGGATGGATGCATCCCGGACCGAGATGAGGGAGATGATGGAGTTTTTGACTCCCACTGAGTCAGATCCGGTACCTCAGTCTCCCCCATCTACGCAAACTTTGGTGGTTCCGGAAAGCAGCAATCTGGAATCTATGGTTATGGAAGTATCACCGGTGGTACCGGTGAATCCGGAACTTTCACCACCAACCGGCAGACTAGAAGGAGTGGACTAGGGAGCCGTGGTACTTCAGGGAAGCGAAGACCTACTTCTGGTGACTCCGACCATCGACCTGACGAGTGCTTCTCTGGAAGTTCACACCAGTCGGATGGTACAGTCTAGGGTTGTCGTGGACGTGCGTCCGCGGCGAAATTGCGTCCAAAATCGGACGTCCGCACGTCCGGACCCTGCGGACGCAGACGGATGGTCCTCGATCGCCGTCCTGCAGGCGAACGGGCGGACGGCCGTTTTTCTTGGCGGACGGGCAGACGGGCCAGCGGACGGATGGGCGGGCTAGCGGACGGATGGGCAGACGGGCGGACGAGCGGACGGGAGAGCAGACGAATTGGCGGACGGGCGGATGTGCGAACGGCTCAAGGGCCAAGGGGTTTAGGGAGTTTGGGAGTGACCGACTAAGAGAGTGAGGGTTTGTAACTTTGCATTTTGCAATTTTGCATGATTTTCAGTTTGTTTTAGGGTTCTTCTTACATATTTGTGAGTTTTGGCGCTTCAGAAATTTTTACGTGCTACACACTTGAAATTGAGAACAAAAAATAACACAATGAAGATTTCTTCAATATCACTTGGGACAAAATCCCCCCAAAATGATAGTTTCATTAATTTTTTCAAGATAATTTGGCAACCTTGTACTACTATGAAATGCTCCGAGAACTAATAAATCTTAGCTATTCATCTCTCTAAATCGTAAGCATTTGAGCACTAAGTTCTATAAATGTTCTTCATTCAAATCCTTTCTAAATTTGAATGCCTAGGGGTGGTAATCACTATCTCCTTTCACCTCTGCCCCGCTACTGTATTCTCTTGATTGGAATCCATCATCTTCATCACTCATGGTGTTCTCTTCATCGTCTGATGAAAGTATTTGAGTTTCCCCTCTTTTCTCTTGTACTGTTGAAGATACACGAGCTTTCTTAGGCTTGCCCATCATTTGCTCGTTCTTTGCTTTCATCAAGGTTTTCCCTACACGTTCACGGAGGCGATCAACCGCTTTTCCTTTTCTCAACGAAAGTTCTAGAATAGACAGACGCTTATCAAGGTTTTTTTTTCCTGCATTCACTTTCTTCGTTGGAGAGATAGCAAACGGCTCCATTACTCGTTTGTTCTTTGCTTTAGAGGGTTCTTCCATCATCATTGCCATCCCTGCCTTTCTCCCTTCTTCAGTGAATGCCTCTATAGCATTTGAAGATTCCAGTGTCAGGTCCGCTAGCCTTGTTGAAGATGCTGGTAGGCGGTTTCCTTGCTTCTTTAACATTGAGGCCAACGTCTCATCTTCCTCGTCATCGGTGAATGAAGAAATCTGCAATCTTCGATTTTCGGTACGTTCTATTTCTTTCGAAATGATGGAAGCTCGTGTCGGACGTTGAGAACTTCTTGAACCCACCAAAGTAGTGCTTACACTATTAAATAGTGAGCATGCACCTATTAGAGGAATGCTACGCGGTGGACGTACAAAACTTGTCATGTTTTCCTTTGTGCCTTGGCCACTGTGAAGCAAGTTCGGACTTCCACATTCTATCAAACGCAAACGTACATTGTCTTGTGTCCCACTCGCTTCATGGTTCAGGCTACTTGGTTCCCCGTTGCTTTTGCTTGCCAATCCTCCTAGAGACTCCACGCTTATCTTGTCCACATTCATTTGCTCACAGTCCTCAATGTTGTCATTCTTTTCTAGTTGGGCCACCACTATGGATGGAGACCTACCGCTTCCAATCACTTCATCTATTTCGGAAGTTCCAGCATTGGATGCTATGGTTCCATTAGAAGCCAGGACTTGGACATTTGCGTCCTCTTCATTTAGATTGAGGACCTTGTCACTACTTAGAAATCGATTTCCATCTACAAACCTTGCTATGGAAGGTACGCCTTCATCGTTTCCACAATCATTATCGTCCATTGGAAAGTTGTACTCGTCTCGATCATTGTTGCCCATGTCATCATCATCCATATTTACTCTTCCAAACGGTTCACCTCCAAAATTGTATGTGTTGCCATCAAAATCTTCTTCTTCATTGAATATTGTGTCGTACCAATTTGCTTCTTGTCCATGTGCTTCATTCCCGTCCACACGAACACCTTCTTCTTCATCTTCGCTGCTCTCGTCATCTTCGTTTGGTCCCTCCGATTCTTCTGAATCTACATTTTCAAGGTACCACTTCTTCTCATCCCTCTCCTTGGATGCGACCAACACTCTTGAATTAGTGTACACATACACCAAATCCGCAGCTCTCTTTGTTCTCAACTTATTCCGAGATTTGTTGTGAACAAAAGAATAGCTACTCCAATTCCGTTCACATGAAGATGAAGATACCGGTTGGCCCAATATTCTCCTTGCAATTGGAGCAATGAGCTTCCCACATGCGCCTTCAAAATCCCACCAAGCGTGTGCCGATAATTTTTGTTCACTTGGATCCAACATGTTGTGGAAGGGAGGCTCCCTATGTCGAAACGCCATGAATTCCTTGACGACGTCCGCGTAGTCCGTAGGTTTACATATTCGCATGAGAACACGCTTGCATGCCTCAGTGGCCTTTGAATCGTCGGCTAGTTCTTTATCGTGTAAAAGATAGGGATTCAAAAGAGCTCCTGCATATTGGAGATCGGTCTCTACCATTTCCCATCTAGCGTTGAACGCCTCCTTCAATGGTTTGGCAAATTCGGGGCTCAATAGAAAAGGCGGATTTTCTAACCCCCCCACATACGACCGTATCTTCCTCATAATATGCAAAACTTTCCCTGAACATGGCGTCTTTGCATCTAAATCACGAAGGCCATACACAACAACGCCCATCAACTGCACAAAATTCGTGCAACACCTCCAAAAATGCTCATTGTTTATTATCTTCTTTGTACACCGAGACTTTGTACGGTTCTTCTTTTTCTTGTCATCCAACGTCCTCACATATTGTTCCCAACGCGGATCTGTCACACTCTGTTGAAGTGCTCCCTTCACTTTCAACAAGCGTTCAAGCGCAATGAAATTTGAAGCAAATCTTGTTTCGCCTGGCATCAATAAGCTGTGCTCTTTTTCGTATGAACGAAATATTGCAAGCGGCATGTGCCGCTTTCTAAAAAACGTAAGAACCATACGAGCTTTGGCCACAACATCCGCCACCCATGCTTCCTTCCCCCAATCTTTTAGCAACAAATTCAAGGCGTGCACCACACAACCTTGAAAAGAAATGTGAGGATATTTGTCTTTTATGATTCTACATGCTCGAGGGTTTACAGGAGCATTGTCCGTTGTTATTTGCACCACATTATGCGGACCCACCTCTTGTATGAATTTGTCCAAAATAGAGGCCAAGTACTTTGCGTTTTTTATGAACCCACTTGTGTCCACCGATCCCAAAAATTGCTCCCCTGCAGAAGATACAAGCATACAATTCACCAATGGCCGATTTGTAACCGAACTCCATCCATCAATAGACAAGGTTGCTCCAAACTTTCTAATACTATCCTCGGTCCTCTTCTGCAACTTTAGCTTGACATCTTCTTTCGCTTCTTCTAGTAATTTGGTTCATAGAGCGTCGTACGATGGTGGGCTGTATGGCTTACCAAACTCAGCTGTTTTCTTCACTGCTTCTTTGAAGGCCTCACTTCGAGCTACCGCAAATGGTATGTTGGCTGAATAGAAGAAATTGGCCCACAGCGCATTCAAATTGCGTCTATCAGCTTGTTCAAACCCATCTACTAGCCGACTTTGTCTTCGGGACCGATTGATGGAAGAGGGTGGAGTTGGACATTGTTCACTTGATGTTTCCACACTTTGATGTACCCTTGAAGACGCACGATGAATTTCAGACGGCGCTGCACACGAGTCCTCTTGTGTTGAATGTGAAAAATCCCTTCCATTTGAGGCATTGCTTGCAACCCTCCCTATGTTTTCACCATCTACATTGTCAAGGGCCAATCTTCATGGAAATAACCCATTACAACCGGCAAAAAGAGTTCGAATTGACGAAGTCAATTTTGGACATATGCTTACCCCCATGTCGCGAACACCGTCTTTGCCTTCATATCCAAGGTGGCTCAACATGCGACACTTCCGATTTGCAAACACCAAGTCACATGCCTTGCACTGCACTTTACCGCTTGATGGAACAACATACCAACCGAAAAAATCCTTACTCATTGTGGAAAGCTCCGTTCAAGTTCAAGTCCAAGTTCAAGTCCCAATCTTGTCTTCAGTTCCAAATGTTTAGGTTCAAATCACCATGTCACATGTATCAAATATAGTCTGTAAGCAAAGCCTTGGAAACCAAAGCCCCCCTATCCACTGAACTATGCATTACCAAGCAAGGGACACAAAGATTGCAACTCCTAGCCCTTGGAAATCTTAGCATTCAGTTTCTCAAAAGTGCTTGTAAATGCCTTCTTCCTTGCTCTTATACTCCTAATTTGTTGAATGTTCTATGCCTTAGAAGTAACCGTTGCCAACGGTCAGAAAACCCGGCGGACGGGGTGGGCGGACAGGGCGGACGGATGGTCGGTCGGGTTGGTCAAGGCGGCCGGCCGGTAGGACGGGGCGGGCGGGCGGCCGGGTCGGCCGGGGCTGACGGGCGGGCAGGCGGGTCGGACGGGTCGGACGGGTGGTCGTGCGGACAGGGCGGTTTTAGCCTTTTAAGGTGGTCAATTTTACTTAGTTACTTCTTTACTTCGAACTTTTGGGCTCTTGGTTCAGTTGGTTGCATTCCATCCTAGGGATAACTAGATTACGAAAGTAGTAGAAAACAAGTGTTAAGTACTACAACAAAATTCTCAATCAACGACACAATTCACTAAAAATTGGGCATAACATGCACATTTCAATAAAACTTAGTCCAAGAAAATGAATTTTATGATAAAAATTATATATATATATATATATATATATTCAAATAAATAAATAATTACTTGCAACATGTTTTTCTTCACTACATGTATATGCAATACAAAAAAGTCATGATGGACATGGTGGGCCACATACAATACTACTAGTCATAAAAAAAATGAAGCCCACACTACATAATTATATCCTAAGTGCCATTAAAATACGACTACATAGGAAATTAAACATTTCACAATTACTTCAACACACTATTATCTTCTTCGGCATCACGAGATGTCCCCTCCCTCGCCATGAGTCTTCTACTTGTTCGACGAGGCACCGGTTGCGGACTATTTCCATGGCTGCTCCCTCCGCGGCTAGCTTGTACCTGCATGTCAACCCTCTCAAATTGTCGTTTGGTTTCCGGAGAGTGGTCATCCTCCTCTTCAATCTTTCGTTTATTCTTCTTCTTCGGAGACAGCTCCACTTCGTGGGCCCTCAAAGCCCTCACAGCACAATCTATGTCATCCATTAGTTGTTTTATCATTTCATCCTCGCTTTTCATCATCCAAGTTTGTTTGCCTCCCTCTCCTAGATACTTCCTCCACTTGGTTATAATGTCCTTCATGTTCATGTCAAATGCCCTTGCAACGTCTTCCATCTTATGCTCTGTAGATGATTTACCGTTTAGGTCCACCACAGAACGAACTCTTGTTGCTTCTTCCAACTTCGACAAAATGAGGGCCCGCCCTATCAAATCCGTATTGTAGCCCGCAAATTGCTTTATGACTTTTGGATCACGCTCAACCTCCACCAAGAGGTCATTTGGACCCTCTCTCTTCCATTCCTTCTCGGGAATTCAAAAGAACTTTTGGTGCTGTGTGCTCCAATGTCTGCCCATGCTGCGACAGAACAACTCTCGAGCCTCGCTGTTCTTAATCTCGAAGGCACGCAACTCAACCTCCACGTCAGACGTCATCCAAAAGAATTTATCTTTGGTGGGAAATGGGCCATCGCATAGCTCATATATTTGTGATCGAGCATCCCACTTCATTGGTTTCCCCCAATGCAAATAGTTCTGAAATTTGTATGGCTCTTGGTCAAGTGGAAGGTTCCATCAATTGTATTCGTGCCCCGTAGGCATACGGTACAAAATCCCTAGCATTTCATACAGCCTTGGACTCAGAGGAATACGGCATTCGGGACAACGGCGTTGAAATTCCGCCGATCTTTGAATGCAAAACACATGGAATGTATGGCAACACTGTCCCAATGCTATAGCTCCTTCGGGCCCAAAACAACCTTGGCAAAGAGAACAATGACCCTCCAAGATGGGAGTATTTGGAAAACTTCCTGGCACAAGCTCCTTCTCATGTTGCTGGAAGTGAGCTGACAACGTGCCATAAGGGACCCATCCTTCCTCCGCTTCCAAAGTCCAATCAATATTCTCTGTATCATAGGTCTTTCTGTGGTTTAGCCGCTCATACATCCTATCCATGTTCCCCCAAACCGTAAGTTTTAAATCAGGGTCCTTTCTTTCCTCCTCCAACTTCTCCACAAAACGCTCATAAGAACTCTTGACATTCTCGTATGTTGTGTTTGATTGCAATGCATACCTCAAGAGCCCGTTCATGAGTCCGGATGATACTGAGGAATGATCTTGTAGTTGTCACGCCCACATCATCCACCGTAAATCCGCATTTTCCTTTGGAAGGATTTCACTTAGTACCCCTACTTCCATCATTCGTTTCATTGTTGATTTGGCCTCATTCTTTCCTCGAACTGCCAAGTCCAATTGATGCCTTAACTCTTCAACTTCCGAATTTTGTGATTGCATGGAAGCATCTTCAAATGAGGGGAAAACTATGGATTTTGGACTCGGAATGCGCTGTCGGAGTTCTACGGTCCCATCCTCAGTTTTGCCCTCGTCAAGAGGAAGAGATAGTTGATCGCTCTCTTGTGTTGGTTCACTTGCCTCTAATAGCCCTATTCCGCTAGGCGATTGTTGACCTGCCTTCTCGTTCTGTAATGTCCACAATGTTTTGCGATGCTCTTCTAACATCTCTTTGCATGTCTTCAACTCCAACACCAACTTCTCATTCATAGCCTTGAGATTCTCATTCATGGCCTTCAAATTGTCATTCGTTCGCTTCAAAGTTTGGTTATTTTTCTTGACACTCTCATAGTCATTACCTAAGGGCTTCAAGTTTGGGGTCGGCCTCCAATACAACGTGTTGTATTTGCTCTCCAATATCTCATACTTTGCCTTGAGGTCATCATGATCTTCTTTGGAGTAACGCACCTCCTTCAACTCCAAATTCTGCTGTTCCAAAAAAAAATTATACTTAAGGTCTTCCAACTTCTCGTCTTGTAGTTTGTCCGCAAACTCGACAAACTTTCTGAAAGCCAAAGCACCATGAAGAACGGATGGTGTCATTTTCGTAAATGTATCAGTTATTTGCACAAGAGCAGGCGTCAATACAGCCACAACTCTAGCTGTACATGATAGAGAATACGCCGTTCTAAATATCTCGCCAAATCCTGCTATTGAATTGCCTGAAGTGGAGCTGCGTCCTTCATTTGTAGTGCCACCTTCATTAGGATTTCCTCCTACATGCTCAGGGCCACCTTCGTTTATAGTGCTCCCTTCATTTCCGCCATTTGTTGCTTCTCTCTGAATTTCAAATTGATTCCATCGGAGGGAACACTGCAACAAGTTCTCCATCTCTTCTAGTAGAGGCATCTTTTGTAGAGTCTTGAGATCCTCTGGGCCCAACAAAGCTAGCAACGGATGATCTTGGATAATCGGGGTCTCTTTGTTGTTGTTTACAGCAGCCTCGTCTTGAGAGTCCATCCTTACATCTGTCGGTTGAGTTGGATGCTCTTCATTTTGGTTTGGTGAAGTCCGAATTGCATTTTCAGGTCTGGACAGTAGGCTTGGTTTTTTCCTTGATTTAGGAGACGGAGGGACATAGAACATGATGTCTTGTGTTGTGTCTGCTAAAAACCGATCAATACAAGCGTGAGCCTCCTTCACGTCTTGAAGGTCTTCTCTATCTTCAATATCTTTTATAGGATCCTCTTCTTGGTGCTTCTGTGACATCGATGTAGATCCATGTTCTGTTGGCCGAGGGAGCTTCATTGCAACGTTGCTTTCTGGCACCCCTTCTAACACGTTTTGTGTAGGGTTCAAATCCGTCGGTGGAGTCAAAAACACCTCTCCCTCCACATCGTCCACAAGACAAGTGCTTCCTTTTGTGGTGTCCCCCATACAAACCGGTTCTACCGCCATTTTTTTTCCATTCAATACTTCCGTACGACGCACTTGGATTTCAAGAGGGATCTGAATTGATTCCACAGCATCCTCTAATGCTTTCTTTTTTTCACTTGCTTCAGGAAGTTGCGCCTTCGGAACAAACATATCAGGGATATGTTTCTGACGTTTGCCAATCGCAAGTGGCAATGTCGCTATCATAGGATACGTACTCCAATCCACTTGACGGCCTAGTATGAGTTCAGCGTAAACCATGCCTGCCAAGCTGTAGCTAATTTTGCCCTTGCTCATAGCCTTCTCCGGAAATAAGGCCTTCCACACCTCCATCGAACGGTGCACAAAATGATCATTGAGGCAATTCAATGGTTTAAAACAATATTCATGGGTGTGAAGAGGGTGACACTCTCGAGGCCACAACTTCCCAATGTGATACATTTTCACGTATTTGCGGCACAATTTAGAGGTCCAATACTCCACATCCTCTTTTTCCCAACCCGTCTCAGCCTTGATGTTGACGTCATCCAAAATGTCAAACCGTAGCTCATGACCAACGCCCTTCGGCTTTGACTTCTTCTTGCCTTCAGTTGCAGCACTACTTGCCCCCGCCATGACTGCTTGAGTGTCGAGTACTCACTTGCAATTTTAGAATGGAAATTTCCAATATATAATCCCCGTTCTCTCAAAATATATAATGTGCTTCACTGTCTCCAAACGTATGTAAGTAACCAAGGACCAAAATCCAATGTAGTATGATCAAAATATGACCCCCACTCTTCACCACATAGGAGCAACTAGCGCATGAAGCAATAGTAGCACATCCGATATGGCAGTGATTCCCAAATGGAAGAGTGAAAGTGAGGAAATGTGTGTTGGCCATCCGCCAATATACCCATCCGCTTCTAGACCTAAAAGAGGCCCGGGACCGGACCTATCTCGGACCACGCGGACGTGGCCCGAGCCGGCGGACGGGCGGACGGAGCTACCCCGTCCGCCGACGAAGCGGACGGGCGGACGAAGCTGCCCCGTCCACCGACAAAGCGGCCGGCTGGCCCAGTCCAAGTGCGGATGGGCGGACGAAGCTGCCCCGTCCGCCGACAAAGCGGCCGGCGTCCAGGTCCGCCCGGCGGACGGGCGGACAAAGCTGCCCCGTCTGCCGACCAAGCGGACGACCCAACTACGTCCGACCGCCCCATCCGCCTAGCCCATCGCCTATTATTTCGAGGCGTCCAAATTTTTTCCAATTTGGCATGAAACCTAGGATTCTTCTTATCCGCCTTTACTTACTGTCAGTTTTTTTGGGTCAATTAAAGTTTCAGCATCCTATGCTTTTCTCATTAACCCAGAAAATAAGAAATAGACAAGTTATAATCAGATTTTAAATAATCATTTAGAGTTCTTTGAAGTTTACAGTGAGACCCTAAACCCTAGAACCCTAAAACCCTAAAACCCTCAACTCTTAGTCTCCTACATTTCAGATTACGCCATTGTTTTGAGCAAATTGTAAATTTGTAATATTCATTTGAAATTGTATGCATACAAATTTTAACTAGATATAAAGGATATTATTTTTTTATTTATTTTTTCATCATGTAGGATATTTCGAAGGGAAAGAAAAAAACAAAAACATGATCAATATTAGTGATGAAGTGAAATGTTATAATTCCCAATTGACCAAATTGAGATGGTGCTACAATCACAACAATTACTTCAAGGGGTTTGGTTTTAGTTCTAGTTTTGAACGTCATGGACAATTTCCATTGACTTCAAGGTGTTTTGTACATATGGACTTATAGAGAAGCCAAAAATGTATATAACTTATGCATGTCACACACTGCAACGCCATGTTTGTACTGTATTTTGTAATGCCCTTTTTTGATTAGGATTGTTTTAAAAGTAAGGGTATACAAAGAGTGTAAGACTTCACAACATTTCTGAAATTAGTAGAACTGTAAAATCCTTACTCATTGTGAAAAGCATTATAATCTTCTAATCCATAAAAGATATATATAGATAGATATAGATATATATATATATATATATATATATATATATATATATTTTTTTTTTTTTTAAATTTTTTTTCTTGGAGAATTTGCAACGTGAAGCAATAAAAAAAATTTAGTTTCTATTTGTATAATGTATAAGTTCTTCTTTTATCTAAGCCTGGGTTTATACTATGCCTAAGGCCGGATGAAAGTCCGGCCGGATTTGCCTTCGATCCATACTTCAATCCGGCCCCAGTTTTTTCCATCCGGCCCTACTTAATCTAAAGTCTAAACCCCTTGGGCCGGATTTTCAATTCATGTGCTCTTCAATTTTATCAAGGCTCAATTAAAAAACGTCAATAAAAATATGCATGTTTATCTTTTATTTCTTTTTTAATTAAAAACAAAGATTTTTTTCTTTTGTTTCATTTTTCTTTTTGTTTCTATACATTTTATTTCTAAAATACAAAAAGAAGTTTATTTATTGATTACTTAAAAATAAAATAAAAATTTAATATTTTGGTTTTCCTCTTATATAGAATATGCATTTGTAATCAACATGTTTAATGCTAAAACATAGGTACTTTATTGTAGTCACTTAGATGATTTTCCTTTAAAATTAAATAAAGTAAATCCATAAGGGAGTTGCTCTAAGAACACCCGTGCTCTAAGAGTGATCATGACGGAGAGGTACATTTTGCTTTAGTGAATGTACTAGCACATTTTAGGACATGGTCACTTTTAATGACCGTTGCCTTTCAACTTATTCGCCCTCCATAACTAATTACAGGATGATTTAAAAAATATGAAGGAAATCAAGTCACCAAAAAAATATGAGGATGAAGGGCCTAACGTGCATTTCAAAATCTACTCTACAATTTTTTAAATGAATCTTTAATGTGGTTTTTTCTCCAAGAGTTAGTGTATTTGAGGCTCATTTCCAAAAGCCCTCAACACTATGAAAGTCAAGTTTGTGATGGAAACTCTTGTACAAAATCTTGAATAAGAAAATCATAATCAATCATTTTGAAAATTGGATTTTTGATGCTAAAGTTAGATTTAAAATAAACTTATATATATGTATATGTATATATATATATATATATATATATATATATATATATATATATATAAACTACTAAGAATAGCAACTTGGTTAAGTATTATTAGACTTAGAATCTCTATTCTCATAGATAATTTTCTTTCTTATTTAGTATTTAGGACGCTTTAATTCATTTAATTAAGATTTGTTATGAGATTTCAATTTGTTTTCATCAATTTTTTTTGAGATTTCAACTTATGTCCTGTTATAAATTCTGAAAATTTCACTACATGCCATATTTATTTTATTTTTTAATTAATTTTTAACGAATCTGACTCGAGCATAGGGTATTCCAAGTGATGAACTTCAATGTGTATAAGAACGGCCCATTCGTCGTCCGCTCGTCCGCCGTCCACCTGTCCGCCGTCCACCTGTCCGCCGTCCACCTGTCCGCCGTCCACCTGTCCGCCGTCCTTCCGTCCGTTGTCTGTCCTCCCATCTGTTGTCCGTCCGCTATCCGTCCGACAGTCCGCCGCCCGCTGTCCATCCGCCGCACGGTCAGAGCGTCCGTCTGCGGGCTCCGTCCGATGCAGTCGTCCGCGATCCGTCGAGGCCGTGCGATTGGACGCGCCGGGGCATATTGCCCGTCCAATCTGGCGGTCCGCCCGTCCGCCCGTCGGATTTGGGCAGTGATGTCAGCATCGGCGGACGGTATAAAGAGGGGCGCAGACGGCCCATTCCGCGCAGTTGTTTCCCTTGCGGAGTGGGCAGATTCAGCGCCAATTGATATCTGTGAGCCCCTTCCGACTTGGAGCGTGAACAACTGTGAATGAATTAACTTAATTTTTTGTAATCTCTTCATCACCTTCTCAATTATAGAAATTGTAAACTTTTCACTCAAACATTGCATTCGGTGCGGAAAAGAAGGATTACCATGGCTCCAAAAGGATTTCCCAATCCGCTGAAGAAGAGTACAAAGGGAAAATCACAAGACATGGATTGGGATGCCTACTTCAACCACTTTTGTGTGGCTGAAGAGGGATGGCAATACGAGCCCAAAACAGTATGGACTTGCACAACGTGCCGAGAGTATGTGAAAATGTCACACATTGCAAAACTCTGGCCAGCAGATAACACGGTTGTATTAGAGAGACAAGTGAGACGGTGGGAAGGTCCCATGAACACTTGCAAGAGTGAACATTTCAAGCAGAGATACGAGGAGATTTGGGCATCATGCGGTCTAGGTGCTTCCAAACCAAATATCATGAACTATTCCACCATGGCAATGATTTAGGCGGAGATTGTACTCCAGAAAGATGTGGATTGGCGTACGGTGCCTGCAAAGGACAAGAAGACCAAATTGAGCTGTGACAAAGCGGTGATAGACACCAATTGGGTTGGCCCAAGCGATTGCATGCCGGAGTGGTCTAATCGGGATCAATTTGGATTTCCTCCGGAACCATTGCCAGATGCAGTGGACAATGATGATGATGACGAAGAAGACTTACCACCTCCACCTCCACTTCCACAAAGGCACGTACGTCGAGAAGAGCGCGAAGACTTGGACTTCCAAAATCAATTGCGAGAGGCAACAAGAAATAGTATTTTGGATCAAGGTTGCCCGCGTCAACAACGGTCACCACCTCGTCATGATCGTGATGTGCGTTGCCCGCAATATGGAGGAGGAAGCTTGCATTTTAGCCCTGGCCCCCACGATGACTTCCAAAACATACGAGGAAGCCATGGAAGCACAAGGTTTACGGACTACGGTGGATCTCAATATGGTGGGTCGCAATTCTATCTAGGGACGGGAGGGCCGGACTCATATGGGCCTCGTGGAAGCTCATACTACATCGGCTCAAGCGAACGAGGGACAAGAGGGGCCGAGGCAAATGCATCACCTCCTCCACCTCCACCATTTGGGGGTCCATACTTCTCCGATTACGGACAAGGAGGAGGGTCTGGCGGATATGGGTGATGTGGTGGCTTCGGTCCCGCACCCGAAGGTTGAAATGACGATAGTAGTTCGGATTCAGAATAGAGTATAATGTAGTTTAACTATTTAAGGGTAGAGTAGAAGATGTCTTTTGACTTATTCGGAGGTTATGGATTTACTATTATTGTTTAAATGTATTTTGGTGACTACTTTTGTGACCATTAGTGGTCAATGATGTCACTATTTAAAACTTTGAACATGCACATCTATTGAACATGTTTAGTTGTAGTATCAAAAATCTCTTCTTGGAAATGCTTGACAGTGTTTTTTCTTTTTTAGATTTAGTGCAAGGGGACCGAATGCAATGTTGACTTTCTGTATTCTTTACCTGCTCTTGGAAGTTGGAAATGAGATTGAAATGCAATTAGTTCTGGAGAATAAATTAGAATCCAAATTCATTTGGAAGAATTGTATAATAGTATTGTGGATTTTGATTAGCCCTAATGTAATTGAGCTTATACACATTAAGCCTTCCAATTTTTTGTGTCATGAAGTTCAATGGTTTGACTTGCAAGAAATATTTGAACTCTTTTTTGCAATTTGAACACCCTCATAGGTAAACATTATAATTTTTAACTCCATAAGGGATATTGTTGTGCTTTCTTTTTTTCCATAATGTCTAGCATGTCTAGTTTGAATTTGTACGGTTAAAAACTCGAAATTCCAAGAAAATGATAAATGTAATGAAAATATTGACATTTCTTTAGAAGTAAAAATTTCAAGAAATTGAAGAAAGTTGAGAAGAAGCCTTGGGTCTATTTTTTTAATTATTAGGCATTGAAATGCCCAAATGCCCAATTCCTCCCAAACAAGAAGACCTACATGAAGCTTATTGAATGAAAAGGGGGAAAAATCACCCTAAAAATGAGACGGTAGAAATGAAGCGGACGATCTAAAAATCGCCCCCTCTGGATCGTTCGATCACGCAAACTGTCCGTCCACCCGATCAAACGGGCCAGAGGGGACGCACGGCCACCCCGTCCGCCCGATCGGACGGCCTCTGTTCGACCGTGCGGACCAGATGAGGCGTTCGCCAACCCTAGACCGTCCGATCGGACGGCCTCTGTTCGACCGTGCGGACCAGATGAGGTGTTCGCCAACCCTAGACCGTCCGATCGGACGGCCAGGAAGAGGCGGACGGCCAGTCCGTCCGCCCGATCGGACGGCCTCTATTCGTTGTAGGACTGGAATGAGGCCGTCCGCCTCATATAAGACAAGCGGACGGACCGTCTGCTCTCACTTTTGCCTTCCCCCTTGCATGCAAGAGAGAGCGGAGAGTTGGTGGTTTGACCTCCAATGGCTTCTTTCTTTGGGTGGGTAAGAGTCTAATATTTGGGATAACTTTTGCCAAATTTTTTATAAAACTTTGACGTTCATCATTCTACCGGGTTATCAACATGCCAAGGGCGAAGAAGGCTTCCAAGGAGCTGAAGGGAAAAGAAGAAGTCCCCTCTATTCAGTGGACAAGGGAGAATCCCTCGGAGAGTTGCAAAGCATTCTTAATCGAATTGATTGTGAAGTTTTATGAGACAGAGACTACAGTGTCTCTTGACACTAAATATGTGCGATATGAAGAGGACTGCATCGAGAAATTCTTCCTGGATATGAGGCAGAGGATGTTGGACGCCTTGCACGTACCACAGTGGATTGATGAAACGGAGAAGAAGAATTTCCTCAAATTTCTTGACAGCAAGGTGCATGATGCATTATGGAATGCTTCGGTCATTTTGGATAAATATTGGAGGAAGAAACGCGAAAATGATGAAGCCTTCGAGCATGTCATTATGAAAGTGGATTTATTCACCAAAAGGTGCCAACCATTTAAGAGGCAGAATAGAGCAGGGTCAATTGGTTGGTGGACGAGCAAGCCTGGAATGGACCAAGTACAAAATACACGTCGCCTTCTAATAGCCCTTCCGGATACGGCCACAGTGATTCCCATAAATAACAAAATCATGCGGGGTGGCTATGCTACAATTCGGAGAGTGCGAATAGAAGGATGTGGGGAGATTCATCCATCATGGGAGTTTGCAGCAAAGATGTCTCTCCAAGAAGGTGAACAACCTGCTTTTGCAAAGATGGAATACAATACTGAGACTATGGCAGTAAGGATTCCGCATGCTGGAGTGATACGTTTTTTTGCAGTGCAATCCAAAAAGAATGAAGGATACTCATTCTGGTGGAACGGCGATACATTGCGTGAAATGATGCGTCGAAATGACGACTATCCAGACAATATAGCCCTTCGAGTGTTGTATGAGCCGCGTATAACAGAAGAAGAAATCATTGCTGCTAAAAATCTGAAGCAATTTAGAGCCAAACGCGTGGAGCTTGCATGGGCATTACTGCACATCATGAATGCGGTGCACACCGCTGGACATCTTCACAACGACATTTCTCCGGACAACATCATGTTTCATTTTCCTAAAGATGAGTCCCGGGTTTACATTGGAGTTTGTGATTGGGGGATGACTACAGTGTTGAGTGAGCCCATGAAGTCGTTGTATACATTCACATCAACAGCTGAAAAGGACAAAGCTATAAAGAGGAGGTGGTGGATGGATCCCAGTATTACTTATGTACACGGAAGAGATGCGGATGTGCAAAACATCCCTTCTCTTTCCATGCAATCCGAGCAATATGCTGTTGCTAAATTAGCTGAACGGATCAGTAGGCAGTGCATGTCGGAGGCGTATCACAAGTTGCAGCGTGAATCAAGTAGCTCACATGTCAAGTACCTCCATCCACAATTTGCACAGGTGTTTGATACCTACTTGAAGCACGTTCAGAACAAAGAGAGTACTTTGGCACAAGTCATCTTCCGTTTCCGTACTTCATTCAACTGGCCTATTCCGGATGAACACTTCCGTGGTTCATATTGAAGTTCAAGAATAGTTCATATAAGTATATAGGCTGGTAGTATGCATAGATGCCAAGTAGTAATGTAGTATGTATACGAATTACATAGTTGCATAGCATATGTGCACCATTTTGATTTTTTAAGACCAATGAATGCCAATGTAGTTGGACTTTTATGTGCCTTTGTAATTGACGAGGATATTTTAATTGATAATGATTTTTAAAGTGTGTGAATTGTCCCTATCTTTTGTGATTGTTGGTTTGCAATTTTGCATAGAAAAGTCTAAAACCCTGCAATTACGGAAATTGTGATTTTTTAAGTTGGTATTTGCAAGATTGGGAAGTTTTTGTTTTAAATTTTATGGTCTTCCAATTCTTCAATTTGCCATGTATGGTTGAAGATATTCAATTGGACAATGTATTATGTATAATTGTAAATTGTCTTCTAGATTCTAGAAGCATGGTTTTTTGTTTGGTATCAATGGTGTGTTGTTAATTTTTTGAATGCAACGGGTTTGTCGGCTTCATTAAGATGTTAAAAAAAAATAGTAATTACCCCCTAAATGCTTGAGGTACCAAAATATTAAATATGGTGTTTGCAAAACTTAGAAGTTCAGTAAAACCTAACTATTTTTCATCATTTTAGTGAGGTAATAATTTTGGGAAATTCTTTTTGAAGTCTACTTTTGGCTCCAGAAGTCCGATCTTGCAATTAAAGGACAATGATTTTTCTGAAAGAGATATTATACAAGGGTACCTTGTGCAATCTTGACTTTTCTTTTGTGTTAAGAGCTTTTGGAAATGAGCCTCAAATACAGTAGATCTTGGAGGAAAATTCATATTGGAAATTCATATTAAAAAATTATAGAGTAAATTTTGCAAAGCTGTAAATTGATTGGGCAAGTTTGGCCCATTAACCTCATATTCTTTGGGTCCCCAACATTTTAGATTTGCCTTGCCAAAAAGGCTTCAACTTTTTTTTGCGATTTTAACAGCATCATTGTCAAATGTTATAATCTTTCACTCTACAAGTGATATTGTTGTGCTTTCTTTTCCTATGCAATCTCTAACAAGTCTAGTTTGAATTTGTATGGTTACAATTCCAAAAAAATTGATACATCTTACCCAAATGTGGGCTCTTTGTTCAATTTAGAGCAAATTAAAGGAAGTTTAAATTTGAAAATAAGGCTTTGGCATGTAGGGGTTACAACATCCTATGGTTATTTGGATGATTGAATTTGTTTGAACCATCAATCATTGTTTTCTTGGGCCAATTGAAGGCCCAAATGCCTAAAAAAAAATGGACTGCACCAAATCTATAGGTTAAATTTGAAGAAAAATTAGATGATAATGCCAAATTGCTCGAATTTGAAAGAAAAAAAATTGGATGAAATTGCACACATCAAATGTAACTCATCTAAATATGTCGAGGAAAAGATAATTCTATCCAAAATATAAATGAATACTAAAAAATTTAGTAACATTATTTTGTCATATATTGCCACTTTAGCAATTCTCCAAAAATTGGAAAAAACCCCATGGTTTCATCCCTACACCGAAGTTTACCCCATTTTCCGCCAGATGCCCTGATCGGACGACCCCACACCGACCCGTCTGCCCCGTCCGCCTCCCCGTCCACCTCCCGATCCGCCTCCCGGTCCGCCCTCCTGTCCGCCTCTCGTCCGCCTCCCCGTCCGCCCTCCCCGTCCGCCCTCCCGTCCAGCTCCCTGTCCGCCCTCCCGTCCAGCTCCCCGTCCGCCCTCCTTGTCCGCCCTCCCGTCCGGCTTCCCGTCCGCCCTCCCCGTCCGCCCTCCCGTCCATCTCCCTGTCCGCCCTCCCGTCCAGCTCCCCGTCCGCCCTCCCTGTCCGCCCTCCCGTCCGCCTCCCCGTCCGCCTCCCCGTCCGCCCTCCCGTCCATCTCCCTGTCCGCCCTCCCGTCCAGCTCCCCGTTCGCCCTCCCTGTTCGCCCTCCCGTCCGGCTCCCCGTCCGCCCTCCCGTCTGGCTCCCCGTCCGCCGTCCTGTCCGCCTCGTCCGTTGGACGGTCAGAACGTCCTATGTCGGCGGACGTTCGGGAACCGGCGGACGTAGACGCTGGACGTCCGTCCGGACGTCCATGTAACCCTAGTACAGTCTTCTCCACGTCATAAGAAGACCCAGAAGGATTCCCGGGGGAGTCCGGACGTTCAGGTAGTCGGGACCCGGAGTGTAGACAAAGACACCAGTATCATGGAAGTCCAAAGATGGGGCCAAAGGGGTCCGAATCTGTTTTCTCCGAAGAGTAGCCGGAAGGAGGTAAAGCTGGATCTTCTGAAGGACTATGTTCCTTCCAAAGATCCGGATTCCAAGGAATAAAGTACAGTAGTGTAGTATAGCAGCAATATCGGAGTCCGACTGTCAAATCCGGATTTATAGGATCTAGGATTTTCCGGAAATCTAGCGGACCAGTAGGAATGTTTTGTAGGATTTTTAGGATGATGTTAGTCTTAGTACAAGTAGGAGTTTTGATGGCCTTTCTGGTCATTCACAGCCATCTCATAGTTTCAACATTGTACCTTTTTCTGAGCTTAATTCTAAGGGTTTGAAGTATACATTCTCTTATCTTTCTTATACACGGTCTATGTTTGTGGGAGGTGTGGGTCTGTTCTTGCGTTTCCGGAACTGAGAACTTACCTTGTGTAGCAAGAGTCGATTTCGTGAGAGTATCCGGATGTACTAACTTGAGGGGGAGATCAACCGGATGGTTCCGGCAGTAGGGTTAGTGTAGTACTGCTCGGATGCCGATATAGCCTGCGTGTAGGATACAGCCTTAGGTGAAAGGAGTATCTGAGAGGCTGCTAGCCACTTTCATGTACGGAAGTGTTGCAAGACGTGCCCAAATTCCGGATTGCCGAAATTCCCCGTAAAATAGAGTCAAAGCCCCGACGCAAGCCCAAAAGAGTACAGGAAAAACC
The DNA here is from genome assembly GCA_950106755.1 of Climacium dendroides. NCBI lineage: Eukaryota > Viridiplantae > Streptophyta > Bryopsida > Hypnales > Climaciaceae > Climacium > Climacium dendroides. Next base: position 41,530,118 of record OX467084.1, read on the forward strand.
ACCCGGTCGATAGAAGGCTCAGTGCTCGGTTAAAGGTTAGAATATTGTTGTAGTTCTTGACCGTCCCTGTGTGACCTAATCCGGAAGGCCTTCCGGATTTGTGAGGCGATTGAACAGGAGGACACTTCCGGTCCCTGAAGAGTTAGGTTAGTACTAGTATTGGAGAGGGAGAGAGAGAGAGAGAAAGAGAGCATGTTTCCGGACACGGTAAGCATCCAGACGGTGGATCTGGCCACTCGTCATCCAAACCCAGGGATCCCAGAAGGGGCGCAGAACAGTTTCCGGATTCTTCCGGAATCCATCCGGCACTAGTGACCGGACCGGACCTATAGTCCGGAGTAGTCTGACAAAGAGAAAGTGAATGCTTAGATTGGGATAGCCTACGGATCTGTAAAACTCAAGTCCTCGTGGGAACGATTCCGGAGCGATTTACTCTAAGTGGGCCTTTGATGCGAATTAAGGGCTAACTGGAGGAATACTGGTCCGACTAATTGCTATACCGGAAGGAGAAGAAGATCCGTTCCAGGAAAGGGAGTGCTATATGGCTCGCCTGAAGAATAAACACTTTAAAGGGGACGGAGATCAAGATGCGGATGAGTGGATGTGCGAGTTCGAAGCAACCGCAATGGCAAATCAGGACAATAAAGCGGCCAAACAACGTATTTTTCAAGGCCTGCTGAAGGGAGAGGCGCTGTAGTGGTACCAAGATATTCCGGATCCTATCCGAAATAACTGGGACCAGCTTCGAACGGAATTTCTTCAAGCATTTCGAGAAACGGGAGGAGAAGCTAGAGCTCTCGGGAGGCTAAGTACGATGACTATGAGGTCATCCGAATCTGTACGGAAGTATGGACACAGGGTAAAGGCTCTAATCCAAAAGCTAACCACGGAAATTGCTCCTAGTTTGCAGGTAGAATGGTATGTGGCTGGACTACCAGAATCTATGGGATTCCTAATCCGGCAAGCTAGACCAAGAACACTTCGAGAGGCGATTGATGCTGCCACCAATTATGAAAATTTGGCGCAGTCTCTCTAGAAGTCATTGAGGAGAAGTGAAAGGAGAGACAAAGGAAAGAAGAAGAAGCGTGATCGAAGGTCGAAGAACCGGAAGAGGATTCCTGATTCGGATAGTAGCTCCAAGAGCTCTGAATCCGAGGGGTCGGATTCAAGCTCTTGAAGCTCCAACACGGAAAGGAGTGTTTCGCCTCCAAGAAGATTGTTGAAATCCAAGGGGATGCGTGAGAAGGCTATGGTCAAAGTCAAAACAGAGGATCCGGATTCTAAGAAGATGATGAAAAGTATCCAGCAGTCTTTGGAGGCCATCAAAGTAATCTCGCAGAAAATCGGAAGCCGAGACGGATTGTCCCTACTTTCAGAGCGAATGTGTGGTGCGGAAGATGTGGGGAACCGGGCCACTATCCTAGTGAGTGTCAGCGAGCCCCTCACAAAGTAGTACATTACGTATACCCGGAGGAGGAGGGAACCTACTACACTGTGGAATATGATGATGAAGAAGAAGTTTACCAAGTGCAGTCGACATACGGGAGAGGAAAGGGAATTGCGGTTCCGATGCGGTCCAACCCGTTGAACCGGACTTTCTTGCCTGGACCAAGCCAAGGGCTAATGATGCATCAACCTATCCAAACTCCAAGTTATCCAGGTAGGCAAGTTGTGATTTGTTATGGTTGTGGAGAACTGGGTCATTATGCAAATGCATGCCCTAATCAGGAACAAGCACCAAGAGCACCTCGGGTTCTCCCATGCCAAAATTGTCAAGAGTATGGGCACTCAGAAGGTAAATGTCCACACCCTGTACGAGTTAGGCCGGTTTACAAATAAGTCCAGATACTACCCAGAGAGCAGACAACACTCAATTACGGTCATTCAGAAGGGATTGAGAAACTAGAGAAATGACGGTGCGAGGTGGAGCTGCCGGGAGATAAGGAAGTAAACTGGGTAACTACTCGCAGTTCCACCAAAGTACAACTGGAGCGGCCAACCAAGAACCGCAAAGGGAGGAAGAAATACAAAAGGAAATCGGGGTCTAGTGATGACTCTGATTTACCTCCTGCGTTGAAGGAGCCGGAAGAAGAGAAGGACCACTTTGAGGAAGGGGTTGCAGTCCACCGGATCCCTAGGGACATCAGTACTGAAGTACGGGAGGAGATTTCCAAGACGAATGTTCCACCAGCCCAGAAATCAGTTACTTTTGACGACACTCCTATGGTTATCAACCCGGATACACGAGGACATGAATATGACATTGTCCAGGACATCAAGGATCGGATGGCCAATGTCACGATTGGAGAACTCCTTCATGACTATGTCAATTATCAGAAGTTGATTCGAGAAGCATGGACTAGGAAACGCAGAAGGACAATGAAGTTACCTTTGGTAGCTGTTAACTTTACTCGACCGGAACATTCCGGAGCTCTTGAAATCACGGTAGAAATTGACGGGTGTTCAATTCCTAGTGTTCCGATCGATGGAGGATCGGGAGTGAACCTGATGTTGGAAGAAACAGCATTCGACTTAGGATTCACATCCTTTGAAGCAACGGAGCAGGTCTTACGGATGGCGGATTAGTCCAGAGTACATCTGGTTGGAAGACTTTCTCAAGTTCCGACTCGGATTGGAAGAAAAGATTATCTATTGAATTACGTTATTATTTGGATACAAAAGGGAAGGCCTTTTCCAATGTTATTGGGGAGACCTTAGCAGGGTGCTTGTAGATTGGGGAGCCAAGGAGGTTATAGTAGGGAAACCTGCAGTCCGAATTCCTTGGGCGACGGAGAAACGCTTGGGAGAAACAAGTGAATCGGACGGATATACTTTGGATTGGACAGATCCGAAAAAATCCGATTCCCCTCCAAGTTATTTCATAGATGCATTTGAGCAAGAATCCAAAGAGAATTTTGGATTCCCCAATGCAGTCCAAGAACTTACTCCAACAACAACACGTTCTGTAGTTCCAGATGATAGATCTTTAATTAGGAGAGTCAAATGTTCCACTCACAGCGGAATGGATAGATCGCCAGATTAGGGAAGGAAACCTCCCACCAAACCGGACTGAAGCTGGTAAGGTAGGATGGAGCGAGTTATTCGCTGAGCCTGAGGAAACCCATCTGGAGAAAATCAAATCTGTGGTTTCACCCACAGATTATCAGAAGGTGGAAGTCAAATTGGATAAAAGCTTCTTCTTGAGTAAGCTTTTAGGAGAATCAGAAAAATCCAAATACGCCGAACTTTTGAAGGAGTATCTGGATGTATTCGCATGGAAACCATCTGACTTGACTGGAATTCCATCTCACTTGGGAGAACACCATATAGACTTGACGGAAGGATTTAGCCCGGTCCGCCAACGACAATATCGACTCAACCCCAGATATTCATTGATGGTCAAGGAGATCGATCAATTGTTGGAAGCAGGATTTATCTATCCTGTTATCAATTCTGAATGGGTATCTCCTATTGTGGTAGTACCAAAGAAGATAGGAGCAGATGGAAAGGTGAAAATCCAAGTCTGTCAAGACTTCCGGAAACTAAACGCCGCCACCAAGAAGGATTATTTTCCTCTTCCATTTATAGATGTTATTCTAGACCATGTTTCCAGTCATGAATGTTACAGCTTCTTGGATGGATTCTCTGGGTATAATCAGGTTTTCATCCGATGGTGTGATCAACTGAAAACCACTTTCACAACTGAATGGAGTACGAATGCTTTCACACGGATGCCATTCGGATTATGCAATGCGCCAAGAACCTTTCAAAGGTTGATGATGGATATTTTCAAGGATTTCTTGAGACATTTCCTTGAAGTCTTCATTGATGACTTTGCAGTTTTTAGTAACCGGATGAATCATCTGGATTGTTTATGAAAGACGTTTTAGAAATGTCAAGATATCAATTTAAAACTCCATCCAGGGAAATACTTCTTTGGAATGAGTTCAGGTATCTTGCTTGGACATATTGTGAGCCAAGCCGGATTGCAGGTAGACATAGACAAAGTGAGAGTGATCTTGTCTTTGTTACCTCCAATCAACGTAAAGAAGGTTCGCGGATTTCTTGGTTGTGTAGGGTACTATCGAAGGTTTATCGACGGATACGCCAAGAAAGCCATTCCCCTTACCGAGCTACTCAAGACGGACACGGAATTTAGTTGGACCAGAAGGCGACAGTTGGCATTTGAAGACCTGAAGACTCAGCTTTCCAAGGCACCCATACTTTCTGTTCCAAATTGGAAAAAGGAATTTCACGTAACTATTGATGCATCTGGATGGTGTCTTAGAGCGATCTTATGGTAGCCGGATCCGGAAGGACGTGAGAGACCTATTTACTACGCCAGTCGACAGATGAGTCCAGCGGAACGGAATTACACCACAACGGAACGAGAAGCATTGGCCGTTGTATATTCCTGTAAGAAGTTCCGACATTACTTACTTGGGTACAAGATAATACAGATCACGATTCTTTGAAATACCTAGTGAACAAACCCAATCTGTCAGGATGAATAGCTAGGTGGATCTTGTTGTTACAGGAATTTCACTATGAAATCATAGTGAAATCCAGTAAAGCAAACTCCAATGCGGATTATCTCTCCAAGCAAAGAAGAAAAGAATCCGTAGCGGATCTATCCGCTGAGTTTCTGGATGAGTTTTTTTGGGCGGATACCCCAGTTTCAACATATGAGTCGAAAGCTCTGTTGTCAGATGTCTTTCAACTCAATAACAGGACTGTTTCTGAATATCAAGATATCATAGACTATTTGAGAGAATCTAGATATCCTGAACCCATGACCCGAGAGGAGAAAGAAATTTTTCAAAGAAAGGTCGCACCCTATACACTTATAAGAGGGGTACTTTTCAAGTTAGGGGTAGATGACGTTTTGAGGAGATGTTTAGAGGATGCAGAACGGAAGAAAGTCATCCGGGCGCTACATACTAGAAATTCAGGAGGACACTTTGCTTTGGTAAATACAATTAACCGAATTCGTACAGCCGAATATTGGTGGCCACGCTTACATAAAGATGTCCGAAATTTTGTTAAGAGTTGTGACCAATGTCAGCGGACTGGAGCTCCATCTTTTTGAAATCACTAGCCGCTAACCCCTATCATTCGTTAGCTCCTTTTGAAAAATGAGGGATCGATTTTATTGGACCCATCTTTCTGGTTAGTACAAGACAGAAGAGGTACATTATATTGGCCATGGACTATGCAACCAAATGGGTAGAGGCTCGGGCCACACGAAGAAATGATGCTGAAACTTCCGCTAACTTTCTTTTTGAAGAAATTCTTATGAGGTTTGGCCATCCGCTCGAATTGGTTAGCGACCAGGGAATCCATTTTCTGAACAATGTCATCATCGACCTAACGACGAAGTATTTTATCAAGCACCGGAAGACCACTCCTTATAATCCGAAAGCGAACGGATTAACCGAGCAGACAAACGAAATTATTGGTAAGATTCTGAACAAGATGGTTTCCGCGCACAAGACAGATTGGGATCGGAAACTACCTTCAGCAGTCCATGCGTACAACACCACGGAGAAAACAACCACGGGACAATCGCCATATTTCTTAGTTTTTGGACAAGAGGCAGTCCATGGAATTGAGTTAGAAGTGGAAACATTCCGAGTCATGGCAGCACGACATGGAAGGTCAAGACCGGATATTCATCCAAGACTGATTGCAATTGAAGAACTAGAAGAGATCCGAGAACTAGCCTTGGACCGGACAAGGGAAGTCCAGATGAGGAGGAAGATGACGCATGATCGGAAGATCCCGACTGACCATGGAATAAGGAAACACTAGTAGAAAACGCAGAAATTTCTGTTGTTTCGGTGACGTTGTTTTGGTCACCGAACAACAGAAATTTCTACGTTTTCTACTAGTGAAAGGAGAGCTGGTACTGCTTTATGACAATAGACATAAAGATTTTCCAGGTAAATTACACACCCGATGGATGGGACCTTATAGGGTCAATGAAGTCTTTTTGAATGGATCTCTGCAACTAGAAGATCTTCAAGGATATTGGCTCGATACTCGTGTGAATGGATCAAGGGTGAAGAAGTACACGGAAGTTACTTCTTCCGAAGAATCCTCTACTTGATGTTCGCGGGGACGCTCACAGATGTGGAAGGGGTAATGTCGCAACCTAACTTTTTGATTTTTCTCTCTATCGTGTTTTGTAACACGGAATCCGGATTAAGTAGACCCGGATTAGCACGGAAGGAAAAAGAAAAGCCAAGAGTTAAAAAGACTAGAAACATAAGCCCTGAATGAATCGGATTATGGAGCGGAACGGATATCGGAAACGAATCCAGTCTAGTCCCATAACCGAAGGAACGGATCTAGGATTCGCATCCGGAAAATCGGAAAAAAGTAATGATTAGGTTTTCGGGGTATAAAAGAGACTGTTTTAGGGTTTGGCTGTCATTTGTACCTGAGAGCACCAACGTACTTGGCGCGCTCTCAGTGTTTTGAGTTTGTGTCTGCAATTTGAGTGTGTTTGGATGTGAATTGTGCAAAATCTGAGAGTTGTGAGTGAGCGCGTTTTTTTTTTACACGAGCGCAGGGATTAAAGAAGAATTGAGTGCGTGAGCGAGGCGGAAATTGAGAGAGAGAGAAAGGGAGCACCACATGACTTGTGCATTGAGCGATTCGGTTGAGACTGAGGAGTGTGTGTGAGGAAACGGGACGTGCGGCTAGGAGATAAGAGAGGTAGAGATCTAAAAGAGAGACGAATACCGCAGTTAAAGCGCGTACGAAATCAGGTATCGGCGAGCGCTCAGAGGATAGAAATTAGAGTGAGGAAAGTGGCTCCTTTAGAGCCCAGTAGTAAGCAGGAGAGAATCAAATTGATGGAGGACCTCTCCGCCATGGGGTGCACAGGATTCATGGGAAAACCCTAGGGGTTTCAGAATGAGGCAATAGTGAGGGAGCTCATTGAAGGAGCCCCTAACCAGTTCGACAACACTATTCGATCGGCTCCGCCCATGTGGACTAAGGAGGTCTGGAGGAAAGTTTACAATTTGAAAGAAGGCAGCGCGGAACAGGCCAGCCGGAAGGGAGACTTCGTGTGCGGAAAGTTCAGGGGAGCAGCTAACCCCAAGGATGGGTACGCAATCGAGGATTGCGTCAATGCGCGGCACAGACGACTGCTAGAGTTCCTGGTCCCGATCCTACATCCGGAAAAACCCACCTAGGTGACTTCCACGCTCGGAAACGCGATCTTTGGAGCCTTGAGCGGAGAGAAGCGGATGGATTGGGCGGCATTCATTCAAACGATGGTGAATGTTTTAGTCTCAAATGTGGAAAAGAGTAGGGCTACCACGGTAGGCCCCTACCTTTTCCACCTATACAAGAATCAGAGTCTCCTGACGTCGGAGGAGAACAAGGAGTGGAAGGCGCAGATGGCTCTCCGGACGTGTGGTGGATTGGATGAAGAATCCAAGACGAAACCAGATAGCCCGAAACTGGAGGAGAAGGGTGAGAACCCTAAGAAGAGGAATTGGACAGAAGAGGAAGAGGAGGAAGAGGAGGAAGAGGACATTCCTCTCAACCGAAGGATGAAGAGGACGTCCAATCTAATGGGGTCTCTTTCGGGGCTTCGAAAGGATAAGGGACCAGAACTAGTGGAGCCGGTCATCCCAAAGAAGCAGGAACCGGTGGAAGTGGTCAAGCCGAGACCCGTTCCATCGTCCCAGTTGTTGAACCTGACGGGTCCATACAATGACCTAATCCGGATTCTCAGTGCAGTGAGAGCGGATTGGGAAGTGAAGACCACGACACTTCGTGAGGTGGTGGATTTGGTGGGAAGTACTCCGACTAGTTTTCTACCGGAAGCCGTGGCGAACTACATCAGCAATCCGGATGAAGTGAAGGAGTTGGAGGATAGGTTGTTGAAACAGAATATCAACCAGCGGGAGACAGACGAGTAGGTGGTCCGGTTGCGAGGAGAGATCCAAAGTTACCGAAAGGACTTGGATGCTAGTCGCGACTAAGTGAAGGCCGCAATGTCCCTGCAAGAGGAGACCAGGATTGCAATCAACCGGATGATGGCAGTAGTAGGGGCATCCGGTGAGGTAATGGCGAAGGCCAAATTGTTTGATGAGGGGATACATAAGGAGCCGAAACCTTCGGGTACCCGTATCGCTCGCATCTTAGCTGACTTCGCCGGAGAATTAGAAGAGGCGATGAAGGAATTCCGGAAGGACGCAAAGGGATTAGAGAATAGCGTCCAGAAGTTCTAGAGTGGGTTAGTCTCTTTATCCGGAATTTCAATCCCGGATGAGTTCGATGAGGTAGAGATATTAGAGGGGAAGTTTGAAACTCCAATATCGAAGGAGAAGGAGGCTGGAAGAACTTCTACTTCAGAAGCCCCACGGACGAGGACAGGAATAACTTCTCCTGTAGAACCGGAGCGAATTTCGGAAGGGGGAGATAAAAGTAGAAATTTGAGTGAGCTCTTCCCCATAGCTACTCCAGATAGTGGTGGACCCCCTCAGGAGGGATAGGTAGTTAGAAATTAGAGAGTAGGAAATTCTGTTAGATCGGACCTCATTCCAGAAAGTTAGGAAAAATTCAGATCCGAAAATCTCGGCCAGATCAGTGCTAGATTTCCAGAGAGACCTTTCTGTAAAATTCTGTATATAATTCAAGTCTCAAGACTGAGACTGGGAATTTTTCCTTCTTGCATATGTTGTCTCTTGTGTATTGTCTATTGTTTTCCTTGTTTTTCCAAAGATTGGCCGGATAAAGGAGGGAGAGATTGAGTATAGATGAGCAGAGTGTGAGAGGACCTTCTCCCCTTGTTGTCTTCTTGTGATTGCAGGTGTATGTAAACAGGTTGTAAGTGTTGGGAGTGAGTTAAGACACCTCAGTAGGTTTAGAGTTTATGATTCCGGGTGAGATAACCAGTGCTAGGCTAGACAGTAAGAAAAAGGATTCTCAAATTGTGCTAGAGCTACCAGATGGAATGTCTGGATTAGCCTCTGAACACTTGAGAGGTCTCATCATCTAAAGAAGTAAACGGAAGAACGCTCGATTGTGCTAGTACGGGTAGACGTACTTGTAGCCACCTTAGTTTCGCACGGATTACAAAAGGTAGTAAGGTCATTGTAGTAAGTGAGGGTCGTACGAAGGATCTTTGTGTGACCTACATGTTGGGATTACTTCTAGTTTGCTGTGAAAGATCAAACTGGATCCTATTAGAATAAGAGGATAGATTAACTTAGTGAACTTTCCATCACTATAAAGACCGGAAAGAGAGGAGTGCCTACCTCTCTGAAAATAAGCGGCAAATCCCTCTGAAGTGCCAACAGAGGCTAAACAAAACCGGAACAAAAGTTGAGGAAAGGAAGTCCTCGGTTAAAGTAGTACGAGATCCGGTCAGAAGTATGAGTTCCGGTTTGGTTCTTGTAGGTTGTCGATTGAGTTTGATTCGGGTCAGTGTTAGTCTGACCGGATCTGTTTATAGGAAGATCAGGAAATCATCCGGTATTTGGGAAAAAGGGTGAGAGAGGTATAAAGAAGAATAATGGAATTGGGAAACTTTCCTCAAATCATCTAGTAACACGAAACACTTCACAGAGTCTCTTGGGTTCGATCTTTAGAGTCACTTTATTATGCTTTAAAGAAGTTTTTGTGAGCATAATAGGGAATTTCACTTACCCTGTGCTGCGACAGCTAGAATTCTGAAGAAACACCAACAACACCTTCGACAACTTATTCGACACCAAAATATCTCCGAGGCAATTGTTCTTACTTGCCAATTACGTGGAGTAATCCACGGAAAAAGACTTGAGAATCTCGTCTGACTCGACAAGATTCAAGACCTGTGCCTATTCTTTCTCATTGACGCAAATGAAGAACCGAGAGGGGACATCTTGAAGTGTCGGTTCCTTCTTTTTGCAAAGTGATAGCATTACTTCTTTGAAGTAAGGGCTGTCCACAGTTGAACTCTCCTTGTTCTCGACTCTGGGCAAGGTCCTGAAGTTGATCACGCCTAGCGTCATTCTCTTCGACATTTCTGGAGTCTATGATCTCGCTGGCTACTCCATGAATACATTAGTGCTCTCGACGTATGGGCAGTAGTAACCCTTGGCCGTGGGCTTCTCGAATTTATTCTTATGGTGAAGAAATACGTTGAAAAATTCGAAAGCTTGTAGAGAGAATTCGGCACAGGTCTTATTTTTCTAGCTAACCGATTTTGCTCTCCCAAAGTAGGCCTCCCTAGGTTTGTCGAGGAGCACGTCCATCGTGGCTCTGGAAAACATTCGCGACGTCTTGAACGCTTTCCAATTCTCCACGATGATTTCATTCCGAGCATTCATCAGTCCAAGCTCAAGATCGATTTGGTGGAGCTCTTTCTTCACCAAGTGCTTGTGCTTCCACCTCTCCGACCACTCCCTAGCAGTATAGTAGCTCTCAAGCACAGATGATACAGCCTTCACCATCACCTTTGGATAAGGCAAGGTGCGTTTCTCGCCGGTCTAGTTTAGCATATGCTTGGCAAGTGTCGCCAATTCGTTGTAGCTCAGAATTCCCAGATGCTTAAAGAATTCTCGGTTGAGAAGGCAGTTATCTAAGTTCCATCCTTCCCTTGCATTGAACTTCTTCCGCGTATCTGGATTGATGAGTTCTCTGAAAGCGGCCGCAGTGATAACCTTGCTCCAGAGCTTGTACACTTCCTCTAGGGCCGTGATTAACTTCAAAGGCCATATTCATTAAATTGAGACAAATTGGAGTCTCATTTTAATCACATTCTATATTTAGGATACAAGAAGCATTCATTAATTTGAGACACTTCAATAAATTGAGACTTGAAAATGTCAAAACAATATTTTGTATATATTTTTTTGAGTACTACAAAAACTTAAAATAACCTTCAATTAGCTTTCAGATGTTTGAATTCCATTACAAACATACAATTGAAATTCATTACAAACATACAACTGAAATTGACCAAAAAGTTATTACTTGAAATATTTTAATAAATTCTAACTTTTTGGAGGAAAACCTCTTGAGCTTACTTATAAGACCAAACTTTGCAATGAAATACATTCGAACCAATGAAAAATTCAAAAAAATCCAAAAAATAATTTATGGGAAAACAATAACAATAAATACCTATACTATTAATAAAAAACAATTTTACAAATCCAAATTATCATAATAGAAATGATGCAACATATACCTTAGAAAACACCCTTTGAACATCTAAATGCTAAACTTCATTTTACTAGAATCTCCAAAATTAGTCTACCAATAGAATTACGAATTAGTTGAAGGTTCTGTGGAGGGTGCATTGTTGCTAGAAGTAGATATAAAAGCTACCACTGAATCCTTGATAATATTGATTTGTGGTTTTGGAATTGTAACCCTCATTATAACTTGAATAACATCTCCAGTCCCCTTTTTTCCACGTGGCTTCCAAGCTATCATGATACAATCTGTATTAGACCAAGTTGGAAGAATAACTTTATCTTCATGCCACATATTTCCTACTTTTGTGTCCCATCTTGCAAATGTATCCATATTGATGTGACGACCAGAAGTAGGAGTCCAATATTGGATTTAGATCAAATGAATATGTCTTGGATTTGGATTTGTGAGTGCTCTAGCAAGCCAAAATGGCTTTGGATCATCATCAACAGGACGCACTACAACAAAATAACCAGCATAAACATCACGACCAACACAAAATAAAGGACACGTACAATCACGCTTACGCCCAACAAAGAGTGCGTTTTTTGCAAATTCCTCACACAATGTGCCATCATCTTGCATTCAATCTTCTTCCTCCGTTGTGATCCTAGAAGCTGGCCAAAATCCATCCTTTAGTACTTCGCTAACAATTAGAGGTGCATCCAAAACAGCTCTCACGCCTTTCCAATATTCTTTTATTGGATCATTTTTCCTTCTGAACTCTCCAAAAGGGTTGTCATTTTCCATTTTGCTCCAATGATTAATGAAACCATTCAAACCCTTTTTGATCTCATTAAAGGAATGCATTGCTCTTGAGCCAAAGGTATTGGACTACCACTTGGCACTTTCGGACACCCATCCTCAGTTTCAAACCATAGTCGAATTCCACACCCGTGTAGTGGCAACCAATCTTTGTCTGTACATAAATTCTTGTACTCCATCAACGGCCAACCACTGGAATCCATATAGAACTTGAATTGTTGTCCTGTAGAATTAAGAAGGAAGGAACAATCCAACTCTACAAGTGTGTGTATTAGTTTGGGTGACACTAAATGGCAAGATCGGGGATGGCACAATCTAGTGGTTACCAACGTTTGCGGTGCCAGAAGCGGATTGTGTTTACGCCAATGGGTGCACACACATGCCCTCCAATATGGCAGGTGTCGGCGGTTTTTGCCGTGCTCCGCCTAGCGGATTGGTGAAATCGGCCCCGGCGGAAATGAGACCCGCTAGCGCCAACACCAGGCTGCCAAGGATAATTCAAGTGGAGGATTTGAAAAATCAAGGTTGGATTTTCACAGTAATTTCTTTCTTTGAGGTACTCATTCGTCTTTCCATATATCTCTCCAAGGGAAGTTGCTCTCCAACACAAGAAATGTTGTTTCTCTTGAGTGCCATTTCTTATTGAAACGATGAAATTAGGGAATCAAAAAAATGTTTGATGTATTTTAATTGATGCTTCAAAACCATTTTTTTTAAGATGTTGTGATGGAAGTAGTAGAAAATGAATTTAATATACCTTTAATTCATGCCTACTAAATATTACTTTGTACTATTTGTAGTCACTACTATTATGTTGCAAGAGTTTGTTTATGAATTCCATACTAATGAAGTTTATGAACGATATTGCTTTTGATGCAATGGCTAGGAAATGAATTACATATGAAATTGATGCATGTTGGGAAATGAATGACAAACTACTTGACTTCATGCTTGCATACGATTGTGGTTGGACATGCAATTATGTTCAATCTCCTTCTATTTAGGATAAAAAATTAGATTTTGAAATTACTCTAATTCATTCTAAAAAACAATTCGTTTGGATGTAAAGTGTAAATATCATAGAGTTCATATTGTCTCTAGGGTCATGGTTGAAAAGCTTATTACGGTTATTTTCTCTTTGAGAGAAGGCATCGTAATCCCTAAATAATTTTGACTATGTTTTCACGAAATACACTTGAGAATTGCCATTTTTGATACATGTACCAAATTTTAGAATTTTTTTATACATATAACCATAGGATCTTCTAGTATGCTAGTTTGAAAAGATGTAGAATTTTTTTTTTAAAAATTCACCTTATAGACTGCAAGATATTGGCATTTGAAATGACAAAAATCATTTTTGAAGCCTTGCAAAAAAAATCAAGTAGCTGCACTTCACAAGGTAACATTTGTATGAAAAATAACTCAAATTGGCGGTTATCCTTTAGATTTAGTCTTTTAAGGCAACTTAGCTACATGCTTGAAAATCCCAAATCATTTGAAACTCTACAACACAAAGAAAAAAATAGAAAGAAATAGAAAATGATTCAAAATAATAAAAAATAATTTTTTTTTAATGGAATTAGAAAATGCCAATTCCAATGGTAAAAATGTTGTAATAAGCAATCTAAACATACTATTTACATTATTTCCAAAAACATTATATTGAATTAAACAAAGGATTTCAAAGTGTTTTAAAGAGTAGAGTTTCTATAAGTACCAGCAAACTACTCTAAAATAAAACTCTTCATAATTGTTAAGAAATTGATTTTAAAAATGATTCAAAGCTTTTCTTTTAGATAAATATTTAAAAAACAATTTCAAATTTTTATCTCTTGAAAAAATAATTTATATAATTTTATTTTTTGCAACGTAGACTACCTGCTAAACAATGAAAAGTATATATCGTATGATAACTTTTGAAGTATGTAGTCAGAAGTTATGAATATAGTTGGGCTTTAAAGGAACTCCTTAGGCACTTGTTGTGTGAAACTCTTAAGGAAAAAAATAAAAGCTCCATTTATTGTGAATTGCCCAAAATCACTATGTTGCCAAATAATGCAATCTGGGCATTTAGGGATTACATTCATGAGAGTGAATTGCCCAAAATCACTATGTTGCCATATAATATAGTTTGGGCATGTGGGGGTTAAACTTTAAAGTTATAAATTGTAATTCATGTTAAAAAAATTATGTAATGGTGCAATTCTTTTCCATCAAAGGGTTACAAATCAAAAGACACATTCATTTCCATGTGTTTTGAGGAGAAAAAAAAAGAAAAGAAAAAAACCCATTATTTTATATTGGTATAACTTGTTTCTTTTCATTGTTGTTTAGGAAACACATCAAAGCCAATGTAGTTTGCTTTTTAGCTACCATATAATATCTAATTGCATTTTGGGGGAAGCTATATCTCTTGGAACAATTTTAAGTAGATTGTTCTAAAAAGTAAAATAAAATTGACATCAAATTGGAGTCGTTTCATAGTTTTTGGACCTTCACGAAATTAGTTTCAATTTTTTGAAGTTGAAACGTAGTGGCTATTTAAAGTAAAAATAAAAGTATAAAAAATAAAAAAATAAAAACTGGCGGAGACTACATGTGCGCAGGAAGAGCAGCGTCACAAACAGCGCCAATGGTGAGCCACTCACGCCCCGCCACGTGTCATGGCGGATGGCGGGTGGCGGGGTCTGCACCAATCCCCTCCACACGACGCCACCCAATCAGCGTCCCTGCAATTTGATTTCTGCCTTTTCCCCGCCATTGATCACATCATCCGCAGCTGCAGCTTTAGGCTTACAATCAGTCTCCTGCTTACTGGGTTTGGGTCTCCAGCGTGCCCATTCTGCTGATCTCTCTCTTTCCACTTCTCTCCCTTCCTGTGTCCAATTCGCACCAGTTCTTGTGCACCCAATCTACTGTTCCTCGCATTTGTGGTCCATTTCTGGAGCACCCAATCTTCCTTTCCCTGCATTGAGGAACCATTCGCTGTGTACTCAGTCTTGTTTCCCTTGCACTTCTGCAATTTGCTTACATGTCTTCCTGAGAATTCCAGCGCCCGCCCGCACCGGCGATGGCGTTCATAGCCGAGTCGTCTTCGCGGTTTCTCTCCAATCCTTACCTCGCCCCCTCGGACGAAGTGAGCACTTCATCACAACGATTCAAATCTTGCAATCTCCATTCCAACACCCTCACCTCCAGAATCCCTTGCCTCGGTTTGTCTGTCTGTTCTCCCTCCGGCAGAGAAACCGATTCATGGCGATGTCGGTTTACAGCATCCCGTGGCGACAGCCTGCGAGTGGCAGCTGTGAAAACGGAAGATGTTCCGCTGTTTCTCCTGGAGGAAGCTTTTGAAAAAGATTATGTTCGCGAGGACGAGAAGAGTAAGAAAGATCAGGTGCCCAAGGAGAGCAAGGAGAGCCACAGGAAAGATCGTTCTGGAGCCTCGACAGTGGTTTCTGGTGTGAAGTTGGAGAATATCAGCAAGACGTTCAAGGGCGTGACGGTGTTGAAGGATGTGACGTGGGAGGTGAAGAGAGGGGAGCGAGTGGGGCTGGTGGGGATTAATGGCGCCGGGAAGACAACGCAGCTGAATATCATAGCGGGGAAAGAGGAAGCGGATGAGGGTAATGTGGTCAAAGCGAGAGCTAATATGAAGATTGCGTTTCTGAGTCAGGAGTTTGAGGTTGTGGGGTCGAGGACGTTGCGAGAGGAGTTTATGAGTACTTTCGCGATTGAAATGAACATTTCGTCCAAGATGGAGGAAGTGCAGGTGTGAATCTCAATTTGGGTCGTTTTTGCTGTCAATCTGTTGGTTTGAATACATAGTTTTCCCAGTTGCGAGTTTGAGATTAGGTTATGGATTTTGCTTTCGAGAAGAGTGCTATTTGGAAGAGATTGTTGTTGGGAAGTCGCTGGAATTTGGAAGCATTTTTAGGGTTCCGGAGTGCTGGCTTGCAGAGGAGGGTTATTTTGAATGAGCAGTCTTGAGGTTCTGCGTGATATCGAGCTTAACCTCATTTTGCGTGGAAAGTGTGTCAATAGGCTCTGTGTGAGTTGGGAAACCCAGTCCGATGGTTTTCAGCTGTTTTGATTGTTTTATATTAGTAAAATTGAATTTGGGTTATTTTACGTTTGGGTTTCTGCATTGTGTTTTTGTGTTCATGTCGATCTTGTTCACACTTTCGCGTGAATTTCTGAAGCACTGAAATAGGAATTGCTTGGATATTGTAAATTAGTTATGAATTGCTGATGTTTGAAGTAATTGGATCCCAATCACAGGCCTAAACTTCCCTTGAACCATGAGTATTGCATATCTCATTTAAGCGTCTCTGATTGGGATAGAACTCAGGAGCTCCTCATGTCTTACTAGTCACATGTTTGGGTGACACTGGCATTGTTGATGAGTAGCCCTCCCTTCAATGGGAAAGGGATCCGCCGACAAATGGGCTCTCTACCTTACATCAAATGACATGACTGAGTTTAGTTCGTTTCTTCAGGTGGCGCTTGAGAATTCGACCAACGATATGGAATTAATGGCGAAGCTTTTAGACGAACTAGATGCCTTGCAGCAGAAGGCAGAGGCATCCGATTTTTACAGCATCGACGTAAGGATCAACAAGATGATGCCAGAATTGGGCTTCACAGCTGACGATGCAGACCGATTGGTGGCTTCGTTTAGTGGTGGCTGGCAAATGCGTATAGCGCTGGGAAAAATCTTACTTCAGGTATGGTGACAGCAAGAGAAATGGAGCTCAGCCCGTGTCCTTTTGTAAATTTGAGCTGCAGGGATGAATATTTAATGTCACGTTTTATGCACTAGACTATAATTAACATGTTCCTAAGTTCGTAAAGCATTGTATGATAAGGATGCAATCAACCAAATATTCAGAAGTGGAATGGTAGTATGTACCAGATATTATCGGTTTAAGCTTGATCAAGATATTTCACAATCTGGATTGATGTAAATTGTGGGATCATTTTAAGAAGCCATGATGAGTTGGGGGATCCACCTCACTGACTGGTGAATTTTGCACCAGGATCCCGATTTACTGCTTCTCGACGAGCCTACGAACCATTTGGACTTGGACAGTATCGAGTGGTTGGAAAGGTATTTGAAGGACCAAGATGTGCCTATGGTGATTGTGTCCCATGACCGGGCTTTCCTCGACCAGTTGTGCACGAAGATCGTGGAGACGGACATGGGTGTGGCGCAGACGTTTCCAGGGAATTACAGTGAGTATGTGCTTGCGAAGGCAGCCTGGGTGGAGGCTCAACGTATGGCATGGGAAAAGCAGCAGAAAGAAATTGCGCGCACTGAAGAGATGATCCAGCGGCTCAGTAGCGGAGCGAATTCTGGTCGTGCAACCTCTGCTGCGAAGGTGCTTATTTCTAGCTGTGCTGCATTTTCATTTTTAGTGGAACTATTCTGAGGAGATTTTTGAGCTGAATGAGACATTGTTGAAATGCAGCAACTGGAGAAAATGCAAGATGAAGGTCAGGTAGTCGAAAAGCCATTTGAACGGAAGCCTCTCAAGTTTCGTTTTCCAGAGCTCGAGCGCAGTGGGAAAACGGTCGTGGAGCTCAAGAAACTGGGCTTTCGTTACGATGACAAGGTAGCCATCCTCGGCACAAGCAATTTATCGCGTATTGACCATAAGATGTTTTGCAGCTATGTGCATAACTGGCCTAGTGCGTCTGCTCGCATGTCTATAGGGATTGAAACAAGTCATTCAGGAAGGTATCAATAGAAAGAAGAAATCATACCCTTCATTTTTGAAGGATGGAAATAAATTTTGGAAGTTATATAATCAGTCAGGAACTTCCAGAATTGGAATTCATGTTTTTAGCCTGAGCACTTTCGTGTTAATTTCTTCCGCAGTATTTGTGGATCGCCATTCACGCACACGGCTTTATGTGCAGGTGCTGTTTGAGAATGTTCAGCTTCTAGTGGAGCGGGGTGAGAAGTTGGCAGTCATAGGTCCTAATGGTTGTGGCAAGAGTACACTTCTAAGGATGCTGATGGGGACACAAAAGGCTACGTCTGGGGAGATATCTCTTGGTGCATATCGAGTCGTTCCTAACTACTTCGAGCAAAATCAGGTGAGCCTCTTGCTCGTTCGATTCGCATACCCGCACGCAAATTGCTCATACACTTATTTTATATATGAAGGTTCTAAAGGTTCGCTTATTTTTTCAGGCTGAGGCGCTTGATCTGAACAAAACAGTTCTCCAGACTGTAGAAGAGGCTGCGGAGGATTGGAGAATGAATGATATCAAAGCTCTTCTTGGGCGATGCAATTTTAAAGCTGAAATGCTGGATCGGAAAGTCGCTTTTTTAAGTGGAGGAGAAAAGGTACAGAACAAATGAATGATGCAATCTCTGGTCCATAGTCTATCACGGAAATCTCATTAGTCTTAATGTCCTTTGAGTTTCGTGTTTTCTAATATGGTATGTATCATGGCAGGCACGGTTATCACTCTGCAAGTTTATGGTTACCCCTTCTACATTGCTAGTATTGGATGAGCCGACAAATCATCTAGATATCCCTTCCAAAGAAATGCTTGAGGTATGGACGCTGGAACTCAAGTTCCTTGGTTTTTTTCCCTTCAAGCTTGTGTGTGCCCTCAAAATATAAAAGCACTCTAGCTTCTTAGAAATTTGAGGTAACCTATGTTGTCCCTTGCAGGAAGCATTGAGGGAGTACAAGGGTACGGTGATTGCTGTTTCCCACGACCGATACTTTCTTCGGCAAATTGTGAATCGCGTGGTGGAAGTTGCTGATAATTGCCTCAAAGACTACAGCGGTGATTATAGTGTAAGTTCTACTTACCTTCTTCATTCTCAATTTTCTACTTTTCCTAGAGCATCTCAATTCTCCTGCAAATATTTTGCTATTAGTTTTTACCCCACCCAAGAAACACACTGCATGTACCTTAAGTCAATCTGAAGTTCCCGAATGTGTTAAAGCAATAAGTGAGCTGTCATTTATCATGAGAACTTTGCTAGTTACAGTGGGAAAGTAGTATTAGTGGAGATTTGAAGGGCTCACTATATTTTGCTTATTTGTAGGGGTTGAACGATCCAGTTATAATTGTTTAACTTTTCATCCAAATTATAGTGTGAAGATTAGGTGTACTGTAGGCTTTTGAAAGGCTTTGGTTTTCATATCAGTGATGTTTCCGTTTCTGACATGCGGTTTTCTCTTCGCGTCATCAGTACTACTTGGAGCAGAACATGGAAGCTCGACAAAGAGAACTGGAGCGGGAAGAGGAGCTAGACTTAAAGGCTCCATCTGTGAAGGCCAAGTCGAAAATGTCGAAGGTATGCCTTCATAGTTTAATTTGCATCCACTTGGACTTTGCGTTCACCAGTCTAACGTTGAAAAGCCAGAAGCGCCCTTCACTGACAGCCCCCTCCTTTTGTGTGCCAGGCTGAGAAAGAGTTACAGAAAAAGCAGAAGGCCCAAGCTTTCAGTCAGAACAAAGCCAAAGGGAAGGTAACCAAGAATGCAAAGCGATGGAATTGAAGAGTCAGAATTGTTGGTTTTCCGCTGAAGAGCCTATGAACAGGATGACGACTCTTACCATGTAAATTCTCTGTCTACTAGTGTACATACACATTTTTAGTTTTCCATTCTTGGTGGCAACAGAGATGGCTATGCCCTGAATGGACCAAATTGGATATGGAGTTTATGATTTCTTCAAAATTTCACTCTCTCAGGAAAGATTACACTGGTACGAGTGCCAATATGTTCCTCTGTACAGTTATAAGGAAAAATGAAAATTATTTGATTGGTGAGATTGTTTTGAAGTCCATACTGGCAGGTCATGTTTTGCTTATTATTGTCATGTTTGTCAAATCATGTCTGCTTTACGATCCAAGCATAATTGCACTTCCTGTAATTGCCATGGTTAATTTGTGAACGCAAGAACTAGGATACAGATGGTTTTGGAGAGCTTTGGGGGTTTGTATGCATTTCCATGTGATTTTCTGCACTGGCAGCATTTTTATGCTCATCCCCCAGTTCTGTTTGTGTGATTCTAATGTAAGTTACATAGTGTGCATAGTGTCTATGCATTATGCACTCAAATATAAAATTGCAGAGTGAACAAATCCTACCCCATCCATGAATTTTCAAATTTCCAGGGTTCCAGGGTTCCAAGGTTTAGGGTATATAGCTTGAATCTCCTGATGTTCAACAAAGACTAGTATGCCCTGTGCCATTGCCACAGTCAAAACAAAAGTAAAGGTAATTTTCTAATTTTTCAGTTCATAAAAACTTCAAAATTCAATAACTTTCTCCCTATGAAACACCATGAAACAAAGCCTGTGCACCCTTTCTTGCCGAGGGCTTTCCGACGGTACCAAGAATGTGACTAGGGATGCACGATTCGGGAGATCTCAATGTGACAAACAAACAAAACAAAATAAACATCCTGTCTTAAAGTATAGATTAGTGTACCCTATGTTGTTGCCATAGTCAAAACAAAAGTAAAAGTAACTTTCTCTAATTTTTTAGTTCATAAAAACTTCAAAATTCAATAACTTTCCCTGCGTAAGTTAGAATGCCACAAAACAAAGCCCGTGCACCCCTCCTTGCCAAGAGCTTTCCAATGATACCAAGATTGTAACCAAAACAAAAAGTAAAAGTAATTATCTAATTTTTTAGAACCAAAAATAACTCAAAAAAGCATAACCTTCGCATCGTATGTCCAAACGCTACAAAACCAAGCCAGTACACCCCTCCTTGCCGAGGGATTTCCGACGATACCAAGCACACGACTGGAGGACGCATGGTCTGAGAGATCTCAACGTGACAAACAAACAAAACAAACATCCTAATTTAAGGTATAGACTAGTGTGGCCTGTGTCGTCGCCACAATCAAAAACATACTTTTTTTATTTCTTCTTACCAAATTTGATGACAAAATAATAGAAAAAGTAGAAGATGATTAAAGTATAAGCCCCAACCTCCCCAATAAAGATATAACAAAGAATGGATGAAAAAATTCAAAAATAATAAAATAATCTACAACTTCTACATTGTTAGTCCAAAGCCTATACACCTCTCTTGGCCGAGGGTACCAAGATTGTGTCCAAAAAATAAGAAAAAGTAATTTTCTAATTTTTTAGAACCAAAAACAACTAAAAAAATGCAGAACTTTTATACTATGAGTCAGAACGCCACAAAACCAAGCTGGTGTACCCCTCCTCACCGAGGGCTTTCTAGCAGTACCAAGCATATGACTAGGGGACGTAAGGTCTGAGAGATCTCAACGTGACAAACAAACAAAACAAACATCATGTCTTAATGTATAGACTAGTGTGCCCTGCGTCGTTGCCACAGTCTAAACAAAAGTAAAAGTAATGTGCCTTATAGCTATTTGTGTGCCCTGTGGCATTGCCACAATCAAAACAAAAGTAAAAGTAATTTTCTAATTATTTTAGAAAAATCCATAACTTTCTCATTGTGAGTCAGAATGCCACGAAACCAAGCCTGTGCACCCTTCCTCATCGAGAGCTTTCCGACAATACCAAAATTGTGACCAAAATATTAAAAAAGCAGTTTTCTAATTATTTAGTTCATAAAAATACTTCAAAAATGCATAACTTTCTCACCGTGAGTTGGAATGCCACGAAACCAAGCCCGTGCACCCCTCCTCGCCGAGAGCTTTCCGACGGTACCAAGATCGTGACCAAAATATAAGTAAAAGTAATTTTCTAATTTTTTTAGAACCAAAAATAATTCAAAATGCACAACTTTCATACCATACGTCGAAAGGCCACGAAACCAAGCCGGTGCACCCCTCCTCGCCGAGGGCTTTCTAATGGAACCAAGCACGTGACCGGGGGACGCATGGTCTGGGAGATCTCAATGTGACAAACAAAACAAACATGCTCTCTTAATGGAAGAGACCAAGACTAGTGTGGCCTGTGCCGTTGCCACAGTCAAAACAAAATATAAAAGTAATTTTTTAATTTTTTAAAACCAAAAATGACTAAAAAATGCATAACTTTCACACTATATGTCTGAACGCCACGAAACCAAGCCGGTGCACCTGAGCTAGTGTGCCCTGTGCCATTGCCATAGTCAAAGCAAAAGTAAAAATATTTTTCTAATTTTTTAGTTCATAAAAACTTCAAAATTTAATAACTATCACACCATACGTCCAAATGCCATGAAACCAAGCCAGTGCATCCCTCCTCACCAAGGGCTTTCTAACAACACCAAGCACGTGTGCCATTGCCACAGTCAAAACAAAAATAAAACTAATTTTCTAATTTTTTTAGAATAAAAAATAACAAAAAAATCCATAACTTTTCTATTGTGAGTTGGAATGCCACAAAACCAAGCCCATGCACCCCTCTTCACCGAGAGCTTTTCAACAGTAAAGATTGTGACCAAAATATAAGTAAAACTAATTTTCTAATTTTTTAGAACCAAAAACAACTCAAAAATGCATAACTTTTTCACCATGAGTCAGAAGGCCATAAAACCAAACCCGTGCACTCTTCCTCGCCAAGAGCTTTCCAACGGTACCAAAATTGTGACCAAAATATAAATAAAAATAATTTTCTAATTTTTTAGTTCATAAAAACTTTGAAAATGCATAACTTTCACACCGTATGTCCAAACACCATGAAACCAAGCCGATGCACCCCTCCTTGCCAAGAGCTAGTGTGGCCTATATTGTTGCCACAATCAAAACAAAAGTAATACTAATTTTCTAATTTTTAGGACCAAAAACAACTTAAAAATGCATAACTTTCTCACCATGAATCATAATGCCACGAAACCAAGCCCTTACACCCCTCCTCGCTGAGAGCTTTCTAACAGTACCTAGATTGTGACCAAAATATAAATAAAAGTAATTTTCTAACTTTGTAGAACCAAAAATAACTCAAAAATGCATAACTTTCACATTGTACATCCGAAGGCTGCGAAACCAAGCCAGTGCACCCCTCTTCACCGAGGGCTTTTCGACAGTACCAAGCATGAGACCGGGGATGTACGGTCTGAGAGATCTCAACGTGACAAACACACATAATAAAAAAATAAAAAATAAAAACCAGCCTAATTTAAGGTATAGACTAGTGTGCTCTTTGTTGTTGCCATAGTCAAAACAAAAGTAAAATTAATTTTCTAATTTTTTTAGAACCAAAAATGACTCAAAAATGCATAACTTTCACATTGTATGTTGGAACGCTACGAAACCAAGCTCGTGCACCCCTCCTCACGAGAGCTTTCCGACAGTACCGAGATTGTGACCAAAATATAAGAAAAATTAATTTTCTAATTTTTTAGAACCAAAAATAACTCAAAAATGCACAACTTTTACACTGTGAGTTGGAAGGCCACGAAACCAAGCCGGTGCACCCCTCCTCGCTGAGGGCTTTTTGACGGTACCAAGCACAGGACTAGGGGATGCACAGTCTGAAAGATCTCAATATGACAAATAAACAAACAAAACAAACATCCTGTCTAATAGAAGAGATATGGGATGATGCAGCCCTCTAATCTTGGTCCACAATAGTTCATATACCAGTACTAGCCCCTAAATGTCTAAATCAGTCGAGAAAACTTTGAAGTTGCTATCTATAGTAGCTTATATTTTTGAAAAATTCTTTTGGAAGTCTAGTTTTAGCATCTAAAATCTGATTTTGAAAATGATTGACTTTATTTTTTCTATTCAAGATTTTGTGCAAAGGTGTCCATTGCAAATCCTAGTTTTTTAGTGTTGAGGATATTTGGAAATGAACCTCAAATACACTAGATCTTGGAGGAAAATCACATTAGAAATTCATTTAAAAAAATATAAAATAGATTTTGAAAAGCTATAAATTGATTGGGGTTATGAATGTTATGCCCTTTGATTTCATTTTATTTGAAGTCCAATATTCTAGATTTAGTATGTGAAAAGAGGATTGAAAGACTTCAAATCACTTTCATAGTATTAACACCCTTGTGATTAAACCTTTTAATCTTTTAATCTAAAAGTGATATTGTTGTATTTACTTTTTCCATGTGATCTCTAACATGTCTAATTTGAATTTTCATGGTCACAAATTTAAATGAAATTGATAAAACTTATCAAAAAGGTTAGCAATTTGTTCAATTTAGAACAAATTCCAAGAAGCTCAAAAAAGGCATTGGACATTTAGGGGCTAGTGTGCCCTGTACCATTGCTAGTTTGCTACAATCAATGAATCCTCTAATTTTTTTTACTCATAAAAACTTCAAAATTCCATAACTTTCACATTATAGGTTCAAACACCATGAAACAAAGTCCATACCCCCCTCCTTGCTAATAGCTTTTCGACGGTACTAAGAACACAACTTAGGGACACACAATCCAGAAGATTTCAACATAAAAAATAAAATAAAACTAACTAACTTAATGGATGGATTAAATTTATATTTATACCCCAATTTACATCACATATACCCACAATGATATCTGCATGTGTGCACTTTTATAATTGGATTTGTGCATTATACTTTTGGGCAGGACGTTAAATCGTGCCAACGAAAGTGGGCCCTGGTGAGGTGGATTTAACCCAGGGAAAACACATGAATTTTTTATTTGCCACATATGATTTTTTTTGCAAATTCTGAATTCATATTTGCAATCAAAGACCCCAAATTAGCTAGGTGAGGTTGACAATATACCCTAGACATGGCTCAAAATAGGGGGCTTTTTTTTACTTTTATCCCTAAAACACAAATTTTACCCTGCTAGACCCCACCTTCGTTGGCATGATTTAACATCCTGCTACTTTTTGACCTTTTCCTGACCCCCTTTTCAAGGACTGAGCTGCATGGCAATCTTAGTGCCTCCCCAAAAGGTTGCTAACTTACCCTGCACTCCCATATTGAATGGAAAGCATTTCAATTGGGAGGGCACTGTAGAGTGAGGTCCAAAAGAATTCAAATCTGTTCATTGTACCATTCAAAGAATTTCGCATGATGATGTAAAGTGCAATCGACATTTTTTATATTGTATACTTGACATTGCAGTCTTACACAATCTCAATCGAACATTCTAAATTTTAATTTGAGAAACTTAGAATGAAATTTGAACTATTTCCTACAAAGTTTTGATATTCACACTAAAGAAAATTAATTCTCAGGGTGCCCATGGTCATTTTTTTTAAAAACATATCTATATCTATGTTTTGTAGCCTCCTTTTTTCCCCAGAGAATTCAATGTCAATGGCATTCACTTAGAAAATTATGCAAAGTCTATTTTTTTTAAAATTAGAATAATGCATGCATCCCTAAATTTCTTAATTCATGAATATGAGTAGGTTAGGGGTCATTGTAATGTGCTCATTTTTAGTAGTTTTCTTATACATATCATTGACATTGTTTAGTTTAAAGTTTATTCTTTAGTAGGGTCAATAGAGAGACTAATTAGAATTGTGGTTACATGATAGGGGCTTCAGGATAGAACACATCGGATAGTATTTTGGATTTAAAAAAATGAAATATTGCACTTGGAATCCTAATAGAATTGTACTATGCATGGATTGGTGCCTTGTTGTATTGTCAATATCATTACTATTTTTTGATGATTTTAGGATGACATGGTAGTTTTGGGATTCTATTGTTCACTGCGGTTGAGAAAGACACACTTAAGGTGTGAAGAATTGTTCCATTTATTTATGTTTTTTAAACTTTAACATTGTGTATATTTAAGTGTATGTTGAAAAGATACGTTTAGTTTATGTGAAATGTAGAGTCAATTCTCAAGTGCTCATGCTTAGAGCAGCCCCACAGCAACACGCTACGACTCACCATTTGAAAGGAGGAATGTCCTCCATTGATCTTCCTATGAGAGGAGGAATGTCCTCCATTGATTTGCTTGAGCGTGTTGCTGTGGGGCTGCTCGTTGAACTCCGTAGAAACTCAATGTACCCAATCGACTACAGTACAGATGAGTGAGTGGTGCTCAGAGAAGGAATACTGTACCTGTACAGGACAGGGCTGAAACCCATGCATAGCATCGCCACTGAGAGTTTGCATTTATTGATGAGTGCCCAGCTGAAATTCATTTTAAACTGAGTTGATGCCGTAAATGCCGATCACAGATCATGTACGATCACACGTTCTCAGATCACTCCCTCCACATACAGTATTCACAATCACACTCTCTAACTCTTGCAAGCATGATAATAAGGGATTTGGCAAGTGTTTTAACTTTCGCCCATATGACCGGGAAAGTGCAGGAATATCCATTCTGTGTAAAGATGCTCCTGCATTGGAAGAATAATAACTAAAGCTCCGGGGATACCTGCATTTGCACATCATAATCATTGTTCGATACCTGCTCACAACAAGAGAGGAAGCTGATGACGAAGTTGGTTTGAGGATGCGAAATTGACTACGAACTTCACCGGCTGCCATATGTTCATCAGCAGGCTCCAGATAATAAGGCACTTGTCAGGCCCCGGCCGATGGGTCTTCGAGTCGGTACGTAAGTTAAAGTTCGCAGTGTAGTAACTTGAACAAATCGGTATCGTACTGCTTCCGAATTCGCACGACCTCAGTTCAGCTCCATCAGGTGTAGACAGTCTTTCTGTCCACCCATCTATTGAAAATTCTTGTGATTGCTACGCATGCCCTTGTGAGATATGTGCACCTCGTCACGAGTCATCATGTTCTTTGAGTGGCAGGGAACAGAAACGCTAGATCGAAGACATGTCGAATGCTGCGGTTGTACAGGATGGCTTCAACGCGGGCGATGCATTGAGCACATTGAAATTGGTGACGAAACCTATTCCAAAGCCTTCACCAGGACAGGTGGTGGTGCGCATCACATTGCGTCCCATCAATCCCACGGACTACCTCTCTATTCGTATGGGTAGCACCGTCAATGGAACGCCAGGTTCGGAAGGTTTCGGCATTGTCCATGCGGTATGCACCAACTCCCCTCCAGAAAAATACTTTCCCTTGCCATGACGTTCCAATTCGAGGCTTGACATGCTTTGGGCTGGTGCAGGTTGGAGAAGAGTTACGAAGTTCCACAAAGGGCAGCGGGTGGTTCCCATTCTGGCAACGCTCACGGGCAACGGATCGTACCAGAAATATGTCAGCCTGGGTGGGTCTGGCCAGTTCCGGACGACATGTCCGATGAAGTAGCAGCCCAGTTTGTGATCAATCCATTCACCTCGTACAGTCTGTTGCACGGCATTGTTGATGGCCAGTGTGAAGGACGGGGGCCGCGTTCTGGTTTACGGTGTGCTGGGAGGAATGAACCCCACCTTATATTCTCCAGACCTGTTTCGAGACATAACACTCACAGCGTTTGCGATCACCAGTAAGATTCTCAACAACGCTGAGAAGAGCCTCGCTTGCACTGTTGCGGTCGCACCTCTCGTAGGCAAAGGGATCATCCCCGTTGCGGAAGTGGAGAAGATCGATCTCAGCGAGTTCAAACAGGCCATGGTGAAAGCGGAAGAGCCCGGACGCTCTGGCAAGATTTTGCTTGTTAGCGCATGAAAAATGGGGGTGTCTACCCCTCATTTGTGTAATATCGTTACAGCGGAGTTAACCTCTTTAACGCCTCAATCCTTTTTTTAATTTTGGCACATTTTTGCATATATTTTTGTACAGAAATACCATTTACTGCAATTTCATGAAATTGATCATTAAGGAAGGTTGTCTTTTCAAGATTCAAGTGTTACATTGAGAAGTTAGTTGGACAAAATAGCGCTTGCAAGCCCTCTGGTCATCGTACAAAATATGGACGTTGGAGTGCTCAAGGGTTAAAGCAGAATGGATTATGGTAGAAGCATTAGTTGTCAACCTCACCATCTGCTCCAAGATCGCTTAACCCCTCAACGCCCCTGCGGCGAAAAACCGCTGTTGCCGTTTTTTCGATCTGGAATAGCAACTCGAGATTATCTAGAATGGAGGAAAAGTGAAAACGAAAGATGTCCGCTTTCAAATTTAGAACACAATGACGTCCTTGCTGAAACATAGGGTGCCCTTTGGATTCGCCAATGGGGCCAGATCGCTGCCGAGCTTATTTTGGGACATAACAGTTGGCCGGAATTCCGGATTTCGACCGGCTGCAGTCGGTAGACTATCGTTGGCTATGCTGCAATGAAGAATCCAATGCGGCGAGGCGCTCTCATTGTACGCGCTTCTGATCGGGCAAAAATTACACTCATTTTTCGTTGATGCTTGCAGATTGGTGGGAGTGGTGATGAAGACATGGCGGTTTGAAAGCAGATGTTGCACTTGCCAATGGGACGGTTTTTGCTTGCACGGCCTAGGGCGTTTGCGACCATGAGCACTATTGATTGTGATTTTCCATCATGAAGGAGTAGGGTTTGTTTTCCTTGGATTCACTTGAATTCAGTTGAAGCTGTACTTAGATAAAGGTAGTGTAAACTCCACTCGCCAATGCTTTTGCTTGCAATCTGTTGGGCAGCGCTTCCAAGTACAGCATTCTCAAAAGGTTTTGTAGCTTGGTTGGTGAGGACTGATGTCAATTGATCTCCCGGCAGTGGCTAGTCGATCAGCCTCCAAGCATCGTCGACGTTCCTCCCGAATTCAAAGCATGCAAGCTCGTTGCCTTGCAGGTGGTCCTCCACGATAAAGATTGCCTCCACGATGAAGACTGCCATCACCTGAAGGATCACCACTCGCCAATTTTGGAAATTGTCCGTTTTCAATTCAGAAACTTCCCGGACAGTGCTCAAAAGTACTAAATTACATTCCAATTCCATGACTTGGTACTGTACAAAGGTATGTCAACGACATAATGACGGGTATCCAAAGCATTAGGATCTTCCAAGCCGAAGACTCTTGTAACACAACTAGCTATGATACATGAAAAAATGAAAGTTACGGCACATCATGATTCTATCAGTATGAAAACACATCCTAAACTATATCTTGGCACCCTGTGATGAAGGAAAAGCTAGCTGGAGGTCACAACTTCTCCAGCTGAATTTTCAGGTGTATGTTGCAACTCCTCCTTAACTGGAGATAGAAAAAATTGCACACATGAGTACGGCAACAAGAGCAATTCATGTCAAGGCAGAACTGAAGAGTAGAGTTTCTTTATCCCCAAGACAGCAACAGAAAAATTGAACAGAGTGGGCTGTTGCATGGTTTGGCACGATCAGGTGTCAACAACTCACCAGTTGTCGGAACTACGAAGCTATGTGGGTTGATCGCAATGCTCTTCGTGCAGTTGTCAGTCTTGTAGATGCCTATTAGGTAGTCAGCTAGCTCGAACATATTGTTTCGCAAGCTACAGGGCAATCAGCATTGTTAGCAATGTATCAGAACTACCACCTGATACTCCTAAAGAGATTACTTAACTGTGTCCCCAAAATGCGGTACTTTAAACAGTCTGGAAGTGCAATGAGGGAAGGTCTTGCCATCACTGCTAACAATTAGGTCTGCAATAAATTATCCTTCTGGGAAATTGATTTTAATTACATCCTAGGTGTTGGCTTCCTATAAATTTTGAGGATGTGTGCACAGTTCAGGACAGGGATGACAGTCAATTCGAATCATTCAAGTGCAAAAATATTACAACTTGCTCGGCTGATTCTGGAACAATCTACCTTGAAGCCATTATCACTACTCTATTCAATTGGTAAACCATTTAGAAAAAACAGATGAAATCTTTGTGAAGTAAAGGAAGCTAACCTGATGATAACAAACTGGGCATCTTTTGTTCGCTCCTTGATGTAATGGCCGACAATTGACACATTTTTGAAATCTGCAATCAGCGACCGACCAAAGAGCCTTTCAAAAAGTATTAAAAATGCACCACTGCAGTAAATTGCTGGCGCTGGCAAATGTCGGCAGCGTAACTTATCAACCTAGGAATTTATTTCAAAACCAAGATTGCTGCATCCATATTCAGGAGAATATGGATATGGTGTACAAGCAAGATATTCAATAGACTAGTAGAAGAAACTTTAAATAGAGAGTGCCAGAAATAGCTGAGTCAAATTACCAAGAGCTGCATCGATCTCGTCCATGACATACAGAGGAGTTGGCTTGTAATGATGAAGGGCAAATACAAGGGCCAATGAGCTTAACGTCTGCACGAGATAAAACAGAGTGTCACAGTTTTTAGTGCCTCGGTTTCTACAAAAGGACCCAACTCAACAGCGATCTCATGATCAACACCAGCTATGGATACGGGGTTAGCCCTGTCACTTCAGAGGATGTAATTTTCTCCGAAACAACTTAATAACACTTTGACATTCATAAAATTTTGGAAGAGATGAACCTTTTCGCCTCCAGACAAATTCGCTATAGCCTTCCAGCTTTTCTTGGGTGGCCGAACAGTGAAGACAACACCCTCTGCAAATGGATCCAAAGAATCCACAAGCTCAAGCTCTGCGTCACCTCCTAAGGTGATCATCTGACAAACAAATGAGCAGAATCAGTCGTAGCAGAAATTCACCTTGAAAAGACCGGTTCAGGTTGGATCACATAATAAGATATCCCTGAACGCCGTGAGGCATCCGGTTAGTAGTAGCGTGATGCAACACACACGAGGGAAATACATCAATCAACAATAACGAAAGACGTTGTATATTCAGGCGACAATAAGTGGAAGTCCTAATGTTCATAGTACATGCCACGTTAACTGAGGTTACACTCATAACTAGAAATAACAGAGAACTGAATCATTGAAATCGCGTCGACAGGAAATATTCGCAGACCTGATACATCTCCTTGAGTTTCATTGAGATGGAATTGAAACCTTCCATGAACTCGTCTAATCTGCAGCAGGTCAACATTATAAAATCAATTATTGAATCAGACAACCTTGGGGTGATGATCCTCATGAGCATCTCTGCGTCGTTGAAGCATAAAACTATGATGATTTGATAGCATTTAGATCACTTACGTTTATAAAAGTGGATATGCCCATAGTTAGGGTTCAATAGCCAGTATCAAACTGCCTTGTGGACCCTAGAACACTACTGACGCACTGGAAGACAGAAGCCAAGAGTATTGTGAGCGAGTTAGAACACAGAAGGACAAACCTTTTCTTTCGTAACTCGTCATGACCCTTTTTAATCTCATCAGCCGCTTGGGAGACTTCATTGAGCTCCCGTATCCTTTCGTCATACATGGCGGCCTTACGACGGTACCTGATGCCATTAAGAAAAAATACATTTCCTAAGAGCTATCATTCATGGAATTATCCTTGGTGATGGAAAAGATGATGATATGATAGTCAGACCATGTGTCTCACACTATGTACTCACGAATGAGAATAGGGAACACAGGCGAGAGCACGTACTCAGCAATCGAGTCCAAACTTGGCTGCATCTCCTTGAGTTGAGCTTCAAGTACTTTAACACTTTCTTTAGCACGTGCCAGGCTGATGTCTCCAGAAGGCTCTTTGAGAGACACTTCCAAAAGAGCCGAGTCAATCCCCTCTTTTTGTATTCTGTACAAAAGATTAAAATTACCATTGAACTTTTTCGTCCTAAGTCCTTGGTACGTTCATATCTTACAATACCTCAATGTAGAGTATACAGGCATGTAATACAGAGCAAGGAACGTTATTCACCACATTTGATCAATTGAAAGTCGATACAAAGTATCTGAAAGCTTCTTATCGCAAAGGTACTACTCTGTTTCAAGAACCGACTAATTTGAACTTCAGTGTGTCCAATGCAGAATTCAACATAAACAGAAATCATAGGAAGCACAGGGAAGAATAGGGACTGACTGTTCGATGTGCTCCTGCAACTTTTTGCTCAACTCCCTCAATTCCCTTTTACAACTCTCTGTCTTTCCCTCCCACGACCGTGATGTCTCCTTGATGTCTTTTAGCTTGAATTCAGTATCGAGCTGCACTCAAGAAATCAAACCTAAGAATGTTCAATCATAGGATTGGTGGGAAAAGCTTTTGCCAACGATCAAATGACACAAACACTGGATTGACTAGAATGCCTAGCGAAGATGGACTGGACAAAAGTATTAAACAAAATTTGCAAACCTCGATTGTCCGCAGTTCATTAGTAATCTTTTGACGTTCCATATGTTCCTTCTTGGCCACTTCTAGCTCCTCGGTGCTTTTAGCAAGAGCCTGAAAAAACGGCTGTCTGCTGAGTATATTCCCGTTTCACTAGTTGAAGCGAGATTCTCACTAGAACCAAAACTTCCAGACTCTCGAACAGATTTTGCATGCTTATATATAGAAATTCAACAGTATACAGCATTGGTAAGAGAAGGATATTTACTGGGGTCGAGGTCGGTAGCA
This sequence comes from Climacium dendroides, assembly GCA_950106755.1. Taxonomy (NCBI): domain Eukaryota; kingdom Viridiplantae; phylum Streptophyta; class Bryopsida; order Hypnales; family Climaciaceae; genus Climacium; species Climacium dendroides. The sequence continues at coordinate 41,562,350 of OX467084.1, forward strand.
AACAGCACAAAAGGAACAATTCTGAAAGAGGAAAATTACCTCTTGCAGTTCGGTGAATTTCTCTTGTATCACAAAAGCCTTAGCTTCAACATTCTTGAAATCGTCTTTCTTAGTCTCCTTGTCTTGAGTAAGTTTTTCTTTGTCCTTGGTACCATCTTCGATTGCTTTTTTGAGCTTATCAATTGTTTTACCACTTGTCGATATTTGAACCTGCCTCTTGTTGATTTCAGTACTTGTTTTGTTGATATCCTGAACCACAATTGTCAATCATGTCAGATAAAATGGCCCCTGTCAAACTTAGGCACATTATTAAAATCAAAAGAATGAAGACAAGATTCATGTTCAATGGAGGTCCATTGCTGAAGGGTGACAGAATATTTGTGGATGAAAATATGGCTGGATTTGCAGTACCTTCTGGAGTTTGTCGACCAATGCTTTCTTCAACTTAAGTTCCTCTCCTCCTGCATTTTCCATTTTTTGCTGAAGGTCTTGGGCCTGTGGTAAATCAAAACAAGAATATCACACCCAATTTGTGAATGATGAAGGAAGCGTAGCGTTTAGAGATTACGACATTTAGTGGAAAGGAATTGAAGTGCTGGATAGAAATTGCACCTTGGCTCGTAGTTTACTTGACTTCTTATTCAGATCAGCAAGCAGTGCTTCTCCTTGAGCAAGCTCAGCGTCCAGAGACTGAATCTGGTCAAGCTCCTGCTCATTGGGCACTGCACCAGTCTTCAAAGCCTCGAGTTGCTTACTTATGTCACTCTGTTGTCCTTTCAGAGCTTCCAGCTGCTCAAGAGAAAAACTAATTTAATGGGGGTAGATCCGGTATTGCCTCCTTAGATGAAGCAATATGTTTTCAAGCTACCTCAGATTCCTCAGAAAAGGCAGAATGGTACTTGCACCGAGAATCAGCGAAGTATACGTAGTCTTAGTGACCATGCTTACCTCCATCTTAATCTTGGCAATATCCAGTTCAAGCTGAGAAACCGATTTGAGAGCCAACTGGTACTGATTTGCTGACAAAGAAACTCGTTCACGGGTTGCCGCTAGCTCTGTCCTCACATTCTCAAGTTCTTTCTCTGCACTTGCCATACTTTCCCGAGACACAGAAGAATCCCTAATAGCAGTACCCATACGACCACCCCTAGGTTTGCCTCCGCCTCCACTCATGGTTCCGGATCTTTCAAAAACTGCCCCATCGAGAGAAACTACTCTCCGGAATTCTACAGCAGGACCATACGCTATTCTTGTAGCCTGGAGTCACAAAACAGAACGTATGGAATCCTCAGACTGAGCACGTTTTACAATAAGTCAGTGTACTGAAATCGCCCTCATGTAACATAAAAAATCAATAGAATGATTAAGTATCATGTGCAATGTATTCAAACAGAGGTAGCATTTCAGAGAACAATATTAAGAGTTACATGAAACATGAGTAAGAAGTCTCCCTATAAGTATCACGATTACCATCGAAGGCCGTTCATTCTCTCTTTATTGCGATTACTGGGACACACCTGATCGAGATTATTGGCAACCACAGTATTGCCAAGCTGTGAGTAGAAGGCAACTCGTAGACGCTCATCTCGGACAGTGACTAGATCAAACAATCGCGGAACATTCTCTGGAGTCTGAACTCGTTGATTCATCCTTTGAATATGACCACTTTGTTTGTCCTGTAATTATATAACACAGGGTCGGTACAAGGCTTCCACAATCAATAATTGGTAACTAATTTGAAAATCTGCTAGGACGCCTTGCCAATGTGGTGGTGCCCAAGATGTCCCATACAGAGTAAATATCTCATTTCATTCAGCAGAGAAATGATGAGCTTCAAAAACCAAGCCAGTATATGCATGAGTGAAGTACTGCTCCACTCACAAGAATGAGGAACGTGGCTACACCCAGCTGCTTCGTCCTTAACAGCTCCACACACGCTTGAGCTGCGCTTGTAGTTTCCACGACTATAAAATCCAGGCCTCCACAGGCGGTGGATATTGCCACATCGTACTTTGCTGCACACTCATGAAGAATATTATAAACATATTATAAACATGAACATATTATAAACATGAACATATTATAAACATATTATAAACATATTATAAACATATTATAAACACTCATGAAGAATATTATAAACATATCGAGCACTACTCACGTCATGTTTCACAAACTGTAAAAACTAAAGATTGAGTAGCTTACCATCAATTGCACCTAAATCTCCGAGTCGACCATATATTCCTTCTATTTGGCCCGACTCTTTGGCTTGAAGAATGGCCTTTACAACTGAGCCCTGGTTTTTCTCTGTGTCAAGCAATGCACGCATCTCTCCCACTTTTTGTTGAAGTGCTTGCTCTTGAGCTTGTAATGAATCCTCAGCCTCGCTGCCTTTCTGTCATATCATAACGACTCTCATGAATATACAGCACAGTTGTATGAACTCTTCACGACGAGTCAGACAGTACAACTCCCATGTAGAATCTTGAATCCTATATGCGTCTAATGGTTCAGATAATATTAACTATGAAGCTGTAATCCACTTGACCTTCATGCGGAATCAACAAAATGCTGTACTACAACGCCATTGATTTAGTATCTTCAGTTCTTTACCTGCTCTTCCTCTTTGGCGGTTTTCAGGCTTATTTGAGATCGTGCAAGCTCAGTCGTAAGGCGGACTAAATCTGCCTCTTTCTCCTTGATTCTTAGTTTGGTTTCCTGAATTTTCTCCAGAGCAGCATCATATGCTTTTTTGCCAGCCTCATGCTGAAAACAATGGACATGATTCAGCATGATGAAGTACTCTACAATGGTCTGTGCTGGCTAGGATGAAAAAAACTGATGATATTAATTCATTTCAAAAGAGCATGCTGCTGAGGAATAAGAAGCTCTAAGACGCAGGAACATATATTCCATACACTACACTAATGATGATAAATAGTGTTATGTTGTGATTAGTGTTACGTGGACTTTTACCCTGGTCACTCTAAACTTCAATTAGTCGGCATTTAGTGTTGTGTTCACTTTTCCAAGTAGTAACTTTTTTGAGCATGTCATAGGTTTCTTGGGTTCATACATTTTTCTTTGCATTTTGATGAAATAAGAATTCCACTTAAACAATGATGTTCAATTTGAACATTGTTTGAATGTATAAGCATACTTTGAAAGTTTATGTTTTGAATTATTGATATTTTTATTTGTTAATAATAATTAGTTTAAAAATTTTGAATTAAACATATTTTTTACATTTAAAAAAATTGATTTTCCAATTTTATTAAATTACTTCTAATAAAATCAAGAGTATTTGTAATCTTCAAAATACATTTATAACAAGATCTAATTCTAAAATATATTAAATAATTCTAAATTTATTAAAATAACTAAATGTAAACTTGTAAAAAATTTATACCCACTAGTTGACAAATAGTGTCTATGTTGACATTCAGTGTTGGTAACATTAACTGGATTGTTGACAATTAGTGTTATGCTTTGTGATTAGTGTTGCTAACACTATTTATCATCATTAGTGTAGTGATTGAATGCTGGACTATTAACTTGTGCTTGAATTGACCAACTTCGGCCATTGTCTTCATGCGAAGGGAACTGAGGGAATAACTTACTGGCAATGTCGCTATGGTCAATAAATTCTGCAAACGTACTAGGCAATTTGGCGTAATTTTTTTGCTTACTTTGTCCTTGAGTAGTTTGCTAGCTGCGCTGGTGACACCAATCTTGCCTTCACATTCAATGATGTGCTTCTCCCAAGGTTCGAGCTCCTCTCGGGCAGTACTCAGAAGCTTACGATATTTTTCGATCTCGCCTGTCCAAGTACCGAGCACCTTATCATGAGCAATTACGCTGCGATGCGTCAGGCAGACATTGACCTCTAGGTCCAGAATTTACTCTAGACAGTAGTAAGATACTGGTCAGCAGCTGCTAGAAGGGATGAAAGCATCATACACAAGTTCGCACCTTTGCAGCCTTCTTGCATTGCTTCAAGAGCTTTCTCTTCTTCTCCGAGCTGTTCAGTGAGACGGACAACTTCAACCTCCATTTTGGGTATCATCTCAGTGGACTCTACTGTTTCTTTCTCCACTTCTTCGACCTTGGCAGTATCCTGTTGCACATGAGAAAACTAATTAGCTAATTTCACATTTAAAGTCTGCAAGAAAATCATATCATTAAATCTACGCAGGGTTCTTAGAAGATTAATAAAACCAAGGTTATAAAGAGCCGACCACAGAACACCCTAGCGCATTCACTCTAAGTAGACAGCTGAACATTATAACAGGAAGACCTAGGCCAAGAACAAAGACTAAGTTCCTCAATAGTAAACTGGAGTCTTGTCGAAAGGAAACACAACAGCGCTGAGAGAAAAACGACAGCCATCAAGAAATCACCCTGGCGATTTTCTCTTCCAACTTCTTAAGCTTCTGTTTGAGATGCTTGAGATCCTCTTGATACTTAAGATCTTGACGCTCGAAGGCTTTGAACTGATCTGAACAGCTTTTGAGCTCTCCCTCGATCCCCTGTAGTTAAGCATATCATAATATTGTCAGATGGGTTACCTTGACCTACAGATACAAGAAAAGCAAGGAATCTGTCAACTCAGCATGGGTAGATCCTGGTGATTCATACAGAGAAATTATCTGCGAACCTCATGATGCTTGGTCTGCATCTTCAATATCTTGTCCAGCTCCTTGATCTCAGACAAATGCGTGGCATATTTTTCACTGCACAATAAAAGAGGACAACAAGATTAAGGAAATAGATCCCAGCTGAAATAAGACTTCAAGCGGTAGGTTTGATACATACCCTCTGGACTTAGGTCAGGGTTCATGTGTATAAGAGAAAGGTGTATTATAATGGCGTTGGCACAAATATAATAGAAAAACCAGTACATGAATGATTAGTCCTGTACATACCCGCTACTCTGTCATGTGCATTTGATATTTGGTCTGCGACCTGATTGGATCAGGCTGTCATCTTGACAACAACATCGAATTGTTCATTCTTTCTACAAATGATCCAACAGGTCTTTAATTCACGCGAAAACGAAAAAATACAGCACGGTCAACGATACTAATCAGGCTACACGCTTTGAGTGGATGGCCAGGAGGGTAGTTAGAGAAACGACTACTCAGAAGTTGAAAAGTATTGACTGTACCGTTCGAGTTTCAAAGCATCCTCCAGCTCAGTCACTTTCGTTTTCAGTTCTTCAGCCTCGGCAGCGGCTTCTTTGAGTGTGAGTTCCGTGGTACGTCTCCTCCACTTTAGTATTTCTGCCTCTTTCAACATAAATTGCTCTGCTTCGTTTTTTGCACCCTATCACCATGCAATTGCTAGCATGAGCTCGAAACAAAGGCATTACTGCAGGAGAGACCCTAACTATTTACCACCTACAGGGAGACGATGCCTTAAGAGTAGAGACCCTCGATGCTCCTAACAATACATACTGGCAACGCAAAGGCCTCTAAAGACACTCTCACAGTCCTAGAAACTCAAAACGAAAGAACTTTAATATATGGAAATCATACCTCAAGACCGTTTTTCTCTTTTTCTGCCACCTTTACTCGTTGCACCATGCTGTCCTTTCTCTCATTCAATTCTTCCAACCTACAACACACCACATGAGAAGCACATCTTAGAAAAAAGGCAATATAGCCATATATTAAGCTTTTGATAGTCGTAATAAGTACAATGAAATATTCAGATACAAGGACATATCCTTAGGCATCAGCTTCATATCACTGTTTGGGTCCCTAAAACTAACAATCCAAGACACAGAAAGTCATCAAAAGCAAGTGTGGAAAAGACTATATCTGACGTCAAGGAAGAGACTAATAAATATGGTTGGCTTACTGTTTGCTAGCTGCATCGATTCGCTCCACATATTGGTTGGATCCGATGATATCCTCAAGATACTCAAGAAAACCCTCATCATGTGGAGATTGTGCCTTGGGTTTCATTAGAGAGATCTGTTCCACTTCACCCTGCAATTAAACAATAACAGATTCATTGAATGAGAATTTTTTTTTAAATTGTGACGATTATAGCTTAAGAGGACAAATGCTATCCCTGGAGGACATTGCGGCATTGACCTGCGGAAAAAAAAGACTGATCGTGAAACCAAAAATTGGTTTAGCTCTGAGAAAAGTTCATAAATACAATCATTTGACCACGGGACAACAAGAGAGATTTATTTACTCATTGGAAAGAGAAACCAAGTTCAGACAAAGTGTTGGACCAGAAGGTTCTACCTACATGTTCAAGTGCCACCAGACACCCAGAATACCCAGAATACCCAGATTCCCCACGTATGTGTGGGGAATCGATAAGTGCGACTCACTGACCTGCTCAAGGAAAACTGTGGAACGAGTTGAGTGAAAGAGATTCATCAGTATATTGATGGTTAGAAACAGAGTCTAACCTGTAAGATAAGGAAACGGTTGTGCTCAAGATCAACTCCTTTGCCCATTAATAACTTGGTGACCTCGGTGAATGTGCTCGTCCGATTATCGAGGTAGTACTTTGATGAGTTGTCACGAAATGCAACTCGCGTAAGCACGAAGTCAGATCCCGGTACGACTTCATAGCCATCATTGTCCTGTACAAGAAAATTCAAGGACTCAGTACTACGTTGCAAGGTTTATTATAGATTACAAATTTTGAAGATATATCACGTGATCGTATCAGTAAAAGGAAGACATACTCGACATGAAATCAAAGCCTGAGACAGTGTCACTTACCAGATCAATGATCTCTTGAAAGTGAACTGAAACAGAGGCCTTATCAAGATTTTGATGGTTGGTAGAATTGTGAATGAGCTCTGACACCTTATTCAACCTCATCTGAAAGAAGATCGTCAACGTCCCATGTGCTTCATCAGAACCACTACCATCATTGGAAATGAAAAAATAGCACAATTCCGAGCACAGAGAGGCGGATGCGTTGATGAGATAAGGAAAACAAGTGAGTCACTTCTGGGATGTAAAACCGACTACTGGTAGAGAATTTCGGAAAAGGTCTCAAATTAAACTTATGGTGAATCAGTTCAGCTGTCTCTGACATTAAAAAGTTGCAGAGAACAAATGAAAAGAACCTATTTGGTGCAACAGAAAGAGAAGAAACAAAAAACTGGAGATCAAACTAACGTCAAGAACCAGTACCTGTTTTGCTCGCTTGCCGAAGACAAACAGCATCGCGTCAATTACGTTGCTCTTCCCGCTGCCATTAGGTCCAACGACCGCTGAGAAACACTGCAAAATCAATATCGACATTCATCGTCAGAAATCGGGACAATAAAGGTTTCCTGCAATGCGGTTGATAACAATGGCAGCATAGCGATGACGCTTGCGACCGTCACGAAGAACGGTCCAATATTTCAGATTTTCAATATTTCAGATTTCTAGTACTTCGACTGCGTTTCCGGTAACTAAATTAGATTTCTGTCTGTTCTTTATCAACATATTCAATTCTTGAGCTGTAACCCATCAGACGTAATTGAAAAACGCTGGGAAACTGTTCAAATTGATGCTGAGCTAGAAAGCAAGAACGTCGTTATTCTAACCATGACTCTCACCTTGTGAAAAGGCCCGATGTGCTTCTTCCCCGCGTACGACTTAAAATTCTCCAACACCATCTTCTTAATGAACAACCGCGGTTTGCCTCGCCCCCCGGACGGTCGATCATCCACCGCCATTTCAACCTCGCGCCCCATGACCGCTAATTTCGCCCCCTGCTGCCTAAAACGGACAATGCGACAGCTTCAAATTATTGCCTACTGATAACATTCTGGCTCATAAACTTGGAGATTCCACCCGCATTGAAGCTCCTCGTTTTCCGTCAATCACCAAGAACAAAACTTCACAGCGAACTCCCAGCTCTTCCGCACAAAACCTAAGAGAGTCGCAATCACTGTACTGAACAGAAGAAACTGCAGAGGGAATGAAAGGTGAAAGGAAGAACGCCGCCGATGAAATTCCGATGACTTCGGCAGAAGCCAAACTCCATTTCGGGCTCACTTCACCACAATCTAGTTCCCGGAGGTGCGATTTGCAACCAAGAATTTGAATTCAAGCGCAGGAGAGCAGAGAGTCGGACGAGCGCGGGAAGTCCTTCCGTTGAGGGCTCCCGAATTTCATCAACTTGATGAATGTGGTCTGGATGAAAAACGAGGCTTCGTTGATCAATATCGGTTTCCAGTTCCATTAACCCCTAAATGATTACAATACTTTGAAGTTAAATAAAATCTAACCCGTTTGCTATTTTTAGTACTCTATATTTTTGACACATTCTTTTTGAAGTCTAGTTTTAGCATCAAAAATCTGATTTTGAAAATGAATGAGTATGATTTTTCTATTTACAATTTTGTGCAAGGGTGTCCATTGTAATCTTGACTTTCCATAATGTTGAAAATGAGTCTCAAATACATTAGATCTTGGAGAAAAAATCACATTAGAAATTCATTTAAAAAAATTGTAGAGTAGATTTTGAGAAGCCATAAATTGATTGGAGTTATGCATGTGACCCTTCAACCTTATATTTTTTTGGTGACCAATTTTTTAAATTTGACATATGAAAAGAGAGCTAAAAGATTTTCATAGTTTTAACACCTTCATAATCAAACATTATAGTCTTTCAATTCATAAGTAATATTGTTAGATTTTCTTTTCCTATGTGATCTTTAACATCTCTAGTTTGAATTTGTACAATTACAAATTTAAAGGAATTGAAATAACTTATCAAAATAATGACTTTTTGTTCAATTTAGAGCAAATTCCAAGAAGCTCAAAACAAGCCTTGGGCATTTAGGGGTTAATATTACACACCTACAACATCTAGCTAGCACCACAATTGGAATTTCGATTTTACAAAAAAATTCCCATGATCTATGCAATTTCAAAGCACTTCAGTAGATGATTTTCATTGAATAAAATGGATGATTTTAGTGGATGTTATGAGCAATTAATATATGAAAGGTATAATATTCTTTAAAGTTTTGCGAGTGTCCTAATATTGTGCATTCTATTCACATGTCAATCAAGAAAGAAATTGTACCAAGAGCTTCATATTAACTATTCTTTGAATTTTTAAATGTGCCCTACTATTGTACACTTCTTTCTATACAAATCAAGTATGCATATTTAGGGAACATATAATATTAGGACACCCTACTATAGAGAGAAATACCTCCAACCTTTCTTAGAAGTTGGTATAAATAAAGAATTTTTTCATCTAAGATCTCATGACAAAAAACAAAGGTTGTGAACAAATTACATCAAGATTACATATATACCTTCCTTAGAAAGGAGACTCTTTAAATACTTTTCCTAAAATTATAGTAGCCATAAAGTGTGTTTAAATGGTATTATGTTTGGCTTTCATACCATTTTTTAAGAATTATGAGTGTTATTATTAAAAGTGTAATTGACAACATTTTTGGATAGGTTTTTTATGTATTGTTATTTTACACCTTTCCTTTAAATTTTGATGACACATTCTAATGTTGCATTGGTAGTCATGATTGGCATTTCTAGTTGAATAATTAATTAAAGTTAGCAAATGCAATTAGATAGATGTTTAACCATTGAAAACATTTTATATTCCTACTTGGTCAAACTTCACTAGTTTCTATATTATAAAAACCAACTTTCAAAAAATTTATAGGTAATGTATATCCAAAATGTAACTTCATTTTTTAATATTTGAAAAAATTAAAATGAATTTTATAATTCTTAAAAATCATTTATTTGTAAAAATCATAGTAATTAAATAAATGTGTTAAATAATAGTATGAAATATTTTGCAAAAATGGAGATGATATTGATAAATATCATAGCATAATTGATGTAGTGTTTGAGCTCATGCTAAAAGGAAACTTTATAGAAAAGTTTAAAAGTGGTGTATTTTAAGCTAATTATAGTTTTAATAATTTTGGAAAATCTTAAAATGGAATATAAATAGATTATTAGAGCTACATTTTTTAATTAGTTGAAAGACATTTAAAATCAAGACCCATGTGAAATTGAGGTTTGACTTTTTAAAACACTCCTCAAACTTAGTGTAAGCCTAAAATTGAAATCTTTTTTTTCTATACAAATGTTTTTTGAAAAACAATAATCCAAAATTGTAGCATCTATTTTTAGAAGTAATTTTTATGATTTTGACCACCAATTATCTCATTTTCATATCAATACTATTAAGATCCTTTTAGATATCCATTCATACTCCACTTTAAACTCTAAACTTATATAAAAATTCAACTTTGAGGTCTTGGTAGATGAAGGGATGTATCTATTAAAATTCACATACATTTTTAATAAATAGTGAAATTTGAATGAATTCTCTATAGCTCTTGGATGAGATTGTTAAAAAAATTAATATCAATTGCAAAAGGTACTAAAAAAAATCCATTGTCTAGAAATAGAAGTATATTTTACAATGAAGGATAACATTGTTGATGAAAAATCATCATTGTCACACAAATTAGTAAAACTCACCACTCCATTGTAACTTGTAATTTCAATAAAATATTCCATTTTAAGAGTATTTTGAAAATTCAAAAGTGCAAGAAAAAAGGCATTGAAAGCTATATTTTATCAAGTGCACTCAAATGCGAAAAGAAAGCAATTATTTTCTTTTGGAACAAACTATAGCTTGATGTTCCAAGTCTTCTTTCTTCTTGCCTGGAGACTGGAGAGGGTTTCATAGTTGAGACCCTAGCAACCAGGCAACCTTGAATTTGAAGGAGGGCTCCCTCCATCTAAGCCTTCTAGATGGATCCACGATGAAGATGGAAGGGCGACACCCAAGTAGAATTTTTGGAGGAGATGGAGGCCCTCAAACTCGAATACGTGCTTCCACCTACAGTACTGTAACCAGGTTTCCACAAAGTCGCAAGCACTCATGACTTTGTCCATTGCAATTTGTTTTTGCAATTGACAAATCTGCGAATGCTGACGTTAGGCAGATGCGTCGGGGTGCAGTTGCTGCGACAAAATGCCGATTTTCACAGCTGCAACGAAATTCACATTATCGATTGCGTGGCGACCAAGCTCTGAAGTGTACAAACTCCAGTATGTCGAGCTTCTCTCTAATAAGAGGTGCAGCTTTTCCGACGGTTTTCTTGTCAAAATTCTGAACATCTCACCGACAAATGTTACTTTCCGGCTGCTGAATCGCTTCTCTGCAAATTCTGCCACGGACTAATCAGGGTTGATTCGCAGTGGAGGTCGATCCATCGGCCTTGTCCAGAGTGACCAGGTGAATTCCTGTTGGGATGTCTTTGCTGTAATCGATCGAACGTCGTGCTGTAGGTGCTGTATATATGTTGTGCTGCAGATTTGAGTTTGGCTTGGGTTTTGTGGGGCGCAGAGCTGATGTCAATTGTAGTGATGTTTGAGCAGAATTTCGTACGAGAATTGCTGATTTCGCAAGAGGATCTGACGTTGTTGATCAAGGTCAGCTATGGCGGCATTGTTTCCTATGTCGCGCTCTCTAGACGCATCTGCAGATGTCGTGGACTACGCGCAACTGGACGCATTCACAGGGGAGCCTTTCAAAGGAAACCCGGCCGTGGTGTGTCTGTTACCCCTCGCGAGAAGCAAAGAGTGGATGCAAAACGTTGCCGCGGAGTTCAATGCGCCCATGGCGGCTTTCCTGGTCGCCGGCCCATGCACAAGTGAATTCAACGTCCGTTACTTCACGCCCACAGACGAATTCGCTCTATGCGGCCACGCGACTTTAGCATCCGCATACCTAATGTTCAAATCAACCCTAGCTCCTGGCGCCTCCGCGATCTTCCACGCTTCCGCAACCACAGTAAAAGTGACGAAGGTCGTGCACAACGAGGAATGGCAGGGACAGATGGAGCTCACCTTACCACTCGTGGACACATTCCCAACCAAGACGGAAGTAACACTCCCTCGGACCTTGCAAGGGTGCGAGGTGATCTCCACGCACATAAACAGCCGGGGGACAGTGATCCTGGAGCTGAAGAGTGCGAAGCAGGTGGAGACGTTGGAGCCTTGTTTTGAGGAAATTTTGGCTGGGCCGGGGGATTTGATGGTGACGGGGAAAGGCAGCGATGGCGGATTTGATTTTGTGTCTCGTTATTTTGCGCCCAACTTTGGTGTGCCGGAGGATCCCGTGTGCGGGACGGCGCATTGTTCGCTGGCGTCGCTGTGGGCCGACAAGCTGGGGAAGGAGGCGCTGGTGGCGTACCAGGCGTCGAAGCGAGGCGGCGTGCTGGAGTTGGTTGTGAACCGAGAGTCCAAGAGTTTGGTGTTGCGGGGAACGGCCGTTTTGGTCGCCACTGGTGTGCTTCTGTGTTGACAAACTTTGCAACTGAGGTATGTGCACCTGAATAAGCATTTCTAGAGGATGGTTCCTCCGGGAAGCATTTCAGTTGAGTCATATTGACAATGAAAGACGATTCGAACGCATCTGAGCGTGTCTTTTTGGAACACCATGAAGCTAAACTCCGAATTTTCAAAGTGTTGATTGCATGTGTTGCTGAAATTGGCCTTAAAGTTCTCGTGTTCAGATCACAGGCAAGGGGTTGTTTTTGGGTAAGAGCTGCAGAAGAAGAATGATCGGAAGACCAATGTGAATCAGTTTTTTTTCCTGGCGATTTGTCGCTACTGTCAGACGATTTTAGCCTATCTGAACTAATCCCTCCATAAATGCGCCACTAGTGTCAGGGCATGCAAGCCTCTACTGTTCCAAAAAAAAAAACTGATGTGAATGAAGAGTCTGTTGCTGACCAAAAAAACACTGATGTGAATGAAGAGTCTGTTGCTGATAGTTCAACTAACTACACCCCATGGACGCATATATTGAGTGCTATCCTTGGTCACAATTAGGTGTAATTACATTAAGCTTGCAATAAGCGTAACCCCAGCCTCAAGCTCTTTGAGGTGGCAGGCACTTGATCTGGTCATTTTCAAGCAAATACCGATGTTGAGTTTTTTAGACATTTTATGAAGAATTGTTGAATTAGATCTAGTGGATCGTCAAGATCATAATGTGCTGAAAGGGGATCTTGAGCGTTTCTGTACCATTCCCTGTTTATAAAGGCTGTTCTTTGTTTTGGTTATCAATAATACAGCAAATCTGAGCAGGCGACAACTGCTTCTTGCTCCTCAATTTGTTCCAGACTTTCTGAAATCTGGTCAGTGAATTCATTGCTTCTGGAGATTCCTTTTCCTTGCAGAACCTCTTCCTTGAACATTCAATTAAACGTGATGCATGGTTGAGTTTGTGATTCCTGTCTCCATCTTGCTTCGCTTGTGAGTCACTGGCGGATCCATTTCATGTGCAATGCCAATCCCCGGTATTTTGATCTTTTAGTCACTTTGCTATGTCAACAAAAATCAGTCTTGTACAGCCATGGATACAGCTTTGCTTGGTAAAGCTGCAGATGCTGACCTACTCTGGATGATGCATTTCCTTGTTTTTACCATGATGCTAAATTCCTAATAAGTTTAAAATCAAGCAATTGCTTGGCCTGCAATCAAGTTTCAACGTGCGCAAATTTCAGTACCTACTAAGGTAAAACATCCCATTGCAGTCAGATGACCCATAGTGGACACCTAACAACCCCATGACATTTTTTCAAGCCATAATCAATGCCTAACCTGACACCCATGGAGTGATTAGTGACCTCATTAGGAGCACCCAACTTTTTAGTGTAAATCATGGTAGAATGTGACTTTTTCAGGGCCTTTCACATTAGAAATTATTGTGACTGCTTTAGGTGATTTTTGTTGGTTATCAGGTAGCCTACTGACTCTTTTGGATAGATTAGTTCAAAAATTCATAACAAATTCATACATTGTCTGAAAAATAGAATTTCAACTGCTCTCACTACTTCTCACACTTGTCTTTACGTGGGAAAAAATTTGAAAAATTTCAGCAGTGGCATGAGGGCAGAGTCCAAATTTTGACCACAATGGGTTGCTTTACCTTATTACTTCTATAAGGGTGCTCGGCATTCTTGTGTATGCTTGCGATTTTTGTGTGCAAGTAGTTACATAATCTTTGAATTTATGCTTCAAACTTATGTGTACTGATGTCGTAATTAATACTTTATAGTGATTGATCAAGTATTGGGAGGTAGCCTGAGGGCTCGAAATGTTGGGATTGGTTTTACGTAGAGCATTGTCAATGCACACAACAAAACAACCCAACAAAATGTATTACTAACTATTAAATTGGTGTGGACTTAGAACTTGGGAGTAGTATCGTTGGAAGTGCACCAAGAATGACATAAAAAATGCACAAGAATATTAGGATTTGGACTTTGGACAACCAAAATAAACCCCATTACGAGCAAGTTAAAGACAAAAATTGTAGAGGCTACAATAAAGCATGCCTAAGAAAGAAAAATCTTGCAAAATTCCACAATTAAGAATCTTTCTCAATCTTTTTGTAAGTAGAGCAATATGCACTTGGAAATGCTAGTAGGTTAGAATAACTATGATTCATTTCTGCACATCTATCCACTTGTAATCTTTCATACATCATAATTCCTATTAATAATGAAATTCATTCAAAAATGGTCAACTTATATATTTTCTTGCAATTCTTTTGGTGATTTCATCCATTCTCCCTCTAACTTTTTTAGTGTATTAATGATTTGCCAAAAAAAGGAGCTGACACAATTGTCCTAATCTTGAATTTTAAATATTTCATAATTGGTGAATGTATATAATTTCACATATATTAATTTGTATATATTTTGTTTCTATACTTCTTCCTAAAGTCATTCATTGGACACTTTTAATCCTCAACATCCTCATTGGAATATAGTATCCTGGAGAGTTCTTGAATATGGGTTGGATGTTTTGACCAATCAATCAATTTTTAATTTATTGACTTTAGACCAAAGGGGAAGAGGTATTTGCATTGAAGAAGCCAATGTATGTGCATCCAATTGTGCCACATTCTTAATTGCAACAACTGTTTATTGGTAGAAAAGGGTTCATTTGAAGTCTCAAAACTACTACTATGCTTTCAACTCTATTCATTGAAAATTTATAGAATATTATATGAATGTCAGTCAATTATAAAAAGAACTTGAGTAGTTTTCTTTAAAGGAGGTTAACATACTAAGTTCCTCCAAAACAATCATTATTTTGACCATTGAGCTCTTTGAGGGACCCCCAAAATGGTGGTATTAGGTGCACATATCATATTGTAAGAAAACTTGAATAACTACCTTTACCAAAAATCAAGCCAATACTTCAGGGACATATAGGTGTTTATCAGTATATATATGTATATTCATAAGTGAGTGAGTTTGGAAGAATATTAACTTTATACACTAGAAGAAAAATGTATTTGTTGCAACTGATTAAAAAATGATTAAATATGCTACAACTAGAGCCCTTTTATTTGCACAAAATTCTTATGTCATTGTTTTATATCATTAGTACATTGATTAGTTGCAATGTAGTTGTAGAATGAAGTTTATAAATTTCTATAGTTGTAAATTGATTTCTACAATTTATAGGATTTTTTTAACAATTTGTAGATTTCTATAGTCCATAGAAATCTAACTGAATATTTTAAATCCAATTTTTTTTAAACCCATGAAAATGTAAAGTATCCTAAAATAGTGAAATTAAATACCAACGTTTAAAATTTTGAAATCTAAAAAAGAAATTAGATCTAAAATTTTGAAATCTACAAATCATTAATTCCTAAAGGACCGTTTGTCCCCTCAGGGACAATTTGGGTCTAGGTAGGATCCTATTGTCTCAATTTGTAGTGAATTCTTTTGAGATTTTTTGAGGTTGTGGAGTCTATCGAGAGCTTTGTGAATATTTCATTTTTGTTTCAATCGGTGCCCGGGAGAAAAAGTTATGGTACAATAAGCCAATAATAAAAGTCAAGGGGTAGTACAAAAAAATTAAAAAGTCAAAATTAAAATTACCCCCCCTCCCCCCCCAATCTTCTATTTTTTTTTTACATTTGAAGCTTTGATTCATTCCATTTGGACTAGTTATGAGAAAGTTACGGACAATCTTAGTTTTCGGGCAATCTAAGCATCTTTTTGAAAAAATAACTTATAGGATTCATTTGTGAATGCAATTTTTACAATTTTTCAAAAAAAAATTTAGACAAGGTTAGTTTTTTTTTCTTGAACAATCTCACCATTGGAATTATTGTGTGTCAATTCCATCTTAAAGCTATTAATGATTTAGTTTTTCCTTCAATCTTTAACCTACTTCTACTTAATGATTTTTTAATGAGTGAAAATTAAGTGTTTTTTTGTTGAATTTTTTCCCTTAGATTCTCAACTCAAAAACTTAGAAAATCAAAATTAACAATGCAAAAAAATTTTAGTTAAAAATATTCAAAGTCAAAAAATCTAGTCAAACAAGTTACAAAAAAACTGATTTTCTTCACTTTGGATGTGAAAATATCTTGCAATCTATGTGGTCAAATTTGATGAAATTTACACTACATGTTTTTAAACATGTTAAGTAGAAGATCTTATGGTTGGATTTTGAAAAAACATATTTCTTAGGTGAATGTAGCATAAGTGGTAGTTCTAAGTGGTCTTTGATAGAAAACACCCTTGGAGCTTTAGGGGTTAACCCCTCAAGGACCAAGGCCTTATTTCTGCCAAAAACCACTCAAAACTACCATTTCTGTAGCAAAGAGTAAAAAAATTTGAAAATTATATTTTTTGCACATCCAACCGTAGGATCTTATACCTTACTAGTATGGAAATGTGTGGAAAAAATTTCAGAAATTTTGACCACATAGATTAAAAGATATTTGCGTTTAAAGTGAAAGAAAACAATTTTTTCAGCACCTTGCGAGACTGGATTATTTGACTTTGAACTTTTTTAACTTAAATTTTTTGCACTACAGAGTTTTGAGCTTTAAATCCTTATTGTGTGAAATTGAGTTGAGAGTTTAGGGGAAAAAAAATTTCAAAAAAAACTTAATTTTCATGCTTAAAAAAATTGTTAAGTAGAAGTAGGTATGAGAAAGAAGGAAATCTAAATTATTAATATCTTTAATATGGAATTAAAATGCATTAATCCCAATGGTGAGATTGTTCTAGCAAGCAAACAAAATCATGAAAAAAAAATTCTTCATAAAAATTGTAAAAATTGCATTCAGAAATGAATTCTATAAGTTATTTTTACAGGAAGACGCTCTAACTACCCAAAAAACAAGATTGTCCATAACTTTCTCATAATAAATCCAAATGGAATGAATAAAAGCTTCCCATGTAGAAAAAAATATAATCTACAAGAGAAAAAAAAATTCAAAAATTCAAATTCAAAATTTTTTTTTGCTGCTCAAACTGCCCCCCATCCCCTATTTTGAGCTTATTTGGTCATAACTTTTGTTTCCGGGCACTGAATGTGAAAAAAATTATATTCCCACAAAATTCATCAGTTTTTCTATCTTCAAAAAAAGTTTCAAAAAATCATGACAAAATTTAGCCCGTAGGTACCTGCCCAAAATCCAATTTGTCCCTCGAAGGGACAATGGTCCTTTAGGGGTTAAATTAGAATTTTCAAAATCTACACATTATAGATAAGTTACAAATGAGTCATAAATAAGTCACAATGAACTCACATATGAGTCGCACACAAGTCATACATTAGTTGCAAATGAGTTGTCAACAAATTGCACAACTCATTGATTGAGTGGGTGACCTCACACGGCATCAATAACCATATAAGCATCCACATAAGGAAAATTCATCCACAAAGTTCTAAGTAGGCACTCTCATAAGAAATAGTTACTTTGTATTTTTTTAGTCACAAACTCCATGTGTGACCTATCCACATCAACTATAGGTTTCTAAATTAGCAATAGTGATTCTTTGATCCATGCAACTCAAAACCAATTGTTCTTTGCAGTGGCAAAAATCCTCATTTTCTTCTAATGATATAGTATTCTAGATTTCATCCCCATATAAGATAGACCAATTGTAAAGTGAGAAGTTTGGGCTACTAAAGTATCTTCTAGGAGTCTACATGAAGGTATATTTGACACAGAGGTGTTGAAATGGAATTTCTATTTTAGATTTTAAAAGGTCATGCCACCTTGCATCAATCACAAGATGACATGTGGCATTTTTTTTTTCAAAAATGATTAAATATATGTTGAATTTGATCCTCACATCTGTTAGTCTATTTCCAACCAACAATCCATTCTAACAATTCAAATTCCTCTATTTCTAATCTATTGTATTCTAGGTGCCAACTCGCATACAACATGGCCAACATGAGTAACAGAATTGTCTTAGAGGTGTACATTGAAAACCACAATGATCATCTACATCAATTTTGTAAGCAGCCTATGGTTGGAAATTGGTTTGCCTATAGATCGAGAATGGGACAAATAGAATCTTCATGAAAAAAATTCATGATAAATTTGTTTTTGAGAGAAAAAATATTAATAAAAACCCTTCTCTAATCTATTTCTCTATATTTCTCTACACGGGGAAAAATATTTCCTCAATACCACAGATAGGCTGAATGGCTTCAGTGGTTGGAAATAGGTCGTCATCCTGATAAACGCCGCTTTGCTAGTGTGGATGCTACTGTAGTTTCAGGCAAATGTGCTTTTTCCTTATAAAAAATTGCCGGACCCGTTGTGCGTGAGAATCCTTCCAAAGTCGCAGTGCCGGGGACAGTGCTTTCTTTCTTCCGTTGAATCCGTTCTTTTCCCCGATTGCCAGGGTTTCGAAGGCTTCACGTCTTTCAGTTGTCGAGGAAAATCTCTTTCCAGCGTTCTCACTCTTGCTCGCGCGTACTGAAGTGATTTTGGAGTCATGGCACAGTGAGTTTGGTGAGCGGAAGCGCTGCATGGTCGAAATCGAGGTTAGTCCCCTTCAATTCTCCACTTTCTCATCCCGACTTCACGTAGTTTGTGGTTTTCTCTCGCTCAATTCTGCTTGATGAGTGAGAGCGTCTGTTTGAGATCGAAGTTAGCTTTTGAGTGTTTCAAGATGTCTAACAAGACTTCCTCGTCTACACGTTGAAGTTATTGCGATGGATGCCTTTGTCCGTCATTTCCGTGATGGATGATGTTTTGTTCGTCATTTCCGTGATGGATTTCAGCCTCCCGCTGAAGCTTACTAGATTTGTCGTACGTTTCTTGAAATTATGCCAGATTTTTTGTAACTTCATTCCTCGAATGAGTCTCTCAGCACCAGTTTGAAAATTAACTTGCGGGTACGGTAGACACCATTAGTGAGTATTCAGTATAAGCAGTACTTTTAGAACGATGAAGCTAGTTACCGCGCCACTCTGTTACTTATTTATGTACATACTCTTTCGTAATTCAGGTGCCTCACGTGACTGTGGACAAGCTTTTCAGATGCTATGAAACTCAACCAGATAATCAAATTTTTATGTGTCGTTATTGCACGTTTCCCGTGATATCTTGCAAATGCCAGAGTTAATCTTTGAGGCCGTCCATCCACTTTAGACTTGCGCTGATGTCTCAGTTGGTGTGCCACGCTTCACTTTGGGAATCATATTTTTAGAATCGTGGTTCATCGCTCTTTGATTTTTTATCACAATCGTGTCAGTTTTTAGGGGTGTACAGTGCATCAGTCATTTCGACCTAAAGGACCATCTAAAGGACCATCGTGTTTAGAGGTCCAAAACTGATTCATAATACTTGTCCCCAAAGCAAGGTCAAAATCTTCATGGATATTTATTTTTTAACAAAACCAACCATATGATCTTTTGGTTAACTTGTTTGAGTGCATTGTCCTAGTATTTTAAAGTGAGTACTTCCACTTATTGCAAGTTCAATGTACCTAAACTTCAAAATGTAGGTTTTTCTAATCCTTTTGAAAGGTGAAGTTTGTCTTTCAATTTAAAAAAAGAAAAGAAAATGTATGTTCTACAACTTGTGCATTTTAGTCAATACGTTTGAAAACAAGTTGAAAATAAGTATTAAATTTTTTTGGGAAAAAAACCCTTTTATATTCATTTTTTTAAAATTGAGAAATGAAAGGTGTTATTGAATGAAAGATATAACTAATACGCTAATAACTTTTGCAAGAATTTTAGAATTGTTAATCCCAATGGTAAGAATGTTCTAATAAACAATTGGTATCTTTTATTTTTATTTGAACAAAGCTTCACATGTAGATTATGATGAGTAGCATCCATCCTAAAAGAGTCATCCAAAAATTCCAAATTATGAAGTCAATAGAACATGCCCAAGTTCTTAGAAAGCTCAAAGTGTGCTCCTTGGCCTTTTAGGGGTTAATTTGTGATTGGCTTGAAGAATCTTTATAATAATAAAGTAGAAAAAATAAGCATACCCCTTCCCGAGTTATCTCCTGTAGCCATGCTAAGAGGAGCCCAACAAGTTCCCATCTCAGTGAACTTTACTCTAGCATGACGCCCAGACCCTTGTTTCTTTGCAGATTTGCACTTGATAGTAAGTTAACGGCATCATTCTGAATAAAGGTTTTTGTAGAATGTGCTGGATCTGACAAAGTAAAATGGAGATATGTAAGAAATCAGTAAGCATTTGAAATGAAATCTAGCTGTGCATTGTGTGAAGATGCTGTTTCACCTTGATTCAGTATTTGAGGTCCGTCAACTGCTTTTGGATAGCTCTTGACTGAGACTTTAGGGTTTGAATGATCAGTGTTGTGCTTGATCATGTTATCAGAATTGGATATTCTGGTCTGTAAAGGTCTGGGGATCTTGACGTGTTTGTTTGCTTATATTACTGAAGATATTGACATGATTTGGTTTGGTATGAATCGAAATTAATCGAGTAATTGCAGAAGCTTGCACATCAAGTGTCAGCGCTTACTTGTACATGTTTTTTGTATTGTGTAGGATGCGCTTCACATCAAAATTCCTTCACAAGCCCCCACATGAATCGAGCTGTGTGCTCAATTTAGTTAGAGAGGCAATGAATGAAGGGATCTTACATCGACAAGGAATACGTTGAGTGGCAGTTGTAGAGGTGACATTTATTAGTTTGTGAGTGCAAGTATTGATTATGGAAGATCTGAACTTGTCTCTTGTTGAGAAATTGTGGAGTCTTGAGGAGGTTAGAGTTTCATCTAGTGATGAGAAAACTCATATTAGAAAAGTGAAATTTGCTTTGAAAACTTGGAAATCCCAATATAATGAAGTTAAAAGGCGACAGGATGGAAAAAATGGGGACATCAAAGACATGAAGAGTGATATGTACCAATTGATAGGTTTTTTCAGCGTGTTTCAAGGAGTGTTATTTCAAGGTGTTACGCAGTTATCAATACCTTGTGAATTTCGTTACATACCAATAGCTCTGTCAGTAGCTGCATCTGTGGGCACCATGATTGGAATTTCTCTTAAGTTCTCCGATCTCCTTGATATACAGAATCGTTCTAATGGAGATGCAATATCAATTAAGGTATTCGTCATGTACCTTTTATTCAGTCCAAGCCATGCAAAAACAGTGAAAGTCTTGAGAATTGATGTAGTTTTATCGTATCTTCTTCATTTATCCCATGCTTGGTATACTTGCAGGTGCTCCTTTACTACATCAACGAGATTCAGCGACAAGGCAAAGATTTTTCCTTTCTACCTGTTGCGGATCCCTCTCCAAATGATTCTGCTCTTGTGAATTCTACTGGTCGTGCTCCTGGTGTTCTGGATTATTCCAAACCTTCTGTGGATGAAAGGTGGAAGTTGAAGAAACGTCATGACGAAGAAGTTGTGAAGAAACGAGATCGGCTCAACAAGGAATTTGGAAAAGCCGAAACGCTGAAATATTTAATTCTTTTGTACTTGGTCTTAATAGGAAGTGGCTTCGCTTATGTTCTCAGCGTGATAATGTGCCACCGATATTAACAGTTGACTGGTGAGTCTTTCCAGTGATGTACATAATTCGCATGCAGTACAAATTTCTTTCCCTCAGCTCACTTTTCATTAGATAGCATCTAGCTCTTCTTTTGCCAAAGGAACTACGATCAGAAAGCTATTTAGTATCCAACTTGAAAAACTTGAACCAGACTTTGGGGTTGGTCTATATGAGAGCATTTTGAACTTCCCTTTTTGTGATTTACCAGTGAATGTGATGTCTTGTTTAGCAGGGAGTTCTAAATCTGACCAGCATACCCCTTTTGAAGAAAGAGCTGATGCAATGGTGCTTGTCAAGACGAAAGTGGTAAACAACTTGGTTGATGTGGACCTTGTTTTGAAAGAAGGAAATGCCGGGGTGTATGCAGTGCTTGGTCTCCTTGCTAAAGGTGGTGGTACTTATGATATTACTGTGAATTCAAACACGACATATCGAGAGTATTGGATTGGTGCAGAGTCAGTTGGTGTAATCGTTATCATGTCATCTGATGATGCTATTGAGTTTAGGGAAATGAGGGTTGAATTCAGCGGAGGAAAATATGACGTGGTACGCATTCCCAGGATGCTGGCCAAATTGCCCTCACGGCATGCTGTGGCTTTCAGCCGTATTTTAAAGTTTATTGGGTTCTTTTTGTATTAGATGTGATGTTCTTGTTTTCGAATTTAGTAGTGAGGATGTGAGAAGATGTGGCCAGTCATTCATGTGGAGATCACACATGAATCACATCATTCCAAAATCATACATTGAATCCTTAATGAAGTCTACCTTCATGCCAATCATTGTAGATATTTTGCCCATCTGTTGAATGGGTTAAGGTTTGGTAAGGGAGTTCAATTGAGGATTTTATATATCTCGTCATGAAGAATGATTAGGGGAATCTTATTCTAGCCATGTTGTCTTTCAAGAAATAAAGTTATAATTTTCATGAAATTTATTTACTGAGGTGAAACATGAGATGGTACCAATTTTGAATTTTTTTTTGTTTCTCATAGATTGTCTTTTTGTGTATATGAAAAAATTTTATTCATTCCATTTGGATTAAGGTAGAACATTCCATTAAGGTCAAAAGTCCTATGACGGACACCTAAGGAAAGATCCTATTATGAAAAAAATTCAATAAATGAGATTTGGACTACAATCAATGTCTTAGGTGATAGTAATTGATTGATTAGTGACCTCATTAGAAACTTTTGCTTTTTTAGTGTAAATTCATTGTAGGAAGTGATTGTTTTAAGCCTTCAATGTTAAGAAATATTGTGATTGCTTTAGGTGAATAGGATGACCATTATGGATACGTTTTTTTGTTAATTGTGAAGTATTTTAAAGACTCTTTTGGATAGTTCACTTCAAAAATTCATAACAAATTCATACTTTATTAAAAAAATATATAACTTCAATTGCTTTTGTTGTTTCTCACACTTGTCCTTATGTGGGATTTTTTTTTTAAATTTAGAAATGGCATGAAGGCAAATTTCTAATTTTGACCACAATGGTTTGTTTTACCTCAGTAATATGATAGTTATAGTGAATATCTTATTTTATAGGCAATCATAGCATTTTTTTGAATAAAAAGGGTTGAGCTCATTTTTGAATTGAATTTTCACAATTTTTCACCAAAAAGATCGTCCAAGGTTTAGTTTGCTTGTTTAAACAATCTCACCATAAGTGTGTTTTGATTCTACCTTAGAGCTAGTAGCAATTTAGTTTTTCCTTACATCTCCTACCTACTTTTATTTAACAATCTTTTAAAGAATGAAAATCAATTTTTATAAATTAAACAAAAAATCCTAGATTCTCAACTCAATTCTTCAACAATAAATTCTTTTAATTTAGAAAATTTAGTACAAAAAATTTAAGTTAAGAAGATTTTAAATCTTTGAATCTATTGATGCAAGGTGCAACCTTCTTGTTGTTTTTTTACTTTTAACACAAATGTCTTGTAACTTACATGGTTAAAGTTTTTGAAATTTATTCCATAGATGCATATGCTATATATAGATTTGTTATTTTATCCTATGTTTCCTCTATGGTTTGTTGGTTTGAATTTTAAAAGTAATGGCCTATAAAAAATGTGTGGTTTAATTGTTAATTTATTTGGACAAATTATTGCACAATTGAAGTCAATTCATTGCAATTCTCCCTTTTGAATCCAACTTTTTCATGCCTCTATGAGAAAACTTATAAGACACAATCTTTTACAATTTGTGAAATGTAATTCTATGCTTAATAAGTGACATAATTTTCCACTAATTTCACTTTTATGTGTACTTTAGGAAAGGCCATGGCTTGTCAAACACAACACCCTACAATGTGACATTCTATTTTCTACTAATTCTATTTCTTTAAAATGATTTTTCTACTTTCTTGGACTTGGTTGAGTTCAAAAATGTAATTTCCAATTAAATAATAAACTACTTTATATTTTGTACTTTACATTGGTGTTCCTTTATAATCCTATGTAATTTTAATATGATATACTACACATGTAAGAGTATTGACACTCATGTGTGTTGGTGCACCCTAGTGAAAGTCTTGTAGCCTATTTGGATATAGGGATCATGGATTGGCCTACCTTTGGCTTAGAATTGGAAATCTCACTTGCAAGCTCCAAAGACTGAGAGCTAGACTCCTCACTTTGGTGTGTCCTTGAAATATCTCAATAAGTAGTGGATTTGAAGGATCTTCATCTCAATCTAATCATGTTCTGTATGATTTAGACAATAGTGTAATGTGATTGTAGTAGGAGACTTGGTTGACCATGTACAACTTAAATTGAGCCAATAGGTCCTCCACCTACCAATTCTTTTGTTTCATTGTCCAAAGATGAAGACCATTGAGCACCTCTATTTATTAATTTTGGCCAAGCATTAAAGGAAAACAATGAATTAAAATAGAGGGAATTTCTTGACAAGTCACTTCATATTTTGTTTGATTTAACTTATAATGCAATGTGTTTGTGGTGGGGGACTTGACTAGCCATGTAGAGTCTAAATTGAGCTATAGGTCCTCCTCTTACCAATTCTTTGGCTTTGTTCAATGTTTAAGGATAGGAACCATTGGGCCCCTCTATTTATTAATTTTGGCCAAGTGTTGAAAGGAGGATAGTGAATGAATAGGAAAGCAACTTTGAAGGGGCAAAGTTTGCTTGTGACCAACTTTTTCTTTTGTTGCTTCATTTCTCATCCTTCTATCCACATTTTTTTTGGCCTCCTTCTACCTCCCTTGAGCCTTATTATTCCAAATAAAACCATTATTCCTTTGGGAAGCATTTAAGATAATAGATTATTTTAAGGATTTCAATAGGATAAGGTTAGAAAAGCTACAACTTCTATAGTACCATAAATGAAAAATATTCATTCATTATTCAAGATGCTTTGCAACACTATCTAGCTAATTCCCTTGCTATTACTTACAATTTTGGATATAATATTTGTTTAATTTTACATCTAAAAGTAGGTTGACATTCATGAGGGGTTGGTTTCAAGTGTAGTTACCTAACAATGCACTACTAATCTTGAATCCATTGCTAATTTATTTGGCAATTGATGTGGCCATTTCTTACAAAATCATGATGCATTTACTTGAAATAAAACACTGTCAAAGTAAGGTCATTCAATGTCACACATAGGATGAGAAATAGAACTACCTTCAATATATGTCACCCCATTAAGTACACTCAATTGGAAATAATAGAAAAGATGTTGATCTACAAAGACTTTTCACATCATTAACATATGAAAAGTAATGAATATGCTTTTACCAATACATTAGGGGTTGTCACACCACCCCCTCCAAGAACCAAATTTTCTTAAAGAATGAGAAGTAGGTGAGAGGAACAAGGAGCCAATGAGGAAGTCACATGCATGGAGGTGGTGTGACCCCCCTTTTGAAGGCAACTGGTGTAGAAAATGAAAATACGATAAAGAGATTTACCTGCAAGTAGGTTCTTTGGAAGCATCCAAGTTCTGTCTGTTATCTTACTGCGGTGTTGAGGACTGAAGAGGGAGTTGAGTGGTGAAGACTGAGGAGGGAGTTGAAGAAGATAAAAATTGGCGAGAGGTGAAAATAACGCAAGACCATGGTGAAACCAAGGAGGACGATGTAAAATATTCCTCGAGAAAACAGGAGCAAGTGTTGTTTCTTCACCTGCAGAGGAGAAGAAACGACACTCAAAATTATTGAAGAATGACGCCTCTGCCAACTGCAACCCACCTTTCCATGCACGCCACATGGACGATATCGAAGAATGAGAAGGGCTTCGGAAGTGGTGTAACAACCCCTATTGGAAAGGAGAGGAAGGATTCTAAACTGGTCAAAATCAAAACTTGTACATGATGACAAAGAAAGGTTTTAGAGCTCCAAGAGTGTTAGTCAATTGTTGCATGCAACCCATCCCAACAAAGCTCAAAAGTTGGATAAGTCATAGCAAACCTAGATCAATTGGGGAAACTAGATCCTTTTGGAATTAAAATCATGTCCAAGCTTAAGCCATTACAATGGAGAATAACACAAAAGACAACAGAATCAACAAAAAGGAGGAGACCTAATAAGGACCCAAAAGATATCTTTCGAGTAGAATATATAAGATGTCTTTACATACAACAAAGATTCTTCTAAACTAAAAAATTAGACTTCTCTCAAGAAAGTTTATTGTAATCCCAACAGAACAATCAACCATCCCCGCGACATGAACCCCTCCCATTCTACCTTCTCACCGAAAGACACTAAAGACACTACAAATTACACCAGGCAATTTGCAGACACCATTAAACTTACATAACCCTCCCTTGTCATACAAGTTTGCAAGAGAGAGCTCTATCCAATATCTAACCAACTGGTTCTCCAATCCACAAAAAATTGTTGCACAGCTCTGCAGCTCGACCGGCTGGTTCTCCAGTACGTCCACAAAACTTCCGTCACGCCTGCGGTTTCCCAGGAATCCCTTCCTTCACTTTTTGTTGAACAGCTTCTGGAAAAATCTCACAAACCAATTGGGCACTAGCGGGGCCTCCGACCTTTTGTCCCCTTGGATGACATAATTCTGCGCATTGTCGGGATCCCGAACGATGTAGATGGTGGAGTATTCCAAGATGACGTTCGACCTGATGGGGATCCGGATGGACCTGGCTGAGAATTCCGCGCGGTATTCCTTGTACGTGGACCTGGCGTCGAATTCCAATGTCTTCTTGTTGGCTGCACTCGGCTCCGCAGTCAGGGTGGTAAGCCCTGCCAGAGTGCCAACCTCCTTGTAGACCCCAGCGTTGCCTTCTTTCAACTTGAAAGCCAGCGTGGTCTTATTCACGAACGTCGTGGTTAGCGTCATCCCTGCGAGATCGGGGTCGAAGAGTACCTGCACAATGGATGCAACCACATGGGATTCAAATGGCTTGGTTTGGTGCAAGCTGTGGAATCCATGTCAGGAGACGCTACTTTCAAGAAAAATAAAATCACACTGTTTCAGTGGTAGTATCATAGGGAGGTCTTTGTGTAATCGAGAAGACCTTCCCATGAATCATGGATAAGCTCTTCAAGAACAAAGTGGAATCGAAGATTTGACATGAAGACCTGGTGTTCTCAAGAAGGCACGTACCCGAAACCAACATTGAATCTAAACCAACACTACGCACTAGTCCTATACTTAGGAGTCTAAAGTGCAAGTGTAAGTGTATAAAGCTGCAGAAACTACCGGAGGTGAGAGAGGAAGGGCAACGAACCAGCTTCAAGATTCGCTGACTTTGAGGGTTTGTTGCAGAAGAGGGGCTTGATTCTTCGTGGGCAACTTCTTCTATTGAGAACGTCCAGGGTTACACAAAATCTGGCGAATAGAGACCACAAACGCGACCGAGAACAGAATGAGAGCCACCACCACTGCAACAAAGGATACTATCAGCCGCCGCGCCGATCTTGAGTCTCTCTGGTTCGACAAATCCTCTTCTTGTCCCCTTGTTCTCACAGAGTCGAATTTAAATTTCTCTCCTTCCTCCCGAAGACTCAGCTGCCAAGCAACCAAAATCTGCAAGGCAGGACACGCTCAGCTTGCAGAAACCCTAAAACAAACGAAACGAAAGTACGAAGCGAATTTCAAACAGAATTTAGGTCGACCTAGTGGAGACGGGTACCCTGCGTGTGGCTTCTTCCCCGGCGACGGTGTCCTCCAACGCCTTGATGGACCGCAGCTTCAAAATGACGCCGATGACGGTGACGGAAGACGCCAGCGACGACAAGAGCGTGGCCGTCCACGTATTGTTGCAGTGCAAGAGGTTGGACTGCGCCACGGCTGTGAGCAGAACGCCTTGGAACACGCTGTAGAATCCCACCAGCTGGTACACCTCGTTCTGAAAATCCGAGCTCTGTTTCCGCTTCCTGTCAATCCGAGACGTGAACAACTTGTCCTTCTGTGCCCATGACTTGAGAGCCTCTTGGCACCGGTTTTTAAAGTTGATCTCCAAGCCTTGGATCCAGAGCACGTTGTCTATCTCCTGCAACGCGTCGTTGACGTCGTCTTCTGCCACGCCCTGTTCTAGGTCACTGTCTCTGTCAAGCAATGGCTCCCCTAGTGGATCAACCCCTGGACGGGATGGATCGGCAGGCGCTGGAATTGGACTCCGTAACGGGCCTGCAACATCGGTTCCATTCGCGGTTGCACCAGGATTACTACTCGTGTTGTGATGACCATCAACTCCCACAGCAGCGTCGACAAGCTGGACCTCCGACGACATCAAGGCTTCGGAGCAAGGGTTAGGTCTGCAACATTCCTCCGAAGATCCGATAATCCAAAATCGATCTCCTGTCCAAAATTTGGTTGAAAAACGGTCGATAAAACGCAAATTGCATACACCGAACTCCTAAATGCTAGGTAAACTTCGAGTAGTGCGGTAGTGTACTCACCGACAAATGTCCAAACTCACCGCCAAGTCAGTGCGGGAATTGACTGTTGCGAGTCAGTTCATTCCCGTCGATTCTTTCCGACGTCGACACGGGGTCAAGTTCAGAAACGCAACAACAACAGCGATCATGACCGCGGAGCTACGATATGTTGAGTTGGAAATGGCAGAGATGATGGAAATGGTTCAACTACTGAAAATGCTCTACCTTACTGGATCGGAATTGGCATCTAGAGAGCACACGAAAATGAAATTGCTTGCTGCTGAGAACCACGTGCGTTGCTATAACTTACTGAAACTGACATAAAAGTATCATCTGGCCTACGAAATCATGCCCACCAGCCTGGAATTTGCGCGTTTGCACCGCAGCTCAGAGTGCCGACATGTCGGGAACAGAATCGGTAGGATAAGCTTATTGCTGCGCTCGAGAGTCGAGACTGGGCATTACCTTCCTAGGTACTACTGTGCCGGCCAGGGTGAACTGACCCCCTCATTGCCCCGTTTTACCCCTGGGGAAAACGCTGTGGAATTTTTTATTTGCAATCAGATGATTTTTTTTGCAAATTCTGAATTCAGATTTGCAATCAACGGTCCCAAATTAGCTAGAGACAGCGTGAAAATATAAAAAAATCATGGCAAAAAAATAGGGGGCTTTTTTTCACAACTAACCCTAGTCGGGGCAATGAGGGGTCAATTCCCCTTGGCCCTACTCTGCCCTGTTGTTGTTGCCGCAGTTAAAAGTAAAAGTAATTTTCTAATTTTTTAGTTCATTAACCCCTGAGAGTTCAGAGCAAATTCAGTGAAATCTAAACCTTTTCGACTTCAATCTTCTCTAACCGTACCAATTAGTAGTCAAGAGAGACCCGGAGGTGTGGAGAAAAAGACACGTCCTCCGACTGTACTACTCAAAAGATTATAGTAGTCAAACAAGAATGTTTTTCAAAATGGAGAGGCCAGATTTTGGCCTCTCGGGGCTTATGGGTTAAAACTTCAAATTCAATAATTTTCTCAGTGTAGGTTCAAACACCACAAAACAAAGTTTGTGCACCCCTCCTTGCTGAGAGCTTTGTGACAGTACCAAGAATGTGACTAGAAGATGCACGATTCGAAAGATCTCAACGTAACAAACAAAGCAAGACAAAACAAACAAACAAATTGAAGGTATAGACTTTGCCATGGCAGCATCAATTAGTTCTCAAACATTTGATTATGGTAGCCTATGTAATTTTATTTCTTGAAAATCGAACAACATTGCTATTTGTGCAGCTCCAAGTTGTACGCTACATTGAGTTGTGCACTAACTTTCAAAGATTTGGGGCATAGGTATTTGTGACCATACGTCTTCCAAAAATGCATCTACTTGTAACTTGTAAAGAAATGTGTAGAAATCAAAGACAATGATTAGCTCGTGCAATAGAAAAACAATTTTTTCTTAATTCATTCAATTGCTAAAGTGGTTCATTCAAGGATCACTTCATCTCTATTCTCCCCCTCATAATAGGGGCAATTTGAAAGAGGCATGTGGTTTTAGAACATACTTCCTTAGAACCACCCATAATCGATTAGTTAAGTGATTCCGGGATAGATGATGGAGATGTGATCCTTGAATGAACCACTTTTGTTCTGAAACCATGTGTCTCTTTCAAATTGCCCCTATTATGAGGGGGAGAATGGAGTAGTGTAAGACAATGCAAGTTTTTTCTTGTGTAGAAAGTTAGGAAATATGGGGATTGCAATTTTTTTGTAATTTTATTTCCAAAATTGAAATTACTATAAATTTTGGGAGTCAAAAAGTGATCCAAACCCAAGCTAGTAGGCTCTTCCAATTTTGCTCACGTAAGAGACTACTTCTTCGCTCACTTTGGCATTACTTTGGCATTGAAAAGCAAGGACATGTGTCATGACATTGTTGGACCTAGAATTCTAAAAAATGACATTTCAAAAATTGAAAAGGCATTCCAAAAATCACTCTAACTTGTTTGGTTGAAAGATTTGGTATCCTAAACCTATATAAAAGTATCATTATAAAACAATTGTAAAATTTTGTAATACAATGATATTTTAGCCTATACTATTTTTATTAATTTATAGATATTATGGCTTCACAAAATTAATGTCACATGCATTGGTACAAAATAGTATAGTTCAATAAATGATCCAATGTTCATTAACCATATATGGTACTATAACATGTACTTAAGTCTTGAACAATAGGATATAGTTTGCTCCTTTTGCAAACAATAAGATAAAATCCTAGCTAAGTAGATTCAAATCACAACATTATTCATGATGAGACTAAAAAATTTATTTGGATTCATTAGAATTTGTAGTTAATTTTGTTGATTTGAAATTCATGTACGCAATCACTATGCAATTCCTAATTTCCTACTCCATCTCCTTCCAACTTAGTTTAGAATTTTACAACCAACAAAAGTATGTTTTTCTAACCTTGTACTTGTTGATCTTGTAGTCATTGAATAAAGACTACATTTTGCCTTTCCTCTTACTCTTGAGTATTCTCAATGTTGCTAAATAATATTATTGTAGATAGGTCAAGGCTTCTTTACTAACAAAATAATTATATTGGAACCTTACTTTTCCTTCAAATATCATAAGTCTCAAATATTCCATTGCTATTCATTTTCAACTAGAGTAAAATTTTACTTTTTTTGAAAAACCAAATTACTAGACTAGGTCTCAAAGAACTGGGATATTTGCTCAACACTTCTTCTACTATGAAACACCATAGATATTATACCAATATCTTAGTTTAGTGAGGCTACGAAAGCTGTCGGTGTTCCAACATTCAGAAAAGTGGGCTTCAATGCGAACGCCCCTTCAGGCGAGACTGGCGAGTGTCGCTTGCAAGGACTCCGAGGTCCGCCTTTCAGTCCCCGCAGTGACCGCACGCAAGCACGAGCCCAGGAAGCCCCTCCCCTCGCAAGCATTACCTTAGTTCCACCCCCGTGACCCTAGCCCACCTAGGAAAACGGACCCTTCGGCGCATTCTCAGAATCTCAGCACCAGTCGGCGTGTGCGGAACCGGTCCTCATCAATCCTTTACGCCCCAACCCCTGTTTCCCGTTTAGGCAAGTTCCTGGAAATGGAGCTGGAGTTGCCCAATCGCAATGGGGTCCGAAGCGATCAGTCGGGACCGACTCCCACACACGATCACGTGACGCTGACAGTCGGGGAGCCTCTGCAAAGCCCCGTGGTGCCGGCGTCCGTGCAGCGCACGGAGGGGTTGGCGGAGCATGAGATTCGGAGCTTGCAGTGGATGGAGCAGAAAGGGAACGAGTTGCTGGCGAGAGCGTATGTGGAGTGGGAGAAGAAGGACATGCTGTTCGCGAGTCGGATCGATAAGAAGAAGAAGCAGGGCAACTCCCTCCGAAACGAGATTTACCAGTTGGTCGGATTCTATAGTGTGTTTCAGGGAGTGCTGCTCACGGCGGTGTCGCAGTCCAACTTGTTGCACTGTAATAACTGGTGGTGCGCGTTCTTCTTGAGCTTGTTCGCGTCGCTGGTCGCCATAGCCGGGGTTGTTCAGAAGTTTTTAGCCGTTTTGGCGTTAGAAAAGACTATCCAAAACGAAACCGGCACACGACAGGTGCGGGGTTGTACTCTGCTTTCGCCGACCTCTTGAATGTTTTCGTAGTTTCAGACTAAGGTGGGGGCACCCAAAACCGCCACTTGCATCCGATGACGTTAAAGTGGTGGCGCCTATAGTCCAGGATTTTCAGGTGGTTCTGTTAATTGGAATTTGGGTGTCGTTGAGAAGGTCATGGATGAGTTCACCAAGCACGTAAGCTCGAAGATCTTAGCTTTTGTTAATTACTGTTTCGGCCATGTTTTGAGGCGTTTTTATTGTGTGTGTGCAGGAATGTATCAACCGTGCGAGTAGGCTCCGTCAAAAGCGGGGTGATTTCAATTTCGACCGTGACGCCGCAGAGCCCAAACGCCGCGAGTTCGATCACAGGAGGCTTAAGCAGTACATCGTGCTCGTGGCTGGCACCCTGGTGATCTTCTCCAGTTTATTCCTCATCTCGATTTACCGCGTGCTCTGCTACTCCGGCGAATCCCCTCCCCCCACCTAAACAACTCCGCAACATCACTCGACCATGGTGTCCACAAAGTTCGTGAACAAGACCACCCTCGACTTCAAGCTGAAGGAAGGGAACGCCGGGGTGTACCGCGACTTGGCGGTGCTCAAGGGCATGACCGATCCAAGTTCTCCTCACCCGCAGGGCCATTGCACTGTGGCGCTGGACGCGCACGCGACATACAGGAAGTACACAGTGGTGGCTGTGGGTCACATGGCCAAGAAGAGCCGCGTTCTCGTCTCTTCCGATATGTGTCACGACAACTCTGTTATCAACATTATTCAGAACTCGGAAACGGGGAAGTTCGAGACAGACTGCGAGCCCCGGGTGGAGGCTGGCAAGGATTCGGAGCACTCGTGGAGGAGCAGTGCGAGTCTTGGGGGAGGCAAAATTTCTAGGCTCTTTGATTTTGTGAAGAATCTCGGGAATTGAGGTGTACTTTTGCTGGCGTCGATATATATGTAGCTCGTGGTTTGAATTGTATGTACAGGACAGGACAGCGGGAGTAGGAGGGTGTGGGTAGGGAGCGAGGAGGCATTCTTGGTTAACTTAGCACACATGTCACGAGAGGTTAGTGTAGAAGTGTTTTGAAGTACAGATGGTGGGGATCCGATTTTGCACTTGGTCTGTAATTCTCGAGCTGAGTTTATTGAACGAGCCGAACGATCCTGGAGCATCAGCGAATGTAGTTAGTGTCATATATTTGGATTTTTTGGAACATTGTACGAAACGTGTTGGATCGATCTGGAGAAATTCGTCACTCCCTCTGCCTCAAAAGTAAATCCGTGCTACTGCCCCAGTTCCCCACGGGAAGGCATGGACAGGGAGTATTATATTCAGGATAGCTTTTGAGTCACTGTGAGATATTTTGGACTTCAGGAGTGATTGTCGGGACATCACTGGGCTGTAGAGCAGAGTTTGCGGAGAGGTAGGTTCCTTTGGATACGAGTGCATGATCTGTTTTTTTATCACATTTTATCAATTTGAATTTGTGTGAATTTCATATAAATGCAATCGATTTCACATTGGGGTTTGTCGACCAGTATTGAAAGGACCCTACACCAAATGGTGCAATTAGGTTGCCCCACACTAATTGCTCGACATTTCACACTATATAAATATTTACTTTTACTGTGGTGATTTTCATCAATATTTAATGCAATAAACGTTTTTGATTATATAATTCCCTAGATGGCATTGCTGAAAACTAATTAGATGTACAACACAAGTGCTAAACCAACAAAACCCTAATATAAAGATCTATTGAGAGAGACGCAGTTGCTTTCACATGGACGTAGTGAGTCACTCATGAATCATAGGGTAACTCGATAGGGTAAAGCAACCTAATTGTTAAGGCAACCTAATTGCACCATTTGGTGTAGACAATCCCATTTCCATCTAAAGACTATCAATGGCACATTTAGTGAAATCATGCTGACACCCATCTTGCGAAGTGAAGGGCAATCAAGTGTGTAGTAGGGTTAAAGAACCAAAATTTTCCTTTCATGAGAAATTTTTAGGTCCTTGGATGACAATGAGGTCATTTGATCTATCATCATAGATGAGTAGACTTTGGTGGTAAGCTCACCACCAACTCTCAAGTTTGAACTCTTAACCACCTCACTAATGTGCCCAAAGCCAAAGCCATTGAATGAAGGTTGAAGGTGATTTTTTGTAAGTATTCAAAGTTGAAAGCATAGTTTCAAGGGGGATCTTGTAAGGACCTAAAAGATGAAAAGTTCATGATTAATAACTTTCAACATTTCTATAGAATAATGATGTTTACATGCTTAAAGTGAAGGCACTCCTTCACAACCCTACACTTTAAACCAATTTTGAAAAAAATTATACATCTAGAATTCCCAAAATATATAGGTCATGTATATGAATGAAGAAAATGGATTGGGTTATTTATTGGAATTTCAATGTAATAATTTATATCTTTATTTTGGAACCTTAAAACCATCTTTAATTATATTTGCATGTTTGCAAAAAATTGAATTTTGTCTCGTGGTATTGGAAGATACACTCTCACTTATTGGAAAAAGATGCCTCTATCTTATTCATCATGTCAATGAACAAGGAGCTATGCTACAGGATCTTGTACTAGGATAGTATGGGAATGTATGGAATAAGTTTCAGAAATTTTGATTGCACAAATTGCAAAATATTTGCATTTAACCCCTAAAGGACTAAAGAGCCCACTTTGGGATTTTTGAAAACTTGGGCAAGCTCTATTGACTTTATAATTTGGAATTTTTTGCATGAAATTTTTAGGATGGATGCTACTCATTATAATCTACGTGTAAAGCTTTATGTTATTTTGATAAATATTGCAAATGTTAGAAAGTTTTTTTTAAATTTCAATGTCACACCAGGCACCTAAAAATATATTCTAAAAAAATATAAAATTATTTTTTTGGAGATTATATAAATTAATAACTACTTAAAAAAATTGAACCATTCAATTCCGAATGATGAGGTAAAAGTTATGAAGAATTTTATTTTGCGGGCAATGAAGGTAGAAAAAACATACAATGATACAAAGTCATCTCTTGCTCTCAAAATAAAAATATATTATATTAATTATAAAGTAGAATAATTTCACCATTATGAATAATAATTCTCAGTTTCTTGTAAAAGTTATTAGTAATTAGTTTTTTCTTTCATTCAATACCACCTTCCACTTTACAATTCTTTTAAAGATGAATATGAAAGTTTTGTTGGTTAAAATTTTTTTCGCATGTTTTCAACCTATTTTTCAACATACTAACAAAATGCACAATTTATAGGATATATGAGGGGTTTTTTTCTAAAAATATTGAAAGACAAAACTTCACCTTTTGGAAGGACTAAAAAAATCTGCATTTTGAAGTTTAGATGCATTGAACTTGCAATTGGTGGGGATATTTGCTTTAAAATTTTAGAATAATGTACTTGAGCAAGTTGACTAAAAGATCCTACAATTGGATTTGTTAAAAAATAATTAAAGATAAAGATTTTGACCTTGCTTTGGGAATGAGTATTTTGAAGCAATTTTAGGCTTCTAAACATGATGGTCCTTTGGGCTAAAGTGAAGAAAACAAGTTTTTTTGGTACATTGTAGAAGTAGATTTTTTTGACTTTGAACCTTCTTAATATAATTTTTTTGCACTACAAAGTTTTGAGGTTTAAATTCTTATAGCAAGGAATAAAGTTGAAAGTCGTAGAAAAACAAATTATTTCAAAAAAGCTTAATTTTCATTTTTAAAATTATTGTTAAGTAGAAATAGGTGTGAGATAGAAGGAAAATCTAAATTATTAATATCTCTAAAATGCAATTAAATTGCACTAATCCCAATGGTGAAATTGTTCTAACAAGCAAACTAAACCATGTGAAACAGTTTTTTGAAAAATTGTAAAAATTGCATTCACAAATGAATCCTACAAGTTTTATTTTTAAGAAGATGCTTAGATTGCCCAAAAAACAAGATTGTCCATAACTTTCACATCACTTATCCAAATGAAATGAATCAAAGAAAAAGTAGAAAAAACTATAATCTATAAGAAAAAAAAAAATTTAATTTAAAATTAATTTGTTTTTGCTATCCACTCTCCCCTATTTTGAGCTTATTTGGACATAATTTTTGTTCCTCGGCACTGGCTCAAATAAAGAAAAAGTAGAAGTTTGCCATTATACACTAGAAAAACATTTGTGAACTAAGTTTCTTCTACTTCATAAAATGAATATTCTGACAAAGCAATGTTCATGACGATTCTAATATCAACTCCCTGACTTTCACCACATCGGGCCAAAATAAAGAATTTGTCGTGGTCGAGATCAGGAAAATCCCAGCTCCTCACCAAAGAATTTACGTGTCTGTGGCCTGGAACCTCGAAGTGAACTGGTCTTCACACGCGCATGCCAAGAAATAAACAGCAGTCACTCAAAGAATCACTCGCCACAGGTACAGTATGTCATAGTAGTATAATTCTCTTCTTCAATAAGAGTAAATGCACAGCCCTTCCACCTTGAAAAACTCCTACACGAACACAAGAATCTTGCACTGGATCCTAATGGCTTGGGCCCCGTGATTTCTCCAAACCCAATTTTGTAGTGATCCACTCCCGAATGTCGGCAATCTCTTCGCTTGTAGCGGAGTGTCCACCACTGCGCAACACAACAGGACTTCCACTCGTCAAGAAACCCCAGGAAAACGCTCTGAACATGACAACCACATCATTTATTCTAATTCGTGTATGATACACTGTTATGAACGCCAAGATACACAATGAAAACCCTGTATTAGTGTACCTATCACTGATAACCAATTACTGAACATTGAATGCTTTGTTGGATAATCGTTGCTCTAAGTGACTATTCACTCGAAAGCAGTCGTGATGGTAGTCCGAAGGTACACAATTTGACGAAGGAATTCATGTATTTTTAAGCACACTGTTTTGGTGTTAGATCATGGCTGACACTAAAGAGAATAAACGATGAAATGCAAAACAGAAGGCATCCCAATCAAGTTCCCAACCAATAGAGATATATGAAAGTAAAACCACAGTAAAATATGTAGAGCCACTTACTTGGGATAAGTCTTGAGAGTAATGTCGTTGAAACCAACTCCTTGGAAAGCATCAGCCGATGCTTTTGCTAAACGGGCCGGCACCACTCCATCATCTTCAAGACCCCAATGGCGAAACCAAAATCAGTAAACAAACATGCAGTAGCCTGGTTCGCAACTCGCTCTCTGTCCTCAATTAAAAGGCTTTTGAAGTTCCGCATCAGTACATTAAAACCCAAATTCACAAGGTGCATCAACATTTACTTACCATTGCAATGGCCTATAAATATTGAAGTCGTCCTTGCCCGTTCAGATGCGTCTCGATTACGAGCCATTTGAGATACCAGATTCCTTGACAATACCAGACAAGCGCCCATTAGACCTCGAGAACAATAAATCGGAGGCCATCATCAAGTTTCAACCTCTATTCAGATGAAGTTAAATTTTGTATCACCAGAATCAATGAAGAACTTTGCATGTGTTGGACACAAACAAATAAAACTGGACATAAGAAAGTCTCCACATGACTGACTTATAACTACTTAAGGATAAGCATGAGGCACAATTTGGGCTTCTTGGTCCTTCGCGGGTTAAGTTCCCTAAAGATATTGCACAGTATAATAAATGGAGCATGGCAGTGCAAGACGTACTGGATAGTGGGCATCCATCCGCTAAGGCCAATCGTAGCATCCACCTTCACAGGAAAGGGCTTCCCATTGCCCCCATACTTGCCAAGAACAGAGCATGCTGTAATGTACAGCGCTGTAGCACAACCTTGACTGAATCCACCAACCGCTAGTTTCACGTTCTGTGATCCTCCAGCTAATTTACCAAAACTCCGTCGTTAAAAACTTGCACGAAAAGATTCAATTTGGCTGCCCCGGCAGAAATTCTAAACAATTCCAAAAGAGTGGAGTGCTGCTCAGGTGACACCCAGTGCATATCCTATGGAGAGAATATACCTTGGAGTACATTTCAAGGGGCGGGTGTCACCTGAGGATCACTCACAATTCTTTGGTGCACACACAAAGTACTGTCTCACCTCGTGTCTTCTCATCCAGAAGAAGCTTGGCCACAGTTTCTGCCGACCGATCCAAACCTTCCATATCCACATCCTGGCCATACCTGAATTCAAACCCTAGAATACCACATCCCATATGAGTAAACACAGTCGATTACACGATTACGGCTTCAGGGTTTCAGGGTTTAGGGTTTAGCGTTTTAGGGCCAAGTTGCTCATTTCACTTACAAGCTGTGACTGGAGCGTTCCGTGCAAGGGGAGCCGTTGGTATGATCCAGCGAATCTGAACCCATCCAACACAGAAATTCAACTTGTTGCCTACTCTTGTCCATGAAAACCCAAATTTTATTGAAAACAACATACCAATACAGGACAACCTAGATTACATCACTAAATGCTATAAAAATGGAAGTACAGACGTTTCTCTTACGTTTGGAGACAACTGACCCACATTCTTCAGCTCCGTCGCCCACCTGGAACAGCAGAAATTGAGACAAATTACCTTTCAGTACAGCAGTCATGAAGATATGACTGGACCACTTCTGTACAACACTATCAAGAAATCCTAAATGGAATTCTCTGTCCATCCCTGGGCTTCACCTTGTGCATTTCGTTTGACTTCCTGGAAATAGGTGTATTAGATAATTCAAAGGAGTACACACTACCCTTTAAAGCGAATTGAAGCCATACAAGCCAGAATTTTCAAATGCTAGACATATACAATAAAAGATAGAGAGCCCAAATGTTGAAAATGACGACAAAGAATTCATCTGCTTTCAAAATTAGTTAGAAACAAAGTGAAACCTATGCCACTAAACTAACTTGCAACCCTTGCAATCCAAATGTAAATTATACATTCAATTTACAACCTTTTCAAAGTTACTAGAGGCTACCTTGTGATCCAAAAGACATTAGTTTTAATATTCAAAGCTCTATTCAAATGGAATAAAGCCCAAATTTGAGTTGCATGTTTTATCAGCACTCAAGGGCCTTAAAAAACAAGGCGAACTTTCCCATCAAAAGGATGGGACATAAAAGAAGATGATAAATCATCATTTAAAGGTAAAGCCTAGTAGCTTGTTTAGACAAAATGTTGGCCGTAACTCAAATAGTTTAGTGTAAAAATTCCACTTGTTTCAACCACTTCACCAATATTTCTTCAACAAAAAATTTGATGGTGCGGAAATCAACAATTGAAGTACCTGGCACCGGAATCACTAAAGCCATGAAGCCACACAACAGTTGCTAGGTGTTCCCCCTTGGGTTCCAATACAATTGTTTCAAAATTATATTTCCTTGTATATCCTGTTTCACAAGTGATGGTCAGCTTCCTACCAAACATAACATTCTGAACAACCCTTGCTGAGCGTCATCTATATTGACATATATAAGAATCCTTTAGATGAGCTCAATATGAACAATGAGAACGAGTTCCACAACAACGAGCCCTTGTCTTCGCAAATGAGTATGTCCTCTCATTTTGCTTGCTTTGCTCTAATTTGGCTTGAATTTGCTATAAATATTTCTTAGTTGATAGTATTCTCAAACAGAACCACGCCACTCCTACTCATGAATGCTATGGAACACTAAAGAAGCCGCAATGAGAACCCGAACTCGTACAATTTCTAGGTTACAAGAAAAAAGAGTATTCAGCTACTCACTTTGATCGACACTATCTACTGGAGCTGAACCAGCACGCACTGTATTGTTAGCAGCACTATTGCTACCATCCATAGTTGTAGAAGACCACCTTCCACTCCAAAAATCCCCACACTTGATTATCCGATACCAATCCCCATAACTATAAATTTCATATTTCTTGAGAAATTCAAACAAACTCCAAAAATCTCCACCTAACGATCCAATATCAATCCCCAGTAGTATAAATTTCATAATTCTTGTGAAATACAATCCAACCATTTTCAATTCCCTAAAAAGATTGAATACAAGAATAAGCGTCACTACCTCAAACTCAAGACACCAATCTCCAATCACTACCACTTCCTAGAAAGATGGTATACGAGAACAAGTGCCTCTATCTCCAATTCAAAGACATCAATCTCTAATCATTGCCAATTCAAAGATTAAATACCAAGAACAAGTGCCACTATCTGCAAATTCAAAGACAGCAATTTCTTATCAATACCAACAAAACAAGTGCCATTACCTCAAGTTAGGGCAGAACGGCAAGGGCCAGAAACAGCGCGCAGATTTTCGTCGTTGTTGCCGAGAAGCCAAGCCCCATCCGACGCTCCGAGTTCGTTTGAATTGCGACACTGGGTTGGACGTTTGCAACACAATGGCTCTTGGGATGGAAGAAAGCGTTAAACCTTGCGCGGCCATGGCCATGACCGCTAATCGGAACAGAGCAACCTGGTACAAAATAATTATGACGGGAGCTCAGAAATGGAAAGACTGGTTTGCAAACTCAATCAAATTGTGCGATTGACCAGCATTCTTGTGTAGTGTAAAATTCATGGAATTTGGACCAAATCTTTGAAAATTATGACAATGCTCAGTGAGAGGCGGTGCGATCCCGTGGACATGTGGAGCGAAGTTGGGTAGCGGCGAATTTCGCATGCGAAAGGAGGTGGCATGATCGACCGTAGTGTGGCACACTTCGTGGAGCGATCACAGACAAGTTTTTTTAAAGGGAGAATGCTGGTGACCGCGAGTGTGAGGCCTTGGACCATGAAGGTACAATTCCGGGTAAAAAAATCGGTCAAACTTTGCAGAAAAAGTAAATGATTTTTTTGGAGATTTTAGCTACATGGAAGTGTGCAGCATTTACAGGAGCGGAATTAGAATTGTTTAGTGGCAAAATTTTAGGGAGAAGTCCATGAAAAATAGGGTATACAACTTCCAACTTTATTTATGACTTCTAAAAAACTTATTCTAATATTGCACTTAAACTTCTAGTTTAACCCCTAAAAGTTTTTTACTATGTTTTCACCAAAAATGCTCTAAAACTGTCATTTCTAGTACAAGTACCAATTTTTTTTTTAAATTATTTTTGGACACATGTAACCATAGGATCTTGTAGTATAGTGATTTGTGAAGAAGTGGTAAAAATTTCAGAAATTTTCGCCACTTAGATTGC
Organism: Climacium dendroides; assembly: GCA_950106755.1. NCBI lineage: Eukaryota > Viridiplantae > Streptophyta > Bryopsida > Hypnales > Climaciaceae > Climacium > Climacium dendroides. The sequence continues at coordinate 41,603,866 of OX467084.1, forward strand.
AAGATATTAGTGTTTGAAGTGACAAAAACCTTTCTTTTATCCCTATGAAAAAACAGGCAGCTGCACTTCATAAGGTCACATTTTTATGAAAAAATGGTCCAAAATGGTGGTTACTCTTTGAATTCATTCTTCAAGGCAAGTTGGCTACATGCTTGAAAAATTTCAGATTATTTGGAGTTGCACAACATGCAGGAAAAAAATAGTAAGTAGAAAGAAATAGAGAATGATTCAAAACACTAAATTATTAACAATTAATTTATGAAATTGAAAAATGCCAATTCCAATGTTTGTAATTTTGTAATAAACAATCTACACATAATGTTTTTTTTTCTTTCAAAAACATTTAAAATTGAGTAAGATAAAGGACTTCATTTGAGAGTAGAAAATCTATAATTGCCCACAAACTACCCCAAACTAAAACTCTTCATAACTTTCATCTCATTAATCATAATGGAATGATTTAAAGCTTTCCAAATATATATAAATCTAGAGAACCAATTTCAATTTTTTTTCCTTAAAACGTGAGTTTTAAAGAAGTTTTTTTTTGCTACCTGGGCTACCCTCTAAACGCACAAAATGACATATCATACAATAACTTTTAGACCATGTAGTCAAAAGTTATGAAAATTTTTGGGCCTTAAAGCTACTCCTCGAGCACATGCTGTGTGAAAGTTTGAAAGAAAAATAAAATAAAAACTTCATTTGTAGTAAGTTGCCCCAAACCACTATGTTGCCCAAAAACGCCTTTTGGTCCTTTAGGGGTTAACCATAGGAGAAAGCTACTCTTTGAATGTAGTTTCTCTTTACTCATGCAGAAGTATAAATACCATGAAACTTGGCAAAAACAATTTTGATTCCAAAAAACTTAAAAATTGTTTTCTAATTTCAATACAACATGAAAGTTCACCCTATTTTACTTTCAAAGGTTGAGGCCTTGGTGATGGATACACTCATTTGTCAGTCTATTAGTGCTTACTATGAAATGAACTATCATATAGTTATAACTTTTTATAAAAGAGGAATTTTCTTACTAATGATATTTGTAAAGACTCTTCAACACAAATAGAGTTAACTCTAATTTATAGTAGATTGGCATGGCTTAAAAGCTTATTCACCTTGGATGAATGGCATGAGTGAACATGCAAACTCTTCAACATGAATAGCACTATCTAGTAAACATACAATGGATAAGAAAATTCTTCCCTTATAAAAAATTACAATCATATATAAGTTGGTACCACATATAATTTCTTTAATGATGAGATTAATTTGGTCACTTGGTTCTTATAATTCTTCATAACCTTCATGATTCTTATATATGGTCTTCAATCAATTCATATAGAGATGGTGAGAAAAAATAAACTCACAATTTACTATCTCTACCTATAAGATGTAGCAATGGTACACAATGGTTAGAAAGTTCAAAAATTATATATATATATATATATATATATATATATATATATATATATATATATATATATATATATATATACATATATAATTATTGATACAAAATAGATTTTATCAATTTATTCATGCAATAAAAGAAGATACAAAATTTTAAAAAATGAAGATTTACATCTTTGCATTTTGGAAGGAATAAGAGACATTCACATCCCATCACAAAGTTTGGACCCTACGGTTTGTCAACAGTTATCATGTGGTTATCATTGTTTCATGAGTTTACACATTAATTACAATTTATCACATCATTACAATGCATTATTTTGCATTGTTACAATGCATTACTTGCAACTAGCCATAGGGTCTAAACTTTGTGATGTCCTCTAATTGCTTCTTCTATCCTAGCAATTGTCTAATAGGCCTTTCAAAAACATTATAATTTTAAAAATAGCTCTCATAGGATTATATATAAAAGTTGTGAGGTAGTCTTCTTTACTTTTGAAGATCAAAATAGAATAAGAAAATAATTATTGTCCTTGTTTTTAGCATTTTCCTTAAAAAATTAGTGTCTTTGTTAATTGGTCTTGAAAGGAGATTCAAGCTTGAATTACAAAACAACAAGTAGACAAGCACATATGTATAACCCACCCATGATTAAACCAAAGGTCTTAAAGGTATCTACAATGAAAATGAAGAGATGACAATAAGTTACATGTGATTTGCATTTCTTCATTGGTTTTACAATTGCCATGTAGTAATTAGTGGAAATTAGCCCTAAAATATCAATGTAGACACAAAGTAATTGATGAATAGTCAAATATGCCTTCATCTTATTGAAAAGTGGATGATTCTCATCCAAATTATTTTTAGAGAGTTCTTTGAGTGTGCATGCATCACTTGGTAGTAGAAAATTCCTCATTGAATAATTAAATAATCTAGAGAAAAAGATGCTATATATTTGATCATAAATGATGCCTTTCTAGTATATTTGGTGATGTTTAACTCCTTTGCTATTAATCTAAATTTTAACCTTTAAAAAAATTCTTGAATTTGAACCCATGTATTCAAATAAAAATTAATAAGTCTAGTTTCAACTTGAATTTGAAAAAATTTAAAATTCTTAAAATTATGTATTTTATAACCATTTGAACTTTAAATCTATTACCATGTTCTACTAAGTTTTAATTATAGAATGACACAGATTTTTGGTTTACACCATGATGTTCTACACCATAATTTACACATGCAGTGAAATTTCATATTTTTTAAGCTTATTGTATTTGGTATGAATTTTATATTTTTTCTTCAAAAAATTAATAATAATTTCAAATTTTCACAAAAAAATATGAAAATTTTAAGGCATGTAGAAGAAATGTGGCCTAATCTCCAAAACATAAAGAATGAAAATTCCAATCATTTTCAAAGGAAAAATGAAGTTTTCCAAGTAGAGGGCTTTAATGTTTAGCATTTCAAAGTTAACCCTTAGACGTCAACAAGGATGTTTGGCGTCCAATGGATGACAAAGAATCCTTCCAATAGGATAGAAGTGTAGCCATTCATCCTCAAAACTTTACTGTGAAAAGGGGAGGTCTTCTATAGTAGTTTGACTTCTAATGTGTTTTTGCAATTTTGTAAGAAAATGCTTCACATGGTAACGAAAGGGGTGATTTCCACGATCACCAATTTGTCCTTTAAGGCTTAAATGAACATGCTCTTCAAATACACAAATCACCTTTTGTAGTTGGAGCAATTCTAGGGGGATCATTATTTTGGAGTAATGCTAAAAACAATCTTTTAACACAGAAATGCCACATTTAACTACTTTTGGACTATTCATTGAATTCTGGACTATTCACTGAATTCAAAACATCGGGAGATCTCCCGATGTTTGTATAGATTGGGAGATCTTTTGATATTGGTGTAGATCTCTTGATGTTTTAAACTGATCTCCCGATGAAAATTTAGATCCCCTAATGTTTTGGATAGATCCTTTGATGCATCTCCCAATGAAAATTTAGATCCCCTAATGTTTTGGATAGATCCTTTGATGCATCTCCCAATGACCATTATGAATTCTGGGCTTTCAAAAGTCTAGAAGTAGTTAAATGTAGCATAGAAGCACCCTAGAGGCCAAAAGTGTCTCCAGATAGTCTTGAAGTCCAACTTGAAGTACTATAAATTTTTGCATCCAATGTCCAAATTTAATAAAACTTGTTAGGAAATATGTATTCTCTTTTAGTTTGTGTGGTAAAATTTTCAAATCAATCCAAGATGTATTAATTTTTTGGAAGCCATTTGAAGTCATGGGTTCAATTTGAGTTCACTTTGGGGACTTGTATTTCCTTCATCCAATATTTTTTTTCAATATAATTTTATGATTTATATTTCCTTTGAAGTCTATTTATTGTGGTAAAACTTTTGTGTCAATCCAAGTTATTTTAAATGTTTTGGAAGCAATTCAAAGTTCAAAATTTGGACATTTATTGATTACAATAAACTTTGTCGGTTTGTATCCAATGGATTTTTTGGGTGAAAGTTGTGCATACTAGTCTAGTTTTTGTGGTTAAAATTTCATATCAATTCAAGAAGTTATGAGTGTCTTAGAAGCATTTAGTAAAAGGAGGTTCAACCTAGATGTGTTTTTTGCAACTTCTTTTGCTATTTTTTGACATTTCAAAGCCATTTTTCAAACACAATGAGTCATTTGAATGATGTTTTCTTTCACTTGATGTGTTTGTAAGTTGGTTTTGAATCACTTTATAGTTTAAAGTTTTTCATTTGAATAAGTTTAGAAATCAAATTTTACCTCCAAATGTGTTGCTTGGAAATTTTCAACACTAAATTTTTTTCAACACTAAAGCATTATAATCTTGTAACCTATGTAACCAAATGACTCCAAAATTGATTCACATCATCTACAACACATACAATATAAGCTTGTATCATTGAGATTTTTATACTTTAGTGACATTTAGACCTACAATACTTCAAAAACAATGATGTTTTTAAACCCCAAAAGCCCTTGGGCATTTAGGAGTTAAAAGTGAAGTAGTGAAGCCATTTTTTTCATCCATTAAATATACATAACATGAACAAAATCACATATACTTATTCAAAAAATATGTAAATTCATCCACAATAGAACAATGCAATTTTTTTTTCATCCATTAAAATTATGGGATTCTATCACCAAATATTCCTTCCAAAAAACATTGTATAGCTTTTGAGCAATAAACCCCCCTTAAAAAAACACATTGAGCTATTCTCCCTCTTACAATAGAAATAGTCACTACCAAAAAAATGAGCCTTCAAAGGGGTTGCTTCATAGTGAGATTTCCCTTCAATGGAACTCACATCCCCTTCAAGGGACAATGGCAATTGTTCATCATCAATGATGCAAAAAAAAATTTTAAAAAATTAATTAATTTTTTATAAAATTAACAATGATAATATATTTGTATAATAATAATAAATTATAAATAATTTAATAATTCAAAGTTCAAAAATGGTAGTTTGACATGGTCGCACTAATGCCACATTAGATTTAAAATTTGTATAATTTAATATTTATTTTAATATTAAAATTTTAATAAAAATTGTTTAAGTGAACTATCCCACATTGATCAGGCCTTCTAGTTTTCTAGCCAAAATTCTTTTATTTTTTATTTTTATTAAAAAAAATTCGGCCAACATTCTTTGTTGGTGCCACTATCCATAGACTTGTGGCCCCTTTAAGGGCTCATATTTTTCCTAATACACACTTTCTCCAAAAAACAAACTTTTATAAAGAATGAGAAGTTGGTGAGAGAAAAGGTGAGCCATTCTACATAAAGTAGGTGTAACACCCTTCTATAGATGAGCAACATAGAGAATAGAAATGAGAAATGAGATTCACTATTCACTACTAGAAAATTTCGTTTTTATGTTGTTTTGGTCGCGTTGATCCGGTCAAAATCTGACAGAAATCTGTTGGTTTCAACAAATTTCTGTCAGATTTTGACCGGATCAATGCGACCAAAACAACAGAAAAATGAAATTTTCTAGTAGTGATTGTAAATGCCGTGATGAATGCACATGTGGATGCGAAGGAGGTGAAGGTAGCACAGAACTTAGACATAATTCGGAATGTAATAAAACAAAAATGCTTTGAATAAGGTGAAAGTGAGCTATGGAAGAGTAAAAAATTCTTTAAGAAATTTTCTTCACCTCCAATTTTGCACTTCTGGAAGAGAAGAATGGACATTTTCAATTCTCAAAGAATGGGACCTCCACAAGTCACAAACAACCAATGAAAACGTCCCCATTCTCCAAGAATTGAAAATGGGGTAAAAAGAAGATGTAACTACCCCTAAGAGCTTTCTACCAAATAATCTAGGCGAGCAAAGCTAACAATGGAGCTACAAGGTCCAAGTATGCAATTGTATTGATATATGGCCCTAGTGGATGGGTGAAAGATCAAGTAAGAATTCTTCATGTGTTGATTTCCTAAAGATTGACCAAAATTGACCAGTGAAGTTGTCCACTAATTTTGGTGAAACACAAAATCTTCATTTTCCGCTCACCAAAGCTAGCAGAATAATAGGTGGGATCTTCTTGTCTTTTAGTGTTTTTTCTACCTATCCGGATCACATGGCATAAGGCCCTAAGGTAGAAGCACCAGTTGTTAACCATACCCAATACCCACCTTTTTTGGCTCCTAAAATTCATAGTAACTTCAACTTTAGAATAAAATTCTGGAAAATTAAGTATTCCCGTATTTTCTATCTTTCTACATAGGAAAAATTTCCACCACCTCATATTCCTTACCATCTTGCTTCAAAATCACTTAACCTCTAAAGTCACCATGCATCTTGTCCATAAAAAAACATTCAAAACTGCCATTTCTATAGCAATGAGCAAAAAGGATTTAAAAAAAGAAGATTTTTTTGCATATCTACCTGTAGGATCATGTACTAAACTAGTATAAGAAGATGTGGCAAAAATTTCACAAACTCTAACTGTGTAGATTGCAAGATATTTGTGTTTAAAGTGAAGAAAATAATTTTTTTGCACCTTATTCAACTACATTATTTGGCTTTGAACCTTCATAATTTATAATTTTTTCTTTAATGATTTTGAATTTATAATTTTATATGATAAAAAATTGAGCTGAAACTCTAGGAATAAAAATTCAAAAAAAACCCCACCTAATCTTCATTCATTAAAATATTGTTAAGTAGAAGTAGGTTCAAGATTGAAGGAAAATCTAAATTGTTAATAGCTTCAAAATGGAATTGAAATACATTAATTTCAATGGTGAGTTTGTTCTAGCAAGAGATCTTAATCTTGTGAAACTTTTTTCTTTGAAATATTATGAAAATTGAGTTTAGATATGAATTTTACAAATTATTTTTTCAAGAAGATGCTCTAATTGTCCCAAACACAAGATTGTTCATAACTTTCTCATAACAAATCCAAATGGAATGAATCAAAGCTTGCCGTGCACATAAAAATATAATCTATACAAAACAAATTAAATTGATTATTTTATTTTGAGGTTTTTTGAAGGCTTTTTGTTCCATAACTTTTGCTCCTCTAAAATGGAACAAAAAGAGACCCTAAATTAGCTAGGAGAGGTCAAGAGCATATCCTAAACATGGTACAAAATAGGGGGCAAGATTTTACTTTGACCCTGGAGAACTTGCATTTTTATCCTAATGGTCCCATTTTGAATGGAGGATTTAGCATCTTACTAAATAATGCAGTATTAGACTAAGGTAATATGCTCCAAAAGCATCCCTCTTCTTCAAAGCACCCTTATTATTAGCTGAAGAATGGAGATGAGGGATCCTTAAATGGCCACTTTAGCTCATAACATTGTTAACCAAGCGGGGGGGCCTTTTGTTTTTGTTGAAAGGGGGAACCCTTCAACACTAATAGATCCTAAATCTGATGTATAAATTAATATGGGGGGAGGGGATGGGTCAACACTAATAACCAATCATTGTCTTTGATTTCTGCACATCTCTTTACAAGTTGCAAGTTTGGGAGACCTATGGTTACAAATACCCATGCTAAGGTAGCTATTGACATTGATTAGCTACGTTGGATTTTTTAAAATTTGAGTGTGAGACCTTGGTGGTAGAGGCACTTTTTCATGGACTTGGTAGAGTTTGAGTGTGTTTGGTGTTAATGACAGTGTTGATGATTTATCTGTGCCCCAAATCTTTGAAAATTTATAAGTAATTCAAAAATGCTTGAAAAAATACAAAACCTCTTGTGTTAGGTTCTAAATCTATTTTTCTTTCTCTCAAAAATGATTTAAAAAATATATTTTTCCACGGAAACCTATGGAAAAGGCAGACCAGCCCTTGAATGGTCGCTTTTACAGCATTCTACCTTACTGCTTCTACGTTGACGCCTCTGCCAATTCTCTGTCATATCTATCGTGATGGCTTCGTAAGTCCCCAAACAGGTGGTGCCGCACTGCCGCCTGGCGTCTCCACCTGGAGACCAACCCACAGACCCCCAAGGCCCAAGCTCGCCCCCCTTTTACCCCTGCATCTGCCATCCTGCGGTGCATCTCCGTCCCGCTCCTCAAGGTGATACCACGAGATTCTTGGAGATTCATGGACCCTCCTGCACCCTACAACACTGAACGCAATCCACGTGGACGGTCGATTTCCACTTCTTCTTCACGACACAGTCGATGGAGCTCATGAGCTCCATAATCAGAATTTCAGAAATTTCAGACACTTCAGAAATTTCCCTTTCCCAGATTCCCAGATTCACGTTGAAATCAGAAGATCAAAGGCTCTCTGATGAGGGAATCGGGCGCTCTTGGGATCCAAGTGGGCGCCCTTGAAGCTCCACCGAACCTGCGGAAGGGGAAGAAGAGGATCCACGGTCGTTTCGTGGCACGCGTCATTGGATTAAGCTTCGTCTATTCGTTTCATTGCAAATCTGTACCTGCGTGGTAATGGCGTGGAAATGTGCGTACAATTTTGCAGTGGGAGGAAACTGTTCCTCACGGGGATAGTCACTGAGTAGCTTCCAAGTTTGGAAATGATGGATGGCAAGCACTGCTGTGTATTGTAGACAGCAGTGGTGGTGATTCGACAGGTTTTTTAATAGGAGCTGTAAGCAATAACCCAAGCAGTAGGGAGAGGTCTCTCCCATTTCTTGATCCAGGCGCGCAGAGAGAAGGAGCCGGCATCAGTTGGGGCTGCACGATTTTGCTGCATTTTGGGTTCCATGTTGGGTTCCATTTTTCAACAGGGGATTTGAAGGGATTGGTAGCCTGTTGAGACGTGAGACGCTTTTTCGTGATTGGGGCATTTGGGAAAGACAGGGTTGCGTGCACGGGATTGGTGTCGCCATAGCGGGTTGCATGTGAGTTTTGTTGTGCAAATTTTTTGTTGGGGGTAGTGATCATGGAGCGAGTGGCAGTGGCGATGGAGAGCTCGCGTCACCCCCCAGCGCTCTACTGGGTCGTCGCCTCCGCGGCCGCGCTGTGTTCTCTCTACGGCACTTTCGCCCTTGCGAAGCGGAGCAGCCATAACCGAATCCAAAATGGCAGTGGAGTGACCTCACGCGTGGCGTTCAAGAAGCTCCGACGGAAGTATGCGGAGAAGCTGCGTCCCTTGTTGGAGGAGCTCGTGTACTTGACCATGTTCATCATCGATCTTCTGGTGGGTGTGTTTTACTGGGTCATGGATTTCTTCCTTGAGCCTCGAGCTTCAACCCGAAAGGCGTTGGAATTGGCGCGCCCGAGGAGAGGCGAGATTAAGAGGCTGCGGACGCGGTGGGCGTGGGCTCGCCAACAATCAAAGCCGCGAAAGAGGTGTGAGTGCTGGGGATGGAAGGTGGAGGATTTGGTGGTGGAAACGAAAGTGGACGAAGAGCGTCAATTAGGGCAAGTTGGGTCGCGGCAGAGCTTGAAACATGAAATTCTGAGTGAAAATGAGAACGCAATTGCGGAGATCGGGGATGCTGCAAGACAAATCCTGCAGGTGACCACCAGTCCAGCTTCCAATTTTCTTTTAGGTTTTAAGTTTATAAAATCACAGGTTCTTTCAAATGTTTGGGAGAATATTCGGAACACACTAAAGATGCTTTGATCCTGTGACATCTTCTGTCTTTGACTTACGTCGTCTTCCATTTTTATTTTAAAACTCTGGAGAGAGAAGCAGTTGCCATCAATCGCTTGAATTGCTCCCAAAGTTCCATGTTGAGCAAGCAGAAGTCGCTTGTTGTTGCACACCATTCTTGGTCATATTGCATACCTCATATCATACGCTGTTCTTTCGTATGTTGTGAGTAAGATAAGAACAGCTTAAAGAATGTTATAATTGATGTGGTATGATGGGTTATGAATTGATTTTTCAGGACGAGGGTGGAGATAGTTTCCTGCCTCGATGGTCGGAGTGTCCTTGCATTCAGTGTGCACCGCTATTGATGCCCATGCGGAAGGCAGCAAAGAATTTATGTGTGTTATCTCCAGAGAGTTTTAAGCCAAAGGAAGGTGTGCCCACATCTCTCCCGGCGGAGAATGCCCCGAAGCCTTCTTCCAATGATGTTTCTCAAAACAAAGGTACAGGCATTTTCTTCCGTGGAAACTGGAATCAAAATCAAGATAGGAAGGTTGAGGATACTTTTTTAAGTCACTTTTAAGTATTGTGACCAATATGTAGGAGTTTGCTGTCACTGGGTGTACCGGTACCTGACTTGCTAATTGAAGGCCAACCCAGTGTATTGGAAAAGTTGAGTTGCTATTGGTCCAGGGGTCAGAGCATCCCCACCAGTGAGTTCTCTATCCCTAAAATTTTAGGGAGAGGACCTCAAATGGGGATGGGGATACAGAAATCTCATCTCTATAAAGTCAAGGTTGACTAGTTTGAGGTCCCAAGTTTGAGGATAGAGAATACCCTGGTGGGGATGCTCTCAGTCAATAGGACGCCACTAACGGTTTAATATGGTATTATCCTTTGCCTTATCCATGCAGAAAGTCTCTCCGACAAACTAGTGGACAAGAAGTGATTGAAACAAACGAATTATTTTGTGGGCCTTTACAATCAGTATATTTCGAGGGTATCAAGGACGGTGCCAAATCTAATAGAGAAGAATATGCATTGGATGTGTGCAGATCGTTCTGCAGTGATTTTCATCCACGGCTTGTTCAGCTCCGCTACATTCTGGTTTGACACCGGCATAGCTTTCAATCTGTCCGATGATGTTAAGAACCAGCACCAGATACTGGCACCGGATCTTCTGGGCTGTGGACGAAGCCCACGTCCTCTTGATAGTTTCTACACTCTTAACGACCAGATTGAAGCCATTGAGAAATCCGTGATTCAGAGATATCAACTCGAGAGCTTTCATTTGGTGGGGCATTCCATGGGCTGCATCATCGCACTTGCTCTCGCTGCTCGCTGCCCTCAGAGAGTTAGGTCAATCAACTTGATTGCACCGGTGTACCCACCATGCTGCCTGCGTGAAGATGGAGAGCTTGCACAGATCCCTTGTGATGCCTTCTTTTCCTTCCTCGACCCATTATCTGTAAGTTCTTTTCACCTGTTTCAATTAGCTCAATAGTATAAGTTAATATTTAATCTATGGGCTTTCTCATCATCGATATCTGTGTTGAGTCTATCTCTTATCTTTTATCCCCAGGTACCTAATCTAAAAATAGAAAATATATTTTGGAAGCTAACAGGAACTTTCCAGTGTTCAATATGAACGGCTCCGATTTCTTTTTTCTAATGGCACATTTTGTTGAGTTACCTCCCTTGAAGCTTCCTAAATGGTTTATGTCAACTTCGACAGACATGGAACCGGCCACTTTTGGACATTTGGGGTTAATGTGGTTGGTGGTGATTGTGGCAGGTGAAAGGTGTTCGTGCGCTTACCGTTTGCAAGTACTATAATATAAGCCGACTCATAGGTCATTTATTCTATGCAAAACATACTTATTGGGTGGGTCGCATCCACAACCTTCTCAAGGGGTAAGGCTCAAATTATGAAGCTTGTGCATCTTATGTTTTCTGGAGAGTGCAAAACGTTTCATACGAGAATTGATGCGTTATTTGGTATCTATATAGGTTCCCATTACAAGCGGCAAACATCAAGTGTCTAGTGTAAATATTCAAGTGGGATTGAGGTTGTCAAACTGTAATTTGCATTGCAACATACCTGTGTAATTTTCTTTAACCTGTGAATTTCCAAGCTAAAAATAGAAAGTATATACCTTTGGAATATAATAGTCGATCACAGTGAACATACTTATATCTTTCAAAGCAGGGCTTGGTTTCCTCTTTCTAATGGCCTATTTTTCTTCCTTTTTTAAATCTATCTAAATGATTTCTTTTAACCTTAATGGATTCAGAATGTCATTTTGGGGCTTAGCGGTTAACCTAATTTTGAAGATGAGAGTATGTTTTGAAGATTTCAATAATCGATTGTGAGCTTCGAATCTGGGCTTTTGATTCATGAGCACAGACACTCAGGAGGGCAATTTTCCCGTGATAGGAGAGCATTCGTGGATTTTGAGAGTATCTATCTAAATGATTTTCTTTTAACCTTAATGGATTCAGAAGCGGCCACTTTGGGGCTTAGCGGTTAACCTAAATATTGAAGATGAGAGTATGTTTTGAAGGTTTCAATAATTGATTATGAGCTTCCAATCCGGACTTTCGATTTATGAGCTCAGACACTCAGGAGGGCAATTTTCCCATGATGAAAGAGCATTCGTGGATTTTGAGAGTATGTGCGAACATTGGCTGTCATTGCAGGAAAGGATATCCAAGATCATTTATCCATGACTACCTAACCATCTATCATGACGCGGCCTGGCATATCGCCCACAACTCATTGCTGGCGGGTACACACGCGGTCATTCCAGCGTTGCAGAAACTCAGGAACAGCGGGCACCCGATTTTGGTGATTCACGGGGAGATTGACACGACCATTCAGTTTCGATTGCCAGAAGAAATGAGCCGCACGTTCTCCAATGTGGAGCTGGTGGGGGTGCCTGAGAAGGGGCATGTGGATGTTGTTTGGGGTCGGGCGCAAGAGAACGCCTTGTTGATCGAGAAAGCAATCCGTGACGGGGATCAGCGGTGGTCCTGTTCCTGATAGTAAGTGTTGGAAATTTGCTTTATTATTTTATATTCTTTTGATCTTGTCTGAAATGGGGAAGGCAAACATTTGTTGTGATGGTGCAGAATGTCTATCACAGTGTAACTCAATACGAGACTTTGTGAGTGATCAAGGTCAGTAGGATTATGTGCAGATTCCGCAAATGTAAATAGTGTACCAATGACGGTGATTCATAACGTTCTTTTAACTGTTCTGAGAGTGCATCCATTTTACTGTTCATCTGACAAAATAACAATCAGAATTTGATTTTTGATTTGATTGATGTGCCTGGGCTTCCTTCAAAATTCTTCCTCTCAAGATGTACGTGAAAGAGGATGTGTGCTAAGAAGAAGTCAGTGATCTTGGTATTGTGAAGCCAATCCATAGAAACTCTAATCCGGTGTGTAGTGCAATATCTTCACGTCTTCTAGACACAGAACCGTGACTTTAATACTCTTGACAGTGACGTCCGTGACTTAATACTTTAGAATATTTGCATGGATTTTTTTATGTGAGATCATCGTGCTCCACACTTCGTGCTCTACGATAAAACAATAACTTCCAAAACACTGGTACTCGTGGCTTGTTTTATTGCTGTTCCACGAAGTACCGGTATTTTGGAAAGTTATAAGGTATTGTTTTATCAATCTCAAAGAAGACACCTAGTTACCACTAGGAGGAGCACCATGGAGCGCCGGCGCTGTCACCACAAGCGGTGAGGCAGTGCTAAGCGCAGATCCCTGATCAATGGTGTTCTTGTTAATCTTCGATCTCAATCTTGTTCTGTGCGTGGGGATTGGCCTGCGTTTTTCTTTCTTAGGTCCCTTGTTGGGCTGAAGAGCGGAAGAAGGTGGGGATGGGAAGGGGAGCCGCTTTAGGATTAGGGTTACAATAAGTTTTGAAAGGATGAGTTTGTATGCTGACATGGTTAGGTTGGCGCACGCGCCAGTGAGCCAGACGGCGTCGGGTGTTGCGACGGAGCGTACGTCAGCAATCAGGGAGGAAGGTCTGGTGGAACCGAAGTTGATTGCGGCCGTTTCAAACATCGGAAGGAATGACCGATTCCACCCCACAGTTGCCAAGCCGTGGGAGGAGCTACTAGAAGGGTACAAACGGAGCTGTGCAGGGTTTCTGATCAATACAAAAGCTCTTAAGGTAACGGTCAACCAAGAGCTAGTTAGAAAGGAAATTGAATACCTACAAAAACATGCTATCGTTGCTTACTTTGTGGGAGGTAAACCTACCCAAGTTGTATTAGGGTTATGGATCCGCAGCCTGCAAGTTGTTGTGGGTGATTGGGTGGGTTGGGGAAGAGACTTAGGGCGGGGATTCTTCCAGATTCTCAGCAAGAGGGCTGAAACTACTCACAAACTGCTAACGCTCACCCCTCATCGATCGAGATGAGGCACGTGCATCCTTCAGTTGTGGACCCCAGGGCTTCAACGCGAATAAACCTATGGGACTTCGGGTTCCGACGTGGGTTACTCTGAAAGACATCCCTGAAGAATTTCTTGGAGTAGCGGTAGAGTTGGCGGGTGGACTCGGAGCGGTACTTGGTGCTGACAACCGGAACAAACATACTTCTGATCAATGCTTTTGTGTCGGTCTATCGTCCGGGCACAGATGGCAGACACAAATTGAAGTTGTAAATGAATTTACAGATGTAGTCTCGATTATTAAAATCGACTACTGCAACCTGTCGATTCGATGCCGAGTGTGTCTAGCTACTGCAACCTGCCGATTCGATGCCGAGTGTGTCTAGCTACTGATCATCTCGTGCGTGATTGTATCGGCCGTGGTGGTAGACTCAAGCACGGCACAACCCTGGCTGCAGGTAGAACGAGAAATGATACCGATCAAAACCGAGCTGGCAGACAGGAGACGCCGAACTCCAGTGACCTGCCCGGTCCACCTCCACTCGAGCCCGGTTAGCAACCAATCCGGTTTACTGCTGGAATGAACGATTGCAGAACAGGCGGCAGCAGCAACAGTCTGGAAGCTGATCGACAAGCCAACAGCAAGCCTGTCTCGCCACAACGTTCATCCCCGCACGTTGTGGACTCCTCTACAAGTACCCACATTCATGAAACAATCTATACCAAGAGTGACAAGAGTGCCTCCCAATCTCGTTTGACTCCGGAATATGAATGGAACGGGTGGGAGAAGGTGTTGCGGGGCCCAAAAGTTTGGGGTCCTTCTGTTCCGAACCAACGGGTGCGAGCTAAAGGTAAATGAAGACAGGCAGCTGCAACTCCGCTGTCATCGTCCAAAGTGTTCAACTTGATGGAGGGAACGTCTAGACGCAATACCTTGTCAAGACCGAGCGTCGATTTGGAGAACCCGGTCAATCTGGCTGCGGAAGATGGCTCAAGGAGAGCAAACGTCGATGGGCATGATAACATTCAGTACTGGCAACTGTTCACACTTTAGAGCTATTTTGTGGTGGCTCAGGACTGGGATAAATCTTGTGGATATTGGCGTGCTGAAGAAAGGGGGGAACGGCCCATATGGACCTCACAACTCCAGATCAAATGGGCCGATGACCGAGATGTTGGCAAACTGTTAGGATCCTTGTTTGGGCTATCTCTCAATTCCGGGGATGTTGATGCGTTTCTTTTGGAAAGGGTCAATAAACCATTGACTTTCTGGTGTACTGCCAAGATTAATACCACAGGAAGAATAGTGGTGGTTAACCATGTGCTACTCTCCTCCCTTTATTTTTTTTATTGCTATTTGGGCAGGTTTCCAAGCAGGGGTGGTAGGTGTAAGAGTGCAGTGATGCATTTTATGTGGTCGGGGTCACTCCATTGCTCACGCGTCAAGGTCTCATGGATGCAGTGCTGCCAAAGCAAGGACAAGGGGGTATTGAGTTAATTAACCTAGTGGATGCTTTAATCATACTTATGGCGAAGTGGATTGTTAAGGCTTGTGAACCCAATCGATCCAACCTCCACATCTTTCTACATTATAGAATTTCATGCTTCCAACCTTATGGTGGAGGCAAGTGGGCATGAAGTATGGAATTCTTCACTATTCCAAGATTCCAAGCTAAATACAGATCGAAGGCATGGAACCGAGCTTGTGTAGCTTGGAGGAAACTAGTTGGGGAGCTAGTGACTCCCCCCAGTATCCCAGAGGAACTACAGAACGAATCTTTGTGGTGGTCTGCTCTCTTAGGATAGATTGGGCCAAGGTTCTCAAGGATCAAAGTGTCCAAATTATATCTCGCCGGTATGTGTAGGATCCGAGATATATACAATGGAGGGAGGTTTCTGACCTACGAAGAAGTAGCAATAAAATTTGGATTACTGACTAACAAATTCGAGGCTTGGGAAGCCATAGTGCGTGTTCTACAACGCATATGGAACACCCTCTTGGGTAACTTCTCTCCATGCCCAGTTGTAGGGGAGTGGTTAGGTTGTTTCACGAACAACTCATATCCCACACCACATTGTGTGATTCAAGTATGGTGTGGATCCAATCTGAAGGTGGGCGGCCTAGCTAAGGAATGGTACCTCCCCAGCATTAAGCAAGTGTGGGAGGTAAGATTTTCTTCTAGAACCCTTGCAAGTAGTGGAACATCCCATTCTTACATTTGGTGCCTTTCATAGAGTCCGCGTGATACATAGTACGTCGAAGATCTAGACAAGATAAGATCTTATTCTTCTTTGGACGAATTGAGTGCCTTGATTGGGATCCACAACGGTTCACGTGGGAGATAAGATAAGATCTTATTCTTCTTTGGGCGAATTGAGTGCCTTGATTGGGATCCACAACGGTTCACATGGGAAACGAGTCAAGGCCCAGTCCCCTTTTTTCACTTCACAGCCAAACAGGGTCGTGAGCTTCTCAGGAGTAAACAAGTGGTCCCGTGTATAATTGCAAAGAAGTTGCAAGGGATTCTACCCTTGTCCTACCAGTTAAGGTAGAATACAATTTGGACTAAGACCCATACTCCTAAAGAAGTAGGGCTTTTGTGGCTAGTCTAGTATCGAGCAGTGGCGGTCAATGCTTGGTGGGGGTGAATCTACCATGCAATGGATACCAGATGTCCTGTGTGCCCTTCTAGGACACTTGAATTTGTCTTACATCGGTTTTGGGAGTGCACATCTGCCTAACAAGGTTGGCAATGGGGAATTCATATTATGAATACTTTCATCACCAACAAGGAGGCTAGAGGGCCTTGGCACCCCCTTATGTGGAAACAGGGTATCTTCTCTGACCGCATTCCCCGTAAATTCAACCCCGTGAATAGTATCTGGGTGGTACTACGTACTATCATCATTTGGACATTATGGATCAAACGTAACGATGCAGCCTTCAATGACATCAAGTGGCATCCAGTCAAGCTTCTACAATAGATCTGGCTTGGGCTTATTGATTATGGTCGGATGGAGTGGGATATTGTTTCTCGCCTTCATGTTAGGAGGGGCTCTAGTGGCGACAAGGCAAGGGAGAGGTTTGTTAGTAAATGGTTCCACAATGATCTATTTGTTGTTATAGTAGGGGATATGCCTCGGTGGGTCTTAACAAGTCCCCTCGCTAGGTTTGTTTTTCAACCACCTTAGATGGTCGGTATTAGTTGGGGCGGTTCCCGTCACCGGGCGTGCGCCCGTCTTATAGTTTTATTTTGATTTTTTTCTTATTTATTGGTTTCTTCTTTTTGGTCACTTGCCCCCTAGGCCGCTTGCAGTTGGGTTTCTGTTCTCTTTCCCTTGCACTCTTGCAGTAAAGTTAACCCTTTATTTGTGTAAAAAAAAGACATCTAGAAATATTTGAGAATGAAAATAATTTGGTTGGTTGGCTTGATATGTACTCGGAAAGATTTGAATCATTCTATTCCGGTGAATGAGATGTACGGTGAAACAAAGTCGACCATTTAACCCCTAAGTGCCCGAGGCACCAAATTCTGGACTTGAAAATAATTTGAACTTAAATAAGATCCAACTAAGTTGCTATTTTTAGTAGTTTATATTTTTGACAAATTCCTTTTGAAGTCTAGTTTTAGGACCAAAAATCCAATTTTGAAAATGAGTGATTATGATTTTTCTATCCAAGATTTTGTGCAAGGGTGTCTAGTGCAAATTTGACTTCCTATAGTGTTGAGGGTTCTTGAAAATGAACCTCAAATACACTAGATCTTGGAGAAAAAATCACATGAAAAATTCATTTAAAAAAATTGTAGAGTAGATTTTGAGAAACCATACATTGATTGGGATTACGCATGTTAGGCTCTTCAACCTCATATTTTTTTTGGTGTCCAATTTTTTAGATTTGACTTGCAAAAAGAGAGTTGAAAGATTTTTGTGATTTTTGTAGTTTTAACACTCCCATGATCAAATATTATAATTTTCAATCCTTAAATGATATTGTTGTGTAATCTCTTTCTATGTGGTCTTTTACATGTCTAGTTTGAATTTGTATGGTTACAATTTAAAAAAATTGATAAACTTATCCAAATGTTGACTTCTTGTTCAATTTAGTGCAAATTTTAAGAAGCTCAAAACAGGCCTTGGACATTTAGGGGTTAAGTGATTCCACGCATATTTTGGAGCATTAGAAAACAATGTACCCAAAAGAGGTAGTTTGCCCCAACTAGTGCCACCTCCAGGTGCTAAAAAACAAAGACCATTGATTAACCCTTAAACATCACAACACATGTTTTTTATCTAATGGATGATAAGGAATTCTCTTGTATAGGATAGAAATGCAACTATTTGTCCTTAGAATTAGGGGTAGAAAGGGGAAATCTTCTACAGTAGTTTGACTTCCAATGAATATTTTTGGTTTCTTTAAACTAGATGATGTCACACGGTTCTAAAAAGGGTGATTTCCATGGTTACCAATTAAGCATTTAAGGGTTAACATGAATTAAAAATTTGGCCCCCCAAGCACTATTATTTATATTTAAAAGTAAAAAATTGTTGGACCGTCGTTGGACCATTGATGTACTAGATTAAGATGCATTGATCTTGATATGTATATGTGTATGAATATGAGATACATATAGAAATATACATAAATCATATAGAAATACATATAACATATATGAATTCATATACAAAATACAAATACAAACTGCATTTTCATAGTCATACATCCCATACAAAATGCAAACCCTACTGCATTGGGCAATGGTTTGCTTGGGATACCCAAAAATGTTGTCCAAACTACAATGTTAGTCCATTGCATTGTGTCAAACAACTTTATCTTTTAATTATCATACTACTAAAATCACAACTCCCTCTGTAATATCACAAATCCTACCGTTAATACTAGGGGCTCATGCTTGCTATGCTACGCATTCATTGTATCACATATTAGTAAAATTTTGATATATTTGAATAGAATGCATGATAATGATTTCAATATGTCTTTAAAATAATTATTTTAATTATTTTATAAAAATATTTTCAATCATGCATACATAGAAATCATATTTTCACACAATGTGATATTACAGAAATAGAGTAGCAATTCACAATCACTTCTATAATATCACTTTTTACAAAGGGTGATATTATAGAAATAATATAATCGTTGCAATTGAGGTGATATTAAAAAGTATCAATAGGATGATATTATAGAGATAGCAAATCCATTGCTTTTCTTGGCTTTACACTTCTTTGCACTTCTATGATTTTGTGCTTTTGTGAGCTTTGAGCTTTCATGATTTTAATATTCTATTGCTACTACCAAATAATTTTGAGAAATTTATTCAATTGAAGTGATTTTGGATTCGACAACAATTAAGTTGTTCACAAAGGTTTTGAGATTTATAAGTTTTTCTTTTCAATTCTTCAATTGAAGTTGCCATTTTTTGTAACAATGGAGTCAAATTTCTAATGCATTCTAATGTATGTGTATCTTTTATAGTATTTACCATTGCATATGTTTCATTCATCATTCAATAAATTTTTATTGTACATTTCAATATATGCTTACTTATAAAAAAAATTACACAAAGATTTTAGTCATTTTTATTTGAAGATTTATTGAAATTTTTGTTCTGCATTCTATCTAATACATAAAAATTCTTATAAAATTCTAATGATGAATGCGTAGCATAGCAAGCGCCAACCGCTAGTATTAAAGTAAAATTTCAAAAAATGTGGTTTTAGCTACCTACACTTATAATGTATCAAAAACAAGCATTTGGAATATCAAATAATTTTATTTTAATATCATTTTTGGATATGACTTACATTAAGTGTTCTAATACATAATATATTTGATTTTATTAATAAAAAATTAATAAATTGTACACTATGATGCCTACAAATCTCAAAATTCAACATTTTTTTTCACTTGTATTAAACGATCCAAAACCTAAAGTTTCAAAAAACTTATTAGGAATATACATTTTGATCCCATTGTGGTGCATGAATTTTTTCAAAAAAATTTGGGGTCTTCTTACTTGATCAAAATGAACAAATAAATCAAACTTTGGAGATTTTAAACGAAAATAAGGTAATTAGTATGTCCAAAAAGTGGTACTCCAAGCCTACTATTGCCCCATCCTAAAAAATATATGGAGGGTGGAGAAGGTGGTATTAAATTAACAAACACAAAAATAAATGATTTTTAAAAAATGACACAATGAGCTCAAAAAAAGTAGTTATTTAAAAAAGACAATGTAAATTGTTTGCCCTGTAGAAAGATAGAAAATTAGAAATGATGCACATTGCCAACTTTTTGTGATTTTTTTCTTTAACCTAAAAGGACCAAGTTTGTTGTTGTTTTTTGTGATTTTTTTCCTGAATCCCTAAAGGACCAAGGGGATTTTTCACAGAGACATTGTCAAAAACTATAGTTTTGAGATATGTTATTCAATATCGATAATTGGGTTCTTTTTAAACTTCAACCATAACAAATTGAAGTAAAATGTTTGACCAAAGTGTGGAGAAAATTTCAGCCCAGTTGACCACGTGGATTGAAAGATTATAACGATTGAAGTGAGAAAAAAGACTTCTTTTTATTCCTGCAAAATAGGGTCAACAAACTTTAGACCCTCTTGAGTACAATTTTTGCTCTATACAGAAATGAGGATTCTAGACATTTATAAGTATATGATGTTAGGTTCATTCATGAAAAATTTTAGAAGCAACTAAGATGTTTAGCTTACAATAAATCCTGCAATGCAAGGAGGTTAAGTGAATTGGCAATATGTGATTCATTTTTTGATGATTTCTTGTGCAATGAGGAAATATTTTGTTTTAAATTCAAACAGCAAAAATTTAGAGACAAACATTTGGAATATGTGGAAAAAATTTCAAAAATTTTGACTTCACAAATTGCAAGATAATAAGACTTGAAGTTAGAAGAAAATGTTTTTTTCTTAAAACCGCCTCAAGATAGCTAACAAAATTTGACTCCTCTTAGAATGAGATTTGAAGATTAAAATTTGTTTTTTTAGACGATTGTATGCCATCTATTATATTAAGTGCAAACCATCACAAGCTTGTCACAACCTACTATCACGAAAATAGTCACGTTTTCATCTAGTAATTTCATCCAATTGTTTTCATTGCTTCGATGTCTTTACTTTCCTATGAGTGCACGACTGTGACTTTGCCAACATTATACAAAACCCTAATCGCACTCCAATTACACTTTCATCCCACTTTTCTCATCCCATTTTTTCATCCTGCTTTTCATTGCCCCCCTATCGTATTGCATTGCTATTGCATTACAACGAGCTCTGTTCTTCTATTTTATTAGTTACATACATGCCAAATTTCAAAAGTTGATAATCTTTTTTCCAAAAAATCCTCCAAAGATTTTCAAATTGTTTGAACTGCCCCAAAAGTTCAAGGCAGCATAACTTTTGATTCGGGCACTCAATCGGAAAAAATATGGTTTTTTATCACAAAGGTACATATTCACATTGGGTCCAAATTTCATGAACATCCAATCAAAAATGACTTCATAGGAAGCTACCCAAGATTTCTTGCATACGTTAAATGGACACTTAGTCCTTTAAGGGTTAAATTCAAATTACTATGAGTTTTGGAAGTCAAAAGTTGGCCTAAACCCATACCCATTGTATAGACTCTTCCAATTCTGATCAATCAAAAACTATTTTAAATTTCTTGCTCACTACATCAGGACATGTGTTATGCCCATATTAGTTCCAATTGCAACCTCAAAAAGGAGAAAAAATCACACTCCAAGCTTTGGATGGAAATAGTTGCATCATATAGATTGGGTATGGATCCATTCTACCATAAGCCATAAAGAATTTTATTTTGCATGCAACTTGGGCAAAAGTATAGCTTGAAGGGCTTTTTCCAACTCGATTTTTGATATGCATAGGATATACATTGCTTACTATAGCATTCTTGGATCTTAGTCTTCAACTTCCAAATTGGGTACTAATGCTTCCAACCCTATAAATTTGTAAGAATTTGTAGAATTATTTTGGATTTTGAGTAGATGATTTGTGCATTATGTCCCATAAAGATTATACTATTTCAAATGATACTCCTTTCCAAATGGTACTCTCATCCTTACATCTTCTAGTAAATTACACAAAACATTACCGGTACTCCCTTTTATAAAGAAATAAATATCTACAATTTTATTGAAGATATTTGATATCCATTTCATTAATCATATTATATAAATCATTAATTCAATAGGATCTACATTTTATAACATAATAATCAATATTGGATGTCTTCATCTCAATTTAAATAAAATTGGGTAGAAAAACCCTCCATACAACCTCTTCAAAACAACCTTAAAAAC
This sequence comes from Climacium dendroides, assembly GCA_950106755.1. Classification (NCBI taxonomy): domain Eukaryota; kingdom Viridiplantae; phylum Streptophyta; class Bryopsida; order Hypnales; family Climaciaceae; genus Climacium; species Climacium dendroides. The sequence continues at coordinate 41,626,138 of OX467084.1, forward strand.
CATGAGGTCTAAACAAGACACTTATTTTGAGATAGTAGAAGTAATTTTTTTGAAGAATTTTATAAATTTAAATATTAGTATTGCTTGATTTTTTTAATTAAATTTAAAATCCAACTCATTCTTCAAATTGGGTTTGAAATCAATCATCTAAATAGTTGATTCCATCTCATAATTAACCCCTAAAATCCTAAGGCCTTTTTTTCATCAAACACTAAGGTAGTGTGCTGTAAAACGAACCCTCTCCTTCACATGGATCCTAGCTTTGGGAGAGAATGAGGTGATCCTTGAATGGATCACTTTAGCAATTGAATGCATCTAGGAAAAAATTTCTATTGCAGGAGTCAATCATAGTCTTTGAATCTGCACATCTCTTTATAAGAGACCTACGGTCACAAATAGGTGCCTATGTCCTTAATCTTTGAAAATTTATAAGTAATTCAAAAATGCTTGGAAAAATATAAAATCACTTGTTAAAGGTTCCATGTCTATTTTTCTTTCTCTAAAAAATGATATAAAAATATTTTGTCTAGGAAACCTATGAAAAAGGCAGACTAGCCCTTAAATGGTTGCTTTTAGAGCATACTAGCATAGTAAAAAAATGGTGAACATGACAACCAACGAACTTATGTTGTTTGGGGCATAAACTGTTAAATTTCATAGATGATTGTAAAGGCTTCAAGTCTTCAATTGCTGCTGCATGTTTGATGTTGGTTTGGATATTGTTAAATATGGAATCTCTTTTTTCTGTAATGGCACATGGTAGAAAACATTATGCATGGTGACCACCAAAGGAGGCAATTTTCCACAAATAATAATGGGGCATCACCACTTTCTTAACAAGGGCCACTCAAAGACAATTAACCAAGACAAGCAACAACTTGTTTTACTACGAGATAATGCTCACATTGAATAAGCCACCCAACAATTGGAAGACTTTGTCATCAAGAAGAGGGTGTATTGATTATTGGTTTTAGGGTTTGGGATTCTTGATGCTTTTAAAAAGAACCTATTTAGGATTTGAGAGAGGGTGAGACTCTACTTTTACTGGTGTGGTGGTGATTCAATTTTGAATTTGTCTTAGTGTTTGAAGAAAAGATTATTTGATACTCTCAGAAGATTTATTTATTGGATTTGAGAGGAGGGTTTGAGATAGGGGGGTCTTGCTTTTGGTATTGGTGTTTTGTTTTGTATCTATTTAGAGTTTCATTTTGTTGGTTTTAGACTAGAGAAGAGATTTATGATTCAGTTATTAGTGCTTTTGTTGTATACCTTCTCTGAGCAAAGAAGATCTTGGCTGGTCAACAAAACATCTAGAGCTCAAATTGAAGCCTCAATCTTAGCCAAAGCTCTGAGTTTGCTATTGATTTGGATAGTTCCAAGAATATTAGGTCAATAATTGCGCCATGTTCTATTTTTCCAAATTGTTTCTTTTGTATCGATTCATTCAAAGTATAGCTATTGACCTGGAAATGCTAGGGCAATTGGTTAAAATGTCCTACTCAATGACACTGCCCGCCAAGTTTCGCTACAAAAATTGATTCTAATCTATATTAAAAGAACATGTACCTTATAGTTTTGAACCAATCTTTTTTCTACGTTGGAAAAATGCAAGTAGACAATGTTTGGTAGTAGTCATCCTTGTGAAGAATGTGAGCGAGTAAGCCTTTTATTTGTGTGTGTTTACTACGTATTGAGTATCGGGTTTTCTTTTTTAGAATGTGCTTAGCTTAAGTGCTTAGTGGGATTTGTTAATATTGATCTTTAGACTTGCTTGTGATTTCAAGTTGTATTAGTGTAAGTTTGTTCTTGATTTTACAATGTTTTATGAACATTCTATGACCTCAAATTTTCAAGGAACGTAGTGTCAATGATTTAGGAATCCTCAACACACCTTCAATACTAGTAGGTGCGATGTGAGTTTCCTCTTTTCTCTTTCTTGCAATTGTCACTTCAATTTGATAGCATGTCTTTTTACTTGGTGGTTGGCATGGCCTTTCACTTTCCATCAAATCACAGTTTATGTAGGAGAATTTTGTATCCTTGAAAAATTGTTCTTCATGGCAAATTGAAGGTCAATTTCATTATATTTTTCCTTTATCAAGAGTGCCAAAATTTTGATACTCAAACTACACAAAGCTAAAAAAACAAAACTTTATGAATTTATTAAGTATAAAGGTGCGGGCCTTCCATCATTTCATAATCTTGACTCTTGAATAACCACCAATATGATAAAATTGACTTTAAAAATAGGCCTCAAGTGGTTTCTTCATTAACATGATACATCCAATATTTTTCCTTTTCTCTCCTTTACATCCACATATGCTCACATTTCTAGTCTTTGCGCAAGTAGAAGAGAAGTGATTGATGACGTTTATCTGGATCAAGCTATTTATCCCATGCTTCCTACACAGTAAGCAAGAAATAAATGTTGAATTGTTTTTCTTTTTAAGTTAGAGTATCTTAGTAACAATCTTTGCAGGAATTATACTTAGTAAAGAAGTGATCCAATTTCTACATGCTTGTAGTACTCTTCTTCTTACTCCACTAGCAGAATTCTAGTGTAGACAATCTGCAACAACTCATTTTAATATTTTGTTTATGTCTCAATGTGTTATATGTAGCATAATAAAACTTTTGTATATCTACTTCTAGACTTTGCGCATTGATGCTTATGGAATGGTTTTTTGAATTGGTATGTAGTTCAATAGGATTTTAATTTTCTAAAGTGGATCCCAAATTGATTCTCAACTGCTTTTTAGGCATTTGATGTATCCCATAAACAATAGATTATGAATGTGACAGGTTTTTCATAACTTTGGTCACAACGCTACCGCATTTTGGAATTTTGTTGTGAAATGAAGACTTGTTCATCATACTAGAATTTGATGTTCTTGAACCCTAGTTGTAAATCACTATGTTGCATCAGCATATATGAGCGAGAGGTTATTGGATTGAAAATGGACGGCAAATTGGATTTAAGAATTTCATCATTTTCAGTAATACAATCTTAACAAAGAAATGGATGATAGTCCACGGGTGGCTATCCACACACTATTTGCCCCTAATTTTTTGAGCCTTGACTTGGGCGCCTAGTTGAAAAAAAAATCTAGAATTGTACATCCACAATATGAATTTCACTTCACCTACTTGATAATGACTTTATATGAACCTACCCAAATTTTCAAAATACTTCATAGAAGCTTAAAGTTATTCCTTAACCACATGTGTGAAGATTTTGAAGGAAAAAAATTATTGACGTTTAGATTGATTTCAAACTTCAATATTTATCAATGTAATTGAATACTATCTAAATTGAAGTTTGATCACTCTCAAAGGTTCGAAACTTGGACTTTTCCCCATAAAGTTCTTTTAAATCATAAACATTTTTAGATTATTTTGGTCACCTTAAGTAAAGTATGAGAAACTATTTTTTTAATTATGAATGGATCTCGTTCATGTAGTGCTTTAAAGATCTAAATTCTTATATATCGTTGTAGTACAAGTTAAGAATGAGATCCTATGGTTATAAGTTCTTCAAAATGCATAAAAATTTATTTACGACTTTTTTTTGTTCAAGTTGATTTTTCAGTGCAATTTCAAGATATTTTCTTATTTTTGAGCCAAAAAATTTTAGGGGTTAATGTCACTCTTACCTTGTTTACAATTTAGGGTGATTTTTGAGGTTGGTACAATGACACACACTCTACAATGTAGGCGTGTACATACATCCTTTACTCATGTAATGTCACCCATAATACTATTTTCATAAAAACTACAATAGCCATGTATTGTTGGCCCAAAATCAAAAAATAATGAATCCCATGTGTTCCCAAAGTAGAAGATTATTTAATTCAATTTTTAAAATTTGAAAATAACTCAAAAAATCCATAGCTTACAAAGTTTATGCACCCTTCCTTGTAGAGGGTTTTTTAATAGTACCATGAATTCAACCAAGGGATACACAGTTCCAAAGATCTCACCATAACAAAAAAATCCACCTTAATTTAACCTTTAAAGGACAAATTGGTGACTATAGAAATCATCCATTCTAATATTGTGTGAATCATTGGTTTAACCCATAAAGGACAAACTTGTGTTTTTTGACAACACAACAATTTTGGGCAATTCACTACCAATGGAATTTTTTTTCTTTGAAATTTTCACACAATATGTGCCAACTTTTGACTATATGGTTTAAAAGTTATAGTATGATGTGTAATTTTCATTGCTTGATGGATAACCCAAGCAACAAATAAAACTTCTTTTAAAATCACTTTAAAAAAAAATAAAAGCTTGAAATTGGTTCTCTAGATTTATATACACATGAAAAGCTTTGAATCATTCCATTTTGATTAATGAGATGAAAGTTATGAGGAGTTTTAGTTTGCAAGTAGTTTGTGGGTAGTTATGGAATCTCTACTCTAAGATAAACTTTAAAGTTCTTTATTCAACTCAATTTTCAATATTTTTGGAAAAAATAAAAACATTAGGTGTACATTGTTTATTACAACATTACAACCATTGGAATTGGCATTTTTCAGTTCCATAAATAAATGGTTAACAAGTTAGTAGTTTGAATCATTCTTTACTACTTTCTATTTACTATTTTTTTCCTATATGTTGTACAATTCCAAATGATCTAAATTTTTTTCAAGCATGTATCCAACTTGCCTTGAAGATGAATCCAAAGAGTTGCAACTATTTTGGATATTTTTTTTGTAATGATTTGACTTTCTGAAGTGCAACTACCTGTTTTTTGCAGGAGAAAAAAGAAAAAAGAAAAAAGAAAAAAAGAAAACGTCACTTCAAATGCTAATATCTTGCAATCTACACAGTGGAAATTTCTGAATTTTTTTTTCCATCTTCTCAAACTAGCGTACTACAATTACATGTGTTCAAAAATGTTGTTTTTTTTCAAAAATTACTTGTACTTGTATTAGAAAAGGTAGTTTAGAATGTTTTTGGTGAAAACATAATCAAAAACCTTGAAGGGTTAAGAAGATCCAAAAGCACTCATTGGAAGTCCAACTACTGTAGAGGACCTCCCCTTTTTTTCACACAAAATTTGGAGGATGAGTGGTTGCTCTTCTGTCCCACATCAACACAGAAGGATTCTTTGTCATTCATCGGCTGGAAAATGTCCGCAGTGTTGTTTAAGGGTCTAAGAGCGTCGCCACCGCAGCACGCTAAGCAGACTCAACACTCGCAGTGGGCGAGTCAAGGCTCTGGGAAGGCCCCACTGCAGGCACGCCAAGGGAGAATTAATGCCCGGCCACGCCAGAATTTAGAGAGGGCACTGGCAAATGGCGAGGCTTGGGCGTGGCGCGCTAAAGAGTTTGACCCTTCTTTTCACCCCGACTTTGAGGTACCGACCCCAGCTGTCAATGACTTGGAAATAGAAGAATTTTCAACTGCAACAAATTACCTCTCTTATGTGTGAAGAAGTAAGATCAAAGGATTTCGACCCTAATGAAGTTTCTTTTATATGAGTTCTAGAGGGAAAGAGATATCACTATCAATTTCTTTTGAGTTTCAATAGACGGAGGGTAACTCACTATATACTCATGGGGTGGTGGGAGGTAGGACAACCCAAGTGGGATAAATAATATTTGAATTAGTAAGAGCTCCACCGCTCATAATTAAGAAATAAGAATTGTGTTAAAAACAGAATTTTAGACCTCATTCAAGCATAGTAAAATAATTTTTTTCAGAAAACTTTTCACAACAAAAAGTTAGTAAATCAAGTCATCTTCCACCTCCAAAAATCCGTTTGATATTTCAATTTTTTAATAAAAAGTTATGGACAAATTTCAAAAAGGGTGTTTCAAAATGTCAAAAAAAATCTTTCCAACCCATCTCTGAAATTTTAGCCATAACTTTTTATTGGGAAATTGAAATCTGAAACGGATTTTTGGAGGTGAAATATGGCTTGATTTAACAACTTTTTGTAGTTCAAATGTTTTTGAAAAAAATTATTTTACTATGCCTAAATGAGGTCTGAAATTCTATTTTTCATACAACTTCTAAATTCCACTACACTATGAGTGAGGAGCTCTTTTTCCTTCTTTGTAATTTTGATATCCCACATGGGTTGCCTCTAGATCCTACCACCCCTTATGAATATAAGAAGCTTCTTGTTCCTCTCCAGAAGCAAAGGAAATTTATGAGTACTGTCCACCTATTACGATTGACAATAGTGAAGTCTACTTTGCTTGTCAATTGAAATTGGTGAATTATCATTTTCAACTTTTCAATGCTTCTAATACGAAAGGGAATTTTTTTCTGACTCATGTATGGAAGCAAAGCAAATTTGAAAAATTATAACTGCAATTGTTTGTGGTGAAATTATCATCTTGGTAACTTAGCCATAAAGACTTTTATTTGGCGCCCATGCTTGGCGCGTCTGCCGTGGGGCAGATGAGAAACAGAAAAGCTACACTCTTCAAATCCACACGCCAAATCCCACTTGGCGCCCCTGTTTGGACAGTCGGGGGTGGGGGTGCTCTAAGTTATTTTCAGAGGCCACAATTGGTTTTTGTTCCCAATCCATCCGCATGTCGGCGCTGCCAACACCAAGTCAGCTGAGGTACTTAAGCACCTGTCCCCACTTAGACTAGCTGGCCTTCCCTTCCCTTCCCTTAATTTTCTGTTTCGGCCACGGTGGTGCACTGGGGAGTTGCAGTTCATGATAAGACCAAGCCACACATGCTCCTTGCTGGTTTCTTCCCAACAAGCCAGTGGAGGAACAAAGGTAGACAAGCCTATTGCCTCAGGGCCAATTTCAAGAGGGGCACATTTTTTTTCCAGAGGTGTGTGTGCTTGTTCCATGAGTCAAACCCAAGGGGAATTGTAATTTTCCGATCAAATTTGTAATTTCTGTGAATTTTTGAAGTGGTCAGCCCCTGAAATTACAAAACCACCTCTGAACTAGAGCCATAAATACCCCATAAACAACCTAGAACCGCCTAATCAAGTACTAGATATTCTCTATTAATGGAGTGACACATTATCCCCTTGTTGTCATAAAATCCTTGATTTTGTCATAGTGTTCTTTGATTTTGTCATAAAATGAAGAGAATTGGGGGAAGTTTTAGGTGAAATTGGGGCCAAAAGTAGGTGACAGAATTGGGTTGGTCTATTGATGGAATTGGGTTGGTTCCATTGATGGAATTGAGTTGCAAACAGTAATGGGCTGGTCTCCCTTACGCTTTAATTGCTTATGTTTTACAGTAACTTATTACCTTCACTGTTGCGGAAACGGAAACCTTGGTCTGGTCTGGTGACTCTGGTCTGCTTTGCTTTGCTCCTCCTCCTCATCTTCATCTGCAACTTGCAGTGGCAGCTTGCCTTGCCTTTCCGCTCAGTTGTTGTTCCACTGCTGCAGCTGCTGCCGCACTTTTTCTTCAATGGCTTCCCTGCAACTGCAACTGCAAGTGAGGCGAGGCGAAAGTTTGTACTGTTGGGAGCGTGGCACAGGATCCGGTTGTAGGAGTGGGAGGTCGTTTTGTCTGGACCGGGGTCCGTCCAGCACCAGCCTGCCCCTCAAGTTAGACTGGGCCTCCAGACTGATCCATGGACCCCGGCGGATGAAGCACGTCGGTGATCTCAGTCTGCTGGTAGAGCCTGGACTCCTGGAGCCTCTGGTGGATCTTGTCAGGGACGGACAGAAGGGGTGCGTCTCTTGCTACGGATTTTACTAAATGAGGAAACCACGGACGTAATTAACTCAACTCATGACGGAGGGGAAGTGGCGACGGGGAACTCATGGCGCTGCAGGGGGAAGGCCTGAAGGGTGACTGCCGTCTCTCCTGGCTGCTGCAGGTAAGGTAAGGTAAGGTAAGACTTAATAATAAGAGCACCCGCACCTTGGCACGCCTCAACACAGACGGTGGGGTGGGGTGCGGCTCCGTAAAATCTGTGCCCTATTGTTACTAGGGCAACAGAAACAAGTGGTGCGGACTCCGTCTTCAAAATGAAGCACGGGCACTCAACCAGTTGAGGGGCCTCTCGATTGTTGCAGGAGAATGGATTTCAGAGGATCCCATCATCAAACGTGGTGGAGCTGAGCAACAACAACCGTGTAGAGGGAGAAGTGGGCAACAATGCAAGCAAGTTAGGTCAAGTGGAGGTTATTGTGGAAAAATCATTACGAAAAAACTGAACCCAAGAAGGGACTTGTGCTTCATAATGCAAAAATTTGGGTGGCAAAGAGCCTTCTCAAATCACTACTCAAATCACTAGATGTACCAAGATTTGCATAATGGGTTCAAATGTTTTTCATGATTACCCAATCTATCTAAACAATTTCTTGGCTTAGTCATGGAGGATGGCTAGCACACACCTCTCGCAAATTTTCACATGTCAAGTGTCCACTAGCAACTTTTAGTAGTCCTACATGGTGGTTGGAGTGAGGATGTAGATAACCTCATACTTACTTTAATCATACTACTAAAATCATAAGTCCCTCTGTAATATCACAAATGCTACCATTAATACTAGGGGCTTGTGCTTGCTATACTACAAATTCATTGTATCACATATTAGTAAAAATTTGATATATTTGAATAGAATGCATGATAATGATTTTGATAAGTCTTTAAAATAATTATTTTAATTATTCTATAAAAATATTTCTAATCATGCATACATAGAAATCATATTCACACAATGTGATATTACTGAAATAGAGTAGCAGTTCACAATCACCTCTGTAATATCACTTTTTACAAAGGGTGATATTATAGAAATAATATAGTCATTGCAATTGAGGTGATATTAAAGAGGATCAATATGGTGATATTATAAAAGTAGCAATTCCATTGCTTTTCTTGGCTCATATTTCTTTTGCATTTCTATGATTTTGTGCTTTTATCAGCTTTGAGCTTCTAATTTCAATTTTCTATTGCTACTACCAAATGATTTGAGAAGTTTATTAGATTGAACCAATTTTGGATTTCACAACAATTAAATTGTTTACAAAGCTTTTGAGATTTACAAGTTTTTCTTTTAAATTCTTCTATTTGGGTTGCCATTGTTTGTAATAATTGAGTCAAATTTCTAATGCATTCTAATGTATGTGTATCTTTTACCATATTCATCATTGCATGTATTTCATTCATCATTCATTAAATTTTTATTGTTTATTTCAGTATATGCTTATTTATTTAAAAAATTATATGAAGATTTTAGTAATTTTTATCAGAAGATTTATTGAAATTCTTGCTCTACATTCTATCTAATACATAAAAATTCTAATGAAATTTTAATGGCGAATGCGTAGCATAGCAAGCGCCAACCACTAGTTAGTACTAAAATTAATAAGAAAACTCAAAGCCCCTTAATGGGTTCAACTCCCTTGTCATGGAGTTGCAATGGGTCTCGATAGTATATGACAAGTAGAGGGGCGCTGCTTTTTGACCAAGATTCCTAATGAGCCCTCCGTAACCTTGTTGTTGCTCCATTCTTGATGCTTCAAGGATGAGGGTGTTCTAAGAGTATCCACATTTACTCAACATTACTCTACTATATGCCTTCTTTGCAATTTAACCAAATACATATATGGCTACCCATATACCTTGGTGTACTTAACCACACATTAAAGTCCTACAAATCCAAAGACACCAAAAATTTGCAAACTCCTTCTCTCTCAAACAACCTCAAGATGTTTTATACTCACTAACGTCAATACAATAGATGGTCAACTATAAAAACAAACAATTTCAAATTAGTTACTGAGACAAAGTACATTGTACAAGTGAAGTAAAACTAAGTCCAAACATTTTTGTTTATAAAGTACATCAATCCAAAGGACACACCCATGTATCACATTCAAATACTACAAAATTAAATACATCAAATTCACTTATTGCAATGATCACTTCTCCTCTGACTCTATAAATCTAAAAGAAAACTAGTACCAACCATTACTAGCTTCAAGTACAAAAATGGTAGTCATTTCAAGTAGCCACCAAGGTCACCATCTTATTGTGTCAAGCAATCACTTTTAACCCCTTGAAAGGTCCAAATGTCCCTAAAGGAGACACTTCAAGATTTAGACGAGGTTCTATGATCTCAATTTTTGTTTGATTTTTTTAAACTCTTAAAGAAAAGAAAATATATTAGTTTTTAGTAAAATATAATTTTTATATCAATTTTTTTTTGGGAGAAAAAGTTATACCACCCTATCTAACCAAAAAAAACAATTTACAAATCATGAAAAAAAAATCATAAAAATTCAAAATAAATTTTTAAATTTTTAGTTTCTTGTAGAAAATACTTTTTTCTACATGAAAAGCTTTGTTTTTTTCTGGACCAATGAAGAGCATCTTAGAGTTATGGAAAGTCTTTTTTAAGACAATCAAAGCATCCTCATCAAAAATAACCTACATCATTTATTTGTTAACTCAATTTTCACAATTTTCCTCCAAAAGAAGAGTTAATATAGTTTAACTTGCTTGCAAATTAAGAACAATCTAACCATTGAGAATAGTGAACTTCAATTCTACTCAGAACTATTCACAATTTCATTTTTCCTTCTATCTCATATAGATTTCTATGCAATAATTTTTTTAAATGAAAAAATCAAATTGTTATTTCCAAATTTTTGTCCCCAACTTTCAACTCAATTCTTTAAAATTCAAAATTTGTAGTGTGAAAATTTCAAGTTAAAAAGATTCATAGTCTTAAAATCTAGTTGCATGAGGGACTACAAATTCTCCACACAATTTTCTTCCACACATTTTAATGTAAGATACTACAATTAGATATGAAAAAGGAAACTAACTAACTAAACTTTTGTACTCTTTGCAATAGAAATAGCAGTTTTGAAAAAAAAATTGATTAAAAATAGACTGTTGAACTCTAAAGGTTAAGGTGACTATAAGTAGTAATCTTTATCCTACATTCTATCATTCAACTTTGAAAGAACCAAAAAAGAATGACTGGGTTACCATGGTCTTTTGTGACACGTGAAAACATGGACTATGGACTATAGTAAACTCACCAATCACTTCGTAAACAAAATTCAAATCCTTCTCTACATAAATATAGAGACTTGCATGCTTTGAAATTTGGTGTGATTATTAAATGTCGCGTTAAGATTCACTTTCAAAAAACAAAATACAAAAGGATTTCTTTTTACAAATTTTATTGCAATTTAAAGGCAATGCACCTAAAATTGAGTTAAAAGTTCCTTGCAACCCATCACTGCACAATGTGCAGTCATTCGGCAGTGACACAAAACTTTGTTTCCATCACAATTGAATTGGTAGTTGAATTATGCAGTTATTGTGCAGTCATTGGCAACAATTGTTGTGTGGTTCTTGGATGTGTGCGGTAAATGGCCAGTTTACTCTATATACAAAAATGAAATTTAATATCTAATATTTATTGAAAATGCTATATGTAAAGGTTTGATTTAGCGCTCAAATGCTAAAAGTGAATTTCCACAACAAATTTTCATGAGGCCATGCCACCACACTATTCACAAAATAATATGTGACGCTTTTTTTACAAATTAAAATGACTTACTTTATGTCGAATTTGACCTTTGTATAGGGTACTATGGGGAGTGCAAATGTTTGTACATAAGCAATCAAAATCACCCTTTCATACTTTAATATCCTCTATGGCCTTATATAATTAACCTTTAAAGGACATTCCACTTTCTCCTTTCGTCAAACTTCATTAGTTTTCTACATAATATGTACCTTTTTAATTTTTTGATTTTTTTCTCATATAGTAATATATGTCAAAATTTTAACTTCATTGTTTATGATCAAAAACATTAAAATGAAATCTATAATAATTTTTTGAAGTAATTTTTTTGTAAAGATCATAGTAATTGCAAAATTGCTTCAAATAGTATGAATTGTTTTACTAAAATTGTAGATGATAATGATAAACATCATAGTATAATTGGTCTATCCTTTGAGCTTACACCAAGAAATTTGATAGAAAAGTTCAAAAGTGGTGTCTTTTGAGCTCTTAAGATGCCACCTTCAAAGTGTCACAAAATCTACAATTTTAATATTCTTGGAAAAAATATAAAAAAGAATGATAAGTAGATCATTGGAATTACATTTTCTTTAGTGAATCTCCAAGACATTGAAATTAAAAAATTATGTGAAATTCAAATTTAACCCTAAAACTAATCTCCTTTGGTAGGTTTGCCCTTCAAGGGTTAAGTTGAGGTTGTCAATTACAACTTGTAACAATGCAGATGTTCAAAGTTGTTTTTTCTTGAAAATTGTAAATTTTGTCATGTGGATAGTAAGTTAAGCCCTTACGTAAGGTGGATACACCCAAAAGCACATCTTGCCTAAAATTGCCATCATCATTGTGCGTACATCTCCAAAGTTAATATGTACATATGTTGAATAGCCAATTTTAGAACATCCACTAAAAAAGACTTTGATCCTTCCTACCTTTCACATACTTTAGAGTTAATTGTAAAGTGTGCAATGCACAACCAAGAGTTAGAGTTTGAAAAAAAATGAGATAAAACTCCTTGGAGCACCAAAATTGGGACCCAATGGAGTTTGACATTGTGTTTCTTTTGTACCATTCTTAATTAATATTTGAATTAATATTTGAATTAGAAAATTATAATTCCACTTGTGTTTGTTTTGTTAAATTATAATTCCACTCTGAAAAATATAGGCCCTTTTTGGAGTTGACCCTAAGATATTCAAATTGCTAATTAGGGTGCTTATAAGCTTGTCTACCTTAGTATCCAAATGTCACATTCTTTGGTGCGTTGGAACCTCCATTCACTTGCCAACAATAATATTTGACCAGTCTAATTATAGTAACTAGGCATAGAGGCTAGGATAAACCACCCCCTTGCTCATCCCCGTGAAGTTATTCGACGAGTGCATTTTTTTTATAAAATCCCCTAAGGTAGTAATTATGCTCTAAAAGCGCCCCTCTCCTTCAAATCATCCCTATTATTAGTTGGAGAATGGACATGAAGTGTTCCAGTTACATGAACCACTTCACCAATTGAATGAATCAAGAAAAAAATTGTTTTTCTATTGCATGAGCCCATCATTGTCTTTGATCCCCACACATCTCTCTACAAATTGCAAGTGGACAACTTTGGGTAGACCTATGGTCACAAATAGGTGCTTGTCTATGTCCCAAATCTTTGAAAATTTGTAAGTAACTCAAAAACGCTTGAAAAAACACAAAACCACTTGTGTTAGGTTCCACATCTATTCTTTTTCTTTCTCTGGAAAAATGGTTTTAAAATTTGAATTTTCTGTGTACAGATACCTGTGGACAAGGCCGATGGAGCAGCCCCTTGAATGATGGCTTTTTCAGAGCCTACTCCGTCCCTCCTTTTCATAACATTGCTAACCAGTTTGGTTTCGTCCCCCAAGTGGAGGTATAATTCCCTCCTATATACCTGGGGGGAGGGTTTAGTTATAATGCTGCACAAGTCATTGGCTGGGCAGAGGTGATGTAGCACCAAGTTGTCAGACCTCGGTATGTCATTGGCAAGGCTACTGTTGAGGGCTCCTGATTTTGGGGGAGCAAAAGGGTCCCCCAGGGAAGGTTAATAATGTTATGTTTGTTGTGTTTCCTGAAGTTCGGTTGGGTTCTGTCAAGTAAGCTTCCGTGACTTGCACTTTCCCTGTTGGGCTCTGAGATTTGGAGTGGAGGCATGATCGACTCCTGCTGGGCTGCAAGGACCAGGCTGATCAGCAACTCAAGTGCTCACACATGCTAAGGAGGGGAGGGACACACTTCCTAATAAGCGTAATAAAAGCCAGCCAGTCAGTCAGTCAGTCAGGGCAACCCAAAAAAACGGACAATGAAAACAGGAGGAACCCCCCTTCCAGGGAGGGAGGGGAGGGGCGGGGCCCACCACGAGGCCTGGGCGAGGGTTTGCGCACGTATTTTCATCGGGTTTAGGGCCTCCTTCCATGCATCGGTCATCGGGGAAATTTTCACAATGGGTGCTACAAGGGGAAAAAAAATAAGCCATTCAGTTGCACTTTCATGTGGACCTGGTGGATGGGTGGGGGAGGGAGACAATAAGAAAGTCATGTGTATTAGATTTGACTCCTCTCCATCAATGAGGTTGTTCACTAGTATCGGTGAAACTTCAGCTCCTCCTTTTCCGCTTACCCACGTGAGCAAGACAATCGGTGGAGACTATTTGATGCTTGAATTAGCACAAAAGCTTGCCCATGGGGATCTCATGTAAGCCAACTCTGAGTGCCACGGGGATCACATGCAAGCCAACCCTAAGTGATAAGTGACACGAGTTAAAGTAGTCTGGCTTCTAAAAGTGATTGTTACCTTCAAAACAACCTTATAATTAGCTCGAAAATGGGCATGAGGTGGGACTGAAATTGATATGAGATAGCCATTGAATGGATCGAGGATAAAGTAAGAGTATATTGAAGGTTGTCATGTATTGGTTTAAGATTGAACTATGGATGGAATAAACATGTAGTTGGGTCCATTTTCCAATATGTTACCATAGGTGGACATTCATGTATTTAAATTAGAAGTTGGTACACCAACTACCTCATTATAGAAGATATGGAATTTGCAAAATTGATTTGAAACAAGCATGGTTGCATTTAGGATCCTTGCTTGTTATTTGTTCCAAGTCCCAATGCTACTTCTCGGTTTCTCCATCCTTCTTTATAACTTGCGTGCGTATGCATTTTGCTAGACCTATTGTTAAGAGTAGATACCTATGATAGAAATCTTTGAAAAAGTCATAAGTACTTCAATGATGCTTCAAAAAATTTGAAATCACTTGTGTTACACTTTGCATCTATTTTTCTTTGTTTGAAAAATGAAATACAAATCTTCCCGTCCATTGAAATCCATGAAAAAGGTGGACCAACCCTTAAATGGTCACTTTCAAAGTAAATTACCTTAGTTTACCTCTTGATACCAAAGACTTAGATTATTTTTTGCATATAGGCAATACAATTAGCAATGATTGCATAAGAAATAATGAACAATGAAATTGAGATATCCAAGAGCATCCTAAACCATTTTCATCATTCAACTACGTGTCCCATTGATTTTGGAAAATTTGGATTTTCAAATTTTCAAGATTGGTTTAGGATGTAGGGTTGGGAATGGGACCTCTATCTTACAACCATTAGAAGAATTGGGAGGTCTCCGGAAGGCCATGAATTCTCAAACTATGAAAAACATTGGAATAGATTGAGCTACATCAATAGTCTGACATAGTTGAGACAACCACGTCAAATAATAATATTTAATTTATTTTAAAATATTTTTAATATTAAAAGACTTAAAATTAATTAAAATGAATTGTTTAATACAATAATTCACAACAGGGGAAACAACTCCAAACCACTCTTGTGGAGGCCTCAAATCCTTTCTATAACAAATTCAGTTTGATCTTCCACATCAAAGTTCATTCAAACTTGAAATCAACTTGAATTAACTTTGCAATGTTCAACCCTTAAACACTCTAATCACATTTTAAATGTAAGCACTATGCTTGAGGCTAACATTTCATCCAAATATCTTCTCATTCATCCAAAGTAATTCTTGAACCTTTAATTGATGATGCATTTGATCCATTTGTTGAAATTGAGGGAAGTTATACATTTGTACAAAGATAAAAGCAAAATTATGCAACACTTCTCCAAAAGATTTAGACATTAAAGGACTAAATCAAAAAGGCTTTGCATTAACTTCAAATACAAAAATGCTAACACTTCAAGAGGTTCTATACTAACTAATTTAGGAATTAAAATTCTTTGATCCTTAAAGCTTTTGAGGCATGGCTCAAGGCTGTAAGGGTTAAGTTATTGAAAGAGATTGAATTGAAGGTAAGATTGGTGATAAAGAAGAAAGTCTTCAAAGTGACCACACTTTCAAAGCATTATCTAACCCAAAGATATAAATCATTTTTTCAATGCACTAATTGCATTTGTTAATGTAACAACAATGGACATTTGAAGGAATAGATGCTTATCCTATACGATTCCAACTTCAAAAGTCATTACTAATTCCATAAAGTTCCAAAAACCACACAATGATTTAGAAGTTAGATGCAAATTATATTTTATCTTTCAAGGAAAATCTAGTGGAAAATATTTCTAAAAGTCAAACTTTCCAAAATTACAAATCAATGATAAATGATCATCAATTTCTAAAATTCCTATTGTAGGCTAGATATTCATAATCACTATCATCTATCTAATATCCAACTTTGGTTTACCTTACTTTTTAATTAAAGGACTACTCACACTTCCTCATAGTTAGAGTAGATGTAGCTTTTGTCAATGCAAAGTCTCCTTGATTTACTACATAGCCAACAAGTGCCATGTTAAAGATGATCAAAGTCAAGCTACTTCAACTAGCAATGATTATTATGCATTAATCAATCAAAATTTTTATACATTTCAATTTCAAAATATATAAAATACTATTTGATTTAGATATAATCTTCTTACACATTAAGGGAGGGGACCTTTGCTTTCTTTGAACTGAGGGCTCCTATCATTGTAAAAAATCTTGAATTCAAGCATGCTCATGTATAATGAATTGTTCTTGGTGCAATGACCTAATAGTTTAAATTTATTAAAAGGTAACAACTCAACACAATTTCCTTTTGAAAAGAATAGACAAATGTAGTTTGTTTTTTTCCCTTTTGGGTGCCCTATTTGTCTCCACTACTAGGTCTCAATTATATCTTTTAGTGTATCTTTGGGGTGATTATTAGCCTAGCCCTCCAAAGACCAAGGCCTTTATCCATCAAAAAACACACTCAAAAGTGCCATTTTGATTGCAAGGTGCAAAAACTTAAATTTTATTTTATTTTCATATTCAACCATAGGCTCTTGCACTAAATTAGTATAAGAATGTCTAATAGAAATTTCAAAAACTTTGACTATGTAGATTGTAAGATATTTGTGTTTAAAGTAATGAAAACAGGTTTTTAGGAACCTTCCGTGATTAGATTTTTGACTTTGAATCTTTTTAACTAAATTTTTTAGCACTATTGATTTTGAATTAAACAAATTTTGTGTTGAAAAATTGAGTTGAGAGTTTAAAAAATATATATTTAAAATAATATTTAATTTCCATTCCTTAAAAAACTGTTACTTAAAAATAAGTATTAGATTGAAAGAAACACTAAATCATTAATAGTTCTAAAATAGAACTAAAATATACCATGTGCAATTGTGAGATACTGTAGCTCTTGCAAGTAAATTAAACCATGTGACCTTTCTTATTTTTTTAAACACTAGAAGGCTAGAATTAAAAAATTAATCCTATAAATCATTTTTTGATGAAGATGCTTAAATTGCCCCCAAAACAAGACCTTATATAACTTTCTTGTCATTAGTCTAAATAGAATGAATCAAATCTTTCCGTGTAGACAAAAGTCTTTCCCATGAGAAAGGAACTTTTTAAAACTCTATTTTGAGGTTTTGCAATTTTTTTGTGTCATTTGAAAAACAACTTCTTTGAACTTTTGATGGCATAAATTTTTCTCCCATGCACTAAGTGGTATAAAAAAAAATACTCTCCTAAGGCTAATGTATTTTTCTCTTTTCAATTAAAGTTTCAAAAAATCATGCCCCAATTGGAGATCATAGGAACTTCTCCAAACCTTGTAGTGTCCCCTAAGGGGACATTGGGTTTTTTAGGGGATAGTTAATTACATTTGAATTTCTTTACAAGGCATGCATGTGCCTTTGAATTTTTGAAATGAGGTTATTTTCTCAAGAATTAGGCATCTTCAGTGAAGTTTTTTTACAATTTAAACACTTCTACAATTTACCTAACATTACTATTAATCAAAATCCAATCCAATCAATTATTGCCTAAGTTGTCATCACAATCTGGTATACCACTAAAGAGGGTCAAATTCCAAAGAGAAGTGTCAAAATGGAACTTCCACATCACATTTTGACAAGTCTGCATCACCTTGCAACAATCAAGAGATGCCATGTGGCACTTTTTATTTTATTTTATTTATTTTATACAAAAGATATGTTTTATGTTGAAAATCCGACCCTCACTTAGGATATTAACATTTTTTCACATAATTATAAGGTAGTCAATACAAAATTTGACAAATGACCAAATTGTTTAGTGCCAATAAGCACTGGCAATCATTGAGCCAACTCAATGGGGGTACAAAAGAATTGAAAGGAAATTCTTTTCTTATCGGTAGGGGACTTATGATAGCCATCCACTAGGGGATCTGTCATAGACTTCCCAAACTAAATTTAGCTACATCATTGGATGTGCCTGCCTTTGGTTGTTTAAAATCCATAATAGCAAACGAACTTAACATGGTGCTACTAGTGCTATGAAGTTTTTAAATTTCTTTCTTGGTAGAATCAATAGGATCATACATGTGTATAGTATGCCCATCTA
Source organism: Climacium dendroides (assembly GCA_950106755.1). NCBI lineage: Eukaryota > Viridiplantae > Streptophyta > Bryopsida > Hypnales > Climaciaceae > Climacium > Climacium dendroides. The sequence continues at coordinate 41,644,534 of OX467084.1, forward strand.
TACAACTACCTACCAACTATATGTGTATTATGTGTAGGTCAATTTTGTAAATAATTAGGAAAAATTTGGAACATGCCAAATTTAAGAAAAAAATTACACAACTATTTCTAAAAATTTGAATTTTTTTTTGTTGGTGCCAATTTCAAATATCCAAAAAATGTTCTTGATAATTTTTAGAAAAAGGCACACATTTATAAATGAATAGGAAAAATCAATCCAAAATTAGAATCTAAATAGGAGGAGGAGCAAAGTGCCCAAGGTCAAGAAAAGCAAAACAAGATGTCCAATGATTCAAATTCTAAAATTAAATTATTTTGGCACCAAGGTGCCAAAATAATTTAATTAATTGGAGTATATAATATTATTTGTGACTTTATTATTTTTACATTGTATTGGAAATTGAAGGGGATTCCAACACACTTTATTATGATTTATTTGGACATAGGTTGAATAAGTTGTAGATTTTTCAAGCTACAATATGATCTCTAGATGGACAATATCTAACAATCATGTTATAGGTATCCTATTGTTAGTGCCATTCTAATAATCTTGTATCACATGGATTGAAAAGATTGTAATTTGGTTTAGGGTTTAAATCCATGTACTATGACTAATTTTGTATTGGCTTTGAGCATGATGATATAATTACTTCGCCCAAATCTAGTTACAATGTAGAGATATCTATTTTACACAGTTTGGTCATAAGATACCTCAAATTGAACTCTTCACAAATCATATTTTTGTAAAGGAACTCATTTTTTTAATACATGAAAGATGAGTGCATAGATGCTTCCTGCATCTCTGTGCAATTAAAATTTTAAAATTCAAGCAGTAAAAAGCAGCAGTAAAATTTTTGGCTTGAACGAATGTGCGGGGCTGAACATTGGTAACGGAGAGACAGGCCACTTAAAAGCCTCCGTCAGGGTTTAATCCCTATTGAGCCCTTTTGCCGCGGGGGCTAAATCTCAAGTGGCCTGCCTGCAGAAGCAGAAGCAGCCCTGCTGCAACCAGCAGCGGCATCAGCTCGGCCAGTTGCAGAGCTGAGCTGCATTGTGACTGAGCCTCTGGCAGAAGTCATTAACAGCTTTTGAGGGTTGTGGCAGTCGTTTTCTTCAAGGTACATGAGTATGTGAGGAGCAATGTATCCCGCAGTCAGCATGTTGGACGACGGAGCTCTTTGCCCCAAGCGAACTTACTTCCCCTTTGTGTCAGTTTGACTGCTTGCGACGATGATGCTGCTCTCGCTTTACAGTCCAGCTTCTTAGTTTGCCTTGACTGCGGATGGTGGCGTTCGGTGGTGATTTCGGGGATAACTTAAGCTCCCTCAGCTATGAGGTCGAGTTGAGTGCGAATCGGCTCCATCAAGGTGTGTGGATTTGGAACTCCTTATTACTCCCAAGTTTTGGCGAATCGCTACAAAATATTGCAGATTTATTGTAATTTGCTTTCAAAGCCTTTTGTGATTTTAGATTGAAGGAGGGGGGAGGTGGCTGTTGGTATTCTAGAAGAGGGTGAGAATGAGTTCGTTGTGATAGGATTCGAAAGAGATGGTCTGGTTGAGAAGGAAGCAAGGTAGGTGTGGCTTTGTGAAAGCGCAGAGAAACCTGCTTTGTGATTCACTGTGCAAGGAACTGGTGGAGGAGAGGTGGTGGACGAGATTGAGCTAAGTTGTGAATTCTTGTGGTGGGCGCATGTGTGCAGGTGCAGCATTGGAGGAGCTCGACATGGTGGGGGCTTTCACGAAATTCTCGTGCAGTCGACCAAGCACTCGCGCCCGGCACCACCATTTCTTGGTCAGTCGCCAATTCCCCGAAAGTTCGGAATGCACTTTCTGCGTCGCTACTCTGGGGGTAGGTCATAGCCCGTAAGCCCTCGGGGAACAGATTTCATTTGCAATGTGATCGCGATAGGGTTGCACCGCCACTGAAGCGTATGAAATGGTCCGCAACGGAGGATGCGAAATGCTTCGCGATGTCGATTGAGTTTTCTATGTCGAGGTGTTCTCTGATGAATGTGTGGCGTATCTTACAATAGAAGTAGTTTGGCTGCTGGGTCTCTTAATGTAGAATTTGTGGATGTGTCGAAACCCTAATATACCTCGCGCTGCAGGAAGAAAGAATTGGAGGCAACCGGATCAGTCCCGCCGGGATAGTGCATAGCGTGCCGTGCACGGAGAGCTTTGAAGCCGTGGATCATCCCTCGGAGCCCACGGACGTGGACCAGCCAGCTCGGTGCCCACCACCCGAGCTCTGCATTACGCAGGTAACAACATTGGAGAGCTTCTTCATCAAGGACCTACATTGTGTTCTATCCCTTAAAAGAGAATCCGTAAGCCTAAACATTCTCGGTTGTATGTATCCCTCGAAGAGAATCCTTATGGCTTGTGCCCAAACATGCTTGGTTATATGTATCCCTTGAAGAGAATCCGTAAGCCCGAACATGCTTGGTTGTGTGTATCCCTTAGGATGGATTGAAATGGAAAGAGATGGTGGCGCGTCGACGCGAGAAGAAGACCTGGCAAGGTGGCGATACCGGGATGATGATCCCGCAGCCACGCCGGCGAATCCACAACAGCCCGCGTGCGAAGTACCTGTTCATGATTCCTAGCGTTCCCGAGCAACAACGCGTGGTGACGAGATTGCTGGAGTGAAAGAAAGCGAGCAATCCTCCGGCCACCCGAATGGCGGGTGCCTAGTGGTGCAGGGTGCACAGATGCATTTGTACAATAGTCCTCTCCTGGTTGATTCCTGCGTCGATCATCCCCTTGCGGATGTCGAACAGGGTAGACGACCTAGGCCTTTGTACATAGTTCTAGTTGGGTTGATCAGATGGACAAATAGCATTGTCGTCTGACTTCGAGGTTGAACTCCATCCCTCTCATTCTTAGAGGTAGTGAAGCAAAGCAGCAGCTGACATAGGGTTGTATGCCACAGCGGTGTTTACTGTTTGGCTTCTGCTATGGTTTCAATTGCAATTCTCCATGGCCATGATGATTAGCTTCCTTGTGAATGTGATTGTGTGTTTTGGTGACAGATTAGTTGTTCGTTTTGTTCAACTGTGCATAAAAGTTTTGACATCTTTGTGTTGAAAACTTCTAGCATGTGTCCACAAAGCTGGAAGGCAACCATGGTGCATAACTTACCCGTGCAAAGCCTTCAATAATTCCTGAGGATGGTATCACATGGCAAAGGGCTTGACAGCTTGTGCTGTTTAAGGTAGTGGATTCTCATATTGCGGCACTATTAGTATTGTAGGAGTGCGTTTGGTTGGAGATTGGTGTAGGACTGGAAAGGATCTTTGGGTACAAGAACCAAATTTGTTTCAGATCAAATATGTATGAATTTCTTATGCTAGCAATAGTGGGTGGGTGAAGGATTCTTAACCGCTACCGTATCAGTGATGGTAAAACATCCCATTCACACTCAAAAATTTGGACCACACCATTCTAGACACTTAGCCACGTCATGCTTACATCAGTTGTTCAGCCGAGTGTACGAATAGAAGAATTCCTCTCGGTAACAGGGATAAGTAGAGGAGACTTGGTCAGGTTCCTAACAGTTTCAGTATCCTCTATCTTAGCCTTTGAGTTTAATCTGCTGATCACCTCCTCATACTTTCGATATCCACCTCAGGAGGGAAGCTTGATAGTGTGAATATGTCGGCATCATCGGGTCGCAAGGTCAGAAGAAAACGAAGCTGTGGTGCTGGTGACTCCTCTCTTTGGAACATGGAAGGCTACCTTCTGTTGATTGCTTGACCGTGTCGTTTTGGAATGACACTGCTTAAACTCTACGGCAGAGAAATCTGGTCGCATTGGTTTTCACCCCCTAGTTGCTGCGGAATTGTTGAGTATCATGAGTCGATGCTTCACCTGTTAAGCGCGGAGGTCGCTGCAGGAGTTCTATCGAAAACTCGGAGATTCCTCTGAATGGTTCGTGGTTACATCTTTACAGGAACTCAAGCGTGCAGGCTTCGAAACAGCTCGCTCAGCGTTTCATGCATCGGCAGCCTCAAGGGATAGATTGATTCTATCAAAGTCTTAGGACCTAATGGTGAAATGCCAAATTTATTCTTTACCAATTGCATACACTCTGGCGCAAGGGAGGTGACTGCGGTCAGATTGATTAAATTTTGAGGCATGCTCGATTCAGTTTGCTCCACGGACTTGGCTGCACGGTTGGGTGCTACAGTACACAACTTAGGCCATTTTGTAGGAAAAGTGGGGCTTGGGGTATGAACACTTCCTCATATGTGGGAAGCATAGCTAGCATACCTCTGCGCGTCCTTTAATTTTTCGAATCAGGTATAACTCGCTCCCTACATTTTCCTCCTTGTGCAGCTGAGAATTCGAGTGCTAGAGCAAGCTCTTCAGGCTACACAGGATTATAAATGTGACCATGTAACCGTGATATTTTTAAAATCAGACAGCTGCTTTTCTACAGGAAATCACTCCTGAGATTCTTTGTTCACCCTTCGCTCTTTCATTTTAGGCAATCGAACCGTTCGATCAACAGGAGCTCGTGGGGGCATTTGTATTCAAGGATTATCAAATTGACGCCGTGACAGTCAACATTGTAGCCTGGGTAAAGACTGTTGTTGAAGACTGCTGCTGTAACTTAGGCTATATTATGAAGACTGCGTTGCGGCTGCCTTTATCAGGAAGATACAGGAAGTTTCGATTTTGTTCCAAATTAGCGGCGACAATTGGATCAGACGTGGAGTTTTTTTGACAGCTGGGTACTACTTTTTATGGATTTATTCTTTGAGGATGAGGGATTAGCTCTAAGTGTAACATTTATTGGTTCTGTCCTTTGGACAGAGAACATGGCATCGACTTGGTTTCGGGACCTTTTCTAAATCTTATCTAGAACCGTTTTCACACTGCGTGACTTTTCCGAAGTTTTCGTTTTCGTTCGAGGAGGTGGGAGGAAAGGAGAGGCTGCCTCCACGTCGATGTGTCATGGTGGATGCCGACATGTGTCACCCTCAGGACCGATCTGATGTGCTTAATGTGGCGCCGAGCTTCTGTGTGTGGAGGTGAGCTTCGTTACCGGAGAATGATTTGGTTTAGGTGGTTGTGTAGGGTTTGGATTAAGCTTGTGGTCGTGTCTTTGATTGGGTGCTAACTTTGACGTGGATGCAGGTTTTCACAATGCAGGTTGTCTACTTCAAGACGGATACATCTGGACCTGTTGGGTTATTCTGTACCGCTGACGGAAGGATCGATTTCTCTGTAGTTGGTCGAAAGTTCAAGTTGGATCCAACGTCTATTGATTTGAATGGACTTGGATTTCCTATGGAAGGACTGAAGTCAGAACTTAAGTGGGAGACGATCGAGGAGGCCTTCAAACAGAAAGGAAAACCTGTTGGAACGGAAGAAGATCCTGTGATAGTCACTGGTGAGGCTCCAGTGTCTACAGGTATGTTTCCCGCGCGCACTTAGTCTCAGTCTCTTCTGGTTTAGGGTTTAGGGTTCTGTTTAGTCTGTCTTTGATAGCTGAGTTTTCTGTTCCCGGGGGCTGGTGAGTGATTACTGTCCTTGCATCCACTTCTATTTTTATTCTGAGTCATTTTGTTGCTGTTGTTTGTGATACATCTCAAGCAGGTGAGATTAAAGATTGTTCTGAAGCTTGGATTAAGCACATGCTGCTCCCACAGCTACCTGAGCTACCCCAAAATAATGCCGGCCTTGAAAAGTATTGTTCCCTGAGCAGCATCGGAAGCTTCCTGTAACGAAGGAGACCTACAGGAATGTAGCAGGAGGGATGCCCGAGTTGGCGGCGAAATTTTTAATCGAGGCAGATGGTTCAAGACTTCCTTCTGCTGTAGGAACCTTCCTATTGAATCAACCTGGGGTGATAGTCACCGAGATACAAACAACACTCCTCGTTGCAGGCGGCTTGAATTCTTTCTTTGAGCTTTTTAAGCTATATGTGGGCCTTTTTGAGGTCACGCTTTCGTTCAATTCTACTGAAAAGGCGCGGGACAGTTTCTCCCTTACTGGGAAGAGGCCTGATACGATTGCCACAGCCTAGTAGGTGAAGACTGTGGCAATCGTATCAGGCCTCTTCCTGGTAGGTGAAGACAAGTTATCACAACCTAGTAGGCGAAGACTGGCAATCGTATCAGGCCTCTTTCTGGTAGGTGAAGACAAGGTTGACAACTTGCATGCTGTTGAATGTGATTTCGTTCTAAGATGAAGTTAGGTATGTTAATGATTAAATGAGACTAATATCATCCTGTACTTTAGCTGCTTTTTTCCTTCTAGATTTTGTTTATCCTCATCCAAGTCATTGTTCTTTGTTGTCTACCTGTTTAGAATCTTCAGATATGTTTGCCTCTCTTGCCATTTCAAGTTGGTTATTGGGCACATCGAGATACTGGGATGGTAACTTGTCCCATTGCCGGAGTTCTGTTGCAATTGAGAATTGTAGTGCTCTTTTTCTGGAACTTACAAAAGCTTGTTGCCGTCAATGTACACAAGTAGTGAAGTGGAGCTGGCCGTCATTCCTTCGACAGTAAAACGATAAATAGAATGCGTACTGAGAGGGAGTGAGTCCAGCACTTTATCTCTCATGAGTCATGAAATTGCTAGTGTTGTTTCAATTGTTCCACGGTTAAGATGAAATTCTTCATTCAATGTAATCAAGAATGGACTCGCTAGCCCTCCAAGCAAGAAAGCCTGTCCGCACTTTCCACCAACGAATGACCAGGTTGAAGTCATTGAACTCCTCAGAAGCCAGTCAATCCCTGAGTCCCAGATTTTATTTTTCATTATTTTTCATATTTTTCATATTTTAATATAAAAAAAATTTGCTTCCTGTTGGGGTCCGACCAGTTGGACCCCTAAATTGGGTAATTTTTATTTTTTAAGTACTTTAATATTTTAATATAAAAAAAATTTGCTTCCTGTTGCGTCCGACTGGTCGGACCTCGAAATTGGGTAATTTTTAATTATTTTAATTTTAATTATTTTTAATTTTTCAATATTTTAATATAAGAAAGAATTTGCCTCTTTGTTCAGTTGACCAATGAGCCCCTGTTCTATTAATACTTCGATATTTTTTAATTTTTTAATTTTTATTGGATTTATGATGAATTTTTACTGGATTTACAGATAATGATTAATTGATGAATAATTCAACATCATCAAGCATCAACATCCACATAAGTTCATTTTGTTAGATAGATTAGATTTATTAGACATTAGATTTTGATAGGTTAGACTTATTAGACTTGTAGAGATTATTTAAGAGTAGAAAAGTTTTTTTTGTAATAAATCCAAAAAAGGTCCTTTTTCTAAAATCTAATGGAGATGTTGATTTACTAAGTAAAGATGGGATTTTTTAAACAAAATCCAAAAAAAATGCTAGTTTACGTGGAGAGGCTATTTTTAAAGGAATATGTTAGGTGAACATTTATGACATAGACATTTGGAGGCGGAAAGATGGCGTATAGATTAGGTAATGGTAGAAGTGGTGGTGCTTGTTTCATTTGTTCTGCTTGTTGCGCTTGTAGTGAGTGTGTTCTTCATTTCCTTCTGCTCCTTCATTTTGCAACTTGTTCATTTTGCTTTTTGTTATTTGTTATTTGCAATGACTAATAAAATGGTGGTGTCAATTGTAGACATAGATGACAACACTCAAGTAGCATTTGAAGGGAAGATCTTGAGTCATTATGAACTTTTGATTACATTCATGCAAACAAAACAAAGGATCGAGGTTATGCTTATTATCAAATAAAACTGCAACTAGGGAGCTATGTGAGGGTAGAGAATTTTGCAATGAAGCTTAAGAGTGGTGGTGGATTTGAGACATGTCGTGTGTAATTTTTGTGTAGTTCACTACTTGTATCACAGTTCTTCTTCCGTTTGTCCCAAGATTTCTCCCTATCTTTTATACAGAGGATTCCATTAAAGATTTCAAGAAACGATGTTATGAAAACTTTCTACTGGCTACTTTTGGTGCAATTGTAGTTGGAATTAAAAGTCACTATCACGATATGTTCAAATAGTTGTTGTTGACAAAGTCACCCATGATGATCATGATACAATTGGTTTTACTCATGCATTTCAAAAGGAGTATTTGAAGATTCAAGAAAGCTTTAATGTAAGAGAGTGTGCTCGTGATGTTCAAGCACTTGAGTGTAACATCAAAATATGATCGGTTTCTGAAAACTAAGGCCTACACGATTGTGACTCCTGTGGCACTTCATCCAAGAATCTTAAAGAGGTATGTATTTGTATTATTAATATATTTATATTTATATTTATATTTGTATTTATATTATATATTTAAAACATTTGTTTATTAAATTTTGCAGATCATTGGTGAATTATCAATTCTAAATTCAACTGTTCCACCTTTCAAGCGCGTTTGTTCAATTTGTCAATTGGCAAATGTAACAGTGGTTTCTGTTGAGAAGTATTTTTGCAAGAATTGTCAACGCAACCAAGTGACAAAACAACAACCTTTTGTACGAAGTAAAATCACTACACAAGATGCGGAAGAGACTGAAGTATCCATTGAGGGCTCGGGGTTGTCAACTATTGTTCATATGTCTGAAGTGAAACAAGAAAGGTACAAATTAGAATCTTATCAAAAGTTCACATTACTGGGAAGTTTCAATTGACAGCAACTTCACATTTAGTTGGTTTTGAAGAATACCGTGAAGATGAACCATCAAATAGTGAGTTAGTTTTAGTAAATAATAGTTTAGATTTTGTTTCTTCTCAATGCACACCTCTTTCTTCTATTCCACCTTCTGTGAAGGATGTCACTTCAACTTCTATAGTACCTTTAGATACCAGACCATCTCCATCACACTCCTGGAGTGTGAAGCGGAAATTGGATGATACAATTGATAAAAAAAACAAGAAGTAAGAAGTGATTATATATAGATTGTAATTTTATCTGAATTTTACTTTAATAAATTTTGTTTTATCAAACTAATATTTCTTCATTCCTTTTGCAGATATTTGTATATTTGTATATTTGTATATTTGTATTGTAGCGACTTTGTATAGGTTTGTATTTAATAGAAAAATTTGTATTTGATTCACAAACATGGCAAAATTAGATGAGAAATTGAAATGTTATAATCTTCGACGAAATACATGTTACAAATATAATGTAGGAGATTGTTTATTTGATTCTATTACATACTTACTGCAATATACCAAATCGTCAACAAATTTACGAATAAACGTAATGCGTCATTTAAAACAATGTTTAGCAATCAATACTCCAAAAGTATGTGAAACTCGATCAATGGAACTAAATGAATCTTTTCTACATGATTTATATAATGGATTAGTTTTAAACGAAGATCAATACATAGAGAAAATGTCAATAAGCGCAACTGTTGGTAGATTGTGGGGTGATTTTACTACAATTAAGTGGATATCTGATTACTTAAAAAAACAAATTAGTGTTTGGAATAAAGAAAATGGAATAATACTTAGTACCTTCGGTAGAGAATTTAATAATGAAACATTGCATATAGCTTTTGGAAACACCCATTTTGAACCAATTGAAGTTTTAGATGGTTTAAGACCTGTTCAAATAGCAATACCAACTGAAACAACGTAAAATGATATTATAGATTTGGATTCAAAATATGAAGACAATAATTTTAAAGAAATAATACAAGAACAAATGCAAACTCAATGGAAATGCACACAAACAAAAAATTTAATGGAATCTCAATTAAAAAATGATATAAATGTCAAATTCAATTGTTTAAACAATTCACACATTAACCAATGTACACCTAATGTTTTCTTTCAAAGTCCTACCAATATCAAGAGTTGTAACAATATAAATCATGAAATGAATAAATCTAAGAGGATGTATTGGTCAATTGAAATGAATGATAAAATGAAAAATTTAATGACAAATTCATGTTTAACCAACATTGAAATAGCAAAAAAATTTACATCTTTATATAATCATTTGAATATTACTATTCAACAAGTAATTAAACATATTAATTTACTAAAAATAAAAAATAATAAAGAAATCAATGCAAATGCTCAAAATAATAAAAATGATAATATGCAAAATAGAAAATGATCTTATTCAAATTGGAAACAATACGATTCTTGTATTCAAACACTTTTAATAGATTTAAAAAATAATAGTATTGAAAATAAAGCAAATCATCTCTTAAAACTTTTTCCAAATAGTAAACTAACATACAATCAAGTTATAAAACGTTTAAAGTATATTGAACATAAACAAAAAATTGATGTAAAAAATATTACAAAACTCAATATAGACAATGATATACAAAATCAAATAGATAAAGAAGCTAATCAAGTTATTTCAATGAGATTAAAAAAATTATTTAGAATAAAAAAACAAAATCTCTAGCATTTTGAAATATTTAAATATTGATTATAAAAAAATTAGAAAAACAAAAAAATTATTAAAGCATCACTAAATATATCAAAAAAATGCAAAACAAAGAAAGCCACAAAATCATTATCACCTACAGAAGAACATTTAATTAATTTTAATGATGAAATAAATGATGTACCAATTTATATATGCTATGTATGTCAAAGATTAAACTTTTTGAAACTTTGCACTATAATAACACCTGACTTGCAACAAACAATCAAATCTTTATTACAATGTGATTTTACTGCAAGTGAATCATTGTATCTTTGCAATCAATGTTTGAATGCAATCAAGAAAGATAAAATTCATTATATTTTGTCCCTAACAATATACATAGGAATTCAATTATACCATCTGTGAAGCAACTTACCATTTTAGAAGAAAGATTGATTTCACCCCAGCAAGCATTTTCACAAATTTACAAGTTATATAACTACGGTCAAATGAATATAAAATGCATGGGAGTATTATAAATGTTCCTGCAAATATTGATAAAACACAATCAGTTCTTCCTCTTTTACCTGAAGATGGTGGTACAATAGGGATTTTTATAAAACGTCGTTTAGTTTATAAATCTCCTTTTATGTCTGGAAATGTATGCCCTAATATGATTATGTTAGCATTGAAAGATTTGTTGAATACTCCATTGTATAGAGAATTAAATGTTAAAATTCATCCTCTATGGAATAGTTTGTTTGCTATACATTTGCAAACAAAAACTGAAAATGGTAATTTTGAAGATGATATTGCAAACCAAGACAATTTTGAAGAAAAAATAGAAGATGTTTTTTATACAAACAATGTTGCATAATTTTTTAGACTTTGAAGCTATACAAGATTATGATAAAATATCAACATTTAGTAAAAATGGTTTATCTATTGCACCCAATGAAGAGTATCATCCTATAGGAATCTTCAAAGATAAATATAGTGAAGAACTTAATTTTCCAACATTGTTTTTTGGTCATTCTCGAAATGAAAAAATATATAACAATATGTCTTATCATAAAATAGCAAAATGGGAACTACTACATAAAAGTCATGATTTTGCTACAAATATTCAAAACATTTTTTTCAAAGCGATTAAAATTTGCATTGAAAAAGTTAAAAATTATAGTTGGATTCGAATTAGAAAAGGAAAATTAAGTGGAAGAATATTGATAGCTGGTGAGGTTGCTAAAGAACCTAATTTAGATAAAATTTTACAATCATACATTGAATTTCGTGATTTAGAAAGGTTATGTATATCACCTGATTATATAGAAGGACTACGAAAAAGTTTATTTGCAATGATAAGACAATTAGGTCCTCCGACATTTTTCATTACTTTGACAAGTGCAAAGCGTTTGTGGACCCTTCTAATACAAGCTTTGTACAAATTAAATGCCGAACATTTAAATTTACCTCATTTCAATTCTCTTAAATCTATTCATATAGCAGAAGTAATAAGGTTTGATCCAATAACATGTGCATTATATTGTAATAATCGTTGTAAAGCATTTTGAAAATTAATTAAAAAAAAGCTTCAATTATAGGCAAAGTGGTAGATTTCTTTTTTATCACTGAATTTCAACATAGGGGTAGTGAACATGAACATGTAGTAATATGGATTAAGAATGCACCAAAATATAAAATAAATTCTAATGAAGAAATTATTTCTTTTGTTGACAAATATATTTCATCAGACAAATCATTTCTTCTTTTTCCTTTACAAGAAGCTCAAACTCATAAGCATTCACAAACATGTAGAAAAAAAGGGCAGCCAGTGTGTAGATTTCATTACCCTCTTCCACCAATGGAAACAAAAATGGTTTTAGAACCAATCGATAGTAAGGACATAGAAAATCCAAATTATCACAAAAATAAATATAAAGACATTTGATTTTCTAAAAGAGTTAGGCATTGAATCACAAATGACTTATGATGAATTTCTAATACATTTTAATATAGACAAGTCAACTTACATTACGTGTTTACGTACTCAACTTAAGAGACCACAAGTATTTTTGAAACGTAAACTTTGTGATATACATACTAATGCATTCAATAAAACTATAGCAAATACATAGTATGCCAATACATATATTCAATTCATACTATATCCGTATGCTGCAGCTACCTATTGCACTTCATACATGACAAAAGTTGATAAAAGTATAACCACATAATTAAAATCAATTATTCAAAAATGTATAGAAAATAAAATGGATGTTGATAAACGGATTTTAAAACTCGGTAATGCATTTTTGAATGCACAACAAATGTCAGCACAACTTGCTGTTTATTTGATTCTTTCCTTACCTTTGTATCATAGTTCACGAACATTTAAATTTATAAATACATCACCACCTGAGGAACGTGCTTTATTTTTGAAACCACAAAAATCATTGTTGAAATTGATCCCTGAATCTTCTGATGTTATGTGCAAATCTATTATTGATAAATACATAGAAAGACCTCATTAATTGAATAATATATGTTTAGCTGAATTTGCATTAAATTATTATTGGTTAAAAAATAAAATAATAAAATGTCAAACATCAAAAATTATAAGATTTGTTCATTACAACAAACATAGAGATTTAGAAAATTGGGCAAGAGAACAATTATTATTATATGTACCATTTTTTAAAACATATCCTTCTCAAAAAAATAACAAAAATACTTGGAAAGAAGCTTATGATGAGAAAATCAATGATATTATTAATATAAGTAAAAAATTCTACTATCAAATTGCTACAACTAAAAAAAATTGTGATCTAGAGTGGAACCGTTTACAACAAATTGCAAATGAATTGCAAATTGACAAAAATTACAATATATGGGATGATGTAGAAGCAAATACAATGGATTTATGCACAAATATAGAAATATTGAAAAATATGATCTTGCTTCAGATGTATATATAAAATCGCATGCCAGGCATTACACCAACAACAATTTAGAACATCATACTTTTCGAAATGTTGATTTAATGAATGAATTAGAATTCTTCAAATTACTTTGCAATCTAAATGAAGAACAAAGAGCAATTTATGATGATCTCATGTATAGAAAGCGTGTTAAGGCAGATATTCCTATACATTTATTCCTAACTGGAGGTGCTGGTACTGATAAAACATTCATGTTACAACTTATTGTACAAGGATTACTCCGCTTTTATCATAGTGATATAGAATCAGATCCTTTAAAGTCAAAAGCACTACTAATGGCATATACTGGAAAAGCTTCATTTAATATAGATGGATGTACTATACATTTAGCTTTACACATTCCAATAAATCAATCACTATCAAACATTGAAAAATTATTATCAGAATTGCTTAATAAGTTAACAGATCAATATGAACAAATAAAACTAATAGTAATAGATGAAATATCACTTGTTGGAGCAAGGATGTTGAATGCAATTGACCAAAGACTTTGTTCTATTAAACATGTTCAAAACAATTTTTTTGGTGGATTAGACGTTATAGTTTGTGGTGATTTTTATCAAGCTCCTCCAGTTAGAGACAAATGGGTCTTTCAAAAATTAAATGATGGACAAAATTGTTTAGCACCTAGTTTTTGGTATGAATGTATACAATGCTACGAACTAACTACAGTGATGCGACAAAATGATCCAATTTTTATTGATATACTAAATAGATTTTGAAAGGCATGTCACACCATTGTAGATGTTAACACAATCAATTCATTATGCTTAAAAACACCTCCAAATGATTCTACAATTCCACACTTGTTTTATATGAACAAAGACACAACGACTCATAACACAATTTTTTTTATCAAGCTAAAGGACTTACACATCATTTAACAACAACTGATATTCGACATCCTTTTTTGTCCGCATCATTCGAAATTCCCAATGATCCTAGCAAAACTGCTAGATTACATACAATAATAAAAGTTAAAAAAGACATGCTAGTAGAACTTTGTGCAGGAAATTATGCTACAATTATGATGGTTTGGTTAATGGAGTTGATGGTCTTTTCAAAACATCACTCATCACAAATTCAAAGAAATAAATTTTGATAGAATTTTTAAATGCAAAGGTTGGAACTTTAACACGTTTGGCAAATGCTCATTTATACAAAGACAAAAGCATTGCATTATTATGGACACCTATTGAAGCTTTAACAAAAGAAATAATGTTTGGACAAACTCAAACAATTCTCCTCATTCATATTCAATTTCCAATACAATTAGCTGCCATACGAACCATTCATCGTTCTCAAGGTTTATCTTTAGACGAAATGGCATTTAATCCAAAAGGTGTCAATAAGCATGAACTTTCATATGCTGCTTTGTCACGTATTAGAATGAAAGAAAAATTGTATCTATTGCATCCATTAACCATATCAAATTTTTATGTAGATAATTCAGTTTCTTCAGAAATGGAAAGATTAAAGTCAACAACAAAATGGAATTTACTTGTACCAATGTTTAAAACCATGCACCATTCACATACAATCATTCAAAGCATCAATGTTAATTCTTTACCAAAACATCAATATGACATACAAAGTGATCATAATTTACAATCATTCCACATATTATGTTTTCAAGAAACTAGGATAAGACTTGCACAAGAAGTACCACAATTTATAGATACATCCAAGTACAACTATATACATACATTTGACAAACATGGTCTACTTTTGTTATATAATAAAAACGTAATGTGTTCAACAACTACAATAAAAAATTACAATGGATCTGAATTTATAGGAGCAACATTTAATGAAAACACTGGCAGTGCTATTCATATAATAATTGTTTATCGAGCTCATTCTACTTTGATGTCAATGTTTCTTCAAATTATAAATGAATTAATTACTAAAGCACCACTAACATGTCCTACTTTTATTCTTGGAGATTTTAATGTAGATTTATGTATGAATAAAACAAAGACAACAATTCTCAACAACTTATTCAAGTCATGTCTAAATACTACTTTAAACAACAACTATCAATACCTACTACTAAATCAAATTCATTAATAGATCATATCTGGACAAATAGTCCTGGTCAAGATACAAAATATGGTGTTATAGATGCTTATTGGCCCGATTATCATAAACTAATATATTGTGCATTTAAACTTCCAAATACGATGCCTAATTATATATGCAATAAATAAAATTTATTCTTTCTATAAAATATATTATATCAAATAATTTATGTATATCTATAAATTTTATTTTCTTTCATATTTCTTGTATTTTTAATATTTAATTTTCCTAGATTTCTACTCCATTGTTAAAATAATTTATACAAATCAATTTTCATGACAGACAAATGTGAGGACAAACGAGAAGATTTTAGTTTTGAATCAATATGAAGCTTTGATTCATTTTACTTGGACTAAATATGAAAAAGTTATGAACAATCTTAGTTTTCTTGATAGATTCAAGGAAAAGCAAACTTAGTTCGATATAAAGTTTATTTTGATCAACAATTATTTTATTTTATTTTTAAATATTACATTTAAAATTTAGTCTATTCTTTTACATTTTTTCCTTCTTTTATTTTAAAATCTTTTGAATATCTCACGTATAAATAGAATTGCTATCAAATATATTTTTCATTTCTAGTTTGAAGATTACTTTCATGCTCTCATAGAATATTGAATTATTTATAATTGTCATTAAAAACTAACTAACTAACTAACTAACTCTCTCTCTCTCTCTCTCTCTCTCTCTCTATATATATATATATATATATATATGTCTAATTAAAAATGAACTATCTTGTAACAAAAGAAGTTAAAATGCATCCATGCATATCTTCTTTGATTTTATCTACTTTTTAAGTGTAATACAATTCTGGAAACCTCTACAAAGGTATAGTGAAGTACTAAATAGCCTCCATAATAAAAAAAATTCAATACATAGATAAATGGATTACAAGGTACTATGAACCTTTACATTTAAAATTGGTTCAAAATTATAATTATAGGGTTGGAGACTGTTTATTCAATGCTGTTAGTTATATAATGCTCCATGGAAACAAAATCTCTACAAAAGAACAATTTGACTATTCAGATCATCTTCGATTCCATGTAGCAAATATATTAAAAGAATACGTTTCAGATGGTCATCAATAAAAGAAAAAATGGGTTGGAGTTATAAAGGACAATTTTGAGTTGCACAAATTAAGTAAAGATACAACTATCGACAAATATATTGAATTGATGGCGAAGTCTAGTCACGACCACAATGGATTGTGGGGAGATGGATGTATCATGCAATTCATTTCTCTATATTTACAACGGTCATTTTATCTTTACAATATTCAAAGTTTTGAAAAAATAGGTACAAAAAATCCAGTTTGGGTCTATTCTGATGGAGTGCCACCAACAAATGATCCAATATGCATTGCATATGCACAATATCATTATATTCCCATGGTGAAACCACAAATTGATAAATCTTCCAATGATAAAAAAATTAATTCACCTTCATAAAGTTCAAATCCTCGAAAAAAGTCCAAGATTGATCAAACTAAGAACTATGATTTTACTATTGAATTCTATACATACAAAGAACTTGAAAGTGGTTTTATATTTGGTCGTGAATATAAGTTTGATGTGTGTATTGATCATATTTTAGAACCATCTACACTTACAAATCAACGTGAATGCAACATAGACAATGTAAAAAAAATTCATGAATTATTACAAAGTAATTCAAATGCAATATCTCTACTTGTATTAAAACCCATTGGCATTCAAAATGAAGAATCAAAAGACATCAACCTTTTTTCACCATATAACACATTTCAAAATGCACTTAAAAAGCCTAATTGTGCAATTGATAATAGACCAACAACCTCATTTTTGTCTTTAGTAAGATGGGAACCTGTTGATGGACAACACATAGTGAAGGCTTGTAAAGAGGCAGCGATCAAATATGAACGAGGTGAAATGTTTGTACTCGAATATGAAAAGACATTCAAGAAAAGACAAGCTACTATAATTTTATATGACGAACCTGCCAAATATTTAGCTATGTCTTCCCACTGCAACGAAGAATATTTTAAACGACATAAATATACTATTGTTTTTGAAGATCTACAAAAAATGAGAAAAGTGTTTGAACATTATTCATGTCCTAATCCAGAATATCGAGAAGAAGATTTCAATTGTATGAATGTAGTCAAAGCTATGATCTGCATTCTTCATCGGTAGTCTGACAAAACAAAAGACAAGACATTAAGCACCCTTTGAAAATCTTTAGATCAATACACATGCCATGTATTTTTACCAGATAAGGCTTCTTTTCATGAATTGTTAAAAATGTGTGAAGCATATGACAAAAAATATATATTCTTCAATGAAAATGAAAAAAAAGACATGAAGAAAATCAAGATTTTTTCAAAAGACCCTTTGCAATAAAATGGTTGAAGCCATGGAGGAATTTAAATATAGAATAACACAAGGAGTTAAGCCGCTTGTGCAATAAACCTCAATGTTTTTTTTTAATGGAGTGGATGCAAATATTTTGCAATCCAAAACTGCTGCATATATGGCCAATAAAATGAAATCGCTTTCAGCACTACAAAATGCTTTGAAATGGTTGATAAACAAAGATAATCAATTACTTAAGGATATGATGTTTTCTCACAATACATCTCAATACAGTTTTGAAGACCAACTTGTATCTTTTGTCAGTAATGGATACAAAGACTTCAAGGCAAATTGGGCTAATATATCGCCTAAAGAAGACCTCTCCAAGTTCAAGAAGTTGGAGAAACTAATTCTAGAAGAAATCTCTATTCTTTACAAAAAAAATCATCAAAGCCAAAAAAATTCATCAAAACCACACAAGCAATGGATGTGGAAATATACAAAGATAATTAAAACTCCAAAGGTTTGAAATGGTCAAAACCTATTGAAATAGCAACAAAGTTGGGCTCATTTCAAGAAGATGCTTTGTTTATTTTCGATACAAGATATGGAGGAAAAACAAAAGAAAAGGCTAACTGGACTATTTACGATTATAAATATTTTGGTCATAATATGGCCAAGTGGACTCAAAAAACCAAAAGGTGGAATGCAATTTTACTTTTACCTGTTGAAGCCCATTCCAAATCATTAAAATCGAAGTTAAATATCCAAACTCCGCATTTAATATTTAACGGTGTATATCGTTTCCCTCAAAATATAAAAAACAAATAATTGTTGATTCAAGTACAAAATAAAAAATCAATGTTGAAACGATTGGCGAAATTATTTTTATAATCTCATCTTCAAATGAAAACACTAACTACAAACCCAATTTTCCAAGTAATGTTGACCCTCAAATTCGATTTATTTTGAATGATGAAGACACAGATTTGTCACAACGTGGAAAAGCAACTATTGTAAATCTCATTGAGAGTTATGTGCCCAACAATTGGTCGTTAGTCTTAATAGGTGCTACAAATCAAGTGTCTAATATACTGTCAAAACTACCTTTGAAAACATCAAAAATCTTTGTCGTAGAATCTTCCAAAAATCAAATAGAAGAGTTAAAACGAATAATTGCTCCAACATCAAAGAAACATTCAACATAGTTCATTTTAGTATAAAATAGGATTTTTATGTATTATTACAAAAATAAATATGTTCTTCATTGCATCACACTCTATTGCATGTATAAAAAATGTATTTGATTTCATTCTTTTAGAATTAATTTGTATACCAATAAAGGAATTCATTTCAAATTCTTGTTCACCTAGAACAGAGCCTCACGGTCACTCTGTTCTTGTTTATGCAACTTACTTATCTTGGTCTGTGTGGTCGGCCAATAGTAAGAAGTGGAGCTATTAAGGTAGCCGACCTATTTCCAACCACTTCAGCAATTAACTTACGTGAATCTGGAGCGTGGGTTTCTTCAGCGTGGAAATTTTCCCGTGTATAAAAATAGTGTTTGGAACTGGAAGGACTCCATAATTTTCTACATTTTGATTTCTCAAACCATAATTACTGTAAATTTTTCAGTTGAAGATTACATTCATAAGATTTTCCAATCATTTATGTCGTATATTCTCTGGAATCTAATCTCATTCAACTAAATCCAAGTTTGAACACCAGGGACCGAGCTATGTAAGGCTAATGTAGTGTGTTTAAAGGTCACAATGTATAAATGTGCAAAATTTAGAGACTTATTCACTCTTATTCCCACTAAAAATCCAAGATATCACTCTTGTTGTCCATTAATACATGATATATAATATTAATTGACAATCCTATCTAGTGTGCTACTGGCTCATGGCAATAGTTCTGAGACAATAGTTCAATGTGGACTGACTTGTGTTGAGCACATGTGCAATACTAGACTTATAGACTATATAAGTAATAGTATTATTATTCTTAGTATTTAGCAAAAGAATAAGAGTTAATGTTTTAGTATAACTCACAATATGTCCGCACACACACAACCAAGGACAATATGGCCAAACACGTGCAAATTAGTATGCTCTACCTACAATACACAAATCTCAAGCTTACAACGTGTAGATATATGAAACTTCTAACACAACATTCTAATACATATAACCATTACAACTAAAACATTAATCCAAAACTAATAACCGCACTTGTGCCTCTATCCAAACCAAGGGCACGGCCCTTGGGCCGTTCGAAAAAAAATTTGAACCTTTATTTATTTTGTTTTTGATTGAATGATTAGGTCAAAGCGTCCAAAATTTTATACCCCCAAAACCCCAAGGTTGTGCGATATCTCCAAGACCCGCACCTCGGGACTATGACCGCGGTATCCGGTCGATACCCGGTTGATATCCGTACGGGCCAAACGAGTTTCAACCCCCGACCTGACTCTGTCTGGCTCCTTGCTACGGTTGTCTGCGCTTGGCTTTGGCGATCACAATTTTTTTGTCGATTCACTCAATTTCTGGTCGTATCGCACAATTTCCTCTTGATGTCAACTCGAATCACCCTCTCCGGTACTCGGTAATCTCCTGATCCCTCAAATTTGCCATTTCGGTTCCATTTCCGATCATTGGCATTCCCAAATCCCTAATTTGATCGCAACCTCACAACTGACCGAATTTGTAGTGTCATTCCGAAATCGGACTAATTTCACCAAGCTTACAATTAGTCAGTGCTCTTGATCAACTGTGCACAAGGATCCCCGCAACGATTCACAAAATTCAATTTGGATTTTGACTTGGCCTGACTCGCACTACATGCTTGTCGTTCTCCAAATCAGTTCGGCACTGGAGATTGTTTTTCCTTCCGCCGTGATTGATCTCAACCTTGCAATTTGTGTAATCAGATGTCTCAACCCTATACTGAATTGCACACCGACTTGCCTTGGCAACCTGGCTGCTGCTCCGCCCCAGCTCTCCTTCGATCCAAAATCCACAATCACGAATTAAATCCAGCACTGTGACTCAACTTCACACGCTACACAATCTCACAATCAATTCACTGAATTTTCTTCCTCCATTGCAATCTGCCGACCAACACTGTTCAATTCCCAAATTCACAACATTGCCCCAAAAGCCAAGTAGTTACACCACAGAGCGCACACACAGACTCAATGAGCTTACAACACAAATGTACAATTCTTGTAACTCAATTTTTATTGCAAACACGTTTCTGCATCGAAGCTCTCCAAATCTTCATTTTTTTTTTTTTTTTCTCCCTTTTCTTTATCTTTTATTTTTACTTTGTATTTCCAAACTAACTACTTCCTTCAATAGTTTTGAATCATTTTCTCACTTGGAAGATAAAATAAGTCTATTTTTACACTAGATACTAGAAATAGAGTAGAATATATATAAAGTTCACAAAAAAAACAAAAAAATACTAATATAAGTCAAAAAGCTAGACTACATAGCCCCCTACTTAGCCTATTGACGTCCCCGTCAATAGTATCTAGGTCTCTTGTTTCTATTTGTATCCTGCATCTGAATATTCTTCCTTAAAGCTTTGGCACATGCTTTCTTGACACATCTGTAGTACTAGTTTGAAGACAGCGGCCATTTACAAAAGTTTCTTTTGAAACTATTTGGAGTTTTTTCAAGTTTTTGGGTGAAGAAAGACTCCAAGACTCAAGGCTTTGGAGATTTGAAGAACCTTGGAGGTGTTGTATATGTTGTGGCTTGTGGTTCGACAGGATTGTTTTCATTTGTTATTCCAAGCCAGTTTTGGAGGCTAGTTGCAATTTCAATTTCAGCTTTGTGAAACTGTTGTGAGCCGTGGTTATCCAGTAAGCGCTCCATTTTGTGTTTGTGGCGACGAAGTGGGGTTAATGGCCCACATGGTCGATCTTTTATGTTGTTCCCACCGGTGAAAGGCGCTTCCTGGTCACCGTGGGTTTGAAGTTTAGGAGCCCATCATCCGGACGGTCACTCGTGTTGGCCGTCCCGTTTTACCCGTCCCAGAACTTGTTTCTTATCACACACCCTTACCTTGGCCCTTTAGAGCCACCTCAGGATAGGCCAACAAGGACGTGATTGAAGATTGAAGATTGAAGACAAGAAGGTTGAAAACAGAAGACGGAAGATTCGACTGAACTCCCTAGCAGACTATTCACAGTTGCAGCCAGATACTTCGTGTATTCTCAAAGCGCTCCCCTCTCAACACGACACCGCGCAGTCGGCACCGTCCGCTCCGTCGTCGCTGTGGTTGGCCCCGTCCGCCCAACTATCTACTCCGTCAGCTCTTCCGTCCGCCCGACCGCCTGTCCACTGGACATACGGGAGTTGCACAGGTCTATATCGCCGGACGCAGACATCCGAGTGTCCCAGCATCCATACAACCCTGTCTAGAAACGACACGAAGAAGAGGTTAGAGGAATATAGGGGAGTGAAAAACCCACAATTGCTTCTAATATGGTAGCCCTAGATGTTTACATAACGACAAGGGTACAAAAACAGCAAATAGAAAAAGAATAAGGATCTACGAGTAGTAATGGCGAAGATAGTGACAGTAGGAATAAGGCTGAGGAAGGACAACCAGAAGCAATGGACTTTGAAGAACTCTATGAATTAGCATCTAAGGAATGGGAGGATGAACGAAGGATACACCAACAAGTGACCTAAGATGTCCAAAGATTAGTAGATTACAAGAAGAATTAGAAGAAACACCTCAAGAAGAACAACTTGTGCCTTTAGAACAAAAGGAAAGGCCAACAATTGAGGAAGAAGAACCAAAAAGGGCTAGAAAGAAAAAATCAGTATCGGATGATATTAAGAGCAAATTCCATAGGGATAAGAAGATAAAGCAAGCTAAAATTGTACATGAAGTACTAAAGCAAACCAAGGCAAACATTACCATTGGGCAACTCTTAGAGTTGGCTCCATATTGTAAGCAACAAGTAATGGAGGCATTCATATCAACAAGTTTGACACCAGATAGACCAACAGAGGTATGCCATGTCAAAACACAAGACTTTGATATAGAAATGCCAGTGATAACAGCTTGCATCAAACATTACACCATACACAATGTACTATTAGATGGAGGTTTTGGAGTAAATATTATTACTGAGAAACTCTGTCACAAATTAGAATACTAGAAGCTAGAACCAACACCATTTACCATTAAAATGGCAGACCAATTGTGAGTGAATTTCGCCTTAAGGTAAAACTCATTCACAAAATTGGGCCGGAAGAGGAGTGGAGGGACCCTAATTTAAATGCCTTCCGAGCAATGGACTCTACAATGGTTGTTTTCTTTTTGGTAAATTGCATTCAATTGACTTTTAGTGAAAGAGGGACGGCCCTTCTAAATGATCTCCATACATGTCTCAAAATCCCTACACCATCCTAATTCAAGCTTAGGGAAGTTAGGATCTTTTATTGTACCAAAATCTCACTAGAAATGCCCAATTTGGATCCTAAATGAGCTAAATGGGACTCTAAAAAACCATGACAACACACTTCCCTCAAGCCAAATCCCTAAATTCAACCATGGACTCCCCCATGGACCTTTCACCAATCATGCAAGAGTTTTAAGCATCCAAATTGTAAAAGACCATAGATATATACTCAAAAATGCAACACTCAACATAGATTGTAATCAAGATTACATTTAAACTTGGTTGAAGTCACAAAACAAGGAGGAGCACAACCCGAATTGCCACACATGAGGCAGCTGGACTCTCTCCACCAAAATGGCTTCCATTTCTCTTTCCTTGCTTCAAATCTAGCGAGATTTAGCACTTTGGAAAGCTAACTTCACGATCCATTCTCCCTCTATATTTCACTTCAACAAACCTTGCCAATCGTCCGCAATCATTCCTCAAAGTTGTAGCTCCATTTGAAGGCGGCAGCTGACCTCCCTCCACAAAAATAGCTACCATTTCTTCATTGTTACTCCAAATTGGGCAATCTTGGTCTTTATAGAAGCCCCACTTGATGATGCATCTTCTACCAAAAATTCAGCCTCAATCAACCTTCCATCCCTCCGCGATGACTTGACAAAGTTGGTGACCTTGATTTGCCGCAGCAGCAGACCACCTTGCACAAAAACGGCTGCCAATTCTTCATTTTAGCTCCAAATGAGTTGAGCCATACCTTTTTGGAAAGGTAAATTCAAGGTGCACTCATCTTTGAAATTTCAGCTCCATCCTTTGTACTGTCCGCCCGTAATCGCTCCTCAAGTTGGTAGTTCTAATGGCAATTCTCAAAACCTAACCCCTCTTCATGTTTTCTCATTCAACCTTCTATCTAACCTCAACCACCTCCATTTTTCACCCAATTGTCACTTCAATTTAGTGAAAACCTACTCGCCTAATTGCCTATGATCCTAATTCAACTCCTTGCACTCATTGTTTCCCCCCCAAAAAACACGCACACACACACACACAAAAGAATACCACAAGAGAACCAAGAGCAAGAAGAGAGCTCCCAACCCTAATTCGACCTTTTCCCTATTTTCTCAAGTTACTAACTCCTACTTACCTTCATCTATCCTTCATTTATTGAAAAATACCTTTAAATTACTATTTTGTCTAATTTAGTGCTCCTATGACTATGTAAGTATTTTCCTAATAGTTTTCACTTCAATAACTTTTTTGGTATTTTTATGTTTCTTCTTTACTCATAGTTTCCCATTCACATTAGATTCATTTTCTAATTCTACGCTTGGTTTCCAGTTGATGTGTTCAACCTAATGATTGTAGCTTACTTTAGGATATTAACATTTTTAAATTTAAAAACTAACATCTAATTTTTATATTTTCAATTATCATAAATGTGAACCAATATGGTGGTTCACACCAATGGAAGGTGACACCCTTAGGGATCATATGAGGTCTCTAAATTGAAGTAGGAGGTTTCTGATATAACATCACAACTACAATGATGAGAATGGAGTCCAAATCTAGAAGTTATGCCATGTTGCTTGGCAGACCCTGGCTTAAATAGGCAAACATAAGACAAGATTGGACAAAGGATACCATCACATTGGTATATAAAACAAAAGAGAAAAGGCAAATACTGTGTCCATCACCCTCAAAAAGTGCCTAAATTAGTCGGATCAGTATTTCTCCAATTGGCCCTTAATTTCTACTAAAGACAAACTTAGAATAAATCGCTCCGGAATCGTTCCTACGAGGACTCAAGGCTCACGGATCTAGGCGAACTAGGTCTAAGCTTTTCCAGTGGTCTGGTCCGGCTACTAGTGCCGGTTAGGTTCTGAAAAAGTCCGGAAATTGTTCAGTTATCCCTTCTGGGATCTCTGGGTTTAAATGACAAGTGGCCAGATCCACTGTTCAGATATTTACCGTGTCCGGAAACACTGACTCTCTTTCTCTCACACTTGTCCTCTAATACTATTGCTAACCTAACTTCAAGGACCGGAAATATCCTATTGTTCCGTCACCTCACAAATCCGGAAGGCTTACCGGACCAGGTCATGCAGGAACGGTCAAGGACTACAACGACATTCTAGCACTAACCCAACACTGAGTCTCCCGTCGACTAGATGGACATCCTCGCACTCTCTTGGGCATTACACCGAGGCTTTAACTCCGTCTATGGGGTGAATCCTGGTATTCCGGAATTTAGATTACGTTTCACAAAACTCCTGTACCCGAAAGCTGTTCTGATGCTCAGACACCCTCGTACACGAGAGGGTATCCTCCCCTCAAGCTATACCGGCATCCAATGAGGTAGCACACTAACACTCCCTCCGGAACAATCCGGCCGATCTCCCCATCAATCCAGTGCAATGAGAAACCATACACAACTCGACACTTGCTATCCAAAGTAAGTTCTCAGCATCCGGAAATACACGAATGGACTTCCACACATGACATGATGCACCAAGTAGATAAGGGAATGGAATGCCTCCAAATACTTTGTATTAAGCTCAAAGGTACAACATGAAAATCATGGTGTAAGTGACCACAATGGTCCATCAAAATCTAACTTATACTAAACCTATAATCATCTCAAAATCACACAAAACTCTCCTACTGGTCCGCTAGATTTTTGGTAATCCTCAGATCCTACATTTCCGGAGCAGTGACCGGACTCCGGCATCGTTACAAGAATATACAAAACTACATCTCATTCCTTAGGAGGAATTACCTCCTCTAATAAGCTCTAGTAACTCCTCTTCCGGCTGCTCCCTGAAGGAGAAACACCAGAGACTCTGGCTGCCGGAATAGCCCCTCCCAGACTTGGACTTGTAGCAGCACCGACATCCCTATCTACACCCGGGGATCCGGCTACTGGTGTTCCCGGACTTCCCTGTGAGTCTCTCTAAGTAAACTTTAGGTGGAGAGAAGATTGAATGGGCCGAGTTATCCATCTGTCCGAAGGAGTCCCCGTAACTCCGTAAGGTCTATAATCGGGTTCTCCTAGAGGAGATCCTCATTCCCTCTGGGTACAATGGTACCCCAATCCACTCTTGATCCCTCAAGTGGAGGTGATAACTCCGGAATAGGAGGTACCATTGGTGAAACCCCTATGACAACTGTTTCCGGAAACACCTTCAGAACCAGCAATGTCTAGGTGAGAGAGGAAGGAGAAGGGTCTACCGGATTTAGCTCTGTGGGTGCCAAACGCACCACCAAGTCCCACATCTCTGCTCGCGAAGCGTCCATCCTCCTCACCTGCTCCAACAGACATTTCACAATCGGCACCCGGCTTGAGCTTGAGGATACGTCAAAGTTGGCTTCAAACAGCCAAGCTTTGTTGATGCAGTCCGCCAGAACCTCCAAGGATTGCCGGAGTTGGGTAACACCCCGGCCCAATGCCTTGGTCTGCTGGCGGTGTTCTTCCTCCACGACTTTGGCCTTCTCTTGGGCCATTTGCAGCTCGTTCTCCAGCCGGGTGAAAGTGGACTCCAACCCCTTGGCCCGTTCTCATATACTCTGATTCTCCATCCGGAGGGCACCCAACTCTGTTACCATCTTCTTTTGGTCTTGGATCAACAGATCATTCTGCTTTTCCGCCGTTACCAAAGCGTCCGTCTTCCAGAAAATGGCGTTCTGATCGGTTAGTGCCATCTTCCGGCACACCCGTCTGAAGGTCTCCTCATAATTGTGAAGAATCTTCATGATGTCGTCAGCCCGCCACACGATGTACTGGGCCATCTCTATGATGTCCTCGTAGGGCGTTCCCCCCAGTCGAATCTCGGTCCTTTCTTCCTCCTCTTCCTCTGATGGATCGGTCTGAGGGTGACCGTCTTCTGTCCGGTCCGGCGCGTTCTCCGGATCCCTCGCCTGGTCGGTCCGTTCCGGAGCTCCTCTTGTCTAGCGCGCTTCTTCAATTCACTCCGGAGCGGAAGGACTCCCTGTCTTCGGTAATGTTGCCGTTCGCCTCGTCCGTCTTTTCAGAGGAGTGGATTGTTCCTCTTCTTCCATCTCCTTGTCATTCGGTCCGTCCCGGTGAGAGGGTTCTTCCCCGCCATACTGCTGGAGTTGAACCAGTTCCGCGTAGGCCATCTCCTCATTTTCTTTGAACAAGGAATGGTGGGTGTATAAGTGGGAGACATAAGCCGGAAGGGGGCTCCCACCTTTCTTCCCCTTCCGAAGAGAATGCACGATATCCTCCATTACATCGAAGATGATGAACACCCAATCCACCATCATCTTCCCTAGGACGCTTCCTAGGATGGTAGAGGCTACCTTGGCCACCACTCGCTTTGTCTTGGTTGGGTAGAGGATAGGGTTAAGAAACGCTACCACATTCCGAGATTCTTATCTTACCAGATCCGAAACCTAGTAACCCTCCTTTGGGTTCGTCGTCGTCCGGAACTCACCCTCCATGTATTCCGGGTTCTTCTCCATTACTTTGTCCGGCGCCACCCGGAACTTGTAGACGGCTCTCCACTCGTCCACTGCTCAAGTTTCACACGGAAGGTGGCATCCAAAATACCGCTCTCCAGCCGCAGCAGATCCGCCACTAAGCTCTCCTCCCAAATGCCCCAAGGGACATCCATTAATCCCGCGCACCCCATGTTAGTGAGGTTCTTCCAGAGACAATCCATCTGGACCTCATTAGTAGGAATTTCTGGCACCACTCGCAGCACCGGAATTGCCTTCATCCGCGGTTGTGGCGCTGGAGTTGATTCCTCTAACTCCTCCGGTTCCTCTCTCAACCTGTGCCGCATCGCCCGGGAAGTCATGGTGTATACACAAGGAACCTCGCACAATCTCTCCCTAGCTCTCTTACTCACAGAAGATCACTTCAGAGCACACCTGCACGATCGCAACTCACATAGTCTCTCGATCTACTGGAAATTCCAAGAGCTTGGAAGGCAAGAAGGAAAAGGAAAAACGAGGTGAATGCAAGAAATAAGAAAGCAACTATGCCTTCTACCGGCTACAGTCCCTTTCTTATATTGGTCCAGATGGATGGACGGATGGATGGAAGTCCGGGAGAGATTTTGGCGGAAAACTTAACCCTCGTGCGGCTTATGGATCCGGTTTTCGTCTTTTAGGGCCAGCACCATCATCCGACTTCCGGAATTTTTTAGGGTTCCAGAATTAGGTTTTTACACCTAATAGGATTTCTCCGGGTCCGGAGTTCCGGTATTTTCCAAATCCTCCTAATCCCCTATTGGAGTTCAAAACTTTCCTATTTAAAGGAATAAATTTTAAATTTCCCCGTCTAATGCTAGTTTTTTGTGTCTAACATGTGGGATCACACTCCCACATATACAACTTAGCTATTTCACAATCCTAAACCTAAGGTGGGGCTCCTCGGATCGGCTTCCATCTGTTCAAAGACTTCACTTAAGTTTCGATTCCGTTCTCCATTTGTAGGTTTAGGAACCGGATTGCCTTGTCCAGAATCAGGCGTAGACTCTAGATCAATTGCGGACTCTGGGTGTTGGCTGGTTTAGATGCTTGCTCGGACTTCTTGAACTTGGGAGTCTTATCCTTTCCCTCCTCGGCAACTAACTCATCCGAAAATGATTCCGGTAGGGAAAGGTCCGAGAATTGGATCCCCTTGGAGCATGTAGCCCCCGTCAGCTTCCGGCTACTCTCTTCAATCCGGTCTGCTGATATCTGAGCCTCCACCAATACTGTCTCAACCCATTCGGCATAATCCGTGAGAATCCGTACTATCTTAGAACCGGATAGTTTCTTCTCCTTCTGCACCTCTTTGTCGAATAGCTTAGCCTTGGTGGCGGCCATCCTGGATACTCTTAGGGTGTCTTCACCTGCTCAGCTACCTTCCGAGTCTCCTCTGCCATTTCCCTAGTGGCGGTTGCATCCTCCTTGAAGACGAAGTTTTCCGCCTTCAAGGTATCTACCTCCTTCTGCAGACGGATTATCTCCTCCTCTTGCTTCCGGAACTCGACCGGATCAGTAATGCAATTTGCTACCTTCTCCGACAACATGTTGTCTGGTAGCACGCCCACCAACTTCCCGATCGCTTCCAAGGTCCGGTACTTGACTTCCCAATCCGCTTGGACACTACAGAAGATGGCTATTAAATTGTTGAATGGATTCCGTGGATCCATTCCTTTCTCAACGACAGCCTTCCGTTTTCCTTCCGAAATTGACCTGTCATGACTTGGTGGCATTCCTCGCCAATGGAGAGGCGTCGTCTTGTGTCGCTTTATAGGCGGCAACAGACCCTCTTCTTCCTCTTCTTCTGTTTCCGGATTCGATCCAAGAACAAATTCCGCTTCGTCGTCTATCTCTGACTCTCCATATTTCAGGAGGACTTCCTAGGTCTTCCACTCCTTCTCCTCCGAACTAGTCAAGAGCCGGTGGTTATGGTACAGGTGGAAGAGTTAAGGGCATATTGGGGTAGCCCTACTCTTCCCCGTTCTCCCAATGAGCTGAGCAACCAGATCAAAAACAATCCGGGCCTAGTCGACGTTCCGGATCCCGCATAAGGATCCAAAAATCGTGTTACCAAGGGTAATCGTTACCCTTGTTGGCTTTTCCGGATGGAGGACCGGAATCAAGAACTGAAGAAGGCGACGGTGTTGGTCGTCTATACAATCTTTGACTGCATATCCGTCCTTTGGGTTGGGGGCACCCTGGAATTTGCCTCAGATGAATTCATCTTTCTGGGTCGCCATCTCTAGATCCCTGACCCGAAAGTCATACACTGCCCTCCACACTTCTTCAGTCCAAAGGGACGGATTCCCTTGCAAGGTGTTTTCGAACTCATTGGACAACTTGCCCAAGAGCTCCTTCACCATTCGTTCCTCTCGAAATCCCCAAGGTTTCTCCACAAACCCTTGGCAACCCATGAAAGTTAAATCTTCCATGAGTTGGGCCTTTTCTTGTTCGTCGGAGGGAATAACTAGAATTACCTTCTGGAGCTTCACATCAACCGGAACGGAGCTAGCTGATCCCGCTCTCTTCCTACGCAGCAGCAGCATGGACGTAGGTTGTCTCTCCTAGATTCCTTACCGATTCTACCTTACCCTCTCCTAGCCGCACGTTCCGTTCTTCACTTCCCTCTCCAATCTCAACCGGAAGCAATGTCACGCACTATCAAATTCTACAAGTATGCTCTCATACATCACCATACAACTACTACACAAAAGCACGAGGTGCTAGAAACAATAGAAGGAGCGCCTAAACTACTAGAGAATGAAAAAAGGGTAAGACTGGCAAGGTCAGTCTTTAAGTAGTCCTAGGACTCCGTACTGGCCATTATGACCTTTTCCGGTTCTGATGGCTTGACATCCGGTCTAACCCTAATCCGGTTCATAGGTCAATTTCGGATGGATTTCTGGTTCCGATCAATTTGAACTTGGAACGGGATTAGATCTAGTCCATCTACTATTTCGTTCCCATATCTAATTTTGGTTTTTCCTACAACTATTAATCAGATCCGGTTCCTTTCCATTAGTTTCCGTTCCAACTTCTAGGTAAGCTAAGCAAAACCAAAAATTCACATTGCGACAGCTAGCATAGTTTTGACTCGAGCAGCGGCTGATAAAAGCCCTTCTGCTTTAGTCCAATCACTGCTTGTGGCTCAAGCACAACTTCCATGGAGCTCACCAATGCCGAGCCACTGTTCTCACGCATAATAGCTGCCAACTAAAACACTGTAATAGCACTAAATTGTGCTTGGGAAATCATGGATGCTGTGAACAAATGAGTTTGACAAACAGCGGTTGCTGCATCAAAAAGAACCCCCCTACTTTGTCCATTATCATGTAGAGCCCGAGCAGCCCGTTGACTACTCGAATTGTATTGTGGTGGTACCATGGAAGAAGTGGTCACCGTATCTTCAAGTGTGAATGACTCCGGCAGCCTAGCTTAGCGGTTGGCTTCACCTCTCTATGGATCCAACCCCGAACTTGCACCTCATGGTATATCGTGCACCACGGGCTTGCTCCTAGTCACTGCATAAGCATCCAGTGGCGTAGTCTGAGCATCAGCCATGCCACACAACATATGGTCACTCCCTTCCGCACAAAATGAAGTTGCCCCTGTAGCGGTAATAGCACTCATAGCTACCATTTTAGTCTCCAATTCTTTAAAACGCGACTTCCATGACTTCTTGTCTTCTCCCGTGGCCTTGGCTTCCTTGGAATCATTGCTCTTCACTTGCTTTGTGTTCTTGGGCTTGAGTTCAGGATGAACCTTCCAACAATTGGCCTCCATATGGCCCTTGATCTCGCAACCACAGCAAAATGCGCTAGTTTTGACTACATCTTTGCAAGATGTCTTCTTCCAATCTCGCCGCCTGTGACCAACACCTCCACAATTGAAACATGTAATGTCAGCATCTCCAGTATGAGTTGGAATGCTCGCCCTTGCCATCTTGGTCTTCTCCTGCGGTTTCTCTTCCTTGTACGAGAACCCTATGGCTGTTAGTGGCCTCTTGGCCTCCCGTACTTACACCCCCTTCTTCCTTCTTTCCCCTGCCTATAGTCACTATGGTAGTGGATCTTCTTCCCCAAACATCAGCATAATTTGGGGCGTAGTAATCCCACCAGGCCAAGATTTCTGTGGAATGAACAAGCTCAAATTCCCCATAGTCTGCCAATGGTGCCCCTTCAAGACACCCAAATAGCACCCTCCACACCATATATGGATTGAAGTTGGTGTTTTGTGACCTTTGGAGTTCACACCACATGGTGAACTCCCTATGGAAGTCATCCACTTCTATGGTGCCATTGGCACCAGAAAACCGCCGAACTCCTCGATCAACGCCTCCATACGGTGTAGCCATCTCATCCCACGTGAATATTGATTCATTATGAACAAGTCTCACCCCGTGGTCAACTGTAATGATAGGTAAATTTTCTTCCTCGTCACGCTCACTATCTTCCACCCAATCTACTCTCTCTTGGCCAGAATCTGAAAATAAATCACTTAGGATCTTCCTACCCAAGAAGGGCCTTTGACTTCGAGGATGTACTAATACAACACTGCTAGTGTCTGATGACTCAAAAGTAGTGTCTCTAGCAAATGGTTTCTCGCTCCTAGTGTAACCTGGCCTCCCAAGTGGATCCAACTTTTTTTGTATACAAATCAAATTTCACATGTAAAACTGCCAAGCTTCATGTGTTTCTTCTACAGCCTCACAATAAATAGTTGGTGGCACCTCTATGCCAAGGCAACTAAGTGTCAGAGAATCCCAAACACTGAATGCTCTCTCAAACTACCAACCTTGTTCCCATTGCCATGTTATGTGGAATAAGTAGTCCCCACTTTGCAACTCTGTAAAGATCAATAAAAATGTTGGCAATTGAATTTCCCCCTCAAAGATATGTCTCACTACTTCTCGACGTTGACCCTCATTCTTCAACACCACCGCTACTCTTGGAATAACCAAATCAGTTGCCTTCACGTGCCCCCTTGCCCGACTCAACGGGGCTCCAATGACGGGCAACTCCGCTGTTGTGTTCTGAATTTGTATATATTATAAATTTACACCGATATATTATTATAATGAGATTTTATGATTCGGAGAGAAGAAACTTATTGATGACGCTTCCAGTGGCTTCAAGGTGACGCTTGTAACTGACAGTAATTGATATAAAGAGTTCAACCTTGAATTAGCTTCATCAATTCGAGTTAGTCTTCTTGAATGTATAGAGTTTGTGATTCATTGTGGAGTTTGATTTTTAAATGTCGGATTGGAGGGTTTTTATGGAGTCGCAAGATCCCGAGTCTCAACTAGAAGCGGAACTGGAGCTTTTTTTATCTCAACTGCCGGATCAACCAACTCGACCAATACCGCGGCAAGTTCGTCCACGAGAGGAAGGTGGACCTTCTCGGCTGTTGAAACAGCCTCATATGGAGCAGCGTTGGTACGGCAATCTTCAAAGAGATGCCCGTGCTTTGGTGATTCTGCTTCAAGTCGGTTGTGTTGAACCAGGCACTCAAGATGTGACTTTTGAGAGCAGTTTTGAGGGACTTAATGATGAGCAATACTATTGCATGGTTAGGCCGATTAGAGGAAGTCCTGGCCATCAACGTTGGTTGAAAGGGCCAGTGAATCCTTTAACAAAGGCCAAACGTGCAGACTATGTAGCTGCTACCGTCCGGCGCATTTTAAAGTTCTTGCAAATGGAGTAGTATTCTTTTTTTACTTCAATTTTTACCTCCGTTTGGCTTTTATTTTAGTATAGTGATCATTTCATATTTCATAGTTCATTCATATGTCTAAAATCGAAGGGTAGAGGTTTGACTAAGATTTACCTACTAAAATTTAACTTTGGAGGTAGTTTGGGACTTTGGAGGTAGGATGAACCTTCTAGAAGGTCTTTCCGATGACTAATGAAGGTTTTGAGACCCATGGTGATTGTACATAGGTTGCCCCCCCCTACTCTAGAGTTTATTTGGTAGGTAGGTCCCATCTTTCCTTTGCCTAGTCGGATTTGTGTGTAGGAAAAGGGAATAAGATACCCATGACTTTGAAGAGTCATAACTTTTGATGTACTTTGAGTTTTGCAATGAAATTTTGAAAGTTTTCTTATGAAGTTCTTGTGCTTCCAAAAAGACCATTCTTGTTTGATTTAGAGTTTTGAGTGAAAAGTTATAAGCAATAGAGTGGAAGGAGGTCTGCTGCCACCCAGTTGAAGAGGGGCAGAGATTCGAGCGATTACCATGACTTGTAGTTTTCACCTTTCTCTTTGAAATTTGGAAGCATTAGAGTAGTCTTCTTTATCTTTCTAAAGACTCATTTCTCAAAGTATTTGAAGTATTTTAGAAAAAAGATATGAGAGTTTGAGTGAAGAGAGGTTTAGTACCTTTCTATTTGGAGAGTTTGGGTGAGGTTTGCAGGTGGATGCATTTGGTGCATCCCATTTGCTTTCAATTTCTTGCTTAAGTGTTGTTTGGGAAAGAGGATCCAGTGTGGATTTCTTGGCTTTTGTCTTGGTACCTTTCCCGTGGCGGACTCTATCCCATTTTGTGTTCGTGAATAGACGCTTTCAATTTTTAGTCGTACCGTGGTGGTGAGGTCGGGTTAATGGCCGGCGAGACCATTGAGTGTACACCAAGTGGGCGGTGCTAGTTTCCCCTTGTGGTGAGGCTGGAGTAATGACTAGTAGATCATAAAGTTTGATGGTGATGCAGGTGCAGGTTGCCCTTACCCTGTAGATAGTTGCAGGTACCCAAGTAGACATCAAAACTACTTGGAAGTGTTTGTATTTCAGACTTTGGGCTGGGTGTAGATACCAACGAGGCTTGTAAGCCTAATCGACATTGGATACTACTAGATGCCTCGGGTCTTGAGTGCAAACAAGGTTGTTAGTTTAGACTGATCTGTATTTTTGAAAACAAGATTGGATTTAGGACACCTTACTTCTTTCTCCTTCTTCTACTCTCGTCATTCTCAGTTGCAGCCAGATACCCCGCATATTTCCGAAGTAGACCCCTCTCACCCCAACACCGCTTTTAAGTTCCGGATGATGCGCACCAACTCGTTGTTGAGTCCAAAATTTAATGGTCTTGGAGCCTAAAACCTTGGTGCCTAGTTGTTTGAATGGTTGGACTCCAAATCAGTCATGGGCCAATAGTGATAACGCAAATGGCAGTGTTGCTTTTTGAGGCTGGTATCTTAGAGGAGATTCACTAGATGACCCTACGTGTAGAGTTTAAAATGATTAGAAGACACCTTGGAGCTCTTCCTCAGTGAGGTCAATCTGAACTTCTTCTTCTTCAGTTTTTCCAATGGATATCAATCTAAAAGACTTGGATACACCCTTACCCTTGTCCATAATGATACCACATGGACCAACCCACCATGCGAACCTAAGGTAAAAACCACAGAATGCTAATGGCATGCCATGTGTAGAAAAATGAATTCTCACTCAGAAATAAAAGGAATGTTTAGTAATTGGTACATATCACTGTGGGAGTCCTAAATAAGGCCTTAGAAGTTTTTAGGAAGAATTGAGGACATAATGGGTTCATCTAGATAAATTTTTTGTCTTTTTGCTATAAAAATAGAGCAGGGAGAGACAAAAACCGGAATCGGAAAATCAGAAAATCTTAACTCCATAATAGAGTTAATGGTTACTCCTAAAAACCGGAACCGGAAAATCAATAACCGGGAATGGGATTGATTTCAGTCGGTATTCCAAAAGATTTGGCTTAGTAGAAACCGGAAACCGGAAGTTAACGGTCATCCCCGGATAATGATGGGCAAAGTAGTGGTCCGGAGGATTTCACGGCGAACCTCCAACAGTCATCTCAACAGTCCAGTGACTGGAAACGTCAAAACCAACGGTTGGAAACGGGAAGTAGGAAGAATTCAATGTCAGACCTTTTTCTAGTTTCTTCGGCAAGTTATAAGTTGGAAATTGTTTCCGTTAGGGTTCATAGTTGATTGGAGAGTTTCCAGTTATTCTTGACAATTTGAGTTTCCGAGTATGCCAGTGTTGCAGTGCGAGCGACTGCTATGAGGGTTAGTCGGAGAAGAGAAGGGAGAGCACTGTAACCATATCTGGGAGTGAGACTGAGGAAGAGACTCCCACCACGAAGATATCACTTAGAAACATTATTCTGGTTATTCCAGAAGATGTGGGAGAGAGAGCAGACTTGGTGGAGGATCTTAGTCAGATGGGCTGTGCAGGGCTGATAGAAAGGCCCTGGAGTTTCAAAGACGAAGTGATGGTGCGGGAGATATTGCATCCGCAGTCGAACGAATGGAGGAAGATCGTGAGGGCGCTTCCGGACAAGTGGACCGCAGGAGTATGGTGAGAAGTTTACAGTTTTGCCCAGGGTGGAGAAGGGCTGGCGTCCCGGACAGACAAGTCCATGGTGGGTAAGTTCCGGAATGCCCCTCATACAAAAGATGGATACATAGTGAGTGACTGCAAGGATGAACGAGAGAAGAGGGTGCTAGAATTTCTAGTTCCGATTCTCAGTCCAGATAGAGGGAACCAGATAACTATCACCTTGGGAAATACGATCTTTGGTGCACTGTCCGGAGATAGGAAGGTAGATTGGGGATTAGTCTTGAGAGATTATGTCGCCAAACTATGCAAGGGAGTGGGAAAGACTAAACCATCTAGCCTTTCCCCATTTCTTTTTCATTTGTATCATGCCCAAGATTGTATGAGGGCGCAAGAGAGACAAGAATACACAGTCCAGGAGGTCAAACTGACCCACAGAATGAAACCTGACTCCGATGATGATTGATGAGATGGAAGAGAGAGAGGTTAAAAGAGAGGCTTCCGATTCGTTGAGAAAAACGGAACTGGAAAAGAGGAAAGGGAAAGAGGTCCAGATAGAGGAAGAGAAGGATCTAATCTGGAACAGCAATCCCTTAGGGGCGATTATAGGGGAGCTCAAGAAAGTCCGGGAAGAACATGAGAAAGTCCTTTCCCTTTTCTCCAAACACCTTCTGAGTTGTTCATCTGGTCCTATTTTGAACAACACCCCATAGATCAAGGAATAAGGAGCCACCTTTTGATGAAAGATGATCCTCTCTTCTTTGGAAAAACCATCCGGATATCGATTCTCCATGAGATAGTCGATAATCTCTTGGTACTCTGATTCAGCTCTTCCTTCAAGATGGTATACCACTGCTTCTGGTGTAGAAGCAGATTCGGACTGCAAGACCTCCTCGTCCTCCTCTCAAAACTCATCCGGAAAGTTTGCGGAAATTCCCTCTACTGCTTCCGGTCTTCTTTGCCTAGAGAGGAAATCAGCATTGGCATTTGCTTTGCCCGACTTCACTACTACCTCGTAATTGAACTCCTGCAGCAGAAGTATCCATCTAGCTATCCTACCAGATAGATCCGGTTTATTTACTAGATACTTCAAAGAATCATGATCCGTGTGGAAGATGATCTTGTATCCTAGAAGGTAATGTCGGAACTTCTTGCAAGCATAGACTACCGCAAGTGCTTCCCTCTCTATTGTAGTATACTTCCTTTCAGCTGGACTCATTTGCCTACTGGCATAATAGATAGGGCATTCTTTCTTTTCCTCATACTGCCAAAGAATCGCCCCTAAACACCATCCGGATGCATCTATGGTTACATGAAATTCCCGGATCCAATCCGGTGGAGAGAGGATAGGAGCTTTCACCAATCTACTTTTCAAATCCTCAAAGGATTTCTGTCTCTCCTCAGTCCAGACAAACTCTGTCTCTTTCTTCAGAAGTTTAGTCAAAGGAATAGCCAGTTTGGCATACCCCTCTATGAATCTTATATAGTAACCTACACATCCTAGAAATCCTCGGATTTCCT
Organism: Climacium dendroides; assembly: GCA_950106755.1. NCBI lineage: Eukaryota > Viridiplantae > Streptophyta > Bryopsida > Hypnales > Climaciaceae > Climacium > Climacium dendroides. Next base: position 41,682,040 of record OX467084.1, read on the forward strand.
TAACACACGTTGGAGCAACTAAAGTCAATATAGCCTTGACTTTATCCACATCAACCTCCAGCCCATTCTTGCTAACATGTCCTAACAAAATCCCAGATTTCATCCCCATGAAACACTTACCCGGATGTAACTTCAATCCGGTTTCCTTGCAGTGGATGAAGGTCCTCTCCAAGAACTCTAGGTGTTGATCTTCATCACTGAATACTGCAAAGTCGTCAATGAAAACTTCCAGAAAATGTCTGAGGAAGTCACGAAATATGTCCATCATCAATCTTTGGAAGGTTCCGGGTGCATTACATAATCCAAACGGCATCCGGTTGAATGCAAAGGTCCCCCACTCCGTTGTAAAGGTAGTCTTCAACTGGTCCTCTAAGCGGATGGACACTTGGTTGTATCCGGAAAATCCATCCAGGAAACTGTAACATTCCTGACCGGAAACTTGGTCGAGGATGATATCCGTGAATGGTAAGGGGAAATAATCTTTCTTCGTGGAGGCATTCAATTTCCGAAAGTCTTGACAAACTCGGATCTTAACTTTTCCATCTGCCCCTACCTTCTTGGGAACAACCACAATGGGTGAAACCCATTCTGAATTGTTCACCGGATAGATGAATCCGGCTTCCAACAATCGGTCTATTTCCTCTTTCACCATGAGGGAGTACTTCGGATTCAATCTGTACTGACGTTGCCGGATTGGAACCACTCCATCAACAAGGTCAATCCGGTGTTGCCTTAGATCTGATGGAATCCCAGTAAGATCCGTTGGAGTCCATGCAAACACATCCTTGTACTTCCTCAACAACCTAACATAATTCCTCCTTTCATTTCTGTTCAGAGATTTCCCTAGGAAAAATGATTTTCCTGGTTCAATCTCTACTTTCTCATAATTAGAAGGATTGACAACATTCTTGATCCATTCTAGTCCTAGTTCCTCTGATTGTACTTGGAAATCACTCCATGGAACATCGGTCTTATCCTCAGTCAAGCTGACTGTAGACAAATTTCCTTCAAGAATCTGTTGCCTGATCCAACTTGATGTTAGCGGAACACTGGCCTCTCCAAGTGAACGATCCTCTGTTTGATTGACTGTAGATCCTCTTTCCGCATCCGATTTCTTCTCGGATGTCAACTCGCCTAACTCTTCAACGGCTTTAGGAAACTTGAAATCTACCTTCGTCATTCTACTGAATTCTTCTACCACATGTACTGATGCTGATGAGTAATCCTCTGGTTTTGTCCAGTCTGAGGTGTAGCCTTCCGATTCACTTGTTTCTCCCATATGTTCCTCATTCTTCCAAGGAATCCGGACATCAGGATTCCCAATAATGAATTCCTTGTGTCCCCAATCCACGATTACCTTGGCAGCATACAACCAAGGTCTTCCTAAAAGCATAGGAAATGGCCTTCCTTGGTCTACCCAGATAATGACAAAGTTAAGAAGATAAGTTACCTTCCCCACTTGGGTTGGTACTTGGGATAATCTTCCAACTGGAACAACTCTGGACTGATTCGCCATCCGCAATACTTGGTTCGTAGTTTCAAACGTGGTAAATCCCAAGTCGAATGCCGTATCCTCCAACATCAAGTTTACTCCAGATCCTCCATCCACCAAAACTTTGGGAATGGAACATCCTTCAATCTCCACGACCAGCTCAGGTGGTCCATAGTCTTCAACTTGAGCAAAGTTAACTGCTACACCCGGAAGCTTAAATCTTCTTTTCCTCCTCTTGGTCTATGCCTCCCGGATCAGCTTCTGATAATTGGCATTATCATGAAGAAGCTGACCAATCATAACATTGGCCTTCTGGTCTTTAATATCCTAAAGGATATTATACTCGTGCTCTTCCTTTTTCTCAGGCTCAATAAAAATGGGTTGATCATTGAACTTCACCTTCCGGGGTGAATGCGGAAATGCAGAACTCGGAAACTCCCCATCCTGTCGACTGGACTGGGAACCTCTAAGTTCTTTTCTGACTTCTGCACTCACATCCTCAGGTATTTCCTTAGGCTGTACCCCATTTTCAAGAGGTACTACTGGTTGAGCTAGATCAGGTTCCTCTGAGTGATTAGAATCACTGGATTCTGGTTCCTGCTTTATCCTAATCCTAGATTTTCTTCCTTTATTCCTAGCTAACTTCCGGTTCTTGGTGGAGCTATGAGTTTCTACTCTAAGAACCGTATTTCCTACTGTTTTTGGCAGCTCCACCGCTACGGGTCATTTATCCGGATTTTCAATCCCGGTTTTGGATCCGTAGTTGAGGGTTGTTTGATCTCTAGGAGGAATCTCTACTTGCTTATAGATGATCCTATTCTGTTGGGGTTTGGGACACTGGTGTAAACCATGTCCATACTCCTGGCAGTTCTGACAAGGGAGGATCATGGGTGCACCCTGCCCTTGTCCTTTGAATTGACAATTGTTGGCATAGTGATCCGGTCCTCCACAAATAAAGCAACATCCGAAGAGTTTTGGCTGAGCCATCATACCTGGGTTCATTCCAAGTGGGACGGACCTTGGTATGACATTGGCTCGTATTAACTGTTGAGGTGGTTTTCCTCTTCCGTATGAGGACTGGATCTGAAACACTGGATTCAAATCCGCATCTTCCTCTTCCTCTTCCATAGTGACGTACACTTCTCCTTCTAGATCAATGTAATGAACTTTCTTTAAAGAAGATCTATTACATTCATTTGGATAATGGCCTCTCTCTTGACACCTTGGGCACCAAACGTTGGCTCGGATCGAAGGAGTAGTCCTTTGAGGATTTCGGTTTTCAGCCAAATTGACCTTGATAGCCTCAAGTGACTCTTGGATGTTCTTCATGAACTTCTTGGAGTCGTCCCTCTCTACCTTCACCTTCACAACGCCCTTCCCTTTATCTACCTTGGAGCTTTTGTGTTGATGCTGGTGTCAGTGGCGCGATCCGGATCCAGATCCGACACTAGGATCCGAATCTGAACTCTCTGATTGAGAAGTTGGAGTGGTAGATCCACTACTCGAACTTGAGCTGTCAGAGTATCTTCTCCTTCTTCTCTCCTTCTTGTAATGCTTCTTACTCTTCCGCTCACTTCTCTTCAAAGCATTCCGGAGGGATTGAGCCGAATCTTCATAATTTTGGGCTGCCTCCATAGCCTCCCTCAATGTAGCTGGGCGAGCTTGACGGATCTGGAATCCCATCTCTTCCGGAAACCTTGCAACATACCACTCAACTTGTACACTAGGGGCAATGTCTGTGGTCAGTTTTAGGATCAGAGCTTTCACCCTCTGTCCATATTTCCTCACTGACTCATCCGGCTTCATGGTCATCCTACTCAAACGTCCTAAGGCTCGGGCCTCACCTCCTGCTTCTCTAAAAGTTCTCACAAACAAGTTAGTGAGTTGGTTCTAGTTATCCCGGATCTCTTCCGGAACATCTTAGTACCACTTCAGAGCTTCTCTTTTGAGTAAGCCCTGAAAAATTCTTCGTTTGGCATCAAAGTCCTCCTGATTTGCAGTAGCAATGGACTCGAACTCACAAAGCCAATCGTCAACATCCTCTACTCCATCTCCCTTAAATCTACTATACTTCAGGCGAGTGGAGGGAGCCATGATAATGTGTTCAGGCTCAAAGTTGACTTGTTCCTCTTCCTCGTCTACCGGAATCGGAAACTCTCCGGTGGTAACCGGATTTGGTTCCGTGTCAGGAGTATCAAACACTTCTTCAGCTGTACCGGTGGCAAACTCTTCTTGAACTTCAAACACAGAACTAAGCCTCTGCTCTGTGTTTATACCAGGTATCCCGTGAACAAGAACTTCACCTCTTCTAATCCGGCCAGATCTTCTTTCCGAAGTTCCTCCTTTCTCCGTCCTTTTCATGAGGAAGTATTCTTCTATAACCTCCACTTCAAAACTTCTCTCAAAAAGAAAGGATTCTAACAATGTTTCATACGTAAAGAAGAACAGCCTTGCACTATCCGTGACAGAAGAATCAACAAAAATGGCGATTCCTAACACAACCTGGAATCTCTAGGATGTTATTCTAGAAATCCCCGGCAGCGGCGCCACTTCGTCGTGTCATAGCACAAGGAAGCACAAATCCTACCCTTAGGTGTTAAATTGATGTAAAACACCTTAAATGACTCGTGTATCGTTCCCACAGGATTTCAACGTTAGTTTCCTCAAGATATCCGGAACAGGATTCGGAAAACACCAAACCCAAGCAAAACCGGATCTAAATAATTGCAACATAAAATTCTCTTAATACCCTCTCTTCTCCATAATCCAATTCCCTTACATCCACACCAAGTCTTCCACCAGTAATCGGACAAGGAGGATCGTCATAATCCTGTGCTTCTCTCTATCCGGATCAACTTAGACGGATGCAGAACCGGAAAGAGGATTTCTATCCGGTTACGGTAACTCACAAAATCTTAGTTTAACCTCTACCAAGAGGGTTCCGCTCTTTGGTTTTAGGAAGGGAATGTAAACCCTACCCTTCAAACATGTTTAGAGTGAAATGAAGATCTACTTAAAATAACAACAACAAACACCAGAATAGGAAATAGTTACTTCCTCACAACTAACCCGGATGTTGATCCAGACTAGCAGGTCACTCAGGAAACCCCTATTATCCTCTCAGTACTACAACGACAGACCTATCCGGACAAAATTCCAAGAGCGTAATCCGGCACCCGATAACTGAGAGATCCTAACTACCTTCCTGTTCCTCTCTTCCGGATTCAGTAGAACCTCATCAGACATCAGTTGGCGTTCGTTCTCCCTCCTGAAGAATTCACCCAACCTAAGAATGGCTATCCTACTCAAAAGACACCCAAGGAACTTCAACAACCAGAACTCCCTCTCAGTACACAAAGTTTTCCTTAACCAAACCTCAATGCTCTCAAAATCAGATCCTAGACAGAATCCGGGGGCTACTTGTCTTCCTCCACACCTACAAACCAGCTACCCACACTAAACAATGGTTCTAGCATTGCACGGCATACCAACACAGAACTTAGCCTTTTTAGGCCAGCACTTATGAAGTGGAAATCTGAAATCAATTCGCAAAGTGTTGAAAAACACAAATATGAAAACACACCCGCCCGGGCTTCAAACTAACTTCAGCCCCCTAAATACACACTCCAGGGAACCCCAAAGGTCCCAAGGAATAAAACTAAAGGATAGGAGAATGACAGGTGTCATTCCTTATCCTTCTAAGTTGACTTTCCTACCAACCCCATCCGATCCGCAAAATGTGGATCTCAGATCCTAAAAATCCGGAAAGTGCAGTCCAAGTGCATGCACCTAAAAAGCACCTCCCAAGTTACTTCCTATCTACCAAAAACTTGGGTTTTCGGCTGACCATGTTAGGGTCGCTTCCCAGAAACTTCCTAACTACTTTCCTACCTATTTCCTAGCCTTCTTTGGAGAAGGTTCCTCTAACTTTGTTGCCCCCTTCCTAGCTGGCTGTTTCCTACTGGCTGACGGTTTCCCACTCAAGGGCGGCTTCCCCTTAGACGGTGTTGAAGTTTTTCCTTTGAACTTTGTTGGTGAGATTTGCTCAGGTTCCGACTCCTCTTCTGATCCGGTGTCTTCCGAATCTTCTTCTCCGGATCTCGACAGACTTTCCTCCTGCTCGGATTGGCTTGGAGATTCGTCCTCCGCGGATTGTTGACTCCTTAGAGGCACGTCTCTTCCTCTGATGGGAGTAACCTTCTTCACAGTCTTCTTGGCGGTTGAGGGTTGAGAGCCCTTACTCGGTGGTGTACCTAAGTCGGATTCCGACTTCCGAATTTGAGTCTTCGATCCGGATCCGTGCACTGATCCTTCTTTCCTCCCCTCCATACTCTTAGACATTGGTGTCAACTCCTCCTCCTGCCTTTCCTGCTTGGCTGACGTCTTTGTTGGAGTCTTTGTGGGTGCCTTCTTCTTGGTTGGCTCCATCTCCTCATCCTTCCTCTTTATTCCGGATTCCGGAAACTGTTCTGCTTGGTGAAGAACATCTCGGACTTCAAACATGAACTTCTCCATCTCTTCGGAATACTCTGCCAAAACCAAGACAGACTTACTTGCGGCTTCCGGTCCTGCCTCATGGATTCTCTCATCATAGAGTTTGGCTTTGTTTACAACATCCGCAGTGTTGGAAACAAAGGCCCCAACTCTCTTAATGACCCCCTTAAACTCTAAGGTAAGCCGTTCCACCTTTCTCTTCTTTTCCTCACCCTTCTCAATTTGCCGCTGGAAATCCGCATTCCTCTCAATCAACTCCTTGATGCAGGTTTCCCACTTCCGGTTTTCACTATCCCGGAGCAACCTTTCTAATTTTTCTGCGAGCTCTGACACTTTGATCCCTCCAAGTAGTCCACATACATTCCTCACTGCTCCTCTCTCCGTGTCAAACTCCTCCCGGACTCTCCCTAAGTCCGAAATGATCCTCCCCAAAGTATCCTCTTCCAGAACTTCCGGTTCCGGCGAGGCTTTCCCTTTTCCTTTGGATCCCTTCTTAGAAGAGACTGACACCCTTTCAGCCTCTGTCCTCCTTTCGGAAGGCTCCTTTCTTCTCTCTGAGGATTCCCCCTCAGATCCCTCATCTGGTCCTTCCTTTCTCTCTTCTTCCTCTTCTTCTCGGGGTGGAGTAAAATTAAGTTTCACTAGGGTGACTGCGGCCTTGTACATGGTCTTTTCTGAAGTTTTCAGAGTACCTAGGGAGTCATACAAGTGAAAGAGGAATGGACCAATGGGGGTGGCCTTTGCGTTTCCTAGGGCATTTACCATCTTCCCTACCAGATCTTTCACTATTCCTCCCCAAAACACTTTCCTTTCCCCACTCAACGCTCCGAAGATCGTATTGGCCCAAGTTACCGTGACCCGGTTTGGCCGTTCCAGATACAGGATTGGTACTATAAATTCTAACATCCTCCTCTCTCTTGCCACCTTGCAATCTGCTACTGCATAGCCATCTTTAGGGTGTGGAGGATTAGAAAATTTACCTTCCGCGAATTTGTGAACCCGCGAAGCCATCCCTTCTCCAGATCGAGGAAAGTCGTAGACCCTCTTCCAGATGTCCTCAGTCCACTTTCCGGGCAGAGCTCGGACGGTCTTGATCCATTCGTTCGACTGCTCATTCATTAGCTCCCGAATCATTTCCTCGCTTTTCAAGTTCCATGGTCGGCAGAGGAATCCCATACACCCAAATTGGCCCAGATCCTCCTCCAGCTGCTTCTTCTCTCCGTCATCCTTTGGAATCACTGGACAGATGCTCTTGATCTTGAAAGGAGATGACCCGCTTGCTTCCGCCTTCACCATGGTTGCTGAACTCTCCAAAACACTCACCACTCAAAACCTCTTGTCTTTTCTTGCCACAGCTCCCGGTCAATCCTCTTCCTCTCCACGACAGGATCCGGAAAGTAAGATTACCCAATCCTCTCACACCTCTAAAGACAGTCCTTGCTCTAAAAGTGCTCCCAGACCACAAAGACACAATGAGGTTTGAGGAACCAAACCCCTGTGTTTCCTTTCCTAGCAGTCACAGCCATTGGGAAAGTAGCCGTTTCCGCAATCATCGCGGAGGAATCTAGCCGTTAAACGGTCCTCCGTGATGTATGGGATTACCGTTGGATCCGGGATTTCCTTTTCCCGTCCCGATAATCTTCCGGTAGCGTGCAGATGTGTTTGCTTCCGGCCCCGGTATATTTTTCCGATCCCTGTTTAGTTCCTTGGGTGCGGATCCGGTTCCGGATCTTTAGGAAAACAAGAAACTTACAATATCTTTCTTAACCAAATTATCTATCTACTACTAATCCAATAGTGAGGTAGAGTTAATATTGGTAATATAATTAGTTTACCATTTTGTAAATCAAAAAATTTTACCAATGTCAACTCTTTACTTCTAAATTCTATATAACCAACTTCATCCTTTCATTTTGGTCTACGACAGTTGTGTTTTTCTTTTTCTTTTTACAGTAGATCTCTTGTCACTCTAAAACTTAGAGGGTAGGTTTTAAGCTTCTTGCCTCAAGCCCAATACGCGGATCCCTCTTGATTCAGAGGTTAAACTCGATTTCGGTTACCAAGAACGGGAAAGTTGGACTAGCTACCTTCTTTTCAGTTCCGGTTTAATTGTAAATAGATTGTAGATAATGTGTGAATAAGAGAAGTTAAAAGGGTGAATATGGTAATAGAATAGAACAGTTAGAATTGGGACTTAACCGGATTAGAGCAAATGTTCGTGGGTTTGTTGTGGCAAGGCAAATCCCTCTTTTCCAAACAAACAAGGATTCCTCCAACTAAATCTCTGTGGGAACGATAAACGGGTCACTTTAGGATCATTTCTGGTCCTAGAGAAGCAACCTGACTTTCCTGTGCTACGACAATCACCAACTACATTCCAAAAGTAGAACTAATCAATTATATTGTTAATTCTAAAGAAAAATCCACCTATCCTTACTGCTAATGCCTTGAGCCTGAGAACTCAATCCTTCAATAAACGAGATGGGTTGATGTAGTTACTCCCCACATACACAATCAAGTCCATCAATTTTTCAGCAATTCGTACATGTAAGCAGTCTTCAAGGATCCTATAGCGATCGGTATCCCACTTCTCCAAGGTGATGATCGATGTAAGCCCAGAAAACAATCGGTGAGCCGCTACCTTGAGCCCTTCCACATCACCTTCCTGAGCTCGAGCTAAATCCTCCCGCCACCAAGTCCATTGCTCACCACCATAATACTGCAACCTTTGTACCGGTATGTGATCATGCAAAATCCAAAGTAGTATGGCAGAAAAATAGGCCCTCTCAAATAGTTCTTGAGGAATTACAACTTGACGTTGCTCTCTCAGGTGGGCATAAGGGTCATCACGATCACCCTCAGAGGCCGCCTGTATTCTAGTAGCCACAATAAGTAGCTAGTACCTTGATCACGTACCAATGCTATAGTTTATGATTTTAGGGTTTAGGGTTTAGATCCTATATTAAAAGCTCCCTCTAAAATCCCTAAAAACTCCCTAGAATCATCCACAGACAAACGGTAGTGCATCAACATCACTAGATTTTCCTGTTGTCAAATTTACCCACCACTCCCTTCGATAAGACAAGTCCCAAATTCACTCTCCTATCAATATCCTTATCCCTAATAATCTCCTAATACTTAAGAGTGTACTTTTGAAGTTGTTTTAGGGTTTGGAGTTTTCTAATAAGGCTTTGGGACCCAACTCCACCAAAAAACACTTAAAGCCCTCCAACCTTTGGGAGTTCAAATCTAAGGTTATTTTAGCATTCTGGGTTGCTTAAGTGGGTTTGATAACCCTACTTGAAGTGCTGAAAATTTAGGGTTTAGGTGGATAAATATCCAAATTGCACCAATACTTCTCTAAACACCCAAACAACCCCCTAGGGAAACAATCAAACCTCAAAGAAAGGTTCTTTTAGATTTTGCAAGTTGTCGTCGTTTTTTGTATTTTTTTAAAGCAAATTCGGGGTCTAAAGCAAGCAAACTTGGATGACCGGCTAAACCGGACACCAATCCTGTTGTGATCGGGTATCATTGGTCACCTCTCAATAGTGAAGTGAAGGAGCGTCTTACAAAGTAATCAAGGTTAGCATGGAATTTGCCCCATCCGTACTTCTAGAGCAACTATGCAGCTGCACAATCACTAGTAGAAAAAGGGGCTATAAATTACTTGTCTTTTATGACTACATTGACAACAATGACTACAAAATAGTCATTTTGAGAATTATTTTGAAGTAATTGTGTAGTCATTGTTGTTGATGCAGTCATAAAAGACAAGTAATTTATAGCCCCTTTTTCTACTAGTGAATACCATCGACGGCCAAGAACACGAGATGAGTGTTGTCTCATATCCAATGTGGTCAACTTCAGTTGGCTCCAAATACCTTGCCGACCCATCCAGCGATGTCAAATACAACCACTGTTGGCCTTTGCAAGCCTACCATTGCCGGGAGGACAGTCAAGCGTCCAATTCCATAATCTCCAACGACCGCAACAACGTCTCCAGCTGCCGACAAATCCTATGTAGAAACTCGGAGTCTGGTGCCATCTTCTGTGCCATCCTTCTTCATAATGCCATCTTTTGAGCCAACTGAATTATATGACCTCGTCCAACGTTTAGAGGAGATTCTTGAAGCATTACTGAGAGATTCCATGGACAAGCACTATTAGAAAATTTCGTTTTTCTATTGTTTCGGTCGCGTTGATTCGGTCAAAATTTGACAGAAATCTGTCGAAACCAACAGATTTTTGTCGGATTTTGACTGGATCAATGCGACCAAAACAACAGAAAAATGAAATTTTCTAGTAGTGAAGTTCCATCCGAGCTTCTAGAACCAATCTTCCGACCAGTTAGTCACTACGGGTAGGCATTTGATCAATAATACAACTATAGGATAGCATTCAAACCTAGCAAGCATGGGCTACTTGAAGAAATTCATAGAGAACAAAGACAATACTTCTCAAATTTGTTATAGATCGGCAACTAAGGTCAAAACAGGCACTATGCATATTGGGAACGCTATGGTCCCAAGCTCTGCACCCTTACTGCGGTCTTCCACAGCATGGCAAAAATCACGCGTTCTCCCCCTCTCCCAGCGAAAATGGGTGAGAGGCATGAATGTAGTATCGATTACTTGGGAAACAAAACCCAAGGAATCCCCTAGTGGTGGTTCTTTCGTTTGGGGAAAAGTCAAATAGTCTATCGTTTTGTATCTAAAGTCACTTTTACATAGGATTATCACTCATTTTATAAAATGAAAGATTAAATTAAAAGATTTAGTTTTCTAAAGGTAATTCTTGTCCTAACCTATCTTAGTTTCCGTCCATTTCCCAAAACTAACCCTTGACTTACTGTCACAGTCTTATTCTAGTATTCTAGTGTCAAATAGTCAAGGCGTGTCAAATAGTCTTGGCTCCTGTTCTATCGACTTAATCAAGCCCACAAATTTATATATATATATATACTGGTGTGAAAATACACCTTTATAACTCCTTAATTATTTCCTTAATTTGTATTTGTCAAATAGGCCAGTAGCTAACTTTACTATCCTAATTGCTTTAATTGCAAAATTCAAATACTGTATTGTCAATTTAGCCAATATCACAATGGTTAGTATTGATTCATTCCCTTAATTAATTATGCATTTGGTCAAATAGTCTTAGTAACTGTGTTTCCAGAGCTTTGGTAACAAGTCCATTGGTCCATACCCACAGGTTAGCTATTACAATAGTGTAACCAAATCAATGGGTCAAATAGTCTTCTAATCTATTTCACTAACTAAGTCTAACTAACTTTGATCTCAATGTCAATTAATCAATTTGTCCAGATATGCATACACATTAGTTCACATCCACTTGTACAAAATTCTATTAACTACCAACAAGGATTTTGCTCCCTAACTTCCCTGCAAACAATCACTTGTCACACAATGTTAATTAAATGGCCAATGTTATCTCCAACACAAGGCTATTTGACTGCATACAATTTCACAATTGAATTAATTTAATTCATTATTTTTAATTAAACACACCTTAATTCAATTTAATAATGTTAATATCTTTAACATAGACTAATTGACTGATTTAATATACCCAAGATATCATACTTCACAATTTTCTTGTTTAAGCTTTTTAATTTAATCAAACTACAACGACAACAAACAAATACTCGGGCAATTAGACAATTTGATTCAGAACACATGGGTACTTATCAAAATAACTACCACCAAGATAATTAGACTGAATCAATTTCTATCACATACATCATCCCCTACATAGAGATAAAAAAATAAATATAATATATATATTTAAACACTAAAAAGGCTTCTGGTATTTTATCCAACAAGTTAGCAGACTAATTGACTTCACAAAATCAACACTTTGAATATATTTGTAATTCAATTATATGCCGTATTACAATCCAGCATTGTTAATTAGACTCAGTCTCTCTGATTTCTTTACTTAGTATAATCCATTAAGACTATTGGACTGATAACTTACTAAGCTATGATACCAATCACTGACTGAAGGTTTAATTGTAAGTTTAAATCTCTTTAACTCAACAGTTCGATTACAGATTATTAGTCAATTCTTATTCGATTAACGACACGGGTTTCACACCCCAAAGACTATTAGACATAGCTTTATTTTTAAGCATAACACTTTAATTTAACAAACAGACCAAGTCAATCACTGACACAGTCAAGCTTACTTTCTCTGTCTATTTGTCTTATAATACCAATCCCTGGTTATTAACCTTCATATTTATCGGACTATTTGTCTTTTTAACTTAATTTGTTTAATATGATCTTAACAGTAAAGAACTTAGCTATCACAGCTTGGTCTATTTGTCTTTACTTACTGATTTTAGCTATTAGTCAGCTTCACGCTCTAAGACTAATAGACTTATAATATGAATTAAAATATGTGTGCCAATCACTGGCTTAACAATTTCATTCTTTCAGTCGATTTGATTCAAAATACCAATCACTGGTATTTACACAAACAATTATAAATAAATTCATTTTAATAAGAATAACATTATTTCATATTCTCTTAATATTCTATCAATTGGTCAAGTTCAAGAAAACTCAATTACCTCGCAGTATGAGGTTAGAGAAAACTTACAGTCTAATCGTCTTGCTGGTCCACTTGCTCGCAGCTTTATTCGTCAACTTCTCCAGTTCCCGATTGTAGACTCAACCTCAGACAATTAGTCCTTATGCTCTCACTTACAACCAACCACCAACCACTCACTAGCTAATAATCGATCCATCGCAGTAAACAATTACCAACTAATATGATACTCTTTCACAGACTGCCTTGGCTAATAGACTTAATCAAAAAGATCAAACAAGACAAAATGACAACGCCACTCTCTGGCTAATTGTCCTGACTCCGAAAACTGTCAATCCCTGGCTAATAGACTTAAGGAAGAAAATAGCCACTCCCTGGCTTAACAAATTTCTTAATTACTGTCTACTTGACTTTAAAACAAACTCTTATGAAGACCACTTGACCGAATCACAATTTTAACACTATATGTAATAACAATCAACATTCCAATATTCGCATTCTCTGTCTAATAGACTGTGACACCAAAAAAAAAATAGCAACAAGAAATGATACAACGCCAATCACTGGCTAATTGTCCAATCACTGTAACTTGCCAATCCCTAGCAAAACCAAAGAAACATAACCACACAAGAAAACAGCCAATCTCTGGCTCAAAACAATTGCACAAAATCAATTAGACGAATTGACAAAATTGCATTGAAGGACTACACAAGTACAACGAAGGCGGCAATCACTGCAAACGCCGGAAGAGAGAGAGAAAAGAAAGACGAATAGTCCTTATGTTCTTGGGCCTAACCTACTAACCACAAGTCAATTAGTCTAACTACTTCCAACTTCCTCTTAACCGATAGTCTAATTGTCTTTTTTACTTTTACATGATTATTATCTTTTAATCTCATTCGATATTCCTTTTAAGTAACTCTGAATGGTCTATTAGCCTTCGAACTTTAAAAACTTCAAAATTATCCAAAATATGATGTCCACAATGAACCAAAGGCTTATGCATCGGTGCTTATAAATTCCTACTTTGCAACGGGACTTGCAATAAGAAATTCAAAACCATGAAGCTATTTCGCAAAGCACTTTGTTACAAGGGCCTCCTCTTCAACAGGTCTTGCAACAACGAATTCAAACCCATGAAGCTGTTTTGCAAAGCTGCAACTGCTATCGTTGTGGACCTGCCCTCGCTGCAACCTCTTCAACCAATGTCTCTGAATCAAACAATGCTAACTTCAAAAACACAAAAGTCAACCACTAATCGATCAAGCCTGAGGCACGTCCATTTCATTTCAAGAGTTCGAGTAACCCCATTAGCAAGGGACTGCCCGCATCCTCATCAAATTCTCTCATTAAATTCAAATGAAGTTGAGATCCATCACCAGGACAACATTCTCTGGCCCCTGTACCGTTTCCAAGTTGTGGGAGTGTAATCACACATGTTAGACACAGAAAACTAGCATTAGACGGGAAAATTTAAAATTTATTCCTTTAAATAAGAAAGTTTTGAATTCATATAGGAGATTAGGAGGATTTGGGAAATACCAGAACTCCGGATCCGGAGAAATCCTATTAGGTGTAAAAACGTAATTCTGGAACCTTAAAAAGTTTTGGAAACCGGATGACGGCATCGGCCCTAAAAACTGGAAACCGGATCCATAAGCCGTACGAGGGTTAGGCTTTCTTGCCGAAATCTCTCCCGGACTTCCATTCATCTGTCCGACCATCCATCCGTCTGGACCAATATAAGAAGAGGACTGTAGCCGGTAGAAAGCACAGTTGCTTTTTTGATTCCTTACATCTTTGCTTTTGTGCATTCACCTCGCTTTCCGTTTTTCCTTTTTGCCTTCCAAGCTCTTAGAACTTCCGGTAGATTGAGAAGCTGTGTGAGTTGCAATCGTGCAGGTGTGTTCCGAAGTGACCTTCTGTGAGTAAGAGAGCTAGGGAGAGGTTGTGCGAGGCTTCTTGTGTGTACGCCATGACTTCCAGGGCAATGCAGCGCAAGCTGAGGGAGGAGCCGGAGGAGCCAGCTCCAGCGCCGCAATTGCGGATGAAGGCGATTTCGGTGCTGCGGGTGGTGTCGGAAATCCCAACTGACGAGGTCCGGATGGAGCGTCTCCGGAAGAACCTCACGAATATGGGGTGCACGGGATTGATGGATGTCCCTTGGGGCATCCGGAAGGAGAACCTAGTGGCAGACCTGCTGCAACTAGAAAGTGGTATCTTGGAACCACCCTCCGTGCAAAGCCTGAGTAGTAGACGGTGGACGAGTGGAGAGCCATCTACAGGTTCCGGGTGGCGCCGGACAAAATGATGGAAAAGAATCCGGAGTACATAGAGGGTGAGTTTCGGACGGTGATGAATCCAAAGGAGGATTTCCAGGTCTCAGACTTGGTAAACCAAGAATCCCGGGATGTGGTAGGGTTTCTTAATCCTATCCTCCACCCAACCAAGCCAAAGCGGGTGGTGGCCAAGGTGGCCTCTACCATCCTAGAAAGCCTCCAGGGGAAGACGATGGTGGACTGGACGTTCATCATCTTTGAGGTGGTGGAGGATCTCGTGCATTCTCTCCAGAAGGGGAAGAAAGGTGGGAGCCCCCTTCCGGCCTATGTCTCCCACTTGTACTCCCACCATTCCTTACTCAAGAACAATGAAGAAGAGGCCTACGCGGAGCTGGTTCAGCTCTAGCAGGTAACAACGGGGAAGAACCCTCTCATCGGAACAGTCCGGATGACAAGGAGACGGAAGAAGAGGAGCAGTCCACTCCTTTGAAGAGACGGATGTGGCAAACTGCGACATCACCGGTGACGCAAAAGGGGAGTCCTTCCGCTCCAGAGCAGACTGAAGAGGCACACAGGACAAGAAGAACTCCGGAGCGGACCGAGCAGGCGAGGAAACCGGAGAACGCACCGCACCGGACAAAAGCCGGTCACCCTCGGACCAATCCACCGGAGGAAGAAGAGGAAGAAAGGACCGAGATCCGACTGGGGGTGTCGCCCTACGACGACATTACGGAAATGGCCCAACACATCGTGTGGCGGGCTAACGACATCATGAAGGTTCTTCACAATTACGAAGAGACCCTTAGACGGGTGTGCCGGAAGATGGCACTGACCAACCGGAACTCCATCTTCCGGAGGATGGACGCTCTGGTGACGGCGGAAAAGCAGAACGATCTGTTGATCAAAGACTAGAGGAAGATGGTGACGAAGCTGGGCACCCTCCAGATGGAGAACCGGAATATACTGGAACAGGCCAAGGGGTTGGAGTCTACTTGCGCCCAGCTGGAGAACGAGCTGCAGATGGCCCAAGAAAAGGCCAAAGTCATGGAAGAAGAACACCGCCGGCAGACCGAGGCATTGGGCCGAGGTGTTACCCAACTTTGGCAATTCTTGGAGGTTCTGGCGGACTGCATCAACAAGGCTCAGCTGTTTGAAGCCAACTTTGACGTATCCTCAAGCTCAAGCCGGGTGTCGATCGTGAAATGTCTGTTGGAGCAAGCGAGGAGGACGGATGCTTTACGAGCAGAGATGCGGGAATTGGTGGCGCGTTTGGTACCCACAAAGCCAAATCCGGTAGACCCTTCTCCTTTTTCTCCCATCCAGACATTGCAGGTTCCGGAGGAAATAGTGTTTCCGGAACTAGCTGTTGCAAGGGTTTCACCGGTAGTACCTCCTGTTCCGGAGTTATCACCTCCATTCAAGGGAGTAGGAGTGGATTGGGGTACCATTGTACCCAGGGGGAATGAGGATCTCCTCCAGGAGAACTCGGTTATAGACCTTACGGAGACTCCTCCGGAGAGAAGAGTAATTCGGTCCGTTCACTCCTTTCGCCACCTAAAGGTTACCCGGAGAAATTCTCGGGGAAGTTCGGGAAGTACAGTAGCCGGATCCCAGAGTGCAGACAAGGGTGCCAGTGCTTCTACAGGTCTAAGTTTGGTACGGGCCATTCCAGCAGCAGGAGTCCCTGGTGTTTCTCCTCCGGAGAGTAGCCAGAAGAGGATATACTAGAGCTTATTAGAGGAGGTGATTCCTCCTAAGGAATAGGGTACAGAAAAGTAGGAAGTATTTTTGTATATACTTGTAACAGTGTCGAAGTCTGGTCACCGATCCGGGAAAGTAGGATCTGAGCGGATTACCGGATATCTAGCGGACCAGTAGGAGAGTTTTGTGTGATTTTGAGATAATGATAGGTTTAGTATAAGTTAGATTTTGATGGACCATTGTGGTCACTTACACCATGATTTTCATGTTGTACCTTTGAGCTTAATACAAAGTGTTTGGAGGCATTCCATTCTCTTATATTCTTGGTGCATCATGTCATGTGTAGAGGTCCATTCGTGTATTTCCGGATGCTGAGAACTTTGGTTAGCAAGTGTCGAGTTGTGTATGGTTTCTTATTGCACTGGATTGATGGAGAGATCAGCCGAATTGTTCTGGAGGGAGTGTTAGTGTGCTACCTCATTGGATGTCGGTATAGCTTGAGGGGAGGATATCATCTCGTGCACGAGGGTGTTTGAGCATCGGAACAACTTCCGGGTATAGGAGTTTTGTGAAACGTAATCTAAATTCCGGAATACCGGGATCCCCCCATAGACGGAGTCAAAGCCCCGATGTAATGCCCAAGAGAGTGCGAGGATGTCCATCCGGTCGACAGGAGACTCAGTGTTGGGTTAGTGCTAGAATGTCGTTGTAGTCCTTGATCGTCCCTGCGTGACTTGGTTCGGTAAGCCTTCCGAATTTGTAAGACGACATAACAGTAGGATATTTCCGACCCCTGAAGTTAGGTTAGCATTAGTATTAGAGGTCAAGTATGAGACAGAGTCAGTGTTTCCGGATACGGTAAATATCCGGACAATGGATTTGGCTACTTGTCATTTAAACCTTAAGATCCCGGAAAGGGGCAACTGAATGGTTTCCGGAATTTTTCGGAGCCTATCTGGCAGTAGTGGCCGGACCGGATGTGAACCACTGTAATGGTTCACCTCTAAGATGATGGAAAATATAAAAATTATGTGTGAGATTTCAAGTTCAAAAGTGTTAGTTCATTAGATTAAACTATAACCATTAGTTAGATGGCTTTTAATACATTAAATAGGAATCTATTTCAAAAGTACAAACTAAAAATATTTAAAAGATAAGAAATACAAAAAGGGAATTGAAAACCAAAATTAGAAGTTGAAAATAGAGCTAAATATAAATTGAAAACCAACAAAAAAGAAGAAATATGAAATGCACAAAAGAAGCCATCAAACATATAACTACTAGGAAGGCACTAACATAGTGATAGGAGTACTATTTTAAGTAAAAATAATAATTAAAAGGTATTTTTCAGTAAATTAAGGATGGATGAAGGTAATTAGGAGTGTGAATTAGTTGGAAAGTAGGTAAAGGTCGAATTAGGGTTAGGAGGGTTTTTTTCTCTCTCTCTCTCTTGTGTGTGTGTGTGAGATTTTGAAAAGAAGGATGTTAGGAAGTGATGGCAAGGAGTTAGGATAGGATTAGAGCCAATTTGTCGAGTAGGTTTCCACCTTGGGGGTGGAAAGTGAAGATTGAGGAGAAATGGGGGAGAGGAAGTATGTTGCCGCGGCTAGGGAAGAGCGCCAACTTTGCGGGCATCCAGCGGGAGTTCTACAACGAATTTGAGGCTAAAATTTGGAGGGATGAAGCGCGTGGAAGTTAGCTTTCCAACAAGCTATGGCTTGTCCCCAACGGAGCTTGGACAAGATCACGGAAACTGATTTAGTGCGAGGAGGTCTGCTGCCGCGGCGAAAGGAGAGCACCAACTTTGCAGGCATCTAGCGGGAGTTCTACAGTAAGTATGAAGCTGAATTTTGGAGGGGAAGTGAAGGGTCAAGGTAGCTTTCCAAGGAGACTATTCTCAAGCCAATTGGACAAGTATAGAGATGACAATGGCCGTTTTAGTGGCCGTTGGTCTGCTATGGGACTGAGGTGATGTTCACTCAATGTTTGTACTTAGTTGAAGTGCAATTTTGATTGCAAGTTTTATGGAATTGTTGGTTGTTTTTGGATTATGTGGGTGGTGAGCTTTATAGACAAATTGGGGTGAAGGTAGAAGCACTCACTTAAGATTTAAAAGACATGTAAAAGAAGAGAAGGTGGAAAGAGAGTGGGGTTGAAGGTTTTGGATGGGATTAATGTGTGCTGGAATTTCTCAATTAGGGCTCAAATCTAGCCCTTGGAGCTCTCAATTGCACTTTTGAGCTCAACTTTCACCTAGGAACATACCCTAATTCACAAGGTTGGTGAGGGAAAGAATCTAAGGAGGTTTTAAGGCAATTGGGTAGAAGAAGATGTGCTAGAATAAATTTGAGATGCCAATTTTACCCATTTTGAGCCCTAAGTGGAGGTTTTTAAGTGCCATTTTGACCTAGGAGGATGCTACAACTTCTTAGGTGATGTTTTAGAATATTTAGAGAGTGTCATTGGACCTTTGAGGGAGTTGGTCAAGCTACCCTTTTCCCACCTAACCTCATACACATGAAAATTGGATAAAAAACTTGATAGAGTCCATTGCTTGGAGGCGTTAGTTAGAGGTCCCATACACTCCTCCTGGCCCAACCTTGTGGATGCATTTTGCCTCACGGTGAAATTCACTCACACCGGACCTCTAGTCCGGATTGAAAAAAGGGAAAGAAAGGAGAAGCTTAGACCTAGTTCGCCTAAATCCGTGAGCCTTGAGTCCTCGTGGGAACGATTCCGGAGCGGTTTATTCTAAGTTGGTCTTTAGCAAAAATTAAGTGCTAACTGGAGGAATACTGATCCAACTAATCACTACACAAGCTCACACTTCCCAGGAACCTCTTTCAGTACTCGCTTTGACTTCCCAGGAACCTCTTTCAGTACTCGCTTTGACTTCCCAAGAACCTCTTTCTGTATTCGCTTTGACGGTCGTTCCTCCAGCTGCCCATGCCAGAGCCTCCCTGAAATCAATGCAAGTAGGCATGTACTATCACTTGCACTGCTAATTCTCTAGCACCCCACTTACAAACCCCACTCCATGGAAAAACAAACCCTTCCAAGCCCTCCAACTCCAAGTTCTAGCTTTGAGAGATTTTAGGAGAGGGAAACACTTTTCCCCCTTAAGTTTTGGGACCTTCTTAGGTGGCTTCTTCCTAACCCACCCTTTTCTTATCCTAATCTCCAAAGCGAAGCCAATAATGCACCTAACTTCCAAATATGGGTTTAGGACCCATATCCAAGGTTAAAAACCCCTAAATTCATGGTTATGGTGCCAAAGCTCCAACTTTACTTGCAATTCCAGCACATGAAAAAACCCTCAAAAACATTCAAAAACTCCGTTTTCCACTACTTTAGGTGTCAATTTTCACTACGTATACACCTATAAACATAGTGACATCTTTCTCAAGTAATAAAACGTGAGGAAAAACTTCTAAAGAAACTGGAAAAATCTCACAAAAGAATTACAAAGTCGAGTCAAGGCCATTCTTAAAGAATGATAGCATGTGTAGATGAAGTCCACGAGGCAAAACCTCTCACTCCATCATGTGGGAGACTCAACTTGAGAAAGATGAGTCTCCAAAACCTCCACGTGGAGGTCAAGGGTTTTGAGGTCCCCAAATGAGATGCCGAAATCCCGTTGGCGTCTTGGGCACTCCAAACCTCCTTTGACACCTCCATGACTCCGCAAACGCCACTCAATGCGGAATCCAAGCCCACGCGTCTCTCATGACAAACCGAATCGGAACAGGATCCAATTCCGTTCTAAACCTCCCTAATATGTACAATCTTAACTAGTTTACAAGTTTGATCCTAAGGTGAGACTCTTCAGATCGAATTCCATCTGCTTAAAGAGCTCGCTCAAGTTTCGATTCCGTTCTCCATCCGTAGGTTAAGGGGTCGGGTCGCCTTGGCCGAAATCGGACATAGACTCCAAATTGATCGCAGACTCAGGCATGTTGGCTAGTACTAGTGCTCATTCGGACTTCTTGGACTTGGGAGTCCTATCCTTTCCCTCTTCTGGAATTAACTCATCTGGAAACGATTCCGGTAGAGAGAGATCCGAGAGTTGGATTCCCCTAGAGCATGTAGCCCCAGTCAGTTTCCAGCTATTCTCCTCAATCCGGTCCATAGATATCCGTGCCTCTTTCATCACTGCTTTAACCCATTTGGCATAGTCTGTGAGAATTCTAACTATCCTCGAACCGGATAGTTTCTTCTCCTTCTGCACCTCCTTGTCAAACAACTTAGCCTTGGTAGCGGCCATCCCGGATACTCTTAAAATGTCCTTCACCCGCTCAGCTGTCTTTTGAGTCTCCTCCGCCATTTCCCGAGTGGCGGTCACATCCTCCTTCAAGGTGAAGATTTTCCGCCTTCAAGGTATCCACTTCCTTCTGCAACCGTATTATCTCCTCTTCTTGCTTCTGAGCCTCAACCGGATTAGTGATACAATCTGACACCTTTCTTAGCAACGTGCTATCTGGTGGCGTATCCACCAACTTTCTGATTGCCGCCAAGGTCCTATTCTTGACTTTCTAATCCGCCCTGACGCTGCAGAGGATGGCTATCAAGTTGTTGAATGGATCTTGGGGATCCATTTCCTCTTTAGGGACGGTCTTCTCCTCTCTTGGTCTTCCTTCAGGAGTTGCCTTGTCGTGACTAGGTGGGGTCCCTCGCTTGTGGGGAGGCGTTGTCTTCTATCACTTGACTAGCGGCAGCGGAGCTTCTTTCTCCTCCTCCTCGGTTTTCGGATCCAATCCAAGAACAGATTCCACCTCATCATCTATCTCCGACTCTCCATATTTCAAGAGTACTTCCTAGGTCCTCCACTCTTTTTCTTCTACACTAGTGAGGAGTTGGTGGTTGTGGTACAAGTGAAAGAGATAGGGACATACCAGAGTGGCCCTACTCTTCCCCGTTCTACCAATGAGCTAGGCTACCAAATCAAAAATAATCTGGGCCCAGTCAACTTTCTGAGTTCCACACAGGGCACCAAAAATAGTATTGCCAAGGATGATCATCACCCTTGTTGGCTTTTCCGGATGGAGGATTGGAATTAGGAACTTGAGAAGGCGGCGGTGGTGATCGTCTATGCAATCTTCGATTGCATATTTGTCCTTCGGATTGGGTGCACCCTGGACCTTGCCTCGGATGAACTCATCCTTCCGGCCTACCATTCCTAGACCACCTATCTAGAAATCGTAAACTACTCTCCATACGTCTTCAATCCAGAGGGTCGGATTTCCTCGCAAAGTGTTGTCGAACTCATTGGACAACTTGCCCAAGAGTTCTTTTATCATTCGTTCCTCTCTAAATCTCCAGGGTTTTTCCACAAACCCTTGGCAATCCATGAAAGTCAAATCTTCCATGAGTTGGGCCTTTTCCAGCTCCTCGGAGGGAATAATCAGAATTACTTTCCGGAGCTTCACCTCAACCGGAATAGAGCCAACTGATCCCGCTTTCTTTCTACGCAGCAGCGGCATGGACATAGATTGTTTTATTCCAAACCATTTCTGGTTCTATCTTACTCTCTCCTAGCCGCACGTCCCGTTCCTCACTTTCTCTCTTCGATCTCAACTGGAAATGACATCTGCAACACCTACTCTAATGGTTTACGAGTATACTCTTGTACACTACCTTAATCTCACATACAAATCTTATACGAAAAACTAAGGCACTAGAAACAAAAGTAGAACGCAAGGAATGCCTGAGCAGCGAGAAAAATGAAAAGAGGTGTGACTGGTAAGGCCAATCCTTAAATAGTCTTAGGACCCCGTACTAGTCATTATGACCTTTTCCGGTTCTGACGGCTTAACATCCGGTCTAACCCTAATCCGGTTCCTAGACTAAATTTGGATGGGTTTCCTTTCTTGTCCAATTTGAAACTTTGGACTGGATTAGATCCAATTCGCCTACTATTTCATTTTTCTGGTATATTTTTAGTTTTCTTACGCCTTCTAATTGGATTTGGTTCCTTGATACTAGTTTCCGTTCCAACTTTTAGGTAAGCTAAGCAAAACCAAAAATTCACGTTGCGACACTTTCGAAATGATGTATACAACTATTGTAAAAAGTCTGACATTTGCCAAAGGAATAGTAGTAAACTTGGAAAATGGAAAAATCCTTTGCACCCCATTTACCACTAGAGATTTTCTAGAAGTGGGGATTGACTTTATTGGGCCAATACACACACCAACAAGATCCACAACTAACAAATATATAATCACAGCTACGGATTACACCTCCAAATGGGTAGAAGCCCGAGCTCTAAAAGACAATAGTGCCCACTCTACCGCTAGATTTTTGTATGAAGAAATAACTACTCGATACGAGTGTCCAATAGAATTAGTAAGCGATCAAGGGACCCACTTCCTCAATACGACAATTCAACTTCTTATCACATAGTTCATGATTCAACATCAGAAATCAACTCCCTATTACCTCCAAGCCAATGGATAGGCAGAGTCAACAAACAAAGTACTAATAGCTGTACTCACAAAAATAGTAAATGCTAATCAAACAGATTGGGATCAAAAATTGTTCTCTGAACTATGGGCATATCGAACAGCATACATAGTAACTACTTGCCATACACCCTTCTTACTAGTATATAGAACATAAGCATTACTTCCCATCAAGTACCTAGAAACTCAACCACAAGGACAACAAAAAATTCTAGCGATATATGCAATGTTGGCACATCGCTTGCAGCAGCTAGAAAAGATGGACTTGCGACGAGTTGAAGCTGAAGATCACATAACAAGAATGCAACTAATAAGGAAATCCTGTCATGACAATCCCAACCATCTGAATCAAAAGAATCGACATCCACGTCAGAACATGTACAAAACAGGAGAGTGTTCCAACCCCCAACCTTCAATCACGGGGGGTGCACTACAAAGGAAGTTCATGGGTGAAGAGCAACCAAATCCTAACTACCCATTTCTACTTTTCCTAATTACTTTCAAATAAACTATAATTTCAACCTACAATTTTGAGCTCTGTTTAACAATGTCTATAGGTTTCTATTGCCAAAAATTTCAATCCTAAATAACATGTGATACATTATCTAGAAAGGATTGAAAAATAAACTAAAATAGCATGTTTTTCAACTAAAATATTTATAGAGATCACAGGAAGATGACTATTGTATCAATATTTAGCCAAAATAAACTTTCAGTAGAAAGTTATTTTATAGAATTTTTTTTTCATTTTTCAAATTTTTTTTCTTATATAATATAGGGGTGTAAAAGTTATTTTTAGCTTTACAGTGTATCTTTTTTCTTCTAAAATTTGTAACTAATTATTATTAACATAAAAAAATACCAATAATTCAGAACATAAACTTTCAAAGTAGGAAAATCTATTCATATATTTTCTTTAGAAAAAAATAAAATTTTAGGATATAATATAGGGGGTCCAAAATTTGGTCGCTCCTCACCCATGAACTTCCTTTGTAGTGCACCCCCCAGGCCTTCAATAAGTACCACCAAAGGACAAAAAGTCAACCCAAATATATGGCAGGTAGCCAGGTATTGCAAAACAACAAACAATGCCAGTTACAACCAACCAATCATTACCAGCAAGGCCAAAATGTCCTATGGTTAAAACCCACCATTAAGAAAAAGAAAGGAAAATTTGTAAACAAATAGTTTGGGCCTTACATAATCAAAACTATTTATTCTAATGGAACAATGGACTTATATGAAACCACAGGATTGTCGGTTTGAGTGAATGTTAATAAATTACAACCATATGCCATGGAAGAAAGAATAACCAAATGGGTTCCAAGGATTTTCCTATCTATGGTACAATGCAATAATAAGAAAGGCCCAACCCTAGGCTTAACAAATCAAACAAACACCAATACAAAATATCAGATTATAGGAGATGTAGAAAAATTAGACAAGAAATCATTAGGAGAACGAAAATGTTGCACGTATTGTCATACCCCATATAAAGGACAAGCATGTCTTAAAGACATGAATACATGTCCAAGAATACCACCAACCACAAATCAACTCGGGAAAATATTACAACAAATATTTACTGTGAAAGATATCAACCAATACCAAAAAGGACAGAGAGTATTATGGTTAAAAATTATGGAAAATGAAACAAAAGATCAGCCATAGTGAAATCAATCTACCCTAATCAAACAATGAAGTTAATAAATTCCAACAGAGTAGAATTTTGTATACCGGCCCAAAGAGTAAAACATTATGATCAAAATATAGAAAAAACAAGTATTAAAGTACTCTATGCGCAGCCTACCATAGAATCAACAAAACTTCATATGAAAAAGAATAAAACAAATAACACTACTCACAAAAGTATAAAGAATAAAAATAAAAATTTAACTATTACTTATTCACATAAAGACTTACAACCACCTTATACAATGGAACAAAGATATGTTAGCGAGTGGAATAGATTTGTATTACTCTATTCATCCTCATGTGTAAAAAATGACAACTTTCACACCAATTTAGAACAGCAATATCCAAGTGTGAATCTCTTTTTTATTCAACCACGATCAATCCAACATAATAATATTCAATGGCATGCAAAAGAAAAATAAAACAATTGTAAAGCAAACAAAGAAATCCATCAATTTAACTCTAACACCCTAAAAAAGTCTAACAAGAGTTTTATAGAAAGACCATTCAAGAGAAAAATCCTTAAAGATCAATGGCAACTTTTTTCTAATAGACTGCCAGTGGAAATAGGGACACTATTCAACCAAGAAGTTAGGCAGAACTAGTGGTACAACTACCACCCAATCTCCTTCATCTCTCCACCAAACTTAATCAATTACAATTGTTGTTTACTTACCTATTTGAACAATCATATGTGCAAACTCATACATTAGTTTATATTCTCAATATCTTAGATCATTTCCAATCTCTAAATATGGAAGGCATAGAGTTTAATTTTCAACTAGTCATTTTACCCAAAATGGATTCATAGCAATAGAAAAGGATATGTTACAGAATATGGGATTACTAGGCTTTGCCACACAAGTCAATTGGGGAGGAAATATTCCTACAAAAATTCTCCAAGAAGTATTGATAAACTTACAAGTGGAAGCCAGAACCACTCTAGTGAATGATAAAACTTGTGAACTAATACCACAAAACTTTAAAGAATTAATTACAAAAAAATTCCAGTTACAAATCAATTAGCAATGAAAGAAGAAACAGGGGATTGGATTAATAATTTTAAATTACATTTACATTATGAATTACAAAGAATAAGATTGGAATTACAAGGTCCAAAACCAATTACCATTACCACTAGATTAGGAATACATATCACTCTCATACTATCAAAAACAAGGACCTTAACAGTACTACAAAAATTTCAAATCCATATAACTCCTAAATTCAAAAAGAGACAACTGTTGTCCCCATTATTTGAGGCAACCTTACAAGCTATTAAGAGAGCAAAAGTTCTCAAAAATTCGATTCCACCACTTGAGCTTCCAGAAATACTGGCTGGTTCTGTAGGAATATAAGAGATACCTGCAGCAACAGTTTTTAACTTAAAAACCTCCAATAATAGTATGGAAAGTAATGAAACACCTAAACAAATATTCCAAGGAGAACAACTAGCAGTACCCAAGGAAAGAAACTTCAACACCAATAACAAATTTAGAGCAGCCTTGGCAAAACCAGTGATCAAGACACAAGTCACGGAAGTAGCCAAACAAACAAATAGGCCACAAACAACAAAAAACGTTCAAACGCAAAGAAATACACAACTGCAAACACATGAAGAAAACAACCAAGAAAAATTACATATAGCAAGAGCAATACAGAAAAGACAAGGAGGACTTACCAACGCACGAAAAGGACGACGTTGCGCCTTTTGCTGCAACTCCTGCCCCAACTCCTACTGTGGCGACTCCTGCTGCGCCAACTCCAACCCTGACAATCGCTCCAACTGCTGCGCCGCCTGTAGCTTCAACTCCTACTTCATCTGCGGCAGCTACTTCAATTTCTGCCCCGACTTCCGATCTAACTCATACCCTGATTCCAACTCCAACCACACAGGCAACACAATCGGTGATGAGGGTTGAGAAGAGGACCCGTCCGGACCACAGCAAAAGAAAGGCCGCAGACAACCATAAGAACATCAAGAGCAAGGCAAGCAAGCACAAATCGAGGGCAGGAAAGGAAGACGCCACCAAAAACAGAACGAGGAAAGAAAAAAAAAACACCACTCAAGATCTCGCCGCGACAGAGGCGAACCTAGTAGCACAAGAGAGCAGCAATGCCAGCGATGGCAACAGCAATGACGGCAAGGGCAGCGGTGACGGCACAGAACAGGGGCGATCAGAGGATAGGACAAGGACGAAGACAAAGAAAACGAACACAACGACAAAGACAAGGGCAGCAAAGGCAAAGGAGATGGAGACAGGGACCGCAAAGGACGAATAAGAGAGAGTTCCAACACTCCAAGCTATTCCAAAATCAAACCTCACGGCTACACGACAAGATGAACAAGGGAAACCAACATCGACAAACCATCCCAAACATTATCAAATCATCTCAGATGAAGACTCAAAGCAAGAATCAAGTGGGTCCAAGGCTGCAACCTTCTCCGACGAGGGCAGCACATAAGAAAAATTAGGGTTGACAAACCCTAACACGAACGCCAAAGAAGAAAGAGGTCCAAATGATCATCAAACCAAGAAAATAAAGGAAAAAAACATTATAATCGGCAAAACACGACGGACGAACCAAATATAACCTTGCAACAAGTACAAAATATGAGCAAGGAAAAATCAATTATCGCTTTAGACGAAAATTTGGTTACACCCAAGATTACAAAAGAAGCATCATCACAAGTAAATCTAAGACAAACCCAATCTCATTGTCAAGAAGAATATAAGAAAATTTTCAGAAATATATTACAAAATATTTGCTATTTTGCTTATCCACTAGTCTCTATAAGACAACACTATGAAATAACAAATAAACTCTTTTGGGGAATGGAGGGACTATCTCATCTTACATATAAACATGTAATCAACAACCAAGAATTTAGAACCATTTGGCAAAAAGCTACCCCAGAGTTAAAGGAACTATTAACATTCATGTGGCATATAGGGAACATTTGGGTAGAAAAAGGTATCATTGAGACATATACGGCATCACCAACATGTTATATAATCCAGTATATGGTTCAATCATATCACATGATTATAATCCACCATAAAGCATTTTTTTGCCAATGAATCATTAAGTAAACCACTTAGACCTCCAGTAAACAATAGTCATGGAAGTACTAAAATAATAGTCCAATTTTTATTCAAAAATCAATCCATATTCAACGAAGCACTCATAGACTTGACAAACTTTGATAAGAGATTTTTCTACAAGATCAAGGACGCATGGTTGGAATTCCTTTCCAAACAACATTCAAATTCTCCAATGACATTAAGAAAGGCAGATTTTATACAAGGATTGGAAAATATGTATCACAATACAACAACACAAATTCTTACTTACAAAGAATTTGACTTCACTACGCCATACCCCAATCTAAACATACCACACTATGATCCTAGAAAATTCAGATTTTTTATATAAATCATGCGGACATGATTTTTTTCACGGAAGGGGGTAAATGTTAACCTTATATTGTTTCCTTGGAAGGAAGAAAGAAGATAAAGATTTTTTAGCCTACTTCAACCTTCTATAGATAATTACTAATATTATAAAAAAAATACAAAATAAGCCTATTTATAGAAATAATATATTACCATATAGGAAACAAAAATGTGTGTATACATAAGAATATGATTATCCAAAAATTATTAATTCTTGAAGATGACGAATTATATTGTTCACTGTATTTTTTAAGTACTTTCAATAATTAATTAAAAAAATTTATACATGAATATTTGGATTTATTGAACAAAAACTTAAATAATATACTTTATTCTACAATATTGATAAAAAAATAATGAAAAACAAGTTTTAATAGAAGAGTTATTAATTTTCCAAAAGACCATTTAAATACAAATACGGAAGGAGGGGAGACAAAGACGGCAATAGAATTGAGTTAGTAAAGAGTAATAGAATAGAAGTTACTAGGCTAACTCTAGGAGTGAAATCAATTAGGCAAAAGCTAGTTAGGTAAATTATAGGAGGAATAGGCTTAGGCCTAGGGATTTTTATAGATTCTTCTATCACCAAGATAAACTATATAAGGGGAGAAATTTTCCATTGTAAAGGAGAATTAAAAGACAATTTTAAAGACCAATTCTCCAAGACCAATTCAAGACTCAAGAAAAATCAAAGACTTAAAAGTACAACGAAAGACAATTATCCAAGACAAATCAAATACTTAAGAAGATAATAAAAGCAAATTCCAACTCCAAGTCAAATAAGAGTTTAAGATATATAGAATAAGATAGAATACAAGAAGCATTAGAAAGAATGTAATTTCACTTTAAATATAATTCAAAAGGGAGGGAAAATTTGTGTTTCCAACGAACAAACTCACAAGGACATTGATGTACTATTTAGTCATTGGAGCACCAAACTATAGATGAATGACTATCCCACACTTCCAAGACTAATGAAGTCATTTATGGATTGCAAAACAAAACCCATGATTCCTCAACTTATTGAGGAGGTTCTTGATTTCAAGCGATTTGTGGATGGATACTTGTACACATGCGATGATTCTCTATAGGGTCATTCTGAAGCGCAACAATTCAAGTTTTATAAGAATTCCAATGGGTGGCCCTTAATGTAGTACAAGATCCTTTATACAGATATCAATTGGTTGTCGAAGGAAGTCGGAAGGATTTGGTTGTAAAAATAGACAATAGATGGACGTTCTAAAATGCCTAGAGGTAGTCCTCTACCTTTAGTGCTATAGCAGATGCTTTGCTTTGAGGAGGTTTGCAAAGGTTTAGACGAGTACATTGCATTGTGTGGTGCAATGGCTAATCAGGAGTTGTCTAGAGAGTTCTGGAGGAGGAATGAACCAATGAAGATGTACTTGAAATATGTGAGAAGTGCTCTCAATCTATCATTTGTGGTGCATAAGATCATTGTAGGATGGATTTTGGACAAATTCTCAAATTGTTGATGAGGTGGAAGACCAATATCTAGATGATGTGCAATGCATAAGGAATTTGCGGAAGATTCACTTTTTGTTGGTTGTAGGCATGACCATCTACCTCCCTCATTCCATGTTGGTTGTGACATGTATGCGGGTTATTTTTTTGTAGTACATCTAGTTGATGGTGACTTTCTTCCATTTTGACTTGCTCAAGCACTAACAAACCCTAATTCGGATCTAGAGCATGTCAATTCCATTTAATTGCAATATTGGACGCCTACATCTTTTTAGTACACAAACGAAGATACATATGCTAAGTGGGACACAAAACAAGGGAATTCTTGGTGCGAAGACAAAGCAATCTTCTTAAGTTGGATGCACATGAAGTGAATCATGTCTACTTGGAAGCCATGTGTGAGAAAAAGGACTTCTAATTTAAAATTAGAATTTCCAAAGTACAAATTGCTATCATCAAAACATTGATAGACGCCTATGTGTCTAGTGAAAGTAATAGTACATTTTTGGAGTGAGAATGAATAGTTTGTAGGCATAGAAAGTCATTAGGAGTTTTAAGAGTTCTTGGATTATTTTTTGCCAACAAAAATACGAAAAAAAAACTATAAGGGCTTTTATTAGTTGATTGGTTTTTTTATATATGTTTAAGAACAAAAAAAATTATTAAAAACTTGTTAGAAAAAAAATTGGATGGGACCAAGGAAGAAATAGATTTAGTTTGAAATTTTTTTAGTTCAATCCATTGTATTTATCTTTTTTATATTAATTCAAAATTGGATGTTATGCATGTTGTGTAATAAAGTATATATATTTTTATTTTTATTTTTTTAAATTATATTGTATATTTCACACCTTCTCAATTGTATTTTCATTTAGAAGTATTATTTGTAACTTCATTTGCTAGATATGTTCATATAAGAATCGTACTTTGACAAATATGAATAGTGTAATGGTCTTATTTCAACAAACAATTGCTTTTATAGTAGTGATAGGCATGACATGAAGTTTAACCCCTAAATGCCCAAATTGCGTTTTTTGGCATTATAGCAATTTTTGGCAGCTCATTATGAATGGAGTTTTAATTTTTTTCCTTTGAAATTTTTACAAAACATGTTTCCGAGGAGTAGCTTTAAGGTTCAACAATTTTCATACCTTTTGACTACACGGTTAAAAAGTTATTGCATGATATGTCATTTTCAACGTTTGTCGGGCAGCTCGGGCAGCCCAAAAAACTTCTTTAAAAATCATTTTTTTCAATTTAAAAAAAAACTGGTTCTACACATTTATATACACATGGGATGCTTTGAATCATTCCATTTTGATAAGTGAGATGAAAGTTATGAGGATTTTTAGTTTGCAAGTAGGTATGGCTTTCAATTTTGACAATTTTTCTTGAAAAACACACCTAGTCCTTCAGAGGTTAATTGCAATATACATGGCAATTATAGACATCAATACCTTATTTGTCTTAAGGAAACATGCACCAAAGTAATTAACACCTAAGAATCCCTAGGAGGAAGATCTATGAATATTTTGAGATTTTTTGGAAAAATAAATTATAGCATGAGTAGTACCTAAACATCATATCTTCATGTTCATAAGTTTCATTTTTTCCATACTTACATGAACTCATTTACAACCTTGTAAAATAATCATGAAGCACTAAGTGATCAAGCTAGTTGTATCATCAAATAATAGATTAAAGTTATTTTTTCAACATTCTTGAATGTCCATTGCACATACCTCAAGTAGTAAACTTTTGAAAACATTCAAATTCCTCATAGTGGATGTCAAGTGAACTCTCTTAGAAGTTAAGGTGAAAATGAACACTCTATAGTCCATAATTTTTGTTGTTCAAAGTGAAGTAGATTTACGATTGGTTAACTTAAATTTAAAGACCTTCATCTGCAGATCTTTTTTGCACATCAACAGATAGAAAACGTATCATGTCCTCCAAAGTTTCTACTGAGTGCCACCCCCATGATAGGAAAGGGTGCTCCTAGGCAGGGAAGAACAACTGCAATGTCTACACTAATGTGTTCTGCTTCCATGGACAAAATACATAATCTAAAGCATTCCTTAAGAATAGTTGTACTTGTAAAGAAGTTAGCTAGGTGCTAGCTTAGATCTTCATTTATCCAAGAGAATAGACTAAGTAACTACAATTTATTTAACCCTTAAAGGCCAAATTGGTGAACGTGGAAATCATCTCTTTAGATAATGTGGAAATCATTGGTACAAAAAATGCAAAAGCACTCATTAGAAAGTCAAACTACAATAGAAAACCTCCCCTTTTCACAACAAATTATGATGATGAATAGTTGCACTTTTATCCTACATAGAAAGATTCTCTATCATTAATTGCATTCAAAATGTCTACAACGGTATTTATAGGTTAAATAAATCTTTTTGACACAAATAAAAAAG
Organism: Climacium dendroides; assembly: GCA_950106755.1. Lineage (NCBI taxonomy): Eukaryota > Viridiplantae > Streptophyta > Bryopsida > Hypnales > Climaciaceae > Climacium > Climacium dendroides. The sequence continues at coordinate 41,714,104 of OX467084.1, forward strand.
ATAATCTCATTATTGTCTTTTTCTCCAAAGAGTAAGCTAGGTGGTATCCACATCCTATTGATAATTTCATTACCATCACCTTAAAATTATAAAAAATGTGTCATGTTTCAAAATACACGGTGATGCTAGTGTGTGAACATATGAGCCTTGAGTCTAGATGTAAATAGATATCCTACATTCATTGAAGGTCTTTATAATATAAACACTTGTAGTGTAGATGTTTATAATATAGTTACACTACAATCATAGAAGGTGTCTACAATATAGACAACTATAATATAGGTGTGTAGCCAATTACTAAGTTCATGGGCTAATCCTAAACTTGCATGATAGTGAACCCCTCACAATATGGATATGAGGTATGGATATAGATTTAGATGCACAAACATAGGTCATACCAATTTTTTTGAAATTTCAAACTTCTAAACTTTTAAATATAGATATTTAGCTATTTAGCTATTCTAAAATTATGAAATTTATAGGGCCTCAAAAGATATATTATTTCATATATTTTGAACACTCAAACTTCCTCATTTGTGTATATTTGATCTTCTCCAAATTATAAAAAACAAGGGGCTATTAAAACATGGAATACATACATGTATTACCACTAGCACCCAATAAAGTACATTACAATATCCACATCATAAAAAAGGTAAATAATCAATTATCCTTTTTAAGGTTCAAAGTTTTGGAATATTAATGGGTTTTTAATGATTTGGGTCCAGTTCCTACGATGTCAAGTTCTACTATAAGTTTTAAATTTTTTTAGAGGTCATGGAATGTACTAGCTTGATGTAGATATGATTTCCATTTCATTTGGTGACATGGAGAAATGTAAAACTTTGTTTATCTTTTATTTTTTTCCTATTGAATTTATTTGTATCTTTCTTAAAATCTTTGATTTTTTCTATCTAGATAAGTGATGCAAGAGTTATGAAGTCTTGTATTGCAAAAAAATTAGAACATTTCTTATAGAAAAACAATATATAGGATTTGTTTCCAAACTCATTTTTTGCAATTTTTCAAAAGTAAAATGTCCAAGGTGTAGATTATTTGCCCCAACACTTTGACCATTAGAAGTTATATATTCCAATTCCATTTTAGAACTACTAACAATATAATTTCTCCTTCCATTTTATAATAATAATTTTATTTAATAAGTTTTTTAAGACTAAAAATTATTCTTTTGGAGCCAAATATTTATCCTAAGATTTTCTACTTTCCACCACAAATTTTGTAGTACTTATAAAAAAAGTCTAGGGAAGGAGATTCAAAGTCCAAAAACCTAATAAAGAAAAGGTAAATAAAATATTTTATTTTCATTCTAAACACTAATATTTTACAATCCACAAGGTCAAAGTGTATGAAAAGTTTCCCACACATTCTTATACAAGTCTTGTGCAAGATTTAACAATTGAATATGCAATTTAATTTAATTATTTTTTAGCTCTTTGCATTAGAAATGGCAATTTTAAAGTATTTTAGAGTGCAACATAGTCATGAACCTTTAGAGAGTTAAGCCCAATTCAAGAGTCTTTTGTTGAAACAAGGCTTGAAATTAACCATAGTTATAACATTAATAGTATTAACATATTAGAGATTTCCTTTAAATCCAACTTAAAGATTCACATAGTATTTTCTTTCTATCTCCAATGATTAGTGAAATTAATAATCAATAAATTACATCCTATCATTCTACACTAATTGCACTCCTTTGGACTCAATTTTCTAATCAAATCAAATATTAACATAATAAAATGAAAGACGTATAGGTTTGAAGTTGATCATGAGCTCATGCAACTTTCATGAGAACTTTCAAAGTTGCATGAAGTAAAACATATTCTACTTGACTAGTAACAACCTTACAAATGTAATTGAACATTCAATTTCAAAGCCCTCTGAAGGTATTAAAGTCTTTCCTAGTCCATTTTTTGACCAAATGTTGAAGATTGAAAAAATCAAAACATGGAATTCAATATAGTGGGGTTTTTTTACTTGAATTTTGAAAATATACTAAAATCTATCATGAGGAGTGGCTTGAGATATTTAGGAATTAATGCATGTATGCAAATGCTCAAATTTTTGCCTATACACATTCAATTCTATTTTTGTTTATTGAGACAAAAAAGAATTGAAATTAGCATTTTATGTCCCACACTTCTCAAGTACAATAGGATTGAAAGATTTATTTTCTCTTTAAAAAAAACATTGACAAAGGATTCTTGTTGTTTTTATGCAAAAAAATGTATTTAAATATTATATTTATTCTATGTAATATGTGCTAGAATTGTGATACTACAAGTCAAAATTTTACAATTTCAATACATTTTAAAACAAAATTAATCTTCTATTTCCATGTAAGACATACAGAAAATAATTCTTTTCGACCTTTTGACGAGTTTGAGATGCTTGCATTACTTTTGAATTTTACCATGATTTTTTTAAATTTATAGAAGATATTGGTATTTTTTAAAGAAAGATTTTATTCATTCTATTACTTTATTATGAAGGGATGATGAAGAATTTTGTTAGGCACATAGTTCGAAAGAATCTCCTACAAAAGAAACCACATGACTATTTTGAATGATGTAATATTTGAGATGTTAAAATATTGGTGGAGAATTAGACATGCAATTGTAGTTAGATGCAAAATTCCATGATTAAAATTTGCAAAAGATTTTTACAAATGTGTCAATTTCACCTTATTTCTATAATGTATTGTTTTGTGGTAGTTTTGCTAAAAATACAATAGAAATGTTTTAGATATTAAAAGGACACTAAATACTTCTACATTAATTAAAACTAAAATGTAGAAGGGCTTTAAAAATTAAATAGACAATAATAGAGGAGGAATTATACTCAAGAGCCCTCCCTAAACTCCCTTCTCCAAATTCACTAAAAAAAAATCCTTGTAAGCACATACATGTTACCAAATTCAACGAATTTGCATGCAATTTGTTGGAATACCACATCAAAAATGATGTAAATGATGTGTAACATGGATTACAAAGGGTTTGTGTAGGGATCAAGGGGTTACTGACAAACCCACCATTGTATGTAATAAAAGCTCGTGAAAACTTGTGGGTCACCATTTTTAAGATGTCATTCTTACTTGCTTGGGTTGATCACTAGCTGTGTGGCATAGTTGAACCAACCCTACATGTTGCATGGCTTTAGAGACTTGAGAGGGCCTTCACTACTAATAAGTGTCTAGGCTTCATTTTGAGGAACCCACAATGCTTGTTACCATTGCCCCATACTGGTGGGATAGGAAAATTACTAAGGGCTTGCCAAGAAACATTAAGGCTATGTTGGACGTGCTAGGACATGGGTGCTCGTAATCGCCTTTAAAGACTAAAGGACCATCATGTTTAGAGGTCCAAAATTGCTTCAAAATACTTGTTCCTAAAACAAGGTCAAAAACTTCATCAATATTTATTTTTTAACAAAAGTGTCTATATGATCTATTGGTTTATTTATTCAAGTACATCATCCCAAAATTTTAGAGTGAATACTCCCACGGATTGCAAGTCCAATGTGCCTAAACTTCAAAATGTAGGCTTTTGTAGTCCTTCCAAAAGGTGAAGTGTTGTCTTTTAACATTTTAAGGAAAAAATACATATATCCTACAACTTGTGTATTTTAGTCAATAAGTTGGAAAATGGGTTGAAAGTATAAATTAAAAAATTTAACCAAAAAACTTTCATGTTCATTTTTTTTTAAATTGTAAAGTAAAAGGTGCTATGGAATAAAAGATATAATTAATATGCTAATAACTTTTGAAAGAATTTTAGAATTGTCAGTCCCAATGGTAAGAATGTTACAGTAAATAATTAATTTATTCTATTTTTATTTTATTTGAGAATTTTCAAAATTGACAGCACTAAAAGATGACTTCATATGTTTTTTCTACCTTCATTGCCCGCAAAATAAAACTCCTCATAACTTTTATCTCATTATTTGGATTTCAATGGTTAAATTTTTTTTGAATAGGTATCAATCCACACAATTCAAAGAAAATTAATATTCTTTTAAAATATATTTTTTGCTTCCCAATTTGACTTTGAAATTTAAAAAAACTTACAACTTTTGCAATATTTATTGGAATGACATGAAACAAAGCTTTACACGTAGATTATGACGAGAAGCATCCATCCTAAAAAAAATCATGCATTTCATCCAAATTATGAAGTCAATAGAGCCTACCCAAGTTCTCGAAAGGCCCCAAACGGGCTCCTTGGTCCCCAAAGTATTTCAAAGTGTGTGTTTCGATCAAATTTTTTGCAACAACACAATGCCATTTTTTTGGCACGCAATATTTGGCAAGGTATTATTCCTTTTTAAGTGGATGAAGTTGCAAAATGCTCCCAAATCTTGGGGTAGGATAGCATCATTCTCTCTTGGATGAATGTATACTCTTCATCCCTCCAGCACTTCATCCTTCTCTTTCTGCACTGCCTAAAATAAACGAAAAACAACAACAACCCTCCACTAAAAAATCACTCAAGCCAACTACGCCTCCCCCTAACTTATTAACCCTTCACTCCATTTATCAAAAGCGCTTCTAAACTTTTGATAAAAGCTAAGGAAAGTAGTACCTGTAGCCAAAAAATATTTGAAAAGAGAAATGAAAAGCAAAAGAAATCCTAAATTGCAATTCTATTATTACAAAGTGATTATATAAAGGATGGGGAATTGGAAATGGTGCAAGCTAATTGCACCCGAAGTACAGGAGTTGGATGGAGTGGGTCCCTAGGACCCCAGCCCAGCCACTCAGGAGCGGAGATCAGTTATTAATTAATGGTTCCAAAGTGGGTGTCAGCCGTCAATTTTAGTTCCCATTGAATGTCCCTAGGAGGCCCTATGTCCGTCAGGACCCTCGGTGGCTTTTAATAGGTCCCTCTATCCTTCAAAATCAAATGGAAAATCGAATTGCTTCAAGACACGGGTTCCCAAAAAAACACGCACTCACTGTTGGGCCTCAGAGAATCTCCATCATGAACCAAATGATAAGGCCGGCTTGAAAGAAGCGTCATACAAGGCTCTCTCTAAGGGGGCCCTTATTGGAATTATTAGAAATTAGGGGGTCTAGAGTTGACTTATGGGGATGAACCCCCCAAAAAATCTGCGTATTCACCTTCAAAAAAAATGAAGTGAAAACAAAAATTCACATGCTTTTACAAATTTAAACCAGCACCAGTGCAGTGTGCCCTGTGCAGTTGCGAAATAAAGTAAAAGTAAAAGTATTTCTTCATTTTTAAATTAAAAAATAACTCAAAAAAAATTTCAATATTTTTCACATTGAAAGTTGAAACGCCACGCGACAAAGCCTGTGCATTTGTCCTCGCAAAGGGCTTTTCAATAGTACCCAACACGCGACTAGGGGACACATGGTTCTAGGGATCTAAAGACAACAAAAATAAACAACCTAATTTAATGTATGGACTACTATGCCTTGTGCCATTGCCACAATCAAAAGAAAAGTTAAATTAATTTTGAAAATTCAAAGATTCAAAAATCACTCAAATTTCATTATTTTTACACCGTTAGTCAAAATACCATGAAATGAAGCCCATGCATCCCTCCTTGTGAAGGGTTTTCTGAAAGTACTAAAAACACAACCGAGGGATGCATGGTTATGGAGATCTCACTGTAACAAACAAAACAAAACAAACAAACAAACAACCTAATTTGTATAGTACTAGTGCGACATGTGCCGTAGCCACAACCAAATAGAAAAAAAAAAAAAATTATTTTGTAATTCATAAAAAACTTCAAAACTCAACACTTTTCACACCATAGGTCCAAATACCATCGCAAAGTTTGAAGGTACAAAAAACACAACTCAAAGACACATGGTCTCATAGATCTCACCATAACAAACAAACAACATAATTAAAGGTATAGTGTGATCTGTGCCATTGCCACAATATGATAAAATAAAAATAAAAGCAATCTCCTAATTTTTTTTAATTCATAAAAAATTGAAAATCAATAACTTTCACTATGTAGGTCCAAATGCCATGAAACAAAGTCCATGCACTCCTCCTTGCAAAGCTTTTCAATGGTACCCAAAACTCAATTGATGGATGTATAGTCCTACAAATCTCACTGCATCAAGCAAAACAAAGCAATCTAAAAAAATAGGATTTACCCCCACAGGTTTTTTACTATGTTTTCACCCAAATAGCTCCAAAACTCCATTTCTACCACAAGTACCAAAATTTATAAAAGAAATATTTTTGGACAAATGTAATTGTATGATCTTTTAATACACTAGACTAAGAAGATGTAGAAACAATTTTTAAAATTTTCACTATCTAAATTGCAATATATTAGCATTAAAAGTGATAAAATTCCTTTTTTGGCCTGCTAAAATCCAAACAACTGCACTTCACAAGGTTACATTTGTATAAAATGTCTAAAATGATGGTACTTTTTGAGTTCATTCTTCAATGCAAGTTGACTACATGCTTGAGAATTTTCAAATAATTGGAAATTGTACAACATATAGGAAAAAATAATAAGTAGAAAGAAGTAGAGAATGATTCAAAAAACTAAATTGTTAAGAATTTAGTTATGGAATTGAAAATGTCAATCCCAATGGTTGTAATGTTGTAACAAACAATCTACATGTAAAGTTTTTATTTTTTTCCAAAAATATTGAAAATTGAGTTAAATAAAGGACTTCAAAGTTCATTTTAGAGTAGAGATTCTATAACTACCTACAAACTCAAATACCTCATAACTTTCATCTCATTAATAAAAACGAAATGATTCAAAGTTTTCTATGTACATATAAATCTAGATAATCAATTTCAAATTTTTATTTCTTAAAAAAGTGATTTTTTAAGAGTTTTTCTTTGTTGTCTAGATTGCCCACTAAGTAATGTTACATATCATACAATAACTTTTTACCTATGTAGTCAAAAGTTATGAAAATTGTTGGGTCCTAAAGCTACTCTTTGGGCATATGTTGTATGAAAATTTCAAAGAAGAAAAATAAAAAATCTAGCTATAATGACCTCCTTTCTATCCTCTCATTCGAACTAGTTTAGATGGAATCCATCTAAGTTGTGTGGCAAATAACAAGCATGTTTAACTCATTAAGATCTGGTCGACCTCTTTCTGGTCGAAATTGACACTTTTTCCTTTTCAGCCAGCATTTGATAAAGAATTTGGGGTTGGGTGAAAGGGGATAGGTGTAGGGAATTTGGAAATGAATGTATTGGAACAAAAATCAGGAAATTTTGTGCTAGCATGCACTTTAGGGGTTGAAAAAATCAACGACATATGGGCTAAAAATATACAGAGATGCATTACAATATCTAAAACGGGATGTTCAAATGCCACAAAATGTATTGTGGAGCCCCAAGCATTCACATGGATTTCAATTGATATGGACAGATCTCCCAAATTCATTGTGGTTTGGTATTTTTATCATGCTATCCTTAAAATCAAAAAAGGTCTTGCCCACCCCCAAAATCAACCACAGTCCTGAATGGGCTAAGAGTACGGCTTAAAAAATGACTAAATTGCAAGTGCGCTAAACTTGCTAAAGTATAAAAACCTAAAGATCTTCACCTCAGTGAAAGTGTAGCTGAGAAGAAGTGATTTTGGACACAATCCTAAGGCTTCGAGCTAGTATAAGAATTTGGTTAAAAAATCCATATAATTTTTTAGAGATTGATGCCCAACTTCATTTTTATTATTATCTACATAAAGAATATATTTATTCATTGTAGAATGGATAAAAATAATCTATCATAACTATTAAAGTGCAAAAAATAAAAAATAATTGATGTGAGACCAAATGAGAAGAGGATTTGCATTAATCTAAACTGTATTTATTGAGAATGCTAAGAAGTTTAAATAATTATGCCCTTAGGAAGAAACAAATTCAATGGTGATTGTTGCTTTTACAACCTAAAGGTTGAAATGTTGAAGACAAACCTTTCTTGTACTGTTTCTAAGGTGAGATGACCCAAAATGGAAGCCAAAGTTCAATTGTGGCCCCTACCATTTGATTTATTTTAGTTCTTTGACATTCCAATGTAAGAATAAGTGATTGTAATTTTATATGTAGATAAGCTTCATGTCAATGAGGGACTAAAACTATTGCAATTGGACTTCAAAATGGCGATTTTAGAAATAAAATGACTTCAATCCTAAGTTCCTAATTGGAATCCTAAGAATACCAATAATTAAACATGGTCATTCAACAATATTGTGTAGGTGGAAATGAAAAGTTCTTGTAGTTATATCAAATTTCAAGACTTTGAAAAAATGAATCCTTGAAGCAACAATAACATCTAAAAGAATGAGAATAGTATCTATGTACGGTTCATAGTGAAAAGCTATATGTTTTGACCTTGATCATCTATAGTACATTTTCTTAATTTTAAAATGTGAGTTGACAATATTATTAATGAAATTGCCTGACATTCCTTGTGAACAGCTGAGACTTCAGTACAGTATAAGCGTTGGTGCCCTTTGATAAAATTATTGTTCTTGATGTCACTAGAGGACCTGTATCCCCAAAGAAGAAGAGCAAGCCTTAGAGAGGCTATTTATTGATTCATCGATTTGTTGCCAAAAACTTATTTCAATCCAATAAGTTTAAATATATGCAATAATCAAATGGTCTACAATAGGCTTCCTACAATAATATTGTTTACATGTACAAAACATATAGAGCAAACCATTTCATAGCTTAATAAACTCAAGATTGACCTTGGGCGTCATGGACCTCAACTCCTAAAGGACCTAACATCATTTTGGGGCCAAATAGCAACTTTGGGCAGGTCACTATAATTGGAATTTTTATTTTTCTTCTTTGAAATTTTCACACAACATATGCCCAAAGAGTAGCTTTAGGACCCAACAATTTTCATAACTTTTGACTACATAGGTAAAAAGTTATTGTATGATATGTAACATTACTTAGTGGGCAATCTAGACAACAAAGAAAAACTCTTAAAAAATCACTTTTTTAAGAAATAAAAATTTGAAATTGATTATCTAGATTTATATGTACATAGAAAACTTTGAATCATTTCGTTTTTATTAATGAGATGAAAGTTATGAGGTATTTGAGTTTGTAGGTAGTTATAGAATCTCTACTCTAAAATGAACTTTGAAGTCCTTTATTTAACTCAATTTTCAATATTTTTGGAAAAAAATAAAAACTTTACATGTAGATTGTTTGTTACAACATTACAACCATTGGGATTGACATTTTCAATTCCATAACTAAATTCTTAACAATTTAGTTTTTTGAATCATTCTCTACTTCTTTCTACTTATTATTTTTTCCTATATGTTGTACAATTTCCAATTATTTGAAAATTCTCAAGCATGTAGTCAACTTGCATTGAAGAATGAACTCAAAAAGTACCATCATTTTAGACATTTTATACAAATGTAACCTTGTGAAGTGCAGTTGTTTGGATTTTAGCAGGCCAAAAAAGGAATTTTATCACTTTTAATGCTAATATATTGCAATTTAGATAGTGAAAATTTTAAAAATTGTTTCTACATCTTCTTAGTCTAGTGTATTAAAAGATCATACAATTACATTTGTCCAAAAATATTTCTTTTATAAATTTTGGTACTTGTGGTAGAAATGGAGTTTTGGAGCTGTTTGGGTGCATAGTAAAAAAACTTTAGGGGTTGACCCCCCAAGGACCAAGTGTTTGTTCAACATAGGCAAGAAACCTCGAATAGGTTCCTATGAAGTCATTTTTAGCCAAATGTTCATGAAATTTGGACACAATGTGTAACATGTACTTCCTTGGTGAAAAACTATTTTTTTCCTAACCAGGTGCCTACATCAAAGTTATATTGCCGTGAAATTTTGGTGCAACTCGGGCAATTTGAGAATCTTTTGGAAATCTTTTGGAGAAAAGCTCATTAACTATTGAAATTTGGCATGTTTGTAACTAATCAAATATGGTATACAATTTTCTAAAAAAAATGTAGTCTTCCAATCAAATTTTCAAAAGAATCAAACTTTGTTATCTATGTTGGGGTCCCTTTCAAGAAAAAACATTTTCTTCTAACTTCAAGGCCTATCAATCTATCATCTTACAATATGTGAAGTCAAAATTCTTGAATTTTTTCCATATATTCCAAATGTTTGTCTCTAACTTATCACTATTTAGATTTCAAATAAAAAATTTACTCATTGCACAAGAAATCATCAAAAAATGACTAGTGTATTGCCAATTCTCATAACCTCCTTGCATTATGGGATCATTTAGAATAAGCTAGACTCCACATTTGATTTTAAAAATTTTCATGAGTGAACCTAATATCATATACTTATGAATGGTCAAAATGCTCATTTTTTTTATAGAGCAAAAAATTTATTCCAAAAGGGTCCAAACTTCATCCTATTTTGTAGGAATGAAAAAAGTGGTTTTTTCTCACTTCAAATGTTATAATCTTTCAATTCACAAGGCTAAATGGGTTGAATTTTTTTTCACATTCTAGTTAAATACTTTACTTCAGTTTAATATGGTTGAAGTTTAAAAAAAAATTCCAATTGTTATTTTTGAATAACATATTAAAAAAACTTCAATTTTTGACAACGTCTCCTTAGACCCCCCCCCCCCCATCTTTTAGGGATTAACCTCCAAAGGACAATAAGGTCACCATATAGCTTTTGCAATATTGATTTTTGCACCTACAATCCTTTAGGAGTTAACAAACATTTATATTCAAGAGACAACTCAATTTTTATAGAAGCCTTCCTAAATTCAATAGAATGTAGAAATTTTGTTGTTGTTGATGTATTGTTGGAGGCAAAAATTGATCATTCAACCTTTAGAGCATGATTAATTTTAGGTCTTGGATCCCATGGCTATGAAGGTGTATTTTTTTCAACAAATGGCTTATTATTTTCATTACTTCTACTCTTAGGAAGATATTATGCAATAAGATTAAAATTGTTTTCTAGAACAATCTTATATTTGGGATTATTGTGTTTCAATCCCATCTAAGAGTTGTAAATTTATCTTCAACTCAAAGATAAATGGATTATTAAGTAAGCTTAGGATTGGTATTAAAAAATTTTGAATAGTATAGAAAGATTTGCAATTTCAAAAGTTATTAAGTTTGATAATATAACATGTATAAAAACAAATTAGATTGTAGAATGTTAGACCCTTTGTTCCAAAGAAGAGATTATTTATATCCAATAGAATTGTTACCAGATGAACTTCTAAAGGACTAGATGTTATAAACAACTTCTATAAACAAATAAAATAAATATCTTTAAAGATGATCATAATTAGAGCTTAACATTTTGAATCCATAGGGCTTTCTTTTAAAAATTACAAATATGCATCTATCATAAAATTTAGAAATAATTCTAAATTTTGAATATCAAATTTTATTGAAAAAATATTATTCAGTGTGGCAATTGATTTCTATATGGATAAAATTTAACAACCAATTATATTTTACAACTTTTGTTTGAAATTTAAAGTTGAAATATAATTCTATAGTGAATATTTCCAATTTTGGAAATCTTGACCCATTCCATGGCCCCTAAGGCGTTAAATATTATATAATCACAAGATTGTGAGGTAGAATACTCTAAATTTTGAAATCAATGAAGATAATATAAGATCGAAAAGAAGTTTGTGTTAAAACCCTTTAATCCCCCACATACTAAGAGAATACAATGTATCTTCTTCAAATTTCCAATGGTAAATTTTCAATAGGGTGAAACAAATCTCAATAGTTTGTAAACTAGGATTTTGTAGAGTAACAAATTGACATACCCGTTGCATTTTCTGATTTTTAAAATTTGAATATGAGAAGTATTTAAAATTTTATTTAGAAAATGCAGTCTAGTAGGAAAAAGAAACAAATATAATGTTTTTCCAATGAAAAGAATAGTAGGGATGGAAAAAACATTTTTTTTTACATTTCTAGTCTTTATTTTGCACAAAAAACTTAATCTGGAGATTTCTTATTTCAAATTTGTATTCATAGAAATTTTAAAAATACAAGGTTCAATCTAGTATGATTAAGAATGCAAAATAATCATAGTGATTCTAATTTTTTGAAGATGTTAGAAACAATATCCTAATAATATTAATTATTAAACTAAAAAAAATCAATGCATACATAAATTTCTAAACTTTTGGTAGGATCCAACTTCGTCAATTTTGGCTTTCTATTTTTTTTGTTTGAAAATGTGTACAAATTTGAGAGTGTATTTTTATTCCTCAATTAAAAAACTTAAAAATATTACATTTGCCTATGATTCTAATACAATTTTTTTTGTGGGGTGGGGGTGGGTAAAAATCATTATTCATCTTTTTATCATTTTTCTTCCCTCAAAGCTCCATTTTTTGCTAACAAAGTTGATCATCTAAAACTATTATAATCTAAAAATTCAATGGTCAATATTTTCCATAATTAATTCTATGCATTTTAGACAAAATAGTCTTTACTTCTGTATAACTAAAATTGAAAATTTCAAACACACCTATGTGCAAAGAAATATTGAAGTGGGACAATTCATTGAAAACCTCCATTGTCAAAAAGTTGTTGGGCATTTAGGGATTAAAAAGATTTAAAAATATATATTTAAAAATTATATTGTGCTCCTTTGTTGAAGTTCAATTCTTTTGTTTGAATGTGTTGTGTTTTTGTACTTGGATACACAACTCCCATATTTATGGCCCTAATTATAATCACTTGCAATGTATTTTAGTCCAATCTCAAGGGATTTCACTTGTTTTAATGAAAAAAATTCTTGTTGTCCTTTTAACAAGGAATTCAAAAATGTAATCATGTACATGAAATGAATATTCTTTGAAGTGCTCAAATAAAAAATCACAACATGACTTTTGAATCATTATTGAAATTCCAAAATATCTACATTATTTATTCATAATGAACATTATTTCATCTTTCATTCATACATCTTATAAGTTTTTTAGAAGTTTCTTTGTTGAATTTTTAATTCAACAAAGAATAATCGAGAGAACAATATTCAAAACATTCATCATCTCCCTTTGACATGGTTGATGAACACTAAGCATTGAGGTTAGGGATAAGCTTGAGGTAGGTCCTTCCAAATGCACCACTCACCCAAAACCACCATCATCACTCTTTATATAGTACCCTTTAAGAAGTCTTGCACCCCCATGTCTTGTTTTTAGCTAAGTAGTTTAATTGCAGGACATAATTGTAGTATACAAATTTAGATATTTGAATGAAATTTTTCGCCTTGGACAAGGTGGGTCACATACCTTGTTGTGACTCATTCCACTTTTTAGAAATATCTCTCTTTATGAGAGGTGGCTGATTTGAAAACATTAGGTTGAGTTTCAAGGTACAATGCTACACTTTAAAATTTCATTGTAGAAAATCACAAGTAGTATTTCAACGAGTTTTGGAGTTGAAAGGATCAACATGATTGCATGCATGCTTCTAGTTATTGTTGCTTGTAAATATAGCCTAGAAGGTTTGTAAGAAAAGATTGATGTTTGTCTAAAATATTGTGTTGTAATGTTAGTAGGAGTACTATAAACAAACTTTGTAAAGTTCTAAGTAGTGTTAGTTAACTTTGTACCATAATATAATGTAAAATTCATTGAATGACCACCAAATTCTTTTGACCTCAATCCTATAGAAAATGTATAGAAGCAAGTCAAAGATCAAGTGCAAAAAAGATGTAGACCCCATTATAAAGACCAAATGTGGACATCAATGAATTTGGCATGAGAAGATTAACTCAAGAAAGTATCCAAAAGCTCATTTCTACAATGCCAAAGCAAATGGAGGTTGCAATAGCAACTTAAGGTGGTAGTACTCGATGGTAATAGATGTACTACTTTGCTGCAAAGTAGTTGCTAGTGAGCAAGAGACAATGCAAAACTCTTGTTATAGTAGGCTTTTACAATACTATAGCTTTCTAATGATACCCTATTTGACAACATTTGTTCAATTTTTTATTAAATACATGAGCTTGCTTTCCTTTCCTTGAACACTTTTGAAAGAAAATTGCAAAATACATTAAAGCCACATAGAGGAAAACTTTACCTATATAGTGTAAGTCTTTGTAATATAAAAGATGTGAACAATGATGTTTCCTAAATACATGTGCAATCAAACCTTAAAAAGTCATCCCATATATTTTTCAATCAATTATTATATAAAACCATAAAATAAAATAAAAAATTCACCAAGTCCCTATTTTTGAACATGGAAGTTTCATATGTTGGTTAAGTTTCTATAAAGCATTAGATTTAAAAGGATAGTTTTGATAAGATATTCCTAAAATGGAGTTAAAAAAGGAAAAAATTGAATGTCTTCATAGTGGGAGTGCAAGACTTGTTGCAGTGTAATAATGTACATCTCCAAAATCAATATGTACCTATCTGTGTGGAAGAAACGATTCCAAAACCTCTCCCAAAAATAACTTTGACCCTCTGTAACGTAACTTCTGCATATGGTATCCAATTGTCTCATTCTTTGGTGCGCTACCTGATAACATGAAAATATGAAAATAGCACCCGGCACAGCAGCCAAAAGTGACGGATTTGGGAATGCCCACCTTATTATTTGCAATCAGCTGTTTGTTTCGAAGAGAACCCCCGAAGAAACGACGGTGCATTTCCAACCTACAGTACTGTTCTGTACTAAACTGATCTGGCTGAAACCAGGTGCATGTCCCAGGAAAGCGCCGCGGTGCCCAAATTTCTACCGCAGCCATCAATGCAGGGAATAAAAACAACAAATTTAAAAACAGGAGAAAAGGCCCCCAAAGCAGGCGAGGAATCGAATGAATGAAGTGAAGGTGCCTCAGTGCCTGGTCTGAAGAAACTTTTTCGGGTGGCCGACCGAACCACATGAATCTAGTTCCAAAAGTGCCCCCACTGTTTTAGATGCAAACAATTGGAAGCAAGCAAGCCCCCGAAGGCCGAAGATTCGCCAACGGCGCCTCGAATAGAGAAAAGAAAATTTGCACCACTTGGCGTTCCGGAGCGACAAAAAGCGTCGGCCCACCTGGCACGCGGGAGGGGTCCACGACACTATTCGCGGACACGTCCGCCATTCTCTGCGGAATCGACGCCGCAGTCGAGCGTCCACGCTGCCGCTGACTGCCGCGCGCGAGCTCGTCGATCGATCAGCGCAGCGTTCCTTTTTCCTTGCCAATTAAGGTACTCGGGATTTCGTCCACAACCAATTGATCTACCTACTCTACGGCCATGGGAACATGAACGAGGATTATGCGACTCGGCAGACTAGATTTTTCAGAGGTCCGTTGACTCTGTGTACTACTTAAGTTGATTCCATTTTTAGTGCTTCCTAGCCGCAGTAATAACATGAATTCGCACTAGATTGAAAACTTGTGAAAAAGTACTTTTTTAAGTTACTAGAAATGTTCATCTATGTAGTGTTTTACATAAGATCAACAAAATGAAGTGTATTTCTCATCCATTTGTCTTTCAAAACTTCACTCGATTTGCACTACATCCACTGAAACTTCCATTCATTTAGTGCGAGTCAGGGACCTGCACTGTTCAAACTCTCACACTAATTGATACACTAATTGGATTGACTTCAGTCAGTCGCTTCCGAAATGGAATACCAAAAACAATAAGCAGATTATTCCAAAATTGGTAGCGTGAACCAAATTCTCGGATGCACCCATCCAAAAAACAGAAGCCGAAAAAATTCTGCAAGAGAAAGCGCGACGTCGGAACCCGTGCACACAATATTCTCCGGCCATGTCGACTTCCATTCAATGTAGCGTGCATGGCCTGGGGATTTGGATCCACCTATTCTCGGATTGACGCGGCATTCCCTCCCAAATCCCAAGTCTAGTGAAAGTCAAACTCCTCCAGTGCGATTGATCGATCATGCACTGTAAACAATCAATCAGTAACACATTTGTAGTTTGATTCCTCCCTCCACGCACGTCGATCCATAGTATTCCCATTCGGGATAATAGGTTTGAGTGATCGACAACTGAACAGTCCGTTTGATGTACCTAGATATCGAATGATGACACATAGAGCGCGAATCGAATGTGGTTTGGCCACCGGAAGCTACCCGGTCAGCCATTCGTAATTAATTATATTCGAATCGGGAATTGGAACACGAATCTACGTTACAAAAGCTCGCTGCACGGTTCTCGATTGAGAAGATCGACTTCTTCTAGATCTTCCGCTCGCTCTGTCAGGAATCTTCATGAAGGCGAAGCTTGTGTGGAGTCTCGGCAATGATCAAATCCTAGCTAGGCTTTCTCTACTAACTACAGCGAACTCGGTCCCCTGCAATGACTTCCGTCGGAAGGTCGAGCGAGAGGGTCGGTTCACCCCGGCCGCTGACCCCTCCAGGCCGTTCTCAACGTGGGTCTGTTGTATTTTACACTTGCAATGAAATCTCTTTACATTTGTGTAGAAATGAAAAAATGAAAAAATGAAAAAAAAAAAAAAGTGATCTTCGGTGGCAGGGGTTCATAATTTTTGGTAATTTTATTATTTGGAAATCAGAGTCATTTTTATTGATAGTTTTGATATCCCTGGAAAAAAGGAAAAGCAATTTCACAAGTTAACCTCCGAAAGTCCAAAGACCATTTTCTTGTCAAAAAACACTCAAAACTACCACTTTTGCTACATTCAGCAACAAAATATAAATAAATAAATAAATATCAAGAATCTAATTATATGATCTTGTTCTCCACTTGTCTTGGATCACTTGGTAAAATTTTTGTGATTTTGGACTATATAGAATGAAAGATGTCAGCATCCAAAGTAAAAGAAAAAATTTATTTTAAGAAACTGTCCCAATTACCTGCAAAACAAGAAGCTCCATTAGGTGGCATTTTTCTCAACCTTCCTCCTAAGCTAAATCATTCGCGTAAGACATACTAATTATACTTTTTCTTCTCTTTTTAATTGATCTTTGTTTTTCCCTCCCCCCTCCAAAAAAACAACAACAAGCTCCATAACTTTCATATCACTAATCCAAATGGAATAAATCAAAGCTCTCCATTTAGACAAAAATATAATTTACAAGAAAAAAAATATATTACAATTTTTTGTGAATTTTTTGTTGCCTGATCTCCCTCATTCTAAGATTATTGGGGTACAACTTTTGTTCCCAAACATTGATATGGGGAATTTCATTAAAATGGTGATTATTCTGTGAAAATGGCACAAATGGTTGCTACAAAATGGAAGAAATTCATAGAAAGATGGCATAGGGGGTGAAGAAACATGGGAGTTGTGTTGCAATTTGGACTTGTTGGGGACAAAATTGGCACATCTACGAGGTTGACATGCCAAGAAATGTGCTCTTAACATGGCATAAATGACATGCAAATTATCGCCATTTTAATGAAATCCTCCATCAATTGAAATAAAAATTGTATTTCCAAAAAGCTAATAAATTTTTCTATCTTACAAGAAAGTTTCAAAAAGTTTCAATAAAAATGGAGACCACAAAAACCTACACAAAATCCATTTTGTCTCTCATAGAAACAATGCGACTTTAGAAGTTAATAATAGACAACAACAATAAGCCATAATAAATTTTGGATGGGTGTCAATTTAGCACTTGACAATATTCCATTACTTTGGTATAGTTCAAACCATGCAAGTTGCACCCCAAATCTACACCAATCCTAGTTCGCAATTTGTAGTCTAAACTTACACCTTTGTGAAGATGTCACAAGTCACATATCTTAACTCGTGGATTGTTGCCATTTTACTGAAATTTGAGGTTTTGATTAAAAATCAATGAAAACGTCCACGTGTTTCAAGAGAATAAAAGACCTAAAAAGTAATTCTTTGTTAATTAAGAGTAGTACGGTATATCTAGCTCCAGTTTCTGTTCATCCGCTAGCTAAATGATTAAGTAACCAACCGTCACACTCTTTGAAGTTCCCGCTAGCCGTGATATTATTTATGACTAGATGCACATGTTAACGATTCCCATAGCTAACTTAGGTTCTGTGTCCACTCGATGTGCGGAACTGAACCAGTCCCACGGCATCCTGAATCCACCCCATTCCATTGCAGTCGATCGGCCCCAACTTATTGTTTACAAGGCTTGTGTGTCGATCGATCGATATATTCGCCGAACGTCGTGAGCAAATGAGGAGGGAAATATATTATATAATAATGAATTGGAAATGAATTAGAAGCTACGATCGATGCATGTGCACATGAGAAACATAAGTAAGACAATCGACATTTGTAGCTTCTGCAAGTCAGAGAGCTAGCTCGTGATGGAGGTGGTGGCAGAGCTTGTCTCTGGCTCTAGCCTGTTGCCTGGACTTGCTGTCTGGAGGCACAACATAAAGTTCAGTCCCTGGAATCTGCCAGTTTTTTTTTTTGGTTTTTTTGAAATAAATGAAACGAAGAATCTGGCAGTTTCAAATGTCGTGAGGACGGAGCGCCAGAAAATCATTTGCCAAGAGTTTCTTGACACCTGGTGTAAAAACTGAGGTTTCCTCCCCGGTGGCATTTGGCTCTCAGCAGCCTGAACCGTCCGCTTGGAAAACGGACCCATGGTTCTTTCCTTCTTGTTTTCTTTATTTACACCGTCACTTTCAAACAAACAAACAAAATAAAACAAAACAAAAACAAGGTTTTCTGTTCAGGTCGTTTTTCACCAGCCTAGCTACAGTAAGTGGAATTTGCCTGACCTCCAGTCTCGATCATTCCCAGGTTGATTGTTTGTTCTCTCTTTTGTTTTTGTTTTTATGAAAGGCACCGTCAGTTTCCAAAGAATCTGCCAGTTTTATAATTAATTAAGCAGCACCCTGACGGATCGATCGGAGACGCCGTGAATGGAGCACGATTTCTAAATCGACGAGAAATGGGGTATCTTGTGTAGTTATTAACTCCACCCAGCGCCCGGGCTCTGCTGTTTGATAGAACGCATGACCTGGAGTGGCGGTTATGGAGGGGAGGGCCTGTTCAATGGCCTTGGTTTCTAGTTCAGTTCCCACCCGACCCTGCTCGCCTTCAGTTGCCTGACAACTTCAGTTCGATGCAGGGTCAGGGTCGGGTCGCCAGTGCAGCCAGGTTCATTACCACGTGGAATCGTTCCTACTTACCTGGTCCAACAAACGCTGAACTGAGGAAATATACACTGCAGTCAGGAGGAGATTGATTCAAGGTATGATTTTATTTTATTTTGTTTTGGGGACAAATTTGAAAGGACCTTCAATTCATTGCTCTCAGACAGACAGAACCAGGGGACACGCCACTTCAGCCGTCACACTGGCCGAGGGGCAACTGAAGAACCCGAACAAACAAGCACCCTCACGACTTTCAGTTCCTTGCAGCGAATGGAGACAATTAATTATTGCTACAACGCGGAGCCTGTTGCATTGCAACAACGCCAATATGAGAGACAGCCACCACCCATAGCCGATCCACTTCAGCGATTCCACCCATGTTCTGCAACAGCATGGGAGACAATCCATTCCTGATCGCCCCTCATTGTAGTAGTGCAGGCTGCTCTCTTTCTGTGCAGGTAGAGATGAATAGTGATCAATCATGGCCTGGTTCTTTGTACAGTTGTGGCACATTGTGACTGGCTACAAACCTCTCAATATTGCAACCAACTCTTAGTCAATTTTGCAACCAACTCTTAGTCAATTTTGCAACCAACTCTTAGTCAATTTTGCAACTAGTCCTTGGTTGGAAATAGGAAGACCTACATGACCAATATGGGTCAAAGAGAATCTTCACTTAAAAATTCATAAAAATCTGAAAAATTCTTCCAAACTCTATTTTGTACATGAGAAAAGTTCCCCACTCAAGAAACCCACATTCCAAATACATATAATTGCTTAAGTGGTTGGAAATGGATTGGCTCCTTCATAAGACAATATAAATTATTTGCCATGTAGAAAGATAGAAATCACGGGGGGTGCAATTCTTTTGGACATTTTATGCTTTGGATTGAAATTACTATGAATTTTGAAAGCCAAAAGTTGGTTTGAACCCATACCCAATGTATAGAGTCTTTCAATTCCAATCATTCAAGAACTACTTTCCCACTCACTGCTTCTTACTTTTTTGCTCGCTAATTTGGGACATGTATCATGACTTTACTAATCCTAATCTTGAATAGGAGTAAAAAACACATCCAAGCTTTGGCTAGAACTTCATTCAATCTTGGTTGGAAATGGTTGCACCCTACAAGGTGGGCATGGGTCCCTAGTTAGGAATAGGTGGTTCTACCATAAATTAAGTTCCAATAAGTTTGTAGTAAAGATAGGCAAATTGATACTATTTGTTAGGAGTTTTTGGACATCAAGTGTAGAAATGAAGTATGTTGCTTAGGTGATTTCCACCAACCTAGGTTACATTTGTTTCTTAGCCTCTCTAGAGAGTTGGACTAATTGTTTGCCCTCTTTTTTTTCAATGCATACAAACCTTGTCCAAAAAAGAAGTTCCAATAAGTTGGTATCACTTCTTGAAGATGTTAAAGCATTAGATATCATCCATGTAACTCTCCCCAATTTTGTTTGGGATGTTCATAGAATTGCTACTATGTAAAGGATTTGGTATACTAGGAACCCAATTGTTTTTAGGAACAAAGAATGTTTATGACGTGTGTTACCTTAATTACACAGAGAGACACATTATATGTAAACATAGCAAACTACAAGTGGCATCTATGTTGGGTAACCTTGAGAAGATGAAGTCCTTAAGGGATGTTTTTTTTACTTTTGTTAGGGCAATTCAATCAAATCCAAAAGAAACTTGCTCCCACTTTCACTACCAACACTATCCTCTCCATCTAGACTTGGGATTCATATAACTTGTAATTTTTTTTTTCTTTTGCCTAACCAACCACCTTCTCAAAAAAAAAGTTTTTATGAAGTTGTATTAGGGGTTTAACAAGAAGGATAAATGAATAATTGTCTACGTAGATGAAAACATGATGGATGACATCATTACACAATTTGTATGATATATGAGTGATAGAGAAATTTTCACACTATCTAATATTGTAAGCTCTAAAATTCTACGCAATAAAATTGTGGTTTTCATATTTTCGTCAATTTTTGTAGTTAGTCTTTCAACTTTGTTGTGCACACTAATAAGTTTGAGGATGTACACTCACTATGAATTAAGAAATATGATTTGAATACACATATGAGTTAGGATGCACTTTTTAAAGACTTATTGAGTATCTTGGTCTTAAAATTCAAATTTCAATAAATTTGATGTAGTTTAATCATTGAAAGCACAACTTCAATATCTAAGAGCTTCTCTGATGATATACCATAGGTCTGATTTAACACCTAAAAGACTAAGGCCATTTTTCTACCAAAAATCACTCAAAACTACCATTTCTACTTTGTTCATTCAAAAAAATGGGATCTAATCATAAGATCTTATACTTTATTTGCTTAAGATTATGTGATATAAATTCCATGAAGTTTGACCTTACAGATTGGAAGATATTAGCATTCAAAGTTGGAAAATAAAGTTTTTTTGAACACTAGCATGTAATATCAAATGACTTTAACTGCCATTTGTAGAATTTTTTTGCACTACAATATTTGAATTAAAAAAATTGTGTTGAAAGCTTGAAAAAATTTCAAAAGAAAATGCTTGATTTTCATTCTTTAAAAAATTATCAAGTAGAAGTAGGTCCAAGATTGAAAGAAAACTAAATTGTTTATAGCTCTAAGATAGGATTAAAACACAATAATTCCAATGGTGAGATTGTTCTAACAAGCAAACTTAACCTTTTCAAACATTTTTTTTTAAATTGTGAAAATTGCATTAAAAAATGAATCCTATAAGTTATTTTTTCAAGAAGATGCTTAGATTGTTTGAAAACAAGATTATCCGTAACTTTCACATCACTAATTTGAATGGAATGAATAAAAGCTTCATATGTAGACAAAATAAGATCTATAAGGAAAAAAATTAAAACTATTTTAAGTTTTTGTGGATTTTTTTTTTACTCAATGACATGAAAATTATGTTTAGGATGGCATAATTTTTTTTCTTAGGCATCGATTGAAATAAAGATTATATTCCTACAAAGTTAATAAGTTTTTATATCATATCAAAAAAATTCACTAAAAATTGAGGTCATAGGAACATGTCCAAACTCCTCAAAGTCCCCTAAGGAGACTCTTGATCTTTGAGGTTAATTGAAAATTATTCTATCAATTATTATTCACAACTAGTTCCCTTTGGAGCAAATAGTTTGCAACTAGATCTATTCTTTTATATAGGAAATTAGAAATGGCCATACATGTGAATTCTAATGAGTACTAACAGCCTTCACAAACCTTACATTGTTTTTGTAACCTGTAAATTTTGGTGTTGGCAATACTTTGAAATTAAATAAAACTTGCCCAATTGGCTATTTTTAATAGCTTATGTCTCTGAAAAAATTATTTTTGAAGTTTAGTTTTAGCATCAAAAATCTGATTTTGAAAATGATTGAGTATAATTTTTCTATTCAAGATTTGTGCAAGAGGGGCCATTGCAATCTTGACTTTCCATAGTGTTGAGGGCTCTTGGAAATGAGCCTCAAATACACTAGATCTTGGAGAAAAAATCACATTAGAAATTTATTTCAAGAAATTATAAAATAAATTCTGAAAAGCCATAAATTGATTGGAGTTATGCATGTTAAGTCCTTTATCCTCATATCTTTTGGTGACAAACTTTTAGATTTGACATATGAAAAAAGAGTTTAAAGACTTCAAATCACTTTTCACTTTTGCAGTTTTGACACCCTTATGATTGAACATTGTAATCTTTCAATCCATAAGCAATATTGTTGTGTATTATTTTCCTACATAATCTCTAACATGTTTAGTTTGAATTTGTATACTTACAATTCAAAAAAATCGATACAACTTACCAAAATGTTGGCTTTCTTATTCAATTTAGAGCAAATTCCTAGAAGATCAAAAAAGACCTTGGGCACGTAGGGATTAATGCACAAATACATACAAACTATTAATATACAAAGTTAAACTCTAAATTTATTTTTTTGAGTATATTTCAAAATTTATGTAGTCAACATTTTGAAGAGTCTAGTGGCTTCTTTCAACCCCTGAAGTTCCTTAACTATATTTCACCAAAATTGCTCCAAAAGTGCCATTTCTAATATAAGTACTATATTCTAGAAGAAAAAACATTTTTGGATACATTAAACTAGAGGATTTTGTACTACGCTTGTTTGAAAAAGATGTGGAAAAAAATTCAGAAATTTCTACCATGTGGATTGCAAATATTAGCATTTGAATTGACAAAAATCCTCTTTGGGGCCCTAAAAAAACTGGTAGTTATACTTTACAAGGGCACATTTATATAAAAAGATGTCAAAAATGGTAGTACTTCTTTGGATTCATTCTTTTTGTACACAAAAGAAATGAGGGTTTTGAGAGAATGAAGGAAAAAAGAGGCAATTGAATTTTTTATATTAGCAATTCTAATTTTTCTCCTACATTGAAAATAACTTTGCATACCACATTGTCTTTTACTTTGGGGTACTCTTGAATTGTCTCAAGGTATGTCTCAAGGATTTTCTTTTTTGAAAGCACTATGTTTCATTTAGTGTTATTCAATTAATTCAAATTCTCCTAGGCAACACCATCCGATTAACACCATCCGATTGGGACCTACTTTGACATTGAGACGTATATAATTCAAAAGCATTGTTTACATACGTGACTAATTCTATAATGTATCCCATCTCCTTTAGAATCACCTCTTTTGTTAGTTTCAACAAAGCCCTTCCTAATTTGAAGTTTGCAGATAACTTTGATCACTACTTTTATCTAATGTAGAAAATATAAACCACATTGAAAATTATTCCAAGAAGTCAAACTCGTCCAAATTGCAAATCAATTGGTAATTAAATCACTTTACCTAGAATAGACTTTTGGTGCAAGAACGATGCTTTCTATTTTGACGATTTTCATCAACCCGAGCGGCACCTTTCTTTATCCCTGAATGCCTAGCCCGTATTTGCTAAAATCCAAACCCTTCTCAATTCATTCCAATCAAACTATCACGTAAAATGAGATTCACATAAATTGACCGTACTGATTAGTAGTAGAGATAGGGCTGAAGCTATAGGAGAAGGGACCCCTCTTTTGACCGTACCATTGAAAAGATTATAATCATCAAACAAGGAGATCTTTGACCATATTTGAGGCACTAGTGCACTCAGAGTTAAGCCTCTTGCATTTGGCTTTTTAATTCAATTTCTCCTTTTCTTTTTCCAAAAAAAAACTTACTCGACCTGTGGTTAAAAATAAAATGAAATGAAACTCACTCTGCCTCATTGATTATGGATCTCCGCAAGATTTTTCTTTCTTTCTTTCTTTCTTTCCTTTTTTTTTTCCTTTTTTTTTTCTCTCAAATGATAGAAATCCCATTTTCTCAATGACATTTTTTTCTTCTTATAACCAAAATTTCAATTTTACTTCAAATTTTTTCCCCCCCTGTTCCACCCAGTGTCTGGCCCCGTGCCATTGAATTTTTCAGTAGGTCAGCTATCCACGTGGGGTCCTACGAGTGGCCTATAACTTCTCATGTCCCGGTGTTTCCCTTGTTTTGCTGTACCTTATTACCCCTGGCCAGGGTTAATTGTTTAAAAAAGCCCCCTATTTTTTTGCCATGATTTTTTATATTTCTACACTGCCCGAGATAATTTTGGGCCGCTGATTGCAAATCTGAATTCAGAATTTGCAAAAAAAAAATCATCTGATTGCAAATAAAAAATTCCACAACGTTTTTCCGGGGGTAAAACGGGGCAATGAGGGGGTCAGTTCACCCTAGCCTATTACCCCCCAGGGAGGCAGTTGATTTTTCATGGCACGAAAGATCTTCTCAGGACCCAAGGCCGAGGCCACGGCCACTGGCTCTCGAAGTGAGCTTCAGATACTCTTCCCTTTGACCGGATCTTGGGCTTCGAAGACCTCAATTTAGGCACCCACACCCACGCTCCCACGCTCCCAAGCTCCCACGCTCCCACGCTCCCCCAGTAGTCCTGTACGTGTACAGCAAGTGTTTATTAGGAAATCTCGGGGCTCACTGGACGGACGCCTCATTATTAGTTAACCCTCCATTGTAATCCTCATTTTCATATGGAAAATAGGTGCCTCTTGGAGTTGCCCCAAGATATTCAAGTTGCAAATCAATGTGCTAATCAGGGCTTTTTCAGATTATTCATGTTTTTATGGGTGAAGTGGGTGAACTGGGGATATAAAATGGTACAGTGGTGCTCCAAATTTCAGCATTCATCCATATATTGGATTAAAAAAAATATCACATGTCCGTAATTATGTTTTCATCCACAATCTAGCAATTTCATCCAAGATTCTTTTGTTTAATTTGAAAAAAATTATGGCAAAAAAATTCATGGTTTATTGCCATCTTTCAGTCAAACTATTTTTTTCCCTTTCCTGGTGCAATCTAGCACTTTAATGCCAAATAAAAAAAAATTGGTGGTAATTTGCTTGTCTACTTTAGGACCTATTTTCCAGCTTGTCATCAATTTCTAACTATTTCTTTTGGGTTCAAATCGATGATACAAGATGTACACTATGATTTGGGTTCAAATGTGAGAGTTGTCATTTTAGATAGTAACGGTAATGGGTGTGCATACTTCAAAGTCCATATTTTACCCCTAGAAGTTTTTTACTATGTTTTCACCAAAATTGCTCCAAAACTGTCATTTCTAATACAAATGCCAAATTTTAGAAAAAAGAATTTTGAACATATGTAACCATAGGATCTTATAGTATGCTGGTTTGAATAGATTTGGAAAAAAAATCAGAAATCTCCACCAAGTGGATTGCAAGATATTAGCGTCTTAATTGACAAAAATCTTTTTTTAGGCCTTACAAAAACCTAGGTAGATGCACTTCACAAGGACACATTTGTATGAAAAAATGTAGTTTGGTGAACTCAAATTGAACCCATGAACTTCAAATGACTTTCAAAATATTAGTACATCTTGAATTGATCTAAAAATTTTACCACACAAACTAAAAGAGAGAGCGCAAATTTCCAAACAAGTTTTGTTAAATTTGATTATTGGATGCAAAAGTTGCAATACTTTGAATTAGAATTCCAAACTATTTAAGGACATTTTCTATCCCTAAAGGCATTTAGGGATGAAGGAACTAAAAAAATAAGCAATCAATCCAATTTTCATTGACAACTTAGTATAGGAGGGTAGTGCTCTTTTTTTGCGAGACTTAATATGGGCATGTCATGTGGTTTTTCTTTTATAGAGTTTGTCATTTGAATGAAGGCATCACTAGTGACATAATATGATTTTTTTTCATTGAATTTAATGACATTGTCAACTTTTGGATTTTGGATATTGAACATACTAGTGCCCCAAGATTGAAGCATGTTGGAAATTAGGCTTCTTAAATTTTACTTTGGAATTCTTTTAGGCTTTACTATTTATATTCTTACATATTTTGGAGGAATTCAGACTATACAATCCAAGCATCCATGACAACAATGGCAAATTTATTCA
Organism: Climacium dendroides; assembly: GCA_950106755.1. Taxonomy (NCBI): domain Eukaryota; kingdom Viridiplantae; phylum Streptophyta; class Bryopsida; order Hypnales; family Climaciaceae; genus Climacium; species Climacium dendroides. Next base: position 41,740,636 of record OX467084.1, read on the forward strand.
GTTTGAAAATGAAACAAATGGGCAACAAAAGAAAAGTTAGATAAAAACAAAATTTGCACAATATACTTGCCCTCCTAGAGCACACCATGCTGCAAATAGCACAATAGATCTATAAAACAAATACAAGCACTCCAATGATTGATTTAGTGCAATACTATAATGATGGATGACAACTTTTGCACAATGCATTCATATTAGCATAGTTCCTTCACATTAGCACAAATGTCCCAACAAAATTCTTTATTATGAGCACAAAGTTTCAGCAAAGGAATAGTTTAAGAATATTAAAAAAAATAATCCACTTCCCCTTGGAAAGATCTTCAATTTTTTTTTAAGTATGGGCATCACAAAATTGTTGCTTGAAGAAATCTAAGTTGAATACCAAATTAAGAATCTGAGATAAAACCTCTAATGTAAACAACTTCTTCTTTACAACTATTCACATGACAAACTATTTAAATAATTACATTGCAAAGCTCTATAGACATCTACTAAATATCTATTTGAGGTATACAATGCAAACTATATTTTTAGAATTATTTAAAAAAAAAGAAAAGAATAGTTGAATATTAGGCAGGCAACAACAATCTAGAGATGAAAATTTTAACTAAACGAAAATAAAATAAAATAACAAAACAAGTAACACAAGAAAACCAAGCCTATCTTTAACCCATTAAGGACCAGGTCGCTGACAAAAAATGAAAAAGTGGTTGCAACTAACATGTTTTTATTAATAGACAAAGTGGCTACTAATGAAAACATGTTAGTTGCAGTCACTTTTTTCACTACCTTCATCGACCTAGTTGTTAATGGGTTAATAGAGATCACCCTCTTCAATTCAAATGACCAAAGCATCATCACCAATATCAAATCAAAACAAGAAATTTAACTTGTCATTAATTAAACTTAAAAATCTTGAGAAAACCTCATCCACTTCACATAATAAAATCTAACATTGCATGATTTGTTTTAGTTCTTAGACCATCTTTTATGTAGTCTTCATTCTCTCACAACAATTCTCTAATGAAGCCCAAAAAAACAACTCACATAATGCAAACACCAACTCTTAGATCACAAATACCAACTTACAAATTACTCCAACTCTTACTCCAACTGCTCTAGCTTTGACTTCTCCAATTGCTCCAAAATCCACTCTTTTGATTGCTCCAAATTCGACTCCTCCGACTTCTTCCTTGATTCTTGCTCCAACTTCTAGTCTTGGTAAAATAACTGCTTTGTTTTTTGCCCTTGAAACCAACTTCAACCCTTTTTAGTTAATTTCAAATTCCCAACTCTCTTCCAATCTTTCATTCTCAATTATAAAGAACTAAAATATAAAAGGCAACTATAATTTATTTTTGCTAGTGTTTGCTCCAAAAGTGAATACAAGTACAAACAATTAAGCAAAAATGAACTAAAACAAAAATAAGTAAAATCCCAAACCTTAGACTTGAGTAGTACTCCTTAAGCTTGATTCCAATGTAGTTGACACTATAAGAAAACATGTATTTTATGTCGTTAAGCTTGGTTCCAATGTAGTTGACACTATAAGAAAACATGTATTTTATGTCGTTAAGCTTGGTTCCAATGTAGTTGACACTATAAGAAAACATGTATTTTATGTCGTTAAGCTTGGTTCCAATGTAGTTGACACTATAAGAAAACATGTATTTTATGTCTACAAAAATATGATTGGAGATGACTAGCGACTACTCATGGTCATATTCTTGGAGGCTAATACCTTGGGAGAAATATGATTATAAATATGACTGCTAGTCATTTTTTAGCTTTGTATTTCATGGATGTATATTATATGCCTATTGGGAATACCAAAATATTTTATAAGAAACTATAGGAAAAATATTTAGGGAACATTGAATCATATTGCTAGTCATGTTTCTATGATAGTGACATTTTTATCTCTTTGGGCAACCTTCAAAAATATGGGCAATCCAAAAAAAATATGGACAATTTATTGTTTAGGATTTTGAAATCCTAAACACCTACTTTTTGAATTTTGAAACCTAACAATTACTTTTTTAGGATGTTGAAATCCTAGCCGCTACTTTTTTAAGATTTTGAAACCCTAGCTGCCACCACTTTAAGGTTTTGAAACCCTGGCTGCCACTTCTTTAGGCTCTTCTTCCTTGCCTTGTGTTGTTTCTTACCTTTTACTTCTTATTGCTTCTTGATTTTATTTCTTAGTTGTTGCTTTTTGTTGCTCTTTAGTTCATAATTTTAACTCTTCTTCTTGCTCATTAGCTCATAGTTTTAACTCTTGTTTCTTCTTGTTTTTTAGTTCATGCTTTTTGTATCTTCTTGTTGCATCAAGATTCTTTTTATTTCTTACATTTTAACTCTTTCTTCTTATTGCTATTTAGTTCTTGCTTTTTGTTTTCTTGTCGTTGTATTTTAACTTTTGTTTCTTGTTGTTTCTTGTTGTCTCTTAGTTGTCGCTCCTTGTTGCATCTTAACTTTTGCTTGTTGTTTAAATGATTAATTGTGATATACATGTTTTGTATTGATGACTAATAAATGTCATTGAAGAAAATCACATTTTTTCTTGCATGATTGTCTTTGGTATATCTCTCAAATCATATATGTTCATTTTTAACCACATAAAGTCTTTTATTTAACTACTCAATTATTTTGATGTATAATTGCAACATGTCATATCCATTTAAAATGCATGGAAAATATGATTGTAGTTTGTAATTGAATCTATTTTGGACCTTAATTATCCTAATAATAAACTGCGCACATGTGACTTTCAATCATTGAGAGAATCACTTGCTTAAGTTATATTTTATAATAGATATTGACAAAGATATAACTAACTAGTAATCATATAATACTCATAGTTATGCACGCCAAAAGGTGACTTTGTGCTTTTAAAAATATAATTACAATTAGTTATAAATTACTAATCACATCCACGTAAACTACCACATCAATTATAAATATAACTCATGAGAGTCATATTCCACATCATTCAAAAATATGACTCGAGAGAGTCATTTTTCACATTAGTAGAAAATATGACTCACAAGTGTCATATTTTACATTAAAAAAAAAATATGATTATGCAAAGTTATATGCCATGTTAGCCAAAATATGACTTACTGTAGTCATATTTCATATCAACCAAAAATATGATTCATTGTAGTTATAATCCATATAGGCTAAAATATGATTCACCATAGTCATATTCAAAATTAGCTAAAAATATGGCTGACTACAGTCATATTTTACGTCAACTAAAAATATAACTATATGGAGTTATATGCCATGTAGGCTTTTTTTCCTTCTTTCTAGGCAACTCAAGAAAAAGTCAAGCCCCCCAAAACAATCAACATATATATCACGTTGGCAAAAAATGGCTAATTATAGTTAATTATACTCCCCAATATATATATAATTGCTAATATGACTGATGTCCAATACGATTTGTCGGTAATGACTGAATCAAGTCATACTCCGAATCATGTATAGTAATTATAGTGTGAGTCATATTTTGAGATTTTTGACTCATTGTAGTTATATTTTGCAATCATCAAATATGCATTTTCTATTAGTGTGAATGAGGCGGGCATGACTCCTTTTGTAGTTTGGAACATGATAAATGTTTGTGTTACTCTTGGTAAGTTGTCAAGTGTCAAATCGTAAGTTTGATGAGTGACTAGTCATCACTAAAAATATTGTGCACTTTTCAAAGACTTCCGTGATTGTTGTGTTTGTTTAGTAATAGTATTGTGCTTCCACGATTGCAAGTTGTGTTAGACTTTCTAGTTAATGTTGAATTTTTTTTCTGACAACTTGGTCATTTGTTTTATGTTGACTTTGACATTTTCTTCAATTCATTTTTTTCCGACACTCTTTAACCCTAAAGGACCGTTTGTCCCCTCAGGGGACAATTTGGGTCTGGATAGGTTCCTTTTGTCTCAATTTTTAGTGAATGTTTTTGAGATTTTTTGAGGTTGTAGAGTTTGCTGAGAGCTTTGTGAATATATAATTTTTGTTTTAATCGGTTCCTGGGAGAAAAAAATTATGGCACAATAAGCCCAAAATAAAAGTCAATGGGCAGCACAATAAAATAAAAAAAAGTCAAAATATTTTTAATTTTTTTCCTAAAGTCTTATATTTTTGTCTACATTTGAAGTTTTGATTCATTCCATTTGGACTAGTTATGAGAAAGTTATGGACAACCTTAGTTTTCTAGGCAATCTAAGCATCTTCTTGAAAAAATAACTTATAGGATTCATTTGTGAATGCAATTTTTACAATTTTCAAAAAAATAAATTAGACAAGGTTATGTTTCTATTTAGAACAATCTCACCGTTGGAATTATCGTATGTTAGTTCCATCTTAAAGCTATTAATGATTTAGTTTTTCCTTCAATCTTTAACCTACTCCTACTTAACAATTTTTTAATGAGTGAAAATTAATTGTTTTTTTGTTGAATTTTTTTCTTTAGATTCTCAACTCAACTATTCAACATAAAAACTTAGAAAATCAAAATTACAATGCAAAAATTTTTTAGTTAAAAAGATTCAAAGCCAAAAAAATCTAGTCAAACAAGTTGCAAAAAAAACTTGTTTTCTTCACTTTGAATGCAAATATCTTGCAATCTATGCGGTCAAATTTGATGCAATTTTCACCACATGTTCTCAAACAAATTAAGTATAAGATCCTATGGTTGGATATTGAAAAAGCATATTTTTTTAGTTTTCTTAGGTGAATGCAACAAAAGTAGTAGTTCTAAGTGATTTTTGACAGAAAACACCCTCAGGGCTTTCAGGGTTAAATTAATTATCTCCACAGATCCTACCCTATAGCTATGGTACTATAGCAAGAATTCACGATTGGAGAAACATAATTAAAAATTCCCAAGCCAAATGATTTTTAAAATTAACAAGTCACTTTGCCAAATCCAAGCAAAATTAATTGTAAAGAAAGTTGAAATGCTAAAAAAGATACCAATACAACTTGATGCCAGCACATGTCTACTATGGGTGGGGAGGTCGTTTTTATAATGAAATCCATTGTACTTTGTGAATTCTCAAAAGGTATGGAAAAATTTAAAGATGATGGAGAGCTTGACTATTCATTGTCAAAACACAAAAATTGTGTTCAATGTAGAACTTTGGCATAGTAGAATAACTTCTTTTTCCTAAACTTTGAACTAAGAAAAATTGTTAAATCAAGCTAAATTTCATCTACAAGAATCCATTTGTGATTTAGGGCCTCTCCAAACAATTGTGAACAAAATAGTGAAGATGTTTGAAAATGTCAAAGAAATTGTCCCTCCCAATTCCTCTCTAAATTTTGTCCATAACTTTTAATCAGAGGTTCAAAATCTCTAACGGATTTTTGGAGATGAAATTTAGATTGATTTTCCAAATTTTCTTAGTTCAAAGTTAATTTTTTTTATTATACTATACCAAAACGAGGTATAAAGTTCTACATTGAATACAATTCTTGCTTTTGACTTAAGTGGTCAAGCTTCTACTAATCCTAATTTACATATCCCACATGTGTTGTTTACATCCTATCAATTTTTGAAATTCAATTGTTGATATTATCAACATATTTTTTTGGAACATCTTCAAAAAAAAATTCCACCATTCTTTTCACTTCAACCCTAATATCCAAAATTTATGCCTACTCTCCCTTTGGAAAAAGTTATATTTTCTAAATAAAAATTTGAATACTATGCAAATTGAAAATCTAAAAATCTAAAAATGAAATAAGTATGTCGATCAACTTGTTACTCTACAAGATCCTACCTTACAAAACATTGAGATCTATTTCATCCTAACAAATATAAGCCTTTGAAAATTTGATGAGAATACAATTGGTCCTATTACTCAAAAAAATAGTTATTAATCATTCAAAACATACATACTCTACACACAAGTGTCTATGAGAATCGAATGTAGTTTTTTGGTACATCTAGAGGCAATAGTTTGGTAATCCATAACTTATTCATATACTATCCAAATAATGAATGATGAAATGCATTCAAATCCTTAATAAGTTAGATCCAACAAAAATTCCCAGGCTGACTAAGCCCTAAGAGCCTAATTGATTGTTCTCCCTTTTTTACTAATGCTCACCTTCTTTTCCCCCAAAAGAGGTCCAACAAAAATACTTTATGGTTTATAGTAGTAAGTAAGGTGAAGGCACTCATTTCTTACCAACCCCCCATCAGCAATCAATAGGATGCAGTGTTTCCAACCAAGGTTGGAATACATTTCCAAACAAAGCTTGGAAATAACTTTCTTCTTCTTTTCAAAGTTTGGACTATTGAGTTCATGACACATGTCCCAAAGTAGTGAGCAAAAAAATAAGAAGCAACAAACAAGAAAGTAGTTCAACAATCTAGGCATTGGCTATGGGTCTGGAGTCCTTTTTGCCTTCCAAAATTCATAGTAATTTAAGTTCAAGCAATAAAATTACCAAAATTTTTGCAATGCTCGTCATTTCTATCAATGCAACTACGAAAATATTTGCTTTCCTTTGCACTACTCCAGATCATGTCTAGAATTGCTTATTTGATCAGTTATGGGTGCCTTCACCTTACACTACTCCAAATCATGTCTAGAATTGCTTATTTGATTGGTTATGAGTATCTTCACCTTGCACTACTCCAAATCATGTCTAGAATTGCTTATTTGATCAGTTATGGATGCCTTCACCTTACACTACTCCAGATCATGTCTAGAATTGCTTATTTGATCAGTTATGGGTGCCTTCACCTCATGCTTAGTTGTAATAGTTAGACAAGCGCATAATCACACCATTTTCCAAATTCCCATAGGCACCATCAACCCCGTGAGCTTCATTTCATCCACCGACCTTCATCCACCATAAGGTAGTGTATCCCACCTACCACCCTCAGCGTCGCTGGTCAGTCCAGTACGAGTGATTGATAAGGTTCGATCGATCCAGCACGTCATTTCGATGTGAGTCCCCACGAGGCCGCAGTTGTCACTTCCATCGATGTAAGATCGACAAGAAAAACTGATGAAGCAAGTGCAAGTGCGCCAAGGTAACGTAACGTTTGAGCCTATCCACAAATGTCCACCATCTGATGATTCCGCAAGACCCTCATTGCTCTTGAGTGAAGTTAGCATGGTAACAACATAAAAAAATCACAGACAATGAATAAACCTTCAGGACAGATGGTGGACAGGTTGTGGTAACCAGTACGACAAGAGGAACGACGTGCGACTGATGGGAAGGGTCCCGTGTGATGAAACATCATCTCATCGTACGCAAAATGTAGCTTCGATTTGTTGACGAACAAGGACGAAAATGATCGCGTACAAGTCACTCGACTCGTCCCTCATTCAACATGGATTTAACACAGATTATGCGCAGATTATATAGGCTAGTACACTTTCTTTTTTAAAACTTTGGTCGGTGGAAATTTTAAACTCCAAGCAAATTGATGGCTCCCGCCCAAATTGTGGTACGAAAGACAATTTTTTTAAAGAGGAACGAGGCACTTGGATTGGTTTGTTGTACTCTTTGTGTTTGTCATCACACAACAATCTTAGCAAGTGTTCAATTAAATTTGCTAGAGTTGAGCAACTAGAGGCAAGAGTTGCAAAGAAATTCAACACAATTCCATTCCATCTTTTACCTTGGAGTTAGGTTGGATGTTTGCTTTGTTTGATACCTTGATACCTTGTGCGTCCCCTAGTTGTATTTTTGTTATTGTTAGAAAGCTCTAAGTGAAGAAGAGTACACAAGCTTTGTTTCATGGTATTCCAACTCATGGTAAAAAAGATATTCAATTTTGAAATTATTATGAGTTGAAAAGTAGGGAATTATTTTTTACCTTTATTTTGACTATGGCATCAGCATAGGACACACTAGGTTTATATGAAAAATGCAAAGTTCAACATTTGATGGTGACTGGGTGAGCACAAAAAAGTCAACTTCTTCTCAACGCACGTGACCAATGCTTGGGTACACTAGGTTTTGATGAAAATGTGAAATTCAACATTTGATGGTGACTGGGTGAGTACCAAAATGTCAACTTCTTCTCAAAGCATGTAATCAATGCTTGGATATACCATGTTTTAATGAAAATGTGAAATTTAGCATTCGATGGTGACTTAGTGAGTATAAAAATGTCAACTTCTTCTCAAATCACGTATCTGACCAATGCTTGTTGATACTTACTTTACTATAGATTTTCATGTATTTGTACTTTTGAATTTATCTATATACTAAGGTTTGTATATCTGTTGTAAACCCTTAACTCAATTGTATTGCCATGATCTACATTCATTTTTACATTTCAAAGTCTTATTGAGAAAAAACTTAAAAGATATTTTTAGTAAATCAATATTTGTTCTTTTCTACTTCTTTGAACTTAAATAGGTAAAAGGTGCAACTATTAATACATCTTATTTTCAACCATACTGTTGAGATTGATCCATCAAGATTCTTGCCTAAATGTACACCTTTGGGATATGAGAGTCTAGGATGATTTCAAGCACCCATATTATCAGTACTTCTAAGAAAATTTGTAAGTTTTTTTATAGTGTTCAAAAATTTCACATACCATGAAAATGTTAATCCTATTTTAGTTTCCAATTGGATACAACAAAAATTGATTGAGTTTTATAATAGGAACCATGTCTAGATGATTTTTTTCAATGATTATAGGTATAATTACCTTATGTAGGCATCAAGAGTGAAAATACTAATTCGTCATGTTTTGCTTTTAGTGGAAAACTAAAGATGAAACTTGGATGTTTTAAGAGGTTCAATTTAAGCCATTAAAGTAAAGGGGCAAAAGGAGTAGAGGAAAGATGCTTAAAATTGATGAAAGGTGCTCAATTCTTTTCTTCTCTTTACTAGCTAATTAAAAGTCAAAGTTTTGTTTTTTGGCCTCCTAAAAATAGACACTTTGATTTGGTTTTGAATGAAAATGAACTCATGGCAAAGATCATACTATTACAAATCCAAACCAAATGCAACTTAGAAGGGTCAAAATAAAAGTCACTTGCACTACCATCTAGTTTTAATTTCCAATAAGGAAGTTAGAACTCCAACTTGATTTGGAACCCATGTGTAAGTCAAAGACCTTTTTCCGTCTATTGGAAAGTCACACTCTAATGAGCGGACAACAAAGTACACCATAAAGTCAGGATAAGCTTCTATGTGAGGATCAATTTCTATGGGGAGGGAAGGTGGAACAATAATTGCTAAGTGCATTGACTCTCAGTATTTACTAATCTTCGGACGAACTTGCAGAACTTGCGTAGATAAGCCATAATATGTCAAAGGGAGCCTTATATCTTCTCCCCCCCCCAAAAAAAGTGTCAATCAATCTAGTAGAACAGCTAATAAAATTTGAGGATGAAGTCTTAATATACATCCACAATATACTCATTTATCTAAATCACTAATTGTGACAATAATTCACCAGAGTCACACTATTTTCATTTATTTAATGCAGTTTTCAAATACTATTGTATTGAACCAATTCCCACTGCACACTAATAAATATGGAAAAGGTTTGGGGAAAACTTTTAATAGAAATCTATTTGTCAAGAGTGGGTAAAACGTCGGTTTGGGTATTTTCACCTTATATACAAGGTAAGAAACATACAATCATCATTCCGTTGTGAAAGTCGCAACCCCTACAAATTCTAAGAATGAGAATCTCTGGGATGGATTCCATACAAACTTTTTAATTGAAACTTCAAAACTTCACCATTTCACAACGGAATGATGATTGTATGTTTCTTACCTTGTATGTAAGGTGAAAATACCCAAACCAACGTTTTACCCACTCTTGACAAATAGATTTCTATTAAAAGTTTTTCCCAAACCTTTTTCCATATTTAATTGTAATTGGTTAATCTTGATACCAATTTTTCAATCAACTCCAATTTCTCCACTCACTAACTAATAGGACAAATCCATGTGATGTATAAACATATCTTCCACGACCAAGGACAAAAATGACCGACTAGCAAGACTAATTTGCCGGTCTCCTTGTGACCATTGTTGCTCTTGTCCCTTGCACCATGTCTCCCCCAAATCACCGACTCCCCAACTCCATGCATTCTACGGACTTCTGCTTCAACCCGCCATGGCGGGCGGGACTGTTTTGTTTTGGCTTTTCGAAGTGGAGCTTCTGGACCGTGCTGCACGGAGACTATTGCTAGTGAGTGAGTAAGTTCGTTCGCTCCACGGGCGGCGTGGACTTGCAGAGCTGAAGGTACAGGGGGGTGTTGCTGGATTCGGGGACCGGGCCCCTTTCTCACGGACCCCTTCCGCCCCGCCGGGCCGATTTTTCAGTGCAACTTCACTTAACCTAGCATTGTCATGCTCGTGGGTAGCAGAGCTTGATATTGGGAAGCATGGTGAGTTAACGAACTGCAGAAAAATGAACAACAACTAACTCCATCTGGTCTTGTTTTGCTAATCTCGTTAGCGGCAATGGATCAGCTCACCTGCAGAATCAGGAATCCGCAGTCTGGGATCGAATCAACGTCGGACTCCTCAACTTCAGAATCAACCAAAATAACGTGCGCAGAAGGAAGGAGAGGAAGGGGGATAAGACCACACCCCAACTTAAAGTTAAGTGGATGGTAATCCCAATGTGGATGAGGTCCATGGAACTACGAAACATCAACTAAGGTAATCCCAACATGGATGACGACGCAAAGGGCCGGGGTGAACCAACACCCTTGCTCGTCCCCGAGGGAAAACGGTGCATTTTTTTACTACTTGCATGTGAATTTTTTTTTGCAAATTCTGAATTTGTATTTGCAATTGAAGGCGGAAGGGGAGATGTAGAAGATAAATTATTCAAGCACAAGACAAGGGATTTTTTTTTGTACATGTCCTTAGAAATGACTTCCAAGGGACGAGCAAGGAGTGTGCCAATGCATCAAGTATGCCCACTTTTGTTATATGAGGTGAACCAACCCATTATCACCACCTTCTCAATTTTGGCCTTACATACCTATGGGGTACATTTTAGAGGGGGAATGTACACTCCATGTATATGAGGGTAGAATTCAAAAGTGGCAATCATGGTAATAGCAACTTGTATATTTGTCCAAGAAAGCATCAATTAGAAGAAGGTTTGCCAAGGGAGTTCCCACCTTGGTTCTATGTATTGTTTCCTCTTTTAGTCGAAACTGTCTTTGTATTTTAAAAAAACAAAACACCAATGAGATTCTCATTCTTTTTTTTCTTTTTTTCTTTTGTTGCGACTCTTAAAGTCTAGCTGAAACTATTATATAATTCATGGAAATTTTGCATATTATTTTTGTTGTTTCTGGTAGCTACTATTTAATTAAATTGTGAGATTCAAAATAACCATAGGATTTTGACCTTACTTTCAATTAGATTTATTTACTCTACAATATATAAAGATTTAGAATATTATATTTACTAATGGAAATATGGTATGTGTAGATTAGTCAAGTTCAACATGTGGGTCTTTTTGTAGGTCATTTTTCTAGTCTAAGAATGTAGACCATGTTTCTACTTGAGAATACTCAAGCTTTTTAGTTTTTTTTGAAGGATTCAATTTTCCAACTACACCCAATTGTTTAAAAAAATTTATTAAACCAAGGATTCAAAAAAACTACATTGCAAGAAGCCACTTGATGGACATGTGATCCTTTAGGGATTATTTAAGCAAATGATTCACGTGATACCCAAAAGGATAATTTTGATGGTGACCAGACCAATGTTCCATGATTAATTAAATGTACCCCCTAAAAAATATCAATACTTTGACTTACCTTACATTTGAATTTACAACAATGTCCTAGAATAAATTTTGGATAAAGACTTGCGATAAACAACGGATTTGTAGACATAGTTGATCCATTGCCCCAACGAATTACTTTTGGGTCTCTCCCTAGTCAATAGTCAAGATGATATGACTCTCCCCCCAAACTAGTACCACTCCCCATCCCATCCCCTCTTCGCCCTTGTGGTACACATGCACACACGTCACGTGAGTTTCAAAACTATCCTCGTAGTCGATCGATATTATCTGGTGGCAGATCCTGGTGGAATCAAGCGGCAAACGAAGCAAAGGACTCCCCCCAAACCCCGTGGGCACCGGCACCCCCACCCCGGCCCGGCCTGGCCCGGCCCCACCAGTCAGTAAGGTAAGGTAAGGTACCTGAAAAAAAATCTACTGAATGTTCCTGGATCTGAAAGTAAATTTAAGGGTAAGATAACGTACCTCCCTCCCCGGACCAAATTCAACTGAGTTAACTTGAGTTACTGCACCCCACCCCACCCCCTTCAATCCACCCACAAGAACTGAATGAATGGCAAACATTCCGAGTCATAATATCTTCATTCTCGCAAACCCGACGCCACTGCCGGTACCAACCCTCTCCTCCCTGCCTCCACGGAAAGGAAAAAGAAAAAGAAAAAAGAAAGGAAAAGAAAAAGAAAAGAGAGGAGAGGAGAGGAGAGGCACAATGATGAATGTGCAAGGGTGTCCAGGCATGAGTGACTCGTCCATGGAATGATGTCATTGATGTCCCGGTACACATCCATTTCCCAATCATTTGGCCTCAATGAAACATGAAGCCCTAGGAAACCTCCGGATCGGAGGGGGGTGGGCCAGGGGGGGGTGGGCCAGGGGGGGGGGGGTGTTGGGGGTGGGCCAGGGTGGGTGGGTGGGCCAGGCCGGGCTCGGGCCAGGGCCAGGGGTGGCTTCCAAGGGGGAAAACTAACTCACTCTTAACAAACTTTCTGAGCTTTGTCTTGTCAAGCTGGGGGTGAACATAACAGCGAGCTAAATAATTTTGTTGGGCCATGAGTGGGTGCGGAAATTTATCATAGAACTCACCCTCTTGCAAAGGTTGATGATGGCTTTGGAGGCATGGGGTTGAGGGGAAGGGGGGGGAGCATTATACTGGTAGTGAGTGCCTAACTGTATCAGAAAAAAAATTTGGCAAAAAATGGCAAAAAAAAAAATCATGAAGTTTTTCTATTGAAATCCTGAAATTAAGATTTGAAAAATGTTGGATGTATAGTGATTGCCATTATGGATGTTACCGTGGATGAAAATATATTTATGGACATGTGATATGTGCTAATGTGATATTTTCTATTCAATATTTGGATGAATGTTGAAATTTGAAGCACCATTATAACATTTTATATTGGCACTTTGGCACTTCATAAAAACGGAAAAAAGTTGTTTTCCAGACCCCTCGGATCCTACAACTAAGGTGGAAACATTTAGAAGCATTAAAATAAGCAATTCAACATAGTAGAAGGTACTTTTTTCTTATATATATATATATATATATATATATATATATATATATATATATATATATATATATATATATGCGTGTGTGTGTATGTAGTATTACGAATTAAAAATTGAATAAGACATGTAATTTTTATGAATTTTGAAACTGGAACTCCCTAAGCCATTGAAACGGTCACATTGCTTGGTCACAAAATCAAAATTTAGAGTTAACCAATCAAGAGTTAACCAATCACAATTAAATATAAAAAAGGTTTGGAATTTTTTTAAATAGAAATCTACTTGTCAAGTGGGTAAAACGCCGGTTTGGGTATTTTCACCTTACATATAAGGTGAGAAACATCCAATCACCATTCGATTGCAAAACTCACAACCCCTACATATTATAAGAATGAGAATCTCTAGGATGGATTCTAAGTGAACTTTTTAATCCAAACTTAAAATTTTCACCATTTTATTCATACAATGTTCAAGAAAAACATACACTAAAAAATTTTGGATTCCTTTTCAATTTCCAACAAGCCCTTGAAAAAACTAAATAATAGTGAACAATATGAATCGTGTCCAATTACTTACTTAAAGGATCATAGGTGTGGATTAATTATCTTATTTGTAGAGAATTTCATTGACACCCTTTGTTAGTAAACTTTTTCCTCCTTCGACACGGAATGAATGCCTCTTGCAAACGACGAAAATATAAGAAATGTATTCTTGAGAAATGGGACTCGTCCAAGATGAGGGTTCAGGCTCCCATGTTGGATTCTCACGACCGACGTACTTATGCTTTCGTATGTACGAGGAAGAGGAACAAACTAACGAACTTTGTTCCGTACAAGAAAAGGGAATGAACTCGAAATTCTTGCATGCCAAGGAAATGATTGAATGTATGGCTACTTGGATGTGTTGTCTCTTTGCATTGAGATTTGGAGTACTGTCTACTGGTAATGAATTTACAGTTTGCTTCCCTACTTGAATGCACTGATTATTATAATGTTTGTATTCGAGACTGTACATGAATGATCATGGACCCTAAAGCTTCATCAGATTGCTGACGGGTGGAAGGGAGGAGGTTCATAATGCCCGCATTAGTTAAGCCCATTTAAAGAGAGGCAAAATTAATTTGGGGAGAAATGTTTCTCAAGGAATTTTTTCTTGAAAGGTAAATGAAATTGGCACCTAACCCAAGTCGTTTCATATTTTTTGGAGCTTCGTGGAATTAGTTATGAATTTTTGAAGTTGAAATGAAGTGGTCACATCCTTCATTCTGCAATTCTTTAAAACATTTGGTGTGCAAGAAACAAATTTGTCTTTGAAGGGGAATCTACTAGCAATGTGTAGGTCTATACAATGGCTTGGCACGATACTATCCTTGTCGGGATGGTACAAAGGAACGACTCACTCACCTTCCTTCACTATCGCAATGAAAAGCACTAAGAAGCGATTTGTTAGGATTTTAAAAATACTTGGTGTAAAAACGAAGTTTTTTTGTTCTGATAGCTTTTGTGGGCCGGATTGGCACTTATATCTTAATCTTTCTCCCAAGTTGTTGCTTCCATGTGAATTGGACTAGCTTTTGTTTTCCTTTGCTTCTTAATTTACATCGTCACTTTGAAAAGCCCCCCCCCCTTAAATGGTCACTAAAAGCACCATGTCATTAAAGTATTTAGTATCCTTATTTTTTATTACTCCTGGATTATTTAGAGCTCTTGGCAAATCCTTTGAGCATGAAGCAAAGGGAATTTTTCAAGTCTCCGACCCCAAGATTAAAAGCTTTAGCCCTTCAAATCACTTTTGGCACACCTAGTTTAGAGAAAAACAATGAAGATGGTCTTAATCAACATTTGATTATCATTCTTGAAAATAAAAGTGCTAAATTGACATTGGAACTAGTCTTTTGCTTTTTGGTCTCAATGACATTTGCTATTTTATGAGGATATACTTGTTATTTTGTTTTGAACAAAATGCATACTTAATTCTATTGAAGTCCACAATTTATAACATTTATGATGACAAGTTTTGCTGTGAGGTGTAGTATAAGAGAATGTTTGTGGCATTTTGCATCACATAATCAATATTCTTGAAAAAATGAATTTCTCCTCACTCTTTATAGAATCATAAAAAACAAACTTTCATTCAATAACAATATTTTGGAGGTGGTTTCAGGATGTATTTGCTTCAAAGTTATGGTCTATACTTCTTTACTTTCGCTTGTGGCAACACCCTAGAATTGATAGAAAAAGTCAAGAAAAATACCAACTTTGCAAGTGGACATGCAACCTACTTTTTTTTGCCAAAGAGTAAAACTTCAAGTTGAGCACCACAACGGACATTGATGTAATCAAAAGTCAAAAGTCAAGCCAAAGTCTATTTGCAAAAATGATAAATAGCCAACAAAGTTATTGGTCCGCACTATCTTCAATCTCATGAATTATGATACTCAATAAAGTCCAATCCCATGGCAACCTTCATATGTAAGCATGTGGTAATATCCAAAGCTTAGAGAAAGCCTAACCTCCAAGTGCAAATAACAAAATCTACCAAGAGCGAGCTAGGAGAGACAAAATCACTCAGAGCGTAAACTCCTAGTTTGATGCATGGTAAAGAAAGAACCATCGGATACAATAAACAAGTTTTGCAAAGTCAACACATTTTCATCCAATGTCAATATACATCACATAGTTTACAAGATGTCTACTTTTCTTGACCCATTTGTAAAAGAATACAACCCATGAAAATTTTCTTGGATGGCCAAATAATTGGCATGCTATAGTAGATACATTAAAAATCTACTTCGTATCATATTCGTATTGCTTAAAAATAATATTATTTATCCTATCATGCAATTCAAAATTCAAAGATTAAAAATATAAAATCCATCCAATAGTCTCTCATACATAGTTCACAAATTTTCTAACAATAAATTCCTCAAGAACAATCTTGTACAACCAAGATCTAATCAAAAACCAAATTGTACCAACCATTGAGGTAAAAGACCAAGTTCTAGTTATCCTTCAAATTAGTATAGACAAAGAACACATTTTATTCCATTTTCCTTAATTGAGCAAAAATTAGGCTTTAATATATCATTGTTATATCTAATTATAATATACTCCTTGTACATGTCAAAGTACTTACCACAATAATTCCATATTTTATGTGCAATATCCATTTGGTGAATAGGTTAAGAGAGTAACATGACTTTCCTATGAGAGGGCATGTTATATTGTAGTGAATCTTGTCATCTATGTTGTGGAGGGAAAAATGGATTGCAATACAACAAGTACATGGATCCTAAAGTGTAGGTTAAACATATGAAATTTTTTTAATGTTTTGCTCACTTGCATTGCATTTTGATTATTCAAACTATAATACTACTTTAAAAATATTTCTAGAGGGACCCAAACCACTATGATTTTGTTTAAATCAACAACAAATTCTCATCCCAATTCAACAATTTATGAAATATTTTTATTTTTATGTATGCAAAAAGAAGTCAATCACAACATTAAGTCAATGAGTGATGATCCCTTTAGGATTCATTTTCATAAGTATTGAAGTTCTCATTGCCATTAATTCATCAAATATTGAAACAATAGAAATTTGTTCCAATGTTGACTCACCATGTTCTTCAATAAAATGAACAATATTTAAAATATTTGTACAAATACTTGGCAAAAACTCCAATGATAAATTGATTAGTTCGTTAAATTTAAGACATGTGAATCTTGCATGTTCAACAATTGGAATATTGGTAGAGCAACATATACCCTAAAATGTAGGAGGATTATAACAATCATCCATCTCCTATACACTTTCATCTCTAATATTTGTAAATGTATTATATATTTGAAAAATCTAATTTTAAAAGAGATCTTTATGACAATTTCAGCCACATTGGAGTTATCATATAAGAGCAATTTCAATCCAACGGGAACCAACACTCCAATAACATAATAATGAGGCAACTAAAAAAAACACTCTAATGCAACTCGCATTGGTTTTTCTTTATTCCTGCCCCAACATTTTCCATCCCCAGCTTGACAATTTGACAAAATATAAAGAGCATTCAAGTTGACTCACAATAGAAAAAGTCATCATTGTCATACTTTTTCAAGCTTTGTTATGTATGCCAATAAATTGGAACTTCCATATTTTGCATGAAAGGTCTTTTTTTAATGTAGAATATTTTCTTCTCCTTTTATAATGCAAAACAATCCATTTGAGGTTGAGATTTTTGGCTTTGCATTGGATCAATTTTTTTAATAGTAGTATAAAAAAAGGTTTTCTTCCCTCCATTTCAAAATCTTGATATTATCTCTATTAATGTTTGTGTAAAATTGGAGATGCTCAAAGGTGTCACATGTTATCCTTCATTCAAACTCTCTTTCAATTCTTATTCTAGATTGTTTTAAATTTTTAAATTTAAATATTATTAATTTTAAAATGGAAATAAAGCATGATTGCATGCACTCTAATCACATGGAGTTGTATTTTCCATGTGTTAAGCTTTTAACCCCACCTATGCAACTTCAAGACACAATGATTGCATGAATTCTAATTACTTTGAGTAGTCACCCTTACAACTCTCAATCTTGACTAAGGTAAAAATAATTCATACCAATTTTTCATTCCTTCTATGAGGTTTGGAAGTGCAGAGACGCAACCAAAACCTCAATTTAGGAAAAGACAACTTATTGTCATTAGACTATATATAATTGCCTTTGCATTCCAAAAATATCAAGCAAAATCAAAATTCAAATATATGCAAATGAGAAATATGAAGGCATCTAACTTATGTGAAGTTGTTATCATTATGTTTTTGAATTGTTTTCCTAAACAAGCTCCTTTGGGTGCAATTTACATACAAAATGTATCAACATGCATATAGCTTGGCCACCCATGTCTTCAATTCACTTACAACTACTTCAAGTAGCATCATTCCTAGCATCTATTTAATTGGAAACATTTCCTTTTCAATAGCCAACTCTCTTGACGTTTTAAAATAGTGGGAAAGATTTAGAGTCTTCTACACATTATCATTCTATGGTTATTTTTAGCTTGAAAAGAACAACTTGTTTTCAATGGCATATGGTGAACTCATGATAAATAGTTGCTAAAAATTTATTTCAACATCATCTACAACAAATGGATTGCCTAGTCCAAATTACATGGTTCAAGTTAACTTTGTTAGAAAGTAGTATGTTAACGGTGACACACAAACTAGTATAGCAAGAGCAACCAACGTAGGTATGGAAAAAATATCTTGATTTTTGAAACTTAAAGGGGCCAAAGGGAAATTTAGAGAGGTTTGTGGCATATTTGGACATTTGTGTGCCTTGGATGGGGGATTTTTTTGGCCAAGGAATATTTCCATTGATGACGCACCATATAAATCCTCTTATAAGCATAGAATCAATTGGATATATTTGGATTTGGACCTTAAGGACAAAAATTAGATAGGAAGATAGATTAGCTTTATGAACTTAATTTTTTAAAATTGTCTTTTAGAAAAAAAAAGTTATGCCACCCAAAGTAATAATAGTTGAATCCAAGTAGAGCCTCCCAAAGTCACAAAATTTGAAATGATTTAAAAAAATATAAGTTTATCATAAAGTATATCTATGAATACATAAAAAGCTTTGATTCATTCCATATGGATTAGTAATGGGGGGGTATTGAGACTCTTGTTTTATGGGCTATCAAGGCATTTTTTAAATAATAAAGTATAGGGTTCATTTTTTAACTCAATTTTTATATTTTTTGAAAATAACTTCGTAGGATTTATATTTCTTAATACAAAACCTTCGTCATTAGAATTGGCATATTTCAATTCTATTTTGTATCTATTAACAATTTGTTTTTTTCTTTTGTCAAGTGTTTACTTAAACTTATCAATTTTTTACAAAATCAAAATCAATTTTTGATTATTTGAATTTAAAAATTTTCAACTCAATTCTCTATTATAAATGATTTTTACTAAAAATCTTTATAGTGGAAAAATAATAAGTTGAAAGGATTCAAAGTCTATAAACCTAATTCGGCAACAAACAAAAAATTGAAGACTTTTCACTTTGAACACTAATATTATATAACCTACCAAGTGATACTTTATGAATTCTTTTCACAAATTCTTATACAAGTCTAGTATAAGATCCTACGGTTAGTTATGCAATTTTCTTAAAGCTTTGCACTTATAGAATTAGTAGTTTGGAATGTTTTTTTTAATGAAAAGGTCTTGGTCCTCTTGGGATAAATAGCATTTTGGTTGCACAAAAATAAAAACTTTAGACTACAAGTGATGAAACCAATGCAAGGTCTTTAGTACTTGCTTGGTGTTGGAAAGTGTACTATTATTAGAAAATATTGATATTCACATCACTAAATCTTATGATAATTTTCACAAATAGATTAAGTCTGCAATTTTATGGCCATATTTGTTATATTGAAACTTTTCGTAGATTTTGAGACAAAATGCTAGATATTATAAATTCATTTACAAAAACAATAATTGAAACTAGAAATAAATAATGCTCAAATAGTGATTCTAAAATGAAAATTTAAAAGTAGGTGTTGTTACCTATTTATAACAAAAATACTAATAAAAAAATAAAGTGGTTTATCTTCGAGTCGAAAATAAAAACAAGACTACAAAAAGTCTCAATTTTGAATATGGACTTTTTTTTACCAATCATAGAATTTTTAAATGCTAAAGATTTAAAATTATATTTTAGATAAAATTTAGTATTCAAAATTCATTTGAAACAAATCTATAAATAGTATTAAAATTTTCACCATGAGTATATTTTCTACTCTTGATTTTTGGCATTGCATTGTTTCTTTTCATGCAAACTTAAAAAGTCATGGAACTTGTATTTTACAACACATTTATGTTTTGTGTAAACCCTTTGGATTAAAATTTGATATTGTTCAAACAAGTGTAAATAGAGACAATTATATATTTAGTCAAGAAAATAACTAAAAAATGAAGAGTGGTGGTATACTACATTTTTCCAACATTTGAATGGATATCAAAATACAATCCTTGAAGACCTTATAGAAGTTGTTCATCAATCAGTAATTTTATAGGAGATTCATAAATTAACATACTTCCAATGCATCCAATTTTGTACTTGATGCCAAAGTCCAATTTGATGTATAAGCATGCATTAAAAGACATTTTACTAATTTGTGATGTTAAGGTCCAATTTGATGTATAAGCATGCATGAATAGACATTTTACTAATTTGTGATGCTAAGGTCCAATTTGATGTATAAGCATGCATGAATAGACATTTTGCTACTTTGTAATGATAAGTTTTGGCTTTGGTGCTAATTAGTGAACAATTCCCAAAAATATCCAACAAAATTTATGATGTTTAATAATATGACACCATGTTCAATATCATGCAATAGTTATATGAACTCTTTTGGATGTAGTTACCTTATACATTGAAATCATAGTTTGTTAAATGTTTCAATTCTATAAGGACCGAGTATTCAAATTTAAATAATGATTGAACACAAACATGTTCCATAATGCAAACATTTTCCATCCATGCAAATGCTTATAGATTTTAGTGCTTATTCTCTAACATTAGTATAGGATTTAGATTTTCAAAACTTTTATTTGCAAGTATTCGATAGTTCAAAGAGCACATGAATGTTTGGACTACCTTTTGGTCTTTATAAAAAAGAAACCATTGCACAAATGCTTACATAGACAATTTAAGATTTAGTAATCTTAGGTGCCAACATTGTAGTTAGACATGTGTTTAACCCCTGAGCACAATGAAATCCACATTTTGGTTGATGAACCAAGTACATCACAACAATGCTTTGTCCAAATAACACTTCTTTCATAAGAAGCAATGCTCGAGTCTTTAAAACCATTCTCTATCTACGATTAGTTTGATGAATTTGAGGTAAATAACAAAATTAAAGATATTAGCAAAAATGAGCCAAACTTCAAAAAAGGATTTGTGAGTTAAAAGGGCAAAGTACCTTATGAAGGTGGGTACCCCCCAAAGCGCTACCTATCTAAACCCACCACCATCATCACTCTATGAACATCTCCAAAGTCAATATATACCCATGTTGAAGAAACGATTTCAGAGCTTATATCTAAAAACTTTGATCCTTATAACTTTTGAGTAGGTTATCCAAATGTCACGTTCATTGGTGGGTTGGAACCTCTTTTCATTTGCAAACAAGAAAATGTAAAAACCTTTTGAGCCTTCATAACTTTTGCGTACGTTATCCAAAATGTCAAGTTCTTTGTTGTATTAAAACGTCCTTTCATATGCCAATAAGAAAATCAATAAAACTTCAACCAATCCAATAATAAAATACCAACTATTCACAACACCAAAGAGAGTTGCTTGGGGGGCAAGTGGGTGCCTACCTTCCTATTTATTGTCCACTATTTTTTTCCCAAGCTCCATATGAGGCAGCTCCAGTATGGATGAAATTCATCCCTCTTCGTCAGTTCTGTAGTACTCAGGCTGTGCGGTTGTGGAGTTAGTTAAAAAAAAAGAAAAATAAGAAGCCCAAGGCACATGGTACGAAATACCACCAAAGCACACCCCACTCACCGCAACAATCATGACTGGATGTTTTTTCTGTAATTGCCAGTCCATTCCTTCTGTCAGAGACCCAACAGACTGTAAACTCTAATATTTTCATTATACTATTTCACATAATTTTAGTTCTGACACCAAAGGGATTCGGGATATTTAGTGCCCAAGGCTTGCTATCCTTGCATGCTCTAAACTAAACCAGCTAAATACCGAATAAGCTTAAAAAGTCCTAAAACTAAACTACCCTTTGTTTCAAAATGGAAAAAGAAAAAGAAAAAAACAGAAAAAAGAAAAAAAAAAGAAAAAAAGAAAAAGGATCCTGAACTTATGAGAATGTGGCTTCCAACTACAAATAAACTTCTAGTGTAGAATATCCCCCAAATCCAATGCTAATAAGCTGTAGATGAAAATTCCATTCGAAATTTATGAAAAAAAAAATTCCATTCCATTCCTCCCCAAATCAAACTGAATCCATCTAATACGTTAAATTTTGCTTCTACAGATGGGTCCAGGAAATTAAAATGAATTATTATCAAAGTAGTAATAATAATGAAATGGAGGTGAAAAGAATCAATTAAACCGGGAGGGGGAATGTATGGGGGAATGTAGCCAGAATCAAATGCAATCCATCTAATTTATAGAACACTGAGTAATAATAGAACTCAAGTGAAAAGAATCAATTAAACTCCCAGGGGAATGTCTGGGGACTGTAACAAAGAAGTAAATAGTAATAATAATCTCCATCCCTAAAAAAAACTATAATAAAATTTATTTATCCACGTACCTTAAAGTTAGGCTGATTTGTTTTTGTCTGTATTGTTTGTTATGTTCAGATATCCTTCACTGTGTGTCTCCCGGTTGTGTTATTGGTATTGTTGGAAAGCTTTCTGGGAGGAAGGGTGCAGGGGCTTTTTTTTTGTGGCATTTGGACTTACAGTGTGAAAGTTATTGAATTCCAAAGTTTTTATGAATTAAAAAAAATTTTAAAAATTACTTTTACTTTAATGTAATGTGGCACACTACGCACTAGTTGAAGTCAAAACACATGCTCATGGGATGTATGGAAAGTGCCACCGCAAAATCAAAGTGAAAAATTTATCTTGTAACCTTTTAGCATTAGAAATAAGAGTGTTCCTTTTGTCAAACTAATAAATAAAAAAATGAAACTCAATCCATATGATATGTTAAAAAAATATATATCCCAAACTATTATTCAAAAAGTTTTTTTGAGTTTTACCAATTATTTTCCTTCAATTCCCAAATTGAACTAGAATATTATTTTTGACTATTTTTAAAAATTCAAAATGAAAATTTTATAGATTTTTTCATTAGATTTCCCAATTCCAACAGCTAACTTTGAATTAGCCTCCAATTTTTCTTGAACATAGGTCTAAACCAAAAATAAAAAATAATTGTTACCAAAAAACAATATCACTCTATATCAGAAATGAAAAAGAATTAATGTATGGGGACTACTGTAATGTAGGTACACCCAAAATCACACCCTACCTAAAACTGTCACCTTCACTATGTGTACACCTCCAAAATGAATATGTATGTATATTTGATCCTTTGTATCTTTTGCATATGGTATCCAAATGTCACGTTCTTTGGTGCATTAGAACCTCTTTTCACTTGACAAACAAGAAAATATGATTTTTTTTCAGTCTAATGATAGTAAATAGACACAATAACAAAAAAAGCCAAGTGTAATAATTTTGTAACTAGACACAATTGCAAAAAGTGTCGGTTGTGGGGGTACCCACCTTACAAGAAAAATCAAGCCCAATCCACCTAATTTGTTCAAGGGTATAATAAAAATTGAAGTAAAAAACTGAAGAAATTTTCACAAAAAAGAAGCGAAAAGAAGCTGAAGGAATGAAAGGGTAGTGCATCCCATTGCAAAATCAAACCCAATCCATCTCATACTAACGTCGGAACGAAATTCTGATCCATGTTCTGTGTCTCAGGAAGAAAAAAAGAATTCTGATCCATTCGAGTCCAAAAATTAATCATCAAAATCAAATGCCCCAAAAGCATTCTCAAACAGTAATGACAAGAATGTATAATGACGGACCTCAACGAAAAGAAGAAAAAACCCAACGCCATCCATCCAATTTTATTCCAAAGTATAATCAAAATTGAAGTGAAAAGAATTCCGAATCATGAAAAGGAAGGGCAACCCAGAATCCAAAAACACAATGCTCCATTCATTCCAATACTTTTTCTGGCTTCTCTTGTGACCATTTTTTTTAATACAACACCATCCCCCCCCCAAAAAAAATAAAAATAAAATAAAATTCCTAAAATACTACTGTACAAAATTTTCCTACCCTAGAAAATACTACAATAATAATACTCCAATAAAACAGTTGTGAACCGAATCCCCAAGTGAAGGAATGAAAGTAACTTAAATTCAGTGCAGGCGGGCAGTGCAAAGAGACGGTGACAGAGTGAGGAATCTGGCGGGGCTCCGTGCCCCCCGCCCGACCAAATTCTGGGACCCCAGGGACGCAGTTCCGCAGACGACGTCCGTCGCAGGAGACGCCCTGAGTCCCTGACGACGACGACGTCCACTGGCAGGGCCGGTCGTCAGAAAAACTTCGCGTCCGGCATTTAACGGTCTTTGCGGGAACAACACATTCTCCACTTTCGTTGCGAACCTTCGGTTCCGTCTCGACCTTTCTCTCTGCCATCGCTGCTTCTACGTAACTTAAGTAGCTAGGAAACACACTTCACCAGAAGCTTATTACACTTCAGTCAGTCAGTCGCCAAGCAATCTCGAAGCTTGAGAAGAAGACGAAGCTCCAGAACAATCCGAAGCAGTAAGTTACCAGCACAGCTGACTCACGGCTGCGCTTGGCTGCTTCCACTCCATTGATACTGAAAGTGAAAGTGGCGAGGAGCTTCCGCTGTCCGTCACCCTCGCACGTGGGGTGCACACATTGCACTTGGGGGAGGGAGCTTGGATGGCACTCGGGGTGTTTTTACTGCAGTAATCGAAGCTTGCGAGCAAGTCTTTTCACTCTCGTGCTGTGTGTGGTTTGCTTCCCGCGTTTAGATTGGAGGAGTGTTGGTTTTCGGTGCGCGATGGTGTGAGAGGCTGGTTGTGCTGTGAGTTTGTGATACGAGGTTAGATTTGGGTTCATGTGCGAGCTTTAGTTGTGAAAGGTTTGGAAGTGCGTGAGCGCGCGATCATGTGACTGCTGTATTTTGCATGCACGTGATTGCGTAGGGTCTGGCTGTCTGGGTACGTAATTAGCTCGCCAGATAGAGGTGGAGATAGAGTTTTGATTCGTCGTCGGTGGTGGTTCTCCCTATGGCGTTGTGAGAATTCGTGAGTGGGGTGGAAATTGGGAGAGACTGAGATCAATGGGGGCTCGCGCCTTGGAGCGAAAGGGGGGTTCCAAGAAGGGGACGAAGAACAAGCCGCAAGAGGGGAAGTACCGTGGTGTGCGTCGGAGGCCTTGGGGTCGTTACGCGGCCGAGATCCGCGACCCGCACACGCGCGAGCGGCGATGGCTGGGGACGTTTGACACCGCAGAGCAAGCGGCCGTGGCGTACGACCTCGCGGCGCGTTCCATGCGCGGCTTGAAAGCGCGCACCAACTTCGTCTATCCCACGCACCAGACGTGCTTGCTGTCCGCCGCGCTCGCCGCGTCGCGAGCCACCACTACTGGCGAAGGCTTCTTCGGCAATAATAATACCAAACTCGGAACCAAAGCACTGCCCGCACTGGGACATGCCAATTTAGACTGGAACACGGCGTTGGGGTCGTCCTCGCACAATGACCGCAACAGCAGCGCGGCGGCGTTCATGCTGGGGCCGCCAGGGGGGCACTCCTTGATGATGGACCCGTCCAGTGAGCCCTACAGACACATGTACGAGTCCGTGGAGCGCCTGGCGAACGCCATCAGCGATCCGCGACCCATGAAATCAGACACTCGCGACGCGGAAGACGCCGTCGTGCCCATGAATTATTCTAGAGCCAACAACAATCTCACTGACGGGAAAATAGAAGGCGCCGCGGTGAAAAGAGAGCAGTGGGTCGTGCAGAAATCTGGGCGAATTACGGGCGCACACGATCCACAACATGGTTGCGTCACCGTCGCAATTGCGTCTCCTCAGGTGCTTAACCCAGCTTGTTTCCCGAACCACCTTAGCGTCAAAGCACTTTCTTAACTTCCTTCATGTTTTCAATATCACGCAATGCGTCCTTGAATAGTGATGAGTTTTTTTGACAATCACGGCTATGCTCTCGGTTTTCCACCAATGCTGTTATTCTCTTAGTTACGTTTCTAAATGGCATCAATTGTAGAGTACCGTCCGCACTTTCCACACTGCCATTGCTTGTATCCCAATGTCACAGTTGCGAGCCCAGTGAGTATTCTGCTACCGTTCCCTTACCAGATTTGATTGCGATTTTGCCAGGTGACGGGGTTGGGTAACAACAAAGTAACTGTATCGAACGAATCCACATTGACGAACGCGCGTCCCTCTTCCCGACCATCGAAATTTCATGAAGAGGAGGCCGGAACGCTTTCCCAGGTGGTCTCGAAATATATCACCATTGATAATGGAATCCTGCGCGCAGTGCCCTCGAATTCCTTCGACAACGAAGACCCCCCCGTGGACCCCAGTCCGTGTTTCCTCTCAACCCAGGTCCCTTACTCTGAAGACTCGTCCACCTCCTCCGTCTCGCCCTTGGGCGACACCGCCACTTCCCCCGACTCCCCAACGTTGCTCCAGCAGCTTCCAGTTGCAGTCCCCGAGACTAACCAATTGCAAAACCCTGACAATTTACAGAGCATTCTTCCACTGGGCATCTGCTCCAGTGCACCACGCGAATGGACAACAGTTTATGACGTTCTCCCGTCTCGTGAGATCTCCTGGAACGGAGCTACGTGTGGGGCTCCTTCCGAGAGCTGGAGCACGTTGTGTGAGCTTCCGGCTGCGTGGCAATACTACACGGATCCTGGTATGGTGGCGAATGAGATGGAGCATGAGCTCGTGGACGTGAAGCGCGAGCTTGCTCTCCGAAGCTATGGGGACAAAGATGCAGCGTCTTCGTGCGCCTGGCTGACGTTTCAAGATGAGGGATGTGATGCGTGCTTTTCCAGTGACCACTGGCAATTCCCTGATTCTGCTCGTGCAGGAACAGAGAATTCTGCCGTCTCTTGTTTGTCTGATCTCGGGGACGACTACTTGTGCAACGACGTACAACAACATCAGCAGCCTCCCAGTTGCAACGATTATGGGGAGGAGACGCAGCTGTTCCCTGTTTACATTGTGGAGGAGCCGCTGGGCTGTTGCTATGAGATTCCCGGCCTGTGATTTCGATGCAATCATCGCTCTTGTAGTCATGAATTTGGTTAACTGCTCTTTGGCGGATCTAGTGTACACATGAGTTTAGGAAGAGCGACACAAGCTAGAGAGCTGTTGCGATCTTAAAAGGTGTAGATACATTATGTAATTAAGGTGAGATTCCGTGCTAGTCTCTTTGCACATGTAAACAGTCCTAGGCAACGATTTCAAACTGTTGAATGTTCTCAAACTGTGGATGCAAAGCTTGCGGCTTCTGCAAGTGGGACAATTATGTACTCTTTGTTGTAGTTAACTACTTCGTTCACTCGACTCTTCGTCATTACAGAACAAGGTGATGACGCAAAATGGTGCAAGACTTCCTTCCTATTGCTTCCCACACCATATATATGCAGTGTGTAAATTTTCTCATGCGGTTGACTGTTCAAGGCTGTTTACCTTCATTTCAGCTTAACTTTCTTGCATTGACATGGCAATGTGGCATGCAGATGCCAACTGCGGCAGTTGTACATCGTACCACCTGTTTTTGTTTTTATCAACATCTTTTTGTTTGTAGTGCGTTGTCGTAAGTACCCAACTCTCTGGAGCCCCCTTCTCGAACAGTTTCGACTTTCGAGTATTCTGAAGTGCATCATGTACCCAGATTGCTGCACCATGTCCAACCCCCTGTCCTGCCATCTGCAAACCCTCAATGCTATCGTAAGCACTCACTCCAGCTACCTGAACTGGTTGCTTAATAAGTTAAGTTCCAAGCGATGAGAGTCAACCCTACCATCGTAGTAGGCCAGCCTACAATAAATAACCGCGGACAACAGAACATGAGGATTGCTTTGAACATTTCCCGTGTTTTTTTAGTACATGAGCAGGTGAGTGTTTTATGTCTGCGGCGCTTTTCTACAGTGGCCGAAACCCACCTTGCGTTCAGTTGCCTGCCTTTTCCCCATGGAAACCTGGAAGCGAAATGTGGAAACGCAGGCGAAATCGGGGGAAAAGGAGAAGACACACGGTGGGACCAAAGTGGAATCAGTTGGTTGGCAGATGACTGCCAACAGACTGAAGCGCCGTCCTAGCAATAGACATTTAGGTGGCATGGCATTACGATAGGGAGAGGGGAATAAGTTACATAAAGGTCGAAGATGCGGTGATCCTTTGATTCGTTGTTATTTAAGAGGGGGGCGAGGAGTACTTCGTAGCCCTGCCAGATTCGCATTCCAGCGTGCCTGCGTGCTGATTGCCACTCGCGCTGTGGAGCATAGAATTATAATTGCGCGGAGTAGGAGGAGTCATCAATATCTAGCACCAGGCAGGGAGCAGATAATGAGATCATGTTTACTGAAGTTAACTTTTAAAATAAGTTACAATAACTGACTAGCCAGCCTCCACATTTCCATCTCCGTCTTCGAAATTGTCGGTCCTCACCCACCCACCCGGACACCCGGACACCAGATAAAAAGTCAGATTCAGACAAGTGTTTGAGCTTCCAGGGAAGGAGTAACTTGTTATTAGCAGATGAAGAGTGTGGATTGGAGGAGGAGAACTGAGCCATGCACCACTTGCTTAAGGAGGGATTGAAAAATCTCATTTGGAGTAAACTTAAGATTGAAGTTACCTTAACTTACATGCAGCGTCGGTCGGTTTTGAAATTTCCAAGTCCATTGCACCTCCTTCCACAAATGGGGATATGCTACCTCACTGCCACATGGGTTCATGGCCATTCCCAACCTGAAGGGTGTAGGGTGTAGTTATTTCCAACCAAGATTGGAACAAATTTCCAACAAAAGTTTGGAATGCGCTTCTTTGTCTTTTTCAAGGTTGGGACCCAGTAAGATCATGACACATGTCCCAAAGGCACCATTTGTCGACCACACTCAGTATCCAACTTATAGGGTGCACTATTTTCAACCTGAGGTTAGAACTCAAGTTTGGGAATGTTTTGTTTTTTCTCCTTTTTCAAGTTTGGAACTTGTGAGGTCATGACACATGTCCCTAAATAGTGAGCAAGAAAGTAGGAAGCAAGGAGTAGGAAAGTAGTTCTTAAATGATCGGAATTGGATGACTTTAGACACTGGACGGTCTAGACCAAATTTTGCCTTTTCAAAATTCATAATAATTTCAATTCAAGTGATGAAATTACCAAATTTTTGGCAATCTCTATTGTATCTATCTATGCAAACTTCAAAAATATTTGCTTTGCCTTGCACTACTCTAGATTATGTATACAATTGCTTACTTGATGGATTATGAGTGGGTTCACCTTAGCATTTTCCATTCATGAGATGCAGGCCAAATTGTCAGATTCAACTTATGAAAAAAAATAATAATAATTGATGAATGTTGGCCTGCTTAAACATGAGGATTTCAGGTACAAAGTGGTTATAAACGATTTAACTCCTTGATCCATCTGGGGATGGTGTCAATGCTCATGAGATTGGTAATTTGGTTGAAGCAAATCAATCAAATTCGCAAATTTCGGTGAAAGAGGGTGACAATGTGACATTTAGGGGTTCGCATTGGGATGACCGTGTACAATATTGTGTCTGTTAGTAGAGGCAGAAAAAAATCTCCAAAAATTGATGTCCCAAATTTGGGATTGTTAAAAAATTGTTCTTGTGCAGAAGACAATTGTATAGGATAATTGTATAGGTTAGTAAAAGAAACATCATGTAAGTACTGAGAAGATGCAGTGATTAAATCTTATGGGTACTCTTTTTATCAATGGGAATTGTCCATGTGTTTCAAAAATTAAAATTATAAAAAAAAATTATGGGTACATAGTGGTGACAAAGGTGATGTTTCTTAAAAACTAGCCACGAAAAATTGATGGGGGTACACATGTCATTATGCCATCGAACAATCCAAAAATTTGAAAGGACGACACGTGTAATTTTCTAATTTTTTTTTTAAATTTCACAATTTTCAATTCAAAAAACCACAAGTGTTTTAATACCCACTATTAGTACAAAATTGTTGACCAAATCACAATCACCAAAAAACACTAGAATGTACATGGGTGGAGCACAGGTCCAATCATCCATGTCACTTTTGTTTTCAATCAAGTCTGTCAAGTTGCATCCTGTGTGCTGTCGATGACAATGACATTGTTTTGGTCACAATCTGTATCTCTAGGAATATACCTACACTAACATGACGAAATGATAAAAAAAACAAGTATCCATGTCATTTTTTCATTTCTTTAGAGAATACATTGAAGAAGGGATAAAGTATCTGCAAATACATAATCATGTTTTGCACCTTTTCACACCTCATTCAAATTCACTACAAATTGTATATTTAGATGTGTCCTAGAAAAAAATTGAGTCACATCATCCATCTCAAAGGCATTTGGATTCATCATATATTTCCAAGGTGATGAGGCCCTTGTGCATTCCAAGCCACCTTGATGAACATGAGAACCCAAGAAACTGAGAGAATGTATTGTCCCAACTACAACATCAACATAAAAGTGTCAGCAAAAGTAATTCCCAATTGTTTCTTCATCTTGTACTTGTCATACATTGCAACCCTCTTGATAAAGTTCATGTGAGTTAACATAATTTTGTTCTTTGTGAAAAGAGTACCGTGTTTGACTTTCTCCTCAAAGCCCTCACTAAATTGCTTAAATGTCACATTTTGATGCACACATTGAAAATATTTTTTTTACCTTGGTCTTTCACACAATAGCCCAACATTCCAATGAACATATGCAATTTGACATTGTGGAGTATTTTTGTAAGAATGCGGTGGCCTACTAGGGCAATGTGACAATCATCCCATCCAAGGGTGGATGCATGGTTGGGTGGTTCATTTTTGGAAAAAGTCCAAGCCTAAAAGGTTATTTTTTGTAAATAAAATGTTTGAGAGTGAAATGCTTGGAACTAAATTCTATAAGAAACAAATTTTTAAAAGAATCTAAAAGTATCTAGCTTTTCAAGCACTTGTAGACCTTGAAAATTATTATTCTTTAAAAAAAATTATATTTGGGAAAAAATATTGGCTAAAAGAAAAGGACTTTGGAAAATTCAATGTTTGAAAAGTCATTAAAAAGTCCCTAGCAAACATTTAAAGAATATCTATGTCTATGTTACAAGCCATTGTTTTCTAGAATCATTAGTTAAAACTTAATTAGAAATGTAGTACCTACAATTCATTTGGTTAACTCAAAGGAGTTTAAAAAGTCCTTTTCAATTTTGATGACAATAAATTGTCACATCCACCTTTATTCAAAAGTCCCTAGCATTCATATACTATTTATAGAAAAATTAAAAAATCATAGTACTATTGAACATCAAGTTAATCTACCTAAATCAAATTGCTTCATAAAAAAAAGAATTAAAGTGCCCTATAGATCAATTTGAAAATGAGTTGTTTGCGGTTTTCAAGAATCTGACAAGAAATTGAGCCACTCAACTATGCATTTATCCATGAGATAAGTTTTGATGCGTTTCCTAATTATGGTTGTTGAAGAAGCTAAAAGTGAGTATACTATTTGCAAGTGCAACCTTGAGAGAGCACCACTTCTTTTGATGGAAAAAAGTCTAGAAATGCACTCCTTTTCAATGAATTCATCTATTTTCCAATAGGTGTGTGGAGATGTCAACACTATCCATTGAAATAGTAACACAGACATCCTTGAATTGTAGAAGAGTTTTTTTTTCCATATTTTTTTCACAACAATAATTTTTTTGGAAGTTTGCTTCACTACAAACTTTGTGGCTATAGTTTCAACAAGAGCCGAGTTTTTGCTTTTTGGTGCAGAAATTTGAAATTGCATTATAGTGCTGACAGATTATAAATTGAGGTTTCTTACTATAGAGTTTACTACATTTTTAATGTTTAGACCTTTCCCTTTGCAAATTTTTTGCTTTCATATGAGAGAAGATTGGTACTATTTTGGAACCTTATTCAAGACAATAGTGAATGCATTAATAAAAAAAAAACATCAATAACAAAATAGACTACATTTTCAATCTAAGGGACTTGAACCCTTCTAACCACAATAATTACAATTAGTATTACCATTGAACACAATTGATTTATCATATTGTCAAAGGAAAAAAATAAATACCTAATACTACTACTGCAATTGGCACTATACAGATGCTAAAGCTTGAAGACTTCAAAGTTGACATCTTCCTTGTAGATGACATCAAAAAAACAAATATTCTCAATACTAAAACAAAAAAACTCATCACCAAGCTCTCATTTGTTCCAAAAAAGAATATCCAATTAGTTTCTGAATTTATATTCAACCAATTCTTAGTGTAGATTTATACTTCAAGAATTCGCCAAGCTATCGACCTAGGTCCATTAGAGCAGAGACCTAGTTGAATTGCATGACTCTCCTCATATAGCAAAAATGAGGTCTGTAATCTGGTGATCTAAGCCAACTCAATCTATTATGACAAGAATACCTAATTGGTTCTAAAAAGTGAAGTTGTTGAAATTTGAAATTTGAATTTTTTTCAAAACAAACCAATAGAAATTGTAACTCTTTCCTCATATGACACAAACTCAATCACATACTTTGAAATTGAAGTAAAAATTGATATGAAAGAACCTTAAGGTTGACAAAGGTGGCAATGACATAAGTAGTAATGTTCAAGCATGAGGTAGTGGTTTTGCCTTACAAAAACAATTGCAATAGAGGTGGCAATCACGATAGAGGTCAATTGTAAGAGTAATGGCCTCATAGGAGCAACTATGTCAACCCACCTTGGAAACAACATTCCTAACATTTTTAAAGCAAACACTCATTGAACCCTAACCAAATGACAATATTAATCATCCTTCCAGGTGGCAGACACTTTATTTTTTGTGAAGATCAACAACATTTGGGGGGCCTAATTTCCTTCTCAAATCCAACAACATTTTTTTAATAGTATCAAATTTTGAAAAAAACAAAACAAATTGATGGTATAGAGGTAGTTTCATTTTTTTTCATCCAACAGTGGGGGATTTTTCAGACCAGAGGGGGCAAGGCAAGATACAACATTTTGTATCTTTAGAGTGCATAGTTATATAGGATTTTTTTCTTTTCTTTTAATGATTTGTCTTCTTTCATTTTGTCTAAGAGAAAATAATATTTGGCAAGGATGTGTCAACTCTATCATTTACTTCCAATAATATGCGTTATATAATAAAATAAATTTTTATTATATAATTTTTAATTAAAAAAATTTATACACCATTTCATGCGACATTTTATAAACTTACCAAAATTTACTCATTTTAAACCAATAATAAACATTAGAAATTTTTACTTTTTATGCTTCCAAAGTGTAAAAAACATAATATTAATCTTGGTGAAGATCATAATTAAGATTTGATACCCATGAAGGTTTTTATTTTTATTTTTTTTCACAAGAAAAAATTCATCCCAATTTGAAAAAAAATAAACCTTCAACAACATATACCAAAATCCTTATAGATTCAAGACCATAATCACCTCTTTAATTATACAATGCTTTGTGCATAGGGTAAGATAGTAGTGACAATTTAGATTATTGCAATCACTCTTCACAAACCTTGTGTTTTGAAATACAAGACTTTGTTTCAAAATTAAATATAGCAACCCAAAGTTTCTCATACTCTTACAATGTAAAAGATTTAACCTTAAAAGAACTAATTTCAAAATAGGCAGTACTCTCTCAATGGATAAAAAGAGGTAAATTCTTTTGAATAATGTGAGGTTGCCTATTATTATGAGGCACTTCTTCCTAGACCCTTAATTAAATATAGTTGACCAAGATCTAACCATCCAACAATGAATTTATCTTTATTAATGCAAAAGAAAAAGCCTCATTATGAAAAATAGCATCTCATGTTCAATGTTGTTTTTTTGAGCAATATTTCATTCAAAAATAATACAATTTTTATTTGAGGGAATATTAGGCAATATACTCCGCCAATTTCAGTGGATGAAATCGCTACATTGCTATATATTCTTAGGACAATATCATTCATTTTTCAATTGGATGTACATTATTTTGGATGCATAATTTCAGTTTCATCCCCATTTTTCACCCTTCATCCATTTATATTGATGTAAACAATTACATCACCCTTGCAAAGATTGCTTTCTACATTGTCCAAAATAAACCGAAAAGAATTCATACTTTCAACATCTCTTGAATCTTATCATATTATTTTTTGTAACAAGTATCTTCTTTTCTATTACCAAGTCCATAATCCTAAACTCGATAACCCCAACCTAGATTTCAAAACACCTCTACATTTGACTGCCATTTTATTTTAGCAAGTCACTCAACAATCATGTTGAGGGTTGTGACTTCTATGTAGAGTCGGGGTTGTCGAAACGCATTGATCAATGGTGGAATGGGGATTTCTACATTGAATAGGGGTAATAAATGAACCAAAAAAATTAAAGGGACTTATTGTGGGAAACTATAGATGTTTGAAACATGATTTATAGTCCCCTGTAAGGTAGGTGGCTCTTAAACCGACCCTTTAAGAGCTGATTGCATTTTTGGGACAGCTAAACATCTCAAAACAATTTTCAGTGAATTTAAGTAGGAAGAAAAAAAGAATAGGCATCTAATCCAAGTCGTTTCATATTTTTTGGACCTTTGTGGAATTAGTTACAAATTTTTGAAGTTGAAACGCAGCGGTTTCTAAAACCGACCCCCTTCTGAAATGTACACAGTTAGTACATTTCAGAAGTAAAATGTACCAGATCGGTTTTAGAACCAGGTCGGTTTAAGAGCCACCTACCTTACACATTAGTAACTATTGACGTACAACAAAGGTAGATATCTGTATAGTGTGTAATGTCGATTAATTAGTATGGATCCCCTTAAAACCCATGTGCAGTGTAGAAAACTAGACTCCCATTCCACATTCCACTATTGATTGATTGGTGGGCTTCACCACACCCTACCTACTCCACATGGAAGCCCTCCTTTATTGTTGTGCAAATAGTACCCCCCACTATAGAATTGTATGCAAGGCTTTTTCAGAGCAAGTTATGTGATATTATTCTACAACAGTACATGCTTTGCATGGCCGCATATCTCAGTATGCATGAACATGCAATCTTTTATGACAAATATTGTTTGCATGTGACAGTCTAATGAACTAAATGAATAGCAACTACTCATTGAAATGCACATTGGAATATTTTATGAATTTTTGACAAACTGGAGAGGTTTAAAATGATATCGAGGAGAAGTGGGCCAAGTTCCTGGTGCCCACTGCATGTGTTTCTAATTCTGTCATCACGTATTAAGGTAGAACTACCCATTAGCACACAGATTTGCTATCTAGGTACTTTGGAGAAGCTATTTGTCAGTTTTCATATTTTTTTAGAGATTGAATTGTTTGAGAGAAGTCAATTGCAAAAAGAATGAAGACATTCTGACAAGAATTGGATTTTTTGTGGATTTTCAAAGTTGAAATGTTAAACTGTGAGTAGACCTTTGTTGAAGCATGACCAGACCATTATTGAAGAGTGAGGTGATGTGTTTGCTCCCCAAGTGCATTGTCATCATGATGAAGGAGTAATAAGATTGTGGTAATAGATGGATGAGTGACGGGAATGGGAGGAACCTATAGGTGGCGGAATTGGGTTAATGGTGGTATTGGGTAGTTTCACCTTAACCCCTAAAGGTCCAAACATCGTTTTGGGGGCATCATAGTGATTTTGGGAAGCTTATTATAAATGGAATTTTTTATTTATTTTCTTTGAAAATTTCACAGAATATGTACTTGAGGAGTAGTTTTAAGATGCAACAATTTTCATAACTTTTGACTACGTGGTTAAAAAGTTATTGCATGATATGTAATTTAGTTGCTTAAGCTACACACCAAGTTATGAGGAGTTTTAGTTTGTAGGTAGGGTTGGCATTCTGAGATTCCATACCTACCCACAAACTAAAACTCCTCATAACTTTCATCTCATAAATTTTTTTAAGAATTTTTTTGGTCTATCCAAGCTACTCGCCAAATGTTGAAAGTTATGTATCATGCAATAACTTTTTAGCCATGTAGTCAAAAGTTATGAAAGATGTTGTGCCTTGAAGCTACTCTTGGGCACATGTTTTGTGAAATTTTCAAAGAAAAGAAATAAAAATCCCATTCATAGTGAGCTGTCCAAAATTGCTATGATGCCCAAAAATGATGTTTGGACCTTTATGGGTCAACAATGTACATTTTAAACCATTCATTAAACAATAAAGACCTAACATTCATCCAAACTCGTGTGAAGGAGTCACACAATATTTAAATTCTCACATTATTTATGTTAAATTTTTATGATATATTAACTTTATTTGTCAAAATTAAAAATATGAATAAAGATATATCAATTGATTTGGTTGGTTTGCTACAAGAAATGTTAAAATCTTTCAAACATATTTTAAAATCTTTCAAAAATATTAGGTAATAAGGTGGATCCACCCAAAATTGCACCTTGCGTAAAATTGCCATCATCACTATGTGTACATCTTTCAAAATCAATATGCACCTAAGTATGTGGAAGAAATGATTTTTGAACTTCTACCAATTAAAAAAACTTTAACCCTTCCTAATTGTTGCATGCAGTGGATTTGCCCATGTATGGAGAAAGCTAAGTCACATCCAATACCACCTCAACCAACTCCAATTGCCACCTTGTTGGAGAGAAGCTATTATCAATATACCTCTAGATTTGCATGATCTAAACAATCATTACAGCCCTATCCACTACAAATTTAACATCACCTACGATACTCTTAAATTCCCCACCCCACCCCACCCATGGCACATCTAGTGCGCTCTCAATCACCAAGTCTTTAAGAGAATGGCCATCAACGTTCAAGAAATTTGTTTGCATGTGTGGAAGGATATTGTGTTAACAAGCATAGCTCATAGTAACTACCCATCCTCTATATACCACAACTGTAGCAAAGATAGACAATGGTCCATATGTTAAGCATTCTTTGATATCTAGTATAAAAATGAATTTTTTTTTTGCTTTGGGAGCTTTCATCATCCAAGGTGGTACTTGTCCCTCAACCTTCCCCCCAAGTTACACTACTCATAGGATCTTGGCTAATTGTTTTTTTTTTCTTTTTTTTCATGCATTAGTCACCTTTCCCTCCTTTAAAACAATTTTTTTTTATGTGCAGTATGTAGATGCCGCATTCTTTGGTGCTTTGGAACTTCCATTAAGTTGTCAAGAAAACATATGAAAATTTGACCAATCTAACAATAGTATCTAGGCACAAGTGTAAAAAAAAATGTCAGTTTGGAGGCTATCTACCTTAAAAATCTTTTGCAACTAAACTTGAGTTAGTTATTCATGAGTGAATTATACATACAATAAGATTATAGAATAGCCTAATGTAGGGATTCTTTAAGTGAATTTTCACTAAAATGTGATTCACTTTTTTTTTACAAGGAAGATTTATTAGCGATTTAACAAATTATGGAGTTATTCAGGACTTATGGACCAAAAAAACATTTTGAAGACATTGCCAGAAGCCTTGATTGAAACCTGAAGACATCAACAGAAGTATCGGTGGGTAGCCAACATACAGGTACTATTATGTAGTATACAGGGTAGAAAAGTATAGATTTGCAAGACAATTATGCTGTAGTTGGTCAGTAGTGACCAACGAAAATTGATAACCACCTAAACCCTAAATTCCAGAATTCATATTTATGGAATCTGAAAATTCCAGAATTTGTTAAATTTCCCTTATTTGGTGAGATATTCTTCTTTTTTCAACGGACGAAATTGCAAAATGCTACCAAATTTTGTGACACTATCCTTCTTCTTTGGATGAATGTCCAATATTGAGGACGAACCAATCAATTTCCATCCTTACAATTGCACATTTCATCCATTTCCGTGGATGTAAATAGCTTCATC
The DNA here is from genome assembly GCA_950106755.1 of Climacium dendroides. Lineage (NCBI taxonomy): Eukaryota > Viridiplantae > Streptophyta > Bryopsida > Hypnales > Climaciaceae > Climacium > Climacium dendroides. Next base: position 41,778,689 of record OX467084.1, read on the forward strand.
ACTTCACGCTGATGAACTTTCTGTCCTGCCCAAAGGTAACTGATAAAACAACACCCCCCTGGTCCGTCTAAAGATGAGTGTGCCTGCAATCATGATTTGTGGATAAGCTGAGTTAGCAAGAGTTGACAACTGAAGCTGGAGTTTTATCTTTTTTAATTCCTATTATACTATGTGAATGAGAATCTCATGATACAACAACAAAGCTTGGAATTTTTTACTGCAAAGACCAATACTCACTCTCCATCATTTTTATCAATGGAAATTTGTCCATGTGTTTCATGATTTTTTTTTCTAAAACCAAAAAACTCTCCTTCACTATTCTTACTTGTGTTAAATTCGCCGGCCCCCAATTAAAGGTAGTTAGCTTAGCTTCCACTGAGCAGGCCCTGGCTGAATCACTTACAACCATAGTTCGGGAAACTTTCTGAGTTTTACCGGCTAATTTCCTTCAATTCTCATATTGAACCGTTTTTTCCAGAACTGAGTCCGGTTATTTTCTCTACTTTTTACTCAAAATTGAAATTTTATAGATTTTTGCACCGTTTTTTTGCCGATGTTTTCAAATTGCAACCAGTTTTTTCCCAATTCCTCCGGCTAACTTTGAACTAGCCGCCGGTTTTTTCCGAACATTGCTTACAAGTGAGACACTCACACAGCTAAGTTTCATTTCCTGTAGCTTTAGCTGGGCCACTCCGCCACTTCATCTCATGGTGCCGGAGGAGCGAGCGAATCCCATTGTGGAAAGCTTTCCTAATCTGGTTTCCGCTGGAATGATTGACGAGCTTTTGCAGCCTTCCATCAGAAGAAAAAGGGGAAAAGGAAGAAGGAAAAGAAGAAAAAGGAGGACAAGGACAAGGCTGCAAAAGGACCTTCTTTCCAACTTCTGTGAACTTTCAGAGTAATCGAAAACAACTTAACTTAATTCAGTGACAAACTATCCCCAACAGACTCTTTATTCATGCTGGTCATATGACTAAAGTTACTCTTCTTCTTCTAATTCGGTGACAAGGGAAGAAAAGCACAACTGACCTTGAAATGCAATTGTCCTCTGGGGACTTCTTAGAAGATTCTCCAAACGATACAACACTCCAAATAAATGTTGGAAGGAGGTTCTAAAAACGCACGGGCTCTACAATCGTCCACCTCTTCACTATTTGTACATGTTTCTTCTTCATATCTTTTAGCAATGTACAAATAGTGTACATTTTAGGAGGTGGGCAATTTTAGAGTCTTACACCATTTCAACTTCAAATTTTCATAACTAATTCCACAAAGCTCCATAAATATATGAAATGACTTGGGTTAGATGTCCATTCCACTTATCTTTCGAGGAAAATTTACTGAAAACAAAAATTTCTTGAAGCTTCACCTCCCCCCAAATTCAGTTTCAGCTCTTCAGTGGGCAATTTATGGACCTCCTCTCTCCTACACTCATTTTGCTAGGCTGCTGCTAGACTACCTGGGGCCAGATTTGCAGTTCAATTTTTTCATGAAGACAGCTGCTGATGTTCCAAGCGATTTGCATAACATATTTACCAAATCGTGCAAAATAAAATGTACTGTACTGCTTATCCCTTGGAGCAAGCAGCATCAATTTCTTTGCTGGCTAGATATTGCCAGATTTTGACAATTGTGTTGGTCTCCAAAAATCAACAGAGCCAGGAAGATCATTTTTTAGTCAGATTTCTTAAAATCAATGCCAGCTTCAAAGACAACCAAACCAAACCAACTTATTAGTAAGAGCCACCAACCCCAGAAGAAGAAGAAAAAAAAAACAGGAACAAGACTTTTAAGTTGCAATTAACTAGTGTTAGCCAGTAGGTGGTGTTCACTTCTCCTGCACTCTTTGCTCCTTGCAATGAACTGAAAATTCACTTCCCGCTGATTCACACCACCAACCACAGCAAAATGAAAAAAATGAAATTCTCAAATGATGCCGGCCCTTGCAAAGAAACCCCATTTCATTCGTTCTTCAAAAATTTAAAATTTAAAATAAATTAAAATCTTGTATGAATGTACAGATTTTCTGCTGACCCCACTGAAGGCCCGGTCTTTTGAGCTCAATCTGAAAGCTGGCAAAGAGTGTCCAATAACGGAGTACCCAAGCATGTTGTGGCAAAGTACGAACGGAGTACAACTGAATGAAATGCCCCCATAATAACAACTTCCCAATAACTTTAGTACCCAAACCAGTTCAGTTGCAGCTAACATAGCTTAACTTATGAGCTTCTTAACTTAGCTCAGCTTAGCCCTGCATTTGAAGAGGTGCAATCCCTCCCCCTGCAACAAGGTAACAGGTCCAGATATCACCCACCTAAGAGCTGAAACTGAATTTTGGAGATGAGAAGCTTCTTGAAATAATTTTCGGTACATTTTCCTTGAGAGACAAGTGGAATTGACATCTAACCCAAGTCGTTTCATATTTTTCAGAGCTTTGTGGAATTAGTTATAAAATTTTGAAGTTGAAATGGCACAGGGCTCTAAAATCGCCCACCTCCTAAAATGTACACAGTTTGTACATTGTTAAAAGCTATGAGAAAGCAACATGTATGCATAGTGTACATTTTGAGGATGTGGGCAGTTTTAGAGCCTGTTACCTTAACATAATTCCGGTGCCCATGGGAGTCTGGCGAAGTGGCCATTCATGATTGCAGAACTGGCGAGCATATCTTAGAGGCTACTAAGTAACTAAGCTTACTTCAAGTGCCAAGTGCCAAGCATCTTGGCTTGTCGCAACCCCCATTTAGAGGGAAGCAGTCGCCCTTTTTTTTCCCCATTGCCACTCCAATGGCAGCCCAAGTGAGTCCTTCTCTACCATAACATTAATAACTTTTGGTAAAACTCCATCCATGGATAACAAAAATTGGGACCAAATGTAGACAAATGTTCCAGCCAAGATACTCTTACCTTATGGTAGAAGTACCTATTTTGGACACCTTCCTTAATTATGAAGTCTTTCCACAAAGACCTATTGTGGATAACATGTAGATGCACTATTTTCACTGAAATTTGCTCTTTGTTTGTACTTTTTTCATACACGCATCTCTCTTCCTTCCTTGTTTAGGGAGAATTGTCAAAGCTATATGTAATAGGTGAGTCTATGAGACCGAAATGGGTCTCAATAAAAATAAATAAAATCCACATTAATGTTGAATAACATATTCATTCTTAGAAGAAAGAAAGGAAGGGGAAATTTAAAAAAAAAAAAGAGTCCTTTGATTATTTGTGCACTCCACCTTCCTCGTCCCCCATGTTTGCACACGTTGAACTCCCATTCTCCATGACTGCCCCACACCCTCCTACATGCTGAAATGCTTAAAGTTATCCCGAATCGGTACTTCTCCCCCCTTTTAAGTCAGTCCATTCCTGTGTTGGTTTCTTCATCAATCCGTCCGTCTGTCCGTCCGCCTGTCCGTCCGTCCGTCCATTGATTCTTTTGAGGGTGTGTTTGTCCCCGCCTGGTCATTTGAAGTACAAGCCCACAATCATCACAGAAATCATACCTTAATAAACTGATATTTGGCACATGGGCCTTTCTGCAAAGCTGCAGCAGGGGAACTCTACTCCGTCTAACTTACAGGCACACCCTAGTCCAGCATCTCCCTGACCTACGGTGGAAGGGAAGCCAAGGGAAGGGGAGCTTACTTTACTCTACTTGACTTGACTTGCTGCTGCTGCTGCTGTCCTTCAGTTGTTTGGTGTGAAACATTTGAGCAAGCAAGCAAGCAACCTGCACTTGAAGAAACAGGAGTGAGACCATAATGACGACACCAATGACGGTCTCGGAGTTTGGGCAAGCATCTGGAGAAAAAACTTGGAGGTGGAGTGTGGGAGGGGAGGGAAGGGAAGGAGCTTCATAATTAGAAGGGCTCACTTCAGGTACGAGGTCCACATGAATCGCCCGCCCATTTAAGAGCTGCAAACTGATTTTTGGCCAGGGAGGTGAAGCTCTAAGCCGGTGAGGTACATCTACCTCAAAAGAGAAGTGGGATTGGCACCTTATGCAAGTCGTTTCATATTGTTTGGAGCTTTGTGTAATTAGTTACGAAATTTTGAAGTTGAAATGGTGTAGGATTCTAGAAATAGGTTCGCCTCTTGAAATGTACATTGTTTGTGCTATGGTGAAGGCTATGGAAAAGCAACGTGTACAAATAGTGTACATTTGAAGATGTGGGCAGCTTTGGAGCTTGTGAGCTTTTAGAACCTCCTACTTTAGAACAAACGACATGTCATGCATGGGTTTTACTTTTGTAAAGGGAGGTATTGATTGCCTATTTTTCAACAATGTTAAGAGCATCTCCACCAAGACAAGCCATGTTGCCCTGGAAAATGGTTTAGCGCATTCGAAAGCTTAGAGTTGTCCCACCAGTTGCAACCTTTCTTGTTTTTGAACACGAGTTACTTTAAAAAAAATGTCGACATTTGAAGTTGTAGTGCCTCCCACATTTGATTTGTGCCATGGTATTCAAAGAAAGGTAATGGTTTGGCTTTGTTATCAAGGACAAAGTATAGTTGGGTTATAGTGTAGGGCATTGCAATATCTATATGAGTATGTGTATTTATTATCCCTATTTTGACTAGAAAATGGAAGTGTGAGTAGAACTGGACAAATGAATCACATCAGAGCCCTCTGAACTATGCAACTCGAGGACCATGGATTGCCGCTCCTCCAACCCATTTCTAGTAGACACTTGGAAACCAAGTAGGGTCTTTGACAAAAAAAATGCCCAAATCACTTTGGCATGCTCATTTTGTTGTGCCCCATTGGAGATGTTCTAAGTATTTTAGCATATATTCAATTGAACTATGGTGGATGGAGGGATAATTTTTCCAATCAGAAATAGAAATAATGAAGATTGCACTATTTTTTTCTAATTTTTCATCAAGTTTGGAATTAGTAAAAATTAAGGGAGTATAGATTATAGTCCAACTTGTTCTCGATGTAGAAACAAAACTATTTATGAGAAGTACAAAACCAAAATGTGTTATTAAAAGGTGTCAATACATTATTTATTACAACTTATTTGTCCATGCACACTGGATTGATTATGTTTTTTTCTCCTCCTTTTGGTTCACACCATCTTTTAAAAAAATGTGTTATTCATTACACAACAATGAAGTTGTTAAACCACATTATATTCTCCTCATTCATGAAAAGATGAAAAATCAATAAAAAAAACAATACTTCAAGATGTTTACTATTTTCTCACTAGTTGAAATAGCTAAGTTGACAATGTGATTGAGGTGTATAATCCAACATTGCTCAACATGATGTGTAGGGATGTACTACTTAAGTATGACGAGAAGAGTAGAAACAAAGGCAAGGCGACCTTCTTAAAGGTGTTTAGTTTAGTTTGGTGTGACTAAGATGTTTTATTGCCCCATTAGACTATCATTGGGCCCTAAACAGAAACTCTAGTTGCTTCTATAATCACCACTCTTAATATTCTTTTTTAGGATTAAAATTAACCCTTTTTTCCATCTAGTTCAATTTTAAATTACATATCTTTCAAAAAAAGAATGAAAATACCTAAATTGTTACAAAACCTTTGAACAATAACTATTTGTAGGATGAATGTACAAGTTTTTGGATGAATGGTTGAAATATCTTGTATACTTTGAATGTTTCATCATGAACACCTAGCTTGCAAAACAGGTGATGACGTGGCTTGCTAAATGGGGGGACATCCATTGTCCATGTTGCGGAAGAATGGACAATCTTATCCCTAAGCTTGTAATAGGCCAAACATGTTGACTTTTTGCCTAACCAACTACAAGATTGACGACTCTCTTATAGTGCCACCAAGCTCTATGTTTGATTACTAGAATGGACTCCACTTTTTTTGCTAGGCAGGATTTGTATGTGGAGTGATGTTAGGTTTCTATGATCTCAATTTTTATTGAAACTTTCTCATATAAAAACTTAAGAGCTTGATGGGAATATAATTTTTATTTCAATCGGTCCCCAAAAGCAAAAGTTATGCCACAAAAACCTCAAAATGGGGGAGAACTGGTAGCCCAAAAAATCTACAAAAAATTGAAATAAATCTTTTAATATTTTTTTTTGTAGATTATATTTTTGTAAATGGGAAGCTTTGACTCATTCCATTTGGATTAGAGATGTGAAAGTTATGGAGCTTCTTCTTTTGCAGGCAATCATAGCGACTTCTTGAAAAAAAAAATTCTTTCACTTTGAATGCTAATATCTTTCAATATATATGGTCAAAAATCACCAAAAAAAATTATTATGTGATCTAAGACAAGCATAGAACAAGATCCTATGGTTAGATTCTAATTTTTTTTTAAAATTTATTTCGTAGGTGATTGTAGTAAATGTGGTAGTTTTTAGTGATTTTGGCAGAAAAATGGCCATGGGACTTTAGGGGTTAATAGCATCCCTGGAATGACTTTTGGGGATGAGCGAGTGTGTGTGTGTGAAGACAAAACATGCATGGTTTTCTTTTAGGGCATCCACATATTGAGAGCAACCCCAATATAGACTACAATAGGCCCTTTAAATGAACTTTTGATTGGAAAATAATAACTAGAACTTGAATTTTTTTCCATTGGAAGTGCATCAATCAAAAGTATTTTTCACAAGTACAAACAAATTCATATCTAGACATTGGACAATGAAAAATAAACCACTTCAAAGTTAGATAAAAGACCCAAAATTATAGTGGTTGACAAATCTCAATTACCAATGTACATTTTACTTTGAATTGCACATGGCAAGATTTTGTGTTGAGTTCAATTTTTCCCTAGTACATTGGGGGTGGAGGAACATTCACTTGAACCTAAGCTCGCCACAAGCTAGTGCAACCAACTTTGGCATGTAAGGGTGTGAAATGATACTTTTAACTTTTTGTCATTTAGGATAGTGCACACAACAAACTTTCTTGAAGTGATGATGCTATTTAGAGCATCTCCATCCATGTTGTAAAATAGATGACTTGTTCAAACTAGATTTGCAAAATGGTTGAACTTCTTCAAAGGCCTACTCCAAAACCTCTTGTGGCCTATAAAAGGGGTTGTTTTGCAAGCTAAAGTTCAGCTTGCAAACAATGTAGGATAAAATTTTGTCCCCCGTAGGAATGATGGGACTTTAAAGGCTAAAGTAAAAGACCCTCAAGTTTGTACTTGATTAATTTATCTTCTACACCACTCCTAGTGAATATGAAGCCCTTGATTGCAAATATGAATTCAAAATTTTCAAAATTTATCATATGCTTCAAATAAAAAGTTTAAACGTTTTCCTTCTAGGACGAGCAAGGAGGTCGGTGCACCCCAACCCATGTGAGATTGTGAGTGTGGAAGTTGTTTTTTTTCCCACATAATATAAGCTTAATAACACAAGTTAAAACTTGGATTTTTATTTATTTAACAAAAAAATCGCTTTTTAAACACATGGATGAAACAAAATTTGGAAGCAACAGAGGTTTGAAAGTGAAAGGATGGTGACCAGAGAAAAAACATTTTTGTTCTAACTTGGAGAAGAAGAAAAAAAGGGGGGGCAAGGGTGAGCAAAGGCATGCTAGGTGACGGTTGCGCTCTTGGGAAAAGCCAAAGCGCAGGCTGCCATGAATGAGAAGAGAGAATCTTGGCAATGGAGGCTGTAGCCATGCCTCAGGAAGCGTGCAGGGACTCGCATTCAATTAGTGGAGGGGAAGGGGGAGACCCTCCGCATTCAATTCAAAGCAAGGCGAATGAAGGGGAAGGAGAAGGGAAGGGAGGGCGGACAAAACAAGACCCAAAACAAAGTGGGTAAGTTTTTTTGTTTTTTTTGAGCTTCTAGGAACTTGTTCTAAATAGAACAAAAAGCTAGCATTTTGATCATCTGTATCCATTTGAAAAAAAAATTGTAACTATACAAATTCAATCTGGACATGTTAGAAATTACATAAATTACATAGGAAAAGAAAAACACAACAATAGAGTTTACTTATGGATTGAAAGATTATAATGTTTGATCACAAGGGTAGTAAAACTATAAAAGTAGGTTGAATTCTTTCATGTCAAATCCTTAAAAGCTGGTCACCAAAAAAATATGAAGAAAAAGGACCTAAGATGCATAATCCCAATCAATTTATGGCTTTTCAAAATTTACTCTACTCTTTTTGGAAATGGATTTTTGATGTGATTTTTTCTCCATAATCTAGTGTAGTTGAGGCTTGTTTCCAAGAATCCTAAACACTACAAAAAATCAAGATTGCAGTGGACACCCTTGCACCAAATCTTGAAGAGAAAAAATCATAATCAATCATTTTCAAATCGAATTTTAATGCTAAAATTAGACTTCAAAAATAATTTTTTAAATATAAAATATTAAAAATAGAAACTTGGATAGATTTTATATAACTTTATAATATTGTTGACACCAAAATTTGGTGTCTTGGGCATTTAGGGGGTAAGTTACTGCCAGCTTATTTAGTATTCCGAATAAAAGGACGGAATAAATTAACCCCTAAAGGACCATTGTCCCTTCGGGGGACAAATTGGATTTTGGACAGGTACCTATGGACTGAAGTTTTGTCATGATTTTTTAAAACTTTTTTTGAAGATAGAAAAATTGATGAGTTTTGTGGGAGTATAATTGTTTTCACATTTGGTGCCTTGAAACAAAAGTTATGACCAAATAAGCTCAAAATAGGGGATGGGGGGCAGTTTGGGCAACAAAAAAAAATTGTAAAATTTTGAATTTTTTTATTGAATTTTTTTTTTTGTAGATTATATATTTTTTTCTACATGGGAAGCTTTGATTCATTCCATTTAGACTTGTTATGAAAAAGTTATGGACAATCTTGTTTATTGGGCAGTTAGAACATCTTCATGAAAAAATAACTTATAGAATTCATTTCTGAATGCAATTTTTACAATTTATCTGAAGAAAATTTTTTACATGATTTTGTTTGTTTGCTAGAACAATCTCACCATTGGGATTAGTGCATTTTAATTCCATCTTAAAGATATTAATAATTTAAATTTTCCTTCTTTCTCATACCTACTTCTACTTAACAATTTTTTTAAGCATGAAAATTACATTTTTTTTTGAATTTTTTTTTCCCTAGACTCTCAACTCAATTTCACACAATAATTATTTAAAGCTCAAAACTCTGTAGTGCAAAAAAGTTAAGTTAAAAAAGTTAAAAGTCAAATAATCCAGTCCCGCAAGGTGCTGAAAAAATTGTTTTTTTCACTTTAAACACAAATATCTTTTAATCTATGCATTCAAAAAATTTGAAATTTTTTCCACACATTTTCATACTAGCAAGGTATAAGATCCTATGGTTGGATGTGTAGAAAAAATAATTTTCAAATTTTTCTACTCTTTGCTACAGAAATGGCAATTTTGAATGTTTTTTTGGCAGAAATAAGGCCTTGGTCTTTTAGGGGTTAAAATACATTTTGAAAGCTCCCCCCCCCCATGGTCATGCTTAAAGTTGTATAATAGGCCTAATATGGAGGTCCAAATGTAAAAAAAAAACTATTTTGTGCTATATTAATTATGTTTCTCTATACCTAGTTGGAGCTTCTAATTGCATATAAGAACTCAAAATTTGCAAATTTTTTCATGTGTTGCAAATGGAAAATCTTTGCATTTTTGTGAAGAATAAAATGTGGAGGCAAAATGGCCCTCCACATTAGGCTCGTTGTACAACTATAAGCACACTCCATCCCTATGCTTAAGTTTTTTGGATTGCTACTTGGACTACAAAGATGGGATATTGACACTGTATTTTGGATCAATAACCATGTAAGTTGTACCATAATAGTATACCATATATCCATATGGATGTCATACAATATATACCATAACCATATTGTAAACCCTAATCTCAACGGCAAAGATCGCTAAGGACGACGCGATCGATAGTTACATTTTTTTTTCAAATCGATGACATTGGAGGGGGGTACTTTTTCCTTGTGCAAATTCAATGATAGACAATCATCAATAGCTAGTTCCAAAAAAACATTGTTGATAGCAAGCAAGGGGGATAGGTAGGTCAAAGGTGCTTGCTATTTTTCAAGAAATAGTATTGCTTGTCTTTTATGTGGATTCTATGGATGGGGAAGGATACAATAAGAATCCCATCTGTATTAGATTCCCTCAAGATTGACTAGTCTTTACCAATGGAGTTGTTTACTAATATTGGTGAAACTTGGAGTCTTCTTTTTCCACTTACCAATGATCAACAAGACAATCACAAGAGCCTTTTTTTAATTATTTCAATTAGCACAAAACTCATCCATTGGGCTTACATGTAATTTGGTCCTTAGAAGAAGTGGAAAAAGAAAAGAAAGAATCAAATTTTTCCCATGGACATTTTCACCAAATGTTTTTTGGATTTTTTCAAGAGTTTTACTTGTGTAAGGAATAAGATGAAGAGTGGATTGCTATACACCTAGAATCAATCAAACCTTGCTTAAACATTTTGGAATTGTACATGGAAGTGTGCAAATGTTACAAAAGGAAAATTGGAATTGTTGGTTGACAAATTTTTTAGGAGAGATAAGTTTTTGACTTCTTGGTAAACTATTTTAAACATCAAACTTCAATATTTTGGTTGCCATTAGTTTGACTACAAGGCAAAGCTACTTCTAAATTATTTCATAAATACAATTTATCTATAGACTAGTTACAAGTCTTGATAATGGGTGGAGTGGGGTGAGGATGGCCTTTTCATGAAACTATTTTGTTTCATTTTTTTTGTTGGCATTGCAATGCATAATTTGAAATGCAAGTGGATAAAAAGAATCATTTTCTTACATTGGGATGCTTAAAAGACTAAAAGTGTTAACCTTATAAAGGTAAAGAAAATTTGAGGGTGGGATTGCCTTCAAATTAATTGTACGATTACCATACAAAAGTTGAAAAAGTTTTTTTTAAGTACTACCACAAATGGTCTAATTCTAAAGACTTGAATTGCCACTACTACTAAAATTGTCATATTTTAATCCTTTAAAAACATGCATTTCATGCTTCAAAAATATCTAGATTGATTGGTTTTATTTGAATAATATTCCATTCTAAAATGATTTTCTTGTTGGTTTTTAATTTTTTGTCTATAAAATATCTTCCTATTGCACTTTGTAACATTGCAAATTGGTCATATTCAACTTTTGATTGCTATCTAAGACCAACAAACAATTCCAAGCAATACATCCTCCTCCATCCATACATTCATCAATTGAAAGACAAATGAAATGACTAAGGAGGTCAATCAACATTGTTTGTTCTTATTTTTTGCATATCTTTGAGTGTTACTTGATTGAAGGAGATGAAACTTTGGAAGGCTGAATAAAGGTCCATACATGTTTTTGGGCCCATACTAATTGTCTATGTACAAAATGACCACCTCACACTCAATAATGAAATACCTACCGGTGTTCCTTGAAAGTGCCTCTAAAATTCCACTTTCTAGTACTCCAAAATTGCACTTTGAAAAGGGCTCTAAAACTCAAAGTTTATGAGACAATAGGAGTGCATTGAATTTTGCTTACAATATTGCAAAATAAGTTTTTTAAATGTTATTTTTAGCCTTAATCCAAAACATTTTGTCCAATAGGAAGATCATTTTGGGACAAAAGGTATACACTTCACATAGAATTGAATTTTGTACTAGAATGAATGATGAAGAATATTGCACGTCTTAGTCAAAAATTAAATAAAAACTAGCACCCCCCCTTTGTACAACCCATTCTAAAATCCTAAATTACAGTTGTTATAAACTCTTTGTACAAGATTTGAGTGTTTTACATTTATCCAAGTATTACAAATAGGTTCACTCATCCTACAATGAAATAATAATCAATAAATATCAATGTAAGGTCAAGAACATTGTTTACTTTATTATGTACTAAAAAGATGTAAACAAGATGTTTGTATTTTAATTCCTCTCCCCCTCCCTTAGAAAAATTAAGAGCTGTTGATTCAAGTTCAAGAAAAATCCCCCCTCCCTCTAAATGCCATTAATCTTCTAAAAAAACCAAAGCCATTGATGCCTGTGGAACAAACAATCTTGACTATCCAAATTTGGATACAGAATATGGATATAGAATACGAATACAATTTCAAACTATGAAATATTATCTCTCTCTATAAGTTCTCAATATATATTGAATACATACATATACACAAGCAAGAACTACATAAATATCCCATATGGCGTGTAAGTTCTACAAATTCCCCATGAATACAAATATGGTCAATTGGGGTGGGTTCAACATTTTAACTTCATGAATTGATTTCACACAAGGGGTTTGCTAAAAAATTCACTCAAAAATTTTTACAACCAATAAAAAAATCACTTGTGTACTCTTTTTAGAAATTTTGTAAAAGCTTAAAACCAATGGGATAATGCTAAGTGTATCCCTTTTGGAAATCATGTGTGGTTTTCTCTAAAATTGTCAATTTGTCACTATGTACCTAGAAGATGCATTGTGATTACACAAGCAACGTCCTTGAAATCAAAAAAATTTATAATATGATGAATTTCTTATGTAATTTCAAGATGGGAGGTTGTAGACAACTACAATAGTTGACAATTCAAACTTGAATAGATATTGGGTTATCTATTATGAAGTATATGCACAAATGAATTTTTGGTAACAATGGTTAGCATATGAGATTGGGATAAGGACACTAAGGGCGGGCTTATATGTGAGTCCAGTAGACAACTTTGTATTAATTGAAGTAATAAGATAGAATGAGCTCCACCAATTGTCTTACTGATTATTAGAAGCAGAAAAGCAAGACTCCATGTTTCACTAATATTGGTGGACAATCCCATTGGTCAAGACTGGTCAATCTCAAAGAAATCAATACACGTGGAATTCTTAATGCATCTTTCCCTATCCATGAAAGTGTAATTGCTACTAGGACGTGTAGTACCTACCAATCCATGTAAGGAGGCCCTAGGGGATTACCTTTCATATTGGAATAATTTGTTCCATTTGTGTCAAAAATAAATAAATAAAGACATTGAAGATTTTGGTATTGTTTTTAATCCTTAAGCACTCTTTTTGGACTAAAGAGATTCATATTCTTGTTTCTTTCTCGTTGCTTAGATGAAAGTCATTCTAATTTGTGGAGATACTTTATCAAGTTCTTGTTTTATCTATCAATTATTTGGTGTTATTATAGTACATATTTTTCTAAAATTACAAATGTGGAAGTATGTCAAGTAGTTGACCAAGCCAAAATTACATTGACTCTAGTTTAGAACTAGATTTATAAAAATGAGGTCATAGATGTAAAGAACACAAAAATTCTAAAAAACCACTATGCCAAGAGAACCTCCTTTGAAATCCATCCCAACAAGGTTTACTCCAAAAATGATAATATTTTGTTTGTAATCAAAATATGGAATTTTTTAATTTCCCTTTCAAAATTCATAAAAAATATTGGTGATAGCATTGGTGAAACTAACCGTACGGATGGAATCTAAAACTCAAAATCTACAAATAGATGGAATCTAAAACTCAAAATCTACAAATTTCATTTGTATATTAATTCAAAAATATTCTTCCAAACAATACTTTATGATGATTTTCCCAAATTGTCAATTTTAGAGAATACTCTCGACATTTAGAGGTTAATCCTAGAATGTTGGTCTAGTCACAATGAAAATCCTCCTCTTGAGCACTCATTGGAGATCAAACTACTGTGCAAGACCTCCCCTTTTCACACAAAATTACAAGGACAAACATCTACACTTCTGTCTTGGATTCTTTGTCATCCATTGGACACTTTTAGGTTACAGGTTGATGACACTCAGCAGTGGCCAAGATGTCAGAAGCTTATGACTCAAGAGCTTTGGAAGAAACATGACACCAAATCAGAAAAAACGAGGAAACACTGTCCAAAGTAAACGTAAACCAAATCAAACAGAAAAAGACTTGTACCTGACTGAAATCCAGAATATATGAAAAGCCGGATATCATCAAAGTTTAGAATGATTCCTCCGCCAAAGACTCTGTTATGTGCTGAAGCTTTTGAACTGCAGACATTAATTCAATATACAGAATTATAGTGTAAAACGTGACCTCCGTGACCTCCATGATACATGTTGTACACGTGGCAAACCACGAACAATGTGGACTCGAAGAAAGTCAAGTGACGCTGTTCACGTCCGAGATTGATTTAAGTTAGAGTAAAAAAATGTCATCTAAAGAGGTGCTCAATGAGCGAACTTGCCCCTTGACTCCTGTGAACCTAATCCTAACTCGACGTCACTGCCTTGAGGTTGCTCCTGTTTAATAGAATTTCCTCGTTGTGTCAATGCATTACGGTTGGAAGAATCTACAGGTGAGCTCAACGACTTATGAATACTGGAAGAAGGCCGTGAAAATTCCAACTGAAGGAGCAATGAATTAGTCATTACACCCAAAGAGCTTATACCCATGAGTGCACCCGCAATCGATGGAGTGAGCATGATATTTGCTGAAGGCAGAAGAGCACCGGCAGCAAGAGGTAGTCCCACCTGGTAATCAGAGAACATCAATTAATACTATTATTGGGTACGCCACAAGGTTTCGAAACTATAAGTTTAGAGACGTCCATCAAATGCAACATTTAAGCGTACAACACGGTTTTCAGTTAAATTAGTCTGTTTTTCAGGAACTTTCAGACATCATCTTAAGGAGAATCTTCTTCTCCAGTCATAAGCCTCTCTATGGAGGCCTCTCTATGATCAATGTGACCATAGGAAGACCATAAGATCTAAGGAGAAAATCTCCTTCCTATGATGTCTAAAAGTTCTTGAAGCAGTCCAATTTTAATGAAAACTCACTTATACCGCTTGCACACACCAAGAACAGCGAAAGGACCTCTAAGAAACAAACGAGATTTGAGAATCGGAACTGCCATGCTCACATCGTAGCTCTAAGGATTGACAAGAATCGCTGATTAAAGTACAATCACGGATGAATCAACTTACAATGTTGTACATGAATGCCCACCAAAGGTTCTGCTTAATCTTCTTGAGCGTTACCCGGCTCAACTCTATAGCATCAACAACCTGTAAAATCCCAAGGATACAACTTGAAAATAGTCCATAAAAATTGCATAAGACCAGTAACATCAAATTCAAACCCGGGTATGTAATCTATGACTTCATGGGTTAAGAAAAAAAGAACGATCATTTTGCAAAATGAGATTCAAGATTACCCCCTAAATATCCAGAATAATTATAGAAAGTTCACTTTAGAATATAGCAGTCGGCTATAGTAACTCCCAAAGCATGTTTTCATCATCCAAAATGTTGAATAGAATTTCTTCTTGCTACTGAAACATTTTATTACCTTGGAGCTTCCTAAATGATTCATTCCAACTCCTACAAATATGGAAGCAGCTACTTTTGGAAATTTGGGCACTTAAGACGAAAAACGCCTAAAGTTCAAAATGATATAAACCTGACTGAGCTTGTCTCCCATAAGAACTACTGAAGCCACTTCGCTGGCGGCTCCGACTCCACCGGCCATAGCAATGCCAACATGAGACTGAGCTAACGCTGCAGCATCATTGACGCCATCCCCAACCATTGCCACTTGTCTGTTCTCTGATTGCAATTTCCTTACGAAGTCCGCTTTTCCGGATGGCTTCACTCCAGCATACACCTGTGACACAACAGTCAAGGTTTATTCATGATTCAAAACTGAGTGAGCTAATTGACACTAACTTGTGTGGGCGGGCCAGAAGGTATTTGGAGAGGAGCAGATGGAAATGTTCAGATAATCAGTACTGCCGAATGTGTCAGTAAAAAGAGTGGTGCACCTGTTGCCGGTCTATGCCGACTTTTGCAGCCACAGCTTCTGCAGCCTCCTGTTTATCTCCGGATAGCATGGAGGTTTTCATGCCCATCCGATGAAGTGCAGCAATGGAAGCTTTCGCATCATCTCTCAGTTCATCAATCATTGTGACAGCTCCCACAAGCTTATCATCCACACCTATCAGAAATTCTCAAGTCAGGTTGTGCATGAATCTGTTGTCAAGTTAGCCAACTTGCCCACTTTGCCAGAAAGAAATTCAAGAGAGCAGTAGTTCTCATCTTCAAGCACGTGGCATCTTCTTTTAACCACTAGTAGAAAACACAACCGTAGAGTAGACAGGGTTTATGTTGAAAACTGCCTTAAACGGTGTTGCAATTGGCAGGGTTTAATGTGGCTAGACTTTCTAGAATACCGACTGGAGGTTTCTTCAAGTAAAATTACAATCGAAACATCACAAAAGTATTTTTAAAGATTCCATATAGCATAACCAAGAACAAAATCGTCTTTCGCACCAGTGAAGCTTAAACGGATGCTAACGGGTGTTTGAACACGGATCTACGTGAACTTACCTACATAGACAACAGTTTGCCCTTGCATCGCAGCCTCTGTAACTTCGGGCGCAACTCCTTCCACTCCAGCTCTACCAATAAATCAAACCCAACCAGAGGGTTAAGATCATTATAAGCCTCTTTGCATAACCCTTATGACCAAGCATTATGTGGATGCTTGATGATCAATCCCAAAGTCTGACCTTGAGGATGAATTCTCGTGCCATTAAGCACAAGTAAAAAACATAATTTCATTAATCTTTAATGACCAAATTCTGCATGAAAGTGTGGTTTCACTTCTCTGCGAAGTGTTAGGTTAGGACTCACCTAAAAGACCGCAAGCAAAAACAGTAGAATCAAATAATACATATGCATCTTAGGAAAAAATACCAATCACAGTGGACATGTACTACTGTAGTAGCAGACCTCTGAAGCCATTCCAACGTGCCCACGGTTACTAGCTTCCCTTCAACAACAGCTTTCGCTCCACTGCCTGGTTCCTGCTCAAACGTAGACTCTAGTACCTGGGAAACGTACAAAACATTGAGTACAACAGAGAGACGTCGAAAGCCTTCAAAAAATGAATTATAGTTTAATATTTCAGCAATCATAGGAAAAGCGGGAGCTTGATTCAATGCTAGTAACGACTATATGGCCCATAATAGATAATGAAGTATAGAAAGTCCAAAATACAATTGAAGTCATATAAATTGATGCGTTTCATAATGCAGGCTCTAATTACACCAACGTAAAGCAGGTACATTTCAGTGTTGAATGGGTCTGAGATATTCCTACAGGGAAATCTTAGATAGTGGTGCATTTAAGATATCCAATTGATGTCCACCATCACTCATTATGTCTCTAATTTATAGATGTTGGTGAAACCCTGGATACACCCGTACAACACTGGTACATTTCATTCAAAATCTTGTATTAGCCCCTGGTTCTGTTGGTTTTGGTATTTTATAACGTGTCTGCTTGTGATCATTTGTGATTAAAAGGGAGGTTCTGCCCAAAGTTACTTGGTCTCTACTGTACTCTATTAATTAAAGTTATACCCAAGTGGAACTCAAAAGCGAAGCGAAGTGAAGTTGACTACTGTCCAGGTTCATGTTCGTAATTTTAATTTCGTTATATCTTTAAAAAACAAAAGCAAGCCACTACTACATTTTAATCCAAATTTGCTCCCAGGAATGTATGCACAGGAGCACTTTTTGATGACTTCTGGGCTGGTGTCTAGCACAGGCCAGGCTAATGCACATACCTCAGCTTGGCGGCAACCAGCGTTTGTTGCTGCCTGTACCAGAGCTCTCGCAACGGGATGAGATGCTGTCCGCTCCACTCCAGCAGCCAATGTTAGCAAATCTCTCTCAGTCCAGTTTGGAGACCCCTCATCGCCCGAATTGCTGCTGCAAATCACGCTCTTGACGACAGGCCGCCCAACCGTAAGAGTCCCGGTCTTGTCAAACACAATAGTATCCACAGATGACACTTTCTCCAGGATGTCTCCGCCCCGGATAAGCAGACCCCTCCGTGCCCCAAGGGATGTACCAACCTGATGCCAGAATGTAGACGCAATTATCAACCAATGCCTATTTGTAAACGACACAAACATCAAGCACTTTCTAAAATTTGGTCCTTATCAAAGTCTTCGATGCGCTAACTCAGAATATACACATAAAAAAGCATACATTGCAATCTGCAGTAGTGAACCCAACACCATCATTATTACTGGGACTTAAAACACTTCACATTACCAGACTCAATACATGCGTAATCCTCCTAACGGCATTACCAGAACGGCTGTTGGGGTTGCGAGTCCAAGGGCACAAGGGCAAGCAATGACCTGTATTGATCAGAAACACGACACAGCATCGGATCAAAATCCTACACCAAACGATATGATCCAAATATGAAATCAATAAGCAACGACGTCCAACAACAATTTCTTGAGGAATGACAGTGGGACTCTTGGAGCAAAACACATCATCTTGAAAGTGTTGATGAACAACAGGGGTTTCAGTAAATTTATACAATTTCAGAACTTTTTAGACAACATCGTAAGAGAATCATCCTCATAATTCATTCATGTGGTCACCCTATGGTCATTCGGAGGCCTCCTCATGAATCATGGCAAGAATTCTCTTTATGACGTTGTTTGAAGGTTTCCTAAAACGATCTAAATTTTACTGAAAACCACTGATAACAAGACCCTTGACAAAGTTCTCTCGCAGTCTATTGCACAGACAGAGAAGGTCCCAAAAGTAGACATGATCTGTAAATTGATTACTGTAGCTATGGTCAGGTTTGAAACTTCCACTTACCAATACATTACAGGCCAACTGAAGCCCAAGCAAGAGTGATCCTCCAGCTGGAACAACTGCTGGAAATAAAGCAGGTCCCAAGGTAGCCCAAAAAGTGAATGTAGCCCCAGACAGTGCCATGACCCCGTAACAGAATCGGCCTGCAACCTGCAGGACATACCCGTCGTTGATACAACCAACTTCAGAAGCATACACAGAATACAATAACAGAAAAATAAAAAGACGAAGAATTAACACAGTGAGAAGAACCATTCCACAACAAGATTGCAATACTTACGTCGAAAGAAGCACTACGACTGTAACAACTATGATTTAGAATATGACAGATAGCTCTGCTCCGAGCAAAAATACTAAGGAGTACATCACTCAACGACCACGAGGACAATTTCAGATAGGATTATAAAACTTGAGAGCGATAAGCCACTGGAGTGATCCTCCTCGTAGGAAGATGAAGAAAATTGTAGAGTTCACAACCATCAAAAACTGAAATACTTAAAGGACCCTTGTGTACTCATAGAAACCAAAGGTCAATGAAAATACCCCTAAAAGACCCAAATTTTCTACGAGACCATAAGCGGGATGGCCTGCATAGCCAAGGAGACATTCCAGCCTTACCACAAACCCCACTTAATCGGCTCCGTAGGATTTAAGAGAGTCTTAGAAAAGAACCCTGAGGATTGCGGGGTCTTCAAGGCATTGGACTTGGAGGGAAGAACTCTAGAATATGCAGGATCTTGTCCTCCGGGTCCTCTTATAGAACGAATTAGTATATGCATGAAGCACGTTAAATCATTGAGCTGGGATAATAGAAACCAGGTATACCTTGTCAGCAAGTCGTTGCACAGGAGCTTCTCTTGTCTGAGCATCCTCTACCATACGAACAATATCACTCATTACAGTATCACCGCCCGCTCTCCTTGCTTCAACTGTCATTGTACCATTATAGTTAACAGTACCAGCTGTAACTTCATCCTGCAGAAAACCTAGCCGAGTTAAACCTTACCGCCGTTTAAAGCAATTCAAGTCCATAAACCCTGCCAATCGTAATGCAATTAGACTTTCTAGAACAGATTTAGGGTTTGGGTTTTCTACGAGTGTATTCCAAGAATATCTGATTCAGGATCGCCCTTGCAAAAGGAGTCGATCCAGCACAGAACCAGCGCAAATAATATTCACAGGCTTCAAAACTTTTAAGAGGCACGTACCCCAGATTGTTTCAAGACTGGCAGAGGCTCCCCTGTAAGACTGGACTCGTCAACAGTGCTCTTTCCGGATTTGACCACACCATCGACGGGCATTCGATCCTGTTATAATACCACAGGTGAGTACCAATACTCCATAACGAATCTTTCCTAGAGCATAGCTTTTTGATGAGAAAATACTATCACTATCCACAAGTGAATAACAATACTAACAAAATAAACCCCACACAACAAGGCATAAGTTCATGAGGAAATCATATACCCCGGGCAATACAACCACCGTGTCTCCAACGGATAAGCTATCGCAGGGAACATTCACAGTGGTTGGATGCCCATCACTGTCCAGCCCCATGACTAGGCGCGCTTTTGAAGGCAAAAAATTCAGAAGGGTAGTCATATCACTGGTAGCCTGAAGCTTAGCTCGCTCCTCCACTGCTCTTCCTAGAAGCACAAAGGCTAAGAGCATCACTGGTTCCTCAAAAAATGCTTGCCACCCCTGATGAAAAATTTGACCAACGCCAATCGATTCAGAAGCAGAAATTAGGAACAATTCTGAAACCTGACGTTCTGAAACATCAATTCAGGAATAGCATATTGAAAGTACATGCAACACGACACACAATCAGATCAAATTCTCCAGCAGCAAATAGAAAATTGACAAAAAAAGCCTTGTACCAATTTGGGTAAGAGAGCCGCAGCAGTGCTAACAGCGAATGATGACACTGCTCCCAGCCCAACAAGGGTATTCATGTTGGGAGATCCCCTGCGGAGGCTCTTCCATCCATCCACCAACAGTTTTCGTCCAGGTCCAACCAAAGCGGCCAGTGACAAAGCTGCGTGGAACCCAGTGGAGTGTAACATATGAAGCCAGGATGGACCCAAGTGACCAAGGAAATGGTGACTGTGGCCCACCAAGCAAACTGCAGCAAGAGTCCATGCAACGGCTAGCCTCCGCCCTGCACAAGTAATCGCACTTTAAATCAAGAATCTAAATGGCAGGAAAATAGTTTCCTACACTCCACAACTTCAGGAAACCCGCCCAAAACTTTGGCGAATTGAAATAACACTCCTACTTAGCTCGGGCACTGCAGAGCCTTAACCCCGCAAGGACCAACGACCAATTCGATGAATCATATTGTGAAAAATCTAATGCAGGTGAAGTTTAATTTTATATCAACAGAATGAGTGAAGAACATTGCACCTGCCGGACAATATAATAAATAAAATTGAACAAAAGAAATTCCTCATGTGACCAACTCAAAAGTGCTAGATAAAAACTGAGGCCCAATTCATTCTTCTTGGACCTTCAGGGGTTAATCTGCAAGATGGTATACTCCAATAGTATGATGGAAGAATCAACTAGACGAGACCCTCAGCACAAAGGGAAATACATTACTCCCAGAAACATAACGACTATCAGAGAAGTACTTGACAAAGGAAACAAAGGAAAATTTTAATTCATTTAACAGAGAAAAAACTTCATATACCGCTGTCTTTCAACCGAGCGAGTCTTTCATCACGTTTACGAAGTGCCGCTGGCGTTACTTTGCCACCATCCTTCCCATTCTGCTCTGAAAACAAGAATGCTCAAAACTGAGTCAGGATATACAAACCTAGAGAAAACCTAGATACTATAAATTCATGTCAGACCAAAATAGAACCTGCTATCCCGAAATGCCTAAAATGCCTCTTACAAAACAAACAGGTACAGACACACGACATTCTAGATTCTTTTAAGACAACCCAGCATACCTCGTACTGTGGACTTGAAACCACAAGTAGTCAAGTGCTTAGCCAACGCTTCAGCAAGTTGGCGCTTGATTTTCTCCCACCCGCTTGCCTCCACAGACTCCGACCTGACTCTTACTAGTGCAGTCTCCGTCGCTAAATTGACAGTCGCCCCTGTTACTTGTGGCTGGCAATGACATCACCAACAGGTCATCCATAATCTTCTTGCGAAACTACAGAAGCTACTTCCTCCAGATACCTCAAGCACGCAACAGTCAGGTAACTGTGATTTACATATTGGTTGCAGAAATAAGAATCGGGATGAAAGGCAGTACCTGTGATTCTAATATACGCTTCACTGATGAAGCACAACCACCACAAGACATCCCCTGCATATTAAGGCATTTCAGCATACCATCAAACATTGCAGCATTAAGCAAAATATACACTATATAAATATACAGATTCTGAAGAAGAACTGAAGTTGTTTAAGGTAGACGAATTCCAGTCGAAGAGAAACCAACCCTAGAGTCATTCAAGAAAACCTAGCCACATTAAAATTGGCAAGGATAACGTTAGAAACTGCTTAAATAGCGTTACAATTGGCAGGATTTAACGCTGCTAGATTTTCTAGAATACATCAGTTTATTTTAGCACTATAGAGATAGAATCCTCCAGAGAATTACCCCAACATCTAGAACGATGACATCCTCCGTAAGTGGGGCTGATATTTCAGTGCCAAACGTCCCATTTGAAGACTCGCTCGCAGACGGGACACCAAAACTATCTCCACCTCCACCTCCTCCCCTACGCCCCCATCCACCAAATCCCCCCCCACCTCCAGTGCCTGTACTGAGCAATGCCTTGGAAATGCTCGCAGAACCAAGTTTACTTTGGCAATGACACGGCCTGACAGATCTTGCTGCAAGCAACCCCAACTAAGGAAAAAACAAATATCAGTCAAGCACGAGCCTCTAAGCCACCCATACAAATCAGTCCTAAAGCAGCAAGTGCAACCTCAACTAATTTTTTAAAATCTTTAAAATCCTCATCGCAGACAGAAATGCAAATCCAGGGTTAGAGCTTCTTGTCAGTTACATCTAATACCAAATGTGGATAGCATATCAAATATCATTTTCCACAGGAGAGTCTGCATAATTGACGAGATCAGATTCAAAAATCGACAGCTTTAATGGAGCTTTAGGAGTAACATATTAATCAAGAGAAAATTTAAATATAAGTGATTGTTAAACCCTCTACACAAAGCTTCATTGGCAAAGCTGAATCCTCGTTGACAACTCGCACAATATAGGGTTAGAGCTCGTTTTCAAGTGTACCATACAACAACATTTGCTACTGATTTCAAATGTGGACAGCATATCATACACATACATATGTATATATATGTCTGCAAAGACAAGGTTCAAAAATTGGAATCTAGGGGCATTTACAGTAATCAAGCAAAATTTCAAGTGATCGTCAAACTCGGGACACAGCAAATTATTCAATGTGGCGATATGATACCTGGAGCTTCCAAAAGCTGGATCCCTGACCATTGATCCAATTCGAGCCCTGTAATTTGCTCACAACCCTAACCTCAGACTGTCGACAACGCTTCTGCTGCGGAATTCCCATGGGAAAAAAAGTCCCCCTGGAGGCCGCAATTCGAGCAGCCCCGAGCTGAAGCGGCCAGCGTGCCATCTTCAAGCGCTGCACCGGAACAGCAGGATCCAAGAAAGCTCCGTTGATGAAGAGTGTCGGTGGAGGGAGCGTTAGAGAGCGCGCCATGCGCAGAGCAGCTATGGCCGAGGCCGGTGCTGCCGCTGCTCGGCACTGGCAAGCCCCCGCACAAGCATTCATCATGGAAATCGATCTTGCAAGATTCACTCACTCATCGAATTCGCCACGGCGTGATTCCCCGAAGCGAGTTTGACGATCACTTGAAATGACCCAAATGCGCAATCAAACAGTGGCCATAATCCGAATGTTTGTTGCAAATCCAACTGAAGCTCTGAGAAAACTGGTTTTCAGTGTGACAACTGGAACTGCGCAGCTGCGCAGATGAATTTAGAAAGTCTTCAAGTGATTTTGAAGTTGGAATTTGTGGACTGTTGGTGCAAATCCGTCGTCGTTGTGCCTCGGGTGGAGCAGGCTGCGGATGAGTCAGAAATTTGGAACAGCGGTGTTGGATTTGGTCGAATCAAGACACCTGGTTGCTTTCGGGTATATGGGAAGATACCCGCGGTTCCAGTTGATACCAGGGTTGATACCTGGGAATTGACCCAACCAAGGGAGAATCTGAAAATTTGCCCCCTATTTTGAGCCGCGTATTTTTATATTTCTTCACCTCTACAAACTAATTTGGGGCCTCTGATTGCAAATATGAATTTAGAACTTCCAAAAATTTTCATGTGTTGCAAATTTAAAATTCCAGTGTTCTTCCAACGGGGCAATGAGGGGGTCAATTCACCCTGGCCATAGTCACACCCCTGTCCGCTTCCCAAAGATTGGATGCATGGCATTTTGTAATTGGTTTCCTATAACTTTCGGATCCCTCAATATCTAAGGTTTGGGGAGTGCCATTCTTCTCTTCAGCAGGTGAAGAAATGGACTTGGATGAATTTTTCTCGAAGAAATTCTTATCTTCCTGCTCTAGAGTTTCACTCCTTGGCCTTTGTACTTTCACTCCTTATAGTGAATCCATTTCAAGTAATTGTGTTGTTCGGCCTTCAATTCGTTTGCAAAATTACACCAACCCTAGTACAACTGAACCTATTCTCCAAGATTTTGTTTTTATAGATCCACACACTAAGAAGGGATGTCACACCCCCTCCACACACAATGGCTCCCCATTGGCTCCCTTTTATTCTCACCAACTTCTCATTCTCCAAGAAAATTTGCTTCTCAGAGATGGTGTGACTACCCCTAATTTGTATCACTCTATACTAGATAACAACCCACCACAATAACAACTTCTTGACCATGCAATCGTTGCAGTTGATTTGTGACCCTCAATCCAACAACAATCCAATAAGGCTCGAGCAATTATGTTAGATGCAATAATTGGATGATATTTTTCCAAGATGAAAACGTGATAAATTTTGTGACAAAAGTTGTGACAAGGGTCATAACACTACATACTTAATATAATAGATGGTATGCAATACAATTGTAATATGAGCAAGTAATCATATTTGAATGAGTGGATTAATGATTTTGTTCTTGGATGAAAGAATGACAATAACAATGCACTAGTAGAAAATGCAAGAATTTCAACATAATTCTGTTGTTTCGGTTGCGTTGTTTTGGTCACTGAACAACGTGACTGAAACAACAGAATTCTGTTGAAATTCCTGCGTTTTCTACTAGTGATGTCACTGATATTGCGATTTAGGGGTTGTGTGACCTTGTGACAATAATTATATACTATATATATGTAAATTGCAATGCAACAATAATTTGAGTCGAATAGTGAAGGTTTGATTGGATGACTTTGTCCTTGGATGAGAATTTCCAAATGAAAATGTGATTGATTATAAAGTTCAAGATATGATTTTGATGGCGTAAGCTCTCTTTCTTCAAAATGCTTTGTATTTCAAGCCTATATGGAGTTTCAAGCTTTCAAGACGATACCTTCAAAGTGTCATGTTACAAAAATTATAATTTTAACTATTTTGAAAAAAATTAAAATGATATAAAAGTAGATTATTAGAGCTCTATGTTCTCAGGTAACCCCTAAAGGACTGCACGGTGTTTTTTTTGGCAACATAGCAATTTTGGTCAACTCACTACAAATGGAGTTTTTATTTATTTTTATTGAAATTTTCACACAAAATGTGCCCAAAGAGTAGCATTAAGGCCTAATAATTTTCATAACTTTTGACTACATGGTTAAAAAATTATTCTATGATATGTAATTTTCAACATTCAAGGTAGTCCGGGCAGCAAAAAAACTTCTTTAAAAATAGATTTAAAAATAAATAAAAAATTTGAAATTGTTTCTTTAGATTTATATATAGGTGGAAATCTTTGAATCCTTCCATTTTAATTAATGAGATGAAAGTTATGAGGAGTTTTAGTTGTGGGTCGTTTGTGGATAATTGTGGATTCTATATTCTAAAACATTAGGCATAGATGGTTTATTATAACATTACAACCATTGGAATTGGCATTTTTCAATTCCATAAATAAACAATTAACAATTTAGTATTTTGAAAAATTCTCTACTTCTTTCTACTTACTATTTTTTTCATATAGTTGTACAACTCCAAATGACTTGAAATTTTTCAAGCATGTATCCAACTTGATTTGAAGAATGAATCCTAAGAGTAACCATCATTTTGGACATTTTTTCATAATGATATGACCTTGTGAAGTGTAGTTGCCTAGTTTTTTGCAAGGATAAAAAAAGGATTTTTGTTACTTCAAATGCTAATATCTTGCAATCTACATGGTGAAAATTTCTGAAATTTTTTCCACATCTTTTCAGACCAAAGTAATATAAGATCCTATAGTTAGACATGTCTAAAAATGTTTTTTTTTTCAAAAATTTGGTACTTGTACTAGAGATGGCAATTTGAAGAATTTCTTGTGAAAACATAATCAAAATCATTTAGGGGTTAAGCTTAAAAGTATTTAAATCAAGGAGTATATAAAAATGGAGGTTTGACTTTCAAAAGGTTCCTTGGACTTCTAATGTCCTTTAATTCTTAAAGTCCCAAGGCCTTTTCTTCATCAAATTCAACTCAAAACAACCATTTCTATTGCAAAGTGCAAAAAACTTTAGAAATTATTTTTTTTCACATATTTAACTGTAGGATCTTGCACTAAACTAGTATATAAATGTTTGGAAGAAATTTCAAAAACCTTGACTATAGGATTGCAAGATGTTTGCATTTGAAGTGAAGAAATCCATTTTCTTGCACCTTGCTTGACTAGATTTTTTGGCATTGAATCTACTTAGCTTCAAATTTTTGCACTACTAGTATTTGAATTAACCCCTAAAGGACCAAATGCTATTTTTTGGCAACACAACAATTTTCGGTAGCTCGCTACAAATGGAGTTTTTTTTTCTTTGAAATTTTTATCCAAGATGTGCCTAAGAAGTAGCTTTAAGGCCAAAAACTTTCAAAACTTTTGACTACATGGTTAAAAAGTTATTGTATAATATATAATTTTATTTGATCTCCGATCAATTCAAGAAATTCTTTAAAAATCACTTTTCTAAGAAATGAAAATTGAAATTGGTTCTCTAGATTTATATATATGTGGAAAACTTTAAATCATTCCATTTTGATTAAATAAACTTTGAAGTTCTTTATTTAACTCAATTTTCAATATTTTTGAAAAAAATAGAAATTTTAGGTGTAGATTTTTTATTACAACATTTCCAACCAATTGGATTGGCATTTTTCAATTCTATAACTAAATTCTTGACAATTTCATATTTTAAATTATTTTCTACTTCATTCTACTTACTATTTTTTTTCTATATGTTGTACAATTCCAAATGATTTGAAATTTTCAATTATGTAGACAACTTGCCTTGAAGATTGAATCCCAAAAATAACCACAATTTTGGACATTTTTTCATACAAATGAGATGTTGTGAAGTGCAACTGCTTGGTTTTTGTAGGGCCAAAATTTTTTTGTCACTTCAAATGCTAATATCTTGGAATCTACACAATGGAAATTTTTGAAATTTTATCCACACCTTTTGATTTAGTGTACTTCAAAAACCTATGGTTATATGTGTTCAAAAATGTTTTTTTTTCTAAAACTTGGTATTTGTACTAGAAATGGTAGTTTTGGAGCAATTTTGTGAAAACATATTAGTCAAAAGCCTTTAGGGGTTAAGAAAAATTTATGTTGAGGAATTGAGTTGAAAGTTTAGAAAAAAAATTCAAAAAATACACACTTGATTTTTATTCTTTAAAAAATTGTGAAGTAGAAATAGGTATGAGATTGAAGGAAAATCTAGATTGCTAATAGGTCTAAAATGGAATTGAAATACAATAATCCCAATGGTGAGATTGTTCTTGCAAGCAAACTAAACCCCATCAAACTCTTTTTTTTGAAAAATTGTGAATATTGTGTTCAAAATTGAATCCTAGGAATTATTTTTCCAAGAAGATGCTTAAATTGCCTAAAAACCAAGATTGTCCATAACTTTTTCATCGTTAGTCCAAATAGAATGAATCAAATATTTCTATATCAACAAAAATAATTTTTATGTGAAATAAAATTTTGAAAATTTTATTTTGACTTTTAGTGAATTTTTTGTGCTTGCTTGATGAACCCCATTTGGAACTTAGGGGGCTATAACTTTTGCTTTGGGGCACATATTCAAATAAAAAATATATTCCTAGAAAACTATGTGTTTTCCTATCTTTAAAAAAGTTTCAAAAAATCACAACAAAAGTTGAGACTATAGGAGCCTATCCAAAATCCATTTTGTCTTCCAAGGACACAATGGGACGTCAGGGATTAACATTGAGGTCAAAAAATTGATGACGGATGACTTTCTAGTATGAAGAATGCACTTATTGGTTCAAAAATTAGATCATTTTTGAGAAAGCACTAATTGGTGATAGGCTCCATCCTTTAAGGGTTTAGGATTAATCCTAAAAAGATGTTGTGGACAATAAGTTTTCAATGGATAATTTTACTAATATTAACGTTTTTTCATCCAATATTTTTTGGAAGTTGCTTGAATACATTTTCAATGAATAGTCAATGATTGCAAATTCCCTCATTATGGTATTATTGACTTTTCTAAAAAAGAAGATGCTTAATTGACAAATCACCTTTGTAGTACAACAAATTTTTTTGGAATTCCCTATGATTAGTTTAGAGACTTTGTAGTTTTTTCTTGCTAGTTTTTGTCAATTTCTATATTTCTTTGTGTTCTAATGTCATCTCCAAATCCCCCATGTGCAATCCAAATTAGTAGACTTTGCAACATATTGATACATTTTACATTTAAAAGTTATTCCCACCTAATATTTTGTAGGTTGTCCATCTCTATAACAATGATTTTTGTTCATAAAAATCTAAAACTTCTAGAATTTATGTACTTTAGAAACTTAAGAAATTTAACTACTAGAAATTGCAAGTTTTATGACTGCGAAATTATGACTGAGGATGATTGGCGACTAGTTGCAATCATATTTTGACCTTAGTATATGCCCGTTGAGAACGCCAAATACTTCATAGGGAACCATAGGAAATGTATTTGGGAACGTGGAGTCATATTTTACAGTCATATTTTTTTGGAGTCATATCTTGCAGTCATATCTCCATAGTGATTATATTTTTTTATTTTGGGCATTCCAAAGTAAATTTGGGCAAGGAAATTGTTGAAAAAGTGTCCAGTCATATTTTAAGTTCAGTTATATTTCCAGTCATATTTTTTAGGGTAGTCCTCAAAAAATATGGGCAATCCAAAAAAAATATGGTCAAAACATTGTTTTGGATTGCCCATATTTTTTGAGGGCTAACTGCTACCATATTTTTGAGGACTAGCTACTACTTTATTAAGATTTTGAAAAATCCTAAAAAAATGGCAACTAGGATTTTCAAAACCCTAAAAAAGTGGCGGCTAGAATTTCAAAATCTTAATAAAGTAGCAGCTAGGGTTTCAAGTTTTGAAACCCTAGTAGCCACTTTTTTGAACTTTTCTTCCTTGCCTTGTGTTGTTTTTTACTTTTTAATTCTTGTTGCTTCTTGATTTTGCTTCTTCGTTGTTGCTTTTTGTTGCTCTTTAGTTCATAGTTTAACTCTTGCTTCTTCTTGTTCTTTAGTTCATGCTTTTTATTTCTTATTGCATCAAAAAAAATTCTTTTTCTTACATTTTAACTTTTATTTCTTCTTGTTCTTTAGTTCATACTTCTTGTTTTTTCTTGTTGCATCAAAACTCTTTCTTCTTCTTGGCTTTTAGTTTTAGTTTTTAGTTTTTTTGTTGTTGTATATTAACTCTCATTTCTTGTTGTTTCTTGTTGTCTTTTAGTTGTAGCTCTTTGTTGCATCTTAACTCTTGCTTGTTGTTATTTCTTAACACCTACTATTTTTTATTTATTTCATTATCATTGTTATTCTTCCTACTTTAAACTTGTACTACATATTTTGTATTGTTGTAAATTTTTGAAGGTTGAGCTTTATTGTTCATTCACTAAAAATTAACCTTTCATTTCTTTAATTGTATGTATGTAGACGTGAAATGCTAAAACAAAGTTGTTGAAAGTTACTTACAATTCAATAGAACCATCTTCCACTACGGTGAATCATATTCTACATCAACCAAACGTATGACTCACCGTAGTCATATTCTATGTCATCAAAAAATGTGACTCACTGCAGTCACATTCTACATCAACAAAAAATATGACTCACCATAGTTATATTTCGTATCATTAAAAAATATGACTCACTGCAATCATATTGTACATCACTACAAAATATGACTCAAAAGAATCATATTTCATGTCACTACAAAATATGACTTACCCAGTTATATTCCACATTATTGTAAAATATGACTCACTACAGTCATATTTCATGTTTTCAAAAGATATGACTCACTACAATCATATTCCATGTAGGAATGTTTCGTTTGCCCAAACAACTCAAGAAAAAATCAAGCCCCCCTAGGATAGTCAAAGTATACACCACGTTGGCATATTATGGTTAAATATGAATATTTATACCCCTCAACCCATATAATTACCAATATGACTGATGTCTGATGCCACGTTGACATACTATGGTTAAATATGAATATTTATACTCCTCATCCTATATAATTACCAATATGACTGATGTCTGAAGTGACTGCTTTGAAACGATTGGAGTTAGTTATATTTCGAGTCATCTACAGTGATTTCTGCATGAGTCATATTTTTTTTTACGACTCATTGCAGTTATATTTTGCAGTCATAAAACATTGCTTTTGTTGTAGTGTTTTATAATACATGAAATTGTAAATTGTTTAAACAAATGAATTCTACACATTACTATTATTTTGAACTCCTCAAATCTAGAAAATGGTCTAGATCAAAATTATGAATATATTGATTATGCACTTTAAAATCTGTATTAAAGTTAGATTTTAGAGGTATAAATTTGCAGTCAAGATATCAAATTTTATAATGTAGATTGATTTGGAGGTGGAGACATCTTCAAATAACATTAAAAAATGCACAAATTTCCCTCTTAATAAAATTCTCTGTCTCACATTTCTTTATAATAGCCACATTCTTTGTAAACATCAATTTGATAAATTGTATGTTTTTGATGGGGATCTTTAGTTCACTACCGGTAGGGGATTCAAAAATGTTCCTTGTATAGTGTATTTTGGCCATTTCTAGCTATTTACTCTTGATGTGCATTTTAGTCATAAAAATGATTTTTTGGTGGAATTTGAGAACAAATAAGTGTAGTTTCTACTACAAACCAATAATTTATAGCAATATGACATGTAGACCTATATCTACGGTTTGTTGATTTTCTAATATTAGAGTGACATGGTAACTTCATTTTTATACCATAGTGTTATCCTAGATATTATACACTATAATATAAATCTATGGTAGGGATTTCATATTTTTTCCAATATATTTTGTATATGATATGAATTTTTTCATCTAAAAAAAATTCATAATAATTTCAAAATTTATCCCAAAATTTGAAATTTTTTTGACTTGTAGAAGACATATGATATCAATTCTAAAAAATAAATCTAATTTTTTTCATTCATACCTACTTGTAAAATGATAGAAAATAATGGATAGGAGGCTTGATATCAATGGTCATGGGCCCATCCTTCTAGGATTATTGAGCAAAGCCGTCCCCCCTCCCTTCTAATGTGCAACATATTAGAATTAATGGTAAAGTGAGTGCAGTGAGGGACTAGGAGACAAAATTTGAAAAAAACACAGGATGAAATTCCTTGAAGTAGCCAAACTTGGTCTTATGGAGTTTGGTGTTGTATTTCTTTTGCACCATTCTTGATTAAAGCTTCTTCTAACACCCGTTCTATATCCCAATTGGGGTTCACTATACGATTAACTCTACTCAATAGAAAGAAAGTATTGATACTTCCAACTAGGATTTTTTTGGCTTTATAATGCTAGATTGCAAAATAAAAATTGAAATAAAAAACCATAAAGTTTTTTGCCAAAAAACTTCAAATAAAAAAAAATCATAGATGAAATTTCTAGATTGTGGATGAAAAACAAAATTATAGATATGTGATATTTTCTATCCAATATGTGTATGAATGTTGAAATTTGGAGCACCAAACATTCTATACACCACTTCTGTCACTTCTAAAAAAATGAAAAATAAAAGCCCTGTTTCCAACCACCACAATTTTCTTCTGCTAAGATTTCTCATTGAATTGTTTGGTCAAAAAGTGGGTGCAAAATGTGATTGCAAAATGAAAGCCTAAAATTCAAATTTGATTGTAATAATAGCATATTGATGGGGAATTTCATTAAAATGGCGATATTCCGCATGTCATTTACACGAGTCAAGAGCACATATGACTGCGCTTCTCCACATGTCAACCTCATAGATGTGCCAATTCTATCCCAAACAAGTCCAAATTGCAACACAACTACCATGTTTCTTCACCCCTGTGTCATATTTCTATGAATTTCTTCCATTTTGCAGTCCCCCTATGTGCCATTTTCACGGAATAATCGCCATTTTAATGAAATTTCCCATATCGTGTTTTCAGCAGCTTGAGCTCTTTATGAAATCGTCATATGGGACCATGCTTGCTCGTTAACTTACTCTTCTGCAATGAAATTCAAATGTCATCATTCACCGAAAAAGGATGAAAATTCAAGCTGCGAAGAGCCGAAGACTACTCCACTGTAGACGTATGTATGGAATCTCCGGCGCGGGGAGGACCGTACGTACCGACCACCACAACCACCAAGAGAAATTCCAGTCAAATCTTTTCCACCAAAGGAGACTGCATGTTAATTATACAACTCAAATCTCCAGCGTCACTGGAAAAGCACGACGACGAAACTGCAGCACAGAAGTCACAGCACGCGCGGTCAGTCGAGGCGACGGTAACTATCAACAGCTTATATCGGTAGCAAAATTAAGGAAATGACGTTGCCTAGCTGCTTAACGTAAGGTGTGCTCAACTATAATCGTCACTATTGTAATTACGTACAACGGAGCATATTTATTTACTGGTATTGCACGTACATGCACTATTTTATTGGATCTTACAGGCAGTGTTGATTGTGGGTGTACATATCTTTCCTAACGTATACATATGGGGAATTTTGTTAAAATGGCAGTCATTCCACAACTTGTGCACTTTTACAATATAGACTGTGGTGGGGTTTGAAATCTATACCAGTCCTAAGATGGGAATTTTGCGGTTGAGACCCAGCGGTCTGAAAATGGCCCCATACATAGTAGCCACGTACTGCTTGCAGCCACATGTGCTTGGTTGGCGCTGTCTGTTTGGTGTGCTCAACGCTTAGTTCCCCTGCACGTTCGTCCCCACAGATGTTAAATTTTTTTGTCGACTCCAAGTAAGTTAGCCATCGATCGATCGTCTTCGATCAGTTTTTTGCTTGCTGCCAACTTAATTGATCACAATTGATTAAAGTGCTGTAAGCTTAAGTGGATCATGTTTGCATCGCATCTGAAACAGACTGAGTATTGGTCATTATTAATGAGTTAAATGTACGAACGTTAGTCTTCTCCACGCGGTGGTTGGAATGCCTTCCCGCTGTGTTATCGAGGTAGGCGACAGTTGGTTATCCGAGTCTGGCATCGAGTCCATTTTTGCAGCTAATTTTGATTGATCAGCTGGTGATGATCTGCGCCGATTCATACACATGCAGGGGCTCAGTCACGTGCTGACTCGGTTGAGTGCGTGTAAGTCTGAGAAATTTGAAGAGGAAGCAACAGTCAGAGGTTAGGAGCACTAGAGGAGGGAATACAATTACTGTAATAGGGGATGGTACAGTGTGTTTCCACTTTTGGTTTGAGGCGATTCTGTGTTTTCAGAAGCTCTCAAGTGTTTCGGAGACAAGAGTTAGGCGGGGCCGAATTTGGAAAGAGAGAGTCAGTGAAATGAATTGAACCGGGAATTACGTGCTCGGACATCCCTGATGGGGTTGAAAATTTTGCCCGATCAAAGATTTCCTCTGAAACTGGTTATGGTCAATTGGAAAGCTGCACATGAATTACAAGCATAAGGTCGGGCGTTCGTCCTAATTTATTGATAGCTTTGATCGCTACCCCACCCCTTTTTCTCTCTCTCTGTCTCTCTTGCGTAACAACTTTTGAATAATCAGTTATTTAGAAGTCCGGTAGTTCAAGTCACCAGATGGAAGACTGAATTGCCAGATTAGGAGTTTTGAGGTGAGCACAATCCCGGCCGCTGCTATGATAAGCCTTCAAGAAGCGTTTTTTGGTGCATCAAAACGGAATTATACAGGTGGTTTACATACGTAACTACAGAAGGTGCGTTTAAAATTCATTTCTCAACATTAACTATATACACTTGCAGTTGTAGAATTCACGTGTCGATAGCTACATTATTGGGAGGTATTGAATTGGGAGTTCTCACTGCTCATTGACGTCATCAATTGCTCCAATTCGTTTCTCTACTCAAGCATTTTGCAATGAATTCGAACGATGCCTCCACTTCTGCGTGGTTTTCTTTGCCATGCATTCAATAAACCCAAACGAAGTCTGTTTTGACTGTTCAAACCCACTGAACCCTAAACCCAAAAACTTAAGCCATACTGAACGCACTTGTTTATTACTCCGTATTATTTTGAACAAATTTTGAATAGACCTGCTTCTATTGAATCGCAGCAGAGTATTTTCAAATCCTCAAGGTCAACTACAACATTTCACCGATTGTCCAATTCTCTGAATCATTTGAAGGCTGGATTAGAAGCTTCGGAATGTGCGTCGAAATCTTCGAGGTTTGGTGCAGCAGCTCCAAAAAAATGGAGGCACCTTCGAAGGATCAACTGCCTACTACAAATACCCGAAACAGCATCCTGCGCCGGAAGATGAACATATCCATGGCCATGCCGACGCTTCTGACACTCTATTTTCTGGGAGCCTGCATTGCGTTGATGGTATGCACACGCACTTTCATCTCCTTCCACATCTTCTCCCCTGAAGAATCCCAACCGCCTGTGCAACTCCCAGGCCAGGAAGAGCTTCCCTCTGAATCTGCCCTGGAGATTTTAGAGGAGCAAATGCAATCCCCCGCTCACACCCGGCGAGACGTTCGAAGCATTTCCGATTCGAGGAAGTACAGCGCAGTTGGGTCTTTTGGTGAAGTGGAGGATCATGGTAACAGCGATGAGCCTGAGTTTATGCAACAGCCCGTGTTGCGAATGAACTCCGTCAATAAAGCCGCCAACTTGGAGGGCAGGTACTGTCAGCGATACATAAATATTTGGTGCTGTATTGATCGCCGTTTCAAATGCAGTATATCCCAATGTACCCTTGCTATTAACTGTATATCTGAAAAGTAAATAATGGAATTTTCGAGGTCAAACGCTAAAATCCGCTAGTGATTTGAGATTGGATTGGTATCTTGATAAATGGACATACTTTTCAATGATATTTTCAACCATATATATGAAGTCAGCATGCATCGTGTCATGGAAACGAATGTAAATAACTTCGCAACTTTCAAGAAATTCCTCAAGGTCGATATCCATTGCTATTATAATTAAGTAATCAGGCTGGATTTTCTTTTGGGAAGCCTACTATCCTGTAACAGAGTTCATTTTTCTTGACCACTGTCAATCCATGTACTGCCATATCCCTCTTCTCCCATCTGCTTGACGTTAAGTTTATGCGTTTAAGGTCTGGCAGTGGTGAATATATACTATTGACACCGTTGTTTTGCTGAGGTTCTAGTCTGATCTTCGTAACGGTGTTTTGATCATGAGAAATTAAAAATTAAATTCACCGGTGACGTACTACAGGTTAAAGAGAATGACGAGCTGGGAACGCAGGCGATGGCTGGCGGAGCACTGGAGCAGTTTCCAGATTCTCAAGGAGGATCACCTTTCACGTCAATTCCAGCACCGAATGCGGCAATTCTTCTGTGCAGGGGATCATTCAAGTCCCGCTGCCAACGTCGATCACATGGCTGCAGCTTCGAGCGACGACCAAATGGATGAAACGAAGATCTGCGGGAGAATCGAGCCGACCAAGTTCTTGTGCAGACACCGATTCATCTTGACGTGGATGTCGCCGGTCATCTCTTTCGGTCCCCGGGAGCGACTCAGTCTGGAGAGCATCTTCAAGTGGCACCCTCATGCCTGCGTCGTCATCCTCTCTAGAACAATGGACTCCTCCGCAGGTGTGCAACTGAATAGCCATTTTAACCTTGCTCCGGGCCAAACTGTTCATTATCACTACATCCACTGTGTTACGTTTTCCAATGCCTGTCCTTTTCTCGATGTATTGTAAGCCTAGCTAGTTCGTTGCTCATCGGTGCCCTGCTCTATCCCCAGGTCGCAAAATCCTGGAGCCTTTCGTGAAGAACGACTACCATGTGACAGCCGTGACTCCCGACCTCAAGTGGCTCTTCTCAGCCACCCCAGCAGCGCAGTGGTACACACATCTCAGTGACGGCACGGGCGATCCCGGGTGCATCAACCTGATGCAGAACCTGTCCAACGTGATGCGCCTGGCGGCGCTCTACAAGTACGGCGGAATCTATTTAGACACGGACGTGATTGTTCTGAAGGCCATGGACGGGCTGCGGAACGTCGTGGGCACACAGAGTCACGACGTGGTCACGGGGAGGTGGACGCGCCTGAACAACGCCGTGCTGGTGTTCCAGAGGGAGCATCCTGTGGTGATGGCGTTTGTAAAGGAGTTTGCGGAGACTTTTCATGGGAGTCGGTGGGGGTGGAATGGGCCGTACTTGGTCAGTCGCGTGCTTGAAAAAGAGCTGCAAACGGGGCCCAACTGCTCGTCTGCGGTGTCGGTGTTGCCGCTGCAGGCGTTCTACCCCGTCAATTGGATTGATATTGTGCGATTTTTTCAGCGCCCTGCGAATGCGGATCAAGTCCAGTGGCAGGTAATGCATCGATCCCACCGTTTCGATCTTGCATGCACAGGATAGGGGATCGATATACAGGAGACGTCCAAAATGCTCCTCTACACATGAAGAATTCCATCTGCATAGTGTCAATGTCCAGAGATGATAGAATAGGATACACTGGGAACGGAATTTGGATACAAAAGGAGATTCGTCCAATTTCCATAGACACAAAAGAAAATTTGCCCAATTTCCATATTGGATTTCTCCTGTGATAATCCCTGGTTCATGGATTGCCATCGTGGATTAAGCTTAAATTGCCGCTAGCAGTGAAGGTAGTGCTCACAACAAGCCGGCTAACAGAGTATGCAATATTCAATTAAGCATTGACAAAGAACGATAGATTAGAGGACACTGATAGTGATGATCCAATAGTGAAGCAAGAAAATCATGAAAAATTGACTTTTAAAATTAAAACAAGAGATTTAGAGATGAATGTTGAAGGTTTAGAGATGAATCTTTGAACATGATTCACTTCACTAATATCAACCCTAACACCAAGTGCGAATGAGGATATTACATCTGGGGTGATCCAATGCTATGCTGAAGAAAGCAGAGATTGAAAATCGGAGTGTCAGAAAGGAGAGCGCTTATGGCAAGTAACCCAGATCGTCTTCTTGAATAGGTGCCTGCCACGTGAGAATTTAAATTAAAGCCTCATTGAGATTATGGTGGTCTCACAATTGGTATCAGTCAAAACAATAAGAACTCCTAATTGAAATGTGGTGACTAATGAGTTGCAGCGCTGGATGCGGGATGGCTGCAGGTAATAGAATTGGAGTGGATGCGACAAGGCTCGTATGCTATCCATCTGTGGAACAAGAAATCCAACTTTCTGAAAGTGGAGGAGGGGAGTATCATGGAGGCTTTGTTCAAGCACTCGTGCCTGTTTTGTAAGGTCTCACGATCATAACAGGCACTGCGTGCTAGGAATACATCTAATTTATACACTCCCCATTTCCCATAGAATACATTTAATTTGTACATTATCACAGTCCATAAGCTTATGGACACTGATAAAAGACAAAACAATAGGTTCAATCTATAAGCTATGAAACGAAAGTTTCGATGCACCTTTTGTTGTAATTGTAACTTTGTAAAAAATTGATCAAGACTCCACGCCCAATGTGGCGGGTCATAAATTGATTTTCAACTCAGTGCTCAACTGGTTTGTTGATTACCGAAATCATTAACATGGATTTTGTCTCTTGGTTCTATCAAGAAGAACGCAACCAATTCACAAGAGACTAGCCAAATGCTCCGTGGCGCTCCCAGTGAATGAATGAATAAATGATAAAAAGACTGATCTATTTTCGAGCTACCTCAAGCTACCCCACACACAAGTGAGAGAGAGAGATACGCACCGCAAGGAAGGGAATGTATGATCTCATGTTTCGAATTCTAGGAATGCAGAAAGTGACTATGTCTTTGCGGCCTCGCACATCATTCTCCACTTAGACTGCCGGCGTTATCATGTCACCATCCTCTGAACCCAGAAAAAAAAAAATAAAAAAAAAGGTGTCAATGTGTAAGGATCCAGTGAAGGTAACTTCATAACATTTTTGAACAGCATTACAGGGGTCCCTTCCAACCACAAAACCGCATATTTGTAAAATATGACAAATTTGACAAATTTGAGTGTGTCAAGTTCCAGTAGGCCGACTTTCGTGAGTTCAGGTGGCTTTTTAGTTGCCCAACTGAAACATAAAAGCTCTTCAGAATGAAGGACTCATATAGATCTGAAATCTCAGATGAAGCTCACAGACCATGACACTTCCAGAAGAGCGTCTTAAAGCACTCCTGTTTCTAATTGAGAGCCCTTTTCTGAAATCTTAAAGCTGCAGAATCTAGGACGGGTATAGGAATGAGAATCCAACGAGTGTTCGAAGCACTCCAGTTCCAGAAGCGTGTTCAAACTGTCTTGATTTCCACATGAGAGCCCTTTCAGAATGTGCCAATTTTAGGAAATTATACCAATATAACGACTACGACCATTCAATAAATATACGTTCAAAATGACTCTTCACTAAAGCAAACTTGTAGTCCGACCACTGGATCCTGGTTAATTATTTTGTACATAAACCAAAATTTCGTTAAAGTGGCGGTATTCCACAAACTTGGCAATTTTACGTTTAGACCGTGCGTTCTGAAATCTATATTAGCCCTAGACTTTAGAGCTAAGGAAGGAAATGAGTGGAAAATTGGCGTATGGAATACCACCATTTCAACGAAATTTCCCATTACATTATTAAAGCTTGCATTACAGAAATTAATCCAAAGAATATGAGGAATCCCCAAGAATATAGAAAGGGACTTTCAAGAACTGTATGTTGAAGTCGGATAAGAGCAAGTCGTGCATAATGAAGTCTCATAGAAGACTCAGGTCAAGTGACTCATGGAAAAGGGTGACAAAGCAGTGAAATTCGTCAAGTCAATCCAGCATTATACCTTTGAGGCTCGACTTGAATCCGCAACTGGTCAAGTGCTTAGCTAACGATTCACCGAGTTCACGCTTAACAATCTCCCATCCGCTGGCGGCAACAGGCTCCGCCGTTATTTGCACTGTTGCAGTTTCGGTGGCTAGGTCCACAATCGCTTCTTTGACTTGTGGCTGACAGAGACAACAGCAGCTCATTAGTAACGGGCTCCTGAAGAAATTGGTTACCGAGATTTCCTGGATTTAAACTGATCAATTTGATCGATCATATTGTTCAAAAAATAGAGTTCAGACCAGGCCATATATTCTATCAATGAAGAACACTGCCTCAGTTTGATAAAAAATTAACAAAAATTGAACCCAAGAAATTCCTCATATGGCCGACTCAAAAGCGCTAACAAAAACATAAGATCCAATTTGGGTTAACCCTTAGGTTTTTGTCTACGCATGCACTCTGAAGGACACAAGGAGGAGGAATAATAACACATTCAAACCATAATCATAAGACAAGAAGTACCTGTGCTTCCAGTATTCTTTTCACAGATGCAGAACAACCGCCACAAGACATCCCCTGCAAAAGTCAGATTTGGCAAACAAATTAATGTCAATGAACAAAACCAATCCTCTGAATCAAGGGCAGGAACATCCCCTGCAAACTCTATTTATAGTATTGCAAGGTTTAGATTAAAGATCCTGGTTTCCTATCACCAAATCTTTTCATCCACTGCATGAGTACGTTTTCCAAATGTTTTTCCAAGAAGTTTCACCCATTTGGAGATTTCCATTCTTTGAGTCTTAGCATCCATTTAACCATCTAGTTTCAAATACAAAACAATATTATTGATTGCCATTCTACACTGATATGTCCTAATAGTGCGTGTTAAAAAAAAACTTACATATGGTAACTATAACTTTATAGGAGGAATATTTTAACCCATTGTATGTAAAACTAGTGCTATTCATGTTGAAGAATCATCACACCTATCATTGCTAATTTGAATATACATATGATTTTAAGTTTTGGCAAGGGAGGAATAAAACAGGACAAATCGGTGTAGCTGTATTCCAAGTTCAAATAGAAAATAGGATTGAGAACAAGGTCCATTACCCCAACTGTGAGAAAGATGACATCCTCGGTCACGGAATTGGAAGCATCCCCACCGGATGTCCCCAGTGAGGAATCCCCTGCAGCTGGCACTCCAAAGCCATCGCCTCCTCCACGACCCCCCCCTCCACCACCGAATCCCTTGCCCCCGCCCCCGCCCCCGCCCCCTCCCATTTTGCTCCAGACCTCGGAAATGCTGGCGGCTCCGACACCCCTGGGGCTGCAGTTGTAGGGTGTGGTGCTTCTCGCAGCAAGCAAACCTGACTGAGGAATAATCAAAACAGAACACAGCACAATCTCCGTCAGATGGGGCGCTTGACACATGCATTTGATAAATTTTACTGAGACGATAAACTAATCCCAACATTAATTGCATTCATACCATTCTGAAGCTTCACGGTTACCATCCCTTACACAGAAAGTGAACATCGATATATAGGCGGAGATTCACAACATTGGCATCATATTCAATACAAGCATCTAGAAACTTGATACCAATGCTGGGTTTTAAGGCTTTGTGCAGGTGAATGTCACAGTTAATTTGGAGCTCTGAATCACGACTATACAACGAAATTGACATTAAAGTATCCTTTTGCAATTATTTTTCACACAACGGTATCTTCTTGGCTCCTCCAAACTTGCTCATTCTCTCCTCCTAGCCATTAGATTGCTCCAACATCCTCTCCACTATTCTCTGCATCATTCCACGTAAGCCTACATATGATCTCTTCTAAGAAGAATGGTCTTCCATCTGACTCGAGAATGAAAAAGACGAAGTGGTAGAAGAAAGACTCTGTTCCTAAGACCACCATGACTGAAGGGTCTTAATTGGATAAAGAGTCTCTTTGTTGGAGTAAGTTGAATAAAGAGTCTGTTTGATAGCAAATGACAAACATAAAGCACTTAAAACTATGACACAGATAAATTAACCAGATAAGCCTCGCAGTGGATGATATCTTTATGCATGTAATCTAAGTCAATTAATCAAAACAGAGCACCCTAATAGTGAGATTCAAACCTTATTAAATGCATTGAAACAGATTGCTGATTAGCTGTGGACTACCTAATCAAAACATTCAATCACAACACTTGTTTTGAAGACCCCAACCTGTACTTTTATGTTGGACAGTGACAGCAGTGATCGAGAAAGAGGTTAAAAGGGAGCCATCCAATACACCACAATGCCATTCCCTATTTCATAGAGACAACATTCCAAAATTACAGGGGCAGCTTCACCTACCACACCAAGACGGTGATCTGTCCATTCTCATTCCGTATTAAAGAGCTTCACCATTAGAATCACATCATTCTCCAAAGTCTGAATCCCCTACTAAACTTCGACCATAGACAAAAATTTCCAGTACCTGCAGCTGTCGAAGGTTCAAGCCCTGACGAATCAGCCAACTCGCCCCTTGCGGAGACGCCCCCACGCTATTCACGCTATTCACGACTCCAACTCCAGCTTGACGCAGGCGCTTCGGCTGAGGAGACGCCAAAACTCTGGAACCAACGGCTCCTCCGCTGGACAACATTTCCACAGCGCCAAGCTGCAAAGTCGCGGAGAGCAAAGTCACCATAGACGACGACGACGAAGCCGTGCCAGTTACCTAAATTAAGTTGAAAGAGAGGAACGCTAAAGTCGCAGCACGAGCTCCAGCACCAGCAGCTTAAACCTTCACTAGGGTTCTGCACAAACCACGAGATGGCCTTGGCGAAAAACCCCGAGAGAGGAGGAATTTGCATACAAATGGATTGGGGAAGTGGACGAGGCGCTCAATTTGCAGGATTGGCACAGCAATATGCGCCAACGAAATCTGGGACCCTGGAAAAGCAGAATTGGATGGGTAGAGTAATCATTTTCCTCACGGCGGAGGCGAGACTATGGAGAGGAGAAGGGACGGGGTCCCTTTGAGCGCGGCTATGGGCGCTGGACAACGGAAGTGGGGTCGACTGGCGAACGTTATCCGGGACTTGCCATGTGGGATTCCACGGTTACCGGGTGTTCAGTGCCCATCGACGCAGTTTCGGTAACAACAGTTACACTGTTACACATAAAATCTTAGATGGTCCAGATGATGAATTTTTTGGGGAAGAATGTTGACCTCCTTGAGAGAAAACCATCGTCTTGTACTCCGTAGTAATCAAGGACACTACACCGAAATGGTTTTTCCTTTGATGATATTTATGTCAGAGAGGGCCGGTTTACCTGATTTGAATTATGGAACTCCCGTAGTCGGCGTCGTTGGTTCCAAAATTAATTAGCCAACGTTGAGCTGCAATCCTGCTGCTGCGCTGGCTCAGCTGGGGCATCACCACACTTCTCGTCATGGCAGATTCTGCCGTGCACAGGAGCTCGTCGAGTTTCTTAATGCCGTACCGACTCCCTTCCACGCCGTTTCGTATGTCACCTTTAATTCGTTTCGTTTCGTTGAATTAGGTGTTTGAATTAGGTGTTTCAGTGTGTAAATTGACGTTTTTTCGATCGTTGCTGTGCGGGGGTCAGAATGTGGATTTACTGGCTCCTGTTGCAGCACTATCGTCAACGGCGAAGTGAAGTGAATTCCTTCCTCGATTTGGCACTCGATTCCCACTGTTGGCCAGGTAGGGAACATGCTACTGCGTTTGCTTCAAACAAACGTGAGAGATTGCCTGCCACGCCAACCCGTCTTTTAATGCTTGCTGCTGTGAAATGCATGCGGAATTGGTATTTCTTTGGATCGCAAATTGTCTGCGTCTTTCGAATGAAGTTTTAATGACCAGCTGGAACAGACACAGGGGAAGTGGGAGGGTATTACATAAGGGAAAAATTTGACCATTACCATGACCTAAGTGGTAAACTACTTAGGTCATGGTAATCCCTCCCATTTCCCCTGTGAGATTGATGCGAAGTACGAGTTTTGAATGAGAACCTCAACTCGACTGTGCGCGTAGACTTGCCGAAGCCCAAGAGCGCCAAGTCGGTCGTTCCGGAGACCCTGATTTTGCCAGGAACCAGCACGAAGTAAGGAATGTCTCAATGACGAAGGTCAGGTGTTGCTCAAGTGGAAGCAAGATTTTCTAGAGGATGCAGATGACAGACCTGGAATGCCTCGGATCACACTGCTTGTTTGTGGAATGGTGTGAAATGCACTCAAGGTTCTATCACTGTGTTGGACTTGTTCCCTCTCCCTTTTTGCCACCTAGTTGGGGATATCCATGCCCTCACTCCCATGGCTTTGTCTTGTTGTGGATTTGTTATTTTAGATTGTGTGTCTTTGATTTTGAAGTGGTGCAATGAAGAGGTGGCATTGTGACTTGGACCTTGGGTGAGATTGGCTTCATTGACATCAAGTGTGTTGGCATGCAACAAAGTTTGTCAATCTTACAATCTTGAATGTGGGAAACACAACTTTGAGTGGAAATTTCCCTAAAGACATTGTGAACTACTCCAAGTTGGTGTGCCTCAACTTGAGTTTGACCCACATCAATAGAAAATTTCTAGATAACCTTCCTAACCTACAACATTTGGAAGTGCTCGACTTCACAAATGTGTACTTTGAGGGCATTGTGGAG
This sequence comes from Climacium dendroides, assembly GCA_950106755.1. Lineage (NCBI taxonomy): Eukaryota > Viridiplantae > Streptophyta > Bryopsida > Hypnales > Climaciaceae > Climacium > Climacium dendroides. The sequence goes on from OX467084.1 coordinate 41,822,474, forward strand.
AACAGATTTGACAAGCTCCAAAAGTCTTGGCGAGAACTACTTCAAAGGCAAGATGCCAAAGTTCATTTTTTCACTGATAAAGCTGGAAGAATTGACTTTGTCACATAACAATTGGAATGGTACATTGCCGTTGGGCTCCTTCACCATTCCAAACCTAAATTTTTTATAGTTAGGCTCTAACTTGGATGTCATGGCTATGGTGCCATGGTTGAATGTGAGCTTGTGGGAGGACCTAGAGGATCTTCACTTGCACAACATGAATTTCCCACCATCTCTTTTCTTGATAGGGCTATTGACATTGACAAAGTTGAGAACTCTCCATCTTGAGAGGTGCCACATTATGGGTGCCATTCCCTTTGTTGAGAATTTGACACATCTGGAAGAACTTTACCTTGGCAACAATACACTTAGCAACCACATTCCTGACATGTTTGGAAGCATATCAAACTTGACGGTCTTGTGGCTTTATTCAAATCAACTCACGGACCTTCTTCCATCTTCCACTAATAAAATCGAGTATTTATTTAGACATGGGTTGTTTAACTTGACGTTATTTACCTAAATGTTCAATGTTGCAATCTCATGTTTTTATGTCAACATTGATGTTCACTAACGTTCATTGTAACATCTTCAATGACATAAAAATATGGGGTTGTTACATTGAATGTCTAAATAAACAATGTTAAGTTAGACAACCCATATCTAAATAAACTCTAATGTTCTTTGTTGGAGCGTAATAGGCTTGTCGAAATCATTGCTTTTGGTAATGGCTTGAGTGGAGACATGGCTAACTTTACAAGTCTAAGGGACAACTTGAACTAGCTCAACATCACAATCAACAACTTTAGTAGACAAATTCCACCAAGTCTGGGAAACCTAATGCTCCTCATATACCTCGCCCTAAATGTAAACAATTTGAGTGGACAAATTCTACCCATTTTAGGAAGCATGTTGCTTCTTATGTTTCTCAATCTAAGTATAAATCATTTAAGTGGGCTAATTCTTCTTGAAATTGTCCATTTGAAATGGTTATCTCAATTGTTTTTCCACCAAAATGAACTGACTAGTGAAATCCTATATGATCTCACGAGGAATACTTTACTCCAATGGGCGGACTTGGGGCACAACCTTTTTAAGGTCCTATGCCTCTATATCTTTGTTGGTACAACAATGTGTCATTGCAATTCCTTGGTTTACATGAAAATTGATTAAACAATACAATTTCTAACACATACAACAATTGTACAAACTTGAGTGTATTGTGATTAGATAGGCTCAACTTACTTGAGGGACATGTACCAATGGGCTTGTAGAGAGGTGCTAACTTGGTGAAGATGCAATTCAGCGAGAACTATATGAATGGAAGCATGGACACTAGCATTAGTAATGCAAAGTCTCTCGCCATCTTGTTTGTGTTAGACAATCAATTTTCCAACTTCATTCCTACAAGGATTGGATAGACCAGTTTGGTCAAGTTCCAAAACAACTCCAATGGGTTCAACAACACCCTTATTCCCTTATTGGAAAACTTGTTGAACTTGACGCAACTTGTATTGGGTGCCAATTTGTTCCATGGCACCATTCCCGGTAACTTGAACAATTGTTCTAAGCTTTTTTAGTTGGACCTTTAGAGAATCATCACAATGGTACCATTCTCAATGAACTAATCCACCTCAATAAATTAAACATTTTGGATGTCTCAAAGAACAACCTCACGGGAACCATCCCTCCATACTTGTCCAACATGGTGAATTTGTAGACATTGAATGTAGCCTTCAACAACTTGTCTAGGATCATCTTGACAAAGGGAAATGAGATGACATTCATGATAGTAAACTTCACTAGAAATTCGCACTTGTACATGGAAGACTCTTGGCATGTGGCTCAAGTTCTTCCACCCAAGACTTGGCATCCAAGAGGGGCAGAAAGTAAGCATGGACGATGATAGTGGGGGGATTCAATGTTGTGGCATTTGTGTTGTTTGTGGTGTTGTTTATTGTTTCTAGAAGCTACAGCAACTACACTTTACTTCAAGACATTTTATACTTGTCTGAGGATGAAAACCTGTGGACATTGGCATTGTTTGACAATAAAGTGTACCATGAAGATGAGGTGATAGCCTTTGAGAAAGAAAATTTGATTCGAGCTGATAGTTCAAGCCAAGCGTATAAGGTCACACTAAGCAATGGTGAAATGGTGACTATGAAGAAATTGTGGATTGTGAAGAAAGAGGAGGGGCGAGGGGATCATGGCTTCAGTACCAAGGTTTGAAAAACCTTTTGTTGGTTTCCATAGGTTGCAAAGATGAAGGTGCAAACTTTTGCGAATGTTGAATTACTCATGTGCAAATTCTTTTATTTGATTGTAAATGTGTATTGGGTTTACTTTGCTTGCTCGAATGGTGTAGTTGAAGATAATGGCCAACATGCGTCACCAACACATTGTAAAGCTATTGTGTAGCTATATTAAAGGCAAAAGCAACCTTTGTATATATGAGTACATGCCCAATGGTAGCTTGGGAGATCTATTGCATGGTCCTAATGCAAACCCAATCCCATGGGAAATGTGCTATAAAATGGCCATAGAAGCTATCATGGTTGGTCATTGTTGTCTATCCATTAGATTTTAAAATGGGATCTTTGACTACTCCATTTTCCACTACACTGGAGTGTTTGGTATTTCACATGTGTATATGTGGTTGTTTGGTGAATAACCCTCAAATTTTGCATTTTTTGTATTAGCAAGGATTGGAATATTTGCACCATAATTGCTTCCCTCAAATCCTTCACCGAGATGTCACATCCAACAACATTTAAGTGGATTTGGAATATGAAGTGCACTTGGTTGATTTTTGAATTGCAAGAATGGTGAATCCAACAACATCGCATGACTTGTTTTTAGTTGTCAGCTTGTTGGGCTACATCCCTCTAAGTGAAGAGCTAAATTCATCTATGTCTATGTCTGTAGTGTGTAGTAAATTCTAGAAAGTTGCAATGTGTGATTTCTCATAGTGCAACTAGGAAGTAACTAGGTTGGGATGTTGGGTTCAAAGTATTCATTTGGAATGTGAGTGACAGAAAATTGATACCTACATCTTTGGTATTGTGTTATTGAAGTTGGTGATTGGAAAACATGCTATAGCCCCTTTGGAGGATGTGGATGGAGGAATGGTGCTATGGATTCATAACAAAGGGTTGAAACCCAAAGGATTGTGTGAGATCCTAAACCCCAAGTATGGGAGAGTTTACAAAGTGAGATGGTTCAAATCCTAGAAATTGCAATGTTGTGTACTAGTAATTAGTTATGCCTGCAAGTCATCCATCTATGCGTGAGGTTGTTACGCAACATGACTCCCAAGTCCAGTGTCCAAGTAGAAGGAAACTAGGGGTGCTGAGTTTGGTGTGGTTGCCATAAGAATGCCTGCACTATTGAATACTTACATCAACAACGGTATTGCGCTAGTGAGATTTATCATTACTTCAAACGATGGAATTATTGCCTCAGCTCCCAGTTTGGGTGTGGTTGTGAAGTCTGCTTTGAAGAGGAGATGTTAATGTGATTCAACGATGTGTGATAAGGTGTAAATAATTACACGCTGTTCATTTGTATCTCATTGATTTCAAGTTGCTTTTTCACACTTTCACGGAAACAATCCTTTATTCAAGACGAAGAACTGACCATCGCAAGCAAGTCCGCAAGCAGAGCTGCGAAAGAGTCAAAACTAACACAGTTCAGAACATTCCTCTCAAGACAGTGACGCTTCACCAGTTGCAATTAATTAATTAATCGAGCACCAAAAAGTCAACAATGCTACATTTGAAGAATGTCACGAGCGAATGTAGATAGTAATCCTCTAATTATCCGCGACGGACTCTGCTGACGATAAGCACTTGTGGGCTACAGTAAGCGTAGCCTTAACAAATCGCCTATTGCAAATTCTACACCTTCCACAAATTATCCAAGCTTCCAACACACACCAACAGGATTTTCTGCACACCTCTTAACACGACGTTGAGGGGGATTGAAAACTAAACTATATCCGACATAGCCAGAGTTCGTGCACTGCGCCGTGGCATTCCCAAGATTGCCAATGAGCAAGCTGGAGTTCAAAGAACTCATAACCGAAGTATCTTTAAGAATTCATATACACTTGTTCACAAAAAACTGTTCACATTTGACGTGACGTGACTGGGCAAAAACGTGCACAAAACTGAATATATTCGCCTACCATGTACTTTCAGCATGATCGTCACCAATCGTCTGAAGTCATGAATCTTTAACTGTGCCATCTTCAATCGTGGCATGAGCCAATAAAGATAAAAATCCTCTCGTAAACTTTTTATTAAGATTGTACCAGGATGCCAACTTCCTATAAAACCACTGAAAGTTTGCTCTTTCATTCAAGCAGCCCGGAGCCATATATATTGCCAGAATTCTACTTTTTGCTCTGGATCACAACCCAGAGAGAGAGAGAGGTTAGTAATTGGCCATCGAAGGTAACAAAAATCCTAGTTAGCTATCCACATACACACGTGCACAAGGGGATCATTTCTCTATTTAAATTTCAATGCATGCTAGCGTGCATCTGCACTCTGCAGGATTGGCATAGCAAGATAGTCAGCATGCGTCTCTTCTATTTCCACCTCATCTTCTTGAGTTTGTGTTTCTTCACTCGGTTGACAGTGAAGACACGCGAGTCGCCTTCCATTTCTTCTTCGGTGAAGAAGACAACATCATGACATTCGAAGATGCTGCACACGTACACAGGCGCCAATCGATCCTACACCATCAACGAGCGAGCGACGCACTCGCGATGGTTTTGTGAAGCATTGTTGTATGGGAAGAAGGTGCGCATTCAGGATGTCGATATGGGAGAGTTGCTTCGTTCAACACCTCCTTCTCATTCACCTTAAAAATTCAAGGCTTGCCTCGACATAGCTTAATAGCACTCTCCCCAGGAGCAGCGAAGGGTCCGCAACGGCCTTCGTTTTCGTCTGCACCACGATGTTTGTGAAGATGCACGACTACATCTCCGAAGCAGGACAGTCTGGTGCATGCAAATATACCACTATCGAACCGATCTATACCATCTATTCTCGCCTTCAATCTTCCCTATCGATTTTGGCATGGATTACATCCACGTTAGGGAAATACATGGATAATGCCTATGACGTCCCAGCATACACGTACAACCTCTGCAACAACGACACGAGCTACTTCTATTTCTCAAATGGCAGAATTTTCACAGTTGGATTGATTTCAAGTGCTCATCCCGGACACTGGCAGTGAGACTGGCGACTGGGTCCAATCCTAGCGTGAAGAAACCCGAGCAACCTCTGCTGCGTCCCAACTACAAATTCGCCAAGCTCTTTCAAGACGAAGTGACCCTCTCGTTTGGGGGAACCTCTGATGTCCTTCGCATCGAAGCTTATGAGATCTTGACCTGGAGTTTCTTCAGTAGTGCGATTTCAGAGTCTAATGTCTCCTCCCAAACCCTAATTCCTGTTTGGGCTGGAATCAGCACGGGAGTGGTGGGAATGGTTGCTGCAGCTGGCGTGGCGATTCTCTGGTCCATCTCTTGGTTGCAAGTCCATCGAGAAGCTTACGCTATACACCGTTGGGCTAAAGCGCAGGACCACATGTGATCTCGTATGGAGAGCTCCGGAAGGCCACTGACAACTTCGATGAAAGAAATTTGCTCAGCAGAGGCAGATCTGGATCTGGGTACAAAGGATCCTTTGAGGATCTGGGTGGGGATGCGCACTTGGTGGCCATGAAGCAGATCAGTTTCCAGGAGCCCAAGCAGGCGGAGTCGCCCTTTCATGCGGAAGTGACCAGTCTGGACCAAATTCGGCAACGGAATGTGGTGCAGTTGCAGGGCTGGTGCCAAGAGAAGGGACGCCTGTTGTACCAAGACGATGTACTCTCTTTCAAGGTGCGACACTCCATTCTTGAATCCATACTTGAGTCCATTCTTGAGGGGTGGGTGTAATTCTGGAATACTTGCACAAGGATTGTTTGAGCTACAATTTGCATGGAGACATCAAGTTGAGTCATGTGTTGTTGGGTGTGGATTTCAAAGCCCATTTAGGAGATTTTGGACCCACCCACTCCATGGATCACCACAAGGTGAAAAAAATCACTTTGGTTGTGGGGATTCTTGACTACATGGCTTTTGAGATGCCTTACATTGGTAAAGCAACCAAGGAATGCGATGTTAATAATTTTGGCATCTTGATACTTGAAGGAGTGTATGAAAGGCATTCCTTAGATTTGCAGGCAATAGAGCTTGAGGATCTTGTTTTGATACATATAGTTTGGCAAGTTCAAGAAGGTTGGGCTCTTTTCTATATGGTAGATCCAAGATTGCTTCAAACTCTTCAATCTTTGAGGTTAAGTCTATGTAAGTTCACATATGCAATAGGACCTCTTCCCTTACCTTTAGACTTTAACAATTTAGGTATTGACAACAATGTATTCATACCAACAAGCATGCGGATGTTGATGTTGAAAGTTTTTGATGGTATGGTTGTTGATCTTCTTTGTTTGGAACTCTTGTATAGCCTTTCCAATCCAAAAGCTCCACTATTGATGGAATAAGTGAACACATCTGGGACATATATGGAGAATGTATTTTCCATTACTAACATAGCAATGCCTTCTCTTCCATCCATCAACCTTTTGGGACTCTACCATTCATTGAAATTCTCACAAACTTCTCTTAATTTGAGTTCAAGTACTCTTCCTAATAGTATTTCAAGAGCTTGTACCAAGGTGCTTGTAGATGATTCTACATTGCACCATATCTTAAGCAATTTTCATAAAGACAATTAGTCATTGTGGTACTATTGACCTCAAGGTTTAGGATTCAAAATATGAATTCAAAATTGACAACCAAAAATAGGAGGCAGATTTTTACATCCATATACAAAATTGATGGCAGACATTTATATCCGTTAAAAGCATGGGAAAAAAAAATTTCTTGCCCTTCCTTACAAGGCTCGAGACATTACTTTTGACAAATCCTTAATTTTTTCCCATGGGAGTAAATGAACCCAACTCCCATCCAATATCAAAACACTAGAGCGGATGTTTTCTCCGCAAGCCCTGCACCAACGGAAAGCAACCTAAAAGGCCAGCCACGCCATCAGAGAGCGGAACGGCGATAGGCCAACAATCCATGGGGGCCAGATCCTCTGGATAAGATTGTGCCTCACACAAGCCCAAGTAAGCTCCGCCCGCGGTTCCCTTCGCTCAGTCCCCATCCCATTCCTCTCTCCCCTGGTTTGGTTTCCCGAGGGTCCTCGCTCCCCCTTCGCAGCTTTTCTGTAGCTATGGCTTCCACGGTCTCCATGGCCGCTCTCGCCCCCGCGGGTCTCATCGCGCCGCTCGACTTGAGCTCCCGCTCGGCCATCTCTGGCGCTCGCGCCTCCGTGTTCGTGAAGAACACTCGGACCAGGACTACCTGCTCCGCCTCATCCGTCGACACCACTGAGACTACCGTTGCCCAAACTGCAGGGAAGATCGCCACCGCATTGGCGCTGGCTGCCGTCGTAGGGACCAGTGACTTCGTGGTGCCGGAAGCCCGCGCCGACGTCGCCGGTTTGACGCCTTGCAACGAGAGCAAGGGCTTCGCCAAGCGGGAGAAGCAGGAGATCAAGAAGCTGGAGTCGAGGTTGAAGCTGTACGCGCCTGGTAGCGCCCCGGCGTTGGCCATCAATGCGACCATCGAGAAGACCAAGAGACGGTTTGCGTTCTACGGGAGCGGGGGCTTGTTGTGCGGAACCGACGGGCTGCCTCATTTGATCGTGGACGGGGACCAGAAGCATTTGGGCGAGTTCGTGTATCCGGGGCTCGTGTTCTTGTACATCACGGGGTGGATTGGGTGGGTGGGACGTGCCTACTTGATCGACGTCAAAACCAGCAAGAAGCCCACCGAGAAGGAGATTATCATCGACGTGCCGCTGGCGCTCCGGATCATGGCCAGGGGCTTTACGTGGCCTGTGGCAGCTCTGGGAGAGCTCAGGAACGGACAGCTGTTGGAGAAGAACTCCAACATCACCGTCTCCCCCAGATAAATAACTACTACTTATCCTAGTGTATGATTATCAACTACTGTAACTGTGCTTAATTGGTGTAATAAACACGACATTGTAGCTTTACTTCATCACTATGGATTCTCTGTATGTGCTTGGTCTGTATGTGCATGGCAATAGTAGAGCTTTACCGGAAGTGCTTCTTGGAGAGTCTACATTCACATATAGACCCATGCTGTGCTCAATGATCCTCTTCGCAATCTATGAAGCTTTGTTTTTGAAATGGGTTTTGACGGGAATGAGGCTTGGTGATTGCCAAGGTAGTGTAATTCAAACACATTAATTCGAATGCCGCATCGTTGTTCTTTACTGTTTGTGTTCCTTCTGAATCTTCTCTTTCAAGTGTCGCTTTCGGATGCGTTTGCATTTATAACCTGTGCTCTGAAATTTTACGGAAACTTGTACCACCTGCCTTTGAGAGAAGCATAGTTTGAGCTGCAATTGTGATACCAGATTCACGCCAATTTTAGCTGTAGCTAACCAAGTAGAGACTTCAGCTGACTGGGATTAGTTAATGGTTGACAGATTGATGTTTATTCATGCTACGACATTCACTTCAACACAACTTAACTCACCGGGACTAATTGTTTCCATTCCTGTGGTGTGGTTCAAATGGCTAACCCTCCCACCAAATCTCGAACCGATGACTCTCACGTCCTGTCTGTTGTCTTAGTGCGGATCTGAAGAGGTAGTTAACTTCCAATTAACAGTTGGCACGGGCGTGGCCTAATTGGGATATCCTTTTCGTCCCTGTGTGAATTGCACTCAATGGGATATCAGATCATGCCCAATTTCTTCATTTTCTGACATGAATGTTCATCATCCTGTGGTTTTCGCTCGTTGGGCCGAAGGGTGCAGGCCGACTCTGGAGTGTATGTGCACTGTATCCGCTTCTCAATCTCCAGTACATGTGTCTTTGAATCCCATTTTGTCTCGAGGGTTGGTGATGTTGCCCGGTTGTGAACAAACAGATATTTTGATTACCCAGTTCACACTTGGTTTGAAATATTGAATCGTACTCACTCTTCTCCATGTCTTTTCATGTATTTGGAAGAAACTGGAGATGCAATTCCTTCCGAATACCTGAAAAGACGTGGAGAAGAGGGAGTGGGATTAATGCTGTCCTCCATTGAGGAATTGAGGAACTGGATGTGATTATCCGATGCAACATACACTTGTTAAACATGTATGTTCACGTAAGCTTACAACTTGGCATTCCACCTTGAATATGTTTTCTTTGGACGCCCACTCAGATAGACAAGAAGAATTTTTTCACAATTCTTTACTCTTTACCTAAGGCAAGATCCTTTTAGAATGCAATTCAAAGTTGTAGATACTTGGTTTTTCAATGGACCATGTCCTTCTTACCTATCATGAATAATGTCTTATGTGAAATAAATTTTATATAAGATGATTTGAGAGGATCATAAGGGTTGTCTTCACAAAGAATAGGAATTTGAGATATTCTAAATTAATAAATTTATTTGGAATTGTGGTACAAAAATCTACATTTTTTACTTGACTTCCCTTACAATATGTTTTAAGGTGGGGTTATAAGGGATTCTATAGATTTTTGCAAGGAGATGAGATAAGGATTGCAATAACACACAACATGATAAGCAGTATTTTGATATAATTTCCAGCATATAAGGGATTTGCATGTGTATTACCTTCATATTGCATATGGGATTTGTATAAAGTTCCTTTCTCCTAAATGAAAAATCTTACACATATCTTTGTAAATTAATAATATGAATGTATTACAATACTATCAAGAAAACTATGCATTTAAGAAACACATCTAACAATGTGTAGGACCAATTACATATTCATTCAATTGCTTCTTGTCCTTGTCCACAATCAAATGAGGCAACTCGTCAATTCCACACAACAAGCCTTTGCACCAATGTTGAGAGTATGTTGTATAGGTATATAATAACCATTCTTTTTTATTTTTTGAAAAAGTGCTAAGATGGCGATCACTTAAAATTTGGTAAAGCATTGTATTTCTACATTCATCCATCTTTTGGACCCCAAAATACTTTTCAATTATATTCATATATTTTTTCATTCAAATTTGGTGACTTCATCCACATTTTTAATAGAAATGGAAAGTTTTTGGTGAAAAAAAATTACTTTTATTTGGCATAAAGTAGAAATTTAGTTTGAAATGGTGCAATTTGGTACCATGGTGCCAAAAAAAAGAGGGCTGGTATATATGTTCAACTTAAAAATTGGGCCAACTGTACAAGACTTTGCTTTTCACATAGACTATTTGGATACAACAAATAGGGATTGAGAGTATGTTGGACGAACGAATACTCTGTCCGTCGATTCACAAGCAAGAGACGACCTCCGTAAGGTTTGGACGAACGGAGGTCACGTCGAGTGCTTGTGAATCGACGGACAGAGTATTCGTTCATTTTTCGACGAAAATCCTGCGTCGGGAATTTGTCGTTCGTCGAATTCTCCTCCCCGAAGGCCATGTAGGGCTGCCGCTTCCAGATTCTTCCCTGCCTTCAGTCCCGTGAAACAGAAAGATGGAGATTGATGTGGGTTCATGGCATTTACAGTGAGAGAGTCAAGAGGTGGAGGATCCAGGATTGAATTAGCGGAAGCTTGTCTCGCTCGCAGTTAGTTGCAGCAGTTGATTTATTCAGTAGCTTGCGGGGAATTTTCGGGTTGAGTTTCGAGTGATTGGGTGGCTGTTGCTCCGAATTTTTCCTGTTACTCAAAATGTATTCGTTGTCCCGGCGCACGCTTGCAAAGCGTGCATTGAGATCTGTTGCGGTATGTCCAGGGACCACGTTTGATGTCTGCCGCTGTCTTTCCTCGGCGGCCGCTTCAAGTGCTTCGTTTCCGTTGGAAGAGGTTGGCTGACTTTCCTTCCCGATCGATCGCCTCTTTTGCCTTCTCCTCTTGTTTTTGATCATTTTAGGTGCAGAGCTTTTCCTTCAGAGCATCATAACATTTCTCTTACAAAATTTCTGCTGATGATCGTGATTTTAGAAATAACAATACTGCAATGTGTATGCACTTGCAATCGGAAAGGCCTCCACTTCGAACTGAAAGACCATTTGCGTCGTTTTTTTCGCCCTAAGGTTTAAGTGGGGTTTAAGGTTTAAACCTAGCGTTTCATCACACTTAGTCTTTTGAAATTTGTCTATGTTGGCGTGATCGTTGTTCTGTACATTTGATGGTCTCTGGTCTCCGTAGTTTGAGAACTCTTTGCGGGTGAACCAAATCTCACCTCAACTTGTAACTTAGTATAGATTTCACCTTTTTAATTACACAAAATTTCATCATAGAAACATTGCATAGGATTGCACCTACCTCACTAGTCACTACCAGAATATTCGCCAACGAGACTTCTATTGATACTTCAGAACGGCGGGCTTGCCTTGTAGTCAATTCATTTACTGGAGTGGGCACATTCAGGCTTGACGACGAAGGTTTATGCATTTTGTTCATATTTTTTCAAAAAATATTTGACCTTTTGTTTCGTTATTGCAGGCCTCAAGCGACAGAGGCAGTTGCAATGCCCAATCAAGAGATCTCCCGAAACATGCGTTCACGAACCCTAGATTTTCCTTCAATCCTGTGCGAAACATTTCCAGGGCGTGCACTGGACGAACCGCCTTTTCCAATCCTATTTATGATAAGTTGAGGCACGCCAGCACTCGGTATGAGTCAAACGCGGCAGCGGAGAATGCACCAGTGGAGAAGTATGAATATCAAGCTGAGGTACTGATATCCTCTGTAAACATTCATGTTTTTGTGTGCCCTGTTTATCATTCTATGTCAGTGGTGGCTAACAGTCACGAGCTTGGTGTGAAAACAGGTGAGCAGGCTTTTGGATCTCATTGTGAACAGTCTCTACAGCAATAAGGAAGTGTTCCTGCGAGAACTTGTCAGGTAAGATTTGACTTCTGACTTCAAGATTCAGAAGGATATGCTTTATGATGCGTAGCTTGTAATGTCCTTGCTCGTCCGTGCAATTAAAGGTTGGGGTATACCGTTGCTAAATCTGGAGTTAAATGGGTGGAGTTTTGCAGCAATGCGAGTGATGCTTTGGACAAACTGCGGTTCTTAAGCGTTACTGACCCGAGCATGTTGGAGGCCAATTCCAATCTAGAAATTCGCATCAAGGCTGATCATGATGCTGGAACTCTTACTATTACGTAAGCTCTTTTTCCAATTCAATTTGTCATGTGCAGTGACGGATTGGATGGGCTGTTATATAGAAGAGTAAGGCAACGTTTACGTAGGACTGGAAATCAAATGCTTTTTTAGGTTTTGCATTTGCAGCTTGACTTCGACATCGTACAAGGTGTCTCCTAGTCATGTGGGGTTGAGACGTTGAGTTTCAATGAATGTTGCGAATGACAGGGACTCAGGTGTTGGAATGACTCGCGAAGAATTGATTGAGAGCCTAGGAACTATTGCACATAGTGGGACCGCCAAATTTTTAAAAGCGCTTAAGGTAATTATCTCACCATACAGTTGTAAAGACACTCATCTAGGCAATCTGTAGTAGACAAGTCTTTAGAAATGTTTGTCTATTCTACTTATCTTTACATCTTTACACTATCATGTTGTATATTCAACAGAGCTGTTTTGAATGTTCTTTATTTCAAGCAGGACCACGTACTCTTTGAGGTTGAGACTTAGTCCGACGCATGAGTATGTACCCATATTGTTAATTGCAAGGATTCTTATCTACTCTATGGAATTGGAAGCGACCTAGATTTTCCTAAGGAAACATTAGTGCGGAAGAACGCGGAACCTTCCGAATTACGAAAACAGATTCTCTTTGACCAGTGGTCGAGAATATCATCTGGCAAAGCCCTGGTGGTTTCTCTTGGGTTTACAACGGAAGACCTCGTTTGAAGATTTTCATGACTGTAATTATCAATGTGACTGTAATTCGTTCTGTTGACCATGAAACAGGAAAACCAGGGGAGTAACCGGGATAGCAATTTGATTGGTCAATTCGGTGTTGGCTTCTACTCTGCTTTCCTTGTGGCAGATAAGGTAAAGGGCACATGAATCTAGCTGCTTCTCCATAGTGGTAATCGCTTATAATGACTATATAATCAAGCACATCCTCATTACTTGTTTTTCCTCCACAGTTTATCGTACGTGGTTGAGTTGCAAGGTGGGATCTTCTTTCTACTTGTTCTGTCATGTATATGTAATTTACAAGTTTTTTGCTTACACTTCGTGTTCTAAACGAAATGAATCCTGATGAACCGGCTCCTGCAACTTGAAATGCCCACAATTATCGTATTTTTACCTTTTGTTTGGAGAAGATATGTTGATTTGATTATTGCCCATTAATTCCTTCAATGGATGCTTGATTGTGGTGGAATCAGTTGTGTTTGATAGAATGGTTCTAAAGGAGGATTCCTTTTCTATTGACCTGCAGGTATCTGTTTCAACGAGAAGTCCAAAATCCGGCAAGCAATTTGTCTGGGAAGGAGAGGCAGACACAAGTTCTTATACTATTAGGGAGGAAACGGAATCTGACAAACTAATACCTCGAGGCACCTCTATCACTCTGCATCTGAAGGTATTTCATTGTATAACATGTTGTACTGTAATCATTTGGATATCTGCTGAGCCTTTTCTTTATCTGAGATTCAGATTTCATGGATGTTTGTCAAACCGTTTTTCTAAGTTCTCGTTATTGCCATGCAGGATGCTCATAGGTATGAATTTGCAGATCCGACCAAGATAAATAATCTGGTCAAGAATTACTCCCAGTTCATATCTTTTCCAATTTACTTATGGCAGGAGAAGACACGCAGCAAGAAGGTACCGTGAATCCAAAGGATGCATGGATTTGAGGACAAGTTTTAATTGTGGAATGTAATGAATTTCTTTGCGCTACGGAGCTATTGTTGTTCCTGTAAGTGTTCAAGTTCTACTTGGTGCTGAAGCTGTGTTGTGATCGTTTCCAGGTTAAGAAGTCGGAAAGTGATGACGAAGATGAGAAGCTTCTAGAGGCAGGTTCCTTCTGTACATTGCTTTCCAGTTCGCCTTAGTAGTTGATTGCTTAATGGTTCAAGTATATTACTTTCAACTTCATCTTACTAGGGACTTGGCAAGCTGAACGTTCATTACTACCGATCAGGTATCTAGCTCGACTTGCATTCGGAACAAGTCTGTTGATTCCTACTTAGTTAAGCTAAATGTTAGTCTCTATGTTTATCAGCTCTGCAGCACGTGGGTTGATTCTTGAGAGGAGGATGGTGACATATTTTTTTTGGCTATCTTTCAGGGTATAGAGACTAAATCTACGGAGAAGTACTGGGATTGGGAATTGACAAATGACACTAAGCCTATTTGGGTAGGCACTGCACAAATCTACTAATTTATCAGTCGTCTGCAAATCTGGCAATGTATTTGAGAGTTGCTCTGTACTTCTGCATGCTGATCTCCTTCATTATGCTGACTTAGGAAGTTTCTCTTTTGCAGATGCGGAGTCCAAAAGAGGTGACAGAGGAAGAGTACCATGCATTTTACAAAAGTACTTTCAAGGAATACATGGACCCTCAGGCTTATACACATTTTACCGCTGAGGTTTGTTTGCAACCTTAATTGTTTATCTTTTACGTGAAGTAAAGTAAAGAATGCTGCATGTTGTAAACCTTGCTTTCTTACGCACAATATAATTCAGACTCTCTGACCGTATCTTATATTGATGGTCGGCCGGAGTAATTGCAGGGTGAGATTGAATTTAAAAGTCTTCTGTTCATACCGCCCATGGCGTCAATAAACACAGAGGAGATGTGGCATTCCAGAAGAGGAGATGTTAGGCTGTACGTCAAGCGTGTCTTTATCTCTGATCAGTTCAATGGGGAGCTGGTTCGTTTCACTCTCTGACTATTGCTATACTACACTGTTGCCGAAGGGTTCTTGTCCTGATTCTGTTATTCCTTCTTGGTTCACTGTATCGCATCAGATGAGACCCGGAGACAAGAGTCTTTTCTCACCAGGTTTCTGCAACTTTAGGCCGGAGATTAGCCACTTTCCCAGACCGCAGTTTTGATGGCATTGGCTGTTGGTGCTCCTCATATGATGAATTGTTTGTTTGCTGTAGTATATATCGACTGGATTTTAGTTGGTATTTCACCATGTCGGAGCCTTATAAGAGTACAGTATTTGGGAGCGACAAAATCGACATTAAGTTGTAGATTTGTTGACTGACCGAGTCTCATTGTGCTGCAGTTTCCTCGGTATTTAAGCTTCATGAAGGGGATAGTGGATTCCAATGATCTTCCATTGAATGTTTCAAGGGAAATACTGCAACAGAGTCGCATTGTAAGTTGCGACACAAGCGTATTGATAACTGCATCTTCCTGTGTTCAAAATACACCTTGTTATTGGAAAGAGATATTTTTTTAATTATTAAATTTGACGTAAATTTTTGATGCAGGTGAAGATGATGAGTCATCGTCTGGTTCGCAAAACTTTTGAAATGATTGAAAAGATTGCTAAAGATGAAGATAAACAGGTATCTTAATCCTTCCTTCATATATATATAATGGGTGGATGAGTATTGCTACGTGAGAAGCCTAATAGTTCTTGCGGACCAGAGTGATGTCATTTAAATTGTTGCAGGCTGAAGGCCTTCCAATTACGCTGACGAGCATGTGTTATTGGCAGGCTTATGAGAAATTTTGGGATGCATTTGGGAAGAATTTGAAGTTGGGATGTACCGAGGATACTTCCAATCACAAGCGAATTGCTCCTCTGCTTCGATTCTACTCCAGTAAGAGTGAAGACAACCTCATGTCATTAGATCAGTATGTGGAACGCATGCAAGAAAATCAGAAGGAAATATACTTTTTGGCTGCTGAAAGTATCATGAGTGCAAAGAATGCGCCTTTCGTGGAGGACCTTTTGAACAGAGACCTTGAGGTAACCTAATAGAATTTTTGACATTACTTGACCAATTTTTATTGCGATTAAAGTATGAATGGAGTAGTGTCTCTTTTTGGTGTTTATTTGCACTGTCCTCATAAAGCTCTTTAACAGGTTTTGTACTTGGTGGATCCAATTGATGAAGTCGCACTTTCTAGTTTATCCAAATACAAGGAGAAGAGGTTTGTGGACATCAGCAAAGAGGATTTGGACCTTGGTAATTGCCTATCCATGATTATCGTTTAATTCTCACCGTTGTGGCCATTCGGAAACAGTTGTCATATCTGTACCGCTAAATTATTGTTAAGAAATGTCGATTCAAACGTTTATCATTTCTTTTGAAAATGTATTCAGAATTGTAATATCTTGTGGTTCTCTTCTGACAGGGGGCGAAGACAAGGTAAAGGAGGAAGAGGTGGAGAAGGAGTATCAAGGTTTGTGTGATTGGTTGTCCAAGAGTCTCGGTGAGAAAGTGGCGAAGGTTCAGGTTTCCAAACGAAGGACCTCGTCGCCCTGTGTGCTTGTGTCTGCGAAGTTTGGCTGGTCAGCGAACATGGAGAAGTGAGTACGGTTTGGGGGGTAGGGGTATTCATGTTAAAGTTATTTTGGTCCTTATTCGAGAAGATGAGCCCGGTTGACAGGAAATGAATCTCAGATTTTTGGTTGCTTTTTGTGGCTTGTATGCTAAGTGCGAAGTAGATAGAAAGTCCAATTCGGGCATTGAAGGAATTTCGTTGAATATTTGCCACATGACCTGAAAGATTTAGATTCCAATAACTGAATCTAGTCTCTTGGATTGCACATTTAGCGTACTTATTCAATAGTATTTTTTAAATTTGTGTTGTTTCAGGATCATGAAGGCGCAATCATTTGGAGATGAATCTAAGGCGTTCCACAGTTTGCTGAGGCGACGCACGCTTGAGATCAATCCTCATCATCAAATTATCAAGGATTTGAATGTGAGTTTTGTTGTCTCACTTCTAATTTTACTCTTGAAAATTCTATAAAGCCTTAGTTTCTATACGAGATCTGAACTATTTTATGATCACTTATAGACCTGTTCATCGAATGGTGCTTGCAGTCAATGTTCAATGACGACACATCAAGCACTGAAGCAGAGAAGCTGGCCGAGCTTCTGTTCGAAACTGCAAATCTATCTAGTGGTTTCACTGTAAGTTTTCGCTAAGTTCTTTTTGTAGAATTCCGACTCTGCTTAGTTTGTCCTTATACTTTTTCAGACTCTATTCAAGTGGCTGCTTGGTTTGCTCACGTTGAGACTGGTTGTTGTAGCCCGAGAACCCGGCTGGTTTTGGAGGAAGAGTGTATGAAATGATGGGGCTGGCCTTGGAAGCCAAACGGAAGACTGCAGCAGCTCCGGTGTCCAGCGGTTCGGATGACAACTCTCCTGCATCAGAGCAGAAAGTTACCGCCGAGGGTTCTGCCTAATTGAGGTTTTCCGGGACTTGGTGATCTCAACACGATTTTTGTTCCATTCCAATCATTGTTGGAACGACATGGCCCAACAGTTTTTACTTGATGGCATTTTTTGCTGTCTCAGGCGTATTTTCTGGGAGCAGTTTGAGTGTTCTCTAGTATACATCAGCGGCTTCCCTAAACTTTGTAGGCAAGAGCTTTTAAGGAAAAATTTCCAGATTGCTAGTCTAGTTCAGGATATTGCAGACCAGATGAGGATGATTTCTGATACTCCAGTCCATTGGATGTCTTGAGCGTGACAATCTTTGAGAGGATTACAATTACATATTTTAAATTAAAAACGTGAGATCATGGCAAGAGATCATGGGGTTGATCATGTCTTGGTTTCGTGGGCACTGGGCACAGCAGCCCAACAAGTTTTCAGTGCATCTTCACCTCAACCCTTCAACCCTTAAACGTCCGACAGAAGCGCAACTATTCGGGAGGTTTTCAAGACTTTCAATGAGTGCTTCTGCTATTTCTTAAGTCAATGATTCACATGGTAATGAAAATGGATGATTTTCAAGGTCACTTGTTCATCCTTTTGAGGGTTAAAATTGTAGATGGAATATTTTTATTAGGGTCACACTTCCTCCAAGAAGCTAATTTTTTTGGAGAATGAGAAGTTGGTGAGAGTGCTGTTGTGTGGGGTGTGACATCCCTTTTGGGGGTGGATATCGGAGAATGAAATCTTGGAGAATGAATTCACCTGCATCAGGATTTTGGTAATTTACTAAACGAGCTGAACACTAATCATGAAGGCTGAACAACAGTCACTTAGACACTCACATGAAGGTGATGATGCAGTCATTTGTACACTCAGTGGCTTCACTTGAATTGAATTTGAAGCAATTTAACATTGAAGGAAATGACATAGCTAACACTTGCAAAGGAAATCATGATCATTGAAACTTATGGCATAGCTAACACTTGCAAAGGAAATCATGATCATTGAAACTTATGGCATAGCTAACACTTGCAAAGGAAATCATGATCATTGAAACTTTCAGAACAATTTGCATAATTGAAGGAGCGTTTAAAGTGAAGGAGTATATGATCTTGGAAGCACTTGCGCATTTGAAAACTTTAGACCACCTGAACCTCTCCGCTTGAACCTCTCCAGCCACTATCACTCTCCAAGCGGACAGCCAAAACAAAGATTAAGTCTGAGAAGTGGTGAAAGTACGGTGGCTAAGGGGTCTCCAGAGCAGGAGATAGATATTTCTTCACGAAAAGCTTGTTTCTTTAGCCGCAAAGGAGAAGATCGGCACACCCTCAACCTCAGAGATTAAGTTGTAGTCTGCTCTAAAAGTGAGCGGCCTTCAAATCACCCTTGTATTTAGGTCTGAAATGGTTAGTAGGTGGTCCTTAAATAGACCTCTCAAGCCATTGAGAGAATCGAGAGAAAAGCATTATTTATTGCAAGAGCCAATTGTTAGTCTTCATTTACTCAAATCACTTTAGAAGTTGCAAGTGGTCGGATTTTGAAATACCTAGGGTCACAAATAGGTGCCTACAACAGTTAGTTTTTTTAAAATATGAAACCACTTGTGTCACGTTCCGCATTCATTTTTCTTTCTCTAAAAAATGATCCAAAAATATTTCTATTCTTGGAAACCATCAAAAAAGGGGGACCAGCCGATAAATGGTCACTTTAAGGCCATACTACCTGAGGTGAATTGGAGACCATGACAAACCAATGTAGGTATGCCATGCGTCCAATCTTTGAGAAACGAGCGATTCTTGAAGGGGTGTGACTACCCCTATTGGTTCTAGATGGAGGTGAAGCTTTTGATTGACAAAAGCTACTATAACATAGGCTATCCAATGCTGAGGTAGTTAAATCCTTCATTGTTTGCCCACCATTTTTGTCAAATAGGTGTCTATTAAAGTGTCACCAATAGAAACTCAAACCGTTTGTTTTGAACGGCTCCTACTTTACAAATGGATAGTAAAGTAACAAACCTTTAAGGTAATTACACTTGAAATTGTACAGATAAACAATTCAATATGGTTTATATTATTCCGTTGAAATTTTTTGTGGGTCAATTCAAGATTCTCTTAAAATGCATTTTTTGGACATTGTATGAATACATTGCAAAGTTTCAAAGTGTTGAAAATAGGTGTTTTTAAAACTAACCATTGACTCTCATGAATAGTATAGCCAATTTTAGAAAGCAAATGAAATTAGGTGTAGCTACCATTAGGAAAAATTCAGGCCTCAAAGAGGTGTGAAGTTTGCACCTCCTTGGTACAATAACAAAATATATTTATATATATTTCAAATCTGACATGGCATTGGACTAGTGCCATGTCAGCTACACCTTGGATTGGCTATTTTTTAAATTATTTTTTCAAAAAAAATATTTAAAATTTTTTTCACTACTTCTACAGCTGAGATGCCAAAAATTGGAAACTAGCAAGCCTTTTCAAGCTTGAAACTTTTCCTAATGCTTAGTGAATGATTTGGGGTCTTTCTCAAGGTGTTTCAAACATGCACCTAGTAAACACTTTGAAGTTTCTTAGTGAATGGTTTGGAGTCTTTTTCAAGGTGCTTCAAATATCACTACAAGAGAAAGGGGTGTTTTAAGTAGTGTCCTAGACATCACGTCTTTTAAGTAAGTTTTTAAGTAAAATTTTACTAAAAAGACTGTCTTTTCATTAATCAAAATGGAATGATCCAAAACTTTCCACATATAAATAAGACTAGAGAACCAATTTCAAATTTTTATTTTTAAAAATGATTTTTAAAGAAGTTTTCTTACCAGAGTCGCCTATCCAGTAGTGAAGCATACAATAACTTTTTAACCATGTTGTTAAAAGTTATGAAAATTGTTTGGCCTTAAAGCTATTCTTTGGGCACATGTTGTATGAATTTAAAAAAAAAAAAAAATTCTAACCATAGTGAGCTGCTCAAAATTGCTATGTTGCGAAAAATGTAGTTTAGGGCTCTTGGGATTAAGAGGTTCATTCACTTGTCAAACCCAGTAGATATACTCTTATGCTTTAACCCCTCACTGCCCAAGGTCTAACCATGCCAAAAAACAACCTTGCTTTTCGAGTGTTATAAGTTTAAATGTGAGTAAGTTATGAAAATCTCAACCGTAAAATCTTATAGTGTGCATGTTGTAGATGGTGTAAATCAAATTTGGGATCATTTGACCGTGTAGATTGAAAGATTATAATGTTTTAGTGTTGACAAAAGATGTTGAAATTTTCCTAAAAACACATTTGGAGGTGAAATTCGATTTCTAAACCTACTCAAATGAAAAAACTTTAAACTACAAAGTGATTTAAAATCAAAAGACAAACACTTTGGTCAAAAAAAATCATTCAATTGACTCATTGCGTTTGCAAAATTGTTTTGAAATGTCAAAAAACAGTGAAAAAAGTAGCAAAAAAACATCTATTGTTGAACCTACCTCTACTAAAATGCTTCTCAATCAATCATAACTTTTTTAATTGATATGAAATTTTTACCACAAGAACTAGACTAGTATGTGCAACTTTTCCAACAAAAATTATTGAAAACAAACCTTGTCTGAAGAAGTTATAAGCCGCTGAAGTTCACTGTAATGTAAAAATGTCTGGATTTTGAACTTCGAATTGCTCCCAAGCATTCAAAACAACTTGGATTGACATGAAAATTTTATCACAATAATTAGACTTTATGGGGAACAAAATCCAACAAATTTGATTGAAAACTAACGTTTGATGAAAAAGATACAAGCCCCCAAAGTTGCAGCCATCTCATTGCAGTGCGGTGAACTCAAATTGAACCTGCAAACTTTGAATGGCTTTCAAAAACTCATTACATGAAAAATTTTCCACAGAAAATAGACTATTATGCGCAACTTTTTCAACAAGTTTTATTGAATTTGGACACTGGATGTAAAAGTTACAGCACTTTGAAGTTGACTGCTAGACTGTGAGGACACTTTTGGTCCCCTTGGGCGGTGAGGGGTTAATCTCAAGAATAGTTTCCAATTTGGATATCATCCACCAGTCACCATCATTATTGCTAAAATTGAAGACCATTCTTGAAGCAAATTCCAGAATTCCTTACATCAACTTATCATTGTTCAATAAGGGACACTTTAGACTACGGTGGAGAAGTACACTGTAAGATAAAACGTCGACAACCAGCAAACCAACTGAAAACCTTACCTTCGCACAGACGCCAATTTCCTCCGTTTGGATTATCCAGTGACGTGTTAGCGACGTGGGACTTGGGTTTGAGGACCTGGTTAAGGACGTGGATTCACCTTACTTAGCACGAAGAGCACAAGAGTACAAGAGCTAATGCGCTCCCCAGTGAAATAGTGCGCTTGCGTTGCCGAAGTGAACAGAGCATTGGCTGTGCACATGGTCGCTATGGCGGACCTGCGTTTTGTTGCCGTTTTGTTGCTCGGATTCCTGGCGCTGAATCTCGTGGAAGGACGTTACAAGGCGGGGATGCAGCTCCGTGGCTCCCGGCGGGAAATTCTGAGGTCGTTGCCGCATCGTCGCCACCATCGACTGAAGCTGAATAATGGATTGGGCGCTACTCCGCCCATGGGGTGCGACTTCTCGTTTCCATTCCATTTCGATTCTAGTTTCGCTTTGGATGCTCCTCGTGAATAAGTGGATTTGAGCTCTCGTTTGGCTTTGGTTGCTGATTTCTTGTCAAGTGAAATTTCGCTTTTCTTCTTTTTGTTGCTGGAATGGAGTCTTGTAATCGGACTGTATGAGTTGAAGAATGCATTCTCCGACCTCTGGTTTCTCTGAATTGTGATGCTTTCATTGGCTCTTGATTTCTGTCAGGAAATGATTTTAGCATTATGTTATTGTTTGGTCAAATTGTCTTTATTTTCGATTTCGATTCTAGTTTCTGAGATTTATATTCGCTTTGGATGATCGTTCTGAATTCCTTGCACCGCTGATTTGTCTTTGGTTTCTGACTTCTTGTGGAATGGAAACTTATCTTTTTTCTTCTTTCTGGTGCTGAAAGCGTTTCGGAGGAGTCTTGTTTATCGGACTGTATGAACTGGCGATTGCATTATCGGAGCTCTGATTTCTCTGAATTGTGCTACTTCTTTAGATCATGCTTCTGTCAGGAAATAATCGTAGCATCAACTTCTTGTTTGGTCATTTATGGATATAGAAGACGTCTCTGTATATAGATGAAGCAAGTAGACTGAGGATCCAATGCCTGGAGAGTATTGGATACCGTATATGTTTTGTGATTGTCGCGTTCTGTATTGGTCTGGCATTTCTGTCTATCACATTCTTTATTCTTGGAATTTATGTAGCTGGCTTAAAGTTGCAACTTACTCTTTATTTTCGAGGATGTTTTATTTGCAAATATACCTATCATGTAAGGAGTTGTTGCGGTGTGTAGAAATTGCAATGTCCTGTCAATGCCGACAGTCTTTTGAGAAACCTTCTGCTGGAAAATGAATGCATGTGGACGCAGGTTGCTAGATTCTCTTAAGATAATCTCAGGTCAAAGCCCGTGCATCTGAAAAGCCGAATACTTGTGTAATGGAGCAATAGTGTCGTTGCCCGCGTGGTTGCAGTCTGAATGAATAGAATAAGGCTTGGTTATTTGATTTTAAGAGTCCTATTTCTCTGGTCGATGTTTTGGTTTTCTGGTTTACAGATGGAATAGCTGGAATCATTTTGCGTGTGATGTGAACGAGACCGTCATTTTTGAAACAGGTAATATACATCTTCGGTTCAACCTTGCACATATTTCTTATCAGCTGTTGGTCGAGGGATGCCCTTAGTCAATAGTTTTATCCAGATACAGGGAAAAATGCTTGAATCAAAAGCTGTATGGATGGGAGGGTTGGTTTTCGAGGCTTTGATTCGAAATGTGGAAGTGCAGCTGACGCGCTTGTATCAACGGGGCTAGCTGCGAAGGGTTACAACTACGTCAACTTAGGTATGAGTCTTTCATTTGAGTGCAGCTTGCAATATGTTTTGTTTTATTCCTGGTGAAGAATACTAAGTTCCAGAAGTGGCAAGAGTGATATTCCTTGAAGGTGAGTATCCCACATTCTGTATTCGCATCTGCTTCTCGGAACAAATTAATGTAACTCATCGATGATTTCTTTTAAATGTGGCAGATGACTGTTGGGCTGCTTTGCAACGTGATAAGCAGGTCAGTAAGCATTCACCAGGTTGCTTGAACATGCAGTTGTTCTCGTACCGTAACGCGGCTTCTAAGGACTTATCCTGTCAGCTGTTGAGAATGCTTCAGTTTTACTTCATTCTGACTAGTGCATGATGGAAACCGCGATATGAAAGTAAGATGTGCACTTCTAGACAGGATTGCGTCTGATGTATTGTTTCTGGATTTTGCTTTTCGTGGCAGGGTAACCTCCAGGCACGCCCAACGACCTTTCCTTCGGGAATCAAGGCACTGGCAGATCATGTGCATAGCAAAGGTCTCAAGCTTGGGATATACTCAGATGCTGGGTGAGTAGGTCATGTGGTAGATTACTCTATATTTTCAAAAGTTTTAAACTGATGCCATTGCCTAGGTCTGCTAATTATGTATGTCGCCATTTGCCTACTCTTGGTTTCAGAGAATAGTAGCTGAGGAAGAGTCCTTATTCAGCTACATTGTCCTCTTTATTGGTTTTGCAACTTATTTTCTCACCTTACAACGCAATAGACAATTAATTGTGCTTATCCTAATATTACTCTTAAAACAACCGCATAATTGCAGGTATTACACTTGTGCATCCCAGCCTGGTTCACTTGGGCACGAGAGTCAAGATGCTCAAACGTTTGCCTCATGGGTAAGCTTTCTCTGACTACTAGAGGTGTTATTAGCAGTCAGAAGCTGAGAAAGGTCGACTGTTTGGTGTCTGTTTACTGTGAACTTAGCAGCCTTAGGGCGTCCTTGATTGAAGTGTCATGCATTTGATTCAGGAAATTGACTATCTCAAGTACGATAACTGCTTCAGTGATGGAAGCAAACCAGAGCAGAGGTAAATAAGTGATTAATTTTCAATTTTGTCCAAAAACGATCTTTCTTCAACTTGAGCTCTTAGTTGTGAAATCGGGCTAGCACTTAGAACTCGACCATGTTTTCTTTTTTAATGAAAAACTGTTGTCTGAAGGTACGCTTGGAGTATTTAGTGTTGCATTCCGAAATGATTCATTAGTAGCAGGGCTCCCACGTTACGTGGATGAGCGTATCAATCAAAGAACAAAAATAATTATGTAGTGAAATTTGGAAATGTCTAGTGTCACCGATTTGTGATTGATCTTAGCGTATGAAGACGCGTAGTCTACTTACATGCTTGGTTTTTTCTTAGGTACCCTGTCATGCGGGATGCCTTGAACAAGACTGGGCGCCCTATTTTCTTCTCCATGTGTGAATGGTGAGAAAATAACTGATCGGTCACTGGTCGCATCATCTTGTGATATTAGTGGTAGCCCGAAGCATCTTTGTGGAGGGATGCAAAGCGTTTGCTATTGTTATGGCTTTGTGGGCGATCAATGTGAATGAGAACCGAGAGAACGTTTGATATTTATGGATTTGTTGGCGCAGGGGTATTGACAATCCAGCAATATGGGGGAAGGACGCTGGAAACAGTTGGCGTACCACCGGGGACATTTTTGATAATTGGAATAGGTGGGAAAGACTTTGGATGTTACATGTGGATTAATGTTGTGGACGTTTTCTTTGCATGGTTTTAGCACTCGGTGAAGATAGTTCTCCTTCGCTGAAAATCTGATGTGGATGATCGCCTTGCTGAGAAAGGTTTGTGTGCTCTATGCTCTTGTGAACTTCTTACTCACATTAGATATTTCTACAGCATGGTTGGTATTGCTGATTTGAATAACCAATGGGCAGACTACGCCGCACCAGGTGGTTGGAATGGTAACACTCATTCCTTGCAATGCCTCTGCTCCTCTGATGTAGTCCTTCTTCATTGCTTTACTACTTAGCAGTCAGTTTTCACATCTTTATCATTTACTTGAGACTTTGTCATGCAGATCCCGATATGTTGGAAGTTGGTAATGGAGGAATGACAGTAGAAGAATATCGCTGTCACTTCAGTTTGTGGGCGCTTATGAAAGTAAGATTTCACACCTCATGTAGTGCTTTTGATAGAGACACTTCTCTTTGTTTATGGGCTCGTTTATGGGCTCGTTCATGGGTTTTAATCTACTGTTTTTAGCAACGATAACCATCAGCTCTAGAGCGTTTCTGACAACTCGCATGCTTGATGGATTAAAGACTTCCGTGAGGCCAAATATGCTCAAGAGGTCAGGTGATGTATTGGAGACATTGTAACCAGATAGTGTCGATGTTATATTCTTTCAGGCACCACTTCTTATTGGATGTGATGTACGCAACATCTCAGCAGACATTCTTGAGATCCTTTCAAATGGGGAAGTTATAGCTGTGAATCAAGGTGAGTTTTTTGACAAGCTGTAAACTTTATACGGGTGGTGAAGACCTGTTGAAATAATCAAACGTCCATGAACACCATGCTTTCTGATTCCTGAGGTCTATCATTGTTCACGTTGTGCAGATCCGCTTGGGGTTCAGGGAAAACGAGTAAGACAGCAAGGACTTACTGGGCTTGAGGTGAGCAATATAAACTCATTTTAATCTCATTATCATAGAATTGAACCCTCAGATTCTGTATAGTTTTGCATGACTTCCCGTGCCACATGTAACTGAGTGTGATGAGTAATTATTATAAACTTGATACATTTCAATCAGTCTACTGAGCTAAAACATAAACATGGTTTGCAGGTGTGGTCGGGACCGTTATCTTCAGGACGTGTTGCATTGCTATTGTGGAATCGAAGTAGCAAAAACGCCTCCATCACCGCAACATATTCTGACATTGGGATAGAGCATGGCACTAGTGTCGCAATAAGAGATGTTTGGAAGGTAGGACCATCAGCTTCCTATGCTTTTACCACTAATGTTTTCAATGAGATTCTTGTTTCCGAAATGATGAGGGTTCTCATTGTGGACGGTGTCGACGTGCAGCATGAAACTATAAAGAAGGATGAAAAATTGCAACAGATCACCCAAACGGTTCCTTCTCATGGGGTCAAGCTGTTCGTCATTACTCCTACAGAACACTGCGATTCAACGGAATTCGAGCAACAAGATAATACACAAAGAACAGCTAGTTTGTGAAGCCTCTAGAGACAACACATGAGATAGCTAGCTGTCCGGTGTACAGTTCATAAGCAGAGCTTCTACTCGCAAGAAGGGGTATGACCCTCCCAATTGAATGTGTTGAATTTATTGTACCAGTAGAAATAAACTTTGAAGATTTGGCGACCCCTGAACTACCTTCAAATCCGAAGGAGTTTATAATCCGTGTTTCTAAAGCCACATTTATCAAGATTCAGAATCTGCCACCAAAAGTATTTATTTTATTTATTCTTCTGTCATCATGCATTCATGCAAACCCAAAACTCTCCAGGAGTCGTGCAATAGTGAATACAGGGAAGTAAGAATACTAGGTCCAAAAGACGATAGAATTTCTCCATTGATGTTCTAAAATTGATTCTCCATTGATATCTCCATCAAGCCAATTGGACCTGATCAACCGCATCCTGAAATTAAGCCAGGCTTTCCAAACACTCAACTCTCACAAACTCGAAAAAAAAATTGATCATTAATTCTCCTTGAAAAGAAAGCTTGAAGTTCATTCTACAGTAATAGTGGAGTACCTTTGAATCTAAGAATATAGCCCCTCATCCTCTGGAATGCTCCAGTGTGACCAATCAATTTCATTGTCTTGAATCCAAAGGAACTACCTAAAATCCCAGATTCAAACACCATAGCCTAAAGCGCAAGCTCAAGAATGTTGAAGAATATTATGTCAAAAGAATGTTCAAGAATGTTTAGCTGACTGTTCAAGAATGTTCTGTCAAAAGATCACAAAGCTAACCAAAAACTAAACAACTTTGAGAAAACTTAGCTATTCAAGAATGCAAAATCACTAAATAGCAATACCAGTAACCAAAACCTAGTTAAAACAATCAACTAGCCCCTTTGAGAAAACTAAGTTGCTCTAGAATGTCATGCCAGTAGATAGCAAAACTAACAAAAAACTAGCACATGTAAGAAATTAACAACCCCTTCAAGAATGTGGCAAAATTAACCAAAACTAACAGAATGAGCTCAGCCCCTCTATTCAAGAGTGTACGGTCCCTAACTAGATAGCATTACTACAGCCCAAACCTAAAAAAAACAATCAACAAGCCCACAAGAGGTCTGACAGTGCCAAGACACCCAAAGCCACGACAGCTGCAACAGTCCCGGAAGGTCGAGACCCAGCGGCATCGTTTCCTTTGGGCGAAGGCGGCGTGGCAAGCGCAGGCGGCGGAGGTGGGAATGCGAGAACACCCGGCGGGGTAGCGATGGAGGAGCCGGGCGGGACAGCGGGGCAGGAGGCCGTGTCGACGGTGACGCCGCAGGCTGCGGGGAGGGCGTACGCTTTGGTGACGTTCACGGCGGAGGAGGCGCTCAGCTCGGCTACCACTTGGCACAAGCAGTCTGGGTTGTTGGTGTTGAGAATGGCGATGGCGGAGCAGCAAAGCAGGCTGGGGGTGGCGTCCGTGCCCGTGACGTACGTGAGGCAGGGGGCCAACGTGTTGGCCGCCGTGGTGCAATTGCTGGTGGTCTGTGCACTCGCTCCCGACACCAGCAGCAGCAATATCGTCGACATCATCAGCCCACAGTCGAAGCGCAACACCGCCATGTCGATCAATCCCTTCAATCCACCGACTGTCACCGCACACGAAGATTGTATAATTCCTTGTTTCTCTCACGGAGATATCGATCACAAGTTTATCAGATGATTCAATTCTGCTCGGATGTGTGTGTGTGAGGGGAAAAGAGTGCCAAGCAGGGGAAATTCAGTGACACAAATTATTCCTGTTGGTAACACTACTGTACAATACTGTGAAGCGGGATTGGCAAGCCAGAGAAAATGGCCGTGTGCCGGGCGATGGCTTCGCTAGCTTGAGAAAGTGGAGACCTAGCTGGCTCCAGAGGTGCAAGATTCAAGTGCGTCGGGGCGGATGGATCGATGAATCTATGTTAGTTGGGAAGTAAAGTGCCTTCCTTAAAAATATTCCGATCGGCGCGGCCGGGAACTTCGGTAGAACATTTATATTTATTTATTCCTCGTGCTATATGCTGTCAGTCATCTTGCAGTCAATACCGGCACTCAATACTATACTGGTTAAAGTCAAAACTGGTACAAGGTTATTGAAATATGGGTTAAAACTTACTAAGATAACTGCTCTTACATAGTATTGGTTAGTACCAGTATAGTGGGTTCCCCTACTCCCCTTTTGCACCCATAATGAAGAACCGACGCGAGACGTTAAACACCCGGTCCCCCTCGAGCATTTTACGCGGCCTGGGTCCCGCCTCATCCCAGCTTCGTCGCTGCCCAGACAAACTTGCCCGTCCTTGTGGCTCATACCCGGCTTTGGTCATTCCGTGCCCTGCCATCACTTCATCTTCCCAGTCTAAACAAAGACCCACAACTGGACCTACGTTACCTACGTTCATGGTGAGAAACTTCACCCTCAATTAAACGTGAATTGCAATACACCTTCCAATTACCAAGCAATTGATGTTCGACCATGGTCAAACGAAATTCATCTGCCTTGCGCGAGTCAGGTAGTCAGCGACACTGTCAAGAGCCAGATCCCGCTTTCTGTTTAATTCGCTCGCCAATTGATCGATTCAGTGATGGGAAGTTCAAGTTCGTATTTGGAGATTAAACAGGAATGACATTAATTCTGACTCAGACACAGGTTTATTGAGTCAGTCCTAGTCCGAAGGCACCATCAGTGTTATCACCTTTGTTCGGGCGAAGATTTGTACACGCTGCTACTCCATACGATGCGGTAACTCCCTGGGGTTGCCATTGTCCAGCTACTCAAGCTCAGGGCTTCTGTCCAGGAAGAGGCAATCAGTTTTAAAACTGATCGCTCACCAGAGAAAACTCAATCCAAATCGGGCCTCTTGAATTGAATCAGGGAAACGGTCTGGGCTTCGATTTTTAGACGAAAAGCATCCTCAACAACTGTGGTGAAGAAACTCAACCAATATATTCAGTTCAACTGAGGCGAAACTCGTCTCCCAGACAAGTAGCCATCAGC
The DNA here is from genome assembly GCA_950106755.1 of Climacium dendroides. Lineage (NCBI taxonomy): Eukaryota > Viridiplantae > Streptophyta > Bryopsida > Hypnales > Climaciaceae > Climacium > Climacium dendroides. The sequence goes on from OX467084.1 coordinate 41,852,125, forward strand.
AAGAAAGCATTTCCATAGCTCGAGAGTTGAAAACATCATTCAAGTCCACGCTTCTCTATGGAAAGGAATCCTTGCGTGCGTATTTTTGGGTTGGCATCGAAGATACAAGCGGTAGCTTCATTGCAGACCAGCCAGATGACGCGTATCCATTCGCGAGTTATGTATTCTTCAATAATAGATGTCAATGCCCAACGTGAGATCGACGCGAGAATGCGATTGAAGAACCAGGGAAGGACCAGAGCCGGGTATGAGCCACAAGGACGGGCAAGTTTGTCTGGGCAGCGACGAAGCTGGGATGAGGCGGGACCTAGGCCGCGTAAAATGCTCAAGGGGGCCGGGTGTTTAACGTATAGAGCAGTGTCCGAGGAGGAGGGCATTTTAGGAAAAAAAGGGCCTACAAGGAGGCCGGAGCCCGATGAGGAGGCACTTTTTTTCACAAAATGCATCACGACAAGAGGCATTGGTTGACGTAAACTATTGTTAGGAAACTGCAATTGAATGAAGAATAGGTCCAAGATGAAAATCATGGATGAAGAATCCATAATCCACGATTACACATGGAAACCCGAGTAATTGTAGGGGACCCAACTGGACTGGTACCAACCAATGCTATGTAGGTGCAATTCTCTTAGTAAGTTTTAATCCATATATTGGTAACGTTCTACTAGTTTTGACTTTAATCAATATAGTATTGAGTATTGGTATTTTTTTTTGACACAAGTATGTTGTACAATACATTACAAGGATTTTTGTTAGGTAGAGAGGGTGATTTCATGCTAGATAAACCACCTATTACTACTAGGTATCAAACCTACAACCACGCCATTTGATTTGGGTGCCTTACCACCATCATCTGGTAGTTTAGGGTCATCTTGGACCATTGAGTGCTAATATTGACTACAAGATGAATTGACAGCATATAGCATGAGGAATAAATAAATACAAATGTTCTAATATAAATGTTCTACCAAATTTCTTGGCCTTGGGGTTTTTGAGCTTTTATAAATTTGTTCTAACTTAAACAAAAAGCCAACATTTTGATAAGTTGTATCAATTTGTTTTGAATTGCAACCACACAAATTCAAGCTAAACATGTTAGAGATCACATAAGAAAAGAAAACACAACAATATCACTTATAGATTGAAAGATTATAATGTTTGATCATGAAGGTGTTAAAACTACAAAGTGATTTGACGTTTTTTTGTCCTTTTTTTCACATGTCAAATCTAAAAAGTTCATCACCAAAAAATATATGAGGATAAAGGGCCTAACATGCATAATCCAATCAATCTATGGCTTCTCAGAATTACTCTACAATTTTTTAAATGAATTTCTAATGTGATTTTTTCCAACATCTAGAATGTATTTGAGGCTCATTTCCAAGAGCCCTCAACACTAATTAATGAAAGTCAAGATTGCATCATTGCAATGGACACCTTTGCACAAAATCTTGAAAAGAAAAATCATAATCATTCATTTTCAAAATCAAATTTTTGATACTAAAACTAGACTTCAAAAAGAATTTTTTGAATATATAAACTACTAAAATTATCAACTTAATTAGGTGTTATTTAACTTCAAGTATTGTCAACACCAAAATCTAGTGCTTTGGGCATTATTTTATGCACTAAAAACCCTAGGCTTTTTTCCATCAAAAACCACTCAAAACTGCCATTTCTATTGCAAAGGGCAAAAAACTTTAAAAATTGTTATCTTCTTTCGTATATTTAATAGTAGGATCTTGCACTAAACTAGTATAAGAATGCATGGAAGAAATTTCAAAAACTTTGATTGTATAGATTGCATGATATTTACATTTAAAGTGATGAAAACTAGTTTTTTACACCTTGCTAAACTAGATTCTTTGACTTTAAATTTTCTAAAATTTAAATTTTTTCACTAATAATTTTGATTTTATAATTTTTTATGGTGAAGAATTAAGCTGAAGATCTAAAAAAAGAATTTTAAAAATACACTTAATTTTCACACATTAAAAAATTGTTATGTAGAAGTAGGTTTAAGATTGAAAGAAAAACTAAACCGTTAATAACTCTAAGATGGAATTGAAATACAATAATCCCATCAGCAAGATTATTCTAGCAAACAAATTTAAGCACATACAACAATTTTTTTTTGAAAAAAGATAAAAATTGCATTCAAAAATGAATTCTATAAGTTATTTTTTTAAGAAGGTGCTTAGATTGCTTCCAAAGAAGATTGTCCATTACTTTCTCATCATCAAACCAAATAGAACGAATCAAAGCTTTAAAATGTAGACAAAAATATAATTTTAAAGGAAAAAAATTAAAATTAAAAAAATTCAATTTTTTGTGATTTTTTTGGACTTTCCCTAGATTTGCTTTTTCGAACTCAGGGTGGCATAACTTTTGTTTCCGGGCATTCTTTTGGCATTAAAAGAAAAAAATATATTCCCGAAATGCTAATCTGATTTCCAATCTTTAAAAAAAATGCAAAAAATCATGATTAAAATTGAAATCACACAAGCCTAGTTAAAATCCCAAAAGTCCCTTGTAAAGACTTCGGGATTTTGAAGACCTGTACACTAAAACACAATCACAGTACATGCTAGTTCAAAAAGAGGTTTAGTTGTACTGCTAACCAAAAATCTAGGAAAAAAAGGTAAATTGGGTTGCCTTATAATTAGGTTGTCTAATTACCTAGAAAAGTTCTCTCATGACTTATTGCTTGTCCACATGGAGGTGTATGTAATTCTTCTAATCTTAGGCCATAAATCAATGCACCGACCCATGCAGCACACATAGTTCTTCCATCATTACATCCTTCTGTAGTAATAGTACATATATATTTATAAAGTATAAAATGTTGAAAAATTAATGAGGGGAAACTAATTTTACTATTTTGTATTAAGCTAAAATTCTTGTAGGTAAATCCATCCCTAGGACTTAGGTATCCAAGAAAAGAATGATAATTTTTTTCAATTGAAGAATTGAAGGAGGGGTGAGTAATTGTTACTAACAATTACTCAATGTTATGTAATTGTGGCATGTTTGCAAAACTATCTATGTTGATCCTTACCTAAAATAAACAACATTCACATATGAATGCTTAGAGTCAATTTTGGATACAACTATTTCAAGCACTTTGAAAATTTTCATAAATGGAACCCACTAAATGCATTTTAAGAAACTTTATAATTCATTTTTGATGCAAGCCAAATTCAAGAGAAGCTTTTACAATTCAATAATAGGGAAGATATTCAAAAATTTATTCAAATAATTTTAGATGTTATCTTAATAGAAATTTATTTTCACTCTTGAAAAAAATTCGAGAAGCCATAAAAAAATCGAAAGAATCTTAGGTATTGTCAATGGGTAGATTATAAATGTCTCCAAGAACACATTGTAAAAAGTATAGGAAACAAATGAAGTACATTTGGATATTAAAAAAAAATTGTCTATTCTTTAGCTATTAATGTAACTAATAAGGGCATTAAGTGTTTCATGGTTTTTGGACAAAGTTCTAAATCACTTCATGTTTTGACATAAAGAAGTTGCCTATAGTTTTTACAATGTGTTCTTGGAGACAACTTCTTTATGTCATTGCAAAAATGAAGTTCTTATGTCTAGATTCTTATTAGACCATAAATTATTTTGCCTAAAAACTCCAAATCCACATCCCCTTCCTACTAAAACTCTAAAGGGTTAAGTCATTATGGATTATCTTTTTCTATGTACTTCCTCCTAAGATAATTGTCGTTGGATGAAGGAAAATATCTGATTTTTGGTTTGATTTAATATTACTTTATACTAGGTGAATAATTAGGCTAGTGACATGTGAGTTAACCACTAGAGTCCAAGACCTTCTTATTGTCAAAATCCCTACAAATTGTCATTTTTAAAGCAAAAAAGCAATATTTTTATTTTTATTTTTCTAAAATATCAAACCATATGATCTTTTTAAATACTACTGTGAAAATGAATTGAAGAATTTTTTTGAAACTTTGACCACATAGGTCTTACTATTTTAAGATATTTGCATTCAAAGTGAAGAAAACATGGCTTTAGACATGGTTATATTGCTAAAGAATTCTAAACTAGTTTATAATATTTTGAATCCTCTTAACTTATATTTTTTGCATTTTGAATTACATTTATTTTTATCATGAAGAATTGAATCAAGAATCTAGAACTTTAAAAAAAATTTATATGATTTTCATTCTTTAATAAAATTGTTGATTAACCCTAGAGCAAGCTGCATCACAACAGAAGTCGAGTCTGGGTCTAGAAGTGCTAACACTTTTGAAGAAGCTCAGTAGAAAGTTGATGATGATGATATTGGGAGTGACCGTAGGATCTGAAGCGTTTACTACTGAAGAAATCGATGCCACTGTGGAATTGTTGGAAATGTGCGACACCGTGAAGATCATAAGCTCTAACTGGTGGAACCTCGGTGTTGATTGAAGTGGACAACTACTGGCAACAACAAATTTCGGGACGCACAATGCACGGAGATGATTGGAAAAATGCTCGGAAAATTGCTACAGGAAGACCGTGCTGGGTAGAATGGATCTATCTAGAATTTATTGTCTAACTTTGATTACGTCGAAGATAGTACTGCTTGCAATGCGGAAGACATTGAAAATGCTTGATGATTCTCTCATTTTTTCGCTGCCTTAACCACATGGCTGACAAGGATGCCCAGGAATATGAGATGTCTCGATTGATGAGGCATCAATGCCTACAAGAGGATCAAAAATCAAGGATAATATAGAAAACATGGTGGACGGTCTCAATGGACGTATGTGTGTGTTGGGAAGTGATTCTCACGGACACATTCTACTCGGTACATTCTTTTGGTGACAAAGGATGCCACATTGCCAAATGCTCAAGAGCGTTGTGTAGTGTTTTTCAATATGGTAGGTCTTGTTTTGTAGCATAGGTTTTTCTAGACATTAACGTCGACGTTGCATTGCAAAATTTCTTTAAAAACTCACTAAAACGAACAACAAGAAACATACAAGGCATGCATATTTACTGATCACTGAAGTTTGGCATGATAGAGTCTCCGGAATATTGACAGGATCACTAACTATTCACATGGTATGCTACATTGTTGCCATCTCTGCGGCTCTCTCTCTCCACATCCGTCCTTTCTGTACTTTGCGATTGTACATGCCTTCAGCTTAAAGAGTGATTTATGGGAAACGATATAAACTATGTTGACTCCCTCGCAGTGAGGTCCGGACCACATTGTCGATGCAATCTGCAATGGACCTTTGACTCTATACATCACATAGGCAACAATTAGTACAGTGCAAAAAAAATTAATGACATGGGTTCACGAAAGGACTTGATACAATCAACATCAACTTCTCTTATGATACTATGACAAAGTCCAATGTCTAAGAAGTGGACATCTTCACGTCTTATGCCTACATTTATGACAGGCAAGTTTAATCAAAAAGATCTATGCTATGTGAATGACGAAGACGTCATGAAGAATGCATACCTTTCTTTCATCACTTGGCATGTAGGTTTCCAACACAACAACGATGTCACATGCTTCTGGCATGTTCTTCATGGAGTTCATGTAAAAGGGGAGATAACAATGTACACATCTACACTTGTGTATATTAATAATGTCGATGACATAGTATGAACATCAGGGACTATAGTATGAACAACTGTATACTGTTTCCTGAAATTCGGACTACAAAACTACTTTCTTCGAATCCTGGGCTTCACCAAAGAGAGCGGCTATTATAATCACAAGATCATCAACTTCGTTGAGAACCTCTTATAGTACACGCTACAATGATGAGGCTCTGTTGACGTTGTCAAAACACCTATTAAAGCACAATGCACCACAAACATAGTAAGAGATGAACCCCCGAGGGGTGCACTACAAAGAAAGTTCATGGGTAAGGAGCGACCAAATTTTGGACCCCCTATATTATATCCTAAATTTTTTTTTTCTTAAAAAAAATATGAATAGATTTTCCTACTTTGAAAGTTTATGTTTTGAATTATTGATATTTTTTTATGTTAATAATAATTAGTTACAAATTTTAGAAGAAAAAAGATACACTATAAAGCTAAAAATAACTTTCACACCCCTATATTATATAAAAAAAAAAAATTGAAAAATGAAAAAAAATTCTATAAAATAGCTTTCTATTGAAAGTATATTTTGGCTAAATATTGATACAATAGTCATCTTCATGTGATCTCTATAAATATTTTAGTTGAAAAACATGCCATTTTAGTTCATTTTTCAATCCTTTCCAGATAATATATCACATGTTATTTATGATTGAAATTTTTGGCAATAGAAACCTATAGACATTGTTAAACAAAGCTCAAAATTGTAGGTTGAAATTATAGTTTATTAGAAAATAATTAGAAAAAGTAGAAATGGGTAGTTAGGATTTGGTTGCTTCTCACCTATGAACTTCCTTTGTAGTGCACCCCCCGAGAATGAACCTTCATTCAACATTGGCAATACATGGTCACTATAGGTTTCGCCTTGAACCACAGGTGCGGCAACATACCGTTAAAAGTACTTCATCCCAATGAATGATATGAATAAATGTGCCTCCCACCTAACGCTTAAAATACATGCACAACTGGAATACCAAACTTACTACCTCCTAGCAGCACAAAGAATAGTGCGTATGTAGGAAACAATCTCCCATGTGCAAACGTACTCTGCTACACTGCAAGCAACTAAGATTCGTGTAGTTGTGTCCAAAATAAAAGTGATACTTTTGACGACTGCATGTGCAAATGAGAGAATGCACTGTGGGAGTCGCCAAGCGGAATTGTGATATGCATCCTCTCCAAAGCCTCTATGGCTTACATAACACTTCAACTAATAAAAGCTGGAAGTCCACACGACTAATAGGATCTTGCACCAAGTGTTTGCAGATGGCTTTGTATAGAATGTAGGTGTTGACAATTGATGTATCTAGTAAGAAGTAGAATAGGTGATGCCACCACTTGTGGCTGCGGACTTGGGAAGAGTAAGTATTTCTCATTTGATCCGCAACGTCTACCCTATGCATGAAGTTTGTATATCCTTTGTACATAGGAGATGTGACAATCTGTTCCTCTATTCTTTTGACCTTGTGAGGCACCGTCGGCCACTCTTCTCCTACTTGTGGGAGCGGTGTAAAAAATGAGGAAAGCAAAAGAACTATCCTACAGTCGACCCACACAACACAAAAAACTTATTTACTGTAGTGCATATCGTGTCTTACAACTCAGTGACAAAATTTTGCTTGTCTGTTAAGGCTTTGGGCAATCCCACATGATTTTGCATCACTGTATCTACACCGTAAGTTCCGCATGCAACTAAATTAACTAGTAACTTGACAGATGTGAAGAAGCTGTCAGTGACAATGACATGGCCTCAACTATGAAGATTTTGCATTAAGAGCATGACAACCTCATACCCCAATTTCACTCTTTCTACTGAACCGCCTCCTTCTACTATTTGTTGTGCTGAACCAATATACACATCAAAGTTGTAAACGTACTTGGTGCACACATTAGCCAAACACCATACCTTAATGCCCCACTTCGTTGGCTTTTGGGGCAAATACTATTGAATGGGACAATATGTGCCTTTGGAGCGAATCATGGATTTGTCAACCATCACTTCGTGATGCAAATTCCAGTTTAAATGGCACTTTTTTTGAATCTCTATTATGAACCAACCAAGTTTGGCTAACTTCTTAGTTGCAAGCGTCCAACCACCTTCGTAGAAGGTGCTGTCATCCGAAACATGTAAGCACTTCATTATATCTTCATATCACGATTTGGACATAGTATTGGCTATAACATGACAATAGAAGAATGGAAATTATTTGTTCCAATAACCTCTATGGTTGGGCAAGCACTTAATGTCCATCATCAAAGACACGCCTAAAAAAGCAAGCAATTCTGTAGGATACAATGTAGATATAGACAGACATGTATCCCAGAATACATTGCGGATACAAAAATTTGGCCTGTGGCATGCTTGGAAGTTGAATGGTTTGTGTCCATCTCGCAACTTCCTCTTCAATGTGGTGATATTGGTAGTTGATGGGAATGTCTCTAATTCCTTTTTTTTTTAACATTTGAATGTGGGAGCTATCAAGACAGCTTGTTCTCTCGTAGACTGTAACTATTTTTGAAGGCCATTTACGTCCTTAGAAGGGTTGTGGTCCGAGTCCTGTTGTCTTCTAGATTTACTTTTGCCAACATCAGTGGCAACTATGCTTTATCACTATTGCTCGTCTTAATTGGAAACATCTCATCGTTGAGTATGTCACGAAAAATTTGGGAGTAGTTGGGCCGGCTACTACCTCTGCCATTTTCACTTGCTTGCACGATGTGAGCATTCGAGAACGGCTGTGGAGATGAAGGCAATGAGGGCGCATTGGAAAGTTTGGATACAACTAGGCGGTACAGGTCGCATAAAGTTGTATCTGAAAGAAAAGGCATTTTTGAATTGAACGTCACTGCAAAGTCGATTATGGACGATGTCTTCACATGGCATAGGCTCGCGACTGTATCCACGATGTCAGTTGAAGTCAGTGCGGACAAATCGGTTGTGTATTGCATTGTTTCTAAGAGTTTCTCATTGTTGAACGTAATACATCCTAAAATTTAATTTTTTTTTCCAAAAAAAATTATGAATAGATTGTGCTACTTTAAAAATTTATGTTGTGAATTATTGATATTTTTTTATGCTAATAGTAATTAGTTGTAAATTTTTAAGAAAAAAGATACATTGTAAAGCTGAAAATAACTTTCACACCTCTATATAATATAAGAAAAAAAAAATTTGAAAATGAAAAAAAAATTCTATAGAATAGCTTTCTATTGAAAGTTTATTTTGGTTGAATATTGATGCAAATCATCATTATGTGATCTCTATAAATATTTTAGTTGAAAACCATGCCATTTTAGTTCATTTTTCAACCTTTTCTAGACAACATATCTTATGTTATTTGGAATTGAAATTTTTGTCAATAGAAACCTTTAGTCATTGTTAAACAAAGTTCAAAATTTTAGGATGAAATTATAGTTTATTCCAAAGTAAATAGGGGGTCAAAAAATCACTTTGCCACACGTGGGTATCCTGAATGTAATGAGAGTGTCCCCGTGGTAGCTATCAAAAGAATATGTTGAACCACGTCTGACTTCCATAAAAGATGAGTGGCCAAATAAGTGAGCATCATATGTGTGGATTGTAGTTGATTGAGAGTGCTCGTTGCCGGTGACAAAGGTAAGAAGAATCAGATACACTTCTCCACAAGAAAGGTGTATTTCATTCCCATCATCTAGTAGCACAATGTATTATAGTTGTGGTTTGCCTCAAATGAGGTAACAGTGAATGGCGAAGCCCGGAACCTAATCGCCTTCAATCTATGTTGCTAGATGGTTGTAGTGGAATTTGAGAAATTGCCAATGTATATATTCGCATAGGGATCAAGTTCGTCATACTAGATGAAAGTGAAGGCTGTCGATCTCCCCCTACTAAAAGTGTCATTGCAATGTCATTGTAGTAGTCGAAGAACTGTGTATGAGAAGGGAGCTGCCACTGTTGTTGCCATTGTCATAGAACTTTGAGAGCGGTGCTGCAGCTTGGCAAGCTTCTTCCATCGAATTGTTCCTATTCTTCAACCTCTATCGTTACTACACAAGAGAAGTGCTTCCACGCTGCAAATGTTGTTTTTGTTTTCGTGGAAGACCAGGCTTAGCTTCTCCAAGTAGGTAAGGACAATTAAGCCCTTCCTCACGACGCTTCTTGCAAATTGGTCGCAGCATGTCCCTGTTCCGTATTGTCTTTACTGCTACTGCCTTCTTAATAGGTAGAAGAGTTGATGCTAACGATGTCATCAGTCCCATAGCGTCCGATATATTCTGCCCGTTATGTTCACCTTCATTTTTTATCGTTATTGTCTGGCTAGAGGACGTTATGCAGTATGCTGTTTACGGCCTCACTAAATCTGTGAAGGTGGCCTTTCGGAATGCGTTCCCTCCAACCCAAGATTTTTGTAGTGTGGTAGTGGAAAAGGAACCATAATCACTAAGGCTTATCGATCTTGTGAACATCTTTTCTAATAGTACTTTTCAGCAGCACTTTCTCGTCGAGCAGTTGTAGGATGTGCCCTATTTGACTTTCAGATGAATGAATAGTGATGGTCCACTCTTATATACACCTCCGACTAGCAAGAATAGAAGCGTTGTCATCAACTAGAATGGGCATTATCCTTCCACTCTTCTTTGTGCATCTCACATATAGTGGATGATGCTCTTGTGAAAAGAGAACCGGCAATACTACAACACGCACGATTGAGCAACTAATACTGTCCCTAAAGGAGATGTTAAGAGATGTGTGTGGAAAAGGTACTATATCACCTCTTGAACTATCATGCAATTGGAACCACTATAATTGCTATATGCTTTTGTAGTTTACTTTCCACTTGAATACAGATCTTTTAGAAACAGTTGTTGCAAAACTTCTTGTTTAGAATGCAAGGAAATGCCAAGGGTTGTTCACATCTATAAGGACTAAGTTCAAGTGCTGGATGCAAGACAATACACTAACAAATTCTTCTGAAGACACTAACAAATTCTTCTGAAGATATTAACAAATTCTTCTGAAGACTCTGAGCACTGCAACTAATGGAGCAAGTGTAGAGTTCATACACCTTGGCATAAGTACATGAAGACAAAAAATAAGTCTATCTATGTCATCTCATGTGAACTATTCAGATGATCATCACAAGTTTTGTGGCCGTTGTTGAAGTATCCTTGCAGAACAAAATTTTGCATCAATGTCTCCATTGATGTGAAGACAACATCATGCATAGAGAAGACAACTGCCATTTATGATTTAGGTGTGCTTAGTTTGTAACTCTTGTTTCACTAAAATTATAGAATTAAGTTCCTTTGGCGGTTATTGTGAGATTAGCTAATATTTGCTAAGCAACCTACTTTACATTTCCTAATTGTTTAGCTCCATTCAATGCAACATATCACCTACTTCATAGTCGATGTGCTCTGTAAATGTTGTTGATAACAATTAGTAGTTTCTACCACATCCACAATGTACTACTGCACATCATTCAAATTGACGCTTCTATGTGCAAATGCTAGAAGAGCCACTAGTTCAAGGCTAAGAGTTGCTACTGCCATTTTCTTATTATCACTGTAAAATACTGCAAAATTGCCATTGCTTGACATGTGACTCTTGACAGTCCCATTAATTTAAATTTTGTTGCCTCCAAGAGAACGCCCTCCATTGACTAATCGCCATATTTTCTTTCAATGGGCATGATTGTGATTCTTTTTCTCTGGCTTGCCCGTCGTCTTTTTTGCCACAAAAATTTCATACAAGGATCATGGAATATCCTTGCTTTATAACATGAGGGCATATCAAAATTTTGTCCACATCCTGAGATGTTTCAGTTCCCACATTTTTCTCTTGCAACTTGTACAGCTACCGTCATTGCCATGAACACTATTTGCTGTAGAATTCCCGTTACAATCCCCCCCAAAAGGATGAATGATAATTCTTCATTCTCTATCACCTATCACTTTGCAACTCTATTCGGCGTCCACTTTTTGGATGTCAAAGTGCTTAGGGGTTAAAATAGGTACAAGATAGAGGAGAAAACTAATGTTTTAAGAGTTCTAAGATGGAATTGAAACACACTAATCCCAATAGTAAGATTATTTTAACAATAAAAATTAACCCTATTGAATTTATTTTGGTCAAATTTATGAAAATTGAATTCAACATGTTACTTTTTCAAAAAGAAATTATGATTGTCTACAAAACAAGATGCTCCATATCTTTTCCATTACTTATCCAAAATAGAACAAATCAAATATTTCCATATAGAAAACATGACCCATCAAATAAAAATATTGAAAATTTTATTTCAATTTCTTGGTGAATTTCTTTGGTTGCCTATTCTCAACTACATATTTTAAGTTTTGTATGGCATAACTTTTGTTATCAAGCACCGATTGAAATAAATTAAAAATTATATTTTTTCAAAACTTATCTATTTTTCTATCTTGGAAAAAAGATTTCAAAAAATCATACCAAAAATTGAAATCAAATGAACTTGTCCAAACTATCTAATGTCCTTAGAGAGGACACTTGAGACTTTAGAAGCTCCAAACTCCACCCCATTGTCCTCCAACTCCAATCCATCCATTAAATTAGGTTGTTTGATTGTTTAGTTTGTTTAGTTGAGATCCCTAGACCATGCTTAGTCGCATGCTTAGTCAATAAACCCTTGGTGAGGAGGGCTACATGGGCTTTGTTTAATGACATTTAGACTCACAGTTGAAAAGATATTGAATTTCGAAGTTTTTGTGGATTACAAAAAAAGAAAATTACTTTTCCTATTATTTTGACTGTGGCAACGGCATGATAAATAGTGTTGACAACACTAATCATGAAGCATAACACTAATTGTCAACAATCTGGTTAATGTTACCAACACTAATTGTCAACATAGACACTATTTGTCAACTATTGGGTATAAATTTTTTACAAATTTACATTTAGTGTTACCTAACTATTTCATCAAAATGCAAAGAAAAACGTATGAACCCAAGAAACCTACGACATACTCAAAAAAGTTACTACTCAGAAAAGTGAACACACCACTAAATGCCAACTAATTGAAGTTTAGAGTGACCGGGGTAAAAGTCTAGGTAACACTAATCACAACATAACACTATTTATCATCATTAGTGTACTGTAGTGACATTTGAATTTCCATCCTGGGCCACTGCGACATTTGAGCACTGGAATTGCGACAATCTAAGTGTCATGACGCTCAAGGCTCCCATCGAGCCCATACAGATGCGCCGCCAGTCGCGGAGTCGCGACGGCCATGAGCTTACACCGCCGCGAGTTCGAGAATCCCGGCGATTCCTCCATATCCACTTTCTCCACATCCACGCCCTCCGGAAACGCCCACTCAAATCCATGAAACAGACGCGCCAGCGACAACATCACCAGCGTCGTCCCCAAAATGGACCCAGGACACGCGCGCCGCCCGTTTCCAAACCCATACAACCGCTCATCCGCCAACCCCGTCGACCCCGTCGACGACGGCACCCATCGCTCTGGATCGAAGTCCAGGGGACGTTTCCAGACGCTTCCGTCGCGACCCATCGAGAATAAGTTGATCAGGATGGTGCTGCCCTGGGGAATGTGGTACCCTCCGAGCTCGGCGTCTGCCATAGACAGGCGGGGGACGGTGATGCAATTCGCGGGGTGTAAGCGGAGCGTTTCTTTGATGATGGAAGTGAGGTACGGGAAGTGGGGGAGGTCCGACTCTTCCACGATGCGGTGGAGGCCGACGATGGAGTCGAGCTCGGTGTGGAGCTTGTGCTGGATGTGAGGGTGGCGGAGGATTTCGGTCATCGCCCATTCGTTGATGGTGGTGGAGGTGTCAGTCGCTGCTAACATGTCCTGCCATTCGATCGTGTGGCGGTGTTAGTGAGTGAGTTAAGTAGAGGCTCCAGTAACCACACTCTACAGTAGATGTTCCATTGACCGTACCTGTAGGCGAACTTAAATTTATGTTTAACCCCTAAATGACGGACCCGGACCTATGACCGCTGATTTCAAGCCTCACTGTCATCACTCAGTTTGTTGCCATTTTGCAACAAGATATGTATGAAAAAATTTTAATTTATTTTTCAGAGATGAAACAAAATGTCTTCTTTGTTGCACCCAAATTTTAGATTTTTTTGTAAATAATTGATTTTTTGTGAATTTTTGTAGATATAATGAAGAAAAATCATATCAAATAGACAATTAATTCAAAAAATCTGAAAATTTCACCATGTGTGCATATTATAGTGATGAACAACATGGTGTAAACTCATTTTCCGTGACATTCTATAATTAGAACGTAGTAGACATTGAAAATACATCCAAAGTTCAAACTGCAATAAAAAATTGATTATTAGTAATTTTTTCAAAATTCAAATTGGAGTAGAAACTAGAGTGAATGAACTTTATTTTGTTAGTTGGTCTTAAATTCAAAAAATATCATTTTTGTAGAGAAATTTCAGATTTAAAGCAAGGAGCAAGAACTTTCTAAAATACACTAAAATAGTACATTTTGTGATCCGTTTTTTTTAGTAACTTCTCATTTATGTGAAGACAAACAATAGCATAACTCCAAACTCAACTAGTTTATCTTCATAACCCAACATGGAAAGTCAACAAGAAAGAAGTGGATGAAAAACTGCTTCCTAGCTCTGTACAGTTCAAGAAACATTCATCCAAAAGCCACAAAATGGCCTCGTCATTGTTTCTGGGTTAAGTGGGTAAACGCTTAATTTATTGACATTTAGTGTCTTTGCAATCGTTTTATTACCTAATATGGAATAAAATTATTGCAGAATTTTAGATGACTTAAGTTCCTAGATGAATTGTCAGACGAATAGGTTCAAAGGTTTGATGAATGGAAACTCGATCTCCCTTGCAGTATGGTGAATAGAGACTTTACATTAGCATACACAGGAGAAATCCAAAATGTTTGAACTCGTGTAGACTATGGAATATTTGAAGAATTTCATTGTCAATGTCCAGGGATGATACAACCGGATATATACTAGGATGCTATACGAATAGGATTTGGACACAGAAGGACATTTGTCCAATTTCCATTGGCACGAAATGACCTTGGTCCAATTTCCACATTGAATTTCTCCTCTGATAAATTTGGAGTGTAAGATACATTGCTTCAGTAAAGTTTTACTTATTAAACGTGACGAATAGCTGTGCGTTTCGGTTTTCCGACTGAAAGCTCTAACCGCGTACGTCATCGTTACATTGTCGAATTACAATCTGAAGTTCAAGCGGTTAGAATTCACTAGGACCCGAAATCGTAAATTACTCCAGTTCCTACTTGCAAGTCTTTTCGATAAAGACGAAGAATACCTCTGATCCAAGTATAAGGAACTTTCGAATTCTAGCATACGTCGAAATTCGCAAATTTCAGTTACATTGGAAAAGTTTAGAAATTAGAACAAGATTCAGCACAGTTGTTCAAAATCGAAATCTGTGATGTGATTCATTCAAAATAGAATTCGGTCCATGGCTAGTTATTCAAAGAAAACGTCTTGTCCATCTCAATTTTGGCAATCGGGAGAGGTATGTCCCAATTGAATTGAAATTTCCACAGGCCAGTGAATGAAGAGTCTGTTGGGGTCCTGCTTATTGTCAGTGACACCATGAAACTTGCAAGTTTAACAAAACGAATCAAATCACGTACAGGAGGGGGCTCCATGCATAAGCGGTGGACTTACACTGATACAAGCCTTGATGGCATTCTGATGAAGCTGGGGCTCGCCGTTGACACCAGGAGTGTCTAGCATCGTGCTTATGATGTCGTCCGGCTTTCCTCCTGGAAGTTTTCCTGATGCAAGGTCCCTGTGCTCTTGGATGATGGCATCCAGCACGCGGTCTTGGTGAGCTCGCACCTGAAAGTAATGAATCCATTAACCAATGACCAATATGAGTAGTTCCGTCAATCTTATTGGAGTCCCAGTTTTAAAGCTTTGTGAAAATGGGAGATTCTTAATTCTAATTTGGGGCCCATGTTTATCATCTTCACATTAGAACCCGCTTTGAATAATAAAAATTGGATGCATCGATCACCTTGTGCATGTCTCGGATAACACCAGTTGGGTCAAACCAGTAGCCCAGAAACGGAAGATAATCCTGAATCGGCATGTACCCCATGACTTGTAGCGCTCCATGAACAAAGTGCTTAAAGTCGTGCATTCGTGAGCCCAGATCCCCCACCAGCATTCGGCACATCACATTCAGCGAAAGGTCGGTGAACTGCTCCCGCATATCAATCACCTACGAGAATTTCAAGTAAACTGGCAAGTAAGTATTCCGCTTGAATGCAAAAACCAAATTTGTAAAGCTGTGCAGAACTGTCGAGTGTAGACCCTTCAGTCCTAGTTTTGAAACAAGAAGCACTTGTGCATCTCATTCTTGAGCAGTTGCCTTGAACACCTATGCAAAGGGATCTGCCATTTTGGTAAGCATCACCAACAGTCCAACACTCTACGCAGTCATACAACACAAGCCCTCCCTAAGCACCATGCACATCACACATTTGGGACACGTACATGAAGCAATATATGGGGACCCTTGGTAAGTAATGTCACTGCTATCTGGAGACATTCCTGGAGACACTTAAATTTTATACACGGTTCCCCGTGTATTCTGCAAGCTAAGCTCTCTGGGGTAAGTTTTTCAGTACAGAGGACTTCATCCTTTTCGATCAGCAGCACTTTGAGAAGGATTAAGTTCTTAAATCAAAAATTGCACCAAAAGGCAACGTTTCGCCAAATTTGGAGAGGTGTTCAGTATTTATTCGAATAGGTAAAGTTGTTACCTTCCCTGTCCTGGCTGCTTCCGCAATACCCCCCTTGATCACCCCCAAATTCTCCTCACTTCGATCCGCCGTGGTGTGCACCATCCGCTTGGGCGTCAACAGCTCATTCACACACAATCGCCGCATCTGTCTCCAGTGCGGTCCGTAGGGTGCCATGATGAAGTCCATCTGGTCATAGACGATGAGTTTGGTGAACGTGGAAGCGGGGCGGGAGCAGAAGACATGGTCGAGCTCTTTGGTGACTTGTAAGATGAGGTCCATGGAGTCGATCACCACGGTGGGGCGCTGGCCTAGGTGCAGGAACATGATGTGGCCATAACGCTCCGCCAGGGCAGCCATGGCGCGGTGCGGGCGACGACCCATCTGGAGAAGGTTGCCCACGATCGGCAGACCGCGTGGACCTGGCGGGAGGCACCTTTTGCCATCGGGCACCCTGAACCACGATATCGAGCTCACAAGCGCTAGTCCAAGGATGCATAATCCAGTCACGAAATAAAATGGATCCTGCAGAGAGAATTCCATGCTTGTATTGCTAGCCGACACTTTTTTCCTCAAGTGGGAGTTACTTGCTTGCGTCAGATTGCAGTCTAGAAACGAGCGATTCGGTTTTTTTAACTGCAAGTAGTCAGGTAATTAATTAAGTTGCTTCAGAGATCGACGTTCAGTGAATTTTTTGCATCGAGAAGCTAACGTCAGAACATTCCAGGGGTTGTTGGAAGAGTCCCTTCCGCGATCTGAATCTGTTCAAGAAGTGTGGCAGTCATTCCAACCTTAAGTAGCAAGCGCTGCACAAACTGGCACCAATGTGGACAGACAAGGAGTCGTAGGAGGACGACAAACCAAGGCAAGCATACATTTCGTTTGGAAGCGTTCGTGTCGTGGAATACGTCCTCCTCCGCAGATGACAGCAGGCTGATCAGGGAAACAGGCCGGCGACCACGCAAATCTGACCACGACTACAGAAAGCAAGTGAAAGCAGTGATTGCAACACCGTTGCAACACATTAGCAATGGTTCTCCAATGGATTGATGTGTAACGGAACTTAGTTTGCAATGCTTTTGCAATGCATTCAGAAATAATGCATTGCAAAGGTATTGCAAACTTGTAATCAATAAACTGTAAAAATTTTGGACAAAGAATCCATGCTATTGTATTTCAAAACTGTTGCAAGTCCAAAAGCATTGCAAATACCGTGAAATAGTCTAATAAAAACCATTGCAAACTTATTCAAACCAAAATTGTGGGCATTGCAAAACCATTGCAGAAATTGTTGCAAACTGTACATTCTGTAGTAGTACCTTTACGCGAATGACGAAGGCGGAGCTGACGATCTAGCCGTGCCGAGCGCCTCAGCAGCAACCCGGGATCACGTCACGTGCAAACTGAGCGCACAGCAACCGGAAAGCGATGACAAGAACACAGCAGTCAGGGAGAGTCCAGGTCTGCACAGCACGCTTATCAGCCCTCACTGGCAGTTCAACTCTCCAGCCCCCAAATAATGTAAAATAAGTGTTGAGGTCAAATTCTTGGACCCGATTTCGGATTCATATGTTGGCTTGCTCAATTTAATGTAAAGTGTTGAGGTCAAACTATTGGACCTATTTTTGGATGCATGCTCGATTTTAAAAAATGAAAAGTGTTGAGGTCAAATTATTGAACCCAATTTTGGATTCATGTGTATGGCACTTAATTTATAAAAAAAATATATCACACTCATCTTTTCCTTTCTCTTCCTATTTTTCTTTCTTAAATTTTTTTAAAAAGAATTTTTTTTATTTTTATTTCTTTCTCTTCCTATTTTTTCTATTTGGAAAAAAAGGAGTTCTTTGACTTCTTTTGAACCTTTTCCTTTCTTTGACGTTGAACTACTAAAATTGACAGTGAAACTAGAGTTATAACCCCAAAATAGTTGTCATTTATTTTTCATGAGAATTTCAAGAATCTCACAAAATACCATTTTGATCTTGTCACTATAGGGGTTTGAAATAATCACACTACTAAATATACAATACAAGAAAACATCTCTTTTTTTGTTTCTTTTCTAAATCTATATATTTTTTTTAATTTTGTTTTAAAGTATAGAATTTTTTATTACGAGACCTTGAAGGAAATCAATAATAAATGTAAATCAATTTTTACCGTGCATGTTATTCTAGTAGCATACTACCGCAATCTTTCTTATCATATTTCTATTTTAAGTATTTGTCATCAAAATTGGTAAAAACACATAGCATCTCACAAATGTTAAAGTCTGTTGCATAACTTCAAGAATGACTTCCATTTACATATTTGTGTCTGACAAAAAATGTACCAAAAAATTGTACCAAAAAACCAATGTTCTTAATTAAATACACATCTCATGTAAACGGAACAAATCAATAAATGGAACCAAATAAACATCTCATGTTCAAACAAGCAAAACAAACAATGTACCAATTTTTTTATTATTATTGAGCATGCACCAAATAAAACATCTCATGTTAACTCCCAAAAGACAATTGTCCATTAAATGGACAATTGAAAATCCAGGTAGGTTCCTATGAAGTCAATTTTGGTCACATATTCACGAAATTTTGACAAAAGGTGTGAACATGCACCTCTTTAGTGGGAATTTAGTTTTTTTTTTATCGAGTGCCCAAATCAGATTATCAGAAGTTATGCTACCATGAACTTTTCTGGTAGCTTGGGGTAGCTTTGGAAAACTTTTGCAAAACTCCTTTACTTCTGAAATTTGATAGTTATGCAACTTACATGATATAAGACACAAATGTAAAAAAAATAACCATTGTAGTGTAAAAATCTCACTCTAGGAGGAGTAAAAGGTTGTTGGCTCTACTAGCCAAGGTTAGAAAAAACATTCCTTCTAACTTCAAACGTTATAATCTTTCAATCCGTGTGGTCAAAGTTTCTAAATTTTTTTCTACAAATTCCCATAGTAGTCTAGTACAAATTTGTGTGGTTGAACTTTGAAAAAAAATCATTTTTTTCTCATTGCCCTAAATAGTATAATTTTTTTATAATTTTTTTATAATTTTTGTTTGAAATATACCTCTGGCCTTTAGGAGTTAAGAATAATTATACAAACTTTTTGAACAAAACAAGAAATAAACATTATACTTAGTCTTGGTGCTTTCAAGACATATACAAGTGCAAAACAAGAAACAAACATCATACTCAATCTTAGTACCCAAAAATATATACGAGTGCAATATAGATGGGAGGAAGTTTCTTCAGTTTACAATTAATAAGTATGCACCAAAAAAGCAAACAAAAGACCTTGCATTGGTAGACGGTGGAGATTTGTACAATCCAATGGAGGAGCCCAATCTGACCCTAATCCAGCTCTAGGTGGGAGTTTGGACCATCCAAAACCTTGTTCTAATTGCTTTCTTGGGGCTAGAAGGTTTGGAATTAAAACTATGCCATTTAAGAAGACATATAGGATGAATTGTAGTTTTGGCCGTAGTTTAAAGCCTTTGGGCCAAATTTAAAGAAATTGAGTGATCTTATTGGTTCAAAGTTGGAAAGTTTGGACTAGCCTTCAATTCAACCCTATGTATAAACTAGGCCTCAAAAGACATACAAAACCTAAAGGGACTAGTGAGAATGCCCACTATAGGTGAGAATGGCCACTATATCAATGTCAACACCTTTGCTTAACTTTTGATAAGACCCATTGAATGGGAACATGTCATCTTAAAAAAACTACTGAAGCACACATACATCAATTTCACAACCTACCTCAATGAGTCAATGTGAACCAAGGTTCATAAGGATTTTAGAATGTTCATAAAATTACATAAGGCTTCCTACCTAAAGCCAAGTGGGAACAACCATTAAGCTTAGTTTTATAGGCAGCCATGTTTTAGAAAATCTAAAGCTAAAATTTTTGTAGATAAATTCCTCTCTAGGTATTGCAAAAAAGAATGATAATTTTTTTTTGAAGAATCAAGGGAGGGATGAACAAATACTAATTACTCAATGTTATGTAATTGCAATTTTTAGAAAAATTGTCCCATCTAGATTGAAAAATGCCACTGCATGAATGTGGGATGTAGATTATAGAGCATAGAGTGGGGATTTTAAGTATTTTTTTTAAAAAACTTAGAGTTTAGAAAAGTGAAGACTTATGACCATGAGTGTCGAGGATCTACAACATGCAAGACATAGAAGCATCCAATTTGAGTGGATGTAAAGCCAAAATAATTCAATTATTATAATTTAATTCTTTTCATTTTCTATGTTGTATGTATTGTTCATGTTGAACTTGTCACACAAAAGAAGTACAAAGAATACCTTTGGATTGATTTTAAATCAATGAAATAAAAACAAGCATTGATCATTTGAGTCTTCTTACTAAAATCTAAATAAATAAATTCAAACCACAAGTCATGGTTTCTACTCTACTACCCTTCATGAGAAATAAATTCACTTGTGATTATGATGAAGACCGAAATTTAGACTTAGATGAAGATGAAAGAAAGGAATCCATAGATTTTTTGGCTTTGAATCTCTTTAATTAAAATTTTCTGTACTAATGACTTTGATTTTCTAAGTTTTTATATTAAATAGTTGAGTTGAGAATCTAAAGAAAAAATTTCAATAAAAAAGCACTTAATTTTCACTCATAAAAAAATTGTTGAGTAGAAGTAGGTTAAAGATTGAAGGAAAAACTAATTATTAATAGCTCTAAGATGGAATTGAAATACAATAATCCCAATGGTGAGATTGTTGTAGAAAGCAAAACTAACCTTGTCTAACAATTTTTTTTGGAAAATTGTAAAATTTGCATTTATAAATGAATCCTATAAGTTAATTTTTCAAGAAGATGCTTAGATTGTCCAAAAAACTAAGATTGTCTATAATTTTCTCATCACTAGTCCAAATAAAATGAATCAAAGCTTCAAATGTAAAAAAATACATAAAATTTTAGGAAAAATAATTTTAAAAAATATAAAATAATTTTGACTTTTAAGATTTTTTGTGGCATACTAAAAAAATATTTTTTGTAGCTTAGTAATTTTTTTTGTGGCTTATTAAAAAAATATTTTATATTGACTTCTATTTTTGGCTTATTGTGCATAATTTTTTTTCCAAGTACCAATTGAAATAAAAATTATATATCTATGAAGCTCTTGCAAAATTGCACATCTTCAAAAAGTTTCAAAAACATTTACTACAAATTGAGACAATAGGAACCTACATGGACCTAAATTATCCTCTAAAGGAACAAACGGGTCTTTAGGGGATAAACAAAGTGGTTGTGGATCTCACTTACATCCATACAATCCAACAAACATGTTGTTAGTTAGAATGCATATGTTAGGTGTCTTCAATTTACAATAGTGTGTCATAGCAATCACCATGAAAAAAAATTCAAGAGATGTCAAGAAAGTAAACAACTAAACATAGTCTAGCAAATTTGTAAAACATACGGGAGACTTAAGAAGAAGACACCTCCTCAAAACACCAGTAGCACTTCCAGATCACTTGTAAAAATCCACTAGCAAACACAACTAGTGCAAGTTTTGGAATGGCCATGGCTATATATATATATATATATATATATATATATATATATATATATATATATATATATATATATATATATATATATTTCCATTCATTACTATGGCATTGTACATCCATGTGAATTCATCTAACATGGCTTATTTTTGTGGTATCCAATGAGGGAGAAAGATTTTAAATTCCTAAACTTGGGCCACAAGTTATCAAAATGGCAGGGTCTAATCCAAACTACCTCACCAACTAAATAAATTAAGTATATAAATTCAAATTTCAAGCCCCCATTCACTAGGTATGGTATGGGCTTACCATGTCATCTAGTATGGCATAGACTTGTCTATGCATTGGCAAGCCAATAATGGAATTGGTATATGTCAAGTCAAGAAGTTGAGTTCTAGAACATGTCCCAAGTGGAAGGCCCCAATTCAAGTGTCATCATTCTAAAATTGAACCAAGTTCACAAATTCAAACATCCTTGCCAATATATAGAAGACAAAGAAAAGCCATGTGATTCTAGACCATCAAATGACATGGCTAGGAAATCTAAAATGTATTGTTATCAAAGATATTGGTTATTTTATTAGCCTAAGTACTAATATGTGATTCAATTAATTAATTTGAAAGTGCATATAACTTAGTCTTGGAAATGCCATCATAAGACCAACGACAAATAAACTTAAAATATGTATATGCATGGCTATAAGTCAAAAAAAGTTACTAAAAGAAAGAGTGGATAGGAGGGACAATTCTATCACAAAAGTGAATAAATGCATTCAAAGTAATTTATATATCTCCAAGTAATTATAATAGATGTAAATAACCACTTATCTATTAAATCATCCAAATATTTACAAAGCACACACCCTTAATATAAATACATTTTAAAAAGTTTTTTCAAAGAGGTATAGTTATCTTGATCTTTGTAGAAATTGAAAATAATAAAATAAAATAAAACAAGACTAATGGTTTAAAGTTTAGGATAGAATAATTTTAAATGACATGGTTCAAATGTTCAATTGGATACTTGTGGTGCTTCAAAGACAATGGTGGGATGTTGGGCATGGATTCAAAAGCATGGATACATGGGGGCAAAGCACTTTTGAGACATTCAAGATTTTGGAACATTTTACAAACACAATATTTTGAGACACTTTTGCAAATTGAAACATTGAGATTTTGGAACACTTGTGAAAATTTCAAAATTTCAAGACATTGAGATGTGGACACAAAAGCATGGATACAAGGGATCAAAATTCTCTTCTAAGACCTTTCGCATTTCAAGATGTTGGACATGGATGCCAAAGCCCGTAGTTCACTTCTACAACTTTTTGCATTTTAGGCTACTAGGCGTGGACTTAAGGTATGAGTATAGTTTGAATGGCAATTACTTCTTTATATTAGAATTCAAATACTAAAATATGCCTTGTTTCATATTCCTTTTTTTCTAAATAGGCAAATAGATTTTATATTGAAACTACCAAATCCAATTTTTCACTCTAAACTTTATTTGAAATGTAAATTCTAGAGTATTTTGGTATATTTTATTTGTTTGTGTCATACACAAACACATTGTGCCAAGATCATATCGTGCCAACATGAGAGATAGCGTGCCATAAGTCAACAACAAACATTGTAATTGCCTAGTAAGCTAATCACACTAAGATTCAATTATAGCTCCTAACCAATAATGGACACTGTGGACATAGGGAAAACACCACATGATTGTGATATATATCACCATCATGGCAAGTCCTGAAAGAAATGCAAAAGACATCCTATCATTACAAGCACTAAACACTTATGACATCCATAGCAAGTAAAGAAATAAACATCCATTATATGAGTATAGTAGATGTGATTAGTGGTTTTATAACCATCCTTTCATTTGCCCTCCTTTGCTAGTATTGAAGCCCCTTTCACACTAGCAAACTCAGTGACCTTCTTTGAAAAAATAATGAGAACCCAACAAAAAATCCTATGAAGATTAAGATGTTTGTCCATGTCCTAACACACATTTGGGACAAACCCACCATTCCGTTAGAATTTTTTGCAATGGTGGACTCAAATAATCCATGTACCACCTAATAGAACAAATATCGCACAATACCATAGTGGCAACGTACTTGGTACTTCCACACAATACTCATCACAACCTAGTTGAAATATGTGAACTACTAGAATCAAATCAATCAATCTTCCCATCAATGTGTGGCAAATGACACGATGCACAATTGCATTATATCTTTTTTTATTACTTATCCAAATAGAACAAACTAAACATTTTCATATAAAAAATATAACCTATTGATCAAATGAAAACATTGAAAACTACTTTTCCACAAAGCTTACATGTTTTTCAATTTTAGAAGAAAAAAATTCAAAAAATCATGCCAGAAATTGAAATCACATCAATTTGCTCAAACTATCAAAAAGTTCCTTGGAATGACAATTGGGACTTTAGAAGTTAAGTGATGGCAAATAGTGTACAATCCTATGCTCCGATAGTTTTGATCATGGAATATGTGACTAACATTAATTTCATTACAATACTTTGGCACTTGAAAATCACTTGTTCTAAAATATATATCCATTGAAGTCCTAGATTTTAAACCTTCATATACATATATGTCATAATTTTAGCACTAAAATCATGCCACTTACAATCATTTAATAAAATAAAATAAAGTTATTCATTGAAGAAATTACATTTGAAGTTCAAGAGACTTCAACTCTTACACCCTAGGAAATATCAAGTTGTACTTGGAGCAATAACATAATGATACTAGTGCATTGAATAGTAAGTTTGATGTAATTGAAAAAAGATATTTCAAGTCTTTATTCATGTAGGTTTGGATTCCATTAATCCATATTGGCTCCTTACTTTCACCAAATTTTACTATTTGCATTCATTTATATAAAAAGTCTTAATAATTGTTGATTTATAATGACTGCCTTGCTTGGATAATAGTTACTTATTTTCAATTCAGCAGTCATTCAAATGCTCTTGGAATGTCTTGGAATAAGATCCAACAAAATTTGGTTTAGAAAGTTCACCCCTAAAGGATTTTGACTACCAATATGTTTTCACTAAAAATGCTCCAAAATTGCCATCTCTAATACAAGTACCAAAACATGTTTGACAAATCTATCTATTGGATCTTATATCACTTGGTTTGAGAAGATGTGAAAAAGAATTCAGAAATTTTCACTATGTAGATTGCAAGATATTAGCATTTGAAGTAACAAAAATCCTATTTTTGTCCTTGCAAAAAATCAGGCAATTGCACTTCACCAGATCAGATCATTATGAAAATTGTCCAAAAGGGTGGTTACTCTTTAGATTCATTCTTGAAGTCAAGTTGGTTACAATCATGCTTGAAAATTTTCAGACCATTTTGATTTGAAATTTGGAATTGTACAACATATAGGAATAAAATAGAAAGTAGAAAGAAGTAAAGAATGATTCAAAATACTAAATTGTTAACAATTTATTTATGGAATTGAAAAATGCCAATCAATGGTTGTAATATTGTTATAAATCATGTATGCCTAATGTTTTTATTTTTTCTAAAAATATTGAAAATTAAGTCAAATAAAGGACTTCAAAGTTTATTTTAGAATATAGATTCCATAACTATCCACAATCTACCCACAACTAAAACTCTTCATAACTTTCATCTTATTAATCAAAATGAAATGATTCAAAACTTTTTGCATATATATAAATCTAGAGAACCAATTTCAAATTTTTATTTCTTTCAAAAGCAATTTTTAAAGAAGTTTTTTTGGTGCCAAGACTACCTGTTGAATGTTGAAAAATACATATCATATAATAACTTTTTAACCAAGTAGTCAAAAGTAATGAAAATTGTTGGACCTTAAAGCTATTCCTTGGGGCATGTGCATATATTGTGTGAAAGTTTCAATGAAAATTTCTTTCGTAGTGAGCTATCCAAAACCACTGTTTGGTCCTTTAGGGGTTAAGTTCAACAAGATGATTATTTGCGGACAAAGGGAGTACTGAGATCCTTTGGAATGCTCTTTAAATGTCCAAAAAGTCCCCACAAAAAACTAAATTGAGTCAATAATAAAAACAATGCACTTTCATAAATTTATAATTTATTCATATGATTGAGTTCCAAAAATTACATGCGAAAATGTTTAGAAATGCTCAATGAAATGTCCACCAACACCTAACAATAATTGAACCACTTAAGTTCCAAAAATCATGATTGAAATTTGTGTACTTGCAAGCCATTCTAAGCACATCCAAGCTTTGTAATGTCAATTGTGCTAAATTGGCAATTGTCCCAATGTCAACATTGGGTTAATATCTTGCTATGCTATTTTATTTCATAATTTTCATCCACAACAACCAATCTCCAAGTACATTACCCTCCAAATTAAAAGACATTTCAATATCCATCCTGGGCCACAACGCAATTGCGCCAACCTAATGACGTTCCGTGTCACGACGCTCAAGCCCATACAAATGCGTCGCTAGTCGCGGAGTCGCGACGGCCATGAGCTTACACCGCCGCGAGTTCGAGAATCCCGGCGATTCCTCCATATCCACTTTCTCCACATCCACGCCCTCCGGAAACGCCCACTCAAATCCATGAAACAGACGCGCCAGCGACAACATCACCAGCGTCGTCCCCAAAACGGAACCAGGACACGCGCGCCGCCCGTTTCCAAACCCATACAACCGCTCATCCGCCAACCCCGTCGACCCCGTCGACGACGGCACCCATCGCTCTGGATCGAAGTCCAGGGGACGTTTCCAGACGCTTCCGTCGCGACCCATCGAGAACAAGTTGATCAGGATGGTGCTGCCCTGGGGAATGTGGTACCCTCCGAGCTCGGCGTCTGCCATAGACAGGCGGGGGAGAGTGAAACAATTCGCGGGGTGTAAGCGGAGCGTTTCTTTGATGATGGAAGTGAGGTACGGGAAGTGGGGGAGGTCCGACTCTTCCACGATGCGGTGGAGGCCGACGACGGAGTCGAGCTCGGTGTGGAGCTTGTGCTGGATGTGAGGGTGGCGGAGGATTTCGGTCATCGCCCATTCGTTGATGGTGGTGGAGGTGTCGGTGGCTGCTAACATGTCCTGCCATTCGATCTTGTGGTGGTGTTAGTGAGTTAAGTAGAGGCTCCAGTAACCACACTGTACAGTAGATGTTCCGTTGACCGTACCTGTAGGCGAACTTGAATTTGTGTTTAAGTGGGTAAACGCTTAATCTATTGACATTTAGTGTCTTTGCAATTGTTTTATTACCTCAATATGGAATAAAATTATTACAGAGTTTTAGATGACCTAAATTTCTAGATTGATTGTCAGACGAACAGGTTCAAAGGTTTGATGAATGGAAACTCGATCTCCCTTGCAGTATGGTGAATAGAGACTTTACATTAGCATACACAGGAGAAATCCAAAATGTCTGAACTCGTGTCTATGGAATATGTGAAGAATATCATTTTCAATGTCCAGGGATGATACAACCGGATATATACTAGTATACAACCGGTATGTCCCAATTGATTTGAAATTTCCACAGGCCACGTACTGTGAATGAACTCAATGAAGAGTCTGTTGGGGTCCTGCTTATTGTCAGTGACACTATGAAACTTGCCAGTTTAACAAAACGAATCAAATCACGTACAGGAGGTGATTCTAAAGGGCTCCATGCATAAGTGGTGGACTTACACTGATACAAGCCTTGATGGCGCTCTGATGAAGCTGGGGCTCCCCGTTGACAGCACCAGTGTCTAGCATCGTGCTTATGACATCGTCCGGCTTTCCTCCTGGAAGTTTTCCTGATGCAAGGTCCCTGTGCTCTTGGATGATGGCATCCAGCACGCGGTCTTGGTGAGCTCGCACCTGAAAGTAATGAATCCATTAACCGGTGACCAATAGAGTAGTCCCGTCAATCTTATTGAAGTCCCAGTTTTAAAGCTTTGTGAAAATGGGAGATCCTTAATTCTAATTTGGCGCCCAAATTTACCGTCTTCACATTAGAACCCGCTTTGTATTATAAAAAAAGGATGCACCGATCACCTTGTGCATGTCTCGGATAACACCAGTTGGATCAAACCAGTAGCCCAGAAACGGAAGATAATCCTGAATCGCCATGTACCCCATGACTTGTAGCGCTCCATGAACAAGGTGCTTCAAGTCGTGCAATCGTGAGCCCAGATCCCCCATCAGCATTCGGCACATCACATTCAGCGAAAGGTCGGTGAACTGCTCCCGCATATCAATCACCTACGAGAATTTCAAGTCAACTGGCAAGTAAGTAAGTATTCCGCTTGAATGCAAAAACCAAATTTGTAAAGCTGTGCAGAACTCTCGAGTGTAGACCCTTCAGTCCTAGTTTTGAAACAAGAAGCGCTTGTGCATCTCATTCTTGAGCAGTTGCCTTGAACACCTTTGCGAAGCGATCTGCCTATTTGGCAAGCATCACCAACACTCTACGCAATCATACAACAGAAGCTAAGCACCATGCACATCACATTTGGGACACGTACATGAAGCAATATATGGGGACCCTTGGTAAGTAACGTCACTGCTATCTGGGGACATTCGGAAATAATTAATTTTACACGTGGATTTCCCGTGTATTCTTGAAGCTAAGCTCTCTGGGGCTAAGTTTTTCAGTAGAGTCATCCTTTTCGATCAGCAGCACTTTGAGAAGGGCTAAGTTTCTACTAAAAAATTGCATAAATAAAGTAAAGTTGTCGTCAAATTTGGAGAGTTGTTAAGTTAATTGACCTACGCTAGGACCAGAGTCGTTAAAAAATAATTCAAAATACAACTATATATGACATCTAATGAAATTTTCAGAAATTATAAGTTGGCATAATTGAATAGTGTAGAAAATATTAATAAAAATAATCTAAATCCTCAAAGAAAACACAAAGCGGAAGTTTTGAGTATTGGTAAAGCTGCAAGTATCATTAAAACCCATAGTTGCAATTAAGCTGTGAGTATTGTTACAATTCAGGAATATTCTAAAGCGTGATATTGGACTCGGAATATTCCAAACCTTGTATAATGAACTTCCACAAATTCTAAATTGAGTTATAGAATTCAAATTCAACCGATAAAAGAAACGATTTCGTATAAGACCTAATGAATATGACCCCAACGTTCGGTATTCGAATAGGTATAGTTGTTACCTTCCCTGTCCTGACGGCTTCCGCAATGCCCCCCTTGATCACCCCCAAATTCTCCTCACTTCGATCCGCCGTGGTGTGCACCATCCGCTTGGGCGTCAACAGCTCATTCACACACAATCGCCGCATCTGTCTCCAGTGCGGTCCGTAGGGTGCCATGATGAAGTCCATCTGGTCATAGACGATGAGTTTGGTGAACGTGGAAGGGGGGCGGGAGCAGAAGACATGGTCGAGCTCCTTGGTGACTTGTAAGATGAGGTCCATGGAGTCGATCACCACGGTGGGACGCTGGCCTAGGCGCAGGAAAATGATGTGGCCGTACCGCTCCGCCAGGGCAGCCATGGCGCGGTGCGGGCGACGACCCATCTGGAGAAGGTAGCCCACGATGGGAAGACCGCGTGGACCTGGCGGCAGGCTCCTTTTGCCATTGGTCGCCCTGAACAACGACATCGAGCTCGCAAGCGCTAGTCCGAGGATGCATAATGCAGTCACGAAATAAAATGGATCCTGCAGAGAGAATTCCATGCTTGAATTGCTAGCTGACCCTTTTTTCCTCAAGTGGAAGTTACTTGCTTGCATCAAATTGCAGTCTAGAAACGAAAAATTTGGTTTCGGTAACTGGAAGTAGTTAGGTAATTAAGTTGCTTCAGATCGACGTTCAGCGAATATTCTGCAGTCGAGAAACCGTCAATGCTGGGAAGTAATTCAGTGCCTGGAGCTAGTCACGTGATTCAAGCTAGTTAGAGCGTGCATGGTATCGCTGTGTTACCAATCAACCACTAATTTGGATTGCTACGGAGAAGTATTGATCTGCTTGACTTGATGGTCAGTTATGGTGATACCGAGTGCTTCGCTTACTATGGGGGACAGGTGAAGCAATTTATTGGCAGTTACTGCAAGCTGATTTGTACCAAATGTTATGCATTGATCGAGCGCACTGGGCATGAATCCAATTAGTTTTGCATGGTTGAAAACGTACCAGGTTGTTCGGGGACTGCGGTCCGAGTTCCACTTCAAGTTTGAATTCACACAATGGTCACTGACGATGGGGATCACGAAGTTTACGCTGGCGAGAATAGTGAACCACCAACGTAACTGAAGCACATTATTTATGCAAGGGTGCGTTGTGAACATGCGAGATTACGTGGGATGATTGAAGGGTCAAACCCAGCTGTTCACTGAGGAGGTCAATGAACATTTTTTTCCTGCCTGGGTACGGGTAAGCCCCAGAGAGCCTGGTGGGAGGGGGAATGTACTTTATTTGCTTTTGATGCTAATGAATATTGTCTGAGGTCACAAGATTTTACAGGAATTCAGATAGAATCTTCATTTTTGCAAGGCCTTTCATTTCTTTCCTTCTTGACTGAAACCGATTCAGAACCTTGCCCGATTGCAAAATCTTGAAGTATCAATGCAACAATTCTGAAGAATACAGTATAGGAGTGCGAGCGTACTTGGATGTATTTCATCCGTTTCATATAGCTCTCTCCGTACTGAACCACAGCTGTCTTGTTCTGACATTTCTGTCTATCACATTCTACATTCGTTATTCTTGGAATTTACGTAGCTGGCTTAAAGTTGCATCTCTTTATTTTCGAGG
Organism: Climacium dendroides; assembly: GCA_950106755.1. Lineage (NCBI taxonomy): Eukaryota > Viridiplantae > Streptophyta > Bryopsida > Hypnales > Climaciaceae > Climacium > Climacium dendroides. The sequence continues at coordinate 41,882,854 of OX467084.1, forward strand.
ATGTTTTATTTGCAAATACACCTATATTTAAGGAGTTGTTGCGTTTATACGTGTAGAAATTGTTGTCTTACCAATGCCGACAGGTATTTGAGAAACCTTCTGCTGGAAAAGGAAATGCATGTGGACGCAGGTTGCTAGATTCTCTTAAGATAATCTCAGGTCAAAGCTCGCGCATCTGAAAATCCGAATGCTTGTGTCCTTGCCCGCGTGGTTGCAGTCTGAATGAATTGAATAAGATTTGATTATTTGATTCTCAGAATCCTTTTTCTCTGGTCGAAGTTTTGATTTTCTGGTTTACAGATGAAATACCTGGAATCATTTTGCGTGTGATGTGAACGAGACCGTCACTTTTGAAACAGATAATATACATCTTTGGTTTAACCTTCGCACATATTTCTTATCAGCTGTTGGTCGAGGGGTGCCCTTAGTCAATACTGATATAGTCTCATTCAGATACAGGGAAAAATGCTTGAATCAAAAGCGGTATGAATGGGAGGGTTGGTTTTCGAGGCTTTGATTCGAAATGTGGAAGTGCAGCTGACGCGCTTGTATCAACCGGGTTATCTGCGAAGGGTTACAACTACGTCAACTTAGGTGTGAGTCTTCCATTTGATCGAGTGCAGCTTGCAATAAGTTTTGTTTTATTCCTGGTGAAGAATGCTGAGTTCCAGAAGTCGCAAGAGAGATATTCCTTGAAGATGAGTATCCCACATTCCGTATTCGCATCTGCCTCTCGGGAACAAACTAATGTAACTCGCCGATGATTTCTTTCAAATGTGGCAGATGACTGTTGGGCTGCTTTGCAACGTGATATATAAGCAGGTCAGTAAGCATTCACCACGCAGGTTGCTTGAACGTGCGATTGCGTACCGCTTTTGTGTTCTCGTACCAGCGCGGCTTCTAAGGACTTATCCTGTCAGCTATTGAGACTGCTTCAGTTTTACTTCATTCTGACCAGTGCATGATGGAAACCGCGATAAGAAAGTAAGATGTGCACTTGTAGACAGGATTGCGTTTCATGTATTGTTTCTGGATTTTGCTTTTCATGGCAGGGTAACCTCCAGCCTTCCAGGCACGCGAAACAAGATGCGTCATAACTTCTTCATTCCTTACCCAAATGTTACCCAAACGGAACAAACCTAATATTCCCATATAAAAAAATAGAATCTATTAATCAAATTAAAACTGACTTTGAAAATTTTATTTCAATTATGAATTATTGGCAGTCTTGTGTGGTTGCTGGGCACTGATTGAAATAAAATTTAGAGATCCACGGGACCACAAAGCTCATCCGCATTTCTATCTTAGATTAAAATCTCAGGAATTTGCCGAAACTACAAGTGTCCCTTGATATAACACTTGGGACTTTAGAAGTTAAGTGTACAATAGTGTGGTCCAATGGTATTTGAAGATGGTATATTGGTATATGTGACTAACATCAATATCATTAATTAAAATTGGTAATATTTCAAATTTCCAATACTTTGGTACCTTTCAAAATACTTATTCTAAAATATAAATCCATTGAAGTCTTAGATTTTAGACCTTCATAAACATGTTATAATTTTGGCACCAATATCATACCACTTATAATCATTGACTAAATTAGTTCTAAGGAAGTAATTCATTTTAAAAATTGCATTTGAAATTCAAGAGACTTTCTTTCCCATTCCATATACTTCAATTCTTCCAACCTTCAGAAATATCAAATTGTATTTGGAGCAACAACATAATGATACTAGTGCATTGAATAGTAAATTTGATGCAATTGAAAAAGATATTTCAAAACTTTATTCATGTGGATTTGGAATCCATTAATCCATATTGGCTCCTTACTTTCACCAAAATGGGCAATTTCGTTAAAATGGCGAAATTCCTTTACTTTGGCAGTTTTTACAGTTCAGAGCGGGCGTTCTGAAGTGTACAAACGTCATAGATATCTTAAATCTATACCATTTTTAGATGTTTGAAATCTATACTTGTGCTAGATGTCACTTTTACAATTCAAATCATGTGATCTGAAATCTATAGTAGTCATAGATTTCTTAAATCTATAAAAGTCCAAGATTCTTGAAAACTATACCCGTCCTAGATGTCACTTTTACAATTCAAAGCGGGCGGTCTGAAAATGGCACATGGAATGCCACCATTTTAACGAAATTGCCCATCAAATTTTACTATTTGTATTCATTTATATAGGAAGTCTTGAATAAGATTCAACAAAATTTGATTTAAAAAGTTAAGGTCAATAAGAAGATCATTTGGGGCAAAGGGAGTACTAAGATCCTTTGAAATGCTCTTTAAATGTCCAAAAAGATCCAACAAAAACTAAATCAAGCCAATAATAGAAACAATGCACTTTTATAAATTCATAATTTATTCATATGAATTCCAAAAATTAAATGCTAAAATGTTCAGAAATATTCAATGAAATGTCCACCAACACCTAACAATAATTGAACCACTTAAGTACTAAAAATCATGATTGAAATTTGTGTACTTGCAAGCCATTCTATACCCATGAGCCCATCCAAGCTTTGTAACGTCAATTGTGCTAAATTGGCAATTGTCCCATGCTCCAATGTTGACATTAGATTAATATCTAGCTCTACCCACTATATGCTAATTTTATTTCATCCACAACATTGTCCGCCACTAAGTTCAGCTCCAATCTCCAACCCCATTATCATACCCTCCAAATCCAATATCCATCCGGGGCCACTGCGACAATTGAACACTGGAATTGCGCCAATCTAATGACGTTCCGTGTCATGACGCTCAAGACTCCCATCAAGCCCATACAGATGCGACGCCAGCCGCGGAGTCGCGACGGCCATGAGCTTACACCGCCGCGAGTTCGAGAATCCCGGCGATTCCTCCATGTCCACTTTCTCCACATCCACGCCCTCCGGAAACGCCCACTCAAATCCATGAAACAGACGCGCCAGCGACAACATCACCAGCGTCGTCCCCAAAACGGAACCAGGACACGCGCGCCGCCCGTTTCCAAACCCATACAACCGCTCATCCGCCAACCCCGTCGACGGCACCCATCGTTCTGGATCGAAGTCCAGGGGACGTTTCCAGACGCTTCCGTCGCGACCCATCGAGAACAGGTTGATCAGGATGGTGCTGCCCTGGGGAATGTGGTACCCTGCGAGCTCGGTTTCTGCCGTGGACAGGTGGGGGATACTGAAACCGGTCGAGGGGTGCAAGCGGAACGTTTCTTTAACGATGGAAGTGAGGTACGGGAAGTGGGGGAGGTCCGACTCTTCCACGATGCGGTGGAGGCCGACGATGGAGTCGAGCTCGGTGTGGAGCTTGTGCTGGATGTGAGGGTGGCGGAGGATTTCGGTCATCGCCCATTCGTTGGCGGTGGTGGAGGTGTCGGTGGCTGCTAACATGTCCTGCCATTCGATCTTGTGGTGGTGTTAGTGAGTGAGTGAGTTAAGTAGAGGCTCCGTAACCACACTGTACAGTACAGTAGATGTTCCGTTGACCGTACCTGGAGGCGAACTTAAATTTGTGTTCAGTGGGTAAACGCTTAACCTATTGACATTTAGTGTCTTTGCAATTGTTTTATTACCTAAATATGGAATAAAATTATTGCAGAGTTTTAGATGACTCAAGTTTCTAGATTAATTGTCATACGGACAGGTTCAAAGGTTTGGTGAATGGAAACTCGATCTCCCTTGCAGTATGGTGAATAGAGCCTTTACATTAGCATACACAGGAGAAATCCAAAATGTCTGAACTCGTGTCTATGGAAAATTTGAAGAATATTATTGTCAATGTGCAGGGATGATACAACCGGATATATACTAGTATACAACCGGTAGGTCTCAATTGATTTGAAATTTCCAAAGGCCACGTACTGTGAATGAAGAGTCTGTTGGGGTCCTGCTTATTGTCAGTGACACTCTGAAACTTGCCAGTTTAACTATTTGGCTCCCAAAATTCACAATACGTAATTTCAATTTTGGGAGTAAAATTCTGAAAATTTTGCTATCCCCATATTTCCTGTCTTCCTACGTGGGAAAAGTTTCCACGACTTCATATTGCACAAGATTGCTTCAATGATTGAATACTGGTCCCTCAACCTTACACGTACAGTGTAAAGGTTTTGCTTGTTAAAAGTGACGAACAGCTCTGAGTTTCAGAATCCCTACTGGAAGCTCTAACCGCGTAATCGTTACATTGTCGAATTCACTAGGACTCGAAGTCGTAAATTAGGAGTCTAGTTCTACTTGCAAGTCTTTTCGATAAAGACGAAGAATAACTCTGGTCCAGCAATGACATGAGGCCAAACTCCTAATTCTGACTACAATGGTCTGTTTTACCTTATTACGGGATTAAGCACAGTTATTCTGAATTGAAATCTGTGATGTGCATCATTCAAAATATAACTCGGTTATTACAATAGAAGAAAACGGCTTGTCCATCTCAATCTTGGCAATCGGGAGTATGTGCCGAGGTATGTTCTAATTGTTCAAAGTGAAATTCCCACAGGCCACCTACTTTGAATGAAGAGTTTGTTGGAGTTGTTCTACTAACTGTCAGTGGCACTCTGAAACTTGCCAGTTCTACAAAATGAATTCATCACATCACATACAGAAGGTGATTCTCAAGGGCTCCATGCGTGAGCGCTGGACTTACCATGATACAAGCCTTGATGGCACTCTGATGAAGCTGGGGCTCACCATTGACAGCAGCAGTGTCTAGCATCGTGCTTATGATGTCGTCTGGCTTTCCTCCTGGAAGTTCTCCTGATGCAAGGTCCCTGTGCTCCTGGATGATGGCATCCAGCACGCGGTCTTGGTGAGCTCGCATCTGAAGGTAATGAATCCATTAACCGGTGACCAATATCAGTAGTCTCGTCCATCTTAATGGAGTCTCAGTTTTTCAGTTTTGTGTAAATCACAAGCACTTAAATAACAAGGATATAAACGATTTGTCCACAATGACTGTAATAATCATTTTTTATCCACAATGACTGCAAAACAATCATTTTGTATTCATTGTTGTGCTTGTAGTCATTATGCACAAGTCATTTATACCCTTGTTTTTTTTGTCCTTAAGGGAGAATGGCAAGGTGTTACCCTTGGGTATTATATGTGAACATGAAGCTTTACACACACACCAAACCATGAGGGATTCTTAATTCTGATTAATTTAAAGCCCAAATTTACCGTCTTGGCATGTGAACTTGGTTTGTATTATAGGAATCATGAAATGACTCGATCACCTTTTGCATGTCTCGGATAACACCAGTTGGGTCAAACCAGTAGCCCAGAAACGGAAGATAATCCTGAATCGCCATGTACCCCATGACTTGTAGCGCTCCATGAACAAGGTGCTTCAAGTCGTGCAATCGTGAGCCCAGATCCCCCACCAGCATTCGGCACATCACATTCAGTGAAAGGTCGGTGAACTGCTCCCGCATATCAATCACCTACCAGAATTTCAAGTAAACTGGCAAGTAAGTAAGTATTCCACTTGAATGCTAAAACCAAATTTGTAAAGCTGTGCAGAACTGTCGAGTGTAGACCCTTCAGTCCTAGTTTGAAATAAGAAGCGCTTGTGCATCTCATTCTTGAGCAGTTGCCTTGAACACCTTTGCAAAGGGATCTGCCTTTTTGGCAAGCATCACCAACACTCTACACAATTATACAAGACTAAGCACCATGCTCATCACATATTTGGGACACGTACATGAAGCAATATATGGGGACCCTTGGTAAGTAATGTCACTGCCATAGACATTCCAGGAGACATTTTACTTTACACGGGTTCCCCCTGTATTCTGCAAGCTAAGATCGCTGCTGCTAATTTCTTCAGTACAGAGTCATCCTTTTCGATCAGCAGCACTTTGAGAAGGGTGTTTTTAATTAAAAATTGCAAAAACAAGGTACGTTTCCGTCAGTTTGGAGAGGTGTTAAGTTAATTATTCGAATAGGAAAACTTGTTACCTTCCCTGTCCTGGCGGCTTCCGCAACACCCCTCTTGATCACCCCCAAATTCTCCTCACTTCGATCCGCCGTGGTGTGCACCATCCGCTTGGGCGTCAACAGCTCATTCACACACAATCGCCGCATCTGTCTCCAGTGCGGTCCGTAGGGTGCCATGATGAAGTCCATCTGGTCATAGACGATGAGTTTGGTGAACGTGGAAGGGGGGCGGGAGCAGAAGACATGGTCGAGCTCCTTGGTGACTTGTAAGATGAGGTCCATGGAGTCGATCACCACGGTGGGACGCTGGCCTAGGCGCAGGAAAATGATGTGGCCGTACCGCTCCGCCAGGGCAGCCATGGCGCGGTGCGGGCGACGACCCATCTGGAGAAGGTAGCCCACGATGGGAAGACCGCGTGGACCTGGCGGCAGGCTCCTTTTGCCATTGGTCGCCCTGAATAATGACATCGAGCTCGCAAGCGCTAGTCCGAGGATGCATAATGCAGTCACGAAATAAAATGGATCCTGCAGAAAGAATTCCATGCTTGCTAACTGACCCTTTTTTCCTCAGGTGGAAGTTATTTGCCTGCGTCAGATTGCAACCTAGAAACGAGCGATTCGATTTCGGTAACTGCAAATAGTTAAAGTAAATAAGTTGCTTCAGAGATCGACGTTCAGGCGATGCAACGGATATTTTGTAGTCTAGAGACTGTCAATGCTTGGAGGTAATTCAGTGCCTGGAGCTATTCACGTATTTCAAGCTAGATAATTAGAGCGTTCATGCTATAGCGCTGTGTTACCAATCAAAACTATGAATTTGGATTGCTACGAAGAAGTATCTGCGTGACTTGATGGTCAGTTATGGTGATACCGAGTGCTTCGCTTACTATGGGGGAAAGGTGAAGCAATTTATTGGCAGTTGGTGCAAGCTGATACGCACCAAATGTTATGCATTGAGCGCACTTTGGGCAAGAGTCTGTTTAGTTTTGCATGGTTGTAAACGTGCCAGGTTGTTCGGGGAATCCGATGCGAGTTCCACTTCGAGTTTTAATTTCACACAATGGTCTCTGACGATGGGGATCACGAAGTTAACGCTGGTGAGAATAGTAATACAACAACGTAACTGAAGCACATTATAAATGCAAGGGTGTGTTGTGAACATGCGAGATTACGTGGGAAGATTTTCGGGAAGATTTCACTGTGAAGGTCAATGAACGTTTTTTTTGCCTGCCTGGTTACGGGTAAACCCCATAGAGAGCCTGGTGGGAGGGGGAATGCAGTTTAGTTGCTTTTAATGCTAATGAATATTGCCTGAAGTCATAAGAATTAATCCCAGGAATGCAGATAGAATCTTCATTTTCGCAAGGCTTTCCATTTTCTTCCCATCTTGACTGGAACTGATTCAGAACCTTGCACAATTGCAAAATCTTGAAGTAGCAATGCATCAATCCAGAAGAATACAGTATAGAAATGCGAGCATACTTGGATGTATTTCATCTGCTTCATATAGGCAGCTCCCCCAGTCTCAAAAACGCTCATTATCCATGCATTGGATCCTTGCTTTATTACTATTTTCAGATTGTGCTGTCTACACCACTTAAACACCTATAGATTTCAGACCCTGCGGTCAGTGGTCTAAACTATAAAAGTGCCAAATTGCGGAAGGACTGCCATTTTAACAAAATTCCCCATTCCAATTTTCAAAAGTAAAGGGTGCATACTTATGCAGATCTCATCATGTATGCTTCTGAAGCTCTTCTCTTGAAGCTCTCCTCCTGTATGCTTTTGAATGCGTGGATGTAGTACATGATGAGATCATGTATGCTTTTGAAGCTCTCATCATGTATACTTAGGAGAGCTTCAAAAGCTTACATGATGAGATCTTCAAAAGTAAAGGGTGCATACTTCTGCAGATCTCATCATGTACTATATCCACGCATTCAGGCTTGCAAGCTGGTCACAGCTCTCAAGTCAAGTAACATTACTATCATACAACAATACCAACATGAGACAAACAAGACCAATGCATTCACACCATTTTGATCAAGGTAATGCAGCTCATTTAATTATTGGAAGGCAATGCCTGAATACTCTCTAGTAGTGTACAGAAAACTCCCAGGAGAATGCATCACCTGAGCATTTTTTGTGTGTTTCTAACATCCAATCAGGAAGAATTCATTATGAAATGACACAATAATATCTTCTCCTTCAATAAGTACATCCAACCGTTACGTCAATTTTATTATATTGTTGCAATTCAAAAGCACCAAAATTGTGACATTCAACCTACACTCAACTGCACAGAGATTTCAAACTTAGGTTTTGTATAGACTTAGGTTAATTTCAAAGCCAGCCCTATGGATTCATGAAGTCCATGTTGAGGTCAGGTTAGACAAAATCTTACCCCAATTTTTGTGATTGCAGATTAGAATTTGTTTTCCTTACTCTAGATCCATGCAGTTTTTGAATCTAAATTTCATGTCAATTCTCCAAAATAGAGAAAACAACTCAATCTCCATGGAAATTATTTCCCAACCTCGGTTTTAGCATACTCCCTGATTGAAGTCATGGGCAGTTTCTGAACTGTCTACCCACCTTTCAAGGTGCGAATGTTGTGAAATCTGCCCCAAAAAATGATGAAATGGACTTTAGCCTCTGAAGACCTCTTCAATGTCACAGCCTAGGCACTCCTCAACTCCTTGCAAGAATGAATATAATATACATGGACCTCGGACAGTCTGAGTAACTTCATGACAAAACCTGTAAGGTAACTCTGCCTATGACAGCCCAAATGGGAGCCATCTCATCACAGGCAAAATTGTACTAAGGTGGGTACACCTAAAACCGCCACTAATTGCTACTCAGCCTATTTCCTAATATTGGATTGGTAAAAATTTCATATGTTCTTGTTGGCAAGTGAAAGGAGGTTCCAACGCACCAGAGAACGTGGCATTTGGATACTGTATGCAAAAGTTATTAAGGAACAAAGTTTGGTTCTGAAAGCGTTTCTTCTACATAGGTACAGAACTGGTTTTGGAGATGTATGTATGGTATAGATGGCAGTTTAAGGTCAGTGGCACATTTGGGTGTACCTACCTTAATGGTGTACATTCCAGTTTTTGAAATGTGCATTACTAGAAATTTTTTGCCTGTGATGGGTTGGCTGGCATTTGGACTATCATAGGCCACTTTACCTTAAGTGTCTCTGCAAGTTCTGATGTTGAGCTAAGGATAAAAACTTCTCTGCAATTTGTAGTTTTTGAGATGTACTAATAATGTTAAGTATTAACCCTTGAAAGGCCCTTGGGTCCCTCCATATGACCCATATTTAGCCTTATAACTCTTCAATTGTCATTTATTATATGAATTGTGATACATTGTTATTTACATGCTACCACGATCATTAATTTATTTTGTACTAAACAATATTTGGTCAATGTTTTTTTAGGCAAATATCATTGTATGCATAATATACTATGCGGCTACAAAGGACTTTCAAACCCTTCTAGGGTTGAGGTTTAAAACTATTGTGAAATTTGTAATTTTTGAATACTAAATGACTACCAAATTGTTTGTTCAACATTCACCTTGCAATGACTTTAATGTGGAATTATGTATTGGATTTAGGAATTAGATAACCAGTTGTACATTTTTCAATCACAACCTTTGATCTTCATGATCCAAGGGTGTAGGAAGCAAGTTGAAACGATAAAAGGTTTTGAGTTGCAACTTGTAATTGCAATGGTAATGGGTTGCCAATGGGATGGTGCCACATTAGCTTTGAGAAAGTCAACAACTAGTTATAGAGTGCAAAGGGAACATAGAAGGGAACTCAAGTGCCACATCAAATTTTTTTTAAATTGAAATTTTTTATTTAGGTTTGTTTGATTGTTGGTTCACAATCAAATGGCCTTCTAGAGAGTCCATATTTGCTCTGATGTGTTGAGAAATATGATTTTGTTGGAGTGTGAATTGTGAAGGAGCCAAGAAACAAGTGAAATCCTTAAGGGGCACTTTCCACTATGGTCAAAGGTAAAAAAGTTGTTGATTTCCACCAATCAAATAATACTGTAAGAATCTAGAATTTAGCACTGTGATTGGTGAAATTGATGGCCTCTCAACTTTTGGCTATAGTATGAAGTCATTGTAAAAAAATGAAGCTTCTTAACAGCTACCAAGCAATAACATCTTTAAATATTGCCACATCATTGTTGGACATACAAAATCTCACTTGTTGTCTATTTACCTTGTCTAACTTTTATAAAGGTGAAGTTAGGACTTAATGATTAAGGTACATCAAAGGTAGGTTTAATAATTAGGTGCATCAAAGTATAGGGTGTTTAATAATTAGTTGTAAATCTAAGTTTGATTATTATCAATTTATAGTAAAAGGTGTTTAATGAACTCTAATGTATACCCAATTGAGTTGGGTTATTAATTTAACTATTGAAGGAGGATCATAATGACCTACTCAACAATTACCCATTTAGTATAATAAGTTTGTTACAAGGGAGATGGTCAAATAAGAAATCTATGCTAATAGGTTCAATCTTTATAATAAGTGACACAACTTTTTATTAACATGCGTTCATGCACCACATCACAAAGACATCAATTAGGCTCAAAATATCATTATATTAATCCAAATTGGTAAATAAATCATTGTTTTACAATTCTACAATTGATAATTTCTCACTCCAATCTCTCACACGATTAACTTCTCATTTACTTCATTATATCCAATTTATAATCACAACTAATCATCTCCAACATTAGTACAACCTAACACACATCACATCACTCAAAAATAACAAAGATACACAGTCAATTTGGGCTAGGATTCCCACTTGACACATTCAACAATGGGTGACTACAACTTTGAATTGGCCATCCAAATAGGAATTGGAACTTGGTAGTTACTACCCAAAAAGAGACAACCTAACCACCTAGTACTAACTACCAAATTGAACTAACATTCAATTCAGCTCCAAATCCCAATTGGATAAATTCAGCTACCTAGTTGGCATTTTACCATCTGTACATCTAAATTCCAATTCTGGCTCATACTTTGCCCCAAAATTCACTTCAAATTGGTTAAATTCAATTATCAAAATTACCAAATTGGACACTAGACATGGAAACAACCTACCCAACACAAAATAGATCACAACCAAAATGCACATCAAAAATTAAAAAATGAGTCTAAATTAGTTATCTACATTAACTTTGATGTGTTTAATCCAATTGGGTACACATTAGAGTTTATTGAAGACATCAATAGTTGATTAACAACCCATGTTTAATCCATATAATCAATCCATCATGTTGATCAACAACCCAGTCCATGTTTAACTAGTCCATTAAACACATTAAGTTCAATTCATTAATTCATTAAACACATGGACTAATTACAACTCAATGTACAAGGTGTTAATCAAATTTTCTTTTATATGTTTCAAAAGAAAAGGTGTTAATTGAACTTGGGTTATTATTCAACTTAGAATACAAAGTGCATGAGAGTACAAGGTGTTTAATAATGAATCCTAAATCTAAGATACAAGGTGTTTAATAATCAGGGTTAAAGTGCATTAGAGTTAGAATACACCTCCAATACTCAGATTGTTAGCCACCCTATGCATTGACAATCATTCAACATTCCAACATAAATCTAACAACAATAGGGAAAAATAATAATAAAAGTACAAAATAAATTGTAATCTTCAAGGTTCTTTGAGGGCTTCTAGCAACCTTCTAGAGGGTTCATTTTTGCTCTAATGGCTCCTAAGCCTTAACTAATAAAAAATGTATGAAGGTTTAAACAAATATGTTTATATGATTCCACTTAATTTAAAATATTAATTTATGATAATTTCTCGGTGAGATGTTCTTACTCTTCCATAAATAGTTTTTTTTTATAATAAATATATCAAAAATCCAAAGATCACCAAGAGCAAAATTATTCAACAATGCCAAGGGAAACTTTGATTCTTTTAGTCAAGGGTGACTTTGACTTTGAATGTTCTTGACTCTGAAAGAATAGGCCTACGACCACTCTTTGGGACTTCTCTTTAAATGCTCACATTTTGTAACTATGTATAAATAACATTTTTATATTTATTTTTCAAGATGCAATTACATGTCTTCTATAAGTCATGCAACATTTAGATTTTTTGGTGAAAATTTGAAATTAATGTAAAATTATATATTAAAAGTGGAAAAAAAATCATGGCAAATATCAAATTTGCTCCAAAAATCTGAATTTTTTTTCCTATAGATGTATTATTATACTAAGAAAATATGGTGCAAACCAATTTATCATGTCATTTTAAAATTAAAAACTAGACATTCCATGGTAATAGGATCAATGTTCAAATTGTAATAAAATATTGAATTTTATAAAATTTTCAAATTTGAGTAAGAACTAGACTTGATAAAGATTCATTTCATTAGTTGGTCTTTGATTTCAAAAGTTCATTTTTATGACTAAAATTCAAGTGGAAGACATACATGACAATTTTTTTCAAAATGACTTTAAAATTTAGTAGAACAAGTTGAAGAGCCATAGATTGATGTAGAACATTTGATTCTCAAAAATTAATGGTACATGACTTTGTAGAATGATAAATGTGCAACCTTCTTCCAAAAATGTAATTCATACATAGGAAATGTAATTTCATTTTGTAGCATTTCCAAGTTCAACATATAGTTTCACAAATACAATAGAAAGCCCACTTTGCAAGAAAACATCATTTTATCTTCTTGCTCTTGTATAAATACACTTTATGATTTTATTGATGAAAAAAATTATCCCCTCCCCCCCCCCCCCAATTCTTCAAAGTGGCATTTTTAGTGGCGTACAAGCCAAGTACAATGTCACACCCTCAAATGCAAAATTGTCTAATTGTTTACTGAATGAAGATTCAAGTATAAGAAGCAAAAAGTTGCCAAAGTACACTACATGGTGATCTATAGATTTGTCATTTTTGAATGTGGGTATTATTGCAACATTTAATTTTTTGGTCTCAAAAACATTATATTTAGTCATAATACTACCATTGCTATAAATACTACAAGTATTGTACAAGAGCAGTGTAATTTAAGTTATGAAAATAAATTATAAAAAATGAACTAAAAATGAATTAAAAACATTCTTGAAATAAATAAATAACAATTAATAATGATAATCAATAAAAATAAATTTAAAATAAATTTAAAAACCAATGTAGTACTATGCACTACTATTGTTTGCTGCAGACTATACTTAGCTAGGGGTTAGAAATTAGAAGAGAATGGGTATTTGAACATTTTGATTTTTAATCTTTTAAAAAATTAGATGTCCATTTTTCTTCACTTCGACACGCTTCAATTGCATCAAATATTTGTGAAAGGAAATTTTTTCTCATTCTAGTCTTTGTGCAATAGATGCATACTTTTAGCTCATGTCCATGACACACAATTTAGAATTTTCAAGAACCCTCTTTGTCACTATGTATGCAATGTTAGTACATGACAACTTGTTCCAATTTCTGGTTCAAAATTTGCATTTCTAAGCTAAAAATAGTACTAAGACCTACGAAATGGCCAAAGTAGACAATTACTTTTGGACTTTTACAAATAGTTAATTTTTTTTAAATGGAAAAATTTATTCAATGTCTACAACTACCACATGTACCTTCAATCAAGTTTCATATAAAATTGACATACAATACAAAAGTTATGAACAATAAACCACCTATCCAAAGCCAAGGGGACAAAAAAAGGACAATTGTTTCTTGTAACAACCCATGTAGGAAAGTCAAACATTACAAGGAGGGAAAATCTAACACCATTCATTGAAAACAAGTTCAAACAACTTCTCCCAAAAGAATTGGGTGAAAAAATGTTTATTTCTTATGCTAATGACCTTTTTGAAAGCATCCAAAGGACAAAAAAGTCCTCTTCCATGTCTTCAAGTTAAAGCTTGGGGGTAACTTCATTGATTTTATATGTAATCTTGATGTCGCTAATTGATATCATCCACCATTTTCCTTTCAACTTATTGTAAAATTTCAAAACCTATAAAAACACATTTGTTATTATTTTAAAATCCTATTATTGTTTTCTCATCCACTAACAAACGCTTAATATTTTACTTCTTTTCTTCAATTCTTTAAGATGCCAATCAACTTGTTGAAACACGCTATGACTCAAACAAGTCCACTTTCATTCTTGTTTTTCTTGCTTTTTGTTGGATGCCTTTAAATTTTTGTTGAGGTAACAAAAATTGATATATTTATTATTTTAATAGGTACAATAAAATTTAAATAATTTTATACTAAATTCATAAAAATTAATAATGTAAATTTTTCTATTTAAATAATTGTATTTTCAAGATTTGTCTTCTCAATCTTCTGTCATAACATTTTGCAGCAATGAACCAATGATGCTATAATTTGTAGTGAAGGTGAATGTCAACTCTCTAATTATAGATCCTTCTTCAATTTTTTTCCTAAAAACTCCTACTATTTAAAATGGTTTTTAGAATTTATCATACTTTCAATTTTCATTGGTTTTAAAACTTTTGAGTACTTAAAATAAAAAATCCAAAAATCAGCATCTAAAAAGTATATTTCCGTGATAGTTCTAAATTAAAAGTTCCAAGGAATCAAAGGGCATTCCCAAATAATAATTTCATGTCCACTACAGTAATTGATGCAAAAAAGTTGCTCTTATTTGCATATCTCTGGACATTTATATACACTATTCTATCATTTTTTTTGGTAGAATCTCATTACCATCAAGTCATCACAAAACTATTTACTATTTTCTAAAAATATATTTGTTTAAAATTTAAAAATGTATATATTATTATTTAAAAATCTAATCACCAAAGTATCAATTTTTCTAACAGCATATTTTGTAAATAGCATTTGGAGAAATTTCTTTTATAGCCTAAATTTTAGGGCACAGAAGAAATTATTTAAATTTATAATATTTATATATGTACTTGTAGTGTTCTATTATTTTTTTATTTTAAAAGTAAAATGTACATAAATTAATGAACCAAATTTCACCTTGGGAAGAAAAATTCTAATTATATTTATAAAAATTAGGATTTTAATTTTAGAAATTTATAGAATTGAATTGAATTAAAATTAATTCTAATATAGTAGACAAATTGAATGTATATAGTGAAAGATATTGAAGTTTATTTCTATGGTTTTCTCTTCTATGGACTAATTAACCCCTAAGGACCAAGTTACATTTTTTGGCAACATAGCAATTTTGGGCAATTCACTACAAATGGAGTTTTTATTTTTTTCCTTCAAAAATTTCACGAAATATGTATTTAAAGAAAAATTTTGAGGGTGAATAATTTTTATAAATTTCAACGACATGGTTAAAAAGTTATTGTATGATATGAAGGATGTTTTCCTCAATTGAGTCAAGAATTGAGTAGTTCCGGTAGATAAAAGAAATAACTTTCTTCAAAAACAAAAATTTGAAATTGGTTTTTTAGATTTATATATACATGGAAAGTTTTGAATCATTACATTTTGATTAATGAGATGAAAGTGATGAGTTATATTTTTAGTTTGTGAGTAGTTATAGATTCAAAAATAAATTTTGAAGTCCTTTATTTAACTCCATTTTTTATATTTTGGAAAAAAATAAAATCATAGGATGTAGATTGTTTCTTACTACATTACTACCATTGGGATTGACATTTTTCAACTCCATAATTAAATTCTTAACAATTTAGTATTTTGAATCATTCTCTATTTCTTTCCACTTACTATTTTTTCCCATATGTTGTACCATTCCAAATGATTTAAAAAAATTCTAGCATGTAGCCAACTTGTTTTGAAGAATGAATTTAAAGAAGCATTACTATATTGGAAATTTTTTTATACAAATGTGACCTTGTGAAGTGCAATTGCCCAATTTTTTGCAAAGCCCAAAAATTTTTTGGCACTTCAAATGCTAATATCTTGCAATCTATACAATGAAAATTTCTGAACTTTTTTCCACATCTTCTCAAACTAGTATACCTCAAGATTCTATAGTTATATATGTCCAAAAATGTTGTTTTTCAAAAATTTGATACTTGTACTAGAAATAGCAATATTAGAGCATTTTTGGTGAAAACATAGTCAAGGAACTTTAGGGGTTAATACAATTGGAGTGTATTTGGTGAACAAATGTAGCTTGTGTACCTGTTTGTCTTAATTAAACCTTAACCCTTAAACATTGAGGAGGACATTTTTTGTCTAATGTATAATAGATAATCCTTTAGTAGGACAAAAGTGCATCTATTCATCTTCATAATTTGGTTGTAAAAAGGGGCAATCTTCTACAATAGTTTGATTTCTAATAAGTGCTTTTGCAATTTTTTAAGCAAATGATTCACACAATCAAAGGGATGATTTCTATAGTCACTAGTCCATCCTTTTTAAAGGTTAAAGGACATACCTCTCATGATGCAGATAGTCATCAAAATGCTCTCATTATTGAACCAATAGATATTAACTTACATTCTTTTACTTCTATAGTAAACCATGAAATCACCCATGAAGTCACCCATTGGACCATTTAAATGCTTTTGTCCTCAAAATTCTTCATTGAGAGTTCATCACTCCAACTAGTGAAGGTTAGTCACTTTTGCACTATGGCCATTACCCAAAACAACCAAATGAGAACCCCTAATTGCATATGACCACAAGCAATGCATCACTCATTAGGAAAAATTTCAAGCTTGAAAAGGCTACTAGTTTCTGATTATCCGCATTTTGGCGGTGCAAATACAAAAGAAATAAAAGAAATATTTACATATATATACATATATGTATATGTGTGTATATATGTGTGTATATATGTGTGTATATATGTGTATATATATATATGTGTGTGTGTGTCTCTCTTTCTCTCTCTATATATGTACACATATATATACACATATATAGTGTGTATGTACACGTGTGCATGTGTATATATATATTTTTTATTTTTTTAATTTGCATTGCAAGGGTGTAGACCTAGCAGCCTCTTTCAAACTTGAGTTTTTCCTAATGGAGGGCTTGTTTACACCAAAAAACTTTGGATTAGAATCCAAAAAAATGGAGTGTTTTGATTGGAAGATAGCTATAGTACCCTAGTTTTGGGGTCTATACAAAATAGAATTTAGGTTATAAACCATTATTTTTTTAGTGGATGAAAATCTTTGTTAAAATCCTACATGGCCAAAGTAGATGGTGACTTCCTAGACCTAAAAGGAGTATTTTTTGGAAAGGTCTTGGAGGTATCCAATTCCCAAGGCCAAGAAAAAATTTAGGGTGATATAAGAAAATAGTACACATATATATAGCGTTGACTATAAGAGGTTCTATAACTATAGGATAAATGTAAAAGATTCTTTTATAGGTATCTATACTTTAGAAATTCAGCCATGGGTCACAACTCAATTCTTTTAAATTACACCAAATGTTTGGGCTACTATCTACTTATAAGTCCCTTGTTTCAAGCATGGTACCTATAGACAAAATGTTTTAGGAAAAATAGTAGATTTAGGAAAAAGGGACCTATTAGAGGCCCCTTATTAGATAAAAATAGAAATAAAGTTAATTTTAAAGTTAAAAATTAATTAATAGTGTGAATAGGGACATTTGATGAATGTTAAATATGATGGCATTTGTAAGACCCAATATTATATATATATATATATATATATATATATATATATATATATATATATATATATATATATATATATATATATATAATATTTTCCATTGTGAATGTATAAATTTATACGGTGAATTATGCAAAATTGTGTTAGTAGTATTCTTGTAAGGATTTGAATTGTAATTTGGATTTGCGAGAGTTGTATGTGATATCAACAATTCATTTTGAAATTGAGAGTAGATTTGGTGTTTGTCCCATGTAATTGAGTTCTAATAGATTGTTTGGTTGTCTTGGAACTAGTTTGCCATTGTTGACTTGTAACTGAAGTTTCAGCTAATCCAGAGACTGGATTATTGTTGGTGTTTTATTGTCGTAATGATTTGTGTTTGTATTAGTGCTGTTGGAGATTGATTTCTGTATTTTGGGAAGCAGGGATTAAGTGGAAATTGTACATCAATATGAGTGGATTTAAGTTTGTAAGTTATGAAGAATCAGTTGCTTGAGCATTTATTCCTGAATGTGCACTTAATACAAATTATCCGAGAGGATTTGACCCTTGAGCGCAAACGGACACATCAGGTGATTTCGACACGAAATTCAAACTTGAATTGCCGGAGCAGGAACAGAGATTGGTGAAGAAACAAGTGCGAAGAGCGATCCAGCGACTCGATAGAGCCTGAGCAGATGAATTTGGAGATGAATTGAACGAGATTTGGTAAATCGGATACTGGTTGGAGAAGAAATTTTTCACTTTGTTGTTTTTGATTTCGTTGAAGAATCCAAGTTGAAGCAGTTGCTGTGAATTGCATCGACGGAAATGCAATCTCAGGGCGTTGCAACTCCAACGACCGGCAAACACAAAATCAGTTCTTTGATCTCAAAAACTTTCACCAAATCCAAGCAATCTAACATCGAAATTTCAAGAGGAGTGTCTGAATTCGGTTGCTGCGGGATTGAATTCTTAAATTTAATTGCGCGACGGATAATCTTGACCGAATTTCGGTAATGATCGAGAGAATCGTTTGAATTCTAAAAATTGGACCGGGATCGGGAGGCGCGGCAGTCGCAGCGCGCGGCGACAACAATTTAGGGGTTCCACGACCTTAGGGTTCGGCGCGCGGTTATAGGGCCGAACTCGCGGTTATAGGGTCTGCTACCACGGTCATGGGTCTAATTAACGGTTATAGGTCAACTGTGCAGTTTTAAGGACTGATGTGCGGAAATAGGTGTGCAGTCCACGGTTATAGGTCCTGTTCTGCGGAAATAGGGTTGTTTTTTTTGGTGATTTTGTGATAGTCACTTTGTGTGGTTTTAAGTGTTGGTTTGCCTTGGTTTTAGAGTTCTAATACATGATTTTAGACTTCTAGTTGAAGTAAAAATATGAATTGGTCCTATGTTTTGTGGTATGTAGGAACTAATTATTTGAAATTGAACAATTTGACCATTTGACCTCGAAGAATAGGAGAAAAGCAAAAAGGAGAAAGACAAAATTCAAATATAAAACTTAAACTTGTATGCTTTGCACAAGTTGAGACAATTTGACTTAGAATCAATGGACTTAGGCATTTTTGCATCAGGATTGCTCATGGTGAGCACTTACTATATTATTTGACCAACACACATAAAAAGGAATAATTAATGAATTATTTTCAAAGTATTATCTTAAAATTGATAATGTCTTAGATCATTCATTGCATAAGATGATTTGACCAAATTTGAAGTGTTGACTAGACTATTTGACCACCTTTTAGAACACTGTATAGGATTGGGACTTCATACATTTTGTTTGCATACATTGGTAAAGAATTGAGAAAAAAATTCCAAAACCTTGGGAATAAAAGTATCTTTGGATTACAAAACTAAAACCAAGTATTTTTCAAGTTTAAAGTATTATTCTATTTGAAAAGTGATTTTAGTCACGTAAACGATAGACTACATAAACCTTTTCCTATAAGAACCTCTATACTATTGTTTTCCTTGGTTTTGTGAGAAAAGGCAAAATCTAGATACAATACCCTACTTAAAATGGTCTCATCCCTTAAACAAGGTACCACTTGTGTTCATTGATTGGAGTCCAAGTTTTTTGGTGTAAACAGGTCCTAAAGAGTTAGTCAATTTCTCTAGGGCTAGTAAGCACAATTTTTTTTGGCTTTCTAGTACTAGATTGCACCAGAAAAAATAATAATTTGACTAAAATATGACAAAAAATCATGAAGTTTTTTCCTTAAAATTTTGAATTACAAAAATAAAATTGGATGAAATCACTAGATTGTAAGTGAAAATAGAATTAGAAACACATTGGAAAAAAGCCCCCCATTGCAACAATATTGTTGCAATGTTGCTTCAATGGTTGAACAATAGAGTATTAAAAGCAAATTGTTGTAGTACTGTAACAATACAATTTCAATGGGGGATGTACTCTATCCATTAAAAATATACTATCGCAATATTGCAACAATTCGCTTTTAATACTCTACCATTCAACCATTGAAACAATATTGCAACAGTACTGTTGTAATGGGGGTACTTTCTTGATGCAAGTAAGGTGGGTACACCTAAAAGCACCACAAATTGGTCCGTGGCTCTTGTGAAGGCTGAATGGTGACTAGTCCATGTAGAAAATCAAAGAGATGTGTTCATGAGGAAGAGATGCACAATCAATTTAGTCATTGTGGCATCTATGAGAGTATAGTAGGCTTGTAAAGTTTTGCATGTAGGGTGACTTAAAGAGCTCATAGACTACATTAGAAAAGAGCATGGCCATGCCCAATATGGCTGTCACAGGATGTCAAAAGGAACACAAATGCTCAACCATTGTGTCATTAAAAAAGAAAAAAAATAAAGAAGTTTGGAGAATAAAGAAGTAGCAGAAGAAACTACCAAAGTGTAACACCATCCTCTCATCAGTGACATTTAACTCATCATCCTCTAAAATACTTTAGCTGTCACTTAAAGACTCTTAATGATATTCGTAATCTGACATGAACTTTCTTATAAAACCCCGGCAACTTCTAAAACTGCCTATGTAAATGAATGACCATTCTTTGTATATGCCCAAACCATTTTAGTGCCTTTTCTAGCTGGCGCTTTTACACACAAGGCAATTTTGGGTGTACCCACCTTAATATGTACAAATATGATATTTTCTATCCAATAATGCTGAAATTTGGAGCACCACCATCACATTTTATATCAATTGCCACTTCATAAAAAAAATGAAAAAAAAAAAAGCTCTGCTGGGAAGGTACACCGGGAATCGAAACCACTTGGAAATGAGTACACTGTCTTTCGTTGCAGAGGAAGCTAATGCTAGCTTGTGGGCCGGTGCACGTGCGTCCTTCCACTGTCTGTTTTTTCTGAAGTTGTTGAAGTGAGTCAAGTGTTGAGCTAACCTCTACGGAGTATTCTGGTAAGCTCAACTTCTCTCAGTTACCTAACTCACCGGGAAGGTGTGAGGACGGCAACAGCAGGGCCAGGGAGGATTGACCCATGCATTGCCCCAGCAAAGGGTAAACGTAGAAACTGCCCCCTATTATGTGCCGCTTCAATTTTGTATTTCATCACAACATCAAGCTCATTTCACAGGCCTCTAATCACAAATATGAATTTAGAATATGCAAGTTTTATCATATGCAACAAAATAAATAAAAAATTCAGTGTTTTCTGCAGGGATAAAACACGGGGCAATACAGTGGCAACAAAGCCCCCGTGACAACCAATGATGAAGAAACGCATCGACAACACAATGACCCAGTTTATGTGCCAGCTTCAGTTTCTGTGTCGGCCAACTAGTGACTAAGGTAGGAGCACCCCGGGTGGTGTTAGTGTACCCCAATGGTGTTAGTGTACCCCAATGGCGTCACTTTCTACACATGATAGTCATTTCAAAACTTAAATGTAGATAAACTATAGATAGCTTATTTTTATCGACCAAAATAATAAGTTATCTATAGCTGACCTACATTTATATTCTAGAATCATTACCTTACCTAGAGAGTGACGCCATTGGGTACACGAACGCCATTGGGTGGTCCTACCTTAAGGATTATACCGAAAGCCTTCCCCAAACATATAGGGGAGAATGATACCTCCCCCAACAAGCTGGAGGGAGGCAACTTCGCTGGTAAACCATGTTCCGGCGCGCACAAACCACCAAAGCTACAGACCAGTCAAAGACAGAAGACGGGACTTCGGGACTTCCGGACTTCCGGACTCGATGTCAATGGTGTGTGTGTTTCTTGATTCTTATTATAATAACAGATAGATTTGTTGCACCAGAGCTCGCTCACCTCGCTGCAGCCCTGTCAGTTTTGACCACGGAAGTTGGGCACCAAGACCAGGGCTCATCTCACCGCCGCTGCAATGGGACTGACAACGCCTCATCGACGCCGGGGATTTCACCGGAGGGATGCTTTACACCTACCTTAGAGACAAAATATTCTTGCTTTTCAATATTTTGTCTACGATTCTCTATCCCCCAAAAACATCGCTTTTGAGCAGAAAAATCGCTCAAGTAGAGAACCCAGGTCTGAGGGCCAAATTTGTTGTATAAGAGGCTTGAAATCTTCACTTGTGATTGTGATTGGATAAAAGGTTGAAATTGTATACTTGGCTTTCAGAGGAATTGGCTTGGCATGTAGATGTAAAGCGTCCCTAGTAATGTGAGGCAAAGGGCATTTGGAATCAACTTACTAGCGAGAATTTTTTGAAGCTCTCTTGATTCATTTCCTCGAGGAAATGAAAATGCAGGAATTTCAACAGAATTATGTTGTTTTGGTCGCGTTGTTTTGGTCATTGAACAACAGATTTCTATTGAAATTAACAAAAATCTGTTAATTTCAATAGAAATCTGTTGTTTAGTGACCGAAACAACGCGATCGAAACAACAAAATTCTGTTGAAATCTCTGCGTTTTCTACTAGTGCTCCTTCTACAGAAATGACCTTATGTTTACTTCAATGGTCATTGGTTGCATCCTCTTAACCACAAAATCTACCATTTTATTTCTTACATTATCAATTACTCACCAAACTCAGATTGACACTAGCTAAATTGTTAGAATCACCAGATGTAAAAAATATCAATTTAGAGTTGCGTGAAAGTGACAAAGAAGTGAAATACATCAAATTTAACAAAAAAATTGACATTACATAGTTTAAATCGTTTTGATAGGTCCTATAGGTTTGTTTCAATTCAAATACCTAATAATATATATCATGACCACAATTATCAATCATGGAATAAAACTAGAATTGGCATCTAATTTAAGTCGTTTCATATTTTTTGAATGTTTATGGAATTAGTTATGAATTTTTGAAGTTGAAACATAGTGGTCACTAAAAGTGACTATCTCTTGAAATGTACATGGCTAGTACATTGAAGAAGGCAAAATTTTACCTTTGTATTATGATTGCTTTTAGAGCAAATTACCTTAACCCTAAAGTACTATGATGTCCAATTTCTGGACAATGAAAAGATTGCAAATCACTTTTTTTTTCCTCATTATTGCTGGGATGGAAGTCATCCTAATTTGAAAAGATACTTTATCTAGTTATGGTCCTATTTAATGGTTGGATTTGGTATTACTATAGTACATATTACATATATTTTTCTAGAATTTCAAATGTGAAAGTGTGTCAAGTGGTTGACCGAGCCAAAATCAACATAGACTCTAGTTCAAAAAAATTTCTGAAAATCACCATATCTTCCAACATTCTGAAAAATTCCAACATTCTGAATGATATCAAATTCCAACATTCTGATAAATTCCAACATTCTGAAAAAAAATTCACATATCAAATTCCAACATTCTGAAAAATTCTGAAAATCACCATATCACCTCATTCCAAATCCATTCCAACAAAATTTACACAAAAAATGACAATATTTTGTTTGTAAATGAATTAAAAGATTTCCCTTTCAAAATTTATAGAAAAATATTGGTGATAGCATGAGTGAACCTAACCATACGGATGAAATCTAAATCTCAAAGTCTACATTGGGAAAAAGCCCTCCATTATAGCAATATTGTTGCAATATTGTTTCAATGGTTGAACAATAATAAAGTACTAAAAATGTATTGTTGCAATACTGCAACAATACAATTTCAATGGTGTGTGTACTCTATCTATTGAAAGTATACTATTCCAATATTGCAACAGTATTTTTTAGTACTCTATAGTTCAACCATTGAAACAATACTGTTGCAATGAGGGTACTTTCCTGATGTACAACTTTTTGTTTGTTCATCAATTCCAAAATATGCTTGCAAAGAATACTGGGTGATGATTTTTCTCAGATCGTCAATTCTGGAGGAGACCCCTGGACGTTCAGGGGTTAATCTCCCGTACAATCCAAAGCCCGCAGTATCTCGGCAACGACTCCCCAAAGTCTGTCCGCGAATCTGTAATACTCCCGATTTCCTTCATTCAAACCTGCTGCACAACCACCTTCAACTCAGTCGTCGCGCACGACCACACCCCTGCTTCGCCACCGCCATTTTTTACTGTCTAGTTAGCTACTTGTCGTCAGTCAAGGACACTCATTTATCGACCAATTCAAAGTCCATAGATCTAGTGCACAAACGACTGGTCGATTGCTGTGCATTCGTGTTCCCAGTGGAGCTTTGAATTTTGTGGCGTTTTGTGGAGGGAGAGTTTGTTGGCTCTGGAGCGAACGGGAGGAGGCTTTGCGTCGACTGAAGCATCCCTGAAGCAGTTTGAGTGGCGAGCTTACTCGAAAAACGAGCCATTTCCATTTTAGTTTTACAGGAAGAGAATCTCTCTCGTAGTGTAGCTCCTTGTTTTGTTTCCGTAGCGATGGCAGTGGAAGGGATGGATCCGCAGAGTGGGTACTGCGCCAGGACCAGCGTGTATCACAGCAAGTTAGCACCTGCCGAGGTACCTTCGCATTCCACAGACTTGGTGACCTACTTGTTCCCTCCGAAGCTGAATCGCGTGACTGTGGCGGTGGTGGATGGTCGAACGGGGAAGAAGCTCACGTATGGCGAGCTCGAGGAGACTGTGGGAGTGGTGGCCGCGGGGCTGTGGCAGCGCCTCGGCATCCGAAAATCCGACGTCGTGGCCGTGCTGTCGCCGAATTCCATCGAGTTCGGAGTGCTATTCCTCGCGATCGCGTCGCTGGGCGCCGTCACCACCGCTGTCAATCCCTTGAATACCAACGCCGACATTAAGAAGCTCATCCGCGGCGCAGGTGGGGATCCTTCTCTCCTCTACCTTCTCTAATTCCTTTCTATTCGCGCACAAGTTGGCTCGCATTTGCTGGTAATCCCATACTAGTAGTACAACCGTTGCAGCATTTGCAACACCACCCTGTTGCGTTAGAAATCGTAGTATTGTCTTTACTTTGCTAGAACTGGATCGTAAATACTATTGTACTTCCAAAATTTGTGACACTGTGCACTTAATATAATAGATATTCATTAAAATGCCATAATTTCACGAAATTGGCGGGTTGCGTTTTGAGGAACCAAGGCAGTTTTGAATCGCACAACTGAAAACGGGAACCCTGCTGAACCTCGTATCTATAAGTATTTCTAGATTTTCGAACTAGACTCTAAAATTCAAGGTTTGTGTTCAACACCCCAAAACCCATATGAGCCTTTGAGAGTGATAGTTTTCAAGGTTCCGGACACTTGAATGCACTAGTTTTCAGAGTATTGAGCTTTAGCATGTCACATTTTTGGCACTATGATATCCGCCATGGCAACCAATTTGACCATTGTTGTGGAAAGTACTAATTTGCAGAGTTTCAAGCACTCGAATAACACATTTGGGCGCCATTTTAACGAATTCGCCCATTGTTGGTGGCACGCAGGTGCGAAGTACATTTTCACGGTGCCCGAATTGTTGACTAAGGCGGAAGCCACCGGTCTCCCCGTGGTCCTGATCGAAGACGCCAAACCAACAAACGCCACTACCAAGCCTGTGCATCTTCGCTACTCGGATCTCCTCTCCGCAGATGCGAAACTGCCCCCTCGCGCGCCCCTCTCACAATCAGACCCCGCGGCCATTCTCTTCTCCTCCGGCACGACCGGCGAGAGCAAAGGCGTGGTGCTCACGCACGGCAACCTCATCGCCATGTGCGCCGTGGTGATTTCCCCCCAATTGGACGGCGGCTTGAACCGCGTGGCCCTGCACCTCATCCCCATGTTCCACATCTTCGGACTCATGATCAGCGTGGGCAGCATTGCACGGGGCGTCACGGTAGTGGTGCTGCCGCGCTTCGACTTCCTGGAGATGCTGGGTGCTATTCAGACGTACAAGGTGACGGCGTTTCCGCTGGTGCCGCCCATTCTGCTGTTATTGATCAAGCAGGACGTGGTGAAGAAGTATGATATGACGTCGCTGAGGAATATTGGATGTGGAGCCGCGCCGCTGGGGAAGGAGCAGCTGGACCAGTGCGCCCGGCGCTTTCCCAATGCTAAGCTCATCCAGGTACCGCTCTTTGTCTTTCAGCCTGGTGAGTTTGTTTTTTTTAAATTGTTACAGGGGACTCGGTTTTTTTGTGGATCTTCTTCTCATTTTTGAGGGGATTCCAATGCACTGAGTGACAGAATGTTTGGATACGGCCTGAATTAGTTATGAAGTTGGGGATTCCTTTGCTGTAAGAAACGTACTGTTGGGATACGTTATGAATTAGTTACGAAGTTTTGCTCATTGGGTGATAAAAAATGGTTGGTAGGGTTATCATTCTTTGCTTACTAAACGTGATCTTAATTATTGATTTTTTGAGATGACTAAATTTTTGGTGGATCTTCTCCCCATTTCTGAGGGGGTCCCAATGCACTAAGAAACGTCTTGTTTGAGTGTTGTATGAATTAGCTATAAAGTTTTGAAGTTTTGCTCATTGGGTAATAATAAGTTGTAGGTAGGCTTTCATTATTTAGCTGCTAATCGTTTTCATGATTATTTTGTTTTTTTAGATGACTAAATTTGTTGTGACTCCTCTTTCCATTTTTTAATGGGATTTCAATGCACTAAAGAATGTACTATTTGGATACCAGGGATATGGTTTGACAGAATCGTGCGCCCTTGGGTCAGTGACGCCGGCCGATGGAGCTGAGTTTGCTGACCATTTTGGCTCGGCTGGAATGCTGGCTCCCACTTTGGAAGCTATGGTGGTGGATCCTCTTACAAACAAAGCAGTGCCTCCGACCAAGCAAGGGGAGCTTTGGTTGCGAGGACCTTCAATCATGAAAGGTATGAACGGTAACAAAGAAAAGTCTTTGCACTAAATGAAGTATGTAGGACCTAGAATGAACCCGACCTTACGCTCCGCCGTCCATATTCTGGACGATGAACAGAGGGCTTGTAGGCACAGCCGGTTTCGTCCAACCAACTTCTCATTCATCCAATGTAATACTTGGATGTTGAAAAGACAACCTTCCTTAATTACCAATTTCAAGAAATTGCGATAAATGATATTTCTGTACAAAGATATAAGCAAAAATGTGCGAAAATTCGAAAAAGGAAAGACGTTTCAAGGTTAACTCACGTTAGTTTAAAAAAGTATCAGACTCTAAGAGAAAATCGAATTGATCTTGCAGTGTCAGTACCTGTGACTTTGTAGATTAGCGTCACAACATTGACATCGAAACTGCACTTGATTATATGGAGATCTATATCGTTGAACTGAAAGAGAAAACTGAGTTGCTCATTGTGCAGAGTATCTAGGAAATGCTAAGGCCACAGCTGAGACAATCGATAAGGAGGGTTGGCTGCGCACAGGCGACCTTGTTTACTTCGACACCGATGGTTATTTGTACATTGTTGACCGTCTTAAGGAGCTCATTAAGTACAAAGCCAATCAGGTGTGTGGGGATCCATACTCTTGATTACTCACGTTCTTTCTGATTGCGCACAGAAAATATTTCTGTTACATTTTATAGCCCATCTGATGCTACCCCTTAAAAGTTGTCGCTAATTCTGATTTGTTTTGATTCTTTTTAGTATCTTCTTATCGTAAACATATCACCCAAGGATCCCAGTTCCCTCAAAGTTTGGTAGATTAAGCGAAAGAAAGATATGTGTCTTGCTTAGGTTGCTTCATTGCTACTAAGAATGCCTGTTATGAGAAATGCACACTGGTTGTTATTTAGTCTAGAGTTGTGGGTTGCACTGATGCTAAACCCTAAAGCCCTCCTGCATTCAATCTTTGATGCACTTTACAAAAAAATTGGTAACTGATTGTTGACGGAATCGTTGGCTGAGCTACAGGTAGCCCCTGCAGAATTGGAGTCCTTGTTATTAGGTCATCCTGGAGTGTTGGATTGCGCAGTCATACCGTGAGTATCTTCTTCGCCTCATACTCGAAACCTTTCCATGGACAAGCTATTAATCATCTACTTCCAATTGTATCGTAGTTCTGAAAATCGTTCTGCTGGCTCTCATCAGGCTAGTGATTGGGATTTCTAAAATTTTGTGATTAGAACAAACTGGTATTAGTAGGTTTCAATTACGGAGCAGAAACTTAATTGTCATTTCCCTTTGCTGAACCTACAGATTCCCAGATGAAGCCGCTGGAGAAATCCCCATGGCTTACATTGTCAAGAAGCCCGGAAGCGTCCTCACTGCTGAAGAGGTCATGCAGTTTGTTGCTGAGCAGGTGGCCTCCTACAAAAAAATCCGGAAAGTGGCCTTCATTGACGCGATTCCCAAGTCGGCGGCAGGCAAGATGGAACGACGGAAACTCGTGGAGCTTTCACGCCTTCAATCAAAATTGTAGTCAGAGCACCCACATTTGCTTGCGTACTGAATGTTTTCTCGAAGGTAGAATCAGTTTCAGTTCTTCTCAAGGTTGAATTTTGGAAAATATCTTTATAACATAACTTTCAGAAGCCGGATTGATGGCAGGAAGTACTGAGATTCATGAATGTATCATCACAAAGTGTAAAATTTATGAGCTCTCGCACATTTCAAGGATGTTCATCAGTTAAGGCACCTTAAATCGTCAACACAGCGTTTCAGTGTCTCCCGTGTAGGCACATCGTAAAAAAATTCTTCAACCAGATCAGGAAATTGTAGGGAAAGATTTTGCAACTAGAATCTGAATTTTTCACTATAATTCAGAGAATATGTTATAAATGTTACACAACACATTCGTGGTTCCAACAATGAGTGCATAGACTCGGTAAAAAACAAAATATTGGGAACCTTGAAGCATCAGAGAGTCATTCATGAAAATGGTACCGGTAGTGGCAACCTTGAATAGCCACTTTGATTTAAAAAACTACTCAAGCTCTAAATTGGAGATTGGCAATTTCACATGAAATTTGATTTGCTATTAGGCATATAATAGGAGTTTGTTTTAAGTAGCTCATGGTTAAGGTGCCATTTCATCACTACCATGTAAATACCATGATTATTCCCTTGTTTCAAGTTGTGTATCCAAAGGCTCTTGTTGGCTCAACCATTGTTTAATTTCAAAGTACACAAGATAATCCATAGTATTTTTTAATTTGAATCATTGACTCAACACCCTTGATAAGGGAATCTAGATTCTTTTTTGCACAATCTTGATTGTGTATGTTACGTGGGAGTTACCAAAAAAATAATCTTATGAAGATAGCCAAATGTTGACTACTTATTAAACATGCATGTTTCTATAATGAATGTCTAGGTGAATGCCAAGGTCAAATCTATTTTTGAGGTTGTAATCTATGCTTGAGAACAATTTGTTCTCATTTAGTAAAAAATGCTAGATTACTACATACATCAACTAAAAAATTGTTCAACACATCCTAACATTCTTGAATAAGATTCTTGAACTAATTTAGAAGGGAAAGAAATTTGAAAGGATAAAGCCTATAATCATGCTCTCAAACTTCAAAGCTCTTCATACTTCAAAATTATCCTAAGAGTCTTCAAAGTCATCTTCTTTTGGTTTTTAGTTTGTTTCTAATTGTAAATTGGATTAAAATTTTAATCAACTAGTATTTTTTTTAAATGACAACAAAGCATGATTTAGCATGCAATTTAATTGCATTTGAGTGTCTTCTAATTGCATACCCTTGTGAAAAGAGAAGATCAAAAGTTTTTTTGCATCACTCAAGGTGCTAATTTATATTTGATCTTGTCTTTTTGCAAGGGTAAGAGTTAAACCTCTATTTATGAAGAAGATATTAATCCAATGCGATTAGATTGCATGCAATCATGAACAATGGACTTTTTTGGAATTCCCTCTAATTATTTTGGAGGTTATGTAGTTTTTCCTTGCTAGTTTCTACTAGTTTCTATGATTCCCGGTGTTCTAATGCCATATAAAGGGGATCTTAAAAGAATTCCTACACTAAATAAAATTGCACGATACATAAGATTTGTAAGTTGTCATTCTCCATAATATTGAATTTCATTTATAAAATGTTTAAATGAATGGAATCTACATATTACTACTATAATTTTGACTCTTCAAATCTAGAAAAAGGTCAAGATCAAAAAATTTGGAATGTACAAATCATTGAAATTGAAATTGAAAATCTACATACGAGTCAGATTTGAGCCTCCAAAATCTACAAACTATATTGATTATGAGCACTAAAATCTACATTAAAGTTACATTTTAGAGGCATAAATCTACATTCAAGAATATTGAATTTCATAAATTAAGTTGACTTAGAGGTGGAAAGATCTTCAAATAACATTGAAAAATGCACAAATTTTCCTCTTAAAAAAATTCCATGTCTCACCTTTTCATGTTCTCGATTCACGTTATAGCCACATTTCCTACATTTCCTATAAGCATCAATTTGTTATACTTGTATATTTCTTTGGAGGGGATCTTTAGTACAATACTAGTAAGGGATTCACTAAAAGTTCCTTGTGATGTTTTGTTGTCATTCCCCCAAAAATGCAAGTTGATTAAAATTTATATCCAATTTACAATTGGAAACAAACTAAAGACCAAAAGAGGATGATTTTCTAGTGACTTTTAGAATAACTCCTTTGTAGACTATTTGTTACAAAAAATGAGTGAAGATTTCTATTTTATTTATTTGTTTTGAAAGATGATACCACATGTCTTCTATTAGCCAAGAAAATTTTAGATTTTTTGTGGAGATTTGAAATTACCACTTTATTTGGCAGAATAAGTGAAAAAAATTCACATCAAAAACAAAATTGGCTCAAAAAACATGAAAAATTTTCCATGTTTGTAGAATAACTGAAGAAAATTCATACCAAAAACAAAATTAATTCATAAAACTTGAAATTTTTTCTTCATTTGCAAATCATAGTGAAGAATATTCTAATGTAGACAAAAATTTAGTATCATTCTATAAATAGAAAATAAATACATTGTGGTAAAAGGCCTTGTATTCAAATTGTTACAAGTTATTCAATTTTAGGATTTTTTTGACATTTTCAAATTAGAGTAGAAACTAGACTTGCTTAACTTCAATCAATCTATTGATGAGACAAGTTTGGATCAAATTAAAAAAAAAATCTTTAATTTTTGTAAGAGAAATTCATATTTAAAGCAAAGAGTTGAAAATTGTTAAATACAAGTGCCACACATGCTAAGGTTTCATTATGGGTCCTCCAATCCAGTCGTGATTGTCATAGCTATTCCTACAGCTCGTCAAAAATTTACGCTTGTTCAAAAACCTACAAACAGAGATCTTTGTCCGAGCAAGTTGTGCATCAATTAAGGTAGAAGTACCTATTCCGGATAACTTAAGCATTTTTCAGTGTATATGATTTAGGAAAGTCATGGAGGAATTGATTCAAGGTGTGCAAAAATAAGGTTGCTAAAGAATGCCCTACCAAATAGAATTTTTTCTCCTAAAATGAATATTTTACTGAATATAGAAGAGGATTTTTCATTTGGACCCATTTTGATTTCATAGACTCATCTATTTTGATTACCTTGGGCACTTTTCCCTAAGCCAAGAAAGAAAAGAGATGAATGGACGAGAAGGTACGAACAGAGAATCTTTCTCAATAACCAATGCATTCAACTGCTGTCCACAACAATTCAGCCTATGCAACCGTCATAGGGGACCTGTCTGAAATAGGTTCTTCTACCAGGTTGAAATATTCTTACTGTAACAAAAATATAATTCTGCTAGTTTTATAGGTGACGCTCACTTCCTTTTTCACTGGCTACCACCAATGTCTTGTATCGGAGTCCAAAATTCTGGCGGAGTGTAAAAGAAAAGAAATTGGAGTGTTAACTCGTCGAGCA
Organism: Climacium dendroides; assembly: GCA_950106755.1. Classification (NCBI taxonomy): domain Eukaryota; kingdom Viridiplantae; phylum Streptophyta; class Bryopsida; order Hypnales; family Climaciaceae; genus Climacium; species Climacium dendroides. Next base: position 41,914,664 of record OX467084.1, read on the forward strand.
CTATGGAGCGCCGGAGCCGTCTCCACTTCGGGGTGACATTTTTGAGTGCAGATTAATGATACATGGTACTTCGTTTAATTTGTGATCCCAATCTTTGTCTAAGCGTAGTGATTTGGTTGCGTTTTTACTCTAAGTTCCCTTGGGGTCGATGAGTGGAAGGTGGGGACGAGAAGATAGCTGCATTAGGGTTAGGGTTTGAAATAGGGTTTGGGGAAATGGCGTCGTATGTTGACATGATCAGATTGGCACATGCGCCAGTGAGCCAGACAATATCGGGTGCAACACGGGAGTGAGATTCGGCAATCAGGGAGGAAGGCTTGGTCAAACCAGAGTTAATTGCGGTTGTCTCCAATATGGGAAGAAACAATTGATTTCATCCTATAGTAGCCAAGCCAGGGGAGGAGCTCCCAACAGGATTCAAACGGAGTAGTGCAGGGTTTCTCATCAACGCAACGGCATTGAAGGTAACGGTTAACCAAGAACTTGTCAAGAAAGAAACTGAGTACCTTCAAAAGCATGCTATTGTGGCCTACTTTGTTGGAGGTAAACCTGCTCAAGATGCTATGGGGCTTTGGATCCGCAACTTGCAAGTTGTAGTTGGTGAGTGGGTTGGCACTACAACAAAAGCAGTGTTTTATGACTGCAAAATATGACTGCAGTGAGTCGTAAAATCAAAAAATATGACTCATGCAGAAATCACTGTAGATGACTCGGAATATGATTGACTCTAGTCGTTTAGAAGCAGTCGCTTCAAACATCAGTCATATTGGCAGTCATATGGGTTGCGGGATATAAATACCCATTTTTAGCCATGGTATGCCAACTAGGTGTATACTTTGACTATCCTAGGGGTTTTTTGACTTTTTCTTGGGTTGCCCGGGCAAATAAAAAAATCCTACGTGGGATACGATTATGTCGAGTCATATTTTTTGATGATGTGGAATATGACTGCGATGAGTTATATTTTTTGATGACGTGGAATATGACTGCGATAAGTCATATTTTTTGATGATATGGAATATGACTGTGGTGAGTCATGTTTTTTGATGACATGGAATATGACTGTGGTTAGTCATATTTTGCAGTAATATGGAATATGACTACGGTGAGTCATATTTTGTAGTGATGTGGAATATGACTGCGGTGAGTCATATTTTGCAGTAATGTGGAATATGACTGCGGTGAGTCATATTTTGCAGTGATGTGAAATATAACTGTAGTGAGTCATTTTTTGTAGTGATATGGAATATAACTGCAATGAGTCATATTTTGCAGTGATATGAAATATGACTGCGGTTAGTCATATTTTGTAGTAACATGGAATATGACTGCAATGAGTCATATTTTTTGGTTATATGGAATATAACTAGGGTGAGTCATATTTTGCAGTAATGTGAAATATGACTGCGGTGAGTCATATTCTTGTTAATGTGAAAAATGATTCTCATGAGTCATATTTTTGAATGATGTAGAATACAACTTTCGTCAATCATATTACTAACTACAATCACATTTTTAATGCATTTTAAATGAACATGATATATAACTTTCATATATTAAGATGATTTGACAATTGAATAAAAAGCCTCATGCAATTAAAAATGAATACATAATATATGATTTTAGAGATGTATGAGAGATAATCATATTAAAAAAGGAGAATGCAAGAACAAATACAACTATCTTCATTGACATTTATTAGTCACTAATACAAAATATATATATCACAATGAATCATTCACACAATCCAATAAGGCCTACAATCCTTACAATAATGTGAAGATGGCTTCATTGGGTTGTAAGTAGACTTCAATGTCTTTGTTTCAACTTTTGGTGCCTGCATATACAATTAAAGAAATGAGAGGTTAATTTTTTGTGATTGAACAACAAAGCTCAACCTTCAAAGGCTTATAACAATACAAAATATCACTACAAGGAATTGGGGGTTATCGTGACTGCAGAAACATGACTGTAAGGATTTTGCGACTGCATCGTGACTTCACCTTCGTAATTGCACCAGCGGGCCGATCTTCACAATGCTGCAGTCGTAATTCAGTCATTCTACAGTCGCGTGATTCATTGTGGGATGAACAGTGACTGCGCTGGAGGTTCATCCACAACGTTTCGTCCACAGGGTCCACGAGGAAGTGACGTGGCTACCAGAAACGCGACTGGAGACTGCAGGGGACTGCCAAGTCATTGCAGTATGACTCTAGGACTGAAAGAAGTCACGGGGAAGATGTTTTCTTTTACTTATACGTAAAGAAAAAGAAGTAAAGCCCCAGAGCGGTCCACGGAGGACAACGGTATCGGGTATGTGACTTCAATATGACTGCAGAATCACTGGGACTTCTTGCACATATAACTAGGGGCATGCAATAAGTTGTTTAGGGGAATATGATAGAGGGGTCCATGCTGCAAATGGATGGAACTTCCGATAAGATGTGATGCAGGAAGCCTGAAATGAAACAACATTTAGGTACAAAGAGAGAGATGTGGGAGTGTCATTATTCAAATGAAGCACATACAATATGAAGTGTATAAGGAAGGTATAATACTACTCGGGGTGGAAGCTCATTGAACATGGAGGTGTTTGAGGTGGCAACTAGCATGCCAATGTCTCAAAGATGAGGTGAACACTACTCTCACATCATATTTGCGGTTTTGACATTCACACTTGGTTGATAAAGTTTGCATTCATGCATTGAATACCAAGGTTCATAGAAATGTGACTAATACAGTACCTGCACAAGCGAGAAATTGTATTGAATATGAATGAAGGACAATGATGAAGGTAAGGTCATCACCCAATAAATGGGGTGACATTGAGAGGAAGGGACACCTTGTGGCAAGTGAAGCCTAACTGATTGCAGTATGACTTCACTATGACTGTGATGCAACTACAGAATGACTGAAGCATGACTGGAGAGTCTAATTAATGACTCCGGTATAACTACTAACTGCCTAAAATGTTTGCAAGTGGTCTACTTGTTTGATTGCTGCATGACGCGTTTAGCTTCTGTGATGCTCCGCGACCCATGACACAATGAGGGACACTAAAAATGATGTGATTACCTTCCGACTACGGACCTAAGCAGGACTGTACCTAATATTGCTCTTGTGCCAATAAGTTCTCTTCCACCGATAATTCGATGGCTCCGACTAGATTGGCGGTGGAGCTTCTATCCGGCACTCTTCGTGGAGCTGTAAATCCCATGGCCTCGCCATTGGTTGTGATGAAGGCATCTGTGCGGTCGAGTACTTCTCGTTTCGAATGGGTTTCGTGGCGTAAGACCACTTTCCAGTCAGGTTTGTCTGCCACATCGGAGAAAAATACTTGTGTGGCTTGACTCAGGAAGATGAATGGCTCAGCTATACAAGGGAGTTTATGGCGGAAGTTCACCAAAAGGAATCCTACGTCATCACACACATACATAGGGTTCCCTCGCATGTCAATTGGTTTTACCCACAGTATAGTGTGGTCATGTCTGCAAACACCGTTTCAAGAACTCCTATTTGAAGAAACACACTGCAGATACTCATAGTTGCCACGGTGTGCAATTACAGGATTGAAATGAAAGACAGAAATGTGATTTCAGTGTGACTGCCGACAGAGTGACGAGCAAGTCGCATAGAGGCCAGGGACTACGGACTGACTTCTATATGACTTCTAAAGGTTCTGTGTCTGTGGACGGGACGATGGACTTACCCACAGTGAAGTCACTCCGTAGTTGTATCCTCCTCTTCGACTGCTACTTGTCATATTGCATGTATGAAAGTTAGAGCATGTGCTATGATTAGCCAAATTCCATTTTAGCGTCAGACATGAGTCTAAGGGCAGCTAAAATTGAGGTCAATTCATGACAATCCTGATTCCATTTTTTTTGGCTTCGCAATCTTTCATCAACAAACAATTAACCTTTCTTTGAATGGGTGTTCTTAAGCATGCACGTCCATTGTCATGGACATTATCGTTGGTCATACTTATATTCTTGTCTATGGAAATAGTCATTGTCCTATAGCATGACTTCTGGGTCCCCAATTATTATACACTACAAGAGAAAGGGGTGTTTTAAGTAGTGTCCTATACATCACGTCTTTTAAGTAATGTCTTTTAAGTAAGGATTTAAGTAAAAATTTACTAAAAAGACAGTCTTTTTAGTAAATTTTTACTTAAATCCTTACTTAAAAGACATTACTTAAAAGACGTGATGTGTAGGACACTACTTAAAACACCCCTTTCTCTTGTAGTGATAGTGTCTATCGTTCTTACACACCTTGATCTAGCCTGACTATCCGATGTACTGAATTTAGGATGCATGAGACTTGAATAAGGCATTGAAGTTAATGGGCTGCACTTGGGAAGAGGCTCAAACTTTACACTACACACATACTCTTCTTCCAAGGCCTCCATACTCCGTAATTTATAAGGTGGTTTCTGATTGAGCAATTGTAATGGGAGTGTTGTAAGGTTTAAGGTCCTTAAAGAAGAGATTACAACAAATTACAAAGAAAAGAAGTGGTCTATGCATCGTAAGGAATTGGAACAGAAGGCCTCTACTACACACAGATTTAGACTCAGCACCACAGACTAACTTCCAAGAGTCATTTCCGAGTAACGAAAATCAAGTCATGACAGAGAAATGACTGACAGAATTCACGTAGGAGTTGTTCACGATTCAGAATGACTTCACTGTGACTTCTGGGTGACTTTTCTTTACAGAACAACGAATTCATGCTGAAGTGGAATCCAATGTACTACCGACCAGGGGACCGCCGCCCACCGTACCATGCACACGAAAAATGAGGACGACAACGCACAATTCTATCCATCGATCATCATCATGAGCAAAAGATTGAAAAGTACACGGTCACACCGCACTTGAAAACCAATGTACATGCACTCACTCCTCACAGTCGCCCGTGTTCATTGCGCAGCTCCGCCCCACGTCCGCCGCCTTTGTGAGGGACTTTATGATCCACCGCCAACTATCGGGACCCCATGATGACCACTCCCTGCCCCGCCATCAGAGTTCAAAGTAAGGTTTCATGCACTTACAAGGCAGTCCGCGACTCTGCCATTTGCGTTACAGCCTCCTCCCTGCTCCGCTACCTCCTGAATTGTTTCGATTTAGCGCCTTGGAGCAGCAGCTTGTCTCCGCGATTTTGTCGACAATCAACATCCAGAATGACCTACTGTCAATTCTGTGCATGCTCGCATCTAACGCGACAATCGTTGTGTCATGGAGTCGCCGCCAAAGAGCCCGCCTCATCCGAAGACAACTTATGAGGTCCTGCGCGACCAGAAGAAGGCCGAGATGCTGAAGGCCTTGAAACCCGTTCTCCGCGCGAGGAGAGAGTTGTGAGTTCCACTTAACTGCACCTTACGAATTGTCGCAGATTTGCTTCTTGCATGCATGTAGTGCCTCCCTCGATCGACTGTGCTGCATGCAAACTTTAGTCTGTACAAGCCTCCGTCGCATGTAGCTATCCAAACAGTATAGTCGTCCTGTACGTAGTTGTAGACGTTGGGTCCTAGTAGCAGGATCCAATTTTGCAATGACAATTTGAATAATTTGATAGGGAGGTTTAACTGTTTTGGCGTCCTAGGGTTTGCCGGTGTTCAGTCATTAATTTCGGCACCCACTACTAGAAAATTTCGTATTTCTGTTGTTTTGGTCGCATTGATCTGGTCAAAATCTGACAGAAATCTGTTGGTTTCAACAGATTTCTGTCAGATTTTGACCAGATCAACGTGACCAAAACAACAGAAAAACAAAATTTTCTAGTAGTGACCGTTTGCTTTTGGGGGGGCCGCGAAGTCGTGCGACAGTCGCAAGGACGTTACTTTTGCGAAGTCACGACTCTGTCGTCACTAAAATGAAGTCGTGTCGCAGTCATTCTGAAGTTGGTCGAGCCTCATTTGCATTTGAAGTTGCCGGTCCACGTGGAATCCACTGCCGGTCCACGTAGAATCCACTGCGCTCGCGGGAGCAGGCGTCCTGCAGCGCACTGACAAACCCTAATGTCACCTCCGCGTAGAGGGGATCATTTTTTGGCTTTGCAATCATTTTTGCAGTTGATTCTTAGCAACTATCTGTCCTAGCGTCTGCTCGCGGCGCTTGCATTCTTGTTCTTTGTGGCGCTCATTATCGTGTTCCGCGGTCTAGGGACAAGCAAGAAGACGCCCTGAAAGCATCACTGTAGGTTCACCCGCCGTTGCAGCAGATACGGGAGCGGCTCCAGCAGTCGTTGCAGCAGACGCTGATGCGGCCCAGTCCTTCGAGGAGCCAGCCCTTCTAAGTGGCAACGTGGAGGTCAGCCCCAATGAAGGAGGCGAGGGAGGTTTCGAGGACGCCTCCACTGACCGCTTAACTGCAGCCAATGTCGCAGCAGCGCCGTCAAGGAAGGTTAAGAAAGCTCCCAAGTCTCCTAAGGTTTGTATCTCCAAGCACACAAGTCCATGTGCGTCCGTTCCCGGAGTGCCTTTCTTTACATTGCAAAACCTCGTGACTAATCGGATGGGCGGCAATAGTTTACATGTTCGGAAGCTTGTCATTTTCAATGTACAAGGAACCCTGTTGGACTACAGTTTGCTTGCTGCTCCAAACCCGAACTATAGTATCCGTGCTAGCAACCATATGCAGTTCCATATAGTAGTTTTCCGACCATGGCTGAAGCACTTTTTGGACCGATGCTTCAGGCACTTCAAAGTTGCATTTTGGGGTAGTAGAAGTGCTCCGTACATGGAGGATGTGGTCCCTCAAATGTTGGCAGGGTTTTACAGTCGTGCCTATGATAGGGATCCACTCTTTTGTTGGTCTTGCGCAGCTGATTCCGAAAGTGGAGGGGAGCAAGATAAGGGAACCTCGGGTCAAAAAAAACTATCTGTAGTGTACGGGCAATACCCTGAGTTCAATCCAAAGAACACAATCATTGTAGATAGTAAGCTTTGTAGGGTCACGGAGAATGCACAATCCAACGTGCTCATCACAAATCCTTTCTATGTGAAGTGGCTACACACCTTGGCTAACAACAAGGAATATTTGAAATTATACCTGTGGCCTTTGCTGGAAGCCTTCTGGAGATGCCCCGATGTGATTGCCTTCCGTGCAAAGTACTCGCAAGTTGTGAACAAGTCCAAATCTCAGTGGCTCTTGAAGCGCAGAAGTGGAACTAGATACAATTTTGTGAACATGGTGGGAGGTGAGGGACTTGCAGTTCGGCTGGTTCGAACACCCTGCGACCCTCACCTTTATATTTTTTTGATTTTTAACTTATGCTCCTTGTTTTTGCAGGCAAGGACGGGGAAGCAGAACACGCGATCGAAGTCAGCCTCTGCCATGGGGTCGTGCCGTGATAAGGTAGGCACTACATAGCATTCATTTCACTTTCTGTTCAAGCGGTCCACCCTTCAGTTGCGTTCTTGTCGTGTATAAGTTGCCTGGAAGTGACGTTCTAGTCATGGCTGGTCATCAAGTTGTACTGTAGTGTCGGGAAAGTTGTGAATTCTGTCCATGATTGCTTCATGACTTCACAATGACTCAATGGCGTATGCAATGCAGGGTGTTACTCTGAGAACAGAAATGGATGCCACTGCCAAGATCGACTACAAATTGTTGTTTGTAGTTTTTTCTTGCATTGTTGTTGTGGGATATGAGTTCATCCCGCCTATCAACATTGTCGTTGGTCATTCAAGTGTCCATCGTGAGTCAGTCCCACGATGAAGTGGTATATTCACAGGCTCCGCAGCACTGCACCAAATAATGCTCCTGTGAACCTTGTAGGCCATTCTAGAATGCGTGATGTCTCAAGTGAATCGCATCTTGCGCTTTTTTGATTATGTAACCGTTAACTGAATTGTGCTATGTCTTGCATGCCACAGGGTTTCATCATTGGCGATGAAGTTTTCCTCATGAACCCATGCACTGTACGGCAGAAGGTGGCCCTTGGAACGGTCAGCGGACTTCCAGGGTCTCACAAGTATCATGGTAAGGACATACCAGCATTGTGGGTGAGGGTGGACATCCGTGAGGTTCTACAAACAGGGGTGAGCCTCATGGTTCCCAATTACGCAGCGGACCAGGAGTTTATAGAGGACGTGAAGGGGTCTTGCACAATATGGTCGGAGAAGTCAATGAAGCTTTTTAATGGTACTTGACTTAGCTTGTAAATTTTGTTGGAGACTTACTGCACCCTAAACCCACTTGTGGACGCCATGTATATTTGGGCTGATATTCTATCCCACTCCATTCTTTTTGCAATAGAGGACTCAATTTCTAACTCCGTGCCTGTGAATTTGTCATTGTTGTGTCAATTTTTGTTGGCTTACCATTTCCTCAACCACGGCTCTGCGTTTGCAATGTTGTTCTTGCTCGTTTGCACGTAATTAGGTAGTACATATTACTTGAATGTAGTGTAGATGAACCGACTGGTGAATGACCCCTTCGAAGTTGCCGTGACTTTAGCACTACTAGCGGAGTAGTGCACGTGCTACTGTGACGCAACTCCATCTACACTGCAGTACGACTTGTGAATGACTCCATGCTACCCCTAAATTGTTGCCCACATCATGTTCATTTGCGACTGCAGCGTGACTGCAATATGACTCTGTTTGGAAGGTCCACGTCAGATTTAGGAGGGGTCAGACACCACTGCAATGTGACTTCACCATGATTGCGAGTGACGTCCACGTCAGATTTTAAAGGGGTCAGATGCAACTTCAACATGACTGCACAATGACTACGACTGACGTCCACGTCAGATTTAGGAGGGGTCATGCGCGACTCTAGCATGACTGCAAGACGACCGGTTCAGAACGTCTACGTCAGATTTAAAAGGGGTCGGACGCAACTTCGGAATGACTTCCTTGTGACTACGCCCAATCTGTCCACGTCAGATTTAAAAGGGGTCATACACTACTCTAACATAACTTCAGCGCGACTACGTTCAAATTATCCACGTCAGATTTAGATGGGGTCAGACGCGACTCCAGAATGATTTACACGTGACTGCTGCAAAAATGTCCACGTCAGATTTTAGAGGGGTCCCGTGCTTGTCCAACTCAACCCAAGCCATCTTTCCTTAGTCTCATTTTCTTTATCTCCCTCAATTGAGCCTCTTCTCATCCAAAGTTCCATCCATCCCCACTTCGTTGGGTGATAATAAATCTGCAGTCATTCTTATAAATGACTTGTCCGAAATGACTGCAGGGCCCCGGAGTCACATTTTCATTTTTCAAGTCACATTCTCGTTTTGCGACTGCAACATGATAGTTTTGCAGTCATTTGCCGCAGTCACGATAACCCCCAATTCCTTATAGTGTATGTAGCTCAAGTTTAGGATAGGAAGAATAAGATTGATGATGGAGGAAACAAGAAAAAAAAGATAAATATTAAGAAATAACAAGAAGTAAAAGTTAAGAAGCAACAACTAAACAACAACTAAGACACAATAAAAAACAAGAAATAACAACTAAGACACAACATGAAGTAACAATTAAGACACAAGAGGATATAAGAAACAACAACTAAGACACAAGAAGAAACAAAAAGCATCAACTAAGACATAACAAGAAACAACAAGAAATGAGAGTGTAGATGCAACAAAAAAAAATAAGAAGCAAGAACTACAAAATAAGAACTAAAAAGAAGAAAGAATTCAAATGTAAGAGAAAAAAAAAGAATTTAGATGCAACAATAAGAAGCAAGAAACATGAAGTAAAGAGCAACAAGAAACAAGAGTTGAGATGCAACAAAAAGCAACAACAACAAATGAGAGCTAAGAGACAATAGAAGGTAAGGAAGAAGAATCACAAGAAGTGATGGCTAGGGTTTCAGAACCCTAAAAAGTGATGTCTAAAGTTCTAAAACCCTAAAAAAATAATGGCTAGGGTCTCAAAACACTAAAAAAGTGGTGACTAGGATTCAAAATCCGAAAAAGTAGGTGACTAGGATTTCAAAATTTTAAATGATGGTTTATTTATATTTTTTTTAGAATTGCCCGTATTTTTCTTGAATTGCCCAAAACAAAAAAAAATTCATTACTATGAAAATATAATTGATAATATGACTCAACGTTCCCAAACATGTTCCCTACGTTCCCTATGAAGTACTTTGGTATTCCTAATGGCCGTATAGTATACACTTGTGAAGTACAAGGCATAAAAATGACTAGTAGTCATATTTTGCAGTCATATTTCTCCCCAAAGTGTCGGCCTTCAAGAATATGACTGCAAGCAGTCGCCAGTCATCCTCAGTCATAATTCTGCAATTATAAAACACTGCCATTGTTGTAGTGTGGATTGGGAAGGGACCTAGGGCGGGGTTTCTTCCAAGTTCTTAGCAGAAAACACGAAATCACTCAAAAGTTGTTGACATTCACGCCTCACCATTCAAGGTGGGGTACGTGCATCCTACAAACCTGGACCCCAAGATTCAATACAAACAAACTGATGGGGCTGCAAGTTCCGACCTGGGTTACATTGAAGGATATATCTGGTGAGTTTCTTGGAGTCGCAGCAGAGCTTGCAGGAGGGCTGGGAACCGTTCTTGGAGCTGATAATCGTAACAAGTTTACGTCTGACTACCGCTTTTGTGTTGGTCTCGCATCTGAATGCGGATGGCAAACGCAAATTGAGGTCATGAACGACTTCACGGGGGAGGTTTTAATAATTAAAATTGATTATTATAACTTACCCATCCGATGCTGAGTGTGTCTAGCAACAGACCATTTCGTAAAAGATTGCATCAACCGCAGCGGGAAACACAAAGAATCAATGTCGTCGGGTAAAACAACTGTGGGGGAACAGAGTGGTGGTATCAGTAGCACTAGGGGTGGCAGGATGGTAGTAGAGAGTAATCGTAATTTGCCTGGGCCACCTCCATTAGTGCCAGGCCAACAACCTACTCGCTTCACCTTTCAAGCAAGTGCTTAGACAGTTGGGGGTAGTAGTACCATGCCAAAAGGGACACATTTGGGAATTGGTAAGCAAGCCGTGGCTAACAGCTCGCTCCCACTCGTGGTGGATACCTCACCAGGTGCCCAAGTACAAGATGGAGGCTACACTGAAAGCGGTAAGAGTGACTCACGGTCCAGACTTACACCAGAATTTGAGTGGAATGGTTGGGAGAAGGTGATACATGGACCTAAAATCCAAGGGCCTAGTGTTGCAAATCAGCGAGTATAAGCTCGAGTCATGGAAAAGGAATCCACAAGAATCTCACCTGTAACGGCCAATGAGTGCACCACACCAGAAAGGTCAGTTGGTCACAACCCATCCTCACTACGAGTAGCAACTCCAAATAGTCCATCTACTGATGGTACAACGGGTAGATCAGGGCAGGCTAGTCCTGGTCTAGTGGATGGCGGTGTAGCGGATAGATCAGGGAGGATCAGCCCCGGTCCGGTGGGTGGTCTGAGGAGAGGTAGTTTCGGAGCAGTAGGTGATGCAAGGAGAGTCAACAACGGAGAGGGGGTTGGAGCAGGGAGAGCCAACCGCTCAGACATCGTCGAGCAGAAAGCACGCAACAAGAGGCTGGACGACCCATGTGCGAGCAGAGCTCAGGGAGTAGAGCTTAATCCCACTGAAACATGAGCAACGTCTAGAGTTGCTATCGAGGGAGGTGGGGCAGTTGATGCCACAACATTTCTTGTTCAAGCTCGGGCAACTTTAGCCAATGCATCGTCTGACAGCCTGCAACTCCCCTATGAACAACAACAACAAGCTAACAACTCGCCACAAGTATTACGAATTTTTGAAATTGAATTACCTGATGTCTTGGCCAATACGGGGTATGGTGGTGTATCTAGTGATATGATTGTGGTGGAGGAGATAGGGTTAATTGGTGACCAAGTAATAACACAGTTGGACGAACAAAGTGGAGGACGACCTAGTATCGATTTGAATGGTATAGCTCAAGATCCTTCAGGATCTATATTTCGTGGAAGTTCAAATAGGATGCTTATAGCAGGCCCAAGTCACCTTCAAATTGTGCAGAAACCAATAGGACATATTCAACTAGGATCGCATAATTCAACACCTCACACATTAAGTGAGGGGTGGTCATTACACTCTCTTCCTGGATACATGCAGTTAGAGTTTATGGAATGGTTTAGGGAGAAGTGTGAGCTTCAAGGTAATGGTGGGTTTCTCACGCCCCAACCCAAAAGACGGTTAGGTGTGCAAATTCAAAGAAGGGCAAATATTTCTTCCTCAAGAATTCAATTACAACGAAGGGTTGACATTTCATCTTCAGCTAGACGCCTTCGCACATCACTCCTTCAAGTGAGGAGAAGCACACCCAATAGGTCAGAAGGTGGTGAGTCGGTTTCTAGGAGGAGTTCAGAAGGGAGGGTTGCACCAAGAGGCCCATTGATGTTTCATCCTGACCCTCAACCATTAGAATGATAGTCACAATACTTTCCCAAAACCTTTAGGGAGTTAATTGTCCTCCGAAGGTTGATACCGTTAAGAATTATTTTTGGACAGTCAAATCAAGCTTGGATGTCCTTTGTTTCCAAGAACATCGTCTCATGGGCGATAGATTACTGGCATTTGGTCAGGTCATTTGGCCACAAGCCAAGTTTTATTGTTTAGAAGCCTCAATAGATTATGGGCACAGTTTGGATGAAGTTAGGGCGGGAAAAGGCGGAGTGTGTATGTGGGTTGCAGTTGCAGTGTTGCACTAGACATTCAACATATGATATCTTCTTCCGGATTCTCTAGATGTAGGAGGGCACAATGGGTGCGTTTGCAAGGGACGCCTGGAGGGGACCTATCAATTCTCAATGTATATGCCTCTACATCAACACGTGAGCGTATAGAACTTTGGGCAGAGTTCTTAGCTAATCTTAATAAGGATTGTAGGTGGATTATCGGTGGTGATTGGAACTTCGTGGAAAATGGGACAGATAAGTCCAGCATGTGTGGTAAACTTATTTCTGACAATGAGTGATACTCATTTGAAATGCTACTAGGGGCCCCTAACTTGGAGGAGCATTTTTCCACTAATAATCCCATTAAGTTTACATGGGATAATAGGAGGAGGGATGGGTTGAGGATCTTGGCTCGTTTGGACCGTTTCTACTCTTTCCAATCTAATGGAGGCTGTCCTAGTCCAGTGCTGGAATACTTTATTAAGGGGGATAGTAATCATTCTGATCACCTACCGATATGGGGGAAATTTTTACTCCATACCATCACCCCTAGGAATTCCTCTTATAAAATGAGTGGCCGGTACTTAGAAGACAATTTAGTGAAGGCTAGAATCACACGACTCTGGGGAATGAATGAGGGTGGAGGATTTTTTAGTAAGCTCCGCAAGGTAGTAAAATACTATAAGGAATATTGTCTTAGAGCGGCAAAGGTGCAAAGAGAGGTGGAAGCCCACCTAAGGGTCCAAATGGCAGAAGCAGTGGAAGTCCTCCAAGCAAACCCTAGTGATATCACTTGCCAGAACAAGCTAAATGGAATTGGGGAGCAATTAGGTGAGGTGGAGAAATCACATGTGGAAGGCCTAAAGGTTAGGAATCAAATTCGATGGAAGAGAGTGGGTGATGCGTGCTCAAAAGAATTCTTTCAAGCACATAAGGATAGAGGAAATGGAGCAAAGATCACAACACTAGAAGATGAACTAGGGGTGCCACACTCTAGTCAAGCTGATATGGAAAAGATTTATGTGGATTATTATACCAAGTTGTATACGACCACACCATCTACATCAACTAAGGAGGTGGCCATAGGCTCACGCCTCGAAGGAATTTCCAATAGACTCACTAACTCAATGGTCCACTCTCTTAGCTTGCCCATCACGCTAGTAGAGTTAGAAGAAGCTCTTAAATAGATGGACCCTGGGAAGGCACCAAGACCAGATGGGATCATTATCAATTTTTTCAAGAGTTATTGGGACATCATTAAGGTTGATTATCTCAAAATGATCACAAAGGCAGTGGCAAATGACATCATGCCACTTGGTGTAACTTGGGGAGTTATATCCCTTTTGTACAAGGGTGGAGAAAGGAGAAAACTCACTAATTGGCGTCCCATCACTTTGCTTAACGTTTCGTATAAAATGTATGCTAAGGTTCTTCAACGTCAGTTGCAACCCGTATTAATGGAAGTCATCTCCCCAGACCAGTCTGCCTTCTTGCCGTTAAGATTCATTTTGGACAACATTCTACTCACTCACTCATGACCCGGATTCAGACTAAGGAAATTCCAACCTCGCCGAGGTCTAAAACTAGATTTCAGTGTGTTCACGAGGACGCTCGTAAGTGAAAATGGGGTAATGTGGGAGCACGAAAATTTGGTTTTGAGGTTTAGAAGGGAAATAAGGGGATTAGAACTCCTTATTCCCTAATTTTTTCGTTTTTCGTTAGAAAAATAGACTGTAAGTAGTTAGGAACCGGATACCGGAATAGAGTTACTCTAGAATAGATAATAGTGTTAACAAAAGTAACCGGAAACCGAAAACCGAAAACCCGGAAACGGGATAGTTAGGTCAAGAGTAGGGCGGAATGAATTTTATCAAAAAATGGAAAACGGAAGAAAATAAAGGACCGGAAATCGGAAACGGATAGCAAGCAATCCGGGCATAACGGGTGCCTACCTAGCTCTAGACCGCACTCGAGAGCAGGTCTATTTTTCGGGAAACGGTCCCGTGTGAATGAAGTTAGTCCTAGAAAGTTAAAATAGAAGGGGCAAGTGGCTGAGACCTCCTTTTACTTGGAAGTTGCCCTAAGAAGAGGTTGGTAAAGTGCATCCGTGGTGTCTTCATAGGTCAGTCGAAGGAGGAGTTACGGGCGCATCCATTCTAGTTTATGATCCAGATTAGGGGAAGACAGGTCTCAAGAGGAGAGCACTCTTACAAGTTCACAAACGAGCGTTAGAATTAGAAGTGTTCTATTGAAGCAACTCTTGAAGAGGATCCCTGAGTGGAGTGAGAAGATTAGAGCGCGAGTAATTGTAGAACCTCAAAGAATGATTCCGGTCACTGATAAGTTGTAGAGAAAGCAGTCCACGATGGTGAGAGAGGAGGTAGCTGTGTCTTTACGTATGGTGAAGTCAGTAGTATCGGCTGATCCAAAAGAGAAGGCGGAGTTAGAAGAGGGCTTTCAGCAGATGGGATGTGAAGGCTTTCTAGCCCGGCCGTAGAACTTGAAGGATGAGGATATTGTGAGGGAGGTACTCGACGCGCCATTAAAGAAATGGAAGGGGACGTTGAGGGGCCAACCCGAGAACTAGACTGCAGTGCTATAGCGAGAAACATACGATTTCAAGAAGACGAACAAAGGACCGGCTCCGCGGACGGACCGTCTTCGCGGACGGACCGTTTCTTTGTTGGTAAGTTCCAGAATCCTCCCACGAAGAAGGATGGCTTTCTTGTAGCGGAATGTATAAACATTAGGGAGAGACAGTTGATGAAGTATCTTGCAACTATCCTCAGTCCAGAGCGGCTGAATAGGATTATGGTCACCTTGGCAAACACCATTTTTGGGTGACCGGAAAATAGATTGGGGAGTAGTGGTGAGGGATCAAACAAAGAGGTTGGTAGGGGGCATAGGGAAGTCTAAACCTTCCCCTATAACCCCTTTCCTCTATCACTTGTACCAAGCTCATGGCTGGCTTACGAATAGAGAACTAGATTCATACAATACAACCAAAGCCATGTCGGAATTTGAAATAGAAGACCCGGATGAGGAAGCCGGACAGGAAGAGGAAGATTCAGAGGCCGAGATAGGTGAAGATATTCCACAGGTTGAGGAAACTAAATCACAGTGGAGGAGGCAGGATCGGAAAGACAAAGACCCGAAAATAGGAGAGGGAAGTAAGGGTGTCGATCCGGTCTGGAACCAGGATCCCTTAGGTCGGATTATGAAGGAACTCAGTGAGTTCCGGGTCTAGTACGAGAAGAATCAAAAAACAATTCAAGAGCTATGCTAGTTGCTGAGGATCAGTCAACTGCAACAACTTGTTTCCCAACTGGACCGGAAGTTGAAAGAGGCAGTGAAGAGAGAGCTGAGCGAGGCCACACATAAGGTGAACTAGCTGACGAAGGAACTGGAGGATAAGAAAAAAGAACTGGACCAGCAGAAGAGATTCACCAAAGCAACCTTGGAGAATCTTTAGGCGATTCGGGAGTTCATCGGCAATCCGGGCGAAGTCATCAACAAAGCGATGCTATTTGACGAAAAGGTGATGGAGACCGGAAAGCAAATTCCATCCAACCTAATGATGGCCTTAATGTCCTACCATCGCAAGATGGAGGCAATAGTAGAGCCACTACGCGAGGTGATGAAGGAGGTAGAAGAATGAGGAAAGTGGGAGCAGGAACCGAAAATAGAACCGAAGCTTGCACCAGCACCCCTTCCGGTACCTGCAGAAGAAGTTCAGATGAAGGACAAGGTGGAGGACGTACCAAGCTCCCCATCCGGCCTGAGCCTAAGGGAAAAATGACTTCCCTATTGGGGGAAGTAACAAACATTGCTCTCAATGCAGCAGAAGAAGTGAAGGTTGCTGAGGAAGAGAAGACCAGAGAAGTAGAGACAATATGCAAGGCGAAGAAAGCATCGGAGGAGGTGAAGGCCGTAGATGAAGAAAAGACGAAATCTGGACCGGAACCGCCCGAGAAGAAGAATGTGTCCAAACCAGAGTTGAGCAGCAAGTTTATCGACCTAAGTGAATCATCCCCAGTTCACTATAAGAAAACCTTGTTTTACGTGACGGATTGACATCAAAAGGAACGGATTTTAGGTGACATCAAAGGTGACATCAAAAAACAAACCCATGTTTTTATGTCAACAACGATGTCCATTGATGTTATATTGGACATCATTGTTGACATAAAAACATGGGTTTGTTTTTTTCAATATCACCTAAAATCCGTTCCTTTTGACATCAATAAATTTTGGTTTCTTATAGTGGTTTTTTCAACCCCTCCAACAAAGAAGGAGAAGGTATTTCCCTCCACTCCCCTCAAGTTAGTTTTGGGAAGTGAATCCGGATCGAGGGTGGAAAGGAAGACTGGATCTCAGGGACAAGGATCCAGGAAGGGTGGAACAATTGAGGAAACCACTCCTCAGAGTGCTAAGGCCAAGGTTCCGCCCACACCCACCATGCAAAAGAAGAAGCCTCCAATTATGTCAGCACAGAAGAAGAGGTCGATTCAAGAGGACAATGATGAGGAAGAAGAAGAAGAAGAGGACGAGGATGAAGAATCCGGAACTGAAGAAGACTCGGAGCTGTATTCTGATCCGGATCAAGCACTGGTAGAGACCCGAGCAACCAAGGCTGCAGTAACCAAGAAGAAGAAACTCGCCGCCCGAGGTAAGATACGCTAGGGACAGAAGATCGGAACCGTAAAAAAGCTGACCACGAAGAAGTTGAGAACTTAGGAAGTTACTTAGGGTAAACTTTGAGGATAGGGTGGTGAAAGCCTAAAGTTTTGGAATAGTTGTACATAATTAGGAAGTTTACTTTTTGAGTGACACAGCCATTAGCAGTTGGAAAGTGACCGGGTCCGTAATTATAGGATCTGAGATCCACTTTTAGCGGAAGTAGTGGAAGTTTAAGTGAAAGTCAATAAGTCTAGAAAGTAGTAAGGGAATGAAACGTGTTTGGCCTTGATTGGCTGGGAGGATACTTTTAGGACAGGATTTTGAGGGAATAGTTTAGTATTTAAATCCGGGACTTGCTTGGTCCCAGTGTGCATCTTTATCTTATTTTCTTATAGTCATGAGTACTTGAGGGTTCGCTCTTGGAGTGATTGAACAAATCATAGTTGTGTGTACTTGGCACTTGTCCGTGTTTTGGAAGTCCAGACTGGAAAGTGAGTGTAAGTGGATACAAGGTGTGTCCGGATGCTGAGTTTATCCGGTCCAATATTGGGTAGTGTGCGTGGACAGAGGCAGAAGGGTTCTTTAGTGTGGACTAGGAATGGACTCGGAAGAAGTACGGAGGAGGGGTACTCTCCGGAAGAAGTAAGGGTTAGCACGCCTCCACAGCGCTCGTTTCCCCTTTTTGTCCCCTCTAGTTCAGACCGGATTTAGGACTAACTCAGTAGGCTGTCGTTGTAGCATTGGTTAGGAGGAATTAGACCGGCTTGGGTGACTTGCTGGACACGACTGCATTTCCTTTCCAGTTGTAAGGACGGTCGGTTTCTCATTTGTAGAATTTGAAAGTTTATTTTTGAAAGTTTGATCACATAGTGAAACTTCTGACACTTTAAAATCGGAGGGTGGGAGTTAAGCTTCCTTCCTGAATCCCAATTAGCAGATCCCTCTTCGTTCAAAGATTAAACCCGACATGGTTACGAGTAGAGATCTGGATCGGATGTGAATACTAGAGGTTAAGGTTAGATCTGTGGAAACACGGATCCCGGTTACGGTCTGTAAAATGTAAATACAGGAGACTACTAGAGGTATGTGAATAGAAGTGTTGGGAGAGTTACGGGGTAGTGTAAAGATGTGGGGTAGGAAACCAACCAGTTAGAGAGTCTGTGTGATAAACAAGTGGATGTTAAACCAGATTAGATCCAATCAGTGTTGTTAGATCGAGAAGATCCGGTCTAACGTATATTAGTAATTATTGGACCGGGGGAATTCGGTCGTGGTTATCCAAGAAAACAAGAAGACCAAGTAGAGTTCCGGTCTATCGTTTTGCTTGGGGTTTTGTGTTTCATGACCATCACTCTACTATTTTCCGGTAATTGTAAATTTAGGAATTCGATCTTCGTGGGAACGATACTCGAGTCATTTTAAGGCCTCTTTTAAGAAATATTGAGCCTTAGAGAAGGATTTTTGCTTTCCTGTGCTACGACAGCCTTCCTGCAAAGTTTGTCTCTATAACAAAACTCCTATTTCAAGGGACATGTGCTTCGATCAAGGTTAATGGGATTCAATCTTTGACATTTCCTTGTAAGCTATTGGGGTCTCTATTTGGTTTATCTCTAAACTCAGGGGAAGTGGACGCATTTCTACTTGATTGAGTCAACAAACAATTGAGTTTTGGGTGCACAGCTAAGGTCAACACCATGGAGAGAGTAGTGGTAGTTAATCATGTGCTCCTATCATCTCTTTATTTCTTTATTGCGATCTAGGCAAGCTCTCAAGCAGGGGTTGTTAAGTGTAAGAGTGCAATGATGCACTTTATGTGGTCTGGTTCGCTTCACCATTCACGTGCCAAAGTTGCTTGGATACAATGCTGTCAAAGCAATGAAAAAGGAGGCATTGGACTAATTAATCCAACAGATGCTTTGACTGCACTTATGGCCAAGTGGATAGTTAAAGGATGTGAACCTAACCAATCCAACCTTCACATCTTCCTCCGATATAGGATCTCATGTTTTCAACCTTACAGCGGTGGTAGATGGGCACGAAGTATAGAATTCTTTACTATCCAAAGATTCCAGGCCAAACACGGATCAAGAACTCATGCTTGTACAGCATGGAGGAAGCTAGTTGGGGATGTGGTAGTTGGTCCTCCGAGTATCCCAGAGGAACTTCAGAACGAGTCTTTGTGGTGGTGAGCATTCTCAAGACAGATTGGGCCAAGGTTCTCGAAGAATAGAGCAGCAAAACTTCATCAAGCCGGCATGTATAGGATCCGGGATATCTATGTTGGGGGAAGGTTCCTAACTGGTGTTGAAGCAACTACGAAGTTTGGACTACTAGTCGATGAGTTCGAGGCTTGGGAAGCCACGATTAGAGTTCTACATCGCATATGGGGTACCCTCCTGGAGAATTTTTCCTCTTTACCGATTGCAGGGGAATGGTTAGGCTGCTTCACGATGAACGAAGACCTCATTCCAAATTGCGTGATTCAAATACGGTGTAGATCTAAGCTAGAGGTGGGTGGTCCAGCCCGAGATTGGTCCCTCCATGGTATTGAGCAATTATGGGAAGTGAGAACTTCTTCTGGAACTCTAGCTAAGCGTTGCTCAAGCACTCCTAGAGAGGTCGAAGTTGGGCGTCACATGCTTGTTTTCGGAGCTTTCCAAAGGGTACAAGTTACTATAGTACGAAGGGGGTTTAGAAAGGGTGAGATCTTATTCTTCTTTGGGTGTACTAAGCGTCTTGACTGGGATCCACAAAGGTTTACGTGGGCGGGAAGCCAAGGCCCAGTCCCCTTCTTTGGCTTCATGGCCAAATTAGGTCTTGAGTTATTAGGTAAGAGGCAAGTGGTCCCTTGTGTTATTGAAAGGAAGTGGCAAGGGATCTTACTCCTTTCACTATAAGAAAACATTGTTTTACGTGACGGATTGACATCAAAAGGAACGGATTTTAGGTGACATCAAAGGTGACATCAAAAAACAAACCCATGTTTTTATGTCAACAACGATGTCCATTGATGTTATATTGGACATCATTGTTGACATAAAAACATAGGTTTGTTTTTTTCAATATCACCTAAAATCCGTTCCTTTTGACATCAATAAATTTTGGTTTCTTATTGTGTTTCTTATTGTCTAAGGTGGAATACAATTTGGGTGAAGACCCATATCCCCAAAGAAGCAGGGCTACTTTGGCTTGTTTGGCATCGGGTGGTTGCAGTTAACGCATGGCGGGGACGAATTCATCATGCTTTGGACGCCAGTTGCCTAGTGTGCCCCGTTGGATCTCATAAATCAGTCTTACATAAGTTCTAGGAGTGCACCTCCGTCCAAAGAGGTTGGCAATGGGGGATTCATATTATAAATACTCTTATTACCAACAAGGAGGCTCCAGGACCATGGCGACCACTTATTTGGAAACAAGGAATTTTTTCTGATTGCATTCCTTGTAAATTCCACCCCGTGAGTAGCATCTGGATGGCGCTTCGCACAGTGATCCTTTGGACTCTGTGGATCGAACGAAATGATGCGACTTTCAACGACATCAAGTGGCATCCAATCAAGCTTATACAACAGATCTGGCTTAGGATTATTGATTATGGGCGTGTGGAGTAGGATGTAGTTCATCGTCTTCAAAGTAGAGGTGCTTCAAATGGTGAGGAGGCTAGAGAGAGGTTTATTAGGAAATGGCTTCGTAAAGAGCTATTTGTAGTTATGGTTTGTGACACTCCTCGGTGGGTCTTAGTGGGTCCGCGTGCCGGGTTTGTCTTCCAACCACCATAGAGTGGGTTTCTCCTATTGGGTTTCCCCGCCTGGTGCTTTACTTGTACTTTTATTTTCTTTCGTTTTTTCTTCAGCTACTTGCAACTCCCATGCCGCTTGCAGCTAGGCTCTGTTTACTTTTCTTCTTGCAATAAAGGTATCCCTTTATTTGTGTCAAAAAAAAATTCTGGCGGAGTTCTGTAGCTAGCCAACTAGCTTTCTACAACGCACCTTGCACTGCTGTACCAGCAACACCTGTCGGCAAGTGAGCTCGGAGTCCTCAATTGAGTGACTTTAGGTAGAAGTACCTATTTTGGATAACTTAAGCATTTCAGTGTGTATGATTTGTGAAAGTCATGGAGGAACTACTTCAAGGTGTGCAAAAATAAGGTTGTTGAAGAATGCTGGAAAAAATGGAATTTTTTCTCCTAGAATGAATATTTTATTGAATATAAAAGAGGATTTTTCATCCGGACCCATTCCAATTTCATAGACTCACTTATTCTGGTTACTTTTGGCACTTTTTCCTAAGTCAAGAAAGAAGAGAGATGAATGGACGAGAAGGAACAAACAAAGAATCTTTCTCAATAACCACTACATTCAATTATTGTCCACAATAGGTTAATTTACAAAACCATCATGAAGGGCCTGTCCGAAATAGGTACTTCTACCTTAAAGCCAAAATTTTGAAATTTTTTAAAATTTTGAGCAGTACAAAAAAGCAATTGAAACTTCACTAGAGTGATGAATCTTTTCACATTCGTCCAAATGAATGAAACCTAAGGTAGGAGGTTCATAAATCAACCATTTAAGAGCTGAAATTGAATTATTGGGGGTGAAGCTTTTTGAAATATTTTTCAGAAATTATTTCTTGAAAGACAAGTGGAATTGACATCTAATCCAAGTTGTTTCATGTTTTTTGGAGCTCTATAGAATTAGTTATGAAATTTTGAAGTTGAAATGGCACAAGGCTCTAAAATCGCCCACCTCTCAAAATGTACATTGTTTGTACATTGGTGAAGGCTACGAAAATGTAACATGTACAAATTGGTGACATCTAAGGAAGTGGGTGATTTTAGAGCCTATGCACTTTTAGAATCTCCTACCTTATATTATATGCATTGGATGAACTTTGATTTATTCATTCAAAAGATTATACATTCATCCAAAATAAAAAGATACCATCCAAAGATTCAGTAGCGATTAAAGGGAAGAATGTCTCACCAAATAATTTTGCATTGCTTTTTAGTGAAAATTCACTTCCCCCCTTAGGATAACCTATATCCAATCGGTACCCACCATGCTACTAGTATAATGATCCAAAAAACACGCTCCAATGCAATTGGTATTGGCCTCTCTTAATTTTCTCCCCTACCATTTTCTTTCTTAAATCCTACAAATTGGCTAGATATGGAAACCTCACAAGTTAGCTCATAATAGGAAAGGTCATAATTATCATACCTTTTCAAGTTTTGTTAGGTGTGTCAATAAATTGGAACTTTCACTTTGTGCAAGACAGGTCTTTTTTTAATGTAGAATCTTTTCCTCTCTTTCTTTTTATAATGTGAAAAAGACACATAGATTCTACTTTGAAATATTAAAAAATACATATTGCTCTAAATATTGCTCTTCTTCATAGTGCTGCATTAGTAGGGGCATGCAAAGTGGCAAGTGGCCCAATTCAGCCCTTGCTCTAATGATAGCCATACTCCCGAAAATTTCTCTCCCCCTTCTTTGTGCATGCATTAGAGATGTCTTTAAGAAAAAATTGTTGATATTCAAGATTTTTTGGAGTACATACGGCATTTTTTGGTTGTAGTGAGAAATAACTAACATGAATCAAGCCTTGGCATTTATAGTCATAAAGGTGACACCTTTGCTAATGGTGAGGGGTTTTGTTTCCCCCATCAAATAAGATGATTTTACTTAGGCTACAAATATTGGTAGGAATTGAGTTGTAAACTTCATAAGCCCAATGCCTCCAATAAGCACCTTGGCTATCTCTTGGAAGCAATTTAAGGACATTTTAGTCCAACAATTTTCACCCAATGAATTTAAACCATTGAATATGATGCTATCAAGTAAAATGGTTGATTGCCTCTTAATTATTGTATTTTATTCTTTGTGTTTCCAAAGATGCAATATGTATCTACCTAAAATCAATCTTAGTCCCTAATTGCATTCACATTTTCAATTTCATTAACTTAGCTTGGTTTCAGAGCCACAGATTGTAACAAACATGTATACATGGCTTTATAAATAGCTAGTATAGATTTTATGTTTGAAGTTTGAAGCCTTAAAGGTATGTAGAAAACTATATATGGTATATGGTGCAATGATAACTATATATATATATATATTAGGTCTTGCAGACCGCACATTGCTTCAAAACTTGGCCTCAAAATTATGAATATTATAACACTCAAAAAAATAAAGAATTATGCTTCAATTTTTTTTATTGTTATAGAAATATAGTACACTTTAAAATTAGTTTGCTTTCAATTAAAGGCAATAAATTTCTTCACATTTACTATAGATGTCAATTGTTTCTATTGATGTAAATATATTATTAATTTTTAAACAATGGCATTGGATATCTTTGGCATTTATGTAAAAAAATAGTATTTTATCTTCTAAATTTCTTTAGAATCATATTAATCATGGTTTTAAACACTTTTTTCTAGTAATTTAGTTTTATTTTTTTGACTTATTTGTGCATATAAATTGTTTTTCAAATGATGTAGATTTTCATAACATATTGCGAAGTATGATTTGCCCTCGGGATTTGCCAAATAAGTTTAACCCCTCAATGCTCAAGATCTTTTTTGAGCTTCTATAAATTTGTTCCAACATTGAACAAAAAGACAACATTTTGATAAATTTTATCACTTTAAAAAAATTGTAATCATAAAAATTCAAACTAGACATATTGCAAATCATATAGGAAAAGAAAACACAACAATATCACTTATAGATTGAAAGATTATAATGTTTGATCATGAGGATGTTAAAGCTACAAAATTGATTTGAAGTCTTTTAATCCTCTTTTCACATGTCAAATCTAAGAAGTTGGTCACCAAAAAAATGAAGATAAAGGGTCTAATATGCATAACCCCAATCAATTTATGGCTTCTCAAAATCTACTCTACAGTTTTTTTCTAAAATGAATTTCTAATGTGATTTTTCTCCAAGATCTAGTGTATTTGAGGCTCATTTCCAAAAAAAACTCAATACTATAGAAAGTCAAGATTGCAATGGACACCTTGCATAAAATCTAGAATAGAAAAATTATAATCAATCATTTTCATAATCACATTTCTATGCTAAAACTAGACTTCAATAAAAAAATTTCAAAAATATAAACTATTAAAAATAACAACTTGGTTAGGTTTTATTTAACTTCAAAGCATTGTCAATACCAAAGTTTGGTGTCTTGGGCATTTTGGGATTAAATGCATTTTCTAAAAATTTTTAAGTATTTGGTTCCAAAAAATTCTATAACTAAAAAATTTGAAGAACCTATTAGAAACAACCAATTGATAATTTCTTTCTCCTTGAAGACCATGACATAAAACACTTATAATTATTTACAATGAAATTGTGATATTCATTTATCTAATTTTATAATTTTTTCAATTTAAAATTTTGAAGTCATTGTTTAGAGTGTAGAAAAAGCCATACTTAAAATTTTGGTGAACTTATTGATATTTTTTGGTATTTTATATTTTGCCAAGGGGGCACGGTAGTGCTAATTATGTAAGTCTTAAATTCCTAAATGAATTTAACTTCTTATCTTTGGTGCATTAGGTTTTAATCCAAGTGTATATATAATCCAAATTTTTAAATATTTTTAATAGATTTTTTATGTTTAGATCCTCTTATGGTTTAGTTGTTTAGGAAAAATCATACTTACTACTAAAATCATAAGTCCCTCTGTAATATCAC
The DNA here is from genome assembly GCA_950106755.1 of Climacium dendroides. NCBI lineage: Eukaryota > Viridiplantae > Streptophyta > Bryopsida > Hypnales > Climaciaceae > Climacium > Climacium dendroides. The sequence continues at coordinate 41,939,701 of OX467084.1, forward strand.
AAATGCTACCATTAATACTAGGGGCTCCTGCATGCTATGCTAGGCATTCATTGTATCACATATTAGTAAAAATTTGATATATTTGAAATTTTACAAAAGGTGGTATTATAGAAATAATATAATTGTTGCAATTAAGGTGATATTAAAGAGGATCCATAGGATGATATTATAGAGGTAGTAAATCCATTGAAGATTTATTGAAATTTTTGTTCTGCATTCTATCTAATACATAAAAATCCTTATAAAATTCTAATGATGAATGCGTAGCATAGCAAGCACCAACCGCTAGTAATTAATTAAAAAATTAAATAATAAGAACTCACAAACAATGAAGAATTTGAACTTTTTAAATATTTCATACATGAGGATGATTTTAAATTCTTATCAAAATTTCCCATTTTACAATTTTTTTATTAAAATATTTTCATCCAAAAGTGACTATATCTTGTATTTTTGGGGCTCCAAAATACATAGCAATTTGATGAATTTTTGTGCACAAACGAAGAAAATAACCACACAAGATAATTAATTATTGTGTGAGTTTCAATAGTATGATTAGTGTTATGATTGTGTTATGATTATATTACTCTATGACACTAATTAGGATGAATATTGAATTAAAGTTGGATGACAATTATACCATTTATGGTAATATAATTTAAAATTTTGATAGAAAAAAAAGACTATAATAAAAAAAATATTTTTTAATTGAAAATTGAAAAATCTTTTTAAGGAAATGAAATATAAATGAGATACATACACTATTGTGTTATTTGGATAGCACATGGAAATTTCTACTTGAATAACTCATTGAATTCTTATTTTTTTTTCAAAGTTTTTATTTGAAAAAAAGTTCTAAAATTTTGGCATCTATTTTTCAAAATATTTTTTGCTAGCCCTAACCTCTAACTACAATACTACAATATTTTCAATTAAGTTTGATCAAGCCAAACATATTCATTTTTTGAATGTGGGGATCTTTAGGGATTTAGAATAATGGGCCCCACCATGCTCCTACTAGTTTTTATTACATATGTCATTTTTATTTTGCCTTATGACTATTGACTTTTACATTACCACAATAATCTTACAACGTAATGATTATTATTATTATTTTAGATAAAATAATAGTAATCATCTTAGGCCAAGCATATTAGTATTGCTCTTAACACATGTTTCATTCTCATTGGGCTTCACAACATTTGAACTTTCAAATCATTGCAATAATCTCTCCCAATAAAGATGATTAAAAAAAAAGTTTCGAAAAGTAAAAGTACCAACGAGGAAGGGGAAGGACCAATTGTTGGAATTAGGGTTTGTTTCCGGAGGCCTGGGTTTTACTTGGCAGGGAGCAGGGCTTGATTTGTGGTCGTCTCCGTGACGATGCTGGTGTTCTGGTGTTACTTCGTGCGGATTATTGAGAGGGCAAGTGCGTTGATATTTTTCGGACTGTGAGAGGCGATCATGGTTTATGATTGAAGGTGTTTTCATCGGTGTTGCGTACCCGTGAATTGAACTTTTGGTGCTCGGGAGCGGACATGGCGACTGCTGAGGCTCCCAAGTCGCACTCCGCTTGCCGCAACTCCGGAAATCCTTATCACGAGTGTAGTGAGTTTTGCTTTCGGGTCATTGCAGAAGGGCGCACAGCTGGAGGCGTTGCCACTGATGGTAAGTTTGAGGAGATTTGGAATTCGTTTTCGTCTCTGTCGTCCGCGATTAGGTTTTGAGGTGTAAGCATCGTGCTCTTTAGTTTTTAATTTTATATTTATGCATGGATTGCACTGGCGTAACAATAAACCGTGTTATTCCGAGTTTCAGTCTTTTCATTTTAGTTGGAAATTGGAAAAGCTACACGCTTTGTTCTATTTAGTGCGTGATGGACTATCTAATGTGAACACCATGTAATAGAGTATCCCTTGATGGATGAGCTTGGAAGACCATTTTAATGAGCTTTGAATCTTGAGTAGTCTTTGATTGAGTGACCATTCGTTTAAAATGTTATCGTTCCTCATTTTGACAGGTCCTAAGGTTCAAACTAAGTGCACTATTTAACTAGAAAATTTTCATTTCTGGTCATGTTAAAAGCACATTAAATCATAAATTGCACTGAATAGAATGAATGGTGTGAGTTCTGGCGTTTCTCATTATTAGGTTCCGTACTGCGCGGTGCTGACGGTGTGTGTATTTGCTGTTGCAGTGAGGCAGCCAGATGCCGAATTACCAACATCATTTGGCAAGGAAGCTGAACCTAGGATAATTTTAAGACCTCGAGATGAATCGAAGGACGCGGCCGGTGTTGAGCCAACAGACGCGGAACAGGATACGTCGACTGCAGCTAAAGAAACAGAGGACGTGGCAATCGACCCCGCAGCCTATGACGCAATGACTCCTACTCAGAAGAAGCTCTTTGATTTGCGTTTGAAGCTGGTAAGCTGGGTATTGGATTTAGAAGGTCACAATCCTCTCACTTTACATGATTTAACTTGAAAAGTTCATAGTGAGGTCGATTATTGTGTCATAAATTGTGAGGTGTGTGCTCCACACTGTTTGATTTTAGATTCTATAATGCGGTATCTTTAGATGAGATTTTGAAACCATTTCCAGTTTTTTCTTCCTCTTCGTATTGTATCATGATTTAACTACCGTCATATTTATTTGTATCCTGAAAACGTGCTGACATAATTTTTTTTGCACACAGAATATGGCACGAAAGGCGAACCAGCTTGCGATAGTAGCTGAGAAGAAGCGTGAGGATGCTCCTGAAGAGCCTCGTGGAGTTTCTAAGCAAAAGTGGTTTGAAGAGAAGAAGAGGAAAGTTGGGAAGCAGCTGGAAGCCAATGGTCTTGACATGTCCAAGGCTTATATGCTGGACACCCAGGAAGATGCTGAGACAAAGTACAAGAAGTGGGAAAAGAAACCTGCGCCGTTTGGATGGGATGGTAAGCTTTTTGCAGTCTGATCTTATTGCCGCTAGTTTGATCTTAGGCATCTTGCATCACTTAGGGGAACGACATATTGAATAATCTTTATCAAACTGATTTGTTTTTTTGGCAGTGTTCAATCAAAAATCCTTGTATAATGGGTATAAGAAACGGGCTAAGAACGTCGAAGTAAATCATGAGGAGTACGCGCAGGCACGTGCAACAGATCCTGACTTCCTCCGTGACGGGGCTAGTCTTCAGTATGGAAAGGTATTGAATTGCCACTGTATTATCGATCTTTTACGAAATTCATGTCATGGTTGAAACTATTTTAGCAATTTTGTGTAGCACTTTTTGTATCCTGTTTAAATGAGTCTCATATGCCTCCTTTTCTCTCAAATGAAGGAGTACTCATGCTTTTACTTCTGACGTTGTTCTTGGCACAGAAAGTGAGATAGCAAATTGAGTGTTGGTATTTGTGGAGAGGGTATACTTGTGCTCAATTTCTGCTTCTAATTCTGTGCAGCAAGTTGAGATACCGGAAGCGAACGTTGATAGGATGGTGAAAGAGCTGGAAGATAGAGGGAAAAATCGGAAGGAGTTCAGTCGGCGTCGCAAATTTCATGATGAACGAGACATCGATTCCATCAATGATCGGAATGAGCACTTTAATCGCAAGATCGAAAGAGCATTTGGAAAATACACTGTGGAAATCAAGAACAACTTGGAGCGTGGAACTGCTCTGCCTGACTGATCAAGTAGTGCATAGGAACCTGTCCTCTTTTTGTCCATCTCTGCTATGTGACGGCGCTGTACTGCTCTCATGGTCGGAGTTAATGTGAAGCATGATAAGTCATGCTCAACATTTCTGTAAAATGCTTGGCACTTCTGCTTTTAAAATATTCCACATGTATATGCACAAGGCCTTTTCGAAACTCACATCATTATTGACACCTTCCTGGGCGTAGTTATGTGCCAGTAATTACATCGGGTAATTTTCATTGCTCAAGTTCTGAATTTTATTCTGATACAATTCTGCCTTGCTGCACTCTTGATTTTTTCCTATTTGCAAATTATTATTTTTGCTGTCTTCTTTTCAGCTATAGCTCTTTGACGATTCTGCAAAGAAACCATCTCGTCTCTACTACTGAAAACCAAGAAGACCAGGTCAGTGAATGTTTGTCATGGGCATCCTTAAATTGTTGCGACCATATAAATCCCGTAATTTGTACTTCATTATTCACAAGGGCTCATCTATTTGGTTGTTGGATCGCCAGTGCATTTGTTGTCCCCTGTGATCGGCAGTTGTCGACAGGCTACACAGGCAAAGCTATTATGTCGTCCTCATCTGGACTGCAGGAGCCATGTTCTGACTCGCCCTCCCAGTTCGCAGATGACCTTTCGGTGCTTCTCGATTCATTAGCTTCGACATTGGGTATGCTTCTAGGTGAAGATCGTTTATTTGTTTCCAGGCTTAGAGCTTGGTCACCGGACTTCCCCATAGCTGCATTTGTACAGCTTTCTTCTGAGTAAGCGAGTCCCTGATCACCTTCATCTTCTTCTTCATCTTCCTCAAAGCTGTCACCTTGATAGATCGATTCTTCACTACTTGAATGAGTCTCTCCGCATGGACGTGGAGTGCCAGTGGTTCCTGACGCTTGTTGAATATTTGAACTATTGTCGACCAAGCGGGAAGTTTCTTTGCAGAATTGCTTTTCATTTTGAGTTGAACTTGTGTTCATTGTGGCCTCTACATGCCTTAGATTGAGGATCGAGGAACGGGGAATTTTATCTAACTCATCTTGCTTTTCAAGTTTTACTAATCGATTGTTCCTTATGGCCAGTGCAAGAGTTGGGTGATTCTTGGGGGTAACCATCCAATCCACGAGCCTGGGACTTTCTTTCGCAGTCTCTGACAGTTCTTGTTTTCTCATTACAATGGAACTTCGTAACGTTTCGAGTGCATGCCTGTCATGACCGGGTGACTTAGAGGCTTGTGGGTAGTCGAGATCGGCGTTCTTGTTATCTTTAACTTCCACTTTTTCAGGTGGATCTTGAGCAGAATCTTGCAACAAGTAGCCTGACAGGTTCTTAAGGTCTTTCTCCCTAGCCTGCTTCTCCTGCTTGTACAGTAGCTCACCTATCTCTGGTAAGCCACTCATTTTCCCACTTGCCGGGACAGCATTTTCATGCATCGAACTTCCCAAATCTTCGTTTTGAGAATTCAGACTGAGGGCCTTCTGGGACAACGGCTCGTCTTCCTTCTTGTTTGAGCCTCTCTGTTGTCCGTCCTTGCTAAGGCCCAGACATCTCATAAGTTTGTTAAAATCTTTGTCAGGGTCTTGTGCAGAATCACTGTCACTGATGGAAAGTGTTGGACTACGCCTGGAATCTGTTTCTTCACTCTGGATAGAGATAGGGACCAGGGTAGTTAAGTCCATAGCAGCTTGGTTAACTTCATTTGTCTGATTCTCAAGTTCATGAGCTTCGCATGGCACAAGATCACTCGGGACCAACAGATCTGCATCCATTTCTTTTGTTTCATCTTCATGACTTTCCTGTTTTGTCTTACCTTCCTCAACAGCTTTACTGATAATTTCACTGCTGCTGGCATGTTGATTATCTTGGCATTTTAAGGGCTTACTCTCAACACTCTGAACTGACAGACGTATGATATCCGTCTCAGGATTCATTTCTAGTTTATTAAGTTCCTCCGTGGCAGTTTCGTGCTGCTCACCTTCAGATTGTGAATCCATTCGAGGACCACAACTACTGCTCATCAGCAGTTCATCTCCACTTTGTGTGGTCTCTTCCAGCAATTCCAGGTCACGTTTCAAACTCGCTAAACATTTACAGGAAGGTGTGCTATCTTGGCTCAAACTTTCCTCTGCTTCAGAATTCTCTCTTGTATCTGCCTCCTCTTCTCCCAAATACAGACTCCAAGAATTTTCTGCTCCTTCCTGCACATCCGCATAGTCTTCTTTGGTGTCGCTGTCAATTTCATGCACGGTCAATGATTCTTTATGATTTGCAGTTGGTTCCAGACTCGTTTTCTCCTCCGAAGCGATTTCATTGAGCTGACTATTAGCGTTGTACTCTTCTGGATCCAATGGGCTTCTTGAATCCTCTTTGAAGTCTATGTTTCCCATGCTTGTTTGAATATGAGTGGTCATGCTACACTCATGCACATTGGTTTGAGTTTCCTCTTTCCCATCATTGCTTGTGGCATAATCCTGCTCTTTTGAGACCTCATGCCCATGAATATCATAACCCTCTCCTGTTGCTTCCATCATCACATGATGCCTTGCGACTGGAAAGGATGAGCGTCCAGAGTCACAACGCCCATCCTCCTCCATGCTCTCGGAGACCTGTAGATTTTCAAGATCTAAATGTCCGAATTCAGTCTCAAGGAGAGGGTTGAGTCCATTGTCGGTCTCGGGTCTCCCAACGCTCAATAGTTTATCGAGTTCAGAAATGTCTGTTGTACAGAGATTTGGTATTCCTCCCTTGCACTTGATTTCACTAGTACTTATCGCAGTGTCTCTTTGAGCTGTTGCAGTCTGAACGCCCTCGGGTGATTCCATGCGGTGAGCTTCAAGTGGTTTCATCTCCTCTAGTGAATTCTCCATACCCCGAATACTAGTTGCAGAGGGGCTGTGAATTTGTCGCGTGTGATTTTCAACGGTAATTTCCAAGCTCTGCAAACTGCGGAGTAATTCTTCGCAGTCATGATCTTTTGCCATCTTTTCTTCCCCTTGGAAGAGTACCACGCCTTGACTATGCATTCCATCTCTGTGGTTATGATCACCACAGTGCCCCAGGTTCCACACGTTTTCTGCATCTCTGCTAACGCTACAAACACTGCTAACAAACTCATTCTGATAGCTTGTAACAATGCTCTGCAAAGAAGGTAGGAACGGCCAGTTCAGTCACTTGAGTCCGTCCCTAGTACATGAATGGAAATTCCTCAGAAAAGTGTGTTAACAGTTCCTACAAAATTACATAACCCTTCCAATCCCTAAAATATAGGCCCAAATTGTCCTCCTGACTCATCGTGATGCTAAAGTGTAGTTGGTCTATTGGATCCTTGCTACCGGTAAAATTTGTCATGGAATTTTAAAAAAACTCAAGAATGTAGGAAGAATCGCCATTAAATCAAGGGACCTGAAAATGTTGATAAAAAAACCGTATTGGATGCAAAATTATCATTTGCGAGGGTCTGCACTAATTAGAACCCAATATTAGGTGATTATCTAGGGTTCAATTAAATATGAAAATAACCTCTCTAGAAAATGAAAATAGGCACTCCCATAGTTTCACTTTATAAATTCACAGCAATGAAGTTCTATAACAGAAAAAATAGCAAAACTTCATCCTTTCAAATAACATTCCCAGCACACTTCCCTCCCAACATGCTTAAAACGACAAAAGTGAGTGTTCCTGTAGTTACCTTATCCTTCGATTCTTCATGGCCATTATTCCAGTTGCTAGGTCTTGTCACTATTGGCAGGGGTGTCCTTTTCCAACTAGGAATTTCATCCTCGTTGTTACGTTCACCATCCCAGGAGCTTGTATAAATGTCCTCAATGGAGCTGGTAACCATGGCTTCTATTAGCGCTTCAGTTTTGGTAACGGATGTGATACCTCTTTTCACCGTGCTTGTGCCGAATTCCTCCCCTGTCATGGCTTTCCAACTATTCAAGTCACAGCTCTTGGCGTCACCGTTGGTTTTCCAATTGGGCTTCCCATCTGACTCCATAATTGAGCCATCATCATGGATCTCCAAGAGTTGGTAACCAAAGTCTGAAATGCATATATTGGCATAAAATCGAATGTATGGTTGGTGTTTACTTGAATGCATAGAATACTATTCACATAAGAAAATTTAGCCCTTGTAAGCCTACATCTTTGACTTCGAGAATAAGAATCAACAATGCGTTCTGCTGAGTCTATTGAAAGATTGGATAATTTTTATCCTCGTAATGTTCATGGGGTGCAGGACAAACTAAGATATGTTATAAAGTATGGTTTCTTTAACCTTTTTGATGGTTGCACCACGACTTCCTCCTAACAAACATCAAAAAGGTTGAAGAAGCCAAACATTGTTTTCTTGTTATTTAGTAATCTTATATTTTTGTGATATCTTAATGTAGTTTTATTCTAACAAGTCATTTTATATTTGCCCTGGGTTTTCATGTATAATTTCATGGTGGTGGGCTATCTTGCCATTAGTAACATAGCAAAGAGTCAAACAAAGAGTTGTATCAGATTACTAGGCGGCAGCGGAGGGCCTCTAATAATGAATGTTATGGACACTGACCTAACAAGAAAAACATGTGAGTAGAGGACGTGATTTTAACGAGAGCTAAATGCATGTAATGAAGTGAAAGTTACACTTGATTTTCTAAGAACCACGGAGAGGAATGCCACCTGAAGAGAGAGGCTTTGAAATTGTGGAGGTCGGGAAATGATTGACTGGAATGCGTGCAAGGTCACGATTCTGAGATAGTTTCTTTGCTGCATTATCTGACAGTACATGTGTCCACAAATCATGTGATTCTCGCCTTGGCTTCTGTTTGAGACAAGAGGTAAGATTAAAAAAAAGCTTGGTCAGAATTCAGAATATCAGTGATTGAAATATTAATGTATACACCTATACAGCTGGTGAGCGATTAGCTGCGTACCACGCTTTCAAGTTCAAGCAGCAGAAGGGAAAACTATTTCTGTTCAGAAAAATTTTAAGTAGCCATATTGAGCAACTTACCTTTCGAAAGGATTCCCATTTCTTTCTAATGATCTCATCGGCACTTGGTCTAGGCTCGAACAAACTGCTGATTTGCTCATGCTTGTCTTGAGAGGCGCAAACTCTTGAAGGGTCCGCACTGATAACATCAATTTTGCCAAAATGTCAAACCAACAAGTAGCAACAAATCTGATCGACAAAAAACAACAGTGAGTAAATTAAGACACAACTGGACTTCATGGATGCTGCAGCATAGAGCTCTTGAATATTTCTCTTCAGAAAGAAGTTCTGGCTATTTGATAGAATAGCTGAAACAACGATACAAGAGCTCATAAAGATCTTGAACAACCTAGAATGGGTCCCGCAGTGAAGCAAGAATATAGAACCTCTAGGCCCCTCCTTTGCAAGCCACTTGAATAATCAATCATTACTTAGTCTTGAATTCAAGTAGTTTCCAATTGTATAAGAAATATATATTCCTTCAGTGAGTGAGGCGGTCAAGGGAAAAATAAAATAAGCCTTCAAAAATGTACAGATTATAGTAACAAAATAACATATTTTTGAAAACCTTTGTTTGCTTGCTTGAGGTTGCATGCACATTGGAAGATGAATTCAAGCATACCATCTTTTGTAAACAGGCATGTGATTTAGGTAAGTGAAATCCGCTACAGAGATGCCAAGAGAATAAAAATTACGATGAAGGCATGCTTTTTCCTTCCGCTTGTAATTGAAAAACTTCCAGGGAACACATATTGAACACACCTGATTGAAGGAACTAATGTCTTGTGGGACTGCAGTGCACAATGATCCAATCGCTCAGTCTCCAGAGCTGGGAATATTCAAAGCAAACCCACCTCGTCAGTCGAAAACCCATACGACGAAGGAATGTTTTCAATAGAGCATACTACGCATATATGACATTTACTTGGAGAATTTGAGCTCATAATGACCTAGTACCTTGAGGTGATTCTCATCTCGAACAAAACCCAGGACCAGGACTATGATCGACAATCATAGCCATGTGCAATACAATTTAGTTCAAAACATAACCCTCTGCTGACATCAGCAGCACATGTGAGAGGGTACGTACATAGGTTTCCAAAGTCATAACCGTCTTCAGCATGCTCACTCTCGACTGGTTATCTAATACAAAATTTGAAGCGCCTGAGAATAGCATACTAGTATTTTCTCGTACCTTGTTTAGCCTTTCTTAGGAGCGTGACGGTTTCAAGCAGCTCTCCCTCAGTGGTCTTGTGCTGGTCTTGAAGTATCTCCAAATCATGTATTGCGCGGTCCTTCTCCTCTTGCTACATTCACCACCAATACCAGCTGAAGTGGAAGCGAACTTGAGTACCAATCACTTTTTGAACTGATTATACTCTTGTATAGAAACCAACCAGCATGCGGAATGTTTCGTGTAAAAATTATTAAAAAGGAGTGCGCGGCAGTAGAAAATACAGCTTCCTTCACGAGTTTGTCAAGACGGTCAATCTTCAGAAGGAGCTTCTTGTGCCTAGTTGTCGACTTTTCTATTTCAGCTTCCATGAGTTGTAGCTTCGTTTCCTGTTTCCAGTAACGTTGAACACGAAGCAATCAGAAGCATCCCAAGTTCAACTTAGAAAAAAAGTCAGTCTTTTAAGAATTCACAGCTAGTGCTAGCTAATGTACATGTTCAGCTGGTAGAGAAAGAGTTTCTGTGCAGGAAGTCTAACAAGATCAACAACAGCTATTTCTCAGTCATGTCTAGATTCATTAGAGAAGAAATGCGTTTGATACGGCCCCAACGAGACATTCCCATTATTGTATGAACGTTGAGACTACTCCTCTCAACCACTGTTTTTTTTCATAGCATCACTATTTCCTCGATAAACGCATTATTGTTCTCAATAGTGACACCTTTTCACCTTTGCTACTAGTATTACGAGAAATAACATAAAAACAATTTGACACTGATGTTCACATGAGCTTGTCTTAAGAAATCTATGAGGGTCCAAAAATCTCTTACTCTTTCAAATACAATCTCAGTGAAAGAGGAGAGTAGAAGAGAGAAGCTGGAACCTTCTTCTGAAGCTCAACATCTTGCTGGTGAATGGTGGCGATGAGGTTCTTGTGCTCTGTGATCCATTCTCCTTGCGGGGCCCGTGCTGCTGCCAGCTCCACCTTCTGCATGAATTACTGGATCATTTACGAGCGATTTGCACAACACTTCGAGGATATGTCCAGCAGACAAGAGACGATTCATCCTAACTTTCGGATGGTACTCGTGACTATCAGGATAAACTATAGATGATAAAAACATGTTTTCGAAGTCACTATAATCGACTGTTTACTTCTAAAGTGGAATTTCTACTTTAATTTGTGCACTTAGGGGTTAAGAATGACACATCTATGAGTTGATATGATAAATAAAATGTCAATGGCATGTGCAATGTGAGTTTCTTATCGTTTGATGAACGATTTATATGAGTCAGTTTGACCTTCTGCTGTAATTTACGTTCAAGTGTCTTGCTTTCTTTCTCGCTTGCTTGTCGTTGTAATCGTTCTTGCTCAAGCTCGGATTGCATTTCCCGCAACCGCTCCTCCAAACTGAAATTTACCCCAGCAAACGAAATTAGAATTATTTATGTAAGTGTGAACTCACATAAGTAAATTTGCTATCATATAAATTTTGAAATTTACAACTCTAAGAATTAGGGGATGAGATTGACACGTGCTTGTAAGAACTATTAGTCCTTGTTCAGGTATTGTTCAGGTACAAATATAAAAATATGATGTGCAAAGGAATAACAGGGTTCAAATTGGACTTTTCTGTGATTTTTGGACATCAATCATGGGAATTTGTAGAACGGGAAGTCAATAATGAGGAGACATCTCTCTATTCACTTCATTGGCATTGAAGAAAGTTGTGAAATAAATATTTTTCATAGTGACAACAAAATCTTGCCAGTAGACCGTAGGGAGTCCATTGCATGAACTATGCGAAGGACTCTCCATGAATTGAATCATGATCAATCTCTCTATGACGTAGTTTTAAAGTTCTTGACACAATCTAGTTCTATTGGAAACAACGATGAAAGCTGAAATTTGTCTTTGAAGGCAAAGAAAAACAAACCGTTGGTCTGAAACATTAACCGGTGTCGGAGCTGATGACCTTCGCTGCTTCAATGTCTCTTCCAACGTCGCCTCCAGCTGCAAGTGGTGTAGGGACGTACAAATGAACACTCAAATCACTTTATTTTGACATTATGGAACATCTTTCACACTTGCACACTAAAATACACTGTAGAACGCTTATCGCACATTCAAACTATGTCGGAGTGAAAAGTTCGGACCCCAGGTGGTAAGATTGAAGTGTTTTGATTATATTGCGGATATTCCGGTTGATGCAAGGGTCAATCAAAAAACTGAATAAACAGATTTCAGAATAACCTCTCTGGTCGTCTTGACGAGATTGAAGCGCTGGTCTTCCTCCACTCTCAGGCGATGGTGAAGCGCTTTTATCAGCTCTTTGTCACTCCTCGATGCAGCGAGCTCAATAGCCATGGCTACTTTTTCCTCTTTCATCTGCTCTCGTTCAGCTGGCCATGAGTCAGACATTTGATTTACGTGAACACCGCTTACTATGATCCAGAGTCCACAACAATCTAATTCAGTACATAAAGAATGATGCCAGCTGAACTGGTAATATTTGTTGAAATGGCAGATATTAGAACATTCAAATGCTCAAAACGCTGAAATCAATACTTTCACTTCAAGAACTTGGATTTTCAAGCGCTTAGATGGTTTTGAGCTGGCCAACACATTCACACCATCACATCAAAAACCTAGGATAAATAGAGATATGATGTTCATCTGGGCTCAAGATTTCAGTTGAACAACTCAAAACTGCGCCAGTTTCTCAAAGCACAGCCTTAACTATGCCTGCGAATTTTCTGAAATTCCACCGATCTAACGAATATGGAGTTCTGAGATCGTGGACCATTTCCGTTCAATCTGCAAACAGAATTAGAAACAATACTAAGAAACATTAGACGCATCGCCCTCAAACATTAATAGGAATATAAATCATATAGGACTTAAGGTCAACTACCTTTGAGCAGAGTTCGATCATGTTGGAGGCGTTCACAAAGTTCCTTGTACTGCTCCTCTAGCTCTTTCCTCCTCCTAAAATACAATTGCAATTCAAGACATCTTTAGCGTCTACTTCGAAAAAGCTGTAACACCTCCCTCAATCGAGATATCTCTCTATCAATTTAAGTTTGTGGATCTGTGAGTCTGTAAATCACATTCAGCGCAAAGTTTAAATGAAAGTGGTCAAAATATGAGATTTGTTTAGCTAGAGATTGTATGATTAAGGAAAGGTGTTTCGGATAATTAAAACAATGTCAAACCAATTTTAGCAAGATTTTGAATTCAATCTCAAGAAAAGTTACGCAATACGTGTTACATCCTGATCCTGATCCTCCTTATTAAGATTGACGGATGTCAATGCGCACTTCAATCACAACACAAAGCAACTTATAGAATGAATCAAAGAGTCCTAGGCATAGAGAAGAGGGAAAAGGAACAAACAAGGCTGCGATTTCATCAGCTTGAGCATAGAGTGTTTTGCGCACGCGCACCACCTCCTCTTCGTTTGCCCTTAGCGACAGCTCTCTCGCGTCCAACTTCTCCTCTCGACGCTCCTGCTTATAACGTCAAACAAACAAAAGCATAGGCAGCATTGATAAACATCCTACTGAATATCATGCTTGAAAATGAAAAGATTGCAGGAAGTATTTGCATCGAAATACAACGTTTCATTCTTGTAAACATGGTGGTCTAACCTGTGAATCCTTGGATTGTCTGAGCTTGTTCTCACGTTCCCGGAGACTGGTAATCTCAGTTAGTATCTTTTGACGTTGCTCATAAGCTGATGCTTCAATTGCCTGAAGAGTCAGAGTTCGTTGACATGAATAAGTCGTGCAATAATGCAACAGGGATGAGCACGTAGCCAATCATGTATCAAGGGGCATATACACTCAAGAAGTGACCGTATCTAGCATTTTCTGGAAAAAAACAAGGCTCCTGAATTTACTCATAGAAATGCAGTCAGTGACTTGCAGCTCTCGCAAGTCACCACAATGAGGTTATAGAATTAGATCTACAGCCAACCACCGATCTGCAGATTCTTGAGTTCGGAATAACCCCACAAGATGTCAGTGAAAACGAAAATGATGTGTGCGTCAATGACTTCGACCTGGACTTGAGAAAGAAAGTAAGTGTAAATGAACCTTCAGGGAGCTCAGGGTGATCTAGAAAGCCGAACCTTTTCTTTGGACAGCATACGCTCCAGAAGAGACTCTTCCCGGGCCTTGATGCGGTCCATACGGGACTTATGAATATCTTCCAACTCTTCTCGATCTCGAGCTAACTGCCTGTGCTCAAATAGTACAAAACATTAGTGAACACAACGAATTCCCCTTCCCCTTCATTGAGAGTCTCAGAATTAGATTCACAGTGTGAGAAACAATTCTCAATCACCTCCTTCAGTGGGTCCCTTAAAGAGAAGTTAAAGGTCAAGACTTCTGCACTAGAATGCAGTCAATTTGGAAATGTCATTCGAGATCTTAACGCGGGGGCTTGTACATTGATTCAACATTATGGGGTTCAAAATCATACGGATCTGGATTTGGAAACATTCCACAGAATCACACGCCTGAATTTACACTCTGACAAACTCTAATCTAGAGTTTATACTTGGTCGACTCTACAGTTCAGGTAGAAAATTTCACTTAGGCCATGAACGCTGAACCAGTGCAATACTAGTCAAATTGATGAAACGTGTACCTGCGGTAACGTGCGGCCTCATCCATTCTAGCAGCATTTATTTCGTAATCTCGAAGACGATTAACCTGATGATCATCTGAGAGCTATCAGAAAAGTAGTTTCATGTTCCAAACAGTTTAGGATAAGATCTGTCTTGTGGTTGTATGTTGCAATTAGCAACCAGATGGGTTCACGATCAATACCAGGATCCATAGCCATAATCGGAGATACAAAAGAGAATCGCGAACCTGCAATGCCACCTCTGCATTCACTCTGGCATCAAACTCCTGGTGTAGGATGGTAATCTTGTCCTCGAGAGAGCGGTAGCGTAACGCTCTCTGCGCTTCTTGCTTTCGAATGTATGCATCTTCGACCTCCTTCATTGACCTCTCTGTGCCAGGCAGACGACGGAATTTGTAAAAAAAATGAGGTTGTCAATCTATTCAGTCAAACTACAAGTGCAGTATGACGTCCTCGTGGTGAATATTGGAACTAAGACTGCTTCGAACAGGAGTCCATTGGGGATCTACGAATAGCACAGGTTCTATTGTTAACAGGTTCTTCAGTAAAATTAGACAAATCTTAAGAACTTTTAGACAACATCATAATGAGTATCTTCTTCATGATTCATGGAGAGGTCCTCATGATCATAGTGATCATATTGAAGCATCTCTATGTATCATGAGGCCTCTATATGCTCATTGTTCCTGTTCCGAAGAAATACCAAGATCTTTAGGACTCGTGCAGGAGGTTCGTGTGGCGAGTTTGCACACGTCGGCTGTTGGTGAAGTCTGCGTCGAAACCTCCGTGATGCAATTGCGCTGCGCCATCCGCTGCAACACAGTCACCAATTGGTGGGCTAGACACTCTCTCTCCTCTCCACCCTGCTCATCCAACATCACCTGTTCCGTCAAGAACTTAAAAATAGTCCACTGATTGAGAACAAATAGAAAAAGCATGGACCCTAAGCTCTCAAAAGGTCCCTGAAACAACTACCCGAGATTTAGATAAAAAAATGAGCCATACTGTGCCATCAATACATGATGACAAAAATCACAAGGTGCACTGACTATTTTTTTTTCTAGGGGACCAATGTCGAAAGCATATACTGTAATTTAGGATGATGTGATCATAGGGAATGAGACACCAGAGGGCCCACTCCCCTGCCAAATCCTTCAAAGGATCGTCGGATGTTGATTTTCATAATACTGAACAATTCATCATCCAAAATAGGGTAAGAACCAAACAGCAATAACCAAAACCATGATTTTGAGGATAGAAACGGAGAAAACGAAGATAGCATATTACAATCTTGAGATGAATATGCAAATCAGAGGAAGGATCCAAGTGCAGGAGCTCCAGCATCTCTTGATACGCAAAGGGCCGCCATGAAGTCATTTGGCTTTCCGGCATAAAGACGGAAATTGTGAAGGTGAATCCATTGCACTCCAAATAATCCAGAAACAAGCTGTTCAGCAGTCTCTCCTTCAAGGAAGGAGGCCCCTGCTTCCGTTTCACCTCTATCGATTCTCCATTGTGATGCCTCAAATGCTCCAGTAGTCGAGCTCTCAGCTGACCCTGCAAGAACCATAACACATGGACATGAAGAGAATGGAAAACGAAACTTTACAACATGCCGCATTCTTCAACTTTCTCAAATCACACTCAAAGTACGTGCCTTCGTTTGTCTGCTAGGATTGCTTGCATTGATATTGAGGGTGATTTGAGCAAGTGCAGAATCGGACATAGAACATTCTTACGCGGTTCATCTAACAACATTAAAAAAAAAGGATAAGATTTGGATTCGATCAATATAGCTGAGGATGCTGTGCAAAATGATGCTACTCTGCTTCATCACAAGTGTCACTCCGGGAGCTGTTGTCACGAAGTTAGTCAATTGGCTGTTTTTAGGAGTCCTTTCTACAAAATTCTTGAACTCAAGATGCAAGGGGATGTGTGTCACAGAAAGCAGATGTCATAGTACTGCAACACCTTGGATACCCTGATTCCTCCTGGAATTGGCAAATCGCCCCAAACTTTAAGGAGCTTCTCTCAGGAACATTATGCATAAGCAAACTATTGCGCATCAAACATTGACAGAATCTCTTGATTACCAAGATTTTCACTTGCAAGAACATGCCTTGATTTCATCTCAGTCTTCAAGCTCATACCGATGCTTTATCGTCTCAATCACGAAATTGAAAAACAGAGCAAAGCAAGACATCGGCTGCCCTAATTCGAGCCGAAACATATCTCATGTGTGGCTCTTCTTTACAGTCATTGCTGCTCATATAGATCCCCTCACATCTTGACATAGACCCTCTCACAATTTGAGTTCAAGAATGAAAGCATTCGAACCCAGACAACTACTACAGAAAACTGTAATTACTAACAACTACAATGCAGCTCCAGTGAAATAGATTCCGGGCTAACATTGCTCTAAAATGTTATGAATCAGAAAAACACGAACATGAAAAATTAAACTTGACAGCATGCCAAACACTCTTCCACAGTTTCACAAGGTAATTTGGGAAACAACATACCTTCATGGAGTCGAGGACGCCAGTAGAGCGCAGAGAAGAGTAAAGCTGTCTGCGCAGATCTTCTTTCGAGAATTCTTCGGCATGCTTCTCCACCTCCATTTCTAAAAACCACCCTCTCTCTCTCCAAGCAAAAACCACATGCGCATTATAAGAAAAATCAATCAGTAACGAATCTCAAACAGTCCCAACAATTCCTGCCGTGATCTCATCAGTAGAAATCTATGCCAACGAACAAATTCTGAACCCCACACAAGCATTGAACAAAACCCTAGAATCACATCTGAAATCCCATTGAAACAGGTCAATGTGAAAAGAGACATGTTGTATTCCAACGGATTCCTAAATTCGT
This sequence comes from Climacium dendroides, assembly GCA_950106755.1. Classification (NCBI taxonomy): domain Eukaryota; kingdom Viridiplantae; phylum Streptophyta; class Bryopsida; order Hypnales; family Climaciaceae; genus Climacium; species Climacium dendroides. The sequence continues at coordinate 41,957,065 of OX467084.1, forward strand.
ATTCGTAGGGGTACGTTGAAGGTATTTAATTAGTCTATTACGTGGTGCACCTTGGTGTGGGGGAAATTGCCATGTCATCATGGATTTTGTTTGATGGGTGCATGGCTTCACATTAGGAACTGGGCGTCCGGTGAAATTATATTTGTAAAAGTTCCTTTGTAGTTGCATTATTGTTGCATTGAAGTTCCTTCACAACTCTTTTCTTCTTGAAGAAATCCAATTTGTTCAGTGGACAAAATTAGGATCATTTCTCAACATGCCCCTAAATTTGTCCACTACAACTATGGCTTCTTCTTGAGTTTTTGGCAGAGTAGGTGATAACATGATACTAAGGTAGTATGCTCTAAAAGCGACCATTTAAGGACTGGTTTGCCTTTTTCATAGGTTTCCGTGGACAAAAGTATTTTTATATCATTTTTCAGAGGAAGAAAAATAGACATGAAACCTAACACAAGTGGTTTTGCATTTTTCCAAGCATTTTTGAATTACTTATAAATTTTCAAAGATTAAGGACATAGGCATCTAATTGTGACCGAAGGTCTCCCAAAATCTATCCACTTGCAACTGGTAAAAAGACGTGCAAAAATCAAAGACTATAATTGGCTCTTGTAATAAAAAAATATTTTTTTTTAAATACATTCAATTGCTAAAGTGGTTCATTCAAGGATCACCTCATCTCTATTCTCTCCATAAAGCTAGGGTCCATCTTCCGTTTTACCTTACTTCTACAATAGTGGACGTCCATTTTGGTGTGAATGCCCTAACGGACGAAACCCGGGTCCTCGACCAATAAAGTTTCTCCAAATCTTGTGCACTGGGGTTGGACGTCCCAGTGTGAACCGGGTATAAGGGTTTTCGTTGGACGTCCCGGTCTGAACCGGGCCTTACAAACTGGGCGGGAATGCTAGTAAGTTAGAACCAGTGCTCTGCGCTCTCACTTAGCAGTTTGAGCTTCGATGCCATCTCTCTCTTGCGCTCGGTGCAATTGATTCTCGGCCCAAATTGTGTCCGAATTGTTGTGAAATTTTGTTTTTTGTAGCGAATTTGCAAAGATGGCGGACATGGAGGAGGAGGAGGTTTGTGAGGAGAGCACTTTGGCGGAGTATATGGAACGAGTGGAGGAAGAGGAGCTTGTGCGTTCTTCTGCTTCCCCCTTCTTACACATGATTACAATCGCTCAACGGTTTCATCTTTTTCTTTCGTTTTCGTTTTTGGTGTTTTTTTGTGGTTTTGAGAGCCGTGGTGAGTGAGCTTCGGTGCCCTTTCGTTTGCTAGTAATGTAGTGGTGATGTTGTTGAAGTATAGTTGTCCGACGTGAAGGATCGAGAAGTGTTCTTTCGTCTGTTGAGACTCGTCGGAAGGTAGGTTTCAGGTTCTTCCGTCTGTTGAGACTCGTTGGAAGGTAGGGTTTCAGGTTCTTCGACAATAATGGGTTTCAGTCTTTCAATGCTGAATGCGGATGTCCCCATGCCGATCTGTGTTCAATGTTCAATTGTTTTCCATCTCTCTCTCTCTCTCTATTGTTGCCAGTTTCACTTCGCTTGAATTGGAAGTCCTCGTGATAATCACTGTTAAAAATTGTTTCCACCACTTGCTGTCCTCCAAAGTGTCTTTGTAAGTGAATGTGGTGACCGTTCATTAGGTCATCCTAATTCTCGTTCAGTGTTCATTTTAATGTCTGAAACCCGCTAATGTGCAAGGATATCGCTGTGGGACATCCCCGGGGCTATCGATTCTTCTTTTTCTTTCATCGGCTTGGTTAGGGATGTGCACGAGTTGCTGCATTGTGAGTTAGTCATGTGGAGATTTTGCATGTCTTTTCATGTTTGATCAATCTGTCTGAGTTATCGCCATGACGAGTGTGTTTAGTATGAGAGGTAGGGTACACGTGCCATTGACCTCATGCCAATAACTGTTTTTTTTATATAAATCACATTGTAAGAAAGTGGACTCCCTTCTTGTGCACTGTATTCACATAATAAGTCTTTGTAGAATTGCACGAAACTTACTTGTATGATAAACGTTGACTCTTAGAGAAATTCGACTTGAAATTGAGTACTCATCTGGCATAATCTAGAATCCTCTTGCAACTTGCCACTGCAGTATGCACGTTTCTTGTAACGAAATTTGGGAACCTGTGCTGGTTGTTTGTTTTCAGGAAGCGGACCTGGTTCTAGGAGGAGACGAAGGCAAAGAGTGCACATATAAACAGGGGTACATGAAGCGTCAGGCTGTGTTTTCGTGCCTGACTTGTGTGCCCAGCGGCGGTGCAGGTTTCTGCACGGCGTGCTCCTTAACTTGCCATGACGGACACGATGTATGTATCTTTTCAAATCAGTTGTTTATGCAATGCAATCTTTAGACTGATGTGAAGGAATTTTCTTACATGTGAGTAACAATGATAAAACTGTCTTCGAGAATATCATAATGACATTGATCTTCGTCAATCAAGTAGCGTCCATTAGGTAACTGGAATTAGTTACTAATTGCCCACGCTTCGCAAGTTGTGTTGATCGGCTAATTGGTGCTAACTTCTGCAATGAATTTAGATTCATGTCCAGATTATCTTTATTCCCCGATTAATTGTGCAAATACCAATCATTAGCTTGAAGTGCTTAATCTGCCTGCACCATCCAAATAGCAACAATTAGCTAGCTTGAATGTCTTAACACCCATTAGTTACCTTGCGAGTTTGGGAATGCAATAGTGTTGGGATGCAATATGCTAAGTTAATTTCCTTCTAGCTATTGGGCCAAGTTAGCTAAATGGCGCTAGTTGGTTGGTGCAGTTGGGGCCTTGTCCACAGTTAAGTCTGATGTGGTAATACGTGTGGTTTGATGCTAGTTTGTGGAGTGACACGTTTGGATTAACCCTAATCGCCTAAATTGTACTTTTCTCTGCAGGTAGTGGAGCTCTGGACCAGAAGGCATTTCCGCTGTGATTGTGGAAACTCCAAATTTGGCCAAAGCATTTGCAAGCTACAGGCGGACAAAGAGATTGAAAATGCTGAGAATACTTACAACCAAAATTACAAGGGTTTGTATTGTACATGTCACCGTGTCTATCCAGATCCGCAAGGGGAGGTCTTCGGCGAGATGCTGCAATGTTGCATTTGCGAGGATTGGTTTCATGAGCTTCATCTCGAACTTCCGTCTACTCTTCAGGTCCGCTTGCCGATGCTTCTTCCTTTTGGGTATTTTGGAGCCAGCACAGGTTGAGGCAATATATGTAAACTTGGAATATGAGTAGAAGATACATTGTGGAATGTTTAACACATATTCAAACAACTGAGGATTTTATTCACCCAATCACGTCAGCTGCTAGTTACCTGACCATGTTTTCATCTTTGTTGCAGTTTCCAAGAGATGAAGACGGTGAACCTATCTTTGATGAGCTCATGTGCAAGTCTTGTGTGCCGCTATGCCCGTTTCTGTCCAAGATGCCAGATATTGTGATATCTCCCTCCGTAGTACCGGATGAATTGGCAGATCCTGTGGAGGATGTTGAACCAGCAGGTATTATTTTTTCCATCTTCTTTATTGGCAGCTGCCTAATGTTCAGATCAAAAACTAGCCTAAGCTAGACTACAGTGGGTTTCAGTACTGGATGAAACACAACTTGGTCTTGATCATTACTCGCTGAAATTCTCAAAACCATGAAAAACTCAGTAATTGCCGTTAACCTGCTAGGCAAATCACTTTTTACGAATAGCACACGCCCTCTGAAATTTTCTCTTGAATGCATCTATTTGGAAATGCACTAGACTGCTGTCTTATCTAGATTGGGCAAGCACAATGATGTATAAGTTTCTTCTCCGTTATCTCTAGTCAATCCACCACACGTATTTCACCAGTTTTTCATTCACGAGATTATGCAGTCATGACACCCACTCACAGTAATTTCCTTTCATCAACTCATCATCTACACATTTTGAAAGTGATCTCTGAATCACCATCATCTTTGCATTGATTACAGGTATCGAGAATGGAAAGCATGACCCTGTGGAATCTACCACAGTATCAAAAGCGGATAGTGCACAGGTGAATGGGATTGCGAGTGTTCACCTAGGAGACTCTGCTGTGTGTGAGCAATTGAATGAAGCAAAAGATGATTGCCTGGCTAAATTGCAAGTGAATGGATCAGTAAATGATGTAAACATTACCCTTGAAGTTGCAAACGAAGATGCCGCCAATGGTTATCCTTGTGAACTCAAAAAAGGGAATTCAACTGCAATTATACGTCCGGGAGAGCCGGTCTTTCTGGTGAAGAGTTGGCGGTCCCAACTTTGCCGCTGTCCTAGCTGCTTGAGGATGTATGAGGAAAGGGGGCTTGGCTTCCTATTGGACCCAGATGACACGTTGCAGGTATTTTGCCTCGTACATTTCTCCGATGGCTATATGGGTCGCTCAGTCTAATTCTTCCTGTTTAGGTTGAAGTAACCATCGGTAATCTTGGAATAATCTTCTTCGAAACCCCCGTTATGTCCAAACTAGTAGTAGAAAGTCCAATTGGAAGTTGATAGTCCATCGTAGTACTTCAAATCATATTGTTACTGTTCGAAACTGTAGGCATGATTTTTTCTTTCCATCGGTTCCTTCATGATTCCTTCCTTCAACCTAATCGATATCTATCAGTTAAGATATGGAAGTGGCCACTTCTGGGTAAATATGAGTGGCTCATTACATGCCAGATCCAAATTTCGTCACCTTGCCAAATTTGACTTTACCTGCAAATTTGCAGGAGTACGAAGCCTCAGCAAAACGGAAAAGAGAAGAGTCCCGTGCAGAAGTTGATGGAGCAGATTTGATGAAGGGTTTGGGTCATGTGCAACAAATAGAGCTACTGCATGGTTTTAACGACATGACATCTCAATTAAAGACCTTTTTGGTAATTTTCTCTTTCCACCCTTTTTGCGAAGATCATGTGGTTAATTATCAACAGCTTCTGTGCATACTGGCAATATTTTGTGTATCTAGCTGACCCCGAGTCTGTCGACTAACCATGAAGATCTCTTACCGAACAGGCACCTTTCGGTGAAAGTGGAACAACTGTTACTAGTGCGGATATTCACGGCTTCTTTGCGACTCTCAATGAGAAGAAAAGACGCCTGAACTGAGACTTGTAGGTTTCTTATATGCTTTCATTCACCCTCGGACCAGTCAAACAGGCAAATTCAATGCGAGAGGTCTCCTTTACAATTTCTATGGTTCCTTTACGTGATCGTTTAAGGATCCTCGAAGGTGAGAACTCCCAGTGGTAACTCCCATTGAAGGGAGCAACAATGAAGGGCATGTGGTTTAGTTTTTTCGTCTCGCTGCGACGTACAAATCACGTGTCGGACCCTATGACTGCTTGCGTAGCAAGCAATTCTGCTTTTTCTTGTAGATGATAATGGGCCAAACTGAACTGTACTGTCTATATTCTGGAAATTAGCTACAAACAGGAACTAAACAGAGTGAGAAGCACTTCCTGTACATGCTGCTGATTTTAGGAGATGCTCGTGCTTGGCACTCAAGATGTAGGTCATCAGCATGAACCATAAACCTTTGTATGCGGATTTAATCTATATTTGAATGATGGATGACACTCTTTGTAAATATTTGTCCATCAATTGGCTATTAAATATGTGAGTGTGAGCCTGTTGGTGAACTGACTTTTAGCGTTACTTTAAGTCTACCTTAACCCGTAAATGTGTAAGCCTTTGAAGTGTGTTTTTCATATGAAAAATGAACATGGGTTTACAGATATTTCCATTGTTTTTTTTTCAAAATCTAATCATATAGATGTTTAAAGAGCTTGTTTATCATTATGCATACCACTTTTGAGTGTAAAATTGCATAGAAGTGAGATTATAACAAGAAAAATGTAAGTTTTTTATTTTTAGTATGCTGTCCCTTTCCACAATTTTTCAGAAATTTGCACATAAAATTTTTTTGGACATGAACAACTACAAATAGTGTTAGGTCATTAAAAAGCACTTTCAAAAAACTTCATTTCACATGAAAAGCTATCAAATTCATTACACATCCACCTTGCAATTGTTGTAATGCAATTTTTTTTATAAACAGAGATTGCAAATAACTCTAAATTAACCCTTGCACGTTTAAATTTTCAATGGTAAAAATCATGAAAACACTTTACTTTTTCCATTGAGACCATTTTCAAAACAAATGAATATGGATAATTTCTTAAATCTCAAATCAAGTGAAATTGGCAAACTTTGCTCAAAGCCGGAAAATGAAGTAAAATTGGCAAGCTTTACTCTTCACTAATGGACATATATGTGTTTGGAGGCCTTTAAAAAATCAAATATTCACCTTTTTCTGTGAAAAAATGAAAGATTCCAATAGTTAACCTTAAAAACTGCCCAAATTTTTTTTAAACAGTCACAGGAATTTAACTGCCTGCACCAAAATGAGCCTGAAATTTTAGATCAACCATATATGGTCGCTTAGGTAGTTAGGGGTTAATTACTAACAAGACTATTGAGTTGGATATGTGATTGCTTCTATTATCTTCCAAACTTTGGTATGGGATGATTGGACCTCGAATGAAGAGACCATTCATTAACAACAATCTCAAAAAGTGATTATGGAACATTTGTAAGAAAAAAGATAATTTTATAATTGTTTTTCAAAATTTACAAAGGAAATTTACAAGCTTGATGCATTGTATCCAATTTCATAATCTTGGAAATCTTAGAGCAAAATTGTAAGGTGGTACACCTAATTAGGTAAGAATATCCAAAATCAACCAAATAAGAAATTTGCTACAATATTAATGTATTAGGCTTGTGTATTAGGCTTGTGTTATGTATTGGGCTTGTATTCTATATATAGTAATATAAAATGTACAATTGTAGTACATATTGTTGGTTATACTTGCATAGTTGATTGGGGGGATATTTACCTTATTAAGTTTTTCTTGTCTTCTCTCCAATATATATAACCTTAAAACAATGGATTGGTCACCATGGAAATCAGTCCTTTTCTTTTTTCATTTTTACAAAGTGGTAATATAAAATATTATTGTTGTGCTCCAAATCTCAACATTCATCCACATATTGGATAGAAAATATCTCTTTTAGTACATACCACATATTCATAATTCTATTTTTATCCACAATCTAGTGATTTCATCCAAGATCCTTTTCTTAAAATTCAAAATTTTCTTGGCAAAAAATGCAATTTGTTGCCGTTTTCAAGCCAAATTAAAAAATTTCTTGGTGCAATTTGACATCGAAAATTTAAATAAATAAATAAATATTTTTTTTTAAAAAGACTAGTGGAAATCATTTGTGTTAATACCATGAATCATTTACTTAAACAAATCCAAAAGTACCAATGCATTGAAGGTCAACCTATTGTGTGCAAGACCTCCCCTTTCCACACAAATTTCCAAGGATGAACATGAGCGCTTCTGTTTTGAACAGAGTGATGCTCTTTCATCCAGCAGCCACTTTTCGGCATCCACTCAGGCTCAATGCAAATGGTGTTGGGCTGATGAAGTGATGATGTTGTTCTTCTGGTCCAAATTCACTGAATGGATAGAGACCCCACCTGCTGGATATTGTTGGCAGTCTGAGTTAGAATTTCCAGCCACCAGTGGAGCCCCATCTCTCACTCAGCAGGACGGACTGCTCGCCACCCCACAATCGCAACCTGCGCTGCTCGCCTCACAAACTGGCAACCTCCATCGCTGCTGCAGCTCTCGATTAGCTGCAGCGAGCTTGCTTTCATCTCCTCGGAGCGTGCTTGCATGTACTGAACTTCTGACTTTCCGACTTTCCGACTTTCCGACTTGCTGAATTGCTGCTTGAATTGCAAGGCGGTTAGCGATGGAGTACTATCCTGGTCCAGGGCGCAACCACTTATTTGTTCCGGGGCCGACCAATGTCCCGGAGCCCGTCTTGCGGGCTATGAACCGCAGCAACGAGGACCACCGCTCGCCTGCGTTTCCCAAGCTCTCCAAATCCGTCATCGACGACGTCAAGCAGATCTTCCGCACCACCACAGCTACCTCCTTCATCTTCCCCACCACAGGTACGACTCACTCAATGAATTCCTTGCTTGGTAGCTTCGCTGCTGGATTCTTGGCGTGTCCCTCACAAATTGGGTTGATTCAGAGTGCAAATTGTTGTTTGTGGCTACAATTTGAGGAAAGGCAGAGTCTCTGGTCTTTAATTCCAGTATGCTGTCGTACCGAATTCTGGGTTGATTGGAGCGTGAGCTGCGTGCTGCTGGTTTGTTTTCGACTCTGGGCTCTGTTGCTGTGGTTGACTTTTGGGCGGAGTTCTTTGAGGGGGTCAGTGAAATTTGTGTTGTAGAGGCAATTTCGTTTCGTTAGTATGAGTGATTAATAGTTAAAGTGGGGAAAATGAAGGAGCGTTAGAAAGAACTTTGAGGGTGTCCATGCATAGGGGTGTTTATGCTGTTCTGGCGGGGTGCTCTCTGTATCGATTCAGTGCTCATTTAGTGATTCATGGCTGGAATTCGAGAGGGTGAGCTGCACTCGGTTTTGAATCCAAGCTTGGTTTCGTAGATAGATAGATAAGTCTGTGATTTGTTTCGGATTCAGGCTTCTACTCCTAGAATTGAGGCCAATGGCAATATTTTTTTGCGACTGTTCACTCGCAGAATTTTGCAAAGATTCTCTACCGGTAATCTACAATGCTATGTAGTGGTTCCGCAATACTCATGTTTTCTATTGTGATGGCTTTCTGGGTTATGTTGCTCTCCTACCCTCGACTCGGTTGCCATGATTGACTCTCGGGCAGAGTTCTGTCGGAGTTTCATACCCGAAATGGCGCAATTTGGTTCATTAGCCCCGAAAGGACCAAAAGGCTCTAGGCGGGTCACATATTTGTGGCACCAGTTCTGACAAGTCGTAAGGGAACTTTGTTAGGTTCAATATCCGCTCTTTTTTGACGAAGTGCGTGCAATGTCTTCCACTGATACTGGTGATATAAAGAATTTTGCCGCGTCTGAAATACAATACATCTGAGACTCCATTGACCGTACATGTGACATTCGATTTGTGCTAAGTGCAAAAACACTTAATCTATAGACATTTAATTTAATGTTTACAATTGATTTTTAGGTCAATACAGAATAAATGTGCGAAATTTTAGATTGCGCAAGTTCCTAGATTGCTGTAGGGAAAGGCTCAAAGTTCACATGTATGTTGTATGGTACCTCTCCATTGCGGTATGGTGAATGGAGATTTCACATTGTATTACAAAGCATTTGCAAATTAGTATTGTTGACGCGTTGTTTTTGTTTGTTGCATTGCAGGCACGGGAGCATGGGAGAGTGCTTTGACGAACACCTTGTCTCCCGGGGACAAGATCATCTCCTTCCTGCTGGGCCAATTCAGCCTCCTCTGGATCGACCAGATGCAGCGCTACAACTTCGACGTGGACGTGATCGAGTGTGAGTGGGGTGATGGAGCTGATTTGGAGCTTCTGAAGAAGAAGCTGCAGGCGGATGGATCCCACTCTGTGAAAGCCATCTGTGTGGTGCACAACGAAACCTCCACGGGAGTCACCAACGACATCAGCGCTGTTCGCCGTGTTCTCGGTAAAAAAAATATCCTTAACCAGAGTTACACTCTGAGAGGAAACTTCACCTATTATTCTGAATCAATTTCAAATTATTTTGACAATCTTTAATTTTAATTCTTAGAATATGCACAGTAAGCGTTAAATTCTGATCAAGCAAGATTTGCAAGAGGCCATCATCAAAAGATACTGAGAACTGGAGTGGACAGTCATCTATTCTCTCTAAGATTGAATTTGTTTTAAGCACTTTTGAGTAGCTCGTGTGGGGACTTAAATTTTTTTGACAAACTGGTACAACGTTCTTCACTTATTCCTTAAATACGTAATTTGTCCCCTTCTTAATTACGTTTTTCAAAGTATGATCGAATCAAACTGGCCCTTTGAAAACTATGGATCTTAATTTCTTTAGAGGTAAAATTGTGATTGTTCCCAGATGAGGCGAAGCACCCGGCCTTGCTCCTCGTGGACGGCGTGTCCTCCATCGGCGCCATCGATTTCCGAATGGACGACTGGAAGGTGGACGTGGCTCTCACGGGGTCCCAGAAAGCGCTGTCCCTCCCCACTGGTCTTGGCATTGTGTGCGCCAGTCCTAAAGCGCTGGAAGCTGCCAAGCACTCCAAGTCCACCCGCGTCTTCTTCGACTGGGGAGACTACATCAAGTTCTACAAGGCAGGGACGTACTGGCCTTATACTCCGTCCAGCCAGATGCTGTATGGACTGCGCGCTGCTCTGGACATGATCCTCGTGGAGGAGGGGCTAGATAATGTCATTGCCAGGCACTGTCGTCTGGCCGAAGCCACTAGGTAACAAACGATCTCAATTCAACACTGCATTATTGACCTCTAAAGAACATAAATGGTACAAAACATCGGTCACAAAGCTAACAGAGATTGTCCTTCATGGATTTGCTTGACAGGGCAAGTGTAACTTAGAGGGTTGCATTGAGGATGCTCTGATTCATTGCTGCAAGGATTGTTGATTTGGGTTACAATCTGGGAGAAACTCTGGGATTTCCACAGAACTCATTTAACTGAACACCGTGATCTCCTGAAACAGACTGCCTGCTTGGTGTCCGAAATCAATAAATTGTTTCTTAGTTTGAATGTGTGACAAGCGGGCGACTATTGATGTGAAAATGTGAAGAACTGTGTAGAATGTCATTTTTGAGGGTCATATTAAAACGGTTTACGATTATTGTGATAGGGATCCACCCATGCTGCATGCTCCATTTACCACAGGAATGTTTGGGTGAAGTAGTTAGATTCTTGATTCAAAGCACCTTAATTTTATGTTTACAATCGCTCTAATGTTTCATTGGCCACTTTGTATAATGGGAAGTCCATAGGCTACTAGTGAGACCTGACACCCTCTACTAGCTTGTAATTTGTGGCTGTGGGTGATCGAAAGCGACTGCTTTTTCACAGATCAGACTTACTCATTTGTGGCTTTTGGCAGGCAAGCTGTGAGAGCCTGGGGTCTGTCTTTGTGTACAAAGCAGCCTCAGTGGAAAAGTGACACCGTCACTGCAGTGGTGGTGCCTTCGTGGATCGACAGTGGCGACGTTGTGAAGATTGCTTACAAGAAGTACAACCTCAGCCTTGGAGTCGGACTTAACAAAATCGCAGGGAAAGTCTTCCGTATTGGACACCTCGGGAATGTGAACGAGGTTTGGCCCTGCAAAATCATGTCCTCTCTGAGTCTCTTCCTTCATTCCTGCACAGAGTTTGTCATATCTTGCCCTTCCAAGTGCTTATTTTTGACTGGAGGGCTTCATTCTTTTTAATTTTCATGGAACATGGTTCGCAGTAAATTAGATTGTTGCAGAAACTTTTAGACAGCATCACACAGTAGGTCTTCCCATGATTAACGAGGCGGACTCCTTATGTTCATGGTAATCATACGAGATCTTCCCATGATCCTTGAGGAGACTTCCAGAAGATTAGTGGGATTATTGAAAGACCTCACGAATCATAGGGAAAATTCTACTTTCGATGTTGCCTAAACAGTCTACACTCAAACCTTTTTAATCTTACCACCTGGGATCCCGACTTTTTCACTGTTACAGAGTTTAAATGTGACATGTGTGACAGTTTGAATGTGTGACATTGTGTGAATGCTGGTGTAGCAAGTGTGCAGGATATTCTAAACTAATATTTTAGAGAACATCATAATGAAATTTGAGTGTAATTGTAATCTTTTACTGTTTGTTTTGCGAAAAATGTATTAATGAACGTGGCTTGGTTCCATGTGCAGCTGCAATTGCTGGGCGCTTTGGCAGGCGTGGAGTTATGCTTGATGGAGGTCGGGTACCCAGTCACCCTCGGAAGTGGTGTGGCTGCGGCTCAAGCTCACCTTTCGAAGAAGACCCCGTTGATCAAGTCTCGCATCTAAGTTAAGCAGCAGCAATAGCCAGCAATAGCAGCAATAGCAGCTCCTCGCACGGAGTAGAAGCCCTCCAGACTCCAGATTCCTGTTTCAGGGTTTTAGGGTTTAGGGTGGCCATATTTGAGAAACTCTGCAAGGTCTTCGGAGGTTGGGTTGCGATGTGTAAAGTGTACGAATAGTTGTTGCCACCAGATTACTGATGTTCTGCTTATCGTCTTGGTGCGTACCACACTCCCACTTGTATAAAAGACCGAGTCTACTTGACGACGTAGCCCCCCAAGCTTGTTGCAACTTTCGGTTAGTATGTTAATCGAATCCTCCGCCTCTGAGGAAATGCAAAGCCTGATCAATATATGATTCCTTCTTTGAATTTCTTGTGGATCAGATGTAGTGGAGCATCACATTCTTAACTATCAGTATTCCAGCCCCTCCAGTATCCCAGGAAGGAAGGGATATCCCTCTTCTGCGATGCCAGGGTGGGGGATTTAGGTTTAGGCGATTTTTGTTGTTCATCCTGAAAGAATTTCGGAGGAAGGAGGATCACTAATGCGCCAGAATGTACTTTCGAATTTCACCTTGTTGAAAGCTTTTGGTTTTTTCTGGAGTGAAAGATTCTAAGAAAACGGGACACGGCTACTTCAGTGTGGATGCAGGTCACCCTGCCCAAGCAATGAAATTTGTGTGTGAGGGTTGCTTTTCATTCTTTTCGTTTCAAACTGCAGGACCCAGAATCTGCAAAATTTTACTGTTTACAAAGAAGGGAAGTTAGCCACTGCCGCAAAACAGCATTGGAACCAAGTATGCGGAATGTGAACTTATGCTATGCTAAATTCAAGTTCATCTTCCTTCAAATTCTTGTGTACGACAAAATTGCTCATGGAACTTTGATTTGATGCTGGGCACGATGAAAAAGTAGCAAAGCCCATGATTCAGCTAAATTTGCCCAGACTCATTCTTACATTCCACCAGCGGAGATTTTGAGTAGGTGGTCATCTTGACAAATCACATTCTCATCTCATGAATTCGGCAGTAAGGGGTGAAACTTCGGGAAAGCGAGATGAAAACTTCTCACGCGAATGTTCTTCACGCCCATTCTTCACCTCCGAATGAGAATAATAAACCATCCTCTCAATCTTTAGAGAATGGACCCTCCACAAGGCAATAGGGGTTGTCACACCACCTCCAAGAACCAAATTTTCTTGAAGAATGAGAAGTAGGTGAGAGGAACAAGGAGCCAATGAGGAAGCCGGATGCATGGAGGTGGTGTGACGCCCCTTTTGAAGGCAACTTGTGTGGAGAATGAAAATACAATAAAGAGATTTACCTCTTCCTGTGCTGAGGATTGAGGAGGGAGTTGAATGAGTTGAATGTAAAAACTAGCGAGAGGTGAAAGTAGAGGAGGACAGCGGTGTCTGCGGTGAAATCAAGGATGAAGATGTAAAAACTTCCTGAAGAAAAAATGAAGAAGTGCCGTTTCTTCACCTGCAGAGGAGAAGAAACGGCACTCCAAATTCCCAAAGAACAACGCCTCCGCTAGCTGCGACCTGCCTTTCCCCGCATGACACGTGGAGGATATCGCAGAAACAGAAGGCCTTCGGAAGTGGTGTGACAACCCCTAATGAGAGTGCCACATCCCCATCCTCTGAAGATTAAGAATGAGGAGAAGAAGGTGTGACAACCCTCTGGTGTACAAGTGTGAAATTGGATTGGATTGTTCATCACCTTATGCAATTCAGCACTAGCAGGGCAGGTGTATGTCTCCCTTTAAGGTAGGAGGCTTGAGCTTCGTTCGGGCATTTTGAACTACCCCTATAAATGGCACTGGAATGGATTGAAGGTGGTTCTTAAATTGACCTCCATAGTCATTGAAAAAATCAAGAAAAATATTATTCATTATTGCAAGAGCCACTTCAGTCTCCTTGCTTTTCCCATTTCTCTTTAGAAGTTGCAGTGAACACTTTATGAAAGACCTAGGATCATAAATAGGGACCTACAACACTTCTCGTTTGAAAATTCATAACTAAATCAAAAATAACCCAAAAAATATGAAACAACTTGGATTAGATGCCAATTCCTCTTGTCCTTCAAGGAAAATTTACTGAAAAAGAGAAGTTTCACCTGCCCAAAATTCAGTTCCAGTGCTTAAGTGGTCGACTTATGAGCCTCCTACCTTCGTCTCAATAGCAAATAAAATAAAACAAAATTGAGCAATGTGCTTCAATTGGTGTAGCACTGTCTGTCTACAGTGATTGTGTTTGGCCAAAAATGGAGGATAAGACATGCCTTGGCAAAGGTGTTGCATGGGCAGGATTGAAGGAAGACTGACCCACGAATCAAGTGAGACTGACCCAGAAACCAATGCAAGGTAGGAGGCTCGAACTCCAACCGGGCAATTACAACCACCCTGTAAGGTAGAAGTACCTATTTCGGATAACTTAAATATTTTAGTGTGTATGATTTGGGAAAGTCATGGAGGAACTGCTTCAAGGTGTGCAAAAATAAGGTTGTTCAAGAATGCTAGAAAAATTTCAATTTTTTCATTTAGAATGAATATTTTATTGAATATAAAAGACAATTTTTCATCCAGACCCATTTTGGTTTTATAGACTCACCTATCCTAGTTACCTTTTGCACTTTTCCCTAAGCCAAGAAAGAAGAGAGATGAATGGGCAAGAAGATAAAAACAAAGAATCTTTCTCAATAACTAGTGCAATCAACTACTGTCCACAATAGGTCAGCCTATGCAACCATCATGGAGGGCCTGTCCAAAATAGGTTCTTCTACCTTAAAAGCGTCAGAAATAGTACACAGCCTTCCAAAAAAAGCATCACAGTTTGTTCAATGCCCTTTTTGTTCATAATTGTGTTCTTAAAACCCTTTTAAATAAAACATATTTTCATGTAAGGCTACAATAAATGAAAACATGATGTGGATCATTCTCTAAGAGTCAAAATTACAGAAACATCTTAAGTTTGAAGTGCTCTATTCAAAGGCTGATTTTGATTGAAGATTGGCTCAGTCCATGAGTACTAATAGCTACCTACGCAACTTCCACTTTGAAAATTCACAATTCATTCTTTCTAAGTCAAAAAATTACGATTTAAATTGCCAATGAATTGTTCCTCTCTTCTCTTTCTACCAAAAATATGTGAAAAATGTTACGTTCTACTGATTTTCCTACAGAGGTCCTTTTTCCCTTAGATGGTCGATTTATGAGCCTCCTACCTTAGTGACACTACAAACATGTTGAATTGACCCGACCAAGGAAATTTTGAAGTAATGTAGACTCCACACAAGGTACAAACACTCAAATGTAGCAAGAGTTGTTTATCAACACTTAGAATAAGCTCTAAAGTAATGTGCAGGTGGACCCAATGAATGTGTCACATTGATGGAGGCAAGTTTGCATTGGCCAATAAAACAAGCTTGATATAAGCTTAGGATTTGTTGTTTTTAGGTGTTTCCATCTCCACTTTTGTGTTAGTCTACAGTAGTGTCCAGAGTAGGTGCATCTAGGCATTCGTTTCCACAAATTCACATTATATTCATACAAGCTCGAAAAATTACAAAATCAATTTTGTTGGTTTCCTAATCCATTTCCTAACAAGTGCACATCATTTTATCCTATAGCTACTCTTTAAGACCTGCAAATCTTGAATAACCCATAAAAGACTTGGGAGGAGGGGGTTTAGGGAGACATTGTCGAAAACTATGGGGTTTGGGGTATGGTATTCAAAATTTAAAATTTAAACTTTTTTTTGGAAACTTCAACCATACAAAATTGAAGTTAAATATTTTACTACAATGTGGGAAAATTTTTAGCACACTTGTCTTATGTAGAAAGATTCTTTGTCATCCATCCAACACTTAGTGTCTCCAATGACATTACAAGATTAACCCTAGAAGCATAGGGACTGCCATGACTAAGGTAGTCACCAAAATACTCCAATTATTGGATTAAGAGATGCATTATTTGTTTCTACACCCATTGGACCTTTTACATCCACAATATCCTTAAAGAATCAAGATTAGATTGTTGTGCAACAAGGTAGCATGATCCACCGCAGTTGAGTTGAATAACTAGATGTGAATGGCTTAAATTTTAGAATTTTATCAAATTGCCTTGTCTAATGTAAAAAGTAACTAATTGACAAGTTGATTTCACATTACTATAGGACTACATGCTAATTGCCATGTAGAAAAGATTTAGAACGATGCAAATATGCTTTATAGGAAGAGTAAAAATTTATCATGGTGTTGCCTTATTGCTAGGATATGAGGTAAAACAACCCATTGTGGTCAAAATGAGGAGTTTGACATCATCTTGTTGCTGAAGTTTTCAATTTTTTTCCCACAATAGTACAAGTGTGAGAAACAAGTGCAATTGAAATTATATTTTTTTTGACAAAGTATGAATTTGCTAGGAATTCTTGAAGTGTTCAACCCAAAAGAGTCTCTAGACTACCTTATAACCAACAAAATCTGAATGCATAACGCTCATCTTACTACCTAATGCAGTCAAAATATTTTCTATCATGGAAGTCCTAAAAAGTCAATTTTTACAATTAATTCCACACTGAAAAGTCAGAAGTTCCTATTGAGGTCACTCTTCACTTCATTATTGCCATGTAACACATGCATTGTGGCCCACATCTCACATAGTGAAAACACCACAATGGGTCATTTCCTAGGTGACCGCAACTTGCGGTTTTACCTTAGTCTAGGCAAATTGGCCAGTTTGCTTGCTCACTCTCTCGGTATTCTTTTTTTGCTGTCAAGTTGTGTTTGTTGTCCTTTTTATATAAAGGTGAGCTCCTTCAATATTGAAATACAAATCATCTTTTAATAATTTGTCTTATGCTCTAGTGTTGGTGTAATTTTATTCAAATCCAGTGAGTGATTGGATTTTTATTGTTTTCTGCCTGTTTTGCATGACGAATTGGCTGTGTGTTTTAAATTGTGTTTATCGTGTGGGTGTGTTTGTGACGAATCGTCTATTGTGCTGCATTTGTTGCGTTCATTAGCAGTTTGCAAGTTAAGTTTCCGTTGTCTCAGTGATTGGAATATTGTGGTTGGGTGATGAATTGTGCGATGGTTGCTTGTGGAGATTGAAGGTAACGTGAATTCACGACCAGTTGTATTCTGGTAATGGAACTACTTAAGTTTCTGTTGCAGCTAGACAGTGCCATGATAGTTTGGGTGATAGATAAGTTGTTCGGCCTTGCCTGGTGTATGAGAACGAACCAGTTGTCACGTTGATCTGTAATAAAAATCTCTTGCTGACAAATTGCATTTGAAGCTGTAATTGATCCAGTGATTGCATCTATGGGAGCAATTTGTCTAGTTGTGGGTGGTTATTTTATTTGAAAGTATATGTGTTAGAAAGTTTGGTCAAATTGTGAATGAATCTGTGAAGTGAATACAGTCATTAGATATTGTTGGTGCTTGGATGAGTGAGTCAATTTGTTTGTAGGAGCAAGTTGTCAACTTTTGTGTGAATCGATGTGAGTGGCGGAATTGGTGGAATAATGGTTGCTGTGAAGGCTAAAACAATTTAACAAATTGACTCGGCCGAGGTGGAAATCTAGCTAGAGACGTAGCATGGAATATGGTACAAGGACCGATCTGATTGCTGATTCAATTTGGCTACAGGTGATTGCAGTAGAAGTATAATTTCATAAACGGGTGAGGTGGTTTTTAACTAATTGCCTGTTTTGAATCTGATAGTCATGTGAGGAACTGAATATGTTTCTTGTAGCGTGTTCGCAAGTGTCAATAGCTCCGATAACAGACAATTTGTTTAGCAATCTCGAATTTAGGGTAATTGAGTAATCGGGAGTTGAAGATCTTATTGTATTAAATTCACACTGAGATCTAAGTGTCTGATTAAGTTTTGAATAACTTGTCTCAGTAGAATTGAGAGGAGTATGTGTGGATGTGGACAAATTTGTTTGGGTAACAATGTGAATTAGATGGCCAATTGTGTTGGAAGCTATTTGGCCAAGATAAATTGATGTGGTGTGGCTGTCAACTGTGAAGTATGCCTTTGGAGGAGTGAGATGAAAGTTTGTGACCATTTGGGGATAAATTGTGCAATGACCCTGTTTTGGGATGTGTGTAGGCAATTTGATTTGTGTGTGTTCAATTGTGCAATTGATTATCCATCAATTTGCCTATTTTCTGTGTCAATGTGTGTTGGAGTGAGCTCAAAAGTTTATTAATTTGTGTTTTCGTTTAGTTCTAAAGAAGAAAAAAAAATTAGTTTTAACACCTCCCCCTGTTATCCCCCCCATCCCCCAATATATTGTTAAGGATCCCCACCCTTCCACCCCTCATATACTTTTTCTTATGCAGTAGGTTCTGCATTCTATATGGGATATCCGTATCTTTGTATTTGTATATGTATCAATATCAATATCTTTGTATTCATATATGTATCATAATTATCTAGATCTTGATCTCAATCAACGGTAGGAGATTTTTGAAGATCAACGGTAGGGGAGAAGGGGGTCCATTTTTTCTTAAATAGAATCAACAATGAGGGGTTTTTTGGTGGGGAGGGGGGCATCAATGTTGGGGAGAACAACTGTGTTGCCTCTTTTGAGCTCATTGTATTGCATTGTTTTTGGTTTAGAGAACTTGAAGTTTAATCTCCATTGTTTGACAAATTGTTATATTTGTAGTTTGAGTTTTGAATGGTTTGTAGTGTACTAGTGTTGAACGTTTGTATTGATCTAAGATAGTGGAGTTGATAAAATTGGAAAATTGGCAATGTGAAGGGTGCTATTAAGAGAGGTTTTGGAACGAGAACACCATATGCAAGTTGTTGGTGAATTGCTACAACTTGTATTTGTGGTTGTAAAAGGACAAATACAAAAGACCTAGATCCTTAGGTATTACCTCTTAAAGGACAGAATGGTGATCATAGAAATCATCCCTTTGATTACTATGCGAATCATTCCCTTAAAAAATTGCAAAAACACCCATTGGAAGTCAAACTACTATAGAAGACCTTCCCTTTTTATAACAAAATTCTAAAGATGAATAGTTGCACTTTTGTCCTACTAGAAGGATTCATTGTCATCTATTGGATGTCAAACATTCTTATTAGCATTTAAGGATTAAATTGCAAGACAAACAAATTGCCTATGTACTTGCACCTAGGTTAAACTATAGTAAGAAAAAAACAAACAAATTGTCTTGCCATGGTGCTATACACTAGGAGACTTGGTCATGCCCTAAAACTATAACTAGTCAAAAACCAGTCACTTTGAGGGTATCTAGTATTTGTAGTTTAGTATGTAATAGTGACAAGTTGTCATGAGTTGTGGATTGGATATGTGTTGGGCTAGTGTACGAAATCTCGAGGTGCTTGCTTGTGTACTTTGACTTTAGGATATTTATTTTGACAAATTATTCAGAGCTTGTGCAACACCAATGAAATGAATGGAGTTTGCATTGCAATCACACCTTGCATTAGATAGAGGCAAAGTGCCATAGGACTAGGACCATTTGGCTAATTTAATTAAATAGTGATTAGGCTAGCTAAGTAGTGACTGGGACAAATTGCCTTAGTAATGAAATCACCAATAAATAAGGAATTTATATATATATATATTGCACTAGATCATAGTACATGCCATGAAAAATTGCCTAATATCCTAGACAATTTGTTGCAAACTCCCTTAGCACTAGATAGGACCGGGATAGCACACATGCATCCATAGCATTAAATAAAGGAACGGCTACAAAATTTTACCTTTGGGAATACAAATAAAAATCCAATTGTGATATACAATTGTGATATTATAAACAACAATTTCTCGAAAATTGTCTTTACAATGGCTACAAAATTGTCTTTACAAAATTGTCTTTACATTTGTATAGTTAGAACTCGCTACTAGTAATATTTATAAATGTAATTAGAACTTATACAATATTAGTTGAAAATCCCTTCAATAATTATTTACATCCAAAGAGTAGAATTTATTTCAATGGATTTGTATTTTTATAATTTTATATATGATTAGTTTATAAGAAATCAAAAACTAAACTTATTAGAATTTTAGCTTCCAAGATTTGAACTATAGTAGACATAATTTGGACTTGACAAAATTCTAATATATTATTTATAGAATATAGGTAAAAAAATATTGATGGAAATATGCACCTTTCAAGTATTACTTAATTACTATAATAACTAAGAACTATTAATTTGGAACGGAAAAGAAAGTGGTTTAATTGAAAAAATAGTCAACATAGCTATATTTTTAAACAAACAAGAAAAAATCCCTTTTTTAACAAACTATTTATTCTTAAACTATTTGTTGCTTGTACATATATAACAATAACACGTTCATAAAAAAACTAATTTTAGAAGAAGGAATCTAGTTCTTCATTAGATGATGAATTAGTATTTTGGATGAAAGTCTTTTATCAAATCTTATTTAAATATTTAGAAGATTTTCATTAGTCATTCAAAAAGAAACTAAAATCAAGAGAATTGTATCAAAATATCAAAAATTACATCATAATAAACTTAGCTTGTTGCCTCTTGGTTAGAGTATGAATTTTTGGATGGTTTATCCTCAACAAACCAAGATTTTGTATATTATGAAGTTTTCTATTCTAGAATTAATTATTTAAAAAAGAAGATTATTTTTTTCAATGAAATAATTGTAAGTAATAGATATCCTAAGTTGGTTAATTAAAATTGAAGGCATATTTGAAACTTTTGATGAATGATAATCAAATTGTCAAAAAAATATACAAGCAATTGACAACTTAGATTGAATTAAAGATTGGCATGACTTGCATTTGTACAGTCACCCTAAAACTAAGAGTTATATATAATTGAAGGCAATTATAAATCATATTTTTTAATTTTATAGATACAAAAATATTCCAAGTTTAATTAATTCTATCTTAAAAAATTGAATGTTAATCCAATAATAATACTTAAATATTTTATATAATTTATATAATTTAACTAAATTTTTATCAATATTATATAGCAATTGCAAAGCAATTTTAATTTTCACAATTATGCCTAATTCAAGTACAATCATAGAATAAATGTAACAGTTATAAGTGATATTTTTCATCCAAAACTTCACAAACTTTGTTGAAAATTACGTTTTTTGTCTTAAAATTGTCTCATTTAAAAAATAAATATGGATAAAATCAAATGAAGTTCATTGAATTTTATATGCAAATGTTACACTTCAGGCTACCTTCACTTGGAGAAGCGAGTTGGGAAATTGGGGACTTGTGTTGCAATGAATAATTTAGCTCCGCAGGCGAATCAGTTTCCCCAAACCGGCGTACGGCGGCGACGACCCCTTTTGCTATGGCGGTGACTACGAAGGAACAAACCTGACTTCGCCATAGCCGCCCCCGCACCTTCGTCGTCCACATCCTCCCACTGTCCGATCGTCCCCTGTCCCTGCGGGCCGGCCGATAAAACTTAATTCTTGCCATTCCGAGCTTACACATCCTGTGCTTCCCGATCTTCAGAAGAATTGGAGTGCTTGGAATATTGGCGATGGGGCCGACGGAGCGAGTGGTGTCTGTTGCCGCTCTCCAATTCGCGTGCACCGACGATGTGTCCTCTAACGTCGCCACGGCAGAGCGCCTGGTTCGCGACGCGCACTCCCAGGGCGCCAATATTGTCTTAATTCAGGAGCTTTTCGAGGACCACTACTTCTGCCAGGCGCAGCGTGAGTCTTTCTTCTCCCGCGCTCACCCTCGTGAGGGTCATCCCACAATTGCTCACATGCAGCGTCTCGCGAAGGAGCTTGGAGTGGTGATCCCCGTCTCTTTCTTCGAGGAGGCTAACAACGCTCACTACAATTCCGTCGTGGTGATTGACGCCGACGGGGTTGAGCTCGGGTGTTACCGCAAGTCGCACATCCCGGACGGACCACGGGGCCAGGAGAAGTATTATTTCAACCCCGGGGACACGGGGTTCAAGGTTTGGAAGACGAAGTATGGGGTAATTGGGGTGGCGGTTTGCTGGGATCAGTGGTTTCCGGAGTGTGCGCGAGCAATGGCGCTCATGGGAGCGGAGGTTTTGTTTTATCCGACGGCGATTGGGAGTGAGCCGCATGATGCCGAGTTGGACTCGAGTGCGCACTGGAGGCGCGTGATGCAGGGCCATGCGGGGGCGAATCTGGTGCCTGTGGTGGCGTCGAACCGGGTGGGGCTGGAGGTCGTGGAAACGGAGAGGGGGCCGAGTAAAATTACTTTTTATGGGACGTCGTTCATTGCGGGGCCGACGGGAGAGATTGTGGCGGAGGCGGATGGGAAGAGCGAGGCCGTGGTGGTCGCCAAGTTTGATTTGAATGAAATTAAGGTGAAGCGACATAGCTGGGGTGTTTTTAGAGATCGTCGCCCGGACCTTTACAAGGTGCTCTTGACGTCAGATGGTCATGTGTAACGGACATCCTCCAACGACTGGCAGAGCCTTGAACCGCCTGTCACCACGGATCCCTGGATTTGAATATTCCCCCGCAATTTTACTGTTGTGCTTCACCGAATCACTGAGAAGATGCAGAAGATGCACGTTGGCTCTTGAATATTCTCGATGTAACTGCGGCTATTATTGACTCGGCGGTCACAGTTTTGTTAAACTTAGACATGAGGTAGATCTTCTCTTCTTAATTCATAGACATTTGTCTGCAATTATGCAGCATATAAGGACTGTCCAGTCTGAATGTAATTCAGGTCCTAGTTTTTAAAGAGATAGATTGCATTTCAATTCAAAGTGTTGGTCATGGCTGCTTGGTTGTTTACACTGCTGGGGGCAAGGTTTAGGTTTTCCATTTGTCTGGTACAGTGACCCATTTTGGTGCTGCAGTTGGTAAAGTTTTTGTGCAGCATAACATTTTGGAAGGAAGAATTAAGAATTAAGGTATCCAAGGTGCTCTAATCCTTTGCCATTTCTTTCTAACACGTCCTCTTTCATCTTGAGGTCAAGAATCTTAGGAGGCAACTGTCAATGACTTAAATAGCTCCAGAACTGACTTTGCAATAGTTACGCAAGCAGATGTTACACATCATTCTTGTGAGATGAACATTTGGCGAGTGCATTCAGAGAACAACTTAGAATGTTAAGAATGGCAATGAAGACGGCAGTAAATGTAAATCCTTAAAGGATGGGATGGTGGTGATGGAAATCATCCCTTAGCTTTTGCAATTTTTTAAGGGATTGATTTGCATAGTAATCACTCGTTGGAAGTCAAACTACTGTAGAAATTTTTTTCTTTTCATAACAAAATTTCAAGGATGAATAGTTGCACTTTTATCCTACTAGAAGAATTTATTGTCATCCTTTGAATGCCAAACATCCTCGTTGACATTTAAGGATTAAGTTGCAAAACAAACAAATTGCATATGTACTTGCACCTAGGTTAGACTATAGTATGAAGCAAATAAACAAATTGTCTTGCATGGTGCTATACACTAGGAGACTTGGTCATGCCCTAAGACTATGACTAGTTGTAGCTCAGATTTCACTTGGGAACAAACCCAAGGAATCACTTAGTGGTGGTTCTTAAATTTGGGGAATAGTCAAATAGTCTATCGTTTTATATCTAAGGTCACTTTTACATAGGTAAATCACTTGTGTTTTATAATTAAAGATTAAAATCCCATTTATTAGTTTAATTATGTGGATTGGATATATTTTCTGTTCTAACCTATTTGAATAACAGTCGATTACTGTGAACGTTTAAATTTTTGAATTTTTGACTAATTGTCTATTGTAGTTAAAAGGATAGATGAATACTAATAGGAAGTAGAAAATGAACAAGAATGAATGTAAAAGACAATTGGTTTAGAGATTCTAAGAGCTTTATCCTTGTTAGATAGGAAAGGTGACGAATTGTCTTAGTAGCTGTTGATATCGGAAAGCTGCAGCTTTTCCAGTAGTATATAGTCAAACAATTTGTCAGTTCTCTCTCTCTTCACTTCGTACTAAGCTAATACTCTCTTGCGTCTTGTCTTTTTCTTGAGCTTTTGTGCAATTTGTGAACTCCTTCAATTTTCAATATATGTAATACAAATCGTCTTTTTTAAAACTTGTCTAAGCATAGTGAATGCTCTTGCCACCTGCGGATCCAATGAGGGTCCAGATTGCAAGTGTGTTGATCCAAGGAGGATCTTGTTCATTTCTGATTGATTGGGTGTGTATGATCACTCATTTGTGTGATTGTGAGTTTGTAAACGATTTGTCAATTATTCATTCTTCATTGTGAAGCTATGTTCTGCTGCGTATTAAGATTTGTGGATTGAATGGAGTAATATAATCCTTGCTAATGACAACTGGTCCTTGCACTTGTAAACTGATCCAGTGACGGGGTTTGCAATTGGACATTTGTGACAAATTGTCAATTAGCGTTGTGTAAGTAGATAATTGAATTGTTCTTTTTGAGTGAATAATCTGTAAAGAGTATTGTTTGATAATAGTGCTGTGAATTGAATTTGGAAAGGAAGGGAATTGAGTTTTTTATCTGAGAATTGTGAAACCAACTTTCAAAATTAGTGATAAGTTTGATTGAATATGAGAGTCAAAACGAGTCGACCGCTGGTATGAGAGATGGAAATGCGAAAGACTAATGGTCAAGCGTGAAGTTGGAAGCCGAGCAAAATTGGAGAAAAAATGACATGAAGAGGAACAACAGGAGGAGCACTTATTGATCTGGTAAGTCAATGCACGACTAGTTGTGTTGATAATGTGCACAATTGTAGTCCAGTATGTCTACAAATTGATGTAGTAATTTTTCAACCTGAGAATAAGTGAAGGAATATACCTTCTGAGAATTCTTCATATATTCTTTACCACCTGAGAATAAGTGAAGGACACAGCAATTGGAACTTGTGTTTGGAACCATGTTGATAGATGATCAACAATAGAAGAGACTAATTGTCGATTGAGTCCATAGTCAGTGATTGATTAAATAGACAAGTGGTCTGGTTAATGTGTGGAACTAAATAACGAATTGTGAAAAACCGTAATGTTTGAGAAATTTGTGGATTCTATGAGTGAATTATTGAACAAATTGTCAACTTAAACCTTATGAAGGAAGGAGCTTAGAATCAATTGAGGGATTAATAACAAATTGTATTCATAGTTGTGAGAAAGAAAATAAATTGGAAATTGATAAGTTATCAAGCATTGTGGTGCATGACTGTAGACTAATTGTCTTATGAATGTGTGTGAGGATTATGAATTCATATAAAATGGGTAACTAGTTTGTGATTGTTTGTCAAATTGTCATTAGATAATATAAAATTGGTGATTGAATAAGATGTTTTAATCGGATGACCAATTGGCATGCGAGTATGTATTAAGTTGTGATGCTATACCAGTAATGGAAGCAAGCAGGATGCAAACGAATTGTCTTTGTGAATTTAAATTGAATTGTGAATTGGATTATGTGTATGTGTGATTGTGTGAATCAAATTTATGGTTATGTGGATTAAATTGTATGGCTACAAGAAAGTCAATAATAGTTTATGGTGATCTTTCAATTTGTTAAATAATTTATTTCTTGATTGGAAAATTTAACAAATTGTCTGTTGATCTTTAATTTATAATTTTGAAGTGATTAAACAAATTGTCAAAGGGCTGATTTTGAAGAGTCAATTTGAACTAGTGATTAGTTCATATTAGTGAGTGAATTGGGGCATAAGAAGTGTGCCCTGGTTTGGTGAATATTAAATATGACTAATTGTCTTACTAGTTAGCACAACAATTGGGGAAATTAGCTGCTGAGTGGAATTAAATTGAGGTTGCCTTGAAGTTGTGAGGATAGGTCCAAATGGAGTGATTTCATTTTGGATAAGACAATTAGTCTGAAAATTAATTTGAAATGGTAAAGTTGGCAATGAGATCATGTGCCTTTGGTTGATTCCTGTATTTGTATGAATCGTGTACTTTGACTAATTGTTGAGATTGTGCAATGGAAACTAAGCTTGGAGAATTGCATAAAACACTCATTCCCAATGCATTAGATAGTGACAAATTGTTGTAGGACTAGGACTGGTTTGTTACTCATCTAAACTAATAATTAGGCTAGTTAATTAGTGACTAGACAAATTGTCTTGGTAACGCAAATCACCAATAATTAAGGAATTGTGTACAATTATAAATATATTATATATTTGCATTTGTCTAGTATTAGATCATGCGCATGACAAATTGTGGTCAAACCTGACAAATTGTTGAAAAACTCCCCTAGAATACTAGGTAGGACTAGGACTGCATTTCACGTGTCCATAGCATTATTTAAAGGACTGGCCACCAAATTATATTAGTGGGTATAAGAGTGAATATATTATTCCTTGTTGTTTGTGAAATATTATAGTAAATCCCCTTCTAATCTTGAAAACAAGTGACTCTAGTTACAATACTTAGACTATTTGACCATTCCCTTAGATTTTAGAATCCCCATACTATAGTCCTAGGTGTTTTGTGAAGAAGCAAAAATCTAGACTACAATTACCCATGAAAATATCTATAGACTTACAGTCACCATCTTATACTAGAATTCTAATGTCAAATAGTCTAGGTATGTCAAATAGTCATAGCTCCTGTTCTATCGACTTAATCAAGCCCACAGTACGTATATATAGTGCTCATATACACGCCAATGCATTCTTGTTAATTACCTCTTTATTTTTAGTGAATTATCAATTGGTCCAATAACTATCTTATTAGCCTAATTGCTAAAAATGAAGATATGCAAATTCACAACCAGTAAATGTCAATTGGTTTCAGTATGCAAAGTATGCAAAGGTAAGAATTGAATCCTTTGATTCAGGTCAAATAGTCATGTCAATTCTTCCTTCGAGCTCCACAACTTACAATATGTCAATTGGACCAAGTCCCACAGTGCACACTTACAATTCAACAACTCCCTACTTGCTCCTAAGTTGTCAAATAGTCATTTGTCAATTGGTCTTGCTATACTAAAATATAACTAATTCTATCGATGTCTAATAAATTGTCAATTTGTCCAAGTTCCCACACAAGATTAGAACATAAGTTACACAAAGATTTTATCTATGACGAGTTGTCAAATTGGCCAGCATTCCACATTAATTTACAACAAGAAGTACGCAAAAATTCTATCCTATCACATAAGATTACGCTCCTTGTACCTGCACTGCACTTGTTCATTTTACACAGCTTGTCAATTAGTCATTTCAATGAAAACACGATTCCTTGACTAATTGTCTTACTTTAATTCTATTACAATCTTACATAAACTTTCACAGACAATTTGACTATAACGACTTCTCTTACCACAACTAATTTCAGTCAATTAGTCATCTTCCAATGTTTAAATTTTCACAACCAAATAACACCAATAAATAATAATCTTCAAGACTTAGTTATAAATTTAAACGATATTGTTTGACAATTAGACCAAAACAATATAAAAGTTTAATCACCCATAACTAACTAATTGACCTTAACATCAACCGTCTTCAATCACTGGTTACTCAATCTCCAAACTCTCTCAGACTATTGGACTTCTTAATTCAACTTCCTCACTTAATTATATGAAGACGATATTTCAACCAATACCCACATCGTCTATTTGTCATAGATTCTCACAAACTTAACACAACTTGACTAATTGACCATTAACTCAAGCATAGCACTGCCAATCACTAGCTACAGTTTATTTGACATATTTAGCACCATTCCCTAGTTGCTATCAATAATAATTTCTTGTATATTTGACCATAATAAAATCATGCAAAATGAATACATCCCTTACTGACTAATTGACCCAATCATAGCATAAACCAATCACTGGTATCTATGCTTCAATAAACAAGTTCTTGACAATTTGCCTATCACAAGATTCAAATAATTAATCCGCCAATCACTAGCTTAGACTCGTTTTATAAACTTAATCACAAGATCAACGACTTCCATAACCCTAGAAGTAAACTTTTGACAATTTGACACTAACTAGAATACAAGGACTTAAATCCCCATAAGTATTTATCAGCCAACTTCACTTACCGTCTATTAGTCCTTGCTCTTCGTACAGACGTTGCTCCTGTCGCCTTGTTCTCCCGCTCCCTCCGCAGACCACTTGACTTTGATCGACCTCCTTGAGCGCAGTCAATTGGACAATCACTTTTTACCGAACTTAATTCACTAACAAGATCAGCAATGCCACTCATTGGCTAATTGAATACTTAACAAACTCACATAGTAAACTTAACTTCATGGAATATCACAAAGATCAATTGACAAATAATCGGCTCTTGACTAATTGACCAACAAAGAAAATAAACCAAAAGAATGCCAATCACTAGAAAATTTTGAAACAAGAATTTAAGCCTGTCATTGGCTGCTCACTCATACACACAAGAGCCAATCCTTGGCTACAATCAACATAGACGAATAGACAACAATTATATTGAAGAAATACACGAGTACATTTGACATAGGCGAGCAATCGTTGCAAATGCTGAGAGAAAGAAAAAAATGAAGGTCGATTAGTCTTTGTACTTCTTGGCTACAACTGACTAAAAACTAATTGTTTTGTCTATTAATCCTTAACTGACTGTAACTAACCTAATTGGTTGCTCATTAGTCAGTTCAACAACTACTTGTCTATTTGACCCGTTTCACACTTCATTTCAACTACTAATTAACTTTAACTTGTCTAATTGTCTTTTTCTTTCAAAAAGTTTCAAAAATACCAAAAAGTCTATCTACACTAATCAAAAACCAGTCACTCTAAGGGTATCTGTAATAGTAACAAGTACATATGCAATTTGTAGTTTAGTAATGTAATAGTAACAAGTTGTCACGAGCTGTGGGTTGGATATGTGTTGGACTCTTGAAATCTTGACGTGCTTGCTTGCATACTTTGAATTTAGGGTATTTATTTTGACAAATTGTTCAAAGCTTGTGCAACACCAATGAAATGAATGGAGTTTGCATTGCAATCACGCCTTGCATTAGATAGAGACAAATTGCCATAGAACTAGGATCATTTTGCTAATTAAATTAAATAGTGATTAGGCTAGCTAAGTAGTGACCGGGACAAATTGCCTAGGTAATGAAATCACCAATACATAAGGAGTTTGTACATAATTATTTACATATATATTATAATATACACTAGATCATAGTGCACACTTGATTACTACAAAAAACAAAAACTATCAATTTGGATTAGAAAAGAAGGTGGTTTAATTGAAAAAGTAGTCAACATGGCTATATTTTAAAAAAAACAAGAAAGAGCCCCTTTTCTATCAAACTATTCATTCTTAAACTATTTGTTGCTTTTACATATATAACAATAAGACATCCATAAAAAACCTAATTTTAGAAGAATGAATCTAGTTCTTTTTTGGATGATAAATAAGTGTTTTGGATGAAAGTCTTTTACCAAATCTTATTTAAATATTTAGAAGATTTTCAATAGTCAATAAAAAAGAAACTAAAATCAAGATGATTGTATAAAAATATCAAAAATTACATCACAATAAACTTAGTTTGTTGCCTCTTGGTTAAAGTATGAATTTTTGGATGGTTTATCCTCAACAATTCAAGGTTTTGTATATTATCGAATTTTCTATTCTAGAATTAATTACTTAAAAATAAAGATAATTTTTTTCAATGAAATAACTATAAATAATAGATATCTTATATCCCTAGGTTGGTTAATTAAAATTGAAGGCATATTTGAAACTTTTGATGAATGATAATCAACTTGTCAAAAAAATGCACAAGTAATTAAAAGCTTAGATTGAATTTAAGATTAAGATGACTTGCATTTGTACAATCACCCTAGAACTAGGAGTTATGTATACTTGAAGGCAATTGTAAATCACATTTTTAAATTTTATATGTATAGAAATTTTCAAAGTTTGATTAATTCTATTTTACTAAACTAAATGTTCATCCAATAATCATACCACTAAAATCATAAGTCCCTCTGTAATATCACAAATGCTACCATTACTACTAGGGGCTTGTGCTTGCTATGCTACGCATTCATTGTATCACATATTAGTAAAAATTTGATATATTTGAATAGAATGCATGATAATGATTTCGATAAGTCTTTAAAATAATTATTTTAATTATTTTATAAAAATATTTTCAATCATGCATACATAGAAACCATATTTTTACACAATGTGATATTAATGAAATAGAGTAGCAGTTCACAATCACCTTTGTAATATCACTTTTTACAAAGGGTGATATTATAAAAATAATATAGTCGTTGCAATTGAGGTAATATTAAAGAGGATCAATATGGTGATATTGTAAAGGTAGCAATTCCATTGCTTTTCTTGGCTTTATACTTCTTTTGCATTTCTATGATTTTGTGCTTTTGTGAGCTTTGAGCTTCTAATTTCAATTTTCTATTGCTACTACCAAATGATTTGAGAAATTCATTAGATTGAACCAATTTTGGATTTCACAACAATTAAATTGTTCAAGAAGCTTTTGAGATTTACAAGTTTTTTCTTTAAATTCTTCTATTTGGGTTGCCATTGTTTATAACAATTGAGTCAAATTTCTAATGCATTCTAATGTATGTGTATCTCTTACCGTATATCATTCATCATTCATTAAATTTCTATTGTTTATTTCAGTATATGCTTATTTATTAAAAAAATTATATAAAGATTTTAGTAATTTTTATCTGAAAATTTATTGAAATTCTTGCTCTGCATTCTATCTAATACATAAAAATTCTAACGAAATTCTCATGACGAATGCGTAGAATAGCAAGTGCCAACCACTAGTAATACTTAAGTGTTTTATATAGTTTTTATAAATCTAATTCAATTAAATCTTTATTAATATTGTATAGCAATTGCAAAGCAATTTTAATTTTCACAATTATGCCTAATTCAAGTGCAATCATAGAATAAATGAAATAGTTATAAATGACGTTTTGTCATCCAAAACTTCACAAACTTTGTTGAAAATTACGTTTTTTGTCTTAAAGTTGTCTCATTTAAAAAATAAATATAGATAAAATCAAATGAAGTTCATTGAATTTTATATGCAAATGTTACATTAAGAAGTCCAAATAGCTTTTTTGGGATTTGCATCTTATTTTCAAGGTCCTCATCTTAAACATTGTGTAATGAACATGCTTAGGCTTATTGGACATGCTTTGGGGATTACACTTGAGTACAATGGTTTTAACTTATAAATTGAAGTTTAGTGGTAGATAATTGAATTTAATACATTGCGAGATAATAGGGCTTGAGGTTAGAGGACATTTTTTTCCTCAAAATTGTCCTAACATAGCTAACAAAGTGTAACTCCTTTTAGAATGTGATTTGAGAACTATGTTTTTTTTTACAATTTCATGTCCAAATTTTTCTAGGTAGCATACTTTTGATATGAGCATCCAATTAAAAAAGAAATTACATTTTTACAAAGGGAGTACACATTGTGTCAAAATTTTGTGAACATTGACCAAAATTAACTTCGTAGGAATCCATCTAAGATTTCTTGTATTGGTTGAACATACACTTGTTCCTTTAGGAGTTAATTGGTAATATGGATGGATAAAATAGGCACAAATTTTACTCAAATCCAAGGCATAGACAAATCCACCTTCATAAGTTAATTGGCAAAGCATCATAACATTGTGTAACCAACACTGGTACTCCCTTCCCTAAAAAAATATTATCCTTTCATGGATACCTAGGACTCCGCGAAGAATTTAGTTATAAATTTCAAATATTATTGGAGTTGGCTCTACATTTGGACTTGGGGATGAGCAAGCATATCATACAATTTTATTTCATAGATGCAAGAGGGCCTCCTACTTCATTGGTAAACAATTTTATGACTAGGATAGAGTGCTGTAAAAGTAATCCCATTCTAAATGCGAACACTAATATAGACTTATAGAGGTACATTTTGCTATCTTCAATGTACCAATAGTGTACAATTCAAGAGGTGGTCACTAAAAGCAACCATTCATTGCATTTCAACTTCAAAAATTTGTAACTAATTCCACAAAGGTCCAAAAAATATGAAACTACTTGGTTTAATGCCAATTCCATTCTTCCTCCTATGAAAATTTACTTAACATTATTTCAAGGATTTCAAGGATTTTAGCTTCCCCCAAACAAATGCAATCAGCTCTTAAAAAGCCGGTCTAAGAGCAGGCTACCTTCACTTGGAGAAGCGAGTTGGGAAAAGCCGCCCATTGGGGACTTGTGTTGCAATGAATAATTTAGCTCCGCAGGCGAATCAGTTTCCCCAAACCGGCGTACGGCGGCGACGACCCCTTTTGCTATGGCGGTGACTACGAAGGAACAAACCTGACTTCGCCATAGCCGCCCCCGCACCTTCGTCGTCCACATCCTCCCACTGTCCGATCGTCCCCTGTCCCTGCGGGCCGGCCGATAAAACTTAATTCTTGCCATTCCGAGCTTACACATCCTGTGCTTCCCGATCTTCAGAAGAATTGGAGTGCTTGGAATATTGGCGATGGGGCCGACGGAGCGAGTGGTGTCTGTTGCCGCTCTCCAATTCGCGTGCACCGACGATGTGTCCTCTAACGTCGCCACGGCAGAGCGCCTGGTTCGCGACGCGCACTCCCAGGGCGCCAATATTGTCTTAATTCAGGAGCTTTTCGAGGACCACTACTTCTGCCAGGCGCAGCGTGAGTCTTTCTTCTCCCGCGCTCACCCTCGTGAGGGTCATCCCACAATTGCTCACATGCAGCGTCTCGCGAAGGAGCTTGGAGTGGTGATCCCCGTCTCTTTCTTCGAGGAGGCTAACAACGCTCACTACAATTCCGTCGTGGTGATTGACGCCGACGGGGTTGAGCTCGGGTGTTACCGCAAGTCGCACATCCCGGACGGACCAGGGTACCAGGAGAAGTATTATTTCAACCCCGGGGACACGGGGTTCAAGGTTTGGAAGACGAAGTATGGGGTAATTGGGGTGGCGATTTGCTGGGATCAGTGGTTTCCGGAGTGTGCGCGAGCAATGGCGCTCATGGGAGCGGAGGTTTTGTTTTATCCGACGGCGATTGGGAGTGAGCCGCATGATGCCGAGTTGGACTCGAGTGCGCACTGGAGGCGCGTGATGCAGGGCCATGCGGGGGCGAATCTGGTGCCTGTGGTGGCGTCGAACCGGGTGGGGCTGGAGGTCGTGGAAACGGAGAGGGGGCCGAGTAAAATTACTTTTTATGGGACGTCGTTCATTGCGGGGCCGACGGGAGAGATTGTGGCGGAGGCGGATGGGAAGAGCGAGGCCGTGGTGGTCGCCAAGTTTGATTTGAATGAAATTAAGGTGAAGCGACATAGCTGGGGTGTTTTTAGAGATCGTCGCCCGGACCTTTACAAGGTGCTCTTGACGTCAGATGGTCATGTGTAACGGACATCCTCCAACGACTGGCAGAGCCTTGAACCGCCTGTCACCACGGATCCCTGGATTTGAATATTCCCCCGCAATTTTACTGTTGTGCTTCACCGAATCACTGAGAAGATGCAGAAGATGCACGTTGGCTCTTGAATATTCTCGATGTAACTGCGGCTATTATTGACTCGGCGGTCACAGTTTTGTTAAACTTAGACATGAGGTAGATCTTCTCTTCTTAATTCATAGACATTTGTCTGCAATTATGCAGCATATAAGGACTGTCCAGTCTGAATGTAATTCAGGTCCTAGTTTTTAAAGAGATAGATTGCATTTCAATTCAAAGTGTTGGTCATGGCTGCTTGGTTGTTTACACTGCTGGGGGCAAGGTTTAGGTTTTCCATTTGTCTGGTACAGTGACCCATTTTGGTGCTGCAGTTGGTAAAGTTTTTGTGCAGCATAACATTTTGGAAGGAAGAATTAAGAATTAAGGTATCCAAGGTGCTCTAATCCTTTGCCATTTCTTTCTAACACGTCCTCTTTCATCTTGAGGTCAAGAATCTTAGGAGGCAACTGTCAATGACTTAAATAGCTCCAGAACTGACTTTGCAATAGTTAAGCAAGCAGATGTTACACATCATTCTTGTGAGATGAACATTTGGCGAGTGCATTCAGAGAACAACTTAGAATGTTAAGAATGGCAATGAAGACGGCAGTAAATGTGCAACAGTACCTAGTCGCATTACTTTCTACCTCTCAGCAATTCGATTCAGTACTTGACAAATTCGAGTTTTTGCATCTTACCAGTTAGATGCGGATCTCTCTAGTAGGTTCAGCTATCAGGTCGATCATTAACTTAATTCTGGGCGCTTCAGACACTGCTTCATGGAAAAGGAATGATTGGCAACGGAATGCGCTATCAGCTGCTCTTAGATGCCTTCATCAGAAGGTTAAGGACGTCTTGGATGTCGAAGACCTGTCGATCACACAGTCGGCGATGCTGTTCGATTTGTGATCCTTCAGCCCGCAAGAACGAAGGAAAATGATACCCTCAGAGGCGCGGGTATTTTCTAATCACAACCTGGACTGAGATGAGAGCACGAGAAAGCTTTTCCCCAACGTCTCCGATATCCAAGGAAGGTTGGAAGCTGCAAGAACTCTTGAGCCGGCAGAGCGAAAACTTTAGGCGGCCACTGCGAATGTTTGAGAAACAAGCCTAGAGTTCTATCATCACCGACAAGTACAAGCAACGTGTTCTCCAGAAAAGAGAAAGATCTGAGCTCTTTAGTCAATCTATTATCTCCGCTACAGATTAAGTAGATTCAAGCACGGCGCATGAATGAGTCAACATCATTGACAAGGGAACAATGAAGCCTAAACCTAATTCCAGCTAAGTTAGCTGACTTGAAGGATCAGTTTTCTTGACTTGGCTTTCGAGCCAATTAGCACTTGTGGAATCAGCATCGATCCTCGGGGGAAAATATCCTTATCTCATTACTTGTCAAGGCGCGCATCAATCTCCAAGTATCAGATACCCAAGGAGCATTTGAAGCCTGCATGAGCTCTCAAGTCGAGCTGGGTGACGATTGCAAATATTTGAGAAACAAGTCTACTGTTACATTACCACCGGCTTGAGAAAACCATAGCTGGATCATCAGCCACAAGATCAAGCACAGAAAAATTCGTAGACACCATCTTTAACCCTAATCAACAGGAACTCAAAATCACTCAAAACCGGAAAAACCCTCCACTTTTGTGTGAACCCTAAACCCTAAAAACCCTAACACGTGAAGTTGTGCAGTGACCCCTAAAACCAGAGGATGTAAAGTCATTAACCCTTAAAACGTCGGCTGGTTTTGGGTTTTGGGTTTAGGGTTAGGGTTTAGGATTAGGGTTTAGGGTTAGGGTTTAGGGTGACTG
This sequence comes from Climacium dendroides, assembly GCA_950106755.1. Lineage (NCBI taxonomy): Eukaryota > Viridiplantae > Streptophyta > Bryopsida > Hypnales > Climaciaceae > Climacium > Climacium dendroides. The sequence goes on from OX467084.1 coordinate 41,992,314, forward strand.
CAGAAATCAGCCCTTTTGGAACAGTGTGACATAATGTAGTTAAAAAAAAAATTTAAAATAATCATTGGGAGTCAAACTACTGTAGAAGTTTTTCCCTTTCCACCCCTAATTTTGAGGATGAATAGTTGCATTTCTGTCTTACACAAGAGAGTTCCTTGTCATCCTCGACATTTAAGGGTTAAAGCTTATATATGTGATAGAGAAACCTGTTTAGGGCCTAATCTAGTACAAGACAATAGGCTAGGTTTTGTTTTTGTCTAAATTTTAATTTTCTTCATTGGTTAATTTTTAAGGTAATAATACCTGTGATACATGATTATCAAGATTATGATACCATTTATTCACATAAATGTATGTTTATTCAATTTATTCATCTAAATGTGTGTACATTTATTTAGTAATTGGCTATATCATCCTAATTTGAAGACTAGTTGAGTTGACCATTCCCTTAAATCTATTTATTATTGGTAGTTTAGTAAACAATAAAAATGTAGTAGTAAAGATTCTTTCATAGCAATAAACATAAAATCTTGAAATATGCAAATTTAATACATTAAATTAAAATAATTTCAAATAGAATGTTTCTAAATTAGAAATTTAGAAATTCACAAATTTATAGATTTTAAATTTTTCAATATTTTGACATTTGAGGTTGTTTATAAATGTCAATAAAAATAGCAATAGAGCTCTAATGTAGAAATAACACTAATCCATATATATATATATATATATATATAAACATTTTTTTGTGGCCTTTCAAGTATACAATGACAAAAAAAAATGATTTTGATCAACTTAAAATTAAAAATGAAATTAGTTTACAAATTTAAATATTAAAATTGAATAAATACACATATTTATAAATCAAAAAATCGAATATCAATAATTTAAAATCCACATATTTCAAGACTTTAAACTTTTAAACTAGTATGCAAATTTTAACTTGTCATCATTGATAGTAGTATGAAGACTATTAAAGCATTTAATGATGTAGAATCAACACTAATGAACACTAACTTAAGCAAAACATATAGAAATTGGATATTAACCCCTAAAGCCCCGAGGGTGTTTTCTGTCAAAAACCACTTAGAACTACCACTTCTATTGCGTTCACCGAAGAAAATTAAAAAAATATGTTTTTTCAAAGTCTAATCATAAAATCTTGTACTTAACTTGTTTGAGAACATGTGGTAAAAATTTCATCAAATTTGACCACATAGATTGCCAGATATTTGCATCCAAAGTGAAGAAAATAAATTTTTTGCAATTTGCTTGACTACATTTTTTGGCTTTTGTAGTACAATTTTTCTAAGACAAAACCAAAGCAATTCCAAATAGGTTCGTTCGTGGGAAAACTCAAATTAGCTTAATGTTTTAGTTAGCTAATGTCACTTTGTAGGTAAGTTATGTCATTAACCTTAATATATTAGGGTATTAAGTATAATTCATTTTTTAATTTAGGAATGGGAAAGGAATTCTCTTTCTATTTTCCGTCCGATTATAAATAAAAATTTCTAACCACTAAGTCCGTCTCGGTCATATCTTAAAATAAATGCAAATCTAGGGTATGAACTAAAGAACCTGCATCCACAAATCTCATACTTTGAATTCATTGAAATATATTACAAATAAATTTGTTTGCAATCTGCATCTCACAATATATATTCAAACTTTGAAAATTCGGTTGGACCAAAGATTCACTGATTGTTTTTCACAATTATAATTTCAACAACAAAGTCACTTTAAGCACTAATATCTCAATTACTTAAAGTAAATGTAACACCTACCCTTGTTAGGGATTGAGAACAACCAAGGACATCGCTTTAAGCGAACATGTTAACACACATATGCTTGAAGCAATTCAAAGATTTTCCTTGAAGGGCGTAGAATATGCTTTGCTAAATTATTTAAAGAATTTCAAATTCTTTCCTTTTCAAGGCTCTAGTCTTTATTTGACGTTGTATCCTTCCATCTTTAGCTTTAAGCTTTCTCCATTTGCATCACCATGATATCTTGGAGTTTTTCTCTTTCTTTCAATTCTAATTCTAATTCTAAATTGTGCTCACTAAATTTTACACAATTACATATAAATTCTGATGAAAGAATTTAATTACACATTCAAACATTCAATCATGTACTCATGTCTTCAATTGGAATATCATTTATTTAATATATGAATAATCATTCAGTATTTAGAATGTACATCAATTATTTATAATTGTTCAATGATTTCTAATCACTAGAAATGTAAACTCATGTTCCAACTCAAAACCAATCTCAATCCTTAACTTTGTTTCAAACATACATGTCTATTTGTGATACAAAATTATTCCAATCTTTTAAATGAAAATAATGACTAATTACTGATTAATCATTAAAGTTCAAAATAAAATCCAATCTCTAGATCACTCAATTCTAAATTGAACCCTAGATTATAAATAATTTCCAATCGCTGGAATTATTAAGTCAATCCTTAACTTATTATTTTGCTCCTCTTAACTTCAAATCTTGCTTTAACCATTGACACAAAAAATTCTCTCAAGAGATAAAATATATCCAATAGACAAAATCTACTCAAAATATAATCAGCTTTTCTTAAAGAGATATTCCTTTATAAAATGCTCGAGGCAAAGAATACTTACTTATCACTTAAATGATTATCAAATTATTCAATTTAATTGATTTGTCATTCATAAAATATTCAAAGTAAAATATCATCAAAATTCAACTTCATGCTTAAGCAATAATCACTATCACTTAAGTGAATAAAAACAACTAAGGATGACACTTATAAAAATAATACAACAACGGAAAAAATCAAAACACAACCTCACGTCCCGAATACAAATAAAATTTAAGGAGAGAGAATAATGAGAGAAGAGAAGACTATATATCACAATCCTTCCTCACATAACCCTTTCAATCTCTTGATAAAAACCCGTCAAAGTCCACAACCGCTCAAGCCAAAAAGTCTTTTCACACTTTAACTTCAAATAACATCACATTCACACTTAATTATCCAAAATTTTAAACATTTAATCCATTTCACACTCAAAAGAACAAAATTTAATTAGAAAATAAAATTGTCTTAACTACAGCTTTGAATCTTTTTAACTAAAAATTCTGGCACTGTTAATTTTGATTTTCTAAGTTTTTATGTTGAATACTTGAGTTGAGAATCTAAGGGAAAAAATTCAACAAAAAAACACTTAATTTTCACTCATTAAAAAATTGTTAAATAGAAGTAGGTTAAAGATTGAAGGAAAAACTAAATCATTAATAGCTTTAAGATGGAATTGACATACGATAATCCCAATGGTAGGATTGTTCTAGAAAGAATACCTAACCTTGTCTAAATTTTTTTTTGAAAAATTATAAAAATTGCATATCTTATAAGTTATTTTTCAAGAAGATGCTTAGATTGCCCAAAAAATTAAGATTGTCCATAACTTTCCCATAACTAGTCCAAATGGAATGAATTAAAGCTTCAAATGTAGACAAAAATATAAGATTTTAGGAAAAAAAATTAAAATTTTTATTGACTTTTTTGATTTTTTGTGCTTCCCGTTGATTTTTATTTTTGGCTTATTGTGCCATAACTTTTTCTCCCGGGGACCAATTGAAACAAAAATTATATATTCACAAAGCTATCGGCAAACTCCACAACCTCAAAAAATCTCATAAACATTCACTACAAATTGAGACAATAGGAATCTACCTAGACCCAAATATTCCCCTCAGGGGACAAACTGTCCTTTAGGGATTAATATATTTTCAAGACCTAGCACATTTCATTCCCAACCTCTCATTTCTTTTGGTCTTCATCATGTTGTCATATCTACCTTTATAGTATCATGTTTCACCATGATAAGGTTTAAATGCTAAAATGATATTCACATAAAATATTCTAATTCTAAATCCAATGGTGTATATTTTGCTATAATTTTAGAAGATCATTTGTATTATAGGAGTCAAATACATTATTGTATATTTTCACTCTTACAACATATTAAAATAAAGTTACAAGAAACAAATATTGCTTCAACAAAATCACCAAAATAACTTCAAACATTGACATAATATTGAATTATGTTGATAAAGACTCAATCAATAATGAGTAAGCATGTGATCAAGTTAACCTCATTGACATAGGTATAACTCTTATTTGCATACTTTTTGCATACCGGGAAAAATTTGACGTAGAATACAGATCATTAGGCATCCTTGCACAAAACGCGATAGGTATAGATTGATTGGCACATTTCACCTAAATATAAAAGGGATATAATCAAGGAATTATTTGTACTATTTTAAAAGTATTATTGTGTGATGATTAAATGATAGAGCATTCATTGCATGAGGAAATTTGACTAAACTTGACATATTTGACCAAGACTATTTGACCTCCTTTAGAACACTATACAGGATTGTGATTGCATTCATTGTATCTATAGCATGAGTAATGGATTTAAATTAAATTTGTTAACATGGAAATAAGAGTGTTGTAATTTTGTTCAAAACTTTTACACAAAAAAATCTATTTAAAAGTGACTTCAGTCATAAATACGATAAATTGATTAAACCTTTTCCCAAAATTAAGAACCTCTATACTATTGTCTCTTGGGTTTTGTGAAAAAGCAAAACCTACTTTACAGGAAGCTATACAAAAGCTACAAAGGGACAAACAAGCAAAAAATAGAAAAAATAGAAGAATACATTCTTTCTATATACCTTCCTATCTTTCACCCCCTAAACTACCACCAAGTCCTACTAATAGACAAAACGTAGAACCTTTTACAAAAACATTATAAGATCAAAAGTGTGAAATTCCCATACATAATCATTTTAATGTTATAAAAAGGAAATTGAACCACCAACTAGTCCCAAAATTTTACATTAGTTAGCTTGAAAATTCAAAAAGGAAGAGTTAAGCCAAATTGGCACTTCACAAGTTGAATTAGAAAATAAAATCTCAAGATTAAATTTGGTTGAAGCATCTAGAAGCCTAAATTATAATACCTCTCTTGTTGATTATTTATTCTCTCAACTTAGAACATGAGATTTTGAACTAACTGATGAAGACACTATTAGTGACTATTTGCCAAAAAATTGAAACCCATTAAGTTTGAGTGTTAAAGAAAGGGTAGAAAATTTTGTACATCTAATTAAGAACTTGACAAAAAGTGTGCTTTTTTATTCCAATTTTGAACAATAGGTACCCCACGAATAGAAATTTCTACTAATCAAATTTCTTTTGATTTACCTTTTGATGAAGATCCTTATAATTTAGACTATAATTCATCACAAGAAATAAACTTACCGGACCAATTATTTGAAAACAAATTTTTGGAATAGTCCAATTCGGTCAAGTTGGGACAATCCTAGACTTAGTTCAATTGATGGACTTAGGTAATTTGCATTAGATTTGCTCATGGCAAGCACTTATTGGACTATTTAACCTACACTCATAAAAAGGATTAATTAATGAATTATATGTACTGTTTTCAAAGTATCATCTTGGAATTGATTAAGTCATAAATCATTCATTGCATAAGATGATTTGACCAAACCTGAAGTTTTAACCACACTATTTAACCACCTGGTAGAATCCTATATAAGACTAGGACTTCATACATTGGTAAAGGACTAAGAACAAATTTCAAATTCCTAGGAATAAAAGTGTTTGTGAATTACAAGATTAAAACCAGGTATTTTCAAGTTTTAAGTATTATTCTATTTGAAAAGCAACTTTAGTCACATAAACGATAGACTACATAAGCCTTTCCTTGTAAGAACCCCTATACTATTGTTTTCCTTGGTTTTGTGAGAAAAGGCAAAACCTAGATTACAATGGACAATTAGACTTTTAAATATTATCGCTTATACAACAAAATACCAAGATCTTTTCATTAAGTTCACTTTTTGTTGTATCATATTCCTTCAAGTTCATAAGATTATACTTTTAAATTAAGGTTTGTGACAATTTGTGTTCCTGTTTCTCTTAGCAATTGTATTTAAGCAAACAAATGGACTTGACTATGTTCAAAGAATTCTCTTTGAATATTATTATGTTCTCTTTTAAATTTTCAAAGAAGATTCAAAGTAATTTTCTTGAAAAGAGTGAAAGAAAGTGATAGAATTTTATTTGCAAGTTTCTCTCAAAATTGTTCTCTCTTATTTTGCTTCAAACTTACTTATGACATTACTTTCAACAATTTCAACCCATTGAAAATTGCATCACATGCTTAAAAGTATGTCATGATTATTCAAGTCATGTGGCTACTAGGTTCATTAGTTTCATGATGGCTTAGTTATAGAGGATGGCTAGCACATGCATCCTATAAATTTCCACACACAAAGTGCTACTACCAACCTTTAGTGTTCTTACGTGGTGGTACTAATGATGATATGGGCCTAATAATCACCTCAATTAATACTAAAATTAATAGATTCAAATATATATTCAAATGTACTAAAATATCAAAGCCTTTCAATGGGTTCAATTCCCTCCTAATGACTATCACCTAATATTTTTAACATGAGAATAATATATGTACTTAGGAATTGTCCATTAATCTTAAGAAGAAAACTATACATGAATGCTCTCAATAACTTGAATTATTTTACGTCATCTCAACAATCAAATCATCATTGCTTCATGACAAAATTGAAAATTGATGCGATAAGCCTTGACAATGAATGCAAGATATGTGATCAAGTCAATTATATCATTTTACTTTTAATTTATGTGTGTAGGACAATGAGTCAATGGCCTAGGCACCTCAATAATTATAACTTGACGACTTTTCAGTTTAACATTTCACCTATAATTGCAATTATATTTATTATTATTTTTCATTTATTATTTTTATTGTTTTTTTTTTATTAGTTTTTTTACTATCTATATTATTTATATTATTGATTTATTATTTTATTTAATTATTTCAAAAAATCTATTACTAGAATTTAGATATATTCTTTCAAAAAAATCTCTTATAAGCTATATTTAATATTTTCATTCTTGTATTTAGGAATTTTATCAATTCTAATTTGAGATTTTGTTTGCATGAATACTATTAAAAAATACATATCAGTCCTTTTGAATCTTAATTTTCATAAAGAAGTTACATTATTATCTTTTGTAATCAATTCTTAAGTTTTTTCTTATCAATAGGTAGAATTATTTTATTTATATTTTTAGCCACCAATAGCTAGGACCTTTTGTCAATAGTAGTGCCAAAATATAGTGAAGGTTTTGCTCTATCCAATAAAACCCAAGACCATTAGTATAGAAGTTCTTTTAAATAGGAAATGTCAAATACTCTATTCAATTATGTAACTAATGTCACTTTCTAAGTAGTATTTAGTATTTTAAATGTATCTGATTTATGGATTTATAACACAGTAACACTCTTATTCCTAAGATTCACAATTTGGTTACAATCCATTACCAATGCTATTGAGTAGATGAATGTTGTCCTAGTCTTATATAGTGTTCAATTGTTTGCTACAAGAAAATTTATGGACCAAGACTAAGCTCCAAGACATTAAGCAATAGAGATATTGATTGTAAGTGTGAAATTCACTACTATGGCTGCAAGAAGTTGTGAGTGGGATCACCGTACTTGTGTTTTCTAAAAAAAAATAAAAACATGGATTTCTAACTAAAAATAAAAACTACAATAACTTAGATTTATAGGTAGGAATAAAAACCATTATAGATTAATATTTTATGAGATGTAATGAAAATTCTATATTTTATTGTTCAAAAATACAAAAGGGTCAATAAATCAAAAATAAGGATTTTGCAATAAAATTTTTATCGTCTCAATAAACTATAAATTATATATAAATTTATATGATAAATTATAACTTAAGATTATTGATTTTTTGAAAAAAAAAATTATGATCGATTTAAAATTTAATTGTACAATATCTACAATAAACTCTTTGTAAATCTAAACAAACAATAAGAATAGTTGCCATTTTTATCTATAAAATCCTTCACAAATTGAAAACCATCACATTTTGTTTATAATATAATAACCATAAATTCCTGTCACAATATAAATATATTGAGGTTCATTAGATGATAATTTGAATGCTAATTATCTTCATTTTGTAGGAAATTATATATATATAATTTTATTATATTATAATGATAATATATTCTAATTATAAAGTTTATCTAAAATTGAAATATATAATTTTAAATTAAATTAATTTAATTTTGAAATTAAAAATAATTAAATTAAATTTCTATAAATGATATTATTTATATTATTAGAAATTTTAAGGACCAAATTCAAAAGATGAATTTAAAAATTGAATTGATTATTTTGTATTAACTATTGAAAATTAATTAATTAAAAAGTATATTTATTTTTTATATAAAGTGTTAAATGAAATGATTTAAAAAGCCATTATCAAAATCAATTATGATGTTTTCATTATCTAAATATAAAAAACTAATTATTATTATTTTATAGTATTTTCTTACAAAAACTTAACAATACAAATAAGATTTATATAATTTATTAATGCTTTTAAAGTTTAATAATTTTTTTTTAATATTATAATCATTTGTATTATTTTATTGCATAATATTATAAAATACTTAATTAGATTTATTTTATAATTAATCATATTAATTTAATAAATAGTTGTCTATTTTTATTTCATTAATTTCATTTATAATATTTTTATAATTTAGTAAAGTTTGTCATTAAAATAGCCATTCTTCCAATTAGAAGTGGTATTGCCTTCTACATTTATGGTTCAAAATCTATCAATAGTATTTTCATTTAAATAATGTATATTGAATAATAACAAATTATGCAAATAACATGTCATCAATGTGTTTAATTAGACCATAAAAGACTCAAATTTTGGATACATACAAGTGAAAGGCAAGTGAATGAAGTTATAAACTTCAATGTAAACTATAAACAAATGCAATGATAAATAATGTTTCCAAATTTAGGAGGTTGGTCCTTAAAGGTTAATATTGTACATTTAGTGAGAGGCATTACTAATTGTGATAACCTAACCACTACAATAATAATTGGATTAATGTGTGGTATAGTATTTGGAATGAGACAATTTGTAATAGAAGTTGAAACTAGAATGACTAGTTGTCTATGATCCAAATTTTCCATACATTAGAACACAAGTGGACTCTGTGGAAGGCCCCCTGTAAAAATTACCCGCATAGTAAGAGAGCTCACTATGGAAAGGCTGAGGTACATGGTGGAAGGAGCCACCAATGGTGCCACGTCAACATTTGGCTGTGACTGCAAGTCCTATTCTGTCAGAGTTCATCGAAGAGTACCGGTACTAGCCTCCATTGGAGTTCGTTTATTTTATCAACAAGAGGCAATATAATATGTTGCAAGATCATAAGAATCACACCCCGAGAGTGACTTGTGGCAGTTGGTCATGGCGGGAATTTGAATTCCTCAAATTCCACGTTTGCAGTATTGGTAGGAGCACTTGCGGCAGCGTAAACGGTTTCTAGATTGTCATCCTCATGAGAGTTGAGAGGCAGTGTGGTGCAGTCAGTTGTTATAGTGTGGTACATTGTGCAATAGCTATTGTTTGCTGAAGAGGACGATTTGTGATGGCTCACCGCCGTGTACCCAAGCCTGAAGTGGCTAGTGTTGTCGTTTACAACAACCAGGATGTGAACGGAAAGTGGATACCAATGCGTTTAGAAATTGATTCGTGGGTGACATTGCAAGCTACAACTCGAGGTGCATGGGGTCGTGATGCTCGAAGGCATGGTGAAGACACAAATGCTGGTGCTTGGAAGGCTCAGATTAAGGCATTCAGATGGAGTGTGCAACCTGTAGGGAGCCGAACTGCACCCAAGTTGGAGTCAATTCTTGTTCGGCATGCTTATCTTCGCTGGCAGCTATATTTGGATCCTGCGGCCGCATTTCTTGAGCCACGGAATTGCAATTACCTTTATGCATCCTTTTGGGAAGATTGGGTGCATCCAAGCTCTGTATTGGATATAATTCTAGTTTTGCATCACTCATTTGGCGAGGTGACCAGAAACGGAAGATCCTATCATCAGTTGATGACCAATGGAACATTTTACTTAAGAGCTGTTTACGTGCCCCCAGCGGGTGTTGAGTTATATGGCCACTTGGAGCCGATCCCGCTACCAGACTTGCATGATCTAGAGTGGCCTATACCGGATATGCACAGCAGCGAGGCGTTTCGTTTGAAAATAACGAGCGACTTTGCGGCCGCAATGAAACCTACAACTGGTGGCAAGATTGCGCACATTCAGTGGTTTTTACCCATGCACATGATGGCAGACTTCTTTGCCGTTGAGAAGAATGTGCGTCGCACAACTACTATGTATATTTTTGATATGGCTAGCCCAGAACTGCTACAGAGTCTCATGGACGATGGCTGGAATGAGAAGTATATTGTTGGACAAGACGTCACAAAATGTGTTGTTAGTGAAGACACCATTGTGTTCCATTATCATGTCGGGCGACAAGTTCTTTATGCCAATTTTCAGTATGTGAGGTTCAGGGCAGGATTGAATCAAACATGGGTGCCACTAGACCAGGTAACTGTGTCAGTAATGGTAGCAGTGTGCGTCCGCTTTGGCGACATGGTACTGCCATCATTTGAGGTCGGTGAGAAGTGGCCAGTGGCACACATACGCAATGAAATTGGCATCATCCTCAACAAAGACGTTATTCCAGAAGAATATGACCTTGTAGTTGAGCGAACTGGCTTTCCAAATTTTAAAGTGAGTCACTATATAGGTGGGAGTAGAAGTAGCATTGGACAATGGCGTATCATTTCTTTGTGCTTTGAATGTTTTTTTGTATGTACTAATCCGACATGTTGTACATCCAGGTCAATGCAATGAATGAGAAAATCACAGAGATACGACAAGTGCTATCATCTGGTGGGCATATTTGGATGGTTCCAACTAGTTAAGGCACCTCAAGTAATACTAGAGGCTTTTTAGGAAATTTTCACAAAGGTTTAGGAATATCGACGAGAAGATTGGAACAGTTGTAGAAGGTGCAGACTATAGAAAGCTAGGTAATGTGGCCGCAAAGGCCTCGGGTCTTTTTAGTGTACTAAGTGTTCAATTTTGTATTTTCGCACCCAAACTGTACATTTTTTCATCTTGGAAATACATACTATAATTCCCATTTTGATAAAGCAACTAGTGATTTGAGTAGTTAACACACATTTTGTTAAAATTGAACTTTATTTCGTTAAAACTAGACTACTAGATTGAAAAAGCGATGGGGAGTGCTACCCTTCGCAATAGAGATAGGTCCTCAATTTTTCCACACTGCTCTTATTTGCGGAATAAGAGTGTTGTAGAAAAAATGGGGACCTATCTCTATTGCGAAGGGTAACACTCCCCATCGCTTTTTCAATCTAGTAGTCTAGTTTTAACAAAATAAAGTTCAATTTTAACGAAATGTGTGTTAGTTTTTTTTAATCAAATTTTGTGCCTTCAGTGTATTTTCGCCTTCAAGCAATCGAGTTGATTAAATTGCGGCAGCAGCTAGAGTCTAGATCTTTGTTTGTTTTGAATCCAATGAGTTGGTCATAGATAAAGAAACATATGGTATGAGCGAATTGTGCGGAAAAAATTTGGTGTTAGCATTATGATGAACCAGTTTATGGGTTTGTGCACAAAATATTCAGGATGCCCAATCTGCAGGGGATACATGTCAACCAAAATATGGGAATGTGTAAGGTGTAAATATAACTCAAAGCTAGTACAAAACCTGAGAGCAAAGAGCTGAAGCCAACATCACAAAGACGAAGTGCACAACAATAGAAACACTAACTCACCGCCAATATGTACACTTACAGATGATCCAAAATTAAGGCAAAATATTAGTTTGTATTCATAGAGTGTTTAAAAAGAAAACCACAGAGGTTTTGAGTCCAACGCCTGAATCACAAGGAGAACTCTTCAAAAATCTTTTGATACTATGAAGTGATACTACATGAATCCAAAAAACGTCGTACAATCACAACAGTGTATTGTTGGCTATAACCAAAGTATACTACACATTTATTTCAACCTGCAGCATTAACAATTAAGTACAGTCGTAGCATACTCTAGTGCGGCAGCAATGCTAATGCTAGCATCAGTTGATGCAGAATCCAGTGCGGTAGCGTTGCTGATGGCTGAGTTAGGAACAACTTTGGTTACGGCCATAGCAGAAGGCGTATTGGGATCCCCCAACACAGCCGAAACAGAGGGCACAATGGAAGCGGGCTCACAAGCCATTTGTCCCTTGAGGTGTGACATGCCATGGACTTGCACACTGTCGATTACTCCCGGTGTTGGGCCAGAATCCACAAGCACTACACTACTAGAAAATTTCGTTTTTCTGTTGTTTTGGTCGCATTGATCCGGTCAAAATCTGACAGAAATCTGTTGCTTTCAACAGATTTCTGTCAGATTTTGACCGGATCAATGCGACCAAAACAACAGAAAAACGAAATTTTCTAGTAGTGCTACTGGTTCAATATGAGAAGCAACTCGCCACGCTAAAGACGTCATGCTATCCGGAATGCGAGCTACGGGAGTGGATTCCAAGACCGATGTAATACCCCACTGTGCAAGCCATGTTGTAGTGGGAGGAATCTCACACTTTGGACAGAAGACTCGCGAACCTAGCACAAGTTTAAACATGCAGTGCGGATGAAGGAGACAACCACAATTAAGTGCAACAAAAGCACAATCAACAAAGAAACGGTTGCAGCATGGACAAGGTTTAGCAAGGTGAATTTCCAATGCCGGCTCATGTCGTTGCTCTGGCAATAACCCGGAGAATGGTTGCGGCCGCAAGCTGCTATTTTCAATGGTCAGGACCTCGATTTGCTCTGACAATTGCCCAATATCATCTTGTAGGTCATTTACCTGCTGAAGACACAATTCAATTTCACCCTGGCACTTTGCAATGACTTTTTGGTCTGCCTCTAAGACCTCCATGACACGGGTTGCGGCCGTAGCTATCCGCTTCGCTTCTGCTTCTAAGCGCGTCTTCTCATCGTGTTTGCATGCAGCAGCGGTTTCTTTTACTTGCGTCCGCAAAGCTGTGTGATCGTCCCACAGACGATTCTCCAATGCATGGTGTTGGGCGTAGTTGTTGTTGCACTTGCTTAGTCCACTCTCAAGGGACTCCAACCTAGATCGCTGCCGAATTAGTCTCCCTTCTGCACTCGCACGTTTTTTCAGAAGACAATCAAGTGGCGTCAGCGCTTGGATAGATTCAGCGGGTATTGCTAGCGCAACCGCACCAGATTTGTATCCAAGTTGGGCCATTGTCTTTTGGGCTGCTGGCGCGGATCGCTTCTGTTGCACAACGTTGGTGGAGCCGACTTTCTTCCCTCTTATTGGTGGTAGCATGGGCCTGATGTCTAATTCTTCTTCGATTAGAGCAGATTGCAACGTTGAGTCTCCTTCAAAAGACTCCACCTTCCTTTTCTTCACGTCTGAATTCTGCGCCTTGTATGCTTGGGTCAAGTAGAATGTAAATGTATCTATCATCGACTGTATTTGCTCGCGAATACAAGGAGGCACTAGCTTGAGGGGGTTCTTCTGGAGAATCTTGGCACGACTAGCAGCAAGTTCCGCTGCTCGGACCGCCCAATTAACATTTTGCTTGCGTTCTGAAAATAGTGCCAACCCGCGGATGAACTTAGTGCCAAACTCACAATTGTCTGGCTGTGATCCGCCATAAACACGTTGGTACATGTGTAGCACATCCTTTGCAGCCGCAGAGTCAGTAATGTACTTCAACGAGTGGCGGTTGTTCTTACTGTTAAGAGGATAGGTGCCAATCAAGTCAGCAAGTGGCAACAACTCCTCGTCTCCAAGCTTGCTGAATGGCAATCCTTTGTCGCTCAGGCCGCCCGTGACTTTGAAAAAACTAGCCGGGTATTTCGCATTGTCACTGCCGCACAACAAAGGCGCCCTTCTAATCAACTCACAGGCAATAGTTTGGGGAAGCTTCCCAAGATCAAAAGGCCTCGCCCAGACAGTCACAAAGCCCACTCCTTCCTCTTGCACTTCACGTTGAACTTCATCCTCATGATCCGAACTATGCACTTCAGGAAAAGGCTCTCGAGTGAGCTTCCTAGATTGGCGCTTGGCCGGGGTCCTCTCCAAAGTTTCGGCGCGCGCCTTTCCTTTGGCCCGACTGGTGGCCATTGTGATTTGAGACTACTATTTTGTGAACGCAACAACTTCTTACTTCTACAACGACATAGAGACAAAGGACTGAAACAATACTATTATCTATGCTGCAGCAAAACAAAGCAAGTAGAAAGCTATATTGTAGCATTCAAGTATGGGACACTGGAACAAAAACCGAGCTAAGGAAAGCTAGATTAGATGTGGAGCAGAGGATCATTGAAAACTGTGAAACGCGGGAAATAAGAGTCCTTTTGGGGAACCTTTCTATGGCTGCCTTGACGAGGCAAACGTCAACTGCAACGACATTGGTTAGGCCCGTATGACAATCACTAGTCATCTGGATTATGATTGCGTACAACTGCACCACTTCCGGCGTAGATTGTGACATTTTGAGCTTAGCTGAAGCAAAAGCCATTAAAGTTGATTGTCATATTACCAACCACTTAACCCCTAAAGGACTAGGTGGACACATTGTGTCCACAAATAATTTCATTACTTTAATAACTTGTTTGGATTTCATAATTTTGACTCAATGTTAACTAGAGAATTGAAAATGTTTGTTACAAGAACACAAAAATCTTTTAAGATTTGCAATTACGTTGATTGATTCATTGGGAAAAAACTAAAACGTCAACGTAGGTAAACTTGGGACAAAGTAGTTAGGGCGGTTGATGACTTGGAGGGCGTTTTCACACTTGGATGTCACATTTGTAAAAAAAAAGAAGTGTTCAATATGTAAAATATTTTCCAATACTACATCATTAACACTATAAAATAATTACGGAAAATGTTTAAATATATTTTAAATGGAATCTTTTCAGAATAATTGGAATCTTTTCTATATATTTTCTATTATTTTGGAATATTCCAAATATATATTTGAATTCTCTAAAACACTTTTGCAATGTAAAAGTTAATAACAATCACAAACACCAGCTCAACGAGTCACCAACAAGTCACTTCATTCAAACATAAATCTTTGAGAATCAATCATTGTTGTTGTATTTAGTTTTAGAACACCATTTTTTGTGAGCACCTAGATATAGTACATCTTTGTGTGCTCCTAAACTTTCAAACACTAATCATGGTTTTTAAATTTATGAGAGAGCTTGCAATGAATGACCTGTTGGTTTTGTTCAAATTTTTTAGAAAACAACTTATGATCAAACCTTATAATCATGTAATGTATACGGTAGATTTTTCTAAAAATTGATGTACAATCTCATGACTAAGTCCTCTTTGAGTTTCAACGGTGAAGTTCTCTACATGAATACCAATCAAGAGATACAATTGCCTTTCTGAAAGCATCACAAGAAAGTGATAAAATTTTAGGGATGAGCATGGTCCTTTAGGGGTTAAGCAATCTGACCTATATTTGGCAGTGGTAAATCCAGAAAAAAATTATGACCGCGTTCGAAATAGGGTTTTATGAGGATTGCAAAAAATTGCAACTTGTAATTTGCATTTCTCAAATTTATACAAAATTCCAAAGTGCAAAGTAACCTGTGACCCAAAACCGTTCAATTCACAAGCTCTAATGTACAAATGAGGTACATCTTCCCTTTCAAAATCCGGTCCTTTAGGGGTTAAAGTAGGTTTTATGTAGATTTTGAGTAGGTTTTATTTACATCATTTTTTGTTGTTTTTACTTTTAATTCAACATGTGTAATAATCTTCACTAATTTCAATGATATAACATTCTTTAAGTTATTTACTTTTACTTTTTAGATATTTACTTCTTTTACTTTTAGTTATTTACTTCTTTACTTTTACTTTTAGTTATTTACTTTTAGTTATTTATTTATATTTATTTATATATTTAGTTACCTTTTTGACATTTGTTGGATAATTGAGTCCTTTGATGTTTCATTTCTTAAATTTGAGAAATGAAACATCAAAGGACTCAATTATTTAAGAAATGAAACATCAAAAGACTCAATTTAAAATGTGAAACATCAAAGGACTCAATTTAAGAGATGAAACATCAAAGCACTAGCAGCATTCTTGTTTCGAGAGCGGTGATGTTGTATTGTCAGAGAATTTAGAATTTAGAAAAGAAAGAAGTGAAACCTTAACAACTGATAAGGTTCTATTCTTATTTTGCTAGCGCTAATGCTGAAGAGATTGTTTCATTTCTTAATTTAGTATGGAGTATAAGTGTGATAGATGTGACAGAAAAATGAAAACTCAAGCGCAACTTGAGTTTCATTATAAGTCTAAAAAACATGCTAAAAAGGATGTTAAATCAACATTCTATGCTAGTGTAAATGTTACAAGCCCGGATGAAGTTGTAATAGAGAAGTTTAGATCACAGGGTATTTCGATTCCAATGGGAATTCACCATGTTTTATATGTATCTGAAAAGATAGATAATTTAAATGCCTTAAAAGAAATCACTACTTCTGTAATTTTGGTAGAAAACAAAACAGTAGTAGCAATAATTGATTTTAATTTTTTCTCAAATGAATTAATTGACATATTGACCATAGAATATAGTATACTATATAAGGCAGGAGGAATAGTA
Organism: Climacium dendroides; assembly: GCA_950106755.1. Taxonomy (NCBI): domain Eukaryota; kingdom Viridiplantae; phylum Streptophyta; class Bryopsida; order Hypnales; family Climaciaceae; genus Climacium; species Climacium dendroides. Next base: position 42,009,041 of record OX467084.1, read on the forward strand.
GATAGGGGTAAGGAGAAGAGAGGCGGGGATATGGTTGTTTTCGGATGGAGACTTACACCGCTCGAATTTGGTATATATGTGCAAAGTAATAGAAAAGGTAGGGAAAGAATTATGCCAATTTCGGCTGTAGATTTACACACACTTAGTGCCCGAACAGCTAATAGAGTATACGACGTGTTGAATCTAAAAATGCCATCTTGGATTAATGAATTGGAAAATTTAGTATCTAGGGAATTCGGAACATTGTGGGGTCGAATTGGATATTCTCCATTTACGACAATGAGTGTGACAGAGAACTATTGGTCACCTGACCATATAGATGATAAAGATGGGGGTTCTGGATTCATATTTTGGGTTCATGAAGGTAATTTTCTTTGACAAAATTTCTTTTAAAACTAGTATAAAAGTATCTCATTGTATGTTATACTAAAAGTTTTTAAAAAATTGTTGGATTTATTAGTGTTTGATGTTGTAATTGAATTCAATATATTTTGCAAAGATTGTAGACCATTCTCAAATTGAACGGGCACAATTCCGTATGAAGGACTATGGATTATTTTTCCGTCCAACGCGTGGGACCTTAATATGTTTTGATGCTTCAAAAATAAACCATGGTACAATTCAAAATACAAGGTACAAGCAATATGGAGTTGCCCTCTTGGTGAAGCCCATTGTTTTAAAAGCAGGTTTAGAAGCATTAAAAAACTTAGGATTTTAGGTACTAATAGAGAAGTACTAGAGTTGCATCATAACATTATTCATTTAAAAATTGTGAATATCTTGTTTGTAATCAAATTACAAAATAATTTTTTAAGTGTGAGTTCCAAATTTTATACAAAACACTAGTGATAGCAATCATAGATCTAAACGTATAGATATAGAATCTAAAATGTTTAATGTACAACGCTTATTCATACATCAAGTTCATCAAGTTGCCATTAGATGTTTTGAACGTTAGGATTGGAGAATAGACTTTATATGGAAATTTTGTAATAGTAAAAATGTATCTATTTTAATAAACATAAAAATAAAATAGTAAAAGTCATTATAAAAAAATTATATTAAAATAAAGTACTTGATTAAAAACTAAAATTAATTAAATTTTTTTAGAACAACCAAAATTAAATAAAAGGCAAAATGCAAACTAAAACATTAAAAGAATATAAATAATAAAACATTAAATAAAATTATAATAGCCAATTAAAAACTACAATAAAAATATAATAGTCAATTAAAATCTCAAAGGATTCAATTATAAAATCAAAAATGAAACATCAAACAATTCATTTGTTTGGCTTATATCATTGATTTATTTACTATATTTTAAGTACTAACTCTGCGGTTTTGTGTGTTTAGAAGATTGGTTCCACCTCTATATATGTAACAATAACAATATAACCTCTATTTATGTAAAACAATTTACCTCTAAATATGTTATAACCCAAAACCGCTATTTATGTAAAAAAATTTACCTCTAAATATGTTTTAAGCAAAAACCGCTATTTATGTAAAAAAATTTACCTCTAAATATGTTTTAAGCAAAAGCCGCTATTTATGTAAAAAAAATTTTACTTCTAAATATGTTATAAGCAAAAACCGCTATTTATGTAAAAAAAATTTACCTCTAAATATGTTATAAGCAAAAACCGCTATTTATGTAAAAAACATTTACCTCTAAATATGTTTTAAGCAAAAACCGCTATTTATGTAAAAAAATTTACCTCTAAATATGTTATAAGCAAAAACCGCTATTTATGTAAAAAAAATTTACCTCTAAATATGTTATAAGCAAAAACCGCTATTTATGTAAAAAACATTTACCTCTAAATATGTTTTAAGCAAAAACCGCTATTTATGTAAAAAAAATTTTACTTCTAAATATGTTATAAGCAAAAACCGCTATTTATGTAAAAAAAATTTACCTCTAAATATGTTATAAGCAAAAACCGCTATTTATGTAAAAAACATTTACCTCTAAATATGTTTTAAGCAAAAACCGCTATTTATGTAAAAAAATTTACCTCTAAATATGTTATAAGCAAAAACCGCTATTTATGTAAAAAAAATTTACCTCTAAATATGTTATAAGCAAAAACCGCTATTTATGTAAAAAACATTTACCTCTAAATATGTTTTAAGCAAAAACCGCTATTTATGTAAAAAAAATTTACCTCTAAATATGTTATAAGCAAAAACCGCTATTTATGTAAAAAAAATTTACCTCTAAATATGTTTTAAGCAAAAACCGCTATTTATGTAAAAAAATTTACCTCTAAATATGTTATAAGCAAAAACCGCTATTTATGTAAAAAAAAATTTACCTCTAAATATGTTGTAAGCTAAACCGCTATTTATGTAAAAAAAATTTACCTCTAAATATATTATAAGCAAAACCGCTACTTAATATGTAAAATTAATTCATAAAAGTAAAATAACACTAATAAATTAGATACATTAGAGGAAAATTCGGGCCTAGGGAGGACCACCTTAGAAACCTTTGAATATTCTCCTATACCCTACTCAAATGAAAAACTTTAAACTATAAAGTAGTTTAGATCATCATATAAACAAATTGGTATAAAAATGATTTGAAAGGTTATTCTAATGATTATTCAAAATACCAATTTTAAAGTTCAATGTTGTTCTTTGGGAAGAAGTAACAATTATAATTACATTGAATTCTTCTTGGAATTTTGATACTTCTATTGAATTTCTTATGTGCTAGTGGCCGGCACGGGTCAAGCTGGTTGCCTACAATACGCTATAGTTTTATTTTCTTACAATATATGTGGCCCTGAATTCATCTAACCATGAATGTATTTTTAGAAGATTTAGTGGAAGAAATAAGATCCAAGAAGATATGCAGAAAATGAAACTTTAAATGCATTATCAGCATTATTTGCTAAATTTTAAATAGTGCATTACTCAAAATTAAAAATTGTATATATTAATGAAAAAAAAAATTCCATCATGGTTTATCTCCTGCATTTTTTTAATTTACTTACAATATATTATACATGAATTGATTCTTAAATAAAATTAGAACAAAGCCCATTGCAATGGAATAATACCATGGTTGGCTTGATTTTTCCCCACTTTGCATTACTGTAAGGCATGAAATTGTGAAGCATAGTACCTTCATCTTATTGGATGAAAATTGTATGGATGAGAATGTGACCATCAAATTGGATGAATTTGTGACACATTTTGTGACAATGCTCATTTAACCCTTTGACACTCCTGCGTCCAATATCTAGACGACGAGCAGATTCAAGTTGTTCAATTTTCATCCGAATTGGACAGTTTTCATCCACATAAATTTCTCTTGGTTCTTGTGCAAGTTTACTATCTATTGTACGGTTCAGGGTTTTTAAAATGGGTTATTATGATTTTTGGAAAAACCACACAATTGGTTTATGTCAAGTTTCATTCTTAGTTTAAAAAGTGAGATCTAAAACATGATTTTCCAAAATAAGTAGAATCAAATAATGGAAACCATATCATCTCATAGAGCATGTTATTCCAATTTCATTACAATATTTAAATGTGTTTTTTGTGTTCATGCGGAATTTTTAATCAAATTTCAAGAGAAAACCTTGCAAAAGTAATTACAAATACTCAATAAAAAATATGATAAATCCAACCATACAGATGTGATCTTCACGTTGACATTTACAACTTTGTTTTGGCCATCAACTCCATTTTTGGTATTCATCTAACATCTTATAACGTTTCTTTGTAAACAATGTTGAATTGGGACCTTAAAGGATTAATAATATAGATTTATGGATTTGAGAATTGTTCATTTCGAAGTTAGATGGTAAAGCGGAATGATCAACTGTGAACTTGCATAGAGCTGAAGTTTGTGCATTGAGCTGAAGCTTCTGCTGACACATTGAGCTGAAGCTTCTGCTGACGCATTGAGCTGCGGCTTCTGCTGCAGCATCGCACCCTTTGCATCGATATCGGTGCCTTGATCATATCCTGCCTATGCTTCAATCTTTGTGGCTAGGCTGATAAGTTGTATATAGACATATTGCAAATGAGTGATTGATTGAATTTTTAGAGAACATTCTTATTTTTGATACATTTTGATCTGTTGTAACTTTGCCCATTGTGAATATGTACTGGAGAAACTTTTGAGAACAAATCTTTATAGCATGCAAATTTCAAAACACAAATTTTGTGCCTTCTTCTCATATTAATTGGCCAATGCCATCAAGAAGTGTCTTTGCAATGAGGAATGTAGAATTCACTCTTCAAGAGTTCTCAAATCTTCCTTAATTAGCATGCATTATTAGTTAAGTAATATCGGTCTCCTCCACCTCTACAACCTCATTAACAATGACATTTAGTGCATCCACACTTTCTTGTGAACTACTGCCTTGATCTGTACTACTATTGATGGTATCTTGACTTAGCACCCACCGTCGTCCCTGACGCACTCGCCCTGCTCTCCAGGCTCGGTGGCTTACTGCAGTAGACGAGTTGTTCCATGCTACTCTCCTCCTGCTTTTACTTGCGAGCGCACTTTGATCTTCTGGTGTTCTTTGACTTTGCGCTTGCTCTTTTTCAAATTTTCGAGCGTATCTGTGTTGTATGTTGCGGTACCAATGTTAATATTGTTGTACTATGACACTTATTCGCGCCTTCGTTCCTCCATGTTGAGTGTGTGCCTGGTTGGCCGCTTTCGTTGCATGATGAGACTTTTCCATCCCCTGGCAGCTCCATACTGACAAGCTGCCATATTTTTCTACAAACTATGGCCCATGCTTTACAATGACGTGTTACAAAAACATCAAAGAGAATTAACAGGTCTTCATACTGAAAACATGGCCATCAGCCCACTGACAGTTAACCCTTAAACGACATATGCTTTCCTGATACCACACCCGAAATCTCTTTTAATTTCCATTTAAGCATGATTCTGTTTTTAATTATTTTGGCTCTATCCTAAAGAAGTATAGATCTCTCTAAGGTAATTGGTTTAGCATTTTAAAAACCCCATTTGGTGCAATGGAGTAGAAGTTATGAGCAAGATTCTCCTAAAACACAACCAAGCCCGTGGGGCTTGCATTATTGTTTAAGGGTTAAGATCAAAACCAGCTTCATAACATTCAATCCCAACCCTAGTTATCATACACATTCTTTGCGGCCGCACACACTATGTAATAAAGCTCACCATATAATGAGTCATTTGATTTTCTCCAAACGCTGCAATGTATGCATGTCCAAACGCATCCACCTTCTGTTGGCACTCTTTTCGCTCGTCATTGGATAGAACTAGTCCATTCAGGTATGGTTGTAGCTTCTCTAGGGCTTCCCACACACGGACACGTTTAAGCCGAGCTGCCCTATTGTCAAGGTTGTTCTGTTCTGACATGCAAATATCTTTCCATGCCCTGTCATGGCTTGACCAAAGGCTGGGTTGGAAAAGTCTACTAGCAACAACTCTGCTCAAACTTGGCTTCTGCACAACATCACCTGTAGTCCCGGACAGCCTTGGGCATTTCTTTAACTGACAATTTCCACCCTCAACACCTATGGCAAACAATGACCTCTCAATTAAATCAATTGCTTTTGCTCTCAGATGAGGATCTCTCAAGTTCCACACAAACATACAGCTCATGTGAAGCATTTTCTCAATCATGCGAACTTGTGTATGCAGAGTGCATATATGTGTCCTCGATAATGGTATGGGTAGGATGGGCTTCCATCGACTATGAGTACTTGCGTTACATGGTTCCCCCCCTATTTCAGTGGCAAATAGTCCGCCTTGCCATTGCCCACTGGTTCTTGCTGCAGCACTTGCTAAAGCTGCTGCCACATTCGTCACTCTCGGCTTAGCCTTGACTTGCTCACAATATATACAACACATCTTGCTTGTTGGTCCATGCTGCAGCCCATTCATACATTTAATAGTTTTCATGTCCGCGCTTAGGTGCCACTCTACTTGGAATTCTCCAACACTCTCTACAATTAGTGGTTACCCATTTGATTGCGACTCAATGACATCTGGAAACTTTGTCTTTTTGAAGACCCAGTCAAGGATGTCAAATGATTCTTTGTCTTCCTGGAAGCATGCAACTGGCCAAATTTTCTGCTTAGATTGAACTGAGAAATATCTGTCGTCGTCCTTTTGAATTTCAGGATCTAATGCTCTATTCATCAGAGTTAAGCTGACGCGCTCAAACTTCTTCCCCTGTTGTATTTCAGCTTCGTCTAGTTTTAAGACAAAGATAAGCGGCCCCCCATTGCATTCTGCCATCCCCACACATGAAGTTAGTCAGCAAAATCCAACCAACATTTATTGAATGATTCAATAAAGTAACAAAGCTCTTTGCCGAAAAGGGTACAGGCACCTTACAACGTCATATAAAGCAAGTTGATTTATTTGCGGCCGCATACAAGGTAACTGTAGCAACATATAAATGCATGCAGATGATAGGAAACCTCGGCGTGCTTACCTTCCACTGTCATGCCGTAAAACAACACCATACTACGTTGGACTACTTCCAGGTCTACAAACAGATTGTTGCGGCTATTCAATATTACTTCTTTCGCTGCAACAATATCCTTCCCGGCCCTTCGCACTGATGGTATTGATCTTCTACCCTCAACATGATAATATTTCCCTATGAATTGCGGCAGCTTTGCGTTCATGTCCTTCCTCAGTCCCGCTAATCTATGTGGTGCTGGGAGAATTTTGGCCTTTAATCCAGGGGAAACTATCCCTATCCGGTTTTTTAACGTTTGGTATATTGCTCCGTATCCTCGTTGGGATACACCGGATCCATCGCATGCTGCCAACATAGCTTCTGGTCCTATGCTATCGCCAATCTTTTTAAACACATCTCTCACAACATGGTTTTTGGCATCATTCATCTTCGGTTGGCTCATAAGAGCACTTGCCTCTCCTTTAGATAGAATGTATCCAAGTGCAATAGCAGTTTTGTTTTGAGTAGTTGCATCTCCCATAAGCCGCTTCTTGGAACTTCCTTCCCTGTTAGACCGTTGCAAAGAGCCTACAACATTTGGCTGTAATTATGCTCGCAACATGGACCTCCTTCGTTTGGCATATCCTGACCCGCTAGATAGCTCATCTATACTCTTGATTTTCTCATGAACTCGCTGACGGAAGCCTAATGGGGTCTTCACCATGGTCCTCATCTTCTGCTCTAATTTCTCGAAATCAACTTTGCACTTAGAAATTTCTACTTCGAGTGTTTGTACCTTCTCTTTGTGTTGCTCGTCTTCTATATACCGACTTGAAATTAAAGCAGAAGCTTGCATCTTCAATTCACTACATGTCGATTCTAACGTCCTCACCACATTTTGTAAGTTATCACACTCTTGCATGTTTGCAATAGAGATATCTCTCAAGGCAACACAGAGCTCCTCTCGTTCCTTCAAACATCATTCACTACATAATTCCAGTTGAAACTGGAGTTCTTGACATCTGAGAGTCAAGACACGTATCTCATTCTCATAAATAACCACTCTTGATTTCAAATCAGCAACACATTTTTTCAATGCCTCCACTGTGGACAATGAGAAAGTTCCGCCACCGTGAATCTTTAGCCGCTTAGTATAACCAAGCATGCCATTTTCTCCCTCGCATAAGAACTCCAAGTATTCTTTCACAGTTGCAAATATAGGAGGACTGTTGTTGGCGGGATCAACCGGGTAGAGACTACCGTCAACCCATAGATCAATATGGTTTTCACCGACTGCCCTCCGTGTCGGAAAACTGTCAAGACTAGCCTGACCATTGAGGTTCTTACCACGACGTATGAAGGGTGCGTATTTCAGCGCCAGTTGAACTTGAGGTATATAATTCTTGGGCTTCCGGTTTGTGACGTCTCTCAACACCATGACCCTATGTATTCCTACAAACTGGAAACAATACTTGATCGCTCCATCGATCCCTCTCTTTTACCACAACCGGGAACTACTAAATGCAACTTACTTTTCCACACCAGATTCCCTACTGTAGCATGCACAAGCAGGTCGGCTTCAAATTTGATCTAGCAAACACTATACTATCGATCGATGAACGACACTCATCTACTATACTCTACATCAACAAATCGCTTGGTGTTGCAGCTATTTCTCTGCACGTAGAATATTACCGAGTTGCTCTTTTGCTTTGAAAATTGTTCCATGTTCCTACTTTCATGGCGCCAAATGCCTATCCAACTAAACCCTAACCATCTTTCAGCCGACATCCTTCCCGCCAACAATGTCCACCTGTGCATCTTCATTGGCAAACAAGGACCTCATTAAAATACACAAATGCAAGTCTCAAATATTGTTTAAAATGATTCCGTTAGTACATACGTCGCTCAACTGTGATCATTTCCTAGAAAGGTCAATGACCAATATTCTTTTATATGTTCCATCCTTACAAGCCAACTCAGCTGCAGCGCCCTACTTAAAGCCGTATTGTAGGTTGCTGAAGTCCACGGCCGTGCTATTGGAGGGTAAACAAATATGGAAAAGTACACTTTTTTAAGTAAGATACCCAATTCTTGGACCCAACAGTAACTTTCTTGGAGGGCCTTTCTAAGAGTCCACTTGTGTTCTAATGGGTCTTTGAATGTGCTTGAGTATAGATTAGACCTAAGTAGAAACAAATGAACATTAGTTGGTTAGTAGTAGGAAGTGGACTGGCAAATTGCTAATAATTGGTACATTGGACAAATTGTGTGACTACGTTCGTTATTGGAGATTAAAGTGGGATAGTAGCAAGTTTAGAGCTCCAAACAAATTGTTTCAACTTTCCAAACTCAAAGGGTTTGGAATCTTGACAAATTGTTGTGTCTTGTGCACCTAATGCTTTCAATGCATTATACATCATGCCCTACATTAGATAGAAGCAATTTGTTGTAGGACGCGATCACTTTGAATTTGCATTTTAATTAGTAATGAGGCTAGTAAATATTTACTGGGACAAATTGTCAATGGTAAAAATATAACCAATAATTAGGTAACATATAGAAACTATGTATATTATATGTATTATTATAATATCTAGGCATTTTGATTATATTAAATAGTGCACATACATGACAAATTATAGTTTCTCTTGAACAATTTGCCTAAACAATTGAGCCCCTATTAGGAAGGATTGGGACTGCATTCATGTGTCCATAGCATTGGTAATAAATTGGCAACTAAATTATTATCCTTAGGAATAAGAGTGAATTTGAATTGTGTACAAGTTGTGAAATAGTATGTTATATACAATATTTCCCATATTATTCTATAATACGAGTGACATTCATTAGATAGGTATTGGGGCTTCTAAGAGACTGTTTCAGGGTTGTTCCCCAAGTTGTGAACCACAATAGTGCAATCATATTATAAAATAATTTTAAAAAATTAAATATTAATTAAATATTATTATTTGACATGGCAATCTCTTGACCACATCAAACTACAAATGTGGTGCCTTTCTCACATTCCCTACAACTTGGGAACTCATGGTCTTCCAAAGGGTTGGCCTGAGAAAACATCTAATAAGTTTTAATACTATAGATGATTTGACCATTTCCTTAATCTTGAAATCCTATAAGATTAGGCATGGGATGGATGAACATTTTTATTTTCTTTCTTCCTATGGATGAATGTAAAAGAAAAGAAATAGCAATGGAAATGGAAACAACAACAAAATATAAATTTGTCATGAATTTTTGAATTGTACTACCTAAACAATTCAAAGAACTTCTAGGTCTCTTGAAATCCATAGTAGCCATATTACTCATCTAAAATGGTCATATTATTATCTTAACCTATAAATGACATTATGAAGGATGAATAGTTGCACTTCTATCCCACATTATGACCCTATTGTACAGTTGTGTTGTAATGGCTATTGTAAAAGTTTACAATGACTGGTCTCGCAATGGATAATTTTTTATTAAAAAATAACAACATTCATGCTCATCATTAGGAATGAGTTTGTTCATAGCCACGATGTTTCTTTTTGTGGGCTCTTCCTCCACATCACAAGATCATTTGAGGATGGAGGGAATACAAAATTGAACAAGAATTCAAATGCAATCTAAAATAAAGAATTGACATGCATTCAATGTGAGCCAAAGGGTTACAAAGAAGGTTTACAAACCAAAATACACCATTATTTTTTAAATAACTCTATTAGAATTAATTGTAAAGTGAGAGGAAACTAGTTTGTAGTTACAAAATAATTTTGAAATGTAATTCCAACAATAAATCACCACTTAGTCTTGAGTTTAGCTTTAAACTCAATATTTTCATTTGGAGTTACAATTCTTTTTTCCTCATGCTACATACTTGTGAGTTCTCATTGGTAGAAAAAAAACTCAAAAAAACTCCATTTAGAACCAGAAAGGAGTTTGATCCACAGTTCTCTATTTTTTACTATTTTGAGGGAAAGAAACCCCAATTTCCTCTCCATTTCCTTACTTTATAATTAATTGTATTGACCACTAAACCATCCCATTGTAGTCCAAATCCCATTTATTCAAGAAGATAACTTAAACTGAATGCACGACCATAATGCACCCATTCCTAGCTACAATGCTTTCTCCTAATAGTGCATGTAACACTCATTTACCAAAGTCCACACTATTTTGAATTAATGCAGGTACAAACATTCCTACATTGCACCAATTTCCAATAAATTTGTGGTGGTGACACTAAATTCTCTACATGATGCTAATTTTTCCCCCACTAATAGGACAAGTCAGTGAACCTGGACTTGGCAAAATAGGCCTTTCTACAACTTTGTTGCCAAATAATGCGTGAGGCTTCAATCTTTCCCAAAAGATGTTGGGCGCACAGCATCATTCGTGAGGGACCGATGGACCGATGAATATTTTCGTGTCCACGGGATAAGGGCAGAACCAAAAATCAGTACGATGAGGAAAAAGGGAACCATACAACACCAGTGTATAAGCTTAATGCAGTGGTTGTCATGCAGTCCATCTTGCAAACCATCCACGAGAATTTCAAAATTACAAAATCGGAGTTCACCACATTCAGCGATTGAACCTTTCGTAAGAGTAATATACATTCGGCAGAGTTCGGCATATGCGCACAGCTCGATCCTTTGATCTTTAGACTCTGCATCAGTATTGGCAAGCTCCTCTCCAAATGACGATGACGAGGTCATCAAAATTCTGACTTGAATCGAAATAGCAGTTGCCTCTGCATATAGAATTTGCTCTTTCAGTCATAGGCTCCGCTGTCACTGCTTTGCAGCGAACTGGAGAGGTATCACTGGGACGAGGTAGTTGTTATGTGAAGAATCGAAAGTTTTGAAGTTCCCAGCAGATCCAGACGTCTGTGCACGAAGCAGGGCAGCTCGCTTTGCTTGTTGCCCGTCAGCATACTTTTGAGCTTGTCCAGCTTCATGCCTTCGCAAATTGACCTGAAACATACACAAAAGAGTTCTCCAGTTAGTAAAGAGTATCACATAATCATGCAAAGATTCTACAACAATCAATAACAGGGCATCACATGCCAAAGACGAGAAGTAATAGTGATAGAAATCTGTACCTCGGGTCGTCGGCCTAGGTGACGAGGCTCCGGTGCTCCCGTGTTGGAATGCGGTGACCTACAGCATCATCTAATTTTCATTAGGGTCTAAAAGCGCACCAAAAAAGATCATCAAATCGTTCTTGAGTAGTAGCGTAACGCCACTTTTAAGAAAAATGCCAAATAAGAGTCATAAAGGGCAGAGCAGATCAAAGCTATGTCTTACTCTCACATGTGAAGGCAATGGCTCATTCGCTTGAGGAGCTCACTTGTTCAATTTGAGCTCAACTTTGAAGGCTTTCTTTCATGTCAATTCAAGAGTGCTCAATACAGGTTCTCTAGAATCTTATGACGCAAGTTCCATATGGACATTGCATGTGATTAATGATTGCAATGTCATAAATGATGCGAAACCAGGAGGAACTGAGCAGTACCTTCCAGGTTTGGAGGATCCACCAACACCATGCTGATCACCAGCTAAATCCGCTGTAAAACCAAAAAAATACCTCTTCAAAGGATGCTCACATTTCAGAGAAAAAGTCAATCGTTTGTAAGAAGCAAATGAAATTAGAATGGAAACAACAGATGCAATGGAAATATTTCATTAGGGTTTGTCAGAGTGTAAGATTTGACTTCTGCAAAAGGAGGCAACTCTGAAAAACGAGACCTCAAAACTCTATGTGAGGGCAAGTATTTCTGACAAGAGTTTGGGTCTTGGGGATTAGGGTTTATCATTCAATACCTTTTCCTGAGGACCGGAGTGCCACCCGCTCTCTGAAACTCCCTGGAGCTCCTGGGGATGCACCCGGAGTTCCCGGGCTCGCGAGGGAGGGAGATGGGATCGCAGACGTTCCAAACCCTGGTGGTCCTCCTGAACCATCTCTCTTCGTTTCTGCTAGAGGACGACTGCTCTGTCAAGCAAAAAACAAAAGTTAGATTCACCCTAAAACCCTAAGCCCAAACAGACGGGATAAAAGACTCGTAGCACTCAACCTTCAAAATGAGATTTCATGCTCAATTATCAACCAAATCATTTTGAGCAATATCTATTGGAGAGCTAATGGAAATGTGCTTCCACTCAGCTAAAATACGCCACCTAACTCAAAAGCGTTGAGATCACATGAACAATTGAAGGTGCACGGCAAATATGTCAGCAGATTATACAGAGAGTCAACAACCAGTTCGTTTTGTTGAGAAGTCTTTCTCATATCTTTCTCATATCTGCAAGTGATAGCTTGTTGGAAAGCAGATAACGATGCGCTTCTAATATTACCAATATTCTGAATGTCAATCACAGCGAAATTCACTAGCTAGAGTTTCAATAGCGCCAGCAAGGATGTCATACCCGCCGTCCCAGTGTAGTCTCCATGGAACCACCCAAATTGAAGCAAACCCCTAATTACCACAATCCAGTATACCAAACAATTCCTAAACCCCAGTCACGGGTTCCACAAGATGATTTTCCCCAAGTTTCATTCCACCGCCTTCAAGATCTCAAGATCCTGCCGTTCATAATCGTCCATACAGAACAAGAGCGATCCCCTTGAAACACATCGCCAATTTAGGGTTCACAGCCGTTCGATTGATTCACCAAATTCAAGTACGAGACAAAAATCCATCGGATTCCAAAGAGTAGGATAATAAAGAGGCCGTGAACTTACGCAGTCGTTTTGCCCAGACGACGGCGATGTGGCAACACGGTGACATTATTAGTCTCGGTCGTCACCCCGATAGAGTCCGCGGTACTTGCCAGCACTGCTCCACCGGCAGCGCTGTTGCCCCCCAAGCTCCCCGTGGACGCGCTGGAAGTCGGCGGCAAGGGCGCCGAATTCGCTTGTTGCTGCTCCATCGCACCTCCTCACACAACTTCCCTGCAATGGACCAGCCTGAAACTCCTACGCAGCACTAATTGCGCGTCCCAAAGCGAATCTCTGAAGGATTCTGCATCGCAAATGTACCGTGGTGTGCAGTAGCTCAGTCAAATCGCAACACTTGGAACGCAATCACGAAAAAGACTGCAAGCTCGTGGGCACCAGCAGCAAATCTTCCTTTGGAATGAGGGGAGGGAGGAAGGAGGAAACTGGTTGAAGAAGTGGATGAATGAGGTCCCTGGATCTCCGTCGTTCATGCTTGAAAGTGTTCCCACCACTCAAGATTCAGCCCCTTTTTTTTCTTTTTGATGGAGATCACTTAAAATTGGGTGAACCATTGTGTTTCTACATTCATCCATCTTTTGGAAAAAAAACATTTTTCAATTACGTTCATGCACTTTTTCATCCAAATTTGGTAATTTCATTCACACTTCAAATAAAAATGGACAAAAAAAGATTACTTTTTTTTGGCAAAAAGTAGAAATTTATCTTGAAATGGTGCAATTTGATTCCATGGTGTCAAAAAAAAGGGCTACTCAAATTTTGTTTGATACCTGCCCAAAATGGTTGTGTTGAATTGTATTGAGTGTATCACAATTGTACCTAGATCCGCCAATGTAGCATGCTAATGCCAATGCTATCCACGAACTCTACTTTTTTCTTTTCTTCTTTGCGCTTTGTCTTGCAATCAATGTTATTCTTGCAATGGGTTTGTGCAACAAGGCAACAAGGTGCAACAAGGCTTTTTTTTTTTCATTTTTTATGAAAGTGTCATAGTGGTGGTATAAAAAGTTATAGTGTTGCTCCAAATTTCAACATTCACCCACATATTGGATAGAAAATATCACATTAATCCCTAAAGTCCCATTCTCCCCTTAGGGGACAAAATGGATATTGTATAGGTTCCTATGGTCTCAACATTTGTCTTCATTTTTTTTTGTTAAGATAGAAAAATACATTAGGTTTCCAAAAATATAAATTTCATTTCAAATGAAGTCCACAAGCAAAAGTTATGGCACAAAGAGCCCATTTTTTTAGTTTGGTGGGTAAAAAACAACCTTCAAAAGAATTTAAAGTGAAAAATTTAAAAATTTGTTTTATATAGATTATATTTTTGTGTACATGGAAAGATTTGATTTATTCCATTTGGATTTGTTGTGAGAAAGTTATGAACAATCTTGTTTTTCTAGCAATCAAAGAATTTTCTTGAAAAAATACTGACTTGTAGGATTCATTCTCGACTACAATTTTCACAATTTCTCAAAAAAAATTCACAAGGATAAGATCTCTTGCTAGAACAATCTCACCATTGAGATCGATGTATTTTAATTCCATCTCAAAGCTATTAACAATTTAGATTTTCTCTCAATCTTGAACATCATTCTACTTAACAATTTTTGTAATGAGTGAAAACTAAGTGTACTTTTCTTGGCGGGTTTTTTTCTAGATTCTCAACTCAATTCTTCATCATATGAAATTAGAAATTCAAAATCAGTACAACAAAAATCATAAGTTATGAAGTTTTGAACCCCCAAATTGTAGTTGAGCAAGGTGCAAAAAAATACGTTTCCTTCACTTTAAACGTAAATATCTTGCAACCTACACGCCCAAAGTTTGTGAAATTTCTTGCACACATTCTTATACTAGTCTTGTGCAAGATCCTATAGTTAGATATGCCCTCCCCCCCCCCAATTTTGCTCCTTGTTATAGAAATGGTAGTTTTGAGTGGTTTTTGATGGAAAAGAGGCCTTGAGACTTTAGGAATTAACACATATCACATATCTATAATTCTATTTTCATCCACAATGTAGCAATTTCATCCAAGATATATATTTTTTTGATTTGAAATCTTCTTGCAAAAAACTTCATGATTTGTCACCATTTTTTTTTGCCAAATTACTTTTTTTCTTGGGTGCAATCTGGCACTGTTTCGTTCTCCACAAAAACCATGGTGCGCAGGCTTGTTTTTTTGTGAGTAGTCTTGTTTCAGATTCAGCATTTGTTTCAGATTCTTGAAGAGGAGATGTCGAGGTGTGAGCGGATTCAGAGACGATGGCATCAAGAAGTTGTTCGATGCTGGATGTTTGGTTGCATTGTTTCGATGTGTCAGTGCTCAAGATCACTGCTTATCACAAACTTAAGGAGCTCTTGGAAAATTTCCTCTACGGAAAATTGATAAACTTGCCCTCCAAGAAACAGAAACAACAAGAAGTAGCAGGGAGTTGTGGTGGCGCCTGACAGGAAATCAGTGAATCACAAACAGAAAGCAATCACAAAACACCGGCAAAAGAAAATTTTGACAATGAGGGTGGAGCTTAACAAATATAGTAAACTTGCCAATCATGGCACAAACAAAATTCAAATCCTACTCCACATAAATATAAAGATCTACATGCTTTGAAATTTGGGGTGATTGTTGTAAATGTCATGTTAAGATTCACTTTTGAAAAATGAAATGAAAATGAAAATAATTCTTTCTACAAATTTTATTGCAATGCAAAGGTGATGTAAGAAACAACAAGAAGTAGCAGGGAGTTGTGGAATAGTCTTGTGGCGCTTGACATGAAATTAGTGAATCACAAACAAAGAACAATCACAAAACACCGGCGAAAGAAAATTTTGACAATGAGAGTGGAGCTTGACAAATATAGTAAACTTGCCAATCATTGCACAAACAAAATTCAAATCCTACTCCACATGAATATAAAGATTTGCATGTTTTGAAATTTGGGGTGATTGCCGTACTAAATGTCATGTTAAGATTCACTTTTGAAAAATGAAATGAAAATGAAAATAATTCTTTCTACAAATTTTATTGCAATGTAAAGGCAATGCACTTGAAATTTAGTAAAAAATTCCTCGCAACCCTTCATCACACAATGTGCAGTCATTGGATACACTATTTGATACAATATTTAGTTCCCATCATAGTTGAATTGTGCGATTAATGTGCAGTAATTGGCAACAGTTGTTGTGTGGTTCTTGGATGTGTGCAATGAATGGTTGGTATACTCTACCTTTGTTGAAGACAAGTGGGGTGCAACCATGTGCCTCTTGGGTAGCACCGTGACGCAAAGTCGGGCCATTAGGAGAACTACAAAGCAACTGCTCAGTCTTTCAACTTTTATTTGAGTAATCTAGTAGATAATGGCATATTTATATGGATATACTTGGTGATGGCAAATAATATGGGATGCAAAAATGTAGATATGTGCAAGAATTTTCCCTTTCAATTGGTGCTTGAGAGTAGTCATGTATAAGTTTTTTCTTTGTGAAAATGACATTGTGTTTTTCCAAGCATTTTTCCTTGTGGCAATCACTTACTAGTCAATTTTGAAGATGTTTAAGAGAAATGCAAACTATATTCTCCTTCAAGTGATGTAAATAGAGGTATTCTATGTGACCATATAATGTGATATATGGTGTAAGATTGGTTTTCCCATTTACATGACAAGGATTATATGAAGAGCCTCTTGTATGTGGTTGTTGCTTTGGAATTCCATCTTAATATCTAGGTTTTGTTTAATTTGATGTATGGAGAATTGATTGATTATGTATCATAGCTAATTTTCTGAAATTTTACAAAATCTTGCATGTCGGAGAGAGATTTGCGAGGAATCAACAATTCATTGTGAATGTAGTTGAACTTTAAAGATTGCATTAGTTTTTTCAACTTCTAGTTGGTGTTGTCTCATACCAATTATTCTTGTGTCCACTTTCTATCGAATTTGTAGCTCTACGGCCTTCTTAGTATGTCTTCTTGCACTTTTTATCTTAACTTCTTTAGTACTTCTTTATTCTTGGTTGCATTGCATTGTTTCTATGTGGTAAAATTTCAAGACCTAAAGCTCATTGACACATTTTTTATTTGAGAGCTTTTTTTTGTTGAAAAGCCATGTTTTGGGGGTAGGGAATCTTGGACAAAATATTCTTATTTTTCAATGGATGAAATTGCCAAATTGCTACCTAATCTAGGAGAATAGATAGAAAGCTCATACAACTTGAAAGGTGTGAGAGCATGGCCACCCTTATGTGCTAGGGATGTGACACTCTTCAAATGTGGATGAAAAGTGAAACAAGGCCTTCACAATATTTTCTTAACACTCAATCTTAATGTGTCAAGAATGGCCCTTGAAATCAATGTTTGTCTTAAGTTTGGAGTGTTTTATCCTTAATTCTACTGGATGAGTGGTCACTCAACTATTTATGAGTTGTATTTGGTGAGCAAGTATCACTACCCTTGTCACAATCTTTCATGGATGAATGCATTGATGGATGAAAGAACTTTTGATGATTGTGTCACTACCCTTGTCACAATCTTTGATGGATGAAAGAACTTTTGATGATTGTGTCACTACCCTTGTAGGCATTTTTGCATCAAATGTGATAGATATAGATTGATTGAACAATTTGACCAATACATAAAAGCATATGATTAATGAATCATGTGTACTACTTTAAAAATATTATCTTTTATATGATTAGGTGATAGAAGCATTCATTGCATATGAAAATGTGACCAAACCTTAAATGTTGACCAAAATATTTGATCACCTTATAGACCGCTAGGCAAAATTGGGACTTGATACATTGTGTTTCATATATAGGTGATGGACTAACACAAAATTTACAATCATGGGAATAAGAGTGTTAGAAAGCTATCAATCTAAAATAAATAAATATATTTGATCATATAATACAATTCTATTTGAAAAGTGACATTAGTCACATAAACAATATATTGCATACACCTTTTCCTGTAAGAACCCCTATACTACTATTTTTTTTAGTTTTGTGAGAAAAGGAAAAATCGAGATTATAATGAGTTTGATATATGAAAATTAGGGTTTGAAGCCCTCTCTCTTCCAATTTTTGTTTGTATGTGTGTTTAGGAGAGCTTGAAAGAAATTAGAGAAGAATGAACTAAAAAGTATTGGAAAAATAATGGAAATGAGGTAGGAATTGAAGCTCTCTTGTTTTCTCTCGTGTCATTTTTGTGTTTGTGATATTGATGTTTGTGATTAGCATTTGTGGAGAGCAAGTAACCCAAACCTACAATCCTTGCATTTGTGACATGATAGGCCATGTTCACAATCAATGCCTTTGTTGTGTTTGCCATTGAAGGGTTTTGCCAACTTGCATACAATACACTATAAGAAAACCATATTTAGTTGATGTTTAATATAACAATTGATTTTAAGTGATGTCAAATCTCAACAATGATGTCTAATGTAACATATTGATATTGATATTACTCTGTTGGCATAAAAACAAAGGTTGTTAGATTTAACATCATTTAAAATTTGTCAACTCAAACATCAAAAATCTTTAGTTTCTTGTAGTGATAACAACACACTTTGTTCATCAACATGAGGTTGGAAATTCCTCTTCACGACATAGCCCCAAATCCTACATAATAAGTTACATTGAAGCTCAACTTCCTAGCCACTTCATCACTGACGTATTCAAAGCTATATTTTGACCTTCGTTAGCATCTTGCTTGTATGCATGTTTCTCATAGTTAACCACTAAATGCCCAAGGCACCAAATTATAGTGTCAACAATACTTCAAAGTTAAATAAAATCCTACCAAGGAGTTACTATTTCTAGTACTTCGTATTTTTCAAAAATTCAATTGTAAAAATGAATGATCATGATTTTTCTCTTCAAGATTTTGTGCAATGCTGTTCATTGCAAATTTTGATTCTAGTGTTGAGGATACTTGGAAATGAGCCTCAAATATACTAGATTTTAGAGAGAAAAAATCATATTAGAAATTCATTTAAAAGATTGTAGAGTTGAAAAGCAATAAATTGATTGAAATTATGCATGTTAGGCCCTCAACGTCCAATCTACTCAAAACCTCCCCAAAAATAGACTAGGGGCAATTTAGATAACATGGATTTCATAACATCCTCACTATTAAATTGCAATATTGGATTTGAGGACTTCACTACCCTTCCCTGATGGAATTCATGATAAACTTGCAATCCAATGAAACACTAATCTTCAAAGTTTGGTCATGCAACATTTTTCATTAAACACTTTATTGATTGTATTTTTGTTACTTAAAGGGGTGTTTTTTAATATGAAATATGTGCATATGGATGTTCTTTACGTATCCATGCAATCAAATTTAAAAAACTCATCACCAATTGTATTCAATAAAATATTATGTAAAACTATTTAAATTGACTTTAAAAATTCATCGAAAATAGAATTTTGGTTTTTTGGAACTGAAATTTTGTAAACTTGATTGGGATTGGGTAAGAGTTTAATAATAATTTAGTAATAATTTTACAATAAGAAAAAAATCAATTTTATTCTATATTATGTACAAATCTTTGAATGGGTCCAAAAGATAGTTTGTAAGTTTTAGAAGAGACACTCTCCTAAATGCAGCACCTGTCTACAACTACCCAAAACTTAAAAGCTTCTGTTGCTTCTAGATGCATGTTCATTGTCCAAATGTGAAATGTCTCATTCTTTGGTGTGTTGGAACCTCCTTTCATATGTGAAGCTTACTTCTGCTGAGAAGCTTTGTCCTACCAAATAATGTACGGAGTGATTCGCATCGCTGGACCGCTTCTACTGTTTGGAGTGGCAAGTTACATGAAATCATCATTATCAGACTTTTCAGACTTGTACACGGCCAGTGTGAACCCCTCTCCTGAATTCACATGAATATCTTGAGCTGTAAGCATCAGAACTAGATCAGACCTTGACAGAATCAGCTGTGACTACTTCTTCAGAAGGGCCAGTTCTAATTAAAGGGTTTAGAAACGACATAAGGACGGTACAGAAATCTAAAAGGCCACAGACCAAACTCTAGACCTTAATAGACGATTCTACTGCTGACTATTAATCAAACGCAAACTGCATCATCTTCAGCAACGAAATACGGAAATAGATGATCAAGTATTCTCACCATCAAGACCCCAAATCTTATCTGCCCTGAGCAGACTCACTAAAGAGCAGCAGAGGCAGTGTCACAAAAAAGTTCAGAAAAATGAAAACACGTGAAAAAGTCTTCCAAGGGTGGAATTATTTACAAAATAAATAATCCAGAGTACAACTTCGTCGCCTAAGTTTACAGATCAACACAGGGTCGAAAAGCACATCTACATCTTGTTCATGCATTATCACGGCCACTCATATTCACACTAGAGGACGAAGTCAAGCGTGCAAAAATACGCGACAAGGTACTACCCGAGGAACGAGCTTGCTGCCAATCAGTGAACACATCGTTGCCTAAAAAAACCAGGAAGATAGATAGGAAGAAAATGAGAAGCAAAAGCACAGATCCCAGCCATGAGCCACTTCTGACAGGCACAACTGGCGTGATGCGTGCACTAGAATCTCCTGATACAGACAATATGGCTTCCCCCGTTGGGGAAAACTCCATGGATGTAACAAAGATCATATGTGCACGCTTCAACTTCTGACAAACTGATAAGGTGACTGCATCAACAACTGCGATGTCTCCCTCGTTGCTTCCAATGGCAAGAAACCTACAAAAGTGGCAGGACGGTCACGAAGCAACATATCAGGTTGGCACTCTATACGAGTCCTTTCAAGACTTCTACATACTGAACTTCAAACTGGAGAGACAACATTTCTAATCAAAAAGGGTCAACCCATTGATAATGCAACGAATGAGACTGAACAGATCTAAACTGAAGGTATCTTACATTAGCAAGAAAAAACACACTAGAAGCATTCTGAAAACAATTTAGACAATTCACAATTGTTTGCCAGGATTCTGTGCACTTAAGTTTCTAGAATACCTCAGGTTCTCTACTACCGGTATTGTCAGTACTCAAAAGGTTTTGAACTGCGCAGGGAAGAAAATAAGTACCCACCTTCCGTCTCGAGAAATTGAAAAAGCTGAAATTGGATCTTCTTGCACCTTCCGCGAATTCACCTGCTTCCAACTGGCGGTATCAAATGCAGACACGAAGCCCATTCCTCGTTTCCGCACAGCTGCATACAGCAAGGGCTTGTTGCCATCTCGAGAGAATCTCACAAAGCCAATGCCTTCGCCTGAAAGTGAAGAAACACAACTTCCCGATGCAACGTCCCAAATTCGACAAGCACTGCCATCTGATGTCGAGGCCACAAATGCACCGTCTACGCTAAAATCCAGATCCTTAATTGACTTATGAGCTTCAGGCTTATCAAGCAGCACCTGTACAGAACAACACTCAGTCAGCCACATAATAAGGTACTAACTCTAGGTAGGTAACCCTTTTGATTGGAGTCCCAATCCTGTGGCCTGAAAATCACCCAGTACAATGCAAGCGGTCATCCAAACACGTGCCGCAAATTTTCGCTTCCATATCTATAGTAGTTGAAACAAAGCTTCAAAGTAACATAATGTACCAATGGAAAGAAGGAATCGCACGTTACATATCTGAAGAATAGAAAATGTTATGAAAGTTACTATGATTGACTATTAGTCTGGGGCACTTCGGTGTTAAATTCTATCATAATCAAAGATGCTTCCACGTGATACATCATAGATACAATACTCATGCTTCGAGGCAGTCTAAACTTGCAATTTAGGCCTTACTACTTCAAACTTCAACAATTCATATCCAAATAATAGCATTGGAATCCTTCCAAACATGGGGACAAGACCCACAAAATAAATTTCATCCTAGTAATAGAAACCACTCCAAACAGCTGAATGCCATGGGAACGAGTTCCTTAACTTCGACACCTCAAATGAATAAAACTAAAAAAACTGAAAAATTACAACCCTAATCCCCTAAAACATGATAGAAGCTCCCAAACTCATCAGAAAATTTCGTGCATCCACCTTGCTCATCAGTCAACCCTAAATTTCAATGTCCACCTAACAACATGAACCACATAAAATGGAAAGATTGAAAATTAGAACCCCCAAAACGAAACCCTAATTCAAAAAAGAAAACAAACAAATTCATCGTCAAAATATCGCGCTTCTCCACCTTGAACGTTCCCCATCCGATCACACGATATTCAACCACAAAATCCATGTCCATGCAACAACATAGACCACATAGAATGAAAGAAAATTAAGCCCCAAAAATGCAAACCCTAAATCGGGAAAAAAATCTCCAATTCATGGTCAAAATTGCGCTCTACCTTGAAAGTTCCCCACTCGATCACGCGACGTTCAACCACAAACTTCATGTCCATACAGCAACCTAGACTACATAGAATGCAAAAAATGCAAACCCTTGTAAATGTACAAATCTAAAATTCATCATCAAAATTCGCACTTCTACCTTAAACGTTCCCCAGTCGATCACACGACATTCGACCATAAACCCATGTCCATGCAGCAGCACAGACCACATAAAACGCAGAGAAGTCAAACCCAAGAAATGAAAACCCTAATTCATGAAAAACTCCCAAATTCGTCTCCAATACATCGATCAAACTTGGCGCTTCTTTCTACCTTGAAAGTCCCCCACTCGATCACCCGCAAGTGTCCATCTTCTCCCCCCGCCGCGAGCCGCGTCCCGTCGGGACTGAACACCACGCAGTTCTGCTCGCCCACCCCTTGCAACGCCGGAATCTGTCGCTCAGCAGCCTCGACTCTCCCCTTCCCCTTCTTTTCGCCCTCCTCTCGCCGCACTTGGAACAGGCGGCAATCGTTTTCCAAACTGCACACCACGGCCTCTCCGGAGGGATGCGCGGCCAGGCGGTACGGCGGGTCGTCGCCCGTGGCGAACGTGTCCACGGCGTCCGTCAGCTCTGTGGACTGGAAATCGTACTCCGCCAGCAACAAGCTGTTGGGAACGCCATTGCGCTGGTTGCCGCCCCCGCCGGCTAACAAAACCAAACCCTTGGGAGGCTCTTCATCTTTGCCATCGCCAGGGGAGGAGCTACCCTCCACCCACGCCCCGGCGAACAAAGGCTGGCCAAATTTTTTCGAGCACAGCAGGTAACGCAGGGCCTTGCTCATGATCTTAATTACTCCCGCAAGTCGCACAAGCAAGCTAAAGCAGCAACAGTACACAATCGAAAGAGAGATCGTGCAGCTGCGACACAAACTAGCCAGACAGACCTGCGAGAGAGTGGAAGCAATAAGCTTACTGTCTCTCGTCTTCGTCTCCCACCTCTTCCTTCTAAACCCAAACCCAGAAAGTTACTTTTAAAGCTGCGTTTTCATGGTAAAGTTTATGCACATGGTGCACTTACCATGCGCCTGTCAGTGTTTTACTTTTGCATTTATGTTTACTTTTGCATTTACTGGGAGCCTCCTCATTCGGCCAGGGTTAATTGTGAAAAAAAGCCCCTATTTTTTTGCCATGATTTTTTACATTTCTACACTGCCCCTAGCTAATTTGGGGCCGCTGATTGCAAATCTGAATTCAGAATTTGCAAAAAAATTCATCCTATTGCAAATAAAAAATTCCACAGCGTTTTCTCTAGGGGTAAAACGGGGCAATGAGGGGGTCAGTTCACACACACCAGATGGTGGTCCGGTTGAATTGACCCTCTCACTCGTCCCCCCAAAGTCATCCCATGGGTGCATGTAATTTTTTTTTTAAAAAGACCCAAAGTAGGAGGTTTATAAATTATCCACCTAAAAGATGAAACTGAATTTTTGGGAGGTGGAGCTTCTTGAAATAATTTCCCAGTAAATTTTCCTTGAAAAACAAAAGTAACCCAAGTTGTTTCATATTTTTTGAAGCTTTGTGGAAGTAGTTATAAAATTCCAAAGTTGAAATGGCATAGGGCTCTAAAATTACCCACCTCCTAAAATGTGTGATGTTTGTACATTGTTGAAGGCTACAAAAAAGCAACATGTATAAAGAGTGTACATTTGAGGAAGTGGGCAATTTTAGAGCCCGTGTGCTTTTAGAACCTCCTACTTTATTTTGTGCTTGATTAATTTATCTACTACACCTTTCCCAACTAATTTAGGGCTAGTGATTGCAAATATGAATTCAAAATTTTCAAATTTTATCATGCATGAAAAATTTTAAAATTCAACGTTTTCCCTTAGAGACAAGTGAGGGGTTCAATTCACCCCGACCCGAATGGTTAGAGGCCAAAGAGAATTGACCACCTTATTGCCCTATATTTCTCCAAGGGTAAAACATTGAAATTTTTTACTTGCTACCCATGATAAAATTTGAAAAATTTTGAATCTATATCTGCTATTAGATGCCCCAAATTAGTTAAGAGAGGTGAAGAAATACAAAATTTATGCAACACAAAAATATGGACAATTTTAATATTTCTCCTTGGATAGGGCAATAAAGCTAGGGAGTAAATCCTCCCTAGCCATGGTTAGAGCATCTACAATGTGAAGCCAAGAACAAGGAGAATATTGAGATTTTGAAATGCAAGGAGGCAGACCTCATTCCATTCTAGTGACTTTTAAAAATAATTGACCCAATGTAAAGCACAATCCAAACCTCAAATGAACTTTTTGCATTAAAAATAGAAAAATAAAAAAAGATTCTATATAAAAAAAATGAATGAAAGGCCACAGTCTTCGCAGCCCCTTGGGCCTCATTCGCTAAGAGCCGCGTGTATATTCACGCGGCGACGGTATCGGACTCTTTTTTGCGAGATAGGCTAACTAGTGATAGAAAATGGAGGATATCAACATAAAAAAATCTATACTTTTTTTTTCGTGGCATTAAAAACAAACTTTCATATAAAAGAGGGGAATTCCAATTTATTGGCATGCATAAAAAAGTTTGAAATGTATAACAATTATGACTATTTCTATCATGAGTCAATTTGTGGGCTCTTCATATTTGCCAAACTATTAGACTAGGAAAATGGTGGAGCTAGAGTAAAGATGTTGGTTGCATTAAGGCATGTTTTTTTTAGTTGCTATGTCATTACATTATTCTCAAGTTGAAGTCAAGTTGCTCTTAGTTGGTTACTATACTTGATGGTTGGGAAGGACATCTTGCCCCCCTTTTCTTTCAAATATGCTTCACCAAATGCTAAAAATAGAAATATTTTACAATATTCTTTTTTTTTAAAAGATAATTTCCAAAAAATCCTACATCTATTTTAAGACATGTTATTTGTTGACTGTAACTACAAGATACAACAATAGTCTTTTTATAAGTGGCATGAAAAGAAATCATGAAATCTATATTTTGAATTGCTACAATTGAATTGAAATCTTGTCTCAATATTGCCAAATTTCCATTCATTTTTTACTTTTTTACTTTTTGTCTTGCTTAAGTATTTTTCATCCTCCTTTCATGTAGATTCAACTATAATGAAATAATATTTAACCACCACTCTTGCTATATTCTGAAATTTATATAAAAATCCTTGGAACTAAGTGTCTTTTTCATTTGATATGCTATACAAGACATGTGAGTACGATGATGGCTTATAGACCTTTATATGAGTTTCAAATGATTCATTGGTAATTTAAAAAAAGATTCTTTAATGGAACCTATGAGACCACCTAAGAATCATCTTAAAAAAATTTGTCTTTTTAAATCATAAGGGAAATTGACAATTTAGACTTATTCATGTCTTCCTTCTTTATTAATTCAACTTCCACTTCTTCAATCATCTTTTCATGACAAATTAAATTTAAACTTCTTCTCAAAATCCCATGCATTTTATTGACCTCTTCTAGTTACATCATTTGTATTATGGAAAGTCTTGAGCCTTTCTATTGCACAATTCCTTGTCAATGGCCCTCAACTCAACCGCTTTCCACTAAAGCAAGTTTAATTTGTCCAATAAGGTCAATTTTTCATTAAAAAATATGAAATAAATTTTGAAAAATTATCCCCTTTGATGAAATTTTTTACAATTCATCCATTTGGGAGATGAAATTTTGAGTGGAGGTCTTGAATGACTACATACCATATGTGAAGGTCTGATTTGGCAACTAAGCAACTAAGGTTTGATTGAAATAAAATTTCCATGTCAAATTCTAAAGGCTCTACATCACCTTAGACCATTTATAAGATGGCATGTGGCACATTTTTACAAAAACAACTTAATTATATTGAATCTAACCTTCGCATAGGGTATATAAAAGCCACCAATAGCATTCATCAAAACGTAGAGCTCCCTCTAGGCCATCCGATCATCCTCCAGGAGTATAGATCGTTGACAAGCATGGAAATGCAATAGGTTCCCAATGTTCACTATTCGCTTGGGGTTGGCTCTCCATTTGGTGTGCTGGTTTTAACTGGGCTTGCCTTCTAAGACCAACTTTTCCTCAGTTTCTCCAAGTACAAGCTCCTTGGTGCAAGATCAACTTTTCTTAATTTCTTGTTTGTAATTTGCTCTTCAATTGATAGACAATGCTATAGTTTTGCTTGTTTCCTCCTTTGAAGTTTTGCTGTGGTCATTCCAATTTCAAAGAATTTATTAGTTGAATATTGTATACAAACGTTAGGCGGATGTAAAGTGTTTTGGGTAGATGTTTGATAGTACTTCTTCCTTACCAATATGTACTCTTAGGCTCTAGTTGCTTAATTCAATTGTTATGTTTAAACTTTGCTCAAGGAGCATTTACACATGGAAAAATAAAAGTATGTTAGCATTCCTGGATGTGGACAATTTGAAATACTCCTCACTAAAGTAGGGATATCCAAAATCGCCATGACTGTTGCTAAATAGAATTCATGGTCACATTTTTATGTGTTCTTGTTTGCAAACAAAATGTGGTTTCAACATTCCAACCCTTGATAAGAATGTGTCATTTGGATGCCATTTGCAACAGTTACAAACAGTGAAAGTTTGGCTAGTATATGTTCTTAATCGTTGCTTGATTAGGTGTTTAGGTGGTGTATATCCTCTAAAATTAATGTGTATCTATTGCCTAAGATTGTTGGATTGCTTTGGGATTTTGGTTTCCCTAGATTGTTTGCAATTTGAATTAATGTTGTGTTTCATATCGAGAATTCGGACTCATTGTTCTAAACTAGGGCATAGAACTAGATGTTAGTGCCTTCTAAGGATGCACATTCTACAAGTGGGAATTATCTATCAAATGCCGTGTTACATCTTGATGTTACATTGGACGTAATTTTTGACATAAAAATATGAAATTGTAACATGATGCGCAAAAAAATCCGTCAAGTTAAATGCAGGTTTTTTCTAGTGTTGGGATCATGTTTGTTCTATGGTGACACAGAAAAAAGAATGAAGGGGGCTGAGTAACAAAAAGAGAATCATTGTGGTTTAGCAATTGATTAATCCATGCTATTGTAAACGCTTGCAGTTTCTTCTTTCTATTTTTAAGAGGTTGTAATGAGTTGAGCAAGAAGAGGGTGCCTGTACAAGTTTCTTATTGCCATGATGTATTCTGAGGTTGCAACATAGGAGCTCTTTGAAATGTGTTATGAGCTTTGACAGACGAAAGAGACAGTGTAGTGTTTTGGAGTTGAAGAACATTAAGATATTGCAATCTGCTTAGTATCAAATAGAGATGAAAGCAAGAATCACAAAAAAAAGCTTTTCGTGTTGAATGTACATTCTAGTCCTTTGAACCAATGCAATGAATATTTTGAAACTTGCATGAGTGTGAGATGGAGAAAATCAAGCATACCCCCCCTTTGTTGATCAAATTTGTCCTTGAAGTTCACGGGGATGTCCAATGTTATATAGATTGTTTCTCTTACATATACACCCCCTTTCTTAAGGACTTGTAGGATGTCAAACACAGTCTAAAGCTTCTCAAAATGGCCTCTTAGATCAAGTTTCTTGAACTCATGGATTCCATCTCCTGGTACATCAATACAATCCTTTAGTCACATGAGGATGAAATTAGGATTAGAAAGTATTTATCTTTGCCGGATTGTCCTTGTAAACATGCCAAAGATCTTGTAGCTTGCTTGGGATTGCATATGATAGAAGAGGATCAACATAATCATATGTGTAACCTGGTCCAATAAGGCATACACACAGCTCTTCATCTAGATGCCAATTTCAAAAACACTCGCACTTTTTTTGAGGGTTTTTTGCAAAGCATTAAATCCAGCTCATTTGCAAATGTTGCCAGAACTATGGTCACCCGAGCGGACTACGTTGTTGAAGAATTAGCATGTGGTGCTAGAGAATTACGTCTCTAGGAATAGTTATTATCAAATCACAAAAAGTTTCTTCCTCATGTTGCCTTTAGAGCAATAGATAGAGTTTATCAAGTTGCGGACAAACAAGTTCACGGGCTACATTGACATAGGCTTTCTTGTGACACTCTTAAAGAAGAGTTGTCCAACCATGGAGTTGGACTTGGAGCTCTTGAATTAAAATCCTACAAGTTTCCTATTGGAAGCCTGAATGGGCAAGAGCATTTGTCATCTTGTGCCTCGTCACTGATGCTCTAAGGATCGCAAGTACTAAAACTACACCATTCATTCATTCTAATCAGTGCATGATACACAACTTAGCAATCTTACCATTAATTCAAACACCATTTATCTAGGGATGAATAAGATGGGAACTCAATTTACCAAAAGTTCATTTATTGTGTTGGCCACTTGTGGATTAACTCAATCTTTATTATAAAGCTTCTCATTCTCATCTTTCAATAGTCGATAATAGGTTTAAGGTAAACCAATAGCACTACATAACAAATCAATTTTGATTTTTGCATAGCATGCTATTTTGGTGCACACTAAACCATAGAGACACTACTTAAAATCAAGCCATTAGTTTTAATTTCTTGTTGGTGAATCCACTTTATACCTAGCTAGGCATCATTGTAACCGTCATGTTGACATTATGAACCTCGGACAAGGATGTCCAACTTTCCATGGAATTTGAAGGAAGAACGAACAAGAGGAGAAAGTTGATCTCTGAAGATTGCAGAAGCAGGAAGCTAGATGATATTTACATTTATTCCTCTACTGCATATCCTACATCAATACATGTTCCTAGAGTAAATATCTACTTTCATTCGCCTCGTTTTTTTTACTTTTGGTAGGCTTAGAATATCATTTCAGCATAACAAGTGTTATATTTTTTTTTTTCTTAATCATCTATTGTCTTTGTTGTCACATTAGAGTACGATAAGCATGAATATTGTTCCATACAAGTGGACTTACCAAGATATCGCTACAATTCTGAAGGATGGTAGAAATTGTTAGAAGACATTCAGAAGCTTAAAGTGATTGACAGTGAGTACCTCAGTGGAAGATTGAGTTTGAAGACAAGTTAGACTTAGACATAAACAATCCGCAATTAATTTATAATGTACTACCTTTTCCTTTTATTCACTCATTTTGGAAGACTCTAGACTTCATGGTTGCTTTTTTATCTTTCAGTTTTTGGTGTTGTCTCAAGAAGAACATTGATGATTACAGTCCTACATTTCTGCTTTTTGTGCAATCCTTTTGTCTACAATCTCCATTTACTATTGAAGTGGTTGTCCTAATGGGTTGCCTAGAATTGAATTCGTTGACGATGTTCTATGTAGACTTCACTTGGTATTTGTATGACAGTTTATTGCCATCTTAATTGATTGTAGTTCTTCAAAAAATTCAATGGTAGCATTTCATGGCTACATGGTGGCATTTGATCACTTGGTGACAACTTGGTAGTATTACTGTGGTGCCACTCATGGATTTTAGCATAACTTCTATGATCTATAATATAGACATCTATTACATAGGTATATAGTCTTCTAGGTTCATGGACTCACACTCCTACGGCACAAGGTACACTAGTGTTTACTTGAACTAAACTTAAGTACAGTACACTAATGATGATAAATAGTGTTATGTTGTAATTAGTATTACCTTGATTTTTACCCTGGTCACCCTAAACTTCAATTAGTTGGCATTTAGTGTTGTGTTCACTTTTTTGAACAGTAACTTTTTTGAGCATGTCATAGGTTTCTTGGGTTCATACGTTTTTCTTTGCATTTTGATGAAATAGTTCGGTAACACTAAATGTAAACTTGTAAAAAATTTATACCCAATAGTTGACAAATAGTGTTTATGTTGACATTTAGTGTTGGTAACATGAACCGGATTGTTGACAATTAGTGTTATGCTTCGTGATTAGTGTTGCCAACACTATTTATCATCATTAGTGTACCGGTATGAGGATAAATCAGTCTATTTTGGAAAATTGAAAACAAATTCTTTTTCACTGAAAAACTAAACAGGATAGAATAGGCCTTCCACGTGGATCCAGGTGTGTCCCACGTCAGCAGACACACACTTCAAAAGAAAAAGACAGAAACTGGAAAGAAGATGAAGCTGGCGATGGCGATGGCGATCGCGTGACTGCACTTCCTGCCCCTCCAAAACAACACTCCTCTATTTTCTATTCCGACTGCACAGGCTGCGTTTCAAACCTCGAGGTTGCAGGGGAGAGAGGGGAGCTTTCTGTGAGCGTTTCATGGCTCTTTGAGGTACACAATTCGACTCCAATTGCTTCCCCCCTGCTCCGCTTCGTTCGAATTCCGGAACATTCCTTTCCTGGACTAATCGAATGACCTTCGACGGCGATTAGAATTCGAAGTTGTATTGGTTTGAAATCCTTTGTTTTCGTGTCTAAGAAGCAAAATTGGAGCTATAATCTTTTGTTCCAATTTTGCAAGTCACATAGTGAAATCGTTTTTCTGAGACCACAATTGGATGTTCTGTCGGAATTAACTTGGTGCGAACAAGAAAAGAGGCTACTATCGTTAGGTATTGATTGAAGTCGGAGAAGAGCATCATCTTGTTTAAATTGTGAGACCTAAATCGATCGACGTTGTTGCAGCGCTAATCTGGCGCTGGCGAGTATAACCATTTCAAGTGTGGAATTAGGTGATCTAGTTGTCGTTGCTAGAATCGTTGGTTGGATGGTGTGAGCTGAGAGAATTCAAGAAATTCTTTTACATTTTTAATCTACTGACCCTGGACGGCGATCAGAAAACCGAAAATTTTATTGGTTTCCAGTGATATGTTTTCGTGTCTAAGATAAATGCCTGGAGCTATGGTCTCTCGTTCCGAAGTCGCAGGTCACATCGTGAACTCTCTTTTCTGTTGGTTATTGGAGACTTCAATTGGAAATTCAGTTGGAATCCGGTGCAAAAAGAAAAACAGCTGTCATAAACAGGCTTTGATACAATTTGGAGAAGAGAATCGTCACGTTTAAATTGTGTGACCTAATCGACGTTGTTGCGGAGGTTATTTGGCTCTGGCGATAATAGCCATTTCATGTGTGGAAAGAGGTAAACTAGTGATCGTTGTAGAATCGTTGCTTGGCTGAGAGGATTCATGCAGGAAATTCCTTTACTTTTTAATCTAGTGACTTCTGATTCACAATTGTATTGTTCTGGATTGTTTTCGTATCTAGGAAGAATATACTTTGTGGTATAGTCGGCCGTTCCAAGGCCGCAGATCACGTTGTAAAGTCTTTGATTTTGTCGGAGACAGTTCATGGTGAAATTGGAACTTCAAATGCACTCCAGATGATGCGAAAAAGAAGAAGAAGAAGCTCAATAGAATTCGGAGAATGATATGATCGTGTTTTGGTGGACCTAATTCTGCAGAGATACTTGGCTATGGCGATTTCGGAATGGGAATAAGTAAAATAGTCGTCATTGCTAGAATCAGGCCACCCATTCTTCTCCTCTACGTGATTTGTCTTGTCTCCAGAACGGTAGTACTCTCCTAGATCGTTGTCTTATTCTAAAAAGCATTCGTGCAAACAGGTTGAAGGGTATGCTCATAGCAATTGAAGTCTTCACATATTTGGGACATTGCAACAAGAGAAGTCAAGGCATTTTCTGATGGGAGGAGGGAACAACGCTTACAGATGGGCAGTCGTGGCCTTGGGAAACAGCCAGGCACTTTCCCGTAGGCGGGGACTGTTTTCTTTAACGAAGTGGAGTCAACAAAGGGCTGTAATCAGCTCAGCGACTGTTCTAGGGCGAAGTAAAGATGGCAACATACAGGATGCGAGCTTTGCGCAAGGTATTTCTGTTTCCCCAAGCTTTGGGGTCAGACATTCCTCCTCGCGTCCCCTCTCAGACTCGGTCGCTCAAGAGGGTTTGATTATTCCCACCGGGAAGTGCATACAGAAGATTCTGATAGCCAATCGAGGGGAGATAGCCTGCCGCGTGATCAATACAGCACAAAAGCTTGGAGTTCGCACCGTGGCAGTATACAGTGAAGCTGATCGCCATGCCAAGCATGTGGCCATGGCAGACGAAGCGGTGTTTCTAGGTCCTGCTCCTGCCTCGGCCAGTTACTTGGATGGCGAGAAGGTTCTGGCAGCAGCTCTAGCGACGGGTTCAGATGTATTACTCCTTCTTTGCCCTATCTTATCTTGCTTATAAACTTATGTGCGTTTTCTTTCTTTCTTCATTACAAGCAAACTTTGCAGATTTGGCCCTTGACGTCCAGCTACTTCTCAAGTACATGACTGTGTGTCCATTGTTATATACTTTTCGAGATTTAGAGTCTATGTCGGCTAGGTATTCTTTGTCACTTAGTCGATCTGTCCAGGATTTTGTTGTAGTGAATGCAGTGAATTTATGGTAGCTCCCAGTATTCTTGGGGTGCCCAATGGCTATGTAAATCCTTCTAATGGCTACTAGTAGATGTAGGTTTTGAAAGTAATGATGGTCTTGTGATTGAATTGGTGGCAGGCCATACATCCAGGCTATGGATTTTTGTCAGAAAGCTCCAAGTTTGCAGAGCTGTGCAATCAGAAAGGGATTATCTTCATGGGTCCACCTGCTGCTGCTATTCGTGCGATGGGTGATAAGAGGTCCTTTACACTGGACCCATGCATACCACCCCATCTTAGGGATTTGGTCTTTTGTGTTATTTTAGGAGTTTCAGTTCTGGGTTGTGAATGCTTTTGGAATGGATGCAACACGGTCATCCTGGTTACTATTAGTTGTTGTAAATGACCCATGTCTCCGGATGGTTGTTGCGGGTTACAGTGTGGCAAAGTCTCTGATGAGTGCTGCAGGGGTGCCCGTGGTCCCTGGTTACCACGGAGAAGATCAGAGCCCCGAATTGTTACAAGCGGAGGCCAACCGGATTGGCTATCCGGTACTCATCAAGGCGACCCAAGGTGGTGGTGGCAAGGTCAATACCCTTGCCAAACATGATTCCTTGTGAAATTTGAAGCTATCATAACGCCGAAAGCTTGAACCTATATTAATTTAACTAATTCTTGACTACTGTTTGAAATCTAGACCATGGGCAGGCTGTCAATCCTTGCCCAATTTTTTTAATTTTGGGTTCAAATTTACTTTAATGGTCATTTCAACCCCTAAGTGCCTGAATGGCATAAACTGAGCACCCCCGCATCTATAGGTGTTGAAAAAAATCATTTAGGAAGCTTCAAGAAAGATGATGATACTAATAGAGAGAAGAAATCATACCATTCATTTTGAACAGAATGTTTATTGAAAGTTAATATATATTTTGTTAAGTTACTATAATCAACTATTAGCTCCCAACATTGGACTTCTTATTTTAAGCTTGAGCACTTCAAGGTCAAGAGTCAATTTTTTAATTTCTGTTTTGAATGTTTTAAAGAAGATTTCAAGTGCTTTTGAGTTATTTTCATAGCTTCCATAGCTTTTGTTGCTTCCATTTTTCAATCAATATTGTAAGATTGAGCGGTTGTATTGACAACTCTGCGGTTGCCTAGCATTTGACCTATATTATTTGTGGACAATGATTTGGTCAAGACACAAAGTTTCTGATGCAACTTGTGGTGTTGCTTGACACTAGTCCAGTGGAATCTCTTCTTGGCAGTATGTGAAGTTCACGGTAATGTTGGCTGCAGGGGATGAAAATTGTGCACAAGGAGTCAGACTTTTTGGAGTCTTTAGCAAGTGCACAACGCGAGTCGCAGGCTGCGTTTGGGGACAGACGTGTTTTAATTGAAAAATATCTCTCACAACCCCGTCATATTGAAGTACAGGTGATGAGCTGACCATTTTTCTCTAAATACAAACACGCTTAGGTATGTTGTAAGTGCATTCCATTCAATGAAGAATCAGTTCATTCCTAAAGTCGCACTTTTAGCTGTCTGATTCTTATCAGTAGAATTCGCGGTTGCGAAGATCTTTGCAGATAAACATGGAAACGCTGTACACCTGAATGAGCGCGACTGTAGTGTGCAAAGGCGCCATCAGAAAATCATTGAAGAAGCTCCTGCGGTAACTTTAACCTCTGACTCTATATCATTTTCGTTAAATTTCGCAAGCAATGTGCACACTTATTTTTTACTTGAAGCAAATTGAATATAAAATTTCCGAACCTGCATGAGAAGCGTGCGATTACCAAGCCCCCAAATTCGCAGAGTGCATGAGGGATTTATCAATCGTCAATCGGAGCCCATATTCAACAGAATTTTGCAAATATCATATTGCGTGTGCAGTTTTAATTAAAACGGTGTGGACCTGAAGAAGAAGAAGAAGCTGTCCTACTTTTGCATTGACATTAGTGTACCATGAAATTCCTTGCCAGAAATTGCCAAATGCCTGCTGATTCCTTGACTCCATATTTCTGTTGACTAAGCCTGTGCTTGTCAATTGCCTGTGCTTATATGGACTGAGAACCGGCGGCTTACTTGTGCAGCCACACATAACGTGTGAATTCCGACAAAGTATTGGGCAGGCTGCTGTTGATGCCGCTAAGGTTTCACCCTCAACCAAATTTTCTGAGTCCTTTTTCTGTTCTGTAATTCAGTAGAAGGACATGGTCTTAATTATATTATTATCGTACATCACAATGAACCCCTATTAAATTAACAAAGGTTTTAAATGTTAAGTTAATTTATGTTAGTGTGCTACTTGTGTCTTTGGCATTATCTTGTATTTTGATCTAATGTTCTACTAGGGTACAATAATTTATCATTAATAACTTCGTGAATCTAATAGAGGTTCTGTTGAGATGAATGAGTAATCCGGTGACTTCATCATGTGCTATGGGTGTCATGCACAGGCAGTAGGTTATGAAAGCGCAGGCACTGTGGAGTTTATTGTAGATACGATTTCTGGTGACTTCTACTTCATGGAGATGAACACTCGACTTCAGGTTTGTTGTGTGATTCCCGTCCATATACTAGAGCAGTGAGTCAATTTCTCACTTGGGTACTTAGCATATTGCTACAAGTGATATTATCTCATATAACTGTGGAGTTCAATGTTTAACACTCCTGAATCCCACAGTTGCCTTCTGGACTGGCAGGTGGAGCACCCTGTGACCGAAATGGTGACTGGCCAAGATCTTGTTGAATGGCAAATCCGTGTTGCCAACGGCGAGGTTCTGCCTCTTCAGCAGAGTGAAATAAAGTTGATGGGTATGAAGCACAATACATTGATTGGAATTGTCTTTACTGATGTTGTGCAGTATCTAAATTCCTAGCGTTGGATGCTTATCAAATGGAAAGATGAGATCAAAGTAGAGTTTTCAGTAAAATTACACCGTTTCAGGGCTTTTAGACTGCATCATAATGAGAATCTTTGTCATGATTCATGGGGAGGTCTCCCGATGGACACATTGATCATTCAGAGACCTTGTCACATACCAGTTGTTTGTTTGTTCTAATATCTTACCACAATAATATCAGGTCACTCATTTGAAGCCCGTATTTATGCTGAGAACGTTCCCAAAGGTTTCTTACCTGCTGCTGGATTCCTACATCACTATAGCCCTCCATCAGCCTCTTCCACTGGTGATTTACTCTGAACTTTCGCCCTTTTTCCTTCAAGAGTGACAGGCGTAGAGTATAATTGTAACAGTGAAATACATTAGAGGAGACACGTGCTTGAAACAGCCCTCCAAGACAATCTGGTTGTTTCATGAACAGTGGCACTATTTCTCTCAACCACTCTTCTTCTCAACGATGTCCCTTTCCAGTTTCCACCTAATAATGACGCTTCTCCGCTTAAAGCATTGCTAATATTGTTACATGGCACAGATTGTGAAGGTTTGAAGCATGTACAACATGTAATGCTATTCACATGAACTTGTTCTAATGAGGGAAACTTGATAATCTCCAAAATCTCTCATATTCTCTTTAACATGGACACCATTTCCATCCGAGATTGCTGCACATCTCGTACACGCTTGCAGCTTTTAAACAAACAAATGTTTTCCCTAGGTTGATAATTTCCTGTGTTCTGATCATCGAGATTTGCGACTGCTGGCCGATCATGCGATATTCACACTAACCTGCATTATTCATGTACCCAATTGTAACTTACTGAGTGCTGCCATGCCCTTTCAGTGAGAGTGGAATCTGGGGTAGGGAAGGGAGACACAGTGAGCGTCTTCTATGACCCCATGATAGCCAAGCTTGTAGTTTGGGGTCGTGATCGTTCTGCAGCTTTGATCAAACTAGTCGACTCTTTAACAAAATTCCAGGTCAGTCTTTATAGCAACTTACAACTTTTTGGAGGCTCTGGATTTACAAGAGCTAGCTTGACTAAGTTTCAATGTCGTGAAGAAAAATTGAATGTACAAAGGAAGAGTTTTGATTTCTTAAGTGTTAAAAAAGCTTTGCTTCATTTTCAGATTGCTGGACTGCCTACAAACATCGGTTTTCTAAAGACTCTTGCAAGCCATCATGCATTTGCGGCTGGGGACGTTGACACGCATTTCATTGATCGGTTCAAAGCGGATTTACTTCCATCACCAGAAGCAGCCAGCAGCCAGGAACCCAGCGTGCCCAAAGCGACACAATATGGTGCAACCTTGACAGCTGCAGCTTTGGGGATCAAATCTACACGTAAGTGAATATCTCACTTGAGTTCAGATAAGAGACAGATTTCCGACATCGAGATCTTATTGAATGATATAAGAAAGACTTAGTTCGGAAATGAAGAGTGGCCGGATACGCATGGTATGTGCAGAGGAGAGAGCTGATGGGCTCAATTCGATCTGGAGCTCTTGGTCTGGCTTTCGTCTAAACCATGCCTACACACGGATGCTGCATCTTGACTGGAAGTCGGAAAACGGTGATTCTGCTCCTGAGCCTCTTTCTCTAAAGCTCACTTATGGCAAAACCGGAAACTTCATTGTGGAGGTATATTTCACATGATCGAGAGATTGTTGAAGGTGTTAAGTTTCCAACCATCTTTTTATACATTGACATTTGTTGACATAGCGTATTTATTATTTTAGCAAATGAGTAGATACTAATGGATTTACAGTGTGGGTATGGTTTTTTGCAAGACATGACATAGCACGAGTGATTTCTGAAGTTGTTTGTTGTCTCTACTCCAAGGGGAGAGACGAAAGAAAATGCTTTAGAAAGTTCTTGTGCCCGATGAAAATGAGACGTGTCAAAAGCAATAGTATCATATTGAAGCCGTCATTCCAAAGAATGAATTTCTTATATCTAGTAGAATTGTGACAAGTGGTTATACGAATTGTAATATTCTACGATGATCAAATACGGTTCTTGTTATACTTCAGATTGTGTTGAGGATTATATGGGAAGAGACGTGAAAATTATAAATTTCTATTTGGGGTAGTGACACTTGCGATATTGGCGGCTTTTTTCTTTTTGTTCAAGATGTGTCATAATAGATGCTGGTGCGTCGCAGGGGGACAAGATGGAGAAGATGACAGTCACTGGCAAAGAGCTGACAGGGAACAGCTCTGAACTCAGACTTAATTTAAATGCAAAATCCGTCCCGATCAGCTTTGCGCAATTTCAACAGGTTCTTGTTGACCCTCCTCTTCTGTTACTTGTACATCAACCGTTGCCTGTGTCTTTGCTTATGTCCAATTCTATCGACTTCTGAATTGTGTGTCTTTTATACGTGGAGTTGCTTCTGAACCTTAAAGAGTGAAACAGGGAGGTCTTAACCACGTGCACTTATGGGAAGGAAATCAGCACCACCAATTTACGATACCAGCCCCAGTGTATGACACTGATGAGTCTCAGGAACACCAAAGATCATCAGATGGCCAGCACGAAAGATACCCGGCACAAGGCCCTGGTGCAGTCGTTGCACCAATGGCAGGTCGGGTTGTGAAGATATTTGCCGTCAACGGAACACGAGTGAAGAAGGGGGATTCTATTCTTGTGCTTGAAGCTATGAAAATGGAGGTAATATTATGTTTCCTTTATCAAAGAGTCTTTTTATCAGATCATTCTTGAGTAATAATGACATGGCACCTTTTGAGAAGAGGACCAACTAAGAGTTAGTCATAGCAAAATTATACCAAGTTAGAGCAATGCAAGTGAAACTAAAGCTCTGACATAGTCTCATGGGCTTGAGGAGCTCGCTCTTGCTCAAATTGAGCTCAACTTTGCAAGCAAGGTGTCAGGGATTCGAGCCGATTAAGAGGTTGTTCTCTGGAATGTTATGATGTTTGCTTCCAATATTGGAGAATTCTTTGGTGCTACCTCGAGTTCCTCAGTCTTGTTGCCAAAAGAACCCTCGTGCTCTTGATCCGTCCTTATTGTCACTTATTTCACCTATATTGTGTGACCAGCACGTGGTGAGTGCTCCGACTGCCGGGGTTCTCAAAGGTGCTGAAGTGGAAGTCGGCCAACAAGTTTCTGACAGCACAGTTTTGTTTCAAATTGAGGTTCGTGACTAGCCTGGAAGTTCTGAATTATCGTTAGTATGCTGCGAGTACTCAATAACACGTACTGAGCCAGAATTCCATGATCTTGGTTTCTACCTCTTCTCATGATTAATTATATGCAACTAGTAGAGATAGTCTTGAAAACTTAGCTGTGTTAAACCCTGTCTATCAACCCTGCCACGTATAGTGTGGCTAGA
This sequence comes from Climacium dendroides, assembly GCA_950106755.1. Lineage (NCBI taxonomy): Eukaryota > Viridiplantae > Streptophyta > Bryopsida > Hypnales > Climaciaceae > Climacium > Climacium dendroides. The sequence continues at coordinate 42,048,140 of OX467084.1, forward strand.
TTTTCTAGAAATACTTTGGACGGTAGATTCTCTACTAGTGTGCTTTGATCAGTTTCTTGATTGATAGAACATGCCTTCGATAAATTTGAATTCTTTCCTGTTGTCACCGTCACTGACTTCGCTATGATCAACCACTATGCTGACCAACAATTTCAATTGACTACATCAAGCTTGTTGTACACTTTCAAGTTTCAATCGCCGTCCTGAATGCAGAAGTGGTTGGATGTTAGTTACTCATGCTTGGAGTGAGTCATTCCGGAGATGCCATTCATATCCTTTAGATTTCAGCCATATTGGTGGATGTGAAATTATTGGCATATTTGTAACTAATTATTGATCGGTGATGGTTATGCTTCAACAGATGCAAGATGCCTGAGCATCAACTACACTTGTAAGGAGGATTGTCAACATCCATTGCAGATGACAGGAGCGTTTTATGTGTATTGAAAATGTACACTACTTATTCTGTTACTTGTACATAATTACCGTGAACCTGTCGTTGGTGTTCACATGTGTAAAACGTTAACCTTTTTTGGACCCCAAGCAAGAACGGGACACACATTTTTTGCTATCTCATATCTGTTGTTTGTAAACATACTTTTCAGTCTGAATAGTCTTTTGTTCACTAAACTTGGAGTGGCGCTTGAACTTCTGTAGGAGCTCTTAGCTCAAGGAATCTTTTGCTGTAGGAACTATCTACCTGAACTTCTGTAGGAGTTCTTAGCTCAAGGAATATTTTGCTGTAGAACTGTCTACCTGAACTTCTGTAGGAGTTCTTAGCTCAAAGAATATTTTGCTGTAGGAACTGTCTACCTGAACTTCTGTAGGAGTCCTCTGTTTAACCCTTAAACGCCGGGTGACCGTGGAAATCAGCCCTTTTGGAACCGTGTGACATCATCTAGTTTAAAAAAATCAAAAATATTCATTGGGAGTCAAATCATTGTAGAAGATCTCCCCTTTCCACCCCTAATTCTAAGGATGAATAGTTGCATTTCTCTTCTACTCCTTGTCATTCATCAGACAAAAAACGTCTGCCATGTCATTTATGGGTTAATGAAAATTTTCCTTGTCATTCATTGGACAAAAAACATCCGCCATGTCATTTATGGGTTAATGAAATTTTTGTTGTTGCTACAAAAGTTACTAACTTTTGTAGGATTTTTTAGTTCAAGGACTTTTTAGGTGTGGACTCAAGCTATCTATAATACATATACTAGTTAACCCCTCATCACCCAAGGGGACCAAAAGTGTTCTCACATAGTTTCAAGTCCAATTCAAAGTGCTATAACTTTTGCATCTCAAGTTATCTATAATACATATACTAGTTAACCCCTCATCACCCAAGGGGACCAAAAGTGTCCTCACATAGTTTCAAGTCCAATTCAAAGTGCTATAACTTTTGCATCTGATGTTCAATCTCAATAAAACTTGTTGGAAAATTTGCATTCTCTTTTCTAGTTTATGTGGTGTTGGAAAATTTGCATTCTCTTTTCTAGTTTATGTGGTAAAATTATCTGATCAATCCAAGATGTACTGATTTCTTGGAAGTCAATCAAAGTTCATAGGTTCAATTTGAGTTCACCAAAGTGCATTGTTCAATTTGAGTTCACCAAATTGCATTTGAAGGTTGCAACTTTGGGAGCTTGTATCTCCTTCATCCAATGTTTGTTTTTTATTTATTTTTTAAATGGTTATGTTCCCCTTGAAGTTTAGTTATTGTGGTGAAATTCTCATGTCAATCCAAGTTGTTTTGAATGTTTGGAAGCAATTCAAAGTTCAAAATCTCAACTATTTTGGATTACAATGAACTTTGGCAGCTTGTTTTTTCTTTATACAGTGTTCGTTTCCAATAAAAAAAAAATTAGAAAAGTTGCAAATACATAATATGTCAATAAATTTCATATCAATCCAGGAAGTTATGAGTGACTGAGAAGCATTTTAGTAGATGGAGGTTTAGCCTTAGATGTATTTTTTGCAACTTTTCTTGCTATTTTTTTGACATTTAAAAGCCATTTTGCAAACACAATGAGTCAATTGAATGATATCTTTTTTCACCAATGTGTTTGTATGTTAGTTTTGAATAACTTTATACTTTAAAGTTTTTTCATTTGAATAGGTTTAGAAATTAAATTTTACCTCCAAATTTTTTACCAAGAAAATTTCAACATCCATTTTCAATACTAAAACATTATAATCTTACAATCTATGTGGTCAAATGACTCCAAATTTGATTCATGCCATCTACAACACATACGCTACAAGATTGTACAATTGAGACCTCTATAACTTAGTGACATTTTAAACTATGACACTTCAAAAGCAATGATGTTTTTTAATTCAAACAAGGTTTTTATGTGACAAGGGGTTTACTACAAAAGAGCATCTTCTCATACTTGTTCTCATTATATAGAAACCTTATGGCCCCTTTGTCATAAGAGAGAAGAGCAAAATTCTACTAGTATTAAAGGTTGGCATTTCTAAAAAACACCTCCATGGTTACATTCACATCAAAGGAAAATATCTTAAGCTTTGAGAGGGAGGAAATAACAACACCAACTTCAAGTGATCAAAATAACCCTACAAAACTTGTCTCTAATTTCAAGCCTCCATTGAAATGGGGGCATTCCATCTTGGTACAAATGTACATAGAGGGAAGAATGTAGTTCTCACATTTGTTGATACTTTCAAACATATTTTGGTACAAAGTTTCAAAAAAATTAAGAATAGTGATTGTTATCAAAGTTGAGGACGTTTAGATACTAGGTATACTCAAACTTATTCATTTGAAATGATTTAATATTTTTTTTGGTGTATGGAATTTTTTGATATCTAAAGTTTACATTTATTGCACAAAAACAAAAGTGCACTATATTGTAACAAAAATAACATATGGTTTGTTTGCAATTTGATTCAAATCCAATTCATTATCCTCTAAAAATTAATAGCATAACCATCAAGAAACCTCACCTCTCTTGAAACATATTAGAAAAGTTGGAACAAATTCAAAACAACACTACAATAACATTGTAAAGAACCTTTGATTCCTATACACTCAATCTACACAACCTTTATGGTATAAGAAAAAAAAATGCAACAAATAACAACTTTTTATGATACTTTAGTATAAGAAAACAAATGCCTTAGATTAAAAAAATATTTAAAAAGGAGAAGCAACTTTTGAACATCGGAAATGTCAATAGGACACCACTAAACCAACATGATGCACTAATTGCTACAAATTCCAACTAGGCATAACTACTATCAAATAACAAGATTTGTTTCTATCAAGCTAAATTGGTAAATGAATATGCCATTGTGAACAACACAATTTACAATACATTATTTGGACAACTTAAGACTAAGTTATGAAGTTTCTAAGTGTTACAAATAGATATATCATAAATTGACACAAAAATTCTATTGTTTAAACCATGTACATCTCCAAAATTAATGGCTTCATTCTAGGCTTTAATTTTGAAGTAACAATTTTTTTATTAATGATATTGATTTTGTAACTACCTTGTAAGTACAAGTAGAAAACTTTGTACTAGTGTGAACCCAATGAAACTTTGTATTGGGACTAGAAGTAAGGTCAAATTTTAGACCTTGAAGCAATAGAAGTCCATCCCAAGGCACACGGCCCAATAAAAAGTCACTATAATGTATTCATATACTCAAATCTCTTATCATGCCCCCTAAATGACATTCCAGAATATCTCACATACTATCAAGGACTTTCAGCTACCAAGGACTTTCATTCACTTTACCACACATTCAAATATAGAGAAAATATTGGACCTTCTAGCGTAGTAAGAATAACAAAATTTTGAGTCAAAACACTCTCCACTCACTTCAACCCTTATGAGCTAAAAGTTTCCATTCTTCTCTTCAAACAAGCAGACTCTTAATTCTTAAAAAAAAAAGCCCATAAGTCTCCTCCATCCTACCATGGCTTCTAGAGAGCCGACCAATGGCCCACCTGAAATTCCCTCCAAACCCCAAATTCAATTCTTCCCAGGACTTTGACTTCACACAAAACTTTTGGAAAAAAATTCACCCCCACCCCGCGGAATAAAAACGGCCATGATGTGGAAGAAAAAAAAAACTAAACTAAACTAACTGTGCTCAGTTGCTCACTGTTTTCTAGCAGGCCTCCGGGACTTTCAGGTCCAAAAGGGGGCCCCCAGGGAGGGAGGCCGGGACGATGGACCACAGCATCCAAATACACTTGTGGATGGGGGGTCCCACCCTGGGGGTCGTTGACATGTGGCCGTATGTAACGACGGATCCGTCGGACCGAGGGTTTGATTTTCCGGGTGAAATGGTCACATCCCCGGTCTTGTAATGGGGTGCCATGTGATAATCGTAGCTTGGGCTTTGCGCCTTTCTGGTGGTGCCAGATTGCACCAGAAAAAATAATCTGGCTAGAAAATGTGCCCCCCAAACCAAAAAAACCATGCCAAAAAACTTTGATGAAATCATCAAAACACTTCAAATTTTAAATTTAATTAAAAAAAAACCTTGGATGAAATTGTCAGATTGTGAATGAAAACTAAATTATAGAAATCATGTGATATGTGCTACATCAGGAAAAAGCCCCCCCCACTGCGACAACATTGTTGCAATATTGTTTCAATGATTTCACAGTACAGTATTAAAAACATATTGCAACAATACAATTTCAATGGGGTGTATACTCTATCCATTGAAAGTATACTATTGCAATATTACAACAATATAATTTTAATACTCTACTATGAAAGCATTGAAACAATACCATTGCAATGGGGGATAGTTTCCCAATGAGTAACGTAACTGATTTTCTATCTAATATTTATGTCGATGAATGTTGAAATTTGGAGTTCCACTTTTAATAACATTTTATGTCGCATTTCTTAGAAGGAAAAGAAGCAGCAGCCCTGCTGTGAAGTTAAGTTAGTTTCCCATAACAGGGACCGCAAACAAGCATGCTTGGCTTTTTTTTTCCTTTCCCAAGTCAAGATGCCCTCCTCCCTCCCTCCCGGGGCCGGGGATCCCGGGATCCCCGGCTCCCCAACTCATCATCATGATGCTTGTGCTTCTGGCATGGGGCCCACCGGGGCTGCCTCCTTTGTCTTTGTGAAAGCAAAAGAAGCCACCATCGTCGTTACGTCAGGTCGCGGTGTTGTTGTTGGAGTGCTCAATGGTGGGATGCCGACTTTGTAGCATTCATTCAAGAGGGGGTGGGAGATTCCAGAAGGTTCTTTTTTTTTAAAAAAAACAGCATGCGGAACAAACCCTGGCAGGCTACTTGTGGTTGGTGGGTTTGTATTTTTATCCCTTGGCAATGGAATTTTGTTTCATTTGTTTAACCCTCAAACGACGCCAAGGACATTTTTGGGGGAGAATCTCTCCATGTAGGACACAAGTGCAACTATTCATCCTCCAAATTTTGTGGGGAAAGAGAACGTCTTCTATAGTAGCTCGTCTCCCAATGATTGCTTCTGGTTTGTTTTTTAAAGCCAACAATTCACATGGTACCCAAATAGATGATTTCCATGGGAACTGGTTGGTTGTTTAAGGGTTAAAAGAAGGAAAAGAAAATGGTGAAGAAAAATACCTCCAATGCAAAATCAAATACTGGAACAAAGGAAGAGTGGATGGAGGGGGGGTAGGGTGAAAATTGGCTTTGATTTTTAACCCTTAAATGGGAGATTGTTGATTGTGGAAATCATCCATTTTGATATTGTAGGGATCATTGGTCTGAAAAAATCCCAAAGCACTCATTGGAAGCTAAAGTATTGTATAAGATCTTCCCTTTTCACACAAAATTTTGAGGATGAATAGTTGAACTTTTGTCCTACACTAAAAGGTTCTTTTTTATCCATCGGATGCCAAATGTCTACCTCGATGTTTAAGGGTTCCACAATCAAAGTATTCTTTGTTTCTATAGGTAACACTGAAGCCATCCCTGTTGGTCCTTTAACCCTTAAAAGACGAACAGGTGACTGTGGAAATCATCCTTTTTGGCATTGTGTGAATAGTTGGTTTAAAAAAATTCTAAAGCACTCATTGGAAGTCAAACTACCATACAAGATCTCCTCTTTTCATGCAAAATTCCGAGGATGAATAGTTGCACTTTTGTCCTACACACAAAGATTCTTTGTCATTCATCATCCAAAAAATAGCCACAACATCATTTATGGTGTAATCTTGTAAGAACTTTTAGGACCAAAAGTATGTGTTGGATGATGTCAATGTTCTATATAGGAGCAAAGAGTGCACCTATTGGTTCAATAATCAAAGTGACTACCTTGGCTATGGGGGCTGCGTCAGTACATGGTTAAGGTCTATAGCATCCTCACAAGGTTAAAGCACCTTCTAACTCATGACAACATATTAGAATTTTTAATTTAGTATACAAAAAATAAAAATATTATTTGAGGTATGCTCTTTGAACACATGCACACATTCCAACTTCAAAACTTTGTAATTAACCCCTAAAGGTTTTTGACTATGTTTTCACTCCAAATGCTTCAAAACTACCATTTCTAGTAAAAGTACCAAATTTGAAAAAATAAAACATTTTTGGACACATGTAACTATAGGATCTTGTAGTATGCTAACTTGAAAATATGTGGAAAAAATTTCAAAAATTTCAACCACATAGATTGCAAGATATTAGCATTTGAAGTGACAAAAATCCTTTTGTGGGCCTTGCAAAAAATCGAGTAGCTACTTTTCACAAGGTTAAATTGATCTAAAAAAATGTCTAAAATGATGGTGCTTCTTTGAATTCATTTTTCAAGGCAAGTTGGCTACATGCATAAAAACTTTCCTATCATTTGGAATTGTACAAAATATAGGAAAAAAATAATAAGTAGAAAGAAATAGAGAATGATTCAAAATACTAAATTGTAAACCATTTATTTATGGAATTGAAAAATGCCAATCCCAATGGTTGTAATGTTGTAAGAACAATGTACACCTAATTTTTCATTTTTTGTTCAAAAATAACAAAGATTGAGTTAAGTAAAGGACTTCAAATTTTATTTTGAATAGAGATTTCATAACTACCCGTAAACTATCCACAACTAAAATTCTTCATAACTTTCATCTCATTAATAAACATAGAATGAATAAAAGCTTCCATGTACATATAAAAGTTATAGAGAACAAATTTCAAATTTTTGTTTTTTAAAAAATTGAATTTTAAAGAAGTTTTTTTGCTACCTGGCCTACCCACAAAATGATGAAAATTACATATCATACAATAACTTTTTAACCATTTGTAGTAAACTATCGAAAATCACTATGTTGCTAAAAACATAGTTTGGTTCTTTAGGGGTTAAGTTTATAAGAGTTTGACAAACATAAATTCAAATGTACATTAGATGTGGCTTCTAGTCTTCTTTCAAAAAATGTTAGCCAAAACATGTTTTTTTACACCCCATCTAAATTCATCCAACTTTTTCACATAGATGCAAATAGAAGTTGCTACCTTAACCATTGTAATATGTAATATATCTTCCTAGGAATTTAAATTAATTGGAGTTTAAATAGTAGAAGAAGTTCTATTTTATAAAAGTATACTATAACTCATTCTACCTATTGTAATGCAATTCAATTTGATTTTGAACACAAAACCTCGCAAATTTTAATGTAGCTTGATCTTCTAAATTAAATATTATAGGTGAGCTCCACTAATGTTATTTTGTTTTTACTTTGTTTATTTTTCATTTTGGATATGCCCATGGACATTTAGCCTTTAGTAATTATATTGCTTTAAGGTGACAATTGGATTTTATTACATGTATTCAAAACTTCACTTGTGGAAGTCATCCAATCAAACTTGCATAATATATAGCAAATTATCAACATAAATTGAGAATACACAAAATACACAATGAAATAAAGTTGAATGCATAATAGCTAGCATTCTTGTAATGATGCCAATAGCTTTTAAGAAATTATTCACATAAAATTTGAAATACAAATGTGCATTAAATATCCATCATTTTCATCATATTTTCACATGCTTTAAATATTCCATCCAAATATCATCATTTCACCATATTTCATCATTTTCAAAGCCTATATTCAATATAAAGAAACTACAAGTATGTAAGCATGATTTCTATTATTAAATTATCTTATATTTTATTATATCATGTTGACAATTGGAAGAAGGTTTTAGATTCACTTAGCATATATATTTTTAGACATTATATGAATGAATTACATATTTTCAAAGTACTAATGATAGGTGTGCCCAAAATAATTCTCCAACTCTTACATTCAGAAGACTTACATTTATGGCAAGAATCCATAGTGATTTGTCTTGCAACAAGTTACAAACATTTTATACTTGCAAAGAAGCCCAATGAATCAAGAAATTCTAAGTACTATCATTGGGCAAGAGCTTTGAAAGAGTCTAGACTTCACTAAAGAGAGTGCTCCAAGTTTTTTTTAGCTTGGCTCAATTGTAAAACGTCCATTATAAGTCCAAATGCGGCATAAATTTAAGTCCTATTCATTATTAAAAATAAACGCCACACGTCATCTTGTGATTGGCATGAGGTGACCTGGACCCTTGAAAATTTGGCGTGGAAACTCCATTTTGGCACATTTTTGCCAAATCAAACCCCCATGTAAGGTAGATCAATCCATTACCACACACATTTTCCATCTAGGTACTATGGAAAAGTTATTTGTGTCACATCCCATATTTTTCGAAGATTGAAAAGTTCGAGAGAAGTCAATTACAAAAAGAATGAAGACATTCCAACAAGAAGAGAATTTTATGTGCTTTTTCAAAACTAAAATGTTAAAGTGTGAACAACCCCTTGTTGAAGCATAGGTAGACGCTTATTAAAACGTAGGTTGATATGTCCCCTCCCCAAGTGCATTGCCATCACAATAAAGGGTTGCTAAGATTGTGGTCATGGATAAGCCATCGATGCAAATCAGTTTTTTATTTTTGACAATAAGTTCGCTAGTTCTAATATTTTAAAAATGAATACCCTTGTGTCCCTCCAAATATAATGCAATGGCATGCTGTTAAAAACACAAGTTTTACAATTAAAAAAAACAAACTGATGCAAATGTAGGTGGCCGAATTGGATAGATGGTGGTATCGGACAATTCTACCTTACCTTACAGTAGATACCAAGTAAGGTAGGTACACCCAAATGTGCCACTGACCTTAAACCGCCATCTATACTGCATGTACATCTCCAAAATCAGTTCTGTACCTATGTGGAAGAAACGCTTTCAGAACCAAACTTTGTTCCTTACTAACTTTTGCATACAGTATCCAAATGCCACGTTCTCTGGTGCATTGGAACCTCCTTTCCCTTGTCAACACGAACATATGAAAATTTGACCAGTCTAATAATAGAAAATAGGCTCAGTATTAACAAAAAGTGGCGGTTTTGGGTGTACCTACCTTATGGTCCCTTCCAAAGGTGAGACCGAGACCCGGCCATATGTTAGGGTCTCGGTCATATGTTACTTGGGTCCAGTCAGTTAATACGAGGTTGCGGTGATAATAATATTGTTGGACTGAGTGCCATTGAGTGTGCGCCTCAAGTTCATTTATGCCATAGCAGGGCCATTCTGTTACCATCAAGAGTCCTTTCTTCCACAGCAGCTGGGATTGCCCACTGCCAGACTAAACCTATTGATGGAGCGCCTTTCAACCGGCTCCAATTATTCATACACGGTCCGTCGGTCGGTCGGTCAGTCCTTTGTACCGACCCATGAGCGTCCACGTAATAAGATCTGATTTTTTCTCAAATATGGAAAACCAAACTGCAGTTGGAATTAAGCTCACAAAGGTAAACTAAGATTTTTAAAAAACAAAACATCAAAATACACAATTCATCATGGTTGGAAGTACTTTTTTCTAAATTTTTTTTGGGATAATATTAGAAATTTAAAAGCATTTATTATATGTAATTTTTGGATACGACATGTAATTAGTGTGAATTTTCAAAGTAGAACTCTCAAGGCCATTGAAATCGTCACATATCCTAGTTATAGTACTGAAATTTAGAGAATCAACAGGCAAACAATTACAGTTAACTTCTAAAGGATTAGCTTGCTAAATTTGGCTATATGGCAATTTTGGGTAGGTACATGTGATTGGAGATTTCCATATTTTTGGCCCAAACTATAATAGAAGGTGTAGACAAGGAATATCTTTCATGTGCACTAAAATTCAAGACATTTGAAAATATGAGTAAAAAGTTATGGCCTAATATGTTTTTTTTTTGTAAGTGGACAATTTAGGCATATAAAAAAGAATCATTTTTCATAAACAAAATTTGAAATTATTTTTTTAGATTTATATACATGTGGAAAGCTTTGAATCATTCCATTTTGATCAATGAGTCAAAAGTTATGAGAAGTTTTAGTTTGTGTGTAGTTTTGGATTTTCTACTCTAAAATAAACTTTGAAGTCCTTTATTTTAACTCAATTTTCAATATTTTTGGAAAATTTTAAAAATAAATAAAGTGTAGATTGTTTAGATTGTCATCCATCAGACGCCAAACGTCCCCATCAACATTGAAGGGTTAAACGAGTAAGGGTTAAGAAATGTATCATAGTTAAGTTAGAACTTGGGGGACTATGGGCAGAAAATGCATCTTCAATCATAAGATTAGATTTAATTGGGAGGCATCTTCTACCAATATGTAAATGTTTGTCCTAGAAGGATTACACTATATGAAGGTGAACTTGTCTATGGCACTCTCATGTATCTAAAGAATACATTTCAAAAGGAGAATATATACCACATGTACACGAGGGCAAAATTGAGAATAGTGGTGGTAATTGGTCAGTTCACCTTCTACAAAGTAGGAGGTTCGTAAATCGCCCATTTAAGAGTTGATACTAATTTTTGGAGAGGTAGGGCTTCTTGAAATATTTTCTGGTAAATTTTCCTTGAAAGACAAGTGGAATTGGCATCTAACCCAAGTGGGTTCGTAGTTTTTGGAGCATTCATTGTGGAACTAGTTATGAAATTTTGAAGTTGAAATGTCATGGGTTCTAAAATTGCCTACCTCCTCTAATGTACATTATTTGTACATTGTTGAAGGCTATGAAAAGCAACATGCACAAATAGTATACATTTGAAGGGGTGGATGATTTTAGAGCTTGAATGTGCGCTTTTAGAACCTTTTACCTTATATGTTACATATTAATTGTTTGAAAATTAATTTTTGAAAGACAAACCTACTGCAATCAGCTTTTCCTTTTCTTTTTCTTTTCTTTTTCTGGCACAGCCAGGGTTCATGGCATCAATACCACACCATCAACCCAAAGTTTGTGTGTAAGAGAAAAAGAAAAGGGACAAGGACTTGCAACCAAACAGGCATGGTCTTAATTTTGATGCACTGTCTTCACTCACTCACTTTAGTTGGGTTTTCAAGTAATGGATCCATTTACCATGGGTACTAAAGTACGTTCCACAGCTTCAGGTTGAATTAACTTACATCAATTTTACAAGTAGGAAAAAATAGGTTTTACTGTGGCGTAAATTTAAAAACTTCATTTGATGAATCATGTAATCCAATTGGTTTCCTGAGATTTGAATCAAACTTTGCTTGCACATGCGAATCAAGTATTGGTGTACATACAATCAAAGTTGTTAGCATTATAGAGACTCAATCCAATGATTTTGCCTTTAATTTTAAATTAGCTGTTGGTTATAAAGTTACTACAGGTACACTCAAATTGGTAAATAGTGTTGGGTGATAATTAGTGTTGTTCTATGTTTTTTACCCCAAACATTATTTTCCAACTTATGTGGAAATAATGTTTGTTGTATATTTTGTTTCCATTTAATACTAAATGCACTCTCGTAGAAATGTTGAAATGACCAAATTTTACTGTAGAGCTAAAATAGTGTTAGAATGGATAAATAATATTCTAACACTAACCTTGCAAATCACAATTAGTGTAGCCAACACTATTTACCAATTTTAGTGTAGCGATGATGAGTGGTCTAAAACCCTAAAAACACACAAGTTGTTAAAATAAACAATTCAACACGGTTGGAAGCATCTTTTCTAGAAGTGGATTTTTTTAGTATTAGCAATTGAAAATCATGAATTCAAAAAAATTAAGAAATTAAAAATTAGATATGAGATGTATTTACGATGAATTTTCAAAGTGGAACATTTTAGGTCATTGAAACCATCATATAGCTTGGTCCTAATATTGAAATTTAAAAAAAAATAGCAATCAACCAATTGCAATTAAGTATGGGAACAATTTAATTGCACTTTTGAGGACACTTCCAATAGAAGTATATTTGTTAAGAATGGGTAGAAAATGGACAATTTTGGATGCTTTTACCTTATATTATTTTCCAATGTAAAAATAGTTATGAACATGAGAACACAAGTTTGATGTCACACACGTTGATAAGCAACACTTTTAAAATTTTAAAACTAATCAAATATAGTCTCAAGAAATCCTAATATATATTGGAGTAATTTTTGTTTTTGTTTCCTTTGGGGGGATTGAAATAAAAAAAGCCCATGTCCCTCAAGAAAAAAGGGAACTACTCAAAAAGGAACACAAGGTTGGCATTGATTTAAAATTGCCAACAACATTGAGAAATGAAGGTGTTGTGATAGTAGGTACTATGCAAAAATGCTTATTTGGGTGCATCTATACATATTCATACTTTATGCTAGGGGTGCTAATAGCAAAGTGAGGTTAGTCTACAATTATTGCTAAATTCATTTTAAAAACCCTTATTAACCTCTAAGTAAATCCAAAGCCAAAATTTGGTCCCACAAAGTAGTGAAACACTATGTACTAAATTGGACATATTTGTGTGCTTCAATTGACTTCAATGTTGGGACAAAACTAGAAGCAATGGAAGTGTGATAATTTAGGAACTTTTTGAACATTTTTATGAACCAATGTGTTAATACTATGTGGATGAATACATAAATATAATCTTTAGTTTCATGATTCTAATATGCATTTTCTAGCACCTCATGAAATGATATATTGTAGTGAATCAAAAAATCAACTTAAGGATAGGAAAAAATTGACAATTTATTGCAATGCAAAGACTAGGACACCCATAGTATGGATCATATTTTTGGACTCTTTACCTAGTATACCTTATTAATGCAAGATATTTTTGTTGAAACTTTGGGAAAAAAATTATATGACTTTACATATGTACACTTTTTGAGAAATTATGGTACAATATATGTATCTTATAGCTAGTGCTAGTTAATGATTTGTTTTTAAATTAGCTAAGAATCCATTGAAAATATTCACTAGTCTATAGAAATATCAGTAATCAAAATTTGGTCTTTTGCAACATGCCACAAACAACTCATATTGTCCCAAACAACTTGCTTTCTCAAAAACAAATAGTTTTGGACAAGTTATACTAAACACCGTCTCTAAACAACTCATTTCAATTGTTATGGATAAATTATGAGTAGTTATAAATGAGTTATTCCAAACAATAGAGTTATAAAAGACCAAATTTCTACTAGTATGTATTCTCCAAAATAAAATAAAATATTGGTAATGGATAATTCATACCCCATAGATAACAAAAAAATTTAATTGGACATGATTAGGTAACTAGTGATTCAAATTCTATAAAATTTGGAGTTCATTCTAAACAATCATTGTGCATGTTTATTTGAAAATATAAACAATAAAATTAAGATATTGGCATTTCAATTGTTTGCCCAAATTTTTTACTAATCGGTGTAAGAATGAAATATTATGGTTTAACAACTTATACTCATTGTTGACAACCATTTCATTCTCATTCCTATTGTGTCACCTTTAGAAATTTGACTAATTGTTTCTTCTTTCTTTCATGTAAAGTGGGGCAATTCTGTTTTAACAATCAAAAGCTTGAAATAGGTGAGCTGTTTTTTAATTCTACCATGTACAATTGGATTTTGAATGGTCACCTACCTTCTTTCAAAAAACGCTACAAGTTTTCCAAAAGCAATCAGAATTCTTTGAGTTAGGGTCATTGCAAAAAACATTGTGTATTTTTTGAAGCATTTTGTACAACACTCAATTTTTTTTCCAAAAATGATTCATAATTAGAAAAACAATTCAAATAAAATAAATAAATAAATATGTTTAATGTATGCGACTTTGAGAAGAAGGTATCTTAGGAAGGAAAACATTAAAAAATTCTCTAAGTAGGAGAACTAGAAAAGTGCAAAATCTCATGAAAATAGGTACTTCCACTATAGTTTCACATTTTATTTTGTAAAATATAGTAAAAGCAATTTTAAAAAAAAACAAAAAGTTTTCATTTGGAAACAACTCATAGTGATGAGATTTCACCAAAAGATTGATCATAGGACCATCTTCATTTTTCAAAAATTGCATACAATGGGAGTATTGTTTGTATTCATGTGGAGAATACAAAATAATATATTTTTAGATTTCCTTTGGTGGGAATAAGCTTACCTACTATGCAAATAGACCCCAAAAATTTCAGCTCTAGATCATTAAATTTGAGGACTCCTAACATAGTAAAAAACCATAAGCCTTGTAGTCTAATAAGTAAACAAAAATTATTTTAAAATATAAAATGACTTTTTTTCCTAAAAAACAAGGGATTTGATTAACATTAAGTTAAACATCTCCAATAAAAATTTCAAGTTCATGAGGTTTATGCTTCAAAAGTTATAGAGGATGCAAAAAGGTACCTCTTCATTGGGATGGTAAACAAACTGGTCTTTCTTGCAATAATCCGGCAACCAATGGAAATTGAAGCATTTTGTTTTTTAAGGTTATCTATTTTCAGAGAATCACTAGTGACATGTGTAGGCACCGAATGCTTTCAACTTTGAAAATTCACAAAATATTTCCTAAGTGTCAAGAAACTATCATATGACTAAGGGTGGACTTTCTAGAATTTACTAATAACTTCATTAAAAAATTGAAATCTAATTTCATGAGATTGGTAGAACCCCAAAAATAGCACTTGCATGTGTTTGGAACATAAAGCAAATCTAGTGATCACAAAAAAATTTCAAATTGACAAATCCCAATGTTGTGTTTCTTTTATTGAATCCCCTATATGTCTTGCCCATGTAATGAGCAATTTTGCCATTCAACCAATTAAAAGCATCATAGCTTGACAAAACAAAAGAATCTCCATCATTGCCAATCCAATGAACTATATGTAGAAGAATATAATATTTTTGGCAAAATTGCCAATAATTTGAAAATTATGCTAGTCCTATAAGCCTTCCACAAAGGGAAGGGGGGGAAAAAGAATTTTTTGTCCTCCTATATGTGGAATAGGTGTAAAAAGTTGTTTCCTATTTTGTATTTTGTATTTTGAATTTCACAACCTCATCTACTTTATTTGATTTGAAACATAAATTCATACTTTTCAAATTTTATCATTTGTGGTAGATATTTATTCTTGAGTTTTTCCCGAGGTAAAGTTTTTGAGCAAAGCTTCAAATTTTTGCCCTCCCCCAAAAGGCTCATAACATTATTATAAAGGAGTTTGTTGCCAACCCCAACAAAAATGCAACTTTCATGTTCTAAAGAAATTATTTTGTTGGGTTCATATAATAATTAAAACATCTCCTTTTGTACTTCAAATAAGGAAACAATGGAATTTGGAGGGATGAAATGTGTGCAATTAATGTTACAACCTACCAAATGATGAAGATTCTATTTGCTTCTCCACACTAGGAGTCTCTTGGTTGGTTGGAAGTTGATAACATATGATAACATAACCAAGCAAATTTGTCTTACAAGCATTTGGAGTTGTTGGAAAGCTTTCATTTTTTTTCTTATTTAAAGACAAATTTGGAGTAAATTTGGAAGAAATCCAATAATGATATATAATTATACTACGCAAAAGTTATAAGATCAAAGTTGAATTGACAAATTTCCTAAAACTGTGTTTATTTTCAATGTTTACACCTTAAAAAGAATGCAACAAGTATCTATATTTTCTTTGGTATTTCTAGGGCTCAATTCTAGAAACATGTTGGAAATTGGGTGATCCTATTATATAGTGAGTTTCGTAGTTGGGGCAAAGATTTAATTCACTTTTCTATAGAAATGGTTGAGATGGTTTGATATGGAGGATTTTCACTAGATAGGTAGAGATGATCTTTATAGCAAATATGTTGTGCATGTTGCAAACTCTTCTTCAACAACAATGCAATCAATGTTTTTACAATTATTGTAGATTATGTAGGGAGAAAAATAATTTTCACTAGTATGGCTAGGAAGAATCATTTCCTTAGCTTCATTGATAAACGTAGTGATAAGCATTGTGGCATCATAGAAATTGATTTTAGTAGCACTTGGTGTGATAATGAGGTGTTTTGCTCTAGCAAACTCTACTCCCTAAGGTATAAACTTTCTCTACCTTCTTCCAATCCATTAACTGTTTCCAGGGAACCAAATTAAGGTGCACTCCTTTTTCTTTTAATTTACATTGTCCGTTTCAAAAGAAAAACAAAAGATATAAAATACCAAAATTGAATTGCCTTGACCCATAAATGATGTTGCAACCATCTTTTGGTAGACGAATGACAAAAAATCCTTATGCGTAGGATAGAAGTGCAATTATTCATCTTTAGAATTTTGCATGAAAAGGGGAGGTCTCGTATAGTAGTTTGACTTCCAATGAGTGCTTTAGGATTTTTTTAAACCAACCATTCATACAATGCCAAAAGAGATGATTTCCACGGTCGCTTGTCTATCCTTTAATCCCTAAAGTAAGTCCCAAGGCCTCTTTTCCATAAAAAAACCACTCAAAACTGCCATTTCTATAGCAAAGTACAAAAAGTTTTACAAAAAGTTTTTTTTGCATATCTAACCATAGGATCTTGTACTAGACTAGTAGAAGAATGTGTGGCAAAAATTTCACAAACTTTGACTATGTAGATCGCGAGATATTTGTTTTTAAAGTGAAGGAAACAAATTTTTTTGCAACTTGCTCAACTACATTATTTGGCTATAACTTAACCTTCATAACTTATCACTTTTGCTCTACTGATTTTGAATTCTAATTTTATACGATAAACAATTGAGTTGAGAGTCTAAAAAAGAATTCAAAAAATACATACTTAGTTTTCACTCATTAAATATAAAAAAAGTAGAAATAGGCTCAAGATTAAAGAAAAATCTAAATTGTTAATAGCTCTAAGTGGAATTGTAATACACTAATGTCAATGGCGAGATTGTTCTAATAAGAAATCTTAACCTTGTGAAAATGTTTTACAAAAAAATTGTGAAAATTGAGGTCATAAATGAATCATACAAGTTATTTTTTCTAGAAGATGCTTTAATGGCCTGAAAAACAAGATTGTCCATAACTTTCACATAACAAATCCAAATGGAATAAACCAAAGTTTGACATATACATCAAAATATAATCTATACAATTAAAAAAATTACTTCAAGTTTTTTAATTTTTTTTCTTGCCAAACTAAAAAAAAAGGCTTTTGTTCCATAACTTTTGTTTCCCGGTCTCTAATTGAAGTACAAATTATATTTTTAGAAAGATAGATAAAAAAATCATGACAAATATTAAAACTATAGGAGCTTGCTCAAAATCTATTATATCCCCTAAGGAGACAATGGGATTTTAGAGGTTAAGGTTTAACAATTAGGTTACCTTACCTTCAAAAGTTGCCTCATGACTCATCACTAGTTCATATGGAGATGCATGTGACTCTTAAATTGGGCCCTAAACCAATGCACCAACCCATGCCACACACATGGTTATGGGTTGATGAAAATTAATCCCATTGTTAGTGGCCCATTTATTACCGCTATCATGATGGCAATGCACTACACATCAGCCCATGCTTTAACAAGGGGCTACTCATGCTTTATCAAGGGTTTAACAACTTACAGTTTAGCAATTTTGCTTTGAAAAATCATATAAAATTCACTTCTTGTCGAAATGTCTTCATTCTTTTTGCAATTGACTTCTCGCAAACTTTTCAATCTTTGAAAAACATGGGAGCTGACAAATAGCTTCTCCAAAGTACCTAGATGGCAAATCTATGTGATAATGGGCAATTTTACCTTACTACATTCTTGTACAATGACACAGTAAATATCTCTTCTATCTCTTCTATTAAGACAAGATGTTTGTTTTGTTTGTTTGTTTATTTTGTTTTGTTTGTCACGTTGAGATCTCCTGGACCATATGTCCTTCACTCGCGTGCTTGGTACCATCGGAAAGCCCTCGGCGAGGAAGGGTGCACCGACTTGGTTTTGTGGCGTTCGGACCTATGGTGTGAAAGTTATGCATTTTTGAGTTGTTTTTGGTTCTAAAAAATTAGAAAATTACTTTTACTCATATTTTGGTCACAATCTTGGTATCGTCGAAAAGCCCTCGACAAGGAGGGGGGCATCGGCTTGGTTTCGTGACGTTTCGATTCACAGTGTGAAAGTTATTGAATTTTGAAGTATTTTTATGAACTAAAAAATTAGAAAATTACTTTTACTTTTGTTTTGATTGTGGCAACGACATAGGGTACACATACTTGGTATCGTCGGAAAGCCCTCGGCGAGGAGGGGTGCACTGGCTTGGTTTCGTGGCATTTGGAAGTACGGCATGAAAGTTATGCATTTTTGAGTTATTTTTTGTTCTAAAAAATTAGAAAATTACTTTTTCTTATATTTTGGTCACAATTTTGGTACCATTGGAAAGTTCTTGGCGGGGAGGGGTGCACAAGCTTGGTTTCATGACATTCCAACTCATGGTGATAAAGTTATGCATTTTTGAGTTGTTTTTGGTTCTAAAAAAATTAAAAAATTACTTTTACTTTTGTTTTGATTGTGGCAATGCCACAGGGCACTCTAGTCTATACCTTAAATCAGGATGTTTATTTTGTTTGTTTTTGTTTTGTTTGTCACATTGAGATCTCTCAGACTGTGCGTCCTTCGGTTGCATGCTTGGTACTGTTGGAAAGCCCTTGGCAAGGAGGGGCACACCGGCTTGGTTTCGTGTCGTTCGGACATACAGTGTGAAAGTTTTTCATTTTTGAGTTATTTTTTGTTCTCAAAAAATTAGAAAATTATTTTTACTTTTGTTTTGACTGTGGCAACGGCATAGGGTACACTGCAAAATGTCAAGAAATTAGTGAGGGGCAACCTAATTCCACTTTTAGTCAGTGTAACTTACAGATGATCTTAATTGAGCACGTTTTCATCCGAAAAAAGCGAGGGTCTCCCGGCGATCGGCTGTCCGTGCTCTTCCCTCTTCCATTGCCATTGCCAATGCTGCTTCGCTACTGTAGTGAAATATCAGCGAACTATTTACAGTATTTGTTGCTCGAAACCAACGGAATCCCAGGTAGCATTCGCACATTGCGATGGAGTTTCCTTCGGCAGGAGGACTCACTCCACTGCTTTCCTTTTATAAGTTACACTGCCAAAGCTCCGTCCTTTTTTCCACCAGTTTCTCAGCTAACGTAGCAGGGTCTTGGAATGCGCGCGACGGAAGCGTAAGTCTCTCTCTCTCTCTCTATTCTGGGTGGATTATTTGACCGCCAAGCTGGAAGTCATGTTCACTGACAGACTGAACGAGCCGAGTGAGGAGTTCAGGAACCCAATTCCACAGGCAGCAAACTGGCTGGGTGCCGTTCAGTTCAGTTCAGTTTGCAGGTATTGATGCGACCGGACCAGGGCCAGCCAGCTTCTCCGTCCGTCGGCCTTGTTATTATTATTATAACTATTATAACTATTACGCCATTCCCTGTGTCCTCACAACTTGCACTGGCACACCGGCCTCTGAAGTCCGTCTGTCCTAACATCATTATTTTAAGTCGAGAGGGTTATTCCATTGAATTCCACACCCAGAATTCAATGCGAGAAAAAAAAGCATCAAACACTCAGTCGTGAGCATGGAAGTTAATCTCGTCACTTTCAAATCTACACTCAACAGGGTGAGAAAAAAAATCAAAAAATAGTGAACTGAAATGATTTTTTTATCGGATTCTTACACTGAAAGGGCATTGTAACTGTAGGATTTCTCTTATTTAGCACGTAACTGAGAGTCTACTGTATTTGACTGACGGACTCCCAAGGCGAGAAATTCCCTGCCTCAACTAGTTTTCTCTTTTCGCACTGCATATGTGTTGACCCTGGCCCCGCCCCCCTCTCACTTTGGCATTATCTGTGACCACCGAATTGGTAGGCACCTAAATGAGCTCCCTGTTTACAATTTTACAATTTTAAAAGTGTGAGGAAAAGGGAAATTTCGCCCTGTAGCTCTTCGGTCGGTCAATCAATCAAGGCACATGTCTTTTTTATGATGAGCATATAATTGGCTTATGTCAGCAAAATACCTGCAGATATATAGGGAAGGGAACTGAACTGATGAATCAGGTTGACGGATGAGCCCCGAAAACACTTGTAATGATAGATTGCGTGTAAAAATCAATCGAAAATAGACAATTTGATGGCTTTCAATTACTTGGATCTCTCAAGGTTAATTGTATTGTAACTGTTTACCACGAACTCAATTCTAATCATATTATTTCACCTGCCATTGTTCGGCAGCACCACATCTGCGATCACTCAGAGGGCCAGCTGATTGATGAACAGATACAAGCAAGTCACAACAGTTACAACACTCTACCGCTCCTGTAGACTCTGCAGATTGCATAATTAAGAGCTAGGTCGTTTTGAATATCTAGCACATGGGTACATGAGGAAAACTCATATTTCAATATTTTACAAAATGGGAAACGTATTTGAGATTCAAAATGAACTTGTTTATCTACTGGAATCTGAAAATTGATCATGAAAATTGATTTCAAATGCGAAGAGAATGAAGTGGAGCAACCTGTCAAGATTGAAGAGTATAGGAACAATGTAAAACCTTAATGTATATTATACAATTTTTGTTCACTGAAGGGTCCCGTTTCAAAGATGTAACAGAGACCCTTACCTCATTGCTAAACAATGTCATGGCTGTAGCAAATTTTAGTGAAAGAGCCGTGAAGAGTGTTGGAAGGAAACAGAGAGGCAGTAAAAAGGAAAAAACGGTAAAAGGGGGAAAAAATAGCAAGGTTCATCATCAACACTATTGGCAGTGGGGTGTCCCCCACGTCCGCAGCCCCACCCGCCCTGGCCTGTAAGTGCACTGATTTCCCCGTACGGCGTCCACGACCCCCGGCTGATTGATTGAAATCCCCCCTCGTTTCCCTCTCGGCGGCCTCCGAGAATTTGAAGGGCCCTTCACACTACAAACCCCCGCCAGCGGGATTCGAACCCATGATCGGAGCCACAACACGAAGCCCCTGTACCTGCCCCTTTCTCCAGTCGCCCCCCACTCGCCTTTCCAGCATGGAATGGACGCGCAATCCTCCACGCTGCCGATTGTCATAGCCCAGCCCTCCTCGAACTTGCCATCGCCAGCTCTCACCAAGCTCATCCCCTCGTCCCCCGCGTCGTGGCGCCCGAGGTTAAGCCCCTGCGAGCTTCGCTTCCGCGGAACGTCACGAGCCCTAGCTTCGGAACGAGGCCTTTGGCGACGCATTTGGTGGAGAGATGAGCCTGGGAGACTATGTTTTGGTGGAAGGGTAGGCGGAGTGGAGTTTGACCCGACCCCGGGGACGTTGCACTACAGTTGGCGGCGTCGGTGGTGGGCCTTGCATGGCGTCGCGCATGTGCTTGGAACCGCCGTTGGAGTTTGATTTTGCGAGCTTCGCCGTTTTTCTTTTAAATGCGTGGGGGGAGCGTGGTTTGGTGATTTAGGGCGGAGATTGGTGGACAATGTAGGTGCTTTTGCGGCCTGGTTTGTTGTGTAAGCGCCTTTTCGACGGCGAAGAGAGGGAGGTCTGTGGCTGCATTGGCAGGTTTTGTGGTTTCGGAGGCCAGTGGGAGTGATTGCGGGAAGGTAGGGCGCTATTTGTGTTCCTCGGATCGCGCTGCAGGATAGCTTTTTGCGGCGGCGTGGTGCTCGTCCGGTGGTTGCGGATGGAACCTTCCTAGAACGTGCTTTGACAGGCATTCCGATCGTCTTGAGAAGCGATTTGTGCCGGCAGCTGTATTGCATGTTAGATGTATGCATGAAAGGTGTAAGTAGAGTAGCGTTGTTGTGAGCCGGAAGCTGGCGACGCGGTTGTCGCTAATTTTGTTGAGGTCGTTAAGCTGGATGTGGATGAGAATTTGCGAGTTTTAGAGATGAGCAAGATTTGCAGTGACGTCTGTGTTGACATTTCACGACGCGCTTTTTTAGAGTGACTTCGGGTGGTGGAGGGTCTGCTGGGTGTTTTACTCTCGTGAAGCTTGCAATTGATTGGAATGTGCTTCGATGCGTTCTAATCTCGTTCAGTACCGAAGCGAGCGCGACGAACGCTCTAGCTAGTGTGTGTCTCTAAGGTGGAAGACTAGTTGGTTCCAAGAAGGTGACAGAAATAGGTCGACATCTGTGGTAGTGTTTGGATCTTGGCAACGAGAGATTGTCAAGATGGCAGGCAAGTTCGATTTCGTCGATTGGTGGACCAAGGAGCAGCATCGAGGGGGGACACCGGTGGTAGTCAAGATGGAGAATCCGAACTATTCGTTGCTGGAGATCGAGAGCCCTAAGTCGCGTTTGGAGAACCAGAAAGATAAAGGGAAGAACGCGAAGCAACTGACGTGGGTGCTGCTTCTCAAAGCACACAAGGCCGCGGGGTGTGTCGCTTGGGTGGCCTCCGGGGTGATGATGTTGCTTGGCGCTATTAAGAAACGTCTCATCCTCGGTCAAGGATTGGCGCATCAAGAGAAGAGCAAGGGGAACCTGTTTAAGGCGATTACGGCTTTCTTGGTGTTTGCTGTGATAATGTTGTGCGTTGAAGTCGGTGCCCATGCGCTGGGTTGGCACTTCACCACGCCACACTGGCCTTCCTCTGCTGGCATTCGGGATGTTCCGCACGCTTTCTATGTCGGGTGGATGTACTTTCGTGCCAACTACATTGCTCCTGCGCTTCAGAAATTGACGGATTTCTGCATCTTGTTGTTCCTTATCCAGTCCGTCGATCGAATTGTGTTGTTTTTTGGATGTGTTTACATCAAATGGAAGGATATCAAACCTATTCCCGTCAATCCGTCCCTGGAGTCTGACGATCCTGAGAATCCTGATAGCGGGCATCCCATGGTTCTTGTCCAAATCCCTATGTGCAATGAGCGAGAGGTATGTTCTGATCCGAAAACTTCACGCATTACTAAAGTGGAAGTAATGGAAGTCTAATGTACCCAATGCAAGAAGATCAGAACATACAAGTTCTTATGACACTGGGCACGTTGACTTCCGTTACTTTTACTTGTGAATTGCCTGTTTATGTTTCGATGAATGATCCAGTCGTATTTTTTGAGCATATGATGGCCAGAGTTTCTCTCACCGTGCTCACTTGTTTGTCCGTTCTAAGAATTGGTGAAGAGTTTCCTAGATTCAGCGCTGAATTGCAGTGCTGGGGACTTAATTTCCCCAGATATGAGTTCCTTAGAAACTACCTGGAGTTCTCGAGTAGATTAACAAGTGTTACTGTTGTTCTATGTAGGTATACGAGCAATCTATATCTGCTGTTTGCCAGCTTGATTGGCCAAAGAGTCGCATATTAATTCAGGTTTTGGACGATTCGTCGGATGTGGAGACACGGTTTCTGATCAAAGGAGAGGTGGCAAAGTGGCATCAGAGGGGAATAAACATTGTATATAGACACCGAGTCGATCGCACTGGATACAAGGCCGGGAACATGAAGTCAGCCATGCTGTGTGATTACGTTAAGGATTATGAGTTTGTAGCCATTTTTGATGCAGACTTTCAGCCCAAGTCCGACTTTTTAAAACGCACAGTTCCTCATTTTAGGGTAAGCCCTGAATTGCCCTTATCAATGCATTCATTCATTGTTCAATTGTGAAGTATTGTGATTATTCTTCAGCACGCAAAGAGAAAGATGTTATGTGTTCTTTTGAGATGTGGAATGGCTTGTTGGGAACGATTCAGGGTTTTCATTTATCTCACACTAGGTTTAGCCTGAACTTAACTTCTTCCAAGTAGTGCTTTTTCTCTGTGCAAGAATTCATTGGAATCTGTGCTCATGAATATATCTGCATGCGTGCTTGCGCAGGACAATCCGGAGCTCGCGCTCGTGCAGACTCGTTGGGCCTTCGTGAACAAGGATGAAAATCTTCTCACCCGCCTTCAAAACATCAATCTGTCGTTTCACTTTGAAGTAGAGCAGCAAGTGAATGGAATCTTCCTCAATTTCTTCGGCTTCAATGGCACAGCAGGGGTGTGGAGAATCAAGGCGCTGGAGGAATCAGGCGGATGGTTGGAACGAACTACTGTGGAGGACATGGATATTGCTGTTCGGGCTCATTTGCAGGGCTGGAAATTCATCTTCCTAAATGACGTTCGGGTTAGTGATCTTTCTCAGAGTCTCTTTATGCATAGTTCCAGAAGGAAGCACGAGCTAGGAATTATTGTGAGCTGCCCTGACACTTGTTACGGCATTGGGAGGTTCTACTGCCAATGTGTACACTAGGGTAAATTCTCATTTGTGCTAACTAGGTAATTGTTTGAGTCATGACTCTGCAGGACTTCGTTGTCAAAGCCTTGATTTGCGAGGGTTTCCTCTGTATCATTTTTGTGTAGTATCAGTGATCAATAATCATGTGACTTTTTTTTTGCAGTGTCTGTGCGAATTGCCAGAATCCTATGAGGCATATCGCAAGCAGCAACACCGGTGGCACTCTGGCCCTATGCAACTATTTCGCCTTAGTCTTCCTGACATCATTCGAGCAAAGGTGCGTGTCAGGACTGATTATGGAGAATCCTAAATGTGGCCTGCGTTTGTTGCTGATGAGGACCTATCTGACCATGCTTTATGAATGCGAAACTGACAAGTTTTGGGGACTTTGCTTTGTGCAGATCTCTTCAGCGAAGAAGGCAAATATGATCTTTCTCTTTTTCCTTCTGAGGAAACTTATTTTGCCATTTTATTCATTCACACTTTTCTGCATCATCCTTCCGATGACTATGTTTGTACCAGAAGCAACTCTCCCTGTCTGGGTCGTGTGCTACATTCCGGCACTCATGTCAATTTTGAACATCCTGCCGTCACCCAAGTCATTTCCCTTCCTGGTTCCATACCTCCTCTTTGAGAACACTATGTCGGTGACTAAGTTCAATGCTATGATATCTGGTCTTTTCCAACTCAGCAGCGCACACGAGTGGGTGGTTACCAAAAAGACTGGACGAGCGTCTGAAGGAGATCTTATGAATTTGGAGAAGGAAGCAGCGAAGCCTGCCGTGAGTCTTGACAAAACTACGTCTGAGTCTGGCATAGATGCATTGAAGACTCAGGATGTGAAACTGAAGCCTCTACTACCTCCTTCAATTCATGCAGTGCCAGCACCCAAAAAGAAAAAGAACCGGTTGTACCGGAAGGAGTTGTCACTGGCGTTTTTGCTGCTTACAGCTTCCGCTCGAAGCTTGCTTTCCGCGCAGGGCCTTCACTTTTACTTTCTCCTCTTCCAAGGCATCTCATTCTTGGTGGTCGGCCTTGATCTCATTGGGGAGCAAGTTAGTTGAACTTTCTGAATCCAGTTGAAGACTCTCTCTTTGACGTCTCCTGACCTGCTCCTCAATAGCTGGGTCGACTATTATCTATTTGCTGGAACCGATGCAACCCTGGGAAAAAAAGGGTCTTAAGATGATTTGCATTCCCCTTTGCTGTTGGTAAGGGGGGCAACATGAAGGCAGCCGGGTGTGTGCTACCTTTGATTCTAGGGTAGTTCCCTGAGTATTGCTGTGTATCAATTTTGAGGTCTTTGCGGGAACCATACTATCAAATGTTGAGCAGGTGAAAGGTGCTAAGCACGGGTGTTTCTAAGCATCATCCCAAGTGTAACTTGAAATGGAGGTTGGAGAATTTCGCATCATGAGGTGCACACTTTCTCTTGTGGAGGCAAGAGGCTTGGAATTGGGGAAGGATTTGCTGGTTATGTATAGACAGCAGCAGCAGTTGAGGTGTCTCCAGTAGGTATGCCTACTATTCATTGTGAGCAGGTCATTCATTGAGCCTGTACCATTATTTCAGATGCCTCCATTTAGAAGCATTAGTAGTTGTACTAAAATTGTGCCTTAGGCTATGTGAATAAGTCTTCAGCTCTCTATGCATGCACATGACCATACATTGGAACATGTGACACTTCTGGAATAGAGACCAGAAGATTTCTGTAAATGGATGTTTGCCATTTTGACTAAAGGTACTCTGAATTGGAGTTATTGAGCAACGGACTTCTGTTTTCTCCCTATTCCATTTTCCTCCGAATGCATTTATATGTTTCAATCTGGGTAAAGTTGGACTAGCTGGTGCAAGTTTGGTGTTAATGTTTTGTTCCGACACCTAATGCTTGTTGACGTCGCATGATCGTCTAAGTTAATGATTTCTCACTGAGCGTACTTCTTGTCCCTTGCTTGTTTTTCTTTTGTTGATTGCGTTGCCAGGTTGTTGCCTTGTTGCCGTCTTTACTTTTAGAATGAGCCAGTTGTTCTGCTGATTACATATTCAGTCATCCAGAGTCACTGCAACCTCTGACACAGAAAGTTTCTGATCGAATTAAGACTTTGCAATCACTTTTACATCTTGTTAAAGTGGGTGTTACGTTGAGTTTATGAATGCCAAGTGTCTGAATGATTTTGTCCTTCCGATTGTGCAGGCATGTGCAAGGGCCACTGGCACATATTTGAGGCGAACAATCCTGGACTAAGGTATTACTGTAGTAACTTGAGAATCTAGTGAGGCTTTCCTCAGCACTTATACTTGGTCTCTACAGTAGTAGCTGAAGAGACAACAACGGATTTTGTTTTTCTGGCAAAAAAACTGACCTCGAAAACGCCTTTGCGACAAGAGTAAAGGAAATTTGGAGGGTTTTTTTTTACTATGTTCTGCCAAATCCATCCACGTGGGGATTTGCCAAATTTTTCTTATTAAACTATGAAACACAAATTTTAAAAATATAGTTTAAAATAGTATAATTTGGTGGCTTTATCTTCCAAACAAATGCCATATGAGCAACATACCTGGAGGGCAAAAGATTTACTTTGCAAGGAACTATGCTCTGAGTTACTGTTGCCAACTTTGCATACAATGTTCAACTAAACATAACCTCCACCATTCAAGGATACACCGTTTAAGGAGCATAGTATGTAAACATTTGCAAGGACTAAGAACTATCGGCTTGAGTTGTAACAATTTTAATTTTTTTTAAATTTAAATATTTAAAAAAACATACGGCCTTCGTAACAAAAATTTTGACTGCAAGAACTGAAAACAAGTGAAAAACACCTCTTGTTTTCAACGAGTTGTCGGTTCTCAAAATGCTGTTTGTGCCACTGTTGGCCAGTCTTCACCCAGCGCTGTTGGGGTTTGAAGAGGCGAAGCGAAGATTTATTACTTGGGTGAGCTTGCTCAAGCCATCAAGCCTTCGACAAAAAATTTCAGCAGGAGAGCCCATTTTGACTTCCATTACAATATCTTTGATAAAATCGTACATTCGCACAGCACTTGCAGGGTCACCCAACCAAGTGAACTGTAAAGCTGACGGACTTCGACCCAATGTGTGCAGAGTGTTGGGATTCACAAATATGCTGTTTTCGCAGCACCCACAATGAGATAAAGGATTAGTTTACTCATCGACAAAGCTGTTCCGTGTGCCGGCGTGTCAATCCTGTTTTCGAGAAATGGAGCGTGGGAAGGGTATTCAGAGAAAATATTAAATAATGAACAATTTATGATTCGATATCCATACCATTCTGTAGCGGCCCTCTGCTTCACCCAAGAATCCCTTCTCAGTTTATCAATTGTTTGAAGCCGTTAGAGTACAATGGATCTCTACCTTGCCACTGATATGAAATATACCAAAGAATGAACAGGAGAATGTGCGCAAAATAATGCTGATAATAGAGTGATCAAAAGCCGCTCAACCTTAGATTATTGCTGTCAAATTTCGACGAAGATTCCAATTCTCAAAACAAAAGTGGCAAGCTCGGTGCATCTTCACAACAGTAGTCTATTTTGCCAGGTTGGAACAAAATTTAGAGCCTCGATTTCGTATCTAAATGGAGTGCTCCAGTTGTCTACTAGAGATGCGTCTTCTTCTCACTGAACTGGTGTCCCGAGTATCTGTTTGTGTATTACAGAACATTTTTATCCTGCGAGATGTGCATGCACTAACTTGGTAGTGTGTCAGATGTAACTCTTTGCTGTCAGTTTTAACGCTTGTGCTGCAATGGACCTATAAGAAGATGCCTCTTTACGAGCCGAAGACGACATAGAAAGTGAACAACATCAAAAGTAAAGTACTGAGAAACCAGATTGCAGTGCATGTCATGACAGGAAGACGACGACGGCGCCATTCAAACGAACTCAGGTACTCCTTTCATTTTGTGCAAGATAAAAATTGGTAAAGATTTCCCAGGCGCCAAATAATATGAGACGCCATCGGGTGATCAATATGACCACTCACTTCCACAGAAAGAATGAATTTCAAGCTAATAATCTCAGAGCCAAACTCGCCATTGCCCAGTGCAACCTCAGTGCAAAACAGGAAGACAAACACGATGCCATTCAAGCACCGAATTCACCAACGCTATTAAACGAACTCACGTAATCCTTTTATTTTGTGCAAGATAAAAAAATGATACAGATTTCCCAGGCGTCGTCAAATGATCAGAGACGCCATCTGGTGATCAATGTGACCACTCACTTACACAGAAAGAATGAATTCCTAGCTACAAGTCTCAGATCCGAAGCCACCATTTCCCATTACTGTTACAGAAACCTCCAAACTACGAAACGGAGTGCATCCGACGACACAGGCTCTGTCTTCATCTCTTTTCAGTACAAGAAGAACGCAGCAAATCCCACAAGCACCGCAGCACCAGACACCACATTACTCGAAGCGCTGTTCGTCATGGCGTTAACCACAGAAGGACCCGGGGTCGTGGGAGAATAAGCTGCAAAACCAGACCAACAAAGAAAAAGATCAGCAATCCAACCCACCTGCATTCTTTCTTCAATGCTTTCCATTACAACATCTCTCCACTAGATATAAGTTCAGTAACAAAAGTAACCACACACTCCTTGTCACTGCTATACACAACTATCAACGATGCTGCCATTCGATTCCACATGACTAGACCAGCACGTGCGACCCCCAAATCGCCACTCCAAACGAATGCAACGTGTACATTCCAAGTGCCGCTTCAGGTGGGCACATAACCTTCGATGCAAGACGATTACTGCAGTAAGAAACTAAACAGCCCCATTGCTTCACACCAGATTGCAATTAATATCACTGAAAGCGTCCGCATCGACAGAGCTCAAGGTGGAGCTAAAACGAAGAGCAGCAAACATACCAGGAGGCGCCATCATGGGAGCCATTTCGGGAGCCATCTCGGGAGCCATTTCAGGGGCGTACTCCGGGGCGTACATGGGAGACTCCATGGGTGCCATTTCGGGAGCGTACATGGGAGACGCCACGGGAGCCATGGCCGGTTGAGCGTGAGCTTGCACGAACAAAAGCATTGTCACCAGGCAGAATGCAGCGCCGACAGACACTGTGTTGGCCATCTCTCCAGAGCTAGCTGAGCTTACAGCTTGAATCCCTCCCACAATCCGACGCACCCACCCACAAGTCACGATCGTATCTCACTCACAAATCAATCCACCCACTCTGATCGATCGATCGATCTCCACGAGCAGAGGATCGCACTGTTGGGAAGGTGAGGAGCAAGAGACGGTAGGAGAGGAGAAGGAGAGAGGAGAGTGGTGCCTGTTGTTGTTGTTGTGTGGGAGTTTGGGGGGAAGGGCGCTGGTAATGTAGTCAGTCCGGCTGGAGGCGTGGTGCAGGCTTGCTCTGCAGTCCAGGAGTTCAAACGGTCTCTCCGGGGCTAAATTTGTCAGCTGAACTCCGTGCTGAGCTCGGGTGGGAACATGGGAACATGGGAACATGAGGGATCCGGGCTTTGCGTGCGGGAAAGCGGGCAGGTTGATGTGCTAGAGGACACCGTTTGGGGGCTTTGCATTCATTCATGTAATGGGTGTTTAAGAAATCCATTTTGAAAAGCAAATGGGTGAATTTCAAGGGGGAGACACTCTGGCCAGAAAGGAACCAAGCTTCTAACAGCTCAAGTCATCACCACCAAGTGTTCGGAAAAAAATGGAGGCTAAGGTAGTACCTTTTGAGGGCTGATTCGCCTTTTTCACAGGTTTCCATGGACAAAATGATTTTTAGCTCATTTTTCAGAGAAAGAAAAATAGATGTAGAACATAACACAAGTAGTTTCGTATTTTTTCAAGCATTTTTGAATTACTTGTGAATTTTCAAAGATTCAGGTCATAGGCACCTATTTGTGACCATAGGTGTCCCAAAATCCATCCCCTTGTGACTTATAAAGAAATGTGAAGAGACCAAAGACAATGATTGGCTCTTGCAATAAAAAAAAAACAATTTTTCTTGAATTCATTAACGGACCAAAGAGGTTCATTCAAGGATCACCTCGCATCCATTCTACAGCTACCTACAGGACGGTCTTAAGAAGACGGGCACTTTAAGGCCATATTACCTTAGTTCAAAGTTAGCCAGAGGAATTGAGAAAAACTCTGGTTGCAATTTGAAAACATTGGCAAAAAATTCGTGAAAAAATCTATAAAATTTCTATTTTGAGTAAAAAAATAGAGAAAATAACCGGACTCGGTTTTTCCAAAACCAGTTCAATATGAGAACTAAAGGAAATTAATTGGTAAAACTCAAAAAAATTCCTAAATATTGCCACCAATAAGAGCATGGCCACCCGTACTTGCCAAACTCGTCACGTTCAAATTTTCCATCTACTTTTGAAAGATCCTCATCCTTTTCTCACCAAATATGACCCGTAAATAGTCAAGTGACCACTCAGTAAGTAGAATAAATGATAAAGCAACTAAACTTAAGATGAAGAGTGATTTCAAGGATCATTTCTTTGACATGCTAAGTTTGAGAGTCAAGAGAATATATATATATATATATATATATATATATATATATATATATATATATATATATATATATATATATATATATATATATATATATATATATATATATATATATATATATATATATATATATATATATATATATATATGGGCTTGTAGTACTTTTCATCTACATTTGAAAAGTATCAAATTCCAATGTGAAAGAGTGGCCATGCTATAAGCTTGGAGCATTTCCACCCTTGCTTATCCAATGTGGCATGTTTAATTGTATATTTATTTTTGAAGGGCCCTCAAACTACTTGCCTTCCATCCTTACTTACTAAATATATTCTATAAATAGTTAAGTGATCAATCATCAAGTAGAAAGAATAAAGGATAAAACAAATGAATTTAGATACAAAAATGATTTGAAGGACAATAAAGACCTTCCATGATGGGATTATGAAAGACTCTGTCTCTCAAGCTACAAATTCTTGAAAAAAATCCTTCCTCAAAGAAAATTGGCATAATCCATCCAAAATTTCAATGAAAACCTCACAATAGGTCTTAATATTGCTTCCCACACTAGGATTGATTTCAATTTTGTAAAGTGTTGCGGATTTTTAAATTGAAATTTTAAATCATGATATCATATCAAGAATTCAAATTGGATGCTTATATGCTCAAGTGTCAATGGTGCTAGTATGTGAGCATGAGCATGTGAGCTTTGAGCATATATATATATATTATAACACAACCGTTAAAGGTACTTTTAATGTAAACACCTATAATATAGGTATCTATATCATAATTACACTATAATCATAAATAGATTATATAATATAGATGCCTATAATATAGATGTGTAGTTTTTTAGGCTCATATGCTCATGCTCCTAAACTCACATGATAACAACCCTTACTTAGTATAGTAGTCTGTGTGCTTGATTTCTCTATAATGATCATTTTAATCACATAGCATAAGTTCAAGGTTGACAAAGCTTGTTTGTTTGAAAACCTCACAAGATTGTAATTTGGAGTTTTAGAATCACTACTAAAGTATGCACACCTATAATAGTCATTGAATATATATAGTTACAATTATCAGACATAAATTATTCTTATTGAATTTTCTTGGCAATTGAAAGAAGATTCCAATGCACTTTAGCATGCATAATTTAAACACTGCATGAATTAGTTATAGATTCTTAAAGTAATAGATCTATAGTCTAGGGATTTATTAGGGAGCTCACTATCCCTATACATTTTGTGGGGTATTATTTTTTGCACTAGCAATTTTTGATTACCCTTGACTTATTTAATTTTATAATTATAGCCTTTAAATGATAGCTTTGCATTACTTATTTACTTATAAAATTTTAGAACAATGCCTATGGATGGGGCATATTATTTGTAATTTATTATATTTGAGGGGATGTTTGCATTTGTCAAGAATATGACCACTATAACCTTTGCTACAAGTATTACCTTGTGCAATACATAACATTTTAAGCACTATTTCAAAAAACAAATTACACCCATAGTATTCAATTCTATCAGCTCCTATAATATTTGATTTCAACTACACAATACCATTCCACTTATTCAAAAGAACATCAAAGGATTGACAACAACTTCAACTGGAAAGGAAGCACAAAAAACAAGGTTTAGACGTAACAACTCAATCGCTTGCTCTTTCAAATCCAAGTTGGTCGTTCCTTTTGTTCTTGTTTTTTTTTAATCTTAACCCCTAGAGGACCAAACTACTTTTTTTGACAACATATGTTGTAAGCTTAGCTCACTACAAATCAAAATATTTTTCACTTGAAATTTTTACAAAACATGTGCCCAAGGAATAGTTTTAAGATAATAATAATTTTCATAACTTTTGACTACATGTTTAAAAAGCTATTACATGATATACAATTTTCAATGATTAGTGGTAGCTCAAAAAATTCAATTTTTAAAAATAAAAATTTGAAATTGCTTTTTTAGATCTATTTGTATATAGAAAGATTTGAATCATTTTGTTTTGATTAATGAGATGAAATTTATGAAGAGTTTTAGTTTGCACATAGCTATCAATTATCTATTCTAAATTAAACTTTGAAGTCCTTTTTTTTTGCTCAATTTTCAATATTTTTGAAAAAAAAAATCATAGGATGTAGATTCTTTATTACAACATTACAACCATTGGGATTGTCATTTTTCAATTTCATAAATCAATTCTTATCAATTTAGTATTTTGAATCATTCTTTATTTATTTCAACTTATTATTTTTTACTATATGTTGTATAATTCCAAGTGGTCTGAAATTTTTCAAAGTATATAGCCAATTTGCCTTGAAGAATGAATCTAAAGAAGCACCACCATTTTGGACATTTTTCATACAAATGTGACCTTATGAAGTGTAGCTGCACTATTTTTTGCAAGGCCCAAGAAAGGATTTTTGCCAGTTTAGACACTAATATTTTACAATCTACACAACAGAAATTTTTGACATTTTTTTCCACATTTTTTGAAACTAGCATACTACAAGATCCTATTGTTACATATATAAAAAAATTCTAAAATTTGATACTTAACTAAAAATGGCAATTTTGGAGTATTTTTTGTGAAATCATAGTCAAAAAAACATTTAAGGGTTAAGTATTTGTCTCTTCCTTACATGACTAAGCCAACTAGGAGTGTTGAAATACAAACATGTGTAGTTGCTTAGACTACCAAGAGTCTCAACTCTCAACCGCAAGACCTCATTCATCTACTCTAGTATTCTTTGTTGCCATTGCACCCCCTTCCGCCTTCACTTCCTATCTTTTCAACTCTTAATTTATTTAGTTATTATAGCTAATTTACTAGAACTCTTGTCCTAAGTCTTCAAGTTTTACATTGAATGATTTCAATTATTATTAAGTGTTCAAAAACCTTTGCAAATTGTCACTTCTCCATTGATGTAAATGTTGAGGATTTAGAGAGATCTTAGAGATCTAAAGCATTCATTTCATGGAAGAATGTATGTTGGTTTGCAATTATAGGCTTATAGCACTCATATGTACAACTATGCAACAATGGAAGTGTAGATGAGAGCCATTAAACTTAAAGTAAGAAGCATAGGCGTCCCTTCTCATGCATTGCTTGCAATATAAATTTGTTGCGCACTTTATAGAACCCAAAACTTTCAACTTTCATGAACAATTTATGCTCTCATATGTTTACATCGAGTTATAATTTGGTAACTTAGTTGGACAAGGTTAGCAACAAAACAGACTAACATACTCAATTCGTAACAACATATATAATTCTTCTAAGGCTTGAGGTAAATGCACCCCATCCTACATTGTTTGTGATGTATTTATATAAATTCAAGGACTTGATTTGGAAACATTTTCAATTTAGAAGAGTATTAAACTTCATATTGTAGTTCAAATATTTCTTTGTAACAAAATCCAAGGAAATAAACTTAGAAGGAGTTCTTTTAAATGAGAGAAAGTCCAATCATCTATTGTTTATGCAACTAGGGTCACATGCTAAATAGGAACACAAACCTAACGAATATTTCTGAGATTCTGAGGTTTTGTTGGTTATTTTTAAAATGAAATGTTAGTTAAGTTATGAAATATCAACTTTTTAAAAGTGTAGTCTAAGATATTTATCATAAAAATACATACAAATTCTTCATTTTTTCCTTCTTTTTCTCTTCACACTTTGTCCATAGTCTTGTCACAACATTATTCACTCTTAAATTCTATAGTATTTACTTTATTGATCACTTATAATCCAAAATCTTCTTTTTCTTCACCTTTAAAAGTGATCCTTTATCTTTTGATTCATTTTATCTTCTTTTTATATTTTTACATAACTCAAATACTGTCATTACAATACTATATGTATGCAATTCCTTCTTTGGTTATACTTTCAATGTTTTCTTCAATTATGCACTAATTTGTTATTATTAAGCTGTTATGATCCATATGCTTTGCTTCCATTTTCGGATAGATTTTAGCCTTTGCATATATTAAATTCAAGCCATAGTCTCTACTTTACATATTTTTCATATTCACTCAGTCAGTAGACTATAATCATCTTTATTATATATCATTCAACATTATAACTATAGTCTTTACAATCGTCTGGCTCTCATTTACTACCTTTGTAATGAAATAGCTACTTATATTATAGAGAAGGAAACATCAATTTCTAACAATGACTACTATTACACGCTTTGTAAATATTTACATGATCACATACGTACAATTCAATAACAAGATCTATATACCAAGACATATATATAAATGCAATCACACAATGCATTGCATATTAAATTTTCAATCACTAGGTCCATCCATAAGAAAACATGGGAGCAACAATTTATACTTAACATGTACAAAACACTAAAATATACAAGATCAAAGTCCATGGCAAAAGGCTAGAATTATCACCTCACAATCAAGGATTAAGTGAACTATTGGTGCTCCATGAAAATGTCTAAAAAATTTCACTTTTTTATTACTCCAAAACTACATTTTGAAAAGGGTTTTGAAGCTCAAAGTTTTTAGGATGTTAGGAGTGTACCAAACTCTACTTACAACACAAAGTACTTTTTTTAAATGTTATCTTTTGCCGCAATCTATA
This sequence comes from Climacium dendroides, assembly GCA_950106755.1. Classification (NCBI taxonomy): domain Eukaryota; kingdom Viridiplantae; phylum Streptophyta; class Bryopsida; order Hypnales; family Climaciaceae; genus Climacium; species Climacium dendroides. The sequence goes on from OX467084.1 coordinate 42,083,771, forward strand.
ATGTTTTGTCCAACCAAAATATCATCTTGGGATGGAAGGATCATTTTTTTAATAAAACGATATTTTATTCTAATTGTAGAAAAAGTCATTTCAACCTAAAGGATTTTTTTTGCATATTTAACAATAAGAACTTGTATTAGACTAGTATAAAAATGTGTGGAAGAAATTTCACAAACTTTGATTGTGTAGATTGCAAGATATCTGCATTTAAGGTGAAAGAAACAAGGTTATTTTTTCACCTTGCTCAACTACATTTTTTGGCTTTGAACCTTCATAACTCATCGTTTTTGATTTACTCATTTTGAATTTCTAATTTTTTATGATAAAGAATTGAATTGAGAGTCTAGCAATTTTTTTTTTTAAAACTTAATTGTTTTTCATTAAAAAAGTAATAAGTAGAAGTAGGTTCAAAAGTGAAGGAATATCTAAATTGATAGTAGCTCTAAGACGGAATTAAAATACACTAATCTCAATGTTGAGTTTGTTTTATCAAGAGATTTTAACCTTGTGAAACTTTTTTTTTGGAGAAATTATAAAAATTGAAGTCAAAATTGAATCCTAGAACTTATTTTTTTTTAGAAGATATTTTGATTGTCCAAAAAACAAGATTGTCCTTAACTTTCACATAACAAATCCAAATGGAATAAAACAAAGCTTCCCATGTACAGAAAAACATAATCCATACAAAATAAAATTTTAAGATTTATTACTTGAAGTTTTTTTGAAGTTTTTTTTCTACCCACCAAACTGAAAAAGGGCTTTCTATGTTATAACATTTGCTCTCGGGCTCCAATTGAAATAAAAATTATATTTTTGGAAAGCTAATGTTTTTTTTATCTTCTCAAAAAATTAAAAAAAAAACAAGATATTTTGCAAAACTGATCTGATTTATGAACTGATCTTTCTTTCAATTATTATTCATTTTTTTTCATTGAAAGGTTATCATTAAATTTAATTATGAAGTGCACCGTGGTATGGCCGAAGATGCATCGTATCCGTTGATTAATAAGAAGTCAACAGCTACGATACATTTCCATTTAATTACTAATAATTACTAAAAAGTGAGTTTGGCTGGAGCCAGACTGGAATTCTCAAGTCAAGTTTCTTTTTGCATCAGTTAACTCTTGTAAATAAATTCCACATTCCAAATTGAAAAATGTACTCCGTATATGATAGGTTTCAAAAAATATATAAAAAATTTAAATAACTTTAATAAAATACCTTTGCCATGTGAACTTGAGGGTATATAATAAGGTAATGACGTTTAATTTGCACCCCATTCTAATACCACTCGTAAAGATTTTTTTCTCTAAAATGTACTCCCATTGTTCATGAAACTTTAGGGTTGATTTTAGAAATATTTATTTTTAGCACTTTAATAATTCATAGTTTATTCATACAATGTTCAAAAAAATGCAATTTAAGATAATCTTAAATCCTCTTTTTCTATAAAATGGGATTCATGCAAAATTACTTATATATTCACTTTTAGGTGTAGTTACCTCATGTATTGAATTCAATTAGGCTTACTAAAAGGCAAGCGTTCACTACAAGTACAACTAAAAAGTGAAAAACCAACTTATGAATTTTTTTTTAAATTATCAAAAAAAATTTAAAAATTTAAAAAAAATTCCAAAATAAGACACGGGACAAGGGACATAAATGCTTAAGTGTTTACAATGAGACCAAAAGTGGCATTCTAGTCTTGTTTGTGTCCCCCCCTATCTCCCCCTTGCCACAAAAAACCTCAGCTGTTGGATGTTGTTGGAAAAAAAATAAAACCACCCCAAGGTAGGAGGTTCATAAAATGGACCATCGGAGGGTCGGAACTGAATTTTGGGGAGGTGAAACGTCTTGAAATATTTTTCAGTAAATTTTTCTTGAAAGGCAAGTGGAATTGGCATTTAACCCAAGTCGTTTCATAATTTTTTGGAGTTTTTTGGAATTAGTTACAAATTTTTGAAGTTGAAAAAAAATGGTCAATAGTGGTCATCAAAAGCAACCACCTCCTGAAATGTGCACAACCGGTACATTGAAGAAAGCAAAATGTACCTCTTAGTCATGTTCGCTTTTAATGCCCGGTTGGAGTTCGAGATCTTGCTTGCAAACTTTTCAAGGCTTCTCACAACCGTTGATCTAGCGCCATGACAGGAACTGCTAATGAGTTTCCGCGAATAGGGTTTGGCACCCGAGCGTCTCTGTGGATTTCGTATTTTCTGGGCGTGGTTTGCTGGGCGATTTCGTGTGCGATTGTGGAGCGCTTTACAAGTAAGATTCACGATGCCTAATTGATTCTGTTTCGTTTAAATCGGTGATTGGATTAGTTTGCTCATCCTGATGCTGATGGATCTTTTGTTTGATTGGGGATGCGGAGACCAAAATTTGAGCGAATAGATGCAACTTCGAGGTGGCCAAAGATGCGAGTCGAAGAGCTCACAAGAGCTGGAGAAGAGCAGCAGGCTCGAAATTGGAATCGTGGGGCTCGTGAATTAGGTCAGTGCGGATTGCATTGTTTCTGGTTGTTCTGGCCACGGTCTGATTTTGAACTCCGTCACCCAAGCTTTTGTTTACATGTGCCTGGCTCCTCGAAAGTTGTGACTTTTGTCTTCAACTAGTCAGATTTGTCATGCTAATTTATGCAATTAGAAACTGCGAGCCTAGAAGGTTGTCGAGGTAACAAGTTTCATTGTGGAACTGAGTCGCCGATGATTGCTGTGCCGTGAGCTTCCAGCGAGGCATCAGGTATTGCTTTGTCAAATAATTCAGATCGATTGTTTCTTTGTTCAGAATGAGCAGCATCTGTCTTATGACTCCGAACTTGTATACTGAGTTTACTCATCCTGGAGCTCATTTTGGTTCCTTTGCGTAAGATGAACTGGTGGTGTTGAATAGGGTAGTTCTTGTTCATTGTTCTATACCTGTTTGATTGTTGTGTGCTTTTACTACTTCATTTTTGCTTGCTTGTGTAACATAGTGATAATTTCTTGGTTTTGAAGCAGGGTTTCTACATGGCACCACCGATGTCTCGAAGAGTGAAAAGAGCAACCCACATACGTAAAATCAGTGGAGAATGAAGACTCTAAGTTCATTAGCATTTCAGCAAACGAAATTGCTGGTGTTGAAAATGTTGCAGACACTTCTGTTGAGAAGCACATTCCAATGAAAAAAACTACTTTGAGAAAAATTGCCTTGAAAAAACCTGCTCCCAAGAAAACTCCCAGTAAACGACCTCCTCCACAGCCCAATGAGATGGATGTGAGTGCTACCAATTCTGTGGGAATTGATGACATCTCCGAGGAAAGATTGATGAATTTCTTGACAAGGAGTGCATTGCTGGGCTTTGTTCCATCAAAAGAGGTGGAGCTTTGTCCAAACTCCACTTGCAGATGATCTGTCGGCTTTTAACTACTGTCAACGGCCATGGTTAGTAAGCATAAAAAAATTTGTCTTGGCTGGGATGATGCTAAGAAAGTCTTAGTGGGGCATCACATTTTCAGTAAGACATTTTGTAATATCGGGTTCTATACTTTCATTGGAATGTTAGGGTACTATGTCAAAGACAAAAGTGAGAATCATTTTCAGTGTGCACCAGAATGTTATACCTTTCCAAATTGAAGGAGGTGAGAAGTACATCAAGCACGGTGCTCTCTTAGCGAAAAAAACAAATCGTTTTGACTTAATCGAGAGGGTTGCCATATACAGCAAGTTCAAGTTGAAAAAGTAATTGGGAAGTATTCTTCCAGGCACTCCCATTGTGCTCTGGACAATATATTTCTTCAACTTCATGGGTTTCACCTGTTTGTCAAGGTAGGATAGAATATAGCAAGGCCTCAACACTTTGGAAGTGTATGATGCATCCTGATGCCATTGAAATGGATGATGTGATTCAAATTTTTTTTTAGGACACTAATTCAAGTTCTCACTTACCTAATTTGGGCCGGCAACAACTTGTAGTGGACTTGGATGAGGCACGAGAAGGAGCTAAGCACGACTATATGGTTCCATGTCATGTTTTCAAACAACTATGGATTTTCTAAAACTATTTTTTTTGTGTAAGAATTTTATAGTGCTTTCACTCAAAATGATATTTTTTCCATTTGAGAATGTCTTCTATGATTGAATTTAATAAATGCCACATGCACTTGTTTCTATCACCATCATTCAAGTAAATTTGTTGTTGCGGATGATATTCTAGTGGACTCGTATCATGACCGAAGCATCATTGTCATTGATGGCACTTAGGATGCAGCTCTCTCTAATGCACACTTACTTGAGACCACTATAGATGGATTTGCAGCCATGGTACATAACATTGTAGTTTTCACTTTGGGATTCTTTGAATGCACATTTTCAACACTATATAGCCCAACAAACAATTTCATTTGTATTTCCTTGTCATTTCTACAATTAGAAATTTGGTCTTTAGTAATCCTTCTAAAACCCTTAGTAGTAAATGGGAGAATGCCATGTATATCCCTTGTGAAAATTCAACACTTGCCTCATACATGTATTCTATTCACAAAAAGTTGAAAAAAAAAACTTGCAAATATTTTGCAACCTACAATCTCAAAAGTTTCTAAAATTCCTTCTACACATTCTTATGCTAGTTGAGTGCATGATCCTTCAGTTGAATATGTGGAAAAAAATTCAATTGTTTTGCTCTTTGAAATAGAAATGGCCGTGGAACTTTAGAGATTAAATGATTTATAAATTGAAATTATGTCAATACATGTAAGAGTTTCATTGAGTGCACAAGCAATTTCTCAAAGAAAATAAAGGGCAATAACTTACAACTGTCATTTGTTTATAAATAAACAAAAGTTATAGATTTTGAATTTTTGGATTACATTTATATGCTTCGATTTGTAATTTCTATCACCAATATTTACAGATAAAATTTGAAACTTAAAATTAAAAATCAAACTCTAAATACAATTATTATTAATTATTAATTATCCAAAAATTAAAAACTAAGACTCTAATGCTCCTTGCACTTCTTGTGACAACTAACTAAAGGTTTCAAACTTAAGAGACTTTGGAAAATTGGAAATCTAAATAATTTATTTTTTTATCTATAATTGTTAATTTTTTGTTTTTCCAATGGTTGCAAACATTAAATTATGAACAAGGGCGATTTATTTCTAATGCAATTTGATTTATCCTTTCATCACAAGGTGACTTATTTGGGTTACAAAAATACTAAATAGGAAAAAATAATTTGAACAAAGCCCTAAAATGCAATTCTATGGTGAAAGGGATTAAATTTTACACCATTGCCCTCAAGTAGAAAATGAAATCTAAAGAGCAATTTCCACACAATTAATCAATATTTAAAAATATATAATTTTGAACATAATACATTCAATAATTCATGAAAAATGCATTATAACTTGTCTATGTACACAAATCATATTTTCAAATTTGTAATGAAATGTACATCCCAAAATTAATTTATTAGAAATAATATAGTCAAAAGTTGAACTAAATAGTAGAACAAACCTCAAAAGTGACAATTTAGTTTGGAGATTAACCTCTCAAGGACCACAAGTTCAAATTTGAATAATGGATGAACCAATCCGGGCTCTTTTTTTTACTTTCTAATTGCAACACAAAAATGATTTGGCTAAAAATTGCCAAAAAACTTGGATGAAATCGCTATATGTCAAATGAAAACGGCATTATAGACACATAATGTGTGCTAATGTGATGTTTTCTATCAAGTATGTGGATGAATGTTGAAATTTGAAGAACCACCATAACTTTTTATATTGTTACTTTGACACTTCTTGAAAAATGAAAACAAAAATCCTGGAACCAACTAACATGTTCCTATCACGTATTTTTTTATCATCTTGTCAATTGTATGTAGATTCTTGGTTTAGTTCTTTAATATTTGTATAGTATATATCATCACAATTTTAATTTGATAATATTATCTAAACAAAAAGATACAAGTGTATTTCAACAAAAAATATATATTCAAAATTGATTCAAACAAAAAAATATAAAATATAAATTAAATAAAACACTACAATTAGAGCTTACAATGTTGAATGCAATGCAAAATAAGTATTATGATTATTTTGAAATTTACAATTAAAATTAGACAAACATTTTATTGTGTAAATATTCATCATCAATTGAGATACAAAGACACGACAAAAATTGGTGATTCTAAATTTGCAAACTTGTGAACTTGTTATCTCCATGAATTTGTGAACCTGTGAACTTCTTAACCTTTTATACTATACATTACAAATTTATAAGTTATTTATAAAATTTTAATTTGTTAAATTATACATGTGTAAAAATTTTAAGACCATAATTTTCTAATTTATAAATTTATAAATTTGGTCCTTTATTAAGTTTTTGTAATTAAACTAGAACTTTTCTAATCTTTGCTCTATTTCCAATTGGTAAATTAAATTTCATTGGAAGTGTTTTTTCAACAAAACTTTGTATCATGTACAACACTTTATCAGTACCTTTTCAGTACATTGTGTGATAATGTACAAAAATTTTAATTTTTTTAATTCAGCACCCCCTTTCCCCCTCTCAAAAAATTTTAAATTAAATTTTAAAATTTTTTGGGAGGGGGGAAGGTGGTGTTGAATTAAAAAAAATTTAAATACTTGCGGTAATGGAAGGTTGCAATGAACCCTTAACACCGCAATTGGCATCTATTGGTGCCTCAATGGCTTTGCGGACCTTTTTTCCACCTTCCACAACATTCACGACATTCACTATTCTCTAGAACTTGTGTTTCTTCAATAATCAAGGAAATTAAACTCAACCAATGTTGTCTTTTGACCCCTCTTTTAATTTTTACTCCTCTACCAATATACTATCAAACCAAAGGCAAAACTACCAAGACTTTATAGTTCCTAGTCTAATTTTTCCATTGAGACAACATGCCACAAGAATTAAAGAAAACCATTCCTTGGCTTGCTACAAGATCCAAAATCTAAGACTCACAAGCAAAAAAGACAATTCAATATATTGCAACAAGAGCCCAAGTTGGCATCTAATGCAAGTTGTTTCATACTTTTTTAGAATTCTTTGGAATTAGTTATAAATTTTTGAAGTTGAAACACATGGATCACTAAAAGCATCCACCTACTAAAATATACACCCATTGTACATTGCTGGTACAATGCAAAAATGTGTATAAATAATGTACATTTGAAGGGGTGGACGATTTAAGAACCTGAGTGCTTTACAGACCTCCTACCTTAACCCTTGAAGGTCTAACAACTTTTGACAATGGAGGTTTTCAATGAATTGTCCCACTTTGATATTTTTTTGGCAGATGGATGTGCTTGAAATTTTTAATTTTTACTTTACAAAAATAAGACTACTTTGTCTAGTATGCATAGAATGAATTGTGGAAAATATTGACTATTCAATTTTAGATTATAACAAGTTTGGATGATCAACTTTATAGGCAAAAAATGGACCTTTGGGGGAATAAAGATTATAAGAAGATGAATATATAATGTTTTTTTGCCCCTAAAAAACTTTGTATTGGAATCTAAGGCAATTGCAATATTTTTTTAATTTTAAAAATTGAAAAATAAAAACTCTCTCAAAATTATACACATTTTTCAAATGCATCAATTTTTTAAATTTAAAAATTGATATTATTAGCATTGATATTATTTGGAACATCTTTATAGAATTTGGAGTCATTCTAATTATTTTGAGTTCTTAATCAATCCAAATTGAACCTTGTATTTTTAAAATTGCCAAAAACACAAATTTGAAAAACTCTCCAAACCTAGTTTGTTTGTATAGAGTAAAGGCTAGAAATGTCCAAGAAAATGTTTTTCCATCCCTACTATTCTTTTCATTGGAAAACCATAATGCTTGCTCCCTTTTTCTACTAGAGTTCATTTCCTAAATAAAAGTTGAAATAATTCTCACATTGAAATTTTGAAAATAAAAAAATGCAACAAGTATGTCAACTTGTTACTTTATAAGATCCTAGTTTATAAAATATTGTAATTTGTTTCACCCTACTAAGAATTTGCCATTGAAAATTTGAAGAGGACACATTGTGTTCTCTTAGTCCTTGAGGGGGGGGATAATGGGTCCATTTACTTTAGATGATCAATTCCAATCATACATAATTTTGTGTAACTAAGCAATGGCCCTCCTTGATTCTAGGAAAATATCATGCTTGGCTAGATGTATGTGCAAAACACCAATTAGTCATGTCCCACAAGGTCTAATTGGTAGGGTGAAAATTCAAGAATTTTACCCCAAGAAAAAATGCAAGAATTTTTTCTACATGATAAAATTTGCAAATTTTGAATTCATATTTGCAATCAAAGATTCTAAAATTAGCCAAAAGAGGTTCAGATCACACCCTAAACACAACACAAAATAGGGGACAAGATTTTACTTTTATCCAAGAAAATTTACGTTTTCACCTTCCCGGTTTTCACCTTGCTGGTCTAACTTCATGGATAAAGGTTAGTATCCTACAATAGTACATGTAAGGGACTTAAGGTATGTATACACTTAGACTTAGCAAGCATTCTTTGCAGTAATAATAAGATAAAACAACCCACTGTGGTTAAAATTTGGGGTTTGACCTCACGCTATTGTTGAAATTTTCAATTTTTTTCCTATTTGAAGACAAGTGTGAAAAACAACAAGTGCAATTGAAATTATATTTTTTTGACAAAGTATAAATTTGTTAGGAGTTTTTGAAGTGTTCAATGCATCATAGCTCAAAAGAGTTTGTAGACTATCCCATAACCAACAAAATCTGAATCCGTAATGCTCATCTTACTACCTAATGCAGGCACAATATTTTCTATCATGGAAGGCCTAATAAGTCAATTTTTACAATGAATTTCACACTAAAAAGTTAGAATTTCCTAGTGAGATCATTGTTCACTTCATTATTGTCATGTAAAACATGCATTGCGACCCAAATCTCACATACTGAAAAAACCCACAATGGGGGCATTTCCTAGGTGACTACTATGGGTCATTTGACCACAATGGGTTGTTTTACCTTACATGAATTTTTCAGTAGGTGTTCAAACCATTGTTCCTTCGCAATTGTTGAACCTACATGGTTGAAGAGCTGGCAAGGGGTTACAAGCGGTATTTACCAAAGAGAAGTCAAAGACAATTCATAATTCTCCGACATTATAGGCTGTTGTTATATAAGTTCAAATCTCTCAATTTTATAGATTCTGAAGCACAAACAACAATATTTTATAATGCAAGGAGATTGAGGCAATTACATAACTTTGCCAAAGGTCTTCTATGAACTACCTCATTTGTTTCAAAAACCAACCATTTTTTGAGTAGAAAAATGAGAAGAAAATCTCTTTATATAAATATGAGGTGATATTATATAATATAAACAATATGGGATATATAAATTAGAATTAGTAGGAGCTTAAACACTCTTAGTTAAGTTAAAAGTAGGAATTGAGTTCAAAATTGAATTTCAGACCTCATTTAAGCATAGTAGAATAATTTTTTTAGAAAAAAATTTGAAAAGAAAATTTGTAAAATCAAGTTAAAATTCATCTCCAAAAATCCGTTTGTAAATTTGATCTTCCAATCAAAAGTTATGAATAAATTTCAAAGAGGGGTTGAATGGGACATTTTCTTTGATATTTTCAAACATCCTCTTTAAAATTTTGATCATAACTTTTTATTAAAGGATCAAATTTACAAACAAATTTTTGGAGATGAATTTTAACTTGATTTCACAACTTTTCTTAGTTCAAAGTTTTTTGAAAAATTCTATTCTACTATGCTTAAATGAGGTCTAGAATTATAATTCACACATAAATCTTACATTTTAACCATTAGTGGTCAAGCTCTCATCTTCACATTATCCCATATCCTTTGAGAATTCATGATAGAAAATTAATTTCATTATAAAAATGATCTCCCCAACCCCCATTCCCACAAATATCAATGGTGCATTTTCTTTAATTTTCCATCTATTTTTATTCATAGGTAGATGTTCAAATAACATTGGTATTGATGCTTGCTCTATTCTCTATAATGTATAGATGAATTTTGTGGATGAGGACTTTGGGGAGGAAAAGGTAGCCTCTCTGAAGGCAAATGAATTGAATTTACGCCCCATATGTGTGAACGACTCATAACTTAAGATGACCATGGCCCAGACGAACCAACTTGAAACCAACACAAAATTAATATTTCCATGAAACCTGCACCTTTCTGCCTTTGTCAGAGGTGTTACGATTTTAGAACCACTGTTACCAAACACCAAGTGCGTACATACCTTTACCCATTTATCCCAAGATCGGGGTCGTTGGAGATACTATTATCTGAATTAGTCAAAGGCCTGCTCTTTGTACTTCTTGTTTAGGCCTCTTTCTTCCTCTCCTTTTGTCCAACCTTTGGGCTTGGCTACTCTGTACTGTGGTGTTTTGCAATGGAATTCCCATTTGTTTCCCAAAAAAAAAGAAAAAAGATCAGGGTTGACTGAGGAGTAGTAAAAGACAATTTTGTTCATTATAAGGGGTGCCGTTTCCAAGGATGCAAAACAGACCCCTGCCTCCTTGGTAAACAAAAATGTTCACCTATGATGTCTGGAAGTTATTCAATGAGCCTTTGGCTTCATATTCTTGTCCCTGGTCAGTGTTTCTACAATTTACTTTCTCCTCATTTATAAGAAGTAATTCCTGGTAATAACTTTCACTCTGGCTGCCTTGTTGACACCAAATTTGATCTGTTCCCTGACTTGAATTGGGAGTCAGCAATGTCAGTCCACTGACGGCGTTCAGTCAGTTGGCAGTTTGGGCCCTTGGAGCAAATGAGAATTGCTTGAACTTTAAGTTACAAGGGACTGACATCTTTGCAGGTGGCCAGTTAGTCCTCAAGATTTCATGTACCTTACCTTTCTCATGTTGCCACTCCACCTTTTAACTTAACCCCTAACTGCTCAAGGCACCATAATTTGGTGTTTGCAAAACTTTGAGGTTAAATAAAACCTAACCAAGTTGCTATTTTTTGTAATTTATATTTTTAGAAAGTTCTTCTTGAAGTCTAGTTTTAGCATCGAAAGTCCGATCTTGAAAATAAATGATAGTGATTTTTCTATTCATGATTTTGTGCAAGGGTACCTAGTGCAATCTTGACTTCCCGTAGTGTTGAGAGCTCTTAGAAATGAGCCTCAAATACACTAGATCTTGGAGAAAAAATCACATGCAAGATTCATTTAAAAAAATTCTAGAGTAGATTTTAAGAAACCATAAATTGATTGGGGTTATAAATGTTAGGCCCTTTAACCTCATATTTTTTTGGTCTCCAACTTTTTGGATTTGACTTGTGTAAAGGAGATTGAAAGATTTTTGCAGTTTTAGCACCCTCATGAGCAAACGTTATAATCTTTCACTCCATAAGTGATATTGTTGTGTTTTCTTTTCCTATGAGATCTCTAACATGTCTAGTTTAAATTTGTACGGTTACAATTAAAAAAAATTGATACAACTTATCAAAATGTTGTCATTTTGTTCAATTTAGAGCAAATTTCAAGAAGCTCAAAACAGGCCTTGGGCATTTAGGGGTTAAACTATAAGGTAGAAGGTCCATTAATCACCCATTTAAGAGGTGAAAGTGAAGTTTGGGGAGGTGAAGCTTCTGGAAATATTTTCCAGTAAATTTTCCTTTGAAACATGAGTGGAATTGGCATCTAACCCAAGTCGTTTCATGTTTTTTGGATCTTTGTGGAATTAGTTATGAATTTTTTAAGTTAAAATGGTACAGGGCTCTAGAATCGCCCACTTCCTAAAATGTACATTGTTTGTACATTGCTAAGGCTATGAAAAAGTAACATGTACAAATAGTGTACATTTGAAGAGGTGGGTGATTTTAGAGCCTATGTGCTTTTAGAACCTCCTTGCTTTAGTGTGTGCCTTGTGTTGTTGCCACAACCGAAATGTAAATAAAAGCAATTTTCTGATTTTTTTAAACCAGAAATAACTTTTTAAAATCCATAACTTTTGCACCATAAGTCCAAACTCTATGAAACAAACAAAACAAAACAAACAACCTAACTTAGTGGATGAATACACTTCCTTGCAATAATACATGGATTGGGTGCACTTGACAATATGAGACTTCAATTTCAAAATTAATAAGTGTAAAGTGTAGAAAAAACCCTCTACAATGTTCATTTTTTGAATTTTGATTTAGATAAGAAACAAAATAGATATGAATTTTCAATGTAAATAACTAAAATATTTGTGATTACACTAATAATGGAATTTAGTTAGACATCTCAATTGCATCTGAAATTTTGCATGAGTGAATTTAACATTATGTACTCATGAATGGTGAAAATCCTAATTTTTGTGTAGAACAAAAATATTCAACCTATAGGGTTCAAAGTTTGATGATCACACCAAGTAGGCCCCCCCCCAATTTTGTTTTCAAACTTCAAATGTTATAATCTTTCAATCCATAGAGTCAAATGGGCTGAATTTTTTTCCCACACATTGCCTTTTTTTAATTATATATATTACATTGTCGAGTGGCTAAAATTCAAATTTTTTTTGGGCAGGTTTGGACTTTTCCTCTTCCAAAACATCCGCCATCCATTTGTCAGGGTTTTACTATTTCATCTAAAATTGATTATGGATTGAACATTAGGGTATTTTCCACAAGAGCATGCAAAATCCAACTACTTCCCCCCTCTTGCCAAATTCAATATGTGCATCTGCAGCTGTCATTGAATTTTGGGAATTAGTGAGTAATAGTCATGGTACAAATACCGAAAGTGCCGTGGCATGTGCCATGTGGGTTCCAATACTCTGACCGAGGTACAATTAATTTTCAAGGCATGGATATCTCAAAGTACTATAATAACTTAATATACTGCACAGTTAAATTCTCAAAGGTAGTGCTTCAAACATGCCTGCTGAAAGTAAGCCCAAATCACATGCACAAGCTCAACTCAAACAAGACTGACCATTGGAAGGGGAAGAAAAAAAAAAGTTGACATTCAAAAGAACTGCACAAACAACATTATGTGTTCTCAAAAGCTCAGCAAATGGACTCCTCAAGAAGCTCGACAATTAATAGCACAGAACTGTAGGCTACCAACAATGCTCACAACATTCAACACGTAAAGTGGGTTGGGTACACCCCAAAACCGCCATTTTTTTTTGGCTACTCGTTAACTTTCCATTGATTTTCTTATTGGCAAGTGAAAGGAGGTTCCAATGCAATTAAAGAAGGTGACATTTGGATATCGTATGTAAAAGTAATTAGCCTTCAAAGGACTAGGATTTTTTTTCTGCCAAAGAATCCTCAAAGCTGCCATTTTTATAGCAAAGAAAAAAAAATTGAAAATTAATTTTTTTTCACATCTAATCGTAGGATCTTACACCTAACTAAGGTAACAGGTTTAAAAATCGGCCACCTAAGAGCTAAAACTGAATTTTGGGGAGGTGAAGCTTCTTGAAATAATTTTCAGTAAATTTTTCTTGAAAGACGAGTGGAATTGGCATCTAACTCAAGTTGTTTCATACTTTTTGGAGCTTTGTGGAATTAGTCATGAAATTTTGAAGTTGAAATGGCATAGGGCTCTAAAATCGCCCACCTCCTAAAATGTACACTGCTTGTACATTGCTGAAGGCTATGAAAAAGCAACATGAATACATAGTGTACATTTGAGGATGTGGGTGGTTTCAGAGCTCGTGCGATTTTAGAGCTTGTTACCTTATTATGAGAATGTGTGCAAAAAATTTCAGAAATTTTGACCACATAGATTGCAAGATACTTGCATTTATAGTGAAAAAAACCAAGTTTTTTTTAGCACATTGTAGGACTAGATTATTTGGCTTTGTAAACCTTCTTAACTTTAATTTTTTGCACTACAAAGTTGTGAGCTTTAAATCTTTGTGGTGGAAAACTGAGTTGAGATTCTAGGAAGGAAAAAAATTCAAAAAAACTTAATTTATATACTTAAAAAATTGTTAAGTAGAAGCAGGTATAAGATAGAAGGGAACTCTAAATTATTAACATCTCTAAAATGGAACTGAAACGAACTAATCTCAATGGTGAGATTTTTCTAGTAAGCGAACTAAACCATGTGGAACTTTTTTTTTTAAATTTTAAAAATTGCATTCAAAAATGAATCTTACAAGTTATTTTCTTAAGAAGATGCTTTAAATGTCCGAAAAACAAGATTGTCCATAACTTTCTCATAACAAATCCAAATGGAATGAATCAAAGCTTCCCATGTAGAAAAAAAAATTATAATCAAAGAGAAAAAAATTCAAATTTTTTTTCAAATTTTCAAATTTTTTTGCTCCCCCCTCTCTGCCCCCTTTCTCTCCCTCTCCATTGTTTTGAGCATAACTTTGGTTCTTAGGCACCAATTGAAAAACAAATTACATTCCTACAAAGCTATTCAATTTTCCTATCTTCAAAAAAAGTTTCAAAAAATCAAGACAAAAAATGAGACCATAGGTACCTACCCCAAATCCAACTTGTCCCCTAAAGGGACAAATAGTCCTTTAGGAGTTAAACAACAAGCCTATCACCATGGAAATCATCTGTTTGGGTACTGTGTGAATCATTGGTTTTAAAAAAAATAAAATCCTAAAACACTCATTGGAAGTCAAACTACTATACAAGGCCTCCCTTTTTCATGCAAAGTTCCGACAATGAATACTTCTCTCCTATACACGAAGATTCTCTATCATTCAACGACCAAAAAATGGCTGCAACATTGTTTATGGGTTAAAGGAACAGAGTTAGTGATTCTAAAATAGTTTCTCCCACATAGGTAACACAACTGATTTTTGGAGATGTACACATAGTGAATGAAGATGGCAATATAGAGTTGTGTGGCGCCATTAGGGTTGCCCAACTTACATGAATATCATTTATCCCCCATTTTCCCACGTCCATGGAAAAAGTCAAGAGCGAAGGTTGCGATTTTAGGGTTTCGTGGCCCACCTTGCGTGAATATCCCACCAGATTCATCACCATCCTTCCCCCATCTATGGAAAAGTCCAAAGCGGACGGTTCACACAAACATGTTTGCATCAGGAACCAGCCATTTGTCTCACAAGCTGGTCAATAAGTTACATGCAGCCGCAGTCACCCATTCACGCCTCGCCTTACATTCCTATCCCATTTGTGTCTTTTTATTATTTTTTATTATCATTGTTGCTGCACGAGTATCATCACCATCATTGGCCAGCTACTCCACCAAACTCATTCCCAATTTCCACGTACATCCTTGGCGGTGAACTTTTGGAATTTAAAAAAAAAAACTAAAAAAAAAGAAGCAAACAACACAAGCACCAACAACATAGAAATACAGTCATGGCTTTAGTTGAAAGCACCCAACTACGAGAATGTTTTTTTTATACGAGTCTTCATTCAACTAGTGTACAATAGGCTAGCAACTATGGTGTGAGAGGCTTTAGTCATGTAGTACTAGTTCACTTTCACGAGGGAGGGCACTAGTCAAACTTTCTGAGAATAGCTTTGGGCAATTCAAAGCTTCCTCCTCTTTCATCTAGAGTCAACAAAACAAGTAGCTACGTTATTTTAAGCTTTATCTTTACAGAATTCAATTGTTGTTAATTCAATTGGTTCCCTTTTATTGAGTAAGTTCTATTGAAACTTCATCACATTCAATATCAATGTAGCGTTGGTCAATGGAGTTGGCTAGATTTACTTTTTGAGTGAGGTAATAATATAATAACTACACCTGAAATGGACCACTCCTCAAAATTGCCCCTCGTATTAGAAGGGAAATCGAATAGAGAGGATATTTGAAATGGTGAGCATCACAAAGGACAAGTGTGAGGTGGAATTGGTGGCCATTTTGATTAGTAATCAGATCTATTTCTAATATTGTGGAGGTGGCAACCTTACAAGTGGCTTATTTTGAGTACACTTTGTATTGTTTTAACTACTTCTTTATGACATGTTTTGATACTACTAGTGTCATTTCTTCATGTGCATCAAATGCATTTTGGCATCACCTACATGACACTTTTAGCACCTTAGACCTTGCACCTCTGAAAACTTGTAACTAATTCATTATGTGTTCAAAAATTATGAAACCACTTGCACTTTGATTTAAAGTCCTTCACCAATGTGCAAAAATTGTTGTTCATTTTCTAAAACATATTGGTTTGTCACAAAGCTTATTCATGCCACTTCAACCTCTAATGTAGGGTAGGAATTTGAATGTGGTCTATTGCATTAGGGTTTCTTCATTGTGTTGTGTTTGTATGGTTAGGTTCCATCCATCCTGCATTAGGAGTTAAGGTAGAAACATCCAATTCCGTCCTTGTACCTAATCCTTGTTCTATAGGGTGGTCTTAAAGTGTCCCTAGAGTTCCATTAAATAATGTGTCTTACACATGTTTAACTTTGATTTGCTGATGCACTTAAAAGACACATACTGAGCTTTGATTTGTTGACAGCTGAATTTTGTGCAGTTCAATTTTGGGTGCACCTATGGGATAGTTCTAGTGGTCTAGAGACCCAACACTTTGAAAAATCATAAAAATTACATATCACATCGGAAAAATCTATTTTTTTTTAATATTCATGATTTTCTCTTGCCATTACTACAAAATATTAGTTTTAAGAAAATAGGCCTCCAACTATGCTGAATTCCTTATTTTGACGGTTTTGGGTGCCTTCACCTTACGGGTTAAGTGTGATTACCTTAAACTACTCAAACTTCCTCACTATAGCTTTTGTTGGGGCAAAGCCTGTGCCCCTCTTGGTCTGGTCCAGAGCCAACAAGGTGTAAAAAAAAAAAATATGGGTTTCACGTACATTTAGAGTGTTTAGCAGCTTGAGCTCAGTTATGAAAATCGTACGGGAGCCCATTGCACATGAGTTTGTCGATTGTTGACCAAGACTCTCTTGCGATTCTTCACGATACTCGCCATGTGCCCCAAATTGCTCTAAATCTCACTCCTCACCTGTCGTTACCACGATCCCTGGCTCTTTCCATTTCTTAGATTTGGTTGCAGACGAGGAGAAGGGAACAACACTTCCTAAGCTTGGACTCTTCCAAGCGAACGCTTTTGTCCTGAAGATTTCAAAGAGAGAGAGAGAGAGAGAGCTGCATGGGGAGGAGCGCTCTGCTGGCTGGCTGCTCTGACTCGTGTCTGAGCTATTGCAAGCTCTTGCATTTGGGAGCTTCTTTCGTAGTGCTGCCAACTGATTGGTGGGTTTGATACTGGTCAGAATTGGAACGCCTGTGTGTACTTCACTGATGGGGGGTAACAGTGGACGCTCATAGATTCTGAAGTAATCTCGGTGATGGTGGTGGGGATACTACTCGCAGATCGAGTGATTGGTCTGGGACTAGGTACGCCAGTGCGAGTTCCAAGAATCCAAAATTGGGCATGGCTGTGTGTTTAATTTGAGAGTGCGGATTACGATTACTCCTTCTGATTTTTGAGTTAGAAGGATTTATACGTTTGTGGGGCTTTGGAGTAGGGCGGCTGGTTGTTACTTGTGAGTGAGTGAGTGAGTGTGTGTGTGTGTGTGTGTGTGTGTGTGTGTGAAGGTGGTTTTCGAGCTGTGAGTTTGTTGCAGCTAGAAAGAGTATGCGAGCTTCTGTGCTTTTGTTTTGCAGCCTAATGTGGAGACGTACGCTATGGTGGAGGTTTGAGCTGATGGGTTTAGATGTGGGCAGGAAGTTCGAGGGTTTTGGATTCGGAACGTGGAGGGGGATTAGAGGACTGGAATTAGGATGTGCACGAGGACAAGAGAAGTGGCAGCCGAATGTTGCAGACGGTGACTACCGCACCAATTCGATTCTGCCGCAGTAGTCGCAAAGAATTCCTAAGGTACTCCTCGGATGCTCGTCTCAAGGTTTTTGACTGTTGTTTTGATTGATATTTAGGGCGATCAAATTTTGCAAAGTAGATCACATGGAAATAGGGAACAACTACTTGAGCTGAACGACAGTCGCCGTTGCCTTAGGATCGTTTTTAGGTATTCAGTTTGTGATTTTAAGGGGGTAGAATTTCAAACAGTGCAGATATCAGTGTGTCTGCAGATGGTTTTAGAGCTGTGAGCTTGTTGCCCTAGAAAGAGCGCTACTTGCAAGCCACTGTTTTGAAATACTGCCTCATCGAGAGAAGTGTTGTGTTGCGCAGACGTACCGGAGTAAAGATTTCGCTCTGTGACTTGGCTATGGAGCTGCCGGCAGTCGACGATGACGACTACCCTAGAGGAGACTCATAACCATTCAGCCCAAGAGCCAAACTCCGCAAGCGAGGAAGAGCGCTTCCTATGAAGCACCTCGCACGAGTGGAGAAACCACCGTTTCATAAACTGCACCAAGATGCGAAACCAGCAACACGAATGCACAAGTTTGAGTGATAGAAGTGGCCGGAAGAGGAGCAGGGAGGTTGTTAGTCCAAAGGCATGAGAGTGTAAGAAGAAGAAGCAACGAAAGGGATGGCAACTCACAGACAAGGGCTGGAGACGACGACAGCGCATGGGATACGAATGACGAAGCGAGCCATTGTTATAGGAAGCCGACGCGCTGCGCCCACGACGCCCGTGCCCAGCTGGAAGGTGTTCAACAACCAACTCTACGACGGCATGAACAAGCCGCCGCCAGCGTCAGCCAGGAAGCTGGCAGCCTCCTTGTGGGAGCTCCAAGACCTTCCTCTCCCCGCTTGCTTCTCGGCTTGTCTAAGCGTAAACAGCCACCGTCGACAAGATTCTCCCAAAGCCAATAGCCTTGATTCTGCTTCAAGCCCGCACTCGCAGACCGACAATGGTTCACCTACACCGAAGATGGGACGCAAGGTTTGTTCGCACACCAGGGTTTAGAAAAATCTGGTAGCTACAATCGTCGTAGCTCTTTCTAAATTTTAACCTAATCAGTTCGTTATCTTGCAAGGAAGAATGGATTTGTGATGAGTAAGTTAAGAGCGCATTCTCACATTGATGTTCTCGACGTTGCACCAGACAGGAAGTTCGCGACATGAGCACGAAGCGCATCTGCGGAAGCTCTTGAGCAAAAGCAACATGGAGAGTGGCGGCATGGTAACGTGCCTTTGCACTTGGTTTGAGCTGAGAGAATCTTCAGGGTTGATGTTTTTCGATGGGAAGCACTTTTCTCATTATTTCGTTACGACTTCACTCGTACGCTTGTGTTTCTTTTGGAAAGGTTATGTTAGCTGGTTAAGTGGGTGAGAATGGTGTTATGGAAGTTCTGAAGCGTGTTTTTTTTGCGAATCCATATATCAGGTTGATAGACAAAGACACGTCCCCTGTGCCCTCTTCCCAAGTACAAGAAAAAACGAACTGGGCGCGACCTCCATGTCCCAGGAGCTTCTGAAAGTATTCAGCCAAATCCGCCTTCTGGAGGAGCAGCACAACGCCAGCGTGAACTGGACGACCGCTCTCCACTCGGAGCTTATGCTCTCGCAAGCGCGCGTGCGAGAGCTGGAGCTTCCGCACCGTCACGCCCGCCGCGAGGTCGAGGGCCTCGTGAAGAAATTCTCCGACGACAAGATGGCGTGGAAGGCAAAGGAGAATCAGAAGATTAAACTGGCGGTGCAATCAGTGACGGCACAACTGGAGGATGAGCGCGCTGTCAGACACAGACTTGAAGCTGCCAATCGCCACTTGACAAAGGAGCTTATCGAGGCTCAATCTGCCGGTGCCAAAGCCGTGCAAGAGCTTGAGAAGGAGAGGAAAGCTCGGCAGCTGATCGAGGAAGTTTGCCATGAACTTGCGCAGGAAACGGGCGAGGACAAAGCTGAAGTGGAAGAGATGAAGCGTGAGGCGCAGAAAGTGAGGGACGAGCTTGAGGAGGAGCGGCGCATGTTGCAACTGGCGGAGGTTTGGCGAGAGGAGCGTGTGCAGATGAAGCTTGGTGAGGCGAAACTGGCGCTGGAAGAGAAGACGGCGGCGTTGGATGTCATGAAGGGGGAGCTTGAAGCTTTCCTCAGAGCACAGCAAGAGGGCACTTCCTCCTCACAGAACCCGTCCTTGCGAGATGCTCAAGTTTTGCACAATGTCATTAGCGCCATCTCGTCCGAGTATGCGCATAGCACTCTAGCAGAAGACACAGCAGGGGAAACTTTGTACTACCCGGAAGGCATCCCTGATGCAGATTAGAGATGACGACACTTTCCATTGTAAGCAGCAGGTACAGCAAAGGATTCAAGCAAATCTCTTATCGAGATCAAACTATAAAGCATTCACTTACCTGTACAGGTATTGTACTCAGAAGATGTAATTATGTTGAACATGAAGCAGATTTGATCCCTTGTTATCAGGATAGAATCGCACATTCTCCAACTTGAATGGGCTACTAGCCTTTCCTGCATAGGCTAATTCTACAATCGTGATAAGTTTGTTTCCAATCAAGAATTAATTAGCACTTCTTGAAGCACGAAGGGAATGTGAAATGCAGTCATTGGAATGCTGCCGTTTTATTTGAAAACCACGAATGTGATTTGTGGGGATACAGTGCAAAGTTCACGATCCACCATGCCTACTTACAGACGGTCCAACCAACGCCTAATGACAAGTATATGAGCTTTGCAACATTAATCCTTTGTGTAAAGCTCCGCATAGATGTAGGCCACCGTGCCCGCACAAATAAAAAATGCCCAGAGAGGCCACAGATGCTGGACGGTAACGAGTGCCCTTGAGATCCTCTGACGCCAGGCCTGGCGCGCTTTCAGCCTCATGAGCTCTCTCACCTCCTTGATGGATTTGATGGTCTCTGGGGGTGCTGGTCCCTCTTTCTCAACTCCAGCTGGTGCAGGGACTGCTCTCGCTTTCTTCTTTGCCTTAACTTCAGTTGTTGCAGGTGTTAATCTGGCCTTCTTTCTTGCAACGACTTCAAGTGTTGCAGGGACTGGTCTTGCTTTGCTTTGCGAGGGGCGAGGCAAGTCATCTACGACGGTTGCAGGTGAGGGTGGTGCAATTGGTGGAGCCACTGGCAACAGGACAGGCAACTCAACTACTGCTGCTTCACTCATTTTACTTGCTCCGCAAGCATTAATAGCCTGCAAGAAAAGTATGTTTCAAATATTAAAAACGCAAGCCGTTCTGGCTAGCGGTGAAGCAGCAGTGTAGGGTTTAGCAAGCAATCGAAATTCAGAATTCCTCAGTCCATTGCAAACTGATTGAAAGACGAACCTGCACTGCTGCACGGTAACTGGAGCCAGGCATAAGTTTCGACGCGTTGAACGATCTGACCTCTCCTTCGTACACCTTCTGTAATGGACCTCCTTGGCCATCATCCAGCAGAAGCTTATAGCTGTTGCACACAACCCCCATCTCGTTAAGTTAATTCATATAGACGCTAAAACTCAAGATTCAGAAGAGTTCAGATACAGTGCACGAGGTGATCCACCTACTTCAAAAGATCTAAGCAACGTATCGACAAGAATCCTTGCTTGCAAAATGCAGGCCGTGGCCCAGAAGTAATGTGTACAAACATCCAATTATCAAACTACAGCAGAGCCTCACTAACTTACAATACAACGAAGACGCAGATACAATAATCATATGAACTACCCATACCCCAAACCCGAAAAACCCGAAACCTGAACCCATTTAAACGCAGATACAATAATCACACATTAACTGCCACAGTACCTTGTAACTGGCATGCCGTTGTCACACGCTGGAGATGCCCACTTGATCTGCACACTAGTAGGAGTGACTCTACCAAAAGTGGGTGGTAGAGGAGCACTGGGTGCAGCAGGGAGTGTTAAGGCTACCAATGTAGAGCTCGGAGACGAAGTGCCGACAGCGTTGCGGGCTTTCACTCGAAAACTGTACTCGTTTCCAGGTGCAAGATCTGAGACTTGAGCCCTGTAAATTGGTGAACATCACCCAAGTACGTCAGCTTCTCAATTCACATGTTCACTCAAACGAGGGTTTAAAGTTTAGATGAGCGAAATCACTGGGATTTGAGTAGAATAAAGGTGACAGAAAAGCATACCGAAGTTCGAGGCCATCATAGACTACGACCCAGACTCGGGTGGTCAATTGAACTTGCTTGCTCGATTTCTTCTTTCCAGTTTTTTTACCACCGTCGAGAGTTCCTATGCTTCTTGTGTTAATCTCCACTTTCTGCAGTTCCAGGGTATATCGAAGCACAGGGGAGCCATTGTCTAGCTCAGGGATCTGAAAGCATAACATCGCAATAGAAGATTACTTTCCTTGTAAGTATGGTATGGATCTTGAGAGCCAGATTTTTACGAAATCTGAGAAGACGATGTGTAGAAGAGAAGCAGGATGACTGACCTCCCACTTTAATGTCAATGAAGATGAGTCTGCCTCCACAACGGTGGGTGGGGCAGGTGGGTATGGAGCTGCTGCTGGAGTCATGCAGGTCGAAAAGGCACTGAATCCACTTGTCCCAGCAGCATTCTGAGCCTGCATTGAAAACCATGTACTCTGCTGAGAACTCGACTCAATCTTTTGAAACATGAACATGACTGTCAAATGCATTGATGCATTCGAAACTGCATTTCAATACGTCATACAAACTGCAGTCCGGAGTCCAATTGCAATGAAAACATGAAAAAAAGCACGCAGAAGCCAAAGACACCTGCATTTTCTCGACGAGTGTTAGTAGACCCCATAAACTTCAAACCCTAACTCTTAACTACACAAAGTAGACACCACCAAATGTTACACAAATATCAGTTGCAATGTAAAGAATGGGATACCTGCACCCGGAAAGCATAGGTTGAAAAGGGTCGCAGCTTTTTTACAGAGAATTCATTGCTTGGCCCATTGTAGACGTCATGTAGTGCTAATCCAGGATCGGACCCCACAAACACCATACCTTCTTCGAGATCATCCTCGTTCGTCCCTGACAAGATTAAATCTTCACTTGCAAGTTGTAAGCTTTGAAGCAAAACAAGTAGTGTACCTTAATTGACGAAGAAATATTTGGTGAAGAAAATATGACCACCTAATGACTTGGGACGTGCATCATGATGCCGACTCCCAAGTGCAGACGCTCATAAGAATGATGAAACTTGAGATAATAGGGCTTCCTTGAAATAAATATAACCGATGCAATTCTATATGCAACAATAAATCAACCTTAGCATATGATAGATTTTCACCTGGCAGATCCAAGTTGGTAGCAGAACCACTCTCAATGTCGGTAGGAAGGCATTTTTCACCATATCCGAGAAACAGCAACTGGAGTGTGAAGGATACAATTGGTGCACCATTGCACGGTGGAGAAAGCCAACTGCAAAAGAGATGATGAAATCCTGTCAAACGGTTTCGAAAGTATTTCTTCTGTTCAATTGTAAAAAAGCAGGAAGAGCATAACCATACCAATCTCTTTTGAGGGGACAGAAGTGCACATGGTTTCATAACCCAATCCATTCAATTGTTGATTTTAAAAATCTGAGTTAGGAGCCGTTTCAAAACTATTGCAAAGTAGTCAAGTAAGTCACCTCAAAGATACAGACTTGGAAGTCTTTTTCAGAACAACTGGGGGTTCTGGTACATTCGGTGGCAGAGCGGACCTCTGGACCACAACTGGATCTGTATGTCGAAACCACTTTCAGTAGATGCATACGAGCACATGATTGATTGGTTCCATTTGAACAAATCTCCGTAATTCCATTCATATCAGTAAACATTCATCAACAATGAACAACATCTAAGACATTACCACTGCGCACAATGAAAATTTCCCACATGCAAGGTGATTGAAAGAGCTTCGAAACAGTTAAAGAATTAAAACTTACGACTGAAAGGACCGGCTCCCAACATGTTGAGTGCTTGTACTCGGAAGCTATAGGTTACACCCAGTGCCAAGCCCTCGGCAATAAACCGAGTAACGTTGCCAAAAGTTACAGCAACCGAACTTGGTTCCTGCGTGGGCGAACTCTCTGTTGCTTCTCTCGGTGTAATGTTCCTCTGCAGTATTTGCATCTACAAACACAAGAAGCTTGACCACCTTAGAAACTCATCGAACGATTGTTTCGCCGCAGAAATGCAAATGAATCTCCCCAATCACTCATGTATCGAACTCCATCGCTGGAATGAGCTAAGCATGTGCATTCTGCTTGTGGTTTCCGAATGACTTTATACGAAACCAAACAATGCGAATCTGGAAAGGAAAGATGCTACTCGCATCTTGTGAATCGGGCTCTGAATGAGACTGACACAAATCAAGGCCACGCGTGAGGCCAACGCAAGCAATTGCAACCTATCGTGCATGGGATCAATTAAACAATCCATGGAACATGACAGGCTATCGCTTGCTTACCACCAAGCGATAGCCACTGATGGGAGACCCGCCATCGTGCACCGAGGGATTCCATTCCAGCTCCACCTCGCTGCTGTCCACATTGGATGCTGTGAGTGCTGTTGGAGCTTCGGGTGGAGTGGGTAACGTGCTGTAGAGACCTGCACAGTCAACAGGAAAGAGAAACACTGATTTACTCAAGAGAGACAGAAAAGCTTGCAATTGAGAGAATCAAAGCTCGCAATTCATTCATCTCAAAGGCACCTGGAAATTTTATTACGGAGTGAATCAATCAATCAATCATAGAAATAAAAATGAAACACTTCAGAGCAACCAAAAATTGTGGTGTGAGAAAATCAATTACCTATGCTCGACCACCCATTTGTACCCTGATTCACAGCTCGGATGTGAACTGCAGTGTTGGCACCTGTTTACAGATGGAAAACCATAAAATTTGAGTCAAGGAAGGTCACACAGCTAACTTGAATTTAGAATGATTTTGTGAGTTGTGAGTTCACACCTCCACAACATAAACATATGAAAAAAAACATGAAATTAGTTCAAAACATGTAATTAGTTTGAGGGGTGCTCCAAAGGTGATGCACAAGAGATGCGAATGGCAACTGAAATTGAAATTTATAGACAAGATTAAAGAAAAGCACCTGGAGGAAGGTCGGTTATTGTAAAGGAAGTGGCCTTTCCATAATAGACTAGTGTCCACTCCATAGCTCTAGGTAGTTTCATTTTGACGTGATATCTAGGGCATATACAATATCATTTTGTCAATGAAAAAGTAAATTTGCATGTTTCATATTATCAAGAAAGGTTAAATAAACACAAAAAACCTTAAATGCATTGCATTAAAAAAACAAATGGAATACTTACATGGTTTCGGAATCGTGGTTGGCATAGTCGGGGGGACACCAGTTTAGCGCAATGGTACTTGCGGTAACACTTGCGGCGATGGGAGGTTGTGATGAACCCTTGGCATTGCAATTGGCATCCGCTTGAGGTGTATCCGCTGGAGCCTCAATGGCTTTGGCAACCTCTTCTTCCCCCTCCACAACACTCACAATGTCCATTGCTTTTTAGAACTAGTGTCTCTTCAATAATCAAGGAAAATAAGCTCTTGCCAATGTTGTCTCTTGATCCCTATCCTAATTTCTACTCTTCTACAAAGATACTATCAAACCGCAAAGGCAAAAATACCAAGACTTTATAGTTCCTAGTCTAATTTTCCTACTGAGACAACATGTAGCAAAAGTCAAAGAAAACCATTCAACGACTTATTGCAAGACCCCAAATCTAAAATTCACAAGCAAAAATGATTCAACATATTGCGACAAGAACTCTAAACCTAAAACTGAAATCCAAAGAGCAAGTGGTGCCTTGCGCAAGACCCTAAATGGAAGGACCACAAGATGAATCTAGGCTCTATGGCGATTCAATATGTTGCACGAAAACCCTAAACCGAAGGACACAACAATGAATCTAGGCTCTATGGCGATTCAATATGTTGCGCGAAAACCCTAAACCGAAGGACACAACAATGAATCTAGGCTCTATGACGATTTAGTACGTTGCGCGAAAATCCTAAACATAAAGACACAGCGATGAATCTAGGCTCTATAACGATTCAATATGTTGCGCAAAAATCCTAAACAAAAAGAGATGATGAATCTAGACTCTACCTATGTGAAGGTGTGATTCGGCACTTTATGTTGAAAGACCCTAAACAAAAGAGGGAGCGATGAATCTAGGCTCTACCTACGTGAAGGTGTGATTTGGTACTTTATGCCAAAAGGCCCTAAAAAAAAGAAGGGGCGATGAATCTAGGCTTTACCTACATGATGGTGTGATTTAGCACTATTAGTGTTAGGAATTTGGCATTTTGGCGTCCAAGTTATATTGCATTTGGTAGTTAAGTATCTAAGTTTTCTTGTTATAGGTGACTTGTCATATAGGACTTAAGGTATAATGTAGTTTTTTACATATATTCCCAAAATTAGGTAGTATGAATGAAAAATTTCTTGCAACATTTTGGACATTTCACTTGAAATATTCCAAACATTGAGACACTCTAAAAAATATTTAATTTATATTTGAATCTTATCTTCAGAAAGGGTATAATTGTAAAATAAGCCTAGAAGGTAAAACTATTAAATTTGTTAGGGCTATAGAAACTAGAGAAAACAAATTTATTCTAAAAATGGTAGAATACCAACTTTGACCACTTACACAATAGTCAACAACTATTCATCCACATCCTAAGTTTTTTTTTTTATAAAAGAGGTTCCCTTGATTGCACCTCCACACACTCAAATGTTGTTTTAAGCATAAAAAAAAAATTTTAAGTACCATAACTACAAGGCAAGCTTGATAAAAAATAATTTTAAATCTAAAAATTCAATACTCATAAAATTATCTACAATAAGTAATAAAACTTTTATAAACTATGGCTACTTTTTTCAAGCACAAACTTTAAAGTTTTATTTCAGTCACCCCCAATTTTTTTTTTAACCTCTAAAGTCCCAAAGTTAGGAACTTTGGGGCTCTTGAAATTTCAAGTAGGCTTGTGTAATCTCAATTTTTGACATTGATTTTTTCAAATGTTTTTGGAAGATAGGAAATCACATTAGCTTTTGGAGAATTTAGTTTTTATTTCAATCAATGACCATGACCAAAAATTATGCCACCATGAATCCAAAAAACAACTCAAGGTGTAGCCCAATAAAATCTCCCAAATTAAAATTAATTTTCTTAAAAATTATTTCTTCAAAGATTATATTTTTGTCTACATCTGAAGCTTTGATTCATTCTATTTGGATTAGTGATGAGAAAGTTATAAACAATCTTGTTTTTCAAGCAATCTAAGCATCTTTTTGAAAAAATAACTTATAGACTTCGTTTTTTAATGCAGTTTTAACAATTAGGCAAGGTTGAATTTGCTTGCTAGAATAATCTCACCATTGGGATTTTTATTTTTAAATTCCATCTTAGAGCTATTAATGGTTTAATTATCCCTTCAAACTTGAATCTACTTCTACTTAACAAATTTTTAATGAGTGAAAATTAAGTGTGTTTTTTTGATGAATTTTTTTTAGATTCTCAACTCAATTCTCCAACATAAAAAATTAGAAAATCAAAATCAATAGTGCAAAATTTTTAAGTTAAGAAGATTCAAAGCCTAAAATCTAGCCAATCAAGGTGTAAAAAAAACTTGTTTTCTTCACTTTAAATGCAAATGTCTTGCAATCCAAGCATTCAAAGTTTCTCAAACTTTTTCCATGCATTCTTTACTAGTATAGTACAAGATCTTGCAGTTAAAAATATGAAAAAAATAATTTTAAAAGTTTTTTGCTCTTTGCAATAGAAATGGTAGTTTTGAGTAGGTTTTGATGGAAAAAGATCACAGGACTTCAGGGGATAACAAAAACTTAGCAAAAAATGTATTGACCCTCCCCTTCCCTCTTCCTTTTTCATTTCTTTTAAACAAGCATGTCGAACAACACAATGCAAGGAATTCCGTTAAATATCAAGGTTGATTCTATGGGGGGATGTTAAACCCTGCCCATGAAATGGACCTAGCAAGCTGGATTTACCTCGGGAGAAAATGCAAGAACTTTTTAAATTTTTCACATAATTTTTTTTTTGCAAGTTTTGAATTCATACTTGCAATCAAAGACCCCAAATTAGCTAGGGAGAGGACTAAAACATACCTTAGACAAGGCCAGGCAGAATTGACCCCCTCATTGCCCTAGCCAGGGTTAATTGTGAAAAAAAGCCCCCTATTTTTTTACCATGATTTTAGGTTTTTTTCTACACTGCCCCTAGCGAATTTAGGGCCACTAATTGCAAATCTAAATTCAGAATTTGCAATCAGCATCCCCAAATTAGCTAGAGGTGGTTTAGAAATAGAAAAAATCATGGCAAAAAAAATAGGGGGCTTTTTTCACAATTTACCCTGGCCGGGGCAATTAGGGTGTCCGCCGGGTCAGTACACCCTGGCCCTAGCCAGGGCTGGACATGTTTTTACTTTTACCCCGTGAGAACCAAATTCCCCTGTTGGGTCCCCTTCGTTGGGTCCCCTTCGTTGGGTCCCCTTCGTGGACTGCCCTGAAGGGGATATTATTATTGAACTTGCAAGTCAAGTCCCCCTCTCATTGTCGCTCGGCTCGCTCCGCATCTAATCTGACTCACCAACCCCTCACCGAATCCCATCCCCAAGATATTCAGCATCTTCGATCCATACCCTGGACATACCCTCCATATACCCTGGACATACCCTCGATATACCCTCGACATACCCTTGACATATCCTCGACATATCCTCGACGTACCCTCGACATACCCTCGACATACCCTGGATAAGGGCCAACATCCAGCCTGTAACGGTTCTCATCATGAGTTTGTTCCTTTTTTTTATTCACTTCACTGGGCTTTTCAAATAAAAAATTGACTCAATTTAAACCGCAAATGGACTTTTCTACAATACAACAAAAAGAGGTGAAAAGATTCTATATTGGAAAAATGACGGTTCATGCTAAATTTATTGGAAAGCTTCAATTTATTGGGACTTACATCAAAGTTTTAAAAGGTAAGAAAATGATGAATCTTCCTCTTGTGGGCCAACTTGTGGGCTAACTTGTGGGCTCTCCATATTTCATGAACTTGTGGGGGTTGGAATGCCACATATCTTGAAATAAAGGACAAATTCTAGTTGCATTATTTAGGGAGTGTTTGGGGGGTTCTCTTGCTTCATAGTGTTGCCGTGGTTGGTTGCAGTTGGATGCTATTATACACAAACCACTATAATTTTTAGGGACAAAATTGGAGGGTTTTTTGGGGGACAAAATCCTTTTACTTCTTAAATGCCCCTAGGAACAATAATGTAAAGGTTGACCCTACTTTTTGGTTGATTAACCCCTAAAGAATTGTCAAAAACCACTTAAAATTGCCATTTTTGTTGCGTTTGTTTAAAAAAAAATTGTTTTTAAAATCTAACCATAGGATCTTGTACTTTACTTGTTTAAGATCATGTGGTAAGAATTTCATGAAGTTTGACCATATAAATTGACAGATTTTAGCATTCAAAGTTGGAAAATGTTTTTTTTTTAATATTGATTTGCAATTTCAGATGACTTTGACCACTATTTGTGAAATTTTTTATACTATGGACTTTGAATTTAAAAAAATTGTGTTGAAGAATTGAGTTGAAAGTATGGGAAAAAAAATTCAAGAAAAACCCGATTGATTTTCATTCTTTGAAAAAATGTTAAGTAGAAGTAGGTTTGAAATTGAAAGAAAAACTAAATCATTAACAACTCTAAGATGGGATTAAAACACAATAATCCCAACGGTGAGATTGTTTTAGCAAGAAAACCTAACTTTAACAAACAATTTGTTTTTGAATTGTGAAAATTGCATTTAGAAATGAATCCTATAAGTTATTTTTTCAAGAAAATGCTTAAATTGCCCAAAAAACAAGATTGTTCATAACTTTCACATCACTAATCTAAATGGAATGAATCAAATATTTGCATGTAGACAAAAATATGATCTATAAGAAGGTTTAATTTTTAAAATTTAATTTTAAATTTTTGTGGAATTCTTTTTTTGCCTGGTGATGTAAAAATATGTTTAGGATGGCATAACTTTAGCTCCAGGGCACTAATTGAAATAAAAATCATATTCTCACATAACAAAGAAGATCTTTTATCTAACGAGAAAGTTTCAAAAAGTTTCATTAAAAATTGAGTTCATAGGAACCTACTTGAAATCCATTTTGTCCTTTGAGGGAACAATGGTCTTTTAGAAGTTAAGGCCCTTTCCCAAGAACCAATCATAGTAGTTGTAGGCCTAAGGGATGTACAAATGTAGAAATGATTCTTTCTTTGAGACCTAGGGTGCACAAACTTTGTAATCTTCATTTCAATAGATTAATGTAAAAATTTACACCCTATATTATATTTAGTTAATTTTGTATTTCTTGATCACTTCTAATTAATTAGAGTGCATGTCCGAATATGAATTTAAAATTATCTATTGTATCATCCATGGTAATAATAAGCATTTGCCAATTGGAGTTGGATTGATGAGACTAGATGGGACATAGGTCTATACAAAATAGAAAAATTAGCCCTATACTAATTTCTCAACATTTGACACCATATAAATATTATAAGCATTGTACAAGAATACACTACTTTTTAAACTAGGTATTGTTGTAATTAGGACTCATGAATCTCCATATGTACAAATGGAAATATTTGTAAAAGTATTTGTTGATTTTAATGGCTTGTAAAGTAACTTTTTTTGAGTAAAACAACCTAATTTCACTATTAATATTGTATAGCCAATGTTTAGTCCCTTTCTTCCATGGTTTTATTTATTTCATTCAATGGCTTTGGGCAAAAAGGGAAGAGGTTTTGCATTGACAAAAGCTATGAATTGGGAAATTTCAATAGAACTCTAAGAGCATAATTTCTTGTTTTGAGTACATTGATTTATTTATGTTGTTACTATCATAGGGTTAACAAAAAATAGTTTTAAAAATAGATGATAGAATTTTAAAAAAAACAATCTTTTTTTTCCTATTTTAAGTCATTTGTGAATCACATTTGCTGACTTCAATTAATTATTTGATAAAGAATGTTGAACTTGCTTGCAAGTTTGAGTTATTATTGTATTGTATTAAATTCGTAAGATAGAAAAATGTGAAGTGACAAATTTTGAACCCCCACAAATAGGACAGATCATTGTAATGCAAAAAAGAATGTCAATTGGAGTGATGAAACTGTTTACATCCATGAAAATGGATGAAATCCATGAAATCCGAATACAGTAGTTAGTTTATTCATTCAAAAGTTTGAAACATGAATCCGAAAAGGAGCAACAAAAATTACGCTCAATTCAAAGATCTCATTCATTGAGAAAGGCCAATTATCCTCTCAATTCATTAATCCCTATTGATCAATTATCATTCAATCCTTCAAAAAAACTCAACGTAGCATCCACAATGGTTCACAATGGAAGGCACGAGAGCACAGCAGATTTCAATAGCATACAATTATACAACAAGCAGACTTCAAATATCTTTCGCAAAAATATGCGACATAAATTATTCACAAGCAATACAAAAACTGAAAAATTCCTACTTTATCTCGGTTCTCGTTCAAGCTTGTTGAGCAAAGCCTGTCACTGCTTGAAAAGTAGTTTCCCGTTATCATTTTGCAAGCTTGAAAAGCAACACCTGCAAATAAACGATCAATTTTTTCCAGTTAGCTCAACTTCAGGATCAATATCCCGGCTTTGTAAGACCCTTCTTCACGGATTCTCAAGGAGAGATTCAAACTTCAAAGCGACATAGAACAGAATCTTCAGCGTTGAGTTCCTACACACGAAGATCATAAAGATTCCTATAAACAGCAAAAAGTTTGCATCTATTTGGATGCAAGAGAAGATACCTTTATAGAGCAAGGAAAAGGCCTTTGACAGGAGTTTGCTAGGAGGTAATAAGACCGATCTATGAGGCATGCCCAGAGGATCAATCATCCTCTGGCACGTAACGGTCTTTCCTAGCCTTGAACACCAATCTCTGCAAGGAAAGTTATATTGATTAGAGATTTGGTATTTCTATCACCTGTACACTCGGTAGTTAAATTAGAAGTTGTCCACGACCACAAGATGGGAACTGTAACTCGGAATTCCGAGTGCAGTAAGTTCTGCAGCTCTTCCACAAGTCTCTTAAGTGAAAAGGTAGGGATAGAGAACTCACTGCTAGTATCTGAGTGTATGCTTTGAAGCCAGTAAGGAAGCGTGTGTACGTGCTGTTATTCTTATTGTCTCCAACAATTTTCCGAACTCGTGGAACAAGATACTTTGCAACCTAGAGGATGAGGAACACGAAAACCCCACTTAAAAGAGGTCACATAGTCAAGACATAGCAGTATTACTCAAATATGAAGCAATTCGGTTGACACAACAAAGTCCAAAGGAATGAGAATACAACCGAATTTACTCCATACTGGTACCGAATCGCACCGTATCTGCAGGTTCTGCCAGGACATTAATGAAGAACTTGGCCTGCAAGGAGTGCAAGCCAGCAGCGTTAAACAGTAATGTATGAGGATATTAAAGGGCAGAGTAATTAAAATCCCTACCACTGAGGTTAAGTTCATCTTATGTAACTGCAGGTATTATTATTGACGATCCAGTGCCATAGTATTCAGACTAAAGTCCCGTCCTTGTCAAAAGCACAAAGTTTTGGCATGAAGAGTCTGTAAAACACATTACCGCCTATCTTTTTCAATTGTTTTTGCTCAAGCATGTTAGCTTCAACCGTTATTACATCAAACGATCTTGGTGCCTAATGACTAACATACCTGACGAGTGTCACTTCCTGACATAAGAAGGTCGGTGGTCACCATGCCTGGCTGTAACCCACAAGAAACCACAGTTGTAAATTAGTCGAGAGGAATTGTTGTGATAAGAGGTTGGGATAATCACTTTACGCACTTTCGAATAACAGGGTTCTTAAGAAAATTAGACAGATTCAAGAACTTCTAGACCACATCATAAAGAGAAACTTCTTCATGATTCAAGGGGAGGAGTCAATTCTGGTCACAATGATCATATGAGGCCTCATCATGCTACAAAGTGAGGATCTCCATATGATCGTTGTGACCAAAGGAAGACCTCCCTTTGAAAAATGGGGGGAATTCTCTTTACGATGAAGTCTAAGAGATTCCTAAGAAAATCTATTTCAGTGGAAACCCTGTTTAATGTATGTGAGCCTGACGAAAACAGTCAGCTTGGGACTACTAACAGCTAAAAAATTGTAATCAGTGAGTGAGGGAAAAGGTATCTTGCCGATAAGTCGTGAACCACGACATTCTGAATGTTTGACTGCTTCAACTCTGCCTGTATAGTACAGTACCAAGACTAATCAGTCACAACAAAAATTCTGATGCTGGTAGGACATGTATCCAAACTACCTCAGGGGAAGAGTGGTAGGGATGATCTTTCCAGGATCCTAAATAAAGCCCTTTAGTCTTTGTAAGCCTACACC
Organism: Climacium dendroides; assembly: GCA_950106755.1. Classification (NCBI taxonomy): domain Eukaryota; kingdom Viridiplantae; phylum Streptophyta; class Bryopsida; order Hypnales; family Climaciaceae; genus Climacium; species Climacium dendroides. The sequence continues at coordinate 42,117,100 of OX467084.1, forward strand.
TTGTAATTAGAGAATCAGAATCAGCACCACATTCTAACATGAATGGCCCAAGATTGTCTGGTTTTCTTAACTACACTTTTACTAAGCACTTTTCTATTACCATACAGCTCCGATTGGTCATTAGCTAAGTAATAATAGCAAGATAGCAAGATAGCATATTTACTTCATATAAACATTCGATAGAATGTATCCTCAAATCCTTGAGTGCAACAGTGGGCCTCTAAGGGATGTTACGTAGCCTCCTAGGGGAAGGTCCTCATATGTAAAATTGAAATTAGCAGTCCGCAACTTTACTCCTATGCGATTCTCGTTGGAGGACGATTAGTCATTCAATAGTCATTCAATAATCTGGCAGGCTCGTCTTGTGACAACAGTGAAAAAGGATAAAACAAGTGGGAGTGTAACACACCTGCAATGATTTTGTAAACTGTGCGAGGCTGCGTTTAGTGGCTCCGTAAGCTGCAAATCTGTCAACCAAAAGAAATCTCTCAGCAAAAAGCAGTAAGAAATTGACTAAGGACATTACCATACTTCAGCAGGCGCAGGCAACATCATTACTGATGGAGCGAATCCACAAGCATAAATAGTAAATGAAAGTTCTTTCTTTTTCCTCATTTTATGGATTTTCAAGCGATTCTGCCCAGAAAGAATCGTGCATCTTCATTGCCATGTCATATTTCATGTGTCACATACGAGGGATGACAAACCTTGGTGTTGGATTGCCATCGGCTCCTGCACCATCCATGTTGAAAATGTGTCCGCCTCTGCGCTGGTCCCTCATTAACCTGATAGCCTAATCACCATAATCAACCCTTACAATTTAGATCTCAGGGTTCAAACCATGGCACGAGGTGGAAATTATGGTGATCTTCAGTATTCAAATGAAACTGAAGATCACCATAATTTCCACCTCATGCCATTTTTCCGCCTCCACCATAAAATTTGAAAACATTTGGAACTGGGCATATCGTCAAGTGCACAATAAAAAGAAAAATAGCATCAAAGAAATTGATATTATGTGCGGTGAAATGGACCATCTATGATATTTCTGTGATGAAGAAAACTACCAAACTATGAGCCTGTGGGATGAGCAGCAAAACGAGGATTTTCATATAGCTTCTCAGAAACTACGTTCTTCTTGTTGCAAAATGATACGACTAAACAAAATGAATCGAAGGGCCACACCACTCAGTTCATGAAGGAGCCAGAGCTTGTACATGTGTGTACCTGCCGGCAGCAGAGCATCACGCCAAGGGTGTTGGTTTCCACTATCTCCCTGCCAAATGTCATCCAGCTCAAACGCCAAGTTAGCTGGAAATAGGAGAAGGAAAAAGCATAGATTTGAACATGCTGGCAGCCAGAGTTTCTGTGCACAACACAAAAGAAATGGGTGCAACTAACTCCACAACCAAACAATTGTACTCTCAGGTGGACAGAAAATTCGAGCAACGGAGACCTGACTTTCCTTACATGATGTCAGCATCATCGGAGTCTACGAGAGAGTTATACTTGTATGCGTTTGTGCCGGCGTTGTTTATCTACCGAAAGGTCAAGGAAACACTTATCAGCTTGCTGTCCAGAAAGCAATCAATTCCACATTTATTCAAGAATGTAACTAACAGGGTAAATTCAACTATTTCTGGAACTTTTAGACATCATAATGAGAATAGTCTTCAAAATATGGGAAGGCTCCCCAAGGTTTTAGTGATATAATCACTATGATCACATGGGAGACTGCCCCACAAATCATGGAGGAGATTCTATTTACGATGTTGTCTAAATGGTTCTGAAACAGTCTAATTTTACTGAAAAGCTTTTTCATTAACAGTGTTGATCACAAGTCCTCACCCAAATATCGACATATCCGAGGTTGGCCTTCACATAATCAGTCAAAGCCTGAATGCTTTTTGCATCTCGGACATCACACGCCTTGCCCTGGAAAAAGCCGAAAGATAACATTAGAGCACAACACCAAAGAATTGTAACACATGATGTGTACATATACACTCAAGATTGAAGCCCTCACCCATACGCGTTCCTCCCCGAACTGGCTCCGAAGCTCCTGCACTACATTTTGCACCCTCTCCTCTGTAGGAAAAAGAAATCATTCAGAACAACCATTCAGAGCCCACAGAATGCGGTACTAAAAACCGAAATGACTTGCACTACAAGCAACCTGGATGTCTGAGGCTTACACTACAAGCAAGTTACATACCTGACCGCGAGCAAACAACCACGTTATCTCCATTCCGAAGAAACTCCTCCGTGAGAGCCAGACCAATACCTACCAATCCAAGGCTCTTGTTACATAGTTTTCCAAAAGCATCAACGTTCACATAGTTTTCCATCGAGTGTCCACTGACCTAATGCACATCTCAAATAGTTTTCCAACAAGTGAACCCTCACTTAGTTTTCCACAAAGATTCAAAGTTTTCCATCAAGTGTCCACTGACCTAAAGGAACCTCACATAGTTTTCCACAACCATCAAAGTCTTCCCATCGTAAGATTTGGTTTCCATCACAATTATGCCTCACCCTAGTTCTCCAATTCATTGCAATTCACATTCATGAGCTTCAGGGATTCTTTACCTTTCGTGGATCCCGTGACGAGCACATTAAACGGGGACACTGTCGTCCTTGAAGCTGTGAGCTCCGGCACCCCTCCCTCTTTAGCAGGTGCCATGCTGCAGCTTACACTGCTCCTTCGCAATTGAGGAGCTTCAAAATGAAGAAGATGACTGTCCCCATTTTGCTGCACCCCAAGCTTGCTGCGATTTCCCGAAACTCCTCTCAAGGACAACACCCGAGTGTTGTTCCTTCTTAGACCAGCAGCCAGGGCAGGAAGTGACACCGCCGTGGCCATAGCCATCCCGAACAATCAGACAACTCCCTCACCTAAGCCAATTCAACACAACCAAGGCCAAACTCATCAAACAAAAGCTTCAATATAGAAGGGGAGCCATACCCACCACTTACTCCAAATAGAAACCCTAATTAGATGCAAAAGAAGATCGATAACGTAACTACAAGATGATGCCCAGCAAATGTGTTTTTGGGTCCTCACATGAAGTCACATGAAGGTTTAGCTTATCTATGTGGGCCACTCCCATTTGCGACGGAGGACATGTCACCGGCCATGTCATCATCCAGTCACCAAAACCACTTCATGAAATTCCAAAAATAAAAATAATAATACACTGTTGTCGGAGCCGGCATCTGCGTACATTTTGTTAAGTTCAACCCTTGCAAGGGAGCCTTGCTGTGAATGTCCTAACAATCGTTTGCAAGGGTTGTTTGTGTTCGCTAACTTTGCTTGCGCATGTTCTGGTTGACGTGTGTTCTTCTTTTTGCTTGAAATGTTTGTTTACTGAATCAAGCTCATCCGCTGGGGATGGCGGAGTTCCAGCCGAAGGTGTATTTGGAGCGGCTATGGTGGGGCGAGAGAGAGGGTTGAGCTCAAGTGAGTAAGGAGTGGATAGCCTGATTAGGGTTTGGGATTCAGAAGGTGGAGGGGGACTAGAGGAGAGAGACCGCTGTAGTTGGGCTTAAGAAAAGTTGCAGCAAAATGTTGCCAACGGTGAATCGGCCGGGCCGCGCTTCAAGCGGTGGCTACCGCAACAATTCGGTTCTACCGCAGTACTTGCGACGAATTGTCAAGGTATTACTATGATGGGATACTTCTCTAGGGTTTTGTTGTTGTTCTGATTGATTTCTGGGCGATCGAATCTGGTTAAGCAGAGACTTCGTGTAGTAGATCACATGAAGATTGGAGACTGTATTCGAGCTGAAAGAATGTCGTCGATGGCGAGTTTTTTTATTCAAGTTTTGTTCTGAAGAATTCTCTTCGGAATCTCGTGGAGGTTAGGCTTTCGAGGTTGTATTGATGCGATGCAGATATCGTTTGGCATTGTGTGAATATAGAAGAGAACGCTATTGAGGTGGTCAGTATGGACACATACTTTGAAGCTCGAGATTGTGTGTTTAGGTCAACTTATTGGGATATCCTGGAGCTCATTGATGAATGTTAGTATTTGGCAAGTGTGAAGCCTTTCTTTTCTTTTCTTTCAGGTGTCCTGTGTTTTTTGGAAGAATAGTTCACTGATGAGATACGGTTCAATTTGCTAATTAGGGTTTCAAGGTGGTTTATGATCTCACTGGGATTTGAGCAATGGTGTCCTGTTCGAAAGTGTAAGAACTGATTGGGGTTGTGGATGAGTTTCAGTACCAACAAATGGACATGGAGTACACATTCTGGCAAATGCTTCATCTTTGCACATCACCCAAAGTTGTGTAAGTGCTTTCAGACCTAAATGCACACCGAGGCATTCGTGTCGGACATCATCTTGGAGGTTCTACAGTTTGCAATAAGTTATAATGAGAACTTGGGTTTCAGTGACGTTCATGAAAATTGATAGAGATTTGAAAGATATAATGTGAGTTCATTTTTCTGCTTTTGATTATGGAATTGCCTTTATGTTTGCAGGTACCAACAAACGAAATACCACAAGCGTAAGTGTTGAACTAATGCTTTCTATTGTGCTGCTACTTTTTCTCTTCTCGCAGAAATTCATATTGGGCACATGCTTCAGATCATGTGATTGTATGCTTGGAAGAGAAGGACTGACTGGGCATCTGTACTGTTGGTTGCAGAGACAAAAAATCAGTGGGCGCGAGATGACCCAGCTTTTGTGGTTATCTGCAGTTTTTTATTGGCAGTGGCAGCTTCAGCATTCAGTGCAGCGTACGTTATATTTTTGGACTCTTTTAAGCTATCTTTTTTCTCATTAATGCTAGATTCTATTAGTGCAGCTCCTTGGTGTCCTGTTTTGCCCAGGGCTTGTATTAGCTATGGCGTACTAGTAGAAATTCCCTCTTCGTGTTCTTGAAAACCAACCGTGTTAAGCCCTGCTAAGTGTAACGCCATTTAAGACAGTTTCTAGAAGTAAAAGTTGCTAATTCTATTGCGACTAGATTTTCTAGAGCATCTCTTGGGGGCGACTGGCAACTCTGTAGGAGAGCTTACACAGATCTGTTTTCAAAAGTGACTTACCGTGGAAGTGCCTTGCAGTTGATCTATTGGTCCTAGGTCACATGAAATATTGCTAGTCCATATTTTGCTTATCTATCTTCGTTCACCTGACGAGGCATTTTTATGGTACTTCAGGTATGGACACGGCGTGGCTCAAGCAACCTTTACCATCGCATCTGTGGTCATCATGCATTTTTTACTGGCTGGAATCTCCCTGGCCTCTATCTGTTGGTGAGCTCTCGTTAAACTTTTGATTAATTGTCAAAAAATCTACATTAATGGTTTTCTTCTCATGGTAAATGTCCCCCGAGAAAATTGTATGATAATAGCATTAGTCTACTAGCAGTCAGAAAGCTTTTTCTCTTTCACATCTCTCCTGTTTTCCCAATCTTATTCACAAGATGCATCTAAACAAGCGGTTAATTGCAAGTGTCTCTACCTCGAATAGAAATGTATTATTTCATGTGTCCCTTCCCTAATATTTCAGTGCAATCCTGAATACAATCCTGAGTGTAATTCTCAGAACCATCCTCATTATTATCTTCACTAATTGAAATATCCTCATTTGACAATCTTATATCATAAAATGAAATTGTTGTGTTTAATAGATTTGGGACCTGTGGTTATGAAATAGTGAACACAACAATTTCATTTTATGATAAGTGGATTTCAAGTGTGAACTTACCTGATAATCTGGTGGTGACTGGTGTGACAGGTTTCTATCTAATCACTATCTTCGTGAAGAGATTGCTGTGCATACACATGTCGTAGAGCAACGTGTTGAATGGTAGGTGCTTGGATCTTTTGTCATAAGTTTTTATAGTGTTCATGGCGCATGATCTTAATGCTGATTTCTAGTTTGCCAAAGCGCTAATAGTTGGGGTGAGTAGCTTTTTCAGTATTTTCAAAATCTTGTTGTTGAGAGAGCCTCTAAATCTGCTTTCATCTTGGAGGTATTAACTTGATCAAGGAATTATATGTGATTTTTAGTCTGATTTCCGCATATGGAATGATCTTTGTTTTGAACAGGTTATACGCGTTCGACATCCACTGCAATGCTTATTTCCCGCTTTTTGTGGTTCTTTATGGTACTGGTGTCTTATTCCATCTTCTCGTTTACTACTTCTCAGCTCTTTATCCAAACGTGACACACCAATTGAATGAAACATTATTGTTCCAGTGCGTACATTTTATCTATTTGTGGATATTTATAACTTGGTTGGATTTTGTTTTATCACGCAGTGCTGCAATATTTCCTTTCGCCTCTCCTTCTGGTTCATGGGTTTATGTCGACATTACTGTCGAATGTGCTGTACTTCGTCGCGATTTCATACTACCATTACCTCAACTTTCTCGGCTATGATGGTATGTCCTCATCATTTGTAGTAGTACCATAGTAGAAACAACACGATCCATTTCACTTGTCCATCGATGGATGAAATTGTATTTATTTTAGACAACTTGGATTTTTTATCTTCTTTTTGAATTATGTGTGATTTTTTCTTAATTGCTTTTATTCAAATAAACAAGGCTCTTTGCATAGCTGAGGTGAGTGGTGTAGTGGAAATGAATGAATCCTTGAACTTCAAGGTTCGATGTTGAAGAAATTTTTCACAATATTGGTGAAAATTGTGATGTTTTCGTTTTTACTGATTTGGGGATTATCTACTGACATATAGCAGTGCCTACGATGCTATCGTTCCATAATCTTTGTGTGGTACTGCTGTGTCAGCCTTTTCTCACAGTAAATGATATCATGTCTCCTTGGGCCAATTTTTCAAGCTATTCTGATGTTTTCTGTTGACTGTGGTTGCAGTGCTGCCTTTCCTGGAGAGAACAACATTTTTCTTGTACCCTATTTTTGTACTGGCCCTTCTATTTCCAATATGTGAGTTTCTTACATTCTTCCGGGGGGGTACATATCGATGTCCGTTCCTTAACTTCAATGAACACTAGTAAAGAAATATGCACATATATATCAGAGGCCGCCCTTGTTTATTTATGAAGGGTTGTTGCAGTTATTGATCTTGAATTTCGGTCCTTGTATGTTGTAATTCGCTTTAAATAAGCAAGTTGAGATTCTTACTAATTTTGTGTGGTGGTGGTTCATGTGCTCCAGCTCTTCTCTCTGGATTCAATCCCACTAGATTTGCTTTGGGCTTGTACTTCGGATGACTTCCGTGTTGCTGGTGAGTGCAACTTCTTGATGCACAGAAAGCAATACTCTGAGAAATATTAGTTGCTACAGATCATCTGGGGGGGGGGGGGATACTTATCTTTATGTTTTGTACGGTTTTAGAAATGTGCTTCCTTCCTTCCAGCGGGCGTTCTAGCTCATTCTAGGTGCTTCGATGTTTGCAATTACTCAATTATTGGTGTTCCTGTTCTGCCTGCAACAATTATTTTTCTCACAATTTCATGTTTTCACAGAATTCTTTTGTATCTCTAATTTAAGTAATTCCGGACTATCAGTGTCCAGAGATATTAGGTCAAATTCTAAGCCATCCGTCAGGCCATTTTTATAGCAACTCAGCTTCACATGTTAGAGAAAACGTTCAGGATAGCCCAGAAATTTAAAAAAATTGACGCTCACAATGTGCATTGAAGTGATTTTCTACCATTTTGGGGGGGTGATCACGGTTCTTCTGCCGGTCAATGAAATAGTCTATAATTACTTCAACTTGATTTTTTTACGCTTCACATTGGTAACCTCAAGATGTGTATCTGCTAACAGATATGCAAGTTTTCTTTGCCGAGTGACGAGTTGCTCATCTACTGATTGAAGACGAGCATCGCGATGTGCTATCATTCCTAAATCGAATGTATCGCAGGCTGGTCTCTGGTGGGTTGAGGTTTAGCTGTGAAGCAGTTTATGGCATAGCAGCAGAGACTGACCAGCTTGTTGTATTACGGATAGTCACTGGGCATATTGATCTTAAACTTGCAACTGCCTGGAAACCTAGAAAGGAAAAAATCCTCTTCCATTTCTCAAGGTCAGAATGTGAGTACTGGTCCAGACAAGTGTTGTCTTATGTCTTTTGTTTTTAAGCATACTGCGGATCTAGTTCACTCATTTGTTGGCGTAGCGTTGAAGCCAATTCTCTAAAAAATCTGCCTCGTTGAAAGTATTTGAAGTTTCGTACTACATTATTGCATGTGAAATACTGTAAATAATATTTGGAATAATGTAGAACTACAGTGGAATGAAATGCAATGTTTATTTTAAGATTTTAAGAAATTGGGATTTTGAATAAATGATATTATGGCATGAATTTCTTTTTGAAACAAGCGTGAACCGCTTACCAGAAGATTTTTAACCGAACATTTCACCACCATAAGCTCCCTTAGATGCGAAGCTCTGACATCAGTGAATGGCAGGCAAACAAAGCCTTCAAGTCAATGAAATGAAATCATTGAAATGTTGCAATTGTCATTGCTCATTCAATGTTGAATTCCACTCTTCCTTTATTAGCTTGGTCGCCATCCAGGGTATATTCTAACTCTGCATCAATGCAAAAAGTTGTAGCTATTTCTACAATTGTCATCCAAGATTTAGAGCACTATTACTTCTAAGTTTGTGTTCTTGGATGAAAAGGAAATTAGTTGGGATTCTAGAGATATAATTACAAAGATTATCTCTAGCTATGCCAACGCTCTCTACATGATCTATAAATTTGGTTCCTTTGTAACCCTAGATATCTATAGTGGGATCAGTAGCAATCTTGTAGGTGGTGAGACTTTTTTCCTCAATGTTTTTTGGTTGAGACTTTAATGTGTCACAAAGAAAAATTGCTACATGTTGTACAAACAACACTAACACGTAAGTTTAAAAATACAAGTATACAAACCTTGAGCTTAGGTGCTTATACCATAAGTACCTATAATATAAATATCCTATAACAATAAAAGGTGCCTATAACATAGGTACTTATAATATACACATCTATAATATAAATATCCTAAAACCATGGAAGGTGCTTATAACATTGATATTTATAACATTAGAGCCTAAGCTTCTAGGTTCATATGCTAGCAACTATGTATTTTGTATCGTTATGAAATTTATTTGTATTTAACATAGATATAGCACTTTGATTGTTACAAAATATTGTTGTTGAAGAATTGATTGAAATTTTTTATTTAGTTAAGTGTTGGTAAAGCCAAATATTAGCTTCTATTGTACATTTTGTAAGTGTCATATATTCAATTTTTGTTTTGAATAGTGCCACTAATTATGTTTAGAGCTTGACAAGTTGATGGCACCACCACTTCAAATAAAGCTAAAGCCTGAGATTGATCTTCTTGTATTAAAATGCCTTCCCTAATTAGCATATATGTAACTTAAAAGTGATTTTGGATTAATGTTATTATATATTGTATGCAGTAGTTTAATGTTCCACTTGGATATATTTGAAAAGTATTTTGATTGTTAGCTATTGTAGTTTTTCAAGATTAGGACCCAATAGCTTCTTCATAAGGTATATTAGCCACAACTTGTTTTTCATCATCAATGATAGGGAGTCTTTAATATTGTGTTAAAGTGAAGTTTCTTATGTGTGTTGATTGAACTTCATGTTTGAAAGTGAAATTCTTGTGGTTTTTGTTGTAAATAACATTCTTGGGTTATTCTTGTATAGACTTTTAATCTAGTTTATTGTTGGACTTTTATATGTTTTTCTTAGCAATAAGTTTACTCCTATAAGAAATCTTCTAAGGATTTGACATGTCTTATACTAACCATTAAAGTTAGTTGTTTATATAGTAGAGATTTGTGTTTTGAATTGAATTAACTTGGTTTGTTCAATTGTACTAAATATTTTCTATATTTCTATGAGCATTTTCCCTCCACCCTTGAGAGAAGACAAACACAACCAAGATCTAAGTCTTTGTTTTGTTTGTTTTGTTATTAAATGGGGGTCTAAATGTTGTCTAATTGACCTTCCAAGTAATGGACAAGCATTTTCTACCTACAAGCCCTAAGTAGTTCAAATTTCAACAAAAACATTTGCAAATTGCAAAAATTAATAATTTTGAATGTTTTGGCCAATTTAAGCCAAAAACTCTAGACTTCCAACATTAAATAAAATTTCAATTTTTTGACATTATAGATTATGGTTTTATCATTCCAAAATGATTAAAAAAAACTTAAAATTTAGACACTTTTAGCAAAAGTTATAGGTGGATGAAGTTTTGGCCCTCAATTGCATTGGAAAACTTCATCTATTAATATCTCTCAAATTATCAATCTAAACTAACTTTAGATTTCACATTTGAGTTTTACATTAATTCAAGTTTTTAAATATACAGTATCACTCAAATTGATTTAGCCATTAAAAACTTCATCCAAATCTACATTAGACTAAGACTAAACTTCATCCTAAGCTATTTCCTTTAATATTGATCTATCTTTTAAGTTTAAATTAGTCTTAAAATGCTTAGAACATTCTCTACAGTCTACATGATTCCATTTTTTTTTATTCTTTGGTTGTTTTTGAAAGATTTAGTTTAATTTTCTATTTTTGATTTACTACTTTGGATCTCTATTTCTACTTACTATTTTATATTGTATTATATTATAATTTGTAATATTTTTAATTCAAATTTATTCAAATTAATTTTTTTTAAAAGAAGATAAAATACCTAGATTTGAATTTTCCTAAAGAAAGTTGTGCATAGATGAAGTTTGACTGCTATAACACCAAAACTAGACTTTTATATTGGATTTATCTGTGATGTGCATGTGACAAGTCACAAGCTAAAAGAGTAGGTAGAACAGGTTGTCAAAAGTCTTAAAAAAAACTACCAGAAATCCACATATAGATCACCAACCAATTTGCAAGAATTGGAAAAAAGTCACATATAACTTTGTAGGTAAAAATCCAGGGTTCTAGAAACCATGCAATCAAATAATAGAAAGAAGTGCTTTTAGAAGGCCATATTCGTTATATTGAGACTTTCCGCAGTCTCATTTTTATCTTCGACTTGAAGATAAACCGCTTTATCTCTTTATTAGTATTTTTTATAAATAGGTAACAGCACCAACTTTTAAAATTCTATTTTAGAATCTTTATTTGAGCATTATTTATTCTTGGTTTCAATTATTATTCTTATAAATGAATTTATAATATCTAGCATTCTGTCTCAAAATTTGCGAAAAGTTTCAATATAACAAATATGGCCTTTTAATATAAAAACATGCCAAAAGTGCAATGGTGAAGTCAATTTGCCAAGATTCTCTAGTACAAAAATGATTCCTCTCTAGAGGAATTAAATTAGGAGATTAGAATTTAAATCCTCCCACTATTAGTGCAAAATAAAAGTATAAATTGCACTTAGCTTTAGGGAACTTTTTAGAAGTTGCTCCAAAAGTTTCATATTGTTCTGGATTGTAGAAGATGACTCTAAAGGAAGTCAACCATTTTTATCAACATTGGAAAATTCATAGAAATTATTCAGGTAGTCGTAAAATCCCACTAAAAATTAGGATAGTGTATTTTACTCTAAATAAGTTCCTACAAATTTGGGTCTTTTGAAGATAATGGCACAATTTATTTGGCATTTGGAGAAATTCTCTAAAAGTTAGAGTAATCAAAGCAAGAGGGTAGAATTTGAAGTTTTAATATAATTTTCATGTAGGTAATTATAGATAATTTGAGAGGGGAAAGAGGCCTTAGAAAAGTATAAAGGTATCCCCTCCTCTCATTTTGCACCCTTTTTCTTATTGTTGGAGTTTTTGGTGATTTGCCAAGGACTTTTTGTTTTTTTGCATTTAGAGCATTTTGCTCTTGTTTTCAAGTTATTTTGTGTTTTGTTGCTTACTTCAAAGGATGTTAGGATCCCTTTGAGTATTGCCATCTTCATTTTGTTTTTGTGAGTGGTTTAAGTCCTTCAAAATCTTGGATTTTCTTGATTTATTGCATTGTGGTACTAATCCTAAAGAAATTCTAGCCGAATTCTAGCAATGCCATTAGTTTGTATTTTTTAAAGCTTATTTTTATGATTGTTATATTGAAGTTGTGTCAAATACCAATAATTCTCAATAGAGTGCTTTGAGTGGGATTTTATACCACTCGGTTGTTGAAAATTCCCCTTACATTTAGACTTTGAGAATATGTAGTTCAAGAAGTTTATTTGGTGTCATTTTTGGAGAATTTGGGTTGGAACCAAGCCTCCAAATATTTTTACTAATATACATGTTAAATTATTGTCCTTGGGAAGTGGTGCTAACCCACCATACAGCAAAGCTATCGCCCCCGAGACAATTTTCAAAAGTCCTCTAAGTTATTTTTTATTTCTCATTTTGTTAAGTCTGGGATGAATTAGCCTTGCACAAAGAAGCTTTGCCCTTACTAGTATTTTTTTGCCTTTTGTTTTGTCAAGTGGGCCAAGATTATTATACCCGACCTGTAGAAAGAGCCCATTTGCACCCAACCCAGTGTCATTAGAGAGAGTTCAGTTTTATATGGACAGCAGGAAAAAGCAGAGAATTTTTGCTATGACTGCCTAGTGCCTACAAGAAAATATCATGTCTCTATTAATGATTTTCAGTACAACCATAATTGCAAGATGCTGAGCATTTAACACCTCATCCACTGCAAACCTCCTCGTCCAACTCAACATCTTGGTTAATCTTGAAGGTCCACTGAAATGCATAAGATAACGACACTTTCAGGCACCGAAATTAGCATCTGAACGTGGTTCGTATTATTTAACTGTAGTAGATTTTGTTCGAGTCCTATTGGCAATTGAAAGAAGATTTCAAATGCTCTTGGCATGTAATTTTGGACACTCCGTGAATGAACTTTCAAAGTGTTATTATGGGTGTATCCTAAGGTCTCATGCACAAAAGGTGTACATTTTAGTCAAGAATCTATATGTTCGCAACAGCATCACAATTAGGTGCAATTACCTTATGACATTCTAAGACTTGCGCTGCGCTGCCCAGTAGGGTCTTTCTAAACATTTGCAAGGTTGGCTTACTTAATCTTCCATTACTACGATCCTCCTGGTGAACAAAGGCGGCGTAACACGCAATTCATGTACATCATTAAACGAAACTTCTTTGTCATTGGCCCTCCAGACTCTTCTCCGCATTCACTGAAGCACAATCCCGACAGTAGAGACCTTTGGGTTTACATGATGTCAGATATGACAAAGGATAACTTGCTCGGAGAGACAAGACTGAGTCTTGATAAATGTACCAGAATGACATGTAGATAAATGGATGGTCAATTACTTCAGAACTGAATGAAACTCAGTATCCAAATCTGAAAAAAATTCTTTCCAATGCGCCATTGATTCTGTTCATTCAAGTATAACTGTGACATAATCAACCACAAGCTTGAGAGCATAATTTACCTGAAACATACGTTACGTCCTCGCACAAGTTTGCTTCGCCAGTGTCGCTTACGGGTGACGATCCATTCAATTATAGTCTAACCCGCGTTTACACCATAAAGGATTGAGGCGTTTCTCAAGACCCACGACATGTGGAGTCTTCACATCTGCACCACGGCCATAGACAAAACTAGAGAATCAACTGTTAAACCCAAGCAGTTAGGTTAGCAATATACATGTCGAGTCGACTCCAAATGTCAGAGTTCAAGGAAATCTATTCATTATAGCATACATTAACAATATCGAGGGCAAGCGCAACTGGCGCTGAATAATATGGAGTGCTAAAACGACCACATTGGTGAAGAGTAATCCCTAGAAAGGAGAAAATAATTGCGGGGATCGCAGAAGTAGGAATCCCCATTCCTCATTTAAGTTATATACATGAAGACTCTAAACTAGGGAAGGACATACGTGACAAGTCAGTCAAGGATGTCCAAAGAATAGTTGCAGTATATGTTACACCAGAGGTTCCAAAAGCTCTTCCATCTCTGCAGCCATCTGTGTAGCACCTCTATCACTGGAACTTCTACGGTTGCGCAACCATGGACAACACATATCTAACCAGCCCAGCCCCAGTCTGTATTCCCTGTTCCTATCAGCGTCTTCAATCTGTTTGTTAAGTTCTTCCAGCCTTTCTCGCAACTCAGATGCTCGTTCATCAGCCATTTGAAGGGAGCGCTCTGCTGCTGTGCGAGCAACAATGGCTGCTGCAGCCATTTCTTCTTTTGACCGCAATTTCAGTACAGCTTCTTCTCCAGAGTGTTTCAATCGATCAATTTGCTTATTAAGCTCAGAAACCTGCCGGGACATAGTTAAAATATATTAGAAAAAATTTACGTAAGTCAAGGTAAAGCTTACTTCGTAATTCATGTTTAGTCATCACTAATAAATGCTTTTACTGACAGAAGCAGTGTCTAATTGGTGTCTCAGTATCACCCCAGGTAACAAATCTCCTAATTGAACAATTAACCACTCTATCTTTGAAGGTACAATAATATCACCTCAAATTGACATCTCTCAAGATCTACCATGACGGCAGCATAAGCAGCTGCATCCTCTGTAGATGCTTGCTTCCATCGTTCAACTTCCTCTTCCAAAGCCTCAATGTTTGCAGTTTTACTGTCCACCTGTGAACCAGAGAAGCATAAACAGAAATCAAGTTCATTATTAGTTTATACGCTTAAGAATTGCGTTGATGAAATCTTCACTCACAGCAACTCTACATGTCATGAATAATCTGATCATTGAAAATATGAGAGAATTAGCTTTGCGTTTGATAAAACGTCAATTTAATCCTTTGTTGACATCATGGCACTGAGTGGTTGACCAATAACTTGAAGGGAAATAGATACAAACTACATGCAGCTTTGCAATTGTACAGCAATTTCAAGTAGAAATGTATTGCTCTAGAGAACAAGCATTCTGAGACAAAAAGGCGAAAAAAACAAATCCAACCATAACTTGCAAAATAAAAGACAGTATTTCAAATGTCCACCTGCAAGAGGATGTCATTGATCTGTGCAGCTTTCTCCGCCAACTCTTCGACCTGGGTGTTTGAGAGTGTCCTGAGCTCTCCAACTTCTGACCTGCACAACCAAAAAATTTCATGGATTAAAAAGCAAACGTTGACTAAAGTATCTGGTGACCTATCCCGACGTATGATACCAAATATTTTCAGACGGCAGATAGTCCGCTTTCAATAAGGGTCGCTTAATGACCTGCAAGAGGATGTCATTGATCTGTGCAAGTCCAAGAACTAATTAGAAATATACTTCTATGCTATCTCCTTAAATGCAAACCTCTTGATTGAGAACCTAAATTGCCAATAACTAGGGTAGTGAAACATGGCACAATTTACTATGCCATAATTAAGCTAAGAAAAATGAAACTTTGAGTGAAATACCTCGCTTGTGCTAAAGTCGTTTCAAGTTCCCCAATCTGCTGCCTAAGTTGATTTATTTCACTCTCAAGAGCAGTCACCTGAAAGGCAAGATATTAGCGTTTGTCCATGATGTAGAGCGCCAATAAGAAGTCAAGAGCGAGGAAAATAGCCCGTGATAAAGGATAGGAATGGCAAACTTCCAGCTCACACAATATAGTAAATGCTAAGCACTCCAATGATGTTGCTAAAGGAAGGCAAACAACTGATCCAAGTGCAAACTCTCGTCTCTTTTTAGGAGACGCACAGTTCCTACATTTCGGGATGTGACAACTCCGCCTCCGGAAAATCTAATTCCATAACGGATTGTCAATATGACAGATTGCACATACCTTCGAGAGAGCTTCATCTCTACCCTGTGCCACCACGCTCAGCTCAACCCTAATTCGGGCCAACTCTTCGTTCTCCTCTTCGTGCACTCTACCTTGTTCTGCCAACTCTTGAGCCTCTTTCAAAGAGGCTTGCAGCCTTTCCACCTCCAGATTCTCTTGGCTCAATTTTACTCGAAGGTCTGAAATAGTCTCCAGCACTTGCTGCTTCTCAGACAAAGCAGTAGCCAACAGCTCCGCAGCGTCCTGTTTCTGCCCTACCAATCGACCTATTCTGGTCACTTGCTCGTGACTAGTTTTCTCCCAATCCTCTTTCTTTCCCTTCCATGAGATTCCTATTCTCGTACCAAGCTCCAAAAGCGCCTTCAGCTCTGAAAAACATCGTTCTGGCATACTCTGTTTCTCGTCTACATTCTCACTTGCAGAATCAGCGGTACCAGATTCCTCTAACGAATTCAACTCATGAGGTAATTCGAGCAAGCACTTACGAAGCTTGCCAATACACTTGCAAGCGTCTCGAAGCGTCTCCTTACCCTGACCGGCTTCATCCGTCAGGTTCTTCACCTGCCTCTGAAACTCCTGAATCGACTGCTGCAATGCACTGATCACGTTCTCCGCCGCAGCCAACTTCTCAGAAAACCCCAATTCCAATTCCAAAAACATGTCATCCTTTCGACTAGCCTGATCCTTCCACATCTCAGCTTCAGAGCCCTTCTTCGCCAAATCCTCTTTCAATTTCGAAATTGAGGCTTCCAACTCGGATACTTCGATCGCCACGCTGTAGTTCCGTTGCTCCATCTGTTCTCCGACCTCACGATGCGCCCTCATCGCCGCTTCTCGCTGCCTCAAAACCTCTTCTACAATTTCTTCCATACGTTTCCCAAACCCGTAGGCGATCGCTTGCAAGCCCGTGTATTTCGAAGCAGGCAAATTCCGTCCAAAGCTCTTCACACCACTGGCCATCGTTGTGATTTTCTCATTCAAACTCATCAGCAGCCTTGCCACTTCCCCCATCTCGCTCTTCGCCACATCCCTAGCCCTAATTACGTCCTCCTTCACACGCACGCTCTCATCGCGCTGCTGCCGAAGCTCATCACGTTCACGCGAAACGTCCTCCTTCTGCCGCATGATCAATTCCACGTCCCGTAACGACTGATCTCGAGCTCGATAAGCCTCATCACGCTGCCGCGCGGCCTCCGTGATCAAAGCCTTCAAGCGCACGAAGTTGGAGTCGCCCTCCGCTTTCGCAAGTTCCAGCACCTTCCGAGCCTGCCGCTCCGCTTCGAGCTCCGCAGTAAGCTCCATCACACTCTTTTCTTCGATCATCGGTGTCTGAATTGGAGGAAGCTCCACGGGAGCGGCATCGAGCTCTTCGTCTTCGTCGAAATCACTCAAGGCGCCTGCGGCCTCGCCCTCCTCTGTTGCGGCATCCACACTCCCCATCGCTCTCTCAAAGACCCGTCTCCCTGCCTCGTCTCACTATGTACATTGAAGTTGTGGATCGCGTTTTGAAGCAATTCCGAAAGGGATCTAGGGAGAGTCCATGTAAACAATAAATTTAGGGTTTGGTGCTCATCATTGGAGTTAGTCCCGTTGAAAATCGATCGCACCGCTTGTGTGTCTGCTTCAGCACAATCAACGTGTCGAATGAGGAGAACATGAAACGTAAAAGCTTCGCACACCTCGAAACGCCGATTGATATATTATTAGCACACGAATTTATTCTTAACCAAAGTTACACTATTTGCAAAATGACAAAATTAGTGTAGAGTGAAGTATTGTATTGTACCAATTTCCTCAAAAATAAAAAATTTGTAGCTAAAATTTCCCTCACAATTTTTGTAAAGTTTTGTATCTTGGCCAACTCCAAAGTTCAGATACATTTACAACATGAAATGGAATATGGAAATTTGAAAAAAAATTTGTTTGCAGTCATAAGTAAATGGAATAATTTTTATTTTCCAAAGATGATATTGTATCTCTTTTGTGAACTAAGGCTCAATTATTCTTTGCAATACTATTGACTTTCATTAAAGATTGAAGGTTTGGGGGCCTTATCTTTAAAGCTCAATAGCAAAAAGAAAATTTCATTGTTCAATTTTGGAGCTTGGTGATGGAACAATAAAAGTTTATACATTTTAATTACTAAACATAAATGACAACTTACTTATGAATTAAACTTACCTAACCTTATTAGGTTTAAGCTAGTAGTCTCTTTGAGAAAGTAATAAATCCATCACTAAACTATTATTATAGACATTTAAGGTAATTAAAAAATACAAAGGTTACAATGTAATTGTTGTGATGACTTTTGGGTTGGGTTGATTTAGAAATTCATTTGTATTGAGTTTATTCATAAAAGGTAGATTTTTCTAGAGTTTGCATTAGGTTTTTTGCAAATTTGACTTCACGGTAGTGACTTTTTCTTTTCAACCTCTAAAAAATCAGTTTACTAAATTTGGCAAATAATATGGCAATTTTGGGTAGGTACATGTGATTGGAGATTTTCATGTTTTTGATCCAAACTTTAATAGAAGGTGTGGACAAGGAATATCTTTCATATGCACTAAAATTCAAAACATTTGAAAATATGAATAAAAAGTTATGGCCTAATATGTTATTTTTTTTGTAAACAAGTGTGTAGGACCTAACATAGAACTTCGATCTGTGACCACAACTAACCTTGAAAATCTAGTTTGCAGCAATGGGTAATGTAACATTGGACATGGCCAGGGCCAAGTAACTTTCCAAATCGTTAGTGGGTTTAATCTAGGCTTGTTTGAAACCTTCATGAAGAAACCGCATTATGAAATTAATGACACAATGCAGGTAATTTAGGCAAATAATGAACACCATGAGCAAGAATGCCGATGGTGCAAAGCCTAGGAAGAAGAGCGGTTTTGAAAACAGAAAGCCTCCACCAAGCAACGTGAACAAGCAACCCTTGATGCCACTCGAAAGAAATATAAAGATGCCATCCAAGCACGTGAAGAAGTTGTTAGGGAACATGAAGAGGCTACTATACAAGCAAATCGAAGTTGCTGCTAGAATGCGCAAGGAAGCTGCCTTTATTGCTGCAAGAAAACGTCAAGAGGTTGCTCTACTAGCAGCCAAACAAATCGAAACCGTTGTCGGAGCATGTGAAAAGTGGCCCTTGCAGAAGTTGCAAAAACCAAGGAATCTCTTCACAAAGGTATCCGGCCTGTAGTCATGCCAACCCCACAACAAGTGGCTGCTACACCAGAGCGGATGCAAATCCATCCTGAGAAGCTACATTTTGCTAGTTGTGGCTCTTTTGGAAGTGGAAAATTGATAATGATCAACACTATCCACAGCCTTGGTTGCAAGTGTGAGGAAATAATGGAAGTTGGGATAATCGAGTGTACGTCAGAAATCAATAGTTACCCAGACCTTTGTAAGGAGCTTCCATATTCATGTTTCATTTGATATGATATTCTAGGCGTTGGAATTACTGCGGTGCCAAATTGGCAGTATTTTAATGACCAAGGACTCTTCATCATCATGGTGTACGATGTGCGATTTACCAAAATTGACGTGGGCATTATCAAAAATTGCTTGCGGTTCAACATCTTGGTTTTCATTGTGAGAAGCAAATTGGATCAACATATTCAGAACATGATCGAAGCTAAAATTGACTGTGAAGCCGGTGACATGGAGTACAATCAAGTTTATCGATGAGAATATGGCTAATATCGATGAGAATATGGCTAACATATAAGCGCCACCACGCTTGGATTTTGCTCCCCACATGGATACTATGATAGATAACAAGGATATTGACACGGGGATCAACAATTGATTTACAATTTGCGGTTTTACATTGTCTCACATCGTCTCAGCAGCCACGCTGCGGGGATTGTTGCAAACCAAGTCAAGTGTCAAGAAGGAGAAGGTCATCGATGAGACTGAATTGATTGAAGATATGTTTAGGGTGACAGCTAGAAGGCAATGCTCAACACTGGGTGAAATAAAAAAGGATGTCTTCATGAAAAAAAAAGAGGTGGTCTAGGCAAGCCTTTCTTTATATTTAAACATTGGTACAAAGAAGACAAAATAAAATTCCGATTCTAAGCTAGCCAGAGTGGTGGTTGACCTTAAAGCTAACGAGAATGAAGAGCCTTATTTCAAAGGGAATGAGTTGAAGACAGTTCTACTAAGTAGATCCCTTGCAAGTTGACAGCAATTGCTAGTTTTCAATCGGTTCCAACAAGCTCCCCTTGATCATAGGTAACTATTTGTTATGACCATGTACAAGACCTGATTCACTTCTCCAACAAGCTCCCCTTGATCATAGGTAACTATTTGTTATGACCATATACAAGACCTCATAGGTAACTATTTGTTCTGACCATGTACAAGACCTGACTCACTTCTCCAACAAGCTCCCCTTGATCATAGGTAACTATTTGTTATGACCATGTACAAGACCTGACTCACTTCTGTGAAACCATTATTTGACTTGCAATGGTCAGATGGTGTCTGTCCATGAAGTGATAATTGAATGTAATTTTTGCATTATACTTCTTGGGCTTGGTTGAGATGGTGCTATACTTCTAGAGTGATATAAGTATCGTGTTCTCAAAAAATATTGAAAACTAGCTTGGCCATTCATTCAAGATAGCATGTTTTCCCGTCACTTTTCCAAATCTAACACACAACGGCAATATATTTTAAGGAATACATTTTGCCATATTTGCCAACTAGAAAAAGTTAGAGTGAAAAATTAGATTCAATATTTTCTTCTCTTTGTATTTTTTGGAGGTTTAAGTGTTGGATTGCAATAGTTCACAGATTTTTTACTAAAATTTCCAAAATTGTCACGCCATTTGAACAATTTACCTTTCTTAAATCATATTCAAGTCTTCGTTAAATCAAGCATTGGATATGCACAACAAGAGACCACTTTTGACTGTAAGCAAGTCCCGATAAAAATTGAATATATAGTTAATAATAAAAACCATGTTAAACCCTTATGAGGATGATTTTAGGTGTTGTTACCTTGGTGTCTTCCTCTGGCCATGGTTCGACCGCAATCGCAACAAAGATGATAGTCTTGTCCGTGTTATACAATCCAAGTTGAGAGCATATATAAGAGCATTCAATAGTCACTGCACATATCCCTGCTGCAAGTGTGATTATCCGATTTGTTAGACGACTGCGAAGTAAAATGGGTTTGGAGGAAACTTGAATTTCATACCAGTAATAACGTTCTGATCTTGACTTTCTGATAAATATATGAAGCTAATACTGACAAAGATCGTTAAAAGCAGCAACAGATTAACAGCAAAGTAAGAAATATACCAAATGGCAAACATATTTTTACATAAAGCTCTTGCAACTGTACATGGAGAACAGTTAGATGGAGATCATCTAAATTGAAGACAACACATGTAAAACCGGTATATTGTATGCACGGATTGCCCCATCCTAATCTACATGACTTCAGAAGGATCAGATCCAAGCAAATGAAGAAAGAGGCATGCAACAATAAGCCACCAGTGTTGCCGTTAATCCTGCTCAATGCAACCATTCTAATTGCTCAATATGACGTAGAAGTAGAAGCATCGCAACTAATCGACTCTCCAAGCTGCAATTAATCACATCAATCTCATTGCTAGCATCGGAGTTATACATACTTCAGTCTCTTCTTGTGGTTCTTCATCTTCTAAGTGACAGCATGTACCCCTTTAGCCTGTAATAAATACTCAAATCGTACAATAAGAAATCTAGGAATTATGCAACTGGCATTACTGGTGAGTGCCGATAAAATGTCAGGAAGAAAAAAGCTTGCAATGAGGGCCTCTCTGGTTAACCAATTCTCTTATAACAGCGCGGTGGATCCTTACACCAGGAAGGAAATGAAATAATCGGGGAATGATATAACTGTGAGTCAAGAGGGGATGGGGGTGGAAATCCTAGCTAGGCGACGCACCTGCGCCATGATTTGGATGAATTGATATTTCAAGTGCATCGCAATTTGCATATCAAGCGGCAGAGCAAGCTAATGAAATTGTCAAAATTGGTGCAAGGAATACATACAGCCAATCTAGCTGAATGGACGTCATTGTGACCGACACAATGTAAACGCGCCGATCATACAAAAAGTGTGGATCTTGAAAGTTGACACAGAGAATTAGGGAGATATATTCTCCTTGGTTGCCAGAAAGTCCTAAAACGTCACAACAGTGTGGCACACATCTAGGTCCTCACACTGCTAATGCTAACAGTGACATTTTTAGGCCACCACATTCCCTCGAATTCAGCTCCGAAATTCCAAAGGAATACAGAAAGCTAACAATGCATGGTCACATGCATGAATGCCATTCGAGAGTAGAATGACTGAGTGCCTACAACTGAAGAAAAATAGCCTAGCTGTGTGTTCCTCACAAACTGTTAACATCTTCAGTTAGTGTTGGACTTTACTAAGCATGCATACTACATCTGACTTAACACAGCACTCATAACCCCACACTCAGTAACCTCCATTCAAGATTCCATGTACAGTAGCAAGTGTTCCAAAGTCGTGCATAGTCAAGTAGCATATATTAAACGAAACATATCCACCTTACACTCCCTCTGCACCACGCTGGAGCCAGAGTACACAAGACTACTAAACCTGGAACTATGCACGCTGAACACACCTCAGCGTGACGCACTAACAAACGAGAGAGAGCTACGGTCTTTGCAGTACGCTAGTTATCCTCCTGTACTGGGCGGGAAGTGCCTGTGGCCACGAGATCAAGAAAGGAACGTCGGTTCGCATTTCAAACTGCCCGCTCCGCTGGCACATCATGATGCGGAGCCACTGCTTGGATGTGGGTCATCACAGTTCAAAGCATCTTCATCCAATAGTTAGCTTGTCCGAATCGGAGCACCGCCGTCTGTTAGCCTGCTTGAGCATATCTTTGACCAACAATTTCTCGTCGATAATCCTCGGTGGGCTTGGGCTTTGCCTTTTCTGTTCGCTCGCCGTCTCCAACAGACCCGACCCTGACACGATGTACACTCGCTGGTTTGACAGCACCCGTTGGGCTCGTGCATCAAGCTCCGGGGCTTCCGCCATCTTCTCCATATTAATTTTAAAATTTGCTCTTGTGACCTCCACATATTTGTCGACAACCTCCTGATCCTCACACTCCTTGCCCATGTCGTTCATCATGTTCTTAATGTGTTGATCGGACTTGCTCCGCACCACGAAGAACGGGATTTCGAAAAGAAGGCAATTCTTGATGATGCCCACGTCGATCTCGGTGAACCGTATATCGTAAGCAATGACGATGAAGTCGAAGACGAAGAGTCCTTGGTCGTTGAAGTACTGCCAATCCGGCACTTCGGGCGTTCCAGCACCTGGGATGTCGTACCAGACTATCGCGTTGCGAGGGTCCGGGTAGCGGGTGACTTCAGACGTGCACTCGGTTACCCCGACTTTCGCTGCGAACGTATCTGTGGCTTTTAGACCTCGGAAACCATTGATAAGCGAGGATTTTCCACTCCCCGCACCTCCGCAAATAGCGAAGTGAAACATTGCAGGATTGTATTCAACTCGCTGCTCCGCAGCGGAGAATTGCTCCCGGGTGGGCCAGACCACGGGCCGGATGCCTTTCTGGAGAGCTTCCTCGGCTTTCTGAGCCTGGGCAAGAGCCTCCTCTTCGCGCAGTCTTGAGCGCGCTTCCGTGTCGATCGCGCTGGTACGGGCGACTCGTTCACTGTCTTGGGCTTCGGCTACTCTGCGCCTGCACTCTTCCTCCTGACGCTCCAGTCGCGCCTGGATCTCCCGCATCGTACTGTTGTATTTATCCATTCTCCTTGCAACGAGGGTGTATAAGCCGACAGTCACCATGATCCCGGAGAGGCCCGTTGCGGCCGGGATGGCCATGGCGACCGGGTTGGCCATGGCGACTGGGATAACCACTTCGGCGACTTGGGCAACCAGCTCTGCCACGTTTCCGCTTAGGACTGCCGGGATCCCTACGACCTTGCCAATGTCTTCAACGATGATCTTGATGAGATTTTTCATTGTTTCAGATTGCGCACGTTCTTGCCGAAAATTGGAGTTGAGAAGTTGGATTGAGGGTGCTGACTTCACACAGACAGCACATATATATATATATATATATATATATATATATATATATATATATATATATATATATATATATATGCGCTCTGTGAACCGCAAAGAATTCAATCAATGTCAAGCCGGCTAGTGAACAACTATAAGATCTAGCTGGAAGGCCACTGATCAATCTGCAACATCAAATTCATGCACGACTTGGAGATCGACAGGGGGCACTATTAATTATGCAGCACTCCGCCACTTTGAGATTCAGTGACCGGGCATGGTTGTACAAAGTCTGTTGACACTAAGCATCCAGCAACCGATTGAACCAATAGGCAAATGAGAAGAGCAGGAAAACTCACTAAGCTAGAAATCCTTTTGACAGATCTTCTTGATTTCAAAAGGCCAGGATAACAGTACCTGATGAATGAGTACGTGGAATACTCTCGCAACTAGTACGCGACTGCACGGTTGCACAAATTAAATCTTACGATTAGCCGCGTAAGGGGAATCGAAGCCGGTGAGAAATGAAATCAATGGCTTTACCTGGCGCCAGCAGTCTCACGTTACGCAACAGCAAGACTGGGTACGGCAAGCCAACAACTTCACACAAAGTGCAAATGGGTCACTCCAATCATACTTCCAAGTAAGCCACGTAACTTCTCCAAGAATATTCCCAATATTAAATTTGGCTTAGCTTTTTTATATTGCTAGCCTGAATTGCACCAGTTTCAAGACTTTGACCGTAAGACACCATTACGTACAGGCGAGGTATCTCACCAGTAAATTCCTTGTCACATAGTTTCATTCTTGCCGTCAAGACTGCTAGTGGAAGCAAGACGCGTATCTGTGATGCTTTGCTCCACTGCACATCAAACCAATGAACACCATTAGGCAATTATCACCGAGATTTCTTAGTCACTGTGCACCAAGCAGCTACCCTCTAACACTCCAGGAGGCTCCCCTTTGTCCCTGTGTCCAAATAGCACAGGCTCACTTCTCGAGTTAGTAAAATTGTACTCAAACTTCCTGATATGTAGCTTCGCTTCTGTGATGCCTCCTCCCCTTCACACCAGAGTCAAGATTCCTTGAACATTCAAGGTCCTTCGCATGTAGGTCTCTGTACTGTCGGTAGAGGTAGAGCCGCACAAGCAAGAGCACTGCCTATGACTTGCAAACAACTTATTGACACGAGAGAGAAAAAAATTTCATGAAGCAAAGTACGCGCAATGAAGACTGGTGGTTGATCTATGGACGCTAAAGATTGCACATACCGATTGAGGCAGTGCTTGGGATGCAAAATGGACCTCGGCTGGAAGTGGCAAGTGCAATTGCTGCAACTGAAGTAGCAAGCTTAGAGATGAGTGAGCTTTTAGCTTTGCAGGAGAAGCGGATGTCTGCGTCTGTAGTCTGTACACCCTCTTGGAGCTTACGTTTCCGGCCTGTAACCTTCCCCACCCACCTCTGTACAGACTCATAACTCAATTGTTGTCTGTATGACTTTGCGTGCATGGTATCAATCGATAGCTATTTTTTGAGTTTCCATGTGTAAGGTATTCTAAAGTGAATTGTGATCGAAATCCCCTGCCAGGCATTTTCTTGCTGTCACAGTGATGATTTTGTAGGAACTTACTTAAGATTTCTTGTGTATATTGAATGGACACTTGGCCCCCCAAGGGTTAAATCTCGTAGTAGAGATGTTCTCATGGATCCAAATGAGGCATCCTAAGAGGTTAGATCCTACAAAGATGCCAAAACACTAACAAGTATATGTTGTAAAAGAGGAGCCTTGTGATTTGTGGTTGTACAATTAATCCTTAGTCTTTTAAGTGCTCTAACACTTATATTTTCAATGATGATTTTGAGTAGACCAATCTATTGTCAAAAAAGGCCATATTTGTTATATTGAGACTTTTTGTAGTCTCATTTTTATCTTTGACTCAAAGATAAACCACTTTATCTCTTTATTAGTATTTTTTTATAAATAGGTATCAACACCAACTTTTAAAATTTCATTTTAGAATCACTATTTGAGCATTATTTATTCTTGGTTTCAATTATTATTTTTGTAAATGAACTTATAATATCTAGCATTCTATCTCAAAATCTATGAAAAGTCTCAATATAACAAATTGCCATATCTACTTTCCTAGTGCATTGTATAAAAAAAAAATTAAAAACTAGAATTTCAAATTCTTATCATAGGGTCTCATATTTAACTTGCATACACTAAGAGGTGGAATTTTTTGTGAAGTGTGAATGTATAGATTGAATGATATCCGCATTTGAAAGAACTTGAAAATATTTTGGTCCCTATTAGTTAAGAATTTCACATGACTTTGACTATCATTTGTGGCAAATTTTTATACAATGAGTATTGAATTTAAGAATCAACTATATTCTTTAGTGTTCTAGGCATATTTGCACCAATTTTGAAAATTTACAAAGAAATGGAGTATTGCCAATAAAATCTTATAGTGCTTAGAATTCACAATATCCAACACAATTTTGCAAACTAAAATCCCAACATTTCATTTCTCAAAATAAAAATTCCAACAGTAGATTCTATATTTCAATGTCAAACCAAGAGACAACAAGTATATTCTAAAAAAATATTCATTTTTTTTGGAAATTGTATACCTACTCAAAACCATTTGAACCATTCAATTCCAAACAATGAAGTATGATTTATGAGGAGTTTTATTTTGCAGGCAATGAAGGTAAGAAATGCATATAGACTATGGAGTCATTTTTTGCTCTTCATTTTGACAATTTTCAAATAAAAATAAAAATAAAGGATAATAATCATTCATTGGAACATTCTCACCATAGGGATTGAAAATTTTAATTTCTTATAAAAGTTATTAGCATATAATTTTTTATTTCATCTAGACAATACTACCTTTTGTTTTACAATTTTTTTGAAGATGAATATGAAAGTATTTTTGGTTAAAATATTTTACATATGTTTTCAATCCATTTTCAAAGATACTAACTAAAATTTACAAGTTATAGGACATACAAGTTTTTCCCCCAAAATGTTGAAATACAAAACTTTGTCTTTTGGAAGGGCTAGAAAAGCTTACATTTTGAAGTTCAAGAACATTGAACTTGCAATTGGTGGAGATATTTATTCTAAAATTTTGGGACAATGTACTCAAACAAGTTGACCAAAAGATCCCATGATTGGATTTGTTAAAATATAAATATTGATGAAGATATTGTCCTTGCTATAGGGATGAGAAATTTGAAGTAGTTTGGGGCCTTTATATGTTGGTCCTTCAAGGGTAAATTTTAGCTAAAGTATACATTGTTTTAATCTATACGGTGTGTGTTGTAAAAACACTTATGAGCTTATAAACAATCTTAAGTTTTGGAGCCACTTCAAGAACTTTTGTTTTGGTCATATACAATGGACTTGTAGTTGCCCAAATTTTTGACATTCTCTACCCAAGGGGCAATCCTATGTGGAAAGCCTAAACCAAGTCACCATGGGCAATTGTGGGTGGTGCAACCGCGGGTCCAAAGCATTGGTGGACTACTAGTCCAAAACACTAAACAACTATGGATTTAGGGGCAACTGTGAATACTTGTGTAGAGCGACTATGGGTTTATGGTAACTTCGAGTGCTTGTATAGGGCGATTGTGGGTCCTTGCACACCACGCCCACCCACACTCACCCTCCGAATGTACCTGAGGTCGCCCTACCCGCACTCCTTGTACTTGAGGTTGCCCAGACCCGCATGCACCCTGCGTGCCACGTGGAGGCCACATGGCAACTATGTGGCCAACAAGCAAGCCAAAATTTTCATTGAAAAGTCAAAAGAAATTTTGACCTTATTAGATGGACAAGGGATAAATTCATGTCATGTTTGTCGTGTTGTTGATTTGTCAGGGCAAACAACCATGAAAAAAACTCTTATTGTCGATTCCATTTAAGAAAAAATGGCCCCCCTCTCCCTTGTTGTTGATTTTGAAAAATCCCTTGCCATTGATTGAGATCAAAACATGGATATAAATATGAACACAAAAATATTTATATAGATACTGATGTGAATACAAATAAGAAAATATAAAGTACAGAGTCTGCACTCATATATATCCTATATGGAATGTAAACCCTACTACATATGAAAAAATATGAGGGGTAGGAAGATAGGGATCCTTAAAAATACATTGGGGGAGGGAGCTAGTATTAAAACTAAATTTTTTTTCTTATGAACTAAAAGAAAATACAAATAAGTAATTAATGAACTTTTGACCTCATTATGCATTATGTCACAATGAGTTCAAAAGAGGTAGTTACTGCCTTAAACATAAGGAGGAGGATCCTTAAAAACACTTATGAGCTTACAAACTATCTTAAATTTTGGAGCCACTTCAAGAGCTTTTGTTTGGGTCAACAATAGTGGATAACAAAGATGAAGGTTATATTGTACCAACCAATTCTAAGGGTTGGAGTTGGAGGATTAGAAAGCTTAAGCATAGATTGGAATACAAACTACATAGAGATGGTGGAAGCCATTCGTGAGAGGCATGGTTGGGTGGAGAAAGAAACAATTATATTCTTGTTATCTCCAAATAGATACCGTTGTGGAAAATCTTGTTGATTGATTGATTTTAATTATGTTTTGGTACACATTGAAATTTATTTCAATGACAAGGGTCAAATAATGATACAATACAATAGCTAGTAGCTGAAGAAAAACCAGGGGAGAGACTAGTACTACAACAATCTTGTTCACTGATTTAATGTTGACAATAGGATTCAACCTACAATGAACTTGTTTACTTGAGTAAGAATTTTTTTTTCAAAGAAAATGCTCACTTGGATAAAACTAACATGGGAGGCCCTAGTTTGTTTTGTGATTATTTGTCCACATTTTGTCCACTATGTACTAATAGATCTTACAATTGAAAGTTCAAATGTACACTACAAATACAAAGTGGTACAAATAGAGTAGCTCATAAATAGCGGTACAGATAACATCTTGTACCTTTTGTTTATTGTAGATGAGAGGAGTACAAGGTAATTGCACCTAAAAGTGTACAAGTAAGCATCTAATGTACTATTTGAGTATCAATCCTAATATCAAATTCGCTTAGTTTAATTGAGCTTTGTTAACTATAGATTTTCAAAGTGTTGTTTGTTGGTGAATTCAAAATCAAGCCTAGGCTAGGTTCTCTTGTTCACAAGGTGTACAAATTAGGCAAGAAAAACTATAGGTCCTTTATTAGTTTTGAATAATGAAGATGTATTATTTCTAATTCTAATTCCAAGAACTATGACCTCAAACCTAAAAAAAATTTGAAGTTTTTTTTTTTTGGTCTCTACTTATTGCAAACAAGATTTTTTGAGAAGTGTATGTCAACTTCATGATTGTTGATCATATATACAATGACATTGATGCATTGTTTGGAAAGTCGAGCATGCTACTTAAGAAGGAGAACTTTCCAACAATCCTAGCACTCATGAAGTCCTTCATGGATGTGGAGTCCGTTTCTACTATCCCTCACCTCATAGAGGAGGTGCCTAATTTCAAGTGTTTCATTGTAGGAAAATGGGTGGATGGTGATGAAATCCTTGTGGAACAAACAAGACCACAACAAGTGAAGTTCTACGGAATGCTCCATTATAAAATACAAGTTGAAGTGTACGGATGTGGACTGATTAGGTAGGGATGTTCAACACATTAAATTGTGGAAAGAAGACAATGAGGGATGAAGTTTGTGGCCGTGCGGTGTGCCTTTGCTAGTTCAATTCAAGGCAATGAAAGGTTTGGAAGACATTGTGAAAAGCATATCTAGGTTCATCAAGTACTAGGACGAATTGTATAGAGTAGACGTGAATGGAGATGAGTGGAGGTGCTATGAAATTGTAGTGCACTACTGGCAAGGTGTGAAGGCAACTCTTCAAGAACCCCTATGTCGTACGCACAGTTAGCCGTAAGTATCTTTACAACAACAAAATATTGCAAGATGACACGAGTTATTGTTCCAAGAAATTCTAGTATGTTGTTGTTGGTTAAAGGCCTTCCGGATTGTCTCTATTTCTTCCCAAATACCCTAGCCATCCGTAAGATCTATTACTCCCACACTCTCTTATGGAAACAAAGACTTTCCAGTTTTAAATTCGGATCCGGTCACATCCAGAATCCGGTTCCGTCTTCTCAAACTGTTGGTTTTTGTTACCTTTGTTTTACTTTCAGAGGGTCCGCCCTTGATCTAAAGAGGGGTGGGGACTCACCACTCTTTTGTTTAACACTTCTATACTCCAACTTAAGTGACAAAACACCCAAAATACAAAGTTGTACTGTGAGGAAAATAAAGTATTCTCTCACAACTTCTGGACTGGCCAATCCGGAGGCAGGTCACACAAAGGTACTCCCCTACTCCTTTCACTACAACGATAGATCCGGATTTTTGGATCCAAGGGGGAGAAGGTTGATAGAAGATCAGTTCACTAATTTAGAGGTTGGTAGACCTTCTGGTGTAGCGGAAAATCTTCCTATTAGCGGTTGCTTATCTCCACACGGAATCACCCTAATTCTGGACTTGCATTGATTTCCACTTTCCTATCCGGATCGCTGTTACAGTAAATTAAAGGCGCGTTACTCTCACACTCTTTTACTTAAATCACCTTACTTCAGAATTATTCCAACCTAAAGATCTATAACCCACAATCTGGATTCCTCCTCACCCATTCCTCTCTCATCCCAACACCTCGGGGGGGGGGCACTAGAAAGGAATTGAAGTTCAAGGGTGAGGAGCGACCAAATCCTAGGACCCCTATATTATATCCTAAAATTTTATTTTTTTTCTAAAAAAAAATATGAATAGATTTTCCTACTTTGAAAGTTTATATTTTGAATTATTGGTATTTTTTAATGTTAATAACAATTAGTTACAAATTTTAGAAGAAAAAATATACACTATAAAGCTAAAAATAACTTTCACACCCCTATATTATATAAGAAAAAAAATTTGAAAAATGAAAAAAAAATTCTATAAAATAGCTTTCTATTGAAAGTATATTTTGGTTAAATATTGATGCAACAGTCATCTTCATGTGATCTCTATAAATATTTTAGTTGAAAAACATGCCATTTTAGTTTATTTTTCAATCCTTTCCAGACAATATATCACATGTTATTTAGGATTGAAATTTTTGGAAATAGAAACCTATAGACATTGTTAAAGAAAGCTCAAAATTGTAGGTTGAAATTATAGTTTATTAGAAAGTAATTAGAAAAAGTAGAAATGGGTAGTTAGGGTTTGGTCACTCCTCACCCATGAACTTCCTTTGTAGTGCACCCCCCGGGCTCAGCACCCAAGTATACACACCAACTGCAACACTATGCACAAAGTCAAACCAGCAGGTACCTCAACTCTCTTGGATTTAAAGAAGGGAATGAAATGACATAAGAAAACGCACTAGGATGGAATAAAGGGCAATTAACTTGTCCGCCCTTGTGGGAATGTGATCCCACATGCTAGGCCCAGAATACTAGCATATGACGAGAAAATTCAAAAATTGTTCCCTTAAAAAGGAAAGTTTTTGAGTTCTCCTAAGAAGTTAGGTTAATTTAGGGAAACTGGATTTCCGGATCCGGGAAATTTTCATTAGGTCTAAGAAAGCCTAATTCCGGAACCCTAGAAGTTACGGAAATCGGATGATGGCACCGGCCCTAAAAACCGGATCCGTACTAGGGATAGGGTTTTTCCGCCAAAACCTGTCCCGACTAACCGACTATCTGTCTAGTATAAGAGGAGGACTGTAGCCGGCAATGGGCACGAGTACTTCCTTGTTTTTTCTTCCACCTGTGTTTTCCGTCTTCCTAGCTTTATGAGAATTCCGGTAGATTGAGGGACTGTGTAAGTTGCGATCGTGCAGGGGTTACCGGAGTGAAATTTTGTAAGCAGGAGAGTTAAAAAGAGATTGTGTGAGGCTTTCCTGTGAGCACGATGTCTTCCACGGCAAGCCGGCGCAAGATGAAGGATCTGCCCGAGGACTCAAACGAAGAGATGCCGCCACCGTCGCCCCGACCGAGGACCATTCCGGTGATGAAGGTAGTTCCGGAGGTTCCAACCGAGGAAGACTAGCTGGTGCGCCTGCGAGAGAACTTCACCAACATGGGGTGTGATGGGCTCCTGGAGGTTCCATGGGGCATCAGAGAGGAGAGCCTGGTGTTTGACCTACTTCGTCCGAAAAGTGGTATTTTGGATACCACCCTCCGGGCGAAACCAGAGCTATGGACGATTAACACATGGAGGGCCGTCTACAAGTTCCGGGAGGTTCCGGACAAGGTCATGGAGAAGAATTAGGAGGTGATGGAGGGCAAATTCCGGGCGCCCGCCAATCTGAAGGATGGTCACCAGGTTTCCGACCTGGTGAATCTGGAGTACCGGGATGTGATAGCATTCCTTAATCCTATCCTCCATCCGACCAAGCCACGGCGAGTGGTAGCGAAGGTAGCCTTCGCCATCTTAGGGAGCCTCTAGGGTAAAATGATGATGAATTGGACAACCATCATCCACGAGTTAATTGGGGACCTTGTGCATTCCCTCCGGTTGGGGAAGAAGAGTCAGAGTCCCCTTCCGGCGTATTTGTCCCATCTGTATGCCCATCACTCCCTGCTTAAGGCAAACAAGGAGAGCGCCTACCAGGAGCTAGTTCAGCTCCAGGAGTACGAAGGAGAAGAACCCTCTCCTCGAGACGGACCGGACGATGAGGAGATGGAGGACGAGGAGTCGATCACTTCTCTAAAGAAGAAGCAACGACGGACTAGGACGCCGCCGGTGAATCCGACAGAAGATCCTCTCGCATCGGAGCCACGGGAAGAAGAGGTTCAGGAGTAGAAGACGGAGACCAGACCGGCCCCGGAAGAAGTCCAACCTCCTACGCAACAGGTTGGGCCGGTACAACCGCAAGCTGGTACCACTCAGGCCGAGGCCGGACCCTCCCGGTCCAAAATGATGGAGGTAGAGGAGGGAGATAGGACCCACATGCAACTCGGAGGGACGCCATTAGAGGACATCCAGGAGATGGCTCAGCACCTGGTATGGCGGGCAGATGACCTCACTAAGCTCTTCGAGAATTACGAAGGGGCTCTCAAATGGGTGTGCCGGAAGATGGCACTAATTGATCGGAACGCCATCTTACGGAGGACGGATGCGTTGATGGTAGCGGAGCAGCAAAACGGTCTTCTAATAGAGGAACGAAAGAAGCTGGTGATGGAGTTGGGAGCGTTACGAGTGGAGAACCGGACGTTGCGGGACCAAGTCCGGGATTCAGAATCCAAGTGCGTGGGATTAGAGAACACTCTCCACACAGTCCAGAAAATGGCCCGATTCATAGAAGGGGACCACCGCCGGCAGATAGCGGCATTGTGTCAAGGTATAGTCCGGCTCCGGAGCTCTTTGGAAATACCGGTGGATTGTATCAATAAAGCTCGGCTGTTTGAAGCCAACCTTGACACAGCCGCCAACACGAGTCGGGTGCACATGATCAAGTGCTTATTGGAGCAGGCGAGACGGATGGATGCATCTCGGGCAGAGATGTGGGAGATGATGGAGTATTTGGTTCCCATCGAGTCGGAACCGGTCACTCTTTCTTCTCCCTCTGCACAAACTTTGGTAGCTACAGAAGGCCATAACTTGGAACCCATGGTTCTGAAAGTAGCACCGGTGGTACCGGTTGATCTGGAACTTTCACCACCACCCGGAAGGCCAGAAGGAATGGACTGGGGAGTCGTGGTATCCCAAGGAAGCGAGGATCTACTTCCGGTAATCCCGACCATCGACCTAATGGGTACTTCTCCGGAAGCTCACAGTGGTAGGGAGGTATAGTCTTCTCCTTGTCACAAGAAGACCTAGAAGGATTCTCGGGGTAGTCCAGATGTTCCAATAATCTGGATCCAGAGTGTAGACCGGGACCCCAACATTGTAGAGATTCAGAGATGGGGATAAAGGGGTCCAAGTTTGGTTCCTCCGAGGAGTAGCCGGAAGGAAGTGAAGCTGGATTTGCTGAAGGACTATGTTCTTCCCGAGGATCCAGATTCCAAGGAATAGTGTACAGTAACGTAGTATAGCGGTAATACCGGAGTCCGGCCTTCAAAGCCGGAAAAATAGGATCTGAAGCTGATCTTTTCGGATTTATAGGATTTGAGATTTATCGAAAATCTAGCGGACCAGTAGGAATGTTTTGTAGGATTTTTAGGATGATGTTAGTCTTAGTATAAGAAGGGGTTTTGATGGCCTTTCTGGTCATTCGCACCCATCCCATAGTTCCAGCATTGTACCTTTTTTTAGTTTAATTCCAAGTGTTTGGAGTATCCATTCCCTTATCTTTTTGTATGCGGTACATGTTTGTGGGAGGTGTGGGTCCATTCTTGCTTTTCTGGAGACTGAGAACTTACCTTGAGTAGCAAGAGTCGATTTCGTGAGCGATTTCGTGAGCGATTTCCGGATGTACTAACTTGATGGGGAGATCAATCGGATGGTTCCGGTAGTAGTGTTAGTGTAGTACTGCTC
Source organism: Climacium dendroides (assembly GCA_950106755.1). Taxonomy (NCBI): domain Eukaryota; kingdom Viridiplantae; phylum Streptophyta; class Bryopsida; order Hypnales; family Climaciaceae; genus Climacium; species Climacium dendroides. The sequence continues at coordinate 42,151,407 of OX467084.1, forward strand.
GAATGCCAGTATAGCCTACGTGTAGGATACAACTTTAGGTGAAAGGGGTATTTGAGAGGCTGCTAGCAACTTTCGTGTACGGAAGTGTTGCAAGACGTGCCCGAATTCCGGATTGCCGGAATTCCCCGTAGAACAGAGTCAAAGCCCCGGCGCAAGCCCAAGAGAGTACAAGGAAATTCACCCGGTCAACAGGAGGCTTAGTGCTCGGTTAAGGTTAGAATGTCGTTGTAGTCTTTGACCATCCCTGCGTGACCTAATCCGGAAAGCCTTCCGGATTTGTGAGGTTACGGAATAGGAGGACACTTCCGGTCCTTGAAGAGTTAGGTTAGTACTAGTATTAGAGAGAGAGAGAGAAAGAGAGTGTGTTTCTGGACACGGTAAGCATCCGGACGGTGGATCTAGCCACTCGTCACCCAAACCTAGGGATCCCGGAAGGGGCACTGAATGGTTTCCGGATTCTTCCGGAACCCAGCCGGCACTAGTGTCCGGACCGGACCTATAGTCTAGAGTAGTTCGACGGAGAGAAAGTGAATGCTTAGATTGGATTATCCTATAGATCTGTAAACCTCAAGTCCTCGTGGGAACGATTCCAAAGCGGTTTACTCTAAGTGGGCCTTTGGTGTGAATTAAGGGCTAATTGGAGGAATACTGGTCCGACTAATCGCTACAACCCTTTAATACTAACACAAAACCAAAGTCAACACCTAAAAGCCTGAAAAGGCACCCGGAAATCCAAAACAACCAATTAGTGAATACCTCGGGATATCCGAAAAGTTCACAGTTAGTTGTTCCTGGAAATCCGAAGATTGCTAAGCTACTTGCCCTGGAAATCCGGAACCTGAGCCCACGTTTGGGAATCCGTTCCGGATCTAAAACTAACAGTCCTAAAAAAAAGACTTAGATCCGGACTCCTCCACTGCCATTGGTTTGTTCTCCTTCTCTGGCATGGGCTCTTGCATGTGGGTGAAACTTTCTGGATTTGTTCGGGCCGGATTGGTCATCGCTTTATAATTTTCTGGATCAAATCACCTCTTGCTCCTTTCTCCAAAACTTTGAAGGTTCTTCTTGGAAGGTTTGATACTGTTTGGGCCTTGGGAGCTTTTGGTGTTGGAGCTTTTGGTGGCACCGGAACAATTTTAGCACTGGACTCGTGCTCTGGTTCAGATGCTTGCCTCAAATTTAATTGCGTTATGCGTAACTTACTTAAAGTAGGCTCCGCTGGCACTAGTACATCCTTCAGCCCTTCCGTTCGAGTCTACTGGTGTGTTGATGGATGCCTTGGAGTGTTTGTGACAAAAGGGATTTCCAAAAAGGTTGAGAAGTCTATCACTTGATTCGGATCTACATGACACAACAGATGCTTCATTTCCACCAAGATATGCTTTGTGAGTGAACTTCACCGTGAGGTAAAACCCAACCACAAAGTGGGCCGAAAAAGAGTGTGTGGACTCTAATCTAAATGCCTCCAAGCAATGGATTTTCCAATTTTTTTTCTTTAGTGAATTTTCAATAAACTAAGCCTAAGTGGGAAAAAGGCAACCTCTTAAACCACTCCCAAATACTATTTAACACTTTCCATGTGTCTACTCAAGCATTCTAAGGATGTAGGACAAGTTTCTATGCTAAAATTCCATCCAAAAATGCCTTTAGAGGCCTAAAATGGCCCCAATTGGACCCTAATTTACCATTCCAACACATACCATGACATGCATTCTTTTTAGACTCTTCACCCAAAGCAATTTATATATCAAATTCAACATACATTCAATTTCACAAGATGTTTAGGAAAACAAAGTGCAATGAAAATTGCAATTGTCCAATTACAAATAGGGAAGCATACAGAAAACCTTCAATTGGCACTTCCTCCTAGAGGTAGCCAACCTTCCTCCAAAGAATTGGTCACCATTTCTTCATATCAGCTTCAAATCCACCAAGACTTAGCTCGTTTGGAAGCTAGCTTCAAAACACTCCTATACTTCAAAATTCACTTCAATCCAACTTGTCATACTCTTGCAATAGCCCCCCAAAGTTAGTTGTTTCAAAATCCCGTGGCAGCACACCACCTCTTACAAAATTGGCCACCATTTCTTTGTACCAACTCCAAATCCACCAAGACCTATATCATTTGGAAGATAGCTTCAAGGCTCTCCTATCCTCCAAAATTCACTTTAATCCAACTTGCCATACTCTCGAAATATCCCACCAAAGTTGGTTGTTCAAAATCCCGCGGTAGCGCATCACCTCTCACAAAATTGACCACCATTTCTTCGTATCAGCTCCAAATCGAGCAAGATTAAACTCATTGTAAAGCTTACTCAAAGGGTCAACTCCCCTCTAAATTTCAGCTCCATTTGACCTCTTATGCTCCTGCGGTTGCTTGTCAAAGTTGGCGCTCTCCATTGGCTGCGGCAGCACCCCCTTTTTCCAACATCTTTCTCATCTGACTTAAACCATTTTAACTTTTCACCAATCTTCTCTCATGAAATGATGAAACCTACTCAACAAATTGTTCTAAACTTTCTCACTACTCATCCTACCTCTTAATTTTGTACTTGTTGCATTTCCTTTCACTTGACTCCCCCAAAAAACACAAGCACACCCCAAACAATCAAGAGAGAGTGGAGAGAGAGAGAGAGAGCTTCTAACCCTAATTCGACCTTTTTTCCACAACTAACTAACTAACTCTCCTAATCACTTTCATCCAAGCTAATTTATTGAAATTTCATTAAATCATTACTAATTGTCTAAATTAGAGTTTCTACCACTATGTTAGTTTTCTCATAGTAGTTTTAAGTTTGATAACTTCTTTTGTACTTTTCATATTTATTGTTTTTTGTTGGTTTTTGATTTATATTTAGATCCATTTTCAACTTTTAATCCATGATTTCAATTCCTTTTTGTATTTTTTATCTTTTTAAATATTTTTGGGTTGAATTTTTGATCTAGTTTCTTGTCCTATGTACTAAAAGTCTTATAACTAATGATTATACTTTGATCTAATGCACTAACACTTTTGAACTTCAAATCTCACATATAGTTTTTATATTTTCAATTATCTTAAAGGTGAACCAATATTATGGTTCACACGCTCTATTCGGGTTGTAAAGTCTACTAAGCTAGTCACCACTTTTGTTCCGGTCACATGGCCTTTCCGTAACAGTCTTGAATCAAAAGGGCTGCCTTCGTGACGACGTTTGCTGACTTAGCTACTAACCCCAATAAGTTCTTGACTAGGACTAGGGCCTCCTTCTCCTACTGCTTTGTGGTTGTTAACTCTCCCTCTGCCCAATTTAGCTGGGATTGAAGTTATTCCCGTTTTGTCTCCAGCTCGTAGATCCGGTCTTCTCTTCTCTTCAAATTTTCTGGTTTTAGCAATCTCTTAACTACCTACGCAATTTTGTTCGGTTCTACCTTTAGTGCATCTGCAGTCTCAAGCACAAGGTCCGCCAAGCTATCATGGAGAACCTTGGCTTCCCGTACCCATTTGAACTTAGCATTGAAAAATGCCGAACCTTGGTCCTTTTCCGGATCCTCATTTGGTTCGCCCTTCTCCATAGCCGGAAGTTTGATCCGCGATGATGGATTCATAGACTTCCTCTTCTTCGCCCTTGGGTCAGTCAAGTGTTCCTCAAGTTGTTCTTTCGATTCTGACTCGACCGGATCCTTCGGCTCCTCTCCAGTAAGTTTGTACTCCAAGATGATATTACTGGTATCATACTGGACCATTTCTTCATTGCTTAAGATTTCTTCATTGCTTAAGATTTCTTGGTGGTAATACAAGTGAAAGAGGTAGGTGCTAATCGGGCTAGCTTTAGCTCAGGTCACATGCTCTATTAGTTTGGCAACGATTCCTGCTATGATTCTATCCCAGTGGACGATCCTATTCTCTATAGCCCCCCAAATGGTGTTGGCTACCGTAACGGTGATCTTCATGGGTTTTTCCGGATACAAGATTGGAATGAGAAACTTCAAGACTCTCCTGTGTCTCCTGTCCTTACAATTACTAATGGCAAAATCATCTTTAGGGTTTGCCAACCTTGAAAATTTATCCGCTATGAACCGATCCATCTTCAAGGCTAATCCTGTTCCGCTCTTCCGGAACTGGTATACTGATATCTTCCATCCAAGTGACCGGCCGACCTTTTAGTGTGAGTTTGAATTGGTTCGGTACTCCACTAATCAATTCCTGAATCATACCTTCACTTTTCACACTCCATGGTCAATGTAACAAACCGATACACCCAATATTGGTCAGATCTTCTACTAACTATCTATATTGTTCCGCATTTTAAGGAATGGATGGAGAGATCATTCGAGCAACCACAATGAGTTTCTAGACATGTCTCGATGCCATAAAACTAAGCAAGAAATGGGATACTAGGGATCGAAATACTCCTAACGTGATCTCTATCTCACCACTCTTTCACTCAACTATCAGCGCAGAAGATTAGCGGAAAGAAAATGTAAGTGAACTAGAGGGCAACGAGCTTAAATACCGATGCGTCGACTACGGTTATCAGGGTTGAACGGTTACAGACTTACAGGACTGTTACAAAACCATCTTTAGGGTTACCCTAATCTTGTAGCCCTAGAGCCTAGGCTATAGGCTCCTTAGTTCTGACAATTTCCAAATTCCGGATCTAGTTAGGATCCGGTTATGGATTTTGGCCGTAACATCTATTCTACAATTTAAGTTTACTTAGACTAAATCCAAGTTTTAACCTAAAATTTTTGAAATTTTTCAACTATTTCTACCCGTTTTTATATAATCTAAATCCGTCCCAAGTTTTCAGATTCCCACACCCTACCTGTTTCTATTGTTTTAAAAGATGGTTCTAGCCAACTACTTGTATTGAAGCCACTGAAGTTGATTGTTTAGACGAGGATAACGAAGATCTCGAAGACTATGGAGAGGATGAGCCTTATGTTGGACCCTTGAGGGATCGTCCACAACCATTCTTTAGGGCAGGTCAAGATCTATACAAAGGGTACTTTATTGCAGTTCGCCCTGTAGATGGTGATAGCAGACCTATTTGGATTGCTTGAGTATTATCTCATCCAAATAGCAACCCCACAAAACCAAATTGCGTGCTCATTCAGTACTTTCGACCAACCTCATAGAATTAGGGAATTCAAGACTATTATACTAGATGGGATAGCAAAAGAGGTTTGATTTGGAGGATTGACGACATCGAAGAACCTGTGTAGAAGACAACAAATGTTTTTATTACAATATAGAAATCTCAATACCGAAAGGGTACTCTTAAGTGCAAAATTAAGATTCCTACGGTTCAAATTGAAATCATCAACCAAATTTTGGCTTCATATACATGATATTTAGGAATCATGTACATATATTAGATATCACTACAAAGAAAACAATGAATAATTGACTGCAATAAATGACTGTTTTCGAGTCATTTAGGACATTTACGACTGCCAAGTGATTTGGGGCCTAGAAGTCATTGTGGACAAGTCACAGCATCAAATGACTTAGATTGTATTATCACCATCCATTTGGAAGGTGGATGAAAGAAGGATGGGAAAGTCTATGTGGCACTTGGGATTATTGGGCAAATTTTTCAAAAAAGGTGGGTAGTTGCCCATTTCAAGCAAAATTTCCACAAATTTTGGATGACGTCACCAATTTGGAAGTCATTTTGGAATCACGGTCAAGTCACGGGGATGTTGACGTGGACGTCCACGTCAGCTATATCCGTAGTTATTCCAGAGTCATTTTTTAGTTGCAAAAAATTTCCTGACTACTACCACGTGGCAAGTTCAAAAGTCATTTACAAGTCATTTTTCAGAAGCTAGTGTGTTGCAATTGCGATTCTTGTATCAGTTATTTTGGAGTCATAGCAATCATTTCTGAGTTATATTTGAGAAATTGTAGCGTCTTATCTGGGGTCTCACTCAAGTCATTTTAAAGTCATTCATGTGTAAAGAAAGCATATTCATCGTGTACATGCACATGACTCAGACGTGACTCATCTAATTTCAGACCACGCAACATTTACATAGCATGACTAAGCGCAACAAGTGAGCGTGCTTGTCTAGCAATGTGACTACGACTGTACAAATACTCTACCACGCCATTGGAAAGACTGTCAACTTTGCCATGACATGCTCAAGTAGAATGGATTAAGACGCTGCAACATACATTCAGTCGATGCAATATGAAAACTGTCCCCAAGACAGGGATCACCATGATTGCATACATGTGTTTGTATATACAGTAGTGTTTCCCTGATAGGAAGAATTTGTACTAAGCCTCTAGGCATGCAATGTAAAGAAACACGCTATAGGAGTTCACCCACTATAAAAAAACCTTGTTTTAGGTGACATTAAAAAAAACAGCCGACTTCAAAGGGAACGAATTTTAGGTGACGTTGAAAAAAAAAACCTATATTTTTCATGTCAATAATGATGTCCAATGGAACATTAATGGAGATAATTGTTGACAGAAAAACATAGGTTGTTTTCTTCAACGTCACCTAAAATCCGTTCCCTTAGACATCGAAAATTTTGATTTCTTCTAGGTACCTCACACTGTCATTTTTATGTACTATCTTCTGGTCCCACACTATATAAGTCCCTCTCACGTCATCAATCACATTTTGATCATCGGCATCCCACGGAAACATGAGCGGCACTCTTTCTACAAAATTTTCCAAATGTCCACTTTGAACCACGTCTTTGGAATGTCTTGAAAGTAAAATTTGTATTTCCTTGGCAAACCATTGATCTTACCCATCGCTACTTTCTGCTTGACTGCTCGGGGGTTCATGAGGAATACTTTGTCTCCACATCAATATTGTAAGGGGGCCACCGATTAGGGAACATGCAAAAAGGCCACATGCATTTTAAACATTCACCCCAAACTGGCTCCATATCAACTTCCTTATGACTTACATATGACTAAAACATAACTACAAGGTTACTTAGCAGTCACTTGGCAATACGCCTACTCCTTTTTCACTTCCTTGCGGTTTGGACATGAGAGTACATACTTGATGGAGGTCCTCATGGGTTTAGGGTGGAACAGCTTGTCTACGCTTCTACTTCTACAAAAGACGTGAAAGGTGCTCAAGCCAAAATAGCATGTCTTGCGTTAGAGTGAAGGTTGGCCTTACCGACTTCGTGGATGGAGCTAAAGCTTTCTTGGGCACTATTGGCACAGTCCTCAGCCTTGCCAACCACATTTCTCCCTTGCCCTACAATCACAATATGAGTCTACCAGAAGAGAAAATCAAGGGAAGGTGAGGGGGGGCTTGGATGTCTAGAAGACCTTGGTCAACTAGTCCCTCACCTTCCACAATGTCCAAGAACTCATAAGCATGTCTAGTTCGGCGTTTGTACAACATTTGTAACATGGACTCATTCGTAATTTCTGGAAATTTGGATTTGAAACCAACAATGTCTATGCATGAATGCAAAGCCTCCAACAGTGGCCACAATCCCTAAACCCCAACGAGAATTGTAGAACTCGAATTCCGACCTAGAAAGCAACTAGCATAACATATCCTAAACCCCAACAACAGTCATAGACCTCAAATCTTGATCCAAACAACGACTAGCATAACGTAAAGGAATCCAAATTGAAAAAAGGACCATCATTCCTAAACCCTGAACCAAACCCGAAACCCTGAAACTCAAATGTCAACCCAAGAGATATAGTAAGAATTTTTTATTTACCTGCGGCCTTTACTTCCTTCTTGAATTGCCGCTCAACATGAGTACAAGCAATTGCAAGACATATCATACCTATCGCGAGGGCCTCATTGTCTGATTTCGTAGCCTCCAAACTCAAATCTCTTGTTGACATCATTTCAAGATCGGAGTTGTGTTTCTTGCCCTATCCTACCTTCCTATGCGTCTACCACATACTCCTCCACAGAGCTTTGTTGCCTTCCCTCACAGAGGAAAGAAAAACATCCTTCTTTGCAATGTCCCTCTCTTTGCACCACCAACAGAAATTTCCCTTGAGCCTCTCTCAATCGCACTCGCATGTGTACACTACACAAGAAAGACAACAAGGACTACAAAAATCGGACAACAATGGCATGCGCACACCTAGGTAGGAAGGCAAATGGAGGCTAGGGTTTGTCTCTAGAAGCCCACTTCTGACTAAGGTAATTCAATGACTAGATGGCTCCTATGTGGTTGCTACTTTTATTCAGTCCCTCCTCGCGTCTATTACCTCAGCGTGATTACTTAGTGACTCACAAGTGATTGTCACTTGCGTGCGAAGTAGATGCACTTCCATCCGCCACTGCTGCAGGTCCAGAACTATACAACACAGAATTCTATAGTGGTGGAGTGCAATCAAGAGAGGGTGAAGGGACCTTACAACTCTTTCCTTGTTGCCACGGTTGGAACAGCGGCCTTCCGCACCCTCGCCACATTTTGATTGCGTTGGAGCTCATAGGCGGACTTCTCTAGCGAGGGGACTACCCTCCATGCGACCTGCTTCCTATCTTTGCGCACGAATTTTGGCTCCTCTGCTTCCAAGCGCTCTCTCCTTCCAAGCGTAGCTGACAACCTACAAGTGAAGAAGACAAGCAAACAAAGAACAAAAATTACGTACTTTTAGAGGCGCCCTCTACGGTAAAGGTCGTTGATTTTTGGCAACTGTTCATTAATGCTGGACTGTGTGCACTGTCATGCTGATTTGACTTTGAGTTCAATCCCCTAAAGTTGGAAGATTGTGAATTCCTAACTTCATTACAATCCGAGTGGTTGGAAGAGAAGGCTCATACCTCAGGATGTCACATTCGGGAGGTACGTGCGTTCTTGTTGTCACCACTTGTTAGTTGTTTAATTGTAAATTAAAGAGGTGCAATTACATCCTCTAGGGGCAATCCCTTCCTTGCCTAGTGCAAGCAGCTCAGTTGTTGCGTGCCTTCACCTAGTTGTCTAGTGGCAAATCACTTATTAGTGGATCTACTACGTCATGACTTTAAAATGACTTACGCAAGACTCTTGGAAGTCATAGAGTACACACTGGTCCTGAAATCCATAATGAACTCTCATGGGCATTTCTTCACTTAGCTTAAGTGTAGCTTGTGTACTAGTGACAGAACTTTCTTGTGGCAAATTATCTCCCGTACTAACCAATGACTGTTGTGTTGCTTTGAATGTCTGTGTTGTAGGAGCAGGAAGAAGTGGCTCAAGAGAGTGAAAGTGAAGACAAGGAGTAGGCAATCTATAATCCCTTGAAGTTGCCAATGGGATGGAATGGCAAATCTAATCCTTATTGGCTATACTAAGTGCATGGACTCAGTCAAGTAAGACATCTATATTGTCTTTCTATCATAGAGTTCTCAACGTTTTCTCTTTTTATAGAACTTACCAAAAATTTGGACCTAGAATTCTGCATTGGATTCCACCCAATTCATATTACATGGGAGTTTTGTAATGTAGATGTCAAATTCTCAAGGGTCACAACTATTATATGTACTTGCAGCTTTTCACTTGCTCTTCGATGATCAATCACAACAATTCATTTTGATTTTGAAATGTTACATTCTATTGCTTAGAAAATAATATTATATATTTGAACAAATAGTTTTTTGCCTGAACTAATAATTATGCCGATTTACAGGAGTTATAAAGCGAGATATGTGGGAATTATAGTTATTGGGGTCGGCAGGCTTTTGAGGGACACTTTAAAGAGTGGAGACATTAGCATGGCATGCGTTGTTTGCGCATTCTAAATACCAAAACTTCCATGACATTACATCAATCAAGGTATGATCCAATTTGATGTATCTCATGCAATTGGTACTATTTGTAGTTGTGTAATTTGTGCACATGCAATTTTTTTAGGAGACTCCTTTCGCTCTACAGATTGATTGTAATCTAGTAACTGCACCAATTGCTCTGACTTCCTTTGAGCTTGAATGCAATCCCTAAACTAGATTAGCAAAATATTTTTAGCGCAGTGTGCTTCTTTTGTCAATTTCATGGCTCACGTAAGGCCCTTCTGCGGTTCAAACGAATTTGAAATGTCTAGAAACGCTTGGTCTTTTATACAACTTGTTCTATGGTTACAAGATGCAGAAGCTATGTAGGAGAGGATACAGAAAAGGCGAGTCAACAAATGGCGTCCTGATCTAAAGGAAGAGTATGAAGATCTTAAAGGCAATGTGTACAATAAGAAGAATTATACTGATTTGCAACGACAAGGACTTCTTTGAGTTACATGCACTAGAAGAAAAACGTGTTCGTTGCAACCCACTGAGATGCGACTATGTGTCCTATACAACTGAGATGCGACTGTAGCCCTCTGTAATTGCACCAAATTTCACGTGTATGTAGTTGTAGTCGCAAAGTAGTCGGAAAATGAAGAATAGGATTACGATATTGTAACAGAAGAACTAACATGAGGTATTCTACATCCAGTATTCATCGCAGTTGTCCATGTGGACAGCTATCCGCGAAGTAGAGTCCACCGTGAAAAAATGCAATCGCTCTGATTACAGGCTGCAACTAAAAACTAGAAGATTGCAACTTAGAAATGACTCAAATGCAACTAGGAATCAACTATAATGCAACTAGAGCCCGACTACAGTGCAACTAAAAAATGATTCAAATGCAACTAGTGAACAAGTGTAATGCAACTAGAACATGACTGAAAATCGATTCAATTGTCCCATATCGATTGTCAAGAATACCATCAGCTTGAACAGATAAGAATGGTAAGTTATAGCATTCTTGTGTAATGAATTTTGATAGTGAAATTCTAATATTTATATATTTTGTAGATTTTTACACTTTATAGATTTTTACAATTTGTAGATTTCTATAATCTACAACTCTATAAATTATAATCAAGTCGTAAACTAGTTGCAAACGAGTTGCACATCAATCGCAAACTAGTTGCAAACCAGTTGTATGTCAATCGCAAACTAGTTGCACATCAATTGCAAACCAGTTGTATGTCAATCGCAAACTAGTTGCACATCAATTGCAAACCAGTTGTATGTCAATCGCAAACCAGTTGCACTCTAGTCGCAAACGAGTTGCACACCAGTTGTATGTCAATCGCAAACTAGTTGCACATTAGTCGCAAACCAGTTGCACACAAATAAGTGAAATAACTTCCACATCAGCAACCACGTCACAGTAGTTCATCGACGAAGTTCTCCATTGCCTATCGAATGACAAACAACCTCGCGACTGCAGTGCAACTCATGCGACTTGTCCACTGCGACTGCGGACTCCAGAATATCACCAAGTCGCAAACATTCGATACGACTACAAACCAGTCGCAAACTGCAGTCACAAAACCCTTCTTTTTCTTCTAGTGATGTGAACATTCTTTCTTGGCACCTTAATTTATCCGTCTGTCAATGCTTAAATGCTCCAACCACCCCCTCTTTAGCTGAGTGGACGGAACACACCATGGGAGAGGCGGACCTGGATTTGTGTAACCCAGAGGACATGGACTGCTTTCTCCTCAACAAGAATCCATCATAGAGAGCTATTAGGTATATACGAGTCACAACGTTTGGCAACTACTTATGAGTGGAAGATGACAGTACCAGACACTTGTTGAGTTACAACAGCAGGGTAGCGTCTGTTTTTTAAAAGGTTGCATAGAATGTTGAGGAATCCTTTGTAAATTATGTGGGAGTGTTGAAAGACATACTTGAGCTGGATTATGGTGCAATGAGTATAATGATCATTCTACTTCGTTATGAGTGGGTGAAAAGACAAGACAATCATGGGAATCCTACATATACGAAGGACAAGTCTGGTTTCCTTGTAATAAACTTCCGACACAAATTGCCTTGTCTAACTGAGCCTTTCATTTTTCTGAGCCAAACTACACAGGTGTTCTTCTTAGACATTCCAGAAAGATCAGGTTGGAAAGTTGTACTGCGTAAAGAGGCCCAAGTACGCCGAGAGGTTGTTGACACAGGTGATGCATTTATTAGCAGGATGGTGGAAAGCATCGGGCTAAGAGCTCCATGGTTGTCATACTGGATAAGTTACTATTCATTTTTTGTCCAGTATGACAACCATGAAGAGCTCCCCAAAGCATGCCAATTCCAATGGAGATAGTCAGTTTACTTGGGACCATAGAATTGTCCGAGGAAGAGAACTTGTTAGCACGGGAAGGATTTTAGTGTGACTACGGTAGAGCAACAAGTTATATATTATACTCCTATTTGCAAACCACATCTTTTAGGGGTGCATAGTTTCTCCACTATAGGTAGTTAGGTTTATAATTCTTATAGACTAAAAGTCTCCTAGGGCACATGAGGGTTTCTTACACAATTTGGGAGTTTGAAAGTCCTTACAATTAGCATATATATTATAGTTTTTCTATTGCGTTCAGTCATTTTGTAGCATAGTGGAAGTCATGATGTAGTCTCTTTCGGTAATTTCAGCCCCTTTGAAGTCATTTTGTAGTTACCAAAGTGACAATGTAGTCACACTTGCTAATATGAAGCTCCGTTGTGGTCACATGGTAATGCCAATACATTGGTGCCCTCAAATAGAGTCGTACAAAGAGACCGCTTTCATCCTATGCTACATGCTTGTGTTTTTAGAATTCTTTACCAAGTTCTGATGATACCAGCACATTTTGGAGTTTTCATGTTGCTAGTGTAGACTGAGCTTTGTGGTAGTGGTACTTGAAACAACAAAGCATACATACCCCACCACACCTTTCAATCAGCAAGCTACAGATTCATTGTTGACATCCCACTTGAGGCACGCTTGAAATTAGAGCATGAAGTGGTGGAAACGGGGTTGCAGCCCTTTCTCTATGCCCAAAAGTCATTATTAGGTCATTGAAAAGTTGGCCGAAGGTGGTTCTTTGAAGTCCTTTTCGACCGCTTGCCCGACTAATTGAAAAATTGGGCAGTATAGCTGACCGTAAAAAATCCAGTCATTTTGAAGTCATTAGACACTGACACCCAATCGTATTTGATGACTTGCCATGACTCTCTAATGACTGCGGCTGCAACTAATGATTTCATTGCGTTTTTGTCTGCCAGTCTTATTCGCACTACTAATAGAAAACTATGGATGAAAGTCCTAACATCCACTGGCAGTTACGCTGGTGACTTCAAAATGACTCAATTCCTATGGCTTTGCAGTGGCTGGTGCAATTATGGAATTCGCAGTCATTTTTTAGTTGTTCCAGACATTGAGTCATTTCTTGCAGTCACATTTATCCTTGTTTTCTTGAGGGTATGTTTTCAATATGGAGTTCATGCAGAGGGTACTATTGTTTTCTTTATCTTATATCAATATGTTTTCATTGTATAGTGCATACGTATTGGACCATTAATATTAAAATAAATGATATTGATTTAAGGTTTTATTTTCAATTTTATAGGTAGTTGTGTCTTTTGGGTTTTTTCAACAAAGCAAGTGCAATAATATTTGTTTTAATATATTTTGTTACTATATTCTTTTGTTATTGTAACATAAGTACTATTTGTATGAATTGTTTTTGAAAATGTATTCATGTGACTAAAATCAAAAAGGCAGTGCATAGAACCACTTTTTATTTTGTTAGCACGTTAAGCATTTGTCACATTTTTGATAGAAGGCTAGTTGGTTGTTACAACTTTCCTACCTAATTACCACTCAGTAGTACCAAGTCATGTATATCTTATACCCGCTAATACGAGTACAAGAAGATTTGAACTCAAACCGCCTATTTGAGATGAATCGTGTCTTACAACCAACCATTTAGCTCATGACTTGGTGTCCATGAAGGGGTTTTAAATTTCACTTAAGCAAACCCAAATGTTTTCGAATAGTTTAAATTTCTTAAAACTCTCAATTTAATGGAAATTACAATAAATACAATTGATGAATGTAGAGATTTTTAACATAAAATGCTGTGGAACTGAATCACGTTTTGGAGGTCTAAATGGACATTATTATTTTGAGAGGGTAGTTACCTCTCAAAATATTGAATATTACGTTCTCTTCGCCATATTCAGTACATCCACCATGCATTGCTGACGTAATGGCCCTATCTGGTGGAATTTGATGCCGCAAGGTTGCCCGGATTTGGCTAAATATCAGGTGCTTCATGTCTATGGCCCACACTGACGAGTCCCTCCCGTACCACTTCATTTTGAGCAAATTGGCTTGAACTTCATACTCCAACATTTGGAGCCAATATAGACAGCTCATTTGGACCCGATTCTATATCTAGGGTGTTTTAAACATTCATCTATTGTGGTATGAAGTTTGCGCAATTGGCAAATTTGTATCTTACTACCCAAGGTAGTTTTGAAGACACTACTCGCTCTGACTTTGCCTGGTAACCGTAGTGGGCAAAAGCATATTCACGTTTGTAGCTTAATGTACCTCCACAATACACACAAGTCAACTTATTTCCATCATTAGAAAAATTGAACCACGGTTCCCATTCTTCTGTTTGTTTTTGTCCTGAAGCCATTGTGATAGGCAACAACTTCTGGTTACCTCGCCTCCGGCAATTTGACATTCTCCATGACAAAGTCTTAGTAACAATAATCAAGATAGCACTCGTCCATTGCTTGAACTGACTTTTACATCACCTCAGCAGTGAACCAATTATGTTGTTTTTAGCCAACAAATCCAAACAAAGAACTCAAAAAAAGCCTAAGATCATGAGGCTAGGCAAAAATTGTAGCTACTATAATGGTGGCCTCTTCTTTATATACTCTAATGTGGTAGAGGTGGGGACGTGTGGAGTAGGGGCAGGGATGTTGTAGATAGGCAGCAATGGTAAAAGATCAGGCGCAAACGCAAGAGAGCCATGTGGGGACACTAAAGTCAGACAAGGTGTGGATGTAGGGAGAAGGGCGTGGACATCATCCGCTTTACAGACAAGGTGGAGATACTATCGATCAACCCTGAACGTCTGTACCTTTCTACTATGCACTATAAGAAAACTGCGTCTAAGTTGACGTGGTTTTTTTGGACACCCATGTCGCAACTGATGTTTTTATGTCAATAATGATGTCCACTGTAGAATCTTCATATTGTATTGGACATCATTGTTAACATAAAAACATCACTTGCAACATTGGGTGTCCAAAAAAACCACATCAACTCAGACATTGGTTTCTAAGTTTCTTATAGTGATGTATATAGGCAAGGACGTTGTTGTCCCTGCTTAGAGTTCGTGCCCTAACCGTCTGCGCCCCACTTCAGTCCACATTTGATCGACTGTGCACCTATCGGGGATATAAATACCAACCTTGACATTTCTACCTTGCTGTCCCTACATCTTGGATTTCACATTTGAGCTTCAAGTTGGGGCAGGGTATATAGGCTTCACAATCTTAAGACTCAAGGTTCACGACTTCTTTTGTTGACTTATTCATTCTTTTTTCTAAGAGAAAAATAGGAACACTTTTGTACATACTATTTGGGACACTATTTCTACAACATGTCACAACTCATTGCTAAAGCCAATGTAGTTGCATGGAAACAAAGGGCTCGAGATAAGGATAGGCCTTGGAACTATAAAAAGATGAAGAATCGTTTGCATATTCTATTTGATCCTGAACTTGCCTTTCCTGGTTGGAAAAATGAAATGTAACCTTGGACTAAACGAACATGTGAGAAATATATTGCTTGGTGCCGCATTGATAAAGTGTTCCCACATAGCATGTACAAAATACATTGTAAGTTTTAAGTAGCCAACCTTCACCACTGCAGGGACCTTGACTTCCTTGAAAAATGCATCCAAGTACATCAACACTTGTACGACACCCACAACAAAAAATTAGCAACAAATGTGATTGGGAAACAATGAATGGGAAGCAATGACTGAGAATGAGTGACTATCTGGAACAACTAAAGAATGACTACCATTCCATAATTGCACCACTCCTAGCAGAGGAGAGAAGCGGAAGTTATTATTTAGTCAACAATGCAACTGCGGGTTTAGGTTAAGGGACTTTCATCCATATATGGAGTTTGTAGAGTACATACAAGATAAAGTGAGTAATGGGAGGCTCGGCCCACTATCTAAAGTAGATCTTGCAGTGACTCTCATTTCTCTAATTTATTACTTTATGACTTCGATGTGTGAGTGATTTTCACCGTGAGGCAAAAATTGTCCACAAATTTGGGTCAAAAGAGGAGTGTATAGAACCTCTAAACTAAATTCACCTCCAAAATTCAGTGTCATTGGAATCTTCACGCTCTCGCAATCGCTCCTCAAAGTGGGCAGTTTCAAGGGGGATTCTAAAAACCTAATTTTCTCTTCATATTCTCTTTCAATCTCCCATCTAACCTCACCAAACCTCACTTTTCACCCCATCTTTACCTCACAAGGTGAAAAACTATTTGACTAATTGCCTACACTCCTAGTCTAACTCCTTGTAATCATTGCTTTCTTTTCTCCTCTAAACAAACCAAGCACTCAAAAACACAAGAAAAAAAAAAGAGGAAGAAGGAGCTCCTAACCCTTATTCAACTTTTACTCCAACTTCCTAACTAACTAACACTCCTAATCACTTCATCCATCACCAATTTACTATAAATCCATTAAATCACTACTTATTGCCTAAAGTAGTGTTTCTACCACTATGTTAGTGTTTTCATAGTAGTTTTAAGTTTGATAGCTTTTTTTGTGCTTTTCATATTTCTTCTTTTTTGTTGGTTTTCAATTTATATTTTGATCCATTTTCAACTTCTAATCTTTGTTTCCAATTCCTATTTGTATTTTTTATCTTTTAAATATTTTTGGTTTGCAATTTTGATTTAGATTCTTGTCTTATGTACTAAAAACCTTCTAACTAATGGTTATAATTAACTCTAATGTACTAACGTTCTTGAACTTAAAATCTCACACATAGTTTTTACATTTTCAATTATCTTAAAGGTGAACCATTATGGTGGTTCATAGGTGTCGACCATTTGCGGGGCACTCGTGAGAATGCTACGGATCTAGAGTCTCGAAGCTCGTAGGCAAGATGCCTTGCCGTTGGGCTTACACGGTCACACATGGTAAACCTTGCTTTAACTAGTTGTAGGTGTATGAGACTAAGTTCCATCTATTGTTGCTACTAAGACGGGTCATTTGGATAAGCCTCCATCATCCCATAGTGTAGTCTGGGTTGTTGAATTCTTTCTAGTAGAATACTTTTGTAGTACTAGTAAAGCCATGCTAAGGTATGTTGGGTTTTTTAACTAACCCCGTGCATTTGGCTACCTCTACCGGTGCCAATTTAGCCCCCATCCTAAAGGATCGGAGCTCATCATTGTCTAACACCTCATAGGCATCATGACAACCATCCATTGGAACTGTAGCCAATATTTTGGGCTTGCAATATCGTCTACAAGGCACCTTGGGATAATGTAAAAGGTCAATCCCCTCCTCCAAATTTGTGGAGGCTTTCCGGACATGGAGGGGTGGCGGAAGAATATTTTTCTCATCTACTAGACCCTCCATATCGTGGAATAATGTACCATTTAACTCATAATGTTGACCCCAGGAAAAAAAACCATTGATTTAGGATCCATTCAAAACTTAGGTCTTGGTCTTTATGATTGAGAGGATGATGGGGAATTCGCCTCATGGCTTTGGGAACATCTCGAGGATCCCAAGACCCTCAAGGCCCAAGCAATCAATTTCACTACCACCACAAGTGTGGTGGATGAGCCATCGGATCCCTATTCCGGTTTCGAGACATTCTTAGATGTCATAGAATATGAAGTTATGTATAACCTTGAGGTAAAGATTTTTTTCCTGGGGTCAACATGGGGTGCACCACTCCCACATTCTCAATGCAAGAGTTTATTGCAACTTTACATTTTGTCCTATTTAGCGAATTCGTAGGGGTATTATAGGATCCAATGGTGATCTCAGTCTGTTTATCCAATGGACCAAATGCGAAGGTGGATTTGCCAATGGACCATTGTTCGGAAGCACTAGCCCTCCCTCGGGGGGGTAGTGAGTGGTCAAAATAGCAAACTACATGCGAACAAATGATAGGGTATTTTAAAAACATGTGGACAAAATATTATAAATGGATTTAGAATAATGTAGGGTATCAAAAATGGCATTGGATGTCTTTAAAGTACTATAGGGTAGGAAATAATAGGCTCCATTAGAAAATGCAATAATCCTAAAATACTCCCTTTAATATTAATATTTTTGGCCAAAAGTTAGAAAATGCTACTTTGTGAGTGGCATATTGGTTAGGGTAAAAAATATAAATTTTTATGGCTACGTCCATAGTATTCTACAATTCATAAACATAATTCATTAGTTCATTTACTACCTTTTAGGCTAGGATACCTCTAGTGGCTTTCAATACTTTTACAACATTTAATTTGGGGGCTTTCAGTACTGTTACATTGCATAGTCCTTACTGGTTTAGCCGTTGGTTGTTATTGCACTTGGAATTGGTGGAAATGGTGGCCATCGACCTACTCAAAATCTAATTTTGAAAATTGTAGAGCACCTTCGGCAATCGATTAGGGTTTCAGTTCCAAGGATCGATTTTTCTACGTAGCACAAATTTTGTTTCTTCTGCTTAAGAGAAACAGGATGCGCATTTGAGATTGACGTTTGCATTGCCATTCCCAAGTGTAAGCTTCCCAAGTCTAAAACAAAATTCTCCATGTACTGCTACCAATTTCATTCCCCGTGAAGAATGTGAGTTCCAAAATTTTGCATCCTGTTACAGGCTTTGTTACATGTTGGTGCTGATTTCTGTTTCGAATTCAGGTCTTCCTGCGTTCTTCCGAGCTTCTTCAGTGTGCTTGCAACTGTGGTTTTCACTTCTGTTTTCAAGTACATACTTGAACATTCTATAATAGTTGAAGTCCAATCTTCAACTTAGGCTTTAGGGTATGAATCTTTGGAATTAAAGCAGGTTTGTTAATTAGGGTTTAGTATAAAACTGTCTTCCCATTGTTGCCTTGATCTAGGGCACCTGGATTTTGCAAGAAGTCTAAAAGGGGTTGTCTTGCCTGATCTACGTTTTAGGGTTGAACGGTTTAGACTGCTTTTTTGTAAAATTTCGTGCACACCTCTATTTTAGGGTGGAACAAAAGATTCTTTGTATTGAAGTTAGATAGGATTATTGGCGTGGAAGATGGCGCTCAATTTCAAGATTAAGCTATACTCAGTTGAAAAAGATGGCGCACGTCCAAAGCTGCTCAATCCCTTTTTTTTGCCAAACAGGCGACACTTATGCGGATTTGTGCACGCGTTTGAAAAACGAGGGATGCGTAGAGTCGCCCTTCCTTTTCTGGGACTTCGAAGCTGAGTGTCGAATCTTGAAGAGGTTTGAGGTCTGGAATCCTGTAACAAACCGTGTCTACCTCATTCCTGTATTGCAAGATAATGGTGGACTTCAAAAGCACTGTCGTCTCCTTCAACCGGCCGAAGCGGGAAGCAACGACTTTCCAGTGGAGCAAGAAGTGCAAATTCATGCTCTTAAAGCTGTCCAACCTTGTTTTCCGGTCATCTTGGACTACGGTGTTGCTCCCACGTTGGAGGAGGTAGAAGTTGGTGCAGAACGAAATCCGATCGAAATTCTTGAAGAGGAAGAGATTTTGTTGCAATCGACACTTTTATCTGCTGATGTGCTTGAGAATTACCAGCGAGGAGTTGAGAAGCTGAGAAGGGACCTTGAGTCCATGGATTTGGCTGATCACACTTGGAACCTAAAGACTTATGATCACAATGGTGTGCCAGTTGTCAAGATCCTTTGCGGGGAGTGCAAGAGAGAAATTGGGGGCACAGGCCGTGATCACTCTCGGTATGCGATATAAAATCTATTTGCAAACTTCAAAAACTCTCACTTGCATTCTACCCTTCACATCAGGCAGTGGTGCAGGAAGAGGGAGATCTTGTACAGCGATCACCCGAAAAAGAAGGGCAAGTGCAGCAAACCAATTATTTTGACTCCTCCAGATCATAGGCGCCTCGTGGATGAAGGGATTAGCATTCTTCAGAGTGTGAATGACGCCATCTCGAAAGATGATCCCCCGTTCGTAGTAGTAGGGGATGTGGGGGTTCCTCAATTGAAATCCTTTTGGTTCAAGGTCTACTTCCGGGTCTGCTATCAAATGTAAAGTTATTCATAGCAGTTTCAGGTATGATACTTAGCCTGACCACATTGTTCTTCATATTGTCAACATGGTAAGACATTTCTTCAGTTTCAGGCCTAAACCGCAAGGTAGCACAATGCACTGGGGGTCACATTTCCAAAAAATGCCCCAGCAAATTTACGTCCTTCTGTGTACCCCCCGGTCTGTAAAGAGGGTTTCAGTGCTCAGTTCATGTGACTGAGCATTTGGCTGTTGTACCTCAATTCATGAAGTTCAGTGCCCCAAATAATCTCTGTAGTCATTTCCTCAAGTCATTTCCTAATGTGGGTGTGGATGTTACTGAAATTGCAAGGATGTTGCACTTCGGAGATTCACCAGAGATTTGGATTGATTTTCCAAACGACGGAAGATTGCGGCACGCCGCCATGCTGTCTCCGATGCTCGTAAGCTTCCGTTGCCTCTGATTTTACAGACCCCTCATTTCCCTCAATCTTGCTTATGCATGAGCCACTTTCTCTTGGATTGTGGGCTTCCTCATTTTGTATGCGGATTGTGAGTTTTTGCAACGTGTAGAGTTTTGAGGGAGGTTTGTAACGTCTCCATTTTGCTCATGCAAAGTCCGGAAGGAGGTTTGCACCGTCTGCGGGAAGAACTGCGGCGATTGGAGGGATTGGAGGTTCGCAAGGTCATCGTTGAGCAAGTGCGAATTGGGGGCGAATCTCCACATTCTGGGTGTACGTGTGGCACTGTTGGCGCAGTAAGGTAAGTGAACCATGCCTTCACTATGTTCTTCACGTCGCTGAATTTGTGCACACCATTTCTTGTTGCTAAGTTTGAATGCCACGCTACTTCCGATTCGCTTGTCGTTGCTTGTTCGTGAAGCATAATCTGACAACTGCGCAGTTTCACAAGCATCCATGGAGTCCACAGACTTGGCCGGAATTCTCCAGGAATGCATGTTGCCACTAGCTAGGAGATTGCCAAAAGATTCTTGGGCGCGTACATTTCTGAATGCGGAGGAAACCATGACCTTCCTCCCATGTCTTGCCGCGACGTGTATATAGTGGTGGGATCGCGTGCATGAACTCACGGAATTTGCTGCATTGCGTTTAGTAGAGGCAGACTTTGTACAGGTGAAAAATAGGTCAATTTGTCGCCGTGTATCATGAGCACGGGGGAGGGACATGCCATTGATGTTCTCTCTGTATGAGCATGCTCTTTCATTGTTGTCCCGTTTGTGGGCAATGAAGAAGGATTTGGATGCAAGATTGAGGTGTGCACCTCTAGTAGAGCTGTCTGCTGCTGAATTACAAAGGCTCCGCTATGCTATGCAGGATGGGTGGGGAGTCTTAGAGATCAAAGTTGCTGATGGAGCAAAACTACAGCCCTACAGCCGTCACTGGATTACACCATCCTACAGAGCTCCGTGACGTTGTATGTGCTCATATGGTATTGGATTTTGCGTCACCCTCTTGCTTGTGTTTATGTTTCTGTGCTTTTGAAATCCAAATTGTATATTGTCCAGGAATTGCTTGCGTGTTTGTTGAAGAACTCAGTTGCTTCTCATCCTCATCATTGTGACTTAGGAATCTAATAAAGATAGTGTTGTTTTTTGAGTACACTTCAATTCTGCTCACCGTCCGTGTAATTTGAGATTCAGAGTGGCAGTCCCCTGGAGCTGTTGTAGCGTGCCTTTGGCTATTTGAATTAATTCAAGTGTGTGCTTTTTTGTGCAAGGTATGTGCAGAACTGCTGAACTGGAGTGGTCTTTGTACATCACTTTCGAGGCTTTTTTCCTGGCATTTTCCTATCATGTTGAAGACTACAATTGGTTTTCTAGTTTTGCCATCTATTACAGTTTTGCATGTTTGGCTTCAAGTGTACAAGCTCTGTAGACTTCACAGAGCCATTTCTATTCACAGAGCCATAATATACATATTTTTTTTTGGTCATTGTGTTTATAAACACAATGACAACATTTTCTACTCTATACTACTATGTTAGATTGCACAATTACAATTTTATTCATAGAGCTTGTGCTTGTTAATGTGTCCATAATATGCATTTTTTTTATCAATAACTGTGTTTATAAACACAATGACAACATTTTCTATTTCATGCTACTGTTTGATTTTAGTTGCAAGGCTTTACAATCTCACACAATCTCGTGCAGGACCTAAACTATAGTAGAAATATTTTTTTAGTCTAAATTACCATATCATTTATTCATAGGAATTTGAAATTGTAAGTAATGCAAGCCCCTTTTCTAGTACCCCAAATTAGAAAATGACATAATCATAGCATGTGGTAAAAAAAAGTAATACCCCCTATAAAATAGTGGTTGTTCGCATGTATATCCTTATTTTTTTAAGACACTGCCCCCCCGAGGGCCCTCCTCAACCAATCTCATCTTAAAAGGAGGGGATAGGCGGTCTTGTTGGTCATCAACCTCAACACATGAAATGTCAAAGTGTAAATCTCACCCCCAGCCTCTACTTGACAATTCACAATTTGACCAAGAGGGGTGACGAGGCGTTGATCAGCCACATTCACCACATAAGGTGATGGACTAGTGACCTTTAACCATAGAGCCTCCATGGTAGAAAGTGGCATGATGTTGATGCCACTTTTGCCATCTGTTAAAGTCCTTGGAGTGATTTTGTCTAAAATAGACACATCAATTTTTAATGCCCCATCATCCATCAAGGTACTAGAATAGATCATAGCGGTCATCATAGTTTTTTGGGCTTTTCGAGGTACCATAGCTCCCTCCTTGAATTCCTTTCTCAAATAAGGAGCCACTTGGATGAGTTGTGCTATGGAAATGTTAGCGCAAAGGTTGCATAGATCAGACTTAGGTCATATCTCTCCGCCACATTGAAAGCCCAAAAAGAAGGATCTTTTGGTACCACATTATGTTGGTTGCCAATATTCATGTTCTCTACAAATTGGTAGAGATCCTCTTCCTCATCACTCAAAGGTTCATCAAAGGGCACATCCTCTATAGTTGGATCGTCTAGTAGAGGCTTACAAAGGTTTTCATGGTTTTGTTTTTTCAAAAACTCCCTTATGACTTGGATGTCCGGTTCTTCTTCTGAACTACTACTTTCTTTGGAGATTGGCTCTAAAGGAGGGTTGGTTAGACGTTGACATGTCATAACCGCCATATGTGAGCGCTTATTTACCCACCTTTGGTAAATTAGCAAACACAACCAAGTTTTTTTAGTTGGTTTTATCCTATGGGTGTTCTAACGTCGGTCCATTGTGCCTTCCAAGAAATGGATCTTTTTTAATTCCTAAGTAGGCTTTAAGTATGCAAAACCCAATGAAAACAAGATCTAAACTATTGTTTGTCAAGTGATTGTAGATTCTAATGTACTGCTGTGGTTATTTTGCAAAAACTGGTTTGGACATAGCATAATTATGCCATCTTGTAGATGATTAATTCCCATTTCCAAAAATTTAAAATTCACCCTAATCGGACACTCCTAGAAAAAGATATGAGTAGATGAAGTTTGACCGCTAATTGGTTCATCAAACTTCATCCGCGGTTTTATGCTAGTTCCCTAATTCAAAAGACTTTGAGATTTTGAAGATATACTTAAAATATTTCTTGCTATCTAACTCTGAAGTTTGGTCTTAAGTCGACAATTCTACTGAAGTTTCATCCAATCCTAGCCTAGAACTTCATCCTTTATTATTTTGTTGGTTTTTTAGTTTTTTCTTGAGTTTGGAGTTCCCATGGGTTTTAATTATCTTCCTCTATGAGCTTGTGGTCGTAAATTATCATTCTAATCTAACCTCCAAGTTCTAGATTAGCCTTTCTTGTTCTTTTGGCCTTAGTCTAACTTCCGTCAGTTTACTATTTTTGAAAAAATTTGCATTTTTTTCTTGTAGTTCCTAATTCTAGGATTTTAGATTGGGTTCATACTTGGTAATTGGATTCTTCTACTATAAGTTATTGATAGATGAAGTATAACCGCTAATTAGTTCTTCAAACTTCATCTACTAATATTTCCTAATCTACAACTTGAAATTAAGTTTTTCTTTTGGTTTTGGGTGATAAATAATAACTTTCCTTTGACTCACTCAACTTGTTCCAAAGTTTTTGGTTCTATCTAACTTTCATCCAATTTTGACTCTAAACTTTATTTGCTTCTATCTTTCTTATTTTAAGTCGGATTTTAAGTGTGAGATGTTTTTGGAAACCTCTAAGCAAGATATACCATCTGATCTTATTAACTTTGAAGAAAGACTTAATTTTTATGCTCTGAATCTTATGGGTAATTCGGCCATATGGTAATTTAACCTATTTTTGATAATTCAAAAGTAAGATAAGATTTCAATTTTTTACCTCAGAGTTGGGTTCATCGTTGAGGTAGTTGTACGTGTGTTGAAATGCTTCATTGTCTACCATCTTCCAAACTTGATTGATATTTTTGCCCATAACTTAAAGTTGAATAGAAATTACAAGCTTAAAGTTCAAAATCTTTCAAGTTCCCATCTCTTTTCCTTATCTCCTCTTTTCTTTCCCACTATTCCTCTCAATTATTTGAGTGCCAAGGGTTGACTTTGAAACACTAAATAATTACACCAACTTCTAAATAATAATTGACTTTTAATATTTATAAGTCATTATTATTTTACCTAAGTTTTTGATGATTCTAATTGGATTTCAAGGATTTCCTTCTAAATCTTTTCAATTCTAATTTCTTTTCAACTATCAAATGAACTCTTCATTCTCTTCACTTGTATTTTGAAAGTTGGTGTTTAACAAGGAATTAGATGTTTCCCTTTTTTTCTAGTCTATACTCCTTCTATTTCTTAGTTTTGTTGCAATTTAAAGACTTTTAGTGAGAAAAAGAGTGGTGAGTATAGAATTGCTAATTTCTCCTTTTAGTGGCTAATTCCCATCTCTAATCTCTAGTTTTTTTCTTCCTAATTCTACTTTATGGTATTCTAGCTCTCGGTTAGACTTTTGACAAATTACTATTTTTAAACTTTTTATATTTTTTCCTTATAGAGGCTAAACTTAGCTTTCCATATTGATAAGGCACTTGCAAATCGGACCTTCCTAGTAGAAGTTATACATGGATGAAGTTTAAATACAAATTGGTGTTTAAAAACTCCATCCGCTCGTATCTCACTCCTTTCAACTCAAATCGTTTTGTATTTTACATTTTTGGAAACCTCTCAACTTCTACTCTATGATTTTGAATTCAATTGTCTACTACCACTTCCTCTCTTCACTCTTGGCCTCGGCTTTAAATATTCACTTAATATTAGAAAATGGCCAACTTGACCAAACTTCTACTAACAAGGCCAATAACATAAAATGGGTACATGAGAGGGTTCAAAGCTTCACCATTGCTTGAGATTGTACAAGATTTCTAAAACATTCAAACCATTTAAGGTCAAAGCTCCGCTGTAATTGTGGACAGCCTCTAAATTCTACCAATTTCTATAACCTCTAAGTTCAAAGCTCCACTGTGTTTTGTTTTTTCTTCTAAAATTTTAATAATTTCATAACATGTAAAGTCAAAGCTTTGCTATCCCAAATGGGAAAAAAATACAAAAATACTCCCATTTTCACTACAAGTTAATACAAACTCTCATACATATGTTAGTATAAATTCTAATCACACATTATTAGTACAACCATAAAACTCTAGAGAGCCCCACAAAGCGGCATCACCAAGGTACAAAGTAGGGTTTCTCTTTAGGATTAGTACAAAAACACAAGAAACTTAAGAAAATACACAACCAACTTCAAGAATTGGTTAAAACACAAGTTATCAAAAATATACTTGGTACCAAAATATAAACAACAAAGTGTTTGGTACTTGGTACTTGGCCAAAAAATTTAAACTAATGGACCAATGTGTACAAGGCCAAAACTTGGCAAAAAAGAGGTGTTTTGAGAAGGGAAGGGGTGTCCTTATATACTCTTCCAAGGGCACCCACCTCCTCTCATTTTCATAAGGTAAACTTATCGCTTAGGATTTTCATTCTAATTTTCTCACTACTAGAAAATTTAGTTTCAACAGATTTCTGTTAGATTTTGACCGGATCAACGCCACCAAAACAACAGAAAAACTAAATTTTCTAGTAGTGTCTAAATTTTGACTTCTATGTTGGTTCAAAACTCTAACTTTTGGAGATTAACTCCAAATCACAAACGGATTGTGCCATTGGCTTCAGAAAGCCATTTTTAGTCCAAAGATATTGTCAACCCCTTTTCTATTCACTAAAAACCAGCTAAAAGTTAGTACCAAGTAAAACCCCAAAAGGGATAAAATCCCAACTTTTGGAGATTGATTTTTTTGAAGAAAGCAACTAGCTTAGGGTCTCAAGTAAGTATGAGGGAGTAAAAAATGACCCTGCTTTGACCTCAATCCAATTTTGTATGCTCTCGATACACCAGTCAACTCCACATTTAATCTTCAATTTTGCCAATCTTGAAGGATCTTGTCAGTTTTGAGTCTTCTGACTATCAGAATGCCACAAAACTTTTTGGAACTCATTATTAATATAAAAAAAGCTATAATAATTTTTAGTGAGATTTTATCGCAGCCTAGGTAATTTTTAGAAATTTTTCATCATGGCTTTTAGTAGTTGACTGTTCGGAAAAAAATCTTTTGGAGATCAGAAAAAATCGAGAATTTTCATGGAACCTCTCATGGAATTTCACAAGAGACATGTAAGCTCATATTTTTACTTTGCACATCTGAAGAAGGAGAATCAAATCTTGCTATCTCCTTTAACTTCTAGTAACCAAAGAATCTTCCAAATTGAAGGGAATTTTGGCGAACCGATTGCGCCGTTGGACTCCTAGCATGATTCCCACCTCAAGTCACTGTACTTAAATTGTAGATTCCCTTCTCTGGTTTGTCTTGAGTTTTCTTCACTTACAGGCTAATAATTGGAGTTTCTACTATTTCACTAATAGAATGGTAATACTGGAACCTCTTTGGGGGAATCTAAGTTAGGATTCTTACATAGTTCCTTTAGATCAATTTAGCTAGGATTTGTCAAGTTTAAACAAGTTGGGCAATTTTTACTAAACACACTTATTTTATACAATTTTTGGGTTTCTACTCTATCTACATGCAGAATTTGGTTATAATTAAAGAAAAATGCTTTATTTAGGACCAAATGCTATATTAATATGTGACATCTCTATTTTGATTATTCACTCTTTTGGAAGATTTTTGTATATAAAACTATACTCAAAACTAATAAAATCCAAAAAAAATAATTTACGAGTCCCAAGTGACTAAATGGGTACTCACATTATACTATGTTCCCTAGCCTCTTGGCTAGTAATTGCCTTGGTGGTATCCTCATTCTCATGGATAATGAGATGGATGGTTTGGGTTGCCGTAACACCCGTGTTAGGAAGAGGTGGAGGACCCGGTAATTGGATTCCTTCAGGATAAACTACTCTCTCATTCCGAGCATCTAGCAAAATTCCCGGAGGAGGATAGATAGAAGGTCGTAGTATCGAAGGTGTGGGGGAATAAATTGGTTGAGTCCCTATGTAATATCGTGAATTCATATTGCTTGGACCCAAATTTAAGGCCTGGTGACCATCTGGCGGTTGTGATGGGTGTAGTGGTAGTCCACCGGTTATACCGGTGGAGGATAAGGGGATGGTGGTATTGGTTGAGATGCAATTGGGAATACCAATGCATTGGTTGGTGGTTCATGTAGTATCTTTGAGCCCCTTGAGGCGTCCCATTGTAAAATAGATTAGAGGAAGATTTTTGAACGGTGTTTGTATTCAATCCAAGCACTTTCAGAAGCCTTATACATTTATTGGTGAAATGGTTGCTTCCACAATTCTCTCAAACTACCCCGATTTCTACCTAACAAATTCCAGGACCTAGAGGATGAGTTCGGCCACAAGTAGGGTATAGAACACCTTTTGATTGGGAGTGACCACCTCCCAGTTGAATAGGTGGATGTGAACAGAGTTGGGAGGTACATATGGCCCATGGTTCCTTGGATATGGGCAAAATTGGTCACTATGACCATACTAGTTGCGATTTCAATACCAAATGTTGGTGGAAAAGTTGCTTGTTTTGTTTGGAGGGGTTGGCACATAAGTTGATTTTGCACCAATGGCTATGGCAATTTGATCTCCAAGGCCCCTAATAGACCTCATGAGATCTTCTTTAAGATTATTATTGGCCTTTGAAATTTGGCTTCCAATTCCGCAAACCAGGAAGATTCCGGTGGCGGTTGCCATTGGAAGTGGAGGGGCCGGTGGCCTAGAATCTACGGGAGTCACGTGTACTACAATGAGTAGATATGGATGTCCTTGTAGAGGCTCCCTAGAAGTAGAAGGCACATGATGTGTGAGAATAAAGGTCGGTATCAATGCCACGGTCCAGTTCCACATCCTAGCATTCTCTTTTTCGATCTGCTCTACATATTGGGCCGCTACTTGGACCTCAATTAAAGTCCGGGGACTCGTATTTAGAATCACCCTCATGGTGGTTTGTTGGTTGAACCCTTGGATGAAATAGAACCTAATGGTTTCATCAATGAAATGGTTTCTTATAAACTGATTGATCACCGTGTTAAAACGGCAAATGTACTCCGAGATTTTTTTGATTGGACCTTGGTGCATTCCTGTAAGAGCTACCAAGACACTTTGTTGTTTGGTCTCCGGACAAAACTGACATAGAAAAGCCGTTTGTAATTCCGGCCTTGTGACAAAAGTGTTTGGAGCATACAATCGGTACCACTCGTATGTTTGCCCCTCAAGTTTGGTTGAAAATCATACCAATCTATAGGTCTCCTCGAGGATCACATCGGTTTCAAAGGTTTCGATGTACCACTCAATGTGTCCCAAGGGATCCTTGTGGGCCAATCCCAAAAATTTTGGGAGATATGTAGGCATAGTCCAAGGTACCATATCTTGGAGTATAACTATTGGCAATCCTTAGGGTGCCATCATGGCATCTGCCGGGTTTAAGTCCACTATAGGAGGAGGTGACTCCACCTCCTCTATCCTATCCAAATCGTCCTCTACTTGTATGCCAAGAATAGAATTGTTGTCTCCAACTCCTGCTACCGGTTGTAGTATGTCATACGCGCAGTTAGCCGTAAATATCCTTGCAATGACAAATTGTTGCAAGATGACACGAATTATCGTTCCAGGGAACTCTAGTGTGATATCGTTTGAATTAGAGGTTTCCGGATCATGACTACACCCTCAATTCCCTTCGTATCACTTCCTCACCTTGTTCCGGAAACTTAGTATTTTCTGGATTCCGTTCCGGATCCAGACCACACTTGGAACCTAGTTCCGTCTCCCCCTCGTTTATGGTTTTTGTTGCCTTTGTTTTACACTCAGAAGGTCCACCCTTGATCTAAAAAAGGGTGGGGACTCACCACTTGTGTAACTAACCTCTCTGCACTCTAAATCTAATGAACAACATACCTAGACAACATAGTTGTATTATGAAGAGGGAGAAGTATTCTCTCACAGCTTCTGGATTGGCCAATCCGGAGACAGGTCACACAAAGAAACTCTCACACCCCTCTTACTACAACGACGGATTCGAACTTCCAGACTCAAGGGCTTGGAAGGATAGTGCACTGATGCGGAGGTTGGTAGACCTTCCAAAGTAGCAAGAGGGTGAAAGCATGCTAATAGGAGCCATTAGTGGACCTTAATTGAATTTAAGGAGCTGTGCTTAGTTGCTTTATTTTGAGATTAATGGAAACTTAATGGTCTAGGTTTTTCCTAATTAACGGTGATAGTTACTAACTGCAAGTTAGTTATGTTCAACCCAGGAGGAGTTCAACTGTAAAATTTGAATCCTTTCCCGCTCTGTTGCGTCCACGTCATCTCCCTCCTCACGGTCTAGAGTCTGGACGTCACCTCCCTCCTCACAGTCTAGAGTCTGGACGTCACCTCCCTCTTTGATTTTCCTCTCCGCTCTGTGCGTGCACTGATTTCTTCTCTCCACGTACCAATTGTTGTTGCTCTCGCACATTTCGGAATCTGCTCACAGAATTGAATGCCATGGACGAGTCCGGGCTTTGTAGGGAGAGTTCAGGCAAGGACGAAAAATGAGTGCGTAGAGAGAGTTTGGGCAAAGATTTTGAGAAAAAATTGTGTATCAATCCAGAGATTAGTATACAAAAAAGAAAAGACGACATCGCCTTGTATAGCGCGCAAACAGAGGCTTTTTTCAATGAGTAGAGAGGGTTAGCGATTGGAGGACTAAATCCCAAATTTGCGGCCGATGTCGCCTTCATCACGGACGCGGATGTGGAGAGCTTGTTTGGCAAGTGCACTAAGCTGCGCACGACGAACACCTTCTTGAAACCCGAAGCAAGAAAAGATCTCGTGGAACTATACTCGAAGATTTATGGATTAAGTTC
Source organism: Climacium dendroides (assembly GCA_950106755.1). Lineage (NCBI taxonomy): Eukaryota > Viridiplantae > Streptophyta > Bryopsida > Hypnales > Climaciaceae > Climacium > Climacium dendroides. Next base: position 42,181,848 of record OX467084.1, read on the forward strand.
AGTTACCAACAACGAATTTGTTGGTTGGCTGGTGAAAGGCTATATTGCCAATTTGAAGAAGAGGAGTGTGAATTAGGCCTTGGCGGCTTCGACAACTGCTTTGGAGAAAACCGAGCGAGCGCAGCGGCTACTCTTTCGCTTATTGAATCCTGAATCCAGTGAGGACGCAACCACTTCAGGTTTCAAGCATAGTACTTGCACATTCCAGGGAGTCGGGATTGGTAGTCGTAGTACAGGAGCGATGGTGAAGACAGAGGAAATTATGTTGAGGCCTGCAAGCTCTCCATCGGGTTTAGGGTTTGGGAGCCTTTGTCCTTACGGTGTTTCTTTAGTTGATTTAGATCTAGTTCGGGGTATTCGTGAAATAGAGGGTGAAGTGCTTGTCATTGCTACAAGTAAGGCCAAATTTTTATAAACAGAGTACAAGAGAATTTCAGATAAGCTTGTTGGATTTAAGTTCACTATGGATGATCGTCGCAATACCGCAAAGGAAGATGAGGAGAAGGTGGTGTAATTCCAAGTAGAGTTCGAGAGAGCTACTAAGGTGGTATTGGAATATGAGTTGCAGGTAGGTTTCAGTGTTTAGTTCAAGTTTCTCCGTTTGTATTGTAGATTGGAGTTTAGGGTTTCAATTTTATTGTGGCTGCAAGTAATTCTCCTTGCGCTCACTATTTTGAACACTGGTTTCTTTGTGTGTAGGGTATTGGCATTTCTATTGGCTCTGCTGAGCACAATGAATTTGCAAAAGAGTTAATTCTCTTGCAAACTAACAGAGATTTAGTCGAAAAAAAGCTAGAAGTTGGTCGATCTGTGGCAGAGTCAAGTTGAGAGAGGGCAATTAAAGGCAAGGACTTGTATTAGGACATTGAAGACGAGGAAATAAGAGCGGAATCAGACCTTCAAATTTTGAGGAGGGAGATTGTCGATATGAATCGACACAATACTGTTGTTCAGGAGTAGTATGTTCAGATGGATAAAGGAGGGGGATTATCCTTGTAGCCGAAGCCTGCGCTCCATCCGGCAATGGCAGAGGACGCACCTCCAATGATTGGGAGCTTGCAGTTACATCCTTATGTTTTTTGCAACCGGGATTATCCATATTTTGATATCGTGGTTGCTTCGTCTAGACACACTTATCATATTTTTTGTGCCTCAGCACTTGCCAAAGTGGACAACAGGTGCAATCGGTGTGGAGAGATATTTCATCCACATTGGTGGCAGAGTTTTGGCTTCCGATCTGCATACCCAGAATTTGAAGACGAGACCAATCGATTGCAATTACATGTTGAGCTTGAAGACCTCAAGCGATCTTTGAAGGAAAATGGCAGCCATTATGTCATGAATTGTAAGTGTCCACCTCATTCTGGAAACCAGCGTCAACTATGTTTCTTTGATTGGTATGATTTTGAACTCAACAAGGCTGTAGATAAAAACACTTTGGGACTCATGCTCTAATCCCCATTGCGCCAAATTTCTTGTGCATGCCTTCCTTTGTTAGTAGTTCGTAGGGAGTGCCGCAGTTCTATTCACATGCTAAATTGCTCCTTCTTGTTTATGACAGTCATTAGTGGTGCATATAGAAGCACTTAGCATTGACCTCAGAGCTCTGGTGCTAAAGCAACGAAGATGGTGCTTATTTCTTCTTACATGTCCTTAGTACTGCTAAGGGATCCTTGTTGCTTGCAGATTAAGTGCTCACATGTCCTTGAGTCACTTGGCATTGCTTTATTCTTTGCTTTGTGCTTTACAGGTGGTTATTGCTTACTCGTCAGTTGATAGTGCTTTATTCTTTGCTTTGTGCTTTACAAGTGGTTATTGCTTACTCATCAATTGCTTAGTCTCTTGGCACTCCTAGGTTGCTTAATAGTTGGTTAGTGGTTTGGCCCAAAGTGCTTCAAGCATTGACCACTGCTGAGGTCGTTGGGCACTGCTTAGGTCGTGGCAAAATGCTTAACAATTTCTTAGTGCTGTACAACTAAATGCCAGTGTAAAGAAGAATTGTTGTAGTCCTTAGGCATTGCTTCTCTTGTGCTTTTTATTTATCTCCTACGATGGGAAACATGCAGGGTCTCAATCAAATTTGAAGCACTCTGATCGGGAGTCCTCTGGATCCATTCCAACAAGTTTTCGACCTGTGAATGGAGGACCACGCGCAACTGCGACAGGAATGTGCAGGCTTCCATCTTTTGCTAGTTTCACTCTTTCAGAAGAACCTCATACCACTGATGTAGGCTTTGAAATTTCAAATTCTCTAGGTTAAGAGGTAGATTCTCCTGTTAAGAATCGTGGGGTGCAGGTTCGTGCAATGGTCAATGAAGATAGCAAATGGACTCCAGATACATGCATGAATTTCAGCAAGGCTTACAATATAGGTGTTTGTGGTTAATGCTACAACAAAATGCCACTTCAAAACCAAACAGCACTGATGTTCATGGAATCATTCATTGTTTGTGATTTTGACAGAAAGGGTGGTGGAGGCAACATGTGAACTACAGGGTATGGTTGCTATAAAAATCATTGACTCATGTGATTATTGGAGTGCTCTTGCACAGCATTTCCATAATTGGGTGCAATGCTCATCTAGCACTTGTTTGATTGATTTTTCTTGGATTGTTGTCATTGTGCAAAGAATTCCACCCTTGCTAGTGCGTCCCAACTGCCCAACAATCCTAAACTAAAGTCTGCATTGTTGAAGAGAGCAGTAGATTTGCCAGCGGATGATGGAGATGGGAGGAAGAAGGTAGCTCTAAATACTTTAGGAGAAAAGAGTGAGCACATAGGGTTGCATATTGAATCAGACGCTGAAAAGAGACCACAGAGTAGGGCTCAGACCTTGGCGACTGAGAAGGATAAGGAAAAAGCAAAACATCATAAAAGAAAGGCACGTGATCCACCTCCTTCTATGTCTGCAGGCAGAGTTTCTAATCGAGCTGAGGCAAAAAGAAGGTGATATTTGTATAACTCATGCTCTTAGGCCTGGAACTTCCCATGGACTCTGTGAACCGACCTTTCTTTATGAGCACTGAATGTTTTACGGTACTTTGTGTGTCAATTCTTGAAAAAAAATTGGCATTTGTTGAAGGGTTCCACGTGGGAAGTATGTTAATGAGTAGAGAAGCTGCCATATCATATAGCTTGTCTTCAAGATTTTGTAGCTACCTTAAAAGTGTAGGTGCACACGGCAAGAATTGCTGAATGCTAGGGATTAAGGTATATGAATCCACAGCGTTCATTAAAGTACGGCCACCGGAAAATGGATGATATACTACAAAATCAGATAAGACATATTCACTTTCAAACTAGAATTACAAGTTTGTAGGGTTCAAAGCTGTTTTAATTTTAGGTGGATTGAATTTGTCCTGCCCCAGTTTGGATATGCTACCTTTTTTGGAGAATTTAGGGTGTGCAAAAACACTACCATTGTGCTCATAGAATGTGGGTTTAGTTTTGTCCCTTTTTGAAGGAAGATTTAGTGACTCAGATTCATTCACTGAGGACCTGGTTTTATAGTAATATAAAGTGGCTATGTTCACAAACAAAAGCAGGCTCATCAGCACTTACAATGCAAATTATGAGGTGCAGCATACTTATTGCGAAGTGTGTGAGGCTCGTGTGAACTTTATAGGTAAAATTAGAATATCAAATCCCATCCCTAAGCTGACCACAATTGGACTGAACACATTTTAGAATGATGTGAAATTTGAATAGCATTTTGAAAAGATAGAAAACCAGTTCTCTTTGGACCATCTGGTTCATCTATAAGTGGCGGCTTAGACTGCCTTATTGAAGCATAGTTTCTGGGTTGTTCTTCCTTGTTCTGGATTGCCATTTTTTGTTGAGTTCCAGCTGTAGCTTTTGAGGTTGAGAATGGCACGTTCCAAGGTGACTAGTCGCAAGCGATGATGGAAGTAAAGCAAGTGCGACAAAAGCTAGCGTAGCGGTGGCAATGAAGGAGAAGGGAGTGGCTACCCTGAATACGGCACTTGTACAATTCCAATTTTGAAATGCAGTGTTGATTTCTGTAAGCCGCTATTGTCTATGCATTATGAATTTGGGTTATAGCTGATTTTCAGTTGAATCTTGAAGGCCCGTATCATGCACATTTGTATATGCCATTGTGGAACATATGAGGCTACCTTGAACCCCGCACCTGTACAATGACAATTTTGAAATGTTGTGCTGCTATTGTCTATGCCTTTTTGAATTTGGAGTATGGCTGATTTTCAGTTGAATCTTAAAGGCCCGTATCATGCACATTTGTATATGCCATCGTGAAACATTGAGAGATTGAAAGACAGCATCTATTTACATACCACTGATGTAGGCAAAGTGAAGCTACCAACTTTGAAACTAAACCCCAATTCACATGCCATTCTCAAGCAACCAGCAAAATAAAGGTTCAAATGCCATTCAAAAATAGTCCAAAAATACAACCCATTCACATGCCACATTTAGAACCTATGAGCCTTGAAACTCTCAAGGCTAAGAGTTGACATGCCATTCTAAACCAATTAGGAAATGAAAGATAATCACAGAGGCGTTCAAAATCACAAATCTTTCATTCATATTTACAACTTGTTTACACACTTGAGAGTGAGCACGCCTCTACTCAAAAAGCTATGTAGAAATCCTAGCCTCATAGCTAGTATTCATGCGTTCACCATTCATGATGATGTTGCTACATAACTCCTCATGTTCACTGCGACACAGTCAAAGCAGTTAAATATTTAGTAAATAATTGCTTGAATACACAAGCACAAGAACCTCATCTAAGACAAATGTAATACTCACTTGCAAGAATGCAACTACATTGTCAAATCTTGACAGAGAATCACCTACTGATTGCTCCGGTGGGCAGTGTGAAAACCACATCTGGCTGAAGTTGCACAAAATTCACAATTGAATCCTCCTAACACACGTAGTCCACGTTTAGTCCACGTTCAGAGAATTTCCAAGTGAACCTTGGATGTAGGAAGCAAAGGCACTGTAAAGAAGTGCTGGATAAGCCTTGAACATACCGTTAAAGGCAAGAAACTGCCAAGCAGATACAACAAATCAAATGAGTTCATAACTACACCCCTGACGCTATTACTGAACGCACCTGTGGATTTATAGGAATTGGTTTGCTGTCGTTGGTATTGCAATTCCATGTCAATCCACCAAACAACGGTGACACAACATTTGCACACTAAATCTGATAGTTTCTTCCTAAAAACCTCTAGTCTCGGCATCTAAAAGGGAAGCCATTATAGAGTCTAAGATGGGCACCGTAACTCATAACTAGCAAAAAAAAACTTCACAAAATGGGCTGTAGGAGGCATGCAAAAATCTGAGAGGAGAACCGTATGGCAATATACATATGCAAATGCCTTGTCATCTCTTAGGAGATAACTTCTACTGTGAGTTTGGTATTGTTCGTACCAGTAGCTTTGAATTAGCAACTCACCAGACACAAAAGAATTTCCAAAGTCATCCATGAAAGATGACTCATTTACATGCTCACCCTTAGTCACTAGTATCACCCAAAATGACTCGTCATTCTCGCAGTCAGTCCTCACCGTAATATTGAAGCCAACTCTTATTGTGTCTCGTGCAAAGTCTGGCCCCTCCTCAGCTTCACACTCGTCATCTTCTTCTTCCGCCATAAGCCGGGCAGTCCGCCTAGACTTAGGACATATCCTTCTAAGGGTCCAATCAGGTACATGGGACTTTTGGTAACAAGTCAAAGCAGAATTAGGATCAACACATGCAACACAGATGTCGTAGACCAAAATGAGAGGATGAAGTTGGTTATAGAGAATTTAGAAGTAAAGAGTTGACATTGGTAAAAATTTTTGATTTACAAAATGGTAAACTAATCATATTACCAATATTAACTCTACCTCACTATTGGATTAGTAGTAGATAGATAATTTGGTTAAGAAAGATATTATATGTTTCCTGTTTTCCTAAAGATTCGGAACCGGATCCGCATCCAAGGAACTAAACAGGGATCGGAAAAATATACCGGGGCCGGAAGCAAACGCATCCGCACGCTATCGGAAGATTATCGGGACGGGAAGAGGAAATCTCGGATCCAACGGTAATCCCATACATCACGGAGGACCGTTCAACGGCTAGATTCCTCCGCGATGATTGCGGAAACGGCTACCTTTCCAACGGTTGTGACTGCCAGGAAAGGATACGCAGGGGTTTGGTTCCTCAAACCTCATTGTGTCTTTGTGGTTTGGAGCACTCTTAGAGCGAGGTCTGTCTTTAGAGGTGTGAGAGGATTGGGTAATCTTACTTTCCGGATCCTGTCGTGGAGAGGAAGAGGATTGATCGGGGAGGGCTGTCGCAAGAAAAGGGTAGGAGGTTTGAGTGTTTTTGGAGAGTTCTGCAATCATGGTGAAGGCGGAAGCAAGCAGGTCGTCTCCCTTCAAGACCAAGAGCATCTATCCAGTGATTCCGAAGGATGACGGAGAGAGGAAGCAGTTGGAGGAGGATCTGGGCCAATTGGGGTGTGCGGGATTCCTATGCCGACCATGGAGTTTGAAGAGCGAGGAAATGATTCGGGAGCTGATGAATGAGCAGTCGAACGAATGGATCAAGACCGTCCGAGCTCTGCCCGAAAAGTGGACTATGGACATCTGGAAGAGGGTCTACGACTTTCCGCGATCTGGAGAAGGGATGGCTTTGCGGGTTCACAAATTCGCGGAAGGTAAATTCTCTAATCCTCCTCACCCTAAGGATGGCTACGCAGTAGAAGATTGCAAAGTAGCAAGAGAGAGGAGGATGTTAGAATTTATAGTACCAATCCTGTATCCGGAACGGCCAAACCGGGTCACGGTGACATGGGCCAATACAATCTTCGGAGCGTTGAGTGGAGAGAGGAAGGTGTTTTGGGGAGGGATAGTGAAAGATCTGATAGGAAAGATGGTAAACGCCCTAGGAAACGCAAAGGCCACTCCCATTGGGCCATTCCTCTTTCACTTATATGACTCCCTAGGTACTCTGAAAACTTCAGAGAAGATAATGTACAAGGCTGCAGTCACCCTAGTGAAACTGAATCTTACCCCACCTCAAGAGGAGGAGGAAGAAGAGAGAAAAGAAGGACCAGATGAGGTATCTAAGGGTGAATCCTCAGAGAGAGGAAAGGATCTTTCCGAAAGGAGAATAGAGGCTGAGAGGGTGTCAGGCTCTTCTAAGAGAGGATCCAAAGGAAAAGGGAAAGCCTCGCCGGAACCGGAAGTTCTAGGAGAGGATACTTTGGGGAGGATTATTTCGGATCTAGGGAGAGTCCGGGAGGAGTTTGTCACGGAGAGAGGAGCAGTGAGGAATGTATGTGGACTGCTTGGAGGGATCAAAGTGTTAGAGCTCGCAGAGAGAGTAGAAAGGTTACTCCAGGATAGTGAAAACCGGAAGTGGGAAACCCGCATCAAGGAGTTGACTGAGAGGAATGCGGATCTCCAGCGGCAAATTGAGAAGGGTGAGGGAAAGAAGAGAGAGGTGGAACGGCTTACCTCAGAGTTTAAGGGGGTCATTAGGAGAGTTGGGGCCTTTGTTTCCAACACTACGGATGTTGTGAACAAAGCCAAACTGTATGATGAGAGGATCCATGAGGCAGGACCGGAAGCCGCAGGTAAGGCTGTCATGGTGTTGGCAGAGTATTCCAAAGAAATGGAGAAGTTCATGTTTGAAGTCCGAGATGTTCTTCACCAAGCAGAACAGTTTCCGAAATCCGGAATAAAGAAGGAGGATGAGGAGATGGAGCCAGCCAAGAAGGATGCGCCCACAAAGACTCCAACAAAGACGCCAGCCAAGCAGGAAAGGCAGGAGGAGGAATTGACACCAATGTCTAAAAGTATGGAGGGGAGGAAAGAAGGATCAGTGCACAGATCCGGATCGAAGACTCAAATTCGGAAGTCGGAATCCGACCTAGGCACACCACCGAGTAAAGGCTCTCAACCCTCAACCGCCAAGAAGACTGTGAAGAAGGTTACTCCTATCAGAGGAAGAGATGTGCGTCCAAGGAGCCAACAATCTGCGGAGGACGAATCTCCAAGCCAGTCCGAGCAAGAAGAAAGTCTGTCGAGATCTGGAGAAAAGGAATCGGAAGACACCGGATCAGAAGAGGAGTCGGGACCAGAGCAAATCTCACCAACAAAGTTCAAGGGGAAAGCTTCAACACCATCTAAAAGGAAGCCACCCTTGAGTGGGAAACCGTCAGCCAGTAGGAAACAGCCAGCTAGGAAGGGGGCATCAAAGTTAGAAGAACCTACTCCGAAGAAGGCTAGGAAATAGGTGGGAAAGTAGTTAGGAAGTTTCTAGGAAGCGATCCTAGCATGGTCAGCCAAAAACCCAAGTTTTTGGTAGGTAGGAAGCAGCTTGGGAGGTGCTTTTCAGGTGCATGCACTTGGACTGCACTTTCCGGATTTTTAGGATCTGAGATCCACATTTTGCGGATCGGATGGGGTTGGTAGAAAAGTCAACTTAGAAGGATAAGGAATGACACCTGTCATTCTCCTGTCCTTTGGTTTTATTCCTAGGGACCTTTAGGGTTCCTTGGGGGGGTGTATTTAGGAGGCTGAAGTGAGCTTGAAGCCCCGGACGGTTGTGTTTTCATATTTGTGTTTTTTCAACACTTTGCAAATTGATTTCAGATTTCCACTTCATAAGTTCTGGCCTGAAAAGGCTAAGTTCTGTGTTGGTATGCCGTGCAATGCTAGAACCATTGTTTAGTACAGGTAGCTGGTTTGCAGGTGTGGAGGAAGACAAGTAGCCCCCGGATTCTGTCTAGGATCTAATTTTGAGAGCATTAAGATTTGGTTAAGGAAAACTTTGTGTACTGAGAGAGTATTTTAGTTGTTGAAGTTCCTTGGGTGTCTTCTGAGTAGGATAGCCATTCTTAGGTTGGGTGAATTCTTCAGGAGGGAGAACGAATGCCAACTGACGTCTGATGAGGTTCTACTGAATCCGGAAGAGAGGAACAGGAAGGTAGTTAGGATCTCTCAATTATTAGGTGCCGGATCACGCTCTTGGAATTCTGTCCGGATAGGTTTGTCGTTGTAGTACTGAGAGGATAATAGGGGTTTCCTGAGTGACCTGTTAGTCTAGATTAACATCCGGATTAGTTGTGAGGAAGTAACTATTTCCTATTCTGGTGTTTGTTGTTGTTATTTAAAGTGGATCTTCATTTCACTCTAAACAAGTTTGAAGGGTAGGGTTTACGTTCCCTTCCGAAAACCAAAGAGCGGAACCCTCTTGGTAGAGGTTAAACTAAGATTTTGTGAGTTACTGTAACCGGATAGGAATCCTCTTTCCGATTCCACATCCGTCTAAATTGATCTGGATTGAGAGAAGTACAGGATTATGACAATCCTCCTTGTTCGATTACTGGTGGAAGATTTGGAGTGGATGTAAGGGAATTGGATTATGGAGAAGAAAGGGTATTGAGAGAGTTTTATGTTGTGAATATTTAGATCCGGTTTTGCTTGGGTTTGGTGTTTTCCGAATCCTGATCCGGATATCTTGAGGAAACTAACGTTGAAATCCTGTGGGAACGATACACGAGTCATCTAGGGTGTTTTACATCAATTTAACACCTAAGGGTAGGATTTGTGCTTCCTTGTGCTATGACAACAGAAACATGTTAATTGACGAAATTGAATCAAAGTCCGGTCCTTGCACGACAAGGACCTGCAGCAATGATTATCCCTACTGCCAGGGATTGTCTCGGCCTCCCATTTGTCCACTCTTTGTATGTCACCTTGTTTAATCTCCCAAAAAAACTTCGTAATTCTTCTACATTCACCCACGAGCCCTGCATGAAACTTGTTGCTCTCCTCCTGCAAAAAACGGACAACTTGCGAAGTATTTTGGAGCTGTCTCCCATTTAAGTTTTATTTGTTCCTTGTACAGCTCCCGTTTCAAGAGTGCACCTGCTCCGTCTACCTCTCCCTTACCATGTCCGGATGCAAAGTAATTCCAGCACATTTGGCAACCTCTAGGTAAGGTGCGACTTACTGTTAAACTTGGGAATCTACTAATAAAGTACCAGGCTCGGGTTGACTTGAATTGCCCATTGTAACCATCATTCCAAACAACATGATTAGTTGGCTCAAAGCCATCTTGTGTCAAATACTCCCAGTGCAACATGAACGCATGCTGGACATACAAACACTACAACAATGGCAGTCTTTTATGACTGCAAAATTATGACTGAGGATGACTAGCGACTGCTTGCAGTCATATTCTTAAGGCCAACACTTTGGGGAGAAATATGATTGCAAAATATGACTGTTAGTCATTTTTACGCCTTGTACGTCACAAGCGTATATTATACGGCCATTAGGAATACCAAAGTACTTCATAGGGAACGTAGGGAACATGTTTGGGAACATTGAATCATATTATCACTAATATTTTCATATAATAGTGATTTTGTTTTGTTTTGGGCAATTCAAGAAAAAATTTGGGCAATTCCAAAAAAATATAGAGAAGTCATTGTTTAAAATTTTGAAATCCTAGTCACCTACTTTTTTGGATTTTGAATCCTAGTCACCACTTTTTTAGGGTTTTAAGACCCTAGCCATCATTTTTTTAGGGTTTTGAAACCCTAGCCGCCACTTTTTAGGGTTCTAGAACCCTAGCCGTCACTTCTTGTGGCTCTTCTTTCTTACTTTTTATTGTCTCTTAACTCTCACTTGTTGTTGCTTTTTGTTGCATCTTAACTCTTGTTTCTTGTTGCTCTCTAGTTCATGCTTCTTGTTTCTTATTGTTGCATCTAAATTCTTTCTTCTCTTGCATTTGAACTCTTTCTTCTTCCTAGTTCTTGTTTTTTTATTTCCTCTTGTTTTATAGTTCTTGCTTCTTTTTTGTTCTTGTTGTATCTATACTCTCATTTCTTGTTGTTTCTTGTTATGTCTTAGTTGGTGCTTCTTGTTTTTTCTTGTGTCTTAGTTGTTGCTTTTTTTTTGTTCTTATGTCTTAATTGTTGCCTCATATTGTGTCTTAATTGTTGTTTCTTGTTTTATGTTGTTTCTTGTTTCTTGTTTCTTGTTGTGTCTTAGTTGTTACTTAGTTGTTGTTTTTTATTCCTTGTTGCATCTTAACTTTTGATTCTTGTTAACTCTTAATACTTATCTTCTTTTTCTTGTTTCTTCCATCATTAATCTTATTCTTTCTATCCTAAACTTGAGCTAAATATTTTGTGTTTTTGTAAGTCTTTGAAGGTTAGACTTTGTTGTTCAATCACTTAAAACTAACCTCTCATTTCTTTAATTGTATATACATGCATCAAAAGTTGAAACAAAGACATTGGAAGCTATTTGCAACTTCATGAAGCCAAAAATATGACTCACAGAAGTCATATTCCATAAAATATGACTGACAAAAGTCGTATTCTACATCACTGCATAATATGACTCATCTCAGTCATATTTCATAAAATATGACTACCAAGAGTCATATTCTACATCACTACAAAATATGACTCACCTCAGTCATATTCTATAAAATATGACTGACGAGAGTCGTATTCTACATCACTGCAAAATATGACTCACTTTAGTCATATTCCACGTCATTCAAAAATATGACTGACTGCAGTCATATTCCACGTCATTCAAAAATATGACTGACTGCAGTCATATTCCACGTCATTCAAAAATATGACTGACCATAGTCATATTCCACGTAGGATTTTTTTGTTTGTCCGGGCAACTCAAGAAAAAGTCAAGACTCCCCTAGGAAAGTCAAAGTATACGCCATGTTGGCATACTATGGCTAAAAATGGGTATTTATACCCCTCGGAAAATATGACTGTCAATATGACTGATGTCTAAAGCGACTGCTTCTAAACGACTGGAGTCAGTCATATTCCAAGCCTTCTACAGTGATTTCTGCGTGAGTCGTATTTTTTGATTTTACGACTCACTGCAGTCATATTTTGCAGTCATAAAACACTGCTTTTGTTGTAGTAAAAGAGTCATGCTGTTTGTCATCCGAAACGTAATAGTGAACTTCTTTCAGCAGATAAGGCTCATCACTATCTAAGGTCCAATCAGGGTTCCTTCAAAAGGTAATGTGGACCAGGATAGAAACTTGTTCAGTGCGCCAATGCATGGACTGAATTTCATTTTGAATCTTCATGGAATAGTTTTCAGAGAAATCTACACAAGAAATCAGAGTACCATCAAAAACAGAAGAGAACATCTCATTGAATTGCAAGTCTTGCCAAGAGGCTAGAAAGTTATGAACAATAAATTGAGACAATTTAGGTTTCAAATACTCAATGAGGTCAGCTGGCTTTGTCTCACAGTAAATCATTTTGATGGCCTTTTTGGGCTTGCCATCCTCCCCCACACTAATGGTTTCATATCCGATACGTTTCCACTTCACCAGCTTATCGAAGGAAAGTTCAGAGGGGCAAATTCGGAGGTTTTGAACCCCACAATTGAAGCAGTCACCAAGAAGATAGTCCCGCCTGTACCATATGTCAAATTCACCTTTCTAGCAAAGGACTGAACTCCACAAATGAGTTAGTCATTCATACACTTCATTATGAGCATTACATTCAGATTGAATAGTTTCAGAATCATCCGCAACAACACAAACAATGCAAGCGCACATGCACTCTTTATGTACACCCTGCAAATCACGCTGCATATTGTTTAAGGCATCACAGACATCTGAAAAATCTTGATGGTACCTGCAATAGCATGTATTCCATGTTGCCAATCTCCTTACCCACCACAACTTCAATCCCTCAAACGTCCTCAAACCACATGGTACTTCAGGAAATTTTTGTTTGAATGCTGTGAAAAACTCCAACTGCCACCACAGCACATGTTAGAGCTAAGGTGCTTACCAAAAAGCACCAAGGACCACGAAGACACAAGTGCTTACCTAAAACCACTAAGTATGTATTCTAAGACTTCATTGCTTAGTGACAATCACTAAGGACTAGGAAGGTATGGTTGCTTATTCAAAACCAAAAAGGAACACAAAGGACACCCTAACACTGCAAAACTACTTACCAAAAAGGCTTTGTTGCTTAGCGGAAAGCACTAAGGACCAAAAAGATTTGGTTGCTTCCTCAAAATCAAAAAAGGACCACAAAGGACACCTCAGCACTGCTAAACTGCTTACAGAAAGCGTAAGTCAAGGACCAGCAAGGGCAAAATAAGTATTTAGTCATTACCTCCTTACATCTTAAAAATGACAAGCACCTCAAGGAACCAAAGAATTGCCAAGTGCTAAGGTGCTATGGCAAAGGACCAAAAAGGACCAACAAAAAAATCCCTACTGAGGTCCAATGAAGAAGAACCAAATGAATCCAAGGAAGACTTTGCTAAGTTAATCAGAATGGCCCTTGCTTACATTCCTTTGTTAAAGGACAAGGTAGCACAAATAAATAATAAGCAACCTTAATGTGGTCTCGATACTACCTTACACCCTCCCGAGCAACATTGGCCTTCATATTTGAAGTTCTGAATGCTGTGAACAGAACTCACCACCCTTCCTAGAGGACTAATTAAGGACCAACACCAAAACTGAAACCACGTCCTAAATGAACCATATCAACACAAATTTGTAATCCACAGAATTTTTGCAGTGAACATCTTATAACTGCACGAATCCAATGAACTACTCAAATTGCTGTCAAGTACACTACTGAATTGAAGGTACAGACTTACGTACTTGAGATTGTTGTAGATAGTGAGTTGCATGTTCAATGTATTGCTTTGGACCGATCCATTTTCTCATGATGTCCTTCCGATTTGGAGAAACAGTAGTCTCGGCATCCCACCACTCGGTAATCATCTTTCTTATTGCAATTGGCAAAGCATCTGAGCGGACTCTTCTGTCATCTTGAATCCAGAATGCATCTTGCTTTGTGTCTAGAAGAATTCTCCTCGCAAGTGCCTTCTTAATATTCCTTCGATCCACTCCAAGTAACCCTGCCACACCCCTTCCACTCCCAATTCCTGGTGCAACAACAAATGTAGTCACAATATTCTTTGCCATTACAGTTTTGCCTTTCCGCAATCCAACCAAGTGAGTCTGCATTCCTTGCTTGAGGCTACCGAGAATCTCGTGTCTTAGTTTCACCTCGACAGGGTCCCTCAAAAATGGGGGTACCATCTGCTTGAGCATGGGTTGGCCTAAAATCTTCATGATCGTGAGGTGTTGAACCTCAGTGTCATGATTCCTCATCTTCTTAGCTGCAAACAAGCTAATCTCTCGTGCAAGAGTGGCGCTAGTCCTATTAGCTTGTTTTTTACCCGCAATTGTGAACTTAGGGTCTTGATCTGTATTTCTTACTACTCGTGATTCTTGTACATTCAGTAGCTCGGCTTTCCACGCACGGCATCTGCGAGTTCTCTCTCGACCACTAGCTTTCCGCTTCTCAGAAAGCCAGGTATCATAATCGATGCCTGCTACAGGGAAAGATGCGCAGTCTACAACATTGACAATCGAAGTGTCTGAAGATGACCTAGCCATTTTGATGTATACAACGATCAGTCAAATCAAACTCATCCCCTAAACACGTATAGGTAGACAGCATACAAGTAGACCGATCAAATCAAACTCATCGTCTAAACACCCTAAACCGCACCTTAATGCTGCAAACAAGTAACGGATAAGAGAGAAGATTCAGATTGGTTTCTTGCTACTTCTGTGCTTCTCCTTCAACTCAAAATCTCCACTTCTGGGAGGGGATTTACGACCACGAGAGTAAGAAACTATTGTTTCCTTCCAACGACACTTACAAATCGTTACACTACAATGAAGCAGAAGGACATGCGGTTTAAGAAGAACTTGATCTAAAACCCTATCATGTAATTCACTCAAACGAGCAGCTTTCTTCACGGCTTTGGAATTACTACTGAAGTCAAGCTGCGAATCATCTACCGATGATAGACCGCACGGGCTCTCTGGCGGTATTACGTCACTAGAAGAAAAACGTGTCCGTTGCAACCCACTAAGATGCAACTATGTGTCCTATACAACTGAGATGCGACTGTAGCCCTCTGTATTTGCACCAAATTTCACGTGTATGTAGTTGTAGTCGCAAAGTAGTCGGAAAATGAAGAATAGGGTTACGATATTGTAACAGAAGAACTAACATGAGGTATTCTACATCTAGTATTCATCGTAGTTGTCCATGTGGATAGCTATCCGCGAAGTAGAGTCCACCGTGAAAAAATGCAATCGCTCTGATTACAGGCTACAACTAAAAACTAGAAGATTGCAACTTAGAAATGACTCAAATGCAACTAGGAATCAACTATAATGCAACTAGAGCCCGACTACAGTGCAACTAAAAAACGATTCAAATGCAACTAGAGAACAAGTGCAATGCAACTAGAACATGACTGAAAATTGATTCAATTGTCCCATATCGATTGTCAAGAATACCATCAGCTTGAACAAATAAGAATGGTAAGTTATAGCATTCTTGTGTAATGAATTTTGATAGTGAAATTCTAATATTTATATATTTTGTAGATTTTTACAATTTGTAGATTATAGAAATCTACAAATCTATAAATTATAATCAAGTCGCAAACTAGTTGCAAACCAGTTGTATGTCAATCGCAAACCAGTTGCACACTAATCGCAAACGAGTTGCACATCAATCGCAAACTACTTGCACACCAATTGCAAACTAGTTGCACATTAGTCGCAAACCAGTTGCACACAAATAAGTGAAATAACTTCCACATCAGCAACCACGTCACAGTAGTTCATCGACGAAGTTCTCCATTGCCTATCGAATGACAAACAACCTCGCGACTGCAGTGCAACTCATGCGACTTGTCCACTGCGACTGCGAACTCCAGAATATCACCAAGTCGCAAACGTTCGATATGACTACAAACTAGTCGCAAACCGCAGTCGCAAAACCCTGCTTTTTCTTCTAGTGCGTACACTTCCTCACAATCGTCTTCGTCCAGATCAATTCGCTTCAAGAAATTCAAGACCGCTTTGCTCACTCGTTGCCAATCTACAGCAGCACGCCTAGAACCAGAGCCAGCATTCACAATGGGTACACCACTTTTTTTCATGGTGTCCTACCAAATTCACAAAACAAGGTCGTCCAAACGCACACCCTAAACTTCACCCTCAAACCCTGGAAGGCTGGAAGCGTGAGCCTTACGAGACAATGAAAATGTTCAACTTGGAAAAAGTTGCAGCACCGGCCAAGCTGATCACGCCAACAATCAATCGGGCTGCAAGCGGCAACGTTCACCAAGCTGTACGCAGGAACAATTTCGAAACCCTAGACTCAGCGACAACAGTCAAAAATCAAAACAAAACAATAATCGCTCCATAGATGCTTGACGGCAACATGCGTAATGACGGGATCCAATTGTAATTGGAATCAGAAACTCTGATCCTACAGACTAATGTACAGCCAAATACAGCAAGAATGCCGCTGTAAATCTGCAGCATTCAACCAACTAGAAGGTCATTCATTCATTTGCATTCATTCAATTATATTAGGAAATTAGCACCAAAAGGACCTATTACATGGGGTTTTTACCCCTTATTCCATTTCAATACATTCTAAAACATAACCATTTTTTGACCCAAGTTCAATCTACAATATTCAAATGTGAAAGTCAATTTTTTTTGAGAAAATACAAGAATGCCATACTTGTAATTAGATATTTCCACCCAAATAAGGAGTTGTTACGTCCAAGTTGGCTCCTATTAGCATGCTTTCACCCAAGAGGTCTTTCTTCTGGTGGTCGCTTATCTCTGTACGAAACCTCCCTAGTTCCGAACTTGTAGGGACCTCTGTTTCTCTACCCAGATCACCATTCCGTCAATTTGAAGGCACGTAATGCTCACATTCCTTCACTCAGATTTGCATCTCTTCCCGGCTATTCCAACACTCGAGAGATCCGTTATTCAAGACCCGGATTCCTCCTCACCCGTCCCTCTCTTGCTCCAGTATTTAGATACACCGCAAACACACACACCTGGGCCCATGCTCGGAAACCCGTTCCGGATCTGAAACTACTCACCCTAAAAACTCTAATGCCTCGACTTTCGAGTCTTCTTTGAGCGGCTGCCCGCTTGACTAGTCGGCGTTCCCTTCACGCTCCTTCCTGGGGTCGTCTTTGTCGCTACTCGGGTCTGAATGTGGCACTTTGCTGAAGAAGGATCGCTATCCTCCTCCGCTCCGGACATGGAGTGCGCACTTTCTTCCTCAGAGTCTTCAATGACTTGGATTTCCATTCTCTTCTCTGGCGGTGTCTCCTCCAATGTCGTTGGTTTGCTCCTCTTCTCTAGTGTAGTCTCTTGCATGTGCGTGAAACTTTCTGGATTCATCCGAACCGGATTGGTCATTCCTCCGATCTGCCCAATGAGATCTCCCCTAACTCCCTATCTTAGAACTTTGAAAGTTCCCCTTAAGAGGTTGGGTGCCGTCTGAACTCTAGAGGTTTTTGGAGTTGAAATCTTGGGTGGCACCGGAACTGACTTCGCGTTGGACTTGTGTTCCGGATCTGAAGTTGGCCTCAAGTTTAACTTCGTCATCCGCATCTTGCTGGAAGTGGGCTTGGCCGGCGTAAGTATCTCTCTCAGTCCTTCCATCCGAGTTGCACGATGCGCTAATGGCCGCCCTGGAGTACCTGTGACAAAAAAGAGTTTCGGAAAGGTCGAGAAATCCATTACTTGATTCGGATCTATGGTAGTCAGCAGGTGCCGTATCTCCCCTAAGACCCGCTCTATCCATGTTGTGAAGTCTACTAAGATGGTCACCACCTTAGTCCCGGTTATGTGACCTTCTTGTATCATCCGAGAATCAAATAGAGCTGCCTTCGTAACGATGTCTGGTGTGACATCGACTACTCTAGATAGATTCTTGACAAAGGTGAGGGCCTCCTTCTCTCTCTGCTTTGAGACCGCCATCTCTCCTTCCGCCCAATTCAGTCGAGTCTGGATTTGATCCCGTTCCACCTCCAACTCCTGAATCCGGTCCTCCTTCTTCCTTAGGTCTTCCTGTTTGGGTAGTCGTTTAACTACTTCTACAATCTGATCTAGTTCTACCTTTAGGACTTCTGCCATGTCTATCACCAGATCTTCCAAGGTATTGTGGAGCACCTTGGCTTCGCGTATCCACTCTAACCCGACATTGAAAAACGTTGATTTGGATTCCACTTCCGGATCTTTGCTTAACTCACCTCTCTCTATCACCGGTGATTTGATCCGTGATCCCAGATTTGTTGAATTCCGCTTCTTTGTCCTCGGATCGGTCAGAGGTTCCTTGGGGCACTCTTCCAGTTTCGACTCGACTGGTTCTTTTGGTTCTTCTCCAGAAAGCCCGTGTGACAAAATAGCCTTTCCGGTGTCGTACTGGACTATTTCTATAGCACTCAAGAGTTCATGTTGGTGGTATAAGTAGAATAGGTAAGTGCTAACTGGACTTGCCTTCGCGTGGATTACATGCTCTACTAGTTTAAAAACTAGTCTGGCTATGACTCTACCCCAGTGGACGACCTGGTTCTCCATGGCCCCAAAAATTGCGTTAGCTACCGTAACGGTAACCCGTGTAGATTTTTCTGGGTATAGGATTGGGATAAAAAATTCTAAGACTCTCCTATGTCTCTCGTCCTAGCAATCACTAATAGCGAATCCGTCCTTAGGATTTGCAGATCCTGTGAACTTTCCGGCTACAAAACAATCCGTCCTTAATGCTAACCCGTTTCCGCTCTTCCGAAACTGGTACACATCTGACTAGATATCCTCCGTCCACGCGACTAGCTACCCCCTCAGAGTGAGCTCGTACTGATTCAGAACCCCGTGGAGTAGTTCATGAATTATATCCTCACTCTTTAGGTTCCATGGCCGGTGCAACAGCCCGACACACCCTAGACTAATTAAATCCTCTTTTAATTGCTTGTACTGTTCCTGGTTGTCTGGGATAGCCGGAGAAATGACCTGGACAGGCACAACTAACTTCCAGACAAGCCCTGTCGCCATAAAGCTAAGTAAAAATGAGGGGAGAAAAGAATGCCTAAGTCCGTTGCTAACTCACCACTCTTTCTTTCAACTACCCACACAAAAAGTTTAGCAAACAAAACAGGAAAATGGAGATGAAAACTCTTAGTAGACGGCTTAAATACTAAATCGTCTCCCTACGGTCGTTGAGATAACGGCTATAGGACCGTTCTACGAACAATATCCTATACCTATAGCCTAGATGGTCTATACTGTAGGTTCTTGTATTCCGGGTAGATCCGGATCTGGATAAGTTCCAGTTCCGGATGTTGCCGGAACACCTATCTTCTATTTTGGGTTTTATTACACTAAAATCAAGTTCTAACTAAATTTTTTTTATTTTTCTACGTCTAATCACCTATCTCTCTTAAACTTGATCCGTCTCTTGATTTCGGATTCCCACATAGTCCTTCAACCACGGTGGTTCTTCTACTCTAAGTTCTTCTACCGATTGGGGTTCTATGATTGGTGGCAGTGTTGGTGGTCTCCCTCTACCTCTACTATTCCCTCTCCACTAGTAGATGATTGGCAGCTATGGAACTTTGATCAGGTAGTCACCATTGAAGGTGTACTCCACGTGTCATTCTAAGGGTGCAATTTTTGCTACCTCCAAGCACTACAAGAGAAACGCGTCCTAATTGACAAAAATCAGCCCGTCCTAATCTACAAAAAATTGACAGATTTTTGTCAATTAGGACAAAAAATTGTCCGAATTGACAGAAAATTTTCCTAATTGACAAAAATCTGTCAATTTTTTGTAGATTAGGACAGGCTGATTTTTGTCAATTAAGACGAGTTTCTGTCATTTTGGACAGGTTTTCTTGTAGTGAAGTTTGGTGACAAAGCTTCATTCTAACTATAGCTAGCCAATTCCTCCATCTTTGAGATGAACAAGTTCTAATGAGGCACATGGATCCCTACTTCAATTCTAATTAACCATTCTTCTCATAGTTTCAAGGTTGCAACAACCCTTCCACCTCCACGGAAGAGAATCATGTCTTATATATATTACCGATGCATATCCTACTCGCTCATTCCCATAGTTCCATATTCTTGCTGGTTTGACAATAAAGAAATTTGGAAAATTAAAAAGTACTATTTTTCGTTCAAAGTGAACATCTCAATTCTAACATGTGAAATACCTAGTAGACTCACAAGGTAACTAAACCGGGCTACGTAAGGATTATAATTTGACAATTAGGTACCAAATAGTTCCATAGGTTCAAAGGTCCTCCAATCCAAGCAATTCATACCATGTGCCTACACAAGCGAAGGAGGAAATGATAAACTTGTCCCATACCTAGCCATTTACCAAGTCCCCCTGAGTCAAGGCTAACTCACTATTCAAAGGAGTGGAAGGGTCGAAACCTTTCATTAGCCTTGCTCTCTTTCATGGTAAGCACGAAAAAATGAAGTGATCAATGACACAAGGGTCGGGGTAAACCCTCACACCTTCACTTCTCCACATGGAAAAAGAATCCTTGGAATTAAAAAGCATTTTGTTCCCACCAAGTTTTCTTTGGCCTAACACCAAACCATGACACTTTGATTCCCCATTTTAGTCCCTTGTGCTCCCTATTTCATCCCAACCCTTAATTCTAGCATAATTTGAGCTGAAATTTTTAGTTCAACGTTCCTAAACAAAGGAAAAGTTAATTTTTTGGTGATGGTAGTAGGAGTAGTTTATATAATGAGTTTAGTGTTCAAAATTCATCTAGAGTAGTTCAAGTGGAACCTAGCTAATACTCAGCTTTTCTTCTTTTAACTTCTTGCTCAACTATGTACATTGTATTCTATATATAATCAATAATAGCATACAAAGTACAATTGCAGTGTTGGAACATAGTGATAAATTATGCACTGAAGTTCCAAGGTCTATCCCCATTAAAAATGACAAATACTAGAGCAAATAAAAATAATTGATAACATCCACGATCATAGGAGTAGCAGTTATAGGTCCCAAAACTTATTATAAATAGCAATGCCAACTCTATTTTTGGACCCAAAAAATCTAAAAAAATTTTGGAAAGAAATCTTCAAAATTTTATTTTTAAGGCTCCAAGCTCACAAACTCCATGCTTGTAGCTCACAAGTTTGCCGCTCTAAGCTCACATGCTAATGTCATTGGTAAGGCTGACAACAACATACTCTGCTTTGGTAGTATTTAGGGATGTGCATGTTTGTTTTCTTCTCCCCCAAGCAATAGGCCGACGGGGCCACCGTTGAGCATCAAAATGAAACTAGGTCGTGAATTTCAGTGGTTACAATCAACTGCATAGTCTGCGTCATAATGGGCAGTGAGGTGATGGGGATTGGATCCCTCGCCATATGTGAGAGCATTCCCTTTAAGTATTTCAAAATTCATTTTACTCTTGAAACATGTGCGGAGTTAGGCAGTTGTTAAATTGCAACATATTGCTTACAGGGATAGGGTCATACATATTAGGCCCTTTAACCTTATATTTTATTATTATTAATTTTTAAGATTTGAGTTGTCAAAAGAGGATTGAAGGACTTCACATTGTTTTTGTAGTTTTAACAACCTCATGGTCAACCCCCGGGGGTGCACTACAAAGGAAGTTCATGGGTGAGGAGCGACCAAATTTTGAACCCCCTATATTATATCCTAAAATTTTAATTTTTTTTCTTTAAAAAAATATGAATAGATTTTCCTACTTTGAAAGTTTATGTTTTGAATTATTAGTATTTTTTATGTTAATAATAATTAGTTACAAATTTTAGAAGAAAAAAGATACACTATAAAGCTAAAAATAACTTTCACACCCCTATATTATATAAGAAAAAAAATTTGAAAAATGAAAAGAAAAATTCTATAAAATAGCTTTCTATTGAAAGTATATTTTGGCTAAATATTGATACAATAGTCATCTTCATGTGATCTCTATAAATATTTTAGTTGAAAAACATGCCATTTTAGTTTATTTTTCAATCCTTTCTAGACAATATATCACATGTTATTTAGGATTGAAATTTTTGGAAATAGAAACCTATAGACATTGTTAAAGAAAGCTCAAAATTGTAGGTTGAAATTATAGTTTATTAGAAAGTAATTAGAAAAAGTAGAAATGGGTAGTTAGGGTTTGGTCACTCCTCACCCATGAACTTCCTTTGTAGTGCACCCCCCGAGGGTCAAACATTATATTCTTTCACTCTATAAATGATATTGTTGTGTTTTCTTTTCCTATAAGATCTCAAACATATCTAGTTTGAATTTGTATGATTACTATTCCAAAAGAAAAGTAACAATTTAACAAAATGTTGGCATTTTGTTCAATTTAGAGGATATTCCAAGAAGCTCAAAATATACCTTGGGCATTTAGGAGTTAAACTTTTCAAACTTTACAAAGAAATTGTGTAACTATTTTCAATGATTAATATCAAGTACAAAGAAAAAAAAATTTGCATAAACAAAATTAAAATGTATGCCAAGAATTTCCAGGCCTTTAATGTAATAACAACAAGACCTAATGCATTTACAAATGATTTTGTATAAAGATATGAGAAAAAATAACAAAATTTTGAATAACATTTAGAGGTTAAAAAATATACACTACTAAAAATAAAATCTTGATTAAGTTTTATTTAACTTCAAAATTTTGGAATTTGTGTCTCAAGCATTTAGGGGTTAAAAAATCATTTCCTAAGGTAATACCTTGCACTTAATCAATAACAAAGCAAACATATTTGCCTTAGTTTAAAGAAACTTGTATTATACAATAACATTGCATAAAATTTTATTTAGACATCACATATGTGTGTGATAACAATAATACATATTAAAACTTGTCCAATCCTAGGTAGTAATTAAATTAAATACAAATGAAAAAATAACAATGTTTTAAATAGTATCCTATATATTCCTATCATAATGATAGAATAACAAAATAATACAATTGTTTATATTAAATATACTTTAGTAATTCAAACTATCAATGCATTTTTTAACAAACTTAAAAAACACTCTAGTTTATAATTGCATGTTCAACATTTGTAAAATTGTCAAATAATAATTGAAAAAAATAACCTAATCACAATTTAAATATAAATAAATAACTCATTGTGACCTAAATATGTACTATAGTTTAATATTCACATTTAAAAAAAATTTGAAGTTTAAACATATTCCGCACATCCCATCAATTCTTTAGTAATTTAATTTCAAATGTAGGATTTAGGATTTAGAATTTCAAAATTTCATTTTCATACATGAATGCTACATTCTATGTTTGCAACATTGAAAAGAAGTCTTTGAAAAAGCATTTATACTTTTCAGAATCTAATGTTTTAATTAATAAGGAATTCTCAAGTAGATAGTTAGGTAGATAGCTTGAATGTTAAATAGGCGACCATTACGAGCTGCTGTTCGCCTATCCGCCAAGGTGATTGGCCCCATCAGCTTCCCTATCCGCCAATTCAATAGCACCAAACTTTGTTTATTATTTGCAACTTGAATTTTTGGTGTTTTGGGGCATGTAATATATCATTGGAAAGGTATTTCCAAGACCTTTTCAATGGTATATCACACACTTCCAAAATCTAAGAAATGAAGTAGTAAATGCCAAAAGAAGTTTCTAGGAGCTTGGAAGGGTTGCCCGCCTAGCTGCCATTTGCCCATCCCCACGTCCACTAAGGCGATTGACCCATCAGCTTGCTTGTTCGCCTATTTGATAGCACCAAACTTTATTTGTTATTTTCAACTTGAGTTTTTGATGTTTTGGGGCGTGTAATATACCATTGGAAAGGTTTCTCAAGACCTTTCCAATGGTATATTACACGCTTCCAAAATTTAAAAATGAAGTTGCAAATGCCAAAAGAAATTTTTTACAACTTAGAAGGGGCGTCCATCTAACTATTGTCCGCACATCCGCCTATCCACATGTCCACCTTCATTGTTCGCCTCCACGTGTGTCGTTCGTGTCCACCGTCTGTCTAAAACCGCTTTAGCGAACGACTGATCTAATGGATGCTCGGGCATCTGCCAAATTTAGGCATCCGCTCGATTGTGTGCTTCGTGGAGACCATCTGATGTGGCGAATAGCCAAGCATCCGTTTCATCAACAAAGCAAACCACCTATCCGCCCGTCCATGACTGCTCGATCACCCGTCTACGATTGCCTACCTATCCGCTGTCCATCTGAAAACATCATTTTGCGCATTTCCAAGGACTTTGAAAGCTAAACACCTACATCTATTGGATGTTGGATGTCTAGACATCCATGCAACCCTGCGGCTCTCATCAATTCGTTGGAGCTCCAGATTCTAGATTTGATATGCTTTGCTAGCCTCGAAATAATCCATGAATATTCCTTTTTGGCTTTTGGGCCCAAGTTTTTTTTGAAACTGCTTGGATATGTAAACATAAACAGTTGCCCCAAATATATGCATGTGGGACATCAAAGGTTTGTTCTTATACTAAAGCTCAAAAGGAATACTATCGTCGATTATTCTAGTGGCCATGGGGTTGAGTACATAGACTACCATATGGATTGCCTCGGCCCCCAAATGGACATGAACGTTGGAAGCATGTAACATGCTACATACAGCTTCCATAATAGTGCAGTTGTCATGTTCAGATGCACCGTTTTGTTCTGGTGTATATGTTGTATGTTCTTGTTTGATGTCGTACTCCACCAAGTATGAAGTAAAGAGTCTATTCGTGTGCTCGGTGCCATGATCACTTCGAACTATTTTGACAAGATGGCTAGTGTCGTGTTTCAACTAAGTGACAAATTGTAGGAAAGCAATTAGAGTGTCAGATTTGTTTTTGATGCATTCGATGACTTTGAAGCCAGAGCAATTGTCTTTGAATAACACAAAGTATAGAGCACCTCCCACTAATGGTGTGCTCATGGGACCACAAAGGTTTAAATGAATGAGGTCATCTGACCTAGTGGAGTGTTGTCAATGCTCAACAATCAAGAATGGTGCTTGAATTTGCTTACCGTAAGCACAACCTGAGTAGAACAATTTGCTACAATTGTTAAGCACTAAGCCCGTAATGGTACCTTGTGAAGCTATTTTCTGTATTGTTGCATGATTAATATACACTAATATTTTATGCAAAAGCATAAAAGTGCTTTCTATATTTCGACCCTATTGACTCCTCCCACCCACCGATACATGTAAAGAGGCCCTCAACACAACACTCATAACCCCACACCCCACACTCAGTAACCACCATTCAAGATTCCATGTCCAGTAGCAAGTGTTCCAAAGTTGTGCATAGTCAAGTAGCATATACTATAAGGAACATGTCCACCTTACACTCCCTCTGCGCCACGCTGGAGCCAGAGTACACAAGACTACTAAACTTGGAACTATGCACGCTGAACACACCTCAGCGTGACGCACTAACAAACGAGAGAGAGCTACGGTCTTTGCAGTACGCTAGTTATCCTCCTGTACTGGGCGGGAAGTGCCTGTGGCCACGAGATCAAGAAAGGAACGTCGGTTCGCATTCCTCAATTCAAACTGCCCGCTCCGCTGGCACATCATGATGCGGAGCCACTGCTTGGATGTGGGTCATCACAGTTTAAAGCATCTTCATCCAATAGTTAGCTTGTCCGAATCGGAGCACCGCCGTCTGTTAGCCTGCTTGAGCACATCTTTAACCAACAATTTCTCGTCGATAATCCTCGGTGGGCTTGGGCTTTGGCTTTTCTGTTCGCTCGCCGCCAACAGACCCGACCCTGACACGATGTACACTCGCTGGTTTGACAGCACCCGTTGGGCTCGTGCATCAAGCTCCGGGGCTTCCGCCATCTTCTCCATATTAATTTTAAAATTTGCTCTCGTGACCTCCACATATTTGTCGACAACCTCCTGATCCTCACACTCCTTGCCCATGTCGTTCATCATGTTCTTAATGTGCTGATCGGACTTGCTCCGCACCACGAGGAACGGGATTTCGAAAAGAAGGCAATTCTTGATGATGCCCACGTCGATCTCGGTGAACCGTATATCGTAAGCAATGACGATGAAGTCGAAGATGAAGAGTCCTTGGTCGTTGAAGTACTGCCAATCCGGCACTTCGGGCGTTCCAGCACCTGGGATGTCGTACCAGACTATCGCGTTGCGAGGGTCCGGGTAGCGGGTGACTTCAGACGTGCACTCGGTTACCCCGACTTTCGCTGCGAACGTATCTGTGGCTTTTAGACCTCGGAAACCATTGATAAGCGAGGATTTTCCACTCCCCGCACCTCCGCAAATAGCGAAGTGAAACATTGCAGGATTGTATTTAACTCGCTGCTCCGCAGCGGAGAATTGCTCCCGGGTGGGCCAGACCACGGGCCGGATGCCTTTCTGGAGAGCTTCCTCGGCTTTCTGAGCCTGGGCAAGAGCCTCCTCTTCGCGCAGTCTTGAGCGCGCTTCCGTGTCGATCGCGCTGGTACGGGCGACTCGTTCACTGTCTTGGGCTTCGGCTACTCTGCGCCTGCACCCTCCCTGATGCTCCATCTGCGCCTGGACCTCCCGCATCGTACTGTTGTATTCATAAAATCTCCTTACAGCGAGGGTGAATACGCCGATAGTCACCACGATCCCGGTCGATACGACCGGGCAGGCGACCAAGGGGATCGCGTTGGCCATGGCGACTTGGGCACCCAGCTCTGCCACGTTTCCGCTTAGGACTGCCGGGGGTTCCCACGAGTCTTCAACGATGATCTTGATGAGATTGTTCTTTCTTTCAGATTGCGCACGTTCTTGCCGAAAATTGGAGTTGAGAAGTTGGATTGAGGGTGCTGACTTCACACAGACAGCACATATATATATGCGCTCTGTGAACCGCAAAGAATTCAATCAATGTCAAGCCGGCTAGTGAACAACTATAAGATCTAGCTGGAAGGCCACTGATCAATCTGCAACATCAAATTCATGCACGACTTGGAGATCGACAGGGGGCACTATTAATTATGCAGCACTCCGCCACTTTGAGATTCAGTGACCGGGCATGGTTGTACAAAGTCTGTTGACACTAAGCATCCAGCAACCGATTGAACCAATAGGCAAATGAGAAGAGCAGGAAAACTCACTAAGCTAGAAATCCTTTTGATAGATCTTCTTGATTTCAAAAGGCCAGGATAACAGTACCTGATGAATGAGTACGTGGAATACTCTCGCAACTAGTACGCGACTGCACGGATGCACAAATTAAATCTTACGATTAGCCGCGTAAAGGGAATCGAAGCCGGTGAGAAATGAAATCAATGGCTTTACCTGGCGCCAGCAGTCTCACGTTACGCAACAGCAAGACTGGGTACGGCAAGCCAACAACTTCACACAAAGTGCAAATGGGTCACTCCAATCATACTTCCAAGGAAGCCACCTAACTTCTCCAAGAATATTCCCAACATTAAATTTGGCTTAGCTTTTTTATATTGCTAGCCTGAATTGCACCAGTTTCAAGACTTTGACCGTAAGACACCATTACGTACAGGCGAGGTATCTCACCAGTAAATTCCTTGTCACATAGTTTCATTCTTGCCGTCAAGACTGCTAGTGGAAGCAAGACGCGTATCTGTGATGCTTTGCTCCACTCTCCACCGACTGCACATCAAACCAATGAACACCATTAGGCAATTATCACCGAGATTTCTTAGTCACTGTGCACCAAGCAGCTACCCTCTAACACTCCAGGAGGCTCCCCTTTGTCCCTGTGTCCAAATAGCACAGGCTCACTTCCACAACTAGAAAATGACACATGAAAAGAGGCAAAATTCATATATGGCATAAGTGAAAGGGTGCATTTTTTGTCTTATGAATTTTGTCTCAATATTGTGTCCTTCTAACATAAAAATGGTCGTTTTTCATATGTGGAATTGGGGCGCTCGTGTGCCTTGGTCCATCCATGAATTTTGAGCATTTTATTGACATGAATTGTGACCAAAATGCATAGTTCAAAATTGAGCACATTCCAAGTATAAAGAGTGGAACATTTGTGTACTTGAAAATCCATAAGTTTCTTTACATCAAATTGCAGAATGTTTGTGATTGAAATTTGGGCACTTATATTACATGAAAAGGGTACACATGATTGTAAAATAATCCTCTACATACCTAGCTATCTAATCTACCTAAGCATCTATCAACCAAGACTTCCAACATTTCTCACTCTCATTCCCTTGAGCCTATGTAGAACATCTTCTTTAACTCTTCAGTAATGTAGTCAAAATAGCCTCCACTGTTTTACGCCACTACTGACAGGCTCACAAGCATGGTTGATGGTAATGCTGCTTGTAATGAATCCATACTTGGAAACTGCCACAACAATTCAACAGAACAACCAACGTCAAATGCTATCACTACTATAAAATAGCAAATAGCCAAGGTCTCAAGGCATAGGATACGTCATCTACGAGTACATGAAAAGATAGTAAAAACAAAACTACACAACCCCTGTACCTGTTTATAAAAAGAGAGACAACAGTCAGCAACGAGCTTGCCCGTCATGAATGAACTTGCATCGTAGTCACACACAGAACTATCGAAGCAAGAATTTTACAGAAGGTGGACATCAATACACTCAACCATGTGAATTGAACTAAAAAAAATCAAATGTATTTCTAAGCTCGTGATACATCAAATAATTCGTTTTGAAATTACTCACTCTTCCCAGAAAACCCAGAATACAGCAGATCAAGAAGCTATCTATCAAGTAGTATATGAATCAAAACAATTCTTTATATCTTACTCGTAACAGTCGTATCGCAAATGTGATACTCTACACACTCCAGAACTATTACTCAACAATATCATACTTGAGTGACCTACGAAGCCGTGATTAAAAATCAATATTCATTACATACCAGGGGGTAGCAAATTCTTCTAAAGAAATCAATTCTTGTAAAGAAATCAAGTCTCGCTCTGCTATTGATATCCTTTGCATGATGCACACCCAGCTTACCACCCATTCTGCGGTAAACAAGTTTGACAGAGATTAAAAATCAGCAAGTTGTTCAAACCAGAATTGAGCATGATCCTGAATATCAACTAACGGAAGCTAGAAAAGTACCCAGTTCTCTTCGAAGCCCCCACATATAATAATGGGAAGTCAGATTGATCCATATGAGATGTACCCTGCACAAAAGAAAAACAGGTTAATGAACCAGTCAGAAAGTGACAAAAGCAGCATAGCAACTCAAGTGCTATTCAATTTCGCATAAATCTCTAATGGTGGCTTAGTAAATTATCATTTTGATCCGTGACTCACTTTCATTGTAAGAAGTTCTGCTGAATTTGCTGGATCAGATCTAGCTCGTGTAGCTAGAAACTTGCTATGGCAGTCTTGTAATGATTTTAAATCAAAATTTTCATAGTTCAAAAGAAGCACAAGAACATTGCCGTCCACTTTCTGGTAATCCGCTTGCACATTCGCTTGGCTATACTGCACCTTCTCGAGAAAGACTTCTGTGATTTTGTCGCTCCCGCCAGGGTAGTGTTTGTAGTCCCACTGCCCGCCCTCCTGTTTGATGCAGAAGTACGGGCCGATGGGGACAAAATCCGGCGCTTCGGGGTCCTCGGTCAAATCCTGCCGATCCGATTCGTGAGCTTGCGGTAGTCGAGAAGCTTGATCGTGAGCTTCTTGGCGCCCTTGACGAGAGATTTCCCAGTCTCCCTCACCGCGACGTGCATCACGCCTCGGGCCCCGAAATCCTCGAAGCCTTCCACGCAGCGCGAGGCGAATCTGCCTAGGGACTTGAGCACCTTATCGCCCTCCTCCAGCAAGCCGCGCAGGACGTCGACCGTCGTCTTCTTCAGGTCGTGTAGCATGTGCGGCACGGGGTCGTTCTGGTTCACGAAGTTGATGAAGCGCCACTTGAACCGCGAGTCCTCGTTGATGAGGCGGGCGGCCTCCTCGTCACAAACATGCGGGGCACCGAAGGCGATGGAGATCATCGAATCGGGGAATTTCTTCTGCAAGCAACGGATATATCAGATCAAACGGATCCAGACAGAGGTCTGGACAGGGTAATTCTTAATTTCAGAACAGCTCGAAGTACTACATGTACGCATGTTTAGATTATCGTAACTCTAATGTAACTTGACAAAGGCGAACGGAAACACATACACACAATGATTGTATTGAATGGTGAAAGTCTCTGAAAACAACTGTAGCACACAGGAGCTCCATTGTGTCCAGCACTGCATTTAGGTTCTGCTCTCTTTACTTGTAAACTAACGACTAAGACCATTGGACCTAATTAATTACGACCTTAATAGCTTAAGGTAATCAATTGTTTGAAATTTGGAACAAGATACTCCAACTCGAGGAGAAGGCAAGTCGTGCGTAATTAAGCCACGTGTAGACTTGCTAAGTTGCTGTGAGATATTAAAATTTGTTTCTACCGCGTCCTCAACCTCTTCAAGGGCAAGGGCGATCGAGCACTTCAATTACTGTTCTAAAGATAGCGCAAAGTAAGACATTATGTATTCAATGTCAAATCTCATTCTTTAAAAATGGAGCTATAGACAAAAAAAAATTCAGGATTACACTGAAAGAATTGAGATGAGTCCAAGTGGGGCGTACACTGGTCACTTGCTCCGTGTCAATTTGGGTATCCAGCAACAAGCGAAACAGCACCATATGCGCCACAACGCCACCCAGGCTGTGGCCGCAGAAGATGATGCGACGGCCCTCGTGTCTCGCGATGTCCAGCAAATCCGGCAGAGGGTTCCATTTTTCAGACCCCAAGAAGGAATCCGCGCGGTCGTAAAATCCTTTGTGAACGCTCCGTCGATCGGACAAAGTAACGGCCAGACGTACTGGAACTTCGTCGCCCAGATCACCAGCTCGCGATCGATTCTCCCCGCCCCACTGGCAACGCGGCAACTTGGGAAGACGACGTGCGACTTTCACAGACGTACGTGAATTCGGGACTGATCGAGTATGATTGAAGAGGCGCCTCCCGCTGGTGGAGCAACGAAAATATACTGACAATTAATACAAGTGGAAGCGTACAATCGAAGATACCGACTCCCGCACCCAGCTAGACGCGTTGCTAAAAGATCATTGAAAAATTACCGAATGCAAACCCTAAACTCGAGCAACAAATTGTCCCATCCTCCTCACACCACCCTGCTTGAAATACCCAGGCAGTAAAATAACTTTAATTTCTTTACACACATCCCATGTTCTCTCACCAAATGGAAATGAAAGGTGACTTCCACAACCAGAAACCCTAATTTTTTGCACTCTTCAGCTAAAAGCAAAACCTCGCATCTTGACCTAAAACCGTAAAGGAAGATTCGAGATGCACCATACCATGTACTTATATCACACACAGCATACGCTCTGTCCTCGACGAAGATGGGCAACAACAAGAAAACGCTTCTGAGACAAAAAACCCTGATTTGGCCAATCTCACGAAAAAAACTCCTGAGCTCAGCCAAAATCAAGGACAAGAACATTTTTTGCACACATACCTGAGCTTCAATTGTGTGTGAGAAGCGAGATCGCGTGAGGAGAACTTCTCCTCATCGAAGACAGTGATTTTGCCCGCGTCAAACTCGAACCACCTGTCATCAACCAACCGGACAGGGGTCAGGTCACCGAGTTCCCTCTCCTGAATTGCATTGTTGGTCAAGTAGCGATGGGTGGTTGCTTGTTGAGATCCATCTATGGTTGACACACTGAATTCGGTCGGCACGAGGTCCCAACCATATACACGGAAACTCCGGTTGTGGTATTGAATGCACCATGACAAAGTGTAGTCCCCTGGAGGAAGTTCACATTGGATACTTCCGGATGTATGGAACCAGCACACTTTGTGCAAACATGCCACCTCAGGCCACCTGCATTGCACCGCACTCATGGGTCAAATCCAATATTCTTATACCAGAGTCTCTCGGAGAAGAAATGGCTTGCGCAGGAACGAGAAAATCTTCTTCTTCGTTGCAGCTTTCAGCTCATCATTTGGAACTACCACTTTCAAGGCCGCTTTGGGAATAAACTGATCCCACACTGAATCAGAGCTCAACGTATCTCGAAACCCTAGGCAGACACACTCGCCTCTAGCCACATCTTTGGGACTCAGATAGGATACAATCAGACATACACACGCGTCTGGCAAACCAGTGAATATTACTCCCTCTCCTCGAGATCCCTGGAAGGCAGCCTGCTCGTCCGTCGGTTCGCCAGCCCCGTCAAAAGTAGCTCCCCCATTTGTTGTTCCCGTCTCCATGTCTTCTGTACGTCGAATTTCAGTCATGTCTTCTGTACGTCGAATTCACAATCCTTGCCTTTACGAATCCCTAAGATTGCGGAAACTTCGGCTCCAGAGAAATTAGGAAAGCTCGATGCTCGGCGCGGTTCGGTGTGCGCCACTTGGACGCTCGGTGCTCGATTCAGAATTTTGTGGGCCACCTGGAGCTTCTTAGGAAAGCAAGTTTCTTCAAACATCACAATTATCTTTAGAGAGGAAGGACGCTTCTTCGAAAACTTCCTGCAAATTTCTTCATCGAACAATACTTTATAAGATCATTGCAAGAGCACTCCGAACACACCAACATCAGATTGTGAAAACTTCCATCTTCTCCTGTCAATATGGATTTTCTTTCCAAATTCAGTCCAGAAGACATTGCAAAGGTCGCAGCTGTTCTGCAAGAATTGCAACCCTCCGCCTTGTCCGCTTCTACAACCGCATCTGTACCTTGTATACCTTCGGCTCCTTCTGCCGCGACTAGAATCTCCTCTCCCGCACCTCAAATTCGTTTAAATCCTATCTTACCTTCTTCTCCGTCTACGTCCTACCCCTCTCCCTCTTCTTCCAGATGTCGGCAGTCCCCCACGGCTTTTGCTTTGCCTCTTCCATCGACTCCTCTGCGGCCTCCTCCTCTGCGCCCTCCTCTTCCTGTCCAGCCTCGACGTAAATTCAAGGTTGCCGCTCAGTCCGAAGTCGCAGTTGCTGCCGAGTCCCAAGTCCCAGTTGTTGCCGAGTCCCAAGTCCCAGTTGCTGCTCAGTCCCAATATCCAGTTGCCGACCAGTTCGAAGTCCCAGTGCAACGCAATGCTCTTCGTCAACTTCAGGTCAACTCAATACCATTTACAAAGCCATTTTCAAGGAAGAGGACGAAGGGCAGTGCATCATCAAAAGTTGGTGTTG
The DNA here is from genome assembly GCA_950106755.1 of Climacium dendroides. Lineage (NCBI taxonomy): Eukaryota > Viridiplantae > Streptophyta > Bryopsida > Hypnales > Climaciaceae > Climacium > Climacium dendroides. Next base: position 42,214,967 of record OX467084.1, read on the forward strand.
GTGTGATGACTTTGGAGGGAGATCCGGGGCCTTCTCGTGAACGCATTTTTCGAATGAAGGCTCCCAAATATTCCAAACACAGAAGTGGCGAAAATCTTTATGGTAGAAAATATCTTCAAGTTTATCATTACTCTGCTTATTTAGATTATCTTGATGCACAACAAAAAATTAATTGGTGGTTTACAAACCTTGCTGATGTAGAGGTCTATGATGTTTTATTTGCAAACTACCGAAACAACATAGATGCTAGAAAGAAATGCTACAAATTCATTGAGCATAGACTTGACGGTTTAGGAGCACTCCAGTTTGTTATCAATGGTTTATCTTCACAGTTGCGTTGGGAGGTGCATGATGTATATCTCTATTTTATGGACCACAAGCAAAACTATCAGAGAATATACAATGAGCGTGCAGTGAGACAAAAGGACGGGGAAATGGTGGAATACGTGGAAGGAGAAAATGATGGTGTAGCCCTCGATATTGACTACATTGACAATGCTATAGAAGATGAAGACATCAATGTGGGAGGACAAGGTAATATTGCTAGTGCAGAAGACATCTCTATTAGCAAAGAAGGTGATGCCAAGAGACAAGCAATCGATGTTGTTATTGGGGAGGATGAAGGAATTTCGCGGAAGAGTAAGCGGATAAGGAAACGTGGTCCTTTGACGTCCAAAAAGCTCAAGAACGTTTGTGATGTATCCAGAGATGTATCCGTAGGACTTCGATGGGAGCAATTGTCACCATTTGACAAGACAACTCTAGTGCAGAAGCTCATGGGTGTAAATTCACGATATGATGTAGAGAAATTTGTTCGGACCTGGATCAGAGATAGAAAGAAAACTCACGAGTCATATCCAAAGATTAAAAATGCAAGGTCTATGGAAGACTCTGTAGTCATAGATACGGTAGCAGAATGGGCCTTTACAACCCAAAAAGTGGTGTTCATTGGCTCCAACGGTATTGATGGAATTAGTTTAGAGGATTGGAATGTCATTTAAAAATGACTAATGTTCCAACTTACTTTCATTTTACCATGGCACTTGGTTGTTTTTATCAATATTAAAGTCTCTTTTTTTCCAAATTCCACAATTTATTATTTATTTTACCATCATAGTCATGTGAATATTCACATGTAATTTTAATTGTATTTTTTCCTCCAACAATTATTTTTTTTCAAAACTTACATTCCATAATACAAATTCCATGTTGTACATTAGAGTGTACTTCATATTTTTTTTAAATGGATTTTGAATGTGATTATTTCTTCCGAACCTAGTGTATTTAAGGTTCATTTCCAAGAGCTTTGAACACTACATAAAATCAAGATTGCAATGGATACCCTTGCACATAATTTGGAATTGAAAAATCTTTATTCTAAATTTCCAAGATTGAATTTTTAGCAATGAAAGTAAGAACTTTTAAACACTTTAAATTACTAAACACAATATTTGTTTAGGTTTTTTTGAACTTCAAAGTTTTACAAACATCAGATTCAGATGCCTCATGCATGTAGTGTTCAAGTTTTCTATGCTTTGTAATTCAAACCATTGTGCAAGCCCAATTAAAAAAAATTGAAGATGTAATTCTTCATTCGATTTTTACATTTTAATTTTATTTATTTATTTGACAAAGTAAAATTAACCCCTAAAGGACCATGGCCGTTTTTCTGCCCGGAACCACTCGAAACTGCCATTTCTGCTCCATTCATCCATGAAAACCAAAAAAACTAAAACTTCATAACCTAACCATAGGATCTTATACTTCAATTAAATAATATCATGTGGTGAAAATTTCATGAAGTTTGACCATATAGATTGGAAGATATGAGCATTCAAAGTTGGAAAACAAAGTTTTCTTAAACTCTGTTTTGCAACTTCAGATGACTTTGTCCTCCATTTATAGAATTTTTTTGCACTACAGACCTTGAATTTAAATTTATTTCTATTGAGGAATTCAGATAAGAGCTTAGGAAAAAAATTCACAAAATAAGGACTTTGTTTTCATTCCTTAAAAAATTGTCAAGTAGATGTAGGTCCAAGATTGAAAGAAAAAATAAATTGCAAATATCTCATAAATGGAATTGAAACACAATCATCCCAATGGTAAGATTGTTCTAGCAAACAAAATAAACCTTGTCCAACAATTTTTTTTGAAAAATTGTGAAAATTTCATTCACAAATGAATCCTATAAGTTATTTTTTCAAAAAGATGCTTAGATTGCCCGAAAAACAAGATTATTCATAACTTTCACATCACTACTCCAAATGGAATGAATCAAAGCTTCACTTGTAGACAAAAATAAGATCTATGAGAGGAAAAAATTAATTTTTTAATTTTGAAGTTTTTGTAGATTTTTTTTTCTGCCCGGCGACATGAAAATGTATTTAAGATGGCATAACTTTTGCTCCCGGTCTCCAATTGAAAAAAAATTTATATTCCCACGGAGCTAATTAGTTTTTCTATCTTATGTTAGAATTTCAAGAAAATTCATCAAAAATTGAAGTCACAAGTACCTACCCGAATTCTTAAAGTTCCCCGAGGGAACTCTTGGTCCTTCAGGGGTTAAATTAATAAAACAATCTCACCATTGGGATTACAATGTTTGAACCCCATTTTATAGCTATTAATGACTTAGTTGTTTAGTCAATGTTTGACCTATTTCCGACACTAAATTCCATTGCTACTTTTAATTTTTGACAAAATTTTAAAGAATGCGGATTATAATGCTATTTTTAATCATTTATGTTCATTTTTAGCAACAAAAATGATAAAAAAATTACAATTTATCACAAACCATATTGAAATTTCTCAATGTGATATACAATTCAAAAAATTTTGTAATAAAAATACAATATTATTATTTAAACATAATTTAACCACTAAAGGACCGTTGTATCTTCGGTGGACAAATCCGTTTTTGGACAGGTACCTACGGGCTGAAATTTTGATGAAATTTTTTGAAATTTTTTTTGGAGATGGAAAAATTGATAAGCTTTGTGGGAATATAATTTTTTCCACAATCGGTGCCCTGGAACAAAAGTTATGAGCAAATAAGCCCAAAATAGGGGAAGGGGGCAACAAAAATAAATTTGAAAAAATCTTAATTTTTTTTGTCAAATTTTTTTTCTTGTAGATTATATTTTTGTCTATTTGGAAAGCTTTGATTCATTACATTTAGATATGTTATGAAAAATTTATGGACATTATTTTTTTCGGGTAGTTAGAGCATCTTCTTGATAAAAATAACTTGTAGGATGCATTTCTGAATGCAATTTCTCAAATTTTTCAAATTTTTCTTTTTTACATGGTTTGGCTTACTTTCTAGAACAATCTCACCATTGGGATTAATGCACTTTAATTTCATTTAAATTATATCAATATTTTAGATTTTCCTTCTATCTTGTATGTACTTCTACTTAACAATTTTTTTAAGAATGATAATTAAGTGTTTTCAAACTTTTTAAGATGTTCCAATTAATATGTGAATAATGTTAGTTGTTTAATTTCAAAAATTCATGAATACGTCAATTTTTAAGAATTTTATAGGATCTAATTTGGTTAGTTTTGATTTTCAGGTCTTCATGTTTGAAAATGTGTACAAATTTGAAAGAGTTTTTTTTTTTTGGATTTTCAAATGAAAAAATAAAAAATGTTCTCCAAATTCCAAATAAAATATTTTAGGGGGGTAGAGAACATTTAGCCATATTTTTATGTATTTTTTCCTTCAACCATTTTTTTTTAACTATGAAGTTGACTATATATCCAAAATTGTTATAATCTAAAAATACAACAGTCCAAATTTTTTACAATGAATTCCATGCATACAAGATAGAGTTGTCTTTACTTTTGTATGGTTATAATTAAAAAACTTAACTACATCAATGTGCAAAAAAATATCAAAGTGGAACATTTCATTGAAACTCAAACCTTTGTCAAAAAAATGTTAGGCCTTGAAGGGTGAAGGGTTAAAAATATAAAATCTAGTTGTTTTTTATTAAAAAATTTGTCAAAGACTTTGAACTCAATTCTTCAACACAAAATTTGTTTAATTCAAAATGTTTAGTACGAGAATGCAAGAAAACTTAAGCTTAATCTATTTTAATAAATGAACATTCCTCGAACTTTCAATATTGAGTTATTTTTGGTACAAAAATAGTATTTATAATATAGTGATTAAATTACAAATTTAGTATTATAGTGACTAAATATATAGCACTTTCAGTGAGTACTTTTTAAGAACCTCATCAGAAACTTCTATAGATTATAAATACCTAGGCGTTGTATCTTCTAATTCATAAGCTATTTGAGTACCATTTCTTTCTAAATCTGGGTTGCCCAAAGCAGGCAATAAAATAAACTTATGTAGTATTGAAGAGATTGGGTGAACAATGAACTGCGAGCGTTGGCCTGTTGTCTTCTTCACAAATGTCATATTCATAATAGGATGAAGTAATGGATTATTTGGTCTATCACATACCATTTCGAAATGTTGTGAAGCAAATAACACATTGAGCTCTGCATCGACTTCATGCACAAAAAATGATTTTATTATCACCTTTAAAGGATTGATTGAATTTGATTTTACAATCACAGTGTCCCCTAACTGATATAATTGGCCTTTTAATACAATAGCTCGAAATGGATATATCCAACTGTCCAATTGATTAACATCTCCATTGAAAGTATCATCCGCATTGTATAGAGTTTGCAATGAATCGGTTAATCCAAGGGCTTGTGACTTAATTTTGTTCTTTCGTTTAGGACCGATTAATATTCCTTTTTGTCTTATCATATTCCTGCATGTGCAATCCAAAGGTAGTACTAGAAATAGATTTTTCCACATTAGTAAAGCTTCTGCTTGAGAGGAAACCTTTACAATACAATGGCTATGCCAATTTGGACATACTTCTGGACTTGTAATGGGATATTGAGCCATCGAGGATTCTTTTAATTTACTATGAATCTGAAGCAATGCTCGAACTTCAGGATATAATCCATCAATATCATGGTTCATTTGAGATGTCGAAGTAGTGAATAGAATTCTAGTATAATATAATGCGAAGCTTACATCATACAAGTAATGGTTTGTATTTCTATTGGTTCGCATGTAAGCACTCACCTCTCGTTCAAACTTATAGCACCAATAAACATCTTGTGGACCATGTCGCAATATATCATCCATCAAATGTCCAGCGCCCACCACATGCTCCAGAATTGATTGTCTTTGTCCTCCATGCTCAATGCAAAGCTTTCTCCATAACTTGAATAGGTCTCGTGCTATGTCGATGTCAGACATGGACCATCCATTTGTACGACTATAGGAATAATATAGTCTTCCAATATTTACCAAAACCAAACCAATATGAATAAGTTTAGATGTCATATCAACTTCAATGTGAGTCATGGTGTAATGAAGGCACCACATTATATATAATTGATATTCTTCTGCCTTGAAGAATTTGAGACGAGAAGTAGGAGCTTGAGGCCATCTTCCTACCATAGTCTTCAAACGAGCAGCATGAACTACTGCTAGTGCTTTTTCTATTTGCGCCTTTTCAGTGGATGTCTTACCATAAGTGTTTATAAACTCTTCAACATATTTTTTAAATATATTCAAAGATATACAATGCATTCCATCGAATACTAAGTCAATGGATAAATCAAATCCATATAGAGAATGTAAACGCCACAATGGAGATATTCCAGTGATGCCTACAAGGATAAACACATGAAATAAGAAATAAGTATAAATGACATCATGAAACAAATTTCAAGTTCATGAAATTTTGGAAATTGAATAAGGAATGTAGTTTTGAATTCACAATAATGGTTCTAATAAACTAATTATAATGTTTTGAAGTTTGAATTATTTGTAGCAAAAACTATAAAAAATTGGTACCTGAAGTATTTGACAATGTAGCACGTTGTTCAGGTGTTGATGCTTTCATCCATGAAGTCAATCCTATGCCTAAATCATGAATTGATTTTGGTGGAGCAGGACGCAAATCTGTTTCAATGTCTTCTTTGAAGACCAATTTGTTTTGATCATCCAGTTCTTGCGGAACATAACACCGACGACAAGAACAATATCCACCATCTTTTAAGTTTCCTACTTTACATTGAGCAGGGTGGTCACCCGTGAAGATGAATAATGCGGCACGAACCCTATTGTTCAAAAACACAATATTTCATGGGATTAGTGAGAATGAAATGAATGAAGAATTCCATGAAGAAATTTAAGCTATAAAAAATGTAGAACAAAGAAATTGAATTAAAATATAAAGTAAATGAATTGTTAATTATAAATAAAATTTCATTTATTGAAGAAATAGTAAGAAAAATTCATAAATTTTGTACATTGAAAGTCCATAAAAAAACTTATAAAGTAAATGAAGATTAAGCACAAAAAACATTTAAGTTGTAAAATATATACCTGCATAATGAGTGTCCAAGGCTTTGATGAATTTTTTTGGGATCATAAGAATATTGAACTTCAAATCCTTCGATATAAGCTTTTTCCATTTCATCAATGAAGGGGGTCAAAAAATAATTCATGACATTGAAATCTGTGGACTTATGCAACTTTGTAGATGACAAAGGAATAAATACTATGGGCAAAGGTCCAATAGATGATGTTTTGCCACTATTGAGGATGGTAATTTCAAGAGTCCAACAGTTCTTGTACGTTGTCCTTGTTGGCTGGAATCCATCCCAATGTGCCAATATGCTAAAATTACGTGGATCTCCCTGTATAAGAATGTATAAAATTGTCAAAAAGTCTTTCAATATTTTAGAACTAGTATACTTTTGATATTTTTGCATCAAAAAAAGAACGAAATGTTATAAAAATTTCAAAAGGAAGTTCTATAAAAAAATAATAGAGCTAGAGTTCAAATGAAAGAATTACCTTTACCATAACGGGTGATGCTTTGATGCGATGTGAACAATTTCTACAAATAAATATGTACATGTTTATATTTGAACGCCATCCTGTTTCCAACTCTGGTGCCCGGTTACTTTGTGGGAAGGTGCAATATTTTGTATTGCATTTAGAGCATGTGACTGGCAACTCATACAATTTTGTAGGATTCCAGAAATCACTCCAAAGTCTTACTTTCGAACCATCCCAAAAATCTTGTATAGAGTCATTGAAATCATCTACACCCTTTTCTAACCATCTGTCTTTGGCTTTCCACATAGTAAGAAATTCACTACAGAAAGTCCTGCTTCTACAGAGTAATGACAATTGCTCTATAACTGGTAAATAATCAAAAGACAAAATGTCTTTTCTCAATTTGCCACACTCTGTACAACTCTGAACATCATCCTCTCTTCCACTAAGTGGTTGCATTAGAATAGGTTCATGTTTACAACTAACATTCCCTGTACAAAGGCTATAACGATAGGGTTTAAACATTCCCATGGTTCTATATAACTCATTCATGTCTCTGAATGATTCAGGTACACGAGATCCTTCTAACGTCCCATCCCAAGGATGAGGGAGCATTCTAATTAACGTTCCTATACTGTAGTTTTCTAAATTGGCATTGGGAGGAACATCACTGTAACTGACATCTTTAATATTGTGAAATAGGAGTGAAAACATTTTGGTTTGAGTTGAAAGCGAGTTATTACCAGAATCCATGAGCGCCTGTAATTCCAAAAGCTTTAGTTGAAGAGTCTTTTCCAATGATACATGAAGGTCTTCAAGAGGATGTTCATTTGTTGCTTGATCAATAGGTACTGCTTCAGAGTCATTCCAAGCTTGATCACCTTCTTGATTATGGGAATCATGCAAGGGTTCTTCTTGGTTTAAAGATGGGTCCTCCATATCATCTACAATGGAATCTGCATGCAGAATAGGTAGTGCACCACGTGCTTGCCTTGCAAGATCGTCTTGCAAATGACGATGGATAGTTCTTTGGGTCAATGCAATGTTCTTTCCTACACATTGAGTACATAAACAAGGTTCTAAAAGCTCAGTTGTAGCAATTCGTTGCTTCTTTTCCCCCCTAGCATCACAATCGGCATGCCTCTTCCTTGTCTTTGGATGCACTAATTTGAACCCCCACTCACTTTCTCCGCAAGAATAAAGACAACGACAAGGAACCTGCACCGGTATCCTACAACATGATTGATCAATGTTAGGCCTTTGATCAATTGAACATGATACTAGTTAGATGATTGAATGCAAAAATCTAATAATATAATGTATATGAAACAAAAACCTAAATTATATAGTGCACAATACCTTTGATTTTGAGATGTTGTAGCCATGATTGTAGAACACAAGTGATATGATGTAAGTATTGTCACGTAAATGAAGATGAAATTCAAAATTATAATGGAATATGTGTATATAGTTTGAATCTTGAATGAATCTATCTTAATAAAAATAAATTATAAAGCATGGTTGTTATCAATGTATAATAAACTTTATATGACAATTATAAGGTAGCATTTTACTTTTTATTTTTAGTTCTTTTAATTTTAGCTTTCAATTTTTAGCCTTGATTTCAAACTGTGACTTTGGTTAGTAGAATTGGTTTTTGATTTGTAATTTTTAATTGAGTCTTGTTTGTGAAGTCGTTTTTTTTATTTGAGGTAATTTTGTTTTAGTAATTTTTGATATCCTATCTAGAACCTTTTTTTATCCTAGTACATTTTATTCTAATGAGAATTATTGAAAACCAAAATGACCAAACTACCATTTTAATATGGTCATTATATGTTTTTCACCCCTAAACGACAAACATTTTTGGAGGCTCAAAGTTGTTTCAAAACACTTGTCCTCAAAGCAAGGTCCTTGTTGGAAAGTCAAAATTTTCATAAATATTTATTTCATAACATATTCAATTGCGAAATCCTTTAATAAACTTGCTCAAATACATTGTCCCTAAAAGTTAGAATGATTGTGTTCAACAATTACATCTTCAATGTGCAGAAACTTCAAAATGTAGGCTTATTTAGCCCTTTTAGAGTTCTAGCTAGATGGTGAAGTGTTGCCATCCAATATTGTCAACAAAAAACACATATAACTTAAGAACTTGTACATTTGAGTTTAATATGTTGAAAAAGAATTGGAAACTCATGTAATAATTTTCAAACCAAAAAAACTCAATCATTTACAAATTTTTAAAAAGTTGATTGAAAGACAACTAAAATGGAAGAGGAAGTTGTTATTGAATGACAGACAACTTAAATGCTAATAACTTTTAAAAGAATTGGAGAATTCTTTATTCCAATAGTAAAAATGTTCTAGTAAGCCATTTGAATATTTGGTTTTCATCATACTACTAAAATCATTTGACCCTTTGTAATATCACAAATGCTATCATTAATATGAGTGGCTCAAACTCGCTATGCTACGCATTCATTGTCTCACCAATTTTTAAAATTTTGATATATTTGAATAGAATGCACAATAATGATTTCAATAAGTCTTTAAAATGATTATTTCAAATATTCGGTAAAAGTATTTTCAATCGTGCAAATAAATGTGTAGCAAAGCAAGCACCAACCACTAGTACTATTATAAAATCTTAAAAAGAAAGAGAAGAATACAACTTTATATGTTTTTTTAATACCATTTTAGCCCATAAAAATAAAAGTCTTCATAACTATTACATTGTTTTTCAAAATATAGTAGTTCAATTATTTTCCAAGTAGACATCACTCTAGCTATACAATTTTTATTAAGTGATATTTTCTTAAGGAAAACTTCTTAAATTTGGCATGTAAACAATATAAGTAGTGTGGCATAGAATTGTTTAAGAAAAAACAAATTTTATTCTTGAAATTACATTTAAAAAAAAGTCAAACTATGCTAGTTACGAAAGTAGTTATGTTTGGGTGAATTCAAGAGAAATTATTTTCTTCTAACTTCAAGTCCTATATTATTGCAAATTGTAAAATCAAGATTGTTGAAATTATCTTAGATATGGGTGATTGCAAGAAATAATTGTCCTATTTGTAGTCCCCTTCGTCTTGGACAAGTGGATTTAGGCTGTAACTTTTGCATCGTATGTCCGTTCTCAATGAAATTTAAAGTGAAGGTACACATAAAAGTTTTCAAAACTTCCATATTTCCATATTTTTTAATTTCTATACTTTTTAAGGTTTCAAAGTGAATTTACTATTTTAAAACGTCCCCCAATTGGATGTCTACCTTAGCCATTTTAGGGGGTTTTAGTCGTATTTCTGACTCAAAAGTTTGAATTTGAGTGTGAAAATTGAAAGACAAGGAGTTATACTAATATATATAGAAGCCTATAAATTGATTTTTTGAAAATAGTAAATTTTCACTTTCTACATGTGCTCAAACTGCACTACCTATGTCCATATGCGAAGAACACAATTTTTATTTTCCTAAAATGGAAAAGAGTGAAAAAAGAGTAAGAAAATAAGGTCATTTTTTATAACTATTTAAATTATTTTACTATTTTTAAAAATAATGACAACAATATCTATTTTCTTCTATAACCCCAAGCTTCTTTTTTAAGCATAACTTTTATAGATAAATTTTTTAGACTTGAATTTTCACACACACAATTTTTTTAATTCTTTACAAATTATCCATATTTTAATTCTTTAAAAAAATTATTTCAAAAGACCTTAGTACTCCATTACTAAGGCTATTTTGGCCAGAAAACGACAAGTGTTTCTTGTAATTTTCCATATTCAAAATATAGGTTTATAACTTTTAATTGTTTGGGTTTGAAATCCAAAAAATAATTTATAGCTCAAGAAATCATGTATTGCTATTGCATTATCAATTTACTATACTTAATTGCACTCCACGGTAATTTATTGCCATACAGACATCATAGTTTCTCCTAAATTTTTTTTATGAGTGAACATATGACCATGTACTTATAAACGTCCATTTCTATCATTTTTGTATAATTTAAAAAATTCACCTAAAAAAGGGTCTGAGTTCTCTAATTTTGTTTTGCAAGCATGAAACCAAAAATTCCCACTTCGACATTATAGTCTTTCAATTTTTGCGGTGAAAGAGGTTCAGTTATTTTACACTTTAGTATATGGTAGAACAATTTATCTCACATTTTCATAATAGAAATTTTGATAAAGCTAAATTTTTTATTTTATAAATTGCAGTTTGATAATGTGTCTTTGGAAAATCCCTCTACTCTTCTAGCATTTCAAGGTTGAATGCAAATTCTAGCATAGATGCTAGAAAGCAAATTTGCTTGACATTTTCAAATGTCTTCATAATTTTTCATACAAATTTTGTTTTTAAAGGCTTAAAGACCACCCGTGAATTTTGTTTCTCAAGATGATGTTAATCTATTAGCTATTATTGGTTCAACCGTATCTTTTGAATATTGTAGTCTTATATAGAAAGGAATTCTTAAATTCTACATTGAATATAGTTTCCATATTTTGAAAAGGATATGAAGCTATCATCTTCAAATTATTCCATAACCATCCAAAACTCATGACAATCAATAAATTTCTATATCCCCCATAATTATACATGAACCCTTTATTGAAATTTTTGGGATTTGATCATAGTTACACATGACAGTAAAATGTTGATAAGTTTTATCAATAAAAAAATTAAAGTATACAAAATCAAAAAGAACATATTAGATTGGACATGGGAAGAAAACATACAACAACATCACTTATAGATTTAAAGTTCGTAATGTTTGATCATAAAGATGTGAAAACTATGAATGTCATATGAAGTTTTTCAATTGTCTTTCACATGTCAAATCTATAAAACTAGTCACCTACAAAATATGAGGTCAAAGGGCATATTATGTAAAACCCTATCAATGTATGACTTTTGAAAAGTTATTGTAGAATTTCAATAAATGAAATTCTAGTAGAATCTTTTTTCCAACAAAAATCCGTTGTATGTGAAGGTTTGAAGTGGAAGAAATCAGAATTTGCAATAGCCACCCTTGCACATAATGAATCACACAAAAATCATAATTATTTATTTACAAAATCAAAGAAGTGAACTTCAAAAATATTTAAACAAATTCAAACTATTACAAGTGGCAACTTTGTCAGGTTTTATTTAAATTGTACATATTATTAATACCATTGATTCAATGTATAAAAAATTTGTTATCAAAATTCAGTGATTACATTTTTTGTTTTAAAAATTATATACAAGTGTGGTTATTGCAAATCTTGATTTTTTCATGTTTGATGTTCTTTGATTTGAGCATTTTTTTAATTTAGTAGATCTTGGAGAACAAGTTACATTTATTTATTTATTTTGGTATAGTACATTTTTTGGAGCCACATATTGATTTTGGTTTTGTACATCATGCCATTGAGCCTTATATTTTCTTAGTGATGAATTTCTGAGATTTGACAAGTGAAGAAAGAGGTCACAAATTCTTAGAAGCCAAACGGTTTGAACCACATAATAATTATTAAACATTGTAGTCTTCGAATCCATGACTTTCTATTGTGGTATTTTATTCTCCTATGTAGTCCCAAATCTTTCGAGCTTGAATTTGTATTGTTATAGTTAACCTCTAACCATCCAAAGCATTAGAATCTTGGATTTTGCAAATTTGTCTCGGTTAAATAAATCATAGCGAGGTTACTATTTTGATTAATTTATATTTTGGAAAGTTCTTCTTGAAGTCTAATTTCAAAATAAATGATAGTGATATGTAAGATTTTTTGCAAGTGTACCCATTGCAATATGGACTTTTCGTAGTGTTGAAAATTCTTGAAGATGAGCCTAATATACACTACATGCTAAAGGAAAAATCACATTCAAAGTTCATTAAAAAAATTATAGAGTAGTTTTGAAGAAGCCATACATCGATTGGAGTCATGCATGTTAGGCCGTTTAGCCCCTAATCCATTTCTTGAAAGATTATTGTTTTAAGGGGAAAAAAATTTGAAATTCAGTTTTTAGATTTGTGTGTGTAAAGTTTTGAATCATTTTATTTTGATGAATGAGATGAAAGTAATGAATAATGAACATAGATGAAAAACAATTTGAGTGTAGATTGTTATTACAACATGAAAACCATAGGAATTGGCATTTTTCAATTTCAAAATTAAATTCTTAATCATATAGTACTTTGAGTCATTCTCTACTTTTTTATACTTACTAATTTTTTTGAATATGTTGTGCAAGTCAATGTGGTGTAAAATTTTTAAAGCAAGTAGATAACTTGCCTTAAGAATGAATTTAAATAGAAACCACCATTTTGGACATTTTCCCGTAAAAAATGTGATATTGTGAAGTGTAACAATCTGGTTTTAATAAGGCTGACAAAATGAATTTTGTAAATTCAAACACTAACATTTCAAGTGCTGTTTATATAGTGAAAATACCGAAACTTTTTTTGCATTTTTTCAAACCAACTTACGACAAGATCCTATAGTTATAATTTTAAAAGAAAAAATTCTAAAATGTGGTACATGTACTAACTTAAATTATAACTCCATACTTTCACATGACTTATAGTGATATAGAAAGACCTTTGGCATGAAGGGACTCTGTGACCAATGCATTTTAACTTCAACAATTCATATATAATTCATCAATATTGCAAAAAATATGAAATACGGTGAAGATGCCAAAAATTTACAAAAAAATTGCTTATAGGACTTTAGCTTCCCCAAAAGGCAATCGGCTCTTAAATGGTCGCTTGAAGCCCAACTTCAAGTTGAAAAGACCCCAAACCACAAATGCTCACACCCGCTGTTACTTTGCGCAGGCTTCAAATGGTGTGCCGCCAGCTAACGGGGCTCATCCGCCACCCAACCAGATGGATCGGAACCCAAGTTGCAAAAAGCTCGTAGCTCATTCCTACTCGGAATTTCCACTCAATTCCAAGTATCATACCACTGCACGCCATATTCCACACATGAATGTGGCTCATGTATGAAAAACAACTAAAATGCTGTTGTGAATGATTGCACAACAGCTGCATTTCAGCTGTGTTCTCGAGTAAAATTGTACTCAAACTTCCTGATATGTAGCTTCGCTTCTGTGATGCCTCCTCCCCTTCACACCAGAGCCAAGAATCCCTGAACATTCAAGGTCCTTCGCATGTAGGTCTCTGTACTGTCGGTAGAGGTAGAGCCGCACAAGCAAGAGCACTGCCTATGACTTGCAAACAACTTATTGACACGAGAGAGAAAAAAATTTCATGAAGCAAAGTACGCGCAATGAAGACTGGTGGTTGATCTATGGACGCTAAAGATTGCACATACCGATTGAGGCAGTGCTTGGGATGCAAAATGGACCTCGGCTGGAAGTGGCAAGTGCAATTGCTGCAACTGAAGTAGCAAGCTTAGAGATGAGTGAGCTTTTAGCTTTGCAGGAGAAGCGGATGTCTGCGTCTGTAGTCTGTACACCCTCTTGGAGCTTACGTTTCCGGCCTGTAACCTTCCCCACCCGCCTCTGTACAGACTCATAACTCAATTGTTGTCTGTATGACTTTGCGTGCATGGTATCAATCGATAGCTATTTTTTGAGTTTCCATGTGTAAGGTATTCTAAAGTGAATTGTGATCGAAATCCCCTGCCAGGCATTTTCTTGCTGTCACAGTGATGATTTTGTAGGAACTTACTTAAGATTTCTTGTGTATATTGAATGGACACTTGGCCCCCTAAGGGTTAAATCTCGTAGTAGAGATGTTCTCATGGATCCAAATGAGGCATCCTAAGAGCACGGTTGTCTATTCGGACGTGACGTGGGCTTTTCACGTCCGGATGTCATGACGCGTCCGTCCTGACGTGTTGTGACGTCGTCAGGATCTGTCACCAATACTGACGTGACCGTTTCAGCATGGATGAAGTCTGTTCAGCTCTGGACGGCCTCCCGGACAGTAAGCCGTCCCCCGGACGGCAGGCCATTTCCGTTGGGCTTAGGGTCCACCTGTCGACACATCAACTGTCAGTCTGTCTAGCTGGATTTTAGGGTTTTAGCATCGCCCTGAAAGGTGTATATTAAGGACTTACGCCTATTCAAAATTACTTTTCCTTGCTGATTTTGGCTTTCATGACTTGGTTGGAGTACAACCATTGCGGTAAAGCAAAATCCAAGAAGAATGTATTGTGGTGGCACTTGTTGTGAGAGCAACAAGTATTGCTTCTACATCGCATTTCATACAGAATACTAATCTTCTTTCTTGTGCAGGGGCAAATAGGAAAGAATAGATAAGAGCAATGGGTGGAGGAAGATCACATTGGGAACCTTAGTACACACTACGAGTAGATAGAAAAGTTGCTTGCAAGTTTTGCGAAGTTTTGCTAAGCTATCGAAAAGATCGGTTGCTTTTCCATTTGGGGTACCGACGAAATGACAAGCTCCCTGGAGTGAGAGCCTGCACTAGTGAAGCTAATGTTTTTTAATTGTGGAGGGGATATACCTGCAAGCACTTCGGACAGGAGTGGACAGGATGTAGAAGTGACATCTCCATCAATGGTACTTCCGAATATTGTACGTGGTGAACAAGAACCTGATGCCTCAATCTTAGGAAATGATGGAGGAGAAAACACTAGGGGACAAAGCTCTCAAGTACGATCATCAAACGCACCCAACCCAAGTTTGACCCACAGTCAATCAATGAGGCAATTGTCTGTGCAAGAAGGAATGAATACATCAAACAAGCAAGTACTAGACAAAAAGTGGGCTAAGTTCTTCTATGAAGCCAATATACCTTTCAATATAGCGAGGCATCCGGCTTTTGGGGATGCCATGAAATCAACATCAGAATCGAGAGTTGGCTACAAACCTCCAACGTACCATGCACTTCGTACAAACCTCATGAAATTTACAAAAGACGAAGTGGCGGCAATGGTAGCGGAGAAGACAAAGGCACCAATCCACAAGTACGACGTTGCAATATGCTCTGATGGATGGGACAATGTCAACCATCGACCATTGATGAATGTCATGTTGGCATGTACAAGTAGAGAGGTATTTCTTGGATCCATAGACACAACAGGCAAACACAAAGATGCTACTTATGTGGCTAATTGCATGGGTGATTATATTGACAGGGTAGGGACGCAAAATGTGGTACAAGTTTGTACAAACAATGCAGGGAACATGTTGGCTGCTAGTGCTTTGTTACTTCGTCGATTTCCACACTTATATTTTCAAGGGTGTTCAGCACATGCACTTGACCTTCTACTTGAAGATTGGGGCAAACAAGATTGGATAAAAAGTATGGTCAAGAAAGCCAAGTCAATTGTAAAATACATTCGTACACATCACATGCCACTTGCAATTTTTCGACGACATTCTCCTAATCTCATTTTGAAGAATCCCGTTGAAACATGCTTTGCAACCATGTTCCTTATGATTGAGCGTTTGGTACATGTGAGGGTATTGATAGAATCAACAGTCCACGATCCGCAATGGAATGAGTATACAGAGAGATTGACATCAGAGGAAAAGAAAAGAAAAGCCAACGATGTGCGACGGTATGTACGAACGGATGAATTTTGGAGGAGATGTTTAAACTTTGTGCACATAGTGGAGCCCGTATTGGTTGCTCTTAGAGAGTTTGATGGCAAGCACCCATGCTTAGACAAGGCATGGCTTGTAATGAAAAAGGTGGAAAAGCATGTTTTGAAACTACGGGATCCATTATTTTCTTTGGAACCATGGTATGTAATTCCTGCCATCAATGATTTCTACAAGCGTTGGGGCATGCTAAGGACAGATTTGTATTATGCTGGGCTCTATTGAATCCTTTTTTACTTGACAAAGTCTTGCTAATGGATGATGACGAGGCAAGAGAAGGCATATTGAGAGTATTGCGCAAATTGGCTGTTCCAGATCAAGCATTTGCTTCAGCTTTGTCTGAGTACCAAGCATTTCGAGATCGTCGGGGCATTTTTGGTGGACTTCCCGATATAAACACTTTAAATTTGCAGCCTCACGAATGGTGGGACCTTCTCGGAGCCGGTGCTCGTACACTTGCACTAATTGCAAAAAAGATCCTCGCCCAAGTGTGCTCTGCATCGTCGTGTGAACGCAATTGGAGCATGTATTCGTTTTTCCACAACAAATCGCGCAATAGATTAACATCAGAGCGTGCTCAGGAATTAGTTTACATTTACACCAATTCCAAAACTCTTAGAGAAAGGGCTGCAGCAAATCCGACAAGGTGGTACACCGAGAATATGATGTCAAAAGATTCCATGACCGATGAATTGGATGGTCTAGACCGTGGTTCGGTTCACTCTAACCCCAATGATGACGATTCAGATGATAGTTCCAATGATGGCGATAACCCACCATTCCATGGATTTCAGGGGGCGAGAGGAGTGCGTCCTCTAATTGATGCATTTGTATTTGACTTTGAAGAGGGGGATAATAATGACAATGACCACGAGGGATATGATGGAAGTCCACCACAAATGCCACAAGGGTGGAATGCTGGGCCAAGTGGGGGAAATACGAATGAAGACATTGTGGCACCGAGACCACTAAATCTAGATCCTATCGATGTACAAGTTGATGCCCCAATGGAAAGAGATAGTGTTGACATGGAAAGAGGACGTGAACAAGATGTAGTAGTACCACAATCATTGCCTACAAGGACCACCCACGGAGAAGGGCCCCCTCATGGTGGAGAATTAGATATGCCCCCTCCAAGTTAAGGGGATGTTGCACTACAACGTCAAACACCAATACTAGAGAATCTACAAATCCAAAGTTCAGCCAGGCCATCTAATTCCGGAGTTTGTCTACATGGACCCACTTCAACGATAGGTACACAATTGGCTAGTATGGTGTCTCAGCGTACGACTACAAACCCGACTTCATTGCACCCACCTACACATGCCAATAATCGAGGGAAGCATCCACGACATGAAGGTACTACTAGTCAACGTGTGAGTCCTAGAACACGTAGAAGACTAACGAGAGAAGAAGCGGCATCCCAACTATTTTCAAGAGAAGTTCACATAGGAGGGCCTAGTATAGATGGCATTATGGACGCAACGGGCCAACGGACTCTTCAAACGTTGTCTTCTATAATTCGACCACAACGAAATCGAAATTCAAATGCCTCTAGCGAAAGTGGTAGTGCAACATCCAATGATGATGGCGAGTCCATCGGTGCTAGTATAGGCGAAGATGGTGAGGTTCCAGGAGATAGTGATTATCTAAGGACAATACCTCGACAAGGTCCACGAATAGAAAGTGGTGGTAATGAACCAATTGTAGCAGAAGCAAATGCCAATACTTCTAGGCGCGTTCTTAGGCATGGAAGATGTTGAATGTTTTTCAAAAGACAATAGGATCTTCATGTTTTCAAATGCAATGGATTTTGAGGCGCAATACCTTACATATTGAAATCAACATTAATATGAAGTAGTACTTTTGTTCCTTTTATTCTATCCTTCATTTATGGTAAGAGTTTTAATTTATTTTGATATATATTATAACTAATATGATTTGATTTCCATGTTTAGCTTTTCTAAAATCAAAATAAATAGATTTTTTCATTAAATTAAAAAAGGCATAAGTAGAAAATGGATTCTTATACTAGCCAAAAATATTAAAATATTCTACTAATTTTGAATAAAAAGATAAATTTGGGTTGATAGTCAAATTTGACTTCAAGGTGTTTGTTGTAGTTGTTTACTTGTTTGAGGTGTGATAAAAAAAAGATACACTCAATGTTTAGATAAAATACATTTATATATATAAAAAAACGAGTACAAAATGGATTGAGGGCACAAAGTGTGCTACATTGCTATGGATGTCCTCAAGCCGATACTATAATAACCACATTTGCTAAGAAAACATTAATTTTGCAACTATATGGTAATAAACTATCATCTAATCCTCATTGCACGCCAATTCATCTTGAAGGTCTTGTTCTTTCCGGGCCTCGCGATAGCAATCCACGGGTGGTGTCCAAAACGTTGGAGCACCACTTAGACGTTACACGGCAAATGTCACTAAGCGTCATTGTAGTGGCTCCACCTTGCACAATTCACCCAGTGTCGCTTGAAATGTACCAAATGCCGTATGGTCAAAAATCATCTCTGTATTTCCGCGATCCTTTTTCCATACCTTCATAGCCAATCTTCCTATGGAGTATCCATCCGTGTGTATACTAACAGATGGTGGCTTACCCATGCGACTAGGAGATGTTGAAGTTCCTGTCTCTCTAACCATGTACATCAACTCCGGAGCCACCCACCAACGTTGCTTACGAGTTGCCTGCAACTTATTTGCACAACTGAATTGGTAAAGAGAAGGGGTTTCTTCATTGATGCGGCTACCCATTCCCCAATCACATAGACCAATCCACATGATTCTTCCATCGTCATTTGGAAAGTGAAGCATGATGTTCTCCGGTGTGATGTCGTTGTGCAGTATTGAACATTATTGCACTACATCCACAATGCAGAGCAACGCCCACGCAAGTTCGGTGCGCTTGCGTCTGTATGCCATAAGTCGTTTCATGGCTTGTATTGTTTGTGGAGTTGCATGGTAAGCCACCTCCCCAATTTCGTCTGGATCTCGGGTCTTCTCATCAAGGGTAAACATGGCGCATAGAGTACCTCCATTCCACCATTGAGAATAACACTCCACGGTCATGTCATTTATGACAAAGAATTTGATGACCCCTGGATGATCGCATGGACAAACCAATGCCTCAATGGACAACTTCTCCCTTGACTTCTTCAAGTCATCAACGCGCATGGCCGACTTCCCAACTAATTCCATATTCTCGGGAATATGGTTCGAATTCTGAAGACAAACCTTGCGCACCCTCCCATGCCCCCCTTGTTTGTTATAGCCAGACAACGGAACCACCACAACTCCTCTTTCAAGAAAAAACACTCCACCCGCCACTTGTTGACCAAAGGCCAAGTTTTGACTTCGTTGAAATCACGGAGCAGAACGGATGTTGTTTGAAGATAGTCCCCGCATTGCTTCATGCCACCAATACACCTTCTTGTGCAACAAATTCAATGCTTGTTGTTTGGGAACTACACTCTTTTGAAAGCCTTTGATTTTTTCCGCAACTTGGGCAAGGTTGAAGATGCACGTTTGCACTTGTGACTCCAGCCAATGATTGAAGGATTCCTTTGTGCGGTCTTCCAACCACTCATCCTCGCTCATTGTTATCCAAAACATGTGGTGGAACTTTTGTTTGATGGCATCCACCCCCTGTAATCCGCGCGACACATATGTTGTGTTCAACTGCGGAATCGAATACTGCTAAAAAAAACCAACGCCACTTCATGCAATTTGCGAGTTGCAACCTTGCTTGGCCACTTCTTTGGATTTGTGGCCTTGTGCCTTTTCCGTTGTTTTTTCTTCGACTTCGAAGACTCTCCCGCATCCACAATTGCTATGGCTCCTTCTGCAGCTACAGCCTCTAAAATCTGGCTTTCTGATTCCGCAGACGGGTCCAAACTCATTCCATCTCCAACTCCTGAAAACCACGCATCAACCTTCCTCTTCGAGAAATCGCGACCAGCCATTGCGATAGTAGTAATAATCCAGAGGAATTAGGAATTCGGGTTCCACAAAGTGAAAAACCGACCCGTTATTCCTCAAACCAGCCTCTCACAAGCACCCGCGCTCCCAAGCAAGGACTTCAACCAATCCAAGACAAGCGAGCACCGTTAGAGCAAGAGAGACTGTGGCAGAAATGAATCCAAATCCCTTTTATATACCCATTTCCTCTCGACAGCATGACCGTCGAGTTGGACGGTCATGACCGTCAAGATGGACAATCATGACCGTCAAGATGGACAGGCATGCCGTCCACATCGACAGGCATGCCGTCGACAGGACGGACATGCCGTCGAGTGGACGGTCGCGTCGTCCAGATCGACAGTCATGCCGTCAAGAGGACAGACTCCGTCCCCCATCCACGGGCGTCTAGGGCATCCAAGGGACGAAAAGACCGTCGAAACAAGCTGTCGCCCAAAGTGCTAGAAGCATGGAATTAATTGCGAATCCTTGTTCGGGGAATTTTTCAATTATCTTGTTTTCCACCCTGGGACTTGTCAGAATAGGTGTCCATGTTTGAAATACTACATTGTCTATGGTGGCAGGAAGTTTTGGAGTGCCAATTAAATGTTCACGTTTGTTCCTATGGATGTACAAATAAATACCAATAATGACATTCAAATGTAGATGAAGGATTATTTTAGGGTTTAGGCTCGAATAAAATGGAATTTTATTTAGTTGCACATAAATAAAGGAAAAAACACAGACAAAAATTACAAAAGGGCATATTCAAAACATCTTAATTTAAGTCCTAGAATATTTTTGATGTTCACATAAAAAATTGCATCATTTCATTTGCACCCATAATAAGAAAGTCGTGGCCAATGTTTGTATTACAACGATCAAGGCATCCCCTCACAACTTAAATAATTTATACGGATCAAATTTAAATGCAATGAATTTTAGAATTCCATATAGAGTAATTTCACCTTTGGGATTATTGTATTTTGATTCCAAGCTTCCCTACATGTAAGTGCACCTAACAATTTCACAATTTAGTATTTCTTGAATATTCAACCTGCATGTACTCAATTCAAACATACAAACATTCACTAATTTACTAAGTCCATATCAAATATACAGAATCAAAGACAAAATGGCCCTCTAAAAGCTAAACTCTAATATTGTAAACTTAATTTTAAAATCGTTCATTAAAAAAGATATCTAAAAAACTCCGAAAAAAAAATGTATAATAAAGAATCATTGATTCATTACAAACATTCTTACTTCTTGCATTTGATCCAATATACCAAAAAAGGGGACTTCCCCTATCTATGCTGAAAGATAAACTTATACTCTGATTTTTGGTCTTCAATATGCATTATGAGAATATGAATTTAATTCAACAATACATTTTTGCTTCAATTCAAACTCTACAATTCAATTGAGCTTTGAACATATAATCCCAATTAAAAAAATCAAGATCATCTATATGGTAATTTCAACTATGACTTATGTTTCCAAATAAACCCTAAACCCTAAACTCTAATAATCTATACCCTATCCCCTATCCCCTAAACCTTAAACCCTATATCCTAAACCCTATACTCTATACCCTATACCCTATACTTTGTACCCTATACCCTAAATCCTATATCCTAAACCTATACCTTAAATGCTCTTTCTTATTTTCCTTTTAAGACTATTTGATGTTGCTCAAGTTTATGTGATTTTAGCAAATAATTTCAAATTGAAGTAAGACCAAATCCAAAAATAGATGAATGGATTCTAATATTTCATATAGTTTTCTAACAAATGTTTCGCCTAAAACCGTAATATATTACATTTGTCCTTTGGGTTGAAATTTTGATCTAGTTTCTTGTCCTATATACTAAAAGTCTTCTAACTAATGGTTTTAGTTTAATTTAGGATACTAACACTTTTGAATCTAAAACTCATATCTATATTTTACTTATTTCCTATTACATTAAAAGTGAACCAATATGGTGGTTCACAGAATAGAATGTAGATAATTAAAGAATATATAATCTTTAAATGGAAATATTGACATCCTCATATAACCGCTAGTTAATTCTCAAAATCATAGAATCATGCAAGTTGAATGAAGTGTGAAGCCAAGAATACCTTAACATCTATAATATTCCCTGTACCTTTATAATATCACATTTTAACACTGTGTGATGTTACAGAAGTGGAGTGGCTGTTGCAATTTTGTATTATAACACAGTGTTAAAATGTGATATTATAAAGGTATTGGGCCTTTGTAATATCACACTCTGTAAAATTATGGTATTACAAAGGACCTTGTGATTTTAGTAGTATGATAGTGGTTGGCGCTTGCTATGCTACACATTCATCATTTGAATTTTATTGAATTTTTATGTATTAGATAAAATAAAGAACACAAATTTCAATAAACCTTCAAATAAAAGTTTCAATAAACCTTCCATTTACTACTAAAATATTTATATAATTTTGTTTATAAATAAGCATATATTGAAATGTACAATAGAAATTTATTGAATGATGAATAAAATATATGCAATGGGCAATATATAAAAGATCTACATGTATTATAATGCATTCCAAGATTGACTTTGTTGTTAAAAACAATGGCACCCCCCAAACTGGATGAATTGAAAAGAAAAACTTGTAAATTTCAAAACTTCGTGAACAATTTAATTGTTGTGAAATCCAAAATCGCTTCAATTGAATAAATTTCTCAAATCATTTGGAAGTAGCAATAGAATTTTAAAATCATAAAAGTTCAAGGCTTACAAAAACACAAAATCATAGAAGTGCAAAGAAGTGTAAAGCCAAGAGAAGCAATGATATTTATATATGCATGATTAGAAGTAATTTTACAATATATTGGAAATTATTATTTTAAAGACTTATTGAAATCGTTATCATACATTGTATTCAAATATATCAAAATTTCATCAATATGTGATACAATGAATGCGTAGCATAGCAAGCACAAGCCCCTAGTATTAATGGTAGCATTTGTAATATCCCAGAGGCCATTATGATTTTAGTAGTATGATGATGATAGTAGTTGGCGCTTGCTATGCTACACACTCATCATTAGATCCAAAATTGCTTCAATTGAATGAATTTTTCACATCATTTGGTCGTAGCAATAGAAAATTTCAATCATGAACCCACAAAGGGCAAGCCATCGAGGGGACGGGCAGGCCGTCCAGCTCAACGGACAAGCCGTCGAGGGAATTCGCGGACGGCGCCGTAATGATTTTCCAATCCTCTTTTCGGCGCCCCGAGCCTTTGGACGACTTTCCAAACCTGACTCGTACCTCTGGACGGCTTTCCAAACTTGTCCCAAACCTTCGTGGATGGATTGACCGTCCATTCCAGGGCCATCCCACGTCCCTGGACGGTCTGGATTTGAGCTAGACGTCATGATTATGTACTAATCACCGGGCATAATTAATTCGATAATTCAGAGGTATAAGTATGTTTTGTTGGCTCATTTGAAATCGCTTCCTCTTTTGAGTTGCTTTGTCCTGGCTTGAGAAAGCTTTGCATTGTAATTCGAGAGGAAGTGTTATACATCTGGCATTTGTTTTGCCACTTTTCAGTTGCCTTCACGCAATAGAAGGCAAAGCAAATTGTCAGTGTATCCGCAAACAGACTACAGGTACAGGGAATTTGGGACAGGTATCTAGAATGGACGGAGAGGATGCAGCACGAGGTTCAAGACATGGAGGTGAGCCCCCAAGTAAAAAGAAGAGGGGGAACAGGGCAACCTTGGATTGGGGCACACTCAATGCCCCGGAGATTATGGCAAACGAGGGGTGGATGAATGAAGATTCACCGTGGACAAGAGTGACGTGTCGGAAGTTCGTAGATTGGGCCCACATCAACCGCCATTGGGCACTTGACCGGTATGAGGTAAATGTGAAATGTGGGGTTGTAAATTTCGACCAGTGCCGACATCCGCACTTCAAGAAGAGATTGATTGAAGTGGCATTGGCGATTTGGGGTTCGAGATCCAAAAGAGATGGGATTCTCTCGTTGTGCCAAATGGCATATGCGGAAGTTTTTTTTGGGAAGGATGTGGATTGGAGAACCTTCCTCGGCAAGGTGCGTCATGGTCAATCACCAAATAGACCTCGCAGCATTCCACCAAACCCTGCCGTGCCATTGGACAATGTACCCAATGTGCAAGAAAACCCGGAAGAGCAAGTGAAGCAACCCGGGATGGAGGTGATGGAGGTAGAGGGTGGCATGGGCACCGAAGAAGACCTACCCAATGAAGATGCGATTGGTGGAGAAGAAGGTGAAGGTGATGAAGTCACTAGTAGAAAACAGGGTCAAATGTAACCAGTCAAAAAATGACTGGTTACTAAAAGACTACTGAAAAATGACTGACAGTCATGGAAATGGTGCCAAAGCTGACCTATCACAATCAGTAGTCATTTAGTAGTGATTTTCCAGAGCAGTGGATGGCGACCAGATGAAACAAACGACCAAAACTAGTGTCATCCACAGTTCAGTCTGTATTCTGTGGCCTTATTGCTGATGCAGTTTTCGTTGAGTCATATTTGAGTTGTGCTGTCATAAAATGAGCACAATATATGACTACAGTAAAACTGAAAAATGACTGACAATAGGACACCATGGACATTGAACTTATTAAATTTATTATTTGCTTCTCTATAAAATGCTAATTGCATTGTAGTCATTTTTAAGTCACAAACTACTTTTCAAATGGACAGCTTAGATGAATGGATCAGATGTACGGCTTAGATGGAATGATGGATGGATCAAATGGATGGCTTAGATGGAATGATGGATGGATCAAATGGATGGCTTAGATGGAATGATGAATGGATCAAATGGACGGTTGAAATGGTGGAATCAAATGGGCAATTTGAAAATGAATAATTTAAACTTTAAATGGATGGATAAGATTGTATCTTGATAGTAAATGGAGGGCTTAGATTTTAGGTCAGCCACCACATTTTAGGTCAGCCACCTTTCTATTTCTATGTAGGTTGACATGTGGCATATTGTAATTGCAGCTGTCAAACACACATTGCAGCTGTTGCTGCCTTCTTCTTCAAGCTTCATCTCTTCTTATATTTTCCTCTTATTTTTGCCTTCTTCTTCAAGCTTCATCTTCTTTCATATTTTCTTCTTGCTTTTGCCTCCTCTTTGCTTCTTTCTTCTTCTTGTTTTTGTTTCCTTCTTGCTTCTTGTTCATCAACTTCCTCTCATTTGTTCTTCTTGCTTGTAAATGAAGGTTCAGATCTACTTCCAACCTTATTTCTTGAATGTAGCAATTTACTTTTTCTTTAATGCTTTCTACTATTTACTTCTTGTTTGCTGTTATTTGTTGTTGTTCAATTCAGGCAAATCAGGTAGTTCAAGCAATTCAGGTAGTTGAGGCAATTTAGGCAGTTGAGGCAATTCAGGTAGTTCAGGCAATTCTGATATTTTAGGTAATGCAGGTGGTTTAGAAAATTTAAGCAATTTAAGCAACTCAGGCAATTCCTGATTTCTAGCAACTTAGGTGATTTAAGGAGTTTAGGTAGTTCATGCAATTTAGGCAACTTAAGCAATTCAGATTTTGACATAGTGCAATTATAGTATAGTCATAGTGTAGTCATAGTGCAAACATAGTGTAGTAATAGTATAAATGTAGTCATTTATGCTTACAATATTGTGACCAAACTAATCATTTTTTGGAATGAATATCACTTGAAAATGACTACCATAGCTTACATAGTAACTACAAAATGATTCCAACAGCCTATATAATGACTCCAGCAACCTACAAAATGACTTCAGCAACCAGAAAAATGACTACAACAACCTACTAAATGACTGCAACAGCCTACGAAGTGACTGCAACAGTTTGCGAAATGACTCCAACAGCTTACAAAATGACTGCAGCAGCTTGCAAACTAATTGCAACAATCTGCGAAATGACTCCAACAGCTTACAAAATGACTGCAGCAACTTGCAAACTGATTGCAACAACCTGCAAAATAACTCTAGCAGCCTATAATATGACTCCAACAACCTATTTGACATCAAATAGAATCACTCCAATACCAACGAATAAAAAACTGCCAACTCAACATGTTAGATCTGTAGCCACGTGGCAAACTGCCATTGGAGGTGCTCCATATAATCACACCCTAATGAAGTCCACATCAGCATAGGATGAAAAAGAATGGTCTTATCCCAAATGACTGCTTTGTCCGTAATTACTTGTCCTAAATGACTCTGAGCCCAAAATCTAGTTTTAGTCATTCTATTGACATTAGTGTCCTAAATGACTGGTTACGCAATTATAAACAGCAGTCATTGATAGCCTGTTTTCTACTAGTGAGTACTTCGCTTGCGACAATTAGTCCAAACGCTGCAAGCAGAAAAGGAAGCCACATTACGACAACATGCTGTAGAGTTGGAAGGGCAAAGGGCTAGGGTGAAGGCCTTTATGGATGAGAATGCAAAACTCATCGCACGCGAGGCCGACTTCGTAGCACGTGAAAAACGGTTGAGTACGGACGAAATTCCACCACTTGATGTGGTGCTCGAACGTGCTACATACAGTGCAGACGAAGACAGACCAGGCCCCAGCAATGCAAATAAGTTTAGGGTGCGGTCACGGTCCTTGTTTCCAAGTGTTGGAGGTGCCACATTGGATATTATGCGTGTACGTGCGAAGCGAGCTGAAGTAGAGGTTGGAAGTACTAAAGCCTACATTGAAGAATTGACAAACGCTATGCGAGCTTTGGAACTTCGCGCCAACAAAGCCGAGGCAAATGTGGTGGCGCTTACTACAGCTTAAGTTGGCTTGGAGCAGACCATGACCGCATTAAGTGCTCAAAATATGTGATTGGTCCAAAACCCGCAAAAGGAACACATGCTGCTTCAAATGTGCAACATGAAGTTGACATGCAACTTAGCACTAAGCGAGGTTGAGCAGATGCAGCATGAAGTGAAGAGAGTGGCTGCGGAGTTCAATGATGGCGGTGAACGTTATTTTGGCTTGACCTTGTGGCCTCGAGTGGAAGAAATGTTCACTGATGATTTGTCAATGAAGCTCGAGAATGCAAGCATCGATTGGAATAGTTCTCCAGACTTGGAATTTCAATACGACACAGAGTGCTATCGATACGAGCCAGCGAACTGCGATGGGATTAGGCCACTACTGTGGCCTTTGGTTCCCGATTTTGTACAAGACGGCACCACATGTATTATGTGCCAAGAACCATTTGGCCCCGAAGGTGGATGACATCTTGGTACATGTGGCCATTTATACCACCCCATGTGCCTCATTCCACACATGGTCACCCAAAAAAGATGTGCACAATGCAAGGCTCCATTTCATCCAAGGCTGTACAAAATGTTTGGCCTCCAAGCCCACATGCCTGAACATTACGAGCACAATGAAGAAAATTTACCGGGGCCCGCGAATAGAGCGCATTGGGAGATGGACATGACTTGGCTTTGGAAGTGGGGCCACGACAATCGACACCTCCCGGCAAGAACGATCGCGGAGATACATTGGGAAAATGATGACCAGGTGACAGAGGTGATTAAGAGGGTAATTGGAGCTGGTGATCCAGGGCGGCGATTATATTTTGGTCAAATTGCTGGTGAACATTGGGACCCGAACCTCTCCATTTTTATGCGTGCACCACATCCACAAGGCATAATGTTTAACTCTCAAGGCATGCCTGTCGGATTCGAAGGTGAATTGAGTTTTGAGGAAGAAATGAACTACATTGAAGACAATACCTTCCATGAGCCTGCACTTGTGAGAGCCATTTTTTTTCATTTACACAACAAATACGATCGTGACGCACATGAGCTTTTGACGACTTTGCAATCAAGAGAAGAGTTGCAAAGATTTTTGAGAAGCAGCATAGCACGAGGCATTGTAATTGAAGAAGTAGAATAGATAGTTTTGGATGACGCTGTGTACAAATAGATAGATGCATAGAATTAAATTTCTAAAGTTGTACAAAGCAAAGCAATGTAAAGCCTAAACCAATGTACCACGTTTTGATGCATTTATAAAACGTTGTACATTTATCATTTTCTTTTCACCTCGTGTATTGTTGCTTTGCCTTTGTCTTTTGAGTTAATCCATTGGCCGTTTTCCTATTAGTGTAGAAAAATCTTATATACTTAGATAGTAGAACCCTCACGGATTATTTTTTTTTAATTTCTTACCAAACAATGTAAAATCAATTTAGCAACTTTTGTAATTAGAAATTCAATAACAAATTCTAATCCCTTATCCTTAGCATCCTAGATGCCCAAGGTTTGCTTTGAGCTTTGTAGAATTTGCTCTAAATTGAACAACATGTCAACATTTTCATTAGGTGTATCAATTTTCAAAAAATTGTAATTGTATAAATTCAAACTAGGAATGTTAGAAACCTCATAGAAAAGGAATCCTAAACAATATCACTTATGGAGTAAAAGATTATAATGTTTGCCCAGGAGGGTGTTAAAACTAAAAAATGATGTGAAGTCTTACAATCCTCTTTTCACAAGTCCAATTTGAAAAGTTGGTGACCAAACAAATATGAGGTTAAAGGACCTAATATGTATAACCCCAATTAATTTATGGCTTTTAAAAATCTATACTATATTTTCTTTAATTTTAAATGAATTTTGAATGTGATTTTTCCTCCAAGATCCAATGTTTTTGAGGTACATTTCCAAGACCTCTCAATACTACAACAAGTCAAGATTGCAATAGGTACCCTTGCACAAAGTTTAGAATAGAAAAATCACTATCACATATTTTTAAGAGCAGACTATTGATGCTATAACTAGAATTCAAGAACAACTTTTTAACTTCAAAGTTTGAACAACACCAAATTTGGGTGCCTTGGGCATGTAGGGGTTAACCATTTTTTGGACGATGAACAAATTCAGCTTCCTATTTCAGTTTGGTTTTTGCTTGGATCAAAGTCATCCTAATTTTTGGTGATACTTTATCTAGTTGACTAATTCATGTCTTATCTAATGGTTAGATTTGTTGTTCTTAGAATACACATTTTTCTAAAATTACAAATGTGGAAGTGTGTCAAGTGGTCAACTTGCATTGACCCTAGTTCAAAATTGGATTTGCAAAAATGAGTTCATAGATGTAAAGAGTATAAAAATTTCAAAAAATCACCATGTCAACGCAACCTCATTTTAAGTCCATTCCAACAAATTTCAATGAAGGAATGATAATATTTTGCTTGTAATTGAATTTTGAAGGAATTTTGAATTTTTCCTTTCAAAATTTATAGAAAAAAAATTGGTGATAGCATTGGTGGATCTAACCTTATGGATGGAATCTACAACTCAAAATCTACAACTTCTATTTGTATACCAATTCCAAAATATTCTTCTAAATCATACTTTATAATGGTATTTTCCAAATTGTCATTTTGGGAGAAGAGTCCAGATGTTTAGGGGTTAAGTGCAACAAATTCAAAGCCCGTCCATCCCGACCGTACAGCCAAACCGTCCATCTCGACCATCCAGCCAGACCGTCCAGATCGACCGTCCAGTCAGACCGTCTAGATCGACGGTCCAGATCGACCGTCCATCTCAGCCGTCCAGCCAGACCGTCTAGATTGACGGTCTAGATCGACCGTCCACATCGACCGTCTAGCCAAACCGTCTAGATCGACGGTCCAGATTGACCGTCCATCTCAGCCGTCCAGCCAGACCGTCTAGATTGACGGTCTAGATCGACCGTCCACATCGACCGTCCAGCCAAACCGTCTAGATCGACGGTCCAGATCGACCGTTCAGCCAAACCATCTAGATCGACGGTCCAAATCGACCGTCCAGGTCGACGGTCCATCTCGGCCATCCACCCGGACCGTCCAGCCCCACCGTCCACATCGACCGTTCATCCGACCGTCCATCGCAGCCGTCCAGAGCGCTCGTCGACGAAGCTCGTCCATCCATTTCTGTAGTCTGAATCATCCTCTGTCGCCGGTTGTCATTTGGATTTCATCCTGACGGACGCCGGGGATGGATCCGGACATCCGTCCGGACATCCTGACGGACGGACGCGACGTGACGTGACGGGGACAACCCTGCCTAAGAGGTTAGATCCTACAAAGATGCCAAAACACTAGCAAGTATATGTTGTAAAAGAGGAGCCTTGTGATTTGTGGTTGTACAATTAATCCTTAGTCTTTTAAGTGCTCTAACACTTATATTCTCAATGATGATTTTGAGTAGACCAATCTTTTGTCAAAAAAGGCCATATTTGTTATATTGAGACTTTTTGTAGTCTCATTTTTATCTTTGACTCAAAGATAAACCGCTTTATCTCTTTATTAGTATTTTTTTATAAATAGGTATCAACACTAGCTTTTAAAATTTCATTTTAGAATCACTATTTGAGCATTATTTATTCTTGGTTTCAATTATTATTTTTGTAAATGAACTTATAATATCTAGCATTCTATCTCAAAATCTATGAAAAGTCTCAATATAACAAATTGCCATTTCTACTTTCCTAGTGCATTGTATAAAAAAGAAATTAAAAACTAGAATTTCAAAATCTTATCATAGGGTCTCATATTTAACTTGCATACACTAAGAGGTGGAATTTTTTGTGAAGTCTGAATGTATAGATTGAATGATATCTGCATTTGAAAGAACTTGAAAATATTTTGGTCCCTATTAGTCAAGATTGCTATTTTGTGAGCCTGCGAGCCTACGAGCATGAGCCTGCGAGCCTACGAGCATGAGCCTGTGAGCTTGCGAGTCTATGAGTGTATTTTAGTTTAGTTTAGAAATTGACAAAGTACCTATGACCATAGACTTCCGAATACTGACTTCACCTCCCAATGTAGAATAAGAAACTAGAAAATGGTCATCTAATTTTGGATATGAGAAAGTAATTTGTTAAAGTGTAAGAGGAAACTATTGTAAATATATTTTTTTGATTGAATTTAATTATTAAAAAATGATACTTAGTCCATCCTAAACTTTTGGCAAGCCTTCACACATTTTGTGTTGCCTTACTGACGATGTTGATTTCACACTCCAACTAGTAGTTTTAGAGAGATTTGGAATAGAAATACTTTAGACCATGATATTTGGAATAGAAATACTTTAGATCATGATATTTGGAAGTTGAGTAACATTGAAGGTTAAAATTTTAGTTTTTGAGATTTGACTAAGACATTCTTCATTTTCTTTGTTTAGAATGCATAGTAATTTAAAAACGTTTTCTTCTCAAGTTTAACATAATGGAACCTGGAAGATGCATGTGAAGTCATCTCCATATCATAAATTTTTTTCACTCATATGTAAGTATAAAATGGTTGCAAACAAAATGATAAGTAACATGCCTTTGAATCAATACTAATATATTACTTCTAGGAATGATGAAAGAGAAAACTTAGAATTAGAAAATGTCAAGTACAAAGGATACAAATGATTAAAATAGAAAAAACAACATATAATAAACGGTAAAATAAAATTCAACATGTGTTGATGTGCAATGCAACCCAAAATAGAATCAAATAGAAGATGTAGACATAGATTTTGAATGACCACTACTATGAGTCGATGATGTCTCTGTGTCTGACTCTAAAGCTACCACATCTACAAATTGAAGCACTCAAGGATCTATGGAACTAGCCTTTTTGCATGTAGCAAAAGTTTCTTGACATGCCAATGTTGAAGCTAAAGCCTTTGCATACGATGGCAATACGTAGGACTTCTCCAGGCTTAGGAAAAACTTAGACAAGGTGAAAAAAGGCCGATGGATTGCCTTCCTAGAAGTCATGCTGAAAAATTACCATAAAAGTATTAGAACAAATTTCAAAACAACATTGATGATGGGTTTAGGGTGCAATGTAAAGATAAAGCAAAATACAACGAAAGCTACAAGATTACACATAAAAATAAGAAAATTATGCTAGCTTTGGATAGATTTACTTACTGAAACAACATTTCTTGACAATATGAGGAGCTTCAACTTCCAATGCATCCTCATCGTCATCCACCGTTAGAATTGTCGGCTCGAGTCTTATAACTTCAGGAATAGCTTGAATCATTGGGGCCAAAATTGCATCAAAGATGGCTTTGTCTTCCTCAAGTGCACTTATATACCTGCTAAAATTCCTGCAAGCCTGGATGGCGGGCCCTAATTCCAAGAACACCAGAACATCAATTACAACAAAGACTTTGGCAAGAGTCACAAAAAGAAGCAAAATAAAGATATCAAACGATGGTTAATGAAGACATCTTATATTACCTTGTTGTAGGAGTGCAGTCCATAACAACGTCGTTTGGAAGTGAACATACTTGAATCAACATCTGATGGAATCTAGGATCCTTTTCCCTTGCACCTCTCCATGGTTTGGAGTTTTTGTCCACAAACATAGTCTCTAGGTTAGTGAAATTTTGAAGGACATCATTAGCTACAACATCCAAGTTCAATTTCTTCAAACTTGGAGGGCATGGCTGAAATTGAAACTTAGAAATGCTAACACCAGGCAATTTCCTCACTAACAACATAATTCCCAAACGTTGTGTCTGCAAGAAAGAAGATGGATAAAGATGTTCACACTGTAAAAAAACTATGCCTGCCGCGACATCACAATTTGGACACCCGGACATCGCGCGTGACGCGTTCTATGTTTGGACCGATGTCCAATCACTTCGTGTTGCTGTGAAAATGCCAAAAACATGGTACGTTGCATCAGATTTGCAGGCCCAACATTGTGATGTTTAAAAAAATATCGATCAACGGGTAACTTCAGGAATTGACATGTGGCTGCCATCTAGGCGTGGGAAAGCCAGAGTGTCATTTTTTTCATTCATTGCCCGTCTATGATGTGGCATCTGACGTGTAATTGACGTGGCATGCCACGCCGGTGCTGACGGAATTAGTTGACATGGCATCCGCGGATGCTGACCTGGCGTTTTGGGGGGCCACTTGTTTGGTCTGCCTAGCGTTTTAGGATGTCTTCTGAGACATCGCTGTGGATGTTTAGGTGTCTTAAATGATGTCAGGTGAAATAATTGTATGCTGATCGAAATATCCATCCGAGCGTGTGGAGTTTGCACATGCACCTCTTTAAAGGATACCCTGTCATAGGAAATAAGGAAATGTCTGCTTGTACAAGCCAGCACAAGTACATGTTGGGGTAGTAGATGGCTTCTTGCATTGTAGGATGTCAACGGCAATGTCCACTTGTTTGATCTTCGTAGAAGGAGATGCATTTATGAACACACTTATTTTTTGGGACATCTCCTGAAACGCATGTATGCATTACATTGAACGTTCTAATGTTGTCAATGTAGTAATATGTTGTATACAATATAAAATATGCAATATATGGTATATCATATGGAATACAACATATAAAATATGCCATACAAAATATAATATATATAATATGCCATACAAAATACACCATACAAAATATATACAACATGCCATACAAAATACACCATACAATATGCCATACACTATATTTATCAAGTATATTGAATGGCTCAAAAATCTACTTATTAACTGATGAAAAGACAAGCTTTTTATACTAGTGGGGTGTAGGAGGCATGACAAACAATATGGAATATACAAAACTAAAATATGAGCAGCAACATAAATACAATGATGTCTGAAATGATGTTTTAAAAAACATTTACATGTCTTAGTTATGTTTTTTTCGACATCATTATAAACATTTAAAAGAACATTTGTAGTATGAAATTAGACATTCACATCAATGTTGTTTTAAACATTTGCTTCAACAATTTCTAAATTTTCTACAAATCTTCTTTGTTGTTTATGATGTTATGATGAACATTTGCATGTCATTTCTAACATATATGGGGATGTTTTCTTGAACATTTAATTGATAAAGTCACATCTAGGTTGTTTGCAACATCAACTTCATTATAGTATGACACAACAATACATTCAACATGGAATTTCAATTGTAGATTATATTTTTGTCTATCTTCAAAGCTCTGATTCATTTCATTTGGATTTGTTATGAGAAAGTAATGGACATTTTTGTTTTTTAGGTAATTAGAGCATCTTCTTGAAAAAAATAACTTGTTGGATGCATTTCTGAATGCAATTTTTACAATTTTTTCAAAATAAAAATTTCACATGGTTTAGTTTACTTGCTAGAACAATCTCACCATTGGGATTAGTGCATTTTAATTCCATCTAAAATTTATTAATATTTTAGATTTTCCTTCTATCTCATACCTAACAGATGTATGTTGTCATAGTTAGTAATGACATTGCATCTGAGGAAGAAACATAGGGTGTTCACATCACTGATATGTGTTTATTGTGCCATTATTTTGACGTCATGTAGGACGTCTGAAAAATACAAAGCCATCAGCATGTTCATGTCTTCCAAGTAGACCCGTTGCATCCTGAACGTGCATTTTGTAGCAGAGTCTGTCTTGCTTGATGCTACAAGTGACATCATATGAATAGGGCGGAATTTTATCCTAATGAAGTTTGTTGAATGTGCGCAAAATGTAAGACTTCAATAGCCCAAAAATGAACCTAAACCAAGTAAACACATAAGTCATTTTGCACTACATAGGAAGGACGTGCATCATGTGCAAATTCAACCTTGAGCATAAAATCATGTCATGCATCTATAGTCATTTTGACATCAAAGAAGACGCCTACAATTGCTTCTACAACACCCACACGTTCAGTCAGACGTAATGAAATGTACAATGGATAGCATGTGGTTTGAAGTTACATTTGCAGTAAGTACAAAATGTTGACACCAAAAGTGACGTCAATGTGGACGTCAATACGTCACTTGTAATGTCCACGAAGACATCCAAGATCAAAAAATGGATAGACCAAGTATGTTGACGTGGCATGCCACATCATCACCCATGTCCTTGTTACAGAATTTCTATGTCATCACACAATTTCCACTTCATCACGCCACGTCAAATGCCTCATAAGCTTTTAGGAGTCACCACCTACCTGGTGTCCTCTTTTTAACCTTGGGCAGTCACTTTACCTCTGACTGCAACAAAATTCTAAATCAACTTCTGAGCTAAATTTGACCAAAGATGGTGACGTGGCTAAACATGTTATTGTGGACATCCTTGGAAACATCTGGTGTTCACTTGGATGTCTTACATTGCATCATTGTTTTTCGTAGCATCAATATGTTGTGACTGGAATCTAGCAATGCTATCGAAGACATTAGAGGAAAATCTTCACTTTTTCGGCCTGACACCCCAACGTCTTCTGCGACATATCATGTTTTCGTGGACATACGTCGTTTTTGGCTAGATGTCCAAACAGACGCAGTTTTCTTATAGTGTATTCTAACAAGTGCAAAGAGTCTTCATCTTGATTAGTACGAACAAGTGTCTATCAGCCAATCATATTGGTGAGAGGTCTTTGCAAGGTACTTTAAAGTCCTCAATCAAAGCTCGTCTATTGCAATGCAAATCAGTGTTGGCATTGCCTTTTTGCTAGGAGTAGACCATTTATATCCAACTTTTGCGATATAAATGGTCCACTCCCACTTGACAACTTGTCTTGTGTGCAACTAAACAATACAAAGATAGAAAACTCCTCACACTAATACCCATTCTGACAATAGTAGACTATTTCTAGTCATGCCTACAAAAGCACAAGGATGTGGTAGAAAGAAACAAATGACGGGTGCTCCCATTGTGATAGCCTGAACAATGGTAGAGGCATGTGTTTATGCCCATGCCTTCCTTTTGTCATACAAGGGAGCTCTGTGAATGCTACAAGTACTATATTGTGTAGTGCACCCCTAGTTTTCCATGCCATGTGTGGACATAATTTGAAGAAGTTGACTTCTCCTATAAATATTCTTGATAAGATAATGGCTAGGCTACTATTATTGCTACTTTCACTCTACACAAGTGACGAGTTCAACAACAATCCATCTAGTATAAAGACAAACATCAAAATTGGTCAACATTGCAATCAATAAATTTTGTTCAACGTTCTCACAACAACATGATTAGTAAATAGATGCCTGTTGGTGTTGGTGAAATGATGATCCATAGATCATTCTTCTTATTTGCAAGAGCCCTATAGTTGTAATTAAAGAAAGGCCACATTGCTTCAATGATGCCAATGACACTATACTATAGGAAAAAATGTTATAATGAGGGCAACAATGTTGTGTAGTGATGAGAGACTAATGCTATTAATAACAATGTGGATATTTATATATCTATATTCAAAATGTGGGAATGTACTCAAGTATATTACAAAGAAAAGTGATGGAATGAAAATATTTCTACAATCCAATATTCATCTATGTTTCTACATTCACTAGTAGAAAAATAGTGACCATGTTAACAAAAAACAAACAAAAAAGTGTTGAGGGCGTTTGTATCCGTGGTTGCATTGTCTTGGATAGTACCTAACAAAAAATTGTTGTTCATTTTGTTATGGTGGTCAAATCAGAAAAATAACAATATTAATTCATTTTTAAATTTGCTCAATGAATGGCTGCCACATGGCAAGCCAAGAACCAACCCAATATAAACTACCATGTAGGCCAAAAACAACACATAAACAAAACCAAAAATTAGAATTTACAATTTAATTAGAAGAAAATTAAACTTCACAATTAATTTAAGAGACAAGTTTCTTAGAACTTAGTATTTGGTGATAGAAGAGAGGTGACTTATATAATAGAAGAGAGGAGAAGACAAGCTTTTTATAGAAATAGGGCGGTAGAAGGTAGAACAAACCATATAGGATATGTAAATTAAGACTATGAATGATTCACATATCCCATATGGTTTGTTTTGACCTTTTATCACCCCATTTGTATAAAGAGCTTGTCTTCTACTCTCTTATGTCATCAAAGTCACCTCTCATATATCAGCAATGTGTGAGAGACATGTCTTCTTAACAAGAAAGTGTGAACTTTTTTGGTGATTTGGATGTTGTACTATTTGAATCAACAAAAATTCAGTGACCATTTTGTTAACTTGTTCAAGTTAAGAAAAAATTGTTAAAATGATCAATACTGTATCCTAGTCAACAAAAAATTGTAGAATTTTTGTTGACTTGGACACCATTTTCTAGTAGTGATTTCAACTGCATTCCATGGCAAAATCATCTGTGGGTTGTCTTGAGTCTAGAAGAACATTCGTGTTTTAGGCAAATTCAAAAAACATCAAAGTGCAATCCGTCTATGAAAGATAGAAGCTCCGTGTAACCTTCCATCTTGACCTCTACATATGAATTGTGGATGTCACCCATGGTTCAGAGTAGGTGGTCTAAATTGCTTACATGCACAATTCAACCTCCATACTCACTTGCTCATTTGTCACGTTGATCACCTTACCACCTTGGGAAGAGGCCAGCTCTGTAAATCCAATTGGAGCACCAAGGATCCTACACAGTAAAGCCAATGGTGAGGACCTTTCAAACATAAACATGCATTTGTACCAAACTAATCATATAAATGCATCTTCCTTCTGAGGACACGTCCAGGGGCCTGTCGAAGGGCCGAAGTAGTTCTAAAAAAAACAAGAATATACCAAATGAGTTTGAAAAATACATGGCTATTTCCAATTGGTTATTGTGACGCTGCGGAACCTTGGCAATTAGGATTTCAAGACGCAGCAACACCTATGATGCAAGGAATAATTGAGTGCCCCTAGATATATCATCACGGTTGCAGGAAATATCACGAATTTTTTATTTAAAACTATTCTGAAGGAAGTTAGAATTCATTTTTTTTGGATATTTATTTGTGCCATATTAGATGCCATTGTGGAATAAACAAAGGTTGGAGTTGTCCTAGCCATTTTGAAGGTAGTATTGACTTTAAATGATTTAGAAAATTGGAAATAATAGTGACAAGCATTATGGTGTAATTGATGTAGTCCTTGAGATTACACTAAGGAGTGATTGCAAGAAACACTTGTACTATTTTCTATCATACGTTGTGGGCTGAGTTGTTTTTTGGCCATAACTTTTGTGTTTTAACTTTGAATGACTTAAGATTTACAAGGAAGGTACTCATGACTATCCTACAACTTCCTTGATTTTTTGGTAATTTTCAAAAATAATTTACTATCCAAAAATAGGCCCAAAATAAATGTCACACTTGCCAATTTGGAGGTTTTTAGTACTTTTGAGTACCTTTTTCATATACCCTACATCAAGAAAATTATATGGAGTTATTCCTTACATATAAATACAACTTTTCACCAAAGGGTTTTTAAAAATAATTAATTTTATGTGGTGTGGAAGTCTATGAAGAGAGCTTCCTTCTGCTTGCATTTTGAAACATATAAAATATTTTTTTTGTAATTTTTTTGGTGAATGACCATCTTCATAAAGTTCTTAAAAATGTCCACTTTTTATTTTTGTATTTACTTATTTTTACTATTTTTAACTCATTTTTGAATCAAAGGTCCTATTTTCTTGAGATTTGGCACTTTTCAAGTTCTCCTACTTAGAGAATTTTCCTACACATTTCCTTTGGTGAAAACCTTCATTTTAGAGGTATATACATAAATCATATTTTAAAGATTTTTTAAAAATTAGTTTTCTAATTTTAAAGTACTCCTAAAAAATTTAATGAGTACTATGAAAAACACAACAAATAGTACAAGTGTTTCTTGCAATCACCCCAAGAGAAATTCCAATAGAAAAATTTCAAAAGTGGTGTATTTAGAGCTTTCAAAAAGCTATTTGAAAGTGTCACAAAAACTACAATTTTAACAATTTTGAAAAAAGTTCAAATGGAGTAAAAAGTAGATTATTGAAGCCACATTTCCTTAGTTAAGCTTAAAAACATTTAAAACTAAAAACTATATGAGAATTCAAGTTTTGACTTTCAAAATGCCCGGCCAAGGGGCTTGCATTGTCCTTTACGGGTTAAGATGCACATACCAAGGCAGTGCATGGGTTGTGCGCAAAATGGACCCTGGCCAGAAGTGGTGATTACGTGCAATTGCAACTCAACTGAAGTAACGAAACTTAAAAATGACTCAATTGACACAATTAAGGTAGCAACACCCATAAGCGTCACTTTACCCATAACTGCCGCCTCTGAAATCTTGGAAAATCATCGCAAGTAAATAGATGTGATTACAAGGATGTATTGCATTCGAATATCAGAGCTTAGTGTTGGTATTAGGTGCATCTATTGTTGGTTCTTAAAAATTCACAACTTATACTCAAAATGTCCAAAAAATACATTTGAAAGTGCATTGGAATTCTTTTTATCTTGCTAGTAGGGTCTACTAATTTGTTGGATGTCTATTAATAGACATCATATCCAAAATCTAATTGACGGTTATGGGTGCTGCTACCTTAAGCATTAAAACAATTCAGCGGTGCAGACACAATTCAATGGTACAGACACAATTCAGCGGTGCAGACACAATTCAGCGGTGCAGACACAATTCAACGGTGCAGACACAATTCAGCGCTGCCGACACAATTCAGCGATGCAGACACAATTCAGCGATGCAGACACAATTCAGCGATGCAGACACAATTCAGCGCTGCAGACACAACTAAGCGCTGCAGACACAATTAAGCGCTGCAGACACAATTAAGTGGTACAGACACTGATCCGAAAGCATATTGTGATTGCCAAATCCCCTACCATTTTCTTGCTGTCACACGAGTGAGGATTTCTGTGGATTCCACAGCCCTGCACTGCGACAAACAGATTTAGATTTTTTCAAACAGTTTTTCAAAAATCATGAGGAATGGTTAATATTGGGCCCAGTAATGCCTGAGAAGGGCCCTCAGTACTGTAGCTGCTTCAGCAAACCACTTTGGGGGAGTTTTTTAGTTTGCTTGCACCCCACCACAGATCAATACTTTTGAAACATCTTGGTGGCTTTGGGAAGTAGTTTCTGATCAAATTTCTAACACTTCAGTATTTATTGTCTTGCCTGAACAAAGTGTCGATCTAGTCAGTGAAGTCCAAGCATTGTTAACCCCTAAATGCCCAAGGCATTTCAACATTTCCACGGGAATGCATTAGTGTTAGATGGGAACAAAATATAGAAGTTGGAATGGTGGGGAAAATAGTGTTGGGGGTAATAAACATGGTTACATGAAACAACACTAATTATCACCCAACACTATTTACCAATTTTAGTGTAGTCAATAATGCAAGGAACAAGCGCTTGCCTATTCCAAACTATAACATCACCAACAAATTTCCCGACGTTTTGAAGGGAAGCTAAAAAGGAAACAAGTGGGGTT
The DNA here is from genome assembly GCA_950106755.1 of Climacium dendroides. Taxonomy (NCBI): domain Eukaryota; kingdom Viridiplantae; phylum Streptophyta; class Bryopsida; order Hypnales; family Climaciaceae; genus Climacium; species Climacium dendroides. Next base: position 42,255,688 of record OX467084.1, read on the forward strand.
GGTTGAACATGGAAATGCGCTCCAAGTCCGAACCGATCGAGCTGACAAACTGCACAAGGGGCATGTAATTATTTGCACATGAGGAACTAGTAAAAGACCAATTTATTAGTATGTGATTTCAACGATAAAGTGGGAATGTAATTTATGATTTGTGCCATCAGTGAATAAGATACTTATTAGTATGTATTACTCGAAAAGAAAGATGAGAATGAGTTAAAAACCCTTTTATTATCATTTAGTGTAGAATTAACTGTTTGCATCCACATGTAGGAAAATTGCCTTGTACAGAAAAAGCTTCTAAATGTCTACATGATAATAAAATTGTAAGCATTTCTATGTAATAATTTACATGTACAAAAGCACAACTCTACAAGTAGTAGCAAAAAGTAGTGGTTTGGAGTAACCAAACTACCCACCTTACTACAAACATATTGTTAATTATCAACTATATTTAAAATCAATTTTCCTTTCATTTCCATGTCCAAGAGAAACATATCTATTTAAATGCCATTCAAGCTGAACAAATTGATTGCAGCTTGTGTTTGATCTCCAAAGGCAACTGTTGCGTGCACTAGCGTCTTTTCACAGCATGCTTTATTATTGAAACAACTACAAGCCTCCTCTTGAGACCTGATACCGAACAAACATACCCAATACTGGTCATCAGCAACAAGCACCCCAATTCCAACCAAATTATAGAGGACACTTACTTGTATTTGATCACCCAAACAAACAGGAGATCAAAAGAAAATAATCACCTTTAGTATTCTCTCGACTTGAAATCAACTTCAACAGCTTCTTCCTGCAATTGTCTTCCTCTTCTCTTAGTAATCTCTTTTGTTCCACGAACCTTCACATTGTACCAACTCTACCAAAACCACCTCAGAACAAATACCTCCAACACTTTCAAACATCAATAAAAAGATTTTGTATGAATAACATCCACCATGTAAATTCTACTTGTAAATTTACAAAAGTAAGTAACCAAAGTATTCCCTTCCAATCTAAGATCCTAGCTAGTACCTTAAATTAATAGCAACCAATCCCTCACGGATGAAGACAAAATTAAAAGAAAATTCAACAATGACAAACAAAGGGAAACAAAGAGAAGATGTCACACACCTCCTTGCACAGGATGGCTTCGTCAATCTCAAAAGAAACGCCAATTGTCAAAAGTGGGTCAGTCCAATCAAAAGGCCTGATATCAAGAATGCAACAAAATGCATCCCAAATGAGAGGCACTTCTACAATCTCTACACTAGTCAAGAAATTGGCAAAGTAAAATAATTAAAAAAAATAGAAAATATTATAAATAAAAAATGCCACCTACTTGATGATGTTTTATTGTAAAAAAATTTTGAGGTTTCAAATTTAGAAATAAATACCTGATTTATTAGAGATGACTTGGTAAACTGTTATTATCATCACAAAACCAACAGTGAGGTTCTCCCATAGAATTAATATTTGAGATTTGAAAGTTACTCAATAGTTTCACCACGTTGTGCCAAGATCTACGAACCACAACACCAGACCTCTTGAAAATTCTTGGATGTCCAGCTTTTGGTCTTCCTGAAGCTTCTAACCATTCAAGATCTACATCACCTACAAAGTAATCTTGCTCATCTAATGGACTTTCAGCTATCTCCTTTCTCTTCAACCGCTCCGTTACTACATCATCTTCAAGATATTTTTGTAAAGTCACGTTCTTTACAACTGCAATAGCAAAAGTTTGCTTCCTTCTCCTCCAATTTTCTGATCGGGCTAAAACAACATCCCATTTTGCAGGGAAAGGTGGAATGCATCCTGGTTTTCCAAATGAAAACAAATGGTCTCTTGGTGATATATCCTCGAGTTCATACGCCACATAAACTGCTTCATGTTGTCCACAAACTGGGGTGGGTATGAACTTGAATAGTATTTGTTCTACCAGTCTAACATCATGATCACTCCATTGTTGCAATCCACCCTCTTTTACCAATCACATGCCTGTTAATTCATCCTCCAAAGCAACAAATACAGAACTTGGATTTGGTATAGTTACATAGTATTCTCCTCTGAAAAAAGCTTGTTTATGCCCTTGAAATTCGTGCACAAAAAATTGTTTCACTTTGGCTTTCCAAGCCCAAGAGTGACCTTGAACTTCAATTTCTGGTTGAATAATGACTGAATCGTTTAAACGGTATACAATGCCATTCAATAGTAGAGAGGTAAATTCTTGAATGGAAGTACTAAAGAAAGGTAAGAGCCCATCAATGAAGCCACCGTGAAGGCTCCAATATGTTTTCAAATACATACCTGTGGATTCTTGAATTTTAGAATCAACTCCTTTTTTTCGTCCAATCAAAATCCCCTTTTTCTTCATGATGTTTAGGCAAAAACTAGGTTCCATTATAGGAATTAGTTTCCAAAGACTTCTTGCAACATCTTGAGATGGCACCACAATCACACAAGATTCATGCCATTTTTTACATACCAAGCTTGTATTTGTGAGCTCCAAACGTAAAGAATTATTTGAAGGCTGAAGGAATTTATGTACCTCTACCAGAGCCCTAGATGCTGGGTCAAACCGTCTTAATCAAGTTGGACAATTTTGAACGTTTTGGTGAACAAAACTCTTGAGAAATACTCGCTATACGTTGCTTCACTATTCAATTGATTGGTTGGAATACTCACCACATTTGAAACCTCCCTTTCAAATGGATAGCACCAAAAAACATCATGACAACCATGTCTTTTAATATCATCAAACAATTCTCCACTTCCTGCCAATAAATAATTTAAAATTAGAATAAATTAATTTAAAAAAAATGACAGTTGCTACAATGAAATAAATGTTAAAGTTTATAGTTGTAGATTTATACTCATTTCACATCAAAAGAAATAAACCCCAAAAACGTACCGGCAACATGCTCCAAAGGGGCAGAATTGGGTTCAACACTTTCTTCCATTCGGATATGCCAAGAAGATAAAAAGGCACTTGCATGTGCCATGCTTTTCACTGTCCACCCATACTTTCGGCTATGGCTATAAAACAAACGTCCGACTTCATTTAGAACCATTTCCAGGGCCCCTAAAGTGGAATCCAAACCAAGATTTAACTGATCAAGTATATGTGGCAAACACCACATCACAAAAATTTGATACTCTTCGGCCTTGTAATAACCAAGAGAAGATATATTCCTGGGCCATCTTGCACCAACATCCAAAGGGCGTATCTTTCTCATAGTTGCCATTGCTTCATCTACATTTTTGGATAGTCCCTTCGCTTCTGTATACTTCACCAAAAGATGAACATATTTTTTGAATACACATAGAGATAAAATGTGCATGATATCATACACAAGATCTTGAAGGACATCAAATCCATACAGATCATACAAACGCCACAAACATGAGCAATTAGAAATACCCGCTTCTCTGGCTATAAGATTTTTCTCCTTTCCTTCCGATAGCTCCCTCCAAATTTGAATAGAATCCATAGTAGTTGCAGCAGTCCGTGAATTTGAAGGATACTTGCCTTGCCTTCTACTATCAAAATACTCCACTAGTCCTTTGTTAGTGTCTGGAATTCCACGCCATCTACAACTTAGTTTATGACGTCTACAACCACCATAACCACCAAGTTTCAGACATCCAACTTTACATTGGGCTAGGTGATCTCCAGTCCAAATTCCAAGCATGCCTCTTAGTTTGATTGTAACATCAATCCCCACACAAGGAATATGTTCACTAATAGCTTCTGCTGGATAAGCATAGGCTACATCAATTCCATTTATGAATATTTCTTCCAAATCAGCAAGAAGTGGTTTCAAGAAAGAAGCCAATACTTCATCTCCATGTTTAATCAACTTCTTAGAACTAGAAGGGATAAATAGAATTGGAATAGGTCCAATTGAATTTTCTTTACCAGCATTCAAAATCGACAAACATACCGCCCAACAATTCTTAAGGCTCGTTTGTGCAACTGAAAATCCATCCCATTGGAGCATAAGCAAAACATTCCTTGGATCACCCTACACCAAAAAACCATAAGAAATGTTAGCATTAAAACACCATTTCAAACAAATATTTCTAATGTAAAAGAACACAATAATAAATTAAAAATTTGATTAAGAAAATACCTTCAACATTATCTTCGGTTGACAAATTCGAGAAGAACAATCTGAACATGGAAATTCATACCGTTGTGACATTTCATCCCAATTCTCAAGCAACATTTTGCTCTTTGAAGGGAAAGCTCTGTATGCATGTCTACATTCGGAATTTAGACAAATAACCGGAGCCTCCCACTCTGTTTGAGGATTGAAAAAATCCTGAATTTCACGGAATTTACTACCATCGAAATTTTCTTCAATGTTTTTAGGGGAAAAAGAAACATCCCTTCCCAGCCAACGGACCCTGTTTCTCCAACTGTGTAGAAGCTTGAAACAAACAGTTTTTGTAGAAACTAATACTTCCAACAACTTTCCCAATGGAAGGTGCTCAAACGCTAAAATGTTCTTGCGCATCGTCTTACAAATAGGGCACTTCTCAGAGCAAAAGACACAATTTCTTTTGAACATAGAATGAACCCTTGGCAGACAAATGCATTTCAAAATACCAGATCCTTCATAAACATCTTCTAAGCTTGGGTTCAAGAGTTTTGGTGGATGGGGAGCTTCTTTAGACCCAGTACAAAGTCTCCACCGTTGAGCCTCTACTGATCCCAAATATGAATACATTTTTTTAAGACTATTCCACGAACAAGGCACATCATACTTTCCTAATTCACCTTTCCAATCTGGACCAGCAAGAGTTAATAGTTTCCCCAAAGACAAACCGGTGTGATCTAGTTTCCCACTACTATGCAAATTTGGCTTCTTTTCAAGAGATCCGAATAAACGCTCCAACATTTGGCTTTGTAATCCAGTTGGTATATGAGCCTCATCCCACATTCTTTGCAATTCTATAATCTAGCAAGAAATAGCCTGCTCTAGAGAGAGTGCTTCTGGAACTGATGAAACATCTTCAAGAACTACATCATCGTGAACAGATTCCTCGCCAACTACCATATGCTCTATATCTTCAATAGAAAGCTCGTTGTCTTCTGCCATTTGCTCATCCTCTTCTACACCTAAAGTATCCTCCACTACACCTGAAGATGTACCTTGTAATGTTTGGTCATTCAAATGTCTATACACTGTACTCTTATGCCACCATTTGGCACCTCGACAAAGATTGCAATGACATTGCTTCAACAACCCAGATGGACAACCTTCCTCCATATTTAGAATCAGTGACAAACTACACAGCTCCTCGATCAAAACCTAAACCAAAAATAAAGAGTACTAAAAGTCACGATGCCTCGACAGAGATGGTGGCACCTCGACAGAGATTGCAATGACATTGCTTCAACGACCCACATGAACAACCTTCCTCCATATTTAGAATCACTGACAAACTACACAGCTCCTCAATCAAAACCTAAACCAAAAATAAAGAATACTAAAAGTCACGAGAATGAGAAATGTAAAAGAACACCTTCAAGGTTCAAAGCAACGTTGGAGACCAAAATTACTTTGAAACCACTTACATCACTCCAAGCAACTCTCACCATAGCTGAAACTTCTGAAAGACAAACTCCTCGAATACATAACCAGTATTCCACCTTCAGCTTGCTTCTCTTTCCACTACATCCTGCAGGTCCATCCTGCGGTGTTGTTTGCGTCTCAAACATAACTTTCAATGTAATTTTGCGAACGAGAAACAAGTATGCAAGCAACTAAGCAACTCGCCATAGTAACTCTTTTTGCTTGCTTTGATTACTGCATTTAAATATTATTTTTTTACTAATTTTTATATTGAGAGCCTTTTCATAGTTTTTTTTTTCATTGGTTTACTTCTTCATAGTTTTTCATAGACAAAAATATTTATATATAATTTTATTAAGAAAAAAAAATATAAGTAAAAATGAACATAAGTAGTTTTGTATTTTTTCAAGCATTTTTGAATTACTTATAAATTTTCAAAGATTTGGTGCAAAGGCACCAATTTGTGACATTTGAATTAATTTTAATCAAAAAATGACCATATCTTGCTTGTAATTGAATTTCAAAGGAATTTTGAAGTTTTCCTTTCAAAATTTATTGATGAATAAAATAAGTTTCATTCATTAGACACTTGTGCTAGTGAAAATTTATTTTATCACTCCAACAACTAACTAACATTCCATTGTTTTAACCCATTATGGACCGTAGTTGATTTAGGGGGCGGACATAGTTTTTGAATACATTTCTCAGAAAGTTCAATTCTGTGCCTTTTCAAAAGATGTAATCCTAAATCACATTGAATAATTGAGTTCTATGGGTTAAGTCCTTGAAAGTGATCCAACGGTTCATGTCTTTGTAATTACTCTTCAAACATTGATGTGTCATAAACACCCTTTGACACTAGTGATAATTAGGGTTTGTTACAATTGAGCAGAAATTGACCAAAACCTTTCAACTTATTCTTTTAAACACACACATAATTGTCCTTTCCATAAAAAATTTAAAAATAGAAATAATTTCAATTCTAAAATTAAAAATAATTTCAATTCTAAATATTAGGATTTGAGGTAACAGGTTCATAAATTGCTCAGGCTCTAAAACCAATTAGGCTCTAGAGGTACATTTTGTACTTTCCAATGTACAAGTGTTGTGCATTCGAGACTCAGCTGAGTCTAAGTATTACTTAATTATGCTTATTTTAATCTGCATCAGACACTTCATTATGGTGTGTTCATTTGGCCCAAGGTGGAGCTTGTTTGCAATTGCCGTGGCAATTTCTGATCCACCTTCCGAAAGTCATGGGGTACGCAAACTTAAACTGCTGCGACTTGTTTGGTGGGGATCGGTACCAGTTTCACAGCCCCCTTCCCAAAAGAAACCCGGGTTATGTACAGCGTTACCTTTATATAATTATCGACAAGGGAGGGGGCTAATAAGCATTATTGATGCCTGCTAGTTCGTGCTAGGCGCAAGTCCATTTCGATGCTTGCCCGTGTGGAGTGTTGGAATGTATATGCGGGAGGCATTTGCACCGTGCGTGATCGAAGTTGTTGGCTGAGATAGCCTTGCAGGTGCGTGAGTTGACTGAGTGCCGTGAGGCTGCCGGAGAACCGTTCTCTACATCACCAGCCAGCTCCGATTCAGTTCAATTATTTCCCTTTGCGCAGGAAACCGTGAGATTGGCGCATGCGTGCACTAGCGTGTCAGAGGCGAGAGTATTCCAGTCCTTCATCAGGTACTGTCATCACGGCCTTCTAAAATCTAGAGGATTACATTATGAAGGGAAGTTCTCCTGCTCAACTCATTCGCCTCGTGAGTTGGTGCAATCGATCGGCGGATTCGTAGTATCGACACACTCTGTAGAGTCACAGTCACTGCATGAATCTCAGAGATGCAGATTGGCACATAATAGTGCAACCTATGGATCTCCAAGCCGTGCACGGGTTTTGTGTTGCAGAGAGGGTGCAGAGATCAAATGGTTTCTAGATCTAATCGTTGTTCATAACCCGGCTTGGCTTGACATTGATTGATTCCTTAGCAGTTTACAGAGCGCATATACAGTATACTGATTGATTCCTTTGAGTTGTCGGTGCTAGCGGAAAATCCTCGCTGATCAATGCCTTCCGAGGTTTGGAATCCACAGATGAGGGCGCAGCGGAAGTTGGAGCAAACGAGTGCACGACTACAGTCACCCGCTACCCGGACCCTCGCACCGATCTTCCATACTCGCGGTTTGTTTGGTACGACATCCCAGGCGCGGGAACGCCCAATGTGCCGGATTGGCAGTACTTCAATGACCAAGGACTCTTCGTCTTCGACTTTATCGTCATTGTGTACGATGTGAGGTTCACCGGCATCGACGTAACCATCATCAGGAATTGTCTAGTCTTCGGGATCCCGTTCTTCGTGGTGAGAAGTAAGGCCGATCAACACATTCGGGACATGACCGATAACTTGGGTGAGCATCAGACGGTTGTCAAGCGGTTTGTGAGCGGCACGATATCAAATTTCAGTGCGAATATCAAGGCGATGGAGAAAGCCCCGGAGTTTGACGAACAGTCTCGAAAGAAGCTGCAGATGCTGAATCCGCGAGTGTACATCGTGTCGGCGCCGACGCTGCGGGGTCTGTTCCAGAGGACGACGAGCAAGGGTACAACGCAAACTCCACAGAAATCCTCCATTACCCTCGAACATTTGCTGAATGAAGGCATGCTGTGGATTCAGCGAGTGGTACAGTTGATACTCCGGTATCTGTTCCAGACCCCAGAGCAATCCACCATTATCGACGAAAATATGCTGATTGAAGACATGCTCCGCCATGGAGACAAGTGGCGGTGCTCCGAGAAAGCTACCTAGTTGAGTAGTTGTGGATGTAAGCAGTTTATGCTGAACACACACTTTTCTTCGATTTCTTCAATGTAAGCATATTGTAGCCATTCAGTCATTCTGATCTCAAATGAAACTAATCCTAGCTTGTAACCATGATGGGTTCTGGTACTCAGTCTGAAATTTTCTACATATGACCAAACAATTCCAAAAGGAATGATTTCCACGGTCACAGGCCTGTCCTTTGAGGATTAAGGGTTAACGAAATTGAGCCTGGAATCGATGCTACGTGAGCTGTACTTCGAGGACAGGGAGACTGACCAAGAAAACCAAGTCTGTAGACGAGACTTTGGCTTGTGGAGGATTGGTACTGCAACCCTGGTTGCCAGCAGAAACCAGGCGGACCATAAGCTCCTTAGGCGCGGACGAATGATCCGACTTCCTAGTGCATACTAAACTGCTAATGAGAGAACCCTGAATCGTTTTTATAACAAAGGCAGATGAAGTTGAGAAGGAAATAATCAACGTGTTTATCATGTTCTCCACAAGATCGAATGAATGGATTTGTCGTGAGTTCTTGATGTGCCTTTGATTTCCTGAAAGAGTCCTTAACCCCTAAGCGCCCCAAATGTGGCCTCCTACTATGAGACATTTGACCATTATAATGTCCTAGGTTGTATGGTAAAAACTTCCACAAATTTCCCCTCCCTACCTCTCTTGCAATCTAAACGGTCATGTCTCTTGGATCTCATTTTTTAATCGGTGGGATCGACTTGAGTGGCAATTTGTAGCTTGCTTTTGGAATTTGTGCTGGGCGCTCAAGGGTTAACCCGAGAAGGGTGCGCCAACGGTAAGTCCATGGCACGTTTTGCTATGAAGCATGAAATTTTTTTAGTTTATATGCTCTGTTCTGCCAATTTTAACAAATGAAAATAATTTAAATTCATTTTTCATAGATGAAATCACTTGGGTTGTATACATATGTCGTGAAATTTTTGGGTCATTTTGTAGAGATTTGGAGTTACGGTGAGTTTTTGAAGAATGAATAAAATACACTACTAAAAATCTGAGATTTTTATTGCAAGTTGCTAGGTGTATAATATAGTGAAGGACATCATAAAATAATGGAAGATTTTGAACCAATCACTACAATTTGAAGATTGATAACCCATGGTTATATGGTTGTACCTCTAAACTTCAAATGATCACAACAAAATATTCATCGTTTAGAAAGTAGGGAAGTTTCCAATGAAACATATTCCAATTGTACTTGTATGCTTCAATACAACAGTACAGTACCTTTTCGGTACATTGTGTGACAATGTAAAAAAAATTTAATCTAAAATTTAATTTTTAATTTAGCACCCCCTCCCCCCTCCCAAAAATTTTTAAATTTTTTGGTGGGGGAAGGGGGTGCTGAATTAAAAAAATTTAAATTAAATCTTTTTAATTCGGAAACCCCCACGATTGTCATATCGGACAAAATCGTATTGTTCACGGACGAATCAGGGTTAATTGGTTGCAAATTTTGGAGTTTGGAGGCCAATAACTTTTGGAAAAATTATCCAAATTGGACATACGAGATGTTTTTCGGCATCTACAAAAACTATAAATGCCAAAAAAAACATCTCATATGCCCAATTTGGATAATTTAGAGAAAATCCTTTAAAGTCTAATTTATTAATTTAAGCATCAAAAATTTGATTTTGATGAAAATTGTTTATAATTTTCCTATTGAAGATTTTGTGCAAGTTTGTTCATTGCAAATCTTGATTTTTTATTTTTCTTGGATGCTCTTCAACCATTGAGCCTCAAGTGTGCCCCAAAGTGTGCTAGATCTTGAAGGAAAAATCAAATTGAAAATTCATTTAAAAAAATTGTAGAATTGATTTTGAAAAGGTATAAATGGATGATGGTTGTGCATGCTATTTCCTTGAATCTTATATATTTTTCATGACTTCAATTTTAGATTTGACATGATAAAAGTGGATATAAAGTAAATGAACCCATTGCGGATACAAACGGACACAGACCTATTGTCAACAAAATTGTAATGATTGTGTACATTCAAATTCTAAAATGTACACCACTCATGTAATTTTGCCCACAATGGGGCTCACTTACCTCATTCCACAATTCCATCTCGTTCCCATACTCTGTCTTTCTTGTACAGTTTCTTTTTTGAGGGATTAGGGTTGTGGCGCAAACATGCTCTGCTTTGAAACAAATGCATGTTTTGTTTTTCTTGCTTCAGAGCAAAAATAAAGTAAAAACAATCACCTTGAAACAAAAATCTAAACACAGTGTTGCTGCGGTGTCCTAAGAATCAGAAGTCCATTTACGGGTCATATAATATTACTGAATGTAATATGACAATTGATTGACAACATGTCCGATTATCAGATTCCTATCAACACAATTGGGCACACCAAACTCGCGGTGGGAGCAAATAAAGGTCAAAGGTCTGAGAAGCCCAATTTGGGTTGCAACACGCTGTTCTCTTGTGAATTTTACATGCGGGGGGCATGAAATGATGTATAAAACAATTACAAAAGTTTGTATGGATGCTGAGCCAAAATTCAATGATACATGACACTTTTAATTTAAATCATTATTCGAGTCATTATTGCATCTCTTACATGTCTCAAAAGTGATCACATATTCTACACATATGGTGCCATATTTGAACATGACAAAATTTAGATATAAAAATGACCTCCAAATGAAAGAGGTTAAGGCAAAAGTACTAGCAGTCGATCATTTAAGTGATTCTAAAGTAGATGATAAGGAGTATAAGGTGGTGGAAATTTTTCCCTGTAGGGAAGATAGGAAATATGGGGATAGCAAAAAATTTAGAATTTTATTCCCCAAATTGAAATTAATGTGAATTTTGGAGCCAAAAAGTGCACTTGTCTAGTAACCAATGTCTAGAGTTTTCCAATTTGAATCATTCAAGAACCACTTTGCCACTCACTACTTCCTAATTTCTTGCTCAATGCTTTGGGACAATCATGTGTCATAACCTTATTAATCCCAACCTTGAAAAAGATCTAGAAAACTACATTCCAAGCTTGAGTTCTAGCCTAAGGTTGGAAATAGCGCACCCTACAGGTTGGGTATTGGATGTGGTTGACAATTGATGCTTCTACCTTAGTTTTTGAATTTTCAATCCATCAATTTTATGTTTTTTTGGTACACAATTTGTGTTCTAAGAGTAAAATGCAGAACCGTATGTATGGTTCCCACCAGACCTTGTGAGGGTTAAGTTGCCAGAGACACTCTGGGCCCTATCCAGACAAGCATTCGCGTGCAAGTCCCTTTCTTCCTCTGACATGTGATCCATGCCAAGACCACAAACTGGACAACACGGAGGACTTCGCTGGAAAAAATTCAAGCGGCCTTCTCTTTTAAAACAAGCCTCCCAGTGCCGTTGAAATTCGGTGCCAAGCGAGTGTCCTGCAATGTAAACCCCACACAGTTCGCACTCGTGCGATTCTTCCTGGCCCGAGGCTGTCCTTGTTACCCCTCCTGAACTCGTCTCAACTTCCAGTGCCATTCTCTGCACACCTTCCCACGTCGCCCATGCCGGCTGTCGAAGATCAATCCTCAACACCTCAGTGTCCTCCTCCTCCAGCCGTAGACCATTCGAGCCTTGGATGTCCTGGAACGTTGATGACACCGAAAACGATCGAAAAAAACTCAAATTCTTGGAGAATTGCTGGGCAGTGTGTGGGTGGAGCGTCGACCTACGTGAATCAAGGTGGTCCATCAAGACCTTGGGCAAAATCTCGGTGAAGGACTCGTAGAGAGCAACGCCGACCAACAGCGAGCCCCCTGTGTTTTGGGTTTGTTGCATCAGCTTCAAATCCCGTAACCACTTCAGAAGAAGCTCAATGCACTCTCGAACTCCGCGGGAAGTAGTCAGGGTTCTTGGATAGCCCTGAGATGCTCCAGGGTCCGGTTCAAATTTGTAGAGAATTCCTGGATAGGTGCCTGATTTTTTTATGGATTCTTCATAGTCCTCCCTGGTCCGAATTAGCACTGGCTCTAAATCATCCTCACGCAATCTGACATGAAGGTCCTGTTTTAGGTTCTCCTGGCTTGCCATGTAAAAATTGAGGTCCAATCTGTCGATATTGACATCGTGGTTGGCATTGCACTGGAAAAAAGTAGTGGCTCGACGCACCCGGACGTTGCTCTCCAATATCTGCATCATTAGCGCAATAGACTGGATTTTTTTCGCAAGTTTGCCCTTGCCGAAGATTTTTTTCGCAGGTTTGGGTTCACTCTCGATCATCTCTCTCAGAGACTCGGTTTCGTTCCTCAGATGGTTCAAAAGGGCGTGAATGTTATTCTCCGAGGTCCAAGAAGGATCAGGAAATCGATCCAAAGTATCCAGTATCGTCTTGATGCAGGCCAAATTTGTGTCTTGACTTGGATTCCTTGCGGTTCTTGTCATCATGAGTTGCCTTAAGACTTTTCCAATCTGCCTCCAAACGGCCGGCATTACAGCTATAGCTACAGGGGTCACCACTTGTGATACAGCCAAGACCATCATTGCGTCAGCCATTGTAGCTAGTATTGATCTCTGATTATATTCTGCTAGCTGAATTATTATGCGGAGCAGCTGATCGCTTTGATCTGCAGTCTACCTGTGCCATATTGGGAACATGAACAGTCGGTCAGATTCAGTCACTGTTAGGTTCTTGTGTCTGCATAACAAAAAGGTTTTAATTAATATGTTTTGCAGGCCCACTGAAATTTATTTCAACGGCCAGCGAGGGTCAAAGAAAGATACAACACAACCACGAGGAAAGCCAGGGGAGAGACTAGCACCACAACAATCTTGTTCACTGATTCAATGCTGACAATAGGATTCAATCTGCAATGAAATTGTTCACTTGAGTAAGACAAAATTTAAAAAACTAAGAAAATGCTGACAAGACAGGGATAAAACTAACATCGGAGGCCCTAGTTTGTTTCATGACTATCTGTTCCATATTTTGGCCACTATGTACTAAGAGTTCAAATGTACACTAGTGATTTTTTCCTTTTAACTCCTAAATCACCTACCTATTAAATTTGGCAACATGGCAATTTTGGGCAAGTACATGTGATTGGAGATTTCCATGTTTTTGGTCCAAACTTTGATAGAAGACATGGACAAGGAATATCTTTCATGTACACTAAAATTCAAGACATTAGGAAATACGAGTCAAAGGTTATGGCCTAAATTAGGCCATATTAAATATGTTAATTTTTTTTTGCCAACAACTAGTTTGAGAAAATTTTAAAAATCACTTCTTTTATAAACAAAAATTTGAAATTGATTTTTTAGATTTATATACATGTGAAAAGCCTTGAATCATTCTATTTCGAGTTCTATTTTGATCAATAAGTCAAAAATTATGAGGATTTTTAGTTTGTGGATAGTTATGAATTCTCTACTCTAAAATAAACTTTGAAGTCCTTTATTTAATTCGATTTTCAAGATTTTTGGAAATCAATAAAAAAAAAAATTAGATGTAGTTTGTTTATTACAACATTACAACCATTGAAATTAACATTTTTCAATTCTATGAATAAATTGTTAATAATTTAGTTTTTTGAATCATTCTCTTATACCTTACTACTTACTATTTTTTTCCTATACATTGTACTATTCTAAATGATTTTAAAATTTTCAAGCATATAGCCAACTTGCCTTGAAGAATGAATTCAAAAAAACACCACCATTTTGAACATTTTTTCATACCAATGTGACCTTGTGAAGTGCAACTTACTATCTATTTTTTCACAAGACCAGAAAAAGGATTTTTCTCACTTCAAATGCTAATATCTTACTATCCATGCAGTGAAAATTTTTGAAATTTTTTTTACATGTTTTCAAGTTAGAATACTACTAAATCCTATAGTTATATGTGTCTATAAATGATTTTTTCCCAAACATTAGTACTTGTACTAGAAATTGTAGTTTTGGAGCATTTTTGGTGAAAACATAGTCAAGAAACTTAAGGAGTTAAATTTCTACACTAGATTTTTAGAGTAATTTTTAATCACCAAGTTTAGGAAGTATGACAATATTTCTTTCCCTTTTCAATAATTATGAAACAATCATAAGATTCTTTCAATTTTCATTTTTCTATTTTATTAGAAGGATAGATTTTGTTCAAAAACATTTGATTCGTTCTATTTGATTAATTCCTTAACCACCTAAAATTCCAAGTGTCCCCTTGGAGAACAATTGAAGATTTGGTTTCATTTCTTTGATATCAATTTTTAGCATGATTTAAAAAAAAATGAAATTTAACTCTTGAATGACAACCCAATCTAAAGGCTTGATTTTCATAGAATCTTCATGAAAACTTCTTTAATACTCAACTACATGTGGACCTCTTGATATCATTTTCTTTGTCTTTGTAATATGCATTTAGCAATCTATATCTTGGATTTTGAATTACAATTTGAACTTGTAGTTTTTGCATTGAAAAAGTTTGATAAAAAAATTTGAACAATAGTTTTGAAGTTACCCATGGACTAAAAGAGGGTGGAAAATCATCCTTAATCTACATTTGGATGAATGTCTACACACTCGGATGAATATCTGATATTTCATCCATAATGTGAAACTCGATATCTTCAACACTAACTTAATCTGTAAGATATCAAGTTGCACTGCAGAAAGAAAACGAAAGCAATTTGTGTTGTCAAACTAAAGGCGCTTTTGCACTTGGCCTTACGGTGGCATTAAGTCAGCCGTGCGTTCCCACTTGACTGCTCAAGTATTTATCGAACCTACGTGGCAGCTGAGGTGGCATCAACCTGAGTGACCATTTATAACTTTTGTATCATTGGCTCACCACAACAACAGTAGTCGGTAATAAAAACTTCAAAAATCATTAAACTAAATAGTGAAATTAGGTTGCCCCATACTAAATTCTCGACATTCCACACTATATAAATATATACAGTTAGTGTAGATGGATGCAATAATGTAGGAACCATGTGTGTTGCATGGGTTGGTGCACTGGTTCATGGCTGGGGTTTAGAGAATTGCTTGTGCCTCCATCTGGACGAGTGGTGAGTCATGAGGCAACTTTCCTGAATAAAGCAACCTAATTTCACTATTTAGTGTAGCTTGAAATGAAGATTCCAACTAATGACGGCGGCTCTTATCAACATGCTTGCTTCAAAACCCATTACATAAGAACAATGGCTGTCCAAGACTGAAATTAGCAAGATCAACAAGGAAAAATCAAAAGTATTGAAATTTTCTAACAATCTTCTTGTAAATCTCTATTGGTGTATAGGCAATCTCTTTATACAAGTGGGGTTGATAGGAAGTAAAACATGTGGGATATGTAAATTAGAATTAGTAGAAGCTCAAGTGCTAATACCTAAGTAAGTCAAACGCATGAATTTTGTTTAATGTGGAACTTCAGACTTCATGTAGGCATAGTAGAATAACTTTTTTCTTTGAACTAAGAAAAGACGAAAAGTTGGTAAATCAAACTAATTTTAATTTTCAAAAATCTATTTGAGATTCCAAGCCTCCAATCAAAAGTTAGAGATAGAATTCAAAGAAGGGTTGGAAGGAACATTTTCTTTGACTTTGTGCAACAAGGAGTGTAATTCAATTCATCATTTCATCCACAAAGTGAACTTATTTAGAATCTTTAATCCTAGAAAGAAGAGACTTATCACCAAGGTTCTTTGTCAAAAATGATTTAATTTACGAATCAATAGGTACATTCTTCTTTTCTATGGTGATCTTGGAAGTCATCTATTGGTCACTCTTAGATTGATTAGCATTTAAGGGTTGATGAAAATTGTAATTTGCAATAAGATTGTTTTTTATTTTTTTATTTTTTATTTTAGGTGGAAGTAATGAGAAGAGGATTCTATTAGAATAGGAAAGTACAAAGAAGATTAAGGCAAAAGTATTTTATAGTTTTAACCTACAAGCAAAGAAAGGGACCAAAAGAATAAATTATAGTATCCAAAAGGCAAATTCAACATTCTGTGTTGCATAATTATTTAATCCCAAAAGGACCTTTTTACCCCCTTAGAAGATAAATAAGAGTTTGTGTAGGGTTATATAATCTCAACTTTTATTTAGGTTTTTTGAAGATAAAAAAATACATTAGCTTTGTGTGGACATAATTTTTATTTCAATTGGTGCATAGGAGCAAATACTATGCAACACTGAGCTTAAAATAGAGTTCATCAAGCGGAACATAAAAATTTGAAAAATTTAAAAATAATTTAAAAAAAATTTGGTTGTCAAAGAAAATATTTTAGTGCATGTGAAAAGATTATTTCATTCTACTTGGACTAGTGATGAGAAAGTGATGAAGAGATTCATGTTTTGGGGGAAATAAGAGCATCTTCTTCCAAAAAATACTTACAAGATTCATTTTTTAACTCAATTTTCAAATAAATTTAAAAAATATTTCACATGTTTTAGTTTTTTTCTTAAATCAATCTCATTATTGTGATTAATATCATTTAATTCCATCTAAGAATAATTAACCAATCAATTTTTATTGCTATCTAATACGTACTTCTACTTAAACAAACTTTTAAAAGATGAAAATCAAAGTTTTTTTTCAATTTTTTTTCTGAAACTTTCAAATCATTTTTTGAATATAAAGAAATATTTAGGGATTCATATACAATCTATGTAATCTTGATTTATAGATTGCCTTTTATTTGGTAGTAGAAATATGGGTCACATAGGCTAGTTTATAGCCCCATGAGAAGACCCACATGATCAACATCACTAGAGATGGGTTTTTAGGGACATGTTTCTCAAGTTTACATAGCCCATGTTTCTACTAGTGATCTCTTTGTTTCAATTTTTAAAAGAGATGAATATACTAATTATTGGTATTCTATTGTGATGAACATTAGAAGTAAATACCTCTCTGTTAGTGGGGTCAGAGTTTTCTCCACTAGAACATACTTTTCCCCCCAACCTCTAAAACCAATTAGAAAATCACATTATTTAGTCTCTTCATCCAAATTTCAACTAGTTTTGGCTAAATTGCAAATACATGGCAATCACATGTAAATATAGCTTAGTGATAGTTGATAAGAGATAAGTTTAACTCTCATGCTTGTATCTTTTTCGCAATTTAAATTTTAATGAGTTCATGTATGAATTTGAAATACATGCAATATAAGACATTGGACTAGTTGTTTCAAAGCTAACCTAATATATCTTGCCAAAGGATCTCCTAACATTAGTTTCATCTTGTATTTGTTAACTCTCAAGCCAAAAGCTCTAGTTTTATAACTTTCCAAAATGCAATTTTTTACTATATTTTCTTATTTCAACATAAGATGAGGAACCATGTGAAGGAAATTTGCATTGAGAATGATATCTAGTATTATGTTATCTACAATGTTATTTATCACATCAGTGAACTCATAATAATTTTCATTTTTTAGTTGGTGATTAGTATTCATATTGACAATTTATTATAATTTTAAATACTAATTTTGTGCAAGTTGTAATATCTTGCTACTAATTATGTTTTTTGGGGTGGAAATGTAGTTGATAATTGATGCTCGTATTGACATTCAATGTTTGTAATAAGTGTTAAAAATACTAAATTTCATTATTACAATAGTATAGTGTGAATAACAGTATTGAAGAGAAACAACTTTTCATCGACACATGTCATATGTGTGGCCCAACTTCCCCTTAAACTAGCTTTGTAGATTGATTGAAGTAAGTAGATCCACTCTAGAATGGAATTAAACACAATGCTCTATTTTTGGATTGAATTCAATTTTGTTGTAATCTAATGTAGATTTTATTGCATTAAGTGTACAATTGGGACTCAAAGTTTTAGAGTTGGATTGGAAAGTTACCATTTCATGAATTAAATGAGCACATTATACATGGCAAAAGGCTCATTCATTGTTTCATTCTACAAAAGGGTGCTTTTGGATTTCCATTGAAACCATGTAGGGAAATAAGAGACACATTAGAATCTCCAAAGACAAGAATAGTCCCTCCCTAGGGACCACAAGAGAAAGCTTTATTTTTTTTGCTTTGACCACCCTATAATATATATATATTTTTTTAAAAATGAGTTGATTGAAATGCATGTGAAATAAATTCTATTTTTTTATTCTTATGCATACAAAAATTTGTGAATTTAATAACTATATCTATGTATAATGACCAAACAATCCATAAAAGGCTTCTTGCTTCAATTTGAACAAAAATCTCACAAATACATTTGTCAACTATGTTTATAGAATTTTTTTTGAATAGTATTGATATCTACATTCTTGGTAAAAATATTCATCTTTTGTAGAAAATTTTAGTCTTGAGTTAGTAGGTAGGTATGGATGGATTGACACTAAATACTTTTTTAGTGTAGCATGGTCCCAACATGAAAATAAAAGTATTGGTTTAAATATATAGCAAAATCAATTTGCTGTAAACTTATGGCAAGTTCATAGCATCCAAATCATTTGGGGTGTCTCAAAGGTGTGTGTTTTTCCATTTTTTTTTCTCATTGTGGAATGCGAAATAAGCTATATATCCTATATGCACCACTAATCCAAAACCATCATCACTTAGTGTACATCTTCAAAATCAATATGTACCTAAATAGAAGAAACAATTTTATAACCTTTATCAAAAAAAGCTTTGACCTATAATAACTTTTGTATACAATATTCAATTGTTGCATTCTTTGGTGTGTTGGAAGCTCTTTTCACTTGCCAAAAAAAAAATGTGAAAATTTGACTTGTCTAATAATAATAGTAACTAGATAGAGTAGCAAGAAGTGGTGGTTTCACTGGTTTGGAGGTACCTACTTTAAAAATCCTTTAAATGTTTACCAAATTCTCTTGTTGACAATACTTTGAAGTTAAATAAAACCTAACCAAGTTACTATTTTCATTTGTTTTTATTTTTTATTTTTTTTGAAGTCTAATTTTAGCATAAAAAATTGATCATGAAAATGAATGATTATGAATTATCTATTCAAGATTTTGTGCAAGGGTGTCCATTGCAAATATTGATTTTCTAGTATTCAAGGTTTTCAAATACACTAGATTTTAAAGAAAAAATCACACAAAAAATTCATTAAAAAGTTTTTTTAAAAATATTTTAAGAAGCCTTAAATTGACTGGATTAGAAAAGGTGCTGTCCTTTAACTCTCATTTTTTTTGGTGACCAATTTTTTTTAGATTTGACATGTGAAAAGAGGTCTGAAAGACTTCAAATTGGTTTTATAGTTTTAACACCCTCATGATCATACATTACAATCTTTCAATTCATAAGTGATATTGTTAATTTTTCTTTTCCCATTTAATACTTAACATATTTGGTTTGAATTTGTATGGTTATAATTTCCAAAATAATTGATAAAATTTATTAAAATGTTGACTTTTAGTTCAATGTAGAGCAAGTTTCAAGAAGCTCAGAAAAGGCCTTGGACATTTAGTAGTTAATATGCAATGAAACTATAGGGATTTGTTCCAAACCTTCTTTGAATTTTGTCCCAAACTTTTGATTGGAGGTTCAGAATCTCAAATGGATTTTTGATGATGAAATTTTGTTTGATTTACCAACTTTTTTTAGTTCAAAGTTTCTTGAAAAAAGTTATCCTATTATGCCGACATGAGGTTTGAGGTTGTACATTGAACACAATTTCTGTGCTTTGACAATAAGTGGTGAAGCTCTCATCATCAAATTGTCCCATAGCTTTTGAGGATTCTTAATGGACAAAGAATTTCTTTATAAAAACAGTCTCTCCACCTATTAAATAAAGAACATGTGTTGGCATTGAGTTGCAGGGAAAGCTTTTCCAACACTTGGATCTTCTTTACAAATCATTTTCATTGGATTTGGGAAGGTGACTTGCTAATTTTCAAATTCGTTCAGAGTTCGGAATTTGGATTTTTTTACCTCTAGCGACGATAATCGGATGTGTAGGGGATAAAGTATGAACCAAGTGGGAACGGCACGTAATTAAGAAATAATCCCTGCAGTTCCGGACCTGAACTCCTGTAATAAAAAATTATTTTCTTCTAAAGCAGAGGTTTTATCTTTAAGCCCGTGGTGTTTGCAAACGTCAAGGGGGAACGTACCTTAAGTTGTGAAAAATGACGGGAGTGTATCATGTTACAAATGACGGCAGTTAACTTATGACTTCAATACAAATATTATAAATGTAAAATAATATATATTTATATATGGCGGCTCAGAGCACACATATGAATCATCGATCACGTAATGTTGATCAAATAAGCTTATCTTAGATTCAATTTAAAAGTCTGTACAGTCCAAACTCCAAAAGCCACCAACGCTAGCTAGGAATCTAGCAGACAAATGGTGGCTCCACTACCTGTCCCATTCAACTAGCGGCCTGTCACTTACTGCAACATTAAGTGCAAAAAGTGATTTGCAAGCGTCACAATTGCAGGAAGCTATGTTTAGGGTAAACAGAAGAGGGCCAGGACCTTCTGCTCATCTTGATCTCCCATGCCTCCCGAGGTAACTTACTGGCCCGCTGTTGGATTCTATAAGAAGGAAACTGTGACCAATTACGTTTCTGCAGTAGTCCATGTACGTACTTGATGAGTTCAGAGTCCTGCGCTAGCGACAGAGGAGAGGACTCACTTGGATTTGCACCTGGAGATTGGCACTTTGGGAGAACTTGTTAACTGAGTGAGCTTTCAATTGATCAGTTGCGTGAGCACCGTACGTGAGACTGCATGTTGGCGCCAGGCCCAAGCAATTCTTATGAACATTGATCAGCTTCGACGACTCCCTTCCAATCCTCAACAAGTTGAAATATTCACGTAACAGTGACGAGAGTCGAGTATTCATCTGATTCATCAGGTACTATACTTTCAATTTCCAGTTCTACGAGCGAGGTCAGTCTGTGTACCATTATTTTCGTCTCTTCTATAATTCTTTAGACTAATGCTGAATTTCGTTAAAATGGCAGTATTCGTGTAGAATGGCACTACATCCAATTAAAACGGCACTGAATATGTCAAAGATGACACGACATTCCATTAAAATGGCACACAGAGTATGGAAAATGGCGAAAAAAAAAACACCGCCATTTTTACGAAATTGCCCATACTAGCAAATGATATCGTGAGATCGGGATTGTGGGCACATCTGTTATAATAGAATTATCGGCTGCTTTCTTGAGGTCCATAGACGGGTCCGTTGGCTGATTATATAGCAATCAGAACTCAAATGTTTGTTCGAAGTCGTAGCACTACTTTACATTCATTGATACTTGTGTACTCTGTTGAATACTGTACCGTGCGCAGAACTTAGCACTGAACTTCGATCTTTGATCATATCGAAAACTGCAAATCTAGCCGAAGCGATGGGTAATGCAGCATCGGACATGGCCAGGGTAACTTTCCAAATCGTCAGTGGGTCTATTCTCGGACTGCTTGAAACCATCGTGAAGATACCGAATGATACTAATGACACTGTGCAGGCAATCCAGGCGAATAATGAATTCCACGAGCAAGAACGCCATCGGCGCCAAGCCCAAGAGGAGGAGCGGTTTCAAGAATGGGAAGCGTCGGCCAGGCAACGCGAACAAGAAGCCCTCGAAACCGCCCGACAGACTTACGAAGACGCCATCCGAGCACGTGAAGAAGCTGCCAGGTCTGCCGCCAAACAGTTCGAAGAATCCGCCAGGCAACGTGAAGAAGCTGTCCTACGGGAAGCCAAACAAATCGAAGTCGCTGCTAAATGCGTGAGGAAGCTGCCATTGCTGCCGCAAAAGAACGTGAAGAAACTGCTCGACTGGCCGTCCAAAAGATCGAAGCCAAGGCCCGAGCACGGGAAGAAGCGGCCCTCGCAGAAGCTGCAAAAGCGAAGGAAGATCTTCACAAAGGTATCCGGCCTGTGGTCATGCCAACCCCAGAGCAAGTGACCGCTGCACTGGAGCGGATGCAGTTCCATCCCGAGAAGCTGCATTTTGCTGTTTGCGGCTCCTCTGGAAGTGGAAAGTCGACGATGATCAACGCTGTTCGCGGCCTCGGTTGCAAGGGTGAGGGCTCAGCGCGGGTCGGGGTAACTGAGTGCACGTCAGAAATCACTCGTTACCCAGACCCTCGCAAGGAGCTTCCGTATTCAAGATTCATTTGGTTTGACATACCAGGCGCTGGAACTACTGCGGTGCCGGATTGGCAGTATTTTAACGACCAAGGACTCTTCGTCTTCGACTTCATCATCATGGTGTACGACGTGCGTTTTACCAAGATTGACGTGGGCATCATCGAAAGTTGCTTACGGTTCAACATCCCGGTGTTCATTGTGAGAAGTAAGGCGGACCAACATATTCAGAACATGATCAAAGCTGAATTTGACTGTGAACCCGGTGACACGGAGTACGATCAGGTTTACCCAGAGATGGCCGACAGTTATATAAGGGACACGCACCGAGATTTCTATAAGCATATGGAAACCATGGCAGATAACAAAGATATTGACAGTGGGGATCAGCAGCTGATTCTTAATCTGCGAGTTTACATCGTGTCGGCAGCCACGCTGCGGAGATTGTTGCAGACGAAGTCGAGTGTGAAGAAGGGGAAGGTCATCGATGAGACTGAACTGATTGAAGATATGCTCAGGGCGGCAGCTAGAAGGCGGTACTCAAACACGAGAGGTGCGGCAACGAATAATTTTTTCAAGAAAGGAAAAGAGTTCCTCTCGGCAGGCGTTTCTTCTTCATATTTAAACGCTGGCACTGGAAAGACGAAGAAAAATTCTGGTCCTAATCCAGACGGACTGATGATCAACGGGAACATTTGAAGAGCCTAATTTCAGTGGTCTTGAATGGAAGACAATTCTACTAAGTAGCTAGATCACTTGCAAGCAATCCACTTCGTATTACACATACTCTCTTGAACTATCAACTTCAGGAACTCGATCTCATTGTTTATCATGAGCATTTTCACGAACTTTTTAGAATGCATTATCAGTTTGTGCCGATTTGGGAACCTATGACGACTCTATCTGTTGTCAATCTATTGCTTCTCCTGCCAATCGTTGTCTAGCTGGTATTTGCTACGTGTATTTATCAGTCAGCGAGATGAGAACGTGGTTATCATTTAGATTCAAGTATTTTGCATAACCATTTTCTCGTCAGAGTCTACCAAATCGAAGTTATTGAACACTCAGCGGCAATATATTCTAATGAGTTCATTTTGACAAATATGTCAACTAGAAAAAAGCAGAGCCAAAAATTTAATTTATAACTTTCTTTTCTTTGTATATTTTGGAAGTTTTAAGTGCAGGATTGCAACAGTGCACATATTTATAATTAAAATTTCCGATTTTTTCTTGCTATTTGTGCGATTTCCCCTTCGTACCTAAACTCAAATCTTCAACAAATCAAGCATTGGATATGCACAGTTGACAAGAGATCCCTTTTGACCATCACCTTCACAAGCCAGAAGAGATCTCTTGGGGATATCTGAAGCAGCGGCGACCTCGCCAATGGCGTCGGGAGAATCACCGGCGACCCCTGCCGGGAGAGATGCAATTTTATTAATATTTTAATCCCTTTATTACTGTAACTATCGGTACAGACTGCAACTATCGGTACAGACTGCAACTTTCGGTAAAGACTGCAACTATCGGTAAAGACTTTGCTGCAACTTTGAAATTCATTGATTGCTTTGCCTACCTTGCGGTCGCAACAATATATGGATCTCTTTGACAATATTTAACATATTTTCCCAGCAGCTGAAGATTGTAGACCATCCAATGAGCCACGCTGTTGCTTGCACAACCCTGTATGATACGGGAAGGTATTGTGATTTGATACCTGAGAGAGGGACTTACCACGTAATTGGGGTTGGCGGTACCTACCATGCAATGTAGTTGGCGGAGGAGACATATCTTGTAACACAATTTTGTTCAATGTAAAGATCTATCACTCGCTTCTCAAGGACGCGAAAGGCACCCGTGCCTTGTTGGTGCTTTTTAATTGACGAAGATAATTAATGATCTGAGCTAGCCACACTATCTTATGCCTCAGCGGGGGCAACAAGCAAGTGCATTTCGATTTATGCGTGTGTAGAGTGCTAGTGTGTGGGAGGCGCGATGGCATGCTTTCATTTGCACCTTGTGTGATCGAAGTTGTTGGTTGAGGTAGCCTTGCAGGTGCGTGAGTTTCGTGAGGCTGCTGGCGCGCGCCAAGTCATTCTTTACATCACCGGCTAGCTCCGATTCAAGTATTTCCCTTCGTGCAGGAAACCGTGAAATTTGGGAATGCGTGCACTGACGTATCAGTGGCGAGAGTATTCCAGTCATTCATCAGGTACTGTCATCATGATCTTTGAAATCAAGAGGATTACGTTATGGATTGAAATTCCTCTGCTCTTCTAATTCGCTTCGTGGAATTGGTTCAATCGATCAGCGGATGCTTAGTATCAACAGACTCTGTAGAGCCACGTAAGGTCAGTGCATGAATCTCAGTGATGCGGATTGGTACATAATAGTGCAACCTATATATGGATCTCCAAGTCGTGCACGAATTTGATGTTGCAGAGACGGTGCAGAGATCGAATTAGTAATTGCAAAGCACGCCAAGTTATAAAAAATAATCACCGGTGAGGGCCTACGGAGCCGCGGGTGGCGAGGTCGGTACTGACCTGCGATTATGACTTGGCCTACTTTGCAATCAGGGGACATAATCTCAATAATCTCATTGTAACATAGTTGAATCGTTTGACGTCTTTCATTGCTTAACCAATCAAAACATGTCACAACGGTGAAACTCTCCTGCATTGAGATTATGTTACGTTAATACCAGCTGATAGTAGTAAGAATTTATCTCAGATTTCTCTGATTGGCAGGCCAACTTCATACCCACCCTGTTGAAAATTTGCACAAGCAAACAGTGAGCTTTACCAGCCTTAATGTGCCTCTTCTTACTTCGGGATTGCGGGAACACATCCATTATTTTAGAATTATCAGCTGCTTTCTTGAGGTCCATAGCCGAGTCCATTAACTGATTATGTATCAATCAGCACTCCGATGTCTGTTCGAAGTCGTAGCACTACTTTACATTCATTGATACCGTTGTACTGTTGTGTATATATGATACCGCGCGCAGAACCTAGCACTGAACTTGGATCTCGATCCGACCACGACTGAAACTGCAAATCCAGCTGCAGCGATGGGTAATGCAGCATCGGATATGGCCCAGGCAACTATCGGGTTTGTTCTAGGATTGCTAGAACCCTTCATGACGGACCCGGAGGAAACTAATGACACAATGCTGGCAATCCACGCGAATAATGAATTCCACGAGCAAGAACGCCAACGACGCGAAGCCTAAGAGGAGGAGCGGTTTCGAGAACGGGAAGCGTCGGCCAGGCAACGCGAACAAGAAGCCCTCGAAACCGCCCGACAGACTTACGAAGACGCCATCCGAGCACGTGAAGAAGCTGCCAGGTCTGCCGCCAAACAGTTCGAAGAATCCGCCAGGCAACGTGAAGAAGCTGTCCTACGGGAAGCCAAACAAATCGAAGTCGCTGCTAAAATGCGTGAGGAAGCTGCCATTGCTGCCGCAAAAGAACGTGAAGAAACTGCTCGACTGGCGGTCCAAAAGATCGAAGCCGAGGCCCGAGCACGGGAAGAAGCGGCCCTCGCAGAAGCTGCAAAAGCGAAGGAAGATCTTCACAAAGGTATCCGGCCTGTGGTCATGCCAACCCCAGAGCAAGTGGCCGCTGCACTGGAGCGGATGCAGTTCCATCCCGAGAAGCTGCATTTTGCTGTTTGCGGCACCTCCGGAAGTGGAAAATCGACGATGATCAACGCTGTTCGCGGCCTTAGTAGCAAGGGTGAGGGCTCAGCGCGGGTCGGGGTAACTGAGTGCACGTCAGAAATCACTCGTTACCCAGACCCTCGCAAGGAGCTTCCGTATTCAAGATTCATTTGGTTTGACATACCAGGCGCTGGAACTACTGCGGTGCCGGATTGGCAGTATTTTAACGACCAAGGACTCTTCGTCTTCGACTTCATCATCATGGTGTACGACGTGCGTTTTACCAAGATTGACGTGGGCATCATCGAAAGTTGCTTACGGTTCAACATCCCGGTGTTCATTGTGAGAAGTAAGGCGGACCAACATATTCAGAACATGATCAAAGCTGAATTTGACTGTGAACCCGGTGACACGGAGTACGATCAGGTTTACCCAGAGATGGCCGACAGTTATATAAGGGACACGCACCGAGATTTCTATAAGCATATGGAAACCATGGCAGATAACAAAGATATTGACAGTGGGGATCAGCAGCTGATTCTTAATCTGCGAGTTTACATCGTCTCGGCACCCACGCTGCGGGGATTGTTGCAGACGAAGTCGAGTGTGAAGAAGGGGAAGGTCATCGATGAGACTGAACTGATTGAAGATATGCTCAAGACGGCAGCTAGAAGGCGGTACTCGAACAGGCGAGGTGCGGCAACGAATAATTTTTTCAAGAAAGGAAAAGAGTTCCTCTCGGCAGGCGTTTCTTCTTTATATTTAAACGCTGGCACTGGGACGAAGAAAAATTCCGATCCTAATCCAGACGGACTGATGATCAACGGGAACATTTGAAGAGCCTAATTTCAGTGGTCTTGAATGGAAGACAATTCTACTAAGTAGCTAGATCACTTGCAAGCAATCCACTTCGTATTACACATACTCTCTTGAACTATCAACTTCAGGAACTCGATCTCATTGTTTATCATGAGCATTTTCACGAACTTTTTAGAATGCATTATCAATTTGTGCCAGTTTGGGAACCTATGACGACTCTATCTGTTGTCAATCTATTGCTTCTCCTGCCAATCGTTGTCTAGCTGGTATTTGCTACGTGTATTTATCAGTCAGCGAGCTAGATGAGAACGTGGTTATCATTTAGATTCAAGTATTTTGCATAACCATTTTCTCGTCAGAGTCTACCAAATCGAAGTTATCGAACACTCGGCAATATATTCAATCCCTTCTGCAAGGAAACTCCCAAAACCCCTAACCGGACTGAAGCCGTATCCTCTGTCCACTCCTGAGGATAATTCTGAATTTGGTATCAGTGCTGGTCTGTCTCAGGGTATCGATTACTCGGTAATCCATGCAGTTAGTTATTGAAAGATTTATTGGCTCTGGGCCAAAGGGGAGGAGGCTTTTTCATTGACAAAAGCTGCATGTGAGGACGTTGGAGTTGAAACTTCCGCGAAAAATCAAGTCTCTCATAGTATAGTTACTTGTTGCTCATATAGAGTATTTCCTTATATTTTAAAAAATCAAAGAGTAATGTTTTTTTTGACATAAATTTTAAATAGAGGTCTTTGAAAGGTCATGGCATGCTTAGTTTATAAGTCCTCTTTATAAGTCATTTGTGTAAGACTTCTCTAGCTCATATTGAACACATGTCAATTTCTTCTTTTAAATTAATTTTGCATTGGAATTCTTATTCATTTTTCTATTTTTTTAAAATGACAACTCACAGATACAACCAATAATATTGTTGGCTCATTGATTGAACTTATTTGGTGGAATATTGGTCCCAGTGGTAGAATATTGGTCCCACCCTTGGCAACGCTAAACTCTCAAAAGGGACAAAAGGCTTTTGCTTCCCAATATTTGCAAAAATGTATTTGGTCCTTAGTTTATAGCCATTGCTTCCTTTTTGTCTAAAATTGAATGCTTGAATAATGACTCCAATTCCATAACATTAGGTGTGTGTCCAAAATTAGATTTGGAAATAAAAACACATTACTAAATATACTATGAATTTTAAATACATGGGCATTTGCAAGTTATAGTGCATTAATTTTTTTCTCACAATGCACTAGTTTACACAATGTTTAAAACCTTAAAACCTCATATTGGTCAATATAAATTGAACTTGGAATAAAATCATAATTTTTGGACTCTAAATACATTGAAAGTACCAAGATACATCTACAATGTATAATCCAAATTCTACATTCTCCACAAGAAGTTCTTTATCCTAAGAGAGTATTATGTCTCAATGCATACAAATTATAGGCATTTAAAAAATAACAACATTGATTTTTTGCCAATAAAAAAATTATAAAGTACATATTGATATTATAATTTAATAATTTATCCATTTTTGGATTTGATTTTTAGTTTTTAGTTTTTTTTAAATATAAATTTCTCTTAAGACTCAAAGGCATTAAAATTCTCTTGTTACAAAACAATCTTTGGACAAATCAAAATTAAAGAGATTATTAAAGGAGGAGATTATTAAAGAGATTATATTCAAGCATCACCCTAACCTTTTCATTTCCAATGTGGCAATAAAATGCATGTTATTCTAGGTTGTCTTTGATCTAATTATGATGTATTTTTTGTGTCTTACAAAAATCAAAGCTCCTTGCAATTACGGAAAGGATCACACTGTCATGGGGATAATAATCCGGTACTAAACTTATTGCAAGTCGTGGAGTACATGGTGAGCAAGGATATAGCAAGTGCTCCATAGTCTAGCAGTTGGTGTTCGACAATATATTTCAGTCACAATAGACAATTTTGTTTATAAAGAAATAAAACTTTCAAATATAATTTGGACTTGTTGTGCAATAAGGTCTAATTCATTTACAAACTACCCGTCTACCCATCTACGCCCTTCCAATTTTTATTGTAGAGTATTATTTCAATTGGATAGATATGTAGGATTGTAGGGAACATCTATATGCACATCTTTCAAATTTAAAAAAAAAAAAAATCAATAAAAATACAAGCTCCTAGTAAAAATTCAATATGAGGCATTATATGATCAAACTTTGTGAAATAGATGTCTCTATATGTTAACTAGATTTTGGCAATATAATTGTACCATCATGCTTAAATGCCCCTAATTAGTTACCACATGAGGAGCAAATCAAAAAATCCAATTATAATAAAGAGATATTGATTTTTACCACATTTGGGCATTGTCACTCAACATTGAAATTTCTATAGAAGAAATTGTAAAACTTTTTTAAAGATGCTTGCCTAGGGAAATATGTGCATATGGATGTTCCCTACATATATCCACATTTGAACTTAAAATATTCACCACTGATTGCTTACAATAAAATATCATATAAAACCATGAAAATTGGCTTTAAAAATTCACTAGAAATAGAATTTTGCTTTTCCAAAACCAAAATTTGGTAGACTTGAGTGGGATTGCATAAGGATGACATGATAATTATATTTACCAAATATACCAATTATACTCCTCATACATAAAAAAGTTTGAATGACTGAGAGAGGCAGTTCATAAATGAAATAGACCATACTATACAATCACAATTCTCACAACAAGTAGGTCATAGTGGGTGACAAACAAGGTCACTTGTACAAACTCAATTCTACAAGAATTTTGAATAGGTTTATTTTTCAATACAGTGAATGGAATTGAATTGTGCAGATAGAAAGAGAGAGATTTGAAGCTCTAGCCAACAAATTGTGAATCCTACAAGAGAGTGGTCCATAACTCCTCCACACTTAAAAAATGAAGATCTTGCAAACCCGCAAACTTTAGCTCCTCCCAACAAAAACTGCTATTCAGTAGATTACAAAGGAGTTTAGCCCCGGCCAAACTTTGGAGTCTAAAGTGGGTCACTTCGGCCCCCCCCCCCAACTTTAGCCTCGGGGGTTAACGCCACAAAATCTTCCTATGGCATACCGAGGGCCCAGAGCAGTGCATGAGCTGTGAAATGGACTCTGGAAGTGGCAAGTGCAATTAGGAGTAGTTACACCTCCTTCAGAAATCAAATTTCGTTGAAGTCGAAGAAATGTAGAAGAGAAAAGAGGAACCAATAGGAAGTCTGTGTTGGTAGAAAAGGTGTGACTGCCCTTTTTTATGTTTGGAGCAATCCTCAAAGAAATAGTCACTTGTCACACTGGAAGCAAGCTCTGTAGATCAAGCACAACCAACCATCTACAAATTCCTCAAGAATTTTCTCTAAGGAACGTCGTTCCTTCATGTGCGTGGGAGAAGAAACGGCACTCCAATTTCCCCGAGAAATTGTGCTCCACAGGTGACGCTCAGATTGCCACGTCTACATTCTCGGAGAAATCACACTTTCTTCGAAGAGGTGTGACTACCCCTATTGTGTCTGAGGTAGCAAACATGGAAATGGAAGACGTTAGGTCCCCCCCTCGAGCTAAAAGGGGGTTGTGTGGCAGTCGCAGTGGGGCCCTTCTCCGTCATTTTGACTTTCAAGTCCTTTAACCCTAGACCGCCCAACCTCGGTTTGACGTGTATCGGAAGAATCGGTCATTGCAAACAAATTAGGTGGAATTACAGAAACCCACCATTGCATATCGTCCAGAGGTTTGAGGCGATGCTTATTGAAAAACTAGAGGTGGAATTGGTCAATTAGATGCAAAGATCATAACATCTGATGAACGTAGAAGTGCATGCATGGATGGTGATTTATTCAAATTAGTACCACACATTCATATGAAACAGAACCATTAACTTCTTTTCAATGACATGTTTTGATACTACTAGTGTCATTTCTTAATGACCATCAAATGCATTTTGGCATCACCTACATGTCACTTTTAGCACCCTACACCTTGCATCTTTGAAAATTTAGAGCTATTTCACAATGCATTCAAAAATTGTAGAACTTATCACATGTAGTTTGATTTATAGTCCTTTACCAATGTGCAAAAATTGTTGTTCATTTTCTAAAGCATATTGATTATGCCATAAAGCTTATTTGTGCGATTTTAGATGTAGTAACCTTGTTGATGTCCATATCAACTTTGAGCAGGGTATAAAATAGGACCATCCATTTCCAACCAAGGATCCATATCCAACTTGGAGAGTGCAATTATTTCCAACCAAGGTTGAAGTTGATAGATTTAAAACCAATTAGGTGCATCTATAGTTGGTTCTTAAAAATTCACAACTTATACTCAAAATGTCCAAAAAATACATTTGAAAGTGCATTGGAATTCTTTTTATCTTGCTGGTAGGGTCTACTAATTTGTTGGATGTCTATTAATAGACATCATATCCAAAATCTAATTGACGGTTATGGGTGCTGCTACCTTAAGCATTGAAACAATTCAGCGGTGCAGACACAATTCAATGGTGCAGACACAATTCAGCGGTGCAGACACAATTCAGCGGTGCAGACACAATTCAACGGTGCAGACACAATTCAGCGCTGCCGACACAATTCAGCGCTGCAGACACAATTCAGCGCTGCAGACACAATTCAGCGCTGCAGACACAACTAAGCGCTGCAGACACAACTAAGCGCTGCAGACACAATTAAGTGGTACAGACACTGATCCGAAAGCATATTGTGATTGCCAAATCCCCTACCATTTTCTTGCTGTCACTCGAGTGAGGATTTCTGTGGATTCCACAGCCCTGCACTGCGACAAACAGATTTAGATTTTTTCAAACAGTTTTTCAAAAATCATGAGGAATGGTTAATATTGGGCCCAGTAATGCCTGAGAAGGGCCCTCAGTACTGTAGCTGCTTCAGCAAACCACTTTGGGGGAGTTTTTTAGTTTGCTTGCACCCCACCACAGATCAATACTTTTGAAACATCTTGGTGGCTTTGGGAAGTAGTTTCTGATCAAATTTCTAACATCAGTATTTATCCCTGAAAAACACATATTGTTTTGCTTGAACAAAGTGTCGATCTAGTCAGTGAAGTCCAAGCATTGTTAACCCCTAAATGCCCAAGGCATTTCAACATTTCCACGGGAATGCATTAGTGTTAGATGGGAGCAAAATATAGAAGTTGGAATGGTGGGGAAAATAGTGTTGGGGGTAATAAACATGGTTACATGAAACAACACTAATTATCATCCAACACTATTTATCAATTTTAGTGTAGTCAATAATGCAAGAAATAAGCGCTTGCCTATTCCAAACTATAACATCACCAACAAATTTCCCAACGTTTTGAAGGGAAGCTAAAAAGGAAACAAGTGGGGTTGGTTGAACATGGAAATGCGCTCCAAGTCCGAACCGATCGAGCCGACAGACTGAGTCTAAGTATTACTTAATTATGCTTATTTCAATCTGCACCAGACACTTCAGGGTAGACTGTAATATCGGCGACCTCTGTTATGGCGCCCCTCGAATTGCGGGGCGACCCCTGCCGAAAGATGAACTTCGTTAGTTCTTCAGAGTAGGGTTTAGGCCTGGAGCGTAGCACGGAACTTCAGTAGTCATTAAGGTTGATCAAAAAGGGTCTGAGGGTTGATCAACAAAATTCTTTTGGTTTTATTTTTAAAAAATAAATAAATTTGTTGAACATCCGGTGAGCACGCGGGACGAATGTAGTCGGCTCCCTGGACAGAGAGGGGGTCGAGGAGGGACTCGCCCGACAGTTCCTCGGGCAATGGCGACGAGGTCGCCGCTGCTACAGGTGTCCCGACACTTCATTATGGTGTGTTCATTTGGCTCAAGGTGGAGCTTGTTTGCAATTGCCGTGGCAATTTCTGATCCACCTTCCGAAAGTCATGGGGTACGCAAACTTAAACTGCTGCGACTTGTTTGGTGGGGGTCGGTACCAGATTCACAGACCCCTTCCCAAAAGAAACCCGGGTTATGTACAGCGTTACCTTTATATAATTATCGACAAGGAAGGGGGCTAATAAGCATTGTTGATGCCTGCTAGTTCGTGCTAGGCGCAAGTCCATTTCGATGCTTGCCCGTGTGGAGTGTTGGAATGTATATGCGGGAGGCATTTGCACCTTGCGTGATCGAAGTTGTTGGCTGAGATAGCCTCGCAGGTGCGTGAGTTGACTGAGTGCCGTGAGGCTGCCGGAGAACCGTTCTCTACATCTCTACATCACTCCGATTCAGTTCAATTATTTCCCTTTGCGCAGGAAACCTTGAGATTGGCGCATGCGTGCACTAGCGTGTCAGAGGCGAGAGTATTCCAGTCCTTCATCAGGTACTGTCATCACGGCCTTCTAAAATCTAGAGGATTACATTGTGAAGGGAAGTTCTCCTGCTCAACTCATTCGCCTCGTGAGTTGGTGCAATCGATCGGCGGATTCGTAGTATCGACACACTCTGTAGAGTCACAGTCACTGCATGAATCTCAGAGATGCAGATTGGCACATAATAGTGCAACCTATGGATCTCCAAGCCGTGCACGGGTTTTGTGTTGCAGAGAGGGTGCAGAGATCAAATGGTTTCTAGATCTAATCGTTGTTCATAACCCGGCTTGGCTTGACATTGATTGATTCCTTAGCAGTTTACAGAGCGCGCATATACAGTATACTGATTGATTCCTTTGAGTTGTCGGTGCTCGAAGTCACCCCCTCAATCCAGATGGGTCTGCCGAGGTGGATTCCCTCCGTGTGCGCATTTGTCGTGAAAGCCTTGAACTTGTTCGTCCAGCACTTCGGTCGTAGTGATCTCATCGAGGTCTTTGATCGACTTACGGAAAGGTTCATGGGTTTACCTGCACGTACCGACGCGGAGGCCCTTGCCAAGGCCCTTGCCAAGGCTCTGAAAGACAATGAAGCTCTTATGAAAGGCATCCGACCCGTGGTCGAACCCACCCAGAAGCAGATCTCTGCTGCGAGGCAGCGAGTTGAGTATGATCCTAAGAAGTTTCACATTGCTGTTTGCGGAGGCTCGGGTAGCGGAAAATCCTCGCTGATCAATGCCTTCCGAGGTTTGGAATCCACAGATGAGGGCGCAGCGGAAGTCGGAGCAAACGAGTGCACGACTACAGTCACCCGCTACCCGGACCCTCGCACCGATCTTCCATACTCGCGGTTTGTTTGGTACGACATCCCAGGCGCGGGAACGCCCAATGTGCCGGATTGGCAGTACTTCAATGACCAAGGACTCTTCGTCTTCGACTTTATCGTCATTGTGTACGATGTGAGGTTCACCGGCATCGACGTAACCATCATCAGGAATTGTCTAGTCTTCGGGATCCCGTTCTTCGTGGTGAGAAGTAAGGCCGATCAACACATTCGGGACATGACCGATAACTTGGGTGAGCATCAGACGGTTGTCAAGCGGTTTGTGAGCGGCACGATATCAAATTTCAGTGCGAATATCAAGGCGATGGAGAAAGCCCCGGAGTTTGACGAACAGTCTCGAAAGAAGCTGCAGATGCTGAATCCGCGAGTGTACATCGTGTCGGCGCCCACGCTGCGGGGTCTGTTCCAGACGACGACGAGCAAGAGTACAACGCAAACTCCACAGAAATCCTCCATTACCCTCGAACATTTGCTGAATGAAGGCATGCTGTGGATTCAGCGAGTGGTACAGTTGATACTCCGGTATCTGTTCCAGACCCCAGAGCAATCCACCATTATCGACGAAAATATGCTGATTGAAGACATGCTCCGCCATGGAGACAAGTGGCGGTGCTCCGAGAAAGCTACCTAGTTGAGTAGTTGTGGATGTAAGCAGTTTGTGCTGAACACACACTTTTCTTCAATGTAAGCATATTGTAGCCATTCAGTCATTCTGATCTCAAATGAAACTAATCCTAGCATGTAACCATGATGGGTTCTGGTACTCAGTCTGAAATTTTCTACATATGACCGAACAATTCCAAAAGGAATGATTTCCACGGTCACAGGCCTGTCCTTTGAGGATTAAGGGTTAACGAAATTCAGCCTGGAATCGATGCTACGTGAGCTGTACTTCGAGGACAGGGAGACTGACCAAGAAAACCAAGTCTGTAGACGAGACTTTGGCTTGTGGAGGATTGGTAGTGCTCGGAGCTGCAATCCTGGTTGCCAGCAGAAACTAGGCGGACCATAAGCTTCTTAGGTGCGCGGACGAATGATCCGACTTCCTAGTGCATGCTAAACTGCTAATGAGAGAACCCTGAAATCGTTTTTATAACAAAGGCAGATGAAGTTGAGAAGGAAATAATCAACGTGTTTATCATGTTCTCCACAAGATCGAATGAATGGATTTGTCGTGAGTTCTTGATGTGCCTTTGATTTCCTGAAAGAGTCCTTAACCCCTAAGCGCCCCAAATGTGGCCTCCTACTATGAGACATTTGACCATTATAAAGTCCTAGGTTGTATGGTGAAATCTTCCACAAATTTCTCCAAAAATGCCCTCCGTACCTCTCTTGGAATCTAAACGGTCATGTCTCTTAGATCTTATTTTTTAATTGGTGGGGTTGACTTGAGTGGCAATTTGTAGCTTGCTTTTGGAATATGTGCTGGGCGCTCAAGGGTTAATGCCAGAAGGGTGCGCCAACGCCCAACGGTAAACCCATGGCACGTTGTGCTATGAAGCATGAAAAGTTTTTAGTCTATATGCTCTATTTTGCCAATTTTAACGAATGAAAATAATTTAAATTTATTTTTCACAAATGAAATCGCTTGGGTTGTATACATATGTTGTGAAATTTTTGGGTCATTTTGTAGAGATTTGGAGTTACGGTGAGTTTTTGAAGAATGAATAAAATACAATAATAAAAATTTGAGATTTTTATTGCAAGTTGTCAGGTGTATAATATAGTGAAGGACATCATAAAATAATGGAAGATTTTGAACCAATCACTACAATTCGAAGATTGGTAACCCATGGTTATATGGTTGTACCTCTAAACTTCAAATGATCACAACAAAATATTCATCGTTTAGGAAGTAGGGAAGTTTCCAATGAAACATATTACAATTGTACTTGTATGCTTCATTGCATTAGTTTACTTGAAATGCAAAGCAAATCATATACAAGGTGGAACATGAGTTCAATTCTCGGGGGGTGCACTTAGTTCTACTACAGCAAACCACATGCGAATAAGTGATTTCTAATAAATTATAATTTTAACTTTAAATTTTGAGCATTGTTTACTAATGACTATAGGATTCTACTCCCAAAATTTTAAACTCAAATAAAATATGAAATGATATTTAGAAGAGGTTAAAAATGCACTAAAATGACATGTTTTTTTAACTCAAATATGTTTAAAGAACACATTTAAATGACCATTGCATCAACATTCAACTCAAAATGAGCTTTCAATAGAGAGTTATTTTTAAGAAAAAATTGTTCATTTTTTAGATAATTCTTTTTATATAATATAGGGGTGTGAAAGTTATTTTTCAATTCTACAGTGTATTTTTTTACTTCAAAAATTTGTAATTAATTAATAATAATAATAATAATAATAATAATAATAATAAATAATAATAATAATAATAATTCAAAATGTAAACTTTCAAAGTTAAAAAATCTATTCATATTTTTTCATTTAATTTTATTTAAAATTCAAAAGTTATATAGGGGTCTAAAGCTTTATTTGCACGTGGTTTATAATGAACACTCTAAATGCTTTCCTTAGATTCAATTGAATAAAACTTGGTATTTTGTCTGATTTAGTTTTCCTTGACAAAGTGGATTTAGTCATTTAGTAAGGCCATCAAGGCTAAGAGTTGATGCACTTGTAGACCATACTTACACAATTCTTTAGAAGTGTATACATTTGTAAAAATAAATAAATATTTGCTTTATTAATTCAATGTTTGTTTTATTTTTAGTTTGTATCAACAAACATCTTATCTCTCTCTAGGTTTGGGATGGATCATAATTATGGTGAATCAAGATGTTGATGTATCAAAGTATAGGTGCTAAGAGGAAAGTATGCGACAAAGGGCCTCTTTGAATGTCATGACCTAACAAGTAGGGTCTTCCCATTGTTGAAGGCCAATGCAATGTGACTTACTTCATGTAAACATCCATGGATGAAATGTTCATTGCTCATCATTGATGAATGATCAACTTTCAATTTGGATGAAAAGGTGACATACGATAGATTGGGTCTTTTGCTTTACAGAAGGATGGATTAAACCTCCCAAAGACGTGTTCTCGGATCCAAGTGAGGCATCCTTCAATGCAAGGCTAAACCCTACAAGGATCCCTAAACACTAAAGGATATATATTATTGAAGAAGAGCCTTGCAATTTGTGGTTGCACAATTAGTTTATGGTTTTTAACTACACTCTAACATCCATGTTTGGAATGATGAGTTTGAACAAACCAATGGATTTTTCAAATACCTTCTAATTAATCTAAAGCAATACTTGAATCTTTAAAACTTAAAAGATAACATTGTTTAGTGACTAACTTGAGGAAAATGAGGAAAATAACATATTCATTCAAAAATATACAATAAGTAATAATGTGTTTAATCCAAAAAACGAATTAAGCCATATATTCAAGGCACCATATTTTATTGTTGACTAATATTCAATGTTAAATAAAATCTTTCTAGATTACTGTTTTGAATTTTTATTTATTTAGAGAAAATCCTTTAAAGTCTAATTTATTAAATTAAGCATCAAAATTTTGATTTTGATGAAAATTGTTTATAATTTTCCTATTGAAGATTTTGTGCAAGTTTGTTCATTGCAAATCTTGATTTTTTATTTTTCTTGGATGCTCTTCAACCATTGAGCCTCAAGTGTGCCCCGAAGTGTGCTAGATCTTGAAGGAAAAATCAAATTGAAAATTCATTTTAAAAAATTGTAGAATAGATTTTGAAAAGGTATAAATGGATGATGGTTGTGCATGCTATTTCCTTGAATCTTATATATTTTTCATGACTTCAATTTTAGATTTGACATGATAAAAGTGGATGTAAAGTAAATGAACCCATACAAATGAACACAGACCTATTGTCAACAAAATTGTAATGGTTGTGTACATTCAAATTCTAAAATGTACACCACTCATGTAATTTTGCCCACAATGGGGCTCACTTACCTCATTCCACAATTCCATCTCGTTCCCATACTCTCTGTCTTTCTTGTACAGTTTCCTTTTTGAGGGATTAGGGTTGTGGCGCAAACATGTTCTGCTTTGAAACAAATGCATGTTTTGTTTTTCTTGCTTCAGAGCAAAAATAAAGTAAAAACAATCACCTTGAAACAAAAATCTAAACACAGTGCTGCCGCGGTGTCCTAAGAATCAGAAGTCCATTGACGGGTCATATAATATTACTGAATGTAATATGACAATTGATTGACAACATGTCCGATTATCAGATTCCTATCAACACAATTGGGCACACCAAACTCACGGTGGGAGCAAATAAAGGTCAAAGGTCTGAGAAGCCCAATTTGGGTTGCAACACGCTGTTCTCTTGTGAATTTTACATGCAGGGTGCATGAAATGATGTATAAAACAATTACAAAAGTTTGTATGGATGCTGAGCCAAATTCAATGATACATGACACTTTTAATTTAAATCATTATTCGAGTCATTATTGCATCTCTTACATGCCTCAAAAGTGATCACATATTCTACACATATGGTGCCATATTTGAACATGACAAAGTTTAGATATAAAAATGACCTCCAAATGAAAGAGGTTAAGGCAAAAGTACTAGCAGTCGATCATTTAAGTGATTCTAAAGTAGATGATAAGGAGTATAAGGTGGTGGAAATTTTTCCCTGTAGGGAAGATAGGAAATATGGGGATAGCAAAAATTTTAGAATTTTATTCCCAAAATTGAAATTAATCTGAATTTTGGAGCCAAAAAGTGCACTTGTCTAGTAGCAAATGTCTAGTAGCCAATGTCTAGAGTTTTCTAATTCCAATCATTCAAGAACCACTTTGCCACTCACTACTTCCTAATTTTTTGCTCAGTGCTTTGGGACAATCATGTGTCATAACCTTATTAATCCCAACCTTGAAAAAGATCTAGAAAACTACATTCCAAGCTTGAGTTCTAGCCTAAGGTTGGAAATAGTGCACCCTACAGGTTGGGTATTGGATGTGGTTGACAATTGATGCTTCTACCTTAGTTTTTGAATTTTCAATCCATCAATTTTATGTTTTTTTGGTACACAACTTGTATTCTAAGAGTAAAATGCAGAACCGTATGTATGGTTCCCACCAGACCTTGTGAGGGTTAAGTTGCCAGAGACACTCTGGGCCCTATCCAGACAAGCATTCGCGTGCAAGTCCCTTTCTTCCTCTGACATGTGATCCATGCCAAGACCACAAACTGGACAACACGGAGGACTTCGCTGGAAAAAATTCAAGCGGCCTTCTCTTTTAAAACAAGCCTCCCAGTGCCGTTGAAATTCGGTGCCAAGCGAGTGTCCTGCAATGTAAACCCCACACAGTGCGCACTCGTGCGATTCTTCCTGTCCCGAGGCTGTCCTTGTTACCCCTCCTGAATTCGTCTCAACTTCCAGTGCCATTCTCTGCACACCTTCCCACGTCGCCCATGCCGGCTGTCGAAGATCAATCCTCAACACCTCAGTGTCCTCCTCCTCCAGCCGTAGACAATTCGAGCCTTGGATGTCCTGGAACGTTGATGACACCGAAAACGATCGAAAAAAACTCAAATTCTTGGAGAATTGCTGGGCAGTGTGTGGGTGGAGCGTCGACCTACGTGAATCAAGGTGGTCCATCAAGACCTTGGGCAAAATCTCGGTGAAGGACTCGTAGAGAGCAACGCCGACCAACAGCGAGCCCCCTGTGTTTTGGGTTTGTTGCATCAGCTTCAAATCCCGTAACCACTTCAGAAGAAGCTCAATGCACTCTCGAACTCCGCGGGAAGTAGTCAGGGTTCTTGGATAGCCCTGAGATGCCCCAGGGTCCGGTTCAAATTTGTACAGAATTCCTGGATAGGTGCCTGATTTTTTTATGGATTCTTCATAGTCCTCCCTGGTCCGAATTAGCACTGGCTCTAAATCATCCTCACGCAATCTGACATGAAGGTCCTGTTTTAGGTTCTCCTGGCTTGCCATGTAAAAATTGAGGTCCAATCTGTCGATATTGACATCGTGGTTGGCATTGCACTGGGAAAAAGTAGTGGCTTGACGCACCCGGACGTTGCTCTCCAATATCTGCATCATTAGCGCAATAGACTGGATTTTTTTCGCAGGTTTGCCCTTGCCGAAGATTTTTTTCGCAGGTTTGGGTTCACTCTCGATCATCTCTCTCAGAGACTCGGTTTCGTTCCTCAGATGGTTCAAAAGGGCGTGAATGTTATTCTCCGAGGTCCAAGAAGGATCAGGAAATCGATCCAAAGTATCCAGTATCGTCTTGATGCAGGCCAAATTTGTGTCTTGACTTGGATTCCTTGCGGTTCTTGTCATCATGAGTTGCCTTAAGACTTTTCCAATCTGCCTCCAAACGGCCGGCATTACAGCTATAGCTACAGGGGTCACCACTTGTGATACAGCCAAGGCCATAATTGCGTCAGCCATTGTAGCTAGTATTGATCTCGGATTATATTCTGCTAGCTGAATTATTATGCGGAGCAGCTGATCGCTTTGATCTGCAGTCTACCTGTGCCATATTGGGAAAATGAACAGTCGGTCAGATTCAGTTACTGTTGGGTTCTTGTGTCTGCATAACAAAAAGATTTGACACATTGTAACCAAAGGCACAGACATGTATATACACATGTGTTGGTCCATTTCTGTCATCTCCACATAAATACCGTAAGTTGTGGAAAATCTCGTTCATTGATCAGTTGATTTTAATTAATATGTTTTGCAGGCCCACTGAAATTTATTTCAACGGCCAGCGAGGGTCGAAGAAAGATACAACACAACCACGAGGAAAGCCAGGGGAGAGACTAGCACCACGACAATCTTGTTCACTGATTCAATGCTGACAATAGGATTCAATCTGCAATGAAATTGTTCACTGATTCAATGCTGACAATAGGATTCAATCTGCAATGAAATTGTTCATTTGAGTAAGAAAAAATTTTAAAAACTAAGAAAATGCTGACAAGACGGGGATAAAACCAACATCGGAGGCCCTAGTTTGTTTCATGACTATCTGTTCCATATTTTGGCCACTATGTACTAAGAATTCAAATGTACACTAGTGATTTTTTCCTTTTAACTCCTAAATCACCTACCTATTAAATTTGGCAACATGGCAATTTTGGGCAAGTACATGTGATTGGAGATTTCCATGTTTTTGGTCCAAACTTTAATAGAAGATGTGGACAAGGAATATCTTTCATGTACACTAAAATTCAAGACATTAGGAAATACGAGTCAAAGGTTATGGCCTAAATTAGGCCATATTAAATATGTTAATTTTTTTTTGCCAACAACTAGTTTGAGCAAATAAAAAAAATCACTTCTTTCATAAACAAAAATTTGAAATTGATTTTTTAGATTTATATACATGTGAAAAGCCTTGAATCATTCTATTTCGAGTTCTATTTTGATCAATAAGTCAAAAATTATGAGGATTTTTAGTTTGTGGATAGTTATGAATTCTCTACTCTAAAATAAACTTTGAAGTCCTTTATTTAATTCGATTTTCAAGATTTTTGGAAATCAATAAAAAAAAAATTAGATGTAGTTTGTTTATTACAACATTACAACCATTGAAATTAACATTTTTCAATTCTATGAATAAATTGTTAATAATTTAGTTTTTTTAATCATTCTCTTATACCTTACTACTTACTATTTTTTTCCTATACATTGTACAATTCTAAATGATTTTAAAATTTTCAAGTATATAGCCAACTTGCCTTGAAGAATGAATCCATAAAAACACCACCATTTTGAACATTTTTTCATACCAATGTGACCTTGTGAAGTGCAACTTACTATCTATTTTTTCACAAGACCAGAAAAAGGATTTTTCTCACTTCAAATGCTAATATCTTACTATCCATGCAGTGAAAATTTTTGAAATTTTTTTTGCATGTTTTCAAGTTAGAATACTACTAAATCCTATGGTTATATGTGTCTATAAATGATTTTTTCCCAAACATTAGTACTTGTACTAGAAATTGTAGTTTTGGAGCATTTTTGGTGAAAACATAGTCAAGAAACTTAAGGAGTTAAATTTCTACACTAGATTTTTAGAGTAATTTTTAATCACCAAGTTTAGGAAGTATGACAATATTTCTTTCCCTTTTCAATAATTATGAAACAATCATAAGATTCTTTCAATTTTCATTTTTCTATTTTATTAAAAGGATAGATTTTGTTCAAAAACATTTGATTCGTTCTATTTGATTAATTCCTTAACCACCTAAAATTCCAAGTGTCCCCTTGGAGAACAATTGAAGATTTGGTTTCATTTCTTTAATATCAATTTTTAGCATGATTTAAAAAAAAATGAAATTTAACTCTTGAATGACAACCCAATCTAAAGGCTTGATTTTCATAGAATCTTCATGAAAACTTCTTTAATACTCAACTACATGTGGACCTCTTGATATCATTTTCTTTGTCTTTGTAATATGCATTTAGCAATCTATATCTTGGATTTTGAATTACAATTTGAACTTGTAGTTTTTGCATTGAAAAAGTTTGATAAAAAAATTTGAACAATAGTTTTGAAGTTACCCATGGACTAAAAGAGGGTGGAAAATCATCCTTAATCTACATTTGGATGAATGTCTACACACTCGGATGAATATCTGATATTTCATCCATAATGTGAAACTCGATATCTTCAACACTAACTTAGGGCCGGTTTATACTGTGGGCTGGGTCGGATGGAAGGCCAGCCGGATTTGCCTTCAATCCGGCCTTCGATCCGGCCCAAGTTTTTTAATCCGGACCCAATTAATGTAAACCCCTTGGGCCGGATTCTAGGGCCGAATTTTCAATTCATGTGCTCTTGAATTTTCTCAATGCTCAATTAAAAAATAAAATAAAAACATGCACGTTTATCTTTCTCTTCTTTTCTTTTTAATTAAAAACAAAGATTTTCTTTTTTCTTTTTTCTTTTTTCTTTTTTCTTTTTTTTTTGTTCCTATATATTTTATTTTTAAAATATTTTTAAAAAAAAATTATTTACTTACTTAAAAACAAAAAAATTTAATGTTTTGGTTTTCCTCTTACATAGAACATGCATTTGTAATCAACATGTTTAATGCTAAAACATAGGTACTTCATTGATGATGATTTTTCTTTAAAATTAAAAAAATAAATACATTAGGGAGTTTGGTCTAAAAACGCCCATGCTCTAAGAGTGATTATGATGGAGAGGTACATTTTGCTTTATTGAATGTACTAGTACATTTTAGGACATGGTCACTTTTAGTGCCCGTTGCCTTTCAACTTTAAAAAATTCATAACTAATTACACAAAAATCTAAAAAATATGAAACAAATCAAGTCACCAAAAAATATGAGGATAAAGGGCCTAATATGCATAATCCCAATCAATTTATGACTTTTCAAAATCTATTCTACAATTTTTTAAATGAATCTTTAATGTGATTTTTTTCTCCAAGATCTAGTGTATTTGAAGCTCATTTCCAAAAGCCCTCAGCATTATAAAAGTCAAGATTGTGATGGACACTCTTGTACAAAATCTTGAAAAAATAAATCATAATCAATCATTTTGGAAATTGAATTTTTGATGCTAAAACTAGACTTTAAAAAGACTTTAAAATTTATATAAACTATTAAGAATAGCAACTTGGTTAAGTTTTATTAAACTTCAAAGTATTGTTCACACCAAAATTTGGTACCTTGGGCATTTAGAAATTAAGAACAGCTCTATTAAATAAACAAGTACCAAATTCTAAATAAAAATAAACATCTTATGTTGAGTCAATTAAAAATGATTGAACCAAACATGCTTAAAAATCTCATATTCACTTAAGAATAATTTTATAAAACATCTTATCAAACAAACAAGATTGTATATATTATATTATTATGAATTTATATATTATATTACAACAAGTTTATATAATGTATTATAATGAATTTATATATTATATTACAACAAGTTTATATAATGTATTATAATGAATTTATATATTATATTATAACAAGGTTATATAATGTATTATAAACTGTGTACATTTCCATTCCAGAGCTCCAAGCCCACTACAGTACTCCCAATGTCAAACTGAAATATAATTGGCAACAGATCAAGCTCTAAAAATTTAGCAATGCATATTAGTAGAAGTTTCTTGAGCTCACAATTAACAAGCACATACCAAAATAGAAAACAAAAGAATTCACATTCGTAGACGGTGGAGATTTGTACAATCCAACGGAGGAGCCCAATTTGGCCCCAATCTGGCCCTAGATGGGAGTTCGGGCCACCAAAAACCTCGGCCCGATTGCTTCCCTTGGGCCGGATGGTTTGGCGCCAAAACCATGCCACCTCAGGCGACACATAGGAT
This sequence comes from Climacium dendroides, assembly GCA_950106755.1. Classification (NCBI taxonomy): domain Eukaryota; kingdom Viridiplantae; phylum Streptophyta; class Bryopsida; order Hypnales; family Climaciaceae; genus Climacium; species Climacium dendroides. The sequence goes on from OX467084.1 coordinate 42,300,184, forward strand.
GAGTTGTAGTTCCATTCGGCCCCAAGTATAAACACCTTGGGCCGGATTTGGAGAAATTAAGCACTCCTATTGGTTCAAACTTGGAGAGTTCCGGCCGGCCCTCAATCCGGCCCCAAGTATAAACCGGCCCTTAATCTGTAAGATATCAAGTTGCACTACAGAAAGAAAACGAAAGCAATTTGTGTTGTCAAACTAAAGGTGCTTTTGCACTTGGCCTTACGGTGGCACTAAGTCAGTCGTGCGTTCCCACTTGACTGCTCAAGTATTTATCGAACCTACGTGGTAGCTGAGGTGGCATCAACCTGAGTGACCATTTATAACTTTTGTATCATTGGCCCACCACAACAACAATAGTCGGTAATAAAAACTTCAAAAATCATTACACTAAATAGTGAAATTAGGTTGCCCCATACTAAATTCTCGACATTCCACACTATATAAATATATACAGTTAGTGTAGATGGATGCAATAATGTAGGAACCATGTGTGTTGCATGGGTTGGTGCACTGGTTCATGGCTGGGGTTTAGAGAATTGCTTGTGCCTTCATCTGGACGAACGGTGAGTCACGAGGCAACTTTCTTGAATAAGACAATCTAATTTCACTATTTAGTGTAGTTGGAAATGAAGATTCCAACTAATGATGGTGGCTCTTATCAACATGCTTGCTTCAAAACCCATTACATAAGAACAATGGTTGTCCAAGACCACAATTAGCAAGATCAACAAGGAAAAATCAAAAGTATTGAAATTTTCTAACAATCTTCTTGTAAATCTCTATTGGTGTATAGGCAATCTCTTTATACAAGTGGGGTGATAGGAAGTAAAACATGTGGGATATGTAAATTAGAATTAGTAGAAGCTCAAGTGCTAATACCTAAGTAAGTCAAACGCATGAATTTTGTTCAATGTGGAACTTCAGACTTCATGTAGGCATAGTAGAATAACTTTTTTCTTTGAACTAAGAAAAGACGAAAAGTTGATAAATCAAACTAATTTTAATTTTCAAAAATCTATTTGAGATTCCAAGCCTCCAATCAAAAGTTAGAGATAGAATTCAAAGAAGGGTTGGAAGGAACATTTTCTTTGACTTTGTGCAACAAGGAGTGCAATTCAATTCATCATTTCATCCACAAAGTGAACTTATTTAGAATCTTTAATCCTAGAAAGAAGAGACTTATCACCAAGGTTCTTTGTCAAAAATGATTTAATTTACGGATCAATAGGTACATTCTTCTTTTCTATGGTGATCTTGGAAGTCATCTATTGGTCACTCTTGGATTGTTTAGCATTTAAGGGTTGATGAAAATTGTAATTTGCAATAAGATTGTTTTTTATTTTTATATTTTCTATTTTAGATGGAAGTAATGAAAAGAGGATTCTATTAGAATAGGAAAGTACAAAGAAGATTAAGGCAAAAGTATTTTATAGTTTTAACCTACAAGCAAAGAAAGGGACCAAAAGAATAAATTATAGTATCCAAAAGGCAAATTCAACATTCTGTGTTGCATAATTATTTAATCCCAAAAGGACCTTTTATCCCCTTAAAAGATAAATAAGAGTTTGTGTAGGGTTATATAATCTCAACTTTTATTTAGGTTTTTTGAAGATAAAAAAATACATTAGCTTTGTGTGGACATAATTTTTATTTCAATTGGTGCATAGGAGCAAAAACTATGCAACACTGAGCTTAAAATAGAGTTCATCAAGCGGAACATAAAAATTTGAAAAATTTAAAAATAATTTAAAAAAAATTTTGGTTGTCAAAGAAAATATTTTAGTGCATGTGAAAAGATTATTTCATTCTACTTGGACTAGTGATGAGAAAGTGATGAAGAGATTCATGTTTTGGGGGAAATAAGAGCATCTTCTTCCGAAAAATACTTACAAGATTCATTTTTTAACTCAATTTTCAAATAAATTGAAAAAATATTCCACATGTTTTAGTTTTTTTCTTAAATCAATCTCATTATTGTGATTAATATCATTTAATTCCATCTAAGAATAATTAACCAATCAATTTTTATTGCTATCTAATACGTACTTCTACTTAAACAAACTTTTAAAAGATGAAAATCAAAGTTGTTTTTCAATTTTTTTTCTGAAACTTTCAAATCATTTTTTGAATATAAAGAAATATTTAGGGATTCATATACAATCTATGTAATCTTGATTTATAGATTGCCTTTTATTTGGTAGTAGAAATATGGGTCACATAGGCTAGTTTATAGCCCCATCATCATCATCACCCCCATGAGAAGACCCACATGATCAACTTTACTAGAGATGGGTTTTTAGGGACATGTTTCTCAAGTTTACATAGCCCATGTTTCTATTAGTGATCTCTTTGTTTCAATTTTTAAAAGAGATGAATATACTAATTATTGGTATTCTATTGTGATGAACATTAGAAGTGAATACCTCTCTGTTAGTGGGGTCAGAGTTTTCTACCTCCACTAGAACATACTTTTCCCCCCAACCTCTAAAACCAATTAGAAAATCACATTATTTAGTCTCTTCATCCAAATTTCAACTAGTTTTGGCTAAATTGCAAATACATGGCAATCACATGTAAATATAGCTTAGTGATAGTTGATAAGAGATAAGTTTAACTCTCATGCTTATATCTTTTTCGCAATTTAAATTTTAATGAGTTCATACATGAATTTGAAATACATGCAATATAAGACATTGGACTAGTTGTTTCACAGCTAACCTAATATCTTGCCAAAGGATCTCCTAACATTAGTTTCATCTTGTGTTTGTTAACTCTCAAGCCAAAAGCTCTAGTTTTATAACTTTCCAAAATGCAATTTCTTACTATATTTTCTTATTTCAACATAAGATGAGGAACCATGTGAAGGAAAATTGCATTGAGAATGATATCTAGTATTATGTTATTTACAATGTTATTTATTACATTGGTGAACTCATAATAATTTTCATTTTTTAGTTGGTGATTAGTATTCATATTGACAATTTATTGTAATTTTAAATACTAATTTTGTGCAAGTTGTAATATCTTGCTACTAATTATGTTTTTTGGGGTGGAAATGTAGTTGATAATTGATGCTCGTATTGACATTCAATGTTTGTAATAAGTGTTAAAAATACTAAATTTCATTATTACAATAGTATAGTGTGAATAACAGTATTGAAAAGAAACAACTTCTCATCGACACATGTCATATGTGTGGCCCAACTTCCCCTTAAACTAGCTTTGTAGATTGATTGAAGTAAGTAGATCCACTCTAGAATGGAATTAAACACAATGCTCTATTTTTGGATTGAATTCAATTTTGTTGAAATCTAATGTAGATTTTATTGCATTAAGTGTATAATTGGGACTCAAAGTTTTAGAGTTGGATTGGAAAGTTACCATTTCATGAACTAAATGAGCACATTATACATGGCAAAAGGCTCATTCATTGTTTCATTCTACAAAAGGGTGCTTTTGGATTTCCATTGAAACCATGTAAGGAAATAAGAGACACATTAGAATCTCCAAAGACAAGAATAGTCCCTCCCTAGGGACCACAAGAGAAAGCTTTATTTTTTTTGCTTTGACCACCCTATAATATATATATTTTTTTCAAAAATGAGTTGATTGAAATGCACGTGAAATAAATTCTATTTTTTTTGTTCTTATGCATACAAAAATTTGTGAATTTAATAACTATATCTATGTATAATGACCAAACAATCCATAATAGGCTTCTTGCTTCAATTTGAACAAAAATCTCACAAATACATTTGTCAACTATGTTTATAGAATTTTTTTTGAATAGTATTGATATCTACATTCTTGGTAAAAATATTCATCTTTTGTAGAAAATTTTAGTCTTGAGTTAGTAGGTAGGTATGGATGGATTGACACTAAATACTTTTTTAGTGTAGCATGGTCCCAACATGAAAATAAAAGTAATGGTTAAAATATATTGCAAAATCAATTTGCTGTAAACTTATGGCAAATTTATAGCATCCAAATCATTTGGGGTGTCCCAAAGGTGTGTGTTTTTCTATTTTTTTTCTCATTGTGGAATGCGACTATAAGCTATATATCTTATATGCACCACTAACCCAAAACCATCATCACTTAGTGTACATCTTCAAAATCAATATGTACCTAAATAGAAGAAACAATTTTATAACCTTTATCAAAAAAAGCTTTGACCTATAATAACTTTTGTATACAATATTCAAATGTTGCATTCTTTGGTGTGTTGGAAGCTCTTTTCACTTGCCAAGAAGAAAATGTGAAAATTTGACTTGTCTAATAATAATAGTAACTAGATAGAGTAGCAAGAAGTGGTGGTTTCACTGGTTTGGAGGTACCTACTTTAAAAATCCTTTAAATGTTTACCAAATTCTCTTGTCAACAATACTTTGAAGTTAAATAAAACCTAACCAAGTTACTATTTTCATTTGTTTTTATTTTTTATTTTTTTTGAAATCTAATTTTAGCATAAAAATTTGATCATGAAAATGAATGATTATGAATTATCTATTCAAGATTTTGTGCAAGGGTGTCCATTGCAAATATTGATTTTCTAGTATTCAAGGTTTTCAAATACACTAGATTTTAAAGAAAAAATCACACGAAAAATTCATTAAAATTTTTTTTAAAAAATATTTTAAGAAGCCTTAAATTGATTGGATTAGGGAAGGAGCTGTCCTTTAACTCTCATTTTTTTTGGTGACCAATTTTTTATAGATTTGACATGTGAAAAGAGGTCTGAAAGACTTCAAATTGGTTTCATAGTTTTAACACCCTCATGATCATACATTACAATCTTTCAATTCATAAGTGATATTGTTAATTTTTCTTTTCCCATTTAATACTTAACATATTTGGTTTGAATTTGTATGGTTATAATTTCCAAAATAATTGATAAAATTTATTAAAATGTTGACTTTTAGTTCAATGTAGAGCAAGTTTCAAGAAGCTCAGAAAAGGCCTTGGACATTTAGTAGTTAATATGCAATGAAACTATAGGGATTTGTCCCAAACCTTCTTTGAATTTTGTCCCAAACTTTTGATTGGAGGTTCAAAATCTCAAATAGATTTTTGGTGATGAAATTTTGTTTGATTTACCAACTTTTCTTAGTTCAAAGTTTCTTGAAAAAAGTTATTCTACTATGCCTACATGAGGTCTGAAGTTGTACATTGAACACAATTTCTGCGTTTTGACAATAAGTGGTGAAGCTCTCATCTTCAAATTGTCCCATACGTTTTGAGGATTCTTAATGGACAAGGAATTTCTTTATAAAAACAATCTCTCCACCTACTGAATAATGAACATGTGTTGGCATTGAGTTGCAGGGAATTCTTTTCCAACATTTGGATCTTCTTTACAAATCATTTTCATTGGATTTGGGAAGGTGACTTGTTAATTTTCAAGTTCATTCAGAGTTTTGAATTTGGATTTTTTGAGCTCTAGCGACGATAATCGGATGTGTAGGGGATAAAGTATGAACCAAGTGGGAACGGCACGTAATTGAGAAATAATCCCAGTCTGCAGTTCCGGACCTGAACTCCTGTAATAAAAAAATTATTTTCATCTAATGCAGAGTTTTATCTTGAAGCCTATGGTGTTTGCAAACGTCAAGGGGGAACGTACCTTAAGTTGTGAAAAATGACGGGAGTGTATCATGTTACAAATGACGGCAGTTAACTTATGACTTCAATACAAATACTATAAAATGTAAAATAATATATATTTATATATGGTGGCTCAGAGCACACATATGAATCATCGATCACGTAATGTTGATCAAATAAGCTTATCTTAGATTCAATTTAAAAGCCTGTACAGTCCAAACTCCCAAAGCCACCAACGCTAGCTAGGAATCTAGCAGACAAATGGTGGCTCCACTACCTGGCCCATTGAACTAGCGGCCTGTCACTTACTGCAACATTAAGTGCAAAAAGTGATTTGCAAGCGTCACAATTGCAGTAAGTTATGTTTGGCAATGGGCAGGTAAACAGAAGAGGGCCAGAACCTCCCGCTCATCTTGATCTCCCATGCCTCCCGAGGTAACTTACTGGCCCGCTGTTGGATTCTATAAGAAGGAAACTGTGACCAATTACGTTTCTGCAGTAGTCCATGTACGTACTTGATGAGTTCAGAGTCCTGCGCTAGCGACAGAGGAGAGGACTCACTTGGATTTGCACCTGGAGATTGGCACTTTGGGAGAACTTGTTAACTGAGTGAGCTTTCAATTGATCAGTTGCGTGAGCACCGTACGTGAGACTGCATGCTGGCGCCAGGCCCAAGCAATTCTTGTGAACATTGATCAGCTTCGACGACTCCCTTCCAATCCTCAACAAGTTGAACTATTCACGTAATAGTGACGAGAGTCGAGTATTCATCTGATTCATCAGGTACTATACTTTCAATTTCCAGTTCTACGAGCGAGGTCAGTCTGTGTACCATTATTTTCGTCTCTTCTATAATTCTTTAGACTAATGGTGAATTTCGTTAAAATGGCGGTATTCGTGTAGAATGGCACTACATCCAATTAAAACGGCACTGAATATGTCAAAGATGACACGACATTCCATTAAAATGGCACACAGAGTATGGAAAATGGCAAAAAAAAAACACCGCCATTTTTACGAAATTGCCCATACTAGCAAATGATATCGTGAGATCGGGATTGTGGGCACATCTGTTATAATAGAATTAATATCGGCTGCTTTCTTGAGGTCCATAGACAGGTCCGTTGGCTGATTATATAGCAATCAGAACTCAAATGTTTGTTCGAAGTCGTAGCACTACTTTACATTCATTGATACTTGTGTACTCTGTTGAATACTGTACCGTGCGCAGAACTTAGCACTGAACTTTGATCTTTGATCATATCGAAAACTGCAAATCTAGCCGAAGCGATGGGTAATGTAGCATCGGACATGGCCAGGGTAACTTTCCAAATCGTCAGTGGGTCTATTCTCGGACTGCTTGAAACCATCGTGAAGATACCGAATGATACTAATGACACTGTGCAGGCAATCCAGGCGAATAATGAATTCCACGAGCAAGAACGCCATCGGCGCCAAGTCCAAGAGGAGGAGCGGTTTCGAGAATGGGAAGCGTCGGCCAGGCAACGCGAACAAGAAGCCCTCGAAACCGCCCGACAGACTTACGAAGACGCCATCCGAGCACGTGAAGAAGCTGCCAGGTCTGCCGCCAAACAGTTCGAAGAATCCGCCAGGCAACGTGAAGAAGCTGTCCTACGGGAAGCCAAACAAATCGAAGTCGCTGCTAAAATGCGTGAGGAAGCTGCCATTGCTGCCGCAAAAGAACGTGAAGAAACTGCTCGACTGGCCGTCCAAAAGATCGAAGCCGAGGCCCGAGCACGTGAAGAAGCGGCCCTCGCAGAAGCTGCAAAAGCGAAGGAAGATCTTCACAAAGGTATCCGGCCTGTGGTCATGCCAACTCGAGAGCAAGTGACCGCTGCACTGGAGCGGATGCAGTTCCATCCTGAGAAGCTGCATTTTGCTGTTTGCGGCTCCTCTGGAAGTGGAAAGTCGACGATGATCAACGCTGTCTGCGGCCTCGGTTGCAAGGGTGAGGGCACAGCGCGGGTCGGGGTAACTGAGTGCACGTCAGAAATCACTCGTTACCCAGACCCTCGCAAGGAGCTTCCGTATTCAAGATTCATTTGGTTTGACATACCAGGCGTTGGAACTACTGCGGTGCCGGATTGGCAGTATTTTAATGACCAAGGACTCTTCGTCTTCGACTTCATCATCATGGTGTACGACGTGCGTTTTACCAAGATTGACGTGGGCATCATCGAAAACTGCTTACGGTTCAACATCCCGGTGTTCATTGTGAGAAGTAAGGCGGACCAACATATTCAGAACATGATTAAAGCTGAATTTGACTGTGAACCCGGTGACACTGAGTACGATCAGGTTTACCCAGAGATGGCCGACAGTTATATAAGGGACACGCGTTGAGATTTCTATAAGCATATGGAAACCATGGCAGATAAATGGGCAATTTCGTTAAAATGGCGGAATTTTATGTGCCATTTTGACATGAGAACCGTTGAGGTGATTTTGCTTTGTCGGCAATTTCGTTAAAATGGCGGTATTCCATGTCCCATTTTGACATGAGTGGCCATTAAGCTGCCTTTGTATTGTGCTATGTACTAGTCGTTGGGCGTAGCGTTGGTGAGTGGCAAATGGGCCCCTTGCATACGAGTGCAAGGATTTCTATACAGGACTTGTGTGAAAGACAATGACTACAGATGTTGTTAGTGAAAGTCTTGGTAGACTAATAGGTAGAACGTAGAAATCTTGTCATGGAGTTGTTGGTGCTTAACATGGGTGTCGTTGCCCATTGAAGTGGAGGGGGGGGGGGGAATATTTGTGTTCATCATCATGATGGGCACAAGTTTGGGTACTTGTTTAGATTTGCATCGTTCATGAGTGCGTGGTCAGTGAAGTTGGTATCTAAAATATGTCCTGTTGGAATGGATGCAAAATAGAAGGGCAAAGACTTGTATTTCAGATTGAACAAAATGGACGTTGTATACAAATATCGAGGACCAAGCAACCTATGATGCCTACAATCTATTCAAAATTGTACAATCCGTTGCAATGTCATCGGACGAGAAAAACTATCACTACCTGTTGCATAATATGTGAAGGTCCACCTTCTACAATACAAAGGGGCATCGCAAGCATGAAATATGACTGTTGAAATAGTCATCTCCCATGACTTCATATTCACCAACCTTGTTGTTCTTCAACAATTCGACGTAAATGATCCACTGCAAATTGCACTTGTTGACGAGGAGCAATGAAACTATTTCCATCGTTCTTCTTTGGTTTCCATGATGCCATGATACTATCTGTGAAAACATAGTCAGCTTTGTCGGCCATTCGGTCAATCTTCCATCTAAAATTAGGCTTTGTGTCCCATCCCGCATACAACCGTTGCACATCTTTAGATGTTCCACATGGGGTGTACCATTGTACTAAGACTTCGCGAAAGTGAATGGCCGTGGGATCAAATTGTGGCTTTTCTACTGCCCTTCCGAGCCATTCGAGCTCAATCCAATCCAATCCTGGCCTCACAAAGAGGTAGAATCCCTCACGAACATCAGTGACTACATTGTATGCTGGTGGGGGCCTTCCTTCTAGAGTACCAATGTAAGGATCTTCGGCCTCCAACTCTTGACGTGTCCTTCCATCTTGCATGAAATCTGTCATAAGATCTCCGAGTTGTTGAGTCTGAGGCCAAAATCCTTGTTGCAATTCATTAGATTGGGGGGAGTCTTCTTCGCCTCCATGCAGCATGGCATTTCTCACACGGGTCCAATACGTGACCAAGTTTGACATGCGGGTTTTGTACTCCACCGTCCCATCTTCTTCGGATATGTCCTTCCAATGTTGGATGTATCCATCAAGTCCACGCAAAATCTCAGCTTCGTTTGTCATCTTCTTGGAGGTCACGTGCGGTGGATCACCTTGAGGAAGTATAGGTCTATGGTCGACATCTTCCTTCCATAGCTTCAACCTGTCGTACGCGCAGTTAGCCGTAAGTATCCTTACAATGACAAATGGTTGCAAGATGACACGAATTATCGTTCCAGGGAACTCTAGTATGATATCGATTGAATTAGAAGTATCCGGATTGTGACTACTCACTTAATCTCCCTTATTTCACTTACCCTATTTCGTTCCGTAAACTTAGTACATTCTGGATTCCGTTCCGGATCCGGACACACCTAGAACTGAGTTCCGTCTCTCTTCCGTCATTGGTTTTTGTTGCCTCTGTTTTACCCTCAGAGGGTCCGCCCTTGATTTAGAAAGGGGTGGGGACTCACCACTTGTACAATTATCCTCTCTGTACTCTAAATCTACTAAACAACACACCCAAGACAACACAGTTGTAGGAGGAGGGAGGAGTATTCTCTCACAGTTTCCGGATTGGCCGATCCGGGATCAGGTCACATAGAGCACTTTTCACACCTCTCTTACTACAACGATGGATCAGAACTTATAGACCCAAAAAAATAGAATCTCAAGGAGAAGACAATTTACCAAGAGGGAGGTTGGTAGACTTTCCGAAGTAGCGGGAGATCCTTTCCTTTGGCGGTTGCTTAACTCCGCACAGAACCCTCCTGGTTCTGGACTCGCACGGACCTCTACCCTCTATTCCGGATTGCCGTTCCGGCAGTTTAAAAGTACGTTGCACTTACACTCCCTTACTCAGCTTTGCATTCCTCCTTACTAGCTCCACCCCCAGATGATCCGTAGTTCAAGATCCGGATTCCTTCTCTCCCTCCCTTCTCTTTCTCCAATACTAGATCATACACCCATGCATACACTCAGCTCAAAAGACCCTGTCTAAGCAAAAGTGCAACTAAAGGTATCCTGGCTGACTTAGATTAAGAAAAGGAAATTGTAATACATACGTGAAAGCACTAAGATCGAATGGAGTAGGATGGAATGGAATCGAATGGAATGGCAGACAACTAACTTGCCTGCCCTTAAAATACTAACACAAAAACCCAAAGTCAACTCCTAAAAGCCTGAAAAGGAAACCCGGAAATCCAGGCCACCAATCCCTGAACCTCCCGGGATATCCGGAAAGGCTAGCATCAGATCCTATAAATCCGGAAATCCCTAAAATTCCAGATCTTCCTAAATTTCCGGAACATCCTAAATTTCCGGAAATCCCTAAAATTCCGGATCCATTCCGGAATTGTCCATTCCGGATCTGCCCATTCCGGACCCGCCCGTTCCGGATCCGCCTGTCCGCTTCTAGCCGAAGTCGTCTTCGTTGCCGCCTGATATGAGGCTTCTGTTCCAAATCATTTTCCGGATTCCGGATCCTATCCGGATCCTAGACATTTCCGGATTCCGGATCCGTTAGTTCGGAATAGTTCCGGATTGATTCCGGATCTAGTTCCGATACTACAAAAAGTCTTTGAAAATACTTTTTGAACAACTCTCCAAGCTCCGGTTTCCGGTTAGGACGGAAAGTGCAAACTTCCTCCTTAACCATTTTACCGCAATTAAGAGCCTCTACAGTTGTTAATCCATAACTCTAGTAATTTCTCTATTTCTACCCCACAGAATACAGAAAATGTACTATGAATGGATTTCTTACTTCAAATTCTATTTGAAATAGATAAAATCTATTTTCTTCACTTTTGACACAGCCCCCCTTCAGGCAACCATGGAATGTCTGTACACGCCAATTTGTATTGCATGATAGGCCATCCGTTGTCATCCATGAAGAATTTGTACTGTCTCCCATGAGAGTGGCCCACCAATTGTTTATTGTGCATCCCAATATAAGGTTTCACATAGGCTTTGAAGTTGGGCACTTCTTCAATTAGATGTGGAATGAACGGACCTTGTTCCATTTCTATGTAGGATTGCATCAATGATGGTAGAGTGGTATGGTCTTTCTTGCGGAGTTGCATGCTCCATTGCCCAAATGATGCATCCATGTCATCATGGATGTGACCCACTATCATGAAGGATACCACCACTTCTTTCACAATGCGTCTTGCCACCAACAGGGACCAAAAACAGAAGACATACCTGTTTTTGTTTTTCCTCCAAAAGTTGTCCATTTGAACGTGTAGCACCGGTGGCAATGGTTGAGCCTCAATAGGTTGAGGAAGAACAACTCCCAAAGAATCAACACAAATCTCGCTACCTTGCAGCAACGTTCGATATAGTTCCGTGCTTCTGGCTCCTTTGAACAACGTCCGTGAAGACATTGCAGGGGGCCCTTCTAAATCTCGTAACAATTTGGCGATGGATCCCACTGTGAAGTTGCTGTCGCTGGGAAACACGTCCAAATTGTAATGTGCATATTTGCCATCCTCGTGTCCATGTGCAAAAATCCCTGATACCTTCACGGGCAACTTCATGAACCCATCTAGGGCTTTTGTTTTCCTTGCCAATGCAGGACATGCTGTTTTTGAATGATCCATTTTGTCGTGCATGATAGATAAAAGTTGCATAGGCCGTAATTTGGACAACCATCTACTACGGTAGTAGGCATATCGACAAGCTTCTTGTAGAAACAAGTACTTCTCGAAGTGCCTTTGGATTCATTGATAGTCTTCCGATCCAGGAGCAAAAGAAGCTCGTAGTTGCTTTAGATTGTCACAAATGCTACATCTTGCGAAGGAATCTCCCCTTCCCTTCACGACGTACTCAGCAAAATATTTTGTTCGAATTTTACTAAAACATGATTGTGAAAGTGTTGACAGCCCGAGTTCTTCATTGGCCTACAAATAATAGAAACACGTGCACTCAGTCTGCGTAATCAACAAGCACTGTCGTAGACCAAAATGAGAGGATGAGGATGGTTATATAGAATATATAAGTAAGGAGTGGACATTGGTAAAATTTTTTGATTTGCAAGATGGCAAACTAATTATATTACCAATATTAACCCTACCTCACTATTGGATTAGTAGTAGATAGATAATTTGGTTAAGAAAGATATTGTAAGATTCCTATTTTCCTAAAGATCTGGAACCGGATCCGCATCCGAGGAACGGAACAAGGGTCGAAAAATATACCGGGGCCGGAAGCAAACGCATCCGCATGCTACCGGAAGATTATCGGGACGGAAAGAGGAAATCCCGGATCCAACGGTAATCCCATACATCACGGAGGACCGTTTTAACGGCTAGTTTCCTCCGCGATGATTGCGGAAACGGCTACTTTCCCAACGGCTGTGACTGCTAGAAAAGGATACGCAGGGGTTTGGTTCCTCAAACCTCATTATGTCTTTGTAGATTGGGAACGCTCTTAGAGCAAGGTCTGCCTTTAGAGGTGTGAGAGGATTGGGTGATCTTACTTTCCGGATCCTGTCGTGGAGAGGAGGAGGATTGACCGGGAGCTGTGGCAAGAAAAGGTAGGAGGTTTGAGTGGTGAGTGTTTTGGAGAGTTCTGCAACCATGGTGAAGGCGGAAGCAAGCGGGTCATCTCCTTTCAAGATCAAGAGCATCTGTCCAGTGATTCCGAAGGATGACGGAGAGCGGAAGCAGCTAGAGGAGGATTTGGGCCAACTCGGGTATGCGGGATTCCTCTGCCGACCATGGAGCTTGAAGAGCGAGGAAATGATCTAGGAGCTAATGAAGGAGCAATCGAACGAATGGATCAAAACCATCCGAGCTCTGCCCGGAAGGTGGACTGTGGACATCTGGAAGAGGATCTACGACTTTCCTCGACCTGGAGAGGGGATGGCTTCGCGGGTACACAAGTTCGCGGAAGGTAAATTCTCTAATCCTCCTCACCCTAAGGATGGTTATGCAGTAGCAGATTGCAAGGTGGCAAGAGAGAGGAGGATGTTAGAATTTGTAGTACCGATCTTGTATCCGGAACGGCCAAACCGGGTCACGGTAACTTGGGCCAATACGATCTTCGGAGCGTTGAGTGGGGAAAGGAAAGTGTTTTGGGGAGGAATAGTGAAAGATCTGGTAGAGAAGATGGTGAATGCCTTAGGAAACGCAAAGGCCACCCCCATTGGGCCATTCCTCTTTCACCTGTATGACTTCCTAGGTACTCTGAAAACTTCAGAGAAGACCATGTACAAGGCCGCAGCCACCCTAGTGAAACTTAATCTTACTCCACCCCGAGAAGAAGAGGAAGAAGAGAGAAAGGAGGGACGAGATGAGGGATCTGAGAGGGGATCCTCAGAGAGAAGGAAGGAGCCTTTCGAAAGGAGGACAGAGGCTAAGAGGGTTTCAGTCTCTTCTAAGAAGGGATCCAGAGAAAAGAGGAAAGTCTCGCCGGAACCGGAAGTTCTGGGAGAGGATACTTTGGGGAGGATCATTTCGAACTTAGGGAGAGTCCGGGAGGAGCTTGACACGGAGAGAGGAACAGTAAGGAATGTATGTGGACTGCTTGGAGGGATCAATGTGTCAGAGCTCGTGGAGAAAGTAGAAGGGTTGATCTGGGATAGTGAAAACCGGAAGTGGGAGATCTGCATCAAGGAGTTGACTGAGAGGAATGCGGATCTCCAGCGGCAAATTGAGAAGGGTGAGGAAAAGAAGAGAGAGGTGGAACGGCTTACCTCAAAGTTTAAAGGGGCCATTAGGAGAGTTGGGGCCTTTGTTTCCAACACTGTGGATGTTGTAAACAAAGCCAAACTCTATGATGAGGGAATCCATGAGGCAGGACCGGAAGCCGTAGGTAAGGCTGTCTTAGTTTTGGCAGAGTATTCTGAGGAGATGGAGAGGTTCATGTTTGAAGTTCGAGATGTTCTTCACCAAGCAGAACGGTTTCCGGAATCCGGAATAAAGAGGAAGGATGAAGAGATGGAGCCAACTAAAAAGGATGCGCCCACAAAGACTCCAACAAAGATGCCAGCCAAGCGGGAAAGGCAGGAGGATGAGTTGACACCAACCTCTAAGGGTATGGAGGGGAGGAAAGAAGGATCAGTGCACGGATCCGGATCAAAGGATCGAATCCAGAAGTCAGAATCCGACTTAGGCACACCACAGAATAAAGGCTCTCAACCCTCACCCGCCAAGAAGATTGTGAAGAAGGTTACTCTCGTCAGAGGAAGAGACGTGCCTCTAAGGAGTCAAGAATCTGCGGAGGACGAATCTCCAAGCCAATCCGAGCGGGAGGAAAGTCGGTCAAGATCCGGAGAAGAGGATTCGGAAGACACCGGATCAGAAGAGGAATCGGAACCTGAGCAAATCTCACCATCAAAGTTCAAAGGGAGAACCTCAACACCGTCTAAGGGGAAGCCGCCCTTGAGTGGGAAACCGTCAGCCAGTAGGAAACAGCCAACTAGGAAGGGGGCAACAAAGTTAGAGGAACCTTCTCCAAAGAAGGCTAGGAAATAGATAGGAAAGTTGTTAGGAAGTTTCTGGGAAGTGACCCTAACATGGTCAGCCAAAAACTCAAGTTTTTGATAGGTAGGAAGTAGTTTGGGAGGTGCTTTTCAGGTGCATGCACTTGGGCTGCACTTTCCGGATTTTTAGGATCTGAGATCCACATTTTGCGGATTGGATGGGGTTGGTAGGAAAGTCAACTTAGAAGGATAAGGAATGACACCTGTCATTCTTCTGTCCTTTAGTTTTATTCCTTGGGACCTTTGGGGTTCCCTGGAGTGTGTATTTAGGGGGCTGAAGTTAGTTTGAAGCCCCAAGTGTTTTCTTATTTGTATTTTTCAACACTTTGCGAATTGATTTCAGATTTCCACTTCATAAGTGCTGGCCTGAAAAGGCTAAGTTCTGTGTTGGTATGCCGTACAATGCTAGAACCATTGTTTAGTGCGGGTAGCTGGTTTGCAAGTGTGGAGGAAGACAAGTAGCCCCTGGATTCTGTCTAGGATCTGATTTTGAGAGCTTTGAGGATTTGGTTAAGGAAAACTTTGTGTACTGAGAGGGTATTTTAGTTGCTGAAATTCCTTGGGAGTCTTCTGAGTAGGATAGCCATTCTTAGGTTGGGTGAATTCTTCAGGAGGGAAAACGAATGCTAGCCGACGTTTGATGAGGTCCTGTTGGATCCGGAAGAGAGGAACAGGAAGGTAGTTAGGATCTCTCAGTTATTGGGTGTCGGATCACGCTCTTGGGGTCCTGTCCGGATAGGTCTATCATTGTAGTACTGGGAGGATAATAGGGAATTCTGAGTGACCTGCTAGTCTGGATCAATATCCGGATTAGTTGTGAGGAAGTAACTATTTCCTATTTCTTTTTGGTATTTGTTGTTGTTATTCTAAGTGGATCTTCATTTCACTCTAAACACGTTTGAAGGGTAGGGTTTACGTTCCCTTCCTAAAACCAAAGAGCGGAACCCTCTTGGTAGAGGTAAAACTAATATTTTGTGAGTTACTGCAATCGGATAGAAATCCTCTTTTCGGTTCCGGATAGGGAGGGGTAGAGGATTATGACCATTCTCCTTGTTTGATTACTGGTGATAGACTTGGAGTGGATGTAAGGGAATCAGAATATGGAGAAGAGAGGGTATTGAGAGAGAGTTTCATGTTGCAAATATTTAGATCCGGTTTTGCTTAGGTTTGGTGTTTTTCGAATCCTGTTCCGGATATCTTGAGGAAACTAACGTTGAAATCCTGTGGGAACGATACACGAGTCATCTAAGGTGTTTTACATCAATTTAACACCTAAGGGTAGGATTTGTGCTTCCTTGTGCTATGACAAGCACTTCATTGGATGTTGAAGGACTCTATGAGCTATTGTGGTCGATGCGACAATTCGACCATGTCCTTTTCATATGAATGCTATAGGTGACATTGCGAGCCGTACCTTGTTCACAGTGGCTAGTAATTGCCTCCATTCGATACTGGTCGGAAGAACTTTGAGGCAAACCTTTTCACCAGTGGGAAAGGTGCGAGACAAATGGGGCATGTGGTCGGCCATTGCCTCCAATAATGAGCGCAAAGTCTCGATGCCTTGAATAGTGGCAGTCCTTGTCTTTTTTCAATTGGAGTTCCCGTGTGGAGCGCCTCTGACGCCAGCCTTGGCCTTGGCCTTGTATCTTTCGAATGTGCGGAGGGGGATGTTGTGAAGAATCCACCAAGCACGTGGACAGACGTCTATGCCTTCTAAGGTGACAACTTGCCTCCCCCTTAGAACAGCTTCGTGCATTGTCCTATGAACATCCAAATTTTTGCTAGATTTCACTTGAAATGTCTGTAGGTGCATTTCCGTGCGAAGCACACGGATGGTGGAAGGACGGAACTTACGAGTGCATTCATTATCGCAGCAGATTTGTGTGAAGACCTCTACAATGGATTCATGTGATACCATCTTCGTCTTCTTATCTAGTAAAGCGACAGCTCGAGCTCTCCTATCATAACGATACCGTCGCACGCCCCCATTTTTTCTACTCCCTTTCATTTCTTTATCCAGAGCTTCTCGCTTGCGAGCGTGATCGTAAACACTGACGTATCCATTTTCACCGTGGTGAAACACCTGCCGCATAGGCTAGCGCAAGCACATGTCTCCGACGTTGGGGTCCCCGTTGTACACGTCCAAGACAACAATGCCAATGTCATCCATCCCCAGCCTGCTCTGTCCATCAATGCATGCGTTGGGATTGGCATTGATGATGATCACTTCCGCAAAGTCGGAGCCGTCCGCATGTTTTGCGAGCAATGCCTTCCCAGACCATCCGTCTTGATCAATGCCCTCGCAATCTGGGATGGGACTATTGTCTACGTTTGCCTTGGCATATGCTTCCAAGTCCACGTCCTCTTCCTGACATTCTGCAAACCCCTGTACACTGAATGATGAAGAATTGACACGACATCAATGACAAAGGAACGCAATGTACAATAAAAAACGTGAAAACTGACGAGAGTAGAAAATTATATGCAATACCTCATCACCATCAAAGTCGTCCAAAGAAAACATAGGAGACGTTAAAATCGTAAGTGTTTTCTAATGATATAAAATAGCGGCCTCGTAGGAAGGATGAGAGTGATACTTGAAAGAATTGGTAGCATATACGTCCTCTTCGTTCAACCCACAAGGACTAACACGCCTAACAGCAGTAAAATAAAAAATATTAGAAACAATGACATATAGACGAGTGGCGAAAGTGGGGAATATGAGGACATCATTACATAATCAAATACAATATGAAATAGTGTAGCATTTGTCTCGATCCCGCCCACTTACTGTGAGGTTTGGTATAGAATGCAGTGAAGTCTGAAACTAACGATTCCCATAGAACGTTGACTACTGTGGACCCCATTCAGTAGTGCAATGCCACTAACTCCAAGAATGACAATCAACCGCACATGAGTGTGGACCGAACAGTCTAAGTCCGAGGAGACTGGAAGTCTATGCACAAATTTCCCCAAGGCCTATTCACTGAGTCACTCTGAACTGCGTAGAAGAGTTACACCTCTCACAGATATTGTTCCACACCCAATTTAGAGGAAGCGCGCCAAATGCAAAGATAGACAACACAATGTAAAGAATCACAAAGAAGATCTCATTCCTACAAAGAATGATGAACAGTCCAGAGTCTCCAAGAAAGCGCTCCACCAAAAAACAGTATAGAGCGACTGCTTTGAACTGCGAGGATTCACTACATACAGGATGCATCTGTAATTTATCCACGTGATCGCGCCAAATTGGGAAAACGGCGGACTAGGATCTAAATAATGCGCATCCAAAACATAGTTCAGAGCGCCCGATATGAACTGAATGTGGGTGACGATTGGGAAGCAATATGACCCTCCCTGTAGTTCATAGCGGCCGCTCTGAACTGCAGGGAGGGTCACAGAACTCCGTCACCGTCCGTTCAATTCAGAGCGGCCGCTCTGAACTGTAGGGAGGGTCATATTGCTTCCCAATCGTCACCCATGTTCAGTTCATAGCGACTGCTCTGAACTGCAGGGAGGGTCACAGAGCACTGTCACCGTCCGTTCAATTCAGAGCGTTCAAGATTTGTCACCCTTTGTTCAGTTCAGAGCGGCCGCTCTAAACTGAACGGAGGATAGCTTTCGTCTCCGTCACCTCACGTTCAGTTCAGAGCGGCCGCTCTGAACCGAACGGAGGATAGCTTTCCACTCCGTCACCCCACGTTCAGTTCAGAACGACCGCTCTAAACTGAACGGAGTGTCATATTGCTTCGCAATCGTCACTCCACGTTCAGTTCAGAGCGGCCGCTCTGAACTGAACGTGGGGTGACAGAATAGGCTCATCAAAGCGTCCGCTCAGAAGTGCAGGGAGGGTGACAAAGAGGGAAGCAATATATATCGCCCTGCAATTCAGAGCGGTTGTCCTGAACTAGGTAACACTAATTGCGGGTGACACTAATTATCATAAATTAATCTGGATGGAATGCCATCCGAACTTTGTCTGATGTAATAGATTTTAATGCTAAGGTATATCAGCATTATATAAATCATGACTCTAAAATAGCACACCACTGTGGATAATTGATTGTCTACGAGAATGTGAATAACTATTCGGAACCGAATAACAGAGCATTTCGAGTTCACAATTCACACGACGTAGGACGTATGACATCAATGGCGCTTCTCAGCAACAAAGATGGCCTCCAGCGGTCGACAACGTGGTGCACAACGTCGATGGAAGAGGAGAAAACGACGCGCGCTCTAATATCGATATACACAATTGCAGACGATGAAAGAAGAAAGACAGAAGCCGATTTCGGTTTTGTATTTTGAGGCTGCACTTCAATGCGGCAGCCGCATATGGCGGTTGCCACGTCGCCAGCATAGGGCCACGTTGGTTTTCGCCAAAAAAAACATAAAATTGAAAAATTCGGACATCTCTATCACGCGTGGTTTCTACGCCAATCGCTACACTAGGTTATTCAGTGTGTTGTCAGAACCAGTTCTCGTCACTTCGTTTTTTGCATTCGGAGGGTACAAGATATTTTTGCACAACCCCAACTGCTTTTCCAAAGTCATTTGCATCCGGTGAAGGGAGTCGAGAACGCTCCAACAAGTTCTATAGCAAAAGGGTGAGAGCGGAGGACATTCCATGTGGAGATCACAATCGCACGTACTTCAAGAAGGTTTGTTCACCGCCACTCTTGAATTTCCATAATCCTCAGCAATTTTTTTTGGTTTGAACTCCAAAGAATAGTTGTTTTGGCTTTCATCGTGGCTTCATTTGTCACCATCACCACTATGCTATATCTTCTATAATAGCTTGAGATTTCTTCATTTAGAATTTGGGAATGGAAATGCTGGAATTCTAAGTGGTAGAGAGGAAATAAAGGTTTCTTGATTTTGTTTAAGGGTTGCGGAAAAGTTTAGTGATTTGATTACTACAAGCCATTGTGAAAGTCAAGCGTTCAATGAGAGGTAGTCAATTTCCAATGTCAATGAACCCACTTGAAAGTGGTTTTGAGATACCATTGGAATGCTTCTCATTTGGATAAGTGACTTCTTCTTTTTCTACACATATTTTTTGGGCTTTCTGCGTTTGCAGCTGTTGTATGATTTTCTACCATACTTATGATTGCTTCATTGGAATTGATTCAAAATTGCTTGAAATAGGGCTCGTGATTTTTGGCAAGGCTACAAGCTATATTGCTTTGCCCATTATTCTCACTGCGAGACATCTAAGGAGATGTTCCAAAACACCAAGATGGGTAAATACTACATGGATTATGTTTTCCTTCTTCCATTTGTAGAATTGTGTATTTCAAAAGCATGTGCAAGACTCTAAGTTTTGGATAATATGTAGGTATCACATGCATGGTTGTTCCTTAGTGCAATCTCTGTTGGTTTCTTGTTGCAGGTCATGTTATGTGTGCATTGCAAGGCACACTTGAAGTTCCTTGGGGAGCACAATTTGATGCTGCAATTCGAGATGTGTAGGCCATGATGAAGAAGTATGTCCATGTGCGTCACAACAAGGATTGCACAAACCTTCGGTGAGTTTTTTTGGTTGTCAAGTACAACATGCTATATTATATATTAGCATTTCTTGGTTGATTTTGATGCTCAATTCTTGTTAGCATTGTTTCTTTTTTAGTTCATTTGTTGATAATTGTTTAGGTTTGCAAAGATTTTACTTGGTTTTTGAGATTCCAGTATGTACGTACTTGGACATGTTAATTTTTGATATGATAATATGTCTTGATTCACATGGCATGTAGGGCTCTCATGGAGGAATTCGATGATGAGGATGAGCTCGCCGCATCCAAGAATGGTTCCTTGCTTCTACAACTCATTGAGGTTTGTAATATAGATTGATTTTGACCTTCCAATAGCATAGGAAAAAATGATGCCCTTCGATATCTCTTCATTCTTTGATTTTTTTTATTCATGATATTGAATTTTTGATGATGTCAATTTCTTGGGTAATGTTGTGATTTTTTGAATTTTGAAGGATTTATAAAAGATTTCTCATTGAAATATGTCTTATTGATACTTCATTGTTTAGGATGACAAGTACGGGACTGAACATTTGCATAGGGAGTCTCAAGCAATTCACTTTGGAACGGATATTTTTGATGAATTTCGTGCCCGGCTCAATCAAGCACAAGCAAATTTGGATAACTTCACACCTAAGCGTCGAGTGTCCCGTCGCCGCTATCGTTGAAGGAAGACTTCTACTTACTTGTTGTATGTACATAATGAATTTTTGCTAAGTACCATAGTACCGGGAGTAGTTTTATTAGAAAAAGACGTTATGTTTTGTTTCTTTATTTTGTACAAGTTTTTCTAACAAGTAGCTTTCTTACTTTTTAGATAAACTAGAGTCACTTTGTTACCTTGGGATCTACCTTTTTGTAGGCCACATCAGGAGATTATGACATTTCTATTCAACATGTTCAATTGAATGATTAGTAGATCCCCCCAAAGACTTTACATGCAGAACTAATTTTTATCAAACATCTAAAGTACAACATTATCTGTGTGTTGCTCATGAAAAGTGAATAGTTGATGAGATTAGTATGGTATGTGGAACTTCTTTCAAGCATTCAGAATCTTTCATTCTTGTGTTTTACATTGTAGGAGATTGAATGTTTTCTTTTCAAAATTGTTACAAATACATGTTGGATATTATAAGTCCCCAAACCCAGGTTCTTGCATTACAAAAACGAAAAAAAATATTCAAGTATGTATTTATGTGCAAGAAATGCTTACATTGTCCTCAAAATACCTTCTTCTATCACTTCTTGCATTTTGGGGGGACTTGTAGTGGCATAACTTATATTTTGGGACAATTATTAAAATGAATATTACATTCCTTGATAGCTCATTTGTTTAAGTATCTTCAAACTATTTCATAAAATCATGTTCGAAATTCAAATCACATGAGGTAACCCTAAATCTCTAAAGTCCTCTATAGTTCTTTTTGGTTGTTAGATGCTTTATTGTAGTGTTGACCCAACAAATTTATATTGTTGCAATGAACTATGCAAAAACATTAAGTTAGCAAATTAGCAAATTAGCAAATTCTTTTTTTTTTAAATAAAAATTATTGTTATGTCTTAGAAGCTTTTAACTTATTAAAAATCTTATTTATATTAATAGTAAAAAGGAGTTTTCATGAGTAACGATACTATTGCTAATATGATTACATGTATAAGAAATGCGAACTTGGAAAAAAATCATTGCAGTACTGGACTAGCGGTTGGCGCTTACTATGCTACGCATTCACCATAAAAATTTCATAAGAATTTTTATGTATTAGATAGAATGTAGAACAAATATTTCAATAAATCTTCAAATAAAAATGCCTAAAATCTTTGTATAATTTTTGTTCTAAGTAAGCATATATAGAAAAGTAGCATAGAAATTTATTGAATGATGAATGAAGCATATGCAATGGTAAATACTATAAAAGATACACATACATTAGAAATTTGACTCCATTGTTATAGAAAATTGCAATTCAAATTGAAGAATTGAAAAGAAAAACTTATAAATCTCAAAAACTTTGTGCACAACTTCATTGTTGTGGAATCCCAAATTTCTTCAATTGAATCAATTTCTCAAAATCATTTGGTAGTCGCGATAGACAATTGAAATCATGAAAGCTCAAAGCTCATGAAAGCAAAAAATCATAGAAGTGCAAAGAAGTTTAAAGCCAAGAGAAGCAATGCATTTGCTACCTCTATAATATCATCCTTTGGATCCTCTTTAATATCCCCTCAATTGCAACGACTATATTATTTCTATAATATCACCCTTAGTAAAAAGTGATATCAGAGGTGGTTGTGAAGTGCTACTCTATTTCAGTAATATGACATTGGGTGAAAAACATGATTTGTATGTATGCTTGATTGGAAATATTTTTATAACATTATTAAAATAATTATTTTAAAGACTTATTGAAATCAGTATCATGCATTCTATTGAAATATATAAAAAATTTACTAATATGTGATACAGTAAATGCATAGTATAGCAAGCATGAACCCCCAAGTATTAATGGTAGCATTTGTGCTATTATAGAGGGAGTTCTAATTTTAATAGTATGATTAGCGGTTGGCGCTTACTATGCTATGTGTGGGAATCCGGAATCCGGAAACGGATCAATAATGCAAGAAGTAGGTGCGAAAAAAAAAAAAAAAAAAAAAAATTATAGTTAGAGTGTGATTTTTGGACCAGATAACTTGAATTAGGAAATAAGCATTCTGGCACCACCCGTAACCGGAACTTATCCGGATCCGGAATCCGGACTCATCCGGAACACAGGAACCTACCGTATAGGTCCCGTAGCTACGGAAGTAGGATACCGTTGATACAATGGACCTGTAGCCGTTGTCCTTAAGACCGTAGAGAGACAGTTTAGTACTTAAGCCGTCTTCCTAGGGTTTCCTCTTCACTTTTCTGTTCTGTGTCCCCGAGACTGTTTGTGTGAGTAGTTGAGAGAAAGAGTGGTGAGTTAGCGACTGAGGTAGAACTACTTTCCCTTCGTTTTCACTTAGATCTTATGGCATCCGGACCAGTACGGAAGATAGCGGTATCTGCCCGGGTTATCTCTCCGGCCATTCCGGATAGCCCGGAACTACATAAACAGTTAGAGGAGGACTTGACTAGGTTAGGATGTGTCGGTTTACTACACCGACCATGGAACCTCAAGAGTGAGGAGATGATTCAAGAGCTACTTCACGGTGTTCCGAATCAGTATGAGCTTACTTTGAGAGGACGACTAGTCGCGTGGACCAAGGACATCTGGGCGGACGTCTATCAGTTTCGGAAGAGTGGGAACGGTTTAGCATCGAGGACAGACTGTTTTGTAGCTGGGAAGTTCACCGGGTCTGCAAACCCTAAGGACGGATTTGCTATCAGTGAGTGTAAGGACGAGAGACATAGGCGGATCCTAGAGTTTCTGATTCCGATCTTATATCCGGAAAAGCCAACGCGGGTTACCATTACGGTGGCCAATACTATCTTTGGGGCTATGGAGAACCGGGTAGTGCACTGGGGTAGGGTCATAGCCGGGATAGTGGCTAAATTAGTGGATCACGTGACACGAGCTAAGGCGAGTCCAGTTAGCACGTATTTGTTTCATCTGTACCATCAACAAGAACTTTTGAGTGCGGCGGAAATAATTCAGTATGACACCGGAAAGACGCTCCTGTCATACGGACTTTCCAGAGAGGAAGCGGAAGATCCGGTCAAGTCTGAACTAGAGGAACTTCCCGAGGAACGTCTGACCGATCCAAGGACTAAGAAGAGGAAGTTAACCGATCCGGGGTCAAGAATCAAGCCACCGACAATGGAGAGGGGGGAGTCTAGCAAGGGACCTGAGATGGAAGCAGAATCCGCATTTTTCAATGCGGGGCTCGAGTAGATACGTGAAGCCAAGGTACTTCACGACAGGTTGTCGGATTTGGTGATAGATACCGCGGAAGTATTGAAGGTGGATCCGGATTAGATCGTGGAGGCTGTCAAGCGACTGCCCAAGCCGGAGGATCTGAAGAAGAGGGATGAGCGGATTCAGGAGTTGGAGGCGGAACGGAACCTACTCCAGACCCGGGTGAATTGGGCGGAAGGGGAAATGGTAGCTGCGAAGGAGAAAGAGAAGGAGGCTCTCGTTCTGGTCAAGAATCTAACCGGGGCAGTCAACATCAAAGCCGACATCATCACGAAAGCTGCCTTGTTTGACTCGAAGATGATATCAGAAGGCCACATTACCGGAACCAAGGTAGTTACCATCCTCATAGACTTCATCGCGAGAATAGAGCGAGTTTTCAAGGAGATCCAGAAGTTGCTAGCGGCCATCGACCCAAACCATGCGATGGATTTCTCCACCTTTCCGGAACTTCCTTTTGTCGCAGGTACCCCAGGGAAGCCACTGGCGGATCAGGCAACTCAAATGGAGGGCCTGAGGGGGATACTCACACCAGCCGAGCCTTCCGCTAGTAAGATACGGATGACGGAGTTGAATCTAAGGCCAGCCTCGGAACCGGAACCGGAGTCTAGCGCGAAAACGGTTCCAGTGCCATCTAAGTTCTCAACTCCGGAAGTTCCCAAGGCACAAACAATGCCAAATTTGATGACCGGATCATTCAAGGTTCCGGGACAGTAGGTTAGGGGAGATCTCATCAACCGGATCGGTGAGATGACCAATCCGGCTCGGACTAATCCGAAAAGATTTGTGCACATGCAAGAGACTACGCCGGAGAAAAGAAGCGAACCCGCAACATTGGAGGATACAACACCAGAGAAGGAGAAGGAAGTTCAAGTCATTGAAGATTCTGACGAGGAGAGTGCCCACTCCACTTCCGGAACCGAAGGCGACAACGATCCGTCTCCAACAACGCGCCATATCTAGACTCGGGCCACAGCAAAAACTACGCCAGCCAAGAACATGAAGGGGACGCCTACCAGCCAAGCGGGGAGTCGTTCAAAGAAAGGACAGAAGCCAAGACATTAGGATTGGTAGGAGAAGAAGTATAGGATCCGGAATGGGGTTCTGAGCCTGGACCCGGTTTCCGGAATTTTAGGCGGATAGTAAGGAAATCCGGTTATCTCGGACGGCTATTAGTAATCTTTCCGGATATTTCGGGAGGTTCAGGGATTGGTGGCCTGGATTTCTGGGTTTTCCTTTTCAGGCTTTTAGGAGTTGACTTTGGGTTTTTGTGTTAGTATTTTAAGGGCAGGCAAGTTAGTTGTCTGCCATTCCATTCGATTCCATTCCATCCTACTCCATTGGATTTTCGTGCTTTCACGTATGTATTACAATTTCCTTTTCTTAATCTAAGTCAGCCAAGATACCTTTAGTTGTACTTTTGCTTAGACAGGGTCTTTTGGGCTGAGTGTATGCATGGGTGTATGATCTGGTCTTGGAGAAAGAGAAGGGAGGGAGAGAAGGAATCCGGATTTTGAACTACGGATCATCTGGGGGTGGAGCTAGTAAGAAGGAATGCAAAGCTGAGTAAGGGAGTGTAAGTGCAACGTGCTTTTAAACTGCCGGAACGGCAATCTGGAATAGAGGGTAGAGGTCCGTGTGAGTCCGGAACCAGGAGGGTTCTGTGCGGAGTTAAGCAACCGCCAAAGGAAAGGATCTCCCGCTACTTCGGAAAGTCTGCCAACCTCCCCCTTGGTAAATTGTCTTCTCCTTGAGATTCTATTCTTTTGGGTCTATAAGTTCTGATCCGTCGTTGTAGTAAGAGAGGTGTGAAAAGTGCTCTGTGTGACCTGATCCCGGATCGGCCAATCCGGAAACTGTGAGAGAATACTCCTCCCTCCTCCTACAACTGTGTTGTCTTGGGTGTGTTGTTTAGTAGATTTAGAGTACAGAGAGGATAATTGTACAAGTGGTGAGTCCCCACCCATTTCTAGATCAAGGGCGGACCCTCTGAAGGTAAAACAAAGGCAACAAAAACCAGTGACGGAAGAGAGACGGAACTTAGTTCCGGGTGTGTCCAGATCCGGAACGGAATCCGGAATGTGCTAAGTTTCCGGAATAAGGTAGTGAAGTGAAATAAGGGAGATTAAGTGAGTAGTCACAATCCGGATACTTCTCATTCAATCGATATCATACTAGAGTTCCCTAGAACGATAATTCGTGTCATCTTGCAACCATTTGTCGTTGTAAGGATACTTACGACTAACTATGCGTACGACACTACGCATTCAGCATTAGAATTTCATTAGAATTTTTTATGTATGAGATAAAATGTAGAGCAAGAATTTCAATAAATGTTTATAAAAATTACTAAAATCTTCATATAATTTTTTTAATTAAATGATCATATTTTGAAATAAAAAATAGAAATTTAATGAATGGTGAATGAAATACATCCAATGATGAATACGGTAAAAGACACACATACATTAGAATGCATTAGAAATTTGATTCAGTTGCTACAAACAGTGGCAACCCAAATAGAAGAATTTAAAGGAAAAACTTGTAAATCTCAAAAGCTTTGTGAACAATTTAATTGTTGTGACATCCAAAATCAATTGAATCTAATAAATTTTGCAAATCATTTGGTAGTAGCAATAGAAAATTGAAATCGAAAGCTCAAAGCTCACAAAAGCACAAAATCAAAGAAATGCAAAAGAAGTATAAAGCCAAGAAAAGCAATGGAATTGCTACCTTTATAATATCACTATATTGATCCTCTTTAATATCACCTTAGTTGCTACGGCTGTATTATTTCTATAACATCACCCTTTGTAAAAAGTGATATTACGAAGGTGATTGTGAGCTACTACTCTATTTCAGTAATATCACATTGTGTGAAAATATGATTTCTATGTATGCATGATTGGAAGTGTTTTTATAAAATGATTAAAATAGTTATTTTAAAGACTTATGAAAATCATTATCATGCATTCTATTCAAATACATCAAATTTTTACTAATATGTGATACAATGAATGCATAGCATAGCAAGCATGAGCCCCTAGTATTAATGGTAGCATTTGTGATATTACGTAGGGACTTATGATTTTAGTAGTATGACTAGCATTTTTCAATTACATAACTACATTCTTAACACTCTAGTGTTTTAAATCATACTCTAGCTTCTTCTACTTATTATTTTTTTAGCATGAATATGAAATATTTTTTGTTTGAAATTTTGTATATGTATTCCCAACTCATTTCTTGAGAGCAACAAGCTATAGAATCTCAAAAATCTTCTACAAAAAGTTTGAAAGATGAAATCTAACCATTCAAGAAGAGTTGAAAATATTTTTTCTTGAAATTCAAACAACTTGATCTTGTAGATGGTAAGGTTTTTTATTCTAAAGTTTTAGGAGGATATAATTTAACAATTTAACTAAGGGATCCTATGGTTGGAATTGTTAATAAAGAAATATAAATGAAGGTTTTAGCCTTGCTTTGGATTTAAGTAATTTGAAGCAATTTTGGATATGAAAACATCGAATATTTTTGAGGGTTAAAAAAGTGTAGATACACTCATATACTTAAGTATTATTTGACTATCAAATGATGGAGTCCCCTCAATATTATGATGCTTCGTTTAGACTCGGCTTAGGTTCGGCAAAGGTTTGGTTCAAGTTCGGTTTGGATTTGATGGGGGTTGGGTTCAGGTTCGGCGGAGGTTCGGTTCAGGTTCGGTTTGGGTTCGGTTTGGGTTTGATGGAGGTTGGGTTTCGGTTTGGTGGAGGTTCGATTGGTCGTCTTCCCTGTTTCGAGGGTTTGCATCTAGACTGAAGCCACCGGTACCGCGCCTCTCCCCACGCAGTGTTCTTCCTTTCTTCCGTTCCCTCACGCGTAGCGCTCATTTTTTCTTGTGCTCGTTCTTGCTCATCCTTTCTTGCGCTCGTTCTTCTGCTCATTCTTTCTTGCGCTCGTTCTTGCTCGTTCTTTCTCGCGCTTATTTCTTGTGCTTGTTCCTCCTCGCGCAGTGGTCTTTCTTTCTTGCGTAGTGTTCTTTCCTTTTTGCGTTCCTCCTGCGCGTAGTGTCCTTTCTTATTTGCGTTCCTCTCGTGCGCAGTGTTCTTCCTTTCTTGTGTTCCTCCCGCGCGCATTTCGGTACTTGGTGTGTTGCTTGTGGACACCTCGTTTGCAAGGTACGCTCTCCATTGGTTTAGAGTTTAGGTCATTTCATTGCGAGCTATCTCGTTTCTTTGCGTTTTTGAATCTTGGTGCGAGCTGCTTGTTTTCGAAAATCATATACATCTTGCACTATAGTTCAGTGGCTTCAATCTGCGTTGATGTCTGTTGTTGTGATTTTGCGTTCTTTCAAAGCATTTGCGAATCTTATTAGTTTTCATTGAGTTCCATTGCACTTCATTTGCAACTGCCAGGGATTCCGAGTTCCTCACTAGAAGAAAAAACAGGGTTTTGCGACTGCGTTTTGCGACTGGTTTGCAGTTGTATCGGACGTTTGCGACTTGGTGATATTCTGGAGTCCGCAGTCGCAGTGGACAAGTCGCATGAGTTGCACTGCAGTTGCGAGGTTGTTTGTCATTCGATAGGCAATGGAGAACTTCATCGATGAACTGCTGTGACGTGGTTGCTGATGTGGTATTCACTGCCACGTAACTACATTTCACTCACTTGTGACTTGTTTTCAACTTGTATGCGACTTGATTGTAATTCATCTATAACTTCAATGCCACTGCTATGCAACTTCATTTGAACTTCTGTTAGACTTCATGCATCTTCTTTGCAACTTTTGTGCAACTAGAATGCAACTTGTTTGCAACTTTAGTGCAACTGAAATGCAACTTATTTGCAACTGGAATACAACTAGAATGCAACTGGAATGTAATTTTTTTCACTCCTATGTTCCAACTCTTGTGCAACTGAAATGCAACTTATTTCTAACTTTCGGAGAACTAGAATACAACTCATTTGCAACTCCTATGCAACTAGGATGCGACTAGTTTGCAACTCCCGTGCAACTAGAATGCAACTTCAATGCAACTTATTTGCAACTCTTGTTCAACTAGAATGCAACTTTAGTGCAACTAGAAAGCAACTCATTTGTAACTCCTATTCAACTATAATGCAACTCATTTGCAACTTTTGGGCAACTTATTTCCAACTAAAATGCAACTTATTTCCAACTTCTGTGCAACTAAAATGCAACTCATTTGCAACTCTTGTACAACTAGAATGCAACTTATTTCCAACTTTTATTGCAACTCCTGTACAACTAGAATGCAACGACGCTAGTTTGTGAGCCTAAAAGCGTGAGCTCAAGAACTGTGAGCATACATTTTGTGAGCCTAGAGCGTTGATTTAAAAAAATTAAAATTTGTTTAGGCCAATAGAGAAAAAAGGGGAGACATTTCAAAAATATAATATTAATAGTAAAATTTCAACCCTATGACTGTGGATCTATAACCGTGGGATTGTGTTAGCATGCACACCATAATTTTTTTTTCTTTTGGGGGGGTGAAAGTCCCAACTTTGAAGCATCTAAAAGGGGGTTCTCGGTACCGAGAGAGGTTTTCAAGGGTGAAAAAGTCGCGGAAAAAAAAAAAAAAAAAAAAAAAAATGGGTTGAAAGTCCTAACCATGAAACCTCTGAAAGGGTCTCTTTGTATCGAGAGAGGTTTAGGGTGGTGACAAAGTTGCAAAATTTTGTGTGATTTTTTGGGACCTACTTACAACATGACAAACAACTTTTTGGACTTTTGTCATGGCCTAATTTTTGCCCACTAGTGCTTAAGTGGTCAACTATAGGTGGCTCAACTTTAAGAGTTTTTGTCTTTCATGAATTAATGATATTTGAAGGTAAAAAATCATTAAGTTATTGATTATTTCAAGTTTGGCTTGTTGAAGCAAACTGTCCCAATTTTTAAATATTGAAGTTCATTAACTTAAGTTTAATAAAGCTCAATACTCAATTGTCGATGGCCTCAATCTGTTTGGATGGGAGGAGCGGAAAAAGAAATTAAAAAAAAGAAATTAAAATGGGTGTACACTAGGATTAGGTGGATAGGAATATTTTGTGAGGCTTTAATATAAAATCAGTCCCACTTGTGTACTTCCTAAGTCCTAACCAAACACAGATTGAGGGAGAAGCATTGCAGTATACTTCCACACATTTCATACATTACACATAGTATATAAAGCATTCACATTGCCTATAGGGAGAAGAATATGCAACAATCAAAGTTACACACTAATCACTCTGCAAAATTATAGATAAAGCATACATAGTTCCGTACATATAGTATTTTCACTCAAAGTTCCAAATACATATGAATCTAACTCTACATGCTGGGCTTGTATAGGACGGTTCTACATATTCTAACTACAGTTTTAAGAATTCATTTTGATCATCCCTGCATTTTCAAGTAGTTTCATGACTTCATCCATGTTGAGGCTTGGAGCATGGATGAAGGGGTCCTTCTTCGAATCTACTTTGCAAAGGTAACGGAAAATGTAATATAGATGTTTGCAGTTGACATATTTCCCTCGCTTACCAATGGAGGCAGAGATCATAGTGCTAAAGGACAAACAAGTGCAAGATGGAAAATTAGAAAGAGTGACCCGGTTCACCATATGGTGAGGTTCTACGCCTGACTGTAGAGTAATGATAGCTCCAAGTCCTGGGTAAGGCAAAATGTTCACTCCGAGAATGATTCCAGATACATTTCGGGCACTCTCCCATTGATTCCGGTGCTCATCAGTAGGTGCCTTCTCATTCCTACGAATGTTTTTTCCATTCCTAACACATGGTGGCTTGTTAGCATGAGGTGGTCTTGCGTACGTCCATTCTACAACCTCGAATAGTTTTGAAGACGTGAAGAGCCGTCATGGAGACAAAGGTAGTTGCTCCTGGAGGTTGAAACCTGCTTCTTCAAACAATGTGATTTCATCACAAGTGAGGGTAGTACCAAGCATCACGGGCCACACGCGAGGGATTTCAGGTCGGCTAAGAACATGAGACCTTCTGGGACCCATTACACAGCGCTTGATGTCGTCTGGACAAAACCAAAATTCATTAGTCTCCACTCTAGACCCTTTGAACTCACGCTTCTGCCCCTTATATAATGGAGCAGCTGTGGCTGTAGCACCCCTCACAATGATCATCTTGCACTTAACCTCCGTTTCCGATTGAATGGCATGGCACTTTCTCTTAGACTTCACAGAAAGGCGGGCTATGTGCCACTGAAATGGATCACAATCTGTCTCCAACACATGTTTGACATGAGAAACTGGTGGTGTATCATCCACTGTATTCCTAACATGGCTTGGAGCTGACCGAATTTGAACGCGTGGGTGGGAAAAATTCACCTTATCTGGGCGATGAGAATCTCCTTCGGAGCCAATAGGAACATTAAGGGTCCTCTTAATGGACCCAAACACTTCTTCTCCTTCCAAGTGGGGGATGCGTGTACAAATGTCTTCAGCACCAGGCATACTGCACAAAGCATCAGTAATTCGTTTTCCGTCCATTGATGCTACTGCCTTCTTCAACTTTAGGTCCTGACGGGAAGGTCCATGTCCAGATGGCCCACCATTAAGGTACACTCGGTAATTGGTCATCTGCATGAAGGCACGGACCCAATCATCACATGTCGCAATGTATAAGTCCGTTCCGCGTTTACCAGATGCTTGTAGCCACTTGTTGTGGATCGTCTCAGAGAGGTTACAAGACGGAATGTCAGCCAATTCTTCCACCGATAGATCCTGTACATTATTTTAGCACTCACATTAGCAATAATCCAAAAGGCAATGTGAAAACTGCATATAAAGAACAAATGAATCGAAAGGTAGAAGAATGCGACACTTACAGTTTCCATGAAGCCCCCCCATTGGCGGTATCTGAAGTGCCAGAAGACTAACCACAATTCAAGCTCCTTTAGAGATTCCTCTGATACTGCACCAGAGGAGTACCACCATGCCTTGATTTGGAGGTACCTACTCTCCGCATCCTCCAAGTTCTTAGCATCTTTGTAGTCTCTGCACAGCTTCATGTGTTGGCATTGAAGTTCACGCTTAATGAGTTTTTCAGTGTGTTGCTTCATTGAGGTAGCCCAATGAAAAAGACAAGTGCGTTCTCTGTCAATCATCTTGATAGATGGATCTCCAGATCCATAAACAATTCTAACAGCATTCCAATTGGCTTGTGCGCTATCTGCCATAAAGCCTTTGAAGTTAGGATTTGCCAAGTCGTTCTTCTCCATTACTTTGTTGAGACACCTCCACATAATGACTTGTCCTTCGGTATCTTCTGATTGCATGTCACAAACTGCAATTGTCATTACTTTGCAATAAATTGAATCATATACGTGGCAAGCAATTGTGGTCCAGCCCTTGACGCGTTTCACATGATCAAACATAAGCCAACAATTTGCCAGATCACCTCCGGGTTGCATCCTCCTTACAAGGTCAACCCCGCTCCCAGGGCCGTCCACGAGCATCTTGAAGACATACACCTTATTTTGTCCCTGTCCCGGGAACACACTATCATGAATAAACTCAATCTTTGCTTGTTTCTTCATTGCAAGTAGACGATCAATCTCCCCTCCTCCTCCTCCAGCGTTACGAAAAGAAGCAATGATGTTCCTCACATTTGGCGAACTAAGGACTTGAAATTTATCCATGACATCATCAAGAGCCTTGCCATGCAACATCTCCTTGGGTCCGTCACCAGAGTGAACTAAGAATGTATCGAGGAATTCCTTGCTAGCAGCCAAAGCAATGGCTGATGCTTTGGCAGTAGGGGTTTTTGAAACTTCTTTTGCAATGAGACCTGAGATAGTATCAACTGCATCTCTACACAATCCATCACTAACTGGGTGGACATGAGTGCCTAGATGGATGCATGCCCTCGTCATGTGGGATGGACCCATGACATAGTAAATCCTTCCGTCACAGAAATTGATACAAATGGGCGGTAATTTGCAGACTTTGCAAACTATAGTGGAGTCCCTAGGCGGATTGGATCCTACAAGGAATGGAGTGACTGTGTTACCCATCCACTCTGTTTCGTTTCTACTGGAGCATCGATTCAAATAATCGCATGCAGGATTTGAACATGCCAAATGACCAACACAAGATGACTTCCTGAACTTAAGCCCTAACTCGTTGTGAATATTAGAAGTGATTGTACGACACCATGTATGGCCATCATAGCGCTTATCCATGCCACCCATATTCTTTGAAGAACTGGATCCAGAAAACGACCTATACGGTGGAAGCTCAAAGATAATGTCTCCATCAAAGCTAGTTGGAAGGAATTGGACCTTCTTACATTCGATTAAATCGAAGTTGAGATTTGCAATCTCGTTCCTAGATCCTCGAATACTACCTAGCTTTCTAAGACTTTGTAGCACACTCGGGTGATCACGGTCTGTCGGATAGAGGGGAGGACGTGAGAATATTGAGCTCCCAGCACTACTATCACGCAAACCAGTAGACTTTGTGGCCTCAATTCTTGTAGAAGCATCATTCAATTTAGATGGAAAAGATTGACGACTACTATTTCCATGCTCATCCTCTGAATCGCTGGATAAGTCAACTACTGGACTTAGTAACTCACGTACCACGCAATCGACATTGAAACCGTTCTCTTCCTCATCCGCTTGAGAAGGATCATGTAACTCTCTCTTAACAGATCTCAATATTGGAAATTGTGCAGTGGATGTATCAGAGATAGGTGTTACTATCTTAGTCGAAGCATCCACAAAAACAGATGACAAACCAAACGCTCTATATCGACCCACTTCTAAGTTCCAAATATATCCGTGTTGATTAGCAGTTCTAGGTATGAGAACCGATTGAACAAGTGTTCCTGCCTCAGAATAAATCTCTTCTTCAATGTAGATGGAAGACTCTAGGAAACCGTATCGAACATGCAGAAGGTCGCTCGACAAATTTACAAAACCAGTACTACCGATGCGAATGAGAAGAGGCACCTCATGCCCATTTGCTCTAATGGATGCCATTACAGGTAAGACTAACGAGTTCCAAAAATGATATATCACTTGAGAACATACAATCTTCCTAAGCTTAAATAGGACGCTAACGGACCCACATCAAAACAAAAACGGATTTTTTTTAAATGGTGAGCACTGCTAGTCAGTTAAGCCAGAACATTAAATCTATCTGCCCAAATAGTGTCAGAGATGTAAATGGGTGCATTAGCTATCCAAAATTGACATACGGGACAAGCCACACAAATAAAGAGAACTATCAATGGTGGCTCGTCTAAAGAAGTCGAAGTAATGACCTTTTCAAAATATTTCAAGTATGTACAGTTTGAATGAAGGTATTGACATATTATTATCAAGAGAATGGTTTAAAGGGGAGAGATTGCCTGCAGTTAGAATCTAGAAGGGTCGCTTTACGGTTTAGTGCAGGACCTATAATGAAGCTAGGATTTGGGTAAATCAAATCCTCATTACAACTACCTTGGAAAACAATCCTCAATGGAAGATTGCCAGTAGCATCAAATCATAGGAGACAAGGGATTCAAAAAAGGGAATGAAAACTTTCTATGAAGTCATCCATTACTGGAATTCATTGTTAAAAAACGACCACATACTGCACTATAAGTACATAGAAAAAGTCTATATGAAGTCTCTTACATTCCTATGCTGAGATTTCATGCATTTTGATATTCTAACTAGTGAGACAAGATATGCATGCATATGACAATTTTTAGTGGATCAGTTGAGGTAGATGCCACCAAGGCTAGCCACTTCTGGTGCTGAAAATAGTATTCGTAAGTGGAGAAAGAGGAGAAGGAGTTCATTCTTCTTCAGTAGTTACAAGGCATTGAAGAGGTCAAGGATGAAACGAAAGAGGCTAATTCGCAAGACCCCAACATCATTTGAGCCTGCGGAGGAGAAGGTGGCAAACTCACAAGAGACATCTCTCAGATGCAATCCAGGGAAAGGGGAGCAATCAAGTTCAAATCACCATGGTGCACAAAGAAGTGAACGAAATGACATTGATCCAAGTAGTGAACAGTTGTGTAATGTATGTATGATGTCTCTTATCAGATATGTTGTGGACTATGCATGTTCTTCCTAGTTTATGCTAGACTCACCTAAACAATGAAGACATGATATTGATATTGAATGTATTGTGTCTTGTCTATTTTATTTTCGCATTTTGAAGTTATACTATGCATGATGAATACCGCATTCTAATATATTGATGAAGGAAGTCCAGAACCTGTAATCATCATGTCTCCTCGTACACAACGAATTTGGCCAAAAAATGGGATATGGCCGACGTTAAGGTGAATTCCAATTGAACCTGAAGTCTACATTGATAAGTAGACATCCTCTGAAGGCTTAGTATAGTCTGTAGTTTTATGGCCCTACTAGGTTTCTAGATGTAATTAGAGCCCTAAAACCGCAACCCGTAACCCTAATTTTCCCTCGCAGTCTCTTACCGCATCCTGATCATTCTCTTTGCCTCCCCGCCTCCGACGTCGTTACCCCTCCCCGCCTCCGACGTCGTAACGCCTCCCCGCCTCCAACGTCGTCACGCCTCCAGCTTGAGTGTGAACTGCTTGGCACCCTGTGCGTCTCCCTGTCTGCATTTTCTGGTCTTTCTACAGTTTCCAATACTGTGCTCTTGCCATTAGGTATCCCAAATTTGTGAACATTTGACGGAAGCTGCGGCAATGGAGACAAGGCGGAGCCGAGACCTCGCACGGCGGGAGAAAGAGGTTGCGATAGTTTCAGCATCGGATTGTGATACTCGTAAGGTACAATCTTGAATCATGGCCTCTGAATCGCGTCCCACATGATATCCGGTACCCTCAATAGATTTCCGAGAACCCTCCCTTGTCGCTTATGTCCCTTATCTGGCTTAGTCGTTGCTGATTGAGTTTAGAAATGGGAGAAGATCTGGACCGAGGTGTAGTCTCAATTTTGAGTTCTCGCCACCGAGAGGGAGTCATCGCGCGGATTCTCTCGGTTATCATATTTTGAATTTTGCAATACGTTATGATTTGAATCTCATGTCCGTCGCTCGACAGTCTCGCCACCGAGACATTCAATATCAATTCAAGATGTTGGAGTAAAGTCCGATCGCTTACCGCATTTTTCTGATTCACTCGTCACCGATACGGCGGAATTGTGGAAAGTGTTGACGCGTAAAATATTGTTGTTTAGATCTTTCCAAATCGACAGTGCGCAGCAACATCTAATTCTCACATTAAAGTGGCTAGAGAAACAAGACGAAGCCGGGCCGCATCTGCTGGAGTGTTGCAAGGAACTGCGCCGGCCAGCAGTTGTCTCACCACCGAGAAACTCCAGGCGGGCTTCGCGGGCCGAAGACTTTTTTTCTTTAGGTTCATGTTTTTCAGATTGTCTAGGTTTCTGTCCACACAGAGGAACATGAGGATTGCTCTCTCGCCACCGAGATTCAAATTCGGGCATCAGGGACTGCTGCGATCATCCCAACTGATCTGCTTTGAGTTTATCATGTGGGGACATGGGATCCTTGTCTCGCCACCGAGATAGATATTCGGAAATCATAGTCCGCTTTGACTCCTTTACTGAAATGCATTATTCGGAGCTTGTGGGGTCTTAGGATCCTGGTCTCGCCACCGAGAGTAATTTCTGGAAATCATCCTCTTGCAGATTTTTTAGTCAGTCCAATGTGATCCTCTACATAAGCATGCGGGATCTAAAGGCCGTGGGGTCTCAATGTTTTATCTCGCCACCGAGAGCCCTATGAGGGTTGTCCTGTTTGTTGGACTGCTGTATTGCTGCGAGTAACTCGGGCCGTGTTTGCTGGACTACTGCATGAAACTCGGCCTCTGACAGGAGTCTCGTCACCGAGAGATACCATGCGGGATTCAAGTCCTGAAAACTTTGTTTTTATTAGGGTTTTTTTCCCGCAAAATGATTTGTATATATCCTAACAGGTGGGCTTCAAGTAAGGGTCTCGTTACTGAAATAGAAATTCGGGGAGAAACTACATTCTCAAATTCTAGTAGGACAAATTAGATATTCTTGAGTACTTTGCATTCTTTGAAGCTAGTGGGGACTTGGGATCTTGCTCTTGCCACCGAGAGAAATTTTTGGTAATCATCCGCTCACCTATGTTCTAGTTGGGTCACTGTGATTCTTCAAGGAAGCATTCAGGATCTCCCAGCCATGGGGTCTTTGGAATTTCTCTCGCCACCGAGAGCCAATTTGTGGTTTCAATTGCTTACGGTTAATCCCAGTTAGTCCACTGTGATCCTTCGGGTAAGCAGGTAAAATCTGCAGGCTGTGGGGTCTTGGAGTTCTCTCTCGCCACCGAGAGCCGATTGGTGTATTCTATTGCTTCCAAAAATTCCAGTTGGTCCAGATACAAAGGAGCTGAACCTTCACAGGGATTTCTGAATCATGACGATCCCAATGAATATATGAGGTCCTAATAATGTTGCTTCTATTTGCGCAGGTGGATGCCGCTGATGATGATGTCTTGGTCGATAATCAATTCCAAGAAAAAATAGATCCTTCATTGGAAGAGGATCTTGCAAGCATCTCGATGGAAGAACCACGATCGTCTCACGTGGTACAACAGCCTGCATCAATCTCGGTGGAGGAGCCACAAAAAGATGTCAATGTTGGAGGTGGTTCTTCTTCAATCCAATTGCTTGAGGGAGAAGATGACATTCGCAAGTCTCAGAAGCTTGACTTCGTGGCCACAATATCGGGATTGCGTTTTGTCCCAGTCCATCTCTCACGAATGAAAATTCCACTTTGTCGTTTGGTTCCAATGCCAATGGTTAGACCGACTCTTAATTGTGATCTAACTAAGCTAGAGCAAGAGTTTGTGCACGGCTACGAAGAAGGAGCTCGAGTCTTTTATGTCTCTGTGGCAAATGAGCAGGGCCAAGGAGGGACATTCTCAGATTCAGAGAAAGCTGAATGGGGCTTGCATTGGAACTCAGTGAATGATGAGTTCAATGAGAAACTTCGGGGCGTGGAGGAGCTCAAGCATCTCGAGGATGCAAAGTTTTACGTCTATGACGGAAATCATCGTCGAATCGCATGGATGAGGCACATTAGACGTCTCCATAGTGATGACTTGGCCTGGCACATATTGGTTGACTCAATAATTTTAGACACAAAAGGGCGTGTAGGAGTGGCGATGCAGGTCATGCACGACATCAACAAGTAAGATTTTATTCATGTCCTCTTTGCATTTTTTGTAGATTGCAACACTCTTTTGATATCACAAATGCATAACTTGTGGATGTCTTACACTCGATTCATGGATGTTTTCAGGCACACTGAAAACTCTCATGTGAAGACTAATCTAGTACACACCCTATATCGCGTTCGCAAGTACGGGTCGATGCCAATTGAGAAATTCAAAGAGCTTCTAAGTGATGCCGATGTCAAAGCTTGTCAACAAAATGTGAGGAAGACATGGTACTCCATGCCATTGGACGTATTTACGTCATTTATCTTTCAGGTACTGTGTTCCAAAACAAGGGATTCTCTTTTGATCATAGTGGGATTCCTTTGTTAGTATTTTGATGCGAAATTGTTGGTGCATGCAACAAGAAATTGCAGCAGCTTCGGACGCAGCTGTCCGAAAGTACCACGAGGACACCCCTCTTGAGGAAGTTACTGATGCGGGGGTTGCAGCTGCAATGAGGACTTCTACAAAGGATGCCACACATCTACTATATAAGAAGCTATCAAAAATAGTTTCTATTGCAAATCCAGCACTAGGAAACGATTGGCTTCAAGAGGTACACATAGACATGTTTTACTCCCTCAGCACATACCTACTTAGAATTATTGAGGTTGACCATTCCTATAAGTATTCGGAGGTAGTGAGTTGGCGACGATATTACAGTCTCTGGACCGAGACAAGCACTTAGCTATCCAAATTGAGAGTTCATGCTTCCTAAATCTTGTAGTCTATCTTCCGTGGATTCTTGAATTGGATCCATTAGCATGTAACTAGAGTGTCTTACCCTAGTGATTTGTGTCACTAGGTTGCTTGTCTAACGACATTCATTTTCATTTTTTCAATATCTATTCAGTTTTCTTAGACTCTTCTTGCTGGGCATCGTTCATACTTTCTAATTGAGCCCGTAGATTTTACTAATTTGCCTTCATCCATGCTGTGACTTCTGATGTATTTTAGAATGTAACTGCCATAGTCCCTTACTCCTACCTTTGCGTTGTTATGATCCTTGTACTGTGTGCCATGTTTTCAATCCATCCTTTCATAATCCCTGCATAGACATGTACTTCCTCACTAGCACTGTGTTAAGTTTCTCAATATCGGTTAAATTTTCTCCAGATCTCACTCTTGCGATTGTCATTGTATATTATCTAAATCGGGAGCTAGCTTTTTTCACTGATTGACGTTTCTATTTGATCATTGATAGATTGAACGGCATTGGAGCATGTATGTAGTACAGGAGTTGACTCTCGACAAGTTTCAGCTCATTGCCACAGCAAATGCAGCCTCAAGTCACAAGGTGAAGTGGCTCAAATGGCTCAATTCATCTGGACCTACACGTGAGGCACGACGATTTCCACCAAGACCAGCCAATGATGACAAGATCAACTCCTTCCTTGCCAAGGCGTGTTGGTATGCCGCGGTATGAATCTGTCACGATTTATCATGCAAATTGAGCAAATGATTTGAGTTATTGTTGTTGACAGTAATTGATGTCATTATTTTGACCTGGGTCAGATTGAGGATGCTGCTGTCGAGATGTACGAGGGCATCATCCGCTCCGATAATATTCATGTGGATATGGCTGTTGTTGGCGAGCCTGAATCTCTTGTGGATTACATAGAGGGATGGCGGATGAAGGTGTGGGACCACGCCTACCCAAGAACTTTTAAGGGTGCAGATGCCTTCAAGAAGTCAGAGTCCTTTAAAGACCAGAAGTTCTCTAACCTTGTGGTTAAGAGAGTAATCTATAGGTGAGGGACCTCATTTCCAATCTCTTCATTCTTCGCTTTTCAGGGACATGTTTGTGGATTACTGTTGTCTACATGGTTAACTAATATCTTTGAGTCCCGGCCTTGTGCTGTAGGTACTTCAAATTTGAATTGTTTCCGAAGAAAGCAATTGCGAAAGCTGACTTACCGCCTTTCCTCAACACCTGGCTTGACCGGACCTCCTCCGACTGCATGTTCTCACCGTCTCAAGTGAAAAATTGGACGAGTGTTCATTTGCAATCAGGGGCGTGGTACCTTGAATGTAGTCAGGGGTTCATCCCACCTGAAGAGACGGCGCTCTTTCAGTCCATCAAAGACAGTGGTGTGGTGGATCCACAATTTGATGAATTTGCGGGGCTTGACGCTGATGCTCGAGAGGCTGCTTTGAGGAAGAGAGAGGCATCTGACAAGAAGAAGGAAGAAAAATGGGAGTTAGCAAAGAAGAAGACTGAGAAGAATGATGCTAAGAGAAAAGCCCGTGATATCGAGAAAGGTAAGGCCGAAGCAAAGGGTAAGTTGAGCGGAAGGAAGAGGAAAGCAGAGTCGCAAGGACCAGAGCAGGCTACTAGTGATGGCGCGATGAAGCCCACCTCCTCAGCCTTCTCACTCACGCAGGAGAAGCTTCTCCATGGTCTTCCTTCCAAGGCCTACACTTTGGAGGCACATGATAACGTGGATGAGGTTATCTTGAACCTTGGAGTCTCTAGCTTACTGGCATCTGGTGAGGATGTTGTACCTGCATCGTTTGATGCCATCATAGAGTTGTTCAATAAGGTACTATATCTCTTCATTCTTAAATGGTTTCATTAGATGAAGGCAATGACATTGAGGTTATTGTGATGGCTGAGTCTATGATGTAGCATTCCTATAGGTAATTTATGGCTAATTTTTTACCTGGATTGTATGTGATCAGCATGCAGTGGACAAAGAGCGCTTCTTCAATGGTGTGGTTACTGGGCAGGCGGCCGTTGACCTCATAGTTGTAGATCTCCCAGAGGGATTACTGGTCCCTACAGTTTCCAATCCACCAACATCGGTTCCCAAATGGAACGAGTTCTCAGCAGAAGGTCTTACTGATGTCTTCGATTTTGTTGACAACTATTTGCACGACGGTGGTGCTCTCCTTGTGATGTACCCATTTAGTCGTGACATCAAGTCTCACTTGCTTGGAAATTTAAAGTCGTTTGAATTTACTTCAAAGAAGGATTGGTGGGGCATGAATAGGCTCCACCTAGCGTCTCCATCCGACCCATCAGCCACAGTATGCTCTAAATTCTTTGAATTTGTATTAGGTTCCTAAATTTGAATTTCATCTTTGAGGCCATTCAATAATTCTGATTGTTTTGCAGACGATGCGCTTTGCGATTTCACTTTACGTGAGAGGTTCCCAGGGCCGATTCAAGAGCCGGTTTTCATTCCAAGATGTACCTGAGCATGAAGCAGTAGGCATCAACGTGGGTCGAGACGACATCTTGCAGAATTTCTGTGGGAAGGATGATGTGGCTTTAAACGGGAAGATTCCTTGGCGGGGTCCTCGGGAGAAGGCCCGGGCGTTTATGCAAATGCTTGTGGAAGCAACGACCTTGCCTGGTGATATTGTCATGGACTGCACCGCATCTACAGGTTTGTATTTCCAGTTAGTTTTTGTGAGTCCCGCATTTTAACCACATTATGATTTGATGTATTCATTCCAGTTCATGTAGATGGTTCAATGACTTCCTTCTTGTATGCAGGTTCATGTGTATATGCTTGCCGTGCTACTGGTCGTCATATTGTGGCCTTGGAAGCAGAAAAGTCCATATATGATGCACTGCTAGCTCCATTAACTCGCTGTGCATCGAATACTGGTCCTCAACCGGAGCACACTCCTGCTCCTCCAATTGATTTGGAAGAGGAAGAAGTGCCCGTCCGTCATGTCGTGAGGACTTCAAAATTTAGTAAGTAAGTTTATCCCTAAATTTTCAAAGTTATCCATCTAGGTTTCATCATGTACTTTGATCTCATGTGTGGTCTTTTTTTTGTATAGGCAAGCAAAGAAAATGAGAACGGCACAACATCAACTGTCCTTTGGGAAGGCTCCATTCTTCTTTAGCCCGCCTAAGCCATTTCATTTACTAGTGTATGCCGAGGCATTAGCTTCACAGTTTGCTACTTTTGGCAGTAGACAGTGTTCAAGGATTTGTAAGGTAGATCCTCGAGTTCTCATGTTCATAGATGATTCGGCTAAAGAGTCAATTAGTGAGACATCAAATAGCCATGACACTTCTTCATGTAGATCTCCTGGTAGTTCTTCATCCAGATCTCCTAGTACTTCTCATCACTGATCTCTATTGTGAATTCTATCACTTCTATATCTTACTAAGGGTTATACTTTTCACATTCTTCAAGTCCACTATATGTTTTTATTATTCCTGAACCCTAATCCCTTGTTATATTTTTGTTATCCTAAAGCCACTATTTCTCTACTAATTTGTATTCTCACACACAAAGCCCTACAAAATGTTAACCACGGTTATAGGTTCATGCCCCATAAATTATAAATTTTTTGGAAAAGGTTGAAGGCTCAAAAGCTCACAGCTCTCGGGCTCACGCTCCAAGGCTCACAAACTAGCACCCCCGACTAGAATGCAACTTCTTTCCAACTTTTATGCAACTCCTGTACAACTAGAATGCAACTTATTTCCAACTTTTGTGCAACTAGAATGCAACTTACTAGAATGCAACTTAATTCCAACTTTTGTGCAACTCCATGCAACTTATTTTCAACTTTTGTGCAACTAAAATGCAACTTATTTCCAACTTCTATGCCACTAGAATGCAACTTATTTGCAACTCTTATTCAATTGGATTGCAACTTACTTGCAACTAATTTGCAACTCTTATTCAACTAGAATGCAACTTATTTGCAACGTGTTTGCAACTGGAATGCAACTTTTGTGCTACTGGATTGCAACTTTTGTGCAACTGGATTGCAACTTCTGTACAACTGGAATGCAACTTCTCTGCTACTGGAATGCAACTTTTGTGCAACTAGAATGCAACTTCTGTGCAACTTTTGTACAATTGGAAAACAACTTATTTTCAACTTGTGTGCAACTATTATTTGCGACTACATTGTAACTTCAA
Organism: Climacium dendroides; assembly: GCA_950106755.1. NCBI lineage: Eukaryota > Viridiplantae > Streptophyta > Bryopsida > Hypnales > Climaciaceae > Climacium > Climacium dendroides. Next base: position 42,343,597 of record OX467084.1, read on the forward strand.
AACGATGCAGTTCGAGAGATGAATCTATGTTTTACAATTCTTCTGTGCTCACGTTTGTACAAAGCTCAATTATTCAACTCAAGAAGGCGATGAACGCGACTTCAGCCACAGGCTCTAGCTAAAGCTCGCAAAATTTGACGACGAATGGCTGCAAAGGCTGTCCTCCCCTGTACAGACACAAATGAAAGAGTACCCAAGATCATACGTTACTAAAGGGTAGATAAGGTACCTGTGAAAGAACCCTAGTCTAATGCAAAAAACACGGTCGGTATTACTCTCTCCGGAAACGAAATTCACTGAAGCTCCATCATCACCCGTAAGCTTATTCCAATTCTTTCAGCATAACTTTCCAATTCCTCTGGAAGGTGTGATTCTAAACCTAGTACCTCATACCTTCCAATTCCTCTGGGAGGTGTGATTCTAAACCTAGTACCTCATACGTTCAAATAGAACCTTGGAATTTGCGATTGAAAGTAAAATTAGAACTCACAATCACCACAGATGCCACGCAACTTCACGCAACTTGCACCACTGTTCACGCAGATCAAAAGCCGAGTGCTACACCCCAAATCTAGCGCATGAACCATACAAAATCGATTTTAGGGTGAATTCCAAATGGGTCTTATGCAACTGAAGCACAAGAAGACGCCTTGTAACAATTCTTGGCTCCATAAAAACAACAGCTAAAAACCATATCTATGGCAATATAATTTCAAAGTATTCCACATTACTTTGCGGCAATACAAGGTGAAGTTCGAATTAATGTATGTAACTTACCTGAACCACGGGACAAGAAGTCTCTCCCAATGATGCTCTCCAATACGGAGGACTTGCCAAAGCTCGGTTTCAATATGTATAATACCACTAGTTATTTGGAATAAGGTCTCCCCCGAACAAATGGTCCGATGTCAAATTAAACAGAGCTCAACAACGAGATGTGGAATCAACTCTTTTACAACGAAGGAGACAAGGGCGCTCACCGATCTGTAGCAGAAATCAAATACAAGCGGAAACCCTGGAAAATAGAGAACTCCCTGATATGCTGAGAAAGTAAGAACTCTAATTCACAAGCGAAAACTCCCTAAAGCTTTGGAAAAACAACACAAAAACCTAGCAAAAGCAAATAACGATGCAACTGCAGCCCAAAGAAAGTGGCAGCAAAACTAGGATTCTGACTCGAATTCCAGGCCTGTATCGTTGACACGTCACCTCGTACCTTTGACCGTGGCCTCGCTCGTAAGACCGCATCACCTAAATCTCTCACCGCGGCTCTTAGACTTACAACCATGATATTGTACGTTTTCCACCTGCCCTACACTATCCGAGAGTCCAAGCCAAAATGAAAATACATGCTCAATTGCAGTCCCAGATGGGCAACATGACCTTAAGTTGCTCCATAAGTGCAAACACCTTACTATTCATATGACCCTAAACCCTGAACTTAACTTATTCTTGGCAAGTGTAGGTTAGACGAGGAGGCTAGCAACAATCTGGAAGCATCGTTGACTGCGAAGGAGAAGATCATCTATGAGGTCCACCATGAATTGCACCTTATGGAAACCACTTTGGGAAGTGAATGTGAGCAGCATACTGCTGAAGTGAAGAAACTGAAAGCACTTTTGAGTGAGAAGGTATGAAAATCGTTTTTGAGTAGTTGCTACTGTATTTTCAGCCTACAGTTCTACAACAGAGGGTTAACCCTTGAGTGCCTAGGAGGAAATCACCAAAATAAGCATACTGCAGACACTGACAGAAATAAGAGGCTCCCGCAGATGCAATACTTTCATCCGACGAACTTCACCGTTGGAACTTTGAGAGGGGTAGAGTTCGAAGGTCTGCTGAGAATCTGTAGAGACTTGACCGTTTGGATGCAGAGATTATAGCAGTCAATTCTGCGTTGATTGCCTTGTTTTAGGCGATTTTTGAGAGGTCCGTGCTATTCGGAGGCCTCCCCCACCCTGAAGAAGTGCCCAATGCTGTCGATTTTGGGTATATTGGAGAAGGTTTAGGGTTTATTCTTCCAAACCCTACTTTAGTCCATTTCGAGGATACAAGTGCATTTTGAAACTAATTTTAGTTCCTTTGCGACATTGGAAATTTTGCCAAAGTGGGATGGATAGAGAAGACGACCACATACAAGTCACAGATGAGAGGCAAAAGCAACTACGTGATGACAGACTTTGGGTGAGAGAATATCGCCAAGCTAGGTTTTTAAATTTGCATAGAATGAGTTGTCCTTGTTGTAAATGTTAAGGTCGCAGGAAGTGGATAGTTCCCACTGTGAGGGAACATCTAATCCGAAATGGCAGAGATTCAAAATTTCGAGTGTGGCGAGGACCTGGGAGTCCGGAGACATCAGATGAAGAATGGGAGGCTGGTTTTTGGAGTTCAACAGAAGGTCAAGTAATGCAGGTCGATAATGAAGTGGACACTAGGAATATGCTGGACAATTTGTTTCAAGACGTTGAAAACTCAGAGCCCATGGAAGAACGGCTCCATGACATAGAGGCCATGGAAGAACGCTTGCATGACACAGTAGTGGAAGCCTTTACAGTAGCAGACAATGTAACCAATGCATGCAACTCTAGACCAACTGTAGGTGATGACTTGGAGGTCGAAAATGCATTGCAGTAGGAAGAACCAGTAGGTGATACAGATGAGCAACAAGAAGTTCAAGGTCAAATCAATTTTGACGCCGACATTTTGGAAGAGGCTTTGCATGAATTATATGAAGGTGCTCAATGTACCAAGTTGGCAGCCACCATCCTTATCATGAACGTGTGCACAGTCCATGGGGTGAGTAACAATTTTGCTGATGAATTATTCACTCTTCTCCAAGGACACATTTTGCCACAGAATAATACGTTGCCTAGGAATTTTATGCAACTCGAAGACTAACAGGCAAATTAGGATTGGCTTACAATTGCATCCATGCATGCGAAAAAGGATGTGTACTGTTTAGAGGAGAACTTGAAGGTGCTATAAGTTGTCCAAAGTGCAATCGTCCAAGGTACAGGGATCAAATTAGAAAGAAGTTTCCGGTGAAAGTTTTGAGGCATTTTCCTATCATTCCAAGATTGCAACGCATGTTTCGTAGCCCAGCACTCTCAAAATTGTTGCTATGGCATTTGGAGAATGGAAGCAATCGTCCAGGAGGAGACAATCTAGTGCGTCACCCATGCGATTCAAAAGCGTGGCGCCACTTCCATGAAAATGTGGACCCAACCTTCGGTGAAAACTCAAGAAATGTCCATTTTGCTCTTGTTGCAGATGGAGTAAATCCTTTCAAGCAGACTCGTTCGAGTTGGTCTACTTGGCCAGTGACCTTGCTAAATTATAATTTGCTACCTTAGTTGTGCACCAAATTTTTTTTTATGATGTTAGCTTTGTTGATTCCTGGAAAGCAATCTGTAATTGCAGAAGTATTTGATGTGTATCTGGAACCCTTGGTGGATGAATTGCTGGAATTGTGGAAAGGAGTGCCAGCATATGATGTTGTACAAGAAGTTGGTGCCCGCTCTTTCAACCTCAAAGCAATTCTTATGTAGACAATTCATGACTATCCAGGATATGGCACGGTAGGAGGATTTGCGCACCAAGGCTATGCAGGGTGTCCATGGTGCGGTTCTGATTTAGAAGCAGAGCATTCAATGGAGCTATGTAAGGAAATTTATCAAGGGACTCGCAAATGGTTGCCTACTAATCATCCTTACCGCTCGGAGCGTATGAAGGATCACTTTGATGGAAAAGTGGAAGTACGAGGAAGACCCAAAATTGTATCTGTAGAAGAACAGTTGGAATATGTAGAACAGTATAAGACTTGGAAAGCAGCAGGAAATAGAGACGGAGCTCTAAGGGATCTGTCCAAATTGCATGGAGTGAAGTGGTCTAGCATTCTTTTCAAGTTGCCTTACTGGAAGGTGAGTTGCAGTAGTCTTTCAAGTTGAACGACTAAGTAGCAAATTAGTAGTACCATTAAAGTGTCAAGAAGAATGACAATGGATTACTTGCATTTCAGTTGTATTATAGTCGCTTATCAGTCGTATCTTAGTTGCACGTCAGTCGTACTGTAGTCGCATATCAGTTGTACTGTAGTCGCATATTAGTTGTGATTTAGTTGCATACCAGTTGTATTTTAGTCGCAAACCAGATGTATTTTAGTCCAACGGTGCTAGAGTGTGAGCGGGGAGCAACGAGCGTTGAGCGTTGAGCAACGAGCAATTAGATTTGAGAGCTCACTGTGAGGAATTTTACTAAAAATAGACATGTTAGAGTAATAAATAGGGTTGTCAGATCTAAATATAGAAATGTCAGAAATAAAAAATAAAAAAATAAATCCAAGAAATTGCAATTTTTTTTATTGAAAATAATGAATTTTACATTCAAATGTTGCATGAATGGGCATGAATGAAGACTAGCATTTCCCACAAGTAGATGATTTTTCAACCATAGATTTGATGAATGAATGAGCTTCATTCATGTCATCCATTCATCATCCATCCTCCCAAATTTTTCTTTACATATTTGTAATATGTCTTAAAAAAAATGAACTTTTTTCCTTGTAAAAATAATAATTTACAATTTTTTTGAAGTTTGCATTGTTGATCTTAAAACTTTGTTAACTAATCTGAGGTTGGTTGTGTTTTTTGTAACTAAGGTAGAAGCACCCATAATTGTCAAAATAAGGGGTTTGGGATATATTGTTGATTAATAGACATCCAAAAAATTATTGAATTGTACTTAGAAGAGAAAAAGAATTTCAATGCATTTTTAAATTTATTTTTTGGACATTGTGAGAATAAGTTTTGAATTTTTAAAAGAGCCGATTGTACATTGACTTAAAACCACCACTTACGTCAAATTTTTAGATGAGGTACATTCCTGCAATTACATCTTCCTACTCCCCAAGATTTTCCAAGATTTAAGGAAGTGATGGTTATAGGTAAAGTAACAGTTATGGGTGAGGCTACTTTAAGAAACTCTTAGAAGGTTCATTTAGAGATATGTAACAATCAGTTGTATAATGTTGTTTCATTATAATAAGTTCCCCTTAGAATGTAGTAGCATTTTCAAGATTCATTTGTAGAATTGTAACATTTCTTCCTGCAATGTTTTTTTGGCTAAATTTAGCTTTTTTTAATGTATTTTTGTTATGTTTATGGTTTTACAAATCATTTCAGTTGTTTGTAAGATGCTACAAACTATTTCCACCTTAAACTAATTAGAATTTAGCATACATGTCAACTACTTCAATGGGCCATTCTATATTCACTTCTAAACAAAAGTAGTTTTTCAACCTAGTACTACAAGATGAATATACATCTTATAGATTGCTACCTACAAGAAGTAGCTTCACCTCATCAAAGCTCAAACTTGGTACATGTATGTAATTATTGTCCTCAAAATTTGTCTTGCAAATGAACCTAAAGACATAATACAAATGCTTGCAGTTCACCCAAGATTTCCTACTACCAAGTGCAGTTGTACTCATGGTGATGAAGTCTTCGCAGGTACAAGCAAGAAAGTCTGAAATTGTGACTTGATAGACCTTCTGGTTGGGAAAGATGCCGGACAGTAGAGTTATCACTCTACCATAGCCAAGATATGGAATAACGACTACGGATTGAATGACAGCTTTTAGGTTTCGTGCTGTCTCCCATTTGTTGCAGTGGTCAATTGTCGGTGCATTAGGGTTACGTCGTATGGTCCTACCCAATCGCTTTATCGGGTGCATATCACCATCAGATGGTTGAAAATTGCTATCTGGTTGTTTTGAGTGAAGGAAAGATACACCTTCATCTGTACTCTCTTCATTAAAGAGATGGAGCATAAGAGCATTGCTTCGTCTAGTTCCTCAGTTTGCAATTGAAATCCTGCTTCCTCCAGAGAAAGGATCTCTGATTTGGTGAGATGTGTTCCACATGCAATAGGCCATACATTTGGCAAAGGAGGCCAGTCATGAACCCACTTGATTTTAGAGCCTCCTGCACAATGCATAAGGTCATCTGTACAAAACCAAAAATCAAAGTTGATGATGGCCTTGGTTCCATATTCTGTCATGCGGCCGTTGTAGGTAGGTGCCACTACTAGAAAATTTTTTAGTAGTGTGCTGCTGTTCCACTCTTACTTGACTTATTTATCTTGGCCCCACATTTCTTCTTCATCCCAACTTGAACTCCATGACAAGTCTTTCTTTCCTTTTTGCATCTAGCAATGTGCCACAAAGTAGGGTTGTAGTTTGTTTCAAGTACCCCACTTAGCTTAAAAGGATTTAGGGCTCCATATTTAAAGATTTAATGCACGGCCAACAATTGAATTTTTTAAATTTAGTTATCAATACCCGATCTTTGGAATAATGAATTGTACATAGTGCCACTTTCACATTGAAGGGTGATTAGAAGGCTCCAAATGGAGGCCTCTTCCAATGTGGTGGTGGTATATTTAAATGTGAGAGTGATTATGAAGCAGTTGAGCGAAAAATGGATGATCTTATTGACCATTTATATCCTGGTTAGTAGATGTTTTATTTGGAGAAATTATAATGAATTGGATGAGAATACATTCATTAGACTTGAAGAGTGCTATATATTGGAGAAATTGCAGTATTGCGGTATTGCTAATGAGAAAGTCTAGTTCGCTTTCTTGGATTTTTTGGTTGGAGGGATGCCGAAGGGTTCTCATAGAACGAGACGTAAGGCAGGACTTCGCTTCTCTAGCAAGAAACAACTAGAAAGATCGAAGATGTTTAGGCGCTTACAGAAATCCAATGGTGGTGAATTTAGTAGCATTGTTCGGACCTTGTCGTATGAGGATGATGGGATTGAAAATGCACCTTTTGAATATGAGTTTAGTTTGATGCAAAATAGTGAAGGAATGGATATTGCCAAGCTTGACACTATTGATGAAACTGAAGTGGACGTATGCCAACCGAGTATGCTAGAGAAGAACACGTCCCTAGTGATCAACGTAGAGTTGGTAAGTTTATGTATTCATTGGTAGGACTGGAGCCATTAGACTATGAGGAGTTAATTGTATGTGTTGAATATTTTTTGTTAAAGGTGGATTTGACACCAAACTTCATTTCGTGTATTTTGAGAAGACAATTCCAACGGTATATAGCACGCAAAAAATGGAGCATTTTTTAATGTTCTACGGCCTAAAAACTAATTCAGCATCTTGGAATCTTCTCTAAAATCTTCAAAATCGGCTGATTTTTCAGCCAAATCTTGCCCAAATATTTGTAGAAGACTTTGCCGATTTTTGTAAAATTCCTTGTAACTTCAAAAAATCTGAAAAAAATGGGGTTACTTTTGAGGTTATAATCTATGTGCTCCAAAAAATTTGGACCAGAAATCTATGAAATCGCAGATTTTATTAGAAAGATTTCCTTGGCCTAAATCTACCAATCTCTTCCTTCTCCATTGCTTGAAACCATCTTTTTGAAACCAAAGAACAACTCCATGGGCTGATCTTCAACTTGCTTTGGTGTAGTTCTCTTCCTTCTCCATTGTTGTGTTTTGGCTTAGGGTTGCTTCCGAAATGAACTTACGGAGTGGCATGCTATGCAAGGATGGAGAGGCACCCGGCGACAGTGGGGAGGGTGTCTCCGACACCATTAAAGGCGGCAATGCGATGGAAGTTCAAGTTCCTACAAATCCTCAAGAGGTGCCATTTCTGAACACCCCTTTTTCAGGTTGTAAACTTGACCTCGTTGACGAGGTCACTTTTTTCAGGGATTTAAGAGATCACTCAAACGGTTTCGGTTTTGATGTATGATTTTCAGAAGATTGCAATTTCAGGGTTTGAAATGTGACCTCGTTGACGAGGTCACATTCTTGGATTCTTTACAGTCTTACGAAGATGATTTCTAATTTTGATGCATAATTTCAAATTCTTTCTACAGGTTGTTGAATTAGATTGGAAAATGTCACCTCGTCAACGAGGTCACTTTTTTGAGATTTCTGAAATCACTAAGATAATTTCAGTTTAGGATTCAGATTTTGCTTTCTCTTGTAAGGTTTGCTGAATTAGATTGCACTAGTAGAAAAAAAATGACCATGTCAACAAAAAATTAACAAAAAGGTATTGAGGGTGTTTGTATCCGTGGTCGCGTTGTCTTGGACAATACCTAACAAAAAACTGTTGTCCATTTTGTTATGGTGGCCAAATCAGAAAAATAATAATATTAATTCATTTTTAAATTTGCTCAATGAATGACTGCCACATGCCAAGCCAAGAACCAACCCAGTACAAACTGCCATATAGGCCAAAAATAACACATATAAATGACCAAAAATTAGACTTTACAAGAAAGCTAGAATTAACAAAAAATTTAGGAGACAAGTTTCATAGGACTAAGTATTTAGTGATAGAGGAGAGGTGACTTCGGTGATAGAAGGTTAAAGGAGACAATCTCTTTATAGAAATGGGGTGGTAGGAGATAAAACAAACCATATGGGATATGTGAATTAAGACTATGCATGATTCGTGTATCCCATATGGTTTGTTTTAACCTTTTATCACCCCATTTGTATAAAGAGCTTGTTTTCTCCTCTCTTATGTCACCAAAATCACCTCTCTTAGTATATGAGAGGTTGTCTTCTTAACAAAGAAGTGTTAACTTTTTTGTTGATGTGGATGTTGTACTATTTAAAGCAACAAAAATTCAATGCCCATTTTGTTAGCTTGTTCAAATTAAAAAAAATTTGTTAAAACGGTAAATATAGTATCGCAGTCAATGAAAACTTATTAAATTTTTGTTGACTTGGACACCATTTTCCAGTAGTGTTGCAAAATGTGACCTCGTCAACGAGGTCACTTTTCCAAGGGTTTAGAGAGGTGACAAAAATAGTTTAGTTTTCATTTTAGACTTCAGTTTTCTCTAAGAGATTGTTGAAATGGATTGCAAAATGTGACTTTATTAACAAGGTCACTTTTCCAAGGGTTTAGAGAGGTGTTAAAGATAGTTTAATTTTCATTTTAGGCTTCAGTTTTTTCTAAGAGACTACTGAAATGGATTGCAAAATGTGACCTCGTTAACGAGGTCACTTTTCCAAGGGTTTAGAGAGGTGACAAAGACAATTCAATTCTAATTTTAGGCTTCGGTTTTCTCTAAGAGACTATTGAAATAGATTGCAAAATGTGACCTCGTCAACGAGGTCATTTTTTCAGGGTTTAAAGGGATTACTAAGAGAATTCAGTTTTCACTTTAGGCTTCATTTCTTTGCCTTCTCACTATTGAAATACATTGGAAAAAGTAGCTTCGTTGACGAGGCTTCTTTCTTCAGATTTTTTAGGGATCACTTACATAGTTCAGTTTTTTCTTTAGCCTTCATTGTTCTTTCTTTACACTATTGAAATACATTGGCAAAACAGACCTCATTAACAAGGTCACTTCTATCAATGTATTCTAAACACTCACTTAGAGAATCTAAACTTAAGTCTGAGGTTCAAAATGTATTTTCCCAATGCTTGCTTTGGGCTGAAAATGTAACCTCGTTAATATGGTCACTACTTAGGCTGATTTTTAATAAAGATGTAAAAAATACTTATTCTTGTTTTTTCAAAACAAAGCTTTATGGACATCGATGGAGGGCTTCCACAAATGGAGCGCTTGGAGCAAGTCACCAATGATGATTCTTAGCTTGTGGTTGGTAATCCTCAGATTAGATGCATTTCTATTTATTTTTGTATGATAAATTCTATGATTGATTTTGTATTATAGTTGTCGTCATATTTGTTTTCATTTCCATGACTTCTTAATGTTAACTATAACTTGAGTTCAATTTTCTATTGATTGTAGGTTAACAGCACCATTGATATTCAAAGTGCTAATCAAGTTTTTGAAGGACGAATGATAGATGAGGTGGAAGTGAATGTGCGAAATGGTCAGAAATTGGACTCCAATGCAATCATCAACAGCATGCTCTTCAATGGTAGTGGTTCAGGATCTCGCTTTGATATTCCTTTTTGCAGGATGATTGGGCTTCCGTTGGTCTGTCTTCTCCTCCAAAGTCAAGTGAAATGATTGGAGGCTGAGTTTGTTCATGGATATCGACAAGGTGATCGTGTACTTTACGTGTTAACAACAGATGACAAGGGAGCTTCCAAGTTAGTGACACTTGAGATCGTAGAGACGTGGGATGAACACTGGATACATGAGAATGACCAATTTGAGTGTTGGTTGAGTTCTCAACCAACCATCTCACACTTGTCAAATCACATATTTTTTGTATAGGATGGCAATCACAGATTGGCGGCTTGGTATGCTTACATCCACAGAATGCATCGTCATGACTGCAAGTGGCATTTGCCTGTTGATTATATGTTATTGGTGTTCAAAGGTCGTACATGCATTCTATTGGAGGCTATGAATGACATCAATTGATGAGTTCCAATGTTTGTTGAATCAATATTTATTTTATTTTATCGCTTCTTCAATTGTATTGTAATATTCTATGCTTTCACATTCATTCATCTTACATTCTATTTTCATTGATATTTGCAGATCTACAGAGCACTCCCATGTCAAAAGCAACTTGGTTCAATAATTGCATAGAATGAATACCTATGACAACTTGCAATTGGAAGAGTTCAAGAGACTTCTAAGTGATGAAGATTACAAGAAATGTGAGGCCAGAAAGCTACTAGGTGCTTGGTATCCATTGACATCTCCCATCTTCATACAATTCCTTCATCTGGTGAGTATCTTTTGTTTGTAATAGTTTTTCATTCAATTGTTGTGATTTATAAAATTCATTTTATACTGATTTCAAGTTCATGTTTTTCATGTGCAGCAAGAAATTGCTACTATTTCAGATGTGGCTATGCAAACTTACTATGAGAAGACACGGTTGGAAGAATGAACTCCGAAGGGTGTTCATGAGGCCATGACTCAAGCCACCACTGCAACTATCAAAGGATTTCGAACGGAGTTTGATAAACAATCCGCCATTGCAAATCCAAAAAATGGCGTTGAATTCTTAGAAGAGGTATATTATTATGCCTACTTGCTTTTTTTATTTATATGATTATTTTTGGACTTGATTTTTACTATACTTATGTCTTTTTAAATTTCAGATTAACTTGCATTACAGCGCCAACAAGAAGCCCGAAATGTCTTTGGAGAAACTTCAAAGGATTTTTACATGCCAAGTTCAACCAAACTACAAGGTTCGTTGGCTTAGGTGGTGGAATTCAAGTGAGACTTCTAGGGAGGGTTTCAGATTCCCCGCCGTTGGTTTCAACACAATGACCTTAGAGACTTGGCCCTATAAAGCCTCATTTTGGGTTGAGGTATATAATCAACTTTTTTTTCATTCATATGAAAAAATTTACATTTTACAAATTTATAAATATTTTGATTATTATCTTATAGTTGTACCATACCAAAGTGTGGTAAGAAGGAAACGCAGTCAAAATTCACTGCGGTTCTTTTTTTTACAATGTTGTACATGCTGTTAACTACAGCTGCAGCCTTCCTTTTCAATTTTTGAATTGAATTTTTGGAATTTCATAGCATGTAATACCTTTCCAATGGTATATTACATGTCATCAAATTCCAAAAATTGAGTTAGAAAATGAAAAAAAAAAATTGCAGCAATAGTCAACAATATGTACAACATTGTGGGGAAAAAAACTACAATGAATTTTGACTCTGGGTCTTTTTCCCACATTTGGGTATAGTACTAGTAAAATTGTATTTGTCAAATATTAATTGTCATACTTGTTTATCCCTTGCAATGACAATGCTTTAGGATCCTCTTATTTGTACAAAGACAATGGGAGGGAACATCGGTGGAATCCAAATTTTCTATCACTATAAACCAACAACTTAGTGATGCAGGTACAAACCTTGAAGAAGTTGACCTTCTCCACAACTATACCTCCTTGCAGACTTAGCTCATGAATGGTACAATTCCGTGGAGAGGTGCTCGTGAGAAAGATCCTTTATTTGTACAGCTACTAATCGAGGCATCTTCAAAACCTGGTGATGTGGTATTGGATTGTTTTGCATCTACAGGTACCTTTCATTAGTCATTACTTTTTATTATTGAAACCATATAATTTTTACATTGTATGTAACATATTTGGTGCAACTGATGACATTGCATTCAATAAACAAGGGCCTCTATCTATGCATGCCGCAACATTGGACGTCATTTGGTGACCTTGGAGAGCGATAGTGAGATTTTTGAAGGTCTTCTTCAACCTTTGACCATCCTTCCTACTTCTACTACCACGGTCTAAACTAAGCGGCTTTTACCTATAGTGTTGGATGATTCTGATTCTGATGACATTATCAAGCCTTCTACAAGGCCTCAAAAAAGACGTTGCTATAAGTAAGTTTGTTGATGCTTTTAGGCATGTGTTTATTTTCTTTTATTGTGCAATGTCTTTTAATTTATTCAAAGTTTATAATTATTTAATCATTGCATCTTGTAGAGGCAATTTTCTCAAGCATTTGGTGCTCTCGCCTTCTCCTAGTCCAAAGAGTTTGCCATGTTACATCGAGACTCTAGCGACATCTATGGCAGAGGCTCCATCACCCATTTCTATTGCCAAACATCATTCATACAATATTGTTGTCAAGAAGTTTTTAGACCTTGAAGCAAATGTTGAGACACCAAGGCTTACATATAGTGATAGTAGTGAAGCTAGTGATCATTCTTCTCCTATATGTGGCATTGGATTAAATTGATTTTGTTCTAAAGACTATTGTTGTTACTTGATTTTCTAATGTCATGTAGTGAGACTAAAAAGGCCACTACATTCTTGCACTTTACCATATTCTTAAGTTATTTTGCATTTTGGTGATCTTTAAAGTGGTAGTGAAAAGGGCATCTACTTCAAGAGATAATGATTACTATTGTCAATTAGTAGAATTTTTTTTGGATTGAATCTATTTCTTTCTATTAGCAACATGGTACATCTCTTTGATGAAAATATGTAATTAGAAAATAATAGTAAATGTTGGTGTTAGCATAAAAATAAATTTGGTGAACTTTACAAATGCTTGAAAAGAATTGTGAATTTTAATTAGAAATGGTATCTTCACCCTAAAATGGTTTTAGAATACCACATAAGCATAGGTCCTTAGCTTAAAAAACCCCACTTAAACCTTGGATTTAAAATACTTGATAAATGACATTTATCTAAAACAAATGATTTTATAGTTCAAATCATTGATTAATCATCCAAACTCATTTTCATCCAATGTCATGAACAAATGTATTTCATTCAATAAAGTCAACTAAAAAATAATTCATCCAACTCTGTTCATCTCCATTCATCTCTATTCATCTCCATTCATCTCCATTCATCTCTATTCATCCTCTTTGAGTGCATCTATAGTTTTATGCTTTTATAATAAACCATAGACCAAAAACCCTTATGGTAAAAAATTATAGGTTTTTCACAAATTTTTCAAAAAATTCTCAATGCTCAACACTCATTGCTCATTGCTCAATGCTCAACGCTCATCGCTCCTTGCTCATACTTTAGCAACCCTGTATTTTAGTTGCATGTCAATTGTGTCATATTCGTTTTGAGATGCTTGTAAAGAGCGTTTGCAGTGAATACTAAAGTGCCTACATTGTGTTAGAGTCTTGTAGCATATTTTTTGAGAGAGATGAAGGATAATAAAAGCATTTGGTAGGGAGATGTACAAGTGAATGTGTCTTTCCATATCCGTTGTCAATCCCATACTAACTACTCAAAGGCTATTCATGTGACCAGAGGCTTCTCATCCGCTATACACTAGATGTCATGCACTGCGAGATGAATCTTGCCAAGAATTTCTTAAAAACAATAAGTGAAAAAAAAGATACGGTGAAGGTGCGACGAGATCTTCAAAGGAGAGGTATACGAAAACATTTGTGGTTGATATCAAATCCTCGTAGAGTTGGTAAAATGTTGAAACCTACTGCTGGATATGTGCTCTCTGAGAAAGAGTACGAGCAATTTGCAGACATTATTGCCTCTATGAAACTTCCTTCAGGATACTCCTCATCATTTGGGAAGCATATAAAGGCTAAAAAATTTGGAAGTCTCAAATCGCATGATTATCATGTGTTAATGCAGCAATTGATGCCATTGGCATTGAGGGGTCTATTGAAACCCGGACCGCGTATGGCCGTCATGCGGATTTGTAAAGTATTCAGGAGAATATGTACGAAGGTTTATAACCCGGTAGACTTTGGGTCTCTTCAATTAGATGTGGCTGAAAGTATGGCACTACTAGAGATGGAGTTCCCACCGTCATTTTTTGACATTATGACACACCTTTCATATCACCTAGTCCAAGAATTAGACTTGTGTGGGCTTGTTAGCACAAGGTGGATGTATCCAGTTGAAAGGTATATGAAAACATTGAAGAATTATGTCCAAAGTATGGCTAGACCAGAGGCTTGCATGGCAGAAGGGTACTTGAAGGAAGAATGCCTTGGCTTTGTTACAGAGTATTTGCAAGGATTTGATGTTGTCAAGAGGCGCGTCTGGGATGCAGAGGAGGAATTTGGTGATGCTGAAGAAGTTCTAGAGGGTGCGGGTCGACAGTTTGTAATGTCTACTGCACTGCGGGACGCAGCACATAATTATGTACTGAACAATGTTGCCATTTTGGAGCCACTTGTGAAGTAAGTTGCACTAGCCTGTTCATCTTTTATAATCTAATTAGTAGAACAAAGATATGCAAGTTCAATGCAATTGGTTGCAGTAGCAAAGATGGAACTAGAATGCAATTGGTTTTAATAATCTTGTGCAACTGAAATGCAACTATCATGCGACTATAATGCAACTGAAATGCAACTAACATGCAACAATAGTGACTGTGAGGTGTCCAGAGATGTCTTAGGTGAGCATTTGCAGTTGTTGCTAATTAGGCTACAACAAATTGTAACAGTATTAGTTTTAACTTCTTTCATGCACTTGCAGTAAGTGGAAGGAGGATTGTCAAATGGATTCAAGCACCGTACTACTTGATGTGTGGATAAAAACGGTTGTTCGCAACAGTGACATTGATGCACACAGTTTTGAAGATAGAGATAGGATATTATTATCCACAAAACCATTGCAAAAGGCACTTCGATATTCTCGTATGAAAGCTTTTGGAAACCATTTCAGGGTGGATGACGACGCATCCAACCAATTGCAAACATACGACTGCGGGGTTGCATCTGTGTTCCAAATTCCAGCTTCTGATCTTCGAGATGTGTCAGGGTACTATGTTGGAGTACTAAAAGATATATTGAAATTAGACTATGGGTCTCTTAGCAACCCTGTGATACTAATGCGATGTGAATGGGTGAAGAAAATAGACAATCGACGAAATGCAACATACATTCGAGATGAGGCTGGTTTTCTTGTAGTGAACTTCCGCCACAAAATGTGTATGATGTTGGATCCTTTCATATTTTCAAGCCAGGCAACCCAAGTGTTCTTTACTGATGATGTAAGGAAAGAAGGTTGGAAAGTAGTATTGCATAAAGAAGTTCGTGCTCGACGACAATTTGTAGACACATCAGATGTATTTGTAAGTACCAATATACAAGCTTCTGGTTTAGCTACTTCAGAGGATGTGCCTCCTCTACCTACTGTTCTATCTTTGGTTAGAACTATAGAGTTATCTGCAGAGGATAGTCTCTTAGCATGTGCAAGATATTGACACCATTTATTTCCAAGAAAATGGTGATTTTTAAGTTTGAAAGTTTTTTTGTATGTTGTATCCTTCATTTCAAATAAACTTAATGCACTAACGCATGCAATTGTCTGCCCTCTATTAAAGAAAAAGGTGAGTAGAAATGAAGTGAACCTTTATAAATTATAGATGAATAATATCACAGAGGCATATTTATTTGATCTTATGAAGTGTGCAGCTTGAATGGCTCTAAACCAGCTTCAAATACAAAAATCATAGGTTGCATCTCATAGTGAACTCATAGTAAACTTACAATGACAATTGTCTAGCAAAGTAAGGATGCAACTACAACTCATATGAAATAAGTACTATAGCATTTTGACTAAGAACTCTAACTATCTTTGTTTTGTAATCAAACTATAGTCATTATGTTGTTGAATTTTAGTCTAATTGTAGCCAAAGTCTACTTGTTCTGTAGTGGAACCGTAGTTGTTTTTTAGTTGCATTGCAGTCTTCTTGTAGTTGCACTGTAGTCATTTTCTAGTTGTATTGCAATTGTTCTCTAGTTGCATTTGCATCGTTTTTTAGTTGCACTGTAGTCGGGTTCTAGTTGTAGTATAGTTGATTCCTAGTTGCATTTGAGTCATTTTTGAGTTGCAATGTTGCCGTTTTTAGTTGCAGCGTAGTAATTAGTTTGTTTTCTGTAATTGGAGCGACTACATTTTTCCACGCTGGCCTCTATTTCGTGGATAGCTGTCTACATGGACAACTGCGATGAATATTGGATGTAGAATACCTCCTGTCCATTCACTATAACAAAACATGGTAAAAAAAAACCGCGCAGGAACTTCCAAAGTGTTTTTTTTGACACGTTTTTGTGCGCAGTTTTCTTTGTGCGTTGCGCGTAGTAGACAGCCAACTTTGGCAGCAATTTCCCACTGCAATTTTTGGAATTTTGGGGCGTGTAATATACCATTGGAAAGGTCTTTTAAATAACTTTCCAATGTTATATTACACGCCCCAAAATTCCAAAATTTGCAGTGGGAAAATGCTGACAAACTTGGTTGTCTACTACGCGCAACGCGCAAAGAAAACTGCATACAAAAACGTGTCAAAAAAAAACACTTTGGAACTTCCTGCGCGGTTTTTTTTTACCATGTTTTGTTATAGTGGTTCTTCTGTTACAATATCGTAATCCTACTCTTCATTTTCCAACTACTTTGCGACTACAACTACATACACGTCAAATTTGGTGCAAATACAGAGGGCTACAGTCGCAGTACAGTTGTATAGGACACATAGTCGCATCTCAGTCGGTTGCAACGGACACGTTTTTCTTCTAGTGCTTGGAGTCTTAACAAACGAAGCAATTTTGCTATTCTAGGCTGAAGAAGCAGAGTATTGAACAGGCACCTAGCCCAGGTAATCACTACATCCCAATTGATTGCAATGCTAACCATTCCTGAACAATTTGAAACCATGCAAACACAGAAGAATTAGCTAGAACAAGGACCCCCTATAACTGCGCACATGCCGATGCTGTTGGCAGGGTTCAGAGCGGTCGCTCTAAACCTCCTGCTCTATAATGAGCGTTGTCGAGGTTCAGAGCGACCGCTCTGAACTTGCACTTGTGAAGTCGGCCAGACTGATTTAGAGCAGTCGCTCTGAACCATGAGCGAGTTCATAATGGAGCAAGAGGTTCAGAGCGACCGCTCTAAACCTCTCTTTGAACGAAATCACAACTCTGTCATTTCGTTTACAGGGAGGTTTAGAGCGGTCGCTCTGAACCGTGACCATGTTCATCACGAAGTAGAGATTCAGAGAGGCCACTCTGAACTTGCAGCTATCGGTATTGGGAATGGTAGGATTGAGCGCAGTCGTTCATATGGAGCATGATCACGGTTTAGAGCGACTGCTCTGAAACCAAGCAGTCACCGAAATGAGTGCAGCAGATTCATAGTGGTCACTCCAAACCGCCACTTCCACAATGAGAGTGGAAACGGTTCAGAGCGAACGCTCTGAAGCTTCCAATTGGTAGTTAGGATCTAGGTTCTCATCGGTCTGTCTGATTCTCAATGATGGCAATGAGCGCTGTCAAGATTCAGACAAACCGTTCACAACATCCTCAGGGTTGGAATTAGAGCTACAAGTTCAGAGCGGTCGCTCTGAACCTTTATCGACATGACCGAAGCTTACTAGATGTATGTGCTCCCTACAATGAAGAGCGACTACTCTGATCCTGTACCATCTTGTTCAGCATTAGAAAGGTTTAGAGCGGTCGCTCCAAACTCATTCGAATGGCTCACTGAAGTGAGCATCCGATGTGATAACATCTTCACGTAGATCGGGTACGGTGAGACCAGTATCTCTGACCGATGAATTGAATGATTCATCTAGGAAGACTATAGAGGATAGAGGGGCATAGATCTTAGGTTATGATCATTTCACATTGTACTATAGGATCTAGAGAACCCGATCAATTAGTATAGTGAAGCCGCTGTGAAATTTAATTGAAACCCAATTAAATAGCAGGAAACCAAGCCCAAACATTAGATATCACGCACGGTCAATAGTATAGAATTGTCTATAAGCAGACCGTTGTGACCATCTACACTGAATTGGTCGTGGATCCAGATTAGTTCAGAGCAGTCGCTCTGAACTAATCGAAGGGCTAGAACCCCAGTAATACGGGGCCGCTAAGAAGATTGCAATTTTAAGCGGCCTTGTAAACCACTATAATGATTCACCTTTAAGATGATGGAAAATATAAAAATTATGTGTGAGATTTCAAGTTCAAAAGTGTTAGTTCATTAGATTAAACTATAACCATTAGTTAGAAGGCTTTTAATACATTAGATAGGAATCTATTTCAAAATTACAAACTAAAAATATTTAAAAGATAAGAAATACAAAAAGGGAATTGAAAACCAAGATTAGAAGTTGAAAATAGAGCTAAATATAAATTGAAAACCAACAAAAAAGAAGAAATATGAAATGCACAAAAGAAGCCATCAAACATATAACTACTAGGAAGGCACTAACATAGTGATAAGAGTACTATTTTAGATAAAAATAGTAATTAAAAGGTATTTTTCAATAAATTAAGGATGGATGAAGATAATTAGGAGTGTGAATTAGTTGAAAAGTAAGTAAAGGTCGAATTAGGGTTGGGGTTTCTCTATATCTCTCTCTCTCTTGTGTGTGGGTGAGATTTTGAAAAGAAGGATGTTAGGAAGTGATGGCAAGGAGTTAGGATAGGATTAGAGCCAATTTGTCGAGTAGGTTTCCACCTTGGGGGGGGAAAGTGAAGATTGAGGAGAAATGGGGGAGAAGAAGTATGCTGCCGCGGCTAGGAAGAGCGCCAAATTTGTGGGCATCTAGCAGGAGTTCTACAACGAATTTGAGGCTAAAATTTGGAGGGATGAAGCGCGCAGAAGTTAGCTTTCCAACAAGCTATGGCTTGTCCTCAACGGAACTTGGACGAGATCACGGCAACCGATTTAGTGCGAGGAGGTCTGCTACCGTAGCGAAAGGAGAGCACCAACTTTGCAGGCATCTAGCGGGAGTTCTACAACAAGTATGAAGCTGAATTTTGGAGGGGAAGTGAAGGGTCAAGGTAGCTTTCCAGGGAGACTATTCTCAAGCCAATTGGACAAGTATAGAGATGGCAATGGCCGTTTTAGTGGCCGCTGGTCTACTATGGGACTGAGGTGATGTTCACTCAATGTTTGTACTTGGTTGAAGTGCAATTTTGATTGCAAGTTTTATGGAATTGTTGGTTGTTTTTGGATTATGTGGGTGGTGAGCTTTATGGACAAATTGGGGTGAAGGTAGAAGCACTCACTTAAGATTTAAGAGACATGTAAAAGAAGAGAAGGTGGAAAGAGAGTGGGGTTGAAGGTTTTGGATGGGATTAATGTGTGCTGGAATTTCTCAATTAGGGCTCAAATCTAGCCCTTGGAGCTCTCAATTGCACTTTTGAGCTCAACTTTCACCTAGGAACATACCCTAATTCACAAGGTTGGTGAGGGAAAGAATCTAAGGAGGTTTTAAGGCAATTGGGTAGAAGAAGATGTGCTAGAATAAATTTGAGATGCCAATTTTATCCATTTTGAGCCCTAAGTGGAGGTTTTTAAGTGCCATTTTGACCTAGGAGGATGCTACAACTTCTTAGGTGATGTTTTAGAATATTTAGAGTGTCATTGGACCTTTGAGGAAGTTGGTCAAGCTACCCTTTTCCCACCTAATCTCATACACATGAAAAACTTGATAGAGTCCATTGCTTGGAGGCGTTAGTTAGAGGTCCCATACACTCCTCCCGGCTCAACCTTGTGGATGCATTTTGCCTCACGGTGAAATTCACTCCCAGGCCTGCCTGATTTTGAGCGGCCGGTCTGATTTGATTCATGTGGACAGTGACATGGAGTCCTTCCTCGAGAGCAAGCCACCTCTCAAGGGCTACATTACACAAATACCGCCTGAGCGGCTAATGGAGTCGTGGAAGGCGCACGTTGAAGGGAAAATTCCGCTGACCTTCATTGCAACCAAAGCATTGTGGACTGTGGAAATGAGTTACCTTCACGGCTCCCTGATATTTAATTTAGAATTGGGGTTCACAAAATTGGGAGGGCCTAGATGGAAATCCTTTAAGAACTTGGTAGTCATTAACATTACTGTGATGCGAGAGGCCGTTCTCGTCGACGTAGTGAATTCGTGCAACAATGCTCTGGGAGTAGTCATCATCCGCGTAGAGGACGAGATGATTTTCTGCCATGAGCGCCTCATCAAAAATTATGACCGGGTTCCGCATGTGTTCCAAATCCTCATGCTGGACATACAAGCTAGGTGTGAAGCGCACGCTGGGGACTTCGTGAAGACCGCATGGATCGCGAGCACGTACCTCACTAATGCAACCACCTTATACGTGTTGTCGCTGACTAGTGGTAACGCATCACAGGGAGTAGGGAACATCGACATGGATGCGCAAGGGCGGACCCAGAAGAAAAAAGCGGTCGCATCCGCCTCGGTGCCTGCCAACCGTTCCCGGCCGCCAACAACGTCAGCGCTGCCAGGGTCCGCAGGCATGACAACTCATACGCCGGCTGAACCTGCACGGTCTGCTCCCGTGACGGTGGCGCCACAGACAACTCCATCCCGATCCCCTCCGTCCCGGCCCAATCCACCTAGCACGGTAGTAGCAGAGCGTCCTAGGCCCACGGCACGCGACAAAGAGAAGGCGCGGAAGAGGAAGTCCGCAACCGTCGCCACCGGTGACTACTCAGCCTCACAAGATGAAGGGGCGTCCCGCTTTCGCAAGACATGACGGACCTTGCACGATGTGGAAGAGGGTGAAGGTGCCCCAAGCGCATCCACGCAGAGCGCCGTCCCGGAGTCCACCGACTTATCCGAAGAGGAGGCACAGAAGGTGGCATTCAAGAAGGTGAATGGCCACTGGGTTCACAACCCGGTGACCTTGCCGTTTGATGAGAAAGCTGTTCCGGATAAGCTGTTTGTAGATCTGGAGATCAAAAAGGAGCCCAAGCGCAGCGAAGAAGAGGAAGCCCGGAAACGTCTCAAGGCCGAGGTAGTGGCGAACAAGAAGTTCAAGGAGTTGTCCGCCTACATGTACATATTCAGACGGGGCAACTTCTTTGAGTTGGACCTCGAGGACATGACAAGTGCCGACGAGACGTCGGGAATGATCTTCAGGCCATTGGAAAAGAAGGGTGTCCTAGCCGTCCTTGACCGCATGGTGAAGGTTAACTTCACCAAGCAAATCCTGACCGTCATGCCGGACACGCCAGAGAGACCTACCTGCTGGGCTGATTGCATCAAGGCCTTCCCACTGAAAATTATCAACGGCCAGCACACGTGGAAGGCTGCGACCGAAATCATTTCAGGGACAGCATCCGTCGACGATGAGGCGGTCAAGAAGCGGGTGCAAAAGTGGACTTGTGAAATCGTCTGGTCCAAAAACAAGGACCACCTGCACGTGCTCTCGTGCAAGTGCAATGACGGGAACGTCACCGGCTCGTACCTGTCGTTGCTCCCTGCCACGATCCGCCATTGCTGATATCTGTGGGACAACGCACGGAAACCAACCCAATTCCGGAAGAATACGAGGTAGGCGGACAAAGGAGACGAATTCAAGGCCTACGAGGTATGTCTCCTCCACTTGGTCAGTTTAGACCGCCCGGTCTGATCTGTGATACAGTAGATATTGTCGAGTCCATGTTCATGTTGTTCCAATGCCTTGGACAATGGCACAATCGTGTCACATTGTTCCACTGTAATGGAATGAATCCAAGCCAGTTCAGAGCGACCGCTCTGAACCTTGATACCGTATACTTAGGTTCTGTCTATGAAATCCATTCAAATAACCTTAGAGCAAGCGGTCTGATGCAAGTTCTCAGAGTTGTGATCCTCTAACCTAGTCAATTGTGGTGTGCAGGACTTCCGAGACAAGGTGAAACAGAGCTTCGAGTCCATCGGCCTCCTCAAGCCTCTGTCTGGAAACCGAAAAACGTACGACTTGGATAAGATGGGGGAGAGGAAAATCATCATGGCCTCCGAGGAAACTTGGTTGGCTTGGCTGAAGGTCTTTGAAGCTCACGAGCAAGGCACTCTGCACAACACGGACACGGGCGGTCCATTCAATGAAGCGGTGAGCAAGGACGGGAATGCCAAGGTGTACAAGTTCCAACCCATCACGAATAATATGATGAAGGCCTTGCTCGGAATGGAAGATGACGCCGTCGGCGAGCTGGCCCAAAAAATCCTAGATGTGCTACCCAAGGTGTACCTCAACAAGAGACCCACGGTCTGGACGTCGGCCATTCCTTTTCTCATGTGGTGCACAAACAAGAAGCACAAGATGCAACTGGCGAAGGAGATTGTCGACAAGGCCGACACCTTCGGCATCGAGGAGGCCAAGGGCGTATTTCCTAAGCCGGGAGACATGAATGTCAAGGCTTGGCGGAATCTGAAGACCGCGTTGTGCATCAGTGGCTTCCACATGTGGCACCTCATAAGTCTCGGTTTGGATTGGGTGAAGTCCCAGTGCCGGTCAGGGAGGACAGTGGAGAAGCCCAAGAAGCCATTCCTGGCGGTGTTGGATCAGGTCGTGCAAAATGCCGACCGATGCGAGAAGGTCAGGAAGTGCTCCCGAGCCACCGTCTGCCGATGGATACGAAGCGAGAAGCACTTCGATCCATAGTTGTACGTGCATAAAAATGGGGCGTGGTCACCGTATCGATCGAAAACTGGAGCCGCGAAGACGGAGTACTGCGAGGTCGGCATTATTGACTTTCAACTATTTCCGAAGGTTGATGGCATGGAGGTCACTTCCGGGCACGCAAAAATCATGGAGGAAGTGAAGAAGGTCTCCAACTCCAGCATGTCCAAGACCGTGCACACATGGATGTTCATCTTCAATTCGAAGCGGGTGGCTGCGGTGGACACATTGGCGACGGAGCTCTTCCCGTCCTATTCACTTAGGCGGGAATGTGACTACGTGATTTGCAAGGGAGAGCCGACCTTCAAGGAGAGGAACAGGGACAAGGTCATGTACTTGCAGCGGAGTGCCAAGACCTTCATGAACTCTAAGTTGGTGGACGCTAAGGGCAAGGTGCCCAAATTGTCCAGGGACGAGGACAACGACCTCATAGCCACGGATCCCATGTATAAAACTCGGGAGGTCTGCCGCCACGATTTCCCTCGGATCCTGTCCAAGCGTGAGCTACGGTACGACGTGTACTTGCGCTTCATTGACAAGTTCTGCAGGGATCAAGGGACGGTCATGCTCGTCTTTGTTGGAGTGAAAGCAGTCTCGGCATGTGGTGAAAAACTAATTTTTTAGGTGATTTTGTGGATTTGGGTGGTCCTAAGCATCTAATTTGGAGTATAGAGATAGAAAATAGCACTCAAAGTTGCTGAAATTCATAGGTAGAAAGTCCTAAGAAGAGGAGACTCATTTTTTGGGGTGATTTTGAGGATTTAGATGATCCTAAGGGGCTTTTAAAGGAAAAAAAATAAAAAAACAGCAACCAACATCACTCCAACCAATTCCTTTTTGGGTGGGTTAGAAAATTACAAGCTAATGGATTACTACATGTAAACACAATAGCCATCCACCCTTACCGTTTGGTGCACGTCTTAGAAGTGAAATTCCACCTAGGAAACCCCGTGCCGGTTCCTAGATGGGCGGCATCACCCGTTCACTTCCAATTTCCCTTGGGCTTCCGACCAACGAGAGTGTACAAGGTTCCTTTTTAAGAAATATTAATGATTATACATAGGGTTTGGACCACAAAAGCCGGGTTTGATGAGGGTATGACGGGCAACCTATAGTTCAACCTGCAACCACAAGCTCTCGGGGCTTTGGGGCATCACTCCCGCCACGCCCGATTTCAAACGACATACACGGTCCCACCGGTCATTACTCCGGTCTCACCATGACACAAAAACGTCTAATAAAGAATGCAACTAAACAACACTCAAGAGGGTCCCGCCCAACAATGGGGGATATTCCTCTTGGGGTTCATATACATGTGAATACATGAACTACACACAAGGCCAACAACACCCCCACAACACCCCACACACATGCGATAAAACAAACAAATCAAAATAAAGAAAGAGAAAAAAAAACACAATTGCTCCACATGCTCCAAATGTGCTCCAAGTACCCGCAAAATGCATCAACCTAATTTGTACCACAAGTGAGAATCACACTCCCTCCCGACAGACGCACCAAAAATGTGAGTGAATTTCACCATGAGGCAAAATGCATCCACAAGGTTGAGCCGGGAGGAGTGTATGGGACCTCTAACTAACGCCTCCAAGCAATGGATTCTATCAAGTTTTTCATGTGTATGAGATTAGGTGGGAAAAGGGTAACTTGACCAACTTCCTCAAAGGTCCAATGACACTCTAAATATTCTAAAACATCACCTAAGAAGTTGTAGCATCCTCCTAGGTCAAAATGGCACTTAAAAACCTCCACTTAGGGCTCAAAATGGATAAAATTGGCATCTCAAATTTATTCTAGCACATCTTCTTCTACCCAATTGCCTTAAAACCTCCTTAGATTCTTTCCCTCACCAACCTTGTGAATTAGGGTATGTTCCTAGGTGAAAGTTGAGCTCAAAAGTGCAATTGAGAGCTCCAAGGGCTAGATTTGAGCCCTAATTGAGAAATTCCAGCACACATTAATCCCATCCAAAACCTTCAACCCCACTCTCTTTCCACCTTCTCTTCTTTTACATGTCTCTTAAATCTTAAGTGAGTGCTTCTACCTTCACCCCAATTTGTCCATAAAGCTCACCACCCACATAATCCAAAAACAACCAACAATTCCATAAAACTTGCAATCAAAATTGCACTTCAACCAAGTACAAACATTGAGTGAACATCACCTCAGTCCCATAGTAGACCAGCGGCCACTAAAACGGCCATTGCCATCTCTATACTTGTCCAATTGGCTTGAGAATAGTCTCCCTGGAAAGCTACCTTGACCCTTCACTTCCCCTCCAAAATTCAGCTTCATACTTGTTGTAGAACTCCCGCTAGATGCCTGCAAAGTTGGTGCTCTCCTTTCGCTACGGTAGCAGACCTCCTCGCACTAAATCGGTTGCCGTGATCTCGTCCAAGTTCCGTTGAGGACAAGCCATAGCTTGTTGGAAAGCTAACTTCTGCGCGCTTCATCCCTCCAAATTTTAGCCTCAAATTCGTTGTAGAACTCCTGCTAGATGCCCACAAATTTGGCACTCTTCCTAGCCGCGGCAGCATACTTCTTCTCCCCCATTTCTCCTCAATCTTCACTTTCCCCCCCCAAGGTGGAAACCTACTCGACAAATTGGCTCTAATCCTATCCTAACTCCTTGCCATCACTTCCTAACATCCTTCTTTTCAAAATCTCACCCACACACAAGAGAGAGAGAGATATAGAGAAACCCCAACCCTAATTCGACCTTTACTTACTTTTCAACTAATTCACACTCCTAATTATCTTCATCCATCCTTAATTTATTGAAAAATACCTTTTAATTACTATTTTTATCTAAAATAGTACTCTTATCACTATGTTAGTGCCTTCCTAGTAGTTATATGTTTGATGGCTTCTTTTGTGCATTTCATATTTCTTCTTTTTTGTTGGTTTTCAATTTATATTTAGCTCTATTTTCAACTTCTAATCTTGGTTTTCAATTCCCTTTTTGTATTTCTTATCTTTTAAATATTTTTAGTTTGTAATTTTGAAATAGATTCCTATCTAATGTATTAAAAGCCTTCTAACTAATGGTTATAGTTTAATCTAATGAACTAACACTTTTGAACTTGAAATCTCACACATAATTTTTATATTTTCCATCATCTTAGAGGTGAACCATTACAATGGTTCGCAGCATGCACGATAATGATTTCACCACTCGTGTTTTGTTTCTTTGCAGGGGCTATATAGTCCAGAAGAATAGATATTGCACATTCACGTTTTGTCCCTTCACTAACATTGTGTCCTGCAGATGTTGTGTCGCAGTTCCATCTCCTTCATGATCTCCACCGAGAAAGCCCTTCTCCTCCATTCGGTGCATCAACGGATTGGTGCGGAAATGTGGCCTCATATCTTCGTGCCGGGGTACACCTTCAAGTACGACTACGACGGGCAGTCCCCGACGTAGAGATGTCGACCAACCATAGAGGAGGAGCCCGCACCAACCGCAAAGGAAGCCATGTCGGACGAGGCGTTGGACATCGTCGATGCCGGACATATGGACGCGGAACACCCCGTCGAGGATGAAGAAGTGGACAAAGGGGGAGAAGAGGACGAAAAAGAAGAGGAAGGGGAGGACAAAGAAGATCTACTCGAACGAAGGGGAGAAGATCTTCATCAAAGGGGGGCAATATTGGAGGAAGTGGAGGGGCTCGAAGATGATGATCATGACGAGGATGAAGAAGAGGACGAGGATGAGGAAGACGATCTAGACGAAGACGTATTGGATGATCGAACGCTCGACCGTGACGAAGAAGATAGCGGCCCTGAAATCATAGGGGAATCGTCACAAAACCGTATGGAGAGCGAGGCAACGGTACAGTCTGAGGAGGTTGCCATCAGATCGGCGGGTGCTCCTCGTAACGATCAGACTGTGCGGTCTGATCATGCGTCTCCCACTACAGCAGTTCAGAGCGGGTGGTCTAATTCAGCCCCTTCCTTGTCTCCCACTTCTCCATCCTCCCATCCACAACTTCAAACTTTGCGTTTCGATTCTCCTCCAACACTGCTTCCGGAACTACAAAGGGCCCAGACCGATCCTGCCTCACCCCTATTGAGTCGTAGTCATCCTCGCATGCAAGAGGTTCAGTGTCACGCCCCTATCTACTTGGGGTGCCCAAATGAACCTTAGTGCGCAAGGGGGGACCTTGGGGGTGACTTCCCAAGCCTTGCAATAGACTAGGTAAGGAGAATGAAGAGACTCCCGATCAAATAGGGCACAATAGCGCCCTGGTTTTGAAGTGAACATGAGAGTGCCACACCTTCTTGGAGAGATCTTGACAATACGCTTCTAATGGCGCAAAGAACGCGCAATTTGGAGTCGTGAGCGAAAAGTTATGGCCGCTCAAAGTTGACTGGGTCCCGGTGGCGCCGGGACACTTGAGGGCTAGGTGTGAGGGGTTTTCAATGAAGCCCACAACAAAGTATGGCATGTGGCATATCATTGGAAAGCTATGAACACAAGGAACCTATAATGACAAACATTACGAGGTTCTAAGACATGAGTCAAAAGTTATGGCCAAAAGAAGGGCCGTGGTGAAGGCGTGACGCCTCCCCCGGTGCATCCGAATCTTTAGAGGGCCATAACTTTGTGAGGACTTGTCCAAATGGGACGAGTGAGCAGTCCATCGGCATCTACTTGTCGCGTAAATGTCTAAAATGGGCTCGTATGTTGGATTTGGAGCTCTGAGCTCAAAGTTACGCCGATTGGAAGTTCGGGAGCCCAAACGGTGACGTAACTTGGCGATTTGGGTTGGAAGTGGGTGGTCTTCCACAACCCAAGGTTATCTAAGGACTTCCTTCGACCTAGGACGGGGGGGTCTGCCGAATACCACAGAGAGTACTATAGGAGGGGTTGGTCTCCCTCCTCACTCCCTCTTGAAGCCTTGGTGAGTCCCGGTGACTCATGGTTGGTGGTGGTGACTTCACCACCACTTCAAGGCACCATGGGACACTTGTGTGTGTCCCGTGGCATCGGTTAGGTGGAGTCCCGCTCCTTGCTAGGCCTCCTTGGAAGTGTCTCGAGTTGTGAGCGCCGGTTACCTCTAGTGGATGAGTAACAAATGCAAAAAGGGCTAGCATGGAGTGGGGTGATACTCAAGGGCGGTTAGGACCATGGTGAGTAGTGCCACCATGGGTCCTTGCACATTAAGGTGGAAGTTCCGCCCCATGTTACTAAGTGACATGCCCGGTGTCACGATGGGAGTGTGTGCTAGTAGTCCCGGTGACTAGGACTTGACAAACTAAGTAGGAAATGGGGACTAACACTGTGGGTGCTTGGCATGTGCAGTGTTAGGCAGTTGGTGACCAAGTGACGCTGTAAGTTGGTTGAAGTGAACCTAGTGAGCTGCTGGAAGC
Organism: Climacium dendroides; assembly: GCA_950106755.1. Taxonomy (NCBI): domain Eukaryota; kingdom Viridiplantae; phylum Streptophyta; class Bryopsida; order Hypnales; family Climaciaceae; genus Climacium; species Climacium dendroides. The sequence continues at coordinate 42,371,859 of OX467084.1, forward strand.
TGTTAGGTGTCACTTGGGTCGCGACATTCAGACCGTGCGGTCTGAAGTGAGCAGCCCCATCTTCAAAATTCCCGCTCCGCGTACATCCATAGGTCCATCTTCCAATACGGGAACTTCTCGTGAGGGCTCTCCTCCCGCCCTTCCCAGGATGCACATCGAGGATCTCCAGACGGAGTTGGACGATCTCAAGGCGAGACTCTTTGAAGAGCAGCGGGTGGAGTTGGAGAATGTCCGATCCAACGTCGGAGACGTCTCCACGGAACCCGCGCGGGGATCCATAGAAGAAAAAATTACCAAGGTGAAGGGCGTTCTTCGGGAGTTGAAGTCTGCCTAACCCCCACTGGATGCCGATGGAGTGAGCAAGCTCATCACGGTGCATGTCGCCGTTGATACCTTGCAGTCGCAACTGCCTCCCGCTGGCCCCGAGGAACTCGTTCTTTTGGCTCATGTGCGGGCCATGAAGCAGAAGCTCAATTTGGCTCTCCAGAATGCCAAGGAGAACCCAATTGACCTTGACGACGTGGATGACGAGGATCTGATATGTGGCTCTCCACGGCGAAGGAGAACAGGGAGGAGTACAGCCAGATGGTCAAGGTTGTTACCTAAGGGGGGGATTGCACTCCGTCAGACGCGGAGACCGCATCTGGAGGTGGAACGGCCGCACCTCAAGTGTCGGGGAGCTCGGACGTGGGGAGGAAGGAGATGAAGCCCGACACCATGGACAAGAAGGCGGGCCTCAACCTCGCGTACATCGAGATGATGCCCGAGCGATACAAGAGGAAGCATTTCGTGGTGGTCGAGAAGTGTGCCGAGACCATCGAGGCCCTCCAGAGGGAGAGAGAGGAGAAGGAGCGGCTGGAGCAGGAAAAGAAGGCCAAGTGCAAGGCCAAGAAAGCGGAGAGGGACCGCGAGCTCGCCGAAAAGGAGGGGTAGTTGGAGGAGCAGAGGAGGCAGCATGCGGAGAAGGATAGGCAATACGAGGAGGACAGGAGGCACAATCGGGAGATGCTGAAGATTATGAATGAGCGCTTCGAGATGTTCACCTCGGCGATGCCCAAGGCACCTCCCACACCCGTCACTCCCACAGCCCATCCTGCCAGCAAAATCCAAAACCTCTTTGGAGTGTCCACCACCAACTCGGCTTCCGCGACGGCCACAACGGCGTCGGGCTTGCAATTGCTGGGGACCGTGGAGCCTGCAACTATTTTGGTGAGTGTCACTCGCGACCCAGACTACGATGACTTGGCCCTCAGTCAGTTTCCGTTTATTCATATCCCTGAACCCATGCATCGTCCCAACGTCGTCGACGATGATCCTTACGACCTGGACGTTCAATTGGGGGATATGGAGGCCTCGTTCACTAACTTGATTCAACAGTATGCTCCTCTACAAGCAGCAGTTGCTCCACCGTAGCCCTCGATGACGCGAGATGAACAAGCCCCGGTGGACTCGCCGGCCAAGGACGACGAGGCTCCCGCAGTGGGTAACCCCTACACATAGCTCCCATCTTTGTAGTTAGTCGTAGTGGTGTGGACGCTATGTTAGGGTGTTACGTCGGGACGATCGAAGATCATCTCGACGAGTCTGTCTTGAGTCTGTTCAGCCGCGAGACCGGAAGTCTGGGGACTCTCGTCTTGGTTAAGATTGTGTGACAACTCATATTTTTTATTTTTATTTGTTTACCTTTTTGAGCGAACCGGAAATTAGAAATAGGTATCCGGATTCATCTAGAGAGAAAAATAAATCCAAAAATAGTCACCAAAAGGACCTTACGGAACTAATCCGGTTTTAGGTCAAAGCGGAACGGATTAGATGTACAACCGGATAGTATTTCCAACCGGAATCTTGTTGACCGGATTAGGAGATAACCGGATGTCAAGAACCGGACCGGATATCCGACCGATCATAAAGACAGTCCAGGGCGTCAGGACTATATAAAGCCTGGCCCTGCCCATTTTCAGGTCTCTGGATTTCCACGTGTTGTCGTGTCCTGATTTAGCGCCTGACGTTTTTATCGTTGACCACGACAAGGAAGAGGAAGTACAAGAGGGTACAGAAGTGAGAGAGGGGTGTGAGACGGAGAGATCTCCTCCGGACATGAGTGGGTGAGACCTTGAGTGCGAGCGGATACTTGAGAAGCTAAGAGTGTGAGCACGCTAGTAGGTTAGTTTACAGGCGGAGCGGAACATCTAAGTGTCGGCGCTCCCTTGTTAGGACTGTAGAAGAGTGAAAACCGGGTAGAGCTACCCTCATGCCGCGGCTGAACCGGAAGAGAGGTTCTAACACCCCGCCCCCGAGTGAAGTAAAGCTTAGAAAAGTGGTTCCGGTCATGCCGACCAAGGAACCGGAACAGGGAGAGCTCAGAGAGGATTTGTCGTTGATGGGTTGTCAGGGCTTAGCTTTGAAACCTTGGGGTTTCAAAGATGAGAGGATGGTTAGAGAAATCCTGAGTAGCGTATCGAATCAGTTCGATAACACCCTGAGAGGGAATCCGGTCCAATGGACCGAGGCTTTGTGGCAGGACGTATACGGATTCCGTCCAGGAGGACTTGGGCTTGCCAACCGAAAGGATGATTTCGTCCAGGGCAAGTTCGGAAGCGTAGTAAACCCGAAGGACGGCTACGCGGTCGAAGACTGCCTTGATGACCGGAAGCGACGCCTGCTCCAGTTCCTGGTTCCGGTTTTGCATCCGGAAAAGCTCACCAGGGTGACTATCACCTTGGCTAATACGATTTTCGGAGCGCTGAGCGGAACCCGAAAAGTAGACTGGGGCCGGATCTTCTTTGATCTGGTGTCCCAGCTTACTACAAAAGTGGGGAGAAGTAGGGCTACCCCACTGTGCCCTTATGTGTACCACCTCTACCAGCAACAGGAACTGTTGACGGAGGTGGAGCTGAAGGTGTGGAAGGCCCAGAAGCAGACCATGAAGTACGGAGAATCCGAGTCCGACCAAGAAGCGGATTCCGGAAACAAAACCGAGGAGGAGGAAGAAGAAGAAGAAGAGGAAGAGGAAGAACCGTATGTTCCCACCAAGAGGCAGAAGACCACACCGGCTCGGAATCGAGGAACACCCCCGAGACATCCGCGTCCGCGCAGAAGTGAGACTCCAACCGGATCGGATGTGGCATCTGGATCCGGGACCGTAGATCCGTTCGACGAGTTGGTTGGGATCCTCTGTGGAATCCAGGCGGATTGGGAAGTTAAGAAGCGGACGCTCGGGGAGATCGCGGAATTAATCGGAGCGGAACCGGACAATCAGTTGCCACGGAAGGTGGCTGAGAGTGTTATCAATCCGGAAGAGCTCCGGAAGATAAAGGAGGACAGCAAGCGGCAGCACAATGAGGTGGACTCCCTCAAGGCCGAACTATTCGCGTTGCTTGAGAACGCCACCGCGACAAAGGAGATGGTGGAGGAAATGAAGAAGTTGGCCGCGGAAGTGAAGGACGTGCTTGGAGGACCCGGAGCCGCAGTCACCAAGGCGCGCCTGTTCGAAGAGGAGGTGCACAAGGACAAGAAGATATCCGGAACCAGGGTGGTGCACATCCTCACCGATTTTGAGGAGCAGATGGAGAAGCTCCTATCCAAGGCACGGGAGTCAGCGGACCGGATCATGGAGAGTAGCCAAAAGTTGACAGAGATTCCGGTCCGACTCTCAAAAATTTCTCTTTCGGACTTGTTTCTGGAAGACGTAGCTCAGGAGCCGGGAAAGGACAAGACGCCCCAGTCAAGTAGGGCAAAGAAGGAGACGCCCTCGACCGGACATCAGCCGATAGATTTGGACTCCCCGGAAGCTGAGGAAGAACATCCGGTTCTACCTACGGATGGGGAACGGAACCGGAATCTAAATGAGGTCTTCGAGCAGTTGAAGAGACCTAATGAGAGCCCTACCATTGGATCTCAAGTGTATGAGACGGAATAGGAAGGATTGTAAAAATAGGACTTATAGATAGGAACCGGAATAGAATCCGGTTAGGATAAGGTAGGACCGGATTGTCAGCGCCTTTAGAGGCGGAAATCATGTATTCACTTTTTGCTTTTTGCTTTTTGTATATAAAATAGTCTCTGAGCTGGAGACGGGGGAGAGTTCTTTTGGCATTTCCTTGTGTACCTACCTTTAAACTAACTTTTGTGTATTTTTCCCGAGTATTGGCAAGAGTGCACGGAGTCAGAATGGATAGGTGAGTACGGAGGTGTTGGTAGAGTTTCTCCCCCTTCATGTATGTTTCCGGTTTTAGATACATGTGAGTAGGTTATGAAGAGTTAGGAGTGGATTCTAGTGCCTCAACAGCTACAGAAGTTTAGCATTCCGGGTAAGAGATCCGTTGATGAGGCTAGGCGGATAGGGAGGGATTCCTTAGCTGCGCTAGAACTCCTGGGTGGGAAATCCGGTCGAGTATCCTGACTCCTGTGAGGTCTTGCCACCGTTGTGGGTGAACGGAAGAACTTTCGTGGTTGTTGGAAAGGACAGATGCACTTGTAGCCACCGAACTTCGTACGAAACGGATCAGTGTCAAGGTCGTTGTAGTATGCGAGGATCGTACGGGGGGTCTTTGTGTGACCTGTGATTCGGATTGCTATCCGGATTACTGTGAAGGATCAAACCGGATCCGTGTTAGTTAGGAGATCTGTGGATAGGAAAGTGGGTCTTCAGCCACTATAAGTCACGGAAGGAGTGGTGGGCCTACCACTTTCAAAAGCAAGCGGCGAACCCTCTGATGGTAAAACAGAAGTAAAACTAAACCGGGTACGGAAGGAGGGACCGGATCGGATCCGCCCAGGAAGGTACATAGGACCGGAAGTTGCAGGGTCCAGAATTGAGAAGTCAGTCCAGAAATCGGAGAACTAGTAAAACCGGAAGTAGGATACAGTCCGGTCGAAGCTTTCCGGTTGGTTTTGGATGTTCAGGTCGTTAGAGGTAGAACCGGAAAAGTAGAATTAAAGGGTTTAATTGAGTTTATCTCCTTGTTAGAGTTAGCTACTTCATAGGATCTCGTGGGTTCGATCTTTAGGGTCATTTTGTTATGCTCTAGAGTGATTTTTGTGAGTATAATAGAGAAATTGCTTACTCTGTGCTACAACAAATTGTAGTGGTCCTGTTAGGTGTAGACTTGGACGTGACCACTAAACCTTTGCATTCACCGTTCAATTTGTAAAAACTTTGTATTCCACTTGTAATATATTGGGTGCTTTTCTTTATACATGACTCTTGTTTCGTTGAAATGCTCTGTGGGATTTGTCCCCAACTACTTCTGGACGTTGTAGTAACGCCCTTTGCATTTTCGGTTCAGGTTGTCGATGCTCTCGCACGTGACAACGAGTCTCCGTTGTCCCCACTTCCCTTTTCGGCCCCGAGGGAATGATGAAGTCCTCCCTGCCATCCGCATGGAAGTTGGCTCTCCTGCTGTTACTGTTGTCGAGGTCGTCCCTCTCATCGACTTGGAAGTCGCCACTCCGGTGCCTCAGAACTTAGTGCCTCCTTCCCTCGTAGACGTCTATACTTCCGCTGTCGATGAGGTCGCCACTCCGGTACCTATGAAGATGGTGCCTCCCTCCCTCGCAGATGTCGACACTCTCGCTGTCCTGGCGCCACCGGCACCACCTCCTCTCGCGGCCACCACTCCTACGGATGTAAGAAAGGTGAGACTCCATGTCCTTGCAACCCTCTACTCATTGTCTCTATCCAGCACTTGCCTAAATAGTTTGTAGAAAGTACACATCTCATTCAGGTTAGAACTAGGATCTTCATAGAGAGGGGGTTATCGTCTCTCTCTTAGCAAGGCAAAGCTTGAGGAGTCGCATGTAGATTTTGTGGACTCCATTTGTTCATAAAGAAGAGGACTTTGAGCACGGGATTTCACATACGTAGGCTCCGTTGTCGGTGTCCGCGACGGCGCCCCCTGTCGCTTTGCCTATGTATAGTTATTTTGTCCTTCTAGAGTTGGAAGGGGTCCTCGCCCAAATTCAGGACGTTGGATGCATCCAGCCAACTCCCTCGACCTCGAAGGCGAAGCCCTCGAAGGAGGATTACCACCCTCGACGGCGCCACGTCTTCGGCAAATACACGATGCATTGCCGTCCCGACTTGCACCGCTTCCTCACGGGCTTGACGAATCGATTTTACGTCTCCTTCTGGACTCGGTTGCCCGCCGTCGTTGCCAAACCCATGGTCGATTTCCTCTTTCGCGACTTCGACCGCACTTACATGCGGGTCTTGGCGCTGGAGGACTGCACCTCCATTATCGAGAGGCGGCCGTGGTGGGAGTGCAGGTGCCCGCCCTTGCCGTCCCTTCCCAACCCACCCTGCCCGGGGCACCCTGTCCATATCTCATGTGATCCTACTATTGACGTGAACACCTACGTGTAGTTCCCCGACCATCCGGAAGGGCGGCTGCGACTGAAGGTGTTGCACAAGGTTGTGTGGGACACCGGGACGTTCATCACCAAGAACTTTCGGTCCAATTCGTCCAATACCCTCCTCATCGATTCCTCTCCGGAGAGCAGCATCCTAAACCCCGTGCACAACGTCGTGTTTCCCTTGTCGTATGTGGGCAGTGAACACGATTCCACTCTCTTGGGGACTGTGCGCCCGTATCTCAAAGGCCTACTCGCATCCGGTCTTAGCGTATCGCAATACGTCTCTCAAAACGCACTTTTCGGACACCTCACGATACCCTTGAGACAAACATATCTAGGACTGCACGTTCGCGTATTAGCTCCGTAGCAGGACAGGCACCTCGTGCTGGAATATCCGGACTTTGTTGACAAATACACTAGAGAAGGGGACGATTATTTCACCCGCCCAAGAGGGAAGAGGAAGCCCAAAAGAAAATTTGATGCCCACACAAAAACTTGATGCGTGTGCAAGGGCGCTGACGTGTTTACACTCTGGACGGGCATGCTGCCGCCGATTCCCGAATTGTCGCGACCCAAGTGACATCTAACAGCTTTCAGCAGCTCACTAGGTTCACTTCAACCCACTTACAGCGTCACTTGGTCACCAACTGCCCAACACTGCACATGCCAAGCACCCACAGTGTTAGTCCCCATTTCCTACTCAGTTTGTCAAGTCCTAGTCACCGGGACTACTAGCACACACTCCCATCGTGACACCGGGCATGTCACTTAGTAACATGGGGTGGAACTTCCACCTTAATGTGCAAGGACCCATGGTGGCACTACTCACCATGGTCCTAACCGCCCTTGAGTGTCACCCCACTCCATGCTAGCCCTTTTGCATTTGCTACTCATCCACTAGAGGTAACCGGCGCTCACAACTCGAGACACTTCCAAGGAGGCCTAGCAAGGAGCGGGACTCCACCTAACCGATGCCACGGGACACACACAAGTGTCCCATGGTGCCTTGAAATGGTGGTGAAGTCACCACCACCAACCATGAGTCACCGGGACTCACCAAGGCTTCAAGAGGGAGTGAGGGGGAGACCAACCCCTCCTATAGTACTCTCTGTGGTATTCGGCAGACCCCCCCGTCCTAGGTCGAAGGAAGTCCTTGGATAACCTTGGGTTGTGGAAGACCACCCACTTCCAACCCAAATTGCCAAGTTACGTCACCGTTTGGGCTCCCGAACTTCCAATCGGCGTAACTTTGAGCTCAGAGCTCCAAATCCAACATGCGAGCCCATTTTAGACATCTACGCGACGAGTAGATGCCGATGGACTGCTCACTCGTCCCATTTGGACAAGTCCTCACAAAGTTATGGCCCTCTAAAGATTCGGATGCACCGGGGGAGGCGTCACGCCTTCACCACGGCCCTTCTTTTGGCCATAACTTTTGACTCATGTCTTAGAACCTCGTAATGTTTGTCATTATAGGTTCCTTGTGTTCATAGCTTTCCAATGATATGCCACATGCCATACTTTGTTGTGGGCTTCATTGAAAACCCCTCACACCTAGCCCTCAAGTGTCCCGGCGCCACCGGGACCCAGTCAACTTTGAGCGGCCATAACTTTTCGCTCACGACTCCAAATTGCGCGTTCTTTGCGCCATTAGAAGCGTATTGTCAAGATCTCTCCAAGAAGGTGTGGCACTCTCATGTTCACTTCAAAACCAGGGCGCTATTGTGCCCTGTTTGATCGGGAGTCTCTTCATTCTCCCTACCTAGTCTATTGCAAGGCTTGGGAAGTCACCCCCAAGGTCCCCCCTTGCGCACTAAGGTTCATTTGGGCACCCCAAGTAGATAGGGGCGTGACACGAATGGGCACCGGACGCGGCAAGCGGCGACGGATGCGGATGACGGAAGGGGTGGGCTCCTCCGACGGTTGCATGACCCCTGACGAGGCGGTCTAGGACGTCACGTCCGCTCGAATTTAAATGGAAGACGCGGTCGACGGCTGCATGGAGATGCGACGGGCTGCACATATTGTAAGGTGGGCTCATCAATAGCTAATAGGGATGGCTGAATTCAGGTACGCAAGAGCTGACAGGTAACTTTGATGGAAAAATAATTTTTTCCCGCCCTACCCTATGACGTAGTCTAGGATGGGGAGAAATTATTTCTCCATCGAACACTCTGTTGCGCTCCATTTCCACTCTGAACATGTCATGGCACTAGTAGAAAAGGGGCTATCAATGACTGCTCTGTATGACTGCATAACCAATCATTTCGGACACTTATGACGATAGTATGACTGAAAGTAGATTTTGGGCTTAGAGTCATAGAAGACGAGTGATTATGGACAAGACAGTCATTTATACCATGATCATTTTTTTTCATCGTATGCTGATGTGGAACTTCATCCAGATGTGATAATATGAACACTTCCAATGGTGCGTTGCCATGTGGCTACAGAGCCGACTTGCTGAGTTGGCGGTTTTTTACCGGCTGATATTGGAGTGATTCTATTGGATAACGACTAAATTTTGAGCTGAAGTGCAGAATACTTGATCTCAGGTTAGTCATATTGTAGTCATATTCAAGGTTGCTGTAGTCATTTGTCAGTTTTTTCGGAGGTGAGTGCAGTCATATTGTAGTCATATTTGAGGCTATCGTAGTCATAAATTAGATATTATTCAATTGAGTGTAGTAATTAATATGGTCAGGAATGTGCTTGATCGGGTCATTCTACAAAATGACTCGGCCTTATGATATGACTAGGGTATGGTTTCACATAGTCATTATATAGTTCAAAAAGAGTGCTATAAGACATATGTGAAGAAAGTGTGCATAAATTGTACCATTCCAACAAAGCCTTCTTTTCCATTGATAATCCGTATATGATGAACAGCTTAGAGATGCATATTTTTCAAACATAAAGATGTCAAATTCTGGCTTAATAACCACTTAGACAAATGACTTTGACAATGGTGCTTACATCATATATACTAAGGCTGTTACAAAGAAATGACAAGTAAAATATAAATAATAGTATATTTAAAAAAAGGGGACATCATGATGGCTATGACCACATTGATGACAAACATGTTTCTTACACTGCTACTCACATCATCTATCTCTGAAAATGGTTTATCTACAACCCACAGTTAGAAGTCCTAGACACATAGCGAAGCCCATACCACAATTATGGACTTCAGAGAACAACTTTGATGAACTTTCCCTCCCACAAAGTACAGGAACCCACAGCGTCCTTCACCTTTGTTTGGTCATTAGCCACATTTGGAAACATCAGTGTCACTTGTGGCCAAATGGCCTCTTTGACATCCACTTTGTAGCAAGAGTCAGGAATAGTGCAAAAATGGAACTTGTGCTGCCCACCCAATCCACTGATGGTACCCGTAGCAACACTCTGCTTCAAATTCTTTGGATTCAGCAAAAATACTTCTTGCCCACAAATGAACTGCCACAAAAAAATGAAGGTGTCAAGTTCCAGTCTGATCTTGCACAAGTGACTCTTACTAGGCATACAATCAATACTATGGCTACATATACTGTCGGTGTAGGGGAGTGATTGACAATTGGTTCCTAGTAGTTCACCTAGAGTCATATACTTTGGTCCCCAAGTAGTCATAAGCATAGAAATGACTACATTATGACTATTTGGGCAGTTTCTGTGTAGACATAACCACAAAAATGACTACTTTGTGACTATGTGAGCACCCTCTGTCTCGAAGTAGCAAGCGCATGCAACCAATTAGAGAATTTAAAAAAACATGATTGTAATTACAACTTCACTTATCCTCTAACATTTATTAAGGAAACTTCTGTATAGACATGTTTTTTTACCTTCTCTGCCTACACTTTTTTCTTCTGAATGGGCTTTGCCCTTGCTCCTCCCTTGCCAGATTTTGGCTGCAGAATGCAAAGAATACAAGGTTAATTTAGTGAGTATATGATAAGTGAAGGAACATGTTGGACTAAGATTGAATGAAATGGAATCACAAGTCTATTCACTTAGGAATCCTTCTACAAAGGCATTGACAACATCATCAAGGTTGTTACCAACTTTTAACATGTCATTGTGAATTTAAAAATGTTTGGTATTCACTTCTATGTCCTAATAACGATCTAACCTTTGCTGAATTATCTTGTGGTGTTGAATTGCCTTCCGTGGTTGACTTTGCAAGCACCTTTTGCATCCTTGGAGAAGTCCGAGGAGGTCGTTGGATAGGACCTCCAGCCTCAACTACTGTGGCAACAACAGATGGTTCAGCAGTTGCCACTAGGTCAACATTTATAGGATCAACATCCGAGGAAAGTACATCCGAGGAAAGTACATCCTCCATTGGCGGCTCTTGTATCACCGAGGTAGGCTCTTCAACCTTTGCTATTGAAGGTGCTCCTTTGCCAATGTCAGAATCACTGCTTGATTCTGACACTTGTATAGAGAGAGCTGCTAAAGGTGTCTTTGTCATAGCACAAGGAAGCACAAATCCTACCCTTAGGTGTTAAATTGATGTAAAACACCTTAGATGACTCGTGTATCGTTCCCACAGGATTTCAACATTAGTTTCCTCAAGATATCCGGATCAGGATTCGGAAAACACCAAACCCAAGCAAAACCGGATCTAAATATTCGCAACATAAAACTCTCTCAATACCCTTTCTTCTCCATAATCCAATTCCCTTACATCCACTCCAAATCTTCCACCAATAATCGAACAAGGAGGATTGTCATAATCCTGTACTTCTCTCAATCCGGATCAATTTAGACGGATGCGGAATCGGAAAGAGGATTCCTATCCGGTTACAGTAACTCACAGAATCTTAGTTTAACCTCTACCAAGAGGGTTCCGCTCTTTGGTTTTCGGAAGGGAACGTAAACCCTACCCTTCAAACGTGTTTAGAGTGAAATGAAGATCCACTTTAAATAACAACAACAAACACCAGAATAAGAAATAGTTACTTCCTCACAACTAATCCGGATGTTGATCCAGACTAGCAGGTCACTCAGAAAACCCCTATTATCCTCTCAGTACTACAACGACAGACCTATCCGGACAGAATTCCAAGAGCGTGATCCGGCACCCGATAACTGAGAGATCCTAACTACCTTCCTGTTCCTCTCTTCCGGATTCAGTAGAACCTCATCAGACGTCAGTTGGCGTTCGTTCTTCCTCCTGAAGAATTCACCCAACTTAAGAATGGCTATCCTACTCAGAAGACACCCAAGGAACTTCAGCAACCAGAATTCCCTCTCAGTACACAAAGTTTTCCTTAACCAAACCTCAATGCTCTCAAAATTAGATCCTAGACAGAATCCGGGGGCTACTTGTCTTCCTCTACACCTGCAAACCAGCTACCCGCACTAAACAATGGTTCTAGCATTGCACGGCATACCAACACAGAACTTAGCCTTTTCAGGCCAGCACTTATGAAGTGGAAATCTGAAATCAATTTGCAAAGTGTTGAAAAACACAAATATGAAAACACAACCGCCCGGGGCTTCAAGCAAACTTCAGCCCCCTAAATACACACCCCTAAGGAACCCTAAAGGTCCCCAAGAATAAAACCAAAGGACAGGAGAATGACAGGTGTCATTCCTTATCCTTCTAAGTTGACTTTCCTACCAACCCCATCCGATCCGCAAAATGTGGATCTCAGATCCTAAAAATCCGGAAAGTGCAGTCCAAGTGCATGCACCTGAAAAGCACCTCCCAAGCTGCTTCCTACCTACCAAAAACTTGGGTTTTCGGCTGACCATGCTAGGATCGCTTCCCAGAAACTTCCTAACTACTTTCCCACCTATTTCCTAGCCTTCTTCGGAGTAGGTTCTTCTAACTTTGATGCCCCCTTCCTAGTTGGCTGTTTCCTACTAGCTAACGGTTTCCCACTCAAGGGTGGCTTCCTTTTAGATGGTGTTGAAGCTTTTCCCTTGAACTTCGTTGGTGAGATTTACTCAGGTCCCGACTCCTCTTCTGATCCGGTGTCTTCCGATTCCTCTTCTCCGGATCTCGACAGACTTTCCTCTTGCTCGGACTGGCTTGGAGATTCGTCCTCCGTAGATTGTTGGCTCCTTGGAAGCACGTCTCTTCCTCTGATGGGAGTAACCTTCTTCACAGTCTTCTTGGCGGTTGAGGGTTGAAAGCCTTTACTCGGTGGTGTGCCTAGGTCGGATTCCGACTTCCGAATTTGAGTCTTCGATCCGGATTTGTGCACTGATCCTTCTTTCTTCCCCTCCATACTTTTAGACGTTGGTGTCAATTCCTCCTCCTGCCTTTCCTGCTTGGCTGGCGTCTTTGTTGGAGTCTTTGTGGGCGCATCCTTCTTGGCTGGCTCCATCTCCTCATCCTCCTTCTTTATTCCGGATTCCAGAAACTGTTCTGCTTGATGAAGAACATCTCGGACTTCAAACATGAACTTCTCCATTTCTTCGGAATACTCTGCCAACACCATGACAGCCTTACCTGCCGCTTCCGGTCCTGCCTCATGGATCCTCTTATCATAGAATTTGGCTTTGTTCACAACATCCGCAGTGTTGGAAACAAAGGCCCCAACTCTCCTAATGACCCCCTTAAATTCTGAGGTAAGCCGTTCCACTTCTCTCTTCTTTTCCTCACCCTTCTCAATTTGCCGCTGGAGATCCGCATTCCTCTCAGTCAACTCCTTGATGCGAGTTTCCCACTTCCGGTTTTCACTATCCCGGAGTAACCTTTCTACTCTCTCTGCGAGCTCTAACACTTTGATCCCTCCAAGCAGTCCACATACATTCCTCACTGCTCCTCTCTCTGTATCAAACTCCTCCCGGACTCTCCCTAGATCCGAAATAATCCTCTCCAAAGTATCCTCTCCCAGAACTTCCGGTTCCGGCGAGGCTTTCCCTTTTCCTTTGGATCCTCTCTTAGAAGAGCCTGACACCCTCTCAGCCTCTATTCTCCTTTCGGAAAGATCCTTTCCTCTCTTTGAGGATTCACCCTCAGATCCCTCATCTGGTCCTTCTTTTCTCTCTTCTTCCTCCTCCTCTTGAGGTGGGGTAAGATTCAGTTTCACTAGGGTGACTGCAGCCTTGTACATTGTCTTCTCTGAAGTTTTCAGAGTACCTAGGGAGTCATATAAGTGAAAGAGGAATGGCCCAATGGGAGTGGCCTTTGCGTTTCCTAGGGCGTTTACCATCTTTCCTACTAGATCTTTCACTATCCCTCCCCAAAACACCTTCCTCTCTCCACTCAACGCTCCGAAGATCGTATTGGCCCATGTCACCGTGACCCGGTTTGGCCGTTCCGGATACAGGATTGGTACTATAAATTCTAACATCCTCCTCTCTCTTGCTACCTTGCAATCTGCTACTGCGTAGCCATCCTTAGGGTGAGGAGGATTAGAGAATTTACCTTCCGCGAATTTGTGAACCCGCGAAGCCATCCCCTCTCCAGGTCGAGGAAAGTCGTAGACCCTCTTCTAGATGTCCATAGTCCACTTTTCGGGCAGAGCTCGGACGGTCTTGATCCATTCGTTCGACTGCTCATTCATCAGCTCCCGGATCATTTCCTCGCTCTTCAAACTCCATGGTCGGCATAGAAATCCTGCACACCCCAATTGGCCCAGATCCTCCTCCAGCTGCTTCCTCTTTCCGTCATCCTTCGGAATCACTGGACAGATGCTCTTGGTCTTGAAGGGAGACGACCTGCTTGCTTCCGCCTTCACCATGGTTGCAGAACTCTCCAAAAACACTCAAACCTCCTACCCTTTTCTTGCGGCAGCCCCCGGTCAATCCTCTTCCTCTCCACGACAGGATCCGGAAAGTAAGATTACCCAATCCTCTCACATCTCTAAAGACAGACCTCGCTCTAAGAGTGCTCCAAACCACAAAGACACAATGAGGTTTGAGGAAACAAACCCTTGCGTATCCTTTCTTAGCAGTCACAACCGTTGGGAAAGTAGCCGTTTCCGCAATCATCGCGGAGGAATCTAGCCGTTGAACGATCCTCCGTGATGTATAGGATTACCGTTGGATCCGAGATTTCCTCTTCCCGTCCCGATAATCTTCCGATGGCGTGCGGATGCGTTTGCTTCCGGCCCCGGTATATTTTTTCCGCTCCCTGTTTAGTTCCTTGGATGCGGATCCGGTTCCGGATCTTTAGGAAAACAGGAAACATATAATATCTTTCTTAACCAAATTATCTATCTACTACTAATCCAATAGTGAGGTAGAGTTAATATTGGTAATATGATTAGTTTACCATTTTGTAAATCAAAAAATTTTACCAATGTCAACTCTTTACTTCTAAATTCTCTATAACCAACTTCATCCTCTCATTTTGGTCTACGACAGTCTTCAAGGGAGCTCTAGAGCGAGTCTGTACAACGTGTTCCTTCGTTGTGGCAAGTGGTGCTTGGGTCTCCAGAACAGAGAGGCCCAAGCTTGGGCTAGAGGTTTGGGTTGATGAAAAGCGGTTTGAGAGATCCTTGAGCATATTCATGACTTCTTCCATGGATTTGGTGTTCTCTGATTGGTATTGCAGCATCTAGGTCATTTTCCCTTGAAGGTGCTTCTGCTCCTCTGCCATGTTGTTTTGTTTCTCCTCTACTGCTATCAGCCTAATGCGAATTGCCCCTCTGGCACCCTGCATGCCATAATAATTCATCTCACATTAGAATCATGGCCTCTTCAACAAACCAGGGCCTTCAAGCAGAGTAACAGAAAGCTACAAGAAAACTCTTATTATCTTGTATGACTTCAAAATTATTGAGGTAAGATTCCAATAGTCATTTCAATGACTCCAATGTTATTTCATATATGACTATAAAACTACTGGTACAGTGCTACAATAGTCATCAAAATGACTAAAGTATAAATTCACATATGACTATGAAACTACTTGTGAAAAAGCTACACTAGTCTGTAGTCATTGAAATGATTGCAATGTAAACTAACACATGACTACAACTACACCAACATCGGACTTTGTTAGTCATTTGAAACATTGCGTACAATGTATATAACTACAGTATGACAAATGAATGACTGCATTTAACTTGTACATGCTACCTTCTTCAACAAATGAAAAAAATAACGTGCAAGAGCAATCACCTAAGGAATTAAAAAAATATATATCTTCATGATAATTCCAATGCAGAATGACTTCAGTAGATGGTATATTCAAATGGAAATGGAAATGGAAATCTCACCTCCATCATAGCGCTAGTGGGTTTAGCCTCTTGCATCCCTTCTTTTATTTCAGTTAGGCCAGGGCTGTGCTCTCTTCCTTTTGTCTGCAATTAGAGGGAAAAACAACATTAACCTTATTAACAATATAATCAACATCCGTGGTTGACTATGCCTAAGGTCCTCAAAAATATGGGAGCAAACCAAAAAAACTTAAGCTTACCACTGCCAACTCCTTCCTTGCTCTTCCCTTTCTACCCATGGTGCTATAATCCTTCACATGGCCACGGGCTTCCACCATCTTCGTTGTTTTGGCCACTTGCCCTTCAGTCTGCCAATACACCTTCAATTTGTCCCATTGTAGGGGGTCAATATGAGATGGACAAGCTCCTTGCCTGACATAAATCTCACCTGGCTTCAGCCTAGCCCTCTCTGCCTTCATGTATTTTTTGATGGCACATCGAAACCCTTGCACACTGAGAGTGTGGCCAACGAACTCAAAGTCTTTCACCAAAGTCTCACGAAGAAGTGCCACTGAGTTTGGCTTCTGAGACTCCTAATCCACCACACTCATGTCAAGAATTCGTGGACTACTGCTCACGCGCACAACCTGGTCCCAAGCATTCTTGCTATCGCATGTGGTATCAATCTCTCCACCAGCCTTCACTATTAATTGATATGGTTTCTTGCCTTCCACACTCCTGTGTGCAACAGAAGTCTCATTTCGATGTCGCTTTTGACGTCGATCAACTCTGCCTTCACTCTCCAGAGAACGATTGCTAGGACCTTGCAATGCACCTGGCCATAAGCCATGATAAGGGCCATAAGGAGGTCCACTACTTGAAGGCCATGGTGGTGGAGGCATATTGGAAGGATATTGATTCCACCCACCCTGCATCCATGGACTAGAACCCCAATAACCCGGTGTAGGCATGTGGGAAGAGTCTCGACCTCCATGGACTCCACCTGCAGGCACAAGTGCTAAAGAAAAAGCACTCCTAGGTCGCTTCCGTGTTGTCTTCTTCAATGTTGGTGGAACTCCATCGTCCTTTGAAGAGTCCAAGGTCGCTGACAACAAAAAAAAATATTAGATTCATGACTGCTTTTGACTAGTCTATGACTACGTAGTGACTCTGTTATATTTGCATGTAACTATGTGACTACAAAGTGACTCTACTATGACTACAGTTGACTGTGTGACTAGACAATGACTCTTCTATGATTGAGACGACACTTTAACATGGCAAAAGAGCGAAAAGAATCACTTCCACACAACTACAACAACACTACATATGACCTATAAAAACCTAAGGACTCACTTAGGATGGGTTCATATCTTCAAGGTGTACTGCTTCATGAAATATTCTCATTTCACGAGATATACTATTGTCAAATACAATTTTAGAAATTATAAATGGTTAGCCAATTTCTGAAATGCTCACAAAGCATACTCACCCCAACCAGGTTCTGCATCACCGAGTTGAAGAAGCACACGTTGCCCAAATTCCTCAGACCCTTGATCACCCGCCTACCCACAAATGGTCTAAGGAATTCTCTCCGTCTCCTTTGTTGCGACGAGGCTAGAGTCAAGTTGGCCTGAATCAGTTGGACCTATTTTAGTTTGATCTTCTTCGGGTTGACCTCATACGGCCTGACATGCTTCGGCCTGTTCTAAATCAGCCTTCAAAAACATTGCTTGAATGTTTGGATATGGTCTTCTACAATACAGTTGCTGCTTTTCGCAGTGAAGTCCATCGCAGTGAGGTTGCGGTAAGTCTTTGCATGCCCAAATCTCAGAGTCAAGGGTGTGGCATCGTGAACATCAAGTGAGTGCCAACCGCATCTTACGTGCCCACAAGCAAGAAAAATCCACAAACTCTCTGCTATGCTTCATCGACTTGGAGCGGTTCTGGACATTCTAGCTACAGAAGGGAACTAGTTATCTTGGAATCCTACTCATGACCGAAATTGCAGGTAGAAAACAGTCAGCGCTCATGCTCGTAGAAAGAGAGGAAACTAGACATGCGGCTTTGAATCCCGCTCATGACAGAAATTGCTTGCAAATCAATGGAAATGCGTTTTAGTGCCAAACTAAATTGTGGCCCAAAACACCGAAGAGCCAAAATCTAAAAAACTTATTGTACATCGGCAAAACCCTAGCGTCACTTGCTGCACCAACATCTGAAGCGGCTCACAAGACACCCACCCACAATCTCAGATGGATTCAAGAAACACGTACCTCCACCTTCCAAACTAGCGATGGAGTCGTTGCTAATGGTGTCGTTGGCCTCCCCCTCCGTTGTGCACTCCGTCTCCTTTGCTGCAACGACATGCAAGTGCAGGCACTTGCTTCAACGAGGTGGAGCACTGCCGGTCTGCTGCTTGCTGCTTCGAATCTCCCCCTCCTGAGCAACCACCTCGTGACTGAAGACAACAAGTCGTTTCAAGAATTAGCGGTGGAGGGAGACAACACAGAGCATGGAGCTATCAACAACATGCCCTAAAACCCAACTCACGAAAGATTCCAACATGCATCAGAGTCGGAGCTCTAGAAACATAACTCACCAGTGCCTAGAACTCCGAAAACTGAGAGACAAAATCGGGGCCGCTAAAACAACAATGCAAGCAGATTTTGACACGTGTCTGGCATTGGAGACTCTTTGCTATCATTTGGTGTCTTAGGAATGACAGAAGAAAGACATGAAAGTACTTTTTAATGACTATCCATTCTCATTTTCAGAGTATATGACTTCCAAAGCACTAGAGAGACACTAGGAGATAACTGCCGCCAAATTTGCCGCAGTTTTGACAGCCTTATAAAAGCTGGCAATTCAAATCTAACACATTAGCTCCTATCTTCACAGTGTTCAGCCATTGACACAAACTTGTTGGGTGCTACAGGACTCACAAGGCTGTAGCTGCTATTTTTAGTGGTTTCAAGCGTTTTTAATTCTCTTTCACACGTGCATCTCTTGCAAGCTCGTAAAGTGATTTCTGAGGAGTTTCACTATCTTCCATAGTTACTTTGTTGCAGAAGTAGAATGCGGTCAAGGTAGAAGACTAGTGAAGCAATGCAGGATCAGGAGCACACAAAAGGAGACCTGCTGAGGAAGGAGACCTATTGAGGAAGGAGACATGATGAAGAAGGAGCTCAAACTAAGGAGAAAGCAAGCAAATTTAGGGTGTGCATAGGCAACAACTAAGGTAATGCACAACTGAACATCAGAACTCAATCTTTGACTTAGAGTAATCATGAAGCAGTCTGATTTCTAATTGCACTACTCATTCCAATCTTGCGCTGCAATCATTTGACATTCAAGTAGTCATGCTACAATCAAATTTTGAACTATAGATTCTAATTAAGTAACTTAGGTGTTCACCAATGTAGCATGATCACCTAATCACAATAATTTCATCAATACACAATTCAGACTAGCTTTATATGAATGTAATTCAAGTAGTAGTAGGTGCTCAGAATTGTGCTAGTATAGAATGTGGAGATCAGAATATCTAAAGCCTTGCAGATGAAGACTCACTATTTAGCACAGTCTTGTATATGGAGTCAATGAACCTTAGAAGGGTGTGCATTCATTGTTGTTTTGCATCCAACGCAACCATCCAATAAGGTAACTACACCTAGCAGTGACCTTTTCCAAAAATCGTCCATGTAACCAGTCATTTTGCTGACAGGTACTTCCACTGTTTATGAGAGTGTAAGGTCGACTTTAGAACAATCTATTTTTAGCACTTCAGAAATTCATAGTTTTTTTGCATGGTGTCCAAAAAAGGTATTCTAAGAGAGTTTAGAATCTCCTAGCAACTAACAAAAAAAGTACTTAAAAAGAAATTTCAATATTATAATGGGAACTATGCTAAAAGTTTATTTGGACGGTTTTAGGTGTAATTATCTTAATTATGTGGTAACCATTAGCCATAGAATTGTGCCTAGTATAGTAGCAGCATGGATGGGAGACTTGACGGCCATGGAAACAAGCAGTTCAGCAACGGAATCAATGAAGTAATGTCTGTTAGAGTGAAAGTATTCACAACCAAGTAAGTGAATGCAAACTATATGAGAACCATGGAAGGTGTCTCATGATTGTTTGGGAAACGTGTCCACTGCCACATCATTGCCTCTATAATAATTATTGAGCTCTGAATGACGGTAGTACTATCTAAATAACGTATAAGTCATTAAAATAGAACTTCAATAAGAGTCCTACTAAAATGACTGCATTAATTCATTTCTAAGTCATTGTCTTGGAGTTACTATCTGTACTGAAGTCTTTTGGTAGTCATTTTTTCATGAATGACCCTATAATTATTCTATAGTGACCATCGATAAGGATAGAGCTGTGGTGTTCATTCATGCATTAAACAAACTGAGGTACTATTTCAGCCCCAGAAAGAGATATTTTGTTTTACAAGTACTCAAGTGGGATCATAAAACTTTGGTTTGCTTTATATTGAAATTGACTAAACGTAGTTGGATAACTGAATGCATTGTTATTTTCATTTTTTGTTGACTTTGCTTTAGAATGTGTTGAATATATACAATGGGATTAGGAGTTTCATTTTGATCTCCAATTTTACATGGCTTTTCTTTTGCTACAGATGAATTTAGCTAGTGGGCGTACGTATGAGAAGCATGTCCATCTGTATTTGAGGAGGGTTTGTCTTTCTGCAAGTGTTGTTCATAGCTATTAATGGGACTGCAAATTGTAATAGGTTTCCAATTTTATGTGGACTTCTCTTTCGCTAAGGCTGAATGCAGTTACTATGAGTCTAAGATGCATGTTCATATATAGTCTCCATATTGTTTTAGCTTTACTTTCTGTAAAGCTAACTATAGCAAATGGACAACACATTGCAATTGCAATTTGTTATTTTGTAGCCTTTGTTTTTTTAATTTGTGCTTGCAGCGGATAACATGTTGGGCATGTTCAATTCAATCATATGAGTACTTTGCATAATACTTGCATAAATGAAGAAAGATCATTAGAGGTACTCCTAGCTTTACATTGAAATTGACTAATTAATGTAGTTGCATGAGTAGAGGAATTACCATTTCCAATTTTTTGGGGCTTCACATTTGGACTTGTAAGATTGTAATTTCATGGAAAAAAACCCTTATCAATCTCCTATTTTTTTGGGCTTTCACTTTAATTTGTAATTGTAGAAATGTAATTCCATGGGTAGTTAGAGTAATTACTATCTCCATTTATTTATGGGCTTCACATTCTAATTGCATTAATGGAGTTGCATGAATAGAGTGAATTTGGTTTTTATATTTTTTGGCCTTCACATTCTAATTGCCACTATGTAGTTTCATGAGTAGGATAATTTCCATTTGCAATTTCTTTGGGCTTCACATTCTAATTGCAAGAATTTAGACTTTAAATAGGGAAAGACATTTTATTAATCTCCAATTTTTTTTGGCTTTACATTCTAATTGCATGAATGTAGTTTGAATTCATATTCATATTTTTGGAATAAAGAGTGATTAGTAGAGGCATATTCATTTCCAATTATTTTTAGGTATTGCATTGTAATTGCAATAATTTCTTGGCATCAATGGAGGCAATTTTGTGTGCAATAATTTAGTTCACCTAGCCTTACCATTCATTTGCATGAATGTAGATCCTAGACTACAAGCATCTTAATGTCCATTTCTTGTAGAGGTCATGTTTAAAAGAAATTCCATGAATGTATATAGCTAGTGAGATCAATAGAGGCAATTTGTATGTCCATTTTATAGGTGGGTTTCCATTTCTAGCTTATAAATGTACATGCTGTGATTTATAAATGATTAATTATTTCCATATTTTGTGGGGGTGAACTTGCCATTTTCAGCATACAAATGTAGTGGAAGTGCCGCATTTGACTATCAAAAACATGAATGCTTACTTCCACAATATATTACTAACAACAGAATGTATTCTTTGGAATGCAGAACAAACATACTGTGCAGACTGTAGTCTTTCCTATCCTTTGTCACAGTGTACAGCATGCAGCCAGCAAGGACACCATTGTCTAACCGCAAGAGGCAAGAACTTCGTGATGATCGCCTATAGGTTTGCGAGGTGAACAGAGCTCGATTGCTAAACATACAGCGCATGCATTGTCCATGTTTAGTGTGTAAGGGTCATCGGACACTAAAACTTTCCACAGTAAGACTTCACCTCATTCGCAATGGTCGAGATGCACATTTTCGAGTATGGAGAGGTCCTGGGCAACGGGATTCGTCAGATGATGAGTGGGAGGCGGCTTTCTGGAGGCCAACAAACTATGGCCCACCCGTTTTAGACGAACAGATCAACACACGACAAATGATAGATGATGCATTTGACAACATGGATGATGTTCCTGACTTACAAGAAAGAGCTTGTGATGCAGTGATGGATGCTTTTGCAGTAGCTGATGTTGTTCAGGAATCTTTTAGTGGCAATACAGATGCTAGTGCTGAGTTCCAGCTTAGTGGTGGAGGAGCTGATGCTGCGGAAAAAGTGAATAGCAGAGTATTAGAGTGTTCATAAAAAAAATCCACATGCATTACATATTGTATTATTTACTGGACAGCGTGACGCACACTAATTTATACAATTGTTTTTTGTATACAATTCTATGTCTGATTGGAAAAGGTTTTTATTGCAATTTTCACATTGAGCCACCTGACAAAGTTATTTGTTAGTATTTCCATAGTCAGCTAAAGCACCCTGTCTATGACTAAAATATGACTGTAATAAAATAATTCCTTTATAGAATATCATAATAGAAAAGTTATAATTTGAATTTCCACAATGTCTTATTGGCAGTCATTCGTCAGTTCTATCGGCACTCGACAAACATTCTAATCATTGTAGTATGACTACAGATAGCCCCCATCAACTATAAGGCAATTGAAGACAAACTGAATTGTAGATGATACCAATTCTGGTCGCCGATTTCATCCGGTTGCCATTCGTTATTGTAGGAAGTGACTACTAAATGACTGTGGCCCTTGACAGGTCAGCTTTGGCGCCATTTCTGCGATTGGTAGTCATTTTCCAGTAGCGTTTTAGTCACCAGTCATTACTTGTTTGGTCACATTTGACCCTGTTTTCTACTAGTGTGGGCTTATTTATGCTGTCATTGAACGGCCACTCTTGTCCGACGGGCCCTCACGGTTGGCTTGTTGTGCAGGATCCTGGATGCACCATTCACATTTGCGAAGCCGACCTCCTCCTAAAGTAGCCACTACAAGCGGTTCAGACCGCCCGCTCTAAACCGGGGCTAACATCCTCGACTCGTTTGCGGAGGTCAAGATGGAAAGTTGCGCGGAGCTTCCGCCTTGGATAGAATATGTAGTTGAGCTATAGAACTGTAGATGAATATTGGATTCTAGAATCATTTCCATTTGATCATTCTTCTCTACAATACACTCTAGTGCATCCCCACATTCAATATAGAAATAAGAATATCCACGTTGTTATGAATAGTTTGGCTTCCCCATCGCTACATAGCATAGCACTCTTTCCCAAAGCATAGTGTCATTGGTATCATTGTAGCAAATCGGACCCCTCTCAAATTGCATCATCGGGGCTCTTGCAAATAACAAGAAGCATCTACGGATCACCATTAATTTCTCCAATGCCAGCAGGCATCTATTGTCAATCATGTCGTTGCAAGATCCATGCAGGGCACTATGAGAACCTCGGACACCGCTCGTCAATTGCGGTGCCAATCAATTCTGACGCTCTCTATGTGCGGGATGAATCATTGTTAAATTTGTGGCTTGTGTAGTGAAGAAGCGAGAACAATGACAAGCCATCCACATTCCTATCGGGAATATTCATAGGGGTAGTTAGCTTTCTCTTTCAAGATTCCGTGGTTGCGCATAACTGCAAGCCCTCTACATATGGATGGGTGCGGCATTGACAGAGTGGATGTAGTGTTCACGGAGCTCGTTTGTGCACAGTGAGCAAGTTTTGAGATAGATCAATCCTCCTACCATTACCGCCAATAGTACATCAGGTCTAATCGAGTTGATGGACACGAAGGGATGTGGCATAGAAAATGGATGATGGTCGCTCCTGCCATCACATCTTGAATAATATACGGTTCGAGCGTGCCCTTGACTACCCTCCGTCATGCAAAGGAGCTCCGTTAACTCTGCATCCACTCTATCAATGCGGCACCCATCCATATCTAGAGGGCCCGCAGTTATGCGCAACCACGGAATTTTAAAAGATAAAGCGAACTTCCCCTATGAATATTCCTGATAGGAATGTGGATGGCCTGTCATTGTTTCCACTTCTTCACCACACAAGCCACAAATTTAACAATGATTCATTGGGCACAAAGGCAATGCCAACATTGGTTCGCGTTGCTGTTGACCAGCATTTGATCGTGGACTTTACAGTGCCCTGTAGAGTCTTCTCAACAACATGCTTGGCAAATAGATACTTGTTGGTGTTGATCAAGCGGAAGACTCCCCACATGTGCGAGGATACGATCGATTCAAGAGGCGCGATCGAAAAAATGTCGAGTGCAAATTTGCCGACCCTGATGGTTATCATATGGCAAGCTACTAGGCATTGGAAAGCTATGGGTCACCGTGCAAGCTTTGGCCAAATAAGGTAGGGATGGTCAGACCTCCTTTTCAGGAGAGCACCTCTCCTTCCTCATCCCTCTCTTCTTTCTTTTCTGGGAAAGAAAGTCGGTGCACCATGTATTTTGAGGGGAAGCTAGGAATGATGTAAACAATGGTGGATCCCTCCGAGAAATCCATATTCAAATTGAATAAAGTATTTGTTCTTCAAACCAAAACCGTGTTTTTGTTGGCATGCACGCACATTGATTTTAATGAGCTTTTTTGTTCCCTGTTGTTTTATTCATTGATTGTTTGTTTCCACAATGCACCCCCACGACTAACTCAAATGTTCAAGTATTGAATAAAACATATCACATTATTCAGTGCATATCATGTCAAGAAGGCCATCCGTTGGAGTGGTATTTAATGCACTACAAGAGAAAGTGTCCGAATTGTCTAAACTTGTCAATTATTTGTCAATTTTCTGTCAATTAGGACTAGTTGATTCAGGCCAGTTTCTGTCAATTTGGACACTTTCTCTTGTAGTGATGAAATTGAAACAAAAGGATTGGACAAGTTGTAGGGGATCCTTCCGTTGGGAAAATTGTGATAGGCAAGTGACCGCGTAGATGCTAGTTTCTATGTGAAGGAAGTAGCAAGCTGGCAATCAAATTCTATGGTCTGTTGCAATCTTTTCGAAAATCTAATTCTTCCAAGGACTTTGCTCCTATGTACATTTGGCTACGCAAACTCCTTAGTGGCGATGGAGGAAATTGTAGCAAGTTCCGTGAACGATGTTGTCCACTAAGGTAGGTGGCTAGAATTCCAACCCTCTTCTTCAGACCGTCCCCTAGCTGGCTTCAAAATGGACCTTAAGAGGTTGGTAAATAGGTAATCAATGTTCCTTTGATGATGAAAAAGAGGTTTATCATTTATCAATTATTTGTTCGTACTTTGATAGGGGACATAATTAGAGCCAATGTGGGTCCATTTCTGAAAACATGTGTGTGCATTCCAAATAAAAATGCACTCAAACTTTGAACATTAATATCTTTTAATCCATATGGTCAAACTTCATGAAATTTTTATCACATGATCTCATATAAGTAAAGTACAAGATCCTATGGTTTGATTTTCTTTAAACTATTTTTTTTGGTGCCTTGGATGAATTGAGCAAAAATGGCAGTTTTGAGTGTTTTTGGACCAGAAATAGGCCTTGGCACTTTAGGAGTTTGGTTTAGTACACATCACATTTAGGAACCTTGTCTACTATATTTTTGCATCCTACAGTGCTTGTTTTCAGACCGCACGTGTGTGGGTTTTGCAAGGCCTAGGGATCATAAATAGGTACCTATGGCAGAATTCTTTGAAAATTCATAAGTAATTCATAAATGCTCTGAAAAATATGAAACCACTTGGGTTAAATTCCAAATCAAATTTTCTTCAAGTGAAAAATAAAGTAAACTAATTTCAGGCATCTAAAGACCATTAAAAAGGCCGACCATCCCGTAAAGGGTCGCTTCATGAGCCCCCTACCTTAAACCGACCCTCAATGCCATCTTCCTCTGAGACCGTGGAGTGACTGGAATCTAGTTAAGACCTCAGACTAATGAATTGCCCAAAAAGAATCCCGCATTGCACTGTCTCTTTGGCTTTCATATTTTCCAATAGGCGAAAATGCTTGAGTCTTCTATTGTATGATCCTCCATCATGACCTCAATCTGAGCTTCCCAGTCGGGGAGGGGCCCCATTCCATCTCATGAGCGCTAAAAAACCAATAGAGTATGCACTTCAAGAACCCTACAAGCCGCATCTCAACAAGTTTCCGGTCTTCTCGGCTACCAGAAACCGCCATTTCAATGGAATTTTGCCATTTTAACGAAATTGCCCATATACGTACAGATGAATAATAAAAACCATACTCATCCCTTACGCAGGTGATTTCAAAATGCTTCCAAAATGCTAGGTCGTGTTACCTTAGTGTCCTCCTCTGGTCATTGCTCGATCGTAATTGTAGCAAGAATGATTGTCTTGACAATGCGATACAATCCAAGTCGTGAGCGTATATGGTAAGAACATTTATGAACAATTTCGTTAAAATGGCAAAATTCCACTACACTAATGATGGTATTTAGTGTTGGCAACTCTAATTATGAAGCACAACACTAAATGTCAACAATCCGGTTAATGTTACCAACACTAAATGTCAACATAGACACTATTTGTCAACTATTGGGTATAAATTTTTTACAAGTTTACATTTAGTGTTACCTAACTATTTCATCAAAATGCAAAGAAAAATGTAAGAATCCAAGAAACCTATGACATGCTCAAAAAAGTTACTACTCAGAAAAGGGAACACAACACTAAATGCCAATTAATTGACATTTAGAGTAGGTAGGATAAAAGCTCAAGTAACACTATTAGTAACATAACACTAAATGCCATCATTAGTATAGTTTGGCAATTTTTACAGTTTAGAGTGGGCAGTCTAAAGTTTTAGATGTCTAACATCTATACATTATGTTAAATCTACAACTTTGTTAGATGCCACTTTTACAATTCAAATCATGTGATCTGAAATCTATAATAGTCATAAATTTATTAAATCTATAAAAGTTCAAGATTCTTGAAAACTATACCTATCCTAGATGTCACTTTTTCAATTCATAGCGGGCGGTCTGAAGATGGGACCTGAAATGCTGCCATTTTAACGAAATTCCTCATAATTTAATATATCCCATGACTGCACATATCCCCCGCTGCAAGTGTAATTACCCGATTTGTTGGACGACTGTGAAGTAAAATGGTTTCGGAGAAAACTTGAATTCGATAGCAGTAACGACGTCCTGATCTTGGCTTTCTGATAATTACATATATAGCTAATACTGCCAGTATTAGCTATAATTATATTGTCACCATCGCAAGTCTAATATATGATTTCACAGAAGTGAAAACTCCCATGAAAACTGAACTTGTGTAAGGTAAACCAGCCCATTGTGGTCAGAATGAGGAGTTTGGCATCATGTTGTTGCTGAAATTTTTCAGTTTTTTTCCCACATTAGTACAAGTGTGAGAAACAGCAAGTGCAATTGAAATTATATTTTTTTGACAAAGTATGAATTCCCTAGGAATTTCTGAAACATTGAGTCCAAAAGAGTCTGTAGACTACCTTAAGACCAAAATCTGAATCTATAATGCTCACCTTACTGCCAAATGCAATCAAAATATTTTCTATTACAGAAGGCCAAAAAAGTCAATTTTTACAATGAACTTCACACTGAAAGCTCAGAAGTTCCCAATAAGGTCAGTGTT
Organism: Climacium dendroides; assembly: GCA_950106755.1. Lineage (NCBI taxonomy): Eukaryota > Viridiplantae > Streptophyta > Bryopsida > Hypnales > Climaciaceae > Climacium > Climacium dendroides. The sequence continues at coordinate 42,399,262 of OX467084.1, forward strand.
CACTCCATTGCTTCCATGTAAGACATGCATTGTTGCCCACATCCCACATCCTGAAAAAAATCACAATGGGTCATTTCTTAGGCGACCGTCTTACCTTATTTGGTCATGAAAATTTTTAGTATGTGGGAAAGACACAAAGAATTTACCTCTTGCTCAGTTATGAGTTGTATCCCAGCGTTGTTTGGTTACATTGTTGTATCCTAGCATTGTTGCTAAGAGGAAAATGTGTGACAAAGGGCCTCCCGTAATATGACGACCCAACAAGGAAGGTCTTCCCATTGCAGAGGGCCATATGCAACATGACTCACCTTGCATAAAAATTTATGGATGAAATGTCTATTGAATGTCAATTAGGATGAAAAGGTGATTTTATGATGGATTAGAATTTTTTATTTTGCAAATACATGGATTAAATCCTAAAGGACTAAGGCACATTTTGGATAGAAATTGTGAAAACTACCACATTTTAGGTCAATGAGAAAAAAAAGGTTTAAAAAAGTTTTTTTTTCAAAATTCAACCACTAAAGTAGGATGCTTGAACTTCGCCTGTGCATTTAGAAACGCCCCTATAAATGGCATTGGAATGGATTGGAGGTGGTTTTGAAATTGACCTCCAAAAAATTAAAAAAAAATATTGTTTATTATTGCAAGAACCAATCATTTTCCTTGATTTTTCCATTTTTCTCTAGAAGTTGCAGTAAACACTTTATGAAAGACCTAGGATCATAAATAGGGACCTATGACACTTCTCGTTTGAAAATTCATGACTTAATCAAAAATAATCCAAAAAATATGAAACAACTTGGGTTAGATGCCAATTCCTCTTGTCTTTCAAGGAAAATTAACTGAAAATATTTTGAGAAGTTTCACCTGCCCAAAATTCAGTTCCAGTGCTTAGATGGTCAACTTATGGACCAACTATCTTATGGGAATGTGTGGAAAAACTTTCAAGAAACTTTGACCACGCAGATTATAAACTTTGAGAGATTATAACAATTAAAGTTAGAAAAACAAATCTTTTTCTAACCTTACAAGATAAAGCAAACAAATTTCAACTATTCATAGAAGAAGGATTTCACATTATACATGGTTATTTTTTTCCATTTGCATCTTGTATCATGTAACTTACATACTTGCCAAATTCCAAAATTAGAGGAAGAGTTTTTAAACTTCTTTTGTACGTGCTACTTGAAGCTACCTATACTACCCAAAAAATTTAGGGGAGCATAACTTTTGATCCAAGCATCCAACAAAAAAATAATTATATTCTCAACATGGGGTAGTACATGTTTGTACCTTGTGTTAAAATTTTGTAAACATCTAACCAAAATTGACTTTGTAGGAACCTATCCATGATTTCTTGTGTATATTGAATGGACACTTGGTCCCCTAGGGATTAAACCTCATAGGGATGTTCTTTTGGATTCAAGTGAAGCACCCTAGGAGGTTAGATCCTACAAAGATGCCAAAACACCAACAAGTATATGTTGTAAAAGAGGAACCTTGTGATTTGTGGCTGCACAATTAATTTTTGGTCTTTAAGCGCTCTAACACCTATATTTTCAATGATGATTTTGAATAGACCAATGGTTTGTCAAAATACCTTCTAAATAATTCAAAGAAATTCTTGAATCTCTAAAAGATGACATTTTCCAATGACTAATTTGAGGAAATTGACAAAAATAACATGTTTATTAAAAGATATAAGCAAAAATGTGCATGATCCAAAAAATGCCTTTATCCCTAAATGCATAAGGCACTATATTTTGGTGTTGATTAAGCTTTAAAGTCAAATAAACATTTTTTCAAATTATTATTTTGGATTTTTTTTTAAAATATTCTTTTAATTTTAATTTAAGCATCCAAAATCTAATTTTGAAGATATTAGAGTCTTTTATAAAATAAATCTAAAATTAGATGCTAAAATGTTAGAAAAACTATTTTTCTAAAACAAAAATTTTGCATGGAGAAAATACAAATTTTAAGGAAATATTCCTATAGTTCGATTAGAGGAGATTTGTTTTTCCAACTAGAATTAATCCCTAAAGAACTTTTTTCAACAAAACCACTCAAAATTACCATCTGTAGTGCATTGAGTAAAAGAAAAATTAAAATTTCAAATTTTAGAATCATATCATAGAATCTCATATTTAACTTATATACACTAAGTGGTGGAATTTTATGTAAAATGTGAATGTATAGTATGAAGGATATACACTAAGAGGTGGATATTTGAATTTGAAATAACTAGAAAAAATATTTTGGTTCCTATCTAAAAATTTCACATGACTTTGACTGCCATTTGTAGAATTTTTTTATATAACGAGTACTAAATTTAAGAATCAACTATATTTTTTAGCATGCTAGACATGTTTGCACCAATTTTCAAGAGTTATTGAGTATTGCCAATAAAATCTTGTAGTGCTTAGAATTTTCAATATCCAACACAATTTTGCAAACTAAATTCCCATCACTTCATTTCTCAAAATTAATATTCCAACAATAGATTTTTTTATCGTGTAAAAGTACCAAACCAAACCAAAACCTGAAATCCTCTAATTTATGAGGAAATAAGAAGGCAAATGTCAAGAACACACATTCTAAGCATTTGGGCACTTTTCAATAATGGCCACCCTTGATGTTCCTAGTTTTTTCCTACTTGTCTAGTTTACTATTCCAATCATTGGAAACATCTACCACCTAAATTTAATTCATTTTTTAATAAATTGTGATAAATAAAAATATTAAATATTATTAATTTTAAGATGAAATATTTTATATTGACTAAAGTACTAGTAATACCAAAAATCATCTCAAATTTTAGAATGCCACAAAATGGCATTTCTTGTATTGTATGTATACAAGGATTAGTGTTATTGGTACTTTATGGTTCCATGTTGTCTTTAATGGCAATGAAGATTAACTTATAAATTATAATCATTCTTAAATATTCAAATCTCTAAATTTCATAATGTTAAATTTTAGAAATTTTAGAATTCATAAAATTAACATTGTTAGATTCACAGATTTGAAAAGTTGAGGGTTGTACTATATATTAGGGTGATTGCAAAAAACACATGTACTATATGTTGCATTTTTTATTTTTAGTGTTTTAGTGCTTTTGTACTACAAGTCACTTTCAATATTATTAAGGGCATGGAACATGAAAACTGGACAATCGATTGGATTTCATATCTACTATTTGACAACTTGTGATGTTCATCATTAGATGACAAGGATGGATGACAATACTTAAGTTGCCTTAAAAAATAGTTCACATTAATATATTGGAGGCACTATTGGCCTCTAGTAGTACTTTTGAGTCTTTTTTTGTACCTTGAAGTACTATTTTGAGCCACAAGCTCAAATTTATACTAGAAAATGAGACTTCTACATTTCTATATTTTTTAATTAGAAAATTCACTTAATATATATTTTTTAAAAGCAACCATTGTTGCCAACTAAGAGCAAAGAAGGAATATCTAAGCTAGAATTGAAAAAACACTTTTAATACAATATAAATTCAACTTGAATACAATATACTTTAAGTCAATGCAAAACAAACTTAAAACATGTTTTTGAAAATTCCTCTTCCAAGGTGTATTTCAATTAGAAGTGCTAGTTGCTACTAAAATTGATGACACGACTTTTTTAAAAAGGTACTCAATAGTACTAAACCCCACCAAAATTGTATGTGTGACATACATTCAAAATTCAATCTCACCTATTGAATTAACTTTGAAAAAAATTGAAATAATTCAAGTACATTTTCTATTTCTATACAAAGCTTACTTTTAAATTTTATATTCATTCAATCATTTTTGCAATACTTATGGTATAAAACAACTTCCATAGTATAGAAGTACATTATAAATTATTTCCAAGGAACAAGCTAGTTTGCTTGCTTTTGTCAAAGCTAGCTTGCTTTGATCTTGTCCTTCTACAAGTGAGGAAGAGCATGTTCCCAAGTTTACCCAAACTTACAAATTTATTGGAGGTTAAGTCACTTTCATGTTTGTTCATGGACTGCTAGCTTATGAATAGTTTGAATTTTTAATTTTTGGCTAATTGTCTTGCAAAGTATAGATAGAGACAAATTGATGGACTATTTTTACATTTATAGTGAACTTTTGTATAATTGTCATTTTATATAGCTAAGATACAAAATGCCTTGAAATGACTAGATTGGAAACTGTAGCAAATTGTCTTGAAAACTCTTCAATTTGCAAAAGCACTCTCTCTATTCACTCAATTTTGTGTTTGTATGTCAAATTGTTGATTCTTGATAGACATTTGATATCGCCGTTTGAACAAAGCCTCTCCAAATACAGGGCTTTTGGAGAAATAATCATTGAACATTTGATTGTGTAATTCTGCTCTCTCTCTCCAAATTTGCAGCTCGCCCAGATTATGAACCTCCTCTACACAAAACAAAAAAAATTGTTTTCAAGCTCAAAAAGGTTATTAGAAATGGAGGCTTGAAATTTAAGTTGAATTTCACTATGGAAAATTGAGGGCCACTAATAAAAAATTCATTATAAAGGTAGCTCTAAATTCTTAACTTTGAAGGCACGAAGTTGAAACCAATAATGAGATTATTCATTCTCCATGCATTGTGATTCCACAATTGAATGAAATTGAGACAACTAAATTCCATTGAGATTCCAAAAATCATTTCCTTCATAAACCAATGCATTAGTAAAGTTAATACCTTCATAAATTCTAGATGACCAATGTAGGACTCAAATTGATTCCACAATAAATCAATGCACAAACTAAAATTAGTTTGTTCAAAAGTTAGTGTCCAAGGCTCCATCTTGTGACTCTCACCTCCAGTAACAATTGTCTAGCAATATAATGAGGCTTTTACGAATTCCAGTACTTTAGAAGTTAAATTTCTTCTCAATAAAACTTTTGTTGCCAACAAGTAATATGAATACAAACACAACTTATAATACTTTTTTAGATTATTAGAGTTCAAATATATTTTATCTCAAATTATATGAAGATGAAATATTCAATTAGAACATGGAAATTGAACAAGTTATACAAATACAAGTACAAAAGACTCATTCGATTAGCAAAGTTGCAATTTTTACTTGCGGAGCCTCTTCATGAATGGTTGCTTGAAGTTGATCCATAACCATAGTGGAAGAAAGTTTATCCTCTGAATTGTCCTCCATTACTTAATCAATAAGCGCTTGTAAGTCCTCCATAATTGCTTCAAATGCTCTAAACAAGGTAAGATGGAGCAACAATTAGAAGAGAGAGTAGCGACAATCAAAACAACCCTAAACCCAATCTATTGTCTATGATGACGTCAACAATGAAAAAACGAATGTTCATATAAGGTTTTGAAAGGGGCACTCCATGTGCATGCGGTGGAAAGCTGTGGTGAAAAACGGGGAGCTTCCTCAATCCACCATGCCATTGTAGTCTCTAAAAATCCTTTCACGGTTGGAAAGGGCCCCATTGTGACTGCCATATAGGCCCATTTAGCTCGACATGGGTACTTAACCCTGAAAAGAACATTTCATGTCTAGGCTTGGTCAAACTTCATTAGATTTCTAGATTAAAACATAGATTTTAATCTTTTTAAAAATTTATTTATCACACATAGTAACATATGTCTAAATCTTAATATCTATTTTTTGTAATTAAAAATACGAAATTAAATTTTATATGATTTTTAAAAGAAATTTTTATATAAAAATCATAGTAATTACAAAAATGCTTAAAAGAGTACAAAATTTTAAAGAAACATGGAAATAATAGCGACAAACATCATGGTGTAATTGATGTACTCTTTGAGATTGCACCAAGAGAAATTCAATAGAAAAAGTTAAAAAGTAGTGTATTTAGAGAAGCTTTCAAGAAACTATCTTGAAAGTGTCACCAAAAATAAAATTTTAATGATTTTGAAAAAACTTCAAATGGAATAAAAGGTAGATTATTGCACCTACATTTTCTTAGTTACACTTACAAACATTTAAAATAAAAAACTATATGAAAATTCAAGTTTTGACTTTCAAAATGCCCGATGGCTTGCATTGTCCTTTAAGGGTTTAACATCTCCCAATTCCAAGGGCTTTGGATTGCTTGTTCACATTAGGAAAAAATTGAACCCACAAAAAGGCCTTGAGTTTTTTTACTAATTTTTATACTAATTGAATGAATATGAAGGTGGCCACATCCTCATTAGAATCAAGGTTGCCTTGTTGGACATATTTTTGGGTTTTGGTGTCATGTAGGATGTCTTGACATCGTGGGCTGTAGACAACTTGTCAATATTCCATTGCATCCTGTCATATAAGTCCATTTTCAACAGCTCAGAATAATTAAAATCTCACTATAATTATGAACCTAAATTTAGAATGTAATATGTATTCATTAAATTGAGACACTTTATTAAAATGAAACTTTTATTTGTCTAAATTGTAAAATTCTAATGATTAATTTTAAAGTCAACTTGACATTTGATTAACTAGACATCTTGAGGGCTCTATTGGACGTCATATGACATCTATTTGTTATGTGTCGCATTGTTCAAGTAGAAAACCATGATTAGAACCACCACTTGGCATATGCTCCATTCTTCATGATGGAACCATCATGAGATTTATAAAATTATGGAGATGGATTGGGTAATGACGACAAATTTTTTAATTCATCGTGCAATTCATAACTCAACTAGTGAGTTGAGAAGGCTCTTCCCACCTAAATTTATGAGATTGTGAAGATTAATTGGATAATGATGATGAATTTTTGAGTTCATCATGCAATTCTTGGCCCAATTAGTAAGCTGAGAAGGCTCTTCCCACCCAAGCTTTTGCATTACGAAGCGGCCTCTTTTGAGGTTCAATTTTTTCCTAATGAAGTCCTGCTTTTGTGCACTATGCACACACTACACTTGGCACATGCCATCAACTTCGGTATGGTTGTCTTATCGGATTTGTGTAGCGTCACTAAAGCTTCAGGTCAGGCGATACACAAGCATTGCATACACCTTCTTGGATGTTCCGTTACCAACCTGTAACCTTCATGCCCATGTCTATATAGACAATACCACATTATAGTAACTACACCTAAAATGGACCACTCTTCCAAGTAGATGGTTCCTATTTTTGAAGGGAAACTTAATAAAGGGAAACTGAATAGGGAGGATACCAAAATGGCAAAAATGGTGTACATTGCAAAGTCAAGTGGAAGGACAGTGGAGTTGGGGGCCATTTTGTATATTTTGTATAGTACCATGGAGGTGACAACCTTACAAGTGGTCAATTCTAGGTACACCTTGTGTTGTTTTAACTTCTTTTCTATGACATGTTTTGATACTACTAGTGCCATTTCTTCATGTACATCAAATGCATTTTGGCATCACCTACATGACACTTTTAGCATCCTACACCTTGCATCTTTGAAAATTTGTAACTAATTCACAATGCATTCAAAAATTGTAGAACCACATGTAGTTTGGTTTATAGTCCTTTATCAATGTGCAAAAAGTGTTGTTCATTTTTAGAGTATATTGATTATGCCACAAAGCTTATTCTTGGGATTTTAGATGTAGTTACCTTGTTGATGTTTGTATTCAACTTTAAGTAAGGTATAAAGTAGGACCATCCATTTCCAACCAAGGATCCATATCCAACTTGTAGAGTGCAATTATTTCCAAACAAGGTTGAAGTTGATAGATTTTCAACCATTTTTTTATTCATTCTTTATGAAGTGCCAAAGTGGCAATATAAAATGCTATAGCAGTGCTCCAAATTTTAACATACATCCACATATTAAATAAAAAATATCACATTATGAAATGTCTATTTTCATCCACAATTTGGCAATTTCATCCAAGATTTTTTTTAATATGAAGTTTTTAGGCAAGAAACATCATGATTTGTTGCCATTTTTTTGGCCAAATTATTTTCCTTGGTGTAGTTTGGCACTATAATACCAAATAAAAGCTCTGTTTCCAACAAAAGCTTGGAATGTTTTTTTTTTTCCTTTTTAAGGTTGGGACTAATAAGGTCATACCAACATGTCTTGAAGTAGTGAACAAGGAAGTAGGAAGTAGGAAGTAAGAAAGTAGTTCTTGAATGATTGGAATTGGAAAAATTTAGACATTGGCTATGGACTTGGTAATTTTTGACATAAAAACATGAAATTGTAACATGAAATTGTAAAATTGTAAAATTCATGTAAAATTGTAATTACGTGAATTGTAATTACGTGAATTCATACAATTGTAAAATTCATGTAACATTCATGTTACATTGGACGTAATTACGTCCAATGAAACATGAAATTGTAAAATTACGTCCATAGCCATTATGAACTGAAGTAGGTTCTCTATTGGCAATTTGTCAACTGTAACTACAAAAGTGTTGGGCCTAGCACTGTGCACTTAGAACAAGACGACATTGAAAGGCGGGAAGTGGGTAGAGAAATTCACAATAAAAATGACTTGAATGAATTCGCTAGATTGTAGTTGGAACATATGTACATAAATATGATATGCACTAATGTGATATTTTTTATCCAATACATGAATGGGTGTTGTAATTGTTGGTGCATCACTATAACGCTTAAAATCATGTGCCACTCCAACGCTTCATAAAATAATGGAGAGGAAAAGAGTTTGTTGAATTAAATGTGAGTGCAACAAATAAATACAAGATCTTTGTTTAAAGAACAAACACTTTATTGAATATGAATATGGATTTTTCCTAGGGATCCATCCCTATTTACATCATTTCTAGCTTCCCCTCATATGGCTAGATTGTAAACTTTTTCCCCACCAAGGAAGGAAGAGAGAGAAGTGGAAAGGATCAAAGGTGCAATCCTAAAAGAAAGTCTAGTTATCCCTACTTTAAGATTCAGCAAATATACGAATGATAGCCAACAACCAATAGCTTTCCATACGCCAACCAATAGGGGCGAGGAATTTCTACTCACATTTTCAAACCATACCTTTCAGATAGTATTCCAACAAGTGCAAGGAGTCTTCAACTTGATTAGCACAAGCAAGTGTCTATCAACCAATCATGTTGGTGAGAGGTCTTTGCAAGGCACTTTGAAGTCCTCAATCAAATGCTCGTCTATTGCAATGTAAATTAATGTTGGCATTGCCTTTTTGCTAGATGAGTCACTATCAAATTCAAACTTGTGTAGAAAAAAAGAAAGAAAAATGATAGCCCATCTATGGTCATGCAAAAAATGTCTTTAGTAGAAGTCAATTTTTTCTTCAGATTATATTGTCATGCAACCATGAAATCCAAGAATGCACCACACAATAGAGTGGATTTGTCATTCATGGAGCTCCCTTGCACAATGAGAGGGGGAGCATTGCCATGGACGCCTTCTTCCCACTATTCATTCAATGGTGCAACATGTGAACAACCCTAATCCATCATCGGTCTCTACCACATTCTTATGTTTTTGAAGGTTGGAACTAGAAATATTCAACTTTTGTGAGGATGGGGACTAGTGTGAAGAGAATTTCTATCTTGGCACTTGAAAGGTTTGCACAACATAAGCCGTCAAGTAAAAGTGAAACTAGTAGAAAAACAGTGACCACTATAACAAAAAATTAACAAAAAAGTGTTGATGTCGTTTGTATCTTTAGTCGCGTTGTCTTGAACAATACTTAACAAAAAACTGTTGTTCATTTTATTATGGTGGTCAAGTCAAAAAAATAATAATATTAATTCATTTATAAATTTTCTTAATGAATGGCCACTACCTGGCAAGTCCAAAACCAATCCAATCCAAATCACCACATAGGCAAAAAACAACACATACATACTCTATAAATTAGACTTTACAATTTAATTAAAAAAAAGTTAAATTTTATAACTTATTAAGAATAAAAAAGACAAATTTCTCAAAATTTAGAGATTGACACTAGAAAAGAGGTGACTTTTTTGATAGAAAAGAAGAGAACATATGCTCTTTATACAGATGGGGTGGTAGAATGTAGAACAAACCATATGGGATATGTGAATTAAGACTATGAGTGATTCACATATCCCATATGATTTGTTTAACTCTTTATCACCCCATTTGTATAAAAAGCTTGTCTTTTCCTCTCTTACGTCATTGAAGTCTCTTCTTTTTTATTATCAATGAGTGAGTGGCATGTCTTCTTATAAAAAAAAGTGTAAAATTTTTTGTTGATTTGAATGTTATACTATATGAATCAACAAAAATTCAATGACCATTTTATTAGCTTGTATCAAATCAACATAATTCTAGTCAACAAAAAATTGTTAAATTTTTGTTGACTTGTATACCATTTTCTAGTAGTGTAATAACAATGTGGATATCTATATTTCTATATTCATTATAGGGATGTACTCAAGTATGTTGCGAGTGATGGAATGAAAAGATTTCTACAATCCAATATTCATGTATATTTCTATATTTCAATTGCATTCCATGGTGAAATCATCTGTGGGTCATCTCAAGTCTAGAAGAACATCAGTGTGTTAAATAAATCCAAAAAACATCAAAATGCAGCCTGAGTGTGAAAGGTAGAAGCTCTATGCAACTTTCCATCGTGACCTCCATAGATAAATTGAGGATGTCACCCATGGTTCAAAGCAAGCAGTCTGAACCACTTATATGGATAATTCAACCTCCATACTTGTTCACTTGTTGCATCGGTCAGCTTGCTACCTTAGGAGGAAGTTTGCTCTGCAAATCCAATTGGAGCACCAAGGATCCTATACAATAAAGCCAATGGTAAGGACCCTTCAAACCACTATAAGAAAATAGTGTTTTTTTGAACACGCAATTTTTACATTTGAACGTCGCGTGTGATGTCTTGTCACATCTAGCCAGACATCCAAAAATTTGCGTTATGGCAGATGTTGTCGTGTTGTACATACGTACATAATATAGAAATACGTATTTTATGTTATACGAATAGCTTCAAGGTGACGCCTTCTCATGGAGATGTAAGTCATCTGTATAAGAAAGAAGATTCACATGAAAGCTGCATCGAATTGAAGTATTGTTGTTTGTTTTTCCACTTTAGATTTAGAATGTCAAACTAGAGGGTTTTTTCTGAGCCTCAAGATGAAGATTATCTTGAAACTTTAGTTTTTTTTACCTCTAATAGACATTAGTTTGATGTTAGTACTTAAATCCATGTTTGAAGTATTTTATAGAAATTATTTTGTATGGTTATAGTTGTGAAAGGAAAGGATAGAATTCGTTTGCCTTCTAGATGGACTTTGAAGTGATTCTCTTTCTAAGTTAAAGATAAAGAAATAATTGTAAGGTCAAATATGATTTTAAAGGTTAAAACTTTGAGTGGCCATGAAAGATGGACAGAGTGTTAGTTTTATTTGAATTTTGGAGAAGATATGGGAAATTTTATTAGCTTTCTAGAAAGCTATCATTCAATGTAATTGGAGAATTTATGAATGAGTTGTGAGTGTAGGAGTGAAGAAGGGTCTACTACCCTCACTTTTAGAGGCTGAAACTTTGGACGGTCATAGAAAATTTTATTCGCTTTCTAGAGAGATATCACTCATTCTGTTTGGAATTGTGAAGCAGCGGTGGTGTTCATTCAAAGTTCAACTTTAGATTTGGAGTTAGGGTGAAGTTCTGAAGTGAAGATTTATAGTTCAAGTTGAAATTTGAAGACATGAAGATTGAAGATTCGTGTGTTGTGGCTTCTGGCTTATTATTTTTAGCCGGATTTGAAGGCTCGTTGTCTTACTATTGTTATTCCTAGTCGGTTTTGGAGGGTTTTTTTTTTCAACATTGTAAACCAATTGCAGGCTTTGTGGGTATCCAATACTGGCCCCGTTTTGTGTTTGTGGCGACGAAGTGGGATTGATTACCCACATGGTCGATCTTATTTGTTGTTCCCACTAATGAAAGGCGCTTTCTGGTCACCGTGGGCTTGAAGTTTAGGAGCCAATCCTTCAGATGGTCAACTAGTGTTTTGGCCATCCCGTTTTGCCCATCCCGTTTTGCCCATCCGAAGCCATAGATTCTTATTACCTTATCCTTATCCTTACCCTTACAAAGCTACCACAAAATAGGCCAATAAGGAAGAATTTGAAGATTGAAGACTAAAAGATTCGATGACTGTATACAAGATTTGAAGACCAAATTCAAAGATTCATGAACGACAATAAATTTTGTCGTCCTACAAAATCTTTTATTCCTAAGCCATATCTAGTTGCAACCAGAATCCCTGTGATTTCCCAAGGCAAACCGCTCTCAACACGACAATGTGTAAAACGTCGCACGTCCAGCGTTGGACATCATAAAAAACATCGGTCAATGGAGTTCTTAGAAGTTGATATGTGGCTGCTACTTAAGCGCTAGAAAGCCAGAGTGACATTTTTTTCATCCATTGCCTGTTTATGATGTGGCGTTTGACGTGTCACTAACGTAGCATGCCATGTTAGTGATTACGAAATTGGCTGACATGGCATCCACAAATGTTGACGTGGCATTTTTTTAGCTACTTGAACAATCTTTCTAGAATTTAATGATGTTTTTTGAGACATCAATGTAGACATCTGATTGTCTTGAATAACATCAAGTGAAACAATTGTATGCTTCTCATCTTGTCCCATCTGGACGTATGATGTTTGCATAGGTGTGCTTTTCAAAACATATGTGACACTCACAGATTTTTTTGAACATCAATAATGATATGAGGTATGTTTTTTATATCATGTGATATGTTGTAAAAGACATGTTGTCAATGTAGCAATATGTTGTATACAATATAAAATATGCAATATATAGTATATCATATGCAATACAACATACAAAATATGCCATACAAAATATAATATATACAATATGCCATACAAAATACACCATGCAAAATACAATATATATACAACATGCCATACAAATTATAATATATACAATATGCCATACAAAATATAGTATATACGATGTGCTATACAAAATATAATATATACAATATGCCATACAAAATATAGTATATACGATGTGCTATACAAAATATAATATATACAATATGCCATACACTTCTACACAATACATTGTATTTATCAAGTATATTGCATGGCTTGAAAATCCACTTATTAATTGATGAAAAGACAAACTTTTTATACTAGTGGGGTGTAGGAGGCATGACAAACCATATGGGATATACAAAACTAAAATATAAGCAACAACATAAATACAATGATGTTTTAAAAAACATCTACATGTCTTAGTTATGTTTTTTTCGACATTATTGTAAACATTCAAAAGAACATCTGTAGTATGAAATTAGACATTCACATCAATGTTGTTTCAAACATTTGCTTCAATAATTTCTAAATTTTCTACAAATCTTATTTGTTGTCTATGATGTCATGATGAACATTTGCATGTCATTTCCAACATATATGGGGATGTTTCCTTGAACATTTAATTGATAAAGTCACATTTATTAAATCAAAGTTGTTTGCAACATCAACTTCAATATAGTATGACACAATAATACATCCAACATGGAATTTCAATTAGTTTAATTTAAAATTTAAGTTCTCAATTTTACTAGTTTAATTTCACATCATAGATGATGCATTCTAAGTTTAGTACTTTTAACCATTGTTCCTTCAAGGAACAAATGTATTTTCAGGTATGTATCTATGGGTTGAAATTTTGTTGTAATTTTTCGAAACTTTTTTTGAAGATAGAAAAATTGACTAGCTTCATAGGAATATAGTTTTTTTCACGGGCGGTGCCTGGGAACTAAAGTTATGACCAAATAAACTCAAAACAAGGGATAGGGGGTAGTCTGGGCAGCAAAAAGAAATTGGACAATTTTGAATTTTTCTTTTGAAATTTTTTTCTTGTAGATTACATTTTTGTCTATCTGGAAAGCTTTGATTCATTTCATTTGAATTTGTTATGAGAAAGTTAATATGGACATTTTTGTTTTTGGGGCAATTAGAGCATCTTCTTGAAAAAAACAACTTGTTGGATGCATTTCTGAATGCAATATTTATAATTTTTTCAAAATAAAAATTCCACATGGTTTAGTTTACTTGCTAGAACAATCTCACCATTGAAATTAGTGCATTTTGATTCCATCTAAAATATATTAATATTTTAGATTTTCCTTCTATCTCATACCTACTTCTACTTGACAATTTTTTTAAGAATGAAATTTAAGATTTTTTTATTTTTATTTTTATTTTCTAGACTCTCAACTCAATTTTCTACTATAAATATTTAAATCTCAAAACTCTGTAGTGCAAAAATTTTAAGTTGAAAATGTTCAAAGTCAAAAAATCTAGTCCCTCAATGTGCTGAAAAACTTGTTTTTCCCACTTTAAATCTATGTGGTCAAAAATTCTGAAATTTTTTCTACAATTTTTTCTACTTGTTAGGTGTAAGATTCTATGGTTAGATGTGAAAAAAAATTAAATTTTTTTTTACTTTTTGCTACATTAATGGCAATTTTCAATATTTTCTAGCAAAAAAAAGACCTTGGTCCTTTAAGGGTTAAGATGTTAAATATCTCAAAGTTCAAAAACACTAAAAAATCACCCCACATTAGATATGAATGATTTGAAAATGATAAGTTAAGAAGGTGAAATAACAATAAAAATTATTAAAATTTGATGCAAAATTTATGATTTTAAACTAGTAAAATTTAGAATTTAAATCTTAAATTAAAAATAAATATTTTTATATAATATAATATTGATATGATTTTGTAAACTTTTTTTCATAACAAATCCATTCATCTAATTTATATAAATTTATTATATAAATTAAATCTATAAAGTTTATAACATTTTGAAAATAAATTTTCATAAAATTGATTTATAAAGAAGACATCTAAGAAGACGCCTACAATTGCTTTCGCAACATCTACATGTCCAGTCAGACGTTATTAAAAGCACAGTGGATAGCATGTGGTTTGAAGTTACATTCATAGGAAGTAAAAAATGTTAATGCCAAAAGTGATGTTTCTGGAAACGTCAAGATGTCTTGTATGACGTCCACAGAAATGTCCAAGGTTGGAACATGGACTGACCGGGTATGATAATGTAGCATGCCACATCAACATTTCATCTCTACGTCATCATGCCATGTCAGATGCCACGTCAGATGCCACATCAACTTTTTGGCCTCACCACCTATTCATTATTCTCTTTTTCACCTCAAGCAGTCACTTTACCATTGACCGCAAAAAATTTCTATCTCAACTTCTAAACTAAGTTTGACCAAAGATGCTGACGTGGCTACATATGTTTTTCTGAACATTTTTGAAAACATTTGATGTTCACAACAATGTCTTAGATTGCATCATTGTTTTTCATAGCACCAATATGTTGTGACTGAAATTTAGCAATGCTTTCTACAACATCAAACCAAAATCTTCACTTTTCCAGAGTTCGTTGACGTGACATCCCAATGTTTTCTGAGATGTATTGTCTTATCCTGGACGTACAACGTTTTTGGCCTGACATCAGAAAAACACAGTTTTCTTATAGTGAACATAAACGTGCATTTGTAGATGACGTAATTACATGACATGTTCAAAGTAAAAATGGAGAACAACACACTATTTGATGGAAAAACAATTTCTTTCCATTCTAAATTAGGTCTTAGTATAGGGTGGGAAAAAATTATTTCTCCATCAAATTAATCTATCAACCCCTATGTACCTCAATTTAGCCATGTATAGTAACCTTGATAGTTGCAAGTGAACAGTCCACCTTATAATATAAATAGTCTATTACATCTCCACACAATTGCTGACTATATTTTTCATTTAACTTCGAGTGAATATGATGTCTACATCCGCCTTGTTTGGGACCACACAGCCATTGAAGGAGCCCATCCCTTCCATCATCCAGTGTTTTTTAATTGGGCATTTAAACGCCTAATTCCACCATATTTTGGCAGCATGCATCGGGCCTGTAGAATTTCCTTCAATGAGAGTGACGTGGAAATGCCAGGGGTGCTCCAACTCATGTATAGCACACGCCATCTACGAATCAGCAATAGCCTCTTTTTGCTCATTTAGAGCCACCCCCAACTTGCCACGTATACCACTTGAAATGTCTCCGTCGCTAGGTTCTGCATGTCAGAAGCTATCTAGTCTGTCAATAGAGCCAGTAATCGTCTCCTTTAATGATGCAAGAGTGCCAAGTACTGACATTGTGAATCTAGTTTTCTGCCATTGGGATGCGTACTTTGAAATTTGGTGTGCCTTCTCTGAGTTCTTTTGCTTTGTTTAATCTAGTTATGTCGCCATCGCTGCGTTTTTTTATTGTTCTATAATCGCCAAAAATCCCAAATGCGTACATTGTGGATTGAATTGCACTTAGGATTGATCGAAACTTTGTTTTCGGCTGAGGAATGTGCTCCTTGTAAAGTTGTAACCTCACATGAGCTAGATTTACAGAGATTGAGAATGTTAATCCTGATGAGTGCCAGAAGTGGAGGTTGGAGTCATGCACGTTGTTTGTTGTCTGAGAGTGCATGATCTCTGAAGACGGAAGTGGAGGTCATTTTTGAAGTTGGGTGATGGTACGTGGTGGCTGATCGGCAACCTCATCAAGGTAAGTGGTTCCTTTTTATTTTAAACCCTAGTTTAGGAAGTTTTGTTTATCATGCTTTTGTGGGAGTACGGAAATCCAGTCTTTAGGTTTAGAAGGGAAATAAGGGGAATAGAGCTTTTTACTCCCTATTTTTTTTCGTTTTTCGTTAGAAAAGTAGACCGTAAGTAGTTAGGAACCGGATACCGGAATAGGGTTACTTTAGAATAGATAATAGTGTTAACAGAAGTAACTGGAAACCGGAAACCGAAAGTCCGGAAACGGCATAGATAGGTCAGGAGTAGGTCAGAGTGATTTTTATTAGAAACCAGAAACCGGAAGGAAATAGAAGACCGGAGACCGGAAACGGAAGACAGGCGATCCGAGAGTTCATCGGCAATTCAGGCGAAGTTATCAACAAAGCAATGTTATTTGACGAGAAGGTGATGGAGACCAGAAAGCAAATTCCAGCCAACCTGATGATGGCGTTAGTGTCCTACTACCGCAAGATGGAGGCAATAGTGGAGCCACTGCGTGAGGTGATGAAGGAGGTAGAAGGATGAAGAGAGCGGGAGCAGGGACCGAAAACGGAACCGGAACTCGCACCAGTACCCCTTCTGGTCACCGAAGAAGAAGTAAAGGCGAAGGACAAGATGGAGGACGTGCCAAGCTCTTCCATCCGGTCAGAGCCTAAAGGAGAAATGACTTCCCTACTGGGGGAAGTAACTGACGTTGCTCTTAATGCAGTGCGAGCAGTAGAAGCTGCTGAGGAAGAGAAGACCGGAGAAGTGGAGACAACAAGAAAGGCAAGGGAACTACCAGAAGAGGTGAAGGCCGCAGCTGAAGAGAAGACAAGATCTGGACCGGAACCGTCCGAGAAGAACGTGCCCAAACTAGGGCTGAGCACCAAGTTTATCGACCTAAGTGAGTTATCTCCAGTCTCTCCGCCTCCTCCTGCAAAGACACAGAAGGTATTTCCTTCCACCCTACTCAACTTAACTTTGGGAAGCGAAACTAGGTCAATGGAGGAAAAGAAGACCAAATCACAGGGGCAAGGATCCGGGAAGGGTAGACCGATTGAGGAAACCACTCTTCAGAGTGCTAGGGCCAATGTTCTACCCACACCAACCACGCAGAAGAAGAAGCCTCCAATTATGAAGAAGAGGACGATGACGAGGAGGAAGAAGAAGAGGACGAGGATGAAGAATCCGGTACTGAGGAAGACTCGGAGCCGTATTCTGACCCGGATCAAGCACTGGCAGAGACTCGGGCAACTAAGGCTGCAGCATTCAAGAAGAAGAAGCTTGCCGCTCGGGGTAAGGTACGCTAGGGACAGAAGACCGGAACCGGAAAGAAGCCGGCCATGAAGAAGTTAAAAACTTAGAAAGTTACGTAGGGTAAATTTTTGAGGATAGGGTAGTGAAAATCTGAAGTTTTGGAATAATTGTACATAATTAGGCAGTTTGTTTTTTGAGTGACACGGCCACTAGCAGTTGGAAAGTGACCGGGTCCGTAATTATAGGATTTGAGATCTACTTTTAGCGGAAGTAATGGGAGTTTGAGTGAAAGTCAACAGGGCTAGAAATTAGTAAGGGAATGAAACGTGTTGGGCCCTGATTGGCTGGAGCGTTACTTTTAGATTAGGATTTTGAGGGAGTAGTTTAGTATTTAAATCCGGGACTTCTTTGGTCCCGGTGTGCATCTTTATCTTACCTTCTTATATTCATGAGTATCTGGGAGTTCGCTCTTGGCGTGATTGAAACAAATCATAGTTGTGTGTACTTGACACTTGTCCGTATTTTGGAAGTCCAGGCTGAAAAGTGAGTGTAAGTGGATACAAGGTGTACCCGGATGCTGAGTTTATCCAGTCCAGTATTGAATTAGTGCGTGTGGATGGAGGTAGAAGGGATCTCTAGTGTGGACTAGGAATGAACTCGGAAGGGAGTATGGATTGAGGACCACTCTCCGGAAAGAGTAAGGGTTAGCACGCCTCCGCAGCGCTCGTTTCCCCTCTCTTCCCCGCTAATTTAGACCAGATTTAGGACTAACTCAGTAGGCTGTCGTTGTAGCATTGGTTAGGAGGAATTAGACCGGCTTGCGTGACCTGCTGGACACGACTGCGTTTCCTTTCCAGTTGTGAGGATGGTATGTTTTCTCATTTGTAGGATTTGAAAGTTTATTTTTGAAAGTTTGATCACATAGTGAAACTTCTGACACTTTAAAATCGGAGGGTAGGGGTTAAGCTTCCTTCCTAAATCCCAATTAAGCAGATCCCTCGTCGAGAGGTTAAAATCCACATGGTTACAAAAGGCCTTATTCGTTAAATTGAGACAATTAAGAGTCTCATTTTAAATCCAATCTATAATTACACTAAAATAATTGTTCATTTCTCATGTCAAATTATATTTTATATAATTTGTGGTGAATCTTGTGAACATAAATATGTTGATTGAATGCAACAAGGCACTACAAAATGAATTTTTTGGGGGGGTTTAGGGTTTAGGGGTACTAGAAAAGTGATTTGCAAACTTGAATTACAAAAAATTCGCAAGATCTACTTCTACATCTCAAATATTTGAAAAGCATTGCAAATGCGTGCATTGAAGGTTCAAATCACATCTATAAGAAACATAACAATTTCATACTATTAATAGAAATTGATATTGGCATATAACCACAATCAATATCATATTCAAAACAACATAATTGATACTTGCAAATATCTAAAATGAAAATGTGCATTCAGCTTCTATCCTTCTAATAATAAAATACTAATAAATTATAAATTATAGACAATAAAATCAAAGTAACTATTCTTCTTAAACCACCAAGGATGATCCGTAATGGAAGACGATGGCACACTACGTCTTAAACCACAAAGGCTTCTACGGATGATTTAATGATGCTGATTTGTGGTTTAGGGATAGAAACTTTTGTAAGAACTTGAGGTACATCAATAGCCCCCTTCTTTTCGCGTGGCTTCCAAGCTGTCATAATACAGTCAATATTTGACCAACTTGGAGGGATAGCTCGATCTTCACACCACACATTTCCTGCCTTCGTGTCCCATCCAGCGTATGTGTCCATGTTGATGTGACGACTTGAAACAGGCGTCCAATATTGAATTTGGATCAAGTGAACATGCCCAGGATCCGGATTTGGATTTGTAATTGCCCTAGCTAGCCAAAATGGCTTCGGGTCACCATCAGTGGGACGCACAACAACAAAATAACCTGCGTATACATCACGACCAACACGGAACGATGGCCGCGGACGATCACGTCTACGTCCAACAAAAGGCGCATCTTTTGCATATTCTTCATGTAGTGTGCCATCGTCTTCCATTCGGTCTTCCACTTTGTTGTTGATTCTAGAAGCAGGCCAAAATCCATACTACAATGTATTATGTACCAAAAGGGGTGCATCCAGAGCAGCTCTCACACCTTTCCAATAATTTCTTATCGGATCATTCTTCCTCTGAAACTCTCCTGAATGGTCTTCATTGGCCATTTTTGTCCAATATGAAATAAAACCATCCAAACCCTTTTTGATTTCCTCTGACGCTTTCATTTCCTCCGGAGCCAAAGGCGGTGGACTACCATTTGGCACTTTTGGACGCCCATCTTCAGTCTCAAACCACAAATGAATCCCTCGACCATGTTCTGGCAACCAATTTGGATCCGTACACAAATATTTGTACTCCATCAGGGGCCAACCATTGGAATCCATAAAGAATTTGAATTGTTGGCAAGCCGAATGACCTTCTAAGAAGTCCCCAGCTGTGCCCAAGTACCCGTGGACAAACCTCTTGAAATCAGGAACTTCCTCTATTAAATGAGGAATCATTGGATACTTCTCACAATCCATAAAGGATTTCATCAGCCTCGGAATAGTCGAGTAGCTATTTGTCTTCAACATTGTACTCCATCTCCCAAAAAGAGCATCAATGTCTTCATGAGTATGCCCAACAATGAGGAAGTTGATGTAAATCTCTCGAAAAATGCCTTTAAAAACA
This sequence comes from Climacium dendroides, assembly GCA_950106755.1. Taxonomy (NCBI): domain Eukaryota; kingdom Viridiplantae; phylum Streptophyta; class Bryopsida; order Hypnales; family Climaciaceae; genus Climacium; species Climacium dendroides. The sequence continues at coordinate 42,419,821 of OX467084.1, forward strand.
AGAAGAGAGCAAAAGGCAAACACCCATCTGTTTTTGTTGTCCCCTGATGCATTGTCCAACTGCAAAGTAAGTATTGGTGGCAAAGGTTTAGGTGGAATAGGCTCTTGTGGAGGAGGTAAGAGGGAATCAAGGCAAATGTTTGATCCTTCTAGTATTGCCTTTGTCAAGATAGATTGACCCTCCTCTACAGAAAATAGTTGGCGCGATGAATTCGTAGGCGGTCCTTCCAAGTCACGCAACAATTTTGCAATGGAGCCAATGGTATGATTTGAATCCGTTGGAAAAATATCGAGCCCATAGTGCGCATACCGAAAGTCGCCATGACCATGAGCAATCATTCCTGTAACAGCAAAGGACATCTTCATGAAAGAGTTCGTCACTTTGGTTTTATGAGAGTAGTGTGGAGAAGCTGTCTTTGAGTGATCCATTTTGTCATGAATAACGCACAACATCTTCTCGGGATACGTCTCTGACATATGCCGATTCCCATAATAAAGTAGTCTATGTGCCTGTTGCCCCGATCGATGAGTACCCAAAAGGTACGCCCACTTGTTCGCTGAAGTAGAAAGCGGAGTGCAAGCACTCCTTAATTGCTTGTACCTATCGTAGAGGCCACACCTTGAAAAACTATCTCCACGGGCTTTCGCTGCGAACTCTGGGAAAGAAGCACGTCGAATATTGCTCAAGCCACTAGAAGAAATTGGTGGCAAATTAAATGCTGCATTTGCTTCATTCATTGCTGGTAATTGGTCACTCCAACGAAAAGATGATGGCAACACCATTGCCGACACTTTCTCCCCAGTTTCCAATGTCCTTGTTTTGTGTGGCATTTTGTCAGCATCATTCTCAATCAACATGCGAAGTGTGGCAGTAGCTTGTAGAGTTTGCGCGCGAGGTTTTTTAGTCCTTAAGTTCCCGTGCCCCTCAACTTCTTGCCCATTCTTAGCCATCTGTTTGTACCTATAGAATGTAGCTTTTGAAATACCATGAATTGTCCACCAAGCCATAGGACACACTTCCCGACCCCTCAAGGTTATCCACTCCTTCTCAATAGAATCTTTGTGGATTTGCCTGTGCACCTCAATGAGACACCGTTTGCGAACATACACCCCACCATGTACATGAAGTCCAGATCGTAGAGCTTGAATATCTCTGCGAGGAAACGGTTGCAGGCAATTGCTTGGGCAGCATGTCTTCGTAGACACTTCTGTAATTGCTTCTATAGTAAAAAGGGAGTCCTTCTTGGGTGGATGGTTTGCTTCTCTTTTCTCCTGGCAGCTTTCATAGGAACGAATACCAACACGAATACGACGACCAATGGCATTCATTGCTGCCTTGTATATGTGTGTCTGGTCATGGTCATATAAACTCACGCCATTCAAGAACACGAGTTTTATGTGCCAAGAACGCATAGACCACATCCAAACAGACGGCACCTCCTCCTCGCATAAGGACTCTGCAATTTGAACGGCCACCCGATCATCACCAAGAGGTTTACCATTCGCATCGATGACATACTCCTCTTGCAACATCATCTCCTGCGTCGTTCCTCAAAGTAACACCCTTTGTGATCCAAGAAGCCCGTGAGACCCCATCACACACTGCAACACCAGCGGGTAAAGTGGGGACCGGATTGACAAAATCATCAGGCCCATGAATATCCATACTACAAAACAGTAGTCCATGGTTAGAAAAATAAGGTGTTCAACGACATAGTACAACTACAAGCTCAGATATTAAGACTATAGAATCGAATGACAGAAAACTATTACCCACAATTATCCTCGACTCGAGGATAATTGAACATATATCAAACCATTAGACAAAAGCAACAGATATCAATTACAAACCAAACTAAACGCTATCCATATGTACGAAAAATTCAAAAGTCACCATGTCAGAAAACTATTATCCACAACTATCCTCGACTCGAGGATAATTGAACATATATCAAACCATCAGACAAATGCAACTGATATCAATTACAAACGAAACTAAATGCTATCCATATGTACGAAGAATTCAAAAGTCACCATGACAGAAAACCATTATCCACAATTATCCTCGACTTGAGGATAATTGAACATATATCAAACCATCAGACAAAAGCAACTGATATCAGATACAAAAAAAGCTAAACGCTATCCATATGTACGAAGAATTCAAAATCCACCGCTCATAAAATCAAATCCTACGTAGATGAAATGACACAACTATTACTGATTCAAACAAGAATTTCCATTAATAATCTTCAAATCGACGATAAAAAATCAAAACAATTCTAACCCAACCACAAACAGCGAAGAATAGCTTCAGAATGAGGTTTACTTTATACGCCACTTATAAGTTCTTCACATTACTGAGTTTCATGCAGTAACCCCAAATAACACCTACAGGTGTATCAGAAAATCAGAATGAACTCATCCAACGGAGATTCACTTCAAACATTTTAATAAAATTATCCTCGATTCGAAGATAAATCAATACATCACACTCTCTGATTGATAAAGAAATCTAAAGACTTCAGGTCCTCTTATCTTGTAAAGACCCATCCGTCTAAAGATCAATCCAAAAGAAATATTCAATACGAAATGAATATAAGGTATAGTGATCTATCGATTTTATCCTGGACATAGAGATAATTCATTCAAAGTAAATTTATAATATATACACAATATTCCGTTAGGCTAGTAATCAACGATTGTCGACTCGAAGATAAGTGTACCCGACATTGAAATAAAGGTAAGAATCAATTAATTATCGTTGAGTCGAAGATAAGTGTACACATAATTACCACAAAGGTATGAATCAGTTAACGTTCAATCAAACATATGTGTACCCACAATATCCACAAAGGTGACTATCACTTATCATCGACTCGAAGATAACTATACCCAGAAATGTCACAAATGAAAATATCAGTTATCGTCGACTCGAAGATAATGATACAATCGAATGCCTTCAAGAAATGAATCATCGTCGACTCGAAGATAAGCATACCCAACAACAAACAAACAAATGCATTATCATCGACTCGAGGATAAATTCATTCCGGGGTTTAAGTGATTCCTACATTTGCGCCGCAATTTCCAGACTCCAAACATACTACAACATTGAACAGCAATGCACAAAACCACTTGCAACCAGTTGATTCATAACACACAGAATACGATGTACAAATATGCCTTATATCTCAATGACAAAGCACATCGGCATCAACAACAACAACAACAACATGCAAGACGATGATAACAGAAAATACTTCAAAATTAGGAGAACCTGAAGAGACCTCACCTCACTAAGAAGCTCCTGATTTCAAATCCATTCACGCTCAAAACAGTAGGACAATACACACGTAAGCAACAATGTGCAACCAGAAAAATGGGCGGCGACGGCAAAACAGCAATGCAAAAGAAATTGTTGCATGCATGAGAACTGTGCAGCAAGGCCAAAACAAAATACAATAAGGTTCGTGGGAGAGAAGGTTGAACAGTTCTGAAAGGATAGCGGCGCGGGAATGATAACGGCGCGGCAAGGATAGTGGCGCAGCGCTAGCAAGTTCCAATTCAAAAAACCCGACTTTTAGGAAAGGACACGAATTCCGGCTTTCTTTCTTGACAGCTTTATCGGAAGGTGATATTTTAAGAAGAATCCTTAATTTACATTCGGTCCATAAATTCATGGCGCCGCTCAAGTATTTTCGGTAGTCAACTTGCTCCAAGTTTAGATCACTGTAGCGGAATTTAAGTCGCTTCTTGAGGAGTTTCCGGACAACATTTACGGCCAGGGAATTTATCACTTCTAAGATTGGACAATCGATTCAACGTTAGGGTTTAGGGTTTAGTGATCCATCGCAAGGGGGGTGTTCTTATTAATTAGTATAGCCATGGGTAGATGAAGTATATTTAATTCTATCTCTTAATTGTTTTAGATTTTTCATTATTCTATTTCTTAATTTTGTAGATTTGTATTGAGCCCATTTCAAATTTATATGGAAATTTATGCAAATTCTAGTGACATCAAAATACTTGAAGTGATTGCATGAAATTTTAAAAGTATCGTATAATCAATATCTTCCACAATCATGTATAGCTTTGTCTGACGTCATTTAGTAAGTACAACAATAGGCCCTTTTAGTTGAATGCTATAAGTTTCAAAATAAAGTGCTATATTAGTTTAATGTAGTCAATTTCAAAATAGGATGGGGTGCAAAATTTTCTTAAAATATTGTAGATGATCTTAAGGCAAGTCTTCGACATTAATTTAATAGAATAGGTGCATTAAAACATAGTGAAATTTTGTTTGACAACAAAACTATAAAAACTTTAATACTAAGTTGTAGGAACTTTAAAAATTCACATGCAATAATAATTTTTGAACATTTCATTTGTATTTTGGAAAAGTTTATTTCAAGTATTTTACTTGTACTCCCTCTTCAAACACTACAACAATGGCAGTGTTTTATGACTGCAAAATTATGACTGAGGATGACTGGCGACTGCTTGCAGTCATATTCTTGAAGGCCAACACTTTGGGGAGAAATATGACTACAAAATATGACTGCTAGTTATTTTTGTGCCTTGTACTTCACAAGCGTATACTATACGGCCATTAGGAATACCAAAGTACTTCATAGGGAACGTAGGGAACATGTTTGGGAACGTTGGGAACATGTTTGGGAACATTGAGTCATATTATCACTAATATTTTCATATAATAGTGATTTTTTTTTGTTTTGGGCAATTCGAGAAAAATTTGGGCAATTCCAAAAAATATAGAGAAGTCATTGTTTAAAATTTTGAAATCCTAGTCACCTACTTTTTTGGATTTTGAATCCTAGTTACTATTTTTTTAGGGTTTTGAAACCCTAGCCGCCACTTTTTAGGGTTTTGAAACCCTAGCTGTCACTTCTTGTGGCTCTTCTTCCTTACTTTTTATTGTCTCTTAGCTCTCACTTGTTGCTTTTTGTTGCATCTTAACTCTTGTTTCTTGTTGCTCTCTAGTTCATGCTTCTTGTTTCTTATCGTTGCATCTAAATTCTTTCTTTCTCTTGCATTTGAACTCTTTCTTCTTCCTAGTTCTTGTTTTTTTGTTTCCTCTTGTTTTGTAGTTCTTGCTTCTTATTTCTTCTTATTGCATCTATACTCTCATTTCTTGTTGTTTCTTGTCATGTCTTAGTTGGTGTTTCTTGTTTCTTCTTGTATCTTAGTTGTTGCTTTTTATTTGTTCTTATGTCTTAATTGTTGTCTCATATTGTGTCTTAGTTGTTGTTTCTTGTTTTGTGTTGCTTCTTGTTTCTTAATGTGTCTTAGTTGTTGCTTAGTTGTTGCTTCTTATTTCTTATTGCATTTTAACTTTTGATTCTTCTTATCTCTTAGTACTTATATTTTTTTTCTTGTTTCCTCCATCATCAATCTTATTCTTCCTATCCTAAACTTGAGCTACATATTTTGTATTGATTGTAAATCTTTGAAGGTTAGGCTTTGTTGTTCAATCACTAAAAACTAACCTCTCATTTCTTTGATTGTATATGTAGGCATCAAAAGTTGAAACAAAGACATTGGAAGCTACTTGCAACTTCATGAAGCCAAAAATATGACTTACAGAAGTCATATTCCATAAAATATGACTGACGAGAGTCGTATTCTACATTACTGCAAAATATGACTCACCTCAGTCATATTCCATGCCATCAAAAAATATGACTGACTGCAGTCATATTTCACGTCATCCAAAAATATGACTGACTGCAATCATATTCCATGTCATCAAAAAATATGACTAACTACAGTCATATTCCACGTCATCCAAAAATATGACTAACCGCAGTCATATTCCACGTCATCCAAAAATATGATTGACCGCAGTCATATTCCATGTCATCCAAAAATATGACTGACCATAGTCATATTCCACGTCATCCAATTTTTTTGTTTGCCCAAGCAACTCAAGAAAAAGTCAAGACTCCCTTAGGAAAGTCAAAGTATACGCCATGTTGGCATACTATGGCTAAAAATGGGTATTTATATCCCTCGAAAAATATGACTGCCAATATGACTGATGTCTGAAGCGACTGCTTCTAAACGACTGGAGTCAGTCATATTCCGAGTCATCTACAGTGATTTCTGCATGAGTCGTATTTTTTGATTTTACGACTCACTGCAGTCATATTTTGCAGTCATAAAACACTGCTTTTGTTGTAGTGAAAATACAATGGGTTGAGAGCCCTTTGGAAGAATTTCAATATTTCATTTTTCGACCAGGATATAAATGGAAAAAAAGAAAGTATATTTAAAGAAAGGAAAGAGTGATAAAATAAGAACTATTAGAGCTTCTTCATTATTATTTTTAATTAGATAATGGAACCAATTTGTTAAGAGCTTAGAATGTCTACTAATATCCTTCCAATGTATCATGGAACATACTAGAAATTAATTTGAACATACAATCCTTCAAATGAAGCTTGTGCAATTTAGATAGTAATTACAATTTTTGTATTAAAAAATTCTAGACTACTTACTAGAACAATTTCACAATTGATGAGGTCTCCTAGCTTGGAAACAAGGCCTCTAAAACTTGTTAATCTTGTATCACCAGTATATCATGGAGAGCAATAAAACCTTCTTCTACAAATAATGTAGGAATTTCAAATGAAGAGAATTCAAGGTTCATTAAGCTATTATGATAATGGAAGGTGCCTCGAAAATATTTATTATTACACTGAACTTCAATTATATCTTGCAATCTATGTAGTCAAAAATTGTATAATAAAATTCATCGTATGTTTGGATACAAATGTTTTTTATTGTAATGAAAAAATTTGAATTTAATTTGGATAAGAATAATTTTAGAGTATTATTTGATCTTGTATAAATATAAAACCTCTTTCGCTAAATCACTCACAATTATTGCTTCTAGCCTAAAATAATAATATGCAAAGCATATATAGTACATAGTGAAATTATAATTTTTTTCTTAAAATATACATATTTTGAGGAAATATTTTGAATTCTAGCAATATAAATTATTTACTATGACATTTTTTCTACAAAAATTTTCTTATTCATAGGTGTTGCATTTATTTAGGTCCAAAAAAATCGTTAGAACTACATCTATTTTCAATGTATATGATCTTTTTCCAATTACTCTTGTTCAGTGTAGGGTTGTTTTCAAACTCCTCGATAAGACCCTAAAGATTCAAATGAGTGTAACAAACCCACTTACAAATTATTTATAGATTTCATAAAAATCTGTAGACTCCCATGAAATGAATAGCGAAAGAATTTGAATTGAATAAATTGAAAATTTTCTACAAAAGTTAACCCTAAATTCAAAAAATCCCTTATGATTGCATGAACCCTACACAATTCTTTGATTACAGCTTGCTTAAGATGTTAGGAAACTCTTAGACATGAATAGTAAATCATTCAATGGACTCAATATCCTCGCCTCGAGAATAAAAAGGACCACGGGTCTACTAAATTATCCTCGCCTCGAGGATAAATATCCTCGCCTTCAGAATAAATGTCCTCAACTCGAGGATAAATATCCACGAAGTACGAAAACATTTGGGACCCTGGGAATTTTTTATCGTTGAGTCGACAATAATCATCCTCGCGTGAATGTCTATGGCCTAAATATTTAGTCATGCTGGACTATTGGTAATTGCAATTATCTTCGGGTCAATGATAATTGGTTCGTGGACCGGACGTGTATGCAAAAACCCTATAACTGAACATTAAACGAGGAATCGAATTACTAAACCCTAAGACATTCTGTATAGGACAAAGAGGAACTGCTTAAACCCTAAGCCCTTAAACCGAGCCTAACTCCTCCTTAGACTGCCGAGCCTACTACCCAGACCTGCCGCCGTCGAGCCTAGCTTGCCGAGCCTACACCGCGTGGTCTGGCGCCACCAATTTTTGTTGCCGAGCCTACCGCCGTTTAGGTTCGGCACTGCCTTGGTGGGTCATCTCCCTCCCGCTAGCGCGCGTACGCGCATTTGTTTTCTGAGCTATGAGTGTAGTGTCTGTGCGTGTGTATAGTTGTTGTGCGTGATTGTGCATGATTCTTTGCGGCCAGTGTATTTGAGTGAGTTGTTTCTTGTGAGTGCGTGTAGTTCAGTGAGTTCAATTGAGTTCTGTGTGCGTGATCTTTGTGTAAGAGTTATTTGCGCAAGTTTTTGTGTTTGTGTTTGTAAATGGTAGTTTGAAGCTCTGCGCACACCTTCATTTTCATTTCCAAGTCGTTTAGAATCGTCCTTTCCCACGGTGCATGTAGTGGAGTTGGAGTGGAGCGTCGACGAATTTTTTGGGTTTCAACGCTTGTGTACTGCTGTTATTGTCAGGTATGTATTCAGTTCTTGTTCTTGAATTTCAATTTCTACCTTCTTGCATTGCACTTGCAGTTTGCTTTGTTGCTTTTCCTTTTGATTAGTTCATAGTTGCTTGTAACAAGGTTCGAGTTCATTAGTGTTCAGTTGTTACATTCATAGTTCCTATCTAGACGAATGTTCTAGGGTTTAGTAATACGACATGGGATTCAAGGAACTCCATTTGAACATAAGTTTTAGGATTTACGCCTACACGTCCATTCCCTGAACGAACATGCTGTAGTTATCTTCGCCCGAAGATAATTGTGTTTTCCCTTAGTCTAGCATGATTTCATTTTCAAGGTCTAGTCATTCTAGAGAGGATAATTATCCTCGACTTGACGATAACAAATTCGAGGGGTCTCAAGTCTATTCTTGCCTCGAGGATAATTATCCTCGGGGTGAGGATAATTATCCTCGGGGCAAGGATAACCTCGTGTACCCGTGGTGCAATTTATCCTCGAGTTGAGGATAAATTGCGCACAACAAAAGGATTAATAATCCGATGTCCTTGCAGAAATGATAGCTGAAGCGTTGGAAAACCAAGTCAATTATCGTAAGACCAGCATTGTACATTCCATCAGATGAATTTTAATTCACAATAAATTTGAGTGTCTCAATGTCTACGCGCAGTCCTAGAATGTCCGTGCTACTATTATCGTCGACGCGAAGATAATTGTGTTCATCAATACAAATTAAAAATACTAAGATAAGAAAAATTAAAGCCTGTCAAAGGCCTATTCAGGTATGTCAGAGACACAAGAGAACAACATAATGACACTGAAGATGATGGAATCCCGTATCAATGAAACACATATAATTCAATTGCATTAGAAGACTAAAGTGAACGAACTATTTCTCCAGCTAGGTCCACAATGATGACGGTCATTTATCTTCGATTCAAAGATACATTGCTTCCTCTTGTCTGAGAGGATAGACCATATTCACGGTCGCCATCGTATCTAGCTATCAACATTGACATCACGCCATGAGTAGAAGTAATATCATTCCAGGAGTCAAGCCTAGAAATAATGGAAACACATCCTCGACTCGAAGATATCCTCAATGGAAGTCGTAACCTGATCAATACGTGGGCAAGTGCAGATATGGAGGTGGAAGGCAGTTACGACTACTCGACTGCACTACTACTGATGGAGCCGTTCAAGAACCCGTTTGTGAATGAGCCGTTCATAGCTGAATTGCCAGAGACTTACGGGAAGCTCTGGTGATTCAAAGACAACATTGCCGCGTGGTCATTCGGCATGAATAAGTACAAGGATTACGTCTACCTTCTCTACCGCGCCAAGGATTAGACGACCTTTTTACCACTGAAGCAGAACGAGAAAGTTTCAGTAATCGAAGAGCACCACCAACACTATGTCGTTATTGTGCTCCGGGACGTTGGGGAAGACGGGCGTGCTGGTGATCACTACCACTCTCTTGTCCTAGACATAAGAAGTGATCACGCACGGTTCGACATGGCGTATCTCGTCGCTACTTTGGAGGCGTCTCAGATTACGGAATTGGTGAGGACGTTTGAGGCATCAAAATATCTGCCCTGAATTGATGGTACAACGTTTGTCATTTGTAGGAGACTCAATAATATCTGGGGAGCGTTAGATCGATATGCAATCAGACATGTGCAGCAAGTCCCTCCAATTGGTGCGCCTCAGAATCGAAAGAAAAAGAAATCGATTGACCCAAGCCAGACAACGACTGCTTCGGGTAGTGTTGCAATTGGTCCAGGACAAGTGCGTTCGGAGCCACGTAGTCGTCCGGAGACTCAATCCGGAGGTCCATCGAGTTCCAAGCCAAAGCGACTGCGGGGAGGCACTGCATCCAAATCAGTAGTGGCTGGTAGTTCTGGGTCAGCCCTTACGACTGTGGAAGCAGTCGATAAGGAGAAAAAGGATTTCGAGAAGTTTGCTGAAATTCAGAAGAATTTTTGGAATACTCACACTGGTTGCTTTGTGTTGGGCCAAGACCCTGTCAAAGTGTCGATCAAACAATGTTTTCTTGCGAGAGACGAGTATATTATTCGGAAGCTCGAGAGAGGCATTGTTGAGGACGTGAAGAAGGAGTTCATTCAATTGGGCGATATCAAGCAAAGGCAGCATATTTGCATCACTCCCGTGGATGCCAAGAAACGACTTTTGAAGTCCCCTCCCTTGAAATGGGATGACATTAAGGACGGCGGATTCATGATAATCAATGGCCAACACAGTGTCACCACTTCTCAGGAGTTGCAGGTTGAGGACTGCGGTGAAACACGAAGGCGAGAACTTCAAACGTGGGAGGCTTACGTTGTCTGGACCCTAGACCCAGAGATGTTGATGAACATCTCTGCCTTCTACAACTCCACCAACCACCTCGATCACGCGTAGCCAACCTGGGGGAACTAGATTGTTAGTTGTCGAAACATCTGGATCCATTGTCTCCGCCCGACAAATGATCTAGAAGAGGCAAATTTCAAAAGAAATGGAGTTGTCTTAAGTAGTATCCAGTACCAGGTAAGTCTTGAATGATCCTCATTATCTTTGAGTCGAGGATAGATTTCCAATAGTAGACATTGTTTGCAATACATGTCAGTAGTAATTAATTATCATCGATTCGAAGATAAGTGCGAAATATGTAGCTGTGCATTGACCCAACCTACTCGTGTCTTGTAGAAATTTTGTACGCTTATGGTCAGTCGCTTCAAAAATATCAATCCAGAAAAGGACGGAGCGACTATCAAGATAGCAGCTGACTTGAAGTGTAAGATGAAGATTATCACGCTTCGGGACAGTCTTTTCAAGTACTGGAATGAATTTCTGACGATGCATTCTGAGGGCGAGTTAGTCGAGCCAATCACAGGGCTGAAGTTTAAAGAGTTCAAGGGCTTCAATCGAAAAGCTTTCTCCTTGAAACGAGAGTTTTTCAAGCACCTCGGCCACTTCACAGACAAGGACTTGGCTGCATATGCGTTGCATTTGCTGAACAAGACACCTTCCCGGAATGGGTCTTACTCGAAAGTGTCCGTGCAGAGGACAAAGATTTTGGTGCCCGACAACTATGCTGGTGCAGACTGGGTTGAACGCATGAAGCGGAAGAAGATTGTCCTTGAAGAACTCATAGCTATCAAGCCCTCGTTGGACTTACGACAAGACAATGGAGACGTCTTGAACAACATCTAGAGGGCATGGAAAGCGAGGCATCGATTTTCTGCGTTGACATGGGACTTCCTTTTGTCACACCCTCGAGGAGAATTTTTTAAGAAGAGGTTGACGAATGAAGCCAAGAATCGGAGGGCAAAAGATCTTGGAGAGAAGTTCGAGGACGAACAAACTCTTTTCCAAAGGTTCATGAAGTTGAAGTATAGATTGCCTTCAATTTCTAGAGGAGTGGCGTTGAGGGGACTGGATGTTCAAGAAAGGGTTCTCGTCGTCAACGGGAGTTACAATTACGAGCCACGGCCTCTCAACCTCGCCATTCTTGATGTCCGTTAACTCTGGAAGCCCAAGGAGACAGACAAAATACCATCTCTGCAACCATTCCTGGAGTTCCTTGCCACAAAGCTGCAGCCAGTAGCTACGGAGGCGAGTGTATGGTTATGGATCCTAGGCGACTCAGCTGAACGGCAAACTGCTGCACAATTTGCCAAAACTCAACTCACAGAGTTTGACTGCGTTCAATCGAGATACATTCCCAGCCGAGCGGAGCGGCTGAACAATGTAACGAACCGGTCATCGGCTCCTCCAGTGCCGCTGCTCTTTTTGTTCAAGAAGGGTGACGAGCACGCTTCTTTGGTGCGGCGGAGAATGAAAACAGAATACGGCACCCCCGATATTCCGTACTACTTGGATTCCTCCAAGAACAATGAAGCGAAGTGGAGGTTGTACGCGACAGAACTTCGAATGGAGTTCTATTTCGAGATCCTCCAAAGCTTCGTGGTTTCCGGCGAAAATGTCTTGGGCATCTACGTAGGATCGAAGTGTGTGCTGGCTACAAAGGTATGCTTATCCTCGACTCGAGGATAGTTTATTGCTTTTGTTCAATTTTCTAGCATAGGCTTTGTTTTTAGATTTTTTTATGATCCTTGAATTATCCTCGACTCGAAGATATAGTGGATTCTATTCATAATGGCATAATATATTAGTGACTATGGTGTTTAGGAAATTATCCTCGACTCAAGGATACAAACTCTATAATCATAGTGACTAAGATTTGGCTCCATTGTTGGCTTGTCTAGATGTTCGGAGCATACTTCTATGGCATCATAGACAAAGATCTAACGGCGAGACATCGAGTAGTGGCAACGTTGGCTAACTCATTGGATATGAACGATTTTCTTCATTCCAATTCCCCGTATTCTGCGAAGTACGTGCGGCCATTGCACGTTGGGTCTCCACTTCTGCTCTCCGTGTCTCCGCCGCATGGCGACAATCTGGAATCACCTCGGTCAGCATCTGAGCGAGAGTCATCAGATGAGGACTCTGGTTCTGGAAACAGACGCGAGGTGACACTGCGTCCCTTAGAAGCAGTTCCTGATGAGGACCTGCTTAGCATTGACGAATATGGGAGTATGGTGCCCACTTTAAAGCCTGTGCGGACTACCGAGGTAGGGTCTTCAGCAGACGAAGAGGTTGAGACAGATACGGAGTGGGACCAACGGCAAGCTGAACTGAGGACCAAGCGGACGCAAGAGCAGCGGGGAGATCGGGGACAACCACCTCGTCAGCAATCACCTGTGCAGCGGTCACCTGAGCTGCCTCCTCCTCAGCAGTTGGAAGCTACACAAGACTGCGCTGAGGATGAGGTTCCGGATGCCGCGATGGGTGGTTCCCAAGCGCATGAGGTTGAAGGTAGAGCCGGTGAAGACGTCCTTCCTGCGGAACGCCAGAAGATGAAGTCCGTAATCACTCATGAGGTTGTGGAATTGAATGATTTTGATTCAGAGGACTTCCCGCACTCCTCTGACGACGACAATGAAGAGAGTGAGCCCGAAAAAGAGGCTGTTGTGTCGACGCTGGCAGTCTCTGAGTCGGCGGCTAAGCCTTCCGCTAAAGTGAAGGATGATCCCGGATATTGGGACATGGTAAACAAGTGGAAGGCCAGGAGAGAGGCAAGGAAGAAGGCACGACAAGACGAGCTTGACCTCAAGGACAAGCAGATCAGAGAAGTGGTGGCCTCGAGTCAAGAGACCAGCCTGAGGTGCGCCAAGCTGGAGGAAATGGTGGCGGAACTTTTTGCTAGATCTCTATTGCAGACTCTCCCAAGCCAAATTCCAATGCCACCTCCAGTCCACTCCTCCTTGCCTATAGCATCCGCGTCCCGTGATGCTGCCAATCCTTCTCATCCTCGAGTCGAGGATAAGACTGACGAGGTTTGTCCCTCCGGAGACGACTACGTTGTAGCGACTCCAGCGTCTCAGCTGCCCGCGCCTAGTCTCACATGTCACGACGGGCAGTCTGCGCTCATCCCCGAATCTGCGGGCGTCACTCCTACAGCACATCCTCGAGTCGAGGATATTGTTGGAGTTCCTGCGTCTTCGTCGGCAGGACCCTCAAGGCCTCCGAAAGTAGTCGACGAAGCAGAGGCTGCTTTATGCACAACTTCCCAAGAAGCGGATAGAGAAGATCTTCGTGTCGATGATCTGGAGGAGGAGCTTCTTGATTACGGGGAGGCCGAAGAAGACATCCTTGAGAACATTCTCGAGGAGGGAGAAGTTCGGGCGGAGGCGACCGTAGTTGGTGAGGGCGAGGGGTCACAAGGCGATGCATCGGAGGGTACACTTGGCTGATCCATATGCGTTTATCTGAGTGTCTGCGATGTGTAATGATTCGTGTTTTGCTTGGCTTACGAAAGAGGCTGCTCTTTTGATGTGGATTCCCTGTACTAAATGAAGTTTCGTTGGCAGGAAATCACATTTATGATTGCTAGGCATTGATGCAGACTTCTAGGCCGGCCTGCGTGTAGAATAGTGTAGCATAGAGTGTTCGCGTGAATCTGTGCTTCATTTAGTTTCACGCGAAGTGTAACATGTAATCTTTGTAAAGAAAATGTAAATAAAATTCTTGTTCTCACAGGCTTCTAATTTCAATCTTTGTCGATGTTTTGTTTGCTCAGCCTATAATTCTTAAAATCTTGCACCATCCGAGGGCACTGAAATCGCTTCCTGACTGGAACATGCAATCCATTAGTGGAATTCTGTGCTCCGTCCCGTTGTCTAGCTCACCTAATTCTGCATTCAAACAGGTAACTCCATTTCTTTGTTGTTCTGCTTTCATCAGGTAGAATTGCACAGGGGCGGAGAGAACGTGACGGATATCGTAGAGCCCTCACCCCCGATTAAGTGGCTCAACATTGTCTTCGATCTGAACGGCATTCTCTGTCAGTGCTTGCCGAGGTCAGTCGCTAATAGTTTCAAGCCGTATCGGATGGAAGACAATGTGTTGTGCCACCTGAACTCGACTATCGTCGGGCCGAAGACCATGTTCGCGCGACAGAACGTCCGAGAGTTCCTGCACGAGGTGTCACAGATCGCGGATAGGATTGTCATATATATGGTCCTCCATAGTACAGCCCACTGCGGAGTTGGTCGTCGAGCATTTGTTTAGGGGAATAAAAGCCCCGTATGACGTCCTAGGTCAGGAGAAATGCAGGAGGATAGAGACCTCGAAGGGAAAGTTTCTCACGCGCGATTCTAAGCCGGTATTCTTGAAAGTCCTATCTAAGCGCATGTTCAACCACAAGGGTGTGCGCACAACTTTCAACATGAACAACACCCTACTCATTGATGACTCTTCCGAAAAGAGCATTTGCAATGAGTTGTGGAATGCTGTGTTCTTCAATATCTAGACTCGTGCGCACTTGACAGACAACTTCCTCATGTCAGAACTCCTTCCTTGGCTTGTGCGCTTAGAGTCGGTGCGCGATCTAGGGCGTCTGCGTGAGTTTGTAGGGGCAAACAGGATTGGCTTGGAACCAGGGTTGTCTATCCGGACGTGACGTGGGCTTTTCACGTCCGGATGTCATGACGCGTCCGTCCTGACGTGTCGTGACATCGTCAGGATCCGTCACCAATACTGACGTGACCGTTTCAACATGGATGAAGTCTGTCCAACTATGGACGGACTCCTGGACGGCCTTCCCGTCCTGGGGACGGACTCCCCGGACGAGAAGCCGTCCCTAGGACGGGAAGCTGTCCAGGACGAGAAGCCGTCCCCAGGACGGGAGGCCGTTTCCGTTGGGCTTAGGGTCCACCCGTCAACACATCAACCGCCTGCGTCAGTCCGTCTAGCTGGGTTTTAGGATTTTAGGATCGCCTTGAAAGGTGTATATTAAGGACTTACGCCTATTCAAGATTACTTTTCCTTGCTGATTTTGGCTTTCATGACTTGGTTGGAGTACAACCATTGCGGTAAAGCAAAATCCAAGAAGAATGTGTTGTGGTGGCACTTGTTGTGAGAGCAACAAGTATTGCTTCTACATCGCATTTCATATAGAATACTAATCTTCTTTCTTATGCAGGGGCAAGTAGGAAAGAATAGATAAAAGCAATGGGTGGAGGAAGATCACATTGGGAACCTTGGTACACACTACGAGTGGATGGAAAAGTTGCTTGCAAGTTTTGCGAAGCTTTGCTAAGCTATCGAAAAGATCGATTGCTTTTCCATTTGGGATACCGACGAATAGACAAGCTCCCTGGAGTGAGAGCCTGCACTAAAGTTAATGCAGCCGTGAAGCTAATGTTTTTTAATTGTGGAGGGGATATACCTGCAAGCACTTCGGACAGGAATGGACAGAATGTGGAAGTGACATCTCCATCAATGGTACTTCCGAGTGTTGTACGTGGTGAGCAAGAACCTGATGCCTCAATCTCAGGAAACGATGGAGGAGAAAACACTAGGGGACAAAGCTCTCAAGTACGATCATCAGACGCACCCAACCCGAGTTTGGCCCACAGTCGATCAATGAGGCAATTGTCTGTGCAAGAAGGAATGAATACATCAAACAAGCAAGTACTAGACAAAAAGTGGGCTAAGTTCTTCTATGAAGCCAATATACCTTTCAATGTAGCGAGGCATCCGGCTTTTTTGGATGCCGTGAAATCAACATCAGAATCGAGAGTTGGCTACAAACCTCTAGCGTACCATACACTTCGTACAAACCTCATGAAATCTACAAAAGACGAAGTGGCGGCAATGGTAGCGGAGAAGACAAAGGCACCAATCCACAAGTACGGCGTTACAATATGCTCTGATGGATGGGACAATGTCAACCATCGACCATTGATGAATGTCATGTTGGCATGTATAAGTGGAGAGGTATTTCTTGGAGCAATAAACACAACAGGCGAACGCAAAGATGCTACTTATGTGGCTAATTGCATGGGTGATTATATTGACAGGGTAGGGGCGCAAAATGTGGTACAAGTTTGTACAGACAATGCAGGGAACATGTTGGCTGCTAGTGCTTTGTTACTTCGTCGATTTCCACACTTATATTTTCAAGGGTGTTCAGCACATGCACTTGACCTTCTACTTGAAGATTGGGGCAAACAAGATTGGATAAAAAGTATGGTCAAGAAAGCCAAGTCAATTGTAAAATACATTCACACACATCACATGCCATTTGCAATTTTTCGACGACATTCTTCTAATCTCATTTTGAAGAATCCCGTTGAAACACGCTTTGCAACCATGTTCCTTATGATTGAGCGTTTGGTACATGTGAGGGTAGCGATAGAATCAACAGTCCACGATCCGCAATGGAATGAGTACACAGAGAGATTGACATCAAAGGAAAAGAAAAGAAAAGCCAACGATGTGCGACGGTATGTACGAACGGATGAATTTTGGAGGAGATGTTTAAACTTTGTGCACATAGTGGAGCCCGTATTGGTTGCTCTTAGAGAGTTTGATGGCAAGCACCCATGCTTAGACAAGGCATGGCTTGTAATGAAAAAGGTGGAAAAGCATGTTTTATCTCTACGGGATCCACCATTTTCTTTGGAACCACGGTATGCAATTCCTGCCATCGATGATTTCTACAAGCGTTGGGGCATGCTAAGGACAGATTTGCATTATGCTGGGGCTCTATTGAATCCTTTTTTACTTGACGAAGTTTTGCTAATGGATGATGACAAGGCAAGAGAAGGCATATTGAGAGTATTGCGCAAATTGGCTGTTCCAGATCAAGCATTTGCTTCAGCTTTGTCTGAGTACCAAGCATTTCGAGATCGTCGGGGCATTTTTGGTGGACTTCCCGATGTAAACACTTTAAATTTGTAGCCTCACAAATGGTGGGACCTTCTCGGAGCCGGTGCTCGTACACTTGCACCAATTGCAAAAAAGATCCTCGCCCAAGTGTACTCTACATCGTCGTATGAACGCAATTGGAGCATGTATTCGTTTGTCCACAACAAATCACGCAATAGACTAACATCAGAGCGTGCTCAAGAATTGGTTTACATTTACACCAATTCCAAAACTCTTAGAGAAAGGGCTGCAGCAAATCCGACAAGGTGGTACACCGAGAACATGATGTCAGAAGATTCCATGACCGATGAATCGGATGGTCTAGACCGTGGTTCGGTTCGCTCTAACCCCAATGATGACGATTCAGATGATAGTTCCAATGATGGCGATGACCCACCATTCCATGGATTTCAGGGGGCGAGAGGAGTGCGTCCTCTAATTGATGCATCTGTATTTGACTTTGAAGAGGGGGATAATAACGACAATGACCACGAGGGATATGATGGAAGTCCACCACAAATGCCACAAGGGTGGAATGTTGGGCCAAGCAGGGGAAATACGAATGAAGACATTGTGGCACCGAGACCACTAAATCCAGATCCTATCGATGTACAAGTTGATGCCCCAATGGAAAGAGATAGTGTTGACATGGAAAGAGGATGTGAACAAGACGTAGTAGTACCACAATCATTGCCTACGAGGACCACCCACGGAGAAGGGCCCCCTCATGGTGGAGAATTAGATATGCCCCCTCCAAGTCAAGGGGATGTTGCACTACAACGTCAAACACCAATACTAGAGAATCTACAAATCCAAAGTTCAGCCAGGCCATCTAATTCCGGAGTTCGTCTACATGGACCCACTTCAACGATAGGTACACGATTGGCTAGTATGGTGTCCCAGCGTACGACTACAAACCCGACTTCATTGCACCCACCTATACGCGCCAATAATCGAGGGAAGCATCCACGACATGAAGGTACTACTAGTCAACGTGTGAGTCCTAGAACACGTAGAAGACTAACGAGAGAAGAAGCGGCATCCCAACCATTTTCAAGAGAAGTTCACATAGGAGGGCCTAGTATAGATGGCATTATGGACGCAACGGGCCAACAGCCTCTTCGAACATTGTCTTCTATAATTCGACCACAACGAAATCGAAATTCGAATGCCTCTAGCGAAAGTGGTAGTGCAACATCCAGTGATGATGGCGAGTCCATCGGTGCTAGTATAGGCGAAGATGGTGAGGTTCCAGGAGATAGTGATTATCTAGGGACAGTGCCTCGACAAGGTCCACGAGTAGAAAGTGGTGGTAATGAACCAATTGTAGCAGAAGCAACAGCCAATACTTCTAGACGCGTTCTTAGGCATGGAAGACGTTGAATGTTTTTCAAAAGACAATAGGATCTTCATGTTTTCAAATGCAATGGATTTTGAGGCTCAATACCTTACATATTGAAATCGGCATTAATATGAAGTAGTACTTTTGTTCCTTTCATTCTATCCTTCATTTATGGTAAGGGTTTCAATTTATTTTGATACATATTGTAACTAATATGATTTGATTTCCATGTTTAGCTTTTCTAAAATCAAAATAAATAGATTTTTTCATTAAATTAAAAAAGGCATAACTAGAAAATGGATTCTTATACTAGCCAAAAATATTAAAATATTCTACTGATTTTGAATAAAAAGATAAATTTGGGTTGATAGTCAAATTTGACTTCAAGGTGTTTGTTGTAGTTGTTTACTTGTTTGAGGTGTGATAAAAAAAAGATACACTCAATGTTTAGATAAAATACATTTATATATATATATAAAAACGAGTACAAAATGGATTGAGGGCACAAAGTGTGCTACATTGCTATGGATGTCCTCAAGCCGATACTATAATAACCACATTTGCTAAGAAAACATTAATTTTGCAAATCTATGGTAATACACTATCATCTAATCCTCATTGCATGCTTAGTCATCTTGAAGGTCTTGTTCTTTCCGGGCCTCGCGGTAGCAATCCACGGGTGGTGTCCAAAACGTTGGAGCACCACTTAGACGTTGCACGGCAAATGTCACTGAGCGTCGTTGTAGTGGCTCCACCTTGCACAATTCACCCAGTGTCGCTTGAAATGTACCAAATGCCGTATAGTCAGAAATCATCTCTGTATTTTCACGATCCTTTTTCCATACCTTCATAGCCAATCTCCCTACGGAGTATCCATCCATGTGTATACTAACAGATGGTGGCTTACCCATGCGACTAGGAGATGTTGAAGTTCTTGTCTCTCCAACCATGTACATCAACTCCGGAGCCACCCACCAACGTTGCTTGCGAGTTGCCTGCAACTTATTTGCACAACTGAATTGGTAAAGAGAAGGGGTTTCTTCATTGATGCGGCTACCCATTCCCCAATCACATAGACCAATCCACACGGTTCTTCCATCGTCATTCGGAAAGTGAAGCATGATGTTCTCCGGTGTAATGTCGTTGTGCAGTACTGAACATTGTTGCACTGCATCCACAATGTAGAGCAACGCCCACGCAAGTTCGGTGCGCTTTCGTCTGTATGTCATAAGTCGTTTCATAGCTTACATTGTTTGTGGAGTTGCATGGTAAGCCACCTCCCCAATTTCGTCTGGATCTCGGGTCTTCTCATCAAGGGTAAACATGGCGCCCAGAGTACCTCCATTCCACCATTGAGAATAACACTCCATGGTCATGTCATTTATGGCAAAGAATTTGATGACCCCTAGATGATCGCATGGACAAACCAATGCCTCAATGGACAACTTCTCCCTTGACTTCTTCAAGTCATCAACGCGCACGGCCAACTTCTCAGCTAATTCCATATTCTCGGGAATATGGTTCGAATTCTGAAGACAAACCTTGCGCACCCTCTTGTGCCCCCCTTGTTTGTTATGGCCAGACAACGGAACCACCACAACTCCTCTCTCAAGAAAAACCACTCCACCCGCAGCTTGTTGACCAAAGGCCTAGTTTTGACTTCGCTAAAACCACGGAGCAGAACGGATGTTGTTTGAAGATAGTCCCCGCATTGCTTCATGCCACCAATACACCTTCTTGTGCAACAAATTCAATGCTTGTTGTTTGGGAACTACACTCTTTTGAAAGCCTTTGATTTTTTCCGCAACTTGGGCAAGGTTGAAGATGCACGTTTGCACTTGTGACTCCAGCCAATGATTGAAGGATTCCTTTGTGCGGTCTTCCAACCACTCATCCTTGCTCATTGTTGTCCAAAACATGTGGTGGAACTTTTATTTGATGGCATCCACCCCCTGTAATCCGCGCGACACATATGTTGTGTTCAACTGCGGAATCGAATACTGCTCAAAAAAACCCAACGCCACTTCATGCAATTTGCGCGTTGCAACCTTGCTTGGCCACTTCTCTGGATTTGTGGCCTTGTGCCTTTTCTGTTGTTTTTTCTTCGACTTCGAAGACTCTCCCGCACCCACAATTGCTATGGCTCCTTCTGCAGCTACAGCCTCTGAAATCTGGCTTTCTGATTCCGCAGACGGGTCCAAACTCGTTCCATCTCCAACTCCTGAAAACCACGCATCAACCTTCCTCTTCGAGAAATCGCGACTAGCCATTGTGATAGTAGTGATAATCCAGAGGAATTAGGAATTCGGATTCTACAAAGTGAAAAACCGCCCCTTTATTCCTCAAACCAGCCTCTCACAAGCACCCGCGCTCCCAAGCAAGGACTGCAACCAATCCAAGACAAGCGAGCACCGTCAGAGCAAGAGAGACTATGGCAGAAATGAATCCAACCCCCTTCTATATACCCATTTCCTCTCGACGGCATGATTGTCGAGCTGGACAGGCATGCCGTCCACAGGATGGACATGCCGTCGAGAGGACGGACAGGCCGTCGAGAGGACGGACAGGCCGTGGAGAGGACAGTCATGCCGTCGAGAGGACGGTCATGCCGTCGAGAGGACGGTCATGCCATCGAGAGGACGGTCATGCCGTCGAGAGGATAGACAGGCCGTCCACATCGACGGTCAGTCCGTCGACAGGACGGACATGCCGTCAAGTGGACGGTCGCGTCGTCCAGATCGACGGACAGGCCGTCGAGAAGACGGTCATGCCGTCCACATCGACGGTCAGGCCGTCGACAGGACGGACATGCCGTCGAGTGGACGGTCGCGTCGTCCAGATCGACGGTCATGTCGTCAAGAGGACGGACTCCGTCCCCCATCCACGAGCGTCCAGGGCGTCCAGGGGACGAAAAGATCGTCGAAACAAGCTGTCGCCCAAAGTGCTGGAAGCATGGAATTAATTGCGAATCCTTGTTCGGAGAATTTCTCAATTATCTTGTTTTCCACCCTGGGACTTGTCAAGACAGGTGTCCATGTTTGAACCACTACATTGTCTATGGTGGCGGGAAGTTTTGGAGTGCCAATTAAATGTTCACGTTTGTTCCTATGGATGTACAAATAAATACCAATAATGACATTCAAATGCAGATGAAGGGTTTAGGGTTTAGACTCGAATAAAATGGAATTTTATTTAGTTGCACATAAATAAAGGGAAAAACATAGACCAAAATTACAAAAGGGCATATTCAAAACATCTTAATTTAAGACCTGGAATATTTTTGATGTTCACATAAAAAATTGAGTCATTTCATTTGCACCTATAATAAGAAAGTCGTGGCCAATGTTTGTATTACAACGAACAAGGCATCCCCTCACAACTTAAATAATTTATATGGATCAAATTTAAATGCAATGAATTTTAGAATTCCATATAGAGTAATTTCACCTTTGGGATTATTGTAATTTGATTCCAAGCTTCCCTATATGTAAGTGCACCTAACAATTTCACAATTTAGTATTTCTTGAATATTCAACCTGCATGTATTCAATTCAAACATACAAACATTCACTAATTTACTAAGTCCATATCAAATATACAGAATCAAAGACAAAATGGCCCTCTAAAAGCTAAACTCTGATATCGTAAACTTAATTTTAAAATCGTTCATTAAAAAAGATATCGAAAAAACGTCGAAAAAAACCTAGTGATAATATAGAATCATTGATTCATTACAAACATTCTTACTTCTTGCATTTGATCCAATACACCAAAACAAGAGGACTTCCCCTATCTATGCTGAAAGATAAACTTATACTCTGATTTATGTTTCCAAGTAAACCCTAAACTCTAATAATCCATACCCTATACCCTAAACCCTATACTCTAAACCCTAAACCCTATACCCTATACCCTAAACCCTATATCCTAAACCCTATACTCTATACACTATACCCTAAACCCTAAACCCTATACCCTATATCCTAAACCCTATACGCTATACTTTGTACCCTATACCCTAAACCCCACACCCTATATCCTAAACCTATACCTTAAATGCTCTTTCTTATTTTCCTTTTAAGACTATTTGATGTTGCTCAACTTTATGTGATTTTAGCAAATAATTTCAAATTGAAGTAAGACCAAATCCAAAAATAGATGAATGTCTTCTAATATTTCATATAGTTTTCTAATAAATGTTTCGCCGAAAACCATAATATATTACATTTGTCCTTTGGGTTGAAATTTTGATCTAGTTTCTTGTCCTATATACTAAAAGTCTTCTAACTAATGGTTTTAGTTTAATTTAGGATACTAACACTTTTGAATCTAAAACTCATATCTATATTTTACTTATTTCCTATTACATTAAAAGTGAACCAATATGGTGTTTCACAGAATAGAATGTAGATAATTAAAGAATATATAATCTTTAAATGGAAATACTGACATCCTCATATAATCGCTAGTTAATTCTCAAAATCATCAAACCATGCAAGTTGAATGAAGTGTGAAGCCAAGAATACCTTAACATCCATAATATTCCCTGTACCTTTATAATATCACATTTTAACACTATGTGATGTTACAGAAGTGGAGTGGCTGTTGCAATTTTGTATTATTATACGGTGTTAAAATGTGATATTATAAAGGTATTGGGCCTCTGTAATATCACACTGTGTAAATTATGGTATTACAAAGGACCTTGTGATTTTAGTAGTATGATAGTGGTTGGCGCTTGCTATGCTACACATTCATCATTTGAATTTTATTGAATTTTTATGTATTAGATAAAATAAAGAACACAAATTTCAATAAACCTTCAAATAAAAGTTTCAATAAACCTTCTATTTACTACTAAAATCTTTATATAATTTTGTTTATAAATAAGCATATATTGAAATGTGCAATAGAAATTTATTGAATGATGAATAAAATATATGCAATGGGCAATATGTAAAAGATCTACATGTATTATTAGAATTTTAATGTATTTGACAAAATGCAGAACACAAATTCCAATAAATTTTCAAATCCAAATTATTAAAATCTTTATATAAATTTTTTATAAATAAGAATATATTGAAATATAAAATAAATATTTATTCAATCATGAATGAAATATATCCAATGGTGAATGTTGTAAAAGATAAAATATATAATAAAATGCATTAGTAATTTGACTCAATTGTTACAAACAATGGCAAAACAAATTGAAGAATTGAAAAGAAAACTTGTAAATCTCAAAAACTTTGTAAACAACTTTGTTGAGAGATCCAAAATTGCTTCAATTGAATGAATTTTTCACATCATTTGGTAGTAGCAATAGAAAATTTCAATCATGAATACACAAAGGGCAAGCTGTCGAGGGGACGGGCAGGCCGTCCAGTTCGATGGGCAAGCCGTCGAAGGAACTCGCGGGCGGCGCCGTAATGATTTTCCAATCCTCTTTTCGGCGCCCCGAGCCTTCGGACGGCTTTCCAAACCTGACCCGAATCTCTGGAAGGCTTTCCAAACCTGTCCCAAACCTTCGTGGACGGATTGACCGTCCATTCCAAGGCCGTCCCACATTCCTGGACGGTCTGGATTCGAGCTGGACGACATGATTACGTCCTAATCACCGGGTGTAATTGGGTCGGTAATTCGGAGGTATAAGTATGTTTATCCCCCTCATTTGAAATCGCTTCCTCTTTTGAGTTGCTTTGTCCTTGCTTGAGAAAGCTTTGCATTGTAATTCGAGAGGAGTGTTATACATCTGGCATTTGTTTTGCCACTTTTCAGTTGCCTTCACGCAACAGAAGGCAAAGCAAATTGTCAGTGTATCCGCAAACAGACTACAGGTACAGGGAATTTGGGACAGGTATCCAAAATGGACGGAGAGGATGCAACACGAGGTTCAAGACATGGAGGTGAGCCCGCAAATAGAAAGAAGAGGGGGAACAGGGCAACCTTAGATTGGGGCATACTCAATGCCCCAGAGATTCTGGCAAACGAGAGGTGGATGAATGAAGATTCATCGTGGACAAGAGTGACGTGTCGGAAGTTCGTAGATTGGGCTCACATCAACCGCCATTGGGCACCTGACCGGTACGAGGTAAATGTGAAATGCGGGGTTGTAAATTTCGACCAGTGCCGACATCTGCACTTCAAGAAGAGATTGATTGAAGTGGCATTGGCAATTTGGGGTTCGAGATCCAGAAGAGATGGGACCCTTTCGTTGTGCCAAATGGCATATGCGGAAGTTTTTCTTGGGAAGGATGTGGATTGGAGAACCTTCCTCGGCAAAATGCGTCATGGTCAATCACCAAATAGACCTCGCAGCATTCCACCAAACCCTGCCGTGCCATTCGACAATGTACCCAATGTGCAAGAAAACCCGGGAGAGCAAGTGGAGCAACCCGGGATGGAGGTGATGGAGGTAGAGGGTGGCATGGGCACCGGAGAAGACCTACCCAATGAAGATGCGATTGGTGGAGTGGAAGGTGAAGGTGATGAAGTACTTCGCTTGCGACAATTAGTCCAAACACTGCAAGCAGAAAAGGAAGCCGCATTACGACAACATGCTGCAGAGTTGGAAGGGCAAAGGGCTAGGGTGCAGGCCCTTATGGATGAGAATGCAAGACTCATCGCACGCGAGGCCGACCTCATAGCACGTGAAAGGCGGTTGAATACGGACGAAATTCCACCACTTGATGTGGTGGTCGAACGTGCTACATACGGTGTAGACGAAGACAGACCAGGCCCCAACAATGCAAACGAGTTTAGGGTGCGGTCACGGTCCTTGTTTCCAAGTGTTGGAGGTGCCATGTTGGATATTATGCGTGCACGTGCGGAGCGAGCTGAAGCAGAGGTTGGAAGTACTAAAGCCTACGTTGAAGAATTGACAAACGCTATGCGGGCTTTGGATCTTCGCGCCAACAAAGCCGAGGCAGATGTGGTGGTGCTTACTACAGCTCAAGCTGGCTTGGAGCAGACCATGATCGCATTAAGTACTCAAAATATGCGGTTGGTCCCAAACCCGCAGAAGGAACGCATGCTGCTTCAAATGTGCAACATGAAGTTGATATGCAGCTTAGCACTAAGCGAGGTTGAGCAGATGCAACGTGAAGTGAAGAGAGTGGCTGCGGAGTTCAATGATGGCGGCGAACGTTATTTTGGCTTGACCTCGTGGCCTCGAGTGGAAGAAATGTTCACTGATGATTTGCCAGTGAAGCTCGAGAATGCAAACATCGATTGGAATAGTTCTCCAGACTTGGAATTCCAATACGACACGGAGCGCTATCGATACGAGCCAGCGAACGGCGATGGGATTAGGTCACTAGTGTGGCCTTTGGTTCCCGATTTTGTACAAGACGGCACCACATGTATTATGTGCCAAGAACCATTTGTCCCCGAGGGTGGATGATATCTTGGTACATGTGGCCATTTATACCACCCCATGTGCCTCATTCCACACATGGTCACCCGAAAAAGATGTGCACAATGCAAGGCTCCATTTCATCCGAGGCTGTACAAAATGTTTGGCCTCCAAGCCCACATGCTTGAACATTACGAGCACAATGAAGAAAATTTACCGGGGCCGGCGAATAGAGCGCATTGGGGGATGGACATGACTTGGCTTTGGAAGTGGGGCCACGACAATCGACACTTCTCGGCAAGAACGGTTGCGGAGATACATTGGGAGAATGATGACGCGGTGACAGAGGTGATTAAGAGGGTAATTGGAGATGGTGATCCAGGGCGGCGATTATATTTTGGTCAAATTGCTGGTGGACATTGGGACCCGGACCCCTCCATTTTTGTGCGTGCACCACATCCACAAGGCATAATGTTTAACTCTCAAGGCATGCCTGTCGGATTCGAAGGTGAATTGAGTTTTGAGGAAGAAATGAACTACATTGAAGACAATACCTTCCATGAGCCTGCACTTGTGAGTGCCATTTTCTCCCATTTACACAACAGATACGATCATGACGCACATCAGCTTTTGACGACTTTGCAATCAAGAGAAGAGTTGCAAAGATTTTTGAGAAGCAGCATAGCACGAGGCATTGTAATTGAAGAAATAGAATAGATAGTTTTGGATGACGCTGTGTACAAATAGATAGATGCATAGAATTAAATTTCTAAAGTTGTACAAAGCAAAGCAATGTAAAGCCTAAACCAATGTACCACGTTTTGATGGATTTATAAAACATTGTACATTTATCATTTTCTTTTCCCCTCGTGTATTGTTGCTTTGCCTTTGTCTTTTGGGTTAATCCATTGGCCGTTTTCCTATTAGTGTAGAAGAATCTTATATACTTAGATGGTAGAACCTTCACGGATTATTATTTTTTTATTTCTTGCCAAACAATGTAAAATCAATTTAGCAAGTTTTGTAATTAGAAATTCAATAACGAACTCTAATCCATTATCCTTAGAATCCTAGATGCCCAAGGTTTGCTTTGAGCTTTGTAGAATTTGCTCTAAATTGAACAACATGTCAACATTTTCATTAGGTGTATCAATTTTCAAAAAATTGTAATTGTATAAATTCGAACTAGGCATGTTAGTTACCTCATAGAAAAGGAATCCTAAACAATATCACTTATGGAGTAAAAGATTATAATGTTTGCCCAGGAGGGTGCTAAAACTAAAAAAATGATGTGAAGTCTTACAATCCTCTTTTCACAAGTCCAATTTAAAAAATTGGTGACCAAACAAATATGAGATTAGAGGACCTAATATGTATAACCCCAATCAATTTATGCCTTTTAAAAATCTATACCATAATTTTCTTTAATTTTAAATGAATTTTGAATGTGATTTTTCCTCCAAGATCCAATGTTTTTGAGGCACATTTCCAAGACCTCTCAATACTACAACAAGTCAAGATTGCAATAGGTATCCTTCCACAAAGTTTAGAATAGAAAAATCACTATCACATATTTTTAAGAACAGACTATTGATGCTATAACTAGAATTCAAGAACAACTTTTTAACTTCAAAGTTTGAACAACACCAGATTTGGGTGCCTTGGGCATGTAGGGGTTAACCATTTTTTGGACGATGAACAAATTCAGCTTCCTATTTCAGTTTGGTTTTTGCTTGGATCAAAGTCATCCTAATTTTTGGTGATACTTTATCTAGTTGACTAGTTCATGTCTTATCTAATGGTTTGATTTGTTGTTCTTAGAATACACTTTTTTCTAAAATTACAAATGTGGAAGTGTGTCAAGTGGTCAACTTGCATTGACCCTAGTTCAAAATTGAATTTGCAAAAATGAGGTCATAGATGTAAAGAGTATAAAAATTTCAAAAAATCACCATGTCAACGCAACCTCATTTTAAGTCCATTCCAACAAATTTCAATCGAGGAATGATAATATTTTGCTTGTAATTGAATTCTGAAGGAATTTTGAATTTTTCCTTTCAAAATGTATAGAAAAAGATTGGTGATAGCATTGGTGGATCTAACCTTACGGATGGAATCTACAACTCAAAATCTACAACTTCTGTTTGTATACCAATTCCAAAATATTCTTCTAAATCATACTTTATAATGGTATTTTCCAAATTGTCATTTTGGGAGAAGAGTCCAGATGTTTAGGGGTTAAGTGCAACAAATTCAAAGCCCGTCCATCCCGACCGTCCAACCAAACCGTCCATCTCGACCGTCCAGCCAAATCGTCCATCTCGACCATCCAGCCAAACCGTCCATCTCGACCGTCCAGCCAATCCGTCCATCTCGACCGTCCAGCCAATCCGTCCATCTTGACCGTCCAGCCAAACCGTCCATCTCGACCGTCCAGATCGACGGTCCATCTCGGCCGTCCAACCAGACCGTCTAGATCAACGGTCCAGATCGACCGTCCATCTCGGCCGTCCAACCGGACCGTCCAGCCAGACCGTCTAGATTGACGGTCAAGATCGACCGTCCAAATCGATCGTCCAGCCAGACCGTCTAGATCGACGGTCCAGGTCGACCGTCCATCTCGGCCGTCCAGATCGACCGTCCAGCCGGACCGTCCAGATCGACCGTCCAGCCAGGCCGGCCAGATCGACCATCCAGCCAGGCCGTCCAGATCGACCGTCTAGATCGACGGTCCAGATGGACCATCCAGTTCGACGGTCCATCTCGGCCATCCAACCGGATCGTCCAGATCGACTGTCTAGCCCAACCATCCACATCGACCGTTCATCCGACCGTCCATCGCAGCCGTCCAGAGCTTCTGGCGACGAAGCTCGTCCATCCATTTCTGTAGTCTGAATCATCCTCTGTCGCTTGTTGTCATTTGGATTTCATCCTGACGGACGCCGGGGATGGATCCTGACGTCCGTCCGGACATCCTGACGGACGGATGCGACGTGACGGGGACAACCCTGCTTGGAACCCCTCACAAAGAACGACTACCAAGTGCAGTTCCTCGTGGAGGGGATGAGGATGTCTGCCAGGAATCTGGGATATCGTTTTGAGCTTCCCGGCCTCCAACTAGTGATAGGCCCGGAGAGACGCGATCCGTAGTCATCCCTACAGTCGTTTGTTTAGGGTTCCTTCGGGCGGCCTCGTAGGTTTGGATTGGATAGGAACTCACGTTTTGTATTTTTGTAATATTGTACATTTATTCAATTGTATATAATTTTGAGAGCGAAGATTTTGGCACAGATGTTCCGCTGTTGTATCCACTATAACAAAACATGGTAAAAAAAAACCGCGCAGGAACTTCCAAAGTGGTTTTTTTTGACACGTTTTTGTGCGCAGTTTTCTTTGCGCGTTGCGCGTAGTAGACAGCCAAGTTTGTCAGCATTTTCCCACTGCGAATTTTGGAATTTGGGGGCGTGTAATATACCATTGGAAAGTTATTTAAAAGACCTTTCCAATGGTATATTACACGCCCCAAAATTCCAAAAATTGCAGTAGGAAATTGCTGCCAAAGTTGGCTGTCCACTATGCGCAACGCGCAAAGAAAACTGCGCACAAAAACGTGTCAAAAAAAACCACTTTGGAAGTTCCTGCGCGGTTTTTTTTACCATGTTTTGTTATATTGATCGCGCGTTCCAATTGTCTGTCCAAGTGAATATGCGTTTCCTTTGCTTCTAACCATTTCATCAGCAGTATAATGTGGGCAGAACTTGTGTAATCTGGGCTTCTTGCAGGTTGGTTCTCCAAAGGGAACTGAAACAGGTAAACATCACCGGGTGGCGAGGAGCCTCCTTTCCAGGTCGGAGAAGTCGCTCTCCGAGGCGTTAGGCTCTGTCGGAGGTAGTACCAAACCGTCCATGTTTTCTGGGCTCTACATGATGCGCACGGCGGAG
Organism: Climacium dendroides; assembly: GCA_950106755.1. Taxonomy (NCBI): domain Eukaryota; kingdom Viridiplantae; phylum Streptophyta; class Bryopsida; order Hypnales; family Climaciaceae; genus Climacium; species Climacium dendroides. Next base: position 42,450,074 of record OX467084.1, read on the forward strand.
GACGCGGCATCTGTGGCCATTGACTTCTCGAAGGCCGATGTTGAAGACGGCATGGTGGACAATCCCCCGAGTCGAGGACCCGTCAAATCCCTCGTCTGCTCCCCGTCTCCGCTCAAGCGAGCGTCCTCGAGTCAAGGATGCCCCTTCTCGCCCCCGCCACGGGCCGATGTCGTCACGAATCGGAAGCTTGTTCTCCCTGTCAGCGACGGTACAAATCATCCTCGCCCCGAGGATGGTGTCCCAACAGATTGTGTAGGTCCAGCTACGGAGACGGAGGTCGTTAAGGAGCTAGTTGGCTTGCTGAATCAAGCAAGGGGGGCACAGGTGGGGGCTCACAGTGCACCTCATTTGCCTCGACTTGAGGATAGTAGGCCCCCGTCCCTGCGTAGTGTTGGACAGCGAACGTTACTTCCCTCGCACATTCTGTTTCGGCGGACGATTGCGAGAAAACAACAGCGGTCGACGAGTTCTAAATCAATTGGAAATGCACGTTCGTACATAAACAATGTCGATATGCCACGGCCGACACCTCGAGGATCGAGATCCCTGTCTTCCTCCGAATTACCTCCACGCAAGCGTCAAGCAAAGCGCAAGGACAGTACCTCTCCAGGTATGGACCTCAGCAGTGGCGCGCAATATCTAAGTGCATCGTACCAGTCTTCACGACATGAGGATATCTATAGAGGCATGGCAAGGCTGAAGGCGTTGGAGGCGGCCAAGAACAATTGTACAGGCCACAAATGACGTTTGGTCAAGCCGATTCAATTTTGAACGCCATGGGCGTCAAATTGCCTAAACCCTATAAATAGCATGCTAAATAGAATACAGAAAAAAAATTACTTAGAAAAGTTGAGGTTTACGTGTACAGTTAGCCTTTCCGTTTCTACACAAATTCAGAGTACCTAGTGCTCAATAGCCATTTACGTCCAGTGACATCGTGATAGAGGCTTGAAAGTTCTTTGTGTAATTAAACTCTCAAGTAATTTGAGCTTACTGAATGCAATTCAACTCACTTTTCTATGCATCTATTTATTCTTTGCTAATTATTTTCTAGAATGTAGCCTTAAAGATCTTTATTGTTGTTGTGAGTTGAGGGTTCACTTACAACTATTCTATCAATTGAGCTTCGCACTCCGGTTTTCAATGTCTCAAAATGACCATTTTGTCTCAATTTAACGAATAAGGCCTTACAAGTAGAGATCTAGACCGGATGTGAATACTAGAGGTTAAGGTTAGATCTGTGGAAACGCGGATTCCGGTTACGGTCTGTAAAACGTAAATACATGTAACTACCAAAGGTATGTGAATAGAAGTGTTGGGAGAGTTATAGGATAGTGTAAAGCTGTGGGGTAGTAAACTAACCAGTTAGAGAGTCTGTGTGATAAACAAGTGGGTGTTAGACCAGAATCAATTCGGTCAATGTTGTTAGATCGGGAAGATCCGGTCTAAAGTGTATCAGTAATTGTTGGACCGGAGAGATCCGGTCGTGTTTGTCCAAGGAAACAAGGAGGCCAAGTGGAAGTTCCGGTCTATTGTTTTGCTTGGGGTTTTGTGTGTATGTGTTTCGTGACCATCACTCTACCATTTTCCGGTAATTGTGAATCTAGAAAATTCGATCTTCGTGGGAACGATACTCAAGTCACTTTAAGGCCTCTTTTAAGAAATATTGAGCCTTAGAGAAGGATTTTTGCTTTCCTGTGCTACGATACGGAAAAGTGGCGCCGCTGCCGGGGATTGAAAATACTTAGAATTAGCGATTCGGTCTCTGGGGGAGACGGTCACGAGAAGTTAAAACTTCTGTAGGAGTGTAGTATCTGAGTTCATTAATCTGTTCAGAGGATATCTGAGAATTGCTGAATAGAGAACATAGAACTTATCCACGAATAGAAAGGGAGGAGAAGGAACTTCGTCTAGAAGATCTGCCCGGAATATTCATGGAGACGTTCTTGTTCATGCGCTACCTAGCGTAAACGTGAACCCAAGGTTACACCCTGTATCTGGGGACACCGTACCAGCAGAAGTTGAAGCGTTAGAAGTAATTGTTGAAGTTCCTGAACCTGAGCCGGTCACAGTTCAGATTCAGGAGATTCCGATTGAGTTTGAGGAGGAGGTAGAATCAGTCCACTCGGAACCGGAAAGTGACACTATGGTAGGATCCACTCGCCTAAAGTATAGTAGTTTCAAAGGGGACAGCAGCCAGGATGTAAATGATTGGCTGTGTGAGTTTAACTCCCTTGTTTTGGCCAACCAAGAGGAATTTGAAGCCAAACAGCGGATATTCCAAGGACTACTGAAAGGTGAGGCGCTGAAATGGTACCAAGATGTTTCGGACGCAACCCGGAATAACTGGGACCGGCTCACAGACCTGTTTGTTAGAACGTTTAGAGAATCCGGTGGAGAAGCCAGGGCGTTAGGACGACTTAGTGTCATGACTATGAGACCTTCAGAATCAGTAAGGAGGTATGGACAATGGGTGAAAGCTCTTATTCAAAAGCTAGATATGGAGATAAACCCAAACGTCCAAGTTGAGTGGTATGTTGCAGGATTTCCAGACGAGATGGGATTTCACATCCGGCAGCAACACCCAGCTACATTATGGGAGGCTATGGAAGCAGCCCAAAACTATGAGAATGCATCTCATTCCATCCAGAATGCATTGAAAAGAAGCGACCAGAAGGGGAAGAGGCACTCTCGGAAGGAAAGTAGAAGAAGGAAGTACTCCAGCAGTTCTGAATCAGAGTCGAGTGAAAGTTTGGAATCTTCATCAGAAGATTCTGGACCGGAACCGGAAGAAGCATCTGGATCCAAATCCAGACATCGATATCATCATTCTACGTATAAGTAAGAAAAGGTGGAAAAAGCTAAGGCTTTTGGTCAAGTCAAGATCGAGAAGGACGAGTCAAAGGAGTTCATGAAGAAGGTTGCAACGACTTTGGAGGCAATCAAGGTGAACTTGACGGAGAACCGGAATCCCAGGCGGACCGTACCAACAAACCGAACAAACATTTGGTGTCCGAGGTGTGGAGAAATGGGACACTACCCAAGTGAGTGTAACCGGCCTTTCGTCAGGCGAGTCAACTACGTGAATCAAGAGGACGAGGTCTACTACACCAATCCAGAAGAAGAAGATGATATGGAAATGAATCCGGTCTACCAGATTCAGCCGACCTATGTGAGGGGACGACCACCACAACAAATCATGAGAAACAACTTTGTACCAAGGTCAATTCCAGTGGCAGGTAACCAAGTTGCTATCACCCCACCCAGACCTTTTGGGTTTTGTTTTATTTGTGTAGGAGGGGATCACTATGCCAATGTCTGTCAATACAAACCCGGTCAGGGTGCACCCTTAGTTCTTCCTTGCCAGAATTGTCAAGAATACGGTCACAATTCTTCTCAGTGTCCAAAACCTGCCCAGAATCGTGTGATCTACAAACAAGTAGAAGTACCACCACGGGAACAGACAACACTAAACTATGGTTCGAAGACCGGAATTGAGAATCCGGATAAATGACATAATAGGGTGGAGTTACCAGTAGCAGTAGAGTCATTAGTCCATAGAGTAAGTACCCGTAGCTCCACTGAGAAAAATAGAATAGAAAGGCATAGGAAAAGACTTGGTAGGAAAAATAGAATAGTTAGGAGTTGGGAACCAAATTCAAGTGATTCTCATCACTCGGATGAATCCAACTTAGGACCACCCTTAGCAAACACAGAAAATGGGGTAGAGCCTATAAAGGTTCCTGAAGACATCAGCAAACAGGTTAGACAGGACCTGGAGCAACCCAATCCTATACCACAGGAAGGGAAGTTCCGGTTTCCGGTCCACCTAGCTCACCAAAACGAGTTAGATTTGATGACACCCCAGTTTTCATTCAACCAGAAAGGGTGTGTAGTCAGTACAACATTTTGTAAGACATTAGGGAACAGAAGGCTGTCGCAGCACAGAATAAGCAATTTCCCTATTATACTCACAAAAATCACCCTAGAGCATAACAAAATGACCCTAAAGATCGAACCCACGAGATCCTGTGAAGTAGCTAATTCTAACAAGGAGATAAACCCAATTAAACCCTTCAATTCTACTTTCCGGTTCTACCTCTGAAAACCGGAACGTCCAAAACCAACCGGAAGACTACGACCGGATTGTATCCTACTTCCGGTTTTACTAGTTCCACGGTCTCTGGACTAACTTCTCAATTCTGGACTCTGCAACTTTCGGTCCTAAGTACCCTCCTGGGCGGATCCGGTCCGGTCCACCCTTCCATACCCGATTTAGTTTTGTCTCTGTTTTACCATCAGAGGGTTCGCCGCTTGCTTTTGAAAGTGGTAGGCCCACCACTCCTTTCGTGACTTATAGTGGTTGAAGACCCATTCTCCTATCCACTGATCCCCTAACTAATACGGATCCTGTTTGGTCCTTCACAGCAATGTGGATAGCAATCCGGATCACAAGTCACACAAAGACCTCCCGTACAATCCTCTCATACTACAACGACCTTGACGCTGATCCGTTCCGTACTAATTTAGGTGGCTACAAGTGCACCCGTCCGTTCCAACACCTACAAAAGTTCTTCCGTTCATCCACAACGGTGGCAAGACCTCACAGGAATCAGGATACTCGACCGGATTTCCCACCCAGGAGTTCTAGCGCAGCTAAGAAATCCCTCCCTATCCACCTAGCCTAATCAATGGATTTCTTACTCGGAATGCTAAACTTCTACAACTGCTGAGGCACTGGAATCCACTCCTAACTCTTCATAACCTACTCACATGTACTTAGAATCGGAAACACACATCAAAGGGAGAACTCTACCAACACCTCCGTACCTACCTTCTTACTCCAACTCTGTGCACTCCTGCCAACACTCGGGAAGATTACACAAAATCAAGTCAATAGAAAGTACACAAGGAAATGCCAAAAGAACTCTCCTAGTCTCCAGCTCAGAGACTGTTTTATATACAAAAAGCAAAAAAAGCAAAAAATGAATACATGATTTCTACCTCTGAAGGCGCTGACAATCCGGTCCTACCTATAAATCCTAACCGGATTCTATTCCGGTTCCTATTCTATAATTCCTATTTTTACAACCCTTCTTTTTCCGTTTCATACTCTCGGGATCCAATGGTAGGGCTCTCGTCAGGCCTCTCCAACTGTTCAAACACCTCACTTAAATTCTGGTTCCGTTCTCCATCTGGAAGTGGAGCCGGTTGATCTTCCTCAGTTTCCGGGGAGTCTAAATTGATCGGTTGCGGTCCGGTCGAGGGCGTCTTCTTCTGTGCCCTACTGGACTAGGGCGTTTTGTCCTTTCCCGGTTCGTGAGCTACGTCTTCCGGAAACAAGTCCGGAAGAGAAATTTCAGAGAGCCGGATCGGAATCTCTGTCAACTTCTGGCTGCTCTCGACAATCCGGTCCGCTGACTCCCGTGCCTTGGATAGGAGCTTCTCCATCTGCTCCTCAAAATCGGTGAGGATGTGCATCACCCTGGTTCCGGATATCTTCTTGTCCTTGTGCACCTCCTCTTCGAACAGGCGCGCCTTGGTGACCGCAGCTCCGGGTCCTCCAAGCACGTCCTTCACCTCTGCGGCCAGCCTCTTCATTTCCTCCGCCATCTCCTTTGTCTCGGTGGCGTTCTCGAGCAAGGTGAAAAGTTCGGCCTTGAGGGTGTCCATCTCATCGTGCTGCCGCTTGCTTTCCTCCTTCAGTTTCCGGAGCTCATCTAGATTGATGACACTCTCAGCTACCCGCTGCGGCAACTGACTGTCCGGTTCCGCTCCAATTAATTGCGCGATCTCCCTGAGCGTCCGCTTCTTAACTTCCCAATCCGCCCGGATTCCGGAGAGTATCCCAACCAATTCGTCGAACGGATCTCCAGTTCCCGATCCGGATGCCACATCCGGTCCAGCTGGAGTCTCCCCTTTGCGCGGATGGAGTTGAACCGGAGACGTCCTTCGATTCCGGATCGGCGTGGTCTTCTGCCTTTTGGAGGGGACATACGGTTCCTCCTCTTCCTCTTCTTCTTCTTCCTCCTCCTCGGTTTCGTTTCCGGAATCCGCTTCTTGGTCGGACTCGGATTCACCGTACTTCATAGTCCGCTCCTGGGCCTTCCACACCTTCAGCTCCACTTCTGTCCGCAGTTCTTGTTGCTGGTAGAGGTGGTACACATAAGGGCACAGTGGGGTAGCCCTACTTCTCCCCACTCTTGTAGTAAGCTGGGACACCAGATCAAAGAAGATCCGGCCCCAGTCTACTTTCTGAGTTCCGCTCAGCGCTCCGAAGATCGTGTTAGCCAAGGTGATGGTCACCCTGGTGGGCTTTTTCGGATGCAAAACCGGAACCAGGAATTGGAGCAGGCGACGCTCCTGGTCATCGAGGCAGTCCTCTACCGCGTAGCCATCTTTCGGATTTACAACGCTTCTGAACTTGCCCTGGACAAAATCATCCTTCCGATTGGCAAGCCTGAGTCTTCCCGGCCGGAATCCATATACGTCTTGCCACAAAGCCTCGGTCCATTGGACCGGATTCCCTCTTAGGGTGTTATCGAATTGATTCGATACGCCACTCAAGATTTCACTAACCATCCTCTCATCTTTGAAACCCCAAGGTTTCAAGGCTAATCCCTGACAACCCATTGACGATAAATCCTCCCTGAGCTCTCCCTGTTCCGGTTCCTTGGTCGACATGACCGGAACCACTTTTCTCAACTTTACTTCACTCGGGGGCGGGGTGCTAAAGCCTGGTCTCTTCCGGTTCAGCCGCGGCATGAGGGTAGCTCTACCCGATTTAGTTCTCTACGGTTCTACAAGAGAGCACTCACACTTTGATATTCCGCTCCAAACCAACCTCTTGGCGTGCTTACACTCTCAGTCTCTCACGGTTCCGTATCCGCTCGCACTCAATGTCTCACCCACTCGTGCCCAGAGGCGATCTCTCCGTCTCACACCCCTCACTCACTACCGGACCCTCTTGTACTTTCCCTCCTTGCCGCAGTAAACGGGAAAACGTCAGTCGCTAAGACACGAAATGACAACACGTGAAAAACCAGAGACCTGAAAATGGGAGGGTCAGGCTTTATATAGTCCTGACGCCCTGGACTATCTTTATGACCGGTCCGGTTCTTGACATCCGGTTCTCTCCAATCCGATCAAGGAGAATCCAGTTGGAAATCTAATCCGATCCGCTTCTACCTAAGACCGGATTAGTTTCGTAAGGTCCTCTTGTGACTATTTTTTATTTATCTTTCTCCCTTTAGATGAATCCGGATACCTATTTCTAATTTCTGTTCCACTCAAAAAGGTAAACAAAGAAAAATCAAAAATATGAGTTGTCACAAAGGCCAATGTCACCATCGGCCAACTGCTTGATGACAACGCCAACTACCAAAAGCTAATCAGAGATGCATGGCTGAAGAGAAGGAAGAGGAAATTCAGACTTCCGGCAGTTGCTGTCAACTTCGCCAATGTAGAAGATTACAGTCCACCAGAGGTCGTGGTAGAAGTGGAAGGTTGTACCATCCCTAAGGTACTTGTAGATGGAGGATCAGGAGTAATTTTGATGTTGGAGGATACAGCATTCGACTTGGGATTCACCACGTTTGAGCAAACCAAGTCTTGAGAATGGCGGATCAATCCAGAGTGATTCCGGTCGGACAACTTTCTCAGGTCCCAACCCGGATTGGAGAACTGACTTACTTGTTGAACTTTGTCATCATACGGGTGGACAAAGGAAGACCATTTCCAATTTTGCTTGGAAGACCATGGCTGTATGCTGCAAGAGTGATCGTGGATTGGGGACGCAAGGAATTCGTAATTGATAAACCCAGTATCCGGATCCCTTGGAGTTTTAAAGAGCATCTTGGAGAAACAAGTGAATCAAAGGGTTACACAACTGATTGGTCGGAGGCTGAAGATTCTTCCAATATTTCATCCTACTTCGTCCAAGAATTCGACGGAATTACGGAAGTTGATTTCGACTTTCCGGTTCCAGTCCTGGAATTTGGAGAAGCCGAGGAGCAGATCCTGTCAAAGCAGAAAGAGAAACAAGTCGAGGACAGATCTTTGGGAGAAGCAAGTGTCCCACTGACGTCAAGTTGGATCAAGCAACAAATCAAAGAAGGTAAACTATCCACCGTTAGTTTGAAAGACGGGAGGACTGACCTTCCTTGGAGTGAGATCCAGGCTGAATCAGAGGAGCAGGGACCAGATCCGGTCAAAAACATTGTTAACCCCTCCGATTATGAGAAGGTAGAAGTTCAGGAAGGAAAAGCCTTCTTCGTGGGAAAATCTCTAAATTCAGTAGAACAAAAGAAGTATGTAGAGTTGCTGAGGAAGTACTTAGATGTCTTTGCTTGGACATCTTCAGATTTGAGTGGTATACCCTTAGATCTGGGGGAGTACCGGATAGACCTCATTGAGGGAGCTGTTCCGGTCAAGCAATGTCAGTATAGGTTGAACCCCAAGTACTCACTCATGGTTAAGGAGGAGATTGATAGTCTACTGAAGGCAGGATTTATCTACCCGGTCAACAACTCAGAATGGGTGTCGCCCATTGTTGTTGTACCCAAAAAGGTAGGAGTAGATGGGAAAGTGAAGATCCGGGTTTGTCAAGACTTCAGAAAACTGAATGCTGCGACAAAGAAGGATTATTTCCCTCTGCCATTCACTGATATTATCCTGGATCATGTTTCCAGTCAGGAGTGTTACAGCTTCTTGGACGGATTCTCAGGATATAATCAAGTGTTCATTCGATTGGCGGACTAGTTGAAGACCACGTTCACGACGGAATGGGGGACGTTTGCCTTCAACCGGATGCCATTCGGTCTATGCAATGCACCCGGAACATTTCAAAGACTTATGATGGATATCTTTCGAGATTTCCTTAGACACTTTTTGGAAGTGTTCATTGACGACTTTGCAGTGTTCAGTACAAGGGAGCAGCATTTGGAGTTCCTGGAGAAGACTTTTATCCGCTGTCGTGAGACCGGATTAAAGCTACATCCGGGAAAGTGTTTCCTAGGAGTTGTATCCGGGATCTTATTGGATCATGTAGTTAGTGAAAGAGGACTGGAGGTTGACATTGAAAAGGTCAAGGCAATCTTAGCCCTTGTTCCACCTACCTGTATAAGGGAGATCCGGGGATTCCTAGGGTGTGTTGGATATTATAGGAGATTCATTGATGGATATGCAAAGCTAGCAAATCCATTAATTGAACTCCTGAAGAAGGAAGTCGATTTCATCTAGATGGAAGAAAGACAACAGGCCTTTGAAGATTTGAAGATCCGGTTGGTGAAGGCACCAATTCTTTCTCCACCAGATTGAACTCAGGAGTTCCATGTCACCTTGGATGCGTCAGGATGGTGCCTAGGGGCAATCCTTTGGCAGTCAAAGGAGAAGTCTGAGCATCCGGTCTACTATGCGAGTAGATAGATGAGCCCAGCTGAGAAGAATTACACTACAACCGAGAGGGAGGCTCTAGCCATGGTGTATGCCTGCAAAAAGTTTCGGCATTATTTGCTAGGCTACAAGGTTGTTTTCCATACGGATCACAATTCCTTGAAGTATCTAGTAAATAAACCGGATCTTTCCGGTCGGATAGCAAGGTGGATATTGTTGCTACAAGAGTTTAACTACGAGGTGGTAGTTAAACCTGGAAAGACAAATGAGAATGCTGATTACCTTTCCAGGCAGCGAGGTATGGAAGCAGCTAATGACATTTTTGCCAGTTTTCCGGACGAGTTTCCTCAAGAGAGAGTGCGGAGACCGGAACCGGATTCTGGAGAAGTAAAGGAGGTGGCGGTGTTCCATATTGGTGAAGTGGAAACTTCAGAGTTCAAAGAAATACTACAGTATCTCTTGAACCAGAAATTTCCACAAGGATACTCACTTGAAGAGAAGATTGTATTTCAGCAGAAGGTAGCTCCTTATACTTTAATACAAGGCGTTCTATTCAAGATGGAGGCAGATGATCAGTTACGAAGGTGTTTGGAGAAGAAGGAGAGGAAGCAGGTAATGATGGCTCTACATTTTGGTCCCTTGGGGGGACACTTTGCAGGCATTACGACCGTAAACCGGATCTGGATGGCCGGATATTGGTGGCCTTCGATGATAAGAGACGTGAAAGTATTTGTAGCCACATGTGATCAGTGTCAGAGGACGGGCGCACCCTCTTTCAAGAATCACTGGCCACTGACCCCGATCATCCCTCTCACTCCATTCGAAAAGTGGGGGATCGACTTCATTGGACCGATTAATCCGGTCACTGCTAGGAAGAAGAAATACATAATCTTAGCGACAGATTATGCTACCAAGTGGGTAGAGGCGAAGGCTACAAGGAAGAATGATGCTACGACAGCAGCATCCTTCTTGTTTGAAGAAATTATGATGTGGTTTGGACATCTGTTGGAGCTGGTCAGCGATCAAGGGACGCATTTCTTAAACGACATGATTTGGGCCATCACAACAACTTACATGATCAAGCATAGGAAGACGACTCCTTACAATCCGAAGGCCAACGGATTAACGGAGCGAGCTAACGGGATCATCGAGAGGAGTTTACTGAAGATGGTTTCCGCCCACAAAACCGACTAGGACCGAAAACTACCTTCCGTCGTGCACGCCTATAATACTTCGGAGAAAACGACCACGGGGAGGAGTCCATTCTTCCTGGTGTTTGGACAAGCGGCGTTGCACAAGATTGAGATGGAAGTAGAGACACATCGGGTCATGGCAGCGAGAGGAGGAGTTCAAGACCGGAATCTACAGATCCGGTTGTTGGCGATCGAGGATTTGGAGGAAGCTTAGTCGGAAGCCTTGGAAAGAACTATAGTAGTTCAATCCAAATGCAAAGATGATTTTGATGCAAGGTTACCCAAGAGTCATGGAGTCGAGGAAGGAGGATTTGTATTATTATACGATAATCAACATGAAGACTTTCCGAGTAAGTTGCATACCAGATGGATGGGTCCATATAAGGTAAACAAAATTTACCCCAATGGGTCACTCCAACTGGAAGATCTGGGAGGAGTCGAAATGGATACCATAGTCAATGGATCTAGGGTGAAGAAATACAATCTAGAATCATTTTCTGACCCGGATTCAGGATAGGTAAATTTCAGACTTCACCGAGGTCTAAAACTAGATTTCAGTGTATTCACGAAGACGCTCACAAGTGAAAATGGGGTAATGTGGGAGCATGGAAATCCAGTCTTTAGGTTTAGAAGGAAAATAAGGGGAATAGAGCTTTTTACTCCCTATTTTTTTTCGTTTTTCGTTAGAAAAGTAGACCGTAAGTAGTTAAGAACCGGATACCGAAATAGGATTACTTTAGAATAGATAATAGTGTTAACAGAAGTAACTGGAAACCAGAAACCAAAAATCTGGAAACGGCATAGATAGGTCAGGAGTAGGTCAGAGTGATTTTTATTAGAAACCGGAAACCGGAAGGAAATAGAAGACCGGAGACCGGAAACGGAAGACAGGCGATCCGGGAGTTCATCGGCAATCCGGGCGAAGTTATCAACAAAACAATGTTGTTTGACGAGAAGGTGATGGAGACCGGAAAGCAAATTCCAATCAACCTGATGATGGCGTTAGTGTCCTACTACCGCAAGATGGAGGCAATAGTGGAGCCACTGCGTGAGGTGATGAAGGAGGTAGAAGGATGAAGAGAGCGGGAGCAAGGACCGGAAACGGAACCGGAACTCGCACCAGCACCCCTTCCGGTCACCGAAGAAGAAGTAAAGGCGAAGGACAAGATGGAGGACATGCCAAGCTCTTCCATCCGGTCAGAGCCTAAAGGAGAAATGACTTCCCTACTGGGGGAAGTAACTGACGTTGCTCTTAATGCAGCGCGAGTAGTAGAAGCTGCTGAGGAAGAGAAGACCGGAGAAGTGGAGACAACAAGCAAGGCAAGGGAACTACCAGAAGAGGTGAAGGCCGCAGCTGAAGAGAAGACAAGATCTGGACCGGAACCGTCCGAGAAGAACGTGCCCAAATCAGGGCTGAGCACCAAGTTTATCGACCTAAGTGAGTTATCTCTAGTCTCTCCGCCTCCTCCTGCAAAGACACAGAAGGTATTTCCTTCCACCCTACTCAACTTAACTTTGGGAAGCGAAACTAGGTCAATGGAGGAAAAGAAGACCGGATCACAGGGGCAAGGATCCGGGAAGGGCAGACCGATTGAGGAAACCACTCCTCAGAGTGCTAGGGCCAATGTTCTACCCACACCAACCACGCAGAAGAAGAAGCCTCCAATTATGAAGAAGAGGACGATGACGAGGAGGAAGAAGAAGAAGAGGAGGACGAGGATGAAGAATCCAGTACTGAGGAAGACTCGGAGCCGTATTCTAACCCGGATCAAGCACTGGCAGAGACTCGGGCAACTAAGGCTGCAGCATTCAAGAAGAAGAAGCTTGCCGCTCGGGGTAAGGTACGCCAGGGACAGAAGACCGGAACCGGAAAGAAGCCGGCCATGAAGAAGTTAAAAACTTAGAAAGTTACGTAGGGTAAATTTTTGAGGATAGGGTAGTGAAAATCTGAAGTTTTGGAATAATTGTACATAATTAGGCAGTTTGTTTTTTGAGTGACACGGCCACTAGCAGTTGGAAAGTGACCGGGTCCGTAATTATAGGATTTGAGATCCACTTTTAGCGGAAGTAGTGGGAGTTTGAGTGAAAGTCAACAAGGCTAGAAATTAGTAAGGGAATGAAACGTGTTGGGCCCTGATTGGCTAGAGTGTTACTTTTAGGTTAGGATTTTGAGGGAGTAGTTTAGTATTTAAATCCGGGACTTCTTTGGTCCCGGTGTGCATCTTTATCTTACCTTCTTATATTCATGAGTATCTGGGAGTTCGCTCCTGGCGTGATTGAAACAAATCATAGTTGTGTGTACTTGACACTTGTCCGTATTTTGGAAGTCCAGGCTGAAAAGTGAGTGTAAGTGGATATAAGGTGTACCCGGATGCTGAGTTTATCCGGTCCAGTATTGAATTAGTGCGTGTGGATGGAGGCAGAAGGGATCTCTAGTGTGGACTAGGAATGGACTCGGAAGGGAGTATGGATTGAGGACCACTCTCCGGAAAGAGTAAGGGTTAGCACGCCTCCGTAGCGCTCGTTTCCCCTCTCTTCCCCGCTAGTTCAGACCAGATTTAGGACTAACTCAGTAGGCTGTCGTTGTAGCATTGGTTAGGAGGAATTAGACCGGCTTGCGTGACTTGCTGGACACGACTGCGTTTCCTTTCCAATTGTAAGGACGGTCTGTTTTCTCATTTGTAGGATTTGAAAGTTTATTTTTGAAAGTTTGATCACATAGTGAAACTTCTGACACTTTAAAATCGGAGGGTAGGGGTTAAGCTTCCTTCCTAAATCCCAATTAAGCAAATCCCTCATCGAGAGGTTAAAATCCACATGGTTACAAGTAGAGATCTAGACCGGATGTGAATACTAGAGGTTAAGGTTAGATCTGTGGAAACGCGGATTCCGGTTACGGTCTGTAAAACGTAAATACATGTAACTACCAAAGGTATGTGAATAGAAGTGTTGGGAGAGTTATAGGATAGTGTAAAGCTGTAGGGTAGTAAACTAACTAGTTAGAGAGTCTGTGTGATAAACAAGTGGGTGTTAGACCGGAATCAATCCGGTCAATGTTGTTAGATCGGGAAGATCCGGTCTAAAGTGTATCAGTAATTGTTGGACCGGAGAGATCCGGTCGTGTTTGTCCAAGGAAACAAGGAGGCCAAGTGGAAGTTCCGGTCTATTGTTTTGCTTGGGGTTTTGTGTGTGTGTGTTTTTTGACCATCACTCTACCATTTTCCGGTAATTGTAAACCTAGGAAATTCGATCTTCGTGGGAACGATACTCGAGTCACTTTAAGGCCTCTTTTAAGAAATATTGAGCCTTAGAGAAGGATTTTTGCTTTCCTGTGCTACGACAGCTTTCATTGTCTTCTATTGTTTTGCATTGATCTATATATGGAATGAAGTGGTGAACTTGTGCATTTATAATGGGGTTTGCGTTTCTTAACTTGTAGACTTGCTGGTAGGTCATTTGTTTAGGGTTTGGAGTCAAATTTGTTCGAATTTTGTTGGGGTTTGAGTTGCGTTTACTGTGGGTCGGATTTGAAAAGGTTCTCTAGCTTCGTGGTCATTAGAGGGCTCTATTCTTGTGATATTTTGGTCTCAAGTGAAGCCTCAAGTGAAGCCTCAAGTGAAGCTTTTTGATTTCACTCATTTTTTATTATTGACTCTCATTTTGGAGTTATTGCTGGCTTGTTGGGTTCTTAAACATGGCTACTGAAGAGGGACTTGTGGTGGGCAATGCCAAGGTAGCTGCTGTAGTTGCAGAACTTGCCTTAAAAGATGAGAAGAAAAAAGCCCGTAAGAAAAAGGACGCCGAGGCTTTAGTGCGCAAGAAACTACAAGAGACGCGTCTGACCGAGGAGAGGGGTAAGAAGAATGCAAGTGAGAGGAGTACTATCCGCTCATTTTTGTTTTCCTCTCGGAATGTTGACAATGGATCGGCACTTCAATCCGAAGGCATAGAACCTTCTCGGCAAGGCTTGAAGAGAAAATCAACCAATGTTCAAAATGTGTCTTTTGACGTAGAACAAAGATTGGAAGGGGTCTCTTCTCTTGGAGACCAAGAGCACAATTGTGTTGTTCTTAGTTCCATCCCCCCTACTCCGATTGTGGTCTTGTCTGAAGAGTCTGAGACTTACGTTTGTAGTGAAGACAACCCCGACTACCGCGAGATTCATGGGTTGGAGCTGCCGGAGTCTGATCTGGATGATTCCGAACCAGAAGATGAAATACCTCCGCCAAAGAAGACAAAGCCCAATTATGATTTGACCCGGAAGTTCCAAATGGTCTGGGCAGCTCAATGCCCTTGGGCTGAGATGAAACTTACAGCCGAGGGCCTTCTGCACATGGTCCGTTGTCAGACTTGCACAAGTGTTGGGAAGAAGGAGGTTGTCATGGGGCCGAGATTGAACACTTTGAAGAGGCATGCAAAGCGAAAGTCTCATAAAGCTAATATGCTTCTTTTTGCTGCCAAATGCTCCACCACCGTTCTTCAACAGATAAATCATTGCAATTCTATTGAATCCAAACGCAAACAAGTCCAGTTTGCCACTATCTTCTAGGTTCTTTCTCTTGGGAGACCTATGCTGAATACGAATCTAGGTCTACTTTGTATTCGTTCCTTATTTTGCCAAATTTGCCATCTATGCATTGGTTGGATAGCTCTGGTTGGATTATGGCAGCCCACATGTATTCATTTGTGTTGCAAAAAATGAAGAGGATGATCATTGCAGCTGATTTTATTGCCATGACATGTGATGAGACTTCTAGAGTTGACAACAAAAGTTACATAGCTGTGCACATTTATGTTATGCAAAATTGGACTAGGATGCCTTTGCTTGTGGCATTGCAGCAAGTTGCCAGTGATGGTGCAACTGTTGATGATTTGACCGATTTACTAGTCGGAATTTTGGCTTCATGAGGTGGTCTAGATTCTGCTGCAATTGCCAGAAAACTACTCTATTTTGGCTGCAGATGGTGTTTCAACCATGCAAGGACACAGGACTGGTGTTACTACACAATTGAAGGACAAATTTGCTCCCTTTATGCAAGGGCAGCATTGCATTCCTCATCATGTCAATTTGGCAGTCAAGACTCTATCTAATCTTGATTTGTTTCATGCGATTGAGGATGTTTGCAGTGTGACCCAAAAGTACTTTGCCCATAGTCCCAAAAAGCATTCAGAGTTCTACACCCTTGCACTTCTTTTGGACACCAAAGGCTTACGGTTATTGAAGAATGTGACCACTCGTTGGATGAGCTTAATAGCTCCCTTGAAACATCTCATGAGTGAATACATGAGTGTTATTGGCAAGATGAGCGTGGATTCCAAGAATAAGAAGGAAAAGGTAATTATTTAACCATTGTCCTTATTTTAGTTTGTTTAACTTTCTTGAAATATGCTTTCTCTATAATTGATGTCCATGCTCTCTTACTATTTTAGTAGCTAAAAATATATGTAACTTATTGCCTTATATTGTGCAGAAAGTTTCACGAAGGAAAGCCCAACATGTTCTGGACAAACTAGTTGATCCTTACCATCCCTTGGCTATGGCGTGCATTCTTCCTCTCTTAGAGTTAGTTGATGCTCTCATTCAGTTTGCCCAAGCACGTGATGTGTATGTGTGTGATTTTGTGGGAGCCCTTCAAACATGCCTCACAAGGCTCTTTGCACTATACATTAGTAGTGAGGCTTTCATGGGAGAAGATTTTGTGGGTTTCCAGCACATGGTAAGCCTTCACCATGATCAAATTCACTTGAAGTGGAGTGATATGGATCTAAACATGGAAAGGCAGCATTTGTGCTTCATTGTGGGCAATGAACCAATCCTAGCCATGCCTGATGGCGAAAAGGTTAGCCGTGAGGGATGGGCTTCAATGATAGAGGATGTGAAGGGTTAATGCAAAGGTATGCTACAATTTACTCAAATTTCACTTTCTTTTCTGTTTAGTCATATAGAATTTCAATTCAATAAGTATTATCCACTTTTTTATAGAAGTCTTTGACCTTGAAATTATAGTGTAAAATTTCTTGATGATCTGTCAAATTTAAGTAGGCATGCAAGGATTTTTGTTTTATTTAAAACACTTGTAGGTAGAAGGTGGTAATAAATAAGTATGATCAAAATTGTGCACATGATGGGGCATATAATAGTGGATGATGTGCATTGTTTCATTGTGCATAGCAGTAGAGCAGTTGCTTGTAGAATTGAAGGGGAGATTCCCTACTCAAACTGTCATGGATGCTCTTGGAGTGGTATACCTATAATATTGGTTACAAGAATTGGCTCCCGAGGTATCTTTTTGCAAGCATCTTGATGTGTTAAAAAACTTTTATGGAGAGGCTCAATGGGTGGGAAACGATGAGAACAAGCACCTTATCCCTGTGCTCTTGGACCGATTCGAATTAGAGCTCCAGCAACTTCTTTTTAAGATGGCCATGATATCCAATGCTAGTGTAGCCATGGATTCTTTGGGCAAAGTGAATCCTCTTACTCGTCTTTGGAGAATGTTGGATGCTAATAATGCCTTAGCAAAGAGCATGTCCAAGTATGTGAAATTGGCAGAAATTGCGATGATCCACGTGCTTGGATCTATTGAAGATGAGAGATGCTTTTCTTCTCTGACTTTCTTGAAAGATCGGTTGAGGAATCGACTGGCGGATGACAATTTGAGTTTGGTAGTAGGCATGCATTCTCAAAGTGTTTATTCCTTGGAAAACTTTCCATATGATGAATGCTTTCTACAGTGGGTTAGTGAAGCAGAAAAAGGGCGATATGGCTTGACAGGTTAAATTTGGAATAGTTTGGTAATAGCTCACAATTTTGTTGCTAGATTTTTCAGGTAGTGAGCTTGCAGATTTCAATGCATTTTTAGTTATGTTTTTTTTTTTAATTATAGATTTAGGTATTTCAGTAGATGATAGAGTTAGACTTGCTTAAACTTGTCATTGTTAGGCTTTATTTTTGCTTATTTGGTAGTTTCTTCACGTATGTAATAGACTTCTTTATTAATTTCACTTTGGCCATTGATGCAGGCCTCTTTACTTGAATTCTACATCATTTTCACAACATGGGCTCCATTATAGTATTATGTACATCCTTTAATTTCTTTGTAGTATGAATTGTAATCTTTTGTGTAACTCTTCAGTCATTTTCATTTTCTCATTTTGCCATTGGAGTGTGTTTGTGCTTTGTGCAAGTTTGTGTTGAGCATCATAGGTATAAGAAGAACAAATACTTTTGTTTAGCAATTAATTTTAGTATATAGTGCATCATTCTTGTAGCCTCCTAACTGCTTTTGTATTTAAATTTGTATAATTGTGCCTTGTTTGTTTTCACAAGTTTATTGCAGTGCCACTGTTTTAGTCCTCAAGAAGAATATTGTGCCCATGTTTGAGTCCAAATTTATTTGATTATTGCCAAGATGGAGTCCACTTGTATTTTTGGAGTGCCATTTCTTCCACTACTGAATGTTGTTGATGTTGCCAAATGAGACCCACATCATTATTTTTGGAGCCACATTTTCCGCTTTAAAAAAATCCAATATAGCCAACCTTGAATTGTAGATTTCAGAATATACGCCTCAATGCAGATTCGGCAGAAAAAAAAAAAAAAACACTGCCATCATCTGCATTCCTCGTCGCTTGATGCATCTAGTGTCCATTCAATAACTGTCAACAATGTGCTTGCCAAAAGCATGAACATAGTAATGACCCTACACATGCATCAACACTAGTAGAAAAAAGGGCTATAAATTACTTGTCTTTTATGACTACACTAACAACAATGACTACAAAATAGTCATTTTGAAGTCATTTGAAGTTATTTTGAAGTAACTGTGCAGTCATTGTTGTTGATGCAGTCATAAAAGACAAGTAATTTATAGCCCCTTTTTCTACTAGTGCAATTTCCAATTTGGACATTAAATTTTGCTTCTCTCTTCATTTTTGCTCTTCAACAGATAAAATGGTCATTCCCATCTTTCGTATACTTTTTGATGATGTCTGGATATTCTAGCAAGAGGGACATGTCTTTCTATGGAATTAATGTACGCACTTTCAATCCCAGAGCTATTTGTCTGAGGGGTATCGTGTAATGTCCAAAAAGTACATTTTGAAACACATATTGCAACATATTAAGACCAGATTTAAACAGGCCACTAAAATATGGGCGCACAACCTGTCGAGAATGTTCACTGCCTATGTACAATAAGAAAAATATGGCATTGTGCACGGGATTGAGGATGCTACTCTCAAAGGAGAAATCAATGAAAAGGATGTTGGACAAATTGGCCCTAAAGGCCTTTGAAATGAATGTATATGTGTTCCAAATGGCCTTGTACAGAATTATTAATCGTAGTCATCTTTTTGGATGATTGAAGAATTGAACATAGATGTTCTTTTCGACTCTAGGATCATACGAGATGTGGACAGGGTGCTCCGAGTAAGATGGAATAGGGAGGCGTAACACAGGTTTGCACTTGCACTTCTACCAAGGCCGTCTCTTCATGATGAAAGTACAGTCCTCTAATACAAGCACACACACAATAGAGCAGTCCATGCCATGAAAGAAGAAATCCACCATGGATTTGGCAACAACAATTGGCAGCCATGTCCAAATGGACAAACAAAACCTCTCACTATAAGGGAAAAGGGTCCAAAATGACAAGGATTTAATACGAAATTATCGGAAATGACAGTAGCTGTCAATTGTGAACCTATTCCTATCAATTCTTTGTTTCTGTCAACACTTTCACACAAAACTATCAGAATTGACAACAAGCATGTATTGACAATATGCTACTATCAAATGATAAGAATTCTATGAATTAAATTTTATAAGATTGGAGTGTAGAGAGGCTGTTTTTAATAGTGAAATGTATTGTCCATCAAGAATCCTCAAAAACTATGGGATAATTTAACAATGAGAGCTTGACCACTCATTGTTAAAAATTGCAGGAATTGTATTCAAAGTTTACATTGTCTCTGAATTTTGTTCATAACTTTTGATTGGAGAATCTAAATCTGAAACGAATTTTTGGAGGTAAAACTTAAATTGATCTCCCAACTTATCTTAGTTCAAAATTTTTTGAAAAAAGATATTCTATTATGCCTAAATGAGGTCTGAAATTTCACTTTGAACACAATCCCTACAATTGATATATCCTATATGAGTTGCCTTGCTTACCACCACCCTTTCTGTATAAAGCAATTGTCTTCTACACTCGCCTCACTTGCAATAAGAGGCACTTGGAGGCATGTTTTTGAATGTAAAGCCTGATTTTGATAGATAATGTTTTTAAGTAGTAAAACTTAATTAGTTGGTTGTTTAGGAACAATGTGGCAAACTTGGCCAAATCAAGACGTTCCCACTGACAAATCAATTGACAAATTTTTGTTAATTTGTTGTCAATAAGGATACAAATATCCTTATAGTGTCTTCACCAAGCCATTGAGGACAAGGCACAATTTGGGCTAACAATGCAATATGTATTTGACGAAGAATTGGTGCTTTTGAGGGTGGTAATCTACCTCTAATAGCACCTTAGAAAGTGCCTCCAAAATTTAAAAATGACTTGATTGATGTATAGATACAATTAAATGGTGCAACGTTGAAATATCTATGTTTGTACACTCCTTTTGGATCTTATATCACTGGCCTATAAATTTCCTACTATTGACTTGTATCCATACAAATTAATAATACACTATTATTAATTGTTGTCTTTAATAACTTTTTTTTGAAACAAATGGAGATTCCATTGCAAAAGCACCAAAACACAACAACCAAGTCAAAAGGCTAGACAATAAAAAACCACACCAACATACATAAAATGCAAGGAATAGGTTTAAGTATATTCCAAACTACCATATTGCCAATCGTGGTGGCCACCATCGAGGACCTAATTCAAATCTTGTCAAACTTCATCTAAGTTCTATTGGCCAATTGGAGTTGACAACATGCACAATGGTGTGCCTTCATCAATGCATCTTGTCTTGAATTGAAGAAGTCATCCCATAACGCTTTGTCTAGCAAAAAGCCAATGTTTTCTATTAAATACTAAGCTATTTTACATAATGTAAATAAGCCAAAGGGTTAGATTCCTAAGCACATTCAAAATAGTCATGAACTTATAAAATTTATAGGGTAATTGAGCACCAAGGATACAAAGTATATGATCTAACCTATGATGAGGACTTAAAATTAGATGTACCCCAAAGAAGTGGTGTAATATCGCATGTAATATGGATTGTATATATTCCCACACTTATTGGGCCCTTGAACAAAGATAGAACCTCTGAATAGGAATCTCTTCCTCTCTTGCAACACAACAAATGCATCTAGTGTCAATCTTTAGGTGATGTCAACTCTCCATGAATTTACCACCACAACATTGTGCCAAACTAATCATATAAATGCATCTTCCTTCTAAGGATGTACCCAATGCCATACTAGATGCCATTGTGGAATAAACAAAGGTTGGAGTTGTCTTGGCCATTATGAAGGTAGTGTTGCCTTTAAATGATTTAGAAAATTGGAAATCTTAGTGACAAGCATCATTGTGTAATTGATGTACTCCTTGCAATTACAACAAGAGAAATTCAATAGAAAAAGTTCAAAAGTGGTATATTTAGAGCTTTTAAGACGCTATCTTGAAAGTGTCACAAAAACTACAATTTTAACAATTTTCAAAAAAGTTCAAATGGAGTAAAAAGTAGATTATTGAAGCTACATTTCCTTAGTTAAGCTTTCAAACATTTAAAACCAAAAACTATATGAGAATTCAAGTTTTGACTTTCAAAATGCCCGGCCAATGGGCTTGCATTGTCCTTTACGGATTAAGACGCACATACCGAGGCAAGTGCATGGGTTGGAAATAGCACACCCTACAGGTTGGGTATTGGACGTGGTTGACAATTGATGCTTCTACCTTAGTTTTGAATTTTCAATCCAACAATTTTATGTTTTTGCCATCTTTTGGTACACAATTTGTATTCTAAGAGTAAAATGCAGAACCGTATGTATGGTTCCCATCAGAGGGTTAAGTTGCCAGAGTCACTCTGGTCACTATCCAGGCAATAATTCACGTGCTCGACCCTTTCTTCGTCTGACATGTGGTCCATGCCAAGACCACAAAGTGGACAACTCGAAGGACTTCGCTGGGAAAAATTCAAGCTTATACAAGCCTCCCCGTGTCGTTGGAATTCGGAGTGTCCTGCAATAAAATCCCCACACAGTTCACACTCGTACAATTCTTCGTGTCCCGAGGCTGTCATTGTTACCCCTCCTGAACTCGTCCCAACTTCCAGTGCCATTCTCTGCACACCTTCCCACGTCGCCCATGCCGGCTGTCGAAGATCAATCCTCAACACCTCAGTGTCCTCCTCCTCCAGCCGTAGACCATTCGAGCCTTGGATGTCCTGGAACGTTGATGACACCGAAAACGATCGAAAAAAACTCAAATTCTTGGAGAATTGCTGGGCAGTGTGTGGGTGGAGCGTCGACCTACGTGAATCAAGGTGGTCCATCAAGACCTTGGGCAAAATCTCGGTGAAGGACTCGTAGAGAGCAACGCCGACCAACAGCGAGCCCCCTGTGTTTTGGGTTTGTTGCATCAGCTTCAAATCCCGTAACCACTTCAGAAGAAGCTCAATGCACTCTCGAACTCCGCGGGAAGTAGTCAGGGTTCTTGGATAGCCCTCAGATGCTCCAGGCTCCAGTTCAAATTCGTAGAGAATTTCTGGATAGGTGCCTGATTTTTTTATGGATTCTTCATAGTCCTCCCTGGTCCGAATTAGCACTGGCTCTAAATCATCCTCACGCAATCTGACATGAAGGTCCTGTTTTAGGTTCTCCTGGCTCGCCATGTAAAAATTGAGGTCCAATCTGTCGATATTGACATTGTGGTTGGCATTGCACTGGAAAAAAGTAGTGGCTTGACGCACCCGGACGTTGCTCTCCAATATCTGCATCATTAGCGCAATAGACTGGATTTTTTTCGCAAGTTTGCGCTTGCCGAAGGGTTTTTTCGCAGGTTTGGGTTCACTCTCGATCATCTCTCTCAGAGACTCGGTTTCGTTCCTCAGATGGCTCAAAAGGGCGTGAATGTTATTCTCCGCGATCCAAGAAAGATCAGGAAATCGATCCAAAGTATCCAGTATCGTCTTGATGCAGGCCAAATTTGTGTCTTGACTTGGATTTGCGGTTCTTGTCATCATGAGTCTTAAGACTTTTCCAATCTGCGTCCAAACGGCCGGCATTACAGCTATAGCTACAGGGGCCAAGGCCATCATTGCGTCAGCCATTGAAGCTAGTATTGATCTCGCCACACTCTGATTATATTCTGCTAGCTGAATTATTATGCGGAGCAGCTGATCGCTTTGATCTGCAGTCTACCTGTGCCATATTGGGAACATGAACAGTCGGTCAGATTCAGTCACTGGTAGGTTCTTGTGTCTGCATAACAAAAAGATTTGACACATTATAATCAAAGGCACAGACATGTATATACACATGTGTTGGTCCATTTCTGTCATCTCCACATAAATACCGTAAGTTGTGGAGAATCTCGTTCATTGATCAATTGATTTTAATTAATATGTTTTGCAGGCCCACACTGAAATTTATTTCAACGGCCAGCGAGGGTCAAAGAAAGATACAACACAACCACGCTCAGCTGGAGGAAAGCCAGGGGAGAGACTAGCACCACAACAATCTTGTTCACTGATTCAATGCTGACAATAGGATTCAATCTGCAATGAACTTGTTCATTTGAGTAAGAAAAAATTTAAAAAATTAAGAAAATGTTGACAAGACAGGGATAAAACTAACATTGGAAGCCCTAGTTTGTTTCATGACTATTTGTTCCATATTTGGGCCACTATATACTAATAGATCATTGCGATTGAAAGTTCAAATGTACACTATGAATACAAAGTGGCACAAAAAGGGTTGATAATTGGTGAACCCAAAATTGCTTAGTCTACAAATTTAACATCTTGAACCTTTTTCTTATTCTAGAATGATTATTGCTTAATACAAATTTTGAAAGTGTTGATTATTAATGATCCCAAAATCAAACCCAGGCTAGGCTCTCCTGTTCGCAGGGTGTACATTCTAGGCAAAAAAACTATAGGTCTTGGGTCAGTTTTGCAGACCTGTTACTTCTAATTCTAATTTTAAGAACTATGACCTCAAACCTCTTCTTCTACCAGGTCTCAAAGCTATCAAATTATATGATTTACAGACGTACTTGAAATTTGGCGAGATGCCAGAGATAGATCAGATCTCCAAAACGAGAACCAACCTATAGTTCCAAAGTTTGAGATGCAATTGTGACTTCTTGCTACTGACCGGATCTTAGATGTATTAGTTCATCTTGCCTTTACAATAGATAGATACTCCGCTCATTAGATTCTTCCTGACAGTTGAAAAGATCACTATTACGTGATAAGAACGTCAGGTTCATTACATTGATCGAAATCCTACGAAGTTTGCACTTCCGCAGACAGGAATCTGGATGTTGGATGTCACGACTCTATCTGTAAAATAGATCTAAGATCTAAGGTATGTTCTAAAGTATGATGTTAAGAATTGGTGTTAGCGAGGTTCTTTGAAGTTAATGCATATACATGTTGGACTGTCTAGATCCACTTTGCAAAAAAACACTCGATTATCACAATTCTGTTACTAACCCTGAATTGCACCAGCTTCAATCAATCCTTAGACCGTGAGACACCATGACGAACAGGCCAGGTATCTCACCAGTAAATTCCTTGTCACAGACGGAGTAGTACTCTTGCCGACAGGACTGCTAGCGGCAGCAGGACGCGTATCGGTGGTGCTTTGCTCCACTCTCCACCGACTGCACATGCATCAAGCCAATGAACACCATATTTAGTCAATTATCACCGAGATTTCTTAGTCAATGTGCACCACTCAAGCAGCTAAGTCTCTCTAACATCCCAAGGAGCTCCCCTGTCTCCCTCGGTCCAAATAGCACAGGCACACTTAATTTTCAACTAAATTCGTACTCAAACTTCCTCCCTCACACGTAGCTTCTGTCAATGCAATGCCTCCGATCCTCCCCCCCAGTCCAGAGCCAAGAATCCTCGAACATTCAAGGTCCTTCGCATGTCGATCTCTGTACTGTTGGTACAGGTAGAGCCGCACAAGCAAGAGCAAGCAAGAGCACTGCCTATGACTTGCACACAACTTATTGACTCGATTGAGAGAGAAAAGAATCTCATGAGGCATAGTGACGGTGAAGACTGGTGGTTGATCTACGGACGCTTAACTGATGCACATACCGAGGAAGTGCGTGGGTTGCAAATGGACCCCGGAAGTGGCAATTAAGTGCAATTGCAACTTAAGTGAAGTAACGAAACTTAGAAATGACTCGATCGAAACTTCCGATAAGAAGCCTGAGGAAAGGGAATGTGTAGACACAATCAATCGGTGCAGCACTGAAATACCTGCGTCTGTACACCCCTCTTGGATCTTATGTCACCGGCCTGGAAACGTCCCACCGCTGACCCGCGTTTGTACAGACTAACACCATACTGTTATTGATTTGTTGTCTGTATTGACTTTGAGGGTATAGCATCAATTGAAACTTTTGCTAGCTTGGCACGGAGTTTCCGTGTTTTCTGTAGCTAGCGCGGTAAGAAAGCATATTGTGATCGCTAAATCCCCCAGCTCCAGAGATGATTTTCTGTGAATTATCAGCACCTGGTACACTGCAAGAAACGGATGTAGATTTTATTAAATAGTAAATGATCATTCATCGAAAATGGTTGTTTTGGGGACTAGTAATTCATGTAGAAGTGCCCTAGCTTGGACGCTGCTTCAAACAAACCACTTGGGGAGTTTTTTAATTTGACTGCACCCCACCACAAAATCAATTGACCGAAAATAAGTCATTTTCGGAAAAGACTTGTTTATTTATCGTTGTTAAATACATATTATTTTTGCCTGATCGACGAATAAGAAATGAAAAAATGAAAGTCACACTGAAAGTCTCACTTCGAGGCTCACTGTAGTTATCGACGAAGTTAGATTAAAATAATACCAAGCCAACAGCTGCTGAGCGAAGTGCCGATCGGGGACACCCAAGAAGGAGCGAGGAGCGGGCTGTGAGAGCATCCGCTAGGCAAGTCAGCTACTCAGAGAGTGGCGCAAAGCACTGTGCGTTTCCCCGCGGCAGGCACAGCGAGGGCCAAACAATGGCTGGCCACAGCCACATTTGGCTGAGGGCCTTGCCGGGGGCCGTTCAGGCGCAGTGGGGCTCTCCTTCTCCCTCCCTCTCCACTCCCTTCCTCCGTTCCTCGACTCCTCTTCTTTGGCCAGAGGTTCCTTCAACCTCAACCTTGTGTCTTTTGCTTTTAACCCCTGAATGCCCAATGGGCTCAAAAATAGCATCACATAGTTTGAGTCCAATTTAAAGTAAAGGTCATATTCGTTTTATTGAGATTTTTGGTAGTCTCATTTTTATCCTCGACTCGAAGATAAATCATAATAACTTGTTCAATTTTAAGACTATTTGGTAAGTTGAGATTTCTATGTATTAATATATATAAAAACCTTTGATTTCCCAAAGGTTGCAAGCTCATCTTATCCTCGACTCGAGGATAAATCACTATAATTGTTTTAGGGTTGTAGTCTCAAAATGTTCAAATTGTCTCATTTTAACGAATAAGGCCATAGTAATGTAACTTTTGCATCTAATGTTCAAATTTAATGAAACTTGTTGGAGAAGTTGCACATACTTTTCTAATTTATGAGGTAAAATTTTCAGGTCAATTCAAAATGTATTAGTTTCTTGAAATCCAATTGAAGTTCACAAGTATAATTTGAGTTCACAAAACTGCACTTGATGGTTGCAACTTTGGGGGCTTATATCTCCTTCATACAATGTTTTTTTTCAATAAATTTTATTGGGTTATGTTCCCCTTAAAGTCTAGTTCTTGTGGTAAAATTTTCATATCAATCTAGGTTGTTTTGAATGTTTGTGAGCAATTCGAAGTTCAAAACCCTAATACTTTTTCATTATAGTGAACTTTGGTGGTCTATTTCTTCTTCATACAATGCTTGTTTTTAATAATTCTTTTTGGTAAAGTTGCACATCCTAGTCTAGTTTGTGTCAATAAAATTTCATATCAATCCAAGAAATAATGAGTGACTGAGAGGCATTTAAGTAGAAGGAGGTTCAACCTTGGATGTAATTTTTGGCAACTTTTTTTGACATTTCAAAGCCATTTTGTAGACACAATGAGTCAATTGAATGATATTTTCTTTTACCAATATATTTGTATGTTGATTTTCAAGTACTTTGTAGTTTAAAATTTTTTCATTTGAGAAGGTTTAGAATTCAAATTTCACCTCCAAATGTGTTTTTAGAAAAATTTCAGCATCCTTTTTCAACACTAAAACATTATAATCTTTCAATCTACACGGTCAAATGACTTCAAATTTGATCCATGCCATCTAAAACATGTGAACTACAAGATTGTACAGTTAAGATCTATATAACTTAGTGACATTTAGATTTATAGCACTTCAAAAGCTATGATGTTTTTATATCCAAAAAGGCCTTGGGCCTTGACGGGTTAACCTCTAAACTTCACAAACCAGACAACACACCAACCACATCTACAAGACTATTGGAAAAGAGTATTGATAATTGGAAGTCTAGACACCAACTAGAAAACCCTAATTGTCCAAGGCACCAAATTTTCATGTTTCAAATATTATGAAATTAAATAAAGCATAAAGAATCAATTTTCTTTTCCTATGTGATCTTTAACATGTCTAGTTTGAACTGTTACAATTCAAAAAAAATTGATTCAAGTCATTCAACTTATCAAAATGTTGGCTTTTGTTCAATTTAGAACAAATTTTCAGAAGCTGAAAATAAGCCTTAAGCATTTAGGGGTTAAATGTTTTCTATTGTAACAAATGTTTAACTTAAAATTTCATTTTAAATACTTCTTAATTACCATTCATTCCAAAAGCATGGTTACAATCTTCATCAATATTTTTTTTAAACGAATCCAACCATAGGATTCAGAATCATATGAAATGTAGGCTAGCTTTTTATTCAATTTAGAGCAAATTCTTAGAAGCTCAAGAAAGATCTTGGACATTCAAGGGTTAAGGATTAATTTGAGAGAAGATAATTACTAGTTGGTTGTAAATTGTTGGTCATGTTGTCTACTACTAGCCATATGAGTGAGTTAGTTGACTAATTAGGTTTGTGAACACACAAAATCAACAATAATTTCAGTGGACAGGGAAGTTGTAACCCGCATTTTAAGAAAACAGAAGGGACCATGCAATGTTGGTTAACCCTTGAACATTGAGGTGAACATTTGATGTCCAATTATAGATGATAGAGAATCTTTTAGTGTAGCCCAAAAGTGCAACTATTCATCCTCAAGATTTTGTATGGACAATTTCATTAAAATGGTGGTGATTTTTTGCCATTTTCCATACTCCGTGTGCCATTCTAATGGAATGTTGTGTCATCTTTGACATATTCAATGCCATTTTAATGGAATGTAGTGCCATTCTACAGGAATACCGCCATTTTAATGAAATTGCCCATTTGTGTGAAAAGGGGAGTCTTCTACAGTAGTTTAATCCAAGAAGTGCTTTGGGATTTTTTTAGGCCATAATGGATGATTTCCACGGTCACCAGTTTAAGGGTTAACAATGTTATGGTACTGATCCATCAAACAGGTGCTGCAATTTTATTAACATTTTAATCACTTTATTACTGTAACTTTCGGTACAGACTTCGCTGCAACTATCGGTACAGACTTTGCTCCAACTTTCGGTACAGACTTTGCTGCAACTTTCGGTACAGACTTTGCTGCAACTATCGGTGCAGACTTTGCAAAATCATTAATTGCTTTGCCTACCTTGAGGTCGCAATAATATATACTAAGATGTGGCAGATCTCTTTGACAATATTTAACATATTTTCCCAGCAACTGAAGATTGTAGACCATCCAATGAGCCACGCTGTGCAATGAGATTGCTTGCACAACCCTGTATGATACGGGAAGGTATTGTGATTTGATACCTGAGAGAGGGACTTACCACGTAATTGGGGTTGGCGGTACCTACCATGCAATGTAGTTGGAGGAGACATATCTTGTACTGTAACACAATTTTGTTCACTGTAAAGATCTATCACTCGCTTCTCAAGGACGCGAAAGGCACCCGTGCCTTGTTGGTGCTTGTTAATTGACGAAGATAATTAATGATCTGAGCTAGCCACACTATCTTATGCCTCAGTGGGGCAACAAGTGTTAGGATGACATCATCCTATAGATTAAATAGTTAGATTAATAGCTAGATTACCTTTAGTATATTGGAAGGTCACTTCCCATAAGATGTGTCTCTTAAGAACTTGTCCTTTGGACTAGTATAAATTGTACTAACTTAATATGTTAATTATTATTCTTTCTTCTAAGTTCCTCAATTCTATGATGGTATCAGAGCTAGGTTGTTTTATAGTTTTAAAGTTTCACTTCTCATTTCATTAATGCGAGGACTAAAGCTTCCGACAAAATGTGTCAAGGATGTTATATCCTCAATATAGAAGATGAGATAAATGAGACAAACACAACAATCAAAGAAACTCTCAGTACAGAAGATGAGACAAATGAGACAAATCCCGCCGTCACTATTCCACAAATTTTTGATGAAGAATTTTTCCAATATATGGATTATTTAATGCTTGTCATGCAAGAAAATACATTATTTGATTAAAAATAAATAAATAAATTTACTCTATGAAATAGATAAAAATAAATTAAATAAAATTCCAAACCAAATGTCTCAATTCAATATCACCAATCTTAAAAACGTAGCCAAATTTGATGGCAATTATTTCCATGTATGGAAGCACAACTTACAATTAATTCTACAATCAGAAAAACTCTTGAAAATAGTAGATGGTTCGGAACCAAGACCAACCTCACCACCACCAACTCCTGGAGGAACAATTCCTCATACTCCTAATACAGGAGCAGGAAGCAAAAGCGAGTGGGATGACAAAGACATCCAAGCAAAAATAATTATACGAAATTGTTTAGAGCTAAATCAAATTTCTCACATTATATCAAAACAAACTTCTAAAGAATCATGGGACGAGTTATGTAGGTTATATGAAGCCCAAGACTCCGTCACCAGAATGTACTTAAAGGAACGGCTAACGACGCTAAAGATGAAGGAAAATGACAGTGTGACTAAACATATACACACGTTCAGATCCCTTCTCGATCAATGCGCAGCGGCCGGAGCCCCCATAAGTGATGAGGATTCTGTCATCACATTAATGCGCAGCATGCCCACTAGTTATCGAAATTTTCTAATTTCAATACGAGGTCAAACTTTGACCCTACAAACTTTAATAACTTACTTAATTCAAGAAGAAACCATGTTAAAAAGTTTGGATGACAACTTATCTAATGGATCAACATCAGCTTTACTATTTAAGCAAAAACCTTTGAAACATAATCCGCAAAGGATTCCATTTAGTCGAAATCAAAATCGGTTTGGTAATAAATTCTACCAAGGCCCTAAATCAAATTATGATAATAAAACTTATCAAGGAAGTAAACCTTACTACAATCAAAATCAAAATTTTTCAAATAACTTTAACAATCAATCTAGAAATTCTGGAAATGTATTTAATACATTTAATAAATCAAACAATTCAAATACTAGGTTTTGCTCAAATTATGGTAAACCTGGCCATCATTTTAGAGATTGTCGCAAACGAATTTTTGATGAGAATGCTAAAAATTCTCATAAAAACCAAGGCGAAAATAAAGAATTTTTATATATAGCAGCCCTAAACACAAAACTTTCTTCTTCAAATAACTGGATTGTTGATACAGGAGCTACTCAACATATGGCTCATGACAAAAGTACTTTTATTACTTATGCACCTATCCCACCAGGACAATTTGCATATACAATAGATGGTTCTACTCATGAAATTCAAGGTGTGGGTGAAGTTAACATAGTGCTTCCCAACGGATGTGAACGCACTATTCCCAATGTATATCATGTCTCCCATATGCAATGTAATTTATTTTCAGTTAAACAGCTTGCCCAAGCTGGAGGTCAATTTCAAATTGAAAAAGATACCGCTAGTTTATATAATTCAAAACATGAACTTATTGTAACTTGTACTCTTGACCAAGATTTATATACACTTGGTCATTCTAAAGGACCACAACAAATGGTTTCAACCAATCAAAGTCAAATGGCTTTAACAACAACAACTAGTGAGAGTCTTGCTACTCTATGGCATAATCGCCTTGGCCATATTAGCCTAAAGAGATTACAAGACATAATAAACCACCATATAGTCAAAGGAATACATTTAAAACAAATAAAAGATATTCCTTTTTGTGATTCTTGTATGTTTGGAAAACAACATCGTCTAAAATTTCCTAAACAGGCAGAACATCGGGCTCAACATCTATTATATCTTATTCATTCCGATATTAAAGGGCCATTTGACCCAACTCACATGGGATTTAAATATTTTATTACTTTCATTGATGATTTTAGTAGATATACAATAACATATCTATTGAAACTTCGTTCACAAGCATTGACAAAATTTCAAGAATATAAAGCCTATTCTGAAAAGTTTACAAATCACACAATCAAATTTTTACGTAGTGATGGTGGTGGAGAATATACCTCTGATGCATTTAGAGAATTTTGTTTGACCAATGGCATTCAACGTCAAATAACAACTCCATACACGCCTGAGCAAAACGGGGTCACTAAACGAAAGAATCGTACTTTGATTGAAGTTGTTCTTAGTATGCTTTACCACGCGGGATTTACAAAATCTTATTGGGGTGAAGCATTACTAACGGCAAACTATCTTCAAAACCGACTTCCAACTAAAGCTCTTAGCAATATTACTCCATATGAAATTTGGTATGGTCTTAAACCCAACTTATCCTATTTAAAGGTATTTGGATGTACTGCATACATACATCGTCCAAAAGAAACCAGACACAAGTCTAAGTTAGAATCCAAATCTCTTGAATGTTGGTTTTTAGGATATGAAGAGGGCATCAAAGGGTATCATCTACAAGACAAATCTAGTAAGTGAATAATTATGTCTAGGGATGTTATTTTTAGAGAAAATCAATTCCGTCAACAAAGACCAAGCTTAAATGATACTAGCACTAGCAACACTGATTTAGAACTCCAATTACATCCAAATTTCTTCAAACCTTATTCTCACACTCAACCAAACATTAATATAAATTTACCTGTTCAAAATCAATTATTAAAACAAGTACCAAATCTTCAACCTATATTAAATTCAGAATCAATAGAAGATCTTGAATCTCATCCAAGTCCAATTACACTCACTCAAGACTTAACTGACTCGTTTGGCAAATTACATCTTCCCGATGACATCTCATCAAATGATGGGACTTATGATGTCTTTTGGAACGATGCATATGAACTCTCTCCAAGTAACTCTCACATAACCAACAATAATCTTATTGATCAAGCTTCATTAGATTTACTTCCAATTCAAGACCCAACACCTATACCAAGAGCTTCTACTCGAAAAAGGAAATCACCTGAGCGATTAATTGCTTCTATGGATGGTAAGCCTTCAAAGAAAACCAATACTAAACCTAAGAAAGCCAAAGTACCTTGGAAAATGTTTGCTACACAAATTGATTCCAACAACAATGATTTTTCACAACTATCAAGTGATCCAACCTCTTATAAAGAAGCAATGGCAAGTCCAGAAGCCAAAGAATGGCAAGTAGCCATTGTAGCCGAATTCAAGTCTTTACTCAAAAATAATACATGGGATTTAGTCCCTCTACCATCAAATAGATCTCCTGTAGGTTGCAAGTGGGTTTTTAAAACCAAACTTGGACATAATAATGAAATTCTTAAACGAAAAGCTCGATTAGTAGTAAAAGGCTATTCTCAGCAAGAAGGTATCGATTATCACGATACTTTCTCACCAGTTCTTAAACTATCTTCTATGTGAGCCTTATTTGCCTTTGCAGCATACTATTGTTTATACATCCATCAAATGGATGTCATCACTGCCTATCTTAATGGAGACCTACAAGAAAAAAAATTTATGATTTTACCAGAAGGCTTAGCTTTGTTCATATCATCTCTTAAATTATCAACACAATTAGTTTGTAAATTACGAAAAGCTCTTTATGGTTTGAAACAATCAGGTCGCACCTGGTATCAAAGATTATTTAAATTCCTTACATCCATTGGTTTTATTGTAAACGAGGCAGATACAAATGTCTATATTCAACATGTTGATAAACATTTTATTATATTGGCAATATATGTTGATGACTGCATATTAATTACAAATAACAATGATTTATTACAAAAGACCAAACAACAATTATCTTTAGAATTTGAAATGACTGACTTAGGTCCTATAACAAATACTACCATTTTAGGATTAGAAATAAAATATCGACAAGATATAGGTCATCTTAAAATATCTCAATCAAAATATATAAATTCCTTATTATCTAAATTTAAAATGGAGTCTTGCAATCCTGTATCCACTCCAATGGAGCCTGGTATAAAATTAACAAAGAATGATAGTCCAACTACTCAAGAAGAAATAAATAAAATGAAAAGCTTTCCTTACAAAACATTAGTAGGAAGTTTATTACATTTATCTGTCAATACAAGACCTGACATTTCATTTTCAACAAGCACTGTTGCTCAATATTTAGCAAATCTAGGCTTACCACATTGGAATTCCGCAAAGCGCATATTGCGTTATCTAAAAGGCACTATTTCTCTAGGTCTTTCATATAAACAATCTCAAATTCCTCTCACATTACGAGGCTTTGCCGATGCAAATTGGGCCGGCAATATTGATGATCACCGATCTACAACAGGATATTGTTTTTCATTGGGAAATTGTCTAATTAGTTGGGCCAGCCACAAACAACGCTCAGTGGCTTTAAGCACTACTGAAAGCGAATACATGTCTTTATCTAGGGCATCCACCGAAGCAATTTGGCTTCGACGATTACTTAGCAATATAAATTATCCTCAATCAAATCCAACGATTATTTATGCAGATAACTAAAGTGCAATTCAACTTTCAGAGAATCCAAGATTCCACGATCGAAGTAAACATATTGACATTCAAGTTCATTTCATTCGGGAACAAATACAAGCTCAACAAATCCAATTACTATATTGTAGCACACATCAAATGGCTGCTGACATCCTCACCAAAAGTTTACCCAAAGACAAACATTACAATTGTCTTAGTCTTATGGGATTGGATCTCAATAGTTTAGAAACTATTTAATCAGGGGGAGTGTTAGGATGACATCATCCTATAGATTAAATAGTTAGATTAATAGCTAGATTACCTTTAGTATATTGGAAGGTCACTTCTCATAAGATGTGTCTCTTAAGAACTTGTCCTTTGGACTAGTATAAATTGTACTAACTTAATATGTTAATTATTATTCTTTCTTCTAAGTTCCTCAATTCTATGAACAAGCAAGTGCATTTCGATTTATGCGTGTGTAGAGTGCTGGTGTGTGGGAGGCGCGATGGAGTGCTTTCATTTGCACCTTGTGTGATCGAAGTTGTTGGTTGAGGTAGCCTTGCAGATGCGTGATTTTCGTGAGGCTGCTGGCGCACGCCAAGTCATTCTTTACATCACCGGCCAGCTCCGATTCAAGTATTTCCCTTCGCGCAGGAAACCGTGAAATTTGGGCATGCGTGCACTGACGTATCAGTGGCGAGAGTACCCAATCATTCATCAGGTACTGTCATCATGATCTTTGAAATCAAGAGGATTTCGTTATGGATTGAAATTCGTCTGCTCTTCTCATTCGCTTCGTGGAATTGGTTCAATCGATCGGCGGATGCTTAATATCAACAGACTCTGTAGAGCCACGTAAGGTCAGTGCATGAATCTCAGTGATGCGGATTGGTACATAATAGTGCAACTTATATATGGATCTCCAAGTCGTGCACGAATTTGATGTTGCAGAGACAGTGCAGAGATCGAATTGGTAATTGCAAAGCAGGCCAAGTTATAAAAAATAATCACTGGTGAGGCCTACGGAGCCGCGGGTGGCGAGGTCGGTACTGACCTGCGATTATTTTTTATGACTTGGCCTACTTTGCAATCAAGGGACTGTAGTCATATAATCTATAGAGGAGATATGTGAAACTGAAAATTTTGTTAATTTTTTAATTTTTCTATAGTACTAGCATGATGGTAGGCTTAAAATCCGGTTATTACCAGTTAAGTGAATTTTATCGTCGTTTATCATCAATGGTTGCGAAATGGATGAATGGATGTAATCTATTGCGGTGGTTACCAGCGGTTGCAGCGAAGCGGGTGAAAATCAATTGTTCGTGTTTTGGAAGTCTCAGTCTGGAGAGGGTATCCAGAGCTCCTGTGCGGTGCGGTCGGTAGTGGTGTTTGTGTGAGCGGTAGTTGTGATCGTGTGAGTGTGCGTGTGCAGGAGCGGAATCTATTGTACTGTTGTGGTTGTGCCTTAGTGTCAGATCTATAGTCGTTATATCAGTGGGTGTGTTAATGTGCTATAGTGTTGGATTCAAGGTTGTAGTAGTGCTGAATCGATAGATGCTACGGAGTGAAGTTGGACAAGAATGAGGAGCTATTGTAAAATTCATAAGGAAATATAATGCGGAGTTATGAAATGAGTGTGTTGTGTTCTATTGTGTGGAAATTGTGTGTTTTGATTCTTGGAATGTGTTAAGGCAAATGTGATTTTTTTTTCTGCTATTGTGTAATGTGAATATGTGAATGTACTGGAATGGTGTGAAACTATTGTGAAATGTGTCTGTATTGAGTGTTAAGTCTATAGATCCAAACATGTGTGGGATTTCTATCGTTATGGCTGGATGTGAATGCATATCTGTATTTGCTTTTAATCGTTTTATCAATTGTGCATAGACTGGTTGCATGGTGTGTCAATGGTGTATGAGCATGAGT
This sequence comes from Climacium dendroides, assembly GCA_950106755.1. NCBI lineage: Eukaryota > Viridiplantae > Streptophyta > Bryopsida > Hypnales > Climaciaceae > Climacium > Climacium dendroides. The sequence goes on from OX467084.1 coordinate 42,485,694, forward strand.
CTATTGAATATTTTATGATCTGAATGGAGAGGTTAATCTATAGGGCAGTGTGATTCGGAGCGCATGGTTTAAATTTGAATCAATAGAGTTGAGAGATGAGTGGTTTAAAAGCAACTCGGAATTTATCCAAATTGAAGAAATGCAAGTGTTGTAATTGCTTGAATTATGTTAAGCTTGAGTGTAAAATTAAAGAAGAAACTGCTATAGTTGATATTGTAAGTGGAATCCCTATAGATGAGAAATTGAAGAGAACTTGCACTAAGGAGAATCAATAGTTGGTGGACAGCGTACGCTGCGAGGAGCAATAGAACGATATGAAAAAGAATCAATTGAAGATGCTGGATGCTTGACTATGTGAGAAGATCTATAGAGCCTGCACCAGCGCAATTGGGTGGCTGTCAAGAAGATTGAACCATAGAGCTGAATCAATAGACCTCTATACAATTGATAAGTTTTTAACTTGAATTTAATTATAATAAATTAAACTATATCTATAGTGAGAGTAGGATCAGATCATTTCCCCTATCCATCAATTGTGAACAGATTTTGGGTAATGGATTAAATCCATTATCTTCATTTGATTATCCATAGCACCTTGCCTCCCTGTGAACGAACTAAATCTATAGGAATTTCAATAGTTAAATCTATAGTAAATTCCCATCTACATTTTGGCGCCGCTGCCGGGGAGGCAATGAATTAGCGCCACATGAGTAATGAAACTGCTCGACTGGCCGTCCAAAAGATCGGAGCCTAGGCCCGAGCACGTGAATCGCAGAAGCCGCAAAAGCGAAGGAAGATTTCACAAAGGTATCCGGCTTGTGGTCATGCCAACCCGAGAGCAAGTGGCCGCTGCACTGGAGCAGATGCAGATCCACCCCGACAAGCTGCATTTTGCTGTTTGCGGCACCTCTGGAAGTGGAAAATCGACAGTGATCAACGCTGTTCGCGGCCTTGGTAGCATGGGTGAGGGCTCAGCGCGGGTCGGGGTAACTGAGTGCACGTCAGAAATCACTCGTTACCTAGACCCTCGCAAGGAGCTTCCGTATTCAAGATTCATTTGGTTTGACATACCAGGCGCTGGAAGTACTGCGGTGTCGGATTGGCAGTATTTTAACGACCAAGGACTCTTCGTCTTCGACTTCATCATCATGGTGTACGACGTGCGTTTTACCAAGATTGACGAGGGCATCATCGAAAATTGTCTACGGTTCAACATCCCGGTGTTCATTGTGAGAAGGAAGGCGGACCAACATATTTCAGAACATGATCAAAGCTGAATTTGACTGTGAACCCGGTGACACGGAGTACGATCAGGTTTACCAAGCGATGGCCGACAGTTATATAAGGGACACGCGCCGAGATTTCTATAAGCATATGGAAACCATGGCAGATAACAAAGATATTGACAGTGGGGATCAGCAGCTGATTCTTAATTTGCGAGTTTACGTCGTGTCGGCAGACACGCTGCGGGGATTGTTGCAGACGAAGTCGAGTGTGAAGAAGGGAAGGTCATCGATGAGACTGAACTGATTGAAGATATGCTCAGGGCGGCAGCTAGAAGGCGGTACTCGAACACGCGAGGTGCGGCAACGAATAATTTTTTCAAGAAAGGAATTGAGGTCCTGTCGGCAGGATTTTCTTCTTTCTATTTAAATGCTGGCACTGGTAAAATTCCGATCCTAATCCAGCCGGAGTGATGATCAACGGGAACCATTGAAGAGCCTAATTCCAGTGGTAATGAATGGAAGACAATTCTACTAAGTAGCTAGATCACTTGCAAGCAATCCATTGAGTATACTCCGTATTACACATGCTCTCAGATTGAACTATCAACTTCAGGAACTCGATCTCACTGTTTATCATGAGCATTTTCACGAGTTCTTTAGAATGCATTATCAATTTGTGCCGATTTGGGAACCTATGACGACTCTATCTGTTGTCAATCTATTGCTTCTCCTTCCAATCGTTGTCTAGCTGGTATTTGCTACGTGTATTTATCAGTCAGCGAGATGAGAACGTGGTTATCGGCGATTTATCAATGATGAGAACGTGGTCCTCTGGCGATTGTTCGATCGTAATTGCAGCAAGAATGATAGTCTTGTCCTTGTGATACAATCCAAGTCGTGAGCGTATATGGTAAGAACATTCAATATTTCCCGTGACTGCACATATCCCCGTTGCAAGTGTAATTACCCGATTTGTTGGACGACTGTGAAGTAAATTGGTTTCGGAGAAAACTTGAATTTGATAGCACTAACGACGTCCTGATCTTGGCTTTCTGATAATTACATATATAGCTAATACTGACAACGATCGGCAGAAGCAGCGATAGATTGACAGAAGAAGTAAGAAACTAAACCAAATGGCAAACTTTTTTACATAAAGCTCTTGCAACTGCACATTAAGAACAATTAGAAGGTGAAAATCGATCTACATTGAAGACAGCATGTGTTATGCCGGTATACTGTGTGCACAGAATGCCCAATCCGAACCCACATGACTTCAGAAGGATCAGATCCAGGCCAAGGAAGAAAGAGGCAGCAATAACCAATCCGTGTAAGTTGCCGTTCATCCTCCTCAATGCAACCATTCTAATTGCTCAACATGACATGCAAGGCAGAAGCACCGCAACAAATCGACTCTCCAAGCTGCAATTAATCACATCAATCTCACTGCTAGCATGAGCTATATATACTTCAGCAGTCTCTTCTTCTGATTCTTTTAGCAAGACACCAACTCATCATCGCAAATCTAATATATGATTTCACAGAAGTGAAAACTCCCGCGAAAACTGAACTTGTGTATATGGTCATAAAAACCGGCTTCCTAACAATGATCGAGATCCAAAAGTAGCCCATTTTTGCTCCAAATTAACTTGCAAGTGACCTATGATAGAATGTAACTGGACTTTGACATACTCTTCATTCCTGTGGTCTTCATTCTCGCTGGCTTTCAATTCGATCATCATTCCCGCTGGCTTAGCGTCGAAGCTATCGTTCTTCGTCTTCTCTGTGACAGCATGTACCCCTTCAGCCTTCAATTACATCAAGAAATCTAGGAATTATGCAAGGGGCATTATTGATGAGTGCCGACAAAATGTAAGGAAGGTCAAAAAAGCTTGCAATGAGGGCCTCTCTGGTTGAATTGGAGTAATTCTCTTACAACAGCGCGGTGGACCCTTACACCCGAAAGGAAATGAAATAATCGGGGAAATGATATAGCGAGTCAGGAGGGGATTGGGGTGGAAATCCTAGCTTGGCGACGCGCATGCGCAACGAGGCGGATGAAATGATATTTCAAGTGCATCTTTATTTGCATATCATTCAGCAGAGTAAGCTAATGTAAATGTCAAAATGGCGCATGGAATACATACCGTTAATGTCTAGCTGAATGGACGATATTGTGACCGACACAATGTAAATGCGCCGATCATACAGAAAGTGTGGATCTTGAATGTTGACACATGGAATCAGGGAGATAATTATGTTCTCTTTGATTCCAGATCGCCCTGGAGTCCTAAAACGTCACAATAGTGTGGCACACATCTAGGTCCTCACAATACTGCTAGCACTAATAACGACATATTTATGCTAACAAGTTCCCTAGAATTGAGCTCCAAAATTCCAAAGGAAAATTCCGAGTACAGGAAGCTAACCATGCATGGTTACCTGCATTATTCTCATTAGAGAGTAGAAAGACTGAGTGGCTACAATTGAAGAAAATGTGTCTTCAACGCGATGTCACGATTGAACTGTTTACATCTTCAGTTAGCTTGTCTGGCGCGCGGCACAGCCGACTGGCAAGCCTCCTTGAGCATATCATGAATCAAAAATTTCTCGTCGATAATCCTGGATTGGTTTGTGGCTCGCCCCTTCCTCTCTTTCGTCTTCATCTGTAATAGGTCCCGAAGCCGGGCCCGAAGCGTCGACTCTGAAACGATGTAAACTTTGTGTCGGAGCAGCAGAGGTTGATACAGTGAGTCAATGTCTGGATTCTGCGCCATGGTTTTCATATGATCATTGAAATCTGAGCGCGTAGCTTTGACATACTTCTCAGTCATCTCCTGATAACGCTCTTCGTAACCTGGGTCACCACGCTCACAGTCGGCTTCAGCTTTCATCATATTCTCAATGTGTTGGTCACTTTTACTTCTCACGATGAGCAAAGGAATTTTGAAACGCAAACAGTTTTCGATGATGCCCACGTGCCGAAAATTGGAGTTGAGAAGTCAGACTGAGGGTGTTTATTTGGCACGTAAGTGCACAATTGCACTAATTAAATCTTACGATTTTCAAAGTGCTGATTATTGATGAACCCAAAATCAAGCCTAGGCAAAGGCTCTCTTGTTCACTTGGTGTACATTTTCGCCAAAAACTGTAGGTCCTGGGTCAGTTTTGCACACCTGTTACTTCTAATTCTAATTTCAAGAACTATGACCTCCTCTGCCAGGCGACAAAGTTATCATTTTATATGATTTGCAGACGTACTTGAATTTGGCGAGATGCCGGAGATACGGATCTTAGGAATGAATTAAAATACACTTATGGACTAGCTAGATCCACTTTTATTGCAAAAAAACATTCGACAATCACAATTTTGGTACCCTGAATTGCACCAGTTTTAAGACACTGACCGTAAGACACCATTACGTACTTGAGAGTTATCTCACCAGTAAATTCCTTGTCACATACGGAGAAGTATTCTTGCCGTCAAGACTGCTGGCGGCAACAGGACGCGTATCTGTGATGCTTTGCTCCACTCTCCACCTACTGCACATCAAACCAATGAACACTATTAGGCAATTATCACCGAGATTTCTTAGTCAATGTACACCAAGCAGCTCCTCTCTCACGCTTCCCGGACTCTCAGTCCAAATAGCACAGGCTCACTTTTCGAGTGAATTCGTACTCAAACTTCCTCACTTAGTTGTAGCTTCTGTCTTGCAATGCCTCCGATCCTCTCCTTCAGTCCAGAGCCAAGAATCCTTGAACATTCAAGGTCTTTCACATGTAGATCTCTGTACTGTCGGTAGAGGTAGAGCCGCACAAGCAAGAGCACTGCCTATGACGAGCAAACAACTTATTAACACGAGAGAGATGAAGTACGCGCGGTGATGACTGGTAGTTGATCTACGGATGCTAAAGATTGCACATACCGAGGGTCCGAAGCAGTGCATGAGGCAGGACTTTAAACACCCCCTCGAGCAGTGGGGCACTAGGGCCCCTGCTCCCCTCCGTTCCCTCTGTCCCTGCTCCCTTGCTTGACTCCTCTCCTTTGGCCACTAGGTTCCTTCAACATCAATATCGTGTATTTGTCTTTAATCCCTAATTGTCCAAGGCACCAAATTTTTGCATTTCAAATATTGTGAAGTTGAATAAAGCCTAATCAATTTTTTGTTTTTAGCAGTTTATACTTTTGCAAAACTCTATTTGAAGTTTAGTTTTAGCATCAAAAATCTGATTTAAAGTAATTAAGAAGTAATTGAAATTAAATTTTAAGTTAAATATTTGATGCAAAAGAAAACATAAACATTTAACCCCTAAATGCTCAGGGCTTGTTTTCAACTTCTTGAAATTTGTTGTAAATTGAACAAAAGCCAACATTTTGATAAGTTGAATCAATTTTTTTTAATTGTAATTCTACAAATTCAAACTAGACATATTAGAGATTACATAGGAAAAAAATTTGATTATTTAGGTTTTATTTAACTTCACAATATTTGAAACGCAAAAATTTAGTGCCTTGAACAATTAGGGATTAAAGGCAAGGACATGAGATTGAGGTTGAAGGAACCTATGGCCAAAGGAGAGGAGTCAAAGAAGGGAGGGAGAAGGAGAAGGGCCAAAGTAAAGGCAAGGAGGAAGGGAACGAACAAAGGGAACAAAGGGGAGCAGGCACCCACTATGCTTGACAAGCCCCTCCTTTTGCTCAAGGGGGGTGTTTAATGTCTTGCGTACATGAGCTACGTTAAAAACACTAGAGGTATATTCTTCCCTTTGTAAGGGCATTTTATTATGGTAGAATTGGTCTTACCTGGTAGAATTGGCCCTACTTGTAGATTTTGCATTCCAAGGTTGATTTTGCCATATTAAGTACATGTGACATATATACAAATTTTATACTATCTATGTACAATATGTCATATATATATATATATATATTCTTTACGAATATCAACACTCTATAAACAATCAAACCCAAAATCAGCACAAAAATCAATGTCCAAATGAATGGTATTGTATTGAATTAAAGAAGATGTACATGAAGCAAACTGAATGCTTCAAAATGAATCTCTACACTAAGAATCTCTACTGAATCAAAGAAGATGTACATGAATCAAATGTAATGCTTCAAAATGAATTTGTAATACTAAATGAATTTATACACTAAAAATGTTTGTATGATGAAGCAAAGGCAACCTTTGTATCATGATTGCAAGAATCTGTAGAAACTAATCTATAAGCTATGTTACTTTGAAGATGAATCCTCCTTACCAAAAAGTGAAGCAAACAACAAAGACACTACAGCCTCTACATTAGGAAGAGTAAGCTATATAGTGCAATTGGTAAGATTGTTATGAAAAACAATGTTTCTTATGGTCTGTGAATCAACTACACTGTAACTTGGTGCTTGAAGAGTTCCATGACTTTGCATGAGTATATGAACTTCAGAAAACACATCATTATCAAACCAAAATTCATCTTCTGAGAAATGATTCTTGTTTGCCAAATTTTTTCCTATAGAAACAACAAGCGCCTAAGAGACTTCTTTTGTAGATTTCACCACTTCTACATTTGACTTGACAGGCAATAGAACAAATTGGCTCAAATTGGTATAGGGAATATGAGAACTCGAAGTGCCAATATTCATAATTTATTGGAAAATATTAGAACTCAAAGCGCAAGTATCTATAATTGACGATATTAAAAAGCCTTGGAGTTTCCTGAATTGGTCTTGTTTGTACTTAAGTGCCACTTTCCAAGACACATCGCCACTTGTACTTAGCACAATACTTGCTAAATTTTGTAATGCTCTCATCATGATACCATTGTTATCTACGTCATAGCGCATATAACCTTCACGGGAAGTGTAGCATGTTATATGCATGCCAACTTCTGATGGCACACCCACTACATTGAAGCAGTAGATGGTAGTTAAATGTGCGCTTTTATTTGAGTAGTTACCTTCTGCACATCCAGGAAGCATTGACACCATCATTTTCAACCACTTACTAATCTGTTTGATACCTATACGCCTTTTAATGTACCAAATGCCAGGCTCTTTGAGATTGATTCCATCAATGGCTCTTAAAAAGAAAAGATGCGTGTAAGAGGATCGCTGCTCATCTACTTTGGGAGATGGAAAATATACGTCTCAAAAGTCTCTACTAAATTGGGATGATTACAATTATAGAGTGCCTCATCTTCTCCAATTGGCAATGAAGAAGATCAACTTTGTGATTCTTGCTCTCTTTTTCATCAAACTTGACACACTTCCCATTGATCTTGTCCTCACAAATAGAAAAATCACAGTCATAGATATTGTAAAGCTCACTTTGGGCTTTGACACCAAAATTGTGGATGATGTAGTAAGCAACCCGTAGACAACAACCTCTTCTATTAGTCATAGACAACAGAGGTGATGCAAGAAATTGTTGTCCCATTTTGTATGTTAATGGTGTTGTCACTTTTTTCTTTTGTTTGATGCCTAATCTCATAGACCACTTGACAAATATGAGGCAAGAAACTGCAACCTTCTTAAAACAAGGATCCTCCAATATATTGAACTTTTCAGCCTTTTTCTTAGTCTGGACAAAATTGGCCTCAAGTCTCCCTCGAATAATGCGACCAATTGCCTACAATAACATCACTAAGGTCTCTCTAGGGTATAATTTTTCATTAGTTTATTGAACTTGAAGGAAAAATTCAAAAAAAAGTTCTACAAACTCTTCTAGCTTGTATGTGAACATTTCTTCAATAGAATCCATATATACACCCGATTTAAGCTTGTGTTAGCTTTCAAAACGATTATGCCCCCAATGCTCCATGTACAAAGTTTTTCGGAGACCTCCTTTCTTAAGTTCTTCAATCTCCTCCAAATCAAGTTGTTGAAAACCTTGTTTGAGAAGCAACATTTTGTTTTCTTCTTTTTCCAAATCATGAGTTGTTGCAACAATAGAATTCTGTCAATCCTCTATACCAGATCCTTGCAAGATAAATCTTGAGCACAATTACTAAAGTCCCTTGTACTATCAATAGCCATTTGGAATCACCTGTGTTCGGATCAAAATCCAAAATCTCCTTCAATGGAACGGAATCAACAATAGAATCATCGAGAGAAAAAAAAGCATCGACAAATTTTCTAACACAAAATTGTCATGAGACAATATACCAAAATCAAACCGATAACCACAAAAAGACGGATCCAATTGGTTGTCATCCCTTTGATCACCAATAATCGGTGCAATAATATCAACAAGATCTGAAATGCTAGAGTTCTCAGATTTTGATTCACACACAACTTGACCTAAAAGTGGACATGATGTAGCTTGCAAGTTCTTGTTTGAAATGTCAATGAGGACAACATGCACAACCATTTTATCGCCACAAATAGCTACATAATACTATTGTGAAACAATCACAGTAGATAACCCACACTCAAGAGATTTAAAAATGGAATTCAAGCGCATTGAGAGATGACGATGTATCAAGCGATGTATAGGTAGACAAAAATACATAGATATGGACATATAAGATATGGACATATATGCCTCCAATATTTTTAATGCTAGTGAATGGATTATCAAGACAGATTTCGCCCTATGTGCGGTCACAGGGCTTGCCCCATGATTGCTTACAAGGTGGAATCCACCCGGGCAATCCATTCTCTAGTACAAAATGGACTCTGGAAGTGTCAAGCACAATTGCATCTGAAGTAACAAACATGGAAATGAGTACCAAAATGGATGGCATATTCTATTGTACACACAATAGGGGGACGTTAAATACCCCCCTTCGAGCTAAAGGAGGGTTGCGTGGCAGTTGCAGTGGGGCCCTTCCTAGCTTGCCTTGCTTGCCTCCGTGTTTGGCTCCCGTTTCCGTCCTTTAGTTCCCGCCCTCCCTTCGTAGCTGCCTTCCGTCCCATTCTAGATTACCGTCTCCCACTTCAACTAACCCTAAGAACAGCTCCAATGCAGCCCATTTAGAAGCATTGGAATGGTATAAATGGATCTTGTAAAGGACTTTTATGAAAAACAACATCTCAATGTAGCCACTATAGTTAGAAGTATTTTGGAGGGCTTATCACATGAGAGCCCCTACTCTGTATTTTCATGCGATTTGTTGAGTACAGAACAATAAGGTAGGAGCACCCAATGATGTGAATGTACCCAATGGTGTGACTTTCTAGATAAAGTAATGATTTTAGAATGTAAATGTAGGTAGACTATAGATAACTTATTACTTTATTCAATTAATAATAAGCTATCTATAGTTTATCTGCATTTAAGTTTTGAAATGATTGTTATGTGTAGAAAGTCACACCGTTGGGTACACTCATGCTATTGGATGTTTCTACCTTACTTCAAAACTTGATCATGGTGCACAAATCCAAGCACTTCATCCAAAGCATGTTGAAAAGTACAAGAGAATCAATTTAAAATTTGAAAAGATCATGTAACATTGTATTTGTTGGGCCTTGTCCCGTTATCGGGTAGAGAGGCCTTGCTTTGGAAAAATGCAAGGAATTTAGCTACAACTAGATATGGCTTAGAAAATAAAGGACCCTGTGTTTAAGTTCCTTTGTACATATAAATGCTCATAAAACCCCCTTATAATAGCATATAGGCCATATAAAGTACAACATGCTCACATAAACCACATAAATTTCCTTTGAAGTAATACCCGATACTAATAAGAGTGCCACAACTACTCCAAAGCTTCAAATTAAGAGTGTAATATCTCAAAAAAAAACTAACACAAATACTTACAAACCCTAAAAATTTCAACTCAAATTAAGATACTTTTCAATTTCTATAGCTAGACAAAGTTTACGTACTCTCTTCAACTTAAAGACAGTTCATCACCACTCTACTTCTAAACCCATCATTTTTTTACCTTAACTTCAAATTATATCAATGATAGCTCTTTGAAAAGCTAACATTTCAATATATAACCTCACCAAATTTCATAAAAAAATACCTATTTATCAAATAGTTATGAGCCCTCAAAAATTCTATCCTCATTCTTCATGACAATCATCCCTCTTTCACTTCCTCAAGTATAATTTTTGCATAGAAACTCCAAATTGATTGAGTAATAGCATTTTGGAATCAAAAACACAAGATGAACAACTCTACAAAATTTCATAACAAAACTCTCCATGTACAATGTGAAATCCCTTTTCAAGTTTTGATTCTTTTAAGCTAACCATGAGGAGGAAGAAGACCTTCTACCTTATCCACCACCTCATCCTCCATACCATCCACCTAAACAAGTGAAGTTTTACTTCTAAAAATCTATTTGGATTTAAGTTCAATCATTCACTTTTTTCTTTTCCCCATAATTCTATCCTTATCTCTTACATGGACTTTTAAAAAAATCAAAAGAAAAGTAAAATAAACTTCACCTTTCTTTTAGGCAACTTCAAACACAAACTAAAGTCTCAAAATGTCTATAAGTATAGAAATAAGCAAACTAATGCTAAATAGATATCTAATAGAGGTAAAAAAAAAGTAAAGTCCATTCTCGATGGATGGATTAGGCTTCCAAAAAAATCCTCTATTTCAACAACAAATATAAATTTATATATAGTGTATGCATATACAATGTAATATCGTTGCTGCATTGGGGTGAATGCAACTCACAAGAGGCCCAAACCACCTTTTGATCTAGCAATAAGCCCTTTCTGACACTTTTCAGTGTCTCTTTCAGTCTCCACATTAGACTTGTTCTAAGCTCCAAATCGCCACTCCAAATAACCGTCTCCAGATCACATTTTTGAGCACTCTTCCTATGATGTTTACATATTGTCAATCTACAATTTTTTGTCCTTTCCAGAATCTTAAGGTCAAGATAATCACCTCCTATTGGAAAAAATCTTTTTATAGCTCTCACAAGCAAATCATGACTTTTTAATTGCAATTCTACACACAGCTAAATTGACTCTAGGATGAGAACATTCTTCACAACATTTTTCCTCTTTTGGAAATAATCCAAGCCCCAAATATTGTAGATACAAAAGACTTAGTGAGTCAAGACTATACAATCTATTCTACTAAGAGGTTTGAAGCAAATTGGGCAGTATAGAAGCTCACTAGCTGAGGTGTTTTGTTCAGTTTTTTATGTGGCTCCTAAAAAAAAGTGGAGGATGAATTATCAACCTCTAATCCTTTATTGGTGGATGAAATCCATCCACATTCTTCTTAGGATTTCATCTCATATTTCACTCTACAAGCAATTAGTTCTATGTCTTTTGTCATAGGACTCTTAGTTGTTTGTTGTAGATAGAGAGTGTCTATTGTGAAAGAAAGAATGTGTTAGATACATTGAACTTTGAGGATTACTATAAGATTGTAATACAACTATGCACCACATGCATTTCTAAGTAAAAATGAGCTTGAATTGTATCTCAGTATCTGTATTCTAGTTGAGCTCTTGTACAAGAATTATATTAGTTTTTTTAGGTTATAGGCCTTAAGTGCTTATGCTATGTCTTTTCATCTTCCTAAGCAATTGTAAGCGTTAGATTCTTGCAGTTGTGACCGTTTCATCTCAATAAATGATTTTTATCACTTCCTTTTGTGATACATTTTTGCAAGCTTTGATTAAATCTCCTTCATCTTAACAATGTCTAGTTTCTTTCAATCAATTTGAATCTGTAGTTTTTTCTATACCTCCTCTAAGTCTTTCCACTCGTTTTCTACTTCTTACTCCTACTAGTGGATTAGATCCCTAAGTTGAAGCATAGTTAAGCGGAAAATAATCACGACACATAGTCAAGCAAAGCATAATAAGGAAGAACGCAATGATTTTTCTTGAACTCTTTTTGTTTCATTAGTTTTAATTGCTACTACTTTTTAATTTCGATCCTTTAGTTTCATTAGTTTCAATTTTACACTTTGTTCTTTAGTTTTGATTTAGTAAACTTCCTACTACGTTTTTAGAGACTTTCTTGATCTTGATTTTCTTGTTTTTTCTTCAATCCTTCCTCTATAGATATGTACAATAAGATCCCTATAAAAATGTTTGATGGCACGCAATTCTCAATTTGGAAATATTACATGGAGATCATTTTTGAAGCTAAGAGAGTTTTAGGCATTATTTTTAGTTTGGAAAAACATCTAATTCATGTCAATCTAGTAATCATCACTTTTGAGGAGCTTGTTCAAATTGAAGCATGGGATGCAAAAATGCTAATGCTAGAATGTTTATTACCAAGTCTATCTTTCAAAAGATTCTCGGTAAACTCATTAGCTGTACTACAACAACAACAATGTGGCAAAAACTATGTTTCTTACATCTTAGTGAGACTCCTGAGAGTGTTTTCATGCTACAGAGTAAGTTTTTTGACTATAAGATAAAGCATATAAATGATATTTCATCTCATATCTAGAACATTACTAAGATGGTGATGATTTTTGTTGATCTAGGCCACACTATTCCCAATAAGATGATTATTTTGAAGATCATCTATAGCCCTCCTTTTAGTTATAATGGTATTATTGCTACCAAGTCTAATGTTCCAAAAAAAAACTAATAATTGATAATCTTAAAGAATGCCTTATTTGGCATGAGAGCTTACTTCTTCATCAAGGTGGTATCGATACTAACACTTATCAAACTTTCTTTACTAGCTCAGCTTCAATTTCACAAAATCGTCCTATTTCTAAGATGGAATAGTATCAGAAAGACTTAAGTTACATCCAAGACTTCAAATTACATACCAAATGTAATAACTATCACAAAATTGAACATTGGTCACTAGAATGTTCCAAGCCAAAGAAGAAATGTACAAATGGCAAGGATCCTCGAAAATTTGATGGTGGATTCAATGAGGCGAATTTTGTTGAGAATTTATGCATTATCAAAAATTTCAACGAAGATTCCAAGTCTATTTCATATGAGGATTTCGCTTTTGTCATCACGTCAACATTATCAAGTTATGTTTTTCCAGTCAAATCTTCTATTGATACGTAGGTTGTTGATACTTGATAGTAGAGCAAGTGAACATATGACAAATAGGTTGGAATGATTTTCTAATTTACAATCCATTTCTGAAGGTACCCACACTATCTAGATTGTCAATGACACTAAACTCTAGATTCGTGGTAAAAGAGATATTCACATTCATTGTTTAGTCAATGGTGAATATCATAGAGGACTTGTATAAGATGTTTTATTTGCCTTGAAATTGAAAAGAAATCTTTTCTCAATTAGACTTGTATTGGAAAAAAATTTATCTTTTATTACCTTCCCAAGATGATGTGAGTTCACTACTCTTTCTGGTAAGAAAGTCTTACAAGGCACTCGGCTTTGAATATTATATCAACTGTCTATATTGGTCATGCTTCCCAAACAAGCAGTAACATCTAAAGTTTTTTACTACGCTCATATTTTGACCAATTCTATGAATGATGCATATTTTTCAATGGATTTGCTTACATCATATTTATCTACGATGGATTCAACACTTGCTGCTGGTTCTTCAAAGGTTCATGATGATCTTATTTTATGGCATGAGGAAATGGGCCACTTGAGTATTCTTCTTATTCATCATATGAACACTAACAATAGCCTTTGTAATTTCAAGTTGGAAAAGTCATTCAACTTCAACACTCTTGTAAAGGCTATATGCTTGGTAAGCAACACAAATCTTCTTACAAATATGATCCAAATAAGCAAAGATCTACTTGTGAGTGCCCATTTGGTCACTCATGACTCAGGAATTGTTTTTTTGGATTTTATTAGTTTTGAGTGTAGTTTTATATATAAAAAGCCCAAAAAATAGTGAATAACCGGAATGGAGATGTCATATACCAATATGGAAATTGGTCCTAAATGGGGCATTTTCTTCTATTTGCAACCAAATCCTGCATGTAGATAGGGTAGAAACCCAGAAATTGTACAAAACAACCATGTTTAGTAGAAATTGCCCAACTTGTCTGAACCTGCCTTTTAGTAACAAATCATAACCAAATTGGTCCAAGGGAACTATGTAAGAACCCTAGTATAGATTCCCAAAGGGAGGTTTCAGTTTTCCATTCCATCGGCAAAATAGTAGAAACTCCAATTGTTAGCCTACAAGTGAAGAAAACTCAAGACGGACCAGAGGAGGGCATCTAGAACCTAAGTATAGTGATCTAAAGTGGGAATCACGCCAAGAGTTCAATAGAGCAATCAACTCGCCAAGATTCCCTTCCATATGAAAGATTCCTTGTTCACCAGAAGTTAAAGGAGATAGCGGGATTTGTATTCCTTTTCCACATGTGCAAAGTAAGAATTTAATGTTGCACATCTCTTGAAGAACTCCATGAGAGGTTCCCCAAAAAGTCTCGATTTTTTTTTATCTTCTAAAGATTTTTTTCTGAGTAGTCAACCGCCCAAATTCAAGATGATAAATTCATAGAATTTATCATGAATGCGATAAAATCTCACTAAAAATCAGGTTAGCTTGTTTTATGCTAATAACATGCTCCAACAAGTTTCAAGACATTTTGATAGCCAGAAGACCTACAACTAGGAAGATCCTCCCTGAATCGACAATGTCAAATATTACGGAGGGGTTGACCGGCGTATCGGGAGCATACGGAATCAGAATGGGGCCCAAATTAGGTCTTTTCTTACTCCCCCAAGCTTACTTGAGACCCTAGTCTAGTTACTTTCTTCAGAAAATTCAACCTCCAAAAGTTGAGTTTTTACCCCTTTTTGGTTTTTAGTTGGCGCTAGCTTTAGGTGGTTTTTTGATGGATGAAAAAGGGGTGGGGATTCTTTTAGACTAAAAATGGCCTTCTAAAGCCAATGACGCAATCTGTTTGTGATTTGGAGCATTTCTCCAAAAGTTAGAATTTTGGACCAACGTAGAAAGTTTAAAAATTAGAATTAGGATGAAAATCTAAAGGGATAGGATTGTTTGGAGTGCACTCTAAGTCTTCTTTGATTTTGGGGACCAGGAGAAGGTATATAAGGCCTCCCCTCCTCACTCACTCTATCTCTCTTGTAGTCTCATGGTCTTCTAAGTTTTGGCCCTTGGGGCCATAGTTTGTGTTTCTTCTTTGTGTCATTTGGAGAAGTTTTAGTTGGAACAAAACTCTCAAAGTCTAGTTGTGTACTAATTTGGGTTATAGTTTGTGTTTCTTCCTTGTGTCATTTGGAGAAGTTTTGGTTGGAACAAAACTCTCAAAGTCTAGTTGTGTACTAGTATGTAGATTATGTTTTAGAATTTGAGGTTAATCCCTCAATACAGCGGAGCTTTGACTTCAAGTTCTAGGATTGTTATAGAAATTTAATGATTTTCTAAAAGACGACGAAGCTTTTACCTTATCACTAATTTCAAGTGTCTCCTTTTTTATTAGTTTTTTAGGAACTAAAGTTTAGAATTGAACAAAAATTGTTTTGCAAGTGTAGGACATTTAGGACACTTAGAAAAATCCATTGCTTGAAAGGCACAATGGACCGACGTTAGAACACCCATAGGATAAAACTAACTAAAAGAACCTGATTGTGTTTGTTGATTTACCAAGAGTGGGTAAATAAGCGCTCACACTACTACACTTGGTCAAATGATTCATGAGAATGGAGGGCTCCATGTATTATATATTATACAAAGATGACGCCACTGCATATCGTTTTGTTCATTTTGTTGAGCATAAGTTTGACGCTTTTCCAATCTTCTATTTTTTAAACAAGTTGTCAAATTAATTAAAAAAGAGACAAATTATGATATCATTGCTATTTGAACAGATCATAGCAAGGAATTTGTGAATTATGGTTTTAACAAATACCTTAAAAATATAAATATCTATTGTTAGACTAGTACAATCTATACCCCACAAGAAGATAGTTACATTGAACGAGACAATCGCATGGTGATGGAGATGGCATGCGGTCTTCTTCTTACTAAGGAATTATTGAAGAAATTATGGGGAATTTTATTAAAATGACAATATTCCATGTGCCATTTTTATAGAGTGTCATTCCCACAGTTCAGACTAGGCGGTCTGAAATCTATTAGCGTACTAGATTTCAGACTACCCGATTTGAACTATGGGATGTCAAAGTCACAAAATAATTGCCATTTTAATGAAATTCCCAATAATTATAGGTTGAAGCTCTTAACACTACGATATACATATTGAATAGGACAATTAACCATCAATTTGGTAATGTCACTCCTCATGAAAAGTGGTTCAGGGAGAAACATTTAGTCCAACATTTCAAGGTTTTTGGCTCTTTGTTGTGGATTTTCATGAATAAAGCACTATAGTCTGTAGACAAAATTAGACCCCAAAAAAGTTCAAATGTACTTTGTAGGCTATTCATCTACGAGCTAAGCATATCAATTCTAGAAACTAGTGACTAACAAGATCATTGAAAGTGTCGACTATACTATTGACAAAAAGTCCAATAAATATTGCCCAGATTTTCTTCCCACCCCTGGCCTTGAACAATATACTACCATTGCAATTGATTCATTTACACCTGTAAGGCTATAATTGATTGTGTTATTCTACTTCAACGTCCTATTGATGTTATCAACAAAACATCTAATGGAACAATGGAAGATTTAAATAGCAATGAAGTTGCTCACAAATTTCACCCTCAACTGATGTTCCTCTATGTATGGAATCCTTCACATCCAATATTGATCTTTAAAATTGTATAATTGTCAATTGATGATTCTAATCACTCATTACCAATAGTGGGAGTTTCTTCAAACCCAATTTTGATTCACTCTTCAATAGTGGAACTTGATGATGCAAATGACAAATCTCTTGATCCAAAGTTCAAATCCATCCAAGAGCTATTAAATTGTACACCACGTCTTCTAGATTATCCTGATTTTCTTGAGCTACCAAAAGAACTAGAACCTCCTGACTTATTTCATATTGATCCCATGTATCCAGATGCTTTTTGGATTTCCAATGCACTCATAGCATTAGTTGAAAAAGAAATACAAAAACCACAAACTTATCATGAGGTGATCTCGTCTATTGACTCTTCATCTTGGCTAGAGCGATGGATCATAAATATGCTTCTTTGATCAAGAACCAAACTTGGGATTTAGTGCAAAGACTTCCACATTGCAAACTTGTTTACAACAAGTAGATATATAAAATAAAATACAACCCTAACAGTGAAGTAGATAAGTTCAAAGCTAGACTAATAGCTAAAGGTTTCACACAAAAACAAGGCGTAGATTTCCAAGAAACTTATTCACTTGTAATCCGTTATGACTCCATTCACACAATTTTTGCAATTGTTGCTTTACGGCATATGCATCTTCAACAATTTAATATTGGTATTGCCTTCCTAAACAATGTTCTTACAGAAAAGATTTATATGTAGCAACCTTAGGATTATATCAATCTACAGAAAATCAATTATTATTGTCGATTCAAGAAGAATATATACAGGTTATGACAATCAACTAGACAATGGAACTCATGGATTTGAACCTTTCTAAAGTTAAGCAATTCCACTTGATCGTTACTAAAGTTGATTGTTGCATTTACTCAAATCATGACAACTTACATACAATCCTTGGCATATTTGTGGATGATGGGATTATAGCATTTACTAATCTAGATTACATTGAAAGCATTATGGTATACCTAAAGAATACTTTCAAAGTTACTCGTAGTATAATGGACTACTTCATGGGTTTTCAGATTGAACGATGTTCAATTACAAGTTCTATATTTGTTCATTAAGAACAATACATCCAAAATGTACTTAATATTTTTGTTTTACAAGACGCTCATGAAATTGCCACCCTTGTTGATACACATACCAAGCTCTAGAAAAATATTGATTCAAAAAACCGTATTGTTGATGTACCTTATCAACAAGTTGTTGGCTACCTCATGTATACGACAATAATCACCCACTTGGATATTGCATATGTTGTGAATAAAGTATCCTTGTTCCATGAACAACCTCAACAAAGTCACTGGATAGTTGTTAAGTGAATCATGCATTACCTTAAACGTATGAGACAATTTGGCCTTTATTATCACGGATGCTTCACAGACTCCACTACTATTGCCGAGTTTGTTGCAATGGCCAAATCCATCAAAGAGATCATCTAGTTATGCCATCTTTTTTGAACTCTCAATTGTCAATAAGAGCTTCTTATTACAATCTACTACGATAAGCTCTTGTTAAAAATCTTGAATACTATAAGTGGACAAAGCATGTAGACATGAAATATTATGCAATCCGCACATACTATGAAGACAAGTTGCTTGATTTTATGTACATACACACCGTTAAGCAAATTGTCAATATCTTTACTTAGGCTTTATCAAGGGACACATTTCAGAAACTTTATAAGTTGTTAGGTATTTGGACATTCCACGTCAATTAGTAGGAGTGTGAAGATAAAAATTCTTTGTAGAATGTGTATGGTGTGAATGCCCATTTTGTCACCTAGGACTCATTCTTTTATTTTATTTATTTGTTAGTATTCTAAGTGTAATTTATTGTATAAAAAGCCCTAAAAAAAGTTTTAAACCAAAATAGGTATGTCATATGTCATTATAATATTTGGTCCTAATGAGCTTGTTTTCCCTAAAACGTAATCTAAATCTTACATGTAAATAGGATAGAAATCCAAAAGTTGTACATACTATAGTCATTTAGTAGAATTGCTCCAAATTGACTAAACTTGTCTTTCCTTGTAATAGAACATGACTAAATTGGTTCAAGGGAACATATATAAAAATCCTATGTCAATCCCAAAGAGAGGTTTTAGTTTTCCCATTGTCTCAACAAAATAGTAGAAACTCTAATTATTAACTAATAAATGAAGAAAAACTCAAAATGTACCAAAGGAAAACATCTCCGATATAAGTATGATGGTTTTAAGTGTAAATCACACTAGAAGTCCAACAACAAAATTGGTTCACCAAGATTCTCCTTTGTGTGAAAGATTCTTTGTTCACCGAAAGTTAAAAGAGATAGTGGGATTTGATTCTCCTTCTTCAAATGTGAAAAGTAAGAATAAGATTTTGTACATCATTTGTGAAATTCTATGAGAGGTTCTAAGAAAAGTTCTGGAATTTTCAAGTAGTTAGAACTTAGAAGATATTTTTTTAGATGGTCAACTACCAAAATTTACAATGAAAAATTTATAAAAATTAATTGAAGTGTGGTAAAATCTCATTGAAAATTAGACTAGCCTATTTTATGCTAATAACACACTCCAACAAGTTTCAAGACATTTCAATAGACAAAAAATCCAAAACTAGCAAGATTCTCCCAAAATCGACAAATTTAAAGATTGTGGTGAAATTGATTGATGTACCAAAAGCATACGGAGTTGGAATGGGGCCCAAATTAGATCTTTTCTTACTTCCTTATACATAATTAAGACCCTAGAATAGTCACTTTCCACAGAAAAGTCAACCTCCAAAAGTTAGATTTTTACCCTTTTGAAGTTTAAGTTGACACTAGCTTTTGATGGATTTTTAGTGTAAGAAAATAGGTTTGGGAATTCCCTCTTACTAAAAATGGACTTCTAAAGCCAATGGCACAATCCATTTGTGATTTGAAGTCTTTTTCTAAAAGTTAAAGTTTAGAACCAATATAAAAAGTCCAAAATTGAAGATTATGATGAAAATCTTAAATGATAAGATTACTACTTAGAAAAAGAGGGGGGTGAGTGCTTTTTGAAATATAAATAAGAGCACTCATTCTCATCTCAATTCACCTTTTTTAGGTTCATTTTGAACCTTTACTATATTATGTTTGAACGTTGATGATCTTGTTGCAAGTTTGATGTGTTAAGCCCAATAGTTAAGAAATGACATTTGTAGGATGTTTTGAGGGTCTGAACTTTAATCAATATTATTGTATGATGAAGTTTGTAAAAAGAAGTCGTGGCCATCAAAGATGGTTAGAAGGGCCGGTCAATCCTTTGACAAAGGCAACATGTGCAAATTATGTTGCTGCTATTATAAAACACATTCTCAACATTTTGCAAATGGAATGAAGTTTTCTTGAACCTTTAGTTTTTTACTTTTAGTTTTTTACCTTTAGTAAACATCTAATAGACATCCTAGTATTTTAATAAATTTTATTTTGTGTATTTAAGGTCATAAAAGGAAATATATTGAAATTAATAATCTTTTTGTGATTTTAGGGTGATTTACCTTCTAATTAAGGAAGTGAATTTATAGTTTGGTCAAATATTTGACTAGTGAGTAGTAGAATAGCCTTATGACTAAGTTATGGATTGATGCCTACTTGGTTTTGCATTATTGAGTTGCATCATTGAGATAGAGAATAAGGTAATACTATTCATCTTCTTCCCCGTTATTGATTTAGGAAACACGAATGTTTGAGAAGCCATATTGTGTTGAGTTTTGAGAAATTTTTAATGAAATTTGAAGAAGTTTTGTATCATGCTATCATCTTTCCAAAAAGTCCTTTCTTGCTTGACTTAAAGTTGTGAGTTGAGATTTGTGTTAGTTTGAGTGAAAAAAGGTCTGTTGCCTTTCATGTGAAGGAGCAGAGACTTTGACCTTCCATAGAAAATGGATAGGTTTTTGTTTACAATAAAATTTAAAGAGGTTATGGTAAATTTTGTTAGCTTTTCAAGTGACCATCATTCATTATATTTGAAGCATTTATAAGTGAATTGTAAGTGTGAAAATGAAGGAAGGTCTACTCCGCTCAATTTTAAAAGCCAAAATTTTGAGTGGCTATAAAAGATGGATAGAGTGTTAATTTGACTTGAGTTTTGGAGGAAGAATGAAAAATTGTGTAATCTTTCTAGAAAGATATTATACATCTTATTTGAATGTATTGATCATCGGTGACACCACATTAAAGTTTTGTCAATGAATAAGAGTTGAAGTTTGGAGTTTGGAAGATGAAGGAGACTTTAAAGACTTATATGTTGTGGCTTGTAACATATCTTTCCTTATAAACTATGTTGCAAACAGCATAAGTGAAACCATTGCTTAACCTCTTTTTGTGTTGTGAAAATGACGAAGTGGGATTGATTACTCACATAGTCGTACTTTTTTGTTATTCTCACTAGTGAAGTACATTTGTTAACCACCGAGGAACCAATCTCTCGAATAGTTTAACTCGTAGTCTAGCCGTCCCGTTTTATTTGTCTAAAGCCTATGGTTTCTTATCACCTACCTTAACTTTTGAACCCATTTAGAGTCACCAATAAAATAGGCCAATGGAAAGCAGTTTGAAAACTTAAAGACTTGAAGATTTGATTAAATTTTCTAGCAAACTATTTCTTATCACAACTAGAATCTCCGAGATTTCCCGAAGCAAACCCCTCTCTACTCGACAATAGTGAAGCTTTAGCTTTGAATATTTAGGAATTGAGAGAAATTTAAAATGTTTTCAAAACTTTAAAGTCTTATAAAAAGCCAACGAGAATTGTGTGTTGGTTGAAATTTGGCAAGTTTAATTTTCAAAACGCAAGTTTTGGGAGTCCAAGTTTAGTGTCTAAAAGTTTCATGGTAAAAGTCTAGAATTGATTTTTAAAAGGTTCATGTATTAGTTATTACATTCTGTACTTGAAAAGGCAATTCTTGATGTTCAAAAAATTCCACAAAATAAGTTGATACCAATTGGGAAAAATCCCAACCAAGAAAAGTCGACTTAGGCTCCAACCAACAAGCCCCAATAAGCCCTAAGGTAGGTGGCTCTTAAACCGACCCTTTAAGAGCTGATTGCATTTTTTGGAAAGCTAAACAGCTCGAAACAATTTTCAGTGAATTTTGGTAGAAAGAAAAATGAAATTGGCATCTAATCCAAGTCGTTTCATATTTTTTTGACCTTTGTGGAATTAGTTACAAATTTTTGAAGCTAAAAAACAGTGGTTTTTAAAACCGACCCCCTTCTGAAATGTACGCAGTTCATACATTTTAGAAGTAAAATGTACCAAATTGGTTTTAGAAGCGGGTCCAGATTAGAGCCACCCACCTTAGTAACACCCCAACAGCCCCCAGCAGCCTCAAACAAGCTCCAACAAGAACCCTGGGTACCAGCCGGTACCAGCCCGTGTACAAGTACAAGTACAAGCCGGTGCAAGTCAAACTGGATACAAGTATAAGTGGGTACAATTCAAGCTCTAGACTGACTTCAGGCTCCAGACTGATTTCCAATTCCAAACCTTCGGACTTAGAGAAAAAATTGGAATTTGAACCAATTTTTTGTTTCATACATGAAACTTAAGAAAAAAACTATAGAAATAAGAGTCAAGAAGTACAAGAATTATAGATTAGGAGTACAAGTAGAATTGAAAATTAAGAATCTCAATAGACAATAGAAGTAGGGAGAGAAGACTCAAAATCATATTTCCTAGTCTAGTCTTTGCTAAGTCCCTCCATCAACTCATGCATTAGCAACCTTTCACAACTCAATAGATAGGAATCGAAGATCAAACTTATAAATACAAGAAATGAAAGGACAATTGGGAGTTTGAAGAAAAATTTAGAAGTTGATAAGATTAGGTGGAAATCTTAGGGAAGTAGTTTAGACTATTAGAAGTTGAATAAAATAATAATTGGATTAGATAGGAAGATAGGTGTTAGAGATTTTCAATTATTGTTTGAGAATTGGAGCTAATATTTTGTTGAAGCCAAAGTCAACATTTAGCATAAAATAATGGAGGGGAATAGTGTAGAAAGAAAAGGATAGAGTAGAAGGTGAAAGAAAAGGAGAAGCTCCAACTTCCCAAATTTTGTATTAAAACTATATTTTGAAGCAGTGAGCAAAATTCCACAAAGAAACCAACCATGGCAAATGATGGGGAGCTTGAAGGCATTTTCAACCACCTCATAAATGAGGCCAATTCCAAGGTGAGTTACTAATTTTATTCAATTTTCATTTAATTTTTAAAATTAGTCATTTCTACTCTTAGCTAAACTTGAAGTACAAGTTAGAGTATCAAGACTAAGTTTTTACCAAATTTGAAATTTTAGATAGAGAATCTTGTAGATCTTATTTATAGGTTTTCAAAAACGTATTATGCTTAGGAATCAGAGTTAAATTGAGAAAGATACTAGTAAATGAAGTTAAAAAGTCATAATGGATGAAAATTAATCAATTTCATCCAAAAGGAATAAGAATGGAAAATTAGATAAAGTTCAAAAACCAGAGGTCAAAGTGAATTTGAAAGTTAATTTTGAATGTAGATTGGTAGAAAATTGTGGATGAAGTTTAAAGTACCGATTAGCAGTCAAATTTCATCCCCTCATAACTTTCACTAGGAAAGTCCAAACTTAAAGTTCTTTAGCAATTTGGATAGTTAAAACTAGTATCTACAAGGAACCCAATTCAAAAGTCTCAAAAATAGTAAATTGACAAAAGAAGTCCCAAACCTTAAAAACAAAGTAGGCAGTAGATTAGAACCTTTTGAAGACAACTAAGTAAAAAATTAGAGGTATCATTAGATAAAGGAGCTTAGAGAAATTCAAAACTTTTTAAACTTTGAGAAAATACCTAAAACTCCAATAGTTGTAAGAGGATGAAGTTTGGGACTAGGAATGGATGAAGTCATTTAAAAATCGATCAAATCAAGTCTAAACTTGGAACAAGAGTAGAATTTAGAAGCATAAATCTAGGGTTCAAATTTCATGAACATTTGAAATAAGAAAAGTGTTGAAAAGGGTGGATGAAGTTTAGATAGCCTCTTAAAGGCTCAAACTTCATCCAATCATAACTTCTTGTAAGAATCTTCAAATCTTATAAGTTTTATGTTTTCGGAAATGGCGTGAGACAAACTACAACATAGGTAGGTTAAATTTATACTATAGATACTTTTATTAGAAAACCACAGTAGCTTAAAAAATTTATGTTGTTTAGAACTAACCTTTGTAATTAGGATACTTTTTAGTGATTTCTTTGAATTTTAAGAACCTAGAAAAGGTTCATTGCTTGGAAGGCACAATGAACTAAGATTAGGCACCCATTCAAAGTCAAACTCAAATTACAAGAACGTGATTGTGCTTATGAATTTACCAAAGGTGGGTAAATAAATGCTCACAATGTCATATGGATTTGTGGGTGGATGAAATCCATCCACATTCTTCTTAGGATTTCATCTCATGTTTCACTTTACAGACTATTAGTTCTGTGTCTCTTGTCATAGGACTCCTAGTTGTTTGTTGTAGTTACAAAATGTCCACTATGATTGAAAGAATGTGTTAGACACATTGAGCTCTAAGGATTATTATAGGATTGTAATACATCTATGCACCACATGCGTTTCTAAATAAAGATTAGCTTGAATTGTATCTCAATATCTACATTCTAGTTGAGCTCTTGTATTGGAATTAGATTAGTTCTTTTAATGTTGAACTCTGTAACAAAATATCCAAAATTGTTTAACCAAGCGCATAAACTTTTTAAAACCCTAAAGCAAAGTTTGAAATGCAAAGTCTCAAACACAACCCTCCTGAAAATGATATTTATTATGCAAGAGACTTGAAAAATGTCATTGCTAGTGAAGATGGTAAGAATAAAGACTATTATTTGTAGTTTAAGATTAGTGGTTATTGTAGATGTGATTGAGCTTGTAAACTTCTGATTCCTCAATACAAGTGATAAGAGGACTTCACAAGTTTCTACATTCCTGCTCTTCTGATTGTTGCCTCTTCATCATCTAGTAGAAGGGATTGTACTGATTGTCACTTCTTGTCAATAGTGAATTTAGGTGTGAATGTAATTTGATTTTTTGGAATGCTGGTTGCAGATGTTGTTGAAGTTTCCTTGAAGGATGTTTAAGTATTAGTTCTGCAATTCTACATTTATGAAAATGATAACCTTGGCCCATCAGTATCATTTATTTATGTTACAATTTACTTTTCTATCTAAATCAAATTGGAAAATCACTTCTGAGTAGATTCCTCGAGGGGTGCACTTAGTTCTACTACAATAAACCACGTGCAAACAAGTGGTTTCTAATAAATTATAATTTTAACTTTAAATTTTGAGCATTGTTTACTAACAACTATAGGATTCTACTCCCAAATTTTCAAACTCAAATAAAATATAGAATGATTTTTAGAAGAGGTTAAAAATGCACTAAAATGGTATGTTTTTTTAACTCAAATATTTTTAGAGAACACATTTAGATGACCATTGCATCAATATTCAACTCAAAATGAGCTTTCAATAGAGTTATTTTTAGGAATTTTTTGTTCATTTTTTAGACAATTTTTTCTTATATAATATAGAGGTGTGAAAGTTATTTTTCAGTTCTACAATGTATCTTTTTACTTCAAAAATTTGTAACTAATTATTATTAATAAATAAAATATCAATAATTCAAAACATAAAATTTCAAAGTAGAAAAATCTATTCATATTTTTTTTCATTTCATTTAATTTAAAATTCAAAAAGTATATAGGGTCCAAAGCTTTATTCGCACATGATTTTTAATGGACACTCTAAATGCCCTCCCCGAGGTAGATTCCTTTAAAGAACATTGACTCCATCATTGCCTATGCAGTGGTGGTCCATGGCAAATTTGATGATCTTAGAAAAGGTCGGTTGGATAGTCCCTTTAACCCCTAAATGCCTAAGCCTTTTCAAGTGTGTTTTGACTATGAAAAAAGAGCATGGGCTTATAGTTATCCCTAATGAAGCAAATTGTTATTTTTTCAAAATCTAATCGTATAGATGTTTAAAGAACTTGCTTATTAGTATGTATACCAATTTTGAGTGAAAAATTTCATACAAGTTGTGAGATTATTACAAGAAAAATGTAAGTTTTCTATTTTTAGTATGTTGCCCTTCCCCACAATGTTTCAAAAATTTGCACATAAAAGTTTTTTGGGATTAGAGGTGACATGAACAGCTACAAATTTTGTTAGCACACTAAAATGCACTTTCAGAAAACTTAATTTCACAAGAAAAGTTATTAAATTCATTACACAATCCACCTTGCAATTGTTGAAATGCAATTTTTTTTATAAGTATAAATTACAAATAACTCCAAATCAACACTTGCATGTTTAAATTTTCAATGGTGAAAATCATGAAAACACTTTACTCTTTCCATTGGGACTATTTTCAAAGCAAATGGATAAGTACAAGTTTTTAGATCTCAAATCAAGTGAAATTAGCAAACTTTTCTCAAAGTTGGGAAATGAAGCAAAATTAGCAAACTTTACTCTTCCTCTAATGGACATATATGGCTTTGGAGACCTCTCAACAATCAAATATGTACCTTTTTCAGTGAAAAATGAAAGTTTCAATAGTTAATCTTCAAAACAGCCCCTAAAATTTTTTAAAATAGTCAATGCAATTTAACTGCCTGTACCAAAATGAGCTTGAAATTTCAGGTCAACCATACATGGTCACTTAGGCATTTAAAGGTTAAACTCTCTTGTATCTAATGAAGAATTAGCCAGATTCACTTGTATCTAATGAAGAATTAGCCAAGAGTATAGAAGTCAAACCTGAAATTGTGCTCTTCCTAATGTGTAAGGTAGTATGGCCTTAAAGCGACCATTTACCAGCTGTTTTGCCTTTTTCACAGGTTTCCATGGACAAAATGATTTTTAGCCCATTTTTCAGAGAAAGAAAAATAGATGCGGAACACAACACAAGTAGTTTCGTATTTTTCCAAGCATTTTTGAATTACTTTTGAATTTTCAAAGATTCAAGTCATAGGCACCTATTTGTGACCATAGGTGTCCCAAAATCCGTCCCCTTGTGATTTATAAAGAAATGTGCAGAAACCAAAGACAATGATTGGTTCTTAGAATAAAAATAATAATTTTCTTGAATTCATTAACAAACCAGAGAGGTCCATTCAAGGATCACCTGGCATCTATTCTACAGCTACCTACAGGACGGTTTGAAGAAGATGGGCACTTTAAGGCCATACTACCTTAATATGTTGATGCTTGCTTTATTAGAATGTGAAACAAAGAGACGAGAATGGGATCCCACTCCAAATTTTGTGGGTTGGGAGCCAAGGACAAAGTCGGATAAGGTAGGTTGGGAAGGGCCCCAATATGACTGCCATGCAAGCTTTTTTAGCTCAACAAGGGTCCTTAACCCTTAAAACGAACATTTCATGTCTGGGCTTGGTCAAACTTCATTAGATTTCTACATTAAAACATAGATTTTTAATTTTTATTTATTTATCATATATATTAATATATATCTAAAGTTTAATCTTTATTTTTTATAATTAAAATTTTGAAATTAAGTTTTATATTATTTTTAAAAGAAATTTTCATATTAAAATCATAGTAATTACAAAAATGCTTAAAAGAGTACAAAATTTTAAAGAAACATGAAAATAATAGTGACAAACATCATGGTGTAATTGATGTACTCCTTGAGATTTCACCAAGAGAAATTCGATAGAAAAAGTTAAAAAGTGGTGTATTTAGATAAGCTTTCACGAAACTATCTTGAAATTGTCACCAAAAATACAATTTTAATAATTTTGAAAAAACTTCAAATGGGGTAAAAGGTAGATTATTGCACCTACATTTTCTTGGTTACACTTAAAAACATTTAAAATCAAAAACTATATGAAAATTCAAATTTTGACTTTCAAAATGTTTGAGGGCTTGCATTGTCCTTTAAGGGTTTAACGTCTCTCAAATCCAAGGGCTTCGGATTGCTTGTTCACATTAGGAAAAAATTGAACCTACAAAAAAGCCTTGAGTTTTCTTACTAATTTTTATACTAATTGAATGAATATGAAGGTGGCCACATCCTCATTAGAAATTTAGAACCACCACTTGTGTGTGCTCCATTCTTCATGATGGAACCATCATGAGATTTATAAAATCATGGAGATGCATTGAGTAATGATGACAAATTTTGAATTCATCGTGCAATTCATAGCCCAATTTATGAGATTGTAAAGATGAATTGGATAATGATGATAAATTTTTGAATTCATCATGCAATTCTTGGCCCAATTAGTAAGTTGAAAAGCCTCTTCCCACCCAAGCTTTTGCATTACGAAAGCAACCTTTTTTGAGGTTCAATTTTTTCCTAATGAAGTCTTGCTTCTGCGTAGTATGCACACACTGCACAAAATGGACCACTCTTCCAAGTAGATGGTTCCTATTTTTGAAGGGAAACTTAATAAAGGGAAACTAAATAGGGAGGATACCAAAATGGCAAAAATGGTGTGCATTGCAAGGTCAAGTGGAAGGACAGTGGAGTTGGGGGCCATTTTGTATATTTTGTATAGTACCATGGAGGTGGCAACCTTACAAGTGGTCAATTCTAGGTACACCTTGTGTTGTTTTAACTTCTTTTCTATGACATATTTTGATACTACTAGTGTCATTTCTTCATGTACATCAAATGCATTTTGGCATCACCTACATGACACTTTTAGCATCCTACACCTTGCATCTTCGAAAATTTGTAACTAATTCACAAAGCATTCAAAAATTGTAGAACCACAATTAGTTTGGTTCATAGTCCTTTATCAATGTGCAAAAATTATTGTTCATTTTTAGAGTATATTGATTGTGCCACAAAGCTTATTCGTGCAATTTTAGGTGTAGTTACCTTGTTGATGTCTGTGTCGACTTTGAGCAGGGTATAAAGTAGGACCATCCATTTCCAACCAAGGATCCATATCCAACCTGTAGAGTGCAATTATTTCCAAACAAGATTAAAGTTGATAGACATCCAACCATTTTTTTTAATTCATTTTTTATGAAGTGACAAAGTGGCAATATAAAATGCTATAGTGGTGCTCCAAATTTCAACATACATCCACATATTAGATAGAAAATATCACATTATGAAGTGTCTATTTTCATCCACAATTTGGCAATTTCATCCAAGATTTTTTTGAATATGAATTTTTCAAGCAAAAAACATCATGATTTGTTGCCATTTTTTAGCCAAATTATTTTCTTTGGCGTAGTTTGGCACTATAATGCCAAATAAAAGCCCTATTTCCAACAAAAGCTTGGAATGTGTTTTTTTCCTTTTCAAGGTTGGGACTAATAAAGTCATACCGACATGTCTTGAAGTAGTGAACAAGAAAGTAGGAAGTAAGAAAGTAGTTCTTGAATGATCGGAATTGGAAAAATTTGGACATTGGCTATGGATTTGATTTAGTTTTTAGCTCCTAAAATTAATAGTAATTTCAATTTCCTGCTTCCCATATTTCAATCTTTTACATGGGAAAAAATTGCATCACCTCATACTACTCATGATTTGTCAAAGAATTGTTTACTTGATTGACTATGGGTGGTTTTACTTTAGTTAGGCACAACTAAACCCTTTCTACAGAGTTGGCCTTGCGAAGTGAATTTTGTGTTCTATTAGGTAATTGTATAAAGAAATCTTCCTATTTTGTATTGTATTATTTCTATATTCTTCACTAATCCTATGTAGAGCCTCTGATTGCAAATATAAAATCAAACTTTGTAAATTTTATCATGTGGCAATTGGCAAATAAAAAATTCCTACATTTCCCTAGGAATAAATTCATCTTGCAAGGCCTACTTCATAGGATAGATTGAGCATCTTGCTATAGTTAGTATTAGTGTTTTTTAAAGTTTTACAACTAGTAGCTATGTAGACTTTCTTTGAAGAAGGATTTTAAGTTCTTTGGCTTCTTCATTATTTTGGACTAGAATTGAAGGAGGCTATTGAGTATGTGATTTTGAAGTCTTCATTTAATCACCCTCTAGTGGCTGTAGAAACTAGCATTAATAGGCTATTGTAGGGAGTTAGAATAGACAACAACTTTGAGAATTTTTTTTGTAACATTGGCAATGGTAATACTTTCAAAGTAGTTAGTAGGCTACAACAATAGGAAGAAAAAGACAATTTGGGCTTCATTGAATGAAAATATTATTTAGGCAAATTTCGTAAACCGTGCGTGGATGATGAAAACAAACGGATCTTTTTTAAACTAAGTTCTAAACAACTCAGCAATAATTCAATCACCATGCAAGAATGATACTACATCACTAAAGGAAACTATTCCCTGACAATGCTATGACACCATAGTGATACTACTCTTAGTTGAATGAATCAATTGTTGGAAACATTCTTTAGCAATATAAACCTTAGGCCTACAACCACAATTTGTTGATTTTTTAATTTTAGAGTGGCATAGTAACTTTGGTTTGTACCATGATGTTATACATTAAAATATACATCTATGATGAAAATTTCAGGTTTTTTCAGTATATTTTATTTTTAATATAAATTTCTTCATTTTCTTCTTATTATATTTACACTAATTTCAAAATTTTTCCAAAATTTTTGAAAATTTCATGACTTGTAGTAGACATACAACTTCATCTCTAAAAAATAAGTATATAAATTTTTTCATTCATATCTTGTTGCAAAATGGTAGCAAACAAAGTGATAGGCAATAAGGCTTAAAAGGAGTGGTCATAGGCCTCTCCTTCTAGGGTTAAAGTACTAAAATTGGCATAAATGTTTTAAAGCTATAGCTGAACTATTTGAAGCTAGAACACAAAAAAATAGCAAGATTGGTGTTGAAATACTAATTTTAGAGAGCCTCCCTATGATTCCGCAAAGAGCCACATAGAACATTTCACAAGCACTTTCAAAATGGAAAGTGGAATGACTTCGGAAGGATGGGTGAGGCTATGAGGGGTTCTAAAGAGATGAAAATTTTCATTAAAAATGACAAAATTCTATTCAAATGGCAATTTAGAGGACTAGAAAAGGTAGGAAATCCATTGGAAGGTGGTGGTCATGGGTGACTAAATGCGTAAACAATTGGTGATTTGGATACATGTGGAATAGAATCAGGCTCATACATGAGCTTGACATAGCATAAATAGGAGCTGTAAGAGACATTCGCATAGCTTCTAGTGGAAATTTGGCCTTCCTAGGATGTTGTCATACGAGCGGACATCGAGAAACTTGACAATTGAATATGAGGAGCTGTAGTTCCTACCAATTTGTTGAGTCCCCTTCCATAGCTAGGAGACTTTGAGATTACAATTGAGGTATGTACAATGAAAAACTTAGGCATTTTTGCTTCTAGAATATACAAAAGTAGTAGAGACACTGAAGTAGGCTTTCTTTTGGCAATTTGTCGTTTGTAAGTACAAAAGTGTTGGGCCTAGCATTGTGCCTTTAGAACAAGACGGCATTGAAAGGTGGGAAGTGGGTAGAGAAATTCACAATAAAAATGACTTGAATGAAATCACTAGATTGTAGTTGGAACAGATGTACAAAAATATGATATGCACTAATGTGATATTTTTTATCCAATACATGAATGGGTGCTGTAATTGTTGGTACATCACTATAACACTTAAAATCATGTGACACTCCAACGCTTCATAAAATAATGGAGAGGAAAAGAGTTTGTTGAATTAAATGTGAGTGCATGCAAATAAAAACAAGATCTTTGTTTAAAGAACAAACACTTTATTGAATATGAATATGGATTTTTCCGAGAGATCCATCCATATTTACATCATTTCTAGCTTCCCCTCATATGGCTAGATTGTAAACTTTTTCCCCACAAAGGAAGGAAGAGAGAGAAGTGGAAGGGACCGAAGGTGCAATCCTAAAAGAAAGTCTAGTTACCCTACTTTAAGATTTGGCAAACACACGAATGAGACAACAATCAATAGCTTTCCATATGCCAACCAATAGGGTCGAGGAATTTCTACTTCACATTTTCAAATTGTACCTTCCAGACAGTATTCCAACAAGTGCGAGGAGTCTTCAGCTTGATTAGCATAAGCAAGTGTCTATTAGCCAATCATGTTGGTGAGAGGTCTTTGCAAGGCACTTTGAAGTCTTCAATCAAATGCTTGTCTATTGCAATGCAAATTAGTGTTGGCATTGCCTTTTTGCTAGATGAGTCACTATCAAATTCACGCTTGTATAGAGCAAAAGCAAGAAAAATGACAACCCATCTATGGTCACGTCAAAAATATCTTTAGTAGAAGTCAATTTTTTCTTTAGATTATGTTGTCATTTGGTCATGAAATCCAAGAATGCACCACACAATAGAGTGGATTTGGCATTTATAGAGCTCCCTTGTGCAATGAGAGGGGGGGCATTGCCATGGACGCCTTCTTTCCACTATTCATTCAATGGTGCAACATGTGAACAACCCTAATCCATCATCGGTCTCTACCACATTCTTGTGTTTTTGAAGGTTGGAACTAGAAATAGTCAACTTTTGTAAGGATGGGGACTAGTGTGAAGAGAGTTTCTATCTTGGCACTTGATAGATTTGCACAACATAAGCCATCAAAGAAAAGTGGCACTAGGAGAAAAACAGTGACCACTATAACAAAAAATTAACAAAAAAATGTTGATGTCATTTGTATCCTTGGTCGAGTTGTCTTGCACAGTACCTAATAGAAAATTGTTGTCCATTTTGTTATGGTGGTCAAGTAAAAAAAAATAATAATATTAATTCATTTATAAATTTTCTCAATGAATGGCTGCCACCTAGCAAGCCCAGAACCGACCCAATACAAATTGCCACATAGGCAAAAAAACAACACATAGATAGAACTATAAATTAGCCTTTATAATTTAATTGAAAAAAAGTTAAACTTTAAAACTTATTAAGAAGAAAGAAGACTAATTTTTCATAATTTGGAAATTGATGATAAGAAAGAGGTGATATAAGATATATGAATTAAGATTATGACTGATTCACATATCCCATATGGTTTGTTTGACCTTTTATCACTCCATTTGTATAAAGAGCTTGTCTTTTTTTTTCTTATGTCACCGAAGTCACCTCTCTTTCATCACCTATGAGTGAGAGGCATGTCTACTTATCAAAAAGGTATCAACTTTTTTCTTGAATTAAACATTGTACTATCTGAATCAACAAAAATTCAATGACCATTTTATTAGCTTGTACCAAATCAACAAAAAATTGTTAAAACAATCAATATATTATTTTAGTCAACAAAAAATTGTTAAATTTTTGTAAACTTGGACACTATTTCTAGTAGTGTAATAACAATGTGGATATCTATATTTCTACATTCAATGTGGATATCTATATTTCTATATTCAATGTGGGAATGTACAGTGGGGTACCAATCAAAATGTCGTTTTTGAATTCGCAATGAAAACAATTTCAGTACTACCAACTTTCAAAGCCTCTCGAGAGCTCAAAAATTGGTATTTAACCACGAAATTTTTACCACAGCATCATCTTTAAGTTAATTATATATATGACAAATTTCAAGGACAAAAAATTTACCAAAAAAAAGTTATTCAAAATCTACCAACATTGGTAGCTGTGGAAATTTTTTCACTGCTGCCAACTTTGACACCCTCCCAAGGATTGAATTATTTTTTTTTGCCATGAAATTCTTGGAACAAAAATCTCTTTATGTTAATAACATATGATAAAAATTTCAAGTCCAGAAGATTAATGCAAAAAAAGATATTAACAATCTATCAACATGTGTCGTTTTGAGAAACAATTGTGAAAACCGTTTCACTACTTCAACTTTGACACCCTCCCAAGGGTTGAAAAATTGCTTATTTACTATGAAATTTTTTCACAAAGTGATTTATATGTTAATAACATTTGTGAAAAGTTTCAAAGCCAAAAAAGTTATACAAAAAAAAATATTCAAAATCTACCAATATGTGTAGTTGTGAAAAACCATTTCACTACTTCCAACTTTGACACCCTCCTAAGGGCTGCAATTTTACTTATTTACCATGAATTTTTTCTCACAAGATCCCCTCTATGCTAATAACATGTGTGCCAAATTTGAAGGTCAAAAGATTTACACAAAAAAAGAAATCCACAATCTACCAATGTGTAGTTGTGAGATACATTTTATTAAAGACATTGAAATTGTT
Organism: Climacium dendroides; assembly: GCA_950106755.1. Taxonomy (NCBI): domain Eukaryota; kingdom Viridiplantae; phylum Streptophyta; class Bryopsida; order Hypnales; family Climaciaceae; genus Climacium; species Climacium dendroides. The sequence goes on from OX467084.1 coordinate 42,519,731, forward strand.
GAAGTATGTTAGACACTGATGCTTCTAGATTGAAATTCTCCAGATGATTCAATCTCTAATCATAAATGCTTCTCAATAAAATTAAGAATAGGCAAATCTAGTTGTGTGCACTTGTCACATCTCAAAGAATGCACTTGTTTAAAAATTAGAAACCATACATGCATGAAGAAGTTTTTTCCTCTCAATAAGAATGCTTACATTTACAATAGAGCATTATAGGAAGTGGGATGCGGGATGATGAGAGAAGCAAGTGATGGGTGATTATTTTCTAAGCAGAGGATTGAAACTTTGTGAACATGAGTGATTGAGTGCATGAAAAATGATTTATTAGAACAAGTCTAAGCTATGTGATAACTAAGTGGATGAGGCATGGGATGAGTGACTGAGGATATATGGAGGTATGTGAGATTTTCTTTAAGAGTGAGTGAGGTTATAACTTACATGTGGTGATTGGTGAGGTCTGGTGAATGAGTGAAGGTTGTGAGGTTGGATGATGGTGAGTGATTGAGGGTATGTGAGCTTTTTTATAACTGAGTGAGGTTATGCATGTGGTGAATAAAGTTGGATCATGATAAGTGATTGAGGGTATGTGAGATTTGTTTCTAATGACTGAGTGAGGTTATATATGTGCTCAGTGAGTGAGGCTAAATCATAGTAATTAAGTGAAGGCTAGATCATGGGCACTGAGTGATGGCTATTTCAGATGGAACTCGTGTTCATATAGTAAGTTTGAGTGAGGCAGGGAAGACAGGAGTTGACATTGCAGCTATTGTTGGAGTCCATGTTAGAACAATTCAGAAGGTAGTGAAGAAATTTCAAGAAGATGGAACCTATAAGTGCAAATCTTGTGGTGGAAATCATGCTAAAAAGTTTAGTGATAGAGATGTCCGTGCTATTATACATGTTTCAAAAACTCATCGTCGCTCGACACTCTCTGAGATCACTAATATATGTTCTACTCAAGTGTTTAGATCGACTATTCGAAGGGCCTTACATGAGAGTGACATTTTCAATTGAATTGCAGTTAAAAAACCTTTCTTAACACCTCGTCACAGGTCTCAACGATTGGCATTTGCTCAAAAGTATTGTGGGTGGAGTGTAAAAGAATAGAAGAGAGTTGTTTGGACAGATGAGTCACCCTTTGAAGTTGGAAAAAATTCTAAACAAGTTCATGTTTGGAGAAATGCATATGAGCGCTATTCATCAAGTTGTATAGTTCCAACTTTTAAGAGTGGGAGAACTTCTTTGATGATTTGGGGTGCATTTGTTGGAGGGCAAAAGTCACAACTTGTTTTTATGCCCAAAGATAGACATTCTACTAAGGATTTTGTTGAAGTGGTCTACAATGGCGAGTTGTTTCATTTTATGAGTAGAGTGCCATAGGGATTGCTCATGGAAGATGGCGCACCTGTCTATCGTAGCAAACTATGTGAAGAATGGAGACAAACACACCTCTTGGAGAAGCTTGATTGGCTTGCAAATTCTCCCGATCTCAATCCAATTGAGAACCTTTGGAAGATTTTGAAAGATGCTATGAAACATGGCCCAATATGTTCAAAAAAATTAGATGACTTGAAGGTAGTTATTGAAAGAGAGTGGAGGTTAATCAATGGTACAAAGCTCCTTCGACTATGTCATTCTATGCCCTCTAGATTACAAGCAATGATTGAGGCAAATGGAGGACATACACGTTGGTAGATTATAAATATTTTCTTTTGTATAAATTTTTTGACCTTGAAATTTGGCATGAATATTGTTGACATAAAGAGCATGTTGTGCCAAAAGTTTCATGGTAAATAGACAATTTCTCAATTGTTGGGAGGGTGTCAAAGTTGGTAGCGATGAAATGGTTTCCCCCATTGTTTCCCACAACTACACATGTTGGTAGATTGTGGATTTCTTTTTTTGTGTAAATCTTTTGACCTTCAAATTTGGCACACATGTTATTAGCATAGAGGGGATCTTGTGAGAAAAAATTCATGGTAAATAAGTAAAATTGCAGCCCTTAGGAGGGTGTCAAAGTTGGAAGTAGTGAAATGGTTTTTCACAACTACACATATTGGTAGATTTTGAATATTTTTTTTTGTATAACTTTTTTGGCTTTGAAACTTTTCACAAATGTTATTAACATATAAATCACTTTGTGAAAAAATTTCATAGTAAATAAGCAATTTTTCAACCCTTGGGAGGGTGTCAAAGTTGAAGTAGTGAAACGGTTTTCACAATTGTTTCTCAAAACGACACATGTTGATAGATTGTTAATATCTTTTTTTGCATTAATCTTCTGGACTTGAAATTTTTATCATATGTTATTAACATAAAGAGATTTTTGTTCCAAGAATTTCATGGCAAAAAAAAATAATTCAATCCTTGGGAGGGTGTCAAAGTTGGCAGCAGTGAAAAAATTTCCACAGCTACCAATGTTGGTAGATTTTGAATAACTTTTTTTTGGTAAATTTTTTGTCCTTGAAATTTGTCATATATATAATTAACTTAAAGATGATGCTGTGGTAAAAATTTCGTGGTTAAATACCAATTTTTGAGCTCTCGAGAGGCTTTGAAAGTTGGTAGTACTGAAATTGTTTTCATTGCGAATTCAAAAACGACATTTTGATTGGTACCCCACTATACTCAAGTATATTGCAAAGAAGAGTGATGGAATGAAAATATCTCTACAATCCAATATTCATCTATGTTTCTATATTTCAATTGCATTCCATGGCAAAATCATCCATGGGTAATCCCAAATCTAGAAGAACATTAGTGTATTAGGCAAATTAAAAAAACACCAAAGTACAGTCCGAGTGTGGAAGGTAAAAGCTCTGTGCAACCTTCCATCAGACCTCCACAAATAAATTGAGGATGTCACCTATGATTCAGTGCAGGTAGTCTAAAACACTTACATGGTTAATTCAACTTCCATACTCACTTGTTCATTTGTTGTGTCAATCACCTTGCTACCTTGGAAGAAAACTGGCTCTGTAAATCCAATTGGAGCACCAAGGATCCTACACAATAAAGCCAATGGTGAGGATCCTTCAAATATAAACGTGCATTTGTGGATGACGTAACCACATAACATGTTCAAAGTAAAAATGGAGAGCAACACACTATTTGATCAGGAAACAATTTCTCCCCATCCTAGGTTAGGTCTTAGTATAGGATGGGAAAAAATTATTTCTCCATCAAATTAATCTGTCGACCCCTATGTACCTCAATTCAGCCATCTATAGTAGCCTCGATAGTGGCAAGTAAACAACCCACTTTATAAGTAGTCTATCGCATCTCCACGCAATTGTTGATTGTCTACATCTTCCATTTAACTTTGAGTGAACATAACGTTGTCGCACTGTAAATGCGTACATAGTGTAAAAAAGTGTGGTAATGTTTTATTTCTATTGATTTGGTTTTCACGAATATGAGGAGAATAATGACATCATCTTTAGTGGCTTCAAGGTGACGCCTTCTTACGATGGCTTGAGTCATCTATATAAGATTAGGTTGTCATCTTAGAATTCCATCAAACTTGAAGTAGTTTTCTTCATTATTTGTTATAGATTTAGTATGTCGAATTGGAGGGTTTTTTCTGAGTCCCAAGATGAAATTGGAATTCTAGTTTTTTACCTCTAATAGGTGTACGTTGAGTTTTAGTTCTTCATTCCATATTTGGAGTGAATTTCTATAATAATTTTGTGTTTGTGAAGTAGTTGTAAGGAAATATTCAAATGGTTTGCCTTCTAGGCGAACTTGAAGTAAATTTCCTTCAAAGATAAAGATAAGGAGATAGTAGTGGGCCAAATAAGTGCTCAATTATTGTTAGAGGAGTTTTAAGAGTGAGTTAGAGGCGGACCCCACTTGTTTGTGTGGTTGAGAGTAGATAAGGTAGAGGAAAAGTTGGATAGGAGTCATCTTCTCTCCCATTGTGAGTTTAGGGAAAGACCCGAATGTTTGGAGGGCCATTGTATTGTGTGTTTTTGGAATTTTGAAATGAAAATTGGTGGAGTTATGTATCATGGTGTCTTCTTTCTAAATTGATCTCACTTGCTTGATTTGGAGTTGTGAATCAAAAGTTGTGCTAGTTTGAGTGGAGGGAGGTTTGTTGCCTTCGAAATTAAGAGGCAGAGACTTCGACCGACCATAAAAGACGGACAGGTTCTTGGTTTGCATTGATATTTGGAGGAAGTGTAGGAAATTAAATTAGCTTTCTAGGAAGATCTCACTCATTCTATTTGGAGCTTGTATGGGTGAGTTACGAGTGTAGAAGTGAAGGAGTGTCTGCTGCCTATCATTTCTAGAGGCCGAAACTTTGAGTGGCCATGAAAGGTGGACAGAGTGTTAATTTGATTTGAGTTTTGGAGAGGATGTGTAAAGTTTTGTTAGCTTTCTAAGAAGCTATCATTCGAAGTAATTGGAGCATTTATGAGTAAGTTGTGAGTGTAGGAGTGAAGGAGGGTCTGTTGCCCTCACTTGTAGAGGCCGAAACTTTGGATGACCATAGTTTTGGGTTAGAGTATTGGAATGAGTTGAGATTTGGAGGAAATGGAGAGAATTGTGTTAGCTTTCCAAAGAGTTATCATGCAACCCATTTGAAGTTGTGAAGCAACGGTGGTGATCATTCAAAGTTTAGCTTTGAAGATGGAGTTGGGGTAGAGATTTGAAGTTGGAGTTTGAGTGAAAATTTGAAGTTGAAGTTGAGGTGGAGCTTTGAGTGATGATTTGAAGTTGAAATTTGAAGACACAAAGATTGAAGACTCGTGTGTTGTGGCTTGTGGCTTGTTATTCCTAGCCGGATTTGGGGGCTCGTTGTCTTTCTATGGTTATTCCCAGCCGGTTTTGGAGGCTAGTTGCAATTTTCAATTTCAGCATTGTGAAACTGTTGCGAGCCGTGGTTATCCAGTAAGCGCTCCATTTTGTGTTTGTGGAGACTATTTGGGATTTAATCACCCACTTGGTTGCTCTTTTATGTTGTTCCCATTGGTGAAAGGCGCTTCCTGGTCACCGTAGGTTTGAAAGTTTAGGGTCCCATCATCCGGACGGTCACTCGTGTTGGCTGTCCCGTTTTACCCGTCCGAGGCCGTGGGATCTTATCACCTTACCCTTACCCTTACCCTTATAGAGCCACCACAGGATAGGCCAACGGGGAGGAGTTTGAAGATTGAAGATTGATGATTCGACGACCGTATACGAGATTTGAAGACCAAGATTAGAGATTCACGAGAGACAACAAATTTTGTTGTTGTACAATATCATTTTGTATTTGACTGGTGAATTTGTGGGTGACAAGTTCACTCACCTTCATCATTCTAGTTAGAAGACTGGGTTTGCAAGTGACAAGTCCACTTGCCTTTATTCTCCTATCATATTTATATTCCTTAGCCATTTCTAGTTGCAGCCAGAATCTTCGTGATTTCCCAAGGCAAACCGCTCTCAACACGACATTTGGTGCTTCCACTGAGAGAGCTTTGGGGCAACTAGTTTGAGTTTAGGAAGATGGAAGATACTAGTGGGGGTTCTGAGAGAACCCCAGCCAATATGGACACCATACTTGGTGCCTTGGCGATATTGATGGAACAGCATAGATCTCATTCTGGCGGTCAAGGTGCTACGAAAGCTCTAAAAGGTGTTGTTGACAAGATGGGAAGATTTGACGGAAAGGACATCACGAAGTTCTTGAGAGCCTATGTTTGTGAGATGGAGGTACATCAGGTTTCTCAAAACCAGATGATTCAAACCTTCAGTCTAGCTGTTGTACCTGAGATCCGGCCAAGGGTAGAAGAGATTCGAGGTGATGCAAACGCAATCCCATGGTTGTTGTTTGAGGAGAGATTGCGGGATGAGTATTTTGATGAAGATGCGGACCGTATGACCAAGAGAGCATTTCTTGACTGGATTGAGCAGTGTCCAGGGAACAATATGGGCCCAAATGAGCTGTTTCGAGATTTTGAGAAGAAGTACAAGCAGCTACCTTTGGCAGAGAGACGTCTTCTTGATAGTAGGAAGACAGAGTTGTTTCTACAAGCAACTGATGATGCTTTAGGAGACAAACTTCTTTTGCTTCTTGGAGATCAAGCTACTGAAGGAGGTTTTACCAATGATTGGAGGACAATTGAACAAGCAATTATCCTACTCACGAAACAACAGAAATTGAAATCGAGAAGCAAAGCTCCACAAGTGGGAGAAGAGCCTGCACCTACTACAAGGGCTCCTAAGAAATCATTTGCCCCTACACCTGCACCATCAACTTCAAAGACTGCCAAGACGGTTGAAGGAGATACTCTTGATGAGCTTATCAAGGGTATTCAAGATTTGAGGGTGGAGATGAGCGAGTTGAAGAAGTCACGAGGTACTCAATCATCTGACAATACAAGAACATTTACAAGGAGATGTATTTGGTGTGATGAGGAGGAGAGCCACAGCCTTCGAGGTTGTAAACAATACGATGAGGCTCTTAAAGATGGCACAGTTGTCTTCAAAGATGGAAAAATACATGATGCATCTACAAATTTGCCTTTGAATACCAACTTTGGCAAAGGAGGGATGAAGAAGATCGTAGAAGACAAAATGGGAAGATCCAATTCTTTAGGTGGAAAGGGTGCTACATCATTCCATGTAGAGGTTGTTCAACATGTAGTTGAGACTTCCCAAGCTCCATCTGTTGAAGTATTACGTAGAGGAGCTCAAGCCATTCGCAAGGTGACTGGTTGGGAAGATCCTGTTGATGCAAGTAGCATCAGAGTGTTTTTGGGTGAAGTACAAGGCCATAATAAAGACCATGATGTTCTTGTTGAAGAAAAACGAGGGCGGACTGTTGAAGATGATGATGTGGAGGAGCCAGCACTCAAAAGAAAACCACAAGGGATCAAAGAAGGTGAAAAGGGAGATGGTCCTGCTGCTCATACACGACAAAGGTCTGCGAAGTCACCTATTTTTGTTCATCCAGGAGATGAACCGCTTCCTAAGGAGAAGTGGGAAGATCCAAGCAATAGCAAAAAAGGAAAGGGCAAAGAAGATTCAAGCAAAGGCAAGGGCAAACCGCCGGCCTATAAACTTCAATCAGACATTGAGTCTTCTATAGATATGAAAGGCATATTGGAGGAGAGAATCTTGGATGCCAAAATTGAATTTACATTGAGAGAGGCTCTTGGCATTGCCAAGAAAGACTTTCATGAGCTGATTGTTGATGTCATCAAGAGAAAAAGACAAATGACAGCTGAAACAATCATGGTGGAAGCTTTAGACACTCGCATCACCAAAGATGAGGAGACTGAGATTGGGGTGGCTTTTGCCTTGATATGTGATCCTCCAACTACAATGGAGAAGGTTGCAACTGAAATAGTTGAGATAGACAAAGACAAGAGCATTGTAGAAGTAAATGCATGTCTATGTGATCTATCTGATGATGAAGAAGAAGAGATTTTGCACATGTTTACTGAAATGTGTGCAATTGACAAGAGAAACAATGGGTTTGAGGCTGATCATCTTTTGAAATGTGAAGATGTGACAAGAAAAGGATCAGTGGGGGTGAAAAGCTTAGAGGAAGAAGTTTGTTCTTCAAAGACTTTGGAAGAAGAGAGGAGAATGATGGATGAGGCAATCTCTAGGACTGAAAACAAAGAAGAGATTCAAATGGAGGCAAAATCTTATGAATGTGCAATCATTCATATGGCGGAAGGAGAGCTCGAAAGGAGATTGGATTACATTCATCCATTTTGGGCTAGAGCCACTACAGAAACTCGTGTGAAGCTAGGAGAGTTGGATGATTACATTCTAGCTCTTGTGGATCATGGTTCAGAGATTAACATCATGTCTCGAAAGATTTACGAGATGGGCAAATGGCCAATTGATGTTAATCACGGTTGGGTGATGAGAGCTGCCAACAATGGAAGAGGAGAGTTGTATGGAGCATGCCCAGCTGTGCCAACAAGAATTGGAGATGTGGAAGTAGAACAAAACTTCTTTGTACAAAATTATGGAGCTTATCCCATAATTTTAGGTCAGCCATACATTACAGCATCAAGAATGGAGACAAAGGTGTTGGATGATGGCTCCCATTATGCTCGAATTCGAAGTGGTGATGGAAAGAGATCAGTACAGTTTCTTACTGTAAGGCCTAACAATGAAAGGCATCGAGCTCAACTTAGAGAAGGACCTCTACCAACTTCTCTAGACTTTACGGATTTTTGATGTGCACACGTGGAGAATGGGGATCTGCGAGTGCAAAAGGATCAAAGTCTTTTGAATTCCCCAATGTACATAGTGTTGGGAGTGGATTTCTGAGTATGAAGGAGTGTGGTTCTGTGAGCTTCACGGATGTGAAGGACCTAAACCCTATATGTAAAAGGGTTACAAAAAAGATGGAGAAAAGATTAAAAAAGATGGAGGTGATTTTGGATGATGAGTACATATCTGGGATATTTGAAGAGGAAGGCTTTGCAGATGACTTATTACAAGTTTTGCGAGTTTTATACATCGAGAAGGTAGAAATTGATGATAGTGATGTTGTGGTTGAAATTCACACACGATCACTACATGATGAGATATTGAAGATAATATCAAGGATTGATAGGTTTCAGAGTTACGGGTTGAAACATGAAGCCATGGTGAATACCAAATACAAAACGGTGGCCAAGAAGGTTAAGCCAGTAGCAACTCAACTACCTTCTGATACGGACAAACATATCAGACAAGCAGAGAAGGAGCCGGGTCTTAGAGAATCAAGAAAAATTGGACACAAATTTACAGAGGAAACATTGGCAAATCTGAAGATAGGAAGAGATGACTTCTTGACTGAACCAGAGAGAAAGAGGTTCCAAGAAATGCTCTCCAAACACGGAAAAGCCTTTGCTTCTTCACCAGATGAGATTGGTTGTGTGCATCCAAGTGTAATTGCGCCAATGGTTATTTTTACCGTGCCACATGTGCCATGGGATTTGAAACCAATACCAGTACCACGGGCATTGCTTCCCAAACTGGTTGAACTTCTTAAAGAGAAGATGCGCATGGGTATCCTTGAACCTTCAATGGCTCCATATTCCAATCGTTGGTTCACAGTGCCAAAGAAATCCGGAGCATTGAGGTTCATTCAAGATATGCAACCAGCAAATAAGGTGACAATTAGGAACAAAGGTTCTGGGCCTATTGTTGATGAAGTGGCAGAAGCATTTGCGGGACATGCCATTTACTCCATTGGAGATCTATATTCTGGTTATGATCAATTTCAATTAGCTGCTGAGAGCAGAGATTTGACAACCATGAAGACTCCACTTGGATTGGTTAGAATGTGTACATTGCCTCAAGGTGCTACAAACTCTGTGGCACATATGCAAAATGCCATGAATCAAATCTTACGAGATTTTGTACCTGAGAAGACTATACCTTTTGTGGATGATATCCCAATTAAAGGTTGTGAGGAGATTGTCAGAGACTTGACTTTTCAAGATAATGGTTGCAGAACATTTGTCAGTAATCATATCAATGATGTAGACAAAATCTTGGGGAGACTTGAAGAGGTTGATTTGACTCTTTCTATAGAGAAGTCAAAATTCGGGGTTGATGAAATTTTAGTGGTTGGGCATTTGTGTGGATGGTATGGACGGAAACCAAATCCCGAAAAGGTTGATGCTATTGGAAAAATGAAAGCATGCAGCAATATTACCGAAGTAAGGAGGTTTCTTGGAGCTTGCGTCTTCTACCAAATTTGGATACCTCATTTTGCTCACATATCAGAGCCTCTTTACAAACTGTTGAGAAAGAAGAATAAGTTTGTATGGAAAGCTGAGCAAGATTTGGTAATGGAAGAGTTGAAGAAAGTTTTGAAGTCACCACCAGTTCTAAAACAAGTTGATTATGAGAGTGGAAGACCGGTCATTGTGACTGTTGACACAAGTCCGATAGCCATTGGATGGGCTGTTGGACAAGATGATGCAGAAGGGAGGAGATTTGCCATCCGTTTTGGAGCAAGGATCCTCACAGAGAGGCAAAGAGCTTATCCACAAGTGAAAAGAGAACTTTGGGGTGCGCTTACAGCGCTAAAGGCGGAGAGAAATTACTTAATTGGAGCCAATGTTATTTTGGAAACTGATTGCTTACCCTTACTTGGCATGATAGCCAATTGTTCTTCACCGGATATTGCCATGCTTCGATGGATAGCATACATCAAGTCTCTAAATCCAGTACTAATACACATTGCTGGGAAAGAGAATTCTATGGCGGACATGTTATCGAGAGCCAGATACTATCAAGAAGAAGAGATGATGGCTCATGAAGGAAGTGAAGACCTCTTTGATGGTGGCTATATTTTGGCTACAGAAGGAGAGAGTTCTACAGATGGAATCTTGTCATTCAAAGAAGAGTTATATGAAAGAAGGTTGAAAGAGCTTGGACTCTATTTGAGTACTTTGAAGAGGCAAGAAGGATGGATGGACAAAACTTTTAAGGACATCAGACATCAGTCTTATGGGTACCTTTTGCGAGAAGGATTCTTGTGGAAGAGGGCAAAAAGAGCTGATGAAATGCCATTGAGAGTAGTTGGTGACTCCGAGACCAAAACTAAAGTTCTTGAGGAATTTCATGATACACTTTGGGCTGGTCATAGAGGAGTTTGGGCGACATATACAAAGATCAAAGAACGCTATTGGTGGAAGGGATTATACAAAGAAGTTGAAGAATTTGTAGCCTCATGTGTTGTATGCCAATTACAATCCAAAATTCGGCATAGAGATGAGCTTCATCCTACATATCCTCCTTCCATTCATTTTCGATGGATGATTGATCTAGTTGCCATGCCGTCAGGCATATGGGGCATGAAGTATCTTGTTTTAGCAAGAGAAGAACTTTCAAACTTTGTGGAAGGAAGGGCTCTTCGAACCAAAACAACGGAGAATGTCTGCCGTTTTATTCTTGAAGATATTTTTAGCCGATATGGAAGTATTGGTGCGATGAGAGCAGACAGAGGTGAATTGAATGCAACTGAAGCAAGGGAGTTTTTCAACAGATATGGTGTACGATTGAAGTTAACTACAGCTTATAATCCTGAGGCCAATGGTAAAATTGAAAGAGGACATCCTCCTATCATTCAAGCATTGGTTAAAGCTTGTAGAGGAAGGCCTAATATTTGGCCTAAACTACTTCCATTTGCTCTATGGGCTGACAGAACCACACATAGTACTGTCACTGGATATATGCCTATAGAGCTCATGCATGGTCATAAGCCTATGTTGCCTGGAGAGGAGTCTATTCCTTCATGGATATTTCTATCATGGGAAGATGGTATCAGCATAGAGAGACTACTTGAACTTCGTATTCAACAACTTCAAAGGTTGCCTGAAAATCATCAAATAGCTTTGGAGAAGTTGAAAGTTGCTAGACTAAACAACAAGGAGAGATTTGACAGAACTCATCGATTGAGGACTGAGAAAATCAAAGAAGGAGATTGGGTACTTGTGTTTGATAGCACATTAGAGCATCAACACAGTACTGTGAGGAAATTTGCTCGACGTTGGTTTGGACCATATGTGGTAGTCACAGTTCATGATAATGCCACATACTCACTGCGAGAGTTACATGGAACTCCTCTGAGAATTCCTATTGCTGGCAAGCGTGTCAAAGTATTTCGGTGGAGAGATGGAGAGATTTACAATGAAGATTTGGATGATATTTTACCTTCAGCACAAACCCAAGAGATAGAAGAAAACAGAGATGAAAGCACAGAAGATGACCAAGAAGAACCTACTTGGCACATACCGGAGGATGTGCAGGTTTAGAGGGGGTGAATGTCGCACTGTAAATGCGTACATAGTGTAAAAAAGTGTGGTAATGTTTTATTTCTATTGATTTGGTTTTCACGAATATGAGGAGAATAATGACATCATCTTTAGTGGCTTCAAGGTGACGCCTTCTTACGATGGCTTGAGTCATCTATATAAGATTAGGTTGTCATCTTAGAATTCCATCAAACTTGAAGTAGTTTTCTTCATTATTTGTTATAGATTTAGTATGTCGAATTGGAGGGTTTTTTCTGAGTCCCAAGATGAAATTGGAATTCTAGTTTTTTACCTCTAATAGGTGTACGTTGAGTTTTAGTTCTTCATTCCATATTTGGAGTGAATTTCTATAATAATTTTGTGTTTGTGAAGTAGTTGTAAGGAAATATTCAAATGGTTTGCCTTCTAGGCGAACTTGAAGTAAATTTCCTTCAAAGATAAAGATAAGGAGATAGTAGTGGGCCAAATAAGTGCTCAATTATTGTTAGAGGAGTTTTAAGAGTGAGTTAGAGGCGGACCCCACTTGTTTGTGTGGTTGAGAGTAGATAAGGTAGAGGAAAAGTTGGATAGGAGTCATCTTCTCTCCCATTGTGAGTTTAGGGAAAGACCCGAATGTTTGGAGGGCCATTGTATTGTGTGTTTTTGGAATTTTGAAATGAAAATTGGTGGAGTTATGTATCATGGTGTCTTCTTTCTAAATTGATCTCACTTGCTTGATTTGGAGTTGTGAATCAAAAGTTGTGCTAGTTTGAGTGGAGGGAGGTTTGTTGCCTTCGAAATTAAGAGGCAGAGACTTCGACCGACCATAAAAGACGGACAGGTTCTTGGTTTGCATTGATATTTGGAGGAAGTGTAGGAAATTAAATTAGCTTTCTAGGAAGATCTCACTCATTCTATTTGGAGCTTGTATGGGTGAGTTACAAGTGTAGAAGTGAAGGAGTGTCTGCTGCCTATCATTTCTAGAGGCCGAAACTTTGAGTGGCCATGAAAGGTGGACAGAGTGTTAATTTGATTTGAGTTTTGGAGAGGATGTGTAAAGTTTTGTTAGCTTTCTAAGAAGCTATCATTCGAAGTAATTGGAGCATTTATGAGTAAGTTGTGAGTGTAGGAGTGAAGGAGGGTCTGTTGCCCTCACTTGTAGAGGCCGAAACTTTGGATGACCATAGTTTTGGGTTAGAGTATTGGAATGAGTTGAGATTTGGAGGAAATGGAGAGAATTGTGTTAGCTTTCCAAAGAGTTATCATGCAACCCATTTGAAGTTGTGAAGCAACGGTGGTGATCATTCAAAGTTTAGCTTTGAAGATGGAGTTGGGGTAGAGATTTGAAGTTGGAGTTTGAGTGAAAATTTGAAGTTGAAGTTGAGGTGGAGCTTTGAGTGATGATTTGAAGTTGAAATTTGAAGACACAAAGATTGAAGACTCGTGTGTTGTGGCTTGTGGCTTGTTATTCCTAGCCGGATTTGGGGGCTCGTTGTCTTTCTATGGTTATTCCCAGCCGGTTTTGGAGGCTAGTTGCAATTTTCAATTTCAGCATTGTGAAACTGTTGCGAGCCGTGGTTATCCAGTAAGCGCTCCATTTTGTGTTTGTGGAGACTATTTGGGATTTAATCACCCACTTGGTTGCTCTTTTATGTTGTTCCCATTGGTGAAAGGCGCTTCCTGGTCACCGTGGGTTTGAAAGTTTAGGGTCCCATCATCCGGACGGTCACTCGTGTTGGCTGTCCCGTTTTACCCGTCCGAGGCCGTGGGATCTTATCACCTTACCCTTACCCTTACCCTTATAGAGCCACCACAGGATAGGCCAACGGGGAGGAGTTTGAAGATTGAAGATTGATGATTCGACGACCGTATACGAGATTTGAAGACCAAGATTAGAGATTCACGAGAGACAACAAATTTTGTTGTTGTACAATATCATTTTGTATTTGACTGGTGAATTTGTGGGTGACAAGTTCACTCACCTTCATCATTCTAGTTAGAAGACTGGGTTTGCAAGTGACAAGTCCACTTGCCTTTATTCTCCTATCATATTTATATTCCTTAGCCATTTCTAGTTGCAGCCAGAATCTTCGTGATTTCCCAAGGCAAACCGCTCTCAACACGACAACGTCTACATCCGCCTCGTTCGGGACCACACGGCCGTTGAAGGAGCCCATCCCTTCCATCATTAGCATCCCCCGTCGCTTGGTGCATCTAGTATCCATTCAAGAACCATCAACAACATACTTGCTAAAAACATGAACATAGCAATGACCCTACACATGCATCAATTTCCAATTTGGGCATTAAATTTTGCCTCTCTCTTCATTTTTTCTCTTCAACAAATGATCATTCCCCGTCTTACGTATACTTTTTGATGAAGTCTGGATATTCTAGCAAGAGGGACATGTCTTTCCATAGAGTTAATGTACGCACTCTTAGTCCCAAAGTTATTTGTCTGAGGGGTAGCGTGCGATGCCCCAAAAGTGCATTTTGAAACACATATTGCAACATTCTAAGACTAGATTTAAACAAGCCATTGAGATATGGGCGCACAACTTGTCGAGAATGTTCACATACAACAAGAAAAATATGGCATTGTGCATAGGATTGAGGATGCTACTCTCAAGGGAGGAGTCATTAAAAAGGATGTTGAACAAATTGGCCCTAAATGTCTTTGAAAAAAATGTATATGTATTCCAAACAGCCTTGTACAGAACCATTAATTGTAGTCATCCCTTCGGATGATTGGAGAACTAAACATAGATGTTCTTTTCGACTCTAGGATCATACAAAGAATTGGTGCTTCCGAGGGTGGTAATCTACCTCCAATGGCAACTCAGAAACCACCTCAGAAATTTAGAAATGACTTGATCGATGTATAGACACAATTAAACAATGCAACATTGAAAAATCTACGTTTGTACACCCCTCTTGGATCTTATATCATTGGCCTATAACTTTTCCACCATTGACGTGTATCCATACAAATTTATACTACACTATTATTAACTATTGTCTTTAATAACTTTTTTTTGAAACAAATGGAGATTCCATTGCAAAAGCACCAAAACACAACAACCAAGCCAAAAGGCTAGACAATACAGAAACCACACAAATATACATAAAATGCAAGGATTACGGTTAAGTATATTCCAACTGTATTGCCAATCTTGTGGCCACCATCAAAGACCTAATTCAAGTCTCTTTAAACTTCATGTAAGTTCTATTGGCCAATTGGAGTTGACAACATGCACAATGGTGTGCCTTCATCAACGCATCTTGTCTTGAATTGAAGAAGTCATCCCATAACGCTTTGTGGAGTCTAGCAAAAAGCCAACACTCTCTATTAAATAATATGATGGGGAATTTCATTCAAATGGCAAATATTCTATGACTTTGACATCCCACAATTCAGACGGGTGGTTTGAAATCTAGTACACTGTACACTAATAGATTTCAGACCGCCCGGTCTGAATTGTGGGAATGGCACACTGTGAAAATGGCACATGGAATATCGCCATTTTAATGAAATTCTCCATTAAGATATTTTGTGTAATCTGAATAAGCCAAAGGGCCAGATTCCTAAGCACATTCCAAATAGTTGTGAACTTATAAAATTTACAGGGTAACCAAGAACGAAAAAAACAATGCATATGATCTAACCTACAATGAGGACCTAAAATTAGATGTACCCCAAAGAGGTGGTGTAATATCTTGTGTAATATAGATTGTGTATATTCCCACACTTATTGGGCCCTTGAGCAAAGATAGAACATCTAAATAGGAATCTCTTCCTCTCTTGTAGCACAACAAATGCATCTAGTGTCAATCTTTAGGCGATGTGAACTCTCCATGAATTCACCACCATAGCATTGTGCCAAACTAATCATATAAATGCATCTTTCTTTTGAGGATGTGCCCAATGCCATACTAGATGCCATTGTGGAATAAACAAAGGTTGGAGTTGTCTTGGCCATTTCGAAGGTAGTATTGACTTTAATGATTTAGAAAATTGGAAATAATGGTGACAAGCATCATGGTGTAATTGATGTACTCCTTGAGATTACACCAAGAGAAATTCAATAGAAAAAGTTCAAAAGTGGTGTATTTTGAGCTTTCAAGAAGCTATCTTGAAAGTATCACAAAAACTACAATTTTAACAATTTTGAAAAAAAGTTCAAATGGAGTAAAAAGTAGATTATTGAAGCTACATTTCCTTCGTTAAACTTAAATTAAAACATTTAAAACCAAAAACTATAAGATAATTCAAGTTTTGACTTTCAAAATGCCTGGCTGAGGGGCTTGCATTGTTCTTTACGGGTTAAGACGCACATACCGAGGCAGTTGCATGGGTTGCGCGCAACCCATGCAAAATGGACCCCGGCCGGAAGAGTGGCGATTGCAACTCAACTGAAGTAACGAAACTTAGAAATGACTCAATCGACACAATTAAGCATTCAGCGGTGCAGACACAATTCAGCGGTGCAGCATTGAAACATCTGCGTCTGTACACCCCTCTTGGATCTTATGTGACTGGCCTGTAACCTTCCCGCCTTCTATTGACTTTAGCTGGCTTGGGATGGAGTGTCCATGTTTTCTGTAGCTGTGACAGTGACTATGTTTGGGAAGAACTGGCGGCTGGCGGCCAGCGGAATTGGGGAAGAACTGGTTGCGTTTTGAAGAATCGGCGAAAATTCAGCCTATCTACTTTGATGGAACCCCCTTGCAGTGAGTTGTTCAACACGCTTGTGCCAAAAAAAGAAAAAGGAAAAATCGGAAAAAAAAGGGTGAAAAAATTTACAAAATTCCTAATTCTACTAAACAGTAGAGAAAAAAACCCGGACTCAGTACTTGAAAAAACGTTTTGATATGTGAATCGGAGGAAATGAACTGGTAAAACTGAAGAAAACCTCTCCGAACTCTGATCCGAAAGCATATTATAATTGCCAAATCCCCTACCATTTTCTTGCTGTCACTCCAGTGAGGATTTCTGTGGACTGCACCATCCTGCACTGCGACAAACAGATTTAGATTTTTTCAAACAGTTTTTCAAAAATCATGAGGAATGGAGGAATGGAGGAATGGAGAATGGAGAATGAAAGCACTAGTAGTCAATCATTTAAGTGATTCTAAAGCAGATGATAAGGAGTATAAGGTGGTGGAAATTTTTCCCTTGTAGGAAGATAGAAAATATGGGGATAGCAAAAAATTTAGAATTTTATTCCCAAAATTGAAATTAATCTAAATTTTTGGAGCCAAAAAGTGCACTTATCTAGTAGCCAATGTCCAGAGTCTTCCAATTCGGATCATTCAAGAACCACTCACTACATCCTACTTTCTTGCTCAGTGCTTTGGGACATGTGCTATAACCTTATTAATCCCAACCTTGAAAAAGATCCAAAAAACTACATTCCAAACTTGAGTTCTAGCTTAAGGTTGGAAATAGCGCACCCTACAGGATGGGTATTGGACATGGTTGACAATTGATGCTTCTACCTTAGTTTTTGAATTTTCAATCCAACAATTTTATGTTTTTGCCATCTTTTAGTACACAATTTGTATTCTAAGAGTAAAATGCAGAACCGTATGTATGGTTCCCATCAGACCTTGTGAGGGTTAAGTTGCCAGAGACACTCTGAGCCCTATCCAGGCAATCATTGGCGTGCTCGTCCCTTTCTTCCTCTGACATGTGGTCCATGCCAAGACCACAAACTGGACAACACGGAGTCCGACTTGGCTGGAAAAAATTCAAGCGGCCTTCTCTTTTAAAACAAGCCTCCCAGTGTCGTTGAAATTCGGTGCCAAGCGAGTGTCCTGCAATATAAACCCCACACAGTTCGCACTCGTGCGATTCTTCCTGTCCCGAGGCTGTCCTTGTTACCCCTCTTGAACTCGTCTCAACTTCCAGTGCCATTCTCTGCACTCCTTCCCACGTCGCCCATGCCGGCTGTCGAAGATCAATCTCCAACACCTCAGTGTCCTCCTCCTCCAGCCGTAGACCATTCGAGCCTTGGATGGCCTGGAACGTTGGTGACACCGAAAACGATCGAAAAAAACTCAAATTCTTGGAGAATTGCTGGGCAGTGTGTGGGTGGAGCGCCGGCCTACGTGAATCAAGGTGGTCCATCAAGACCTTGGGCAAAATCTCGGTGAAGGACTCGTAGAGAGCAACGCTGACCAACAGCGAGCCCCCTGTGTTTTGGGTTTGTTGCATCAGCTTCAAATCCCGTAACCACTTCAGAAGAAGCTCAATGCACTCTCGAACTCCGCGGGAAGTAGTCAGGGTTCTTGGATAGCCCTCAGATGCTCCAGGGTCCGGTTCAAATTTGTAGAGAATTCCTGGATAGGTGCCTGATTTTTTTATGGATTCTTCATAGTCCTCCCTGGTCCGAATTAGCACTGGCTCTAAATCATCCTCACGCAATCTGACATGAAGGTCCTGTTTTAGGTTCTCCTGGCTTGCCATGTAAAAATTGAGGTCCAATCTGTCGATATTGACATCGTGGTTGGCATTGCACTGGAAAAAAGTAGTGGCTCGACGCACCCGGACGTTGCTCTCCAATATCTGCATCATTAGCGCAATAGACTGGATTTTTTTCGCAAGTTTGCCCTTGCCGAAGATTTTTTTCGCAGGTTTGGGTTCACTCTCGATCATCTCTCTCAGAGACTCGGTTTCGTTCCTCAGATGGTTCAAAAGGGCGTGAATGTTATTCTCCGAGGTCCAAGAAGGATCAGGAAATCGATCCAAAGTATCCAGTATCGTCTTGATGCAGGCCAAATTTGTGTCTTGACTTGGATTCCTTGCGGTTCTTGTCATCATGAGTTGCCTTAAGACTTTTCCAATCTGCCTCCAAACGGCCGGCATTACAGCTATAGCTACAGGGGTCACCACTTGTGATACAGCCAAGACCATCATTGCGTCAGCCATTGTAGCTAGTATTGATCTCGCCACACTCTGATTATATTCTGCTAGCTGAATTATTATGCGGAGCAGCTGATCGTTTTGATCTGCAGTCTACCTGTGCCATATTGGGAACATGAACAGTCGGTCAGATTCAGTTACTGTTAGGTTCTTGTGTCTGCATAACAAAAAGATTTGACACATTGTAACCAAAGGCACAGACATGTATATACACATGTGTTGGTCCATTTCTGTCATCTCCACATAAATACCGTAAGTTGTGGAAAATCTCGTTCATTGATCAATTGATTTTAATTAATATGTTTTGCAGGCCCACTGAAATTTATTTCAACGGCCAGCGAGGGTCAAAGAAAGATACAACACAACCACGAGGAAAGCCAGGGGAGAGACTAGCACCACAACAATCTTGTTCACTGATTCAATGCTGACAATAGGATTCAATCTGCAATGAAATTGTTCACTTGAGTAAGACAAAATTTAAAAAACTAAGAAAATGATGACAAGACAGGGATAAAACTAACCTTGGAGGCCCTAGTTTGTTTCATGACTATTTGTTTCATATTTTGGCCACTATGTACTAAGAGATCATTACAATTGAGAGTTCAAAACTTCAACTGTACACTATGAATACAAAGTGGCACAGAAAGGGTTCATAATTGGTGAACCCAAAATTGCTTAGTCTACAAATTTAACATCTTGAACCTTTTTCTTATTCTAGAATGATTATTGCTTAAAACAAATTTTGAAAGTGTTGCTGATCCCAAAATCAAACCTAGGCTAGGCTCTCCTGTTCACAGGGTCTACATTCTAGGCAAAAAACTATAGGTCTTGGGTCAGTTTTGCAGACCTGTTACTTCTAATTCTAATTTCAAGAACTATGACCTCAAACCTCCTCTTCTACCAGGTGTCAAAGCTATCAAATTATATGATGTGCAGACGTACTTGAAATTTGGCGAGATGCCAGAGATAGATCAGATCTCCAAAACGAGAACCAAAGTTTTAGATGCAATTGTGACTTTTGCTACTGACCGGATCTTGAGATGTATTAAGTTCATCTTGCCTTTACAATAGAAAGATACTCCGCTCATTAGATTCTTCCTGAAAGTGAAAAGATCACTGTTACGTGATAAGAACGTCAGGTTCATTACATTGATCGAAATCCTACGAAATTTGCACTTCAGCAGACAGGAATCTGGATGTTGGATGTCACGACTCCATCTGGAAAATAGATCTAAGATCTAAGGTATGTTTTAAAGTATGATGTTAAGAATTGGTGTTAGCGAGGTTCTTTGAAGTGAACGCATATACATGTTGGACTGTCTAGATGGGGAATTCTTTAAAATGGCGATATTTCATGTGCCATTTTCACACTGTGCCATTCCCATAGTTCAGACCAGGCGGTCTGAAATCTATTAGTTTCTTAGATTTATGAACTCTATATCACTATTAGATGTATTAAATCTAGGAAAGATGTAGAATTCAGACCAATCGATTTAAAAATCTACATATTTGATATTTCCTAGATTTCAAATATCTAATAATGATATAGATTTCAAAAATCTAAGACTCTAGTAAAGTTCAGACCGCCCAGTCTGAACTCTGAGAATGCCAAAATCACAGAATACTCGCCATTTTAATGAAATTCCCCATCTAGATCCACTTTGCAAAAAAAAACTCGATTATCACAATTCTGCCAGGTATCTCACCAGTAAATTCCTTGTCACAGACGGAGTAGTACTCTTGCCGACAGGACTGCTAGCGGCAGCAGGACGCGTATCGGTGATGCTTTGCTCCACTCTCCACCGACTGCACATGCATCAAGCCAATGAACACCATAATTAGTCAATTATCACCGAGATTTCTTAGTCAATGTGCACCAGGCAAGCAGCTAAGTCTCTCTAACATTCCAAGGAGCTCCCCTGTCTCCCTCGGTCCAAATAGCACAGGCACACTTAATTTTCAACTAAATTCGTACTCAAACTTCCTCCCTCACACGTAGCTTCTGTCAATGCAATGCCTCCGATCCTCCCCTCCAGTTCAGAGCCAAGAATCCTCGAACATTCAAGGTCCTTCGCATGTGGATCTCTGTACTGTCGGTACAGGTAGAGCCGCACAAGCAAGAGCACTGCCTATGACTTGCATACAACTTATTGACTCGATCGAGAGAGAAAAGAATCTCATGAGGCAAAGTACGGTGAAGATTGGTGGTTGATCTACGGACGCTTAACAGATGCACATACCGAGGAAGTGCGTGGGTTGCAAATGGACCCCGGAAGTGGCAATTAAGTGCAATTGCAACTTAACTGAAGTAACGAAACTTAGAAATGACTCGATCGAAGCTTACGATAACAAGCCTGAGGAAAGGGAATGTATAGACACAATCGGTGCAGCACTGAAATATCCGCGTCTGTACAACCCTTTTGGATCTTATGTCACCGGTCTGGAAACGACCCACCGCTGACCCGCGTTTGTACAGACTAATACCATACTGTTATTAATTGTTGTCTGTATTGACTTTGAGGGTATAGCATCAATTGAAACTTTTGCTAGCTTGGCACGGAGTTTCCGTGTTTTCTGTAGCTAGCGCGGTAAATGGGGAATTTCGTTAAAATGGCGGCATTCCATGTGCCATTTTCAGACCGCCCGCTCTGAATTGTAAAAGTGACATCTAGGACAGGCATAGTTTTCAAGAATTTTGGATTTTCATAGATTTAAGAAATCTATGACTACTACAGATTTTAGACTGCACAATTTGAATTATAAAAGTGACATCTAACACAGGTATAGATTTCAAACATCTAAGAATGATTTAGATTTAAGATATCTATGACGTTTGTACACTTCAAAACGCCCGCTCTAAACTGTAAAAACTGCCAAAGTAAAGGAATTTCGCCATTTTAACGAAATTGCCCATGGTAAGAAAGCATATATTGTGATCGCTAAATCCCCCAGCTCCATTTTCTTGCTGTTGCAGAGATGATTTTCTGTGAATTAACAGCACGTGGTACACTGCAAGAAACGGATATAGATTTTATTAAAAAGTAAAAGATCATTCATCAAAAATGGTTGTTTTGGGGACTAACAATTCATGTAGAAGTGCCCTAGCTTGGACGCTGCTTCAAACAAACCACTTGGGGGGAGTTTTTTTAGTTTGCCTGCACCCCACCACAAAATCAATTGACCGAAAATAAGTCATTTTCGGTCAATTCCTACCCGAGACTTGTTTATTTATCGTTGTAAAATACATATTTTTTTTGCCTGATCGACGAATAAGAAATGAAAAAATGAAAGTCACACTGAAAGTCTCACTTCGAGGCTCACTGTAGTTACCGACGACGTTAGTTTAAAATAATACCAAGCCAACAGCTGCTGAGCGAAGTGCCGACCTTGTCAGAGACGCCCAAGAGGGAGCGAGGAGCCGCGGGCTGGTGAGAGCATCCGCTAGGCAAGTCAGCTCAGCGAGTGGCGCAAAGCACTGTGCGTTTCCCCGCGGCAGGCACAGCGAGGGCTAAACAATGGCTAGCCACAGCCACATTTGGCTGAGGGCCTTGCCACGTTAAAACACGCCTGTCAGGCACAGTGGGACCCCTGCTCCCCTCCGTTCCCTTCGTCCGTTCCAATGTACGGGGAGTGCCGGCATTTAAGGTAGGTACACCCAAATGTGCCACTGACCTTAAACCGCCATCTATACCATACGTACATCTCCAAAACCAGTTCTGTACCTATGTGGAAGAAACGCTTTCAGAACCAAACTTTGTTCCTTAATAACTTTGGCATACAGTATCCAAATGTCACGTTCTCTGGTGCGTTGGAACCTCCTTTCACTTGCCAACAAGAACATATGAAATTTTTACCAATCCAATATTAGGAAATAGGCTCAGTAGCAATTAGTGGCGGTTTTAGGTGTACCCACCTTAGTTACAAGTTAGCCAGTTGAAATCAAGAATTGCCGAATTGATTTCAAAATCTTCGGAAAAAAAACGATCATTTAAGAGGAAAATCATAGAATATTCTCTATTTTTTAAAGGCCTAGCCGAGAGAATGCTTCAAACAATTGGTTGGTCCAAGAAAATGTAGGATTTTAACCGGTTAAACTGAAAATCTCCCCGATTTGTAGTCCATTCCCTTCCTTCCTACCATTGTCTTGGCTAGCTCCTCCTCCTTCTCCCTCCCTCTCCTACTCCCTTCCTCCCTTCCTTGACTCCTCTCTTTTGGCCATAGGTTCTTTCAACCTCAACCTCGTGTCTTTGCCTTTAACCCCTAAACGTCACAAACCAGCTAGCACTCCAACCACATCTACAAGACTATTGGAAAAGAACATTGATAACTGGAAGTCTAGACACCAACTAGAAGTCACTAATTGTCCAAGGCACCAAATTTTTGCGTTTCAAATACTATGAAGTTAAATAAAGCGTAAAGAATTAGTTTTCTTTTCCTATATGATCTCTAACATGTTTAGTTTGAATTTGTATAGTTACAATTCAAAAAAAATCGATTCAACATGTCAAAAGGTTGGCTTTTGTTCAATTTAGAACAAATTTTCAGAAGCTGAAAACAAGCCTTAAACATTTAGGAGTTAAATGTTTTCTTTTGTATCAAATATTTAACTTAAAATTTCATTTCAAATACTTCTTAATTACCATTCATTCCAAAAGCATGGTCACAATCTTCATCAATATTTTTTTTAAAGAATCCAACCATAAGATTCTTTGGTTAACTTGTTCTAAGATTAGTAAAATACAAGTACATTGTTCTAAGATTATAAAATGATTTTTACCACCAATTGCAAGTTCAATGTACCAAAATTTAACTTTAGACGTAGGCTTCACTAGCCCTTTTAAAAAGTGAAGGCTTTTGTATTTCAACATTTTTAGAAAAGAAATATGTATGTGCTATAACTTATCTATGTAATCAATATGTTGGAAAAGTCAATATGTTCAAAAATCTTTCAAACTTCTTTTCACATGTGAAATTTAAAAAGTTGGTCACCCCAAAAATATATGAGGTTATAGAGTCCAACATGTACAATCCCAATTAATTTATGGCTTTCCAAAATCTACTCTACAATTTTTTTAAATGAATTTCTTATGTGAATTTTTTCCACAATCTAAGTAGTGTATTTAAGGCTCATTTCCAAGAGCCCTCAACACTACAAGAAGTCAAGATTGCAATGGGTACCCTTGCACAAAATCTTGAATAGAAAGATCATAATCATCCATTTTTAAATTGAATTTTTGATGCTAAACCTAAACTTCAAATAGAGTTTTGCAAAAATAGAAACTATTAAAAATAGAAATTAGTTAGGCTTCATTTAACTTCATAGTATTTGAAATGCAAAAATTTGGCGCCTTCGACAATTAGGAATTAAAGGCAAAGATAGAAGGTTGAGGTTGAGGTTGAAGGAACTTGTGGCCAAAAGAAAGGAGTCAAGGAAGAGAGGAAAGGAGTAGGAGAGGGAGGGAGAAGGGGGGGAACTAGCCAAGGCAAAGGTAGGGGAGAAGGGAATAGACAAAAGAAACGGAGGGGAGCATGGGGGCCACTGCGCCTCAAAGGCCTCCGTTTTGCTTGGGGGGGATGTTTAACGTCTTGGCTAGTGAACGGGGAGTTTATAGGGTGACTCAACTTTTTGTCGTTCTTTACAAATGTCATTCAGTAATTTTTCATTGTTATTCGGTTGTTGCCTAAGCTTAGTTATTTTATTTGGTAAAAAATCAATTTTTTTTCTTACTTCGGTCATTTTTTAAGTTTGCAAAAGCAATTGATAAAAAATAGGCAAATGAAATACAAAAACTAAGTTCAAAAATTCAATTGAAGGCAACTCATCAATTAAAAGCAATTTATTTACATACTACTATACTTTAATAATAATCCATAACGTCAAAGACCAATTTGTCATTTGACCATCTACCAATAAAAAAATAGATGGCAAAATTAAGGGATTACTTCATTAGAATTTATTGAGTAGAGAGTGGAGAGGTTATTTCTATGATGAAATTCATTGTTTGTCATAGATTATGGGACAATTTGAAGATAAGAGCTTTGACCACTCATTGTCAAAAATGCAGGAATTGTGTATAAAGTAGAATTTCAAACCTCATGTAAGAATAGTAGGTTAAAAAATTCCAAAAAACTTTGAACTGAAAAAATGTGAAAAATCAATCTAAATTTCATCTTCAAAAATCCATTTGTAATTTTGAGACTCTTATCAAAAGTTATGGACAAAGTTTAGAGAGGGATTAATAGAGACATTTTTCTTGGCCTTTTCAAACATCCTCTTAGAATTTTATCCATAACTTTTGATTGGAGGCTCAAAATCACAAAAATGTTTTTGGAAATTAAATTTAGATTGATTTTCCACATTTGTTTAGTTCAAAGTTTTTTTAAATTTTTTATTCACTATGCTTAAATGAGGTCTGAAATTCTACTTTATACATAATTCTTATGACTTCACTATGAATAGTTGAACTTTTAAATAATCCTAATTTACATATCCCACATCGGTTGCTTTACCTTCTACCACCTCTCTTGTACAAAGAGCTTGTCTTCATAACTCATGGTACTCACATTCAATAGACATTGAAGATTCTTGACAAATTATTGGATATTTTGGACTCTTTAATTCATTAAATGTTGGCTACACCTTTGGACTAGTCACCTAGGAATTGGTGGCAGCATAAATAGGGCAGTCGAAATCCCTTATTTTTTAATGAAGACTGGATGAAAACTGTCATTTTTTATCATAAGCAATTGATTTCCTATACTCCAAGTATTCTGTTCGATTATACGGCCTAAAATTCTGAAATTAAAACAGTATTTTGCTAATTTCTTTCAGCTGATTTTCTATTAGCCGCCAGATCTCCTCGTACGTTGGTCCTGCCCTTGCCAGTGCTAAGTAATAGGGTTGACTCACTTCTTGACCCCAAGTCCGAGGTACCAACCTCCAACTGACTCTGAATACTTTGAAATTTAGATTTTTTTTGGAACATTTGAAACATTCAAAGATAATTTCATCTAGAGTAATTGAAATATTTATGAGCCCAACGTTATACTTGAAATATACTATGAACTTCTCTTGAATTTTGTTTTGGGAAGAGGAACTTACTTTAGACACATGGGGTAGTAGTAGGTAGAACAATCCATGTGGGATATGTTTATTAAAATTAGTAGGAATTTGAGTGCTCATAGTGAAGTCAAGTTAACATATCTCATATAGATTATTCTACTTCCTACTACCCCATATGTATATAAAGATCTTCACTTCACAACAAAGCAAATTGAAAACGTATATGTAGCTGTTTAAGAAAAAACTTATAGAATTCAAAGTGGAATCTTTTATATTTCAATTTTCAAACAAGAAACCCTATTTAGATTGTAAACTTTACTTGGAGTAGCAACCATGGGGCAAGCCGCAGTCTTCAAAACCACATGACAAGTCTCCATTAGCTATCCCAATTTGTTGAATCTGCCATGGGGATGCTTTGACTATAGAAATCATCCCCTTGGTTACTGTGTAAATCATTTCCTTAAAAAATAGCAAAAGTACTCACTAGAAGTTAAACTACTGTAGAAAACCTCCCCTTTTCATACACTACAAAAAAAACAGTGAATAAATGACTCATCCATAGAGTCATTGTGGACAACAATAGTTGTTTTGTAGTCATTTTGCAGTCACTGCTGTCCACAATGACTCTATGGACGAATCATTTATTCACTATTTTTTTTGTAGTGATAACAAAATTTCAAGGATGAATAGTTGCACTTTTGTCTTACTAAAAGGATTCTCTATCATTCATAAAAAAATTGGTTGTGGTTATGGATGTTAGGCCCTTTATCCTCATATTTTTTTCGGTGACCAACTTTTTAGATTCGACATATAAAAAGAGGATTGAAAGACATTAAATCACTTTTGTAGTTTTAACACCCTCATGATCAAACATTATAATCTTTCAATCTGTAAGTATATTGTTGTGTTTCTTTTCTTATGTAATCTCTAACATATCTAATTTGAATTTGTATGGTTACAATTTTAAAAAAACTGATACAACTTATCAAATTGTTGGCTTTTAGTTCAATTTAGAGCAAATTCTTAGAAGCTCAAAGAAGGCCTTAGACATTTAGGGATTAAAGATAAAACCAAAAAATTCCATTTTGGATTTAAATTTGTTAAATTTAATAGGTTTTAGAATAAATTTTAACAAAATCTAATAAAAAGAATATCTCCAAAAACCTTTGGAAGTGTAAATAAGATAGCCAATGTGTTCGTATTATCAATAATAAGTACCTCCAAATAATGTTTAGGACTTATATAGGTAGGACACTAAACTTATCCAACAAAGTAGGCCATGCAAGGTGAATGCTGGGTAATTGTAAAAAAAATTCCTCTATTTTGTATTGTACTAATTCTATGTTGTTTGACTCTCCTAGCTAATTTAAGGCCTCTATTTGCAAATACGAATTCAAAATTTGCAAATTTTATCATACATAAAAAATTAAATAGTTCCTACATATCTCCCAAGGATAAAATCTGTGCATTTTCACCTAGCATGGCTCACTTTATGGGATGGATTTAGTATCTTGCCTTCTACAGAACTCAACCTCATTAAATGATTAAGGTTACATTTGAGTTTGGTTTTCACCTCAATTGTCTATAAAATCCAAATGCAATAATTAAGTGATTTTCAACTCAATTGGTTACAAGGGCGGGCTTCTATTAAAAGTAGTATGTGCACAAGTAATTCTAGACAAAGTTTCCAAGCATCCATCCAATACAATAGGTTGTTTGTTTGTTTTGTTTTGTTTGTTATGGTGACATCTCTTGAACCATGAGTATCTTGGGCACGTGCTTGGTATCGTCGGAAAGCTCTCAATGAAGAAGGATGCACGGGCTTTATTTCGTGGCATTTGGATCTACGATAGAAATGCATTGACTTTCAAAGTTTTTATGAGTAAGAAAATTAGAAAATTAATTTTATATTACTTTTAATTATAAAAAAGGCACAAGGCACACTAGTTACATTAAAAATATTGTTCTTCATTTGACATTCAAAAATAAAATGATGTACTAGTGAATATATACATAATAAAAATAAAGAATCAAAATTTCTTTCAATACATTTTGGATTAGCCCTAGGTGAAGGTAGGGCTACATTGGCAAATGGATTTTTACTCCGTAAATGCCCAAGGCCTTTTTTGAGCTTCTAGGAATTTGAACTAAAAGCCAATAATTTGATAAGTTGTATCAAATTTTTTTGAATTATAACTATACAAATTCAAACTAGACATGTTAGAGATTACATAGGAAAAGAAAACACAACAATATACTTACAAATTGAAAGATTATAATGTTTGATCATGAGGGTGTTAAAACTATGAAAGTGATTTAATGTCTTTCAATCCTCTTTTTACATGTCAAATCTAAAAATCAGTCACCAAAACAATATGAAGATAATCACCAACACTAAGACATTAGAACTTGTAGTAGAAGTTTGAAAATCTACTAATAGAATTTTGACTTCTAATAATTTATGCATAAAATATTTAATATGTGTTTGTCTTTTCTTTGAACAATTGAAGCTTGGTCAATATCAATGATTTCAAATTTTAGTGCAATTTTCAAAATATTTTAGAAGTTGGTAGAATAAATTATCCTTCCAAGGGCATAATTATTTTTCCAATTGGCATCTAGACCTAGTTTGAAGCCATTTGAAGCAAAAATCCTAGAATTTTATTTTTCATAGAAATAGAATATATTTAGATCTACATAAAAATATTTTATTTGTTTCATGTACATTAGTAGTGTAAAAATCATGAAGAGTCCCATTTTCAAAGGAAGAAAAAAATAGGATTTTGCTTTCGAATTGAATTGTTATAAATTTTGGAAAAGAATGGTCCTTATGATTTAGATTTCTTCCTAAAATAATCTTGATGTTACAATTGGCATGTTGGCTAGTTGCAAGCTACAATATTGAGACAATTTTTTTGTGAACTCTTATTCAAACCACATATCAAAGCAACAATGATTTCAAGTACTAAACAATTTTGTAGTCAAACCATACAATCCTTGAGTTTCTACATCTTTCAATCAATATGTTTCCCTATCTCATAAAAATGAATTTTTCTTAAAAAAAAGAATTGTCTTAAACATAAGCAATGTCTTTTTTCAATAATTCATCTATTTATACTAAATATAATTTAGCATCTACTTATCATGTATGAATATTCATCAATTTGAAGTGATTTTATTCAATTTTCACTCTCCACATTCTCGATTACAATATCCATATAAGAATTGCATAGTGGCCAACAACAAAAGCCATCTAGTGCTAGGACATGTATGGTGTATTGGATCTTTGTCTAACATCAAAATTAGCAAGCATGAATTTCAATCCATGCAATGCACAAGAACTCATTTGCATGTAGAAAATTTAACTTCAAAATCATTTGTGAAGTTAGAAGTAAATTAAGTTATTGTTTAATATTTCTGCACCAAAAATCACCAAAATTTTAGCATAAAAGAACCTTCATTACATGAATTATTAATTAGTAGGATTAAAGATGGGACAATAAAGTAGCCGAGTTTTCATATTTCAATTTTGACTTGTTTCACATTAAGAGGAAGAAGTGAAGGTTGAAGCTTGACACTCCAAAAGATTCAATCATCATATAGTAAAAGAAAAAGGTAGAAAAAAAGACATGTCATGCAAAGAGATAGTGATGTGAAGAGATAGAGAATACTTCGTATTTTCAAAATTATGCCCTATAAGTGGATTTTGTGAAATTCCAACTTTTAAAAAAAATTAGCCTTTGTTGGAAGAAATTGGGATTCAGAAATTCAACAAAATTTAGATAACATATTCCAACATCTTGTCACACTCTCTATTGGTTGTTTTATAATGAAAATGTTTAGTGAGAATGAAAGGGTTGCTACTACATGAGTTTAGAATTGTGAGCCTGTGAACCTAAAAGACTGTACCTATATTAAATGTGTCTATATTATAAAAACCTTCCATGATTATGGTGTAATAATGTTATAGATACCTATATTATAGGTATTTATGATATAAGCAACTTCAATGGTTGTAGAATATATACTTTTAAATATGCTCAAGGCTCACATGCTTGCATTTTCATGCCCATATACAAGCATCATTGGTGACAATGACGGAGAAATTTCTCTCATACTCCCCAAATTTGAATATTTAGAAAAACTTATCTCATAATTAAATTATACACCCCTACTTTTGTAAGTCATGTATGCCTTTAAGAAATGGCATGATTCAACTTTGAAAATTCATGACTAATCACAATCTCCCTCCGAAAGATTGTGGATTATGTAATGCTCATGAGCCAAGAGGCTTGAGAGCATTATGGGACACAAAGCCAAGTCCTTTTAGTTCATCCCAAATGTTCATTTTTGTATTTTTTGCAAATCTAAGAGTGTAGAAAAGAGGGACAACATCATGAGCTATAATGCTTTCTCTGAATATCAATTGGAATGGTGACAAATCTGCCTCAAAAAACAGAAAAACAGACTTGGAAATATGATTCCCCTTGCTCTAAGTTCCCATTCATCTTGCTCCAACTCAAGAAAATGTTACATGAATTATTCAAATAAATTACTTCCTAATGGTCAAGGAACTTATTTAAGGGTAACCACCTTACAATTTGCATAACAAAAGGAGATTGAATAATTTCAGTCCTGAAAACCTTTTAAGGATCGACATGAATCGAGTCTCGTGGTTCAAGGCCAGACCAAAGTTCATAGTGGGAGTGGGAGAGAGTCCACGACTACAAGGCCTAGGGATCACTCACAGACTCACAAAACCTGCAAACCTTTGCCTCCACCTCAACTTTCCTTCTCAAAGCACAAACAATGCCACAATGCTGCTGGATGTACAACCCAAATCGCCACCTCAAATGTGCAAACTGCATTCATTTCATTTCAAAATAGGAACTCGAGATGCACAGTCCTTGATCAATCCATTCACTAATAGCAAAATGCAAACATAAAGCATTTCGATTTCAACAACGAATGTACCGTATATTACCATTGTCTTTAGATGGATTAGAAGGTTTGCAAACAGCTTCAATCACACCAGCTCCAACTTGCTAATCTTCGCACGATCCAGGAATGAGCAACCATCCAGCGGTAGCATTATGTTCTCAAACCAAATGAACTCCGAAAATATTTACTTTGGGGGACAATTCAAGTACAGTAAAGTCACTAACTAAGCACACAACTAAGCACATATAGTCTAGCTATTTGCTTCTCTATTCCTCTCAGTCAGTTGTGACCGAGTCAATGAAGGAGACTCAATTCAAAGATCCCTCCCTTGCTAATGTGAGCGTCTCTCAATGGTAGACCCTCATTATCAAAGTTTTCCTACCAATAACAATGCGAGAAGTCAAATGATAGCATGGGAATATGGAGCAAATAACCTCCAGTAATTGAAAAACTAGAGGAAAGTACTAAGGAAAAAGATGCTCAGTTTCAATCACAAACCTTCTGGTTGATTGGAGCCCTCACACAGAGAGCAAGGTCACGGGCTACAACTCTCTTCTATCCAGCCGTCCTGAAGAGTGACCTTGTTGCCTTCCACACTTGATTTGATACTCAAGATATCATTCCCGACCATGAAAATAATGAGCTTGTCGTATAAGAATTGGGAAATGTCAAAGTGAAGACCAGGTCTTGGAGTTTCTCGGAGCCAAGGTTCTGTACAGTACGCGATTACTTCCTTTCTACATTCTTTCAACCTGCGCATAGGCTTGACAGTATAAACGTGCCCACTATTTTTTGTGGTTGTGTGGCCTTCCTACTCCGGATGGCAAAGTCATTTACACTAATGCACGGAGAAAATACACGTGCGGAAAAGATATCTCCCAATCTCTGCCCTGAACTACAGAGAGAGAAACCAGGGACAATAATCTTGGCTTAGGTTTCCAACATAGCCTAGCAACGAAAAACGTAGGCTGACAATTTTTATTTGTTCAAACTTTTTCTTACTGCATTGACCAGGATTTGCACTGTACGCCCTTGTTGGATAGCGAGTGGACAGAGCCTCTTGTAGTGTAGTGGTTTGTTTTGAGGGTACCGTATGTGAGGACACTGCAGCAGCCAGTACCTGAACTGACTACATGAGCATTTTCTCACAAGAGAAACCACTGCATCTGAGTTTTAGTTTTTGTCGTTGCTATTCTGAGCAGACTTCCTATAGTACTGTACAAGAAGCTCTGTCCACTCGGTTTCACGTAAGAGCCTACTCAAGCTAGCTTTTAACAGTGCAAAGCCTTTCTCCTCTTCGTTCAATAATATTTGTTTAAGCAAATAAAATTATAAGCATCCATAATTGGGGTCAGTCCAGGCACTATCTGCTGCAGCGTGCTTACACTTCCCAGAAACAAACTAAGCTACACTGCAAGAGGCTCTGTCCACTCGGTTTCACGTCAGGACCTCCTCAATGCAAAGCCTCCTCCCCTTCGGTCAATAAATGTTTCATAAATCAAATAAAAATCGTAAGAATCCCTAGGGTTTGGGGGTTTTAGGGTTAGACGAGGTACAGAGGTCCAGGAGACGACGCAATGTGGGAAGATCGTCGCCCACTCAGTGGCACATACGGCGACATATTGCAAAACTCATCATCACGCAAGGAAACCAGCTTGCCGCGCCGCAACATGGGTTCATACCAAGCACGAATGGACATGGTGGAGTCAAACTGATCGCTACAGTACAGAGGAGTCAGTCTCCCTGACGAACTGCATCCGTGATGGCGTCGCAAGGAAGCTTTCCGATTCGGTGTTTGCAATCCCGTTCTGTGAGGCGTGGAAGAAGCACTCACCAGTGGTACTCCTGGTACCAAGCTCACCGATCTTGCAGAAGTAGTTCTCCGTCGTTTCCAGAAGATGAGCGTCTTCCACGCATGGCGACCCCCTGGAGCACCGAACAGAGCTTCACGAGCTCGAGCTTGCGCTCGCACATGCCGCTCATATGCTAAGTAGTCCATGTCATCTTGCAATGCTGCGCCGTCTTGGAATGCTGATGCGGAGCGCGGCCCTGCTGGGATGTTTGATGACTCTGTTGTTGTCGTTGGAGTTGGCATGGGACCCTTGACTATGTCGAGAATGGTTGATGCGGGTCGAGGGTAGTCCGACACTTTCTTGGATATGAGGTTGGATTCTACGGCGCGGGTGAAGTCTGTTTTCAGAGATCGGGATTCTTCGCCACACCTGGAAGAATGAAGGGGGTTGCGAGATAACATCAGTTTAGAAGAATGAATTTAACCTAATTTTCTATGTTGCTGTTCGCATCAGGAATTGATTTGAGGAGAAGCTGCGAATTTCTCTAGCGATGAAATAGGGTTTAGAAATTTTAGAAATTGAATCATCAGGGAATTGTTTGGTTTTGTACCTTCTTTTCTGTGGAGATCTTTCACGGTCCTTCTTGCTTTTTCGTGGGACTGCACACAATTTGGAAACGAAAACTTGTTATACACGGCATGATCTACAAAGACACGAGGGCTAGCTGCGAATGCTTTCATCTCCTGCAGCTGACATAACACGAAAATGATACATGTAAGGAAGAAACGCATCCAGATAAGCCAAGAATCCCATGAGCTTCAACCACAGCGATGCCATGGCAAGTGCAAGAAAAACATTCTAAAGAAAATTCTATATTCTAAGGAGAATTACGATGTTATGCCCTAACAAGAATGCTGGACATGCAACTCGGCGAATAAGAACGATCGAAACTGCAAGGACACCCAGACATTGCTGTGAAAGCATTACCTAACCCTAATCGCCCCAAATACTCCATGGGTAAGCTTGGGAGCCAGCTACCCTTGTTACCAAACGATGCGCTCCACCCAGTCACCTTTGAAGATCTGCACAGAAACCAGAAGAGATTGGGTGAACGAAACGCATGCACCACTTGCAAGCTATCACCCAAAGGTGTACAATTCCTTGAAAGGTTGTGAAGCAATGATATGAAATTCACCTTCTAAGATCTATGGGACAACACGAAGCATTGTCGAAGATTTGAAAGCCCGGGAGTGTCGATTTCTACATCAACGTTGGGATCGACTCTAACTAAGAGCCTGCTGGGTAGGGATTAATTGTTCCAGATCGATCCTCTTTGATGTTCCGCAGAGGCCATTAATGTCGAACCCATGACATTAATGTTGGGAGTCAACACCAACATGAAGACGAGCAAATCTATTCAATCCGGAATGATAAATTAGCCCCTCCGAACTGACAACCCCTAATCACAATGGCACACTCTTCATTTGCGTCCAAACAAACAAATACAACAAAACACTCGTTCCCACATGTGTCTTCAAAGCGCCCCACGCTTGGTTCTTGGTCGCAGTCTATGAAATTCAACAACGGCTTAAATCGCTCCAGACTCCCAGCAGTAGCATTAATCAACTAATGATCTAACGTACGCGCGTACCCCTTGTGACAACAACTACCGAGTACAATGGTGTGCAGACTCTCAATCCGTGATCAAGGAATCTATGAGCATTTTAGAATTGCTATATTTATAACTCCCAGAAATCCCAGATTAGATCCTTTTTCGAAATCTAGGCAGAAAATCTCGGGGAATAAAATAGACTAGATTCATGGAAACATTCTTTAGGGAGCACATGCAGAGGAATCACGGTCATACGGGAAGGGCTTGGCTTTCGATTCTTCCGGAAAAGGAACTGCGGCCATGCTTTCATACTTCCTGTCTCTACAAATGTTTGCAACTCAAGAATGCAAGTTTGGAACCGAAGATTCAACAAGCTCCGATCTACTGTACGAAGGGCCGCTTCACAGGAAGAATTCTACGAAGTGTTGCTTCCGCTCATTGCGCCTGAAATCCTTCAAAGCAAGTGAATTGTCACTAACCACTACATGAAACGACTTCCTTTGTTTCCAACACAAAGTCTAGATTCCAAACAACGCTAGGTCTCCCTCCCCCCCAAAATGGCTGTTTGATCTTGTGATCGATTCAATGCTGGAGATTGCCGCGCTTAAGACATGTCCGACTACGCAGCCAAATCCACCTGCTTTGTCAGTGAGAACTGAAAGCTGATGAACGATGGAGACAGAAAATTTGCTAGCAATGCAAGCCCGACAGGTAGTCAGAGCCGCAATGCAATGAGCTTACCTGCGCCATCATGCGCCCTGGCACGCCATTATCAGGAGATTTAAATTGGCCTCAGCTCGTTTGCAATCAGAGAAGGACAGGACATTCCAAGCGGCCCACGCTTGAGGATTCCAGCAGTGTGAGTGGGTGAGTGCTGAGTGCCTGGTTGGGCCCATGCAGGTCGGGAAAGCTTGTTGCACAACTGCAAAAAATGGGGCCAAACACAGTCTGCTTCTCTTACTGAAACACGATGCGCTTCTCTCACTGGAAAGTGATGCGCGCTTGTCTTACTGACAAACGATGAGTCAGGAATAGCAACTGCACTTTGATGTTAACATTGGACCAAGGGACACTGCTGCACCAACTGAAAAATTGGGTGGAAAGTTGGGATCACAGTTGGTGTACTTGGTAATAAGCCGAGCCCTTGGTTCTTGGGTGTGAGAGAATCGTTTGCAAAAAGTGGCTTTTGGATTATTTTGGAATGTTTCAACCCGTTGGACCCACTTCTACAATGAATATGGCTTTGCTAAGGAATGCACTACCTGTGTAAGGACGTGTTGGTCACCGTGGGAATCATCTTTTTGGGTACAATGTGGATCATCTACTTAAAGAAAACCAAAAGCACTTATTTGAGGCCAACGCGTTGTGCAAGATCTTTCCTTTTCGTACAAAATTTCAAGGACAAACACGCGCACTATTGTTTTACATAGAAGGATTCTCTGTCATGCATCGGACCATTGTAATACACAACATCCTTCCAAGGTTATAAGGATGCAAAGTCAAAGCACTATTCACTATACACAGTTGAATGTCATAACTATATAGATTTTAGACAAGTTAGAGGATTTGTATTCCACTTCAAGGAGATTTCTTAGTTTGTCTATGGATTGCCCTCCAAGTGAATGTGGTTTAAGAATTAAGTGCAACATACTTTAAACATTTCAACTTTTGGTATTGACCTTTTTCTATTTTTGGAATTTTTGGTGTCAACATTGACTTATTGGATATATAATGTTGGAAAATGGAGATTGTGTTGTATCACATTGAGATACAACTTGGAACACATTGGACACTTTTTTTTGCACTATTGTAAATGGATGGTGATACAAAAGGTGATGACAATCTTTAGGAGATCATGTTAGTATTCACTTCTATATTGAAGATAGAGTTTGTTGAATGTGTAGTAGAGGAAAAAAATGTCTAATTAATACAAAATGGAGGGGGCTTGAGAGTGCACTAAGATTAAAGGATTGTAACATTAATTGGATTAGGATCATTGGATGTGTCTATTAGATAGATGGACCAAATGGATGGGATGGTCAAGACAAATATAGGTGTTTACGGTTTGGAAAAATATTGGTCACTAGCAATTTAGTATTGCTAGATGACTTGGCACTGACATTTTGATGTAGAATTGAACATTGGAATTTAGGCAGCAAGATAACAATGGTAGGAAGTGTTTAGACTCCAATGGTTTGAAAGTGTGGATATCATTGGATGTTATGGATAGCAAGTTGGATACAAGAGCCAATATTTGGTTGCAAAATATGTCTCCACTTGTATGGACCATATATCCTACATGACCCACATTTGGCATTGGATACACACAAAATGAGTCCACATCTATATAAATGAATTACCATTTCTAAATGGTCAGCATGTTTCTTTTTCACATTGGATAAGGGAGTCCTAATTGAACCGTGAACACCTGGAAAACTTGACACCTATATAGTGCATTACTGTAGCTTTCTAGTTACTTAGATAGCTTTCTACCTAATAATTAATTAAAGTACAAAAAATGGTTAGGCAATCTTAAAAATAATGTTTCAAAGTCAAATAGTTTTATAATATAATTCAAATAAGTTAAGCATTCATTCAAGTTGTTCTAACAATTTTGGATGGTTGTTTTTACTTTCATTTAAAGAGGTTGCATTTACCTAAATCCTTGTCTTAACCTCCAACCCTAAATTTTCCACCTTGTGAAACAGGTTTTTGTTAAGTGTTAGGGTTTGTCGAGTGTAAAAGATATGTTTTGTTTATGAGAGATTGCACTTTAGAATGGCAAAAAATTGTGCAATGTACATTTAAAATATTGGCAAAGAAATGATACAAGATTGTATGGAGCCCAAATTTCTATGAATTAAGCAATCTTTTAATATATATATTTTTTCCAAGGCAAACTAGATCAATAACTTTCCAAAAATTTGGGCGCCCTTTTAATTATTTATTTTTTGATTAAGCTACTAGGAAGCTATGGTATTTGCTGCTTCTCCTGATATTTTCCAAAGATGGTAGACATTGCTTTGTGCAAATATGTTGAATCTTGATTTTCAATAATGCTTTGGATGCTACAAGTTGGCTCTTATCAACATAATAGTTTTTGGCAAATAATCGCAAAAGAAACTACCTTGTAAGGATAGAGGGCTTTATAATTTTCCATGGATGAAATCAATATATTTCTTCAAAATGAAATGTACAAATAAAATTTGCCTAATCATTCTTATAAAATTACTTCATGTAATCCAAATAAATAGATAAATTTTCTTTAACATCTTAAAAAAATATTTTTTCTATATTTTATTTGTGATTTAAATTTTTTTCAGACATGTTCAATTTGTAATATTAGAAACATTCTTTATTAGAAAACTTGTAAAAAATAAACAAAAAAAATTGAGGTTGAAAATTTAGTGTGCAAGGATGGCAATGCTATTAAATATCTTGATCTTGGTGCTTATTTTCAGAAATGAAAATATTGTTAGAATCGTTAAAAAAATCCTCATTATAAATGACCAAATTCGTCACTCTAATTTTAAACATTTAAAGATAATGGAATCAAGTTTTGTGTTCATGCACTAGAGCATGGTTCAAAAGGACCATGCTCTAGTGCATGAATTGGGAAAAAAAATCATAGTAGAGACACTATATACAAAAGTCATATTAGCAAGTTGCTCTACCAATAAAATTAGATGACCTTTGAATTCCTAAGGCATGCAGTTAATCTTTGGAACAACCTAGTGCCACAACTCCCTACAAGTAATTAAGTCCACTTTTGCATTATATACAAAATCACACGTACACTAGTAGAAAATAGTGTTCAAATCAATATATTTTGTTGCTTCGGACAGCTTGATTCAAATGTGAATTTACAAAATTTTGCTAATTCAAATGTGTTTTATGTTGATTCAAACATGTTTGTTGCTTCACACAACTTGATTCAAATATTATTTTCTAAGAGTTCACATCCTCAAATTCTTATAGGACAACTAGAACTCGAGGGTTTGTTTTTTTAGAGAATATTTACGATAGCATCTCCAATAGTTAACTTGCATACAATTCTTAATGTCATTCTCTTTGTTTTTAAGAGATGCATCTATTATGCTAAGTTTTGGATTCAAAATCACAATTTGAATGTGTGATTCTTACATTGGAAAAATTGTCAAGTTTTTTTAATAGTAGCTTTGAGATTTCTCCTTGCCTTGAAGAAGATTAAAGATTATCATTGATTGGCCTTTTGAACAAGCTTCATGATGCCAATGTTATAGAGATTCTTTGGGGAGAGGGAAGACCATTGAAATTTTACAAAACTATGTGAGATAAAAAAATAGGATCACTTTAATTTGTTGGAGGAAAAATTTATACCTTTGTAAAATCTACTATAGCATTGGTAATATGTGCGTAGGGTAATTATAAAAAAATAGTGTGTTGAATAATCCTTCCATCTTTTTGTACAATAGAAAAAAAGTAGGATCCCAAACATGGGATTCCTCTAAACTTGTTTAGTAGATTTAGTTGAATTATGACTGTTTGATCCGGTTGGGTGGACAACTAGTGAATTTTGGGTCCACTAGTGAATTAAGTGCATGAGGAGAAATTCAACTTTTTCTTTTTAGGTGAAAAGTGAATTGAATGGCTTCTTAACAACATTAGGGTTTGTTGGGCATGTGTTGCACTTTGTAGTTTAGTGTGCAAGCTCTCTGGTGGCATATGCTTTAGTGTTCTATTGGTTTTGGGTGTAGGGTTATGATGGAATTTGCATCATTTTCATCGTCATACTTACAAATTGGAATACCTCCTTTGAATTATGGGTTTTTGAAAGCAGTTTGGTTTGGCTTTTAGGGTCACCTCCTTATCTACAACAACTTCTTGAGCATACATTCATAGTGCAATTTGGCACAAAGGTTTTCGATGAAATTTTTGTTGGATCCTGCATGAGATTCCAAATGTTTTGGTAAGGGTTTAGGCTATTTTGAGGTGTTAATTTTTGAGGGTTCCATATACAATCCTTTTGAATGTTGTGATGTTACATTATAAATCTTGGGTGGTTGTTTTAATGTTTAGGGTGCATGGAAGCTCTTGTTGTTATTCACTAGGTCTTTGAAGCACTTATTTTTGGATTTAGGATTCATATAAATTCCTTGACTTTTCATGACTTCTCACTGTGGTACAAACTGTTTTACAACAACTAATCTTTTGGTCATTATTAGAATCTACAATGAGAAATATTAAAGTGTATACTCTCATGCATGAAGGAACAACGTTGAAGTACCTTGGGAGGATGTACAACAAAGCTAAAGAATCTTGAGCTGACCTCAAACTATTGTTTGAAGATAAGAAATTATCAATTTTTGGTTTCAATAAAGGGATCTCTTTGCAACAAATCTACATGGTCTTAGCTTGAGTAGGCACATAATAGCATCTAGCACCCAATACAACATTTGTGTATTACACCTAATGCTTGAGTTGATGCTTGGTGATTTTTTTTCCAACTTCTCGTGTTTCTATTCTAATTTCATCTACTATTCCTAGCATGAACTCTTGCAATTATTGTCACGGATGTATTATAGTTTTTTTTTATCTAAAATTGTAAGCTTCTAGTTCCTTTGCCCCAATTTTTTTGTTTTTGAGTATGTTGGGTTGTATATGGACAATTCTAGATTCTAGTTGATGTAATGCAATGAACCTTGTATTTGTCAAGGTTACCTTACAACTATTGGTAAATGTGTTCGTCAACACAATTTTTGTATTACATTTTTGTGTATTCTTCTATCTCATTTTCCAATGTCATTTTCACCCTTGGAATTCATATTGCTCTTGGATTTGAAGTTAGAGCTCATTTCTTAAATTAGTTTTACAATGGATTTTATATGAATGGTATTTTATTTTCATTGGTTTTGTTTTGAATGGATAGGTGAATAATATGCCACATCCATTACATAGTTTGCTTACTGACAATGTAAATGCCATGCAATGCTAGCTACTGAGCCAAAATTATGTTTAAATTTTTTTGCAATGATTTAGTGAATGCCTTAACTAGGCTTAGTCATAGTTAGTTCTTCTATTGTAATTTTGATGGTTCTACACCATCACATTCTATTCCTTAGAAGTTGTATAAATTCAATCATGTTCACTATTGATGGTAAGTGAAAGTTGAACTCTTGACTTAGAATTCAATAAGTAATCACTACTAGAAAATTTCGTTTTTCTGTTGTTTTGGTCGTGTTGATCCGGTCAAAATCTGACAGAAATATGTTGATTTCAACAGATTTCTGTCAGATTTTGACCGGATCAACGCGACCAAAACAACAGAAAAATGAAATTTTCTAGTAGTGAATTGACATTTTTTACATCCACTTGTGACCTTCAAAGGAATTCATGGCATCTATTATCATTTAATGGACTCAACATTGTGTACATAAGTAATATGAATCCCTTTTCTAAGTATATTAAGACAAATCTTCAATAACTTTGATCATTTGAGTTTTTCCAAACTTGTCATTTGCCACACTAGGAGCAAGTGACCATTTAAAGGAACAACAATCAAATCCTCTTTTGATTTTGGATTTGTTGAGTACTTGATTTTGCAATGCCATCACATTCTTTGCAATATTCCATAAATATATAATGTTGAAAAAAATAGGGTGCCTCAAATTAACCTCCTTCACCATTTACAAAAAAATAAGGTGTTGAAAAATACATGCTAGTAGCTTTTATGTAAAAATAAGGAGACAAAAAATACTTGTAAGCACATAAATACCTCCCAATTAAATACCCCATTATTGCACATGATATGTAAATATACTGGGGGATCACCCCCCTAAGAGAGATTCTAAAATCCAATTTTGTGCAGCCTTTCTAAGATCCAAAATGTCCTTTAAGGGTTAATTACCATACACAAAATCTTCATGTTCTATAGTTCAAATGTTCAATTCTACAAAAGTAATACTCAATCTAACATGTTTTGCAATGAGCCTCCATATGATTGATTACACAAGTTCAAAATTTTATTTTTTTAAAACATGAAAAATTCCTATTACAATTATGCATTTATACAACAAAAATAGATGTTCACAATGCATTTCCTTCTCTGGTTTTTTTTTGTACAATGGGATACCCTATATGTATATTCTTTTCACCCACATTTCAAGGATTCAAGCATCAAGTATATTGAAGCCTCCATGATTAGCTTTGTCAAATATAAAACAACCATGTTGTACACTGAAACATCTTTCATCATTACTTTTTTCTCATAATTAATTATATATACAAGGACTTTTCAAGAATAATCATAAACAAAACCTATTAAAATCCACAGACAAAGGTTGATTTTCAAGATTGGACTTCTCTATGACATTGTCTATTATATAAAAAATTTGTAACCTTCACTCACAAGCTACACTATCTTCAAGTTCTTCAATCACAAATTTTCAATAATTTCTATTAATTACAAATACTTCTCAAAACCATTTTTGGGTGCCTAAACCTAAGAGCATCTCCATTGGTAGATGGAAAAATAAACATGGCCAAATGAATGTGGCATGTTGAAATTCCCACTCTACATTGTCTCTTAATTGGGCAACATTGGAAGATGAGATAGAAAGCCATAGTCACTCTAAATTTTTTATTTTAAATTAAGTGCCTTATATAGTATAAATGTAGGCAATTTATTGAATAGTTTTTACATTTGTAAAGGTTAATAGGCTAATTGTAAAATAGATCTAAAAGGTTTAATAATAAAAGATATGAATAGTGGTCAATTGACTTGGAGACTATTCATAGTGAATAGTTGTCTAGCTAATTAGATATAGCCCAAAACAATTGTCATTTTTATCTATCTATCTTTTTTCTCATTTTTTCTCTCCAATTTTCTTTAGAAGTCAAGTTGTTTTCATTTTTTTTCCTTGGAGTTTTCTTTATAATGCTTGATTGTATTTTTATATTATTTTATTAGCTAATGATTGGCTTTAGACTTTGTCAATTTGCAAGTGATTGGATTTATAAATAATAATTTAATAATTCTCTTTCCTAATCCAATACAAAATTCCCTAATTTTTGGCACAACAAAAGCAAAGAAAAAGAAAAAGAATATATATAATGCAAATTTCCATATAGTTGGCATGCACATTTTGGTCATAAAAGTGACGTGACACTACATTATGTAGAGATAGGTTGGAAGGCAACTACGAGATGCAAAAAAAGGACATAGAAATGATAAGGTAGGAGCACCCAATGGCATTAGTGTACCCAACAACTTCATTTTCTACACATGATAGTCATTTCAAAATTTAAATATAGATGAACAATAGATAACTTATTTTTATTGACCAAAATAATAAGTTACCTATAGCCAATTTACATTTACATTTTAGAATCATTACCTTATCTAAAAAGTGACACCACTAGGTACACTAACGCCATTGGATGCTCCTACCTTAGAGGAGGGTTTGGATAGTTTCAAGATTGGTAAGCACAATTTAAAGAGTCAGCTTGAAAAAAAACTAAACTCATGGGGGATTTGGGATTTTGGAGAAGTGTTGAAGAGATTCAAGGGACAGGAGGGCTGTTTCAGGCCTATTCCCAATCCAGGTTCCCCCCCGCAGTTTCGGGGAACCATTGTTCCTGACAAAAAAATTCAAAAAATGAAAATGAAAATGAAAATTCTTGAAATGAAAAAAAAATTATTAAATTTTTTTTTCCAACATGGTAGTCGCTCAACTACGTCAGCGAACTACCATGTCATATTTCCAATAGTTCCTGCAACATGGGAACTACTGGAACACGCAGCCCTCCACTGCGCAGGAAACTCATCCAATGTTTGCATCTTGTGGAGATGTTCTAAAGGATTAAGAGTATATAAGTTAGAACTACCCATACCTGATTATTTAAGCAATTTCAGGACAAATGAACAATAGTACAAGGGAGTGAAAAAATTTCTTGTGTGAAGAGATCAGAAATATTGGAATTGTGAATTTTTTATAAGTTTGTTGTTGAAATTGAAATTACTAAGAATTTTGGGAGTTAAAAAATGCTTTGAATCCATAGCCAATGTCTTCCAATTTTGTTCATAGCCAAAATACTTTTCTACCCACTATTTCCTACTATCTTGCTTACAATTTCATACGCACTTTGGGATATAATGGAACATAGATCACGACCTTATTTGTCCCAACCTTGAAAAGGAGAAAAAGTACAGTCTAGGGAGAGAAAAAAACATTCTAACCTTGAGCACCTTACTTGGTTTGAAATAGGGAAGGCTAGTCCAATTCTGTTTATTGCCTAATTTTATAAGCTATTTTTGACCTCAAATCCATTCATTGCCTAATTCTATAAGCTAGTTTTGGCCCCAATTCCATTCATTGCTTCATCCAAATTTACCCCAAAATATGCACATCCCTTCAAGATTCTGACAAAATCAATAAATGAATGCCAAAATGGGTTTTGTATCAATCCTTGATTGGTGGGAACTTAACTACCAATAGATGCATGAAAGGACAAATATGGGGTGTTTATGACCCCATTCTATGGACAATTCTATAATTTTAGGGCTGACCACTCCAAAAATTTGCAAGAATTACAATTTGAATTGAAAAATTATAATTCTACTTGGGTTTGATCCATGAAAGAAGCATACACCTCTGAAAAATATGCGCCCCTTTTGGAATTGGCCCTAAAATATCCAAACTCCAAATCAAGGTGGTGTACCTTGGTATAGTAGAACCACCCATTACCAACCATAGCCCCATCAACAATCAATAGGGGGCTGAAATTCAAAAGAGGCTAGACTAATTTCTAAACATGAGTTCTTGATTTCCAACCATCAATTCCTCCATTCTTTTCATGACACATTTACTTGTTTTGGATTGCCAAGGTGAACAAGAGGTAGTCTCTTAAACGAGTAGTTTTGGAATAGTCTGTACATTGGACATGGGTCCAAACCAACTTTTGCCTTCTAAAATTCATAGTAATTTCAGTTCAAGCGATAAAATTACCAAATTTTGACAATCCCCCCTCATTTCTATCTATGCACATGGGAAAATATTATATTTGTTATTATACTCCACATCATGTCCATAGTTGCTTATTTGGTTGGTTATGGGTGGTTCTACCTTTAATCGAGCTTGTCTACCTTAGTGTGACCTACACACTAGGCATGGCTCCCTAGTTGGGAATGGGTGGTTCTACCTTACATATGTACAAACACTACTATAGCCAAATTATGGTATAACCACCTATTACTAACCAAATATGCAATTGTGGACATGATGTGGAGTACAATAACAAAAGAAATAGTTCCACATGTGTAGAGATAGAAATGAGGGAAATTGACAAAAATTTTGATAATTTTATGGCTTGAACTTAAGTTACTGAGAGTTTTGGAAGGCCAAAGTTGGTCTAGACACATGTCCAGTGTGTAGATTGTTCCAAAACCACTCATTTAAGAGACTACTTCTTGTTGAAGGACGTTAAATCCTATCCACGAAATGGGCCTAGCAAGATGGATTTACTCAAAGAAAAAACATAAAATTTTTATTTTTCACAATTTTTTTTTAATTAATTCATATTTGCAATCAAAGACCCCAAATTAGTTAGGAGAGGTTTAAAACATACCCTAGACATGGCTCAAAAATCAGGAACATGTTTTCACTTTTATCCCAGAGAACCCCAAATTACCCTGTTGGGCCCACTTCATGGGCATGATTTAGTGTCCTGCCTTCTTGTTCACTTTGGCACTCCAAACCAAGCAGATGTGTCATGAAAAGAATGGAGGGATTGATGGTCCGAAATCAAAAACTCATATTTGGAAAATAATCCTAGCCTCTCTTGAATTCCACCCGCCTTAGTTATTGATTGCTGAATGGGCTGTGGTTGGTGATGGGTGGTTCTAC
Organism: Climacium dendroides; assembly: GCA_950106755.1. Lineage (NCBI taxonomy): Eukaryota > Viridiplantae > Streptophyta > Bryopsida > Hypnales > Climaciaceae > Climacium > Climacium dendroides. Next base: position 42,564,689 of record OX467084.1, read on the forward strand.
TGTATGCGACTAGATGCTTGCGAGTACAAACATGAAAAAAATCCCTGACTGCGCTCCATCTGTCTTTGCAACGAGGCGGCACGAATGAAGAGTCATTCCACTTTAGCACACACGCTCAAAACGAGTTGCATGTCCTCATCAAAGCTGTTGCAACTTTGGACTTCCGAGTTTAAGATGTGCGTTCTGCAACAACCAAGCGCTCCACTCCATCAGTGTTGGAGCCACAACAATTGATGTCATCCTTGTAGTTTCAGACTTTCAATTGAAGGAGAGATTTAAAAAAAAAAAAGTAACATAAGGTAGTACATCCTTAAATTGACCACCTAAGAATTGGAATTGAATTTTGGGAAGGTGAAGCTTCTTGAAATGATTTTTCAGTAAATTTTTCTTGAAAGACAAATGGAATTGGCATCTAACCCAAGTTGTTTTATATTTTCTGGAGCTTTGTGGAATTAGATATGAAATTTCAAAGTCAAACTGACATAAGGCTCCAAAATCACCCACCTCCTAAAATGCACATTGCTTGCACATAAATGGAGTCTACGAAAAAAAACAAGATGTACAAGTAGTGTACATTTCAAGAGGTGGGTAGTTTCAAAGCCTGTGCGCTTTTAGAACCTCCTACCTTAACACCGAACAATCTCAGCCACGGATCGAACATGAATGATGTTCTTCATTTCATTTGTTTTAAAAAACAAAACAAAAAACAAAACATGAATCATGTACCCATCCAACTGCAGTATACTGGCTCTCCTCCTTTTTCTTTGTTTTTGTTTTGTTTGTGGCTAGATTTTCCTGAAAGAAAGAAAGGCAAATGATTGTTTATTCTGTGCATTATTTCTGGCCATTCAATGAAAACAGAACTCAATAAATGACGTCTGTGTGTCTTTCCTCCACACGAACACACACACCCAAAAGTACCAAAAACAAAGAGATGAAAACAAATACAAAACTCCAAACACCACTGTATTAAATTTGAAAGATCAATTTTATTTTTGGGGAATGATGCTGTAAAGATTGTGAGATTGTACAATGGGCTTCAAGTTCGGGGTAAATAAGTTAAAGGGGATGGCATGTGCATTGAATATTGGAATTTTCAGTGGGCTTGTTATTGTTTCGAGTTATTGTCTCTACTCTTGATGAGGAATTCAAAAATCGAAGGTCAGTTTTTTTGCTTTTTCAGACACTCTGACACTAGTAGAATATAGCCGCCATCAAGACATCCACATGAACACAACTAGAGTAAATGGGCCATTCACCGCATACATCCAAGAAACTCACAACAATTGTTGCCAAATATCGCACAGTAGCTACATGCATCAACTACCAATTCAATTGTGATGGGAACAAAATTTTGTATTACTATCCAATGACTACACATTGTGTGGTGAAAGGAAGCAAGTAATTTTTTACTAGATTTCAAGTGCATCATTTTAAAATTACAATAAAATTGATAGGAAGATTTTTTATTTTATTTTTTATTTTGGAAGGTGAATCTTAGCATGGCATTTAATAATCATGCCAAATTTCAAAACATGCAAGTCTCTCTCTATATGTGGAGAAGGATTTGAATTTTGTATCTGCGGTGATTGGCAAGTTTAGGATAGGATAGGAGGTTCTAAAAGTGCACTAGCTTTAAAGTTGTCCACCTCTTCAAATGTACACTATTTGTACATGTTGATTTTTTGTAGCTTTTAGCAATGTACAAACAATGTATATTTCAAGAGGTGGGCAATTTTAGAGCTATGTGCCATTTCAACTTCAAAATTTCATAATTAATTCTTTAAAGCTCAGAAAAAATGAAATGACTTAGGTTAGATGCCAATTCCACTTGTCTTTCAAGGAAAATTTACTAAAAAATATTTCAAGAAGTTTCACGTCTGCAAAATTCACTTTCAGCTCATGAATAGGCAATTTATGGACCTCTTACCTTGTAGAACATAACCCTCGTCAAGACATCTAAATCAACACAATTAAGGTAGGAGGTTCTAAAAGCGTATAGGCTTTAAATTTGCCCACCTCTTCAAATGTACACTATTTGTACATGTTGATTTTTTGTAGCCTTCAACAATGTATAAACAATGTACATTTTAGGAAGTGGGCAATTTTAGAGCCCTATGCCATTTCAACTTCAAAATTTCATAACTAATTCCACAAAGCTCCAAAAAATATGAAACGACTTAAGGTTAGATGCCAATTCCACTTGAACAATTCCACTTGTCGTTCAAGAAAAGTTCATTGAAAAATATTTTGAGAGGCTTCACCTCCCCCTAACCTAGTTTTAGCTTTTAAATGGGAAATTTATGGACCTCCTACCTTATGTTTAAAATTTCCAATTGAATAATCTAAACATTGTTGATTTGGGTCGTGTATTCTAGTACTCTAGGTTGTCCAAAGCTACATTAGAACTTCTCTAAAGTAATAGCTTGGGAATCAGGTTCAAGTCTCCATATTCAAGAATGTTAAAAGACTTCTTTGATGTGTATGTCTAGAATTGGGCCTAATGCAGGATTAGGCAATCAATATTCCATTACTTTAGAGAGGTCGTTGCCTTAGAGAAATTTACCTTTGAAAAGTTCTACTGTAATTGTTTTATTTTTTGACAACTCATAGTGGGATATCTGTTGGCTTAAAATCATAAGATTGAAGGCCTCTTAAGTGGATACTTAAGCCATTTAGAGTAGTTTTCATTAATAAATTGTCATGGTTTAGATTATTTAAATTCATGCCTTTGTGTTTTGTTTCGTCTTTCTATGTCAATTACAAGATGTATTCAAAAAATCTTTAATACCATAGTAGGATTTTGAAATTGATTTTACACTTGCAATTATCATAATGAATTGAGATTTAATTCATTTTTTATTGTGCAATTTTGAACTCCTAAAGGCCTTTTTCTATTGCAATATATATGCAAAAATACACCCAAAACTGCGGTTTCTATTGCAAAGAACATTTTTTTTAATATCTAACTATAGTATCTTGCATTTAACTATTATAAAAATGTATAGAAGAAATTTTAAAAACTTTAATTGCATAGATTGCAATATATATGCATTTACGGTGAAAAAAAAAGTTTTTTTTGCACCTTACTTGACTAGATTTTCTTAGCCCTAAATCTTCTTGGCTAAAATTTTTTGCACAATTGATTTTTACTTTTATTTTTTGATCTTGAAGAATTGAATTGAAAGTTGGGAAAAAAATTCAAATAAAAAAATGGGTTTTCATTCTTAAAAAATTATTAAGTAGAAGTAAGTATAAGATTGAATGGAAAATTAAACCATTAATAGTTTTAAGATGGAATTGAAGTACACTAATTCCAAAAATGAGATTCTATGAATTACTTTTCCAAGAAGATTCTCAAATTGACGAAAAAGCAAGACTCTCTATAACTTTCTCATCACTTAGTCCAAATAGGATGAATCAAAGCTTCACATTTAAACAAAAATATAATCTTTGAGAAAAATGTTAATTTAAAAAAAAAAATCCAATTTTCTTTAATTTCTTTTGTGTTGCTCAGTGAACTACTTTTGGGACTTATAGTGGACATAACTTTTGCTCCTAGATACCAATTGAGATAAAATTATATTCTCAAAAAATTAATGTGATTTTATATTTTTTTTAAATTAAAAAAATCATGTAAAAAATTGAGGTCACATAAACCTATTAAAAATCCCAAGAGTCATCCAAAGGGGACTTTGGGACTTTAGGGGTTAAATTTGGATGTACTTTTAATCAACTTCCAACCATTGTATCTCTATTGAATACCTCAAATGTTTCAATTAATTGAAAAATTAAATTTTTAGAGTTCAATCAATCAATAATGGTAGATGCACTCCATTGATTATTACATACATCTATTTATAGGAGGAAAAAGAGAAACATAACATAAAAACTAGAGTTAAACTTAAACCCTAAATTCTCAAGGTCTTTTTTGTGCTTCTTGGAGTTTGCTCAAAATTAAACAAAAAGTCTAAGTTTTGATAAGTTTAATCAATTTTTTTTAATATTGTATTCATGTGAATTTAAACAAAAGTATTATAGATCACATAGAAAAAGAAAATACAAGAATATCACTTATGGACTAAAAAATTATAATGTTTGATAAAGAGGGTGTTAATCCTTGAAGTGCTAGGAAGTAGTCCAGATTTTTACAATTGTGAATAAATGTGTTATAGAATGAAGCTTAGAAGAATATTTTAATGATGACTCTCAAAAAATATATGTAAAATACAATCTACAAATCATATCCATAACATTAGATCAACTATTACATAAACAAACAAAATTCAATCAAATTAAAGCCAAAAATGTTAAAAGAAAGTCTTAAAATTGATTTTAGATTAAATACTTGTGATTTTTACAAGGATTTTTTTTTTAAAATTCAAAATGTTGATTTCTAATCATAATGATTTCTAAAGACTTTTATTTTGCTTTTTTTATTCAAATTGTTTTTTGAACTAAAAAAGATTATTTTTTAAGGTTAGACCTACTAGTATCCTTTGAATTATAGAATATTTTCAAAGTAAAGTCTTCAAAATCTATACCATAAAAATGTTAAAGAACTAATACAAGAATCTACAAAAAATCAATGGATGAAAAAACATTTCTATGCACTTGGGATGTGTTCGTATTCATCTATTATTCAAGATTTGAACATTTGGTCCTTTGGGGGTTAAAGTTGTGGGAGTGATTTGAAGTCTTTCATTCCTCTTTTACATGTCAAATCTAAAATAAAGGTCATGAAAAAAACATGATGTTAAAGGACACAATAAACATATTCCTAATTGATTTACAACTTCTTAAAATCTACTCTATAGTTCATCACCAAGAGCCTCTAATACGCATAAAATCAAGATTTGCCATAGCTCCCCTTGCACAAAATCTTCAATAGAAATATTAAAAACAATTTTTTTTATAATTGGATTTTAGATGGCTAAAACATACTTGAAATGATATTCAATTCAAAAGAAAGATTAAGATAATAATTTGGTTAGATTTTATTTAACTTCATAATTTGGTCAACACAAAAATATCATGCTTCAGTGCTTCATGCATTTAGGGATTAAAAGACATTTCTTTTGAATACGAAGAACATGGTTATATCTAATGATATTGTGTTTTATAAAAGATTGATATTGTCTATTATTGAGCATTGATTGTACAAAATCCAGTGTTTGAAGTATCCAAAAAAACAAATGAAATAAGGTAGGAGGTTTTGAAAGTGCACAGACTTTAAAATCACCCACCTCTTCAAATGTACACTATTTGTATATGTTGCTTTTTTGTAGCCTTTAATAATGTACAAATAATTGTATCCAAAAATATGAATAGAATACCACTACTAGATTTTTGACAGGCTAATGTGCAAGGCGTCCTCAAATATACACTATTTGTACATGTTGCTTTTTTGTAGCCTACGACAATGTACAAATAGTCATATCCAAAAATTGAGCCAAAAATATAAATAGAATACCACTACTGGATTTTTGACAGGCTAATATGCAAGGTAAGTACTACAAATGCTCTAAATAACTTGCAAATGAAATCCAAATTTTATTAATACTTGGGTAGCTACTTTCTCAAATTTGTAGGTCCAATTAGAACTTGCACCACATCTTTATAGCTCATATGACAATTTCTATTTATAATTACGATGAAAGATAGACAAATGTATTATACATAAAAATTTATTCAAGTGTTTGCATATGAATGTAAGAGGTGAAAAGTCCAAGTAAGGTAGTAGCACCCATAATTGTGAATTTAAGGATTTTGGATATGGCGTCTATTAATAGACAACCAACAAATTATTAAACCGTACTAGTAAGAGGAAAATAATTCTTGTGCACTTTCAAATGTATTATTTAGACACTAAGTATAAATTGTGAATTTTTAAAGAGCCAAATATAAATGCATCTCATACACACAATATGGTTTGATATTCAAATGTAATACATCCTTGTAATCACATCTATTCACTTTTCAAGATTTTAAAGGAGGTGGTTATAGGTACAATGAAGGTTATGGATACGATAAGGGTTATAGGTGTTGCTACCTTATCCCAATATCAAGGAATTAACACTTTACATGCTAAAGGTGTTTTGAAACTTATTAAGGCTAAGATAAAAGATTCTAAAGTCTTCTTCACTCAATAGGGTTTTTAAGGGGATCCATATTAATTAATTGACATAACAAACTACATAAATATCTTCATAAATATCTTCTTTTACTTTACATTAATACTTATTGAAATATTTGGGGGCTACACATCATATTTCAAACATCTATAATTTTTTAGAATAAGTTCCTTTAATTTTTTGGTCCCCTTAATATTCCTCTTTAGTGTACACTACAATTGTTTATTGCTTGATGCTAGTTACACTAATATTTGTATTGAGACTTGGTTGTATGACGTTTTTGTTGTGAAAATTTATTATACTATTTTCTATATAAACAAGAAATTAATGAATTAAAAATACAATCAATTTCTAATTTGTAATTAGTTTTAATGTGACAAAATTTGACTAAGAAGACAATATAGATCTTAATACCTGACTTAAGTCAATTGTACGGTCATTTGGTTGATCTACCAAGCCATTATTGTACCAAAAAACATTACAAGAAAAATATTCCTCACCACTATTGTAGCCCACATATGATAATTTTTCAGAACTTTCAAAATACCTCATCTATTTCTAAAGTTGCACCACTAACAACTTCAAGAAGTTTCCATTTAGTCCAGAAAATGTTCGTTCTTCCATTGAAGAAATTTGTAGACAAAATTAGGTAAGATACTACAAAACATGGGGTGAGTGAAAAAAAAGTCAGAAATGTCAAAACATAGGGCCGACTTGGCGAAGTAACATTAGATAATTTTCAGTGACACATGTCCAGATCTCGAGAATGAAAAACGCCGGGGTTCGCTCTAGTGAGAGCATTGTACTACTAAGTTATCTCCACTCTCAAATCACTACTACAAACCTGTAGCATCTGCGATCATTTTCTTCAATCGAGAAACGATCATCATCAACTTTGTACAAACTACGAAACTAAATGTTCAACCTAACTTCATAACAGCATTTGTCAAAAGCAGACTGAGCACACAAATCTCGCTGTCAACTGATTGAGCAGCCTTGGTGATTAGGCATTCACAATGTAACCACCTGCAAACAACCATGTAGACAGACACTGATGAGCAACTACTGAACATGTTCCAGCAATTAAAAGAAGGAAAAAGAAAAAAAGCCATTGCTAATTATGATCAGATAACATCCCAATCTCATACCAAATTGAATTTACAACATACCATTCGGATGCAAGCACTGGCCAGTGAAGTACGATGAATCTTCAGATGCAAGGAATACATAGGAAGTGGCAATTTCAGAAGGCTCTCCAGCACGACCCATAGGGACTTGACTTCCAAATTTCTCAGTCTTCTCAGCTGAAAAGGATGAGGGAATCAGAGGAGTCCAAACCGGTCCTGGAGCTACAGCTGCAATTTTTGTCAAAATTCACGAAAAATTAGTACCTGAATCGTTATATTTCCACTTTGAAGAGTATAGTTAAGTTAGTTACGGTAATTTTCTAAGCATATCTTTACCATTCATTACTGTAGGCCGTGCTTTTTTCTGTCCAATGATATATTTTACAACCTTCTTAATAGTGAGGGTCAGGCTATGACACTTTGGTTTTCATACAATCAAGCATGCAACTTCAGCTACAAGCAGAAGCAGAATTGAAAATAACATAATTTTTTGGGGTTCTACACTAGATAGATGTGCAGCAGAATTATTACCATTCACACGGATTCCCCGCTTCACAAGCTGCAGAGCCAAACCCCTGGTGAACGCTATAATGGCTCCTTTGGTAGCAGTGTAATCCAAGAGTGTTGCGTTACCCTTGAAAGCATTCACCGAAGTGGAATTGACAATAGCACTTCCTTCTTTCATGTGTGGCAGAGCATGTCTGTTTCAGAGGGGAACAATTATAAACCAAATTAGTTCTAGCAACATCCTAAAGTATCTCTACTTATAAATCAGGGAGAAGTGAACACTAGACTCTGTCACTTAACCCCCAAAATAAAAAAATAATTATCAGATATTTACACCAACAATAGTCCCAATAGGTTTCGTACATGTTTCGATAGGGAGTTTTACATTACAGTCCCAAACTTTCACACTACTGCAACCATTGCGTTTGATTTGCTTTCAAGGCATCAAACCAATTTCTGAGTCCACAGGCACCTAGAAAACTCTCCTACCAACTATCAAGAATGAAAAGGCCCAAGAAGGTTATTCGACAAAATGCTAAAGTACTACTCTTGTATCAAGAGCTAGCAAGAACGCAACATGACAGCATTAAATCTCCCCCCATTTCAACCAAAGAAAAATTTTACACTATTTAATTAGCATTATGAAGAGATTTCCCTACCGAACAAGGTAGAACATGGAGAAAATGTTTGTTCTGAACGTCCGCTCAATCTGCTCCGGTTGCAGGTCCTCGATATTCTCCACGGTGTGCTGCTCTCCAGCATTGTTTACCAGAATGTCGATACGCCCATACTTTTGCACCACTTCATTAATTACCTACAGATCAAAAAGATTCAGGTGATGTGCGCAATTCACAATGTCGACAACCTGTCCAGTACCTCAAAACAAATGCAAAAAACAAAAACAATATTGTGCAGTACAACTGACAGAAGGAGCCTCGGAAAGAGTACATTGACAGAGCTCGGATTGGAGAATGATATGTTCTAAGAGTTGCAGGCATTTTGAACAAAACACAGATCGTATATGTCACCTTTTTGCAGTTCTCGTCAAATCCAAGATCCACTCCAATTTTCAGAGGATCCTTAGCATTATCTGTTTGCGCTTTCTTCAGAATATCAATCGTTTCATCGGCGTCCTTGTCCTCAGGTCCTGGCAAAAACGTAAATGCCACAGTAGCTCCTTCCAAAGCAAAGTGATGACCCACAGCTCTCCCAATCCCAGAATCCCCTCCTGTTATCAACGCAACCCTCCCCTGCAATGACCACCACCAAGAAGAAGAAAAGAAGCATATTAGTTACCGCCTTCTTCAATGCATTCTTAAGCCAAACAAAGCATATTAACCGCCTGTGTCAGTGCATTCTTTGGCACTGGAGAGCTACCTATCCTACTCGAAGAACGAGCCAACGCTACACTGCTACAGGGACATCTGGAGCAGCTACACCCTCAATGTAACTCTTAGTGTAGCTGTTTCCTACTCTTCACAACATGACCGATCCAAATACAAGCAAATTAAAATCACAACTCTGTCTTCCTTTTAGGGTTAAACTCTGCCATATGTAGTCCATTGATTCTTTCGTACCTCGAGCTTTCCTGAAGGCTTGTAGGAAGGGCGCTTGTGGGACGGCAAGGGATCCATCTCATGCTCCTTTCCAGGGTGCGTGTCCTGCACCTGTGCTTCACGTTGCTTCTCCATGCTGGTCACGCAACGGCGCTGCAGCTTCACACGCTCAGCACGACTCGCTTGCGTTCCTGGTCCTGCTGCTGCACCACCACGAACTCCAAACAACTCCAAATTCGCAGGACTCCTTGTGAACAAGTGCAACCTCCTACGCGCTTGGGAGAGTAGTAGAGACTTCGTTGTTCCACCGAAGTGACAAGCTGCAACCAGACGTAGCGACATCAAAGCACCAAGACCCTTGTTAGCACTCCCTCAAATGAATCGTGAACGAAGCGACAAGCTGATTCTGAAGAATCCCAAATGAATTCCAAGAAGCCCAAATCTGAATGATCCTAATTCTGATCGAGGAATCGCAAGTTTGAATGATCGCAAATGTGAGTGATCCCAAGTGTTCAAGAATGCAGGCAAGTTCACTTACAAATTTGATGTTGTCCAGGAACTGCAAGATAGAGCAGCATTTGTGGTGAGCGGTGGACTGACGGGGGTGCAGGCATGTCAAGCAGCTAGAGCTTGTGCATCCATGCACTCGCCATGTTCGAAGACAAGTGGACACAACATCCAGAGCTGCCACGTTTCGGGCTCTTCATTGGCCAGTGTATGGTCCTTTTCACACGTGGATTCGCGTTTTTCTTTCGTACTAGCGTGCCCTGTGCTGTTGCCACAACCAAAGTGTAAGTAAAAGTAATTTTCTAATTTTCTCACACAAAAAAACTTCGAAATTCAATAACTTTCATGCTGTAGGTCCAAACTCCAGGAAACAAAGTCCATGCACCCCTCTTCGTAAAGGGTTTTCCGATGGTACCAAGAATGCCAATAGGAGACACACGGGCGAGGAGATCTCACTATAACTATAACAAACAAAACAAAACAAGCAGTCTATCTTAATGGATGGATTTTTTTTTATTTTTTTTTCAAATTCAAATGAAAAGTAATTTTCATTCAATCAATTTTTCATTTATTTGTTTGTTTCCAAACGAAAGGTCCATTCCCACTTGGTATTTGCAAACTCCATGAGTTAAATGATAAAACATTCCCACTTGGTATTTGCAAAACTCCATGAGTTAAATGATAAAACATCTTCATGTAAAGGAAACAATCATTTTTTTTACCAAAGTTTAAGTTTGTAACTGCTATAATTGTTTCTTACTTGAAGTGGAGGCACCCATTTTTGACTAGTGACTCATAACCAATCTATAGGATGCAATTATTTCCAACCAAGGTAAGAACAAATTTCCAACAAAGGCAAGAACAAATTTCCAACCAAAGCTTGGAATGTTTTTTTTTCTCCTTTTCAAGGTTTGGACTAATAAATTCATGATACATGTCCTAAAGTAGCAATCAAGAAAGTACAAAGTAATAAGTAGGAAAGTAGTTCTTGATTGGAATTGAAAGAATCTAGACATTGGCTACAGGTCTAGAGCACTTTTTGCCTCCCAAAATTTATAGTAATTTCAATTTAAGCAATAGAATTAACACAAAATTTGCAATCCTTGTCATTTCTATTTTTACACATGTAAAATATTTGTTTTACCTTATATAGGTAGAACCTCTCTTAGTGCATCCTCAATGTCAATATACATAGTGTATAATTGTCAATTATAGAGTTTGTAGGTGGGCCCAATTTAAAAAACATTTTACAAAAAGTAACACTGGAAGTTGACATCTCGTAGGTGGCCATTCATTACACCTCTCTTAGTGCATAAAAGAGAGACTCTACTTATATTACTCTAGATCATGTCCATAATTGCTTATTTGATTAGTCATGGGTGCCTCCACCTTAGCTACACTTCCCACATGGCTTATACTTTCTTCCATTGTCCTGAGTAACCACATGTCTCTTCCAACTATAGGTCACCTTTGACAAAAAATAATCAAAATTTTAAAATCTAAATGATTTAAAAAATGAACAAGACACCTTGCCAAATCCAAAGAAAATTAATTGTAAAGATAGTTCAAATTATGGAAATACATCAATACAATTTGTTGCCAATACATGTTCATTATATAATGGGTGGAGAGGTTGTTTTCATGATAAAAATTCATTGTCCATTATGAATCCTCAAAGGGTATAGGACAATTTGAAGATGATAGCTTGACCACTCATTGTCAAAATGCAAGAATTGTATTCAACATAGGACTTCAAACCTCATTTTGACATAGTAGAATAATTTTTTTTTAACTTTGAATTAAAATTGAACATACTAGTATAACAAGTTTAGATTTAATTCCATTTGAAAAACTTGAAAAAACAAATTCTTCACTACAACTACAAGTTCTCTCTATTAAAAAATTTAGATAATAGAATCTCGTGTTTATTTTGTTTGTGTCTTCTATTTTAACCCCTAAAGGCCAATTATTCACTTGAGGGATAAAATTGATTTCAGGTAAGTTCCTATGAACTCAATTTTTAGTGAAACTTTTTGAAACTTTTTCATAAAATAGAAAAACTTATTAGCTTCATGGGAATATAATTTTTATTTCAATCAGTGCTCAAGAGCAAAAGTTAAACTACAAAAAGCCAAAAATTTCATTCGGTGAGCATAAAAATTAATTCACAAAAACTTAAAGCTAAATTTTAAATATTTTTTCTTGTAGATCATATTTTTGTCTACATGTGAAACTTTGATTCATTCCATTTGCAATGGATTAGTGATGTAAAAGTTTTAAACAACCTAATTTTTCGGGCAATTTGCGCATCTTCTTGAAAAAATTAACTAAAAGGATTCATTTTTTAATACAATTTTTACAATTTTTTACAAATTTGTTTTTGACAAGGTTAAATTTGCTTGCTAGAATAATCTCACCATTGGGATTATTGTATTTCAATCCCATCTTAGAGCTATTAACAATTTAGTTTTTCTTTCAATCTTGAACCTACTTCTACTTAACAATTTTTAAAGAATGAAAATCAAGTGTGTGTTTTTTGAAATTTTTTTCCTAGACTTTCAACTCAATTCTTCAACAAATTTTTAAAAATTCAAAGCCTATAGTGCAAATTTTCTCCACAAATGGTGGTCAAAGTCATCTAAAATTGCAAGCTAGTGTTCAAAAATAAAATAAAAATAAACTTTGAATGCTAATATCTCTAAATCTATATAGTCAAACTTCATAAAAATTTTACCACATGATCTCAAACAAGTAAAGTACAAGATGTTATGGTTAGAATATTATATATATATATATATATATATATATATATATATATATATATATATATATATATATATATATATATATATATATATATATATATATATATTGGCTTCAAAATTTAATTTCAAACTCAGGGAGAACCATGCATTACTATCTCTTGAAAAAATGCAATGCACTTGCCAAATACACACACCTCTGCACCTTGAAATTCTCTAGCCATCTGATGTGGGAAGAAACAAATTGAAGTACACCTGATGCTGACCATTTTTTTTCCCACAAAATCTAACGCCATTGAAGGAGGGCCATTAGATCTTGTTGTTGATCTAGCTGTCAATTTGGATACAAATTACAAATATGGATAGAGTAATACAAATATTGAATATAAAAATACATATAAAACCATTAACCTATATCATTTGTTGACGAGATTCATTTTAGAAAATACAAAGAGGGGTGAGGCGGGAAAATTAATCAAGACCCTAGGGTGGCGGGTGAATTCATATATGTATGCATATTTATGTTTGTACTAAACTACTAATGGCTCATATACAAATCTAGGAGGCAATTAAATCATAATGAATAGATAATCACAATGAAGAAGTATTAATAAGTAACCACATGAGTGAGTCTTTTGAATGACTATCCAATCAATGAAGATTAGAGCATTTCTAGTGTAAAATTTTCAAAATAAGATTTTTTAAATCTATTATTTTTCAATTGAATCTTTAAATTCAACAAATGTATTTTATAATCCTTAAAACCAATTGTCTTATTTGAACTCAAATTAGTAGTGGCTAATTCCTAATGATTTTTGTACATAAAATTTAAAGCATTAAATTGTGATTATAGAAAAATCCATCTTTGCATTTGATTAAAACTAAAATAATGGATCCAAAAAATTTCAATATCTAATTTATCTTAAATAAAATAAAGACAATATAAGAATTCAATATTGAAGACCTTATGCTTTGAAATTTAGAATCCAAATTATATAATATTGCAATTGATTATTTTTTGTGCAGGCATTTTTATTAAAGGTTAATTTAAATTTCTAAATTATTGCTTTTCATTTCCGTTTTTTTAATGAAAGAATTAAAATTATTTATGTCAAATTGATGTCATAATTAATATTATTTTATTTGCACAGTACATTCTAGAATATGACACGAATTTCTCTACTGCACCTAAAATAATGAGAAAATCAAGATTTACACAAAAATTATTTTTGCGTATAAGAAATATTAAATTTGTATTATTGAATTATATATTGGCTAAATCTAACTTGGTAGTTGTACTTCAACTTCAAGATCATAGAGTAACTTAAATGTAGGATAGTCAAAATATTTACTTAGAACCACTCTTCTTCATTGCTCCTTGCATTGTCTAAGAGAAATTATTGTAGTTTTTGGCTAAATTTATAATTTTTGTCACCTTTTACTATGTAAATAAACAATAACCAGATTTCTTCACGAAACCATAAATTTTTTTACACTTGTAGACAACATGATGTCTTAGATAATAAATAATGGAATAGATTTGAAACTTGTATACTTTAAATGTAGTATTGACCTTTGAAATGATGTTTGACTATTTAGCATTGGAGTTGCATCACAAAAGTTTCTATCTAGTGATTTAGTATTGATTCAAAAATTTGCTTGTGTTTTCTAATGCCTTGTGATGGATTTGTACTAAAGTATCATTTTGATAATAGTTTCTACAACAACATGGAATTAAAATTGTATTGTGATCTTTTAATATGTTTTTAATCCCTAAAAGAGTCAGCATCTACTATTTGGACTATAAATGTTTTCAAGAGCTTAATTGTCAAGGCTATATGAAATAAATGAAGTACATCTTTTGCAAATAAATTGAAAAAATAATTTTTAAAATTTTTCAACAATTCAATTAGCGTGGTCCCTTAGTACTTTATAGTTATTTTACAAAGTTGCAAATGCGTTAACATGTAGATAGGAAGAAAATAAAATTTTGCAAGAATGAAGATCTTCATGTCTACATTTTGCTCATAATATAATTTGTTTGTGAAAACCATCCCAAATCTCTCCCTTTGGACTTTTAACCCCTCAAGGCCTAACAACTTTTTGGCAATGGAGGTTTTCAATGAATTGTTCTACTTTGTTATCTTTTTGCACATGGATGTGCTTATGGAAAATAAAAAACTCTTTCAAATTTGTGAACATTTTCAAATAAAAGGAGTTGAAAGCCAAAACTAACCAAATTGGATCCTAAAAAATTTGAAAAATTTATGTATATGTCAATTTTTGAAATTTAACTATTGAAGTTATTAGCATAATCTTTGGAACATTTTCAAAAAATTTGAAATCATTCTAATTATTTTGTGTTCTTAATTACACTAGATTGAACCCATTATTTTTAAAATTGCTAAAAAATATAAATTTAAAAAAAATCTCCAAACCTAGTTTGTTTGTATAGAGTAAAGACTACAAATGTCCAAAAAAATGCTCTTTTTCCATCCCTACTATTCCTTTCATTGAAAACCATTACGTTTGCACTCTTTTACTATTAGACTACGTTTTCTAAATAATTTCTAAATACTTCTCGCATTCAAATTTTGAAAACTGAAAAATGCAATAAGTATGTAAACTTGTTACTCTATAAGAATATCGCTCTTTTTTAAATGAATACTAGTGTGCTTTATGCTGTTGCTACAATCAAAACTAAAGTAAAAGTAATTTTTTTAATTTTTTGATTCCTAAAAACTTCTATAATCAATAATTACCACACCATAAGTTAGAACACCACAAAACAGAGAGCTTTCCAATAGTACCAAGAATGCAATTGGGGGACAATGGTCCAGAAGATCTCAACGTAACAAACAACCAAATTTAAGGTATGATGTACACTCTTTTTGGATGAATAATTTAAGTTTTATTTGCGTTTAGCAAATTTCATCCATTTATAAACAACTGCATCACTGCGGACGGAGCGGGCGCTTGGTCGGACTGCCACTTACGGTCGGTCCGCGGGTCCACGTAGGATATTAGGGGCCAGCTCAGCTTTTACTGTAGTTGGGATGCTGACTGGTCTGATGCACCAGAGAATATCCTCTAGACTATCCAGAGCGCGGACCCTCAGCCTCAAGCTAACTATAAACCGCTTCATCTCCTCCCTTGACCCGGCCCTTCCTAGCTGCACTCGCAGTCCTCCACTTCGCACCCTCACCACATCACGACCTCCGTCAACAACAGCACATGCACTTCAAGCTCAAGCTCAAGGTCAAGTTCTCAAGTCGCTGCTTCCCTTGAAACCTCCGTGGGGGACGCAACTTCCCTCTCAGCAGTGGGAGACGCAGGAATCTGTGATCACTCCAATTTTTTATTGTTTTCCGGGTGGGGCTCACTGCATCCCGTCAGCTGCTGTCGTTGAGGGGCGCCTGGCAGTTGCGTAGCTCCAACTCTACATTGCGTGGGACCACGTGGTTCTCGTTGGGAGTAATTGCATCGTGTGAAGTTGGGATTCGTGAATTGGGGTCGATCCACCGTAGGAGAGAGGCGGGTGCTGGACTTTAACTTATTCGGTAGTTGGGATTATTCGGTTGGTGGTAGTTGTTGGCCTGCTGCGGGGATTCGTGCAGCCAGAGTGTGCATTCTTGAAGTCGAAGCGTGGAAGCTTGACTGATCGAGTACTGGTCGTTTGCTGCTTCTTTCGGTAAGGAAGTAACGTTTTCATCTTGAATTCACAGTTTTCTTGCGCATGTTAATTAGATTAGATTAGATTAGATTAGATTAGCGAGGTAGCGCGTTATTGATTACCAAGCTCTTGTACGTCCTTGATGTCCCCTTGATGCTCTTTGGTAACTTACTCTTTGGTTTCCTTTGGCAATTGTATTCTTGAATTTGTGCTCCTCTGTTCTGATTTTAGGGCTGAAGGTGCGAGATCGATTAAGAAACGAAAATTCCAATTGTTGGTGTGCGTTTTATGAGGGACGATGCGGGCGGTGGCGCGCGTGGTGCGCGCTCGAGGGCGCCCACGAGCACAAGCAGCAGCAGTGCCAGCTGTGGAGCTTCTTCAACCTAATGCGTCGTTTTCGTCGTTGTCTTCGCTTGTAGTCAAGCGGTGCATCTCGGATTCTGTGTTTGCCTTGCGGCCCAGCTTGCAAGCGCTGGATTCTTCTTCTTCTCCTTTTGCGATTCGGGGGTTAGCCACTTCGTCGGCCCATGCTTCAGAGTCAGGTTTGGGACCTAGCTGGACGTGCCAATTTTGGACTCCACACTAAATTTGCTATTGTATTTTTCAAAATTAGAACGAGGATTGCTTTCGCTTGTTGCGAATTTCAAGGAAAGTTATATTTGGGATTAGGGTAGGCAAGGGGCGGTGTCTTAAAATATGGGCTCTGTACCAGATAATACTTGGTAACAGTTATTACCTTTGACCTCATGCAACCAAAATCTAGATTTATTAAGCGGACAACTTCAATCTACTTCAGTCAATCGTATGCATATAAAAAAAGCCGGTTCATTCAGAAACAACATCAGTATTTCAACAACTTTTTGAGCTCACTTTTCACTCATATAATTCTTTATGCCCTTGTTTGCTTTTGGGGATGTAGGTGATGAGTTCAAGGCAGGTCCGCTAGCAGAATATGAGCGCCGCATTGCTGCTGGGGAGCTGAAGTCTGGTGACGAATTTCAGGTACTTGAGCTATCTTTTTTAGTTATGCATATCAACAACACTTGTCAGTTGTTTTTGCTTCATTTGGCGAACATCAAGTGGGAATCGATGACGAGGATTTGTGGGTTGACTTCACAATATCCGTTGTATTGTTTTTATTGCGAAGGGAGAGAATATTAACACCTAAATGCCTGAAGCACCATATTTTGGTGTTGACTTAACTTTGAGGTTAAATAAAATTTTGCCAAACGACTCTTTTTGGTATTTTCTTTTTTAATTGAATACCCTTACCAGTCTATTTTCAAAACCTGAAGTCCGATTTTTAAAAAAGATGTTATAAAATTATTAAAATATATTTATGATTTTTTTATTGAAGATTTTGTGCAAGGGTGTCCATTGCAAATCTTGATTTTTTTAGTGTGAGGCTCTCATAGATGAGCCTCAAATATATAGGATCTTGGGGGAAAAGTGCATTGGAAAGTCATTTAAAAAAATTGTAGAGTAAATTTTGAGAAGCCATAAATCAATTATAGTTATGCATATTTTGTCTTTCAACGTCACATTTTTTTCATGACCTCAATTTTGGATTTGACATGTAAAAAGAGGATTGAAAGACCTCAAAGCACTTCCACAATTGTAACACCCTCTCAATTAAACATTATAATCTTTCAATCTACAAGTGATATTGTTGTGTTTTCTTTTCCTATGTGATCCATTACTTATCTAGTTTGAATTTAAAGTTATAGTTGAAAATAATTTGATAAAACTTATCAAAGCATGCATGATTCATTAATTTATTTTTGAGCTAACTCCAAGAAACTCAAAAAAAGTCTTGAACATTTAGGGGTTAAGCAATGGCTTGAGAACATAGAGTTATGGTACCCATTGAAAATGCAACATGTGTTAATAACAATAGTAACATATTGGGTCTATTATTCCCCAAAATAAATTTCTTATGTCCAGTAGAATTGTATCATGTGGTTATAGGACCAGTGTGGATTAGATGTTTCAATGAAGAGGATTATGCCGAATATTGTACTAAGGATCAGAGACATAAAAATTATACACTTCTATCTCGGGTAGAGACACTTGCGGTCAGCGACTTGTTAGTTTAGGGTTCTGTTGGAAGCTGTGGATAATGCGATGCACATCGTGAGAGAAAATAATGCCTGTGCTGTGGAGCAGGAAAAGACATTGATGGAGCTTCAGGAATTATACGAAAATTTGTTGAGGGACTCGTATGACATTGGGTTGGATAAAGATTCGCCTCGCAGTCCACAACGCAACAGGTTAGCTCACAACTCTCAAAGGTTCCTGCTGCATTTCGGCTTTGATCATATATAGCGTAGAGGATACTGTGTGCGTCACTATAGCATTTTAATCAGTCTGTACAAGTTTTTTTCATTGGGAGATCAATATAGAGGTGTGGAGAGATCACTTCGGCGGCATTCAACAGCCAAATGCTTTTGAGATCAAATTTTCATCAGAATGTATGAATTCCTTATGCAATCACTCCGTGTGGATGTGGGTAACTCAAGTTATAAGGTGACTGTAGACAACCCCATTTCCACTCAAATACGAGTGGCCATAGTTACGCTTGCAGCACTTGCTAGTTGAAGTTCAACCAAGTGTACAAATAAATGAGTTGCTGTTGGTAGCTGGAGACGGGATAGCCGTCTTGGTATCCTCTATCTTAGATGAGGAAGGAACTGACATGATTCAAGGGGGTTTGGTTTGCAGCGGAGGAGGTTGGTTGTTCAAGCACTTTATGTCCCCGTCAAAAATCCGATCCCCACGAGGTCTTTACTTGTATGGAGGTGTCGGAACAGGGAAGACTATGCTCATGGACATGTTTTACGAACAGTTGTAAGTTTTCGTTTCCTACTATATTTCTAAACTTTTGGCTTAGCTGACTTGGAGGAACTCTCTTTTTTAATCAGCCTGCGAATTCTCTGTGATGTTTGGTTGCTAATCAATGGTGCGCTTGACAGGCCTGAGACATGGAGAAAGAGACGAATTCACTTCCATGATTTCATGTTGAGTGTTCATACTCGATTGCAAGTAAGTTGTGGTTCGATGCCCTCTGAGGACTTGTTGGTTTGTGAGTTTAGTAAAGAATTGAATGGTGAATCTGAGTGACTGATTTGTTGTAGGACGAAGGAGGTTCTGCCTGGGTGCTTGAGGTTCAGAACAAGGTCTCCTATCTTTAATGTAAGAGAGATTCTTAAACTAGTGACGTTATGTAGGCCTTTTGGCTTTTGTATACTAGAAATCGAATCAGCTCTTTTCCAATGGAACTCTTAGTTTCTCTGAGTTTTGAAGTGATTATACTGATTGCACAAAACATGACAAACTGTGTTTGCAGAAGTGTCGAGGCATGAAAGATCCACTGGAGAAAGTTGCCGAGGAAATCGCAGAAGAATCAATTTTGCTCTGTATTGACGAGTTCATGGTTTGTTTCTAATCGCGAGGACCAGTTGCTCAATATTCTTGAAACATTACTTCCTCAGGGTTTTTTTCTATCCTGGAGGATTGGTTTAGTTGCTATTTCAATACACCAGGTGTGATTTGTTCATCTGCAAGTCTTGAGTTATTAGATCTGATGGTGACTTAGCTGGGGTGCGCAGGTTACAGATGTTGCAGATGCTCTAATATTGAATCGACTTTTCGACCATCTTTTCAGAAAAAGAATTGTGAGTGTTTGCAAACTTCAGTTGTTGATGTCTGTTCTCTAGAGACATTGAAGCTGTTAATGATCTGTTGCGGTAGCCAGACTACTGCCTCTCAAGATTGAACTCTTTTGAATGAGGGCGAGTAGTTCTGGATATGTTGGCAGGGTATAATTCCGAATTGTTTATAGTGAGCAGTAAGTTTAATTTCATCTCAGGCGATTTTAGCACACAAATTATATTATGAAAGGAGGCGGATGGCTGTCTACCCCTTAATTACCTCCTTTAATTATCGCGTTAGAAGCACAATGGATATACATAACATTCAGTAGCAGACAGAGGAGTCTGCCTTCCCTCTGACAGAATGGTGCCGAATATTCGGCACCATTTCATCCGCTACATGGCCAGATGTCGAAAAATGTCAGACTGTGAGAGATAAAAGCAGTGAAACAATTAATGAGGGCTTAGCTGACTCCAATTAAATTAGCTTTGGTAGTTGGCCACCACTTCCTGTGGATGAAATTCTTGGAAGAGAAGAAAGGCAGCCTCTGCTTTAGCTACTGAATGTTATGATAGTGTTCGTTTTTTATAGGTGGAATGAGATAACATGACCGAAGAAAGTGCTTATGGATACGGAATTCGGTGCTGTATGCTGATAAGTACTTTTACGTTGCAGGTCATGGTATCAACTTCAAACAGGGCGCCTGATAAGCTTTATGAGGGTGGCTTGCAACGGGATCTTTTTCTGCCGTTTATTGCGAAGCTCAAAGTATGCAACCCTACCAAGCAAGTTTTGGCTAACTTATATGCTCGTGGTTTTGTTCACATTTTTGTCAGATTTGCTGGTGATTTCCTCTCAGCTAGACCTTTTTCTATTTTAACATTACTCTGGTGTATGAGTGACCAATTGCCTTATTGAGGTTTTGTAGGAGCGATGTGTGGTCCATCAGATTGGATCAGCCACGGACTATCGAAGATTGACCGCTGTAAGCTTAGTTTCCTATTGCCATTTGAATGTTATGTCATCTACTGTATCAGCTTTCCTGTCCATAGGATTTTCTATCAGGAAGGTCAAGGTTCTCGTTTGAAATGCAAATATCTGATCCTGTCCAGGTATTGGGTTTTTCTGTTTCCTAAAACGTGGAACTCATTTCTTTTACTGTTTTTTTCTATTAAATGAACAGGCTGAGACCGGGTTTTATTTCATGGGTCCTGGGGCCTCTGAAACTCTGCTGAAATTGTTTATTGCTGAGCTTGATGGAAAGGAAGCCAAGCCAACGACTGTGGAGGTTATCATGGGTAGAAAATTAAAGGTATGATAGAAGGACCCTAATGAAAACATTTATAGGACTGGAACTTGTGGTGATTGGGATGGTGATTGTCATTTTGCAATTTGAATCACGAGGTGTTCTCTTCTTTAAATGTTTCTTTTTATAATTAAAATTTCCCTTTTCCCCTTTTCCTAAAGGGTTTACACTATTTTCGAATTATATGGGTATTATGTCGCATTCAAGTCCTTGGTGCTCATCATCTGTGAACATGTGTTCAGGTCCCTCTTGCAGGTGCAGGCTGTGCGTTGTTCCAGTTCCACGAGTTATGCGAGATGCCATTGGGCGCTGCAGACTTCATTGGACTATTCAGTAAGTGCTCCTTGTGAACTGCTTTGTAATTACGATAGAACTTTGGGTCGGAGGATTTATTCCTTATGCCGCTTTTAGATTGTTCAGGTCGAAGCAACAAGCTTGAGAAATACGATATCCGCACTGTGATTGATCTTGGACTAGAGCAAAGTCAACATCGACAAGAATGAACTTGAAGAGGTGGTGCTTAAATGGCTTGAATGTAGCATGCCGAATTTTGAGACATCTAGGTTTCAAGCTACCTCTTTGAGGTCGATTGGACACATGTTACCCCAATTGCATCATAAGGTTTCATAAATGCAATGGTGGTAGTCTAAGCTTGTTATCTCACCCCTAGTTGCAAATGATGTTGGTTCAAATTTAAGCTTGTTATCTGAAGCTTTTTGCTTCAACCTGTGCAATCTAAAGGGGTCGGTAAAATTTCATGATATACTATCAGAAGCATTTTCGCAACTTAGTTCTGTCAGTTATGTTCAGCATTTTTCAGTGTCTCGAACAAGAATTTAATGCCTATTTTGAAGTCGCTACATCCTGGATGTGTAACGTGGTCATTGCATCTTAGGGTTACCCTGCTGAATAGTGAAACTAGATTGAAGAGTGTGTGTATGGATGCAGAGAACTTCCACACGTTGACCCTGGACAATGTCCCTGTATTCGGTGCACACAACCGATCTGCTGCGTATCGGTTTGTTACTCTAGTAGATGTAAGTAACCCCTCCAAACTTTCCGAAGGTTGAATCCTGCTCGAGAGCAGTACACCAGTTACAGAAGATAGGGAACCCATTCTTGTGACTTTCTTCTGTTTGAGTGGTTTTCATTATGAGAATGATTTTGTAGTTGTTTTTTGTTACGTCTAGTCCCCATTTTGAGAGGATTGGAATGTTTAGCAAAACAAAACAATTTGGATAGAGTGTAATTTAGTTGTGAATAATTGAACTAGTCAACAACCCTTAACCATAAGTAATGCATCTACTACGTTGGAAATGCGTGACATTTCAACGTGTGGGATTGGATTCCTTACTTTAGATGGTTTTACAAATCCTCCGTCAAGTATCAATGTTTAGTGAAGTTCAGCTTGCTACTTAAATAATCTTTCTTTCTCTGAGTTGATTAGTGGTCATCAGTGGTCATCAGTCCATATCATAGAGTCTGGAAGAATGCACCAAGAGTGTGGCATAGTTAGTAGAATTATCCTCTACGAAGTCTTCGTTCGCTTCCTTCACGTTGGTCTTAGATCCAGAGTTCTTCTGTTCATCAGTGTAAACTTTGCCTAGGGACTTCTTTATAGTCCATCACATCACAGTTTCTAATTAATGTATTATAATGAAGGTAGATCAGCAAGATGCAAGAAGAATCTCATCGACGCTTTGCAAGCTTGATACATTTCTGAGTTAGTCTGGTGTTTTTACAGGTGATGTATGAACACAGGGCACGGTTTATGTGCTCAGCAGAGGGGACACCTAAAGAGCTCTTTGATAAGATCGTTACCCGAGCAGATGCTCCTCTCAAGACTGCTACCCGAATCAATCGCCTTGAAGATGCTGACTTGTTGGTGGATGACGAACTTGGGTTTGCCAAAGACCGCACCATGAGCAGGTACCCCACCTGCAGCACATGAGTAAACTACATTTACTTCTTTTCTTTCCTCCTTCGTTCCAAGGTGCATTTTAATTGCATTATAACCGGGTATTCAGTAAAATTGGAATATTTGGAAAAACTTATATTTCAGGATCTTGGAGAATCATGGAGAAGCCTCCATATGATCACTGTCAACATGAACATACTTGTCTGTGAAACATGGAGAAGATTCTCTAGGGACACATTCATATCGTCATTGTTATATAGTAGAGAGACCTCTGCAGGAATCGTGGAGATGATTCAATTATGTTGATGTTTAACCCTTTACTTTATGTGCTTAATCTAAAAATAGGAAGTTCACCTGAAAAGCTCATGTTGTATTCGATTATAGGACTTTCAAAACATAACTCTATCATCCACAAATGTAGGGTAGGATTTCTTTATTCTATTTGGACATTTTGTTATCTTCCTTGAAGCTTCCTAATTGATTTATTTGAACTTCTATAGCTATGGGAGCGGACATTTTTGGCCATTTGGGAAACTGGGGATTCATAGCTCTTGAAAGAATCTAATTTTAGTGAAAACCTTATTCGTGTTACCATCACTGCAAAGCCATCGTTTGCTGTCTTAGGTTTCGATTCTGATCTCTGACAACGATGGTGCAACATGTGTTCAGATTGACAGAAATGCACAGCAAGGAGTATTTGAAGGAACACGCTGAAGCGCATGCATGCAAGGAACACCCTTTCGTTGCAGTTCTGGAAGTATTATAAGCTTAATTGTCACTCTTATTGGAGCATTGTTCTGGTAAACTCTTCAGGACTCTCCAATTGTAACGGATATTCATATCCATTTGAAACGATTAATTCACAATAAAGTAATAGAATTCTTCTAATTTCTTAGGAGCAGGAAATTGCAAAAAATGTCTCTTTTTGTCTGGTATATTTTGTGGATTTTTATTTTTATTTTTAGTAAACCTGTGATGTTCTGGATCCTTCAGCTTGTGAGTTCAGATATAACTTAGTCGCCAGGGATTTGGGTTCACTGAATATTCCAAATGGTCGTAACATCCTTGAATAAGTTAGTATTGGCATAGCATGTTTTGAAACATCGCTAGCTTAGAGGTTAGAGGAAAGTCATGTCAAATTCCTAACATTTTAGTCTGAAGTTTCTGAACCTATGAGGTAGAACAGCCCATTGTGGTCAAATGATCCATAGTGGACACCTAGGGAATTGACCCCATCATGGTTTATTTCAGTATGTGAAATTTTGACCACAATGCATGTCTTACATGATAGTAATGGAGTGATTAGTGACTTCATTAGGAACTTCCTACTTTTTAGTGTAAATTCATTGTAAGAATGAACTTCTTAAACTTTCTATGTTAGAAAATACAATGACTGTTTTAGGTGAACAAAATGAACATGATGGATTCTGATTTTGTTGGTACTAAAGTAGTCTATAGACTCTTTTGGGCCATGATGCATTGAACACTTCAAAAATTCACAGCAAATTCATACTTTGTCAAAAAAACATAATTTCAATTGCTCTCACTATTTTTCAAACTTGTAATAATGTGAAAAAAAAATTGAAAAATTTCAGCAACAACATGAGGTCAAACTCCTAATTTTGACCACAATGATGTTTTACCTTGCAACAACTCTTGAAATTCCTACAAAAAACATGCAAACCAATTTGTTGGATTTTTGAAAAATCTATGAAATCATATTTTCTAACCTTAAAAACTTGTCTGTTGGATTTTTTTAGTTGCTCACAAAGACAAGATGGGAATTTCATTAAAATGGCGATTATTCTGTAACTTTGACATTCCACAGTTCAAACTAGGCAGTCTGAAATCTAGTACACTAATAGATTTCAGACCACCTGGTTTGAACTGTGGGATTGACACACTGTGAAAATGGCACATGGAATATCACCACTTTAATTAAATTCCCCATCAAGTTATTTTGTCTATTTCCTTCCACAATTAGCCTAGGTGAACAATGTTATGAATTCAAAGCTAGCCATGCATTTTGAGCAAAAATCTTTGATATGAAAAAATGAGCATTGTCTTTTCAAAATAGAATTCAATTTGTAAAAGTAGGCATTACAATTTCCTAGATTTTGAGATAATGGTTTAGGATATTCTAAGTTTAAGGTGATTTTGAGACAATAGTTTAGGATATTTTGAGTTTAAGGTGATTTTAAGACAATGGTTTAGGATATTTTGAATTTAGGGTTTGCAATTATATGCCATTTGTTTTTTTTGGCCCAAATTACAAATTAAAGTTGGTCCATTTGCATGCTTGTTTTGGGTAGTGATATTATGCTTACATATGTTGGATAACAAGTAGAACTTTGAGCGGTAGAAGTTTAAGTTAGTCCTTGTTTTGGGTAGTGATATTATGCTTATATGTGTTGGACAACAAGCAAAGCTTTGAGCGGCAAAAGTTTAAGTTAGTCCATTCACATGCTTGTTTTTAGTAGCGATATTGTGCTTCCATATGTTGGACAACGAATAGAGTTGTGAGTAGATCGTGGAAATCTTCAAACCACTTGCTCAACGCAAAACATGCAAGGCAAATGGTGATGTAAAAGTAATGGAACATCTTGATTTACAAGCCATTAGAATAAATTTTTGAAAGAAATTTTTTCTTTCACAAACTTTATACCACATGATTTAAGGTAAGTGTAGAATAAAATCCTATAGTTAGATTCTAAGAAAAAGTTATATATAAATATATAATTTATTTTTAATTTTGTAGATGAAAATAGCAAGATAAGTGTAGAATAAGATCATATAGTTAAATTCTAAGAAAAAATTATATGTATATATAACTTATTTTTAATTTCATAGATAAACATAGTAGGTAGTTTTGAGTGTTTTTGACACAAAAATGACCTTGAGACTTTTTGCCTTGAGACTTTAGGGATTAAGGGAACTCTATAGTGAATCAATGGGTATGTGGATTTAAATGGGTGTTTCTACCTTACACCAATGGGTGCATGCAATCAATGATTTAGAATATGGGAAAGATGGGTGCTACACCCAAAATTCCAAAAAATCAAACGACTAAAAGTCATCGTGAAAATTTTCCATAAATTAAGAATATGAAATGGAAAATCCATCCACTGAAGTCACCGTGAATTGTTTTCATAAATTAAGAATACAAAATGAAAAATTGTTTGTTTGTTTGTTCATTCCCCAGTCACATGCTGCCCAAGACAAAATTATTTTCATAAATTAAGAATACAAAATGAAAAATTGTTTGTTTGTTTGTTCATTCCCCAGTCACATGCTTGGTACCATCAGAAAGCCCAAGACAAAATTATTTTCATTAATTAAGAATACAAAATGAAAAATTGTTTGTTTGTTTGTTCATTCCCCAGTCACATGCTTGGTACCATCAGAAAGCCCAAGACAAAATTATTTTCATTAATTAAGAATACAAAATGAAAAATTGTTTGTTTGTTTGTTCATTCCCCAATCACATACATGCTGCCCAAGACAAAATTATTTTCATAAATTAAGAATACAAAATGAAAAATTGTTTGTTTGTTTGTTCATTCCCCAGTCACATGCTTGGTACCATCAGAAAGCCCAAGACAAAATTATTTTCATTAATTAAGAATACAAAATGAAAAATTGTTTGTTTGCTTGTTCATTCCCCAATCACATACATGCTGCCCAAGACAAAATTATTTTCATAAATTAAGAATACAAAATGAAAAATTGTTTGTTTGTTTGTTCATTCCCCAATCACATGCTTGGTACCATCAGAAACAAAGAGGGGTGTATGGACTTTGTTTTGTGACTAGAATCTATGATGTGAAAGTTATTGAATTTCAAAGTTTCATGAATTAAAAAAAAGTTGAAAATTACTTTTACTTACATTTTGATTGTGGGAACGGCAGAAATTCACCATCCACCGTGAAAAATTTTCTTAAAAAAAAAATTTACCATGGCTGGCTGAACAGTACCATGTCCCATGTTACCAAATAATGTCGACCTGGATGCCAGAGCTTGAGAACTTATTTCTTGTTTCCCTTCCTAAGAATCTAAGTAAGTCACTAACATACGTGGGTTAGTTCTCCCCTGCCATGAACCAAAACCAAGATCGGTACCGCAGTGAGTTGGACTCATCAAGCTGAAATCACCAGATGAGTGCGGGTACCTCAGTCACCCTAGCTTACAGAGTCTGAATTCTGTTCTTGTCCAAATCACACAGTTTATGATAACTAAGCTAATGAAGAATTAGTTATGCAATTATATATATAATAGATGCAATTAGACCAGAACTAGAGTCATATATTTTTAACACCGAAGTAATAATCAAGCAATCCTAGTTGCAGGAGACTAACAATTATCGACTGAGCTCCTGTGTGGCTCGAATTCGCATGTCGGAGTTGCTCCAGTGATCCGAGCACGCAGTAAGTAGTATGTTGCCGTCATTCGTTTTCCTGAGCTCATGACACCCTCTGAAATTCGGAACACCAGCAGGAGCTCCATTAATATTCAAAGGACGAGGGGGTGCCACACTGATCCTCGTCAAGGAGTTTTTTCGCAGAAACTCATCGTCGCTGTCAAGGTCCGAAGAGTCGAGGAAGAAGAGCACGGGGATCATCAGAATGCAGCTGCATAGGACTGCAATGGGGCTGAAGAGCCAGAGCAGCAACGGGAGAGCGAAGTAGTAGCCTCGTGTGCCGGCGGTGAAGAAGTTGCACCCTTTGGCCAGCACGTTGGAGACGTACTCGGGGGAGATTCGGATGGCCATGGCCTCCTGGAGAGGAATGTTGACGAGGAAGTTGACGTGGTTGATGTAGCGAATGGACTGGGAGTAGGAGAAGAAGGAGAAAACGAAGCAGAAGATGAGAGTCAGGTACTTGAAGCTCAGTAACTTTGGGTTACTGCCACCTAGAAGCGGCTGCTTGGTGCTGAAATAGGCGCTGCTCATGAAAACTGCCGTGGCCGAGCACAACAGGATGGCCGTGGTGGCCATAAGCGAGGACCCCATTATGTTGTTGCGCAGGGTTTGTACAGCCAGGATATTCTTCTTGTCGTTGTCCTGCAGCAAGCCAACGACATAAGCTAATCCTCGTGAAATGGACTTGGTGATCAGAAAGAAGAGCCTCGTTACGAGAGTATGAGACATGAGATGTCGAGGCTCGTGAAAATAAGAAAACTGATTTCCATAAATTGATTTCATGTTTCCAGAAATAGACGGTTGAATCCTGTTCAATCACGGGGCTAAAAGAAAGACACTAAAGAATGGCAGGATCATGAGATAGAAATCATGCTCTCCAAATTTAATTCTTGGTTGACACCACGATTTTCTTAAGCATAGAGCAAG
Organism: Climacium dendroides; assembly: GCA_950106755.1. Classification (NCBI taxonomy): domain Eukaryota; kingdom Viridiplantae; phylum Streptophyta; class Bryopsida; order Hypnales; family Climaciaceae; genus Climacium; species Climacium dendroides. The sequence continues at coordinate 42,593,174 of OX467084.1, forward strand.
AAGCTGTGCGAAGCACTACTTCAATTCTTGGTTGAAGAGAATGTCAAAAATCCACAACTGTTGAGGAGTATTGTTTTACGCAATTCCTAATGATGCCGTGATAGAATTTGTCAGTTCAGAATGACGAGCATGACAAGAATTTCTAAAAAAGTCGCTCATCTCATTAACACAAGTATTCGTGGTTTGAACGAATATTTGTCCATTCTTTGAAAATTTCAAGGATGCTCGTCAGAAAAGTTGATTGGGTACGGGGATGGGTGTTTGTCCTTACTCTCGCTTAGAATCCAGACACAGGTGTCCCTTGCATTAGGAGACAGTATAGGTCATCTTACAGATGCGTCAAATGCGTTCTTGAAATCATATTTCTCATTACTACGAAAGGACCAAGAGGCGTGTATTATGAATCATATTATAATGAAGCCCATACCCCACACCCCACACACACCCCACACACAAAGGAATAGGCTTATACCTTCATTATACTCTCAACCCAATGTCGTCTTGCAAGGTGGTTCACTCCTATAACAGTCCGCAGGGGCGAATAGCGCACTCTCCATAACCAAAACACTTGATATGCTACCAGGACTATCAATCCAAGAGGGACTAACGTGGCGTCTAGTATGCCTTCTCTGCCATTCATTTTTGCGTCTAACTTCGCCACAACCTGCAGTAGACTCCGAAATTAGCTGCTCATCTGAGACCAATGGAGTTCGATCGATCTGTGACAGGAGAATGTTTGGTAAGTATGATGGCGATAATATCATCCAAGGGTAGCGTCCATGAATTGCCACTCGAGGAATTCTCCAGTATCCTCTTAGGGTGGTAATTAATCTTCAAAATCTTGAATGCTTCACAAACAACTTTCAATGAAACATAAAATCTTCCGAATGTATGCCCACCCTGCCTGCGAAACAGAGAGCAGATCACCAAATGGACGAATCACAAAATTAGAATCACAACATATGATCCGAAAAACACACCTGAGTGCACGACTCTCTTCTTCTCAATACTCTTCGATAACATACCAATACCTACAACGGAACGACTCTCTTCGTCTCAATACTCTTCGATAAAATACCAATACCTACAACGGAACTTCAAATCCAAAGAACATGCGCACGATCGATCGAAACCCCAAACCCTCAAATCAAGCCCAAATCCCCAAACGCTCCCACCTAAAGCACCTCCGGAGACCCAACCAAACCGGCAACCCGACACATTCCAACAGCGTGTCTTTCCTGTACCTGAACTCAATTCCTCACGCTGCCCTTTCACCTCAATTAATCTCTCTCCATTGCAGTACGTTAAATAAACAGTGAACAAGGCGTGTCCACCACAATCATCCGTAATACGATCGAAACACATGGCACCATCAGAAACAGTTCGAACATGCAACGTAACATGCAATCGGATCCACACAATCCATTGCGCCACTCCAAATCACGACATATATTGTAGAAATAGAAACGCAATCAGTCTCCAAAGCTTAATTACACCGGTTACGCAACGAACATACGTGTGACTTCGTGTCATGAACCAGCAGCAGCCGCGCGCAGCACGGTGTAAATTAAAAAGATCGAGGTCGCCCATGCATGCCCGCTGATGGAGGGGAGCAAAGTGACTGACGATTGGGATTCTCATGTGGGAGGGAGACGTCACGAGGGAGGTGGGATGTCGTCGCGCGAGAAGGACAGAAGGCGCGAGAAGCTTGCTGGGCTTCGTGCCTGAGCTATGGCGATGGAGTTCTCCTGGAGTTCTTTGCAGTGGAGCAGCTTGCATGGAAGAAGATGATGCAATCCAACGGCGCGGGAGGGGGAGAGAGAGAACTCCCGATTGGCTGGGACTGAGCGATGTCGATGTGGCATACGGGGTGGGTGAGGACGTGGAGGGTGGTTGCCACGTCGGATCTGCGTGAGAGGGTGGTTCACATTGGGTTTGCATTGCTGGCACTGAGGCCATTATTGCAATTAGAGTACTAATGGTGTTGGTTTTGTTGACAAATTTGCCTACAATATAGGTCCTTTAATTAGAACCCATAGAACTTAGCTATCATTGGAAATGCATCAAAAACCATTTGAATTAGGAAAAAAAAAAAAAAAAAAAAAATCCGGACATAGATTGTGGACGACCAAAATAAATCTTTTTCAAAACAATCTATAATGAAAAATAAAATAAAATAAAATTATAGAGGTATGCTACACATTCATTGTATCATATATTAGTAAAATTTTGATATATTTGAATAGAATGCATGATAATGATTTCAATAAGTCTTTGAAATAATTATTTTAAATATTTTATAAAAATATTTTCAATCATGCATATAGTGAAATCGTATTTTCATACAATGTGATATTACAGAAATCGAGTAGCAATTTGCAATCACTTCTATAATATCACTTTTTACAAAGGGTGATATTATAAAAATAATATAGTTGTTGCAATTGAGGTGATATTAAAGAGGATCCATAGAATGATATTATAGAAGTAGCAAATCCACTGCTTCTCTTGGCTTTACACTTCTTTATACTTCTATGATTTTGTGCTTTTGCGAGCTTTGAGCTTTCATGACTTCAATTTTCTATTGCTACTACCAAATGATTTTGAGAAATTTATTTAATTGAAGCGATTTTGGATTCCACAACAATTAAGTTGTTTACAAAGTTTTTGAGATTTATAAGTTTTTCTTTTTAATTCTTCAATTTGGGTTGCCATTTTTTGTAACAATGGAGTCAAATTTCTAATGCATTCTAATGTATGTGTATCTTTTATAGTATTTACCATTGCATATGTTTCATTCATCATTCAATAAATTTCTATTGTACATTTCAATATATGTTTACTTATTAAAAAAATTATACAAAGATTTTAGTCATTTTTATTTGAAGATTTATTGAAATTTTTGTTCTACATTCTATCTAATACTTAAAAATTCTTATAAAATTCTAATGATGAATGCGTACTAACATAGCAAGCGCCAACCGCTAGTTAGAGTACTAATAGAATTGGTTTTGTTGACAAATTTGCCTACAATATAGGTCCTTTCAGGCTGTTAATTTTTCCTTATGTCAAAGTAATTTCAATGACACGTAGAGCATCCTCAAATCTACGCGACAAAACAACCTCGCAAATATATTAATAAGTTTGGATTGATGAGGAATTAGAACCCATAGTACTTAGCTATCATTGGAAATGCATCAAAAACCACTTGAATTAGAAAAAAAACCCATCCGGACATAGATTGTGGACCACCCAAATAAATCCTTTTCAAAACAATCTAAAATGAAAAAATAAAATAAAATTATAGAAGCATTGACATGTCCTGCTTAACCCTTGAAGGACACTATGACCATTTTTTGTCCAATGAGTGGCATAGAATCTTTCTACATAGGATAGAAGTGCATCTATTCATCTTCAAAAAATTTGTTGAAAATGGGAGGTCTTGTATAGTAGTTTGACTTCCAACAAGTGCTTTTGCGTTTTTTTAAGTCAATGATTCATACAATACCAAAAAGGATGATTTTCATAGTCACCAATCCATCCTTTAGGGGTTAAAAGATAAAAATGATGCAAATGGCATGACAAATGTTACTCACTTAAGTTCATGCAACTTTAGAGGGCCATACTGTGTAACCATTTTTCCTTGCAAATGGACAAGTAGAGAAAAAAATTATTTTTGTTTCTTGGTCATTCTTGTGAGTGAAAAACTTATGTGGCCTTGTAAGGTGAAAACACCCAAAACCATCCTTGTTTCCAATTCTGCATAATAGACTTCACTAATTAAAGTGTCAGTAGATTTTCATTAAAATGTCTTTAAACCATTTCCATACTTAATGGCAATTGGTTGATTGATGATCTGTCTAGAATTCGTTTCAAGCTCCACCTATTTGACAAATTTGAGTGGTCTAGGGACTTTCAACGTTGAAAACTCATAAAAAAAAGCATGCCATATCCAAAAAATTTAATTTTTTTTTAAATTCATGATTTTCAATTGCTAATACTACAAAAATATTTTTTCCTTTCTAGAAAATGGTGTCTCCAAATCACTTATATGGATGATTTTGGGTGCTTCCACCATAAGCGTACCTCAAAATATCACCACACAATTACTAAAGTTAAAAATTATATATATACGGTGCGATGATTGAAATTAGCAGACCATGGAATTAAATTGGACAAGATGAGAGTCAGCAGGATGGTGTTGGAAGCATGAAGCATGGTGATGTACCTAGCCAACATGCCTGTCCCGCTTGTAACTTAAGTTAGCATTATTTTGTTAAGGATTGGGAGCAGAACTCATCTAAAAAATCTTCAAGAGGCTGAAATGGAATTAGCATTCACAAGCCTTTCGTGCAAACTAAATTAGGTGACACTCACTGAGGGTTTGGGTGTGTGTGACAAGAATTCACCAATCTCTCTCATTAATTGTACTCACTATAACAAGGCTGAGTCACATAACCTCAATCTCGAAGTTGGTATTTTGGAATGGAATGCATGTGAATTTGTATGAGGTAACCGACGAGCCGCAATAGCAACAAGTAGGTTGTCATACAAAACTGGTTGTTCACCTTTTTTATCACAACCTTATCTTTATGATCCGAGGGCTTTATGATCCAAGGGTTTGATAATCTAAGGTAGGTACACCCAAAACTGACACTTTTTGCTATTGAGCTTATTTTCTATTATTAAATTGGTCAAATTTTCATATGTCCTTGTTGGCAAGTGAAAGGAGGTTCCAACGCACCAGAGAACGTGGCATTTGGATACTGTATGCAAAAGTTATTAGGGAACAAAGTTTGGTTCTAAAAATATTTCTTCCACATATTAGGTACAGAACTGATTTTGGAGATGTATATACAATATAGATGGCGGTTCAGTAAGGCCAGTTAGACATTTGGGTGTACCTACTTTAACCCCTAAAGGACCAAGGCCTTATTTCTGCCAAAAAACACTCAAAACTGCCATTTTTGTAGCAAAGAGTAAAAAAATTTGAAAATTATTCTTTTTGCACATCCAACCGTAGGATCTTATACCTTACTAGTATGGAAATGTGTGGAAAAAATTTAAGAAATTTTGACCTCATAGATTAAAAGATATTTGCGTTTAAAGTGAAAAAAACAATTTTTTTAGTACCTTGCGGGACTGGATTATTTGACTTTGAACTTTTTTAACTTAAATTTTTTGCACTACAGAGTTTTGAGCTTTAAATCCTTATTGTGGGAAATTGAGTTGAGAATCTAGGGAAAAAGAAAATTTTAAGAAAAAATTAATTTTCATGCTTAAAAAAATTGTTAAGTAGAAGTAGGTATGAGAATGAAGGAAAATATAAATTATTAATATCTTTAAGATGGAATTAAAATGCACTAATCCCAAAGGTGAGATTGTTCTAGCAAGCAAACAAAATCATGTAAAATTTTTTTTTCAGAAAAATTGTAAAAATTGCATTCAGAAATGAATTCTATAAGTTATTTTTTTCGGAAGATGCTCTAATTGCCCGATAAACAAGATTGTCCATAACTTTCTCATAAGTCCAAATGGAATGAATCAAAGCTTCCCATGCAGAAAAAAATATAATCTACAAGAAAAAAAATCCAAAATTTTACAAAATTTGTTTTGCTGCCCGGACTGCCCCCCATCCCCTACTTTGAGCTTATTTGGTCATAACTTTTGTTTTCGGGCACCAAATGTGAAAAAAATTATATTCCCACAAAGTTCATCAATTTTTCTATCTTCAAAAAAAGTTTCAAAAAATCATGACAAAATTTCAGCCCGTAGGTACTTGCCCGAAATCCAATTTGTCCCCAGAAGGGACAATGGTCCTTTAGGGATTAAAGGCATAAGATGCAAATTGAAAGGAAGAGAAGGTTATGAGTTGCAACTTGTGATGGCGATGGGAACAGGTTGTCAATGGCTTAAGGTGAATTTACCTATGGCAGGCAAATGACCCTTGACAGGCACCCATTAGAATCTTGTATAAACCCATGACAAACTTTTTTTTAATAAATGGGATTAAGACTACATTAGGTTGATTTGTGGCTATAATCCATGCCTTGGGAGATGGTCATCAGGTTAGTAGTGATTGTCGTAGGACATTTATATATTTTTAGTATAAATTGTCATGAAAAGTTATTTTTTTAATTCTTTCATGTCAAGGCCATGTTAGGAAATCTTGTAGCCATGTTAGAAATGTTATGATTGCTTTAGGTGGTGAGATGACCATTGTGGAAACACTTTTTGTTGATTTTGGGTAGTCTATGGTAGAGACTCTTTTGGACCAATTGGATAGCACACCTCAAAAATTCATAACAAATTCATACTTTGTCCAAAAAATAAAATTTCAATTGCTTCCTTCATTTCTCACATTTGCCTTTAGTGTATAGGAAAAAAAATTTGAATTTCTTTTTGCTTATGGCAACAGAACAAACCACTCATTTTGCTTGTTGTAAGTAGGTTTAGTTAAGAGGCACTTAGTATTGAAAAGTCGACAACCATCTAAGGACAAGGACACAATATGTTGTTTCTTGCGACATGTTTTATGTGATTGTATCCCAAAGTTGTAACCAACCTTATGCTTTTAAGTGACACATATTTTTTGGACCTCCTAACCCCTAAAGGACCAAAGGGAGTTTTGAAGGAGACATTCTTAAAAACTATGTTTTTTTGGTATGTTATTCAAAAATAAAAATTGAAACTTCTTTTTAAAATTTCAACTGTAAAAAATTGAAGTAAAGTATATTGCTAAAGTGTGGAAAAAATTTCAGACCATTTAACCATGTAGATCAAAAGATTATAACATTTGAAGTAGGAAAAAAAATTCATTCCTACAAAACAAGGTTAGCAAACTTCAGGCCCTCTTGAAGTTAAATTTTTGCTCTAAAAAATAGTGAAGATTTAGACCATTTGTAAGTACATGATGTTAGGTTCACTCATAAAAAAATTTAGAAGCAATTGAGATATCTAGCTTACACTAAATCACCCTGCAATGCAAGGATGTTAAGTGAATTGGAAATACACTAATCATTTTTTGATGATTTCTTGTGCAATGGTGAGATTTTTTTTATTTAAAATCCAAATAGTGAGAATTTAGAGACAAACATTTGGAATATGTGAAATTTTTTTAAAGAATTTTGACTTTAGTTATTGCAAGATAATAGGACTTGAAGTTAGAAAAATATGTTTTTTCTTGAAACTGCCCCAATGTAGCTAACAAAGTTTGATTCCTCTTAAAATGTGATTTGAGGGCTAGAATTTGTTTTGTTTGGGACATATAAATGTCATATTTTATTAATGACATACATTCCAAATTAAATGAGCTTTTTTATAAAAGATTCTCCAAAGATTTCCAAATTGTCATAGCTGCCCAAAAAGTTCAAGGCAGTATAACTTTTGATTTGAGCATTCAATTGGAAAAAAATAGTTTTTCACCAAGGTGATACCTGTGTACACATTGTATCCAAATTTCATGAACATCTAATCAAAAATGACTTCTTGGGATTCATGAATGAACCTAACATCATGTACTTATAAGTGGTCTAAATCTATATACCCAACATTTCTTGCATACATTGAATGGATTGTCTTTTGATTCTTTAGGGATTAATTTCTTGAGATGTAAGTGACTTCAAGAATTTGCTTTTTCTTATCAGTGTTTGAAATTAGCAAAGTACTAAACTATGGTAGATGCATTTTAGTCTTTGAATTTCTTATTATCATGCTCTTTAATACCATATATGAACATTTGTACTTGAAATTAGGCTAGCTATTTGTTCTGTTTGTTATGGTACAATCTTTAGAACCATGCGTCTTCTAGATGCATTCTTAATACTACTAGAAAATTCTTTGCAAGGAGGGGGGGGACAAGCTTTGTTTTTTACAAATTCAATAACTTTCAAGCTATAGGTTCAAATTTGTATAAAGTACAATATGCTCATATAACCCCATAAAGTGTCATATAGACCAAATAAAACATTACATGTTTGAATAAAATTGCTAGAAGTTACACATAAACCACATAAATTCCCTTTAAAGAAGTATCCAACTTTAATAGAAGTGCCACAGCCGCTCTAAAGCTTCAAATCAAGAGTGTAATATCTCTTTAGAAAGCTAACACAAATACCTACAAATATTGTCTGACTTCTATAGCTGGCTAAAATTTACTTTCTTCAACTCAAAGGCAATTCATCACCACTCTACTTCTAAACTCATAACTTTTGGGCCCTAACTCCAAACTAGGTGAATGATAACTTTTTGAAAAGTTAACATTTCAATACATAACCTCACCAAATCTCATAAGAAAATACCTTCTCACCACATAGTTATGAGCCCTCGAAAGTTTTGTCCTCACTCTTCATGACAATCATCCCTCTCTCACTTCCTCAAGTATAACTTTTGCATATAAACTCCAAATTGAGTGAGTAATAGCATTTGAAATTATAAAAACAAGATGAATAACTCCATAAAATTTCATTACAAAGCTCTTGATGTACAATGTGCAATGCCCCTCTCAAGTCTTGGTTCCCTTGGTTAACTATGAGGAGGAAGAAGACTTTTTACCTTGTCTGCCACCTCATTCTCTATACCATCTACTTAAATAAATGGAGTTTAGCCTCTAAAGTGCCACATGGACTTAAGTTCATCCATTGGCCTTCTCCTTTTCCCCATAACTTAATCCTTATCTCTTACATGGAATTTTTTAAAAATTAAAAGAAAAATAAAACAAACTTCATCTTTTCTCTAAACACAATCTAAAGTTTCAAAATGTCTTTAATTATAGAAATAAGCAAACTAATGCTAAATAGTTATCTAATAGAGGTAAAAAAAATAGAGTCCATTCCATATGGATGGATTAAGTTCCCAAAAAATCCTCTATTTCAACAACAAATATAAATTTATACATAGTGTATGCATATACAATGCAACACCGTCAGTCCTCCAATCACTTTTTTTTCCCGTCAAAAAGCTTTTCACAAAGAGGGATACATAGGCTCTGCTTCATGGCATTTGGACCTATGGTATAAAAGTTATTGAATTTCAAAGTTTTTACAAGTTAAAAAGTTAGAAAATTAATTTTATTTTTATTTAAGGAGATTATAATGAAGACTTAACCATCACTTTTGAAATCTTAATGGCTATGACAACGACACACTAATCTATACTTTAATTTAGGTTGTTTTATTTTGTTTGTTTATTTGTTACATTGAGATCTCGAGTACAATGCATCCCTTGCTTGTGTTCATGGTACCGTTGAAAAGTCCTCAACAAGGAGGGGTGCAAGGCTTTGATTCATGATGTTCAAACACATGGTAAAAAAATATTGAATTTTGAAGTCTTTATGAATTAGAAAATTATTATTTTATTTATATTTTGGTTGTAGCAATGGCACAAGGCATACTAGGTTCATCTCAAACTTAAGGACAGACGGATTATTAACAAATATTGTATTGATTCAGTGCCTTCATCACTACGTACTATAATCGCATCGATTATGTGCATTTTTAAGCACTAAATTAGTGCGAAAACAATGAATATCAATAGCATACAGTTTATGTACTTTAATTATACGATTGCTGTGTCAAAACTACATTTGACAAATAAATAAAAATAGTTTCCTCTTATATAAATTTACATCACCTAAAGTTGTCTAAATAAGGTTTTGAACATGGTTTTTATTATTAAATTATAAAAAAAATTCAATTGGATCTTATTAATAGTTCAAACAAGATTCTAAAATTTTCTTGAATGCATTTTTAGTTTTGACACTAGTGGTTGGTGCTTGCTATGCTACGCATTCATCATTAGAATTTTATAAAAAAATATTATGTATTAGATATTTAGATAGAATGCAAAACAAAAATTTCAATAAATCTTCAAATAAAAATGACTATAATCTTTGTATAATTTTTTTTATAAGTAATCATACATTGAAATGTACAATAGAAATTTATTGAATGATGAATGAAATGTATGCAATGGTAAATACTATAAAAGGTACACATACATTAGAATGCATTAAAAATTTGACTCTATTGTTGCAAAAAATGGCAACCCAAATTGAAGAATTGAAATGAAAAACTTATAAATCTCAAAAGCTTTGTGAACAACTTAATTGTTGTGGAATCCAAAATCGCTTCAATTGAATAAATTTCTCAAAATCATTTGGTAGTACCAATAGAAAATTGAAATCATGAAAGCTCAAAGCTCAAAAAAGCACAAAATCATAGAAGTGCAAAGAAGTGCAAAGCCAAGAGAAGCAATGGATTTGCTACCTCTATAATATCATCCTATGGATCCTCTTAATATCACCTTAATTGCAACAACTATATTATTTTTATAATATCACCTTTTGAAAAAAGTGATATTACAAAAGTGATTGCCAATTGCTACTCTATTTCTATAATATCACATTGTGTGAAAATATGATTTCTATGTATGCATGATTGAAAATATTTTTATAAAATATTTAAAATAATTATTTTAAAGACGTATCAAAATCATTATCATGCATTCTATTCAAATATATCAAAATTTTACTAATATGTGATACAATGAATGCGTAGCATAGCAAGCACGAGCCCCTAGTATTGATGGTAGCATTTGTGATATTACAGAGGGAGTTATGATTTTAGTAGTATGATGATTGGATGAATAAAGCAAAAAATTTCATAGTGGTGAAAATAGATGAATTCATAATTGTCTCTAGTTCCCACTCTAGTTTCTCATGAATAGAGGCTACATTTTAGACAAGAATATTAAGGAGTGGGTTTCAAGATTATGTCACAATTAAGGTACACTACCATCTTATGTATGCTTGAATATTTATGTTATCTTAGAAATGGTCCCATTTTGGCCTTGTATAAGAAGCTTAAATCAATCTAGTTTGAATAAACAAAGCAACAAGCTTTCTTAAGATTGTACTATTGAAATGCATGAGTGATGGCTTTAGAATGTTTTAATAGGAATATGAATTTTTGGGATGAAAACCAAGGAAAGAATGTGACTATTTCATAGCTTTAATATTGTTTCTGTTTTAGAAGATATAATGGCTATTATAAATGATCTAATTAATTATTATAGAATCAATTCCTATTTGTTTTGTGGGAGTTTAGTAGCATTAATTGTACTCTATTTCTTCACATTTGTATAAATTAAATTGAGACTTCTCCAACCCTCCAATAGATTAGATAATAAATTGTGACGACAATTGAATGGCATACCTTAGGTGTAGTTCTTATTGGAATGAAATAGAGTACATAAAGCAAAGAAGGTTGAAAATAATTACATAGTCATAAGGCATGTGTTTTAAAGGACTAAGGGAATCTTTTGTTGTACCACAATAATATGGTATGAGGTATCTTTACTGTAGTCTTGCAGAAACTCAAACTATTAGGTTTGTAGTGAATTTCACTAGCAATACATGTTTCAAATAACTATAGGCAACCATATGCTAATCTTCTATCCTTTCTTTCTTTCTTTCTTTCTTTCTTTCTTTTTTTTTTTTTTTTTTTTTTTTTTTTTTCTTTTTCCAATTTTATCCTTGAAGAATGCAACCCTCCATGACCAAGGTAGTTACCAAAATGCTTTTATTATTAAACCAATAGGTACATTCTTTGTTTTTACACTGAACAATGAAGCCATCCATTGGTCAACAATGTCCTTTGAGGGTTAATATTAAGTTTGCCCAACAAACCTCTTCTAATGAGTTTTCTAATATAAAATATTTATAGCCATAATACTTTAACTTAACCTTTAAAGGACCGATTGATGATTGTGGGAATGATTTTTTTAGATACCATTGTAATCATTGACTTAAAAAAATGTAAAAGCACTCATTGAAAGTCAAACTATTGTATAAACATTGTCGGGACATTTTGTGTCCTATGCATGACAAAGTATCCTTTTGTGTAGGATATAAGTGCAACTATTCATCTTTTAAGTTTTGTTATGAAAAGTGGAGGTCTTTTGGGTCACTCAACCCCTTGGAAACATTCAACCCAGCTGAATAATGCATGAAAATAATAAAAATTTACATGAAACTAATAAAAAAATGAAGCTCTCTATTTCCAAATTGCACATCAGGGGCCTTGTTCAATTTGTTCTTATCCGAAGGGTTTTGGGCTATTACTGAGTCATTGCTGAAGCCAGTGCGTCCTTCTCAAGTTCCATCAAATTAGGTCAAATGGGCTGTCGTTCATACTTGCCGTGTGCGTCTCCCGCCATAGCCATCGCGCTCGACGCTTGCTCCTCTGCTCTTCCATTGCGACAACAGCAAACTTCCCTGCATTCAATCGCCTCTTCTGGTTCGATCCTGTTCAGGTTCTCGGGTTGATTGTAATCAATGCATTGCGGGTGAGCTTCCCTTGCTTTGATCGGTCGGTAGCGTTGGTCGGTCGGTAATGCGGTGCCGGGGTTTTGGTGTGGTTGCCGTTTTCGCGAAGGTTTTGGTGTTCAAGTGATTGGAGTGCTTTCGATTGCGGTTAAAGCAGGGAAGATCTTTCTGGTCCTGCTACTTCGTGTGTGTTAAGTTCGGCAGAAGAAGGTGAAAGGGTTAGGGTTTCCAGTAGCTTTTGAGCGCTAGTTTAAGCTGCGATCGGCTTCTGTGGTAGGGTTTAAGGTTGGAAAGGTGATGTTATCGAGGAATTCACGAACGGAAATATTGCTGGCGAATGCGAATTTGGCAATTCGAGCGTTTCTTGAAAAGGTGAGAATGCAGGTGGTTCTCGCTGGCATTGTGTGAGCGCTTCATTGTATGATCATTGTGAGAGTGTAGCTCAATTGTTGCAGCTCAATTAGAATGCTCATGCTTTCTGCTGCTTGAGCCTTCTTGCATTGGCGTTGTCGGTAATTGGGCAATATCTTCTTGAATGATTGCAGATTGATTTTGACTTCATGAGATATTTGAGAGCAATTATCACCCTGTTGTTTTCGTTTGTTTTGTGTTCGAGTTGGCCAGATTTATATCAATGGAGGTTTTAATACTGAAGAGCGTTTTGGAAATCAGGTGTGCCAGGGGTGTCGACTGATGTCCCTGCTTGGTCCGAAACGCTTATTGATGCGAACGCGTATGGACATAGTAGAAGCCTTTTAGATTGATTCAGCATTGATCAGAGCACCTTGGAACGCATTTGAGGATAAGGTTGGCAGAGCAGCCAATACGCGATGTTGTCGTTTGCAACTCCACTTGCAAGTCAGATAGGTTTCTCAATCGCCAGCCTGAACAAGAACAATTACAAGTCTATTGAGTTGGAGCTTAGCCAGGTAATTTTCACGATGCTATTGTCACATACTGTATCTATCTTTCAGTGTAATTTTAGAGAATTGGAGCGCTTCAATTATGCTGACGTTGTTACTCCGGATATGGTCGTTTTTGACTTTGTCATCGAGTGTTAATGTCATTAGCAAGAATGGCTGTGTGTCTATGCGTTCTTCATGCACGTTTCCAGCTCTTTTAGACCAAATTGTATCCAGTTTGTTATAATTCTTAGTCTGCAGTTCGTGTCTTGTAAATTTTACTTGTGAATCGCATTTAGCGTGACATTTGTTATCTTTGAATGAGTCTAATTACGATGTGGACATATGTTGATCAGTTCACCGAGTATGGGATGGATGGAAGCTTGATTTTACTGAGAAATTGCTTGGAGCAAGTCAATTTACATCAAGGAGAAGTGCACAATCTTCCCCTGAAGTTAGACCTGCTCGCCAGAATACTGAAGACGCTCATTCACCAGCCAAATTCGGGCTCTATACTTTGTGAAGCGCTGGGGCACTCTTCGTCCTTTTCTGAAGGGTTTCTTGAAAATATATGCTCCGCACTTAAGTTCTCTATCCCCGAGCAAATTGGACTCGGCCTTGCATTGACAGATGCTCAAGATCAGCATCTTCAAGAAGAGGGTTAGTAAACTATTTCTAAACTGTAAGCTATTAGTTGGCAGTTCTTGCTAAGGATTTCTGTACCTCGTGTAATTGGTTTCTAGTTTCTAGTTTTCTTGTTGAATACACTTTTTCTTATTCTTTCTTCAAGTTTTATAAGGACTGTGCCCTGGGTGTGATTATCTATAATTACAACGGCTCATGTCTGGTCGGCAAGTGCACATTAGTTCACTGTCCAGTACTATCTTAGTAGAGCAAACTTTTCATTCAATTAAACACAATCACTCATTTGGCCTGAAGGCCGTGCTCTTTTGAACATAGTTTTCGGAAGCCATGTGACTTGGTATATTGTTTGGGGGGATTCGAAGAACTATTTTTTCTATCGAAGCAGAGACCCTAACATAGTAAATCCTTGTAGAACTTGTTTGTTGTGGACATATTGGGAATCTCGTAATGTATTGGGAATCTTGGTAGCATTTGGTCGGTATCATTGAGGTCGTATATATATTATCTGAAACTAGCAGTTCAAGGTATTTACTGTTTACTCTGTTCTTTGACTTTGGAGTCCACTAATGCATTGACGGTTTAATTGAATAATTATGTTATTGGGCGAAATGCAGGCCAGTCTTTCTGCAAAGCAAAGATCTCGGAGATTTATGAGAATCCAACCGCTGGTCTAACAGAATCACTGATTGAAGAAATACTTGAGTTCCTGCACCGTAGTGAGGGCCTAACAAAGCATGTTCACTCTTTTATGAGGGCATTACAATCTATACAGCCGAAAGTCCAGGAATCTTTGTTGTTGACTCCCCTACTCCAAGAGAATGTGAACGAGGTCAATTGTTTAAGGTATGTTTTATTGCTATTAATGCTGACACAGCACGCATCTCTTGTTACGGAGGTTGATTGGTGATTGATCTCATATGTTTAGGCGGTATTGAGCAGTGTTGGTGTATGAAATGTCTATATTGTTCATATGTAATTGGCTCTTGATTTCTGACCTATCTCATTCGTTCCAGGAGTTTCAGCGGAATTGTGACAGATACGACCTCCGAGATGTGTTCATTGTTGTCTACTGCCACAAGGGTCGCTGATGTTCTGGAAGATTTGGGTTACAGCTGCACTGTAGATATCGATCACTGTAAAGCAATCCTTGGCTTGTTCCCTTCCATCACAGAAGTTGAGGTTGCCCAAATTCTTGGGATGGTTGCCCGTACCCATCATAGACTAGAAGATCTGCAAGGTGTTCATAGCACGTTCTGCACAGCACTTTGTAATGGTGAACAAGTATCTTCAGACTGGTTGACTACTTGGGATGTGGACGTGCTTTTGGACTCTATTAAGCAGCTGGTATGTCTCTATCACTGAGAGAGTTTTTCTTTGAGTTTTTGTTCGGTTTCTTCCCTTTGCCTAGGTAGGTATCCATTAGTTCCCTATTTCTTGTTTGTATGGTGGATATAATGCAATGTAATAGGGAGGATGATGAAGCTCTGGTGATGTGAATTCTCGATTTTGTTTATGTGACTTCTCCTGGGCTAGCAGGCTCCTGATCTAAGCTGGAGACTGGTGATAGAGAAACTCGATCATGATGGCTTTCTATTACCTGATCAAAAATCTTTTTCTCTCTTATTGAGAATGTACAGCAAAGCTTGTCAGGTGCGCTATCTATTTACCAAGAAATAAAAGGATGTTTAAGCCGCTTGTGAATAGAAGATGGTTATGCAATTTATTGCTTCCCAGTTCTTGTAGATGAAGTTTTCGATCGAGTGATGTTGGTTATTTGTTTATCATGGAAATCGTTTCCTGATTATGTTTTATGACCGTATCTTTCTCTTCTCTAATTGCATTGTATGAGGTCGAGTTCAATGTCTTGTTTCTTGATCTTGATCAGGATCCATTTCCGCTAGAAGCCGTATGTGCGCATCCGTGGCAAAATGGAGAGGGTCAACTTTCCTTCTTGATACATGCAGTTTCTGCCCCTCCTGAAGTTTTCACGTTTGCGCATAGTCTGAGGAAGCAGGTACCTACTCTTGTTAAATTGCGCTCTATATTGTCCCAGGCTCGTTGTGTGCTACACTCAACTGCCCTTCTCTTTTTGCAGAGAATCATGAACCGTATCCAGTCAGGAGTCGCTGGAATTATTTTTTTCCTAGTTTAGGACTTCATTTATCTCAGATGTTTTGCTCCTCTTGGTTTTGATGTGGTGAACATTTTGTATTTACTGGAGCAGTACGTCTAGAAAGGGTTATCTCTTGTAGCAAAAGACATTTAGTGGAACTGGTAACTTAGAAATTGGGATTGACCTAGGTATTGGATCATATAATTGCAGTTGATTAGAACCTGCATCATTCTATATGAGATTTCGAATGGTTCCTTAATATCTTGTAATTTGATTGCGCAGATTCATCGGCAGCCTGCTGCATCGCCGAATCATGCTTGGCTGTCTCTTGATTTGCTGGAAGTCCTCTGTAGCTTAGCAGAGTCGGGTCATCTTAGCTCTGTGCGTAGTCTACTCGAAATCCCTCTTCAACAATGCCCGGAGCTTTTAATTTTCGGTTTAGCAGAAATCAAGGTGCTGTGTTCCCTCACCTTTCGATTGCTTTTTGTTTAAAATTTTTTTCTCTTATGAAGATTCTCTCATCTGCTGGTCTACAGGTACTAGTGGGTTCAAATGGAAAGTGGATTTTTGGGTCAAAATTATGCTCATCTTACATTGTCATGTATTGGTATGCAGACAGAGTGGAATATAATACAGGCAGAGATGCTTCCTTTGCTACTTCCATCGTATCTGGCTAGCAATGCAACTAGCAGTGTGGTGCAGGAGCTATGGTTGCTCAATGCAGACTTGATTATGAGAACCATGGTGGAAATGCATGCTGCTGATCCCAGTACCATCTCAAGAATATTGGATGTTTGTCACGAGCTTAAGGTAATTATCAGAGACGTTCTTCTCCTTCGACGCTAAGGTCGTTGTCGATTCCTTCATTTTCACCTGATTAGGTCTTCATGTGCATTTGAAAGATAGGATGTGGTATCATGGATATTGTCACTTTTTAACTACAAGAGAGCTCTTTGACGGTCACAGGTCTTGGACCGAGTGCTTGAATCAACGCCATTTCAGTTTTCTGTCGAGCTGGCAGCTATTGCTGCACGAAGAGATTTCTTGAACTTGGAGAAGTGGTTGCAAGACAACTTCACAATCCATCACGATTCCTTCTTCCAGGTCTGAGATACTTGTTTTCTTCACTGACAGAAAGGACCATGTCACTGCTAATCGGACCAACTAATCGGTTGCTTTAGGTTTTTCCTTTTATGCTGGATACAGGCACTTTCTAGTTTTTATGAGAGGGTTAATTTTGATATCTGAATAATTGCAGGCTTGTTTGAAGTTTTTGAGAGAGAGAACTCTTTTGGACGCACGGATTGACAGGCAGATTGGGTCTGGTGGAATTGCCGGTCACCGCCAAGGACCGATTGTTAGTCTAGTATTGGAAACGACACAGATTTTTTTTAAGGTAGGTCATGTAACGCTGTTTTTTGTTGGATCATTTTTTCACGAAATCAAGGTGTATCCCGGCAGCTTGTTTTAGGCCGACTTTATTACGTGATCGTTAGGACGGGTCTGATCTTAATTTAGAGGGTTCTGCTGCTGTTTTTGAGGTCTATTAACGAGTATTCGCATATTTGGGCTGCAGGTTCTTCATGCCAATTCAGGCCAATTAAATTCTGGTCAGTTAGTTGAGGATTTTAAGCTTGTCAGAGAGGCTGCCATACGTGCAAATCCGAGATTAATGAGCGTGTCTCCTTCAGATCAACAGCAAGTTTTGTCAGAAGCAGGAAGTGAATATGTTGATGAGGAGGCGAATTCTTACTTTCAGAGGATCTATGTGGGACAACTGACCATAGATGACGTTGTGGATATGCTTAAAAGATTCAACTCGCCTACTTCTAGTCCGTATGTGAACTACTATTCCTTTCATTATCCGATTAGTTCCAAATGTTTCTGGATTATGCCCTGCAACCTTTTTAGGAGACGTCTTGATATGCATAGAATCTCTGATAACCAAGTTTTGCAAGTGTGAGTGTACTGCTTTTATTGGGCAACATTGCCAGTGTCTTAGGACGATTGTCATCACCTTCATGGAATTGTCGTGGCAAGTAATTGTTTTGCAATCATCTGAAGAAGGTGACTTTTAACTTTTGGAATTCCTGCAGGAGGGAGAAGGCAATTTCGGCTTGCATGGTTCAGAGCTTGTTTGAAGAATATCAGTTTTTTCCAAGATATCCTGAAAGAGAATTAACAATAACTGCAGTGCTTTTTGGTAAATGAGTTTGATCCTGTATTCGCTTTGTTTTAGGATCAAGATTTTGGCAGTTATTTAAGTAGAACCGCCTTCTGACTTCTCTGGTAGATCTTCTCAATTATGATTTAACATTCAGTGTAGATTTTCTTTGACGTTGCAGAGGAGATTATCATACAGCTGAGGCATTCCTGTTTTTCACTTCTTTTTGATGCAACAGGTTCACTTGTCAAACATCAGCTTGTTTCGTCTGTCATCTTGGGGCAAGCACTACGGTGTGTGTTGGATGCCTTGCGCAAGCCTTTGGATTCCAAGGTGGAGCTTGACACATCTGACAATGAAGTTTATGTCCTGAGATCTGAAATTTGACTAAGTTCTCTTGACAGCCTGTATCAGTCTTTTCCTGTAAATTATGTCTTTGTGGTATTTTTCATGAGCCATCGACATATTGACCATAATTATGCTACTTACTTTGCTTGTGTCTGTGTCTGCTTTACTCTTGCAGATGCTATCTTTTGGGTCTACCGCTTTGGATCAATTTAAAGAGCGCCTGGCAGAGTGGCCACAGTACTGCAACCACATTCTTCAAATTTCGCATTTTCGTGAGTCACAACCTGAACTTGTGAAATTCATTGAGCGAGCCCTGATGCGAGGGGGAAGAACCCAACGTGAAATTGCTGGAAACGGCATCTCTCTGGCGGACCAGCATTTTAATGGTACAATCCAAACTGGGGGGCATTCTCCTCTAATACCATTGGAAGATTTGGAGCAGTTCCCAGTTCCTCATACTTCCATTGAGTTGGAGGAGAGAAAATCTCTTCATATTCATCCTCGAGCACCTGTTGGCGAGGTGAGTCTCATGTCTTATTTGGCAAGGCAAGTTCTGTTTCCTCAATATTAGCTATCTGACTTGAAGGAAATGTTTTATCAAGTAGAGGAGACTGTCTGCATTCGTGTTCTACATATTTATGGGATCTCTTAGAACCTGCGGTATTCGACCACACTTACGGGACGTTCTCTTTTGGAAGGTTCTGGAACCAGCGCTGCATGTTGCCCTGGGTGAGTCTCTAATGCCGTCTTCATCTCCTCCATTGGCACAAGGGACTCAGGCAAAACTTCAGAACACAGAATCAGGAACACTTTTGTCGCAGTATTCTGGAATGTCATCGAACATGATGAATGAAAGACCCAAGAGTGCAAACTCCTTGGGCTCTCAATCTGGGATTCCCATGCAGTCAGTGCTGACAAATCAGACTTCCGATCTTGGCACTGTACAGAAGGTACGAAAAAATCATGTTAGTTGTCATGTGATGTTCTGCGCAAGTTCGACCGGTCTTTCTGCTCTATTCCATGGTGCATGTCCTTCTGTGTCCTGAAGCGGGTTGTTGGAGACTAAGTATTCTGGTTTGTGCTCATGGACAAAGAATAAGCTATCCAAGAAGTCTTTACTTGATGCCTGCAGCCGGGGCAAGGTATTTCAGGTACTTTTCGAGAGCGTTTGTTTCGTAATCGCAAGCGGTAATTTTACTCTTACCTAGGTTTCTTCTGTTAACAGGCATCTCAGCTGGCTTCACATGGTGCGCCTTACTCGGCTCTAGCAGATGGACAATCACCACCAAATCTTCGTTCTAAAACCGGTTCTATAACAGGTGCCCTTCTGTACTTCGTTTATTGCATAGTTTTGTAATAGTCCAGGTTAATGTAAACCTTGACTTTGATGGCAATGCCAATACTTTCATTGTAATGTCGTGCATCTGTACTCTTTGCTTTATTGCATCTGTGTATGGATTTTTGGTAATTTTATCATTCCCAAGGAGAGAACTCTTTCATCTTTTGTTGGAAGCCTTAGGGTCCACCTTTGGCAGGCTTTGTCTGATCTTGGAATATAGGAGGTCCTTAATTGTACTTCTTTTGTGAAATTGCCGGTCTTTCAGGTGTTTTGCGTCAGCCTTCTGCATCTACTGGGTTTGGTCATGCTCTTAATATTGGGACTCTAGTTGCTGCTGCTGAAACCCGAGATTCCCCAATTGAGGTATGGACTTCTAGCCCAATTGAATACTATTATGGCAGTTCTTGTAGTTCTTAAATGAACTTTTTATCTTCCATAGTCTTGCTTAAAACAGAACCATTCACAGGTCCTTGAGATAGCTGTCTTTGCTCCCGGCATGTACTTACTGTGAGAGTTTATGTTCTACTCTCTTTATTATGTTGTGTTTGTTTCTTCAGAGTTCTAAGCTCACGAATGCCCAATGAAAATCTTACGATTTAGACATGATGCTCTGAATCCGCTTAGATGCTTGTCTGCTTCTTTCTTCTCCTCTTTATTTGGGTTGCTTGCCACTTGATGCAGGCTATATCATAAGAATTTGCCTGCAGGTGTTCTGGTTCTTTTCTTCATTTCAGATCTTTCAAATTCTGTGGGTAACTTTCGTCTTAACGGTATGCTGTATTGCTCGTCATGTTTTGTGGACAGGTGCCATCATCGGAGGCCCAAGACAAAATTGCTTTTATCATGAACAATATTTCAATTACAAACCTGGATCAGAAGGCCAAGGAATGTCTAGAAGTCCTGAAGGAGGACTATCATCCTTGGTTTGCCCAATATATGGTGATGAAGAGGTGAAGAATATGTTGTGTTTTTTTAATACGGATTATCTTTTTCTGTTGGTTTTCTTTTGAAGGCTTCAAGCATATGTTATATTTTCATTTCATTTTGCGCTTTGGTTTGCTTATATCTGTTGCATAGATTTTGTGGATGCTCATTACTCGTTTTGAATTGCAACTTCTGCAGAGCAAGCATTGAGCCCAATTACCATGACTTGTACATCAAGTTTTTGGATAAATTGAATTCTAAAGGATTGCATAAAGAGGTTTTGAAAGCTTCTTATGAGAACTGCAAGGTGCTATTTCTCTTCATTAGGTTGTCATATTTTATGATACTTTAAGTTTGATTTTTTGTGTGTTCTGTACTGGTATAAAGTAATTTCAGCTAGTTGGCTGACATTTGCACTGATGCATTGTCCAGGTGTTGCTCCGTTCCGAGTTGATCAAGGTGAGTTCAGAGGAGCGGTCACTTCTGAAAAACTTGGGAAGCTGGCTTGGCAAGTTGACCATTGGCAAAAATCAGGCCTTGCGAGCACGTGAGGTGGATCCAAAGTCGCTAATTATTGAGGTCGGTTTCCGTTCTTTATCGTTGCATTTGAAATGCGATTAGCCAGTATTTTAATGATTTCTCATGTTTCTCCTATCGTGATTATTCAATACCTTAATTATTCAATCCGTAGACTGTACATTTTTCAGTGACATTTATCTCCTCTTGATGGTAATGCAGGCATTTGAGAAAGGGTTGATGATTGCAGTCATTCCTTTTACCTCCAAGGTACCTCCCATGGCTATCGCTGTAAATTTGTTTATTTGCACAGTGTGCTACGAGTAGTTGTGTTGAACTTCGCTTGTTTGACAAGTTTTATTGCGCTTCTTATCATTTAGTAGAATTTACAGTGACTTAAGCGATTATATCACGTTCTTCTTAAGTGGTGAATCTTCATGAATCCCGATCTAATTGTGTCATAAACATGTTCTATAGATTCTGTATACCACTTTCTATCTCGAGAATCATATTACTTCTGAAAGATTTTGATTTTTTCTTACTTGCCTGTTTCTATTGTTTGCAGGTGCTTGAGCCATGTCAGGCCAGTTTGGTATATCAGCCTCCAAACCCATGGACAATGGCAATTTTGGGATTACTTTGTGAAATCTATGCGATGCCAAACCTAAAGATGAATCTCAAGTTTGATATTGAGGTAAGCTGCTTAAAATTAGATCCCTGGAGGATGTTTGCTGAGCCAATCTACCCAATTTGACTCACTTCCAGTCTTTATTATAACTGCTTCTCATCTCTGGCTTACTATTTTTATCAAGAACTCATCATTTAACCCGTGGAACTTGTTTTCAGGTGCTATTCAAGACCCTCAATGTGGATATGAAGGACGTGAAACCATCGCAGTTGCTGGGAGGCCGGGAAAGGGATCTGGAAAATAATCCAGACTTCTCAAATAAGGACTTGACCAGCCAGCAGCCGCTTGCAGTTCCAGGACCTGTTCGAGTGCCAGCTGCAGCTCCACTTCAATCCTTAGATTTACCTCCTGAACAACCTGCTTCAATTTCAAGTGTGCCACATACACCAAAAGCACCTCAGGTGATTTGGGGTTCACTTGTTATGCATGGATCTAGCATCTCATTTGATCAACCTTGATTGTTCTCTGCATATTCTTCATTGATGGTGTTGTCCTTTTTCTTCAGCCTTAATCTTACATCTTGGGACCAGTATCATCTTTTTCTTGTTTAATACCTTGTGATTGTATTTTGCTAATCAAGCCTCATGCTTGGGTTGTGACCTTAGATGGTTGATGAAGAGAAGATAAGTCCTCTCAGTCCAGTTGAGATATCACAAAGTGCTCAAGGGCAGTCTCAAAATACTCAGGCGCAGTCAGCTATCTCTACTGGACAGGTTGATTATGTTATTTTGTGGAAGAAAACCAGAATGACGTAAAGTTCATTAATCTCTTTATGAGATCTTTAGCGCATGCTTGGCATTATTGGCGGCTTAATGTATCTTTTGGCTGTTGTACTGGACTCGCAGGTGGTATTGATACCAAATCTAGCTGCCTACGTGGTGCTCAACCCCAAGCTAACGGGACTGGGGCAGCTCCAGAGGTAAATATTTGTCCAACTGGCTCTGGTTGAGGTTCTTACTTCTAGAACTTCAGATAAGGAGGAAAACGCTGAAGCTGAGGCGCTTTTCTCCTTCACCACCTGGTCACTCCCAAGTGTCATTTATTTCATTTGTACCATCTTTGAATTCTGAAATTGTAAATGCTATTTAGTTTCTTCGTTTTGTGGAGAGATCTCTCTGTGATGTTCATGATCTCTTTTAATTTAGATAGCTTATTGTTTCTTTTGCCTCAGATTCTTTGTGTAAGTGATTGGAATTGTTATTATTCCTTTGGTACGTTAGCTATTTCTTCGCTAGAGTAGTCCGATTCATTACACTATATGTAGGTGAAGATCTTCTGTATATCCTTGAATTCTGACAATCCGAGATTCTGATTTTTCTTAAATTGCTAATGTTTGATCGACAGAATCGTTCCCCTTGCCATGGATCGGGCCATTCGAGAGATTATCACACCTGTTGTAGAGCGCAGTGTGACTATTGCTTGCATGACTACCAGGGAACTTGTTTTAAAGGTTTGTCGGTTTTTTCTTTCTGTGCTACTTATAGCTTATCCGTAGAGATCATTTAAAAAGACTGGAGTGTTATTATTTTCTCCAAAATTTTTTTGAACAGTCGTTCCAGTGTTCATGTATTAATAGAATAAGTTGTTCAAAATTTTAAAACAAAAAATGTCTTTTCATTGCTGCCCGATTGCAGGATTTTGCAATGGAAGGTGATGAGAACTATACTCGAAATTCAGCCGGCTTGATGGTGGCTAGTTTGGCTGGGAGCTTGGCACATGTTACTTGCAAGGTTTATGTTGATAATTTTCTCTCTGGCACCAAACTTCTATGTTCGCATATGCACTAAGAGTTTATGTGGATACTAAAGAGGAACCTTTATGAAGTTCAAAGATTGAATTTTGTATATAGATGGTTTCCCTTGTGTGTTTACGATGTACCTCTGCACGTGCAGTTGGTTTATGTTCAAATGTTTTAGGAAGTTGATGTAACTTTTGTTGCTTTTGTAGGAGCCTTTGCGTGTAGCAATGGCAAACCATCTGCGGAATTTATTGCAAGTGGTTAATCTTGCGGGAGATGTTCTGGAGCAAGCTGTTAACCTGGTGACTAATGACAATCTTGATTTAGGATGTGCAGTCATTGAGAAATCGGCAACTGAAAAGGTAGGGACCTATTGAGTGATAGTTTGTTTTACTCACTGTATTTGAGATGATAGCTACTATCAAAGCTGAGCATTTATTCTTACCCGCTAAGTAAGTTGAGGGTCATCTTAAGAATAAATATCTCTGGCTTAACTTGTGCGAAATGGACGAGTACTCTTGTTCCACTAAAGAACCGGATTTATTTCTCTCTCTGCAAAAGAATTTTGTACTCAGAAAAGAATTGCCGTTCGTAGCAATCTGATGCTAACTTCTTAATTCAAACTAACAGGCACAGAGGGATCTCTCCGATGCGATTGGACCAGCGCTTGCTGTCCGAAGAAGCAAGAGAGATGGTAATAATGCAGCTTATTATGATGCAGCGTTCTACTCAGGACCAATCATGTCTCAACTGC
Organism: Climacium dendroides; assembly: GCA_950106755.1. NCBI lineage: Eukaryota > Viridiplantae > Streptophyta > Bryopsida > Hypnales > Climaciaceae > Climacium > Climacium dendroides. Next base: position 42,617,630 of record OX467084.1, read on the forward strand.
CGGAGGTTCTTCGACCAAAACCAGGAAGGTTGTCGAGTGCCCAGCAACGTGTGTATGAGGTATGTGGTGATGGACCGTTTAGATTGAGTTGTAAACTCGGTCACTATTTCTTAGTGCACTAACATGGTCTAGCAGAGAACACATTGCACAATATCTCATGGTAAATAGTTCATTAATTAGTGACTAGCAAGCTTTGTACCACAACTAGAAGGTTCATTTTTACAGATTTGTAGAACATGCCATGATTATTCGTTACTTCTTACTACGATTTGTTTTGCGCTTGATTTGGTTTAGGTATAGAACTTTCAAATTAATCGCGTCTATGAAAGTATCATATCAATTTGGTGAGCCTCTTTTTCGTGTGAGATAGTTCACAATCGATACCTGTCCACGTTCAGGATTTCGCTCGCCTCCCTTGGCAAAACCAACCAAGTCAATCAGCATCGACTCTGGCTGGACCGCCGGCATCAGGATCCAGCATTTCAGTATCTGCACCTTATGCAAGTGGTCAAGCAAACGGACCTGCTTTTAATGGTGGTCACAGTCAGGCTGTCCTTGGAAATGGTGGAACACATCAAGTTACAGAGCTAGGGGTCGATGAACTTGACCTTCGAGGGCATACATCTCTAAGGTCGAAACTATTTTGTTTACTCATATGATTTCAGATATGCATATGTTAGCCGAGTTTGTTAAGTTAATTTTCTTTAATGCCTCTCGAGGTTGCGATTGACCGACATTTGTTTATATTCAGTGTGGAAATGACTCATCGTTACTGAATTTCATCATTCTTTCGAATCCCTACACTTGGAGGTTTGTAACTGATTGTGTAACTTATTAGACTCCATTCAGTAATTTAGTTCATACACGATCTACTATTTCGTACACTAGATCAAAGGGGTTCTCACATTCTGTTTCATGCTTGCACACTGGAACATAACAGCTTTCCATCTGCATTAGCTAATATGCAACCTCAAGAGACCAACTTGCTGTTGCCGCATTTCTCTGGGAACGCAACATCATCTCTTGACATCAATGGTGGAGACGACTCTTCTGCATTCCAGGTATACACAAATGATTCGTAAATCAAATTGAACTCTTGAGTATCTAAAGTCACTTTTTTTTGTGACCGTAGCGTCATGATTATTTGAAGGCAGTGCTTCCGCTTTCAAGGTCAGTGTCAATTTCATTTTAACATTCCTGACTATTGAGATGTGAGAAACGCCTGGTTCAAAACTTTGTATCTTGGTAACAGGGCTCAACACATCCAGGAGATTTCTCCTCTCAACCAACTTTACCGACAGAGCAGCTGGGACCTACGGTAGTTGAGAGCTCTCTGACCACGGGAGAGGTTATGGAGAAGTATCACTTGGTTGCCCAGAAGGTGATTGTTTACCTTCATTTATACTGACCTTAAAGTAGCAATTGCTCTGCGGCATCTATTGTGTTCTGAGTCTTTCAAGAGAAACGGCTACAAGTCTCTCACGTGCATGATCAATTGTATATAATTCCACGCTCAGGGTTTGGATTGAGGAGTTTTGTTTTTGTATCTTCCTGAACCTACCTTTGCTGTACACATTAAAGTAATGTGTCGTCCTTTCAATTCTCAGCTGGATGCTGCACTGCCGAAATTGACAACCGTGATATATGCAACCCTTCCTCCTGATCATGAAGTTCGGGTAAGTCTCACTTATTGATCGACCTCTTATGTGCCTTTGATAGTCTTTGTTTAATTTTGTGCTATTACAGTTAAGTCTTAGCTTTGGAAACCTGCTGCAGCTTGAATATCCCACTTTCCTTCTAATGGACTCGAACTGGCTTGTTATTTTGGACAGAGTATTGTTGCTGAACTACAAGAAATCATCACACAAGCCATCAGTAGAGATGAGGCAGCTCTGGCAGTCGCACAGAAGGTAAGTTCGTTATTTTTTCTCTTTAGAAGTTGTCTGCTGTTTTGATTTATGGTGTGTGTGCCTAAGTTGGAGCAGGTAGCAGATTAACTCATTTTGTTACTGGAGTTTTAGCTTATGATTTTACTGAATTATGGATTAAGTCATTGACACTTCTCAAGCAGATTTTCCAACGCTTGTATGAATATGCTACTAGCCATCTGCATATTTCAGTGCATCTGACGATTCTCGAAGCAATTCGAGATGTTTGCAAACGTGTTGTGAAGGAACTTACTAGTTGGGTAAGTTTTCCTTGTCTTTTCTGTTATTTTCATGCCTAGGCTCGCCTTCGTTGGGACACTTCTTGATACTTTTAATTTTCTTATGCTTGAGTTATGTAGTGGTAGATGTCAACTGTTTCGTAGTGTGTTATGTTGCACTTCCATCTTTTCCATCTTTTTTAACGAATGGATTGAGAACATGCTCGTGTTTTATTACTTGTTCAGGTTATATATTCAGATGAGGAAAGGCGATATAATAGAGAAATTACTGTTGGTTTGATTCGGTCTGAGCTTGTCAATCTATCAGACTACAATGTACAACTTACTAAACTTATTGATGGTGGCCGCAACAGTAAGTCACTGAAAATTCTAAGCTATTTAGTGGTGTTCACAATTTTTGTAACTTGTATCGCTTGAATTTGTGAAAACAATCATATATCTGTACCAGGTATAGATTGCTGTAGTGACAGTAATAATTAATTTCATTTCCCACTCCTGACCACTGCAGAAGACGCTGTTGACTTTGCTGCTTATTTAGTGAAGACTTGCGTAATTGAGGATGCTGGTGTGAGCAACACCGAATTTTACAATGTCATTGATGCCCTGGGCAAGGTGGGTTCGTAGCCCACTCTCTGAACGTGGAGGTTCATTTGTGTCTAAATAGCATTATCCTTCGTTCGACTTGGTTGGTTTGGGCATTGCAATAAGTATCTTCGCTGGACAGATGGTGATAACTTGGCGGTTGTTATCATGCAGCTGGCGGCGCGGCCAGACTCTCCTATATCTTTGCAACAGTTGGTTGAAATCGCTCGGACCACATCTAGCAGTAGTGGACAAGGGCCCACTGGCTCCAACAAGGAAGACAAGATTAGATTGGCTAAAGATAAAAAGGTATTTCTCTTTCCTCTTCTATGAACCCTGAGTTACAAACCAGTTCTCAATATGATTCATGAACACATTGTCCAGGTTTGACGGTATGATCTGTTTTCCTCGTCATACATTTCTTAGTGCATCTAGATTGTGGAGTAAGAGCGTTTCATTTCTTTTCTGTTGTGCAGGTACTCTCAAGTAGAAGCTCTGGACTTCGAGAAGATGGAAAAGTAGGAAATCGAGACACTGCCGCTGGCGACCCTCCTGGACTTCGAGATCAAGTAAGTATTTCTGTCTTTAATCGTCTATTAGTCGAAATTTGCAATTGTTGCGTGGTTTTAATTTACCAAATTAATTGCTCTCTCTATCAAGTGTGCTGGTTAATGACTACCAATTTTCCCTGCTTTTGCACATTAATTATCAGGTGGCCAGCTTGTTTGACGAGTGGGCGAGCATCTGTGACGCGCCAGGAACCAGCGACAAGGCATATGCTGCCTATGTGTCGCAGCTTCAACATTCCGGAATGCTTAAAGGAGATGATATATCTGACAGATTCTTTCGTATTCTGATTGTAAGTAGTTTGTTTGAAGTCTTGAGTGATGATCTATGACCTGTGTTTTAATGATGTCTTTTGAAGTCCATGATTTGCTCAACCCTCTCAGGTGTTTGCTTTTCCAAAAGAAATTCTGAGCCTGAAGGTTGTCACGAAGTTGGTGGACCTACCAGTTGATTTAAGTCGTTTCGTTTCAATTCAAGTTTTTGGTCGATGTTTATTGCTAGATCATTGGAAGATGTTATTTGATAAGAGTTGTCTGGCATGATACTCTTCGATGACATAATATATTTTTGGATCATACTTCAGGAACTTGCTGTAACACACTGCTTAAATTCGGAGACTCTGCTACCCAACTTGGGACTCGGAGACTCGAGGCAGCAAGGAGCAAACCTTTCATTTGCAGCCATTGACATGTTTGCTAAGCTTGTCCTGTTACTTGTCAAGGTTTGAATTTACTTCATCCTCTAAATAATGTCGACTTTTGTCAGGTTGGGTGTAGATATCATAGAAATCATTAATAATTTCAAGTAGTTTGTCACTAGTGAAAGGACATATCCTCATTGACGTGATAATAATGTGTGTGCAGTACTACGTGGATCCGTCCATGAGTAAAGTCAACCTTCTGAACAAGGTATTTTCTTCTTCTGATGAAGTGTTACCAAGCAGCATTATGAGCATGAAAATATTTCGCATTCCTACACTAGGAAGTTAATTTATTCTGTCGATTGGTTCAATTTTATGTTTATTAGTCTTTGCGTTACTCATGTATAACTTTTTGCTTTCCATGTTTAGGTTATGATTGTGACGGTGCGTGTAATTCAAAGAGACTTCCATGAGAGGAAGGCAAACTTTCAACCTCGCCCATATTTTCGTCTATTTGTTACTTGGCTCGTGGACTTCAATGCTGCAGACCCTATCCTCGACTCCAGCAATTTTCAGGTATATTCTTGGAAATCGATCGTCTATTTGGTACTTGAAATAAACGAAGAGAGGGTTGCTTGCTCCTGTTGACCTCTTTTCTTGTCTTTAAATGCGAGTCTAGATTTCACTGTATGATCATGAAGACCTAGTGGCACTGTGCTGGTGATTTTGAGTATTACTATATGATTTGTATTACGATTTGTTCTTTGAGTTGCAGTGTAATGTGAAGTAGTATTGATTACAATACTTGAGAAGGTCCTAATTCTTGTGGTCTTCAGGTTCTCACTACGTTTGGAACCGCTCTTTTGGCTCTGCAACCTCTTCAAGTACCCGGTTGGAGGTGTGAAATTGCTTCTCCCTAATCGCATTTTGCACATTTTCTTTCCGTGCTGACTTTGTTACGGCATCCGTAGAGATGAAATTCGGGGCAAACACGATTCGCTGACAATTCTAGCCGTTGGAATTCGAAAGTTGTATTTTTCCGGTTGCTCTCGCGTATGAAAGAAAATCAGTGTTTGTCATTTTTGAACGTTGTGGAACTGTCGCTTGCAGCTTTGCGTGGCTGGAGCTCATCAGCCATCGGATGTTCATGCCTAAACTTCTAATGAGCAATTCTCAAAAGGGGTGGCCCCTTTTCCAGCGTTTGTTGGTGGCCCTTTTCAAATTTATGGAGCCCTACTTACGTAACGCTGATGTTAGTGATCCCGTAAGTTTATGGACTTGGGACTGGTGTCCAAAATCGATGTATTCTTATCTGTGAACGATAATTTGGGCGATTTCTATATTCCAAAAGTTACAGCAATGAATGTTTAAGGTTCAATAGTGGCGATTATTTGTGTAACTGACATCATTTCTGGCAAAAATGTTATTATCCAGTTTGGGTTATTATCCAGTCCAATTAGCTGCAAAATGAATCTTGGGCTGCGTGCCCAATGTTTCTATTTTAATCATCCGGCTGTTTTGTCTCTTCTGCTGGCAGGTACGGCTGTTATATAAGGGAACACTTCGGGTGTTACTAGTGCTTCTGCACGACTTTCCGGAGTTCTTGTGTGATCATCACTTCACTTTCTGTGATGTGATTCCTCCATCCTGTATTCAGATGCGCAACTTGATTCTTAGTGCTTTTCCGCGCAACATGCGACTTCCTGATCCTTTTACCCCTAACTTGAAGGTATCCTATTGACGTATTTCATATTCATTTCTATCTTCCAATTTTCGATGTCTGTACGTAAACTGCAAGGTAGAAATGTTAGTCATCTAACATGCGGTGTGTTCTCAGGTGGACTTGCTTCCTGAAATAAGCCAGGCTCCGCATATTCTCTATGATGTAGAGCCTGCTTTGAAGAACAAACAATTGAAGGCGGAAGTAGATGAATACCTGAAGGTTAATGTTTTTTAACCCCTGCCATATTGTCGAACTCGTTGACTTGCATAATATATTTTGCCTTCCTATTGTCTCTAAAGTAATTAATCGTTAGTTATAGTATCACTGCCTCTTGAGTCTTTTAGGCATCTATGCAGTAGTTGATACTAAATTTGATTCAAAATGTGGAGTTTCTAGATCAGTTCATTCGGCTCACACTGTTCTGATGATGTCAATGTTGGATGGCAGACAAGACATTCTCAATCTTTCCAATCACTAGATATCAAGGCTCGACTGGTCTTGCCTGCGAATGAGGGTGTACCCCATGGCACAAAATATAATGTGCCTCTTCTGAATGCGCTGGTTCTGTACATTGGCATGCAGGTACAACTCCAGATTTGCCTTCTTTAGTGTCTGACCCGTGCAGTTCTGCAATCACTTTTTAGGAAAATGCGTGCAATGATTGTGTGCGTTTTACTTCAGTTTCAGAACACTCTTGCAAGTGGTGACTGTCTAGCCCTGATGGACTTAGCCGACCCCGATTTTGTACTGAACCGACCAATGAGTATTGCTGATAGTATGAGTATTGCTGATGGTATCTTCCATGCACTTGTTCACAGGCAATTCAGCAGATGCAGAGCAAGACAACACCACAACAATTGGCAGTTCCAACAGCACCCATAACCCACAGTGCGCCCATGGATATTTTCCAGCGCCTAATTACTGATCTTGATACGGAAGGACGGTACCTGTTCCTGAATGCGGTGGCGAACCAACTTCGCTACCCTAACAATCACACTCATTATTTTTCATGCGTTCTGCTCTATCTCTTCGCAGAAGCAAATATGGTGAGCCTCGTCCTTGCGAAACAGATTATTCAGACGTAAATTAGTTTGGGCTCATGTGGGGTCATCAACCCTTTTTCATCTCATTTGGGTCGGATATTTTGAACTAAGACGGTATTTGTAAATTGGACAGCACTAATGGCATTTTCGTGGATTCCTTTAAACTTCTGATCAAGAAGCAACCCTAGCACATGCTGACTTTTTGTTTTCACTTCTTTAGTCTGAAGACCTCGGCACATTTGTGCAGGAAATCATACAAGAGCAGATCACCAGGGTGTTGCTTGAAAGACTCATTGTGAATAGGCCCCATCCTTGGGGCCTGCTGATCACCTTCATCGAACTTATAAAGGTACGTCATCTGCATCCAATTTTCCATGATACCCTATTATATGCTCTCTCTTTGATTGTGAAGATGAACTAGATTCTATGAGTAAATTCGTTTGTTTCTGTGAGGCAAGCATTAATACTTGCAAAGCTTACTGACATTAGTATTGACCTGCAGAACCCTCGATACAATTTCTGGAGCCATAGTTTCACGCGCTGTGCCCCTGAAATAGAGAAGCTATTTGAGTCTGTTGCTCGCTCTTGCATGGGTCCTCCACTTAAGTCTTCTGATGATGATCTGACAGCAAGCCTAGGGGCTGAAGGTTTGAAGAACTGAACTGGAGCCTGAGGTTGATATGCTCTATTATTTGTACCATACATTGTATAGATGTGGCCTCGTGCATGAGACCTGATACTATTGGGACTACGGTTCTGTCCAAGAGATTTCTAGACTAGTGTACTTCTAATCCCTTTCTCCTGATATGGGTTAGAGCCGTTGAAGTTGTGCCTAGCCATCTGCAGCTTCTTGAGTATTATTAAAATGCTCGCTTGGAACATACCGATATTCGTCTTGAATAATAGAGTTCTTTGACTGAATCTCCTTTTGATATTAGTCTAGTGTGCCTGCTGTTTTTCTTTTCTTTGAGTTTCCATGGAAACAGAATACCGGTAGAATAGAAATATTGTATCACATCATTATCATCTCTCCTATTAAGACAGGATGTTTGTTTTGTTTTGTTTGTTTGTCACTTTGAGATCTCCCGGACCGTGCTTGGTACCTTCAGAAAGCCCTCGGTGAGGACGGGTGCACCGGCTTGGTTTCGTGGCTTTCCGACTCACGGTGAGAAAGTTATGCATTTTGAGTTGTTTTTTTGGTTCTAAAAAATTAGAAAATTAGTGTTACTTATATTTTGGTCACAATCTTGGTACCATCGGAAAGCTCTCAGCAAAGAGGGGTGCACTGGCTTGGTTTTGTGGCATTCAGACATTTTGTGACATTGAGAAAGTTATGAATTTTTTAATTTTTAATATTTTAAATAATGCTTAAATTATTTTTACTTTTGTTTTGACTGTGGCAACGGCACAGGGCACACTAGTTATGGTTAATACTCCTTAGATTGAAATCCACTCAAAGGAAAATAATTCAAATTGCAAAATCTATATTTGGACATGCTAAATTTGGATTTATTGTTACTTTCATATCACCCAAATAATCATCTATTTAACTGTTTTTCATTCATTCTGAATGCACTTAACCAATTTTCATAACCACTAAAAAAATGTAAAGTTTTTCATTCATTCTGAATGCACTTAACCAATTTTCATAACCACTAAAAAATGTAAAAGTGGTTGCTATGTTTGTTGTGTTCTAATTTTCCAAGAATAGACCTTGATCGTGCTCTCATTTCCAATCAACCCTTTACTTTTTTAATTTCTCATGGTAAAATATGTGCATTTGAATGGACACTTTACCTTTCCCCCACCATCTTAGTGTCAAGTTGACAATTTAAATCTTGATGAGATTATTAGCAAACTTGACATGTTGACAATTTAAATCTTGATGAGATTGTTAACAAACTTGAGAGGAAGTTGACAATTTAAATCTTGATGAGATTGTTAGCAAATTTGAGAGGAAGTTGACAATTTAAATCTTGATGAGATTGTTAGCAAACTTGAGAGGAAGTTGATAATTTAAATCTTGATGAGATTATTAGGAAACTTGAGAGGAATCCAACCTGTTCCGGTTATATTTTGTAAAATTTCAATGATCAAAGTGCATAGGGTATTCTACAAATTATAATAGATTATCCTTCAAAATGCTTGAGAGGATGTTTTGTGCTTTTTTGATGATTTCATAAAGCCTCAATGATGGAATAAAATATTTTTTTTCCAAATTTATTTTTAAGGGAGTTGCTTGAATCCAATTTTAATGAAAGGTGTTAGATACTCCCTCCACATGATATTTTTTGAATTCTTTCCATTCAAAAATGGCAAATTCATAAATTGCCAAGTAAAGTATAATGACAATTTTGTATTCCTTTCTTTTTACTTGAATTTTAACCATAAAATTTATCTTTATTGAATTCAATACCAAATGATGAAATGACGCTTATCAAGTCTAGTTTTTACTCCAATTTGGAATTTGGAAAATTTCCAAAACTATATTTTTTTATTAAAATTTGAATTTTGGGCCTACTATAGTATAATTGTGAAAGTCTTTAATTTAATATTAAAAATGCACATAAAATCTATCTACAATATCTCTTCTATTAAGACAAGTGGTTTGTTTTGTTTGTTTGTTTGTTTTGTTTGTCACATTGAGATCTCCCGGACTGTGCGTCCCCCGGTCGCGTGCTTGGTAGCCCTCGGCGAGGAGGGGTGCACCGGCTTGATTCCATGGCCTTCCGATGTACAATGTGGAAGTTGTGCATTTTTGAGTTATTTTTGGTTCTAGAAAATTAGAAAATTACTTTTTCTTATATTTTGGTCACGATCTTGGTACCATTGGAAAGCCCTCGGCGAGGAGGGGTGCACGGGCTTGGTTTCGTAGCATTTCAACTCATAGTGAGAAAGTTATGGATTTTTGAGTTGTTTTTGGTTCTAAAAATTTAGAAAATTACTTTTACTTTTGTTTTGATTGTAGCAACGCCACAGTGCACTCTAGTTTTGTACTATATTGTACACTCATGGAAAAAAATGAATTTACTTTAAGTACATTTTTAATTTGATATGAATTTTTGTTACTTTTATTTTAACAATTCATAATAATTTCAAATTTTTACAAACAAGATTTGGAAATTTTATGATTATGACTTATAAAAGATACTACCTCCATCCCAAAAAGATCTTGTTGGACAAAATCTTTTGGATTAAGGCTAAAAGTAACTTTTTAAAGACTTATTTTGCACAATATGTAGATTTTGATGATTTCTTCCCATCCTAAAAAAATTTGAGTTTTAGAACCCTTTTCAAAGTGCAGTTTAGAATATCGAAAAGTGAAAAAATTTGGGCATTTTCAAAGAACACCAGTGGGTTCTTAATTATTGAGTGTTACAGTGTCATTTTGTGGGCATTTAGTATATGGCTAAAACCAAATATTGAACTTTGTTTTGTCTCCCAAAGCTTAATCTACTTCAATTGGGGAGTACTCAAAGAGATGCAAAACATAAGAAAAAACCATGTTCATTGATCCCTTCAATCATTTTATTTGTCTTTTACTTGATGATTGCATGGATAGAGGGGGAACTACTACTTAGAATTGTTTTCCTAGTCCCAAATAACAATCACAAGCCAAACTTGATCAATTTCAACATCACAAAGTGCAACAGGAAGATCATTTTGGGACAAAAAACCAAGGCCAAAAGGAAGATCATTATGGGATAGAGGGAGAATGCGATTATAACTCTAAAAAAACATGTATAAAAAATTTAAAATTTAAAAAAAGTAGTCAAAGGCCTTTTGTTTATGGATAAAATGGACATTCTTGAAGCACAAAAATGTTTCAACTCTATTAGATGTTTTTGGAATTTTGACTTTTTGAGCTACTTCTGAATTATAAGGATGTTCATTCAAGTGCATTTTCTTGCTATTGGAGAACAAAAGGTGTTTCAATTTGGTGTTCACATTCCCATAAGAACTTCTTACCAAATTGTTTGTAAAAGAAATTAATTGTAAACTATTTTAGAGTTCTTAAAGGGTATATTAGATGTTTTTTGAGACCTAAACCATGGGGAACTTGGAAACTTTGCCACATTAGCAATCTAACGTGGTCAAGAGATGGCCACATTGGATAATAATATTTAATTAATTTTTTAATAAATTGATAATATTCAAATAAATTTTTAAATTTTAAATTATTTAATATTTTGGCAAGAATGCTCTGATTCACAACAAGGAGAACAACCTTGAAATGGTCTTCTTATGACCTCAAAAAATATCTAACAAGTGTTTAGCTCTTGTATAATACTTTTGACTAATTAAATTGTTATATGAATATTTTATACTAAGATTTTAGTTGCAATCTATAAATTTTACCATGATACACCAAGCCAAACTCGTTGCAATTTCAAAAATAATTTTGGCATACAATCCTAAGGTGTGAGGAATTATCCAAGTGTGAAAATATCATTGCATTTGGCAAGATTGTGAAATATGACATTATTTTTTATATTTATAATAAATAAAAATTACTCCCCTCAACATCCATTCAAAATAAAATGATTGGTATATTATTAATTTTTTATTTATTTGTATTTTTAATGATTATTGTGATGCTACTTATTACATTATAGTTGTAATGGCTAGGTGCTTTGTAATGTTTTCAATTCTTTTCAAAATTTAGATACATTTATATAAATTAAAAATTTATCTCTTTTGATTTTATCATTTCAATTTAATTTGCATAAATGAATACAAGTTTTTAAAAGTCTTTAACTAAGTAAAATTTTTGTGTAACATTAATCCAATTTTTGCTCACGCTAATTATATTTTTGGGTTCCAAAATAATAAAGATTATAACCTAGTTCTCTAGCAGTTTAGGCAACTTTCTGCCTAATAATTAATTAAATTTTTTTAAAAATTAAGTCGCCCAAAAAATAATATATTAAAATCAAGGTATATTAAAATATATTTAAAATAAGTTAGGCATTCATTCAAGTTATTCTTACAATTTCTAAAAGGTTATATCTACTTTCATCTAAGGTGACAACATTTACCTAAACCCTTCTCTTGAACTTCAAACCCTAAGCTCTCTAAATTGTTTGTCATGAATTTGATAATTGTTAGGGTTTGTTGCAAGTGGGTAATATGTTTTGTTTGTGAGATATTGTGCTTTAAAACAAGAAAAATGACTAGACAACTTTGCAATGTATGTTTATAACTTTTTAGAAGCATCAATTGTTTTAGCAATGTTTGTCACTACACAATTTGAGATGCTAGGACATAGCTTAGTTACTAATATTTGTGCAACTTTAGAACTCAAGTTAGATGCTAATTTGTTAGATTACTTTAAATGTGAGTTGAAGATGATGCAAGTAGAAACAATATCTTTATACCACAAGAATATTGAGTGGGAGCAAGGAAATGGAAGTGAGCAAAAAGAAGGGAGAAAGTAGCCTTGGAAGGACAAGCCCACAATCATTGATTTCAAGCCTAAATGTCCATCACTCTATTTGTTGCCATTTTGCAATTAGATATGAATGAAAAAATTTATATTCTATTTTCAAAGATAAAATTATATGTCTATCATTTGAGAAAATTTTGAAAATAATGTGAATTTTTTAAGAAAAAACTGAAGAAAATTTATATCAAATACAAAAAAAACCTTGTTGGAAGGTTTAACTTTAACTTTAACAAGTACTCTTTTTTTGGAATAGTACTTGCCACAACAATAGTGCAATTTTGGAGGGACAAAGTTTGACAAGCTCAAACCTTCTAAAAGAGTGCAAAATTTCACCTACAAAAAATCCACTGGACCCTACTACTAAGGTAGAAACAATTGTACCCAACCCAAGTTATAGTACCTCCTACATGAGTTGTAGTATATAGCTATTTCTAGCCATTGCTGGAACAGGTTTCCAATCAAAGTTTGGAATGTGTTTATTCAAATTTGGCACATGTCCCAAACATTAGGAAAAAAATCGGTTCTAAAAAGGGCTCTAAGTCTATAGATAGCAGGAATAGCAAGGAACATTGGTCAAAAAAAAATTTAATTATTTTTTTTTGCCTAGCAAACTAGAAGGCTTGATTAGTGCAAAATAATTCACTTAAATAATTTTAAAAATATTTTAAAATTAAAAATAATAATATTAAAATAATCACAAAATTACAAAAATTTCAAATCTAATGTAGCATTGTTACCACTGTGTCAAAGTGCTATTTTTGAATTATTATTTTTATTATTTTTATATTATTCATTATAGTTTTTTAATTTTAATTTTTTTTAATGTGACCATTATTCATCATTGATGATGAACAATGGCCATTGTCCCTCAAAGGGTTTGTGAGTTCTATCGTAGGGAACTCTCATTGCAAAGCTGCCCTTTTTAGAGCTTATTTTTTTTCCTAAAGGTAAAAAGTAAGAAAATAAGCAATGAGTGAGAAAGTAGTTCTTGAATGATTGGAATTAGTAGCCTTTAGACATTGGCTATAGACTTGGACTATTTTTTGGCTCTCCAAAAATACAATAATTTCAATTTCAAAAATAAAATTATACAAAAATTGCAATCCCCATATTCGTATTTTTCTACAAAGGAAATATGCATTCCCTCATATTGCTCATCATGTGTCACAAAATCACTTAAATGATCAAGTATGGATGTTTCTACTTTACTCCCATCCATCCTTATTGAAATGGTAGGTTGAAATTACAATAGAACTTCCATAAACCAATAGGTTCAAGATTGCATCACACAATTATTCTAGAGAGGTTCATTGCATTAGAAAAGGTCCGCACTACATGGGAAGTTGCCACAATGGTACATATGCCACATCTTGAAGCCAAGATGCTTATTCAAAATAATATTTTATCTTTTTTGGACAGGGTGTGGATCTACCCTAATTTGCTTGGCTGGCTCTTATTTATTCCCGAGGCCGGGACTACTCAAACCTATTGCTTGCTCAATTGCTTGAAAGAGGTTTATTGACTTATGGAAGGTGTATTTAGAGAAGTTCTATTGCAAGAACATAGACCCATCAATTCTATGAATTCTATGAATGAATCCCACATGTTTTCTTTCTGCTTATATGAATGTCTCTTTTGAGTAGATAGTAAGCCAATAATGTTTGTACTTTTAATTTTGTAAGCTTTGACCCTATTAAAATAAAATGTGTGTTTAATTTCAAAGAATTTATTCATGAAAATTCATAAATATCAAAATTTCAAACAATGACAATGAAATTTAAATACAAGTTTGTGGAAATGACTTTTGTCATATCTACTAATCATGGTGGACACAAAACATTTTTAAAAATAAATTCCAAATTTTTGGTATATTATGTATGGGAAAAAAATTATGCTTTCAAACATCTATCAAATCACATCTCCAATTTTAACTAATTACTCAATAGGTAAAATTAACCTTGTCTACCAAGTATGGTAGTTTATAATTTTAGGATTTCTATTTTGGTTTGCTTTTGTAAAAAAGTTAACACAACAAAAGGCGTAAAAAATAAAAATTGTTTGTATGTATTATTGTAGTATTTTGGATCATCTTTGCAACTACAAGGCCAAGAAAGGTCAACTTACTATGTATCAAAAAGATGCGAACATGATGTTCTAGAGTCAATTTCTCCCCCACCCTTCCATAAGTCTTTGAAAATCATAACTACCTTCAAACTAAAACTCCTCATAACTTTCATCTCATTAATCAAAATGGAATGATTCAAAGCTTTCCACTTATATAGAAATCTAAAGAACCATTTTCAATTTTTTTATTTTTTTGAAAAGTGATTTTTAAAGAAGTTTTTTGAGCTGTCTAGGTTGCTTGCTGAGCAATGAAAATGATATATCATGCAATAACTTTTTAACTATGTAATCAAAAGTTAAAAAAATTGTGGTGCCTTGAAGCTTCTCCTTGGGTGCATGTGTGAAAATTTTAGCAAAAATAAATAAAAATTACATTCATAGTGAGTTGCCCAAAATTGTTATGTGACCAAAAAATGCAGTTTTTACCTTTAGGGGTTAAAATTTATTCCACTTTTTCCAAATTAAGTATTTTTCATTTTTATTTTTCGCTTCAAATAGCATTATAGCATTGTCCACTTTGGAACGTTTTCATAAGAAAAGTCATTTCATTGGAACTTGACTCAATTGAAAATGCAAACCAATTTATCACCACAAAGCTGTTTGGAAATATTTTGAAGGGAACTTAGAAATTTCTATGAAGAAGAATAGTCTCTTTCTATATCTATCCAAGGGAAATGTTTCAACAAATGATTTTTTTTCCTTTGAAACAATTTTAATGGAATTTTTTGATATAAATCCTATAAATTCTAAAATGCCATGTTTAACTACTTTTGGACTAATGAATGAATTTTGGACAAAACAATGGGAGATCTCTGGATAAGTAGTTAAATATGGCATTAAATTGAATCAAGTTTCAAATGAAGTGACTAATAAAAGGAGTTATTGATAGTTGATTTTTAAAATTATTCTTTGATTTATTATTCTTTGATGCCATTTTGTTAAAACCACAACTAAATACATATGACTTTAAAAACTCATGACATTAAGGCACTCAATACCAATCTTGGCATTGTAGCGTGTTGCAATATTAAAAAAATTCTTCTAATCATTTTTATGTATTAG
Organism: Climacium dendroides; assembly: GCA_950106755.1. Classification (NCBI taxonomy): domain Eukaryota; kingdom Viridiplantae; phylum Streptophyta; class Bryopsida; order Hypnales; family Climaciaceae; genus Climacium; species Climacium dendroides. The sequence goes on from OX467084.1 coordinate 42,632,984, forward strand.
AAGATGTTTCTTAATTTTTGTCAAATAATGGGGACATTCAACTCCTTTGTGGGAATGTAAGAAATTCAATTTGATGTCCAAATCAAAAGTTACATTGTCTCTAAAAACTACTAGCAGTTTGGGCAATTTGAACATCTTTTGCTCAATTCCTAATTTACTTTTAAATTTTAGCATGTACATAGTTAAATATATATATAATATGCTATTGTAAAAAAAACTACTTTTATACACAGGGAGTCAAAACTCTACTAACCTTGCCAAACAAGTTTGAGGATTTTTTTTGGCCTACCTACAAACACTATTATCATAAAATCTACACTTTCAAAATTCTTGAAATTTTTTCAACACATTTCAAAAATGATTCTTATATTTTCTTTTTGGTTGTTTGAATTTCAAACAATAATTTACTCGTTGCACAAGAAATAGTCAAAAAATGACTACTGTATTTCCAATTTAATTGACCTCTTCATATTGCGGGATGATTTAGAATAAGGTAGATGCCTTATTTGCTTTTGAAATTTCACAAGAGTGTACCTAACAAGATGTACTTGATGGCGTAGAGTCTGAATTTTGTGTAGAGTAAAAAATTTCCTCCAAAGACAACTTGAAGTTTGTTGACCCTGTTTTACAGGATTGAAAAAATAAAAGTTTTTTTTTTCTCACTGCAAATGTTATAATCTTTCAAACCACGTGGTCAAATGGACTTCCCAAATCAATCTTTCCCACACTTTATCATTATAGTCTACTACACTTTATACAATTTAAGTTTAAAAAAATATTTTTTATTTTCCATTTTGGCCAATGGACTCAAAAAATGGCAGTTTTTGACAATTTTTCTCACCTCTAGTCATATTGGGCTTTCTTTTTACTAATTTACCAATTCTTCCATCGTCATTTTATTTTTGAAACAATTTTTGTGTGAGTGTTGAAAAAGAAATAACGAAAAGAAAACATCAATTGGGGGTCTACCAATGACGGTCAACATATTTGAAATATCTACTAAGGAGTCGTATTCCAATTGGTAATGTGCAAGTTGCCACTAACTGCAAAGGTTCAAAAAATCTTCCAGAAGAAGAATTCCTCCAAGGTAAGTAATTGGTGAGCTCATCGTTGTACTTGTTTCAAAGACTTGACCTCAGCACTGTGAGTCACTTTTCAATTACTCAAAAAACACGAAAAAAACACACCCAGAAAAACAGGATGGATCTTTTCGGCTGACTAATGTTTTGCATTGCAACACAACTTCAGTTCAGGGTTTTGTTTAACAAGCCAATTCTAAAGTTTGTTTGCAAATCAATACTGACAGTAGTACGTACCGTCTGCAGGTTTGGAATCGAATCTTGGCGCGGCGAGGTTCGAAATGCGGTGCACTGTAGCGCGCCGGTTCTAGACATTTCAAACTTGTTTCGGCAAGGAAGAGCATCGATCGATCGCCTGGTCCGGTCCTTGATCCCTCGATCGATGCTCATGCACACAGCTCTTCATGAAGATCGAAGCCACTAAAGGCTTTCATTAATTCTCTCCAGGCGCTCATAATACGAAAGCCAGCGACGTAAAGCAGCGTTCACAGAACTGGCTAAAATGCGCTCCAATGCTACTTAAAATTTTCAGTAGCTAAATGTACATTGGAGAAAATCCTTGAAAAAAAAATAGATTTTAGCTTAGACTTCAACAAACAATAGAATTTGATAGCCCATTTGCAACTTCCTCCATGTTGGAATTAGCATCTATTTTGTGTTTAGTACTCCCAATAATCCTTTACAACTTGCAAAATCCTTTCTTTTCTACTTTTTTTTTAATGCTACTCACTCTCAAGGTAGCCAAACTTGATGTATGTTTGTCTTGAATGTAGCATAGTGCACTAAATTTCATGAACTAGTTTTGGGATCGCTGACGGAAAGGAAACAACCGAACAACCATCAGTAACAACAATTAATAAAAGACTGATAAGAAAACCAGGTACTGCGCCAATAGTTACGGTAACTTCAAGTGGATGAGCAGACATCATGAAAACAGACAGCCATTGCATCACCTTTACACGCTCCAAAAATGGACTTCTCACGTAAGAGGGAAAGGCTGGAGTCCAGGAACCTACATAATGTACTGTACAGTGGGGTCCAATAAATTTACGAATTTTCTTCGCACTCAGTTTTCCCTAGAAATTTTAGAAAATATAGGAAGTTGCATCGTGCTTTGAAATCAAGGATTGATTTTCAAGTTGCACGTTGTGTTGGAATCATAGTGAAGAGTACTTGATCATCATAACAAATATGTACATGTAAAATTCGGAATCATACAAACAATGCTTTGGATCTTTTGTGTATACTATCTACCATCTAGTGCCTACCACCCTTTTCTGAAATTACTGCTTGCATTCGATTGGGCATGTTTGAAGTGAGCCTTTGTAGGTTATTGTAGAGATACTTCATCCCATATTGTTTGAATTTTTTGGATCATTTTCTTGCTTGATGTTTGGCATGCTTTAATGTCGCAATAGATCTTTAACTATCTTCTACTAATTCTCTATGGGGTTTAATTTAAGCCAGGTGAATTTGGAGGGGTCAATCTAATTTCTTCATCCTGTGAGCTCACCTCCACATTTTAAGAACTTAACTGTGATGGACTAGAGCACTATCTTCCATGAATGTAAGTTTGTGAGGTTGATCATGGATGAAGTAGAACCTTGCTCAATGTGCCCTTATAAACATTCTAGACAAAATCACTTGCACTTCATTTACCTTGAGGCATAAAGACCAATGGACATTTATCAAATCATGTAAAGGCCCTCTAAACCATTACTAATGTTCTTCCATATTTAAAACTAGGTGCAAGACATTTTGATGCATATTTTTATATACCTTTCTCCAAACTTTAATCTACTTAGAGTTTTTGCCAAATTTAAATGACAACTCATTTATTTGAACAAAAACTGTAGATGCTTAAAAACATCTCATTTGCCCGATTTGAAGTATTTTTGCAAAAGTTATAAGCCTTTGAAATTCATAGCCGGTCAACCCTAATCAATCCGATTCTGTCTGTGAACAGTGAGATTCCATCCGATATGACAACCATGATTTGAAGCAACATCATTCCTTTTATTGGCCATGCATAAAACTCAACAGCTATACATTACAAGGTCACATTTGTATGAAAAAATGTCCAAAATGGTGGTGCTTCTTTAGATTCATTCTTCAAGGCAAGTTGGTTACATGCTTTAAAATTTTTAGATCATTTAGAATTGTACAACATATAGGAAAAAAATAGTAAATAGTAAAAAGTAGAGAATGATTCAAATTACTAAATTGATAAAAATTTAGTTATAGACTTGAAAAACGCCAATCTCTATGGTTGTAATGTTGTAATAAAAAATATAAATTTTCTAATTTTTTTTCTAAAAATATTGAAAATTGAGTTATATAAAAGACTTTAGTTTATGTAGAATAGAGATTCCATAACTACCTACTATGTGTGTGTTAATCTAGATTACCAATTTCACATTTTTATTTCTTAAAGGTGATTTTTAAAGAATTTTTTTGTCGCCCAAACTGCCCACTAAGTAGCGAAAATTGCATATCATACAATAACTTTTTAACCATATAGTTAAAAGTTTTGAAAATTGTTGGGCCTTGAAGCTTGGGCACATGTGTAAAAATTTCAAAGAAAAAAATAAAAATTACATTTGAAATGAGCTGCCTAAAATTGCTATGTTGTCAAAAAATGCAGTTTACTACTTCAAGGATTAATTCGGGGATGTCTAAATTGCATCCCACCTCCGTAAATCCCAACGATTAGAGGTCTCTTATTGTTGCTCAATGTTTTTGTCCACATTGGAATCTTGTGATCAAAAAGTAGTTTCATAAGCATCAAAGTAGAAATTAAAAAAATCCCTAGTGGAAGGAAATAGATGACAAAAATGAGTGACTCACTGAACAATGTATAAAGTAAATTTGTAATGAATTGGGAGAATCAAATCTTCAATTGAAATGGATCTATTTAGGCCCCCAGCAATCTTGCCAAAATTGAAAGAAAACCGTGAAGGTAAATGGAAGCAAGTGATTAGTACAAGAGGAAAATTTTGTGGCAAAATGATGTAGGTGAGTGTTAGAGGAAAGGGAAGTGTAATGCAACTATGGAATTGGTCTTAACAAAGAGTTGGCACTATTTTAGATAACCAAATTAAGCATCCAAATTTCTCATGGCAATGTACAATTATGACAAGAAGCAAGTGCATTAGTGGTAAAGCTAGGGCATGATGTGGTTGCCAAATTAGACATGTAAAGTCCTTTGGCATCTGGAATGAGAGCATTAGAGTATAAAATTGAAAATTTTTTCATTAGCACAAAAAAGGCAGGGCAATAAATTTTTAAGATTATTAAACTCCATTGTATACTTGGGTTCAAAAGTCTAGTACTCTTGCATTTGGCACCTAGTGCATCAATGCCATTGGAATGAAAAATCAAGTCTAAAAGAAGGGTTTAGACGAGGGTTTAGATTTTAATGGATTCTTGGAAAAAAGTATGAATTCATAAGAACATGTCTATTGGGCTTGAAAAATAGATGACTTTTTAGCATTCCCTAGAAGAATAGAGGGATAGAATAAGGTTCCTCTACTATTGTATACCAATAGAAAATATATCTACACAATGTTTCCAATAACATATGAATTGATTGGTTACCAAATTTATTGTAGCCAATGAAAAAGAACAATCATTTAATAATACATGAAAGTATGGTTGTTTGCTTTGACAAATTGACAACACGACAAACACAATGAACATGACATTAATTTTACCCCTCGTTTGTCTAATGAGGTCAAACTTCCTTTTGACTTTTCAACAAAAAATTTGGCCTACTTGTCGGCCACGTGGTTGCCATGTAGCATTGTAGCCTCCACGTGGCATGGAGGTGCATGCGGGTTTGGGCGACCTCGAGTACAAGGCGAGGTGCGAATAAGGCAACCTCGAGTCCATTCGGAAGACAAGTGCGGGTGGATGTGGTGCGTAAGGACCTTCAGCGGTCACCCCACCCACACCTGCAATTGCCCATGGTGATGTGGTTTGGGCTTTCCACTTATAATTGTCCATTGGGCAGAAAATTTCAAAAATTTGGGCGACCTCGAATAGGTGACCGCATATTTGTCGTATATGACCGACACTTGTCATATACAACATGTGACGTCAAATAGACAACTCAACACCAAAATCCAAAAATGTGTTCGACAGAACAACTTTGCATGAAAGAGATGCATAGAGCAAGAAAAGTACTTTTTTTGGACTTGAGAAATCTTATTTTTTTATCATTGGTAATTTTGACAACAATAGTAAATTTTAGGGTATTCATGCACGTTATTCAAGTGCCAAAAGTTCTAATCTCTTGAAATATTACATCAAACAAACTTTGTTGACAAAATCAAAATTGAATCAAAATACATCTCAATTGGTTGTTCTATGTTTTCAAAAGCCTTTCAACAGAATGTTGCAAGTCTCCTTGCTAAATTACTTGCTTAGAATTAATTTGATTCTAAAAGTAGTCAAAATCTTTTACCCCATTGGACATGTCCGTAAAAAATGTATTCACAGGGTACTAGTAGAAAATGAGGTGTTTCAATATAAAGCAACAATGTCTGAGCTTGATGCCAAAAGCCATCACGGACGTTCACTTGCACTGATTTGTTATATTATTGCATATGGTACCAGTTTTCCAAAGTCATACTATTTTGAATTAACGTAGGTTAAAATATTACTCTATTGTACCAATTTACAAATAAACAGAATATTGTAGTGATACTATTTTCCAGGTGACACTAATTTGATTTCCCCTGCACTAACAGAACAACGCAATGTAGGTTGGTACCCTTTGCTAAATCCATAGCGCTTGGGGTGAAAAACTAGAATCACACGAGCGGCCTTTCCCTTCCGGTGGATCCACAAACTGCCCTTGCTGAGAACACCTTTGCATGACGGCAGCTGATGACCTCTGAACACTCGATTCCCGTGGAAACTGGTGCAAGTTTGATTCATCACGAGACTCCCTTGCGGAAGCCAAGTACCACTGTGCTCCCATCATTTGCACCAGCAGCCTGACCTTCTGAAGCTCTGAAGTCTAGCTGAGGACTCAAGGAGGAGCTGCGTGTCCTTGGGAGGACTCGCACGTGACAGAGTACCTAATCGATAGGGTACCCACGTCCTGAGTGCAAGTCCAATTGGTATAATTCAAACATGGCAGCTGGGTTGACAAGAACGTAAGCAAACAAGAAATCCAAAGCCTTCCGATTCAAATCTTCTAAGCCTCTTGAAACTGCAAAAAGAGAGAGTGGTACTTGGGAGAGAATTGCCCTTCCAAATTGCTGGCCTAGATAGAATAGTATCCATCAAGTCAGATAATGCTCAAAAGCACGGATATACAGTACTGCGACTTTGGCATTGGCAGATTGGCTTGCTTGTGTACGTGGGTACGATCCACGCGGTCATGACTTTGGTCCTTCGAAAGTGTGTGCTTGCACTAGACATTGGGATTTCCTCAGCGAAAGTTCGATAGAACAGAATCTTTGACTAGCTAGGGCAAAACCTACACCCACCAATATGTAATAAGACAAAGCAAGCCTTGTTATATTATCTCTTGTAGTAACTACCTTGAAGAATGGTCAACTGGTAACATGGACACTGATTATGAGGTCTGTTCGTAGCGCAGGAAGGTGCAGCGCTCCAAATTCGTGTACGTCGGGCCTTAGCCTCCAAAATTTTACAAACTCTTGAAAAGAGTTGGGTCACGTAAACCCGAATGCAAGGAATAGTTTTAGTACTTCTAGTATGTAAAATGCACATGGTTGGTTGGTGGCACTGCCTCTCGATCTCATGAAGATCGAGTCTCAAAGATCACTACAGTATGTCAAAAGAGCGGGCATGGATTGAAAATCAAAACTCACAGCTGATAGATTGGATTGCGATTGAAACAAGGACGTGACTCAACCGGATTTCAAATGTACACTCCTTCGTCCCGGGTGGCACAAATCTGCAGCCACGGTGCAGGTCTGGAAAGCTCCGCCGCAATCTCCGAGCTTCCCTGCAGGCACTTCCCAGGCGGCGGCCTTAGGAACACACAGTCATGTGGGTGCTGCTCTGGTTGCCGACGCTTCGTTCCGGCAAGGGTAAGAGGAAGGAGTCCTTCTGTTGCATGAAGACCATGTCTGAGAGTAGGCTGCTCAAACGAGTTGTTGCTGATACTAGTACCTTGACTGTGCTGCAATGGCACCCCAAACAGCTTCACAGGAAGTGGATCATGTTTGGCTTCTGTAGGAGAAGATGGCGACTCTTTCGAATCAGTTGTAAGGAAAGGCCCCACATGCAGCTTCGAGTCGCCAATAATATTCCGTTCTTGTTGTTGGTGCTGTTGATGCTGTTGATGCTGTTGTTGGAGGTGTTGATGCTGTAGTTGGTGATGTTGGTATTGTTGGTGGTGTTGTTGTGAAGATGTGTTGTGGTCTTGGATAGGGGGATACTGAACCGCCGGAGGGTTTTTACAAAAGAACTCCGGGGTGGCTGGTGGTGGCCTGACATGGACAGAGAGCTCGCGGTGATTCTCATCCCTTCTTGCAGCAGCTGCTGGACCCATCAGTATTCCACGATCCGAAGACTGGTGGCCGCCTGATGCTCCAATCCGGGCGCTGCAAGTCATCAGTCCACGTCAGCTCAATTCTTTACTACTACTGCATTAATCGCTGGAATTGCGTGGAACGGCGCGTGGTCGGGTGTCATTATTAAATAAGCATGCAGCATGCCTGAGTTTACATTTAATTCTCTGAGCACTGATTAGCTGCAGCCGTGTAACTCTTTCAGTCATCAGCACATCCCATGAACTGTTCTTAGAATACTATAAATCCTTGAGAATAATAGTTCGAACATTGAGAATTTGGGGAAGATCGCCTTGATGTCATAAATTACCAAGCTGCCTCACAGCTTTTGCTATGATCGCCTTGATCATAGTAAACGTGCAGATCTGCTCATGCTAGACATTAATTAACTGGCTTCGTCAGCTTTGCGCATTAAATATAGTTCCATGGTTCATTCAATACCCTAGTTATTTCTCTCTTATTCTGAAATTGACTTAGGACCAGATATGTGAATCGATCCCAGAGGTGCCGTTAAACCTCTCTATGTTGGGACATTCCTTGACACACAGAAATTTTTTTCTCTGCATAATCTCCCGCGCAATCTATGATCTATCATTAAAACATGGGGAACTGATCGATCCAGTGAATTGTTGAGCAATGCAAGAGGAGGAATGCAAGAGTGTAAGTACCTGCTGACTAGGGTAGTAAAATGTTCGGGAGACGATCCTTTGAACTGATGCTGGATCATAGATATGGTGTCTTCATACAAGCGGCGAAGACGCGAAACCTCAGACAGAAGCAGGTTGTTGTCCTTCCGGAGGCGCTCGTTCTCGTCGGAGATACTGAAGGGCGGACTCGGATGCTGCAACTGCGGCTGCGGCTGCGGCTGCGGTACCAGTGGTGGGACATTGATATGCATGGGAATTGGCGACGGGAGCGGAGACGAGATGGGCGACCCCCATGCCTGATCTTCGATGGACGTGGATGGCGACAACGACCGGCTCTGCTGGGCACCCGATCCTGAGTTTCCTGGTGTAGGCTGCTGCAATGCCTTGCGCCGGTGGATCTCGCACAACAGATGCCGCTCCCCTCGACGGAAGAAATCGTTGGCGAACTCCCATCGGTCCGGCACCACCTTCCTGAAACCCTGTCAACATGGAATGCAAAACGAATTTAGCCACATTAATGCTAGTAACGTTGGTCAGTGGCTCTTCACCTACAGTGCAACGTGGAGGGACTGAATTTTTTAGTACTAGCGGAATCCTCGCCACGTTTTCCAATGTAATCAACTTCTAGTAATCGCCTAATCGGGTTCGAGTCCATAGCTTTGGGGAATACTTAAATTTCCCCACATCAGTGAGCTTTTCCTCCCTCTGCAGCTAAGATTTGATTTCGCTACCTGGATGAGTTACTGAAATCAGACGGAGTAAGTTACAAGTAGCACTCCAACAAGATGTTACTGACAGAATAATGCGGAGCTTACGTACGTAGGTATTGAGTTGTCGGACGAAGCTAGAGAAGTTGTTATGCTTGAAATAGTTGGGCAAGAGATCTCGTGCGAACTCGGGAGGACGCCAGACGACGAACGTCGTGTGGTCCTCGCCCCACGACACAATTTCGTCGGTGGAAGGATCGTTCACCAGGTGGTAAGTCTTGGTCAGGAAGGGAGCTGGCACCGACCGATGACAGTCATAGAATAGCATGCACCCGGACTCTGAGTTATCAAAAGATAGCGACATGCCGTATCCCAAAAGGAAAGAAAAGGTCCCAAGTGATGCAGCAGCACTTGGTCGAAAACTCACGGATCTCCACACAAAAGTCCCGTCAGCGTCACTCGCAGCTCCAGTAAGTCCCTCCCTCAATTAAAACAGACCAGGAAATTCAATCGGAGGTTCAATGACACTGAAACACTCACTTACAGGGCTAAGTACAGTTGATCGTCGGTGTTCAAAACTAGTTCAAGGTTCTAATCCTGGGACTCGTGTGAAATTGATTGACAGATGTGAGTGAGCAACTGCAGCGAGAGTGATCTACATGGCGTCCATTCTTGACCGCTTCTCACATACTAGCATTCCTGCCGATAATCTTCGTCCCATGACGTAGTGTCTGGAACTTCCAACCGAGACAAGAGGCTGTCTCTTTCCCTTCCACCACTAATGGCAATACTTTCTCTGCAAGTCGAACAGATGGCGTCCAACCATGATTACAAAACTGTGATTTTTTCCCCACCGCTAACCCACAACTGCAGATGAGCTCAGAATTCTGATTCCGTAATATTAGGAACCACTTCAGAAAACCCACACGCTTTGTGCTGCTGAGGACGTGATCAGACCATGATCAGATTGGGGTTACAGCCAACACTCTCTCTTTCTCTTCCTACCTTAGCTAAACGGGAAATGCCCAGCAGTGCCCTAAACAGACACCGCGGGACAGTACCGCTAAAAAGTAACCGTGCCTCCACAAAGCAAGTCGAGACGAGGAGAACTATTCTCACTAGTCGCCAAAGCCTCAGCCTAACTCACTGTTCCAGGTTCCGAGAACCACGACCTCAGGGTTGCGAGTAGTCACGAAACAAACTCAGGCAACGACAAGGTGCAATCTTGGGTTGCAATCCCAGGTGCAATCACAAGCAGCAAGATCACAGAGCCAGACACTGGCCGAACAACAAGCCACCACTCTGAAACTCGTGACGAGATTGCTCAGTCCCGAAAACGGGATGCAGAAACCCCAGAAGAGACCACCTTGACTCCAGAAGCAACTGTTTGACTTGGAACCAAACCCACGGGAACCCTCACACACAATCCACGCCAGGAGGCAAACTGTAACCGCCCTCGACGACGAATCACCCCAGCGACACAGAAGTGAAGAGAGCGAGTTCAACTTGAGAGTGCAGTGCAATCTAGATATACAAGAGCCAAGGGATGAGCGGAAAGCCCGCTTAACGTTGGCATGATGCTTGCGGTAGCACTAGACGCAACTGAACTGGGGTGGAATTTCCTAAGGGAAGAGACGTACAAGTGAGCACAACATGTGTGGACAAGGGCGAGTTTGCGAGCTTGGGTTCCCAGCTAAGGTAGCAAATGAGAAAACATGTTTCCACGAGGACGACGACAAGTTTTCTGTGAGGGAAGCTCTCGCGGATACCAAGCGCTCGTTCGAAGGGCCGCCGCCGCGGAATCTACCCGCGTGCGTAGATGTCAGGATCTACTTTAGGGGATGCTTCTCTCTGGCCCGGCGGGGCGGGGGCGGGGGCGGGGCGGGACGGGGGTGTCGTCAGTCGTCACCCCGGCCCGCCCGGCGCGGAGGGACCGACGTCCCGTGCTTCCTCCAAGCTTTTGCTTTTTCGGTCTCTTTTTTAGTTTTGTTTTACTGGAAGGAAGGACAAGCATGATAACATTCTATACCTGCAGGGACGGACGGTGCGCTTTCTACTGCGCATGGTGAAAGTCCTCTACAACAATTTTTAAAAACTAGTTTCTCTCTCTCCATTTCAGTGGAGTGGTGTGTTGGGAATTAAAACGATGATAAATGTGGGGTAAGAGGTATGCTAGAACCACCCATAGTCGACCACTTAAGTGATTCTACACATGTTCTGGAGCAGTAGAAGGCAATGCAAATTTTTTTTACCCTACAAAAAGATAGAAATGATGTGGCATTGCTTATTTTTTTCGTGGTTTTTTTCCCTTGAATTCAAATTACTATGAGTTTCAGAAGCCAAAAGTTGACCTAAACCCATGCCCAATGTATAGACACTTCCAATTCCAATCATTCAAGAACTACTTTCCCACTCACTACTTCCTACTTTCTTGTTAATTACTTCAGAAGTTTAGAACATGTATTGTGGCCTTATTAGTTCCACCCTTGAAAAGGAGAAAAATTCACATTCCAAACTTTGGTTGGAAATTTGTTCTAGACTTGGTTGAAAACAGATGCACCCTATAGATAGGGTATGGATTTCCAATTGGGAATGGATAGTTCAACCATAATTTTCACATTCTTATTGGTGAACATAGTGTGTATGATTAAAATGTGCCATGTTTCAAATATTCTATGTTACCAAATAAAGAAGATTGCTACTGGGAACAAAGAATGCATTATTGGGATAATGTGTGCAAAAGTTACAAGGGTTTAAAGTTTTAGTGGAAAATGACGTAAATCACTTAAGTGATGACATATTTGAACTTGTCGAAATCACTTTTAGAGACGGGTTTACATCCAAAAATTAGATCTTTTTGTAGTGACTGGGCGACTTCATTTTCTTAAACAGTCGAATTATGGCCACTATTCATTTGATAATGACTTAAATCTCAACCAGTCAAGAAACGGAAACTACTTTAGGTTGAATGCACGACCGTTGGCCCATTCTTAAGTACAAGTGACATAAACCTTCATGACATCTTGATAGATACATGCTACTCATACCTAATTAAACAACCCCACGTACACTTGGTGTATAAGCAATATGTTGTACAGTTACAGAACTCAATGATGGGGGAAAATGCAATGAATTTTAAAAAATCTTAGACTAATCATGATATACACATTAGAGTGAGACAACGCCACCATGATGATTTGTGTAATGTTATTAAATATCATTACAACAATGATTAGTGAAGTAGATTGTTGCAAGTGGATGATTTTTGACGTGGGATTAGATAGAGCTCTCCAAACAAATATGGAATTTCACTCCTGAAAGTAAATATTTTTTAAAATGGTATTAAAAAACTCCAAAAGGATGATTTTTGATATGGACTTAGGTAGCTCTAAACAAACTATCTTTGGTATATAGATGATTATAGATAAAATAGAATATTAAATGTCAAAAGCATTAAAGAAAATGGATTTTTAAAAATCTTCCATATATGTATATTTGAGGATTAACCATTCCAAACCAAATGTACAAATTTTGAACAACATATGAATGCAAAATGTCTCAAACTTACAACATCTTAATTTTCTTTATCTTTTGAAATGTTTGTACAGTTTTGCAATAGGTCTCTTATTTTTTGAGTTGTGCACAATACAAGTTTTTAAGACCTTTTTCTTGTAAATATTCAATAATTCAAAGAATACATGCACTATGTATGTTTCACCTCAAAAAAGTTCTAGTTGAGTTTAAAAAGTGACCCTTCAAAAAGACAAATACAAATTCTTGAAGTAGTATATATTATATATGTAGGGAGCAATAATTGAATTAAATTGTGTATAACAAATCAAATATTGTGCAAATGCAAGGATTTGATTGTATAAAAGAAATTTTATAAATACAAATTGAATCAATTGAAATAAAATCTAAGGGAACAATGATGAAAACAACAATGGAAATAGGAGGTCCTAATGATGGGACCCCTAATACGGAATGAATATATGGGGAACCTCATAAGAATGATGTACACGAGCAAGAAGAAAAGAATTCGTAAAAAAATGGGATCATTTTGGCAATGGTGTGCATTTATATTGCAATTAGATACTTACATTGGACTTAAGAGGGTGATTTTTTGGGTAGGAGGGTATTTTGAATTTCATAATTTCTTGCAATTTACGGGGTCAAATTCTTCACGATATTTTGATCACATGTTCCTATACAAGTGCAATGCAAGATCCTATGATTCCGTATCCAAAAATATTTTTTTTCCCTTCAATGCACTAGAAATGGCAATTTCATGAGATTATTTTATGAAATCAAGGTCTATATTGTAGTCCTTCGAAGAAACTCCACAATGACCACTTTTTCTATCAAATTTCTCTTAGTAATCTCAAGGACTATATCAATACACAATGATGTTTGTCACTATTATTTCCATTTCTTTCAAAAACTTTATACTATTTTAAGCTTTCTATAATTACTATGATTTTTATATAGATTTTTTAATTTTAAATCCATATAAAATTCAATTTGATTTTTTAATTATGAAAAAATGAGATTAAGTTCCAAACATATGTTACTACATGTGAAAAATATCAAACTTTTGAAATCTATGTTTTAATTTATAAATCTAATGAAGTTTGACCAAGCCCTAACATGAGATGTCATTTTAAGATTTAAGCATTATTGTTCTCCATTTTATTTTCGAAATTCCAACAAGAATTTTCACAGATTTTGAGAATCACAATTCAAACAAGTACACGATTGATTTTTGCAATTATTTACATTTGTTTGATTCCATGATGTACTGATTAAAAAGTGACAGATACATGATTACACTGATTAAAATTTTAATACAATTATGTTGATATTGGTGAATATATGTAAAGTTGTAAAGTGCAGCTGTATGTAGAGTCAGTCAGCCATAATAATTCTAAATATGAACACCCAAAAAAATGGAGTTCACTTAATTATCAAACAAATAATTATCAAACTCTAATATTGAATGGTGTAGAGGATCAATTTTGTAGAGAACCAAAATTTTACTCCAAGAAGGCTTAAAGTTTGCTAACCCCATTTAGCATGAATGAACAAAAGTTTTTATTTCAAATATTTGAAAGTTTTTATTTTCACTTCAAATATTATAAATGTTCAATCAAAACAATCAAATGGACTAAACTTTTTTCATACATTTTCTTGATAGTGTCCTACACTTTTGTATGGTTGCAGTTCAAAAATAGATTTTTTTTGTTTTCAATTCTAACAAACGCACTAAAAAAATGGTAGTTTTTGACAATTTCTCTTGAAAAACATTGTGGGCCTTTTAGAAGCTAATTAATAGTTTTTAAGAAAATTGAAAACCAAAAATTGATCATTTTTTCTAAATTTTTTCTAAACTGACTATGTGTATTTTTGGAGGGTCAATTTGGAGGCTAGACATTTTACTTTTTTAAGTAAAATATACTTTCATGCTTTAAACTATAGAATGTTCAGAAAAAAAAATTCCATAATTTAAGTTGTACAAATGTGAGAAATTTTATACAAGAAACTAGAAGCATTTAGATGGATGGAAAAATTGTTTGCCTTTAAAATATTTGGATTAATCATATGTTCAAGATGTGAATGATTGTTTTTTAAGTGGTTAAAAGCTTTCTAACAAATTATCACGTATCACCAGATTTTCATGAATGAGTACACAATTGATGTTCAAAATTGTTTTCTTTGAAAAAATAAAACAATGAAACTCTTCATGAAGTTTAAGATATAAATCTTTTGTTTAATTTTTTATTTATCAAATTTAAAGGTCACTTGTATATATAAAGTGATTCTTCATTGTTGATGGAGATGAATGAAGCTCCTCGCTAATTGCAACACTTTCTTTAGCTACATTTATAGATTGCATATAAAGTTTTGAAGTTCCAAATGAAACATCTAAATGTAGATTACTTGTCTTTGAGGCATAGGAGTTTAGAAAGTGTTACAAGAGTTGGAGACAAAAGATACATTCTTCATTAAGATGTTTTTTAAACAAAACCAATACTTCACCAAATATTACAACTATTTACATATTCTAAAAACTATGAAAGAAAAACAAAATGTATTAAAATTTGAGGTAGCTGTATAAAAAAAAATACTATTTAAAATATTTAAAAATATAATAAATTAAAATCTTGGTTAGAAGGCTTCAAAGTTGTTTTAAATCTACCACCAATATACTACCAATTTCATACCAATCCATTCTCAATTTATAAGACGTTCACTTGATTTGAAGCACTTTTAGGTGTTAAAGAGTGGTTTAAAGGCAAAACAATGTTGTTGGATGTTGATGAGCATGGCACATTCCTTAGAAATTATAGATGCAAAATTATGCCTGGTGGGAATAAAATGATGGTATGGTAGTTGCCTACACCTTAAATTTTAATACATTTGTTCCTTCCTTTTTTAGCTTTCAAAAATATTACTAGTTATAAATTTGATGGAGAATTGACTTTGTAGAAAAGATACAAGTAAGCAATGAGCAATTTTGTCCACATTTCTATCAAGTGAATTATATTTTAATAGGTGGATGCAATGATTGGTGCCTAAAATGATACTATATACATTGAAGAATGTAATCTTAATTTACTGTATGATTGATTGAGCTACATTTATGAATTTTAAATGGTTATTTTTAATCTTTTTAAATCAATCCAATACTAATTATTCATTAGAGATTGAATGCACTCATAGATTGATAGAAAAAATGGGAGGTTAAAGAAGTGATACTCACTTTAAAATTGATATATCTCTTGCAAAGTTGATATAAGTGTCTCCATGTTGGTGGCAAATATTGATTTGTAATCCATTAGCATAAAAATAAACTTCATCTAAATTAAACTTTGTATTTACCCTTGAGTCCTCTCAATCAAATTTAATCAATTTCTCCCGAAGGCAACTATATTTCACATCTAAATATGTGATTACACTTATTGTAAGCAACAACTATATAAGCTCACTCTTTCCTTTTCAACTTTTCCTTGACCAAATATGTGGTCCTTAAGGGTTTAAGGAGATGAAATACTAGTAGAAAAAGACAAATGACTCTCAACCTTTGGTTGCTGAAGTTGAATAGTGAGAGTTTAGAATTGATTAGCACATCTTCTAGAATACAATTCTTTTTTAGGGAAAAAATTTCACCAAATGCCAAAATCAAATCATTATGTTAAATTTTATATCCAATGCAAAAATAACAGTAATATTTTTTGACAGCACCCATTACTAACCAGTGCCCCATCAACAATCAATTGGGTGTAGTATTTCTAACCAAGGTGGAACACATTTCCAACCGAAGCTTGGAACATGCTTTTCTCTCCTTTTCCAAAATTTAGACTATTAAGTTCATGACACATATCCCAAAGTAGTGAGCAAGAAAGTAGGAAGCAAATAAACGGGAAAATAGTTCTTGAATGATCGGAATTAGAAGAATTTAGACATCAGCTATGGATTTAGAGCACTTTTTCGCCTCCCAAAATTTGTTGTGATTTCAGTTCAAGCGATAAAATTATCGGATTTTTTTTCCGCAATCCCTTTCATTTCAACAAATGCACCTCTAAAAATATTTGCTTCCCCTTGCACCACTCAAGATCATGTCCAAAATTGCTTGCTTATTTGATCGGTTATGGGTGCCCTTTCCACCTTCGCTAGGCACACAAGCCAAAAGTAATGGTTTGGGGTACCCACCTCTCCTTTTTATTTAAATTTTTTTATTGCTTTTGCCATGCCCCTTATTGCATATCCTCTTATTATCTGGCTATGGGTCTAGAGCGCTTTTTCGCCTCCCAAAATTTGTTGTGATTTCAGTTCCAACAATGAAATTACCAAATTTTTTTTCCGCAATCCCCGTCATTTCTACAAACGCACCTCCAAAAATATTTGCTTCACAGATCATGTCCAGAATTGCTTGCTCATTTGATCGGTTAGGGGTGCCCCTTCCACCTTCTCTAGGCACACAAGCCAAAAGTGACGGTTTTGGAGGTACCCACCTCTCTCTCTTCTTTTAAAATTTTTTTTATTACTTTTGCCATGCTCCTTGTTGCATATCCTCTTATTATCCTCTTAAATTTTTTTTCACAATCCCCATCATTTCTACAAATGCACCCCTAAAAACATTCGCTTTGTCTTCGCTTTGCACCACTCGAGATCATGTCCAGAATTGCTTGCTTGCTTATTTGATCGGTTATGGGTGCCCTTTCCACTTTCCCAAGGCACAGAAGCCCAAAGTGACGGTTTTGAGGGTACCCACCTCTCTCTCTCTCTCTTTTCTTTCTTTTCTTTTCTTTTAATTTTTTAATTTTAATTTTTTGTTCCCCCCGTTGTTCTATTGCCTCCACCTACCCCTTCCTCCCCCTTCCTCCCAAATCCCCAAGTCAGAGCCAGCATCCAGGCAGGTCCAATCCTGGAGCTGGGTGTGGAGTTTCCATAATTCCCCTGTCGTTTGGATTTGATGAACCAGGCTCTCTTCTCCCCCTTCACCCCCCCTTCCACCCCTTTTGGTTGTTTTCTGGAGCTGGGTATTAAGTGAGCGTCGTGGCCATTACCCAAACCCTTCGTCTTGTGTTTGTCTTCTGGGGTCTGTCCAGCAGCACGGCACTTGAGGCTGGAGGTGCCATCAGCTCTCCCTGAGAAGAGAAGGTCAGTCAGTCAGTCAGTCTTGCAAATGAATCCCCCGGCAATCTTGTGTCAATAGAAAAAAAACACCCAGGGAGGGACGCAAAGTTAAATGGGGCTACTGCTTCCTTTGTTGTATTCACTTCTTCCCATTATGGGGGGGCAGGTGCAGGCAGGGCTGGCAACAGCAGCAGCAGGAAGAAGATATATGGAAAGGGAAAGGGGAAAAAAAAAAAAAATTTAAATTTTTTTTTAAATGATGACATGGAATTGAAATCAAACCTGGATGGGCTGGTCACTCACATGCTTGTTGAAGAGGGAGAACACAATCATGAGACACACTTCCATGAGTGAGGGAAGAAGGCGACTGGTTGGGGGAATTTATGGCGGATAGTTACATGGATGGGTTTAGAGAAAAAGAAAAAAAAAAAGAAAAAAAAAAGGGAAGGGAAGGGGGGTGAGGTGAAACGAGGTGAAACAAGGTGAAACGGCCACTTTTGAGGGCAGTGAGAAAAAAAAATGAAAAAAAAGTTTGTTTGGTTTTTTCCCCCAAAAAATTCAACTGGTTGAACTACTGTGGGAATGTGTGGGAAAAATTTCAGAGGCTTTGAAAGGACGGATTGCAAGATTGTAATGTTGTTATTTAGAAGTTAGTAGAAAAAAGGGTTTTTTTTTTTCATCAACCTTGCTTGATAGGGATAACGAACTTTAGTAACTCTTCTTGGAGTGAGGATTTTTATACTACACATATTGTTTCTTTTTGGGCATTTGCGTTTTGTATCATGTGTTAAGTTATGTACTTGCCAAATTTAAAAATTTGAAGAAGAGTTTTAGCATGTGCTGCCTAAGATGCCTCAAAAGTTTAGGGTAGCATGACTTTTGATTTGGGCACTTATTGAAAAAAAAAATTAGATTCACAACACACAGGTATAGATTCATAGCTTGGTGTCAAAATTTTGTGAACATCCGATCAAAATTCACTTTGTAGAAACCTACCCGAGATTTCTTGTGCACATTGAACATACTTATTGTCCCTTTAGGGGTTAAGGTCATTTTTTTTTCCTTGTTTACATATTATTACGTTCATTGATGCAAATTTCATAAGCAAATACTTCACTCTAAAGTCTAAACCACCCTATAATACAAAGAGGTCAAGTAAACTAGCATTATACTAGTCATTTTTTGATGATTTTTTGTGCAATAAGGAATTTTTGACTAAAATCAAAATGTTGAAAATTTAAAGACAAATAATTTGTATGTGTAGAATTTTTTTTTAAGAATTTAGAGAGCATAGATTTCAAAATAATAGTATTTGTAGTTAGACAAAGTTTTTTTTTTTTCAAACTTGCCTTGCTAAATTAGTAACTTGCCCCTAAACCTCCTTGCAAGCCAAAAGTGGGTTATGAGAAATTTGGGCATTTAAAATGAAGTATCAAACTTTTTTCATTTTCTTTTTATAAATTTAATAAAGATCCAATGGAAAAAAAATTGTTATAATTTTTCCTTCTTTTGAGCCCCCAATTTGGATTTGGAAGGTAATATCATTTTGCTTTGAAAATTTGTATACTTCTTCTACCTTCAAGCACTACTCAAATTTGAAATTCTTAAATCTTTTCTGCAAAGGAATTTTGAATTATGGGGCTCAAAAGCTAAACAAAGCTACATTGTTAAGAACCCAAGAAGTGGAGGAAAAAAATTTGCTACCTTTTGTACACTAAATCCTTATATAAACAATTCTCCAATGTTCCAAATAGTATATATTTTGACCACACTAATAGTATAAAATAAGAACCTATGATTGGAAAATTACAAAAATAATAAGATTTCATCAATAGCTATCTCTTACAAAAAGTATTGATTTATGACAATTTTGAGAGTAGTTCCATTTTTTGACACATGTATCTTAGAAAATAATTAATATCTTATCCTAATTTGATGGATGATTAGGCATTAGTGAGATATTGATGAGATTTACTATAACTACTATTTATTTGAATAAGATTCATGCCAAATATGAATTCAAACCCATAAAATTCCATTTGTTGAGCTGTGTATAAAGTAGAAGATATTTATGTAATAAAGGCTCAAGATAATATTAGTAACACTTCAAAAGATCTCTACATGACAGAATCATGAATGTCAAAAGGGAAAAATTTTAGATACTTTTGCTTAAATTACACTCAAATGATAGCAATATTGATTTTTCTACAGGCTTATACAACACTATTTTACCAAAAGTCACACTTCTTTGAATTAGTGAAGGTTGAAGTATTATTGTGTTAAGATAATCCCCACAAAATTTTTCTTCTAATGACTCTAATTTTACAAGTGACATTAATTTTTTGCCTTCACTATACTAAAATTATATTTAATGTCATCCATACTAACTATATACTCAACACTATAATTTTTCACAAAGGTGAATATTTTTACCAGGAACATAAATATCAATACTATTCAAAGAGAAAGATGTTTAAAAATATAGTTGGTAAAAATATTCTTCAAGATTTAAAGATTTGTAGAATTTTAAAATCAATTAGTGTAGGTGACACTAAATACAATTTTTAATGCACTACAAGGGAAAGGGGTGTTTTAAGTGTAGTATTGTTTTTTAAGTAACGACCTTTAAATAAGTTTTTTAGTAAAATTTTACTGAAAAGACAGTCTTTTTAGTAAAATTTTACTAAAAACCTTACTTAAAAGTCGTTATTTAAAAGACAATACTACTAGGACTATATTTAAAACACTCCTTTCTCTTGTAGTGGTGCAATAAGATAAGTAAAGTGATGGTTGAGTTTATTGGACTTGCCTAGGCCCATGAAATTTGTGAATTGAATTCTTGCTAGCATCTATGACCCAAATTTGATTACAAGATTTAGTGAGGGAAACAAATGCTCGTATGATTAGGGTGAGTCACAATAACAACATTCAATTCTTCAACAAGTTGTGGAAGTGTTACTTATCCCTTTGAGCAACTATAATTTCTTCAACAATTTTGATGAAGACAACTGCATAGTCAAAACACTTGCAACCTTCATTGAGTTTTACAAATGAGGCTTCAACCCGTTTAAACCCTAAAGGATTGGGGTGATTTTCACAAAATATATCTAAAACTACCACTTTCTAATGCATTGAGCATAATTGAAATATGAAAATATTTTTCAAACTTTTAACCATTCAAATCTTTACCATCCTTCCTTGAAAATATATTGAAAAATTTTCAGCCCATATGACCACATAGATTGCAAAATTATAATGTTTCAAGTTAGAAAAAAAAGAAATTTTGGGCTCTGCTCAATAGATTTAACATGGTTTTGAATTAACTTTGTGGAGGAGACATTATCTAACTTTGTGAATAGGGACCATTGGATAGATAGTCATATTAATTCCAACAATCCAAACAATGTTTTTTTTGGCAATGCAACAATTTTTGGCAGCTCACTATGAATGGAATTTTTAATTTTTTTCTTTGAAATTTCATACAATATGTGCCCAAGGAGTAGTTTTTAGTTGCAACAATTTTCATAGCTTTTAACAACATGGTTAAAAAGTTATAGTATGATATATATTTTTCATTGCTCAATGGACATCTTTGGTAACTAAAAAAATCACTTTTAAAGAAATACAAATTTGAAATTGGTTATATATAACTTTACATCATTCCATTTTGATTAATGAAATAAAAATCATGAGGAATTTTAGTTTGCAAGTAGTTATGGAATTTCTACTCTAAGAAAAACTTTGAAGTCCTTTATTTAACTCAATTTTCAATATTTTTGAAAAAAAATTAGGTGCAGATTGTTTATTATAACATAACAACCATTGGATTGACATTTTTCAATTCTATAACTAAATTCTTAACAATTTAGTATTTTGAATCATTCTCTATTTTCTACTTACTGATTTGTACACTTTTGTGTAAGAAGTTTGAAAGATGAAATCTAACCATTTGGGAAGACTTGAAAATGTTTCTTTTTTAAATTCAAGTGACTTGATCTTGCAATTGATGGGACAATTGGTAAGGTTTTTTATTTTGAAATTTTTGGAAAGTGTCTTCTAACAAATTAATTAAAGAATTCTTGGTTGGATTTGTTAATAAATAAATATAGATGAAGACTTTAGCTTGCTCTGGATTTGAGTATTTTCAAGCAAGTTTTGGAGCTAAAGCTTTCGAAAACCTTTAGGGGTTAATTACTTGCATGTCAATATTCAAAGGTAGTAGAGGTGTCTAATATATCCTAAATCATCTTTCACTCAGAGGATGTCCAACAAATAGTAATTTCATGAGTAAAATTTCAATTTTTCTAAGATAACTCACTTTTCGGAAAAATAAAAATCCAACAATTGAGAAAAAGAATTTCTTCTCTACATCAAGTTATAAATTTTAAAATTTTAAAAATAAATCTTATGAATTTATAAATGATTCTAATACTGCCACTTTTAGTGCATTGAGTGAAAGTTGGATTTAGAGTCATTTCCAAACACATTATCCTATATAAGTGTATAATGTATGGAAATATTTTTTAGCCCATTTGCCTTCATAGATTGCAAAATATAAACATCCAAAGTAATGATAAAAATCCATAGTTTGTACAATTGCTTGTCTTTTCTATAATTAGCAAGCTACCGAAGTCCCCCCCTAAACTTTTAAGCCCCACAACTTTTGATTATTGCATCTAATCACAAAAAAAATAAAAATTCACAAAGCTCATACAAACAAGCATCTTTCCTAAAAGTTCCACTTTTCATCTGTACAAGAATGACTTTGTATGAACATACTTGAGCCTTCAAAAAACTCCACAAAAATTTATTGTCATGTAGGAATTAGGGCCTCCTTACATGTATCGGTTGATGGCTGTACTAATCGATACCAAAATATAGAATGCACTTTTATGTTTCTTCTAGAATGTGGAATATACTAATATTAGTGGAACTCATTCTCCTACTTCCATGCTTACCGATGATTGGTGGAACTATTATTGTCTTTAGATACTTTTTTTCTCCACCAGACAAACTTCATATACAATCCTTATTATCTTGCAGGGGATAATTAAGCTTACTTATTTGTGGCGGCCAACCACTTATATGCCAAAAATAGATAAATAATCACATGCCACATCACTTTTAGTACCCATTAGATGGGCTTCACGTAGAAGCCCACCCTTATTGTGTGTTTGTCTTGTAGGGGATAGTTAAGCTTACTTGGTCATGGCCGCCAACCACTTGTGCGCCAAAAATAGATAAATAATCACATGCCACGCCACTTTCAGTACCACCCGCCCAAAGGAGTACCGTACCACCACGGAAAATACAGGGCCCGCCCGGGGAAGGTATAACTCATTATACCGGCCCCGCCACTCTTCGCCTGAGCTCGCTCCGTCCGTGAGCCCGTGATTCCGTCCGTCCGTCCGTCCGTCCTTCCTTCCTAAATGCAGCAGGATCTAAATCTGGGAAAAGCCAGCCAGTCGTCCCCAGCGCGACTGGGGACTTCCATTTCGGCCTTGCTTGATTTCCCATTTCCGGGCGACGCACTTGGAACCTCCGATCTTCCCCAATCCCGAGACTCCCTCGTCTCGCAACAGTGGCTCGCAAGCGTCCCTCCCTGGCTGGCTGGCTGGCTGGCTGGCTCCTTGCATGTATGACCATCTCCCTCCCAGTCCCAGGTCTTAAATATGACAGAGATTTTCCGCCTGTTTTTTCTATTCTCTTTTTCGGGCTGTCCAGAACTCCAGATCCCACTATCCCAGTCCCCCCCCTGCCTGTGGACTCCGCCAGTGCACCTTTTTCCTCCCTTGTTCCAGGGATTCCTCTGAATAGAAACAACATGATCAAGACGATCGCACTTTTCAGCAACACCCAAGACATGATTGGAATATGCTCGACTTTCGCACGGGCCAATCAGCGCTCTCACATTACGCTCCACTGGACTGCGGGGCTGCTGGAGGTAATGGCAAAGAAAACAACTTTTGAAAACCCAACCGCCGGGGACGGACGGGGCGGGACGGAACGAT
Organism: Climacium dendroides; assembly: GCA_950106755.1. Taxonomy (NCBI): domain Eukaryota; kingdom Viridiplantae; phylum Streptophyta; class Bryopsida; order Hypnales; family Climaciaceae; genus Climacium; species Climacium dendroides. Next base: position 42,656,616 of record OX467084.1, read on the forward strand.
CGAGCCTCTTGCGGAGGTCCAGTCCAGTCACGAAGGGTGAATGTAAAAAGAACAGACCCCTGTTATGTGCCGTTTAAATGTTACTGTCGACACCTCTCCAAGCTGATTCGGAGCCTCCAAGCATGGACTCAAGATTTGCAAAAAAAGAAGTAGATTTGCGAAGCGAATCAAAGGTTCCTGCGTTTCCCCAGGGGTAAAACACGGGCCTCCGCAAGAGGCTAGTTGCACCACTGGCTGCTACAGACTCGACCGGACGGATGCAGTTCCCGAGGGAGGGGAGGGAGAGGCCGACTGAATGCCGGAACTCCTTTTTCTCTTTCCTTTCCTCGGCTCCGAACGAAACTGAACTTTTTCTAGCCTTTCGCTCCGGGTTGCTGAATCGATCCGCCAATCATTTTGGCTGCTTTGGAGGCCGGGAGCGCCCGGGGCTAGTAGCTAGTGAAAAGTTGCGGTAATCTATCTCCGGGTGACGGCTGAGGAGGACACCCAAAAGGGCTGAATTGCTGGGGGCCACAGCAAGTTAATTGCCAGTCTCTTGCAACTGGGAGTCATATGATAATAAGGGGCCGGTTTATACACGCTTTGGGGTTGAATGGAAGGCCGGCTGGATTTGCCTTCAATCCGGCGCTCAATCCGGCACCAATTCACCACTCCGGCCTTTTTAGATAATGTAGAGTGGTGAGGTTGAATTATGGGGTCGGATTGCCAATCCATCACTTCGGCCCTAAATAATATAAAGTGGTGAGGTCGAATTCTGGGTCTGGATTTTCGATTAATGTGCTCTTGGATTTTGCTGGGGGCCACAATAATAAGTTAATTGCTAAATAGGGTGGTTATTTTTCAGTCTCTTGCAACTAGGAGTCATATGATAAAAGGGTTGGTTTATACACGCTTTGGGGTTGGATGGAAGTCGAGCTCGATTTGCCTTCCGGCACCAATTCACCACTCCGGCCTTATTAGATAATGTAGAGTGGTGAGGTTGGGCGGATTGCCAATCCATCACTTCGACCTTAAATAATGTAAAGTGGTGAGGCCGAATTTTGGGGTTGGATTTTCGATTAATGTGCTCTTGGATTTTACTAGGGGCCACAATAATAAGTTAATTGCTGAATAGGGTGGTTCTTTTTCAGTCTCTTGCAACTAGGAGTCATATGCTAAAAGGGTTGGTTTATACACGCTTTGGGGTTGGATGGAAGGCCGGCCCAATTTGCCTTCAACCTAGAGCTCAATCTAGCCCCAATTCACCACTCCGGCCTTAGAGAATGTAAAGTAGTGAGGCCAAATTTTGGGGTTAGATTGCCAATCCATCACTCCAACCCTAAATAGTAAATACTGTAAAGTGGTGAGGCCAAATTTTGAGGTTGGATTTTCGATCAATGTGTTGATTGTGTTCTTGGATTTTTGATTAATGTGCTCTTGGATTTTCAATTAATGTGCTCTTGGATTATCTTAAGGTTCAATTTAAAAAATATAAAATATGCGTCATTTTCATTTCTATTCCTTTTTTTTTCAAAAAAAAATAAAAGAGAGTTTTTGTTTTTTTATTGTTTTTATTGTTTTTCTGTCTATTTGGAAAAAAAAGATGGAGTTGTTTTACTTTTTTTGAACCTTTTCCTTTCTTTTCATATTGAAACTAGAGTTGATGTTGAAACTAGAGTTGTAGCCCCGTATAGTTGTCATTTATTTTCATTAGAATTTTAAAAATTTCAAGCAATACATAATTTTGGTCTTGTCACTATAAGGGTTTGAAAATAATCACACAACTAAACACAGTTTGAAAAAACATCTTTTTATATATTTTTATGATATATATTTTAATTTTATTTATTTTTTACTATGAAAAGTTGATTGAATTTAATGATAATGTAAATCAAATTTTATTGTACATGTTATTTCTAGTATCATAATCTTTCCTTATGGGGAATTTCGTTAAAATGGCGGCATTCCATGTGCCATTTTTAGGCTGCCTGCTCTGAATTGTAAAAGTGACATCTAGGATAGGTATAGTTTTCAAGAATCTTGAGCTTTTATAGATTTGAGAAATCTATGACCATTATAGATTTCAGACCACATGATCTGAATTGTGAAAGTGAAATCTAGCACAGTTATATATTTCAAACATCTAAGAACGTATAGATTTATGATATCTATGACGTTTGTACACTTCAGAACGCCTGCTCTGAACTATAAATACTGCCAAAGTAAAGGAATTTCGCCATTTTAACGAAATTGCCCATCCTTATCATATTCTTTTTTCAAGTACTTGCCATCAAAATTGGTTTAAACACACATCATTTCACAAATGTCAAAGTTTAGTATAATTTCAACAATGACTTCTATTTTGCAGATTTGTGTCTATACGAAAAATTTAATTATTAAGTATGTAATTTACCAAAATTTGTATTTATACCATAGTATGTAATTTGTGTCTACCAAAAAAAATCAACCTCTCATGTTCAGTTGATGACAATTCTACCAAATAAAAATGTATCAAATACCAAATAAAAATCAACATTTCATATTCAGTCAGACAAGAACAGTGGTATCCAATAAACATTAGTCATGTTCAGGTAAGAACAATTCAATTACATAACTTCTTATCAAGAATGTGCATTGTATATATATATAGACACCACCCTAATACTCCCCAACTCACCCTAGTGCTCTCCAACTGAAAAAAATAACAGTGCTTTAAAAGTTGAGTAATGCAAATAGGAAGAAGTTTCTTGAGCTTACAAAAAGAAAACAATAAAACTTGCAATAGTGGATGGTGGAGTTTTGTACAATCCAACGGGGTAGCCCAATCCGACCCCAATCCAACCCTAAATGGGAAATCGGGCCACCCAAAACCTCCGCTGATTGCTCCCTTGGGGCCAAATGGTTTGGTACCTAAACCATGCCACCTAAGGTGACATGTAGGATGAGTTGTAGTTTTATCTGACCCCAAGTATAAAGCCCTTGGGTTGGATTTGGAAGATAGAGCAACTCCATTGGTTTAAACTTGAAGAGTTTTGTCCAGCCCTCAATCTAGCCCCAAGTATAAACTGGCCCTAAGTTTGCCGTCATTGGCAATTGACATTGTATCAAATTTGTTAAAATATAATAGAGCTAATCATAAAGTTTGTCCTATATTTGTGAACTTGTATTAGAGGAAGGTTTAACTAAAAATAGAATAAAACAAATATGGCACCAAACTCAATTAAACCTAAGTTTGGATGCTTTGGGGAGTTTGGTCCTATGTTTTTTACAAATTCCAGTTGTTGGTCCTCCCCTGCACAAACTTTATGATTAATTCTAATTTAGGAGGGGAGTGATTTTAGAGCCCTATGCCATTTCAACTTCAAAATTTCATAAATAATGCCACAAAGCTCCAAAAATATGAGATGACTTGGGTTAGATGCCAATTCCACTTGTCTTTCATGGAAAATTTATTGAAAAATATTTCAAAAAGCTTCACCTCCCCAAAATTCGTTTTCAGCTTTTAAATGGGCAACTTTAGGACTTCCTACCTTATGTACTAAGAATGGTTTATGCATTTAGAAAGGCTACAAATATTGTAAACATTTTATTCAACTTTCCATCTTGAATCACATGCAAGCCCACTCACTATTTGCAAACTTCTAGTTTTGTATGTTATGCAATAAAAGAGGATGCATTAAGAGAGGTTCTACTTATATAAGGCAATTACATTAAAGGTGTGTACCCTCTAAACCACCACTTTTTGCTTGTGTGCATGTCTAGTTACTACTATTAGATTGGTCAAATTTTCATTTGATTTTCTTGTTGACACTTGAAAGGAGGTTCCAACACACCAAAGAATGTAATATTTGGACATTGTATGCAAAAATTATGAAGGAACAAAGTTCAGTATTAAAATAGTTTTTGCTATATAGGAACGTAATTGATTTTGGAGATGTACATGGAGTGAAGATGGTGGTTTAGGGTCAGTGGTACATTCCAAAGATGTACACATAGTGGGACATAGCTCAATGATCTACTAAGATCATAAAAGATTACACAAAATCGTTATTACATAGAGAGGCTTGTTTCGTAGTGGTGAGTAGGTGGGATTGGTCAAATATTGAAGTGGCTTGAATTATTGCATAACATTTTGAGGTCTTAACTTTTTTTGTGTTAGAGGTTCTTAACGATGAGCCTCATATACATTAGATCTTAGGGAGGGGGACAATTACATTGAAAATTCATTTAAAAAAATTATAGAGGAGATTTTAGGAAGTTCTAAATCAATCATAGTTATACATGTAATGTTCTTTTAAATTCACATTTTTTTTCATTACCTCAATTTTAGATTTGACATATAAAAAGAAGATTTAAGGACTTCAAATTATTTGCATAGTCTAAACATCTCTTCATCAAACATTATAATCCTTCAATATGTCATGAGCACTAGAACTTGGTGCCCATATATGCCTCTAGAAGTATGCTCTGGTGCTTTCATTAGTGGAATCAAAACTAAAGTCCTATAAATTGAAGTACACTGATGAGAAAAAGTTCAACAAAAAAATGAATCTACATGTTGTATTTGATATGGGATAAAACAAAATGCTCAAGAATATAGAAGTTCACAATATTTTAGATATATAAAAGTAGTTTCATGTGATCTCTTCTATTTTCATACCATTTCAAATAGTATAATTGTCATCCAATATTCAATAAACTTTCACACAACTTCCATCCAAATTTCATCCATCTTTTATTCATTTTCTTATATATTTACACTATTTCACCCAAAATTCATCTAGATGTTTGCACTATGAATCACTTCTTTTAGAAAGATTTCATCAAATTTGAAATAACGAGGAATAAAGGGTTCTGATTCTAGAGAACATTTATCCGATATGCATTCAAATTATAGTGAGAAGGTCTCATATATTCTATTCAAATTCTTTCTCTAATTGAAGTTAACTTTTATATAACATGAATCCAATAGTACAATAATAGTAATAATAATAACTCTAATATTAAAGCTACCACAATAGAATGAATTGTGTTTTAGTATTTTTTAAATCTCATGATTCTTTTTTTCACATTTTTGAATATTTTTGGCATATTTAGTGACATTTAAATTGTCCAAGTACATTTATGTGCATTTCATTTTCTTTTGTTTTGGCACTCTTTTGAAAGAACACATTAATGATGGGAAGCATTTGTATACAAATTGCTAGTTTTGAAGTATCCCTAGTTGGTAAAATTTTCTATGTCCTCAAAGAAAGATCCTAAAATTATGCACATTGTATAGGATAAATTATTATTCATTTCAATGAGTGGTAGATTAATGTTTAAAGGAAAGTGGGTGTTTTTCAATAGAAATTGTCAAAAATTTCCATTTTTTAATTTATTGACCAAAATTGAGAATTATTTGAACTTCAACCATATGCAAAGTATAGTAGATAATTATAAAGACTTATAAAAAGATTTAAGGTGATTGAAAGATTCTAATGCATGAAGTGATAAAAGGAAAAATTCTTTTCATTTCCTCATAACATGGTTGACTAACTCTGAGAGTTGAAGCCCTCTAGAGGTAAATTTTTTGCTCTATACAAAATTGAGGCTCTACACCATTGAGTGAATCATGCAAAATTTTAGAAATAAACGAGGGATCAAAAGTACTCTAAACTACCTTGCAATATAAGGAGGTCAAATATATTGTTCATTCAAATGTCATATTTTGATCATTTCTTATACAAAGAGGAATTTAAGAATATTCAAATGGTGAAACTTAGCGATAAAAATTTAAAAAGTGTGAATTTTTTAAGTCCCCTAGAATTCCATTGCAAGAGATGGACTTGACTACAATTCTAAGGGATTCTTGGCCTAAAAGGCTACTATATCCAATCAATTAAAAAAATTCATAAGATGAACTGCTACAGTTTAGAAAACATAATAAAACAATACATTGAACACATTTATGCCCTCATCTCACTTTGCACTACCTCCAAAGGCCATGACCTCTAATAGTTGATCTCTTAAAAACACTCATGGACCTTGGAGGTTTTCTACAAAGCTTTTCAATCTAAGAAGTAAAGAGTTTTTTATGCAATAACCCTCAAAACAACATGTCTTGGCCTATTGAGCAACTTGAGGGAGAATAAAAAAATTCCTTGAAGGAAGACATGGGGCTTGCTCATTGCCCGAGGATTGTGCAATCATCACATGTAGAATTGATCAATGACTTTTACTTTGATTTTGCAGTATCTATGCATGCTTGACAAGATTTTTTTTTATTATAGTAAGTGGTCCTAGTACATTGAAACATTCCCCAAAAATCCCAAATACACTTTTTGTCAAAGATTCACTTGAAACCAACTTGGCTTGTTGTTTGTTTAGTCTTGAAAGGAAACCAATCTATAACTAAGGTAGATGAAGCAACCAATCTTAGGTGCATTCTTCATTTCAAAAGTCATCCATTTCATTTGTAGGATCACTGAAAAGTCATCCATTGATTGCTTTTTGGTCCTTGTGTCCTCATAGGGTTAATCCTAAAACGATGAACATTGCAAATACAAAGTGTTTGATGGATGACTTTCTCCATCACTTTGGAAACCAAGAATGCACTTGTTGGCCCAAAAATTAAACCATATAGTTTAGGGAGTACCTATCACTAAGGCGGCGTCCTTCGACGGTTAAAGGTTTAACCCATAAATGACTCTTCGGCCATTTTCTGACAAATAATCCTTGTGTGTAAGACAAAAGTGCAACTATTCATCCTCAACATTTTGCATGAAAAGGACATGTCTTATACAATAGTTTGTCTTCCAATGAATGTTTTTGGATTTTTTTGAAACCAACTACTATTCGCACAATGCCTAAAGGGATGATTTGAAAGGGATAATTTTCACGGTCACTGGACCATTTAAACTGCAACTTGGGACTTGGGAGCGAGCCTGCTAATGATGACAAGATGCGTTGGGTTTCATCCTTGCTGGATATGGATTCTAGAAGCAGCCATGGCAGGCAAAGAATTGGGAGAAGAAGAAGAACAGGGGCGTGCTTGAAAGGCAAGGCCAGGAAATAAGTTCTGTTCTTGAACCGACCATTGAAGAGCTGATCCTCTTTTGGGGGAAGCAAAACTCCCTGAAATAATTCCCAGTAAATTTTCATAGGAAGAGAAATGGAATCGCCATCTAACCCAAGTCGTTTCATATTTTTTGGACCTTCCTAAAATTAGTTACGAATTTTCGAAGTCAGAGACGCAGTGGTCACTAAAAAGCGACCGCCTCTTGAAATGTACACTTCTGATACATTGAAGAAAAGCAGAATGTACCCCTATGCCATGATCGCTTTTGGAGCATGGGCGCTTCTAGAACATACTATCTAATCACCCTCTTCTTCTTCTCCATCCGTCTTGGGTTCTGGACTCTTCTGGTGCTTGGATTCTTCCAACGCCATTCCATTCCCTTCTCTTCTCTTCCGCCTTCCGTCTCCTCTTCTCTTCCAGCGGGAAGACGTCCGTCCTTCCGTCCGTCCTTCCGTCCGTCCTTCCGTCCGTCCTTCCGTCGGTCCGTCCGTCCTTCCCTTCCTCGATCCTCGATCCCGATCCTCGAAGCTCGCCCCGGTTGGGGCCAGGCCCCCGCTTTTCAGCATTGAATTGCAAGATCCCAGCCCCCATCATCTGGCCAATGGGCGACCTCTCATCACTCGGCCTGGCTGGCCGGGCCGAAGGGAGGGAGACGGACCCGGCATGGTCCGGCATGGTCCGGCATGGCTTCGGTCCGGACCCGACCTCCCCCAGTCCCTCCCCGACCTCCGTATTAAGACGACCGGTAGCATCAGGAAGCATCCGGCTCCTCCTCCGCCCCTTTGGGAGTTGGGGTCCGAAGGGAATCAAAGTGGGCAGGGTCCGATGCACGGCCCGAGGAGGGTGCGTTGGGAGACGCAGGGTCTGGAAAGGCCAGAAAAAGGTCCGTCCCCGGTCCCCGGACCCACGCCTGGTAAGGTAAGAAGAGCCAGCCAGGGTGAACTGACCCCCTCATTGCCCCGTTTTACCCCCTGGGGAAAACGCTGTGGATTTTTTTATTTGCAACCGGATAAATTATTTGCAAATTCTGAATTCAGATTTGCAATCAGCGGCCCAAATTAGCTGGGGGCGATGTAGAAATATAAAAAAATCATGGCAAAAAAGTAGGGGGCTTTTTTTCACAATTAACCCTGGCCGGGGCAATGAAGGGGTCAGTTCTCGTTGGTTGTGAACTAACCCCCTCATTGCCCCGTTTTGCCCCTGGGGAAAACGTTGTGGGATTTTTTATTTCGCAATTAGATGGATTTTCTTTGCAAATTCTGAATTCAGATTTGCAATCAGTGACCCCAAATTAGCTAGGGGCGGTGTAGAAATATAAAAAAGTCATGGCAAAAAAATAGGGGGCTTTTTTCTCGACACAATTAACCCTAGCCGGGGCAATGAGGGGGGTCAATTCTCCCTGGCCAACTCCATTGGACTCCAAACTTCCTCATAGCATGGGGTTCGAATGAAGTGGTAATTATGTATTAGATAACCCATGAGCCGCTCTAGCGGGGAATAGGATATCATACACATGTCCTGTTATACATTTTTCAATCACAATTTTTGATCTTCATGATCCAAAGGTGTAGTAGGAAGCAAGTTGAAAGGAAAGAAGGTTATGAGTTGTAACTTGTAATGGCAATAGTGATGGGTTGCATTGAAAAGTCAACAACTGGTTATGAATTGCAACTTGGAACGGTAATGGTGACAAATTGTCATGTTAGTATTGAAAAATCAACAACCGGTTATGATATTGATTTATATTGGGTAGACACTAAAGTTTATTTCACTAGAAAAAAAAAAAAAAACAATACATTATAAAGTAGCCGTACCTATAACCATTAATTTAAGGGTTTTGAAGATGGTGTCTATTGATTTATCGGTCGTTGCTAGCATGAGGAAAGAAAAAATTCTTGTGCAATTTCAAATGTATTATTTGGACACTGTGAATGCAAGAAGTGAATTTTTAAAGAGCCGACTGTAAATGCACCTAATATTGACACTAGGAGTATGATATTCAGACGTAGTACATCCTTGTAATCACATCTATTTATTTTTAAAAAATTCCAAGATTTTAGAGGTGATGGTTATGGTATAGCGACAATTACAAGTGTTGCTACCTTAAGGTATGTTCGCACTTGGTGTTGGAGGGTCAAGGTGAATTGTCTCCCTTGCCATCCGTAAGAGAAAGTGCTGAAATTTTTTATTTGCCGCTTACAATAAATTTTGCAAATGTTGAATTCATATTTGCAATTGGAGGCCCCCAAATAGCTAGGAGAGGTATATAAGGTAAATTAATCAAGCACAAAATAGGGGGATTTTTTTTATTTGCACTTCTAGAATGACTTGGAGGGGATGAGTGAGGGGGCCAGTTCACATCGACGTGTTTGAGAGTGTTGTTACTAAGGGTCTTAGGAATGAGTTTAGAACTATTTCCAAACTGGATTCACATTAAAAATGTCATCCCTAACATCAAATGTGAACTTACCTTAAGTCACAACAATACCAAGAAATGAACATAACATTGTTTTTAACTCCAATCTAAAAAACATTCTCCTACTGAGATTGGGATAATGGTGTTCCCTAGATCCATGGGAGGGAATTTGGTTTAATATACAAAGAGTCATTGGATGGTTGGAAAGTTGCAATACTAATGTGTCATTGTTTGACCAAAAAGTTGTAAAGAGCTTTTGGTTGACTGGGACGTTGCAATGCTCGAGGCTCTTATTTTTAGGGGGAGCAAATGGACCCTCTAGTATTGGTTAATAAAGTTATGAGCCTAAGGTGGGACTCACAAGAAATGGCTACGAGCTACTAGGATGATCTTTAATCCACTTGACTTCCATCTCAAAACAACCTATTGGAAAATTTGTAAAAGATTACCTTGTCATCCTAAAATTACAAAACCACTTTGGGGGCAATTTTTTCTTGAGAATTTAATCAATCATATCATCAATTTTTTGGGTAATTCAACCACCAAGATAAAATGGAACCAAGGGCGAATGTAGAGGTTTGGATTGAAGATGCTCTTTTGGTATACAAATACCTTATTCCAATGATCCAATCTGACTCTAGACTAAGCATAGGCTCCACTTGGCCCTTGCCTAGAATTTAGCCTTCTTCCTTATTTTTTGCAGCTACAATTCTAGGAACTCTAGGTCTAATTCAAAGTTGCACATTGGGATTGGGTCCACTTTCAAAAGAAATTCAATACACAACATAGTGAAATTGATTTGCTTTAACAATTAGATTGCCTTACCCCAAGATTTAAATCACTTTACAAGCCATCAAAGTCAATAGTTATTTCTACAAATAACTGTAACAGAGAATAGTTATATATAGCGTCACATGTCCAGAAATTACTGTGGGGCAGCCTAATTTCACTGTGTTGTGTAGCTCAAATTTTAGCCAACTCTCAGTCTTCAAAGTCCACAAAACCCTCAGGCCATATGCACCTCGTTCCAAAAGGGTCCCCCACTTGCTTCCTTTTAGGACATGAGGTCCGCCCAGTTGGTCGTCGTGACGAGAGAGCCGCGGGACTCCACCACTTTGGTCGCTCTTCAATTTCAATGCAGTTCTCTACAAATGGGTGCAGGGTTATCCACCTTCAACTATCGGGATCCACCCCTTTCGTCCTATTGTATTGGATCCCGAACTGTCAGTCTCCCATTGGTGGAAATTCGAAACCTATTCCTATTAATAAAACGGTAACAATAGTAATCATAATAAACTAAGAAATTTAAAAATATTGAATGAATCCTGTACTGTCGCATTCTCATCTCACTGTTATAATAAGCAAAGCACAAGCTTCCGCCTGGCCTCGCTGCAGCCTGGGGAACCGAATGATGGTGCCCCGCATGATGCAAGCTCCACCTTAATGATACTCCGGATATGGGAATTCCAGGCTTCGATTTCCCTTCACAAGAGGTTTGGCACCAAGGTTAAAACTGAAGCTACGCTTGCAAGTGCAGGCCAAGCACAAGAAGACAAGCCAATGCGTTAGAGAAGTGCAAGACTGGCGCTAGTAAGGGCTCTGACAAGCTAAGCGCGCGGCATCAGGCCCGGGCAAGTGCAGAGTTTGCGCATGCGTACTGCGCTTATTCACACGGTCATGGAAGGAAAAGGAAACGTCAAAGGCATAGCTCGAACGCATGATCAAGTGAGACCATCTGCCTGCTGCTCTGCTGCTGCTGCTGCTGCCGGAAAGGTACAGTCCAGTAGGAGTAGTACGCCTAGTGCTTGCTGCAGTGCTGCACGAATTTAAATCCAGAGCTAGAGTTCGCTCCCATGCCTGACAATGCCTGCTGCCAACCCGGCTGGAAATATTACGCCCATGGGGAGCTCGAATAAGAGAGCTTCCGTGTAAGAGCTTCGTCAGACCAGAGTAAATGAGATCCTCCCACCCAAGTCATGCTTTGGGAAGCTCAACCGTTACGGTGGGTGGGGTGGACAATGATGAGCGATTGGTTGCGAAATTTGGCCTCCAGCGACATGGACGCCGGGGGACCCTTTCCCAGCTACCCAGAAAAGGGATTAGTTAATTCTTAGTCAATTTGGTGCTACTGAGTACTGACTTAATTTGCATGCCTTCACTCGCTTTTTCACATTCAAGGACAGTGTTTAAAAGATCGATATCCTTCGGCGCTAGAAAAGGAGAAAAGCCGGGCACGCTGTGCTGTGGAGCGAGATATTCTTGTGAAAGGCGACGGCACGGCATGCAGCACAGCGATGAGTGAGGAGCTAGGAGTGGATACTTAATTTGTTCTAGCTTTTTGGTAGCACCCCGAGCGCAGATTTAGCGTTGTCTTGTATAGACCAGCTTGCTAAAAAAGATTTTTTTCAAGAATCCCGGCGACCCGGCCCCTAGTAGCCACCTCAATCGTGCGACATCTCCTGTTAAGGCAGCCTCGGAAAAGCTGCCCAAAAGTTCCCTTACAGGATCGACTTTCGAAGCCAGACGGTACCTTTTGCTCTAAATAATGGTATGAATTCGTCTCTGAAACTGATTCCCTCCACGCCAGCATTAACGACGGATGGGTCCCAGATCCTAGCTAGCAACTTTCATTATGCTCTAGAATATTGTGCATGCATGAAGGTTCTATGCGCTAGTAATGCCGCAATCTTGACTTGCTTGCACTGCAAGCCGGAGCTAAACTCGACTGTGATTCTGTGAAGTGAAGCCCGATGTTGACTTATATTAAAAGGCGCTCTATAGTTCTTGAACGAGGTCCAAGCACCGAGAGCAAAATTCCAGAGGGTGAAGCCAGCAAGGATTTTACACAGAACAAACTAAAAAACGAACTAATATTGCACTAGTTAATACGATCTGTTAGGAGACGGCTGTAGAGGTTTTCAGCTGTGTGAAATCGAAGGGATTTGAAGAGTCACTAGCAATAGTGCGCCACTGGATTCTTTGGGCTTAAATTAATGTAAATGTACATTGATTCGTACACGCAGTGCCAGCCAGCTACTAGCGCAGCAAGGTTACAATGGGAGTCACCGAATTTTAATTTGCACACTGTTGATCCGGCGCTTGGTTGATGTGTAGACGCGACGTACCTGACAAGCTGACACAGTGGCAGAAGTGAATTCACACGCTCTCACGTACTGCACCAATCCTTCACTTGGGAGTGGTGGTTGGTGTTTGCGCCCTTTGCAACCGAAAGGTGTAACATCTCCTGCAAGTACCCAGTTTTTAAATGCGCAAATGACTGATCCAAGCGTGCAGTTGTGCGTCTCAATGCAACACAGTCTTAGGCGAGTACATTCCTGGATGCACCAAATTTTATATTTTTCACCAGTTGACCAGTAAGGACCACATGCTAAAACATATCCAGCAGTTGGTTGCATGTTTGCTGGGGTCAATTACAATATCCTTTGGTTTAATAACCTGAAATTAATTCTTAAGGGGAGCCTTGATCAACCAATATCTTGCAGGTCAGAATTTTTGGGTGAGAGACAGTTTAATTGACAATGGTGGAATAGTAAGGCGGTCAAATAATTCCAAAAATTTCCCTGTTGATTAGTGCGCTCAAAGATACGATCTCGTCTGATAATTACAGACTTAGCGCCAAACTAATGGTAAACCCTAGAATTCGGTCGACCATTCTGTGGAGAGATTAGGGACATTGTTGAGCTCTTTTTAAAGATTTAAAAACCAGAAAGATCTTGTGTTGACATATGGCAATCATCAAGTGGGACCAGCTTATTTGACTCGACTTTGAGGCTTTTCTTTGCACTAGTAATATCGAATGACTTGAATTCGGTAGAATGTAGAAAACCACTGCATGCACACAAGCATCCTGCTATAAATTCGTCGTTACATTCCCGCCCCCCTCCTCCAGTTGAATAATTAATCGTGGTACCAGATCTGCACTGTTGTGCAGCCAGGTCATCTTTTGCATGGCTTCCACCAGATGCGCAATTGCTGAGGCGACTGCTTCTTTTCCTTTTTTTTTTTGCCTTTGAGGCGGTGCTAGCTTTCCAAGAATTCTGGACATTTCCCGGCCCTTGCAGCTCAGTGCGCATGAAGAAATCATTTAGGCTATTCCAAAAAAAAGATTTCTGCAGTACAGTTCTGCTTCCCCAGTTTATTTTTGACTGCAAATCTCATTTCTGTCAAAATTTTACATATTAAATTAATCTCACCATTGATGTCGTCACCACCAGGGTACCACGTCACCTGGTCTCATCAGGGCCACGATTGCTCCTCGTGTTGTGGGAGTAATCATCACGTTCGCAAATTCGGGAATGGTCCTATACAGCCGGTCGGGATGGACCCGCAGGGAAATATATATTTTTACCTGGATATCTAGATTGCATGAACATAGCCTCGTATGTGGTGGTTAAGGAGAGGAGACCCCAGTAGATACTATGATCCATTTGAAAAGGGCAATTCGATCACCGCATCAATCAAGAAGAGAATAGAACTTTGTACAACAATCCTCTGGTACGGTACTAGACAAAGGTTTCCAATGATGACTTTCAAAGCCCCTGAAACCTGCTTCATCCCAAAGTATTCAGAATGAAACATCGAACGCCTTCATTCGTTACGCCTTAATTAATTAATTAGATACAAACGCTGAAATTTGTTCTTCAAATTTTGATAACCATCTTCGTTAAATAAGATGGAAAATTTTTGGGTACTTTAACGTGAATTTCGTTAAATTGGCGATATTCCACAAGTCAGAAATTGTGACTTATATCTTCAAGAAGGTCTAACTTCAGTCCACAAACTAAGCCAGGCATAGATTTGGGGTTCAGGTCACGCGGCCTGAACCGCACCAAAGTTCTGCAATATCGCCAATCTAACGAAGTTGACGTCTTTTGCAGTTATCTGTCAGGAACCGCAGATGTGCCCTTGAAGGTCACAAAGCTAGGCACTCTGAAACACGAAAACGACTGACCATTGCATTGCAGCAGCAAATTTGGTGGTTATAACTTCAGCAACGCTTGAAAGCGCAGCTGGAGCCAGTGGCTGGTCTGCCACGAATCGAATAACAGTGACCAGAGCAATGAGCTAGAGGAGCAGGCTAATAGCTTGAATTGATCGACTGGCTAACTTGGACTGAAAATGAGCTGCACGGATAGAAGCTGAATAGTGTCAAAGCGAGCTAGCGTGCTCCCCGATGCAAATCGTCCACTAATTGAGACGACCTAGCTAGCTAGATACAAACTGATCACTTTGTATGTACCAGATCAGGTAGACCATTCTACCTGAATCCACTGCCCGGCCTGCTGCACGACGTTGCCGGCTCTGCGATATTTCAATTCACCCCATTGGGTGCGACCATATCTGCGCAAAATCGGACACACGCTAGATTCCTTCATGCAAGTGTGAAATTGGCTCAGTCTGCAGGGAGTTCCAGTTTCCAAGCCCTGCAATCGTGACCTCGATCAGAGCTCCCTGGTCACTGGGCATAAGGATGCTTGCTAGCTAGCCAGCTAGCTAGATTAGTGTGGGTTTGAATTAATACCGTAGGTGGATTCACGTGTCGATCAATTAGCAATGTAATCGATCTAGCTAGTAGTGAGGGATCCCAAAGTGCTGATCGATCGATCAGTCTATCGATCACTTGAGTGGAGTTTGAATTAATTGCAGTGGACCACCGCTCGCACCGGGTACGTACAACAAATATGCCACTGCAGAACAGAAACCCTGGCAGGCTGGGGTGCCAAGTCTGGAGCACATGATGTGCGGAATACCGCTGCAGGATATTCGATTCTTTTGCAACATCATGGGGGGCTGAACGTTCTAGAAGGTCCGCTCAGTTCACATCATAAGTTAGCAGGGCCGGGCGAGGGGTTTCAGCCTTTTCGCTTCAGCCATTTGGCAAGTGCTGTCGATCAGAGAGTGGTCCACTTTTCAGGGCCAATTTGCTACAGTATTCGAACATCACCAGCCTCTCTTTCAAACGAATACGTACTGTACCTTATTATTACTCCGTGTTTCGCCGTTGAAATCAATTTCAATGTGCGGAGCCCCCAGAAAATAGAATAGCATGCTGTAGGCCCCCACTGCTGTACCCTAGAGGGCTCCTGTACAAGGCAAGACAAGACAGTTATTAATTTCGAGGTAGTAAATCGTACAGCAGCCCATGTCCCTGCCCCGGGTGCCCCGCCCAAGGGGCTTCTGTAAGTGGTGCACGGGATTTGTAGCAGTCTAATTGGGGCCCTGTTACCAACCATTGACATGGCGCTAATTGGGCATTAATGGTATTAATTTCCTTGCTTTTTTAGCCTTTGTCCGGTGCGCGACGAGTAAGTTAGATGCCTGGGAATCCTGGGAATCCTGGGAATCTTGCTTTCTGCTTTCTGGGTGCTGTGGAAACCTCGGAAGATGCTTCCGTTCGAAACCTTCCTCCAGGGACTCGACTGGGCTGCTGCTTCAGAGCCTTGCTACAGTATAGGAAGCTCCAAATTTATACCTCCGGGAAAACTCAAAACATTCAATTTATTATTTACCACAAATCGTAAAAACCTTGAACTCATATTTGCTGAACAGACCCCCTCGCTCGTCCCCTGAGGGAAAATGCCTAAATTTTGTATTTGCCACGCATGATAAAATTTGAAAATTTTGAATTCATGTTTTCGGGGAATTTCATTAAAATTGCGATATTTCATGTGCCATTTTCACAGTGTGCCATTTCCACAGTTCAAACTGAGCGGTCTGACATCTATTAGTGTATTAGATTTCAGCCTGCCTAGTCTGAACTATGGGATGTCAAAGTCATAGAATATTCACCATTTTAATGAAATTCCCCATGTTTGTACTTAGAGGATTCAAACTAGCAAGGAAGGGCTAAGAAGATAAATTAATCAAGCACAAAATAGGGATCTTTTATTTTACGTGGACCACTGGAATGACTTCGGGACCAAGTGAGTAGGGCGGATTTCCCCAACCCAAATTAGATGGAGGAGGTCATAAAATACAAAATTGATGTTCAAAAGTAGGGGAAAAAATTTACATCCTTGACAAGCGTGGGATTTTTTTTAAAAAAAAATCCTCATCCTTCTTTTAGACAAATTGGACTTTAAAGGAAGGGTGAGGATACTTTAGACAAATTGGACTCCATATATTGAGCATCCTCCATTCAAAAATTGACACTTATAGAGATTGGGCAATTACAACCTATTTGGTGTAAAGGCAATTGAGCCCTTAATCATACAAACTCTATTGTCAGGTAGGTCTCAATGTGAGGAGTAGCAATAAGGCACCTTATGTTGTCTATCCCTATCCAATTGATAAGAGATGAAGTACCCTTCTAGATTCTTATTTTAGAATGAATGCAAGGAATTCATTTGAATAAAATTTGATACAAAGAAGAAATAAGGTGCTTCTACCTTAATCCAAGCCTCCAAGGTGCAACACTTTGTTTGATTGGTTCTTCCCATATTGGTTCACTTGGTTCTATCATCCACTCAAAAAATAACTTGAATGTAAATTTGCTTTTATTTTGGAAGGTTCATCAAATAACAAAATACTCTAAGAAAATTAATCACTCTTGTTGTGGCCTCCAATGTATTAATGTGTATACTAACTAAAATGTGACACAATTATTAAGAAGTGGTTGCAAGCTATGGTGCACTTGGGTGGTGCACAAATTCATAAACAAGTTCATTGTGTACTCAAATGCACCAAGTCTAGGTAATTTTGGCATAATTTTGATTTTGAAATCATTTAAAAAAATGTTTAGCATTGTATTATTATAAAATTCAAAAATTCAAAAGACTATGTTTTAGATTTCTATATAAATAAATATAAATTTTAAATTTTAAATTTTTTTTATTGAAGATATAAAATTTGAAACTTTTCATAAGTCATAACTTTGACCGAACTATGATAATACTTTGAAGTTTAAGAAATTCCAATTATGATTCTTCATTTGACTTTTTATTGCAAAACCCACCTAAGGATTTGAACTTTAAACCACATCTACATCAGAGGAAACTTGGGGCCTCTCGAGGGCCATTTGGTGCAAATAACATTAAAACAAAAAAAATTCATATCACATCAAACAAAGTGAAAAAATAATATTTAATTTTTAAAATTTCAATCAAAAAAATATTATTTTATTATTTCCTTATATTTACACTTCTATTGAAAAGTCAAATGGACCTCCAAAGATCCTATATTTTCTCTAATAGAAAACCAAAATCATCAAAATTCAAAAACATTTTTAATTTAGAGAAAAAATGAATCAGATTTAAAATGTTAATATGAAAATAAAATATTTAAAAATAAAAGTAAAATATTTAAGAATAAAAGTAAAATATTTGATGATTTTATTTCACGTATTTGATTAAAAATATTTAGAGTTGAAAAATTCATTCACAATCTTCCTACAATCTCATTTGCATACTTTTATTTGTTTGTTTTTTAAATATTGAAGTGTACAATGAAAGGTAGTGTGTATCACAATGGTCAATTATTAATGGGTTTATTAAAATTATTTTTTAAATTATAATTTTTAATTTTTTCAAACAATTGATCAAATACTCTATCTATGTAATGATTTATTTGGCAAAAAAATTTAATTTTTTAATTTAATGGATGATGTTTTTAAAGCTTGAAAATATGAAAACACAATGAAAAGTAGTGCTTTGCAACATAAAAACGAATACACTATACTATACAAAATGCCCTAAGGTTTTCTTTACAATATTCTTTTCATTTTTCATTAAGGATAACAATATACTATATGCTACAATATACTATATGCTACTTACAATAGCTATAAATGAATTCCTACCTTGAATTTTCTTGATTCCCTTCATGTCACCTCAACTCAATGATGATAATATTGATTTGTTTTCTTCATATGTGCTTGCCTATCAAGCTTGAATAAAAATATAATTTTTTATGCTTTCCAAAAAATTGAAGCCCCATGAATGAAGCTAAAACAAGGAGACATTGTTTTAAAATCTTAAATATGTTTTGATGAAAGAACTTGCTTACTTTTGAGGGTTTGTCAAATCCTCTTTATGAGTGTTTTTTTAATAGGCTTTTACCTTTTCTTTTGAAACCTAGACTTTATTCCAAAAATGGTAACCTACAACAAATGGTAGAAGCTGAGGACAAGGCCCTCACTAGAAAAAATTTACATTTTAGATGACAAACTTGAATATTTTGGAACAAATTTTAAATGACATCTAACTGTTTTTATGTTTTCATGACGTTACATTGGATGTTATTGTTGACATAAAAATAGCTAGATGTTAACACAGATGTCACCTAAAATATGTTTTAAAAAATATGGGCTTGTCACTTAAAACACAGGGTTCTTTTAATGCTTGGAGAGGAAATTCACAAATTAAAGTGCACCAAAAGAATAAAATAAAACTAAGCTACACAAAGGTTCCACAGATGACAATGTAGCTTTATCTTGATCCAAATAAAGATGTCCTTAACCATGAGTTATCAAACTTATAGAGAAGTTTGGAGGCCATAGCTGGTAATTTAATACAAAGGCATGAAGTTTTGAATCATGTTGTCTTAGTGTGGTCCAAAACAACTTTCCAAATAAGGCACTCCAATTTAGCTTATAACCAATTATCCTTATTGGAGATCCATGCATTTTTACCCAATCAATAGAGCCAAACTACAAAACCACAAAGAAGAAACTAGATTGTGGTCTTAGGGCAAAGCCTTCTCGAGAGGCTAGATCCCAACAAGCATTGTTGTCAATTGGCTTTTATGTGTTGAAAGACATTAAAACAATATGAAACATAAAAAAGACTCTTGCTTCTTGATATTAATGTCTTAAGAGAAATTGAGCCAAAACAATCAATAATCATAAATATTTTAATTATAGTTTAGTTTAGTTGAATTGAATTTTTTGTAGGTCACATATTAATTGAAGGTCTTGCTTCAACTTGAGTATTCATGACAATTTTGTGATTCACGTACAATGAATTAGATCTTACTTTGAAAAGTGACTCTTGAGCTATTAATACTCATTCTCTTATCCAATCATATTTTCAAAACTCAACCTTAACTTCTATAAAACTCAACTCATTTGTACCTTGAATACATAAGCGAGTTTTTTTGAAGTCAACCTTTCAATTGCAAATTACTAATTGAATTGTTTGTTCAAAGAGGGCCTACAATGATGTCTATATTCAAAGTGCCAAAATTGTGACATCCAAGGGTTATGTATAGTTCTAAAACTAGGATTATCATTTACATATTAAGTTTCAAAAATACAATATAGTGAAAAAATGTCAAGTTCTTCAATTTTTTTCTATTAATTATAACAACTAAACCTATTTGACTCCTAATAGAACAACTAGCATTTTTGACAACTAAATATGAGTTTTTAGTCATTCAATTACAAATAAACTTTTCACTTTCTTTTTTATTGTTTTAGAGTGATTTCATGAAATACTTGTACTATTTGTTGTGTTTTAGTCTCTTATTGTTGATTTTTTTCCAAAGTAATTTTAATTTAGAATTTAGAATTTTAAAAATAAAATAAAACTTGTCAAATAATATTTAGAGCTTTAAGGAGATTACCCCCTATAATGAATTAATGATCAAGCCTATAATAATTTTTTCAAATAGGAGAATGAAGAAGTGCATTCTCAAGAAAATGAATATAATTACATTTATATCATTAATAAATAGAAAAACTAAAACTAATAAAAATCAAAATATTTGCATTCTTAAAAACTTTTTGGAGATGAAATTACATCAAAGAAATGAAGACTAATTATATTTAGATGTCCAAAAGTGCAAACACAAGACAATTGTCTTTCACTCTTTGCATGCAACTAAAGAGGAACCAATTATGTTTACTATTTTAGGTGTCTTTTGCATAATCACTTCATGTCAAAAGTAGGAGTTGGGCTTCAAAGCTCACTACTAAATCAATACTTTTGAATACTCCACAATTCAAAAAATCTTGAAAATTCTATTGATACAAATTAGCAAAGTTAACCATTAAAATTTTTAAATTAAAAAAATAAAAATACAACACAAAAGATATCATATATTTTGTTTTAATCCCTAAAGTCCCAAGGTCAATTTTGTGTCAAAACCACTTTAAACTACCACATTCACCTACAAAATAAATTTTTAAAAATCTGACTGTAGAATCTTGTTCTACACTTGCCTTGGATCATGTGATATTTTTTGTGATTTTTGACCATACTGATTGAAAGATATTAGCATTCAAAGTGAAAGAAATTAATTTCTTTCAAGAAGTTGCTATGATTGCCCGCAAAACAAGAAGCTCCATAACTTTCACATCTCTAATCCAAATGGAATGAATCAAATCTTCCCATTTACAAAAAAATATAATCTACAAGAAAAAAAAATATTAAAATTTTATTTCAATTTTTTGTGGATTTCAAATCTATTGGCTTTATAATTCAAAACTTATTGTAGACATGATGTTCATGCAACTTGCAACATTCAAAATATTACAAATGTTTTATGAAATCATTCTTTAGATAATATATAGTTGAATAGATTTCACGTGCAATAATTTTCAAAACTTTTAACAATATTGAAGTTTAAAAAATTAATTATTGCAAGATAACTATACTGAGTTTTTTACTTTGAATTTTTTGGAAGAATATAACTCAATAAGTTATTAAAAAAACCCTATAGTTAAATCTATTAAAATAAAAAATAACAAAGATTTTAGCATTGGGATAGTTTTTGGCTACAATACATTGAAAACCTTTAGAGTTTAATAAGACCTCCAAAATGAAATTTTTAATTAGACATATAGACAAAATGTCCAAGCAACTTGACCAAATTAAGGATGTTACATTAAGTGAGTTGAATTTCCTAAATGTCTTTGTTGAATGGATGCCATATTTAACTACTTTTGGACTTTTCAGGGAATTTTGGACTTTGTCCAATGGGAGATCTCCGGTTGTCATAGATATCTAAAATCTAAACTTGTTGTACATTTTTCAAACCACCTAGTCCAAAATCTATATCATATCTAGATTCCTAAAATCTATAGAAAATTAGAAATCAAAATCTACAACTGTCTTAGATGTCCCTTTACCAATTTTGAACTTTGCAAAGTCCAAAAGTAGTTAAATATGACATATGGACATGTTGAAACAAATAATCACTACAAGAAAAAGGTGTATTTTAAATATAGACCTGGTAGTATAGTTTAATAAGTAATGACCTTGATTTCTAGGATATTTTTAATAAAAATTTATTAGAAATACATATAATTTTTTATATAAAATTTTACTTAAAATCTCCTAAAAGGTCATTACCCTTTTAGATGGTTAAAATGTTAACATCACATTAAATAGAAGTATATTGCAAACAATGTAATTTACACCAAAATGTTAGATTTCATAGAATGACCCTCGTTTAATAACTTCTCTCAATGGCTTCATGTACTAACAATTTACCATGTCTTCTTTGGACATTCAATATTTTTTCAAGATGGTTTTCAAAAAGGGTGCTCATACCTCCTAATACACACTTCATCATATGTTTTGCGACAAGGATATGCCACACACACTTTGAACACTTTATTTTTGTTTATTTTTTATTTTTCAATTTCCACTTTTCACTAGGGTGTCTCCAAAAGTTAGAGTGAGCTACAAATTTTGGTAATAGGTAAAACTCAAGTTTCAAGCAATTTTCAATAGATTTGCTCTATTGTTTGTCTATACAAGCAAATTGTTCTCCTTGTCATTTATCATAGCATCCCCACCCGTCTTGCAAAATGGATGACTTCTTAAGAGGGAGGACTTGTAAACCGAGGGTGGCTTGCATATTGGGGCCATTTTGCAAGCTACCCGTTGGCCTGTAAAACAACAAAAAACAAGAAGTGATCCCGAAACCTCTTAGTTTCAAAATGTTCAAATTGAGGCCAATTGTTGTCCCCAGTCTATTGGTCTAAGGCTGACTAGTGAGGCCGATTGCTACCTCTGGCTTGAGGCTGACCAGTGAAGCCGATTGCTACCCTAGCCTAAGGCTAACTAGTGAGACTAATTGTTGCCTTGGCCTAAGGCTAACTAGTGAGGTTGATTGCTACCCCAGCCTACAAAATGGAAGGCCTGGCATTTTGTCAGCCACATTTTTACAAGACGAGTAGGCATATTCTCAGAGCATGACCACCCATCTTTCAAAATAGATGACTTATTAAGAGTGGCCTCCAAAATTACTCCACCCATCCTTTAAAACAGATGACTTGCTTGGAGGCCAGGCTTGGAAGCCGCCCTTGGCTTGCAAATGGGGGTCGTTTGGGAGGCCAAGTTTGGGCTTGTAAACCACAAAAGACAAATTTACCACAACACTCCGTATCATCTGCATTCCCTACGCACCAATGATTTTACCTCAAACTCGACCTCGTAAGAGGTCATGGATGGGACGGACATATTCAACCCGGCTTGCAAAATGAATGGCCCCCTTTGTGCATGCAAGCCAAATCACCACCTCGTTTTGCAAGACGGGTGGTGATGCTCCCAGTCTCGGAGGCCGGTGAGCCAATATTTATTTGGCGTTCCTTTGCCCATAACGAAAAAGAATGGCTGCACCGACCTGCGGCTGGCTGATGCCCCGATTCGATCTACGTCATGCATATCCCACCGGCATGTTCCGAATTCAGATGCCGTAGAACTGCCGGTCCACAAAGTTATTGGCTTCCAATTTGAACCTTTCCAATGTCCATCTTGTCGTCTCCTTCTGAACTCATGCAGTCTGAAACTAAGTTAATTGACTCCCATGGCAAGTTGAAACTTTAATTTCCAATGTCCCACCTTGTCATGTTCTTCTGAACTCATGCAGTCTGAAAGTTAATTGACTCCCCAGTTTGAATCTTTCCAATGTCCCACCTTGTCATGTTCTTCTTAACGCATGCAGTCTGAAATTAAGTTAATTGACTCTCAATTCGAAGGTCTCGGGCTCTCGGCCAATGCGAGACGAGCAGTGTGGTTTCGGCTTCGAATAACTTCTATTCGATCTCGATCCATCGATGAGGACCTGTGGAAAACCTGGAGCTAGCTAGCGCTTCTACTGTATACATGGATTCCGATGGTGCAGTGCAGAGGCTGATTCATTCAAGGTCGGAACTTGAAATGAGTGACTGCAAGTTCACTGTTCCGGCTCTCCTTAAAGGCGTATTCAATTGTTCACCTTTTGTCAGCGCAGAGCGGGATTGGTAGACGCTGATGTCGACGGATACTGTTATGGGCTCATAAATGAAAAATCCAAAGGGAGTGAATCCCAAAATGTTCCTCCTGCAAACATGCGCGCATGCGCACCTTTCGATGCAGATAACAAGAACTGACGGAAACCCATTGCAACGGAACTGAACTGTAAGTGAGTGAAGTTAAATGGATGGATATCATACGTTCACTGACACACCGGCTGATCTACTAGTCTGAGGAGGAAGACTGGCCGGAGGAGGGACCTCGTGCCTTTGGGAGCGTTCCGGTCTCCCCAACCAAGGACACTGACAGAGTTTGAGTGTTTGACTGTGGGACAATGAGCACCAAAATAGTGATATTCAAGGAGTTCGCACTGCGTAAAGGAGAACCACCCATACCCAATCACTTAACCCCTCCAGGTCTTTGTTGAGCTTTTAGGAATTTGTTTTAAATTGAACAAAAATCCAACATTTTAGTAAGTTGTATCAGGTTTTTTTTGAATTGGGACCATACTAATTCAAACTAGGCATGTTAGAGATCACACATGAAAAGAAAACACAACAATATCACTTATGGATTGAAAGATTATAATGTTTGATCATGAGGGTGTTAAAACTACAAAAGTGATTTGAAGTCTTTCAATCCTCTTTTCGCATGTCAAATCTAAAAAGTTGGTTATCCCAAAAATATGAGGAAAAAGGGCTTAACATGCATAACCCCAATCAATTTATGGCTTCTCAAAATCTTCTCTACAATTTTTTTCAATGAATTTCTAATGGGATTTTTTTTCAAGATCTAGTGTGTTTGAGGCTCATTTCCAAGATTCTTGAACTACTATGGAAAGTCAAGATTGCAATGGACACCCTTGCATAAAATCTTGAATAGAAAAATTATAATCAATCATTTTTAATTTTTTAAAAGTTGATTTTTGATGCTAAAACTAGACTCCAAAAAAAACTTTTAAAAAATATAAATTCCTAAAAATAACAATTTGATTAGGTTTTATTTAACTTGAAGGTATTGTTGACACCAACATTTGGTGCCTCAAGCATCTAGGGGGTAAGTGATTTTAGGACACATGAGGAACAATGTGAGGCAATGGAATTTTTCTCTTGTAGAGAGATAAGAAATATTGGGATTGTAAATTTTTTGTATTTTTATTTCCAAAATTGAAATTATTGTGAATATTGGGAGCCAAAAAGTGTTTTGAGCCTATAGCCAATGTCTAGAGTTTTCTAATTCCGATAAGTAAAGAAACTACATGGAGATTTTCATTAAAATGGCGATTATTCCATGAAAATGGTACAAAGGGGGACTGCAAAATGGAAGAAATTCATAGAAAGATGGTAGAGGAGGGTGAAGAAACATGGGAGTTGTGTTGCAATTTGGACTTGTTGGAGATAGAATTGGCACATCTATGAGGTTGACATGTCGAGGAGCACTGTTGTATGTGCTATTGAATCACATAAATGGCATGTAGAATATTACCATTTTAATGAAATTCTCCATCTTTTTTCTTGATTGTTACTTCTCGCACACTTTATAACAATTTGGGATATATATCATGACCTCATTAGTCCCAACTTTGAAAATGAAAAAAAAAATTTATGCTTCAATTGTAAATTTATTATAGCTTTGATTGAAAATAGTTGCATCTTATATGTTGGGTATAGCTCTCTAGTTGGGAATGGGTAGTTCTACCTTATACTCCTTAAAATTATTAACCATAGAAGGACACCTATAAACACTAAATATCTGATGGATGACAAAGAATCCTTCTATGTAGGACAGAAGTGTACTAGATGCTCATTCTCGGAATTTGTGTGAAAAGGGAAGGTCTTGCATAGTAATTTGACCTACAATGAGTGCTCTTGGTTTCTTTTAAAGCAAATGATTCAAAAGTTTGATTTCTACAGTGACCAACTCCATCATTTTGAGAAAACTAATGAAAACTGCTTGGAAATTGGAAGAATCCCTCCTAGAATCCCCGCAAAATAATGAATTCAATTTAATCTACTAAAAGAGTCATTGGCTTGATGGAAAAAAATATAAATTCATCAAGGAAGGTGCAACTTTGAAGGGCTCTCATTTTTAGAAGGAGCAAAAAGGCCCCCCTCCAAGTGTTGGTTAATAATGTTAAATTAGTCCTATCTAGAACCTCAAATCTATATTTGAATGTAACAATTTAATTTTTAATTTTTGAAACAAAAGGGACAAAAGAAAGGATAGTACTTACTACTTAGAAACCAAACACTAATGTAACAATACCTAAAAGTGACACTTTTTATGGTCCTACTATCTGAAAGGTCAAATGACCAAAAAAAATTCAAAGAGATTATTCAACAATTCAAGAAATTTGCAACTCAATTACATAAGTGGTTTTGTAATTTGAAATATTCATTTAAAGCCATTTTTTTACATGTTGGAAAACAAAAGGTGTTGCAATTAAGTGTTTCTTCCTTATATTCATTCTAGTTTGTAGTGCACTTGAATGTTATAATTTTGGCACTTTGAAACATATGTTAAAAAAATATAATATACACAAATTGGTGAATTTATATGTGACTTATATTCTATGACTTTTTTCCTCAGTTTTTTTCAATGACTTTGTGTACTAAATACTAGCAATAATCATATGATCATATTCTTTCTTTTGTCAAATTTTCATATACCAAATGACATAATCAATTCTAAAGATTGTAACTTTCAAGTTGCTTAGATGAATATTTGTTTCAAAATTCAAAAATCTCTAACAAATATAGATCTAATTCCAAATGTGTGTCTAATAATCTCTAATAAATATAGATCTAGTTCTAGACAAGCACCCTAATCACTTCACTTCTCTGTCCTTGAAAACTAAATGAGTTTAGTGCATCTCAAATAAGAAACTTTTGACAGTTTGATTTAGAAAAAACACCTAAGAAGTGACTTCTATTCTTCATCTTGTGATTTTGAGCCTATATGGGGAATTTCATTGAAATGGTGGCATTCCATGTGCCATTTTTAGACCACTTGCTCCAAATTGTAAAAGTGACATCTAGGATAGGTATAGTTTTCAGGAATCTTGGACATTTATAGATTTAAGAAATTTATGACTATTATAGATTTCAGACTGCATGATTTAAATTGTAAAAGTGACATCTAACATAGGTATAGATTTCAAACATCAAAAATGATATAGATTTAAGACATCTTTGACGTTTGTACACTTCAAACTGCCTGCTCTGAACTATAAAAACTACCAAAGTAGAAGAATTTTCCCATTTTAACAAAATTGCCAATCTATGTAAGTGGTAATAATTGTTACTTAACATATTCAAGTATGACATATTCATTGTTTGACCTTCAAACATTGAAAGTTAGAATTCATAGTGTTCATATAGGTTTCTACTTTCTAATTGCCTATTTGAAACCTAACATTATTCTAGAGTTGAAACCGAAGTCATATGTAGATCTAATTTCTAATAGAAATTCTAAATCTCTCCTATAATATACAAATAATCTAAATTGTGTTTCTTCAAATGAAAATTTATGGAAATTATTGCCAAGATATTGAGTATGGCATTTCATACCTTCTTTCACTTTTGGCATGCTCATATTTTAATGAAATTCTCTATTTGCTATTTGCCAATGCAAGAATCACACATTCAAATTGTAATTTGGAACCCAAAGCTTAGTATGGTGGATGCATCTCTTAAAGACAAAGAGAACAATATTAAAAAGTTGGTATGTAGTTAAGTATTAGAGATCTTTAATCGTGAAGATTCTTTGAAAACTAAGCCCTTGAAAGATTAAATCTTAAAGGTCTCAAGAGAGACATGTAATTATGGTATTTGACTCTTACAAATTATGAGCTAAAATATAATAGGATAGTTGCAAGAAACACTTGCTTTTATGGCTCAAAATGGCCTAAACACTAGACTATTGTGACTTTTGGAATATATTTATTTAAAATGAATTAAAATAAGAATAATTTATAGGTCATTCAAAATAGTATGTGAAAAAACATTGAGGCAAGGTGCATAGGTTCCTTAGGGCATTCAACAATACTTGGCTTAGATTTCCATTTTTTGGCTTCTGTCTCGGCAAAGTCATCATTTGAAACTTGAAAAAGCCGGCGTGTAGGATTTTTTTGTAATTTAGGATTGGTGGGTAGTAGGTTGGTGGGTTCATGAGTTGTAAGTCTTCAAGGTTTTGCTTTTAGTGTTATGCCGTTTGTTCTTGGTCTTTTCTTGGAATTAATCCCAAGTTCTAACTTTTTTTTGAGTTACCTTCCTTTCAAGGATAGGATGCCATCTCAAAAAGTAGGTTCCTCAATTTTCTAAATTTTCTCCAAAACCAACTTTGGGTGGCTCGATTATAAAAATAATTGGAACTTTGGGGAATTTGTTTTTGAAGTAGACTCCTTTCCTTGAAAAGAAGGTAACTTCATATTTTCAAAACCCCACTTGCTACTTGAACTTTGATGACCACTAATATGTAACCATTTTGGAGCTTCTAAAATATGTTAGAGGTACAATAATGATCCAAGTTGGGCTCAATAGAATTACAAACTTTTGTCACTACTATGTAGTACGTCAAACCATGCACCTACTTAGTTAAATAAGGTGTGTGCACCCCAAATCACACCTTGCCTAAAATGGTCATCATTACTCTTTGTATATCTTCAAAATCATTATATACATATGTTAAAGAAACGATTTTAGAACTTCTACCCAAAAACACTTTGACCCTTTCTAACTTTTACATATGGTATCCAAATGTCGCGTTCTTTGGTGCATTAGTACCTCCTTTCACTTGCCAACAAAAAATATAACCAATCTAATAATAGTAACTAGGCATAGAAGCAAAAAGTGGTGTTTTGGGGGGTACCCACCTTATACCAAAAAAACACAATGATGTAGCTAAAAATTGACCGCTCCCCAAGGTTAAGGTAAGAGGTTCTATAACCGCATAGGCTCTAAAACCGCCCACCTCCTCAAATGTACACTATTTGTACATGTTTCTTTTTTGTAGCCTTCAACAATGTACATTCAGCATACATTTTAGGGGTGGGCGATTTTAGATCCCTAATGCCATTTCAACTTCAAAATTTTGTAACTAATTCCACAAAGCTCAAAAAAAAAATGAAACAACTTCGGTTATTTGCCAATTCCACTCGTCTTACAAGGAAATTTTACTGAAAAATATTTCAAAGAAGCTTCACCTCCCCAAATTCAGTTTCAGCTCTTAGGTGGGCGATTTATGGACCTCCTACCTTACTACGGAAGGAATTGGAGCGACACATAGTGTGACTTCACCTCTGAGGCTTCGTGCCGTGGTGACGTCGAGCCGGTCCTTTGTTGCCCCATCAAATCTCTTACTAGTTACTAGTAGATTCTTCCCCCCTCGGTCCAAGCGCCGCGCGCGCAGAGAGAGAGAGAGAGAGAGATTTATATATATCCATTCACAAATTCTCTCCCTTACCTCATCAGTCTCCAGAGCCTCAGACAAACGCGCGCATTGATCAATGATTGTCTAGCTCTTTACCTTCAGGCCGGGACCAGCTTTCAAGGTTCTGCAGGACTTACATACCAAGTCAAACTTTCCTTCGCTTCCACCAGACTGAGCTAGAATCAAATAAATTCTAGTCCGTCGATCGACTCCAATTCCAAAGCTAGTACGCGCCACTATGAAATTTCACAAAACGTGCCGGCTCAAGCTGTGATGAAATTCAATTCCGTAGATGCTCGATCTCTGGAATGGGTTCCATGCGCGCGGCACATACTGTATATATATATTCTGAATTTAATTCTGTGGCGCCAGTGTCCACTAATAACATATGGTGTGCGTACACAGGCATGATGTTCAAAGACCAGTGAGGATCGGAGCATTTGGAGCTGGGGGTGTACGTGGCTCCTGTTGACACTTTAACGTACTCCTTGCCTTACAGATATATAGAAATGGATCACTCAAAACAGGGGCTCTGTAACGTCCCTTTGGAATTTGGAGAGTTCCGAATCTCGGCAGTTTTCTTGGGTACGTACAACATTAATTGGACGAGGGATCGATAGATCGTGTATATGTCCTTTCAGCTGGCTTCCCTTCAATTCCATCCTTAAACTGGAGTAAGTTTTATCAAGGATAGTCGTATAGTATTTGTTAGAATGGTATTATGCTTCAGCGTGTCAAAACAGACATTGAAATGCGCAATCCTGTAAAACAAAGGCTTATTTAAAGATCTGAGGGACATGGAAAAAGGACTGTTTCTTGATATTTTCAAAACATATTATAACACCATGTCGATGAGGGTATCAAGGAAATGATGGGAATTTCTCTCTGTGTACAACTTGAATATACAAATCTTGAATTGGTGAAGGAATGATGATTATACTCGGGCCTTGTAATATGACCTCTAAAATGATATTCTGGAATGAATGTCCTGCACACACTTGCCACACTATCATTCACGGCACGATTCACGGGCACACACGGTTACATATTCAGACTCTGTGATCGTGATGTTTTGGGAACCCCAAGGGAGGTACTCTGGTTTGAGGTAATTACATTATGTAATTGCGACCCTGACCTCATTGCGTCACTGTGTACACCTTTTTCTTTATTTCATATGCTAAATCTAGGATAGTCATTCTTGTCTTATGAGATTAATTTGTGCAACATGAAGAAGAGATTCAGGTTCTCAAATGAAGTTGTATGCATTGTGATGCGTTATGGTTGGTATTGTAATTAGGTTAACTTACGTTGAGAGAGTTCAGGTGTTGTATCGAAAGGTGAGATCCCTGCTATGAAGAGCTGGATGTGATCTTCTAATTTTACCCTAACCCAAATACTAAGCTTCATGTGCATGATGATTGCCATCAACTCAGTGCAAGACGCGCTCGTCTGCTGTGCAGAAACGTGCAACATCATGCTGTGTGGGGTCTAGAGAATTGAACAGCGTCTGGCCCAAGTCACCCAGTACTCGTGGAATAAAGCTTTCCGGCAGCTTCGAGAGGTGTGCAAGGAGTACTACTTATTGCTGGCAAGCTTTCCTCTCACAGCTAAGCTCCAACACATGGAACTTTTGATTGACACATGAAAAAGCTAGATCACTTCGCAGATTTCAATGGATCTGCGTCAAATGTAAAATTCGGATGTTGGATTGTGCTCTGTCTTACTCTCTTGCATGAAACAAGAAAGCCGCATTTGAGTCTGAAACAGAATGTAGGCAGGCGCATTTTATTCCATTCCCAAGGTGCACGCCTTTCTAACAAATTTATCTGGCCCGGTGCTTGGTCCACCAGGGTGCACTTCCATAGCCAAGCAATCACGCTCACACTCGCAGTGCAGCATGTGGTGGCACAGAACAATAATAAATGGATGCCTGTGCCTGTTGACCTGTTGTGCTTGTAAGTTCGTACGTTACATCGATGATGTTGCTGAGAGACACCCCTTCACGCAATACTAAAACATTTGGGTTGGGGAGCCAATTGGAAAGAATCATTCGGTGACAAAACCGAGGAACTTGTACTCTCTGGTTTAGCTACAATCACTGAAGTCTGGATATCTACTGCGGCGCTTCAATAGAGAAACTCAGCGGATTATTAAACTTCTTATTCACTGTAGAAGGCGATCCGTCTTTCACTCGAGCAAACCCTCAAAAATGTAACACAACTTTGGGATTCTGTTTCCATATATCCGGGAGGCTGAAAGATTCCTGGCAATGTTTTAAATATTTTAATACGAAGTTTTCGGATTAGGGTGTTTGAACTAGTTTTACATGTTGATGCCAAGGCAGTTGCGTCAGGATCATTCATTAGCTAGTTAGAAAGAGGACTGCAAGCATAATCTCTCTCCTCATTCTAATCTCCTAGATCAACCCAAAAGTATAACGTACTTGGTTCAGTAGAAAGGCTTGCCATTCTTTGCCAGATCATGTTGAGAACTTAGTATATCAAGTTATGGAATTTCTAAAAATCTCCGGTGGCATGGAAAGAAGGAATCTCTTGTGGTTACAAAAACCGAGTGAGGAAGTGAGAAGTTGACCAAATCCATAGTCATTCTCCAGAACTAAAATTTCAAGCGTCGTAGGGATCTCAACAGAATTTTGTATTACACAGTCTAAGATCCACACCCAAACTAATGGAAGATTACAAAGCAGCACCGGTCAAAATAGAGATGCTTTTTACAAGGGCTTCAGATCTAATAGAAAAAGGGGAGAGGTATCCTTTTCCGTGAGTAAAGGATAAAAAGGACGCTAAATAGCGTTGCCAAAACTGCAACAATCTGCAGCAACCGAGGCAGAATGCGCAACACAGCCTCGCGTGATGGTTTTTTCCTGTAAGTCCTCTTCAACAGCTGTTGATCCGAAAATGAGAAATCCCCTTCGGCAGGCAGCAATTTTGTTCTTGTCACCACTTCTTCAACCGTGAGTCCTTGTTCCGTTTCCCGGACGTTGTAAACAGAGGAATGCACTTCACTTTCATCACCGGAAGGAATAGGAAGAAGAGTTGACCTCTTCACAACCTCACGCACTTTGAACCCGTGTGGAGTTTCTTCGGCGTCGGAAACCGAAGAAACCACAGACGATTTTATCTGTAGATAGGCTTCTGAACCTTCTGTAATCCTCTTCCTTGTACGGACTTTCCCATCCCATATGCTTTGAGCCTTTTCGGCTTCGGCTCTCTCCCTCTTGAACTCTTTCATTTGATGTTCACTGCCGTTTGAGCCATCTGCTTTCAACTTGTGTATCGCCTCGGAAGAAGTTGGAAGCTTTGAAGTTGTAGCTTTCAAAACCTTGTAATCATTCACAGACTCCCACCGATTTGATTCATCGAAGATAACTCCTTTATCAGAACCCACGTCTGCATGGGCTTTTGACTTCTTTTCAGCTTTCTCCTCTCCACCTGCCTTGGTCTTGCGCCCCTGTTTCGACTCTCCGGACGTCGCTCTTCGATGCTTCTTCTGCACTTGTCATGTCCTGAAACCGTTAGTACATCTGAGGCAAGACAAGTTTTATGAATCAATGCTTTACTGAAATCTTCCCTAAAGGACCCAGTATTCACGTCTTGAAAACCATTTGGTGGAAAATGTAATTCAGGTGGGGCTCAATCATTGAAGCACATTGCATGCGTTGGTAAGAACATAAATAAAATTGAACATAATAAAGTCCTTTTATGACCTACTCAAACCGCTTTAACAAGCATGAGACCATCTTCGGTCTCCTATTCCCTTAGGAGTTATTACACCAATTGCTACAGTGAAGTTGGTGGGAGTCCAGCATTCAATTACTTCAATCTCCAAGGAAACAGAAAATCATAGCCAAAAATATGAGGTGAGGGTTTCCAAGGCTGCAGAAATAAGATAACACGGAGAAGAACTAGGGGAGCAAATGGGAGTCCACACAAAAAGTAGAAAGAGTATAATTTAGGGTTTAGTTTACCTTCGTCGAAGGTAATTTCTCCGAAGAGCCGCTTGTATTCGCTGACTCCTTTTTAGCAAACTCCTTACTGTACAGGTAGTAAGTATCAGGCTCTTCTTTATGGTGAACAATAGATCATCTGCGAACTTGGAGAGCCCTCATCCACATTAGGTACATCTACGTAACCACTGAAAATATCAAATGTACAAATTTGAAGCGCGATATAATTAATGAGAAGGGCAAATTTTAATGTCAAACAGGTCGAGAAGCAGTTGTACAGAGACATCGCATGAACAAAACGAATGAGTGGGCCACCTTAAAAAAAAAAAGTTTATCTGAAGTAAAAATCTGAAATCGGTGGCGTTGAGGAACCATTGGCACTAGAGTCATTGCGCAACTCCAACACACAACATACTAGCCTTGTGAAGGTGCAAAACAATGCAATGGAACGGTCACTAAGGATACGTTTCGGTGCAGCATAATCAGAACTAACGATCGTCACCAATGTAGTCACTGTAAATTTAATGCAAAGATTCCAAATGGCAAGAAGGCATCAGTCAAGAACCAGTGGCCACTAAGTAATCTAGAACCCTAGAATGCGAGGTAACCACATGCCACTATAACAGGGGCGAACTATGGTTGGATATGACCTGTTGTCACCATTGCAGAAGTTTGACATCCTTAAACGCATGAGTAAAATGGTTAACCCGAATGGACTGAAAATATTCATGACCAATTCAATTGATCATCTTATGACAAGTATAAGTCCAGACGGGTCCAAAATTTATATGATTAGAATCCGTGAAGAACATTGCATGTGTTGGTACGAAACTGGGCAAAAGAAAACTACTGGTAACTGGTCTTCACATGATCTACTCAAAACTACTCAAGAAATCATAAAGCCCAATTCGTTCCCCTCAGTCCGACCACAAAAGACTCATTTTTCTCCATTCGTGTAACCACAGCAAACGAGAAACTCTGTCCAACATATAAACTGAAACGTATCTAAACGCAACACAAAGTAACATTCTTGAGTAATAGTGGCATGTCACCTTTCGAGAACAATGCCAACTAAGCGTCATTTCATTTAGGTGAATGGCTTCATGGCCTTGAGAAGCACTCACTTATTCAAATTGAGCTCGACTATGTAAACCAAGATGTCAAGGGATTGCTTCCCATGCCATTTTTCAAAGAGTAGTTGTCTAGAATGTTATGAAAGAGCCTGTGATGATTACACAACTATCGATTGAAACTCTGTCATGCCAATAGTGAGGTACAAAAATTCAAGGCTACGCACTCACCTTGCACGATTTGTCGAGGAATTCGATGCACGCTCCTGGTGATTCTCATCTTCATCCTCTTCCTCGTGATCCTTGCCTCCATTCTCAGCAGCTTTGGAATGTGGCATCCCCTTAATGTTGACAAACCCACCCCCTTCGCTCACTGACAACTGCTTCTTCCCTTTCCGAGGCTTCAAGGAACCTGAATCATGGCGAGCATGATGGCGAGTCTCTTTAGGTTTAGGGTTTAAGCTGTTATCCCTGCGTCCCACTGGATCCTGGTTCACATAAATCTCGCCATCTTCCACGAGGTCGTCATCGGAGATGATCTCAGAGAAGGAGTCTGCGTATTTCGAGCGGTTTGGGTCGCGTTTGCGGTTCACGACCTCGTGATCAGGCTCATCGCTGTCGAGGTTGGCGAGCTTGGTCCGTTGGACTTGGGCTTGCAATGGCAGATTGCGGTTTTTTCCTTCCTTGACGACTGATTCAAGAGTCTCGACGTCCTCGTCTTTCTGCAGCGTCGGTTTCTCCTTTTGTAGCACCGAAAGAAGCTTGCCCACGACACCGAGTCCGGCCACTGTTGCTACGCCTAGGATGACATTCCGTTGTGTTTGGTTCAGCTTCTTCTTGCCATGAACGACGACTCTTCTTCCTTCGGGAGACTCCGTGTCCTCCATTATCGCCTACTGGACCACGGATTCATGGTTATGAAACGATTGTGAAAAATCACAAATTCTAATGGAGACGAAATTTGATATCAGTGAAGAACATTGCACGTATAATGATATCAAAATTCATAAATTAACAAAAACAAATTAAGGGTCTCCAAATGACCTAGCTAAACAATCACGAGGCCCAACTCAGGTCCTTCAGAGCTGATTTTCCCCAAATTTTCATATACACCCCCCAACATAAAATGTATGCGAAGCTTTGAATCACCCACCAGTTGCCAAATGGGAACGAAAATTTGATACCAGTGAAGAAAATTGCACATGTTGGACACAAACTTGATAAATTTTACAAAAAGAAACTCTTCACATGACCTAGCATGAGGATGACTTAGGTCCTTCAGAGCTTAATTTCCCCCAAATTGAAAGAAACATCACAAGATAAGATGTATCACGTATGCGAAATTTTGACTCACCTAAAACTGAATACTTAAAAGCTAAAATTTAAAAAGCTCAATTGTAAAGCCATTACGGTTCCGAAAAAACTCTTTACACAATGATGATGACCTAGCCCCCAATTGCACCCTCACTCACATCCAAACCGAAACCTCTCCCGAGTAATCAAACGAAACTTCGACCCAAAAAACACCTCCACTTCAAAACTCTGCAAATTCTCCAAAGTCTTTCAATTTCGCACATTCTGCACATTCTGCAATGGTCTACAAATCATGCAAGTGTGAAAATTGTGCGAATTGCTTACCACAGGAATCACTCGTCCGATCAAACCGGGAATCCCAAACCAGGATACTGCTTGCTGCTCCCAATGGAGCTCCTAGTCATCAAAATTGACATTGCATCGTCACTTGCGCAGATTGCTACAATACACCGAACACGTCACAATTGTGGCAGACAAATTTGCGTTCACCCAATTGAGAACAACAGCACTGGGACTGATGCGGGAATCATACGACCGAATTAATCAAGGAAATCTATACCAAGTGGCGAAACCCAACTGCAGCCCTTCCTAAGTTATGCAAGGGCTTGGCGAATGGCCAGTGATGATTTGTTTTTTCAAGTTTTGGGAAGGCAGTGTCGTGGTTTACTCACTGAGGGGATCACTCACGTGGTTTCTCTTTGCAATCCTGGGCGATGATTTGGTGGGGAGTGTGAATGGGATGGGAGGGCGCCATGTGGGAGTTTATGGGAAAAAGAATGCCAGATGGCAAGTGCCAGGTGGGATTATAGTGGGGTGGCTTGCCGCTTGTCCAGGCCCTGGGGTGGTGTTGATATTGAGTTTGAAGCCACACAAAGTGACAGACGGAAATGGGAGAACGAACTTATCCATGCGCATGGCACCATCTTTTTGGTGTTGACTAACCCCTAAATGTTGGTGTCAACAGTACTTTGAAGTTAAATAAAACCTAACCAAATTGCTATTTTTAGGAGTTTATATATTTTCAAAAAATTCTTCTTTGAAGTCTAATTTTAGCATCAGAAATTCGATTTTGAAAATGATTGATTATGATTTTGTCTATTCAAGATTTTATGCAAGGGTGTACATTGCAATCTTGACTTTCTATAGTGTTGAGGGCTCTTGGAAATGAGCCTCAAACATACTAGATCTTGGAAAAAAAATCGTATTAGAAATTCATTTAAGAAAATTGTAAAGTAGATTTTTGAGAAGCTACAAATTGATTGGAGTTATGCATGTTAGGCCCTTTCTCCTCATATTTTTTTGGTGGCCAAATTTTTAGATTTGACATGTGAAGAGAGGATTGAAAGACTTCAAATCACTTTCACAATTTTAACACCTTCATGATTAAACATTATAATATTTCAATCCATAAGTGATATTGTTGTGTTTCCTTTTTTTATGTGATCTCTAACATGTCTAGTTTGAATTAGTATAGTTACAATTCAAAAAAATTGATACAACTTATCAAATGTAGCTCAAAAAGGCCTTGGGCATTTAGGGGCTAAACTTTGAAGTTAAATAAAATATTACCAAAGTATGATTTTTGTTTT
This sequence comes from Climacium dendroides, assembly GCA_950106755.1. Lineage (NCBI taxonomy): Eukaryota > Viridiplantae > Streptophyta > Bryopsida > Hypnales > Climaciaceae > Climacium > Climacium dendroides. The sequence continues at coordinate 42,693,642 of OX467084.1, forward strand.
CTTAGTTGAATATCCTTTAAAGTGTATTTTAGCATTAAAAATCTGATTTTGATAAAAAAAAAATTGTTTATGTTTTTTCTATTGAGGTTTTTGTGCAAGGGCATTTATTGCAAATCTTGATTTTTTTAGTGTTAAGGACTTTAAGAGATGAGCCTCACATATAGTAGACCGGCCTTAGAGAGAAAATCAAATTGAAAATTCATTTAAATAAATTATAGAATAAATTTTGGTAAGCTATAATTTTTATCAATTATGGTTATACATGTTATGTTCCTTTTAATCCATAAACAATGCAAAGGATGTTTTTTGGCTAATGAACGACAAAGAGTCTCTCCATGTAGAATAGAAGTGCAACTATTCATCATCCAAATTTTGTATGAAAAAGGGAAGGTCTACTACAGTAGCTTGTCTTCCAATGAATGCTTTTGCATTTTTTTAAGCCAACAATTCACTTAGTACTCGAATAGATGATTTCCACAATGACCAGCTCATCATTTAAGGATTAAAAACTTACAAAACACTAAAATTGAGGTCACTGTGGAAATTTTAGATTTAACAAATGAAAAAAGAGTGAAAGACTTCAAATTACTTTCATCAAGGTTTTTAACATCACCTTGATCAAACATCAATTCATAAGTGATAATGTTGTATTTCCTTTTCAAATGTGATCAAAGTAACATGTATAGTTTGAATTCATATGGGTAGAATTTGCATGGTTGTCATACTCAACAAGTTACTATTCATTTTTCGTCCTGTAGGATGAGTTACTATTCATCAAATGTACTTGAGAGGTACATTTGATGAATAGTAACTCGTCCTATAGGACGAAAAATGAATAGTAACTTGTCGAGTATGACAACCATGAAAATTTTAATAAAATTGATGCAAAGTTACAAAAATATGGGCTTTTGTTTTTTTGGAACAATCAAAATAAAAATTAGAAAAGGCCTTAGGCATTTAGGGATTAGAGTTTGGAAAACCTAATTCTAAATACAATATATTTTTGTTTTTTTAATGTATTTGACATAGAAAATGCATGAATAGAGTTATACACAAGTGACAAAAGTTTATACTTATGTTGAACAAGACTCAATGACATATGTTACTTCTAATTTGAGTAATTGTTGCATTTCCTACATGTCTCAAAAGTCGCAAAGTAATATAGTATTTTCTTGTATTTGATCCATGATAAGGCTTAGATGTTAACCTTGAAATGTTGTAGAAGTCAAAAGGTGGCTTATGGATGACTTTTTGAAATTGTTGTAGAAATGAAGAATACACCTATTGGTCCAAAACATGGTCCAAAAATCAAATTATTTTGAAGTAAATTAAACTGTATTATCAACATTTAAATTGCGCAAAGGAGGACCTCAAATGCTTGATATAAAATAGGGGTAATCAATTTTAGGTGTATTTATCTTAATTCATAAATAATTGAGTGTTTTGAACAAAATTAAATAGTCAATTAAAGTAAGTACAATCCTAAATGCAATCTCTATGTAATTTCATCACAATGTATATCTTGGATTCATTTTAGAATCTAGGTTGTCATTCTTTTCTTAACCCCTAATTGCTTGAGCGACCATATATGGTCGATCTGAAATTTTAGGCTCATTTTGGTGTGGGCAGTTAAATTCCTGTGCCCATTTAAAAAAAATTGGAGCAGTTTTGAAGGTTAACTATTGGAATCTTTCATTTTTTCACTGAAAAAAGTGAATATTTGATTTTGAAGAGGTCTTCAAACACATATATGTACCATTAGTGAAGAGTAAAGCTTGCAAATTTTACTTCATTTCCTGGCTTTGAACAAAGTTTGCCAATTTCACTTGATTTTGAGATCTAAAAAATTATACAAATCCATTTGCTTTAAAAATGGTCCCAATAGAAAGATAAAAGTGTTTTCATGATTTTCACCATTGAAAATTTAAATATTCAAGTGTTAATTTGGAGTTATTTGAAATCTCTATTTATTAAAAAAAATTGCATTACAACAATTACAAGGTGGATTGTATAAAGAATTTGATAGCTTTTCATGTGAAATGAAGTTTTTTGAAAGTGCATTTTAGTGTGCTAGCACTATTTGTAGTTGTTCATGTCACCTATAATCCCAAAAAACTTTTATTCGCAAATTTCTAAAACATTGTGGTGAAGGATAATATACTAAAAATAGAAAATATACATTTCTTTTGTTATAATCTCACAACTCCCTTACAATTTCAGACTCAAAATTGGTATATGTACTAATAAGCAAGCTCTCTAAACATCTATATGGTCATATTTTAAAAAATATATAAATTTGCTTCATTGAGGACAACTATAAGCCCATACTCTTTTTTCATAGGAAAAACATCCTTGGAATGGCTTAGGCATTTAGGGGTTAATCATGGGGTACAAATCTCATAAGTGACAACTATGTCTATTCTAAATTTAGTTTCTATATTGTAATCCTGACTTTTTGAACATTTGATTGTAGGATCTTGCACTAGACTAGTGTAAATATGTGTGCAAGAAATTTCAAAAACTCTAACTACATAGATTAGAAGATATTTGCATTTAAAGGAAAGGAAAGGAAAAGAAATAAGGTTTTCTTTCACCTTACTTGACTAGATTTTTGACTTTGAATCTTCTTAGATTAAGTTTTTGCTATAATAATTTCTAATTTCTAAATTTTTATATTAAAAAATTGAATTGAGAGTCTAAAAAAAATTCAAAAAATATATAATTAATTTACATTCTTAAAAAAATGATTAAGTAGAAGTAGGTTTAAGATTGAAAGGAAAATTAAACCATCAATAGCTCCTAGATGGAATTGAAACTTACTAATGACATAATAGTGAGATTGTTTTAGCCAAGAGATATTAACCTTATGAAATTTTTTTTCTTGAAAAATTGTGAAAATTGAATTAAGAAATGAATCCTATAAGTCAATAATGCTAGCATGTGAGCATATGAGCCTTGAGTGTATGTGTAAGTAGATATTCTTCAACTATTGAAGATGTTTATAATATAATCATTTACAATATAGGTATCTATAACATAGGTACTCTACAATTATGAAATGTTTCTATAATATAAACACCTATGACATAGATGTATAGTCTTTTAACCCCTAAAAAACCATTGTCCCTTCGAGGGACAAATTGGATTTTGGGTAGACACCTACGGACTGAAATTTTGTCATGATCTTTTAAAAAAAATTTTGAAGATAAAAAAACTGATGATCTTCATGGGAATATAATTTTTTTTTCAATTGGTGCCCGGCAACAAAATTTATGCCCAAATAAGTTTAAAACAAGGGAGAGGGGGCAGCAAAAAAAAATTTTAAAATTTGAATTTTTTTTTCTAAATTTTTTTTCTAATTTTTTTTCTCATAGATTATATTTTTGTCTACATGGGAAGATTTGATTCATTCCATTTGGACTTTTTATGAGAAAGTTATGGACAATCTTGTTTTTGGGGCAGTTAGAGCATCTTCTTGAAAAAATAACTTATAGAATTCATTTTTGAATTCAATTTTTACAATTTTTTTGAAAAAAAATTTACATGATTTTGTTTTCTTGCTAAAGTAATCTCACCATTGGTATTAGTGCATTTTAATTCCATCTTAAAGATATTAATAATTTAGATTTTCCTTCTTTCTCATAACTACTTCTATTTAACAATTTTCTTAAGCATGAAAATTAAGTTTTTTTTGAATTTTTTTTTTCCCTAGACTCTCAACTCAATTTTCCACAATAAGTATCTAAAGCTCAAAACTCTATAGTGCAAAAATTTAAGTTAAAAAAGTTCAAAGTCAAATAATCTAGTCCCATAAGGTGTTAAAAAAATTGTTTTTTTTTCACTTTAAACACAAATATCTTTTAATAATTAATCTATGCAGTCTAAATTTATGAAATGTTTTCCACACATTTTCATACTATTAAGGTATAAGATCCTATGGTTAAATGTGCAAAAAAATAATTTTTAAATGTTTTTATTCTTTGCTATAGAAATGGCAATTTTGAGTGTTTTTTTTGGCAGAAATAAAGTCTTGGTCCTTTAGGGGTTAAGCTCAACATCTTAGGCTCACATAATAGCACTCCTCCCTAAAAGACATTTTTTCAAGAAGATGTTCTAATTGCACAAAAAACAAGATTGTTCATAACTTTCACATCACTAATCTAAATGGAATGAATCAAAGCTTTTTCTAAAGATAAATATACAATCTATGATTTTTATTTTTTAAATTTCTAAAAATTAAAAAAAAATTGTGAGACTTTTTTCTTTCCTACTAAACTAAAAATATACTTATTGTACCATAATTTTTGCTCTTGGGAACCAACTGAAAAAACTATATTCCTAAAAAGCTAATATATTTTTCAATGTTAAAAAAAGTTTCAAAAAATTAGAATAAAATCAAGATTGTAGTAACCTATCCAAAATCCTTTTTATTCTTCAAGGAATAATGACTTTGAAGGTTAAGAAAGCAAATCTAAATAAATTTAAATTTTTTAATGTTTTTATTAGTAGAAAAAAATGGATATTTATGACATGTCAAAAATTGCATGTGTATATCATATCTCATTTGGATAGATGTCTACTTTCAAATATTTTAATAAATAAATAAAAATGTTTTTAGCTTCAAATGCAAAAAAATGTATATGAATAAATCAAAAATCATGGTAAAAACTCTACTAAGGTAGGAGGTCCATAAATTGCCCATTTAAGAGCTAATACTAAATTTTGGGGAGGTGAAGCTTCTTTAAATATATTTTAGTAAATTTTCCATGAAAGACAAGTGGAATTGGCATCTAACCTAAATTGTTTCATATTTTTTGGAGCTTTGTGGAGTTAGTTATGAAATTTTGAAGTTGAAATGACATAGGGCTCTAAAATCGCCCACTTCCTAAAATATGCATTGTTTGTACATTGCTAAAAGCTATGAAAAAACAACATATATAAATAGTGTACATTTAAAGAAGTAGACAATTTTAGAGCATGTGTGCTTTTAGAACCTCAATCCTACTTTAGAAAGGGCTCTTGAGCATGCCTAGATGGTAAAGACTCTATTAGAAGCCTCACATTTCATCCATACTCATTCAAGTGCTAAACCCTATAAGTCTATAACCCTATACCTTATAATCTTTTAACCCCTAAAGGATGGAGTCTATGACTGTGTAATCAAACTTGAAAGTTCCTCACTTTGTATCTTCTATTTCTTCACTATCTGTGAGTGAGGTTTTTTGGTTTCAATTTCTAAAGATGAAATCACACGTCTATTATTTTTTGTAAAATTTTCAATTTTTTTTTGTAGAAGTTTCATTTTATTATGAATTTTGAAAAAAAAAATGAAGAAAATTCACATCAAATAAAAATCATTAGAGGTTTTTTGGAGGGTTAGTAGGCTTGTTTTAGGCCTGTTCCCTTTGTTGTTCTCTCACCAGTTAAAGAATGGCTCGATGTCAAAAAAAAATTTGAAATATGACGTGGCAGTCTCTCAACTATGTTATACTATTGCTGCAACGTAGTTCCCAGGTTTCCAAGAGCCCGAGAACTTGAAGCCCTCCACAAGCCCCGAATCTCCTCTAATGCATGTTCTGAAAGTCTAATCTTTTTAGAATTAAAGTAAATTATAGTATAGAGCTTTGTGTTATAAAGAAAATTTCTTTGTCATTCCATATTTTGAAATGTTATTATAGATTCTCAACTTCAAACTTCACTAAAATGCATATTTTAAGGAATTTTTCAAAATTTCCAAGTAGTATAGAAACTACACTTAAAAAGCTTTATTTTATTAGCTTTGCTCTAAAGCAAAAGAAATTGTTTTAAATGTTGAAATTAAGTTTTAAGAAAAAAAAGCTCATTGCTTTGAAATATATTAGGTAGTGTACCATTCTCTTGATAAACCACACTTTATAAAATCACAAACAACTAAAATGTCTTGAGCTTAACTCAATGATGCTTACCATCAACAAAGTTACATACAAAAATGGATGAAAATCATCCATTCTTCATTATGCATAAAGCCTAGTTGACCATCCAAAGGATACTAACATTTGTACGTGCATACCTTCTAAGGTTACTAACGTTTGTACGTGTAGAATATATACTTGGAAAGAAATAGGAAAGATAGTAGAGGTATGTATTACCATCTTCTAATGAACAAACATGTGGTAGGCTCTTCATGTTTGGTGCTACTTTTAGGAGGGATAGGATAAAAAGAGGGTTGTAGTGGCATACAATCTTTGGAAAAGAAGAGTGTCACAAAGAAATATTACACATGCAACTAGGTATCGTAATTCCAAATGTACAGTACCCACCAGGTCTGAACCGTGCAATCCTTGTTTGTGTTGAAAATCATAGTTTGACATGTTGCACTATTGTTGTACTTTTTTACTTTTTCAGCGCAATAAATCAATGTATTACACAACTAGGCTTCTTCATCTTCCAAACACAATTTACAATTTGCAATTTCATTAATTTTTGAGCCTCTGGTGTGATTTTGAAGTTCTGAATTCACTGCTGATTTTCAGCACAAACAAGGACTGCACGGTTCAGACCTGGTGGGTACTGTACAAGGTAACATCATGTGCACACTCCACTACACACTGACTTTCTTCTCCCAATTTCAATGGTGGATCATGCCTCGTAAGAGAAGTTAAGAAAGCACATGAACATCCATTCTATACGGTTCCATTTTCCATTTTCCATTAGCACTCAGCAAACTTCACAATCCCACCATGTTCAAAAGATTCTTGCAATATTCTCGCCCCCTCCCTAACAGGTCAGGGACTTAAGAGGGTTAAAGTGATGGCAATGGGTGCCCAAAACTCAAAGGCAATACACATGAGGCAAAAAGGAAGAAAACTGATTGGTAGTTTCTTGCATAAACTCAACCAAATTTAAAAGCAGAAAGGGTAAGATAGATGAGTGAATGAATGACCAGATGTAAACTCACAAATATAGCCTGAACAGCATTATTTATATTTAAGTTCATGTTTGAGGTCATTTTGTCATGACCACCTACACAAAAAGAACTGCACCAAATGACTCCTACACACATCTACACTACCTTCCAAAATCAAACCGTTTCCACTAAGTCAACCACTTAAAATTTCACCTAATGCATTCAAGGCAATAGCATGTTTTGAGTAAGGAGAGTACGAAAATCGTGATGTCCCCACACTTCATCCTACCTTCACAAAATGCACTGGCTCAAAAAGAAAGACCGAGTCTTAAGTAAGCCCCCAAAGATACAAACAACCTAGTGATGACCCAAGATTCTTCCACAAGGGTATGTACAATGCTCTACAGCATCACCAGTGTTTCAGGCACGCCCTGAAAGTGAAACGTAGGCTACAAGAAGCAGCCCAAGCAGTATCACCCAACAGGACGCTAGGACAGCAAGAGCCATCTGTCGTGTGGAATCCAGGTCGTTGAACCCATTTACCACAATCTCCTCCATCTGTAATACAAACAGGGGTCACACTTCTTAAGTAATCAGTTAATGGAACTGGCTGATTAATGGAACTGGCTGGTTAATGAAATTGTAAAATATGAACTGGCTGATTTGAAGTACAGCCTCGTTAAGAGGGCCAACCCATGAGACTTTGGCGAGGACATAATTCCCATAACAAGGCTCTACATTCACATTACCAGACATAGTCTCAATGGCTGAACTCTGCTCGATCATGCTCAATCAAGCTCAATCAAGGGAATAAGAGAAGCGTCTAAGGAGGACAACAACGCTAAAGAAAGACAAGATTATGAGATATGCCCAGACTCTATATCCAATGCTTGGTTACCACTTCTACCGAAATAGGCTCCATTAAGGTTATGTTTGCAAATCACAAGTTTGGACCAATTAAGTGTGCTGCCAACCTTAACGAAGTAATCCAAGAAGCGTGTTTTGTAGGTTAAATTCCGATCAGCTCGCTGCAGAGCGTACTCCAACATATCTAACAGCAATAAGTCGTTTTCTGCGCACTGCGCTCCATCTTCCACGACACGCCCTGTGAATCCTGGAGCAACAACAAAAAGTCGGCTGCAGATGTTAGGGACACTTTAATTTGAAACATAATGTACAGCTAGGGGTGAGATAACAAGGTTGAAAAAAATCTAGTCCATTTATGACACCTTATGATGCATTTGAGGTAACAAGTGTTCAATTCACCTCAAAGAGGTGGCTTAAAACTTGTTATCTAAAGTATATCTAGCACCACCTCTTCATGTTGCTTTGACTAGTGCAAAGTTGATATTGACCAATCAAGGTCTATGATTTCTGGATATCTTTTTCTTCTATGTATTGCTTCGACCTGTGCACCCTAAAGAGGCTCTCATTTCTAGTATTACACTCATGACTAAAGGTTCTCCAATGGCATGTCCCTCATCTTGCTCCCCTCGTAATGTGAAAACACAAACCTGCGATGTCAAAGATGTGGTCTACAGGAGATACTCCGAGCATGTTTCCCAAGTAGATGCGTGCCTCTAGCCGATCATACTGGCTCAACTCATCCCCATGTGTCATCACAACCACCGGCCTATCATCTGCAATTCGCATTCACATCACATCAACCAAAAGTGAAAGACAAAGAAGATAACAACTCCGAGTATCATCTATATTGTAGTGAAATGCAAGATGCCGGGAGAAAAATGCTCCCATGTGAATAAATAACTGACCTTTAAAGGTGATGAACGGGAACTTAAAAATGCGCACAAAATTTGGACGACTCAAGTTGTCACCGCTCTGACGTATCTTGTTGACAGCCACGGCATTGATCACGACGACGACGAAGTTGACATGCCTTTTGATGCTCAGCTTATGATGACCCTGCCGCCCTTTCTTCTCCACCGCCTCCTTGACACGGCTACTATCAGAATTCCTGCAGAATACAAAACATTCTTGAGGAGCCTGCCTAAAGGAATCCAGATTTTATTGTGCACAATCTTGAACTGGGAGGTAGCAAAAGCTACATGAAGAACACAGACGCAGACCACTCACAGAGTACTATGCATGCTCCAGACTTTTGAGACTTTGCCGAAAATAATGACAAAGAGGCAGTTCTCAGAACTGCTAAAGAATTCTACGTAGTCTGACTGCTTCTCAACTAACTTCGCTGGAATCTCTTTACAAGTCTACTCATTGGCTACCATCACTTTTACATTCACGGAAAATGGCCTCCTCGGAGAAGGATAATGAGCCCTTCTTTGATATGGGCGTACAGAGTGAATGAGAGTGTGCCTTAGGGCACCATTCCTATATTTTGCAAAGAACATGATTTTTCATTAAAATTAGACTATTTCAGGAATTTTTAGACAGCATCATATGGAGAAACTTTCCATGATCAGTCAATCACTATAGGGAGACCTCCCGATGTATGTCCCCATGAATCTCTTCATGATGTTGCCTAAAAGTTCACAAACTAGTCAAATTTACTAAGACCATGATAAAGGCTTTCATAACGTTCTTGAGGAGCTGCCTCAAGATTCTTCAATAAGTAATACACATTCATTTTTTACACGATCTTAAGCTCATCTCAGTGGGAGGTACCAAAGTAAAGATAGAAGCGAGGCCTCGGTCAGTTGGTCACTCACCGAGGGCCATGCATGCACTCTACAGTGAATACCATAAGCTTCTGTCTTTATTAATTGCCATCTAAAGAAAAGAAAAAGAGTTCTCACAACTTCGAGAATGTTATGCCATTGAAATATTTGGAAAAAAGGGTAAAAAAACAGAATTAGGGAAGTGAAACTACCTGATGACCATCTGACCGTGGCGAACACCGTCCACCATCCACTTTTCAAGCACTTCCAAACCGTCCGCTATTTTCACCTCGGGCATACCCCGACTGTCAAACACGCAGATGTTGTTCTTGCTTTCACAAAGCATGTACTCGTTTAAGAAGTAAGTGCCATTCTCTCCTGGGTCCCCTGTTTGAACAGAAGCACATACAAATCATCTTTCAATGACCTCCACCTCCAGATTCTTAGCCCCCAAAGTGAAACCACCGTAAAAGTCATAACAGACACTATTCTACATACTCTAACAGTGGCATGCATAATTCTTACGTCACTGTCATGTCAACGTAGCTTAACACCAAAGGATTCCTAAAATGTGCGAATAAACTGATTCAAAATCGTACAATACACAAACATAGAATTGGCGTGGTAAAATAGTTCAAGGTCAGGAGGATTGACCGCAAACTTGAGCTCTATCGAAGTCTCGGGTCTTGTTGTTGAGAACGCGAATCAGGTTGTTAATAAGTGTGCTTTTCCCTGCGCCCATTGCACCTACCAGCAACAGGGTGGTCGTCTCAGGAATTTCAAAGTCACCTGCTTTCATGCCTCCTGCTTCCACTAGCCATTGTCCTGGCACATACCTGGAAAATAAAGAAAGAAATATCCCCCGCAAGTTAATCTTACATCCATTCCATCCTAATATTCCTAAGTAGGAGTAGCATGGCACCTTTCGAGAACAGTGTCAACTATGAGCTATTTAGAGCAAAGTCATGCAAAATCAGAGAAAATGGATCGAAACTACAGCTCTGACATACTCTCTCATGTGGAGACAATGGTTCATTGGCTTGAGGACCTCGCACTTGTTCTAAAATTGAGTTCAACTTTCCAAAACAAGGTCTCAGAGATTCCTATTCATGACAATTCAAAGACTGATCAACAAGGGTTTTGTAGAATGTTATCATGAACTCAACTGATCTGACTAAATATTATAGCAAACGCAGTGCATTAGGCAAAACTGGGCAGACCAGGTTAACCATAACAAAGTGGTACTTGCAGTTCCAAAGCACCTCTGTAGTTTCTGCCGCATGTCTGCAATGTGTGAAACACGCTTCTTCAGAGAGGCTCTCTGATTCACAATCCTCGCCCTCAAGTCAGCCTGCACGGGGTCCATCCTCTCAAAATCTGCAGGCAAATCGACGGGGGCTGGGCTATCACCAAGACTTCCGTCCTCGACGACACCGTTATCTGATTTTGAGGATTCATCTTCGTCGTCTGTCATGCCCATCCATTGGTCATTCATTTCGGTCTTTACCCATTCTCCGTCACTTGCATCGGCTGCAAAATCATTCAGAACAATCAGTTTAGGGTTCTATCACACATTTAAAAGAACCTCTCTCCCTCAATGCAGGGGGGGCGGGGGAGAGGTGGGGGCTGATTCATAATAAAATATAGACACAGATTGGTCCATTGACCTTCTCCATATGTAATAATCCCTTCAGAAAAACATGCTCATCCACTTGAATCATCTTATCCTTTTACAATGCACATGTAAGATTGAGATTTAGATGCATCTACATGCTAATTCAAGAGCCTGTGAAACAGTCAACCCCCCTGGAAAGTTGAACCCAACATCAAGGACCCTGACTAGCCGAACTCAAAGCAATCTCACAGTAAGCACAATTAACAATTTCTTACTACAGGTGCCGCGGAATGCAAAACAAGCTCGCATGCTCACACAATCAAACCAAAATTCGCTAAAACTCTAAACCAGAACATCAACGACATGCTACACATGACTACAACGGATCATTACCATCACCATCTTTCTTTGAATGACATTCTTCAGCATATAAAAAACATATAAATAACACCTCCCTTTAATTGAACACTCTACTTCATCCACAAAATGATAAACAGCCTATATATTGTTAAAAGTACAGAAAGACAGTTTTCTTATATTGTACTAAAACATAATAACTCAGCACCAATCCAGAACTCTACATCAATGAAATGAAGCACAATTGCAACTCAATTACTCAATAAACCACCAAAATTGCGTTCAATTGATGCAATTGTTGCAACCTGCCCTCACAGTGGTTGTCACACACGATTCCACTCTGTATATCGATCACCAACCATATTGCAAAATCAAAGAGAAAAAATGCAAACGAAAATGAGGAATGCAAGTTTCTCCAATTGCAAACCCCGACATGCAGTGTCCACCGACAAAAAAAACTTGAGACGTGACGCACAAGCAACTCCAAATACGAAAAGTTCGCAGACTCCTAAAACACCAGAAATTTCACAACAACCCCAAATTCAAACTCCTAAACCATTCCAATGCGTAAAAACATTCAGAATATGTGTCTTCTCTTCGCAAACATGAAAAATTGGTGAAATCGAGAAACAGACATGCGCAGAAAACTAGAAGAAAACTGAAGAAAACTGAAGAAAGATGCGAACCTCCTCCCATTTCTTTGACCAACATTGGCGTTGCAGAATGAAACTGCATTCGAAGGAAAACCAATTGACGCTCCGATCGCCTCCGAGTGCGAGAATTCGATCGCTGGGGATCGATTCAAAGAAGGGGTGTGCATGTCCAGTTCGGCTCGGCTTCCGCTTGCTTTTGTCCGTGTAGTCGGCGGTGGGGCTGGGGGACGTGCGGCGACCGTAGGTCGGGGGAAGTGGTTTTAGCGACATCCGATGGGATGTTTCTACTACCGATGGTCGAGAGTCTCTTCAAGTCGGTGAGGAGGCCGACCTATTTCCAACCACTTAAGCAATTCCGCCTATCTGTGGCATGTTGAAGGTTTAGGAATTTTTTTCCCGTGTAGAGAAATAGATTTAAGAAGGATTTCATAATTTTTGACATTTTTTCCCTCAAAAATAAAATTATCATGGATTTTTTTTCGTGAAGATTCTATTTGTTCCATTCTTGATTTGTAAGTAAACCAATTTCAAACCATAGGCTGCTTACAAAACTAATGTAGTTGTCATTGTGGCTTTTAATGTACATGTTGTGATCATTTTATACTTTCAATGTACATGTCCTAAACATTTTTGTTGCTCTTGTTGGTCATGCTATACGTGAGCTGTCACATACAATACTGCTAATTGGAAATGGAGGAGCCTAAACTATGAGAATGGATTGATAGTAAAAAAATGGGTTGATTCCTTTAGATAACTTGACCCCAAAGCACTTTGCCATCTAATGATTTACCATCCAATGAAAGTGGATGATGATTGTTGGATGATGAATGTTTGTGATGAGTGAACTTCATTCAATTAACATTCATTCAAGAAGTTTTAAGAAAAATCAAGTTGTATAAGAATGGAAAGAAGAAAGATTGTTTTACTTGAATCAATGATATAGTTGTATTGAAGGAAATTCAATTATTTATTGTAAAATTTCCAAATTTATCTTAATATCATCAAAGTTGAACATAAAGGAATTAATCCATTAAGGGTCACCCGCTTTCTTGTCAAAATTCATACTTTTTCATTGGTAGCCAAAGTTTTAGAATGAATTTGGATACAAACAAAGGGGGATGAGTGTAGGGAATTGGGAACCAAATGCTTTGGGACAAGAATTAAAACAATCTATACTAGCATGTGGTTTGGGGGTTGAAAAAACAAATAAAATATTGGCCAAAAATACAAAAATCAATATACAAATCAATGCAAATTGTGTCATGCATTTATTGTAAATCCCCAAGCATTCACACCAATTCCATGAATATGCATAGGTCTCTAGAATGCATCATGGTTTTGTTTTGTTTTCCATGTTCAATCTAAAACCAAAAAACATCTTGTCTATTTCCAAAATCAACCATAGTCCTTAATGGATTAAATAGCTAAACCATTTTTCTTTGTATGTCTTTACACTTCTTTACTTTTTATTGAGATTGGGGATATTCAACCAACATTTGATTGAAAAAAATTCTAAAGCTAACCATGTCCAATTGCATGCCTTGTAATTGCACATTGGCATTATATCTTGACAACTTATTTAGCATCCAAACTTCTTTAATCTCCACTTGGGATCCAAACTTTTTCATTATGACATAATTTGAATGTGTTACAAGTGTGCTATGGACAATGATAGCATAGAAAGTGTGCAAGACAATTAGGTTGTTAAAAATAGGTTCTAGTGGTGACATTTAATCATTTCACAACTGTATGTCAAGTTAGTATAATTAGAAAAGACTAAGATCATATCATGTATGCTATTTTGCACTAGCAATCATGGTATTAGATGTATGCAATACTAATTACAAATCTTGCATACTAAATGTCTATTTTGCCACAATGAGTACAACACTATTTGTTTAATAAATGCTATGTCAATAATCAAATTTAATATTACTACACTTATTGATTTGAAAATGTAGTAAGTTCTTATTCTTCATGAATATTTTACTAACTATTTATAGAAACCCCCTCTTTGAATAGTATTGATATCTATGCTCTTGGTTAAACTTTTCATAACAACAAAAAACTTATAGCATTTTCAAATCAATAAGTGTTGTAATAACAAATTTCATTATTATGTGTAAAATATCTTCACTAAAATATCATAAATACTGTCATTTGGAAGTAAGATGTTTTAGGAATAAGGTCAATGACAATATTTTTCATTTATTCAATCATCATTGCATTATAATCAACAAATGTACAATTTTTTTATTGTATGAATGAAGTAGCCAAACAAATATTATTGCTAAATTTGTCTCCCAGATTTGTCTCACTATAAGATTAATTTGGATGAAAATTAGTATACTTTAATAATAATTTAGCCTCAATTAATATGAAGATTCTACAAATAGTGCAATGTTAGTAAATTAGTATCACATACACTAATAGAGTAAATTGTTGAAGAACTAGGCATTTCTAAATGCTATACATAATTTGCTTTACTTGTCACTTTCATTGCCACATGGCACAATATGATTGGAAACAAGAAGTCATAATTCTATTTGTCTTACAATCTATTTAGAGTCCCTTAGATCTCTAGAATTTGATGGTCTTGATGTAAATTGGAAGACATGTTTACATTTAGCTATAGACTTGCACCAAATAAATGAAGGATGACAATGGTTGATCAAGCATATTTCATTTCAATATCATGTATTCATTATCATATGTGATGACTAATTATTGCATAGTGAAGGGCACGCATACTCTGAAGAGGTTAGAGCATCTTCAATGGTCCACCTATTAAGTCCCCCTTGTAGTATTTTTGGATGAAAGGTGAGGAATAAATGTTCAATCTTGTCAAAATAATCTCTATAGCATGACAAAAATTCCATGTTTGCCTCTTTTCTTACTACTCTATCAAATACTACTATTCATCTTCAAAATAGTAAAATGACATAACCAATGATGAGGTTTGTTTTGCTTTTCTCATTAGGAGACTTGCCAATTTGTCATTGTCTCAAAGTCAAAATATAAAAAATTTGGACATCTAAGCAGTGATCTCCTCTCCAAATCTTTAATATTATATAATACTATATTTTAGTTAGATGAACTCTTGATTGATCACATAATATTTTTAGCATTTATGAAAGTGGCTCCTTTGTTATACTCTAGCTTGTTAAATTCACACGCGAACTTGCCAAGCTTACAATTGCTCTCATTTTAACTTTTATACCCCCCCAAGTATTAAGGAGGAGATTTTTCTCTTGCCAAGATTTGGATGAGGGGATGCATCTTGTCAAGCTCATAGTTGCTCTCAATTTAATTGAACATTTACCTCAAGTATTGTACAAGAGATATTTCTCTTCCCAAGATTTGGGTGGAAGGGATGTTGCTTCTCAAGCTCATAATTTCTCTCAATTTAATTTGTACAACCACCGCTTAAGTATTGTGGAAGAGATATTTTTCTTCCTATGATTTCAATGGAGGGGGTATAGCTTGTCAAGCTCAACAATTGCTTTCAATTTAACTTTTACACCCACCTCAAATATAGTGAAAAAGATATTTTTCTTCTAGGGATTTGGGTGGAAAGGATGTTGCTTGTCAAGCTGCTTTCAATTTAATTTGTACACCTACTTCAAGTTATCATACAAGAGATATTTATCTTCCTAGAATTTGGATGAAGGAAATGCAACTTGTTGAACTCATAATCGCTTTCAATTTAACTTTTACACCCACCCCAAGTATCGTAGAAGAGATACTTAATTATCTTCCCAAGATTTGGGAGGAGGGATGGAGTTTGTTAAGTTTATAGTTGCTCTTGATTATACTTATACATCCACTTCATGTTTTCTAAAAAAAATACTTATCTTCAGAGGATTTGAGTGGAAGAATAGAGCTTGTCAAGTTTAGAGTTATTTTCAATTATATTTATACCCTACTCCATGTATCCTAGAAGAGATGTGCCTCTTCTCCTAAGACTTGAGGATGGATTTTTGTGTAGGGAGTTCAAAAAACCCCAATAAAAATGTTAACCCCTAAAGGACCAACATGCATTTTTTTGGCAACATTGAAATTTTGGGTGGTGTGTATGACTGGAGGTTTGCATATTTTAGGCTGAAATTGTAATAGCAAGTGGAGACAAGGAATATCTTTCATATGAACTAAATTTCATGACATTTGGAAATACTAGTCAAAAGTTATGGCCTAATATGTTATTTTTTCTGTAAATGGGCAATCCAAGTAGATATAAAAAATTACTTCTTTCAAGAAAAAAAAATTGAAATTGATTTTCTAGAATTATATATACATGGAAAGCTTTGGATTGTTCTATTTTGATCAATGAATCAAAGGTTATGAGAAGTTTTTAGTTTACAGGCAATTATAAAATCATAAGATGTAGATTGTTTATTATAACATTTCAACCATTGGGATTGTCATTTCTCAACTCTAGAACAAAATTCTTAACAATTTTGTATTTTGAATCATTCTCTACTTTTTTCTACTTACTATTTTTTTCCTATATGTTGTACAATTCCAAATGATTTGAAATTTTTCAAGAATGTAGCCAACTTTCCTTGAAGAATGAATCCAAAGAAGCACCACCATTTTGGACATTTTTTCATACAAATGTGATCTTGTAAAGTGTAGCTGCCTTTTTTTTTGTAGGACCAAAAAAAGGATTTTTTTCACTTCAAATGATAGTATCTTGCAATCTACATGGTAGAAATTTCTGAATTTTCAAATCAATGTACTATTGGATCCTACCATTACATATGTCCAAAAATAATTTTTTTTCTAAAATTTGGTACTTCTACTAGAAATGGCAGTCTTGAAGTGTTTTTCGTGAAAACATAGTCACAGTATTTTGGGGGTTAAACACTAGAATGCTTTTGTGAGAAAAAAAATGGATTTTAAAATTAAATTAAAATTAAAACCCGGGATGAGAAGCGGATGAGAAGCGGATGAAACAGAGGTGACATCCCGAATCATCCCCAAACTCTTCTGTCGTCGTTCAGACGTTTCAGACTTGCCTCGGCGTGGTGATTGCCTTGGTAGCGTTCCTTGTGTGGTGTGGCTGCGATTTGCACACAAACATGATGGCTATGGCGGGTCTTGCCGCATTGCCGCCCTTCTCGTCTTCCTGTGCGTGTTCCACTTCCCCTTCTTCTTCCTCCTCCCCAAGAGTTACAGCTTCTCGTTCTTTGCAAATTTCTCCTAGAAGGTCGCTGGTTGTGATTCCCGTGAGAAGTTCCCTCCGCTTGGAGCGACGGAGCGACGCTTTTGAAGGATTGGGTTGTCGACGTTCGAGGAATGGAGCTTCGAGGATCTTCGCTGAAATTTCTACCGTAGATGGTAAGCATTATTTTGGCTGTGATTCTTTGGTCGACTTTGGAGGCAATTGGTGATTGGATTGTGTCGAAACAGAGTGATCTTGATTGAGAATTTCTGTGGGGAGGAAAATTCTGGGTGTTTATAATTCAATTCGGGATAGCGGTGGAGATAGTGTTTGTGTGAAATTGGAATTGAACGTAAATGGTTGCGTGGATTGGGATTAATTTTGTGTGTGCTGTGCAGAAGCAACTATTTTGGAACTGCCGTGTTTGCCCTTCTCTCCAGCTGAGGTATTCCTCCCTTATTCTCAAATCAGCTAAGATTTTAGAGATTGATTTCAACTCCGCTTTGAAATCCTACTGATTTTACCTTCCCTTTTGAGTTTTATGTAAAATTACATTAGGAGGTCCTCTGAATGATGACTGTGACCATAGGGAGACGTCTTCATGAAAGAATCATGGAGATTCTTTTATTTTTATGTAGTCTGATATTCTTGAAACGGTCTAATTTTAATGAGAATCTTATCATTGAATGTGCCATTAGAAGAAAAACTTTGCAATTTGGTCCTTGAGAGTTCCATTCAAGTCTTATGTTGTTGACCATCCATGTGTCAAAGAGGCATACATTGATCAAGATTCACTCAATGCGAGCGAGGTGTTTTAGTCATGAAGTACTCCTGTTGTCTTTCAAAACCAAAGTTTTCCAAGGGTTGTGCAACATTGAATACGTGAAACTAAGAGTGCTAGGGGCTAAATGACTATGGAATCTCCTCTAGTGCTTTTTAGATAATTTGATTAACAAGTTCAATCTTGTTGGTACACCTCTGATCAGCGTCATTACTACAGGTTTTCATTCCGTCTTCCTCGAAGACATTACATCTATACGAAGCTAGGTTTCTGTCACTGCTAGAGGAGGTAATTTTTGGAGCTTCTTTCATCCTGTCTTGCTCAGTTGCCCTGCCTTCATCTAAACTTCGGTGCCGTGTTCATCAGCTATATGTGTGCGACGTGGCAGGTGATGTCGAAAGGCAATAATCTACTCGCACACATTGTGATTGAGCCAGTGAAGGGAGATGAAGTTGGAGTGGCCTCCTTTGTTGCCACTTATGGCTGTCTGGCTCGCATTGAAAGTGTAAGCAGCTGAGGTATACAACCACTGGTTTCTGAAGCCTAGGGAATGTTGCAGATTGATGAAGTTTTCTAAAAAAATCATGCGATTTTCTTTCCAAGATTGTGAACAAATTTGCACTAATTTGTTAGTGACCAGATTTTAATCGTCTTCTCTCATTTCGTCCAAAGGCGTGTGGGATTGTATACCGGTATACTGCAAAAAACTGACGTAGAAACGTGTGGTTGTTGATGTCCATGGCTAGGCAGGTTAAGCAGCTTGAAATAGGAGCTCTGGTTACTATTCGAGGGCTTGGTCGCATTAAAATGGTCAGCCTCACACAGGTAGGCTTGTTTTCTTCATAAGAACGTACTGCTTCTTCCGAGAGGCTTCTCTGACTGCATTGAACATTCTGGCGCTCATATTTATCTGAACTGTGATGACACTGGTGTGAACCCACTGGTTTAGTGCACCCACTGGTTTAGTGCACCCAACCCTTTCTAATGGCACTTTCTGTAATTGCACGTTTCCCGTATATACTGAGAATTTATCGTATTGTGTACTCATCTGATGGATGACTGCCTCTTGAAAAGTTGTGTGAACACGTGTTAGTGCATTAAGAAGCCCATTTGCCCTCCGAGGCAGTGTTTCTAGAGAGGTTGAGCTTATGTTCGAACTGCCTGAATTGGAGGAAATGAATGCACATAGAATATTTTGAAGTGATTTGAGAAGGGTGAGGGTGACATGTAATCTTGTATTCTAATTGTCTGGTAGATTTTCAATCCTGTGGATGTGGATGTTGATGACAGATGGAGCCGTTTATAAAAAGTACAGTCATGCCAGTGCGAGATGCGTACCCCGAGGAGAGGGAGTCCTTACCAACGAAGATTGACGGTCTCAAGAAAACACTAGCAGAGGTTCAACAACTACAAATAAAAATTAAGGTATTTGTGTTTTTTCAGTTTGAAGTTCAATAACTTGGGTGCTCTTGAATCAGGTACACCCTGACCTGTTAATGTTGACTGGGGTCACAGAGAAAGAATTGTGACATAGTCTGAATGTGTGACAAGTGTTCCATTTTCGATAATAGTGTAATAAGTTGTGCAGGATACACTTGAATGACTTTTTGTTGGAGAAGGTCTCATTAAAGAGGTGCTGGTGTAACCTCTCTTGCCAAAAGCTTCTATTCAAGTAAAGAAATTGTATCTAAATTATCCGTGGAGTTTCTTTACTAGTGATTGAATGAATGATCCATGTTTCTGAAACTGTGAAGTGGTTAATGAGGTTCTCAGTTATCCTGTCTAGTTAATTAAGGATCCTACGTTGGTTTGTTGTTGCTTATTTGTATCAGACTTCAAAAGAAGTACCCCTGCTGACACCTCTAGAGAAAGCTCTACAGTGGGCGGAGAAAGGAGAGTCAGATTCTATTGTTGAAAGATTTGTGCCCAATCGGGAAGAGCGACTTTCTTTTGCAGCTCTGCAACCAATTGCAGGTAACCCTTGATATAGTTTCACTCATTCAAGCAGTTGATTTGGTACTTTCTCAAGTACAATCTGTGTGGCGCTTTGCAAGTCAAGACTATTTTGGTCATATTCGTTTCAAAGCATCAAAATTGCGACATTCCAAATGCATGGAGCTCTACTAACTAGGATTGCTGCAGATCTGAGACTTCAAAGGGGCGTCTGGAATAGTGCCAATTTCTTGAATTCATCACTTTACAAATAGGACGAGTTTATTATTGTTATATGTGTTGTTTCTTTTTACTCATTCTTTGAGCTTGGGCATTGAAGGGGCAAGTCCTGGGGAGTTGCACAAGCTGTTGCAAGAAAGGCTGAAAGCCATGATTACTTTGGACACGGAAGTCCGGCTTAACAATGCCAAGGAGTATGCTGAGCAAAGTCGGGCATCTGTAGCAGCCAAGGTTGCCCTGCAATCACTGCAATTAGGATAACTTACGCTCCTGTTTAGATTGGGCTTTTGCCCGTTGTACTGCATTGCTTCATGTCAATAGAAAAATGATCACCAACTAATGAATCGTTTTTCTTGAGATTCCGTGTCCTGTTAATCTGAAGAATGGTTCGGTACTAATGACAAGGCTAAGTCACTTATCACTACCTACACTACTGTTGAATGCTGTCAGTTCAGCTGTGATTTATTTGATCATTTTGTCTTACTCTTTTTCAAGTTTAGTCTAGCTCTTTTGGGCCTTGGTGTGGATACCTACCTGTGCCAGAGATTCTGCACTCCAAAATCTCCTTCCTCGTCATTTTCTTAGTATCCATGGAAACTAAGCCTCAGTACTTCCTTACAAATACTTCCTTAATTATTGTCATGTCTGGAATCGATTACTACAAATGAATTGAGCAGTTGCCATATTATTACTAAATAATCTGGAATATCGTGTCATGATTCCTTGAAAACATTTTTGCATCTTCCTAAAATGCAGTAAAATATGGTAAAATGTGGAAAAAATCAAAGGGCGATGAAAATGTGGAATGCACATAAATAATCAGTTGGAGTGTGAAAATGGAGGATCCAAAACTAGACAAAGAATTGGTAGGACTAGCAACCAACTAGTATGTAGTTGTTGCTTTCATGAAATTGTCAGATTTTAGCCACTTGCCATTTTGAATCCAAGGCTAATACTTGGGTTGAGCTTGGTCAATAAACTCTAAAGATCAAGTTCAAGCAACTTTCTATCTTGTAAAGGAACATAGAGGTGATTGGCAATGACATGTACACGACACACTAAATATAATTTATTTCTACTTTTAAATTTTAGTTATTTTTTCACTTTACCAAATTAGTAAAGTCATAAAGTTTACATATAAATGTATGAAAAAATGTGATGTGCAAGTTCTAAATTTCCTTGACATTTTGAATACGTGAAATTATCCAGTTCATACAATTTTTGTATAAATTTACAGCCAAAATTTAAAAGAAGTGTTTGTTGTGTTGTCCTTTAAAGAACAAAATTAATAAAAGTTTTAAAACTTGTATGCAAGTGTATTAGTGTATGGAAAGAAATGAACCAACAAGTATTAAATGCTTTAACCCCTAACATTCCAAGTACAAGTACCAAATTTTAGAAAATAAACATTTTAGGACATATGTAACTGTAGGATCTTGTAGTACGTTAGTTGGAGAAGATGTAGAAGATATTAGCATTTGAATTGATAGAAATATTTTTTTTGGCCTTGCAAAAAAATAGTATAGGCTATATAGTTGTACTTCACAAGGTCACATTTGTATGAAAAGTGTCCATGTTGTTGTTGCTTCTTTAGATTCATACTTCAAAGGCTACATGCTTGAGAAATTTCAAATCATTTGAAATTATACAACATATAGAAAAAATAATAAGCAAAAAAAAATAGAAAATGATTTAAAATATTAAATTCATAAGAATTTAGTTACAAAATTGAAAAATGCCAATCCCAATGGTTGTAATGTTGTAATAAATAACCTAGAACCAATAATTTTATTTTTTTTCAAAACATTGAAAATTGAGTAAAATAAAGGACTTCAAAGTATATTTTAGAGTAGATAATCCATAACAACCCGCAAACTAAAACTCCTTATAAGTTTCACCTTATTAATCAAAATGAAATTATTTGAAATCTACTTAGACTACTAGATCTGGAAAAAACTACATATTATACAATAACTTTTAAACCATGTAGTCAAAAGTTATGAGAATTATTGGGCCTTTAAGAAAAACCTTGTCCATATGTAGTGTGAAAATTTCAAAGAAAAAAAAATAGAAATTTCATTCATAGTGAACTATCCCAAAATTGCTATATTGCCCAAAAAAACATAGTTTGGTCCTTTAGGGGTTAAATGTGTAGAATCCATGACAATATTAAAGTCATGCAATTGTTTCGATAATTTAAAACAAAATTATAATACAAAATCATGATTCTATTGTACATTAAAGAGCTAACAATGCTAGCGTGCAAGCCTAGAGCGATGAGTTGTTGTTCCACTACTTAGAGTTTAGGATCTTGTTTTGGTAATTGCTTTGTCATTTAAGATTGACACTGGCACTCATATTGAAGTCATAGATTTCTAACTTAAAAATGTGGTGTTTGGCTCATCCATTCACAAGCCCATTTGCTATACTACTCAAAACCGTATCTTCAATTCTACTAGTGTAGACATTTATAGTTTTATGCAATTGTTTTTAAAGGATCATGCTTCATTGTTAAAGCAAGATTCACTCCAACAATTTCATGACTTCTACCTTGCCTCTCTTAATTGTAGAGACTTGTATGAAGAAATCGACATCATGAGGTCTTAGATTGTGAGCACAAGTGCATCACTTCTTGGAATTGAAACACTAATATTGTATTTGGACCTTGCTTACCTTCTAGCATAGCCAAAGTCAAAATCAAACTAATAGCAGGAGAATTTTTCAATGGCTACAAACCTTAGGTTCCTTTTGTATCGCCATTGTGCACAAGTCATCAACATGAAGGAATGCCATTACTTCCCATAGAAGATTGCATCAATAATTAAAGTCCTCTAAACCTCCCTTGTTACAAAATCATGGTAGCCATGCTCAAAGAGGCTCTTTACTTCATTCACAGCTTAGAGAGCAACACATGCATAGAGGGTATATACACACAATTAAAGAAAGATAGTGCACTTCATGTCCTTCAAGGAGGTGCAAATAGAGACACCACCAATAGTACACATGTGGCAAAGCAAAAATGCAATAGTAGATGGAGAAACCAACATGAAGAAAAAAATTGTTACTTACACAAGGCAAATGAAGGTACAACCAATAGTGACAAAGACCAAATGATAGACATAGAAGACACAAATTTTTAATGCTCTTCACGAAGGGCACGCTACACATGGTAGTACAAGCCAAAGAAAGTAGTGGAAGACAGTATAAAGAAGGTTCCAACTACAAATCTACATGCGCTCGAAGAAGGGTCAACACATGCCCTATGATCCAAGGTGATGTTTTTTTTCATGGAAAACAAAAACAATGACCAAGGATGAAGGAGCCTTCTAAGAAGTTTATGACCCCTTACAACATTTAAAAGAAGCACAATTGTGATTGGAAAATCTTGAAGAAGAAGGATACTTAGTGGTTGGTGAAGAACAACTTAAGGCCATATTTGTTATATTGAGACTTCTCATTTTTATCTTCAACTCAAAGATAAACCGTTTTATCTCTTTATTAGTATTTTTTTATAAATAGGTAACAATACCAACTTTTAAAATCTCATTTGAGAATCACTATTTGAGCATTATTTAATTTTGATTTTAATTATTATTTTTGTAAATGAATTTATAATATCTAGCATTCTCTCTCAAAATTTGCAAAAAGTCTCAATATGACAAATATGTTCATACTTAGGCTAGAATTGCTTAATTTTGTTTACTCTATGTCTGCAAGTGGGCATAATATTCTTGGTTTGTTAAATGCTTATGAAGTCTACGACTAGTAGAATTTCCTGTTTATCTAAACATGAATTGTCTAACTTGACGTTGTTTACTTGAATGTTCAATGTAACAACCCCATGTTTTTATGTCAATATTATGTCAACATTGACATCCATCGACTTGTAACTATTAGTACAATGTTGACTCTGCCATTAGAGAATGCAAGGATTCTACGAGTTTTATTTGGAAGGAAAAATCCCAATGTTGTGCCTAGGTCCTAGCTTATGTAGAATGGTTTCTCAAGCATTCAAAGACCAACTACTTCAATTTCAAGAGGCCTCATATTTGGAGCACTTATAGACGCACTTGTCTTACACCATGTGTTGCATGAAATTTGAGTTGCATCTATAATTTCAAACATGTGTTTGACAATTGCCCTCTAGGATCAAGTGATTCTATCTTTATTAGAAACTCAATCAAAAGACAACAGAGCTAGATACACTACAAACACAAGATTCAATGGTGGATATACCATTTCTAAAGGTTAGTTTCATTTTGTGAGAGTATTATAGAGTCCTTGATTCTAATTACAATTTGCATGAAGAGTCTAAGGAATCAAATTGGGTTTGTAGCTTAGGAGAGAGTGTAGAAAATGACATTTTTGAAGATAATTTTAATGCATGTAATTAGGGCTTCATAGATGATCCTTGTTTAGGCCACAATGCACTTGACTTTCAAGAGTGGTGCATCCATCCTAAGTCATATAGGGCAATTCTTCTATTTAAAGAGAATTCAAAAAGTTCTATGATGTTGAGGATTGGTGTAGCTAAGAAGTGTCACTCCTTAGAAGTAGAGATACTATACATTTTTAGGCCCAAAACTAGGAATGGCAATAGTAGTTACAAGAGTGCCCACTCATGTTTCACTTTGGGAGTTGTATTAACCTCAAAGTGTTTTGGAGAGAATTATTGTCTTCACTAATTGTTATGCTTTATTCACTAGAAGAAAAACATGTCCAGTACAACCAGCTACTATGCAACTAGTATCCTATACTACTATACTGTGATTGTAAGACCTCTCTATTAGTACCAAATCTAAAGTAATTGTTTTATGTCGTTGTTCATTGATACATTATTTTAGTCACAAAGTAGTCAATCTATAGTTGCAAAAAATGACTAGAAAACCATTAGGAAAAAATTACAATTGTAAAATGATTATAGTTGTTTCAAAGTCGATTTTTAGTCATACACTAGTTGATTTGTTGATTTGGTTGATTTGGTTGATTTGGTTGCATAGATTTGATTCACTTTTCTGTTGATTTGGAGAGTAATTTGTTGATTTGGATAGAAATCAATAAAAAAGTGAACCTAATGAATGCGACCAAATCATCAAAAAAACTGAATTTTCTAGTAGTGAAGCTAGTTGTTTTCTACTCGCTTTTAAGTCATACACTAGTTGTTTCTTAGTTGTTTTCTAATTGTTTCCTAATTGCTTTCAAAGTTCATTTTCATTTGTCTTAGATCAAATGTCTCATATTAATTGTGAAGAGTACCTTTAGGTTGGACATATAAGACTTGTAAGTTGTTGTAGTCTTATGTAATGAATTTTGTTGATTTAATTTGAAGATTTTTACAATTTTTAGATTTATATAAAGTGTAGTTTTTTACAATTTGTAGGTTTCTATAATCTATAGAAATAAAAAAATATTTAAAATCCATGAAATTTTAAAATCTATAAAATTGTAAGGTTTCCTAAACCAATGAAATCCATTAAATACCTATATTTGAATTTTTGAAATCTAGAAAAGTTAGATTTGAAATTCTAAAATCTAAAAAAGGTAGATCTGAAATTCTAAAATCTAGGAAAAAAAGTAGTTTTGAAATTCTAAAATCTAAAAAAAGGTAGATCTGAAATTCTAAAATCTAGGAAAAAAAGTAGTTCTGAAATCTACAAATCAATGAGATTAATAATTTAAAATCTATAAATATACAAGTTGCAAACAAGTTGCAGATGAGTCACAAACGAAGCATGACTTTTACAATTGGTATACCTTTTTCTAAATTTTAGAGTGTCCATTGCGACTAGAGGTCTTTAAATTATCACTAGTCGCAAAACTAGTCACAAATGTCCTATACAACTGAAAAATTAGTTGCATAGTGTAGTTGCAAAACCCCTCACTTTCTTCTAGTGATTGCCTTCTATTGAACATTTGTCGAGTTTGGGCTAAGGGGAGAGACTAGAGGAGAAAGTTGAGGTTTTGTTGACATTGATGGAATTGAAGGCATGGTTTGGAATACTAATCTATATGAGCTTGAAACCATTACCATCTATTAGAAATGATTGAAATTTGAAGCTTCTGATTTTGCATTGTGTTGTAATCTCAAGAGTAATGAGTTGCACTAGGTGGGAGGCTATTTTGAGATGTCTCCACCTTATAGACACTTCTTTGATCAAGTAAACTTGCAGATCCCACAAATAATCAAAAAATAAAAAGGGAGAGGGTCGGAAGAGGAAAGAACAATCAGTCACTCCAAAGTGTTCAAATGCAATTGTTTGTGGACCTTGTAGTGAAGGTATAAGTGACACAAAAGTTAGAAAAAGACTTGCCTCAAGAAGCTCACTTGAACCACCACATTTGCTAAAGGGAATTGAAGGATTAAATGAAGATGGTTGGTCAAGACCTATAGATTCAAGATTGACTTTAGTAGACAAGTTAATGTATACAAGGTGAAATTGGTTCATTTCATTAGTATTTTGCAATCAATATATACCTTGGAGAAGTATATAATTGTTGATGAACTAATAATTCCTTATAAAAAAAAATGACAATATAAGGTAAATACATACGACAATATAATGTCACATACGATAATATAAGGTAGATAAGCCTTGTCAATTTGGCATCAAAATGTGATGTTTGGCTTCTGCAAAATCAAGATTTATTTGGAATCTTGATGTATATTTGGGAGCAGGAATGAACCATATTTTGGGCTTACAATTAGGTTAATTAATAGTGTTCTATTGAGCCTTGCAGTTACACCATCATGGTTATGTAGTCATTGTAGACAATTTCTTTTCTTCTGACCATCTTTTCTATGATTGATGTGTATAGATTTCTCAGCAATCAAGGCTGTGTTAGTGAGCCAAATAGGATTGCCAAAAAATTGGTCCAGAAAGACCAACTTGCTAAAAAAAATTGCTGAAAGAAAAACAATGTTGGGAAGTTGAAACTACCGGGCAAATTTTATTGTTCCGAGGAGGTAGTGCATAGAAAGAAGAGGTGGTTGTGCATGTGAAGAAGAGAAGGTGAAGAGCCATAGGGGCTATGGTTTTTTTTCATGAGATTGTTAGTATGTAGAAAATGATAATTTCAGTGTATCTATTTTTTTTGTGAAAGATAGGTGGATGCATTACTAGAGTGACTGCATTTTATATTTGCTTTAGAATATGGAGAAAGGGAGTATAGAAGTAGATAGCAGGGGTAGGGATGAATCCATTGAAGATGGCGCTACAAGATTTTTGAGTCTTCTATTACACCAAAAAAAAATGTTTGGAGGGGTGCAAATTTGTTCTTTAAGTGTAAAGGAAAAATATTTCTAGTTGAACAATACAAGGATCAAAACCTAGATTAGATGTAGTTAGATTTTTTGATGCACTTTGGGTGCACCATGTTACAAGAACTAATGCATAGACACCCATTGAACGTAGTAGGGTGCTTATTATTGTTTTCAATGTACGATAGGTGAATGACAATGTTTCATTCAATCAAATTGGCCAAGAAAAAAGTGGCATTTGGATGAGTGATGGTTTAAAAGATGGTTTACCGTTTAATTCAACTAAAAAAGAAGGAACACCACTGTAATGTTTGTTGAGCTTGTCACACTATGACACTACACTAATGATGGTATTTAGTGTTATGTTACTAATAGTGTTACTTGAGTTTTTACCCTACCCACTCTAAATGTCAATTAATTGGCATTTGGAGTTGACCTACTCCCCTCTTTCATGCTCCTTTCCTCCTTCCACCCACCCCTCCTCCATGGCCATCCTCACTGCCCCTCTTTTTTCTCCCCAACCCCCCACCCGCCCTCTAGCTGGCCCCTCCTCCCCCTCCCCGCAGCCTTCCTCCCGCCTGGCCCTTCTCCTTGGCTTTCTCCCCCGCCTCCCCTTCCCTGTCTGTATTTCTCTTCCTGTCTTCCTTCCTTTCTCCACTCTGCCTTGTCCCTCCCTCTCCTTTCTTTGTCCTTCTTTCCCTGTCAAATTTGCTCAAAACTTGTTATATTTTGTAGGTATTTTTTGAGAATTTTTTTTGAACGCCATGGATGTTAATGCGGTTTCTCAGTCTCCTCCTCTTCACAACTTGAATCCAAATATTGCTACTTCACGTGTATTGCAGCAAGTTTCCATTATTGCAATATAAAAGTATGTTATTGCTTGGATGGTTGAGGATGAGTCACTACATGGTAGTAGAGGCCTTTGTGGACGCACAGTTCAAGCTTTTCCGTAGCATTTTCGAGGATAGAAGAGTGCTAATTTTATGAGAGCATCACGATAGTGGAAGCTACGTGATACATTCTCCAATGACGATGGTGAATACTCAAATTTGGTGCTTTCTTGTAGCAGAAATGGTGTTGGAATTCGAAAGCGGTTTAGGGCAAAGGCTACTCATGGACGTGGCCACAAACGCTTTGATTGGGTACTATGGCTTTACCCTAAACTTCTTCATGCATTTGAATGGTTTAAGAAGACTGGTGTGAAATTTTCTTCGAGTTTGCTAATTGAGCTAGCATTGAGCATATTAATGGCTCCAGACTCTTTTTACACACATCAATTTAGAGATCCAAAAGATGATGTATTGCTAGTAGACAAAATATGTCATAGTTGGATGCAACAATTTATGGATGTTCATAATATTGTTCTCTTATCTCAACGAGGTAGATTGACATGTAGTATAGAAAAAGAGCAATTCATTGAAATGCAAACATCATATCATTTGGGTGTGTTGTAAAGGAGATTTCAATCTGGCTTATTAGATGAAAACCTCATAGAAAACATTGATGAGACTCATTTTGTTGTCAACATTGGCAATGGTCGTACTTTAGGATTTCGTGGAGACACTTTTGTCAAGTATGCTGAAGTTGTTTCTAGTGGAGATTCCATGACTATGGTTGTTAAAATCTCTGGAGGACGTTGGGCCATGATAGAAGCTCCTATGCTAATATTCACCAATGCAGATAGTAATTATCCCATTAGAGGCTTCAATGATGACATTCCAAGAGTGACTTACAGAACAGGCCCTAAAGATTGGATGGATCAAACACTTTTTTCACAATACTTTGAAGAACCTCGGGCTTTTCAAGCTGATGTGCAACATCGAATTAAGATGGTTTGGGTTGATAATTGCACTAGCCACAACATCACTGCCAGATTGGGGACTGTATTGGCTGAAAAGCAAACAGTTTTGAGATATCTACCGCCTTGTTCAACACATCTTTGTCAACCTGCAGATACATTTATCATTTCAAAGATAAAAGATGCATGGACCAAGCAGTGGGAAGCCAAAAAGACAGAATTAATTGGAGCCAATACTTAGCAGAATACTGCTCGTAGAGATGGTCAATGGTCTGGGAAGCTTACCAACCGTGGTAAGAGATTTTTTTTCAATTGGCTATTGATAGTGTTGAAGATGTCAACAAACAAGTAGATTACAACAATATGTCTTATGCTAGAAAATCCATGATCCGTTGTGGCATGGCATTAGGTGTTGATGGCTCTTGGAGTTTGGATCAACTATTTCCACATCTTCAAGAAATAGTTGCAAAACATCGTCCATATTTTGATGGGCAAGATGTTGCTCAATATGCTAGGCCAATTTAAATATTGGTTTTGTTATTTTTGCATTGTTTATAAATATGAAACTTTGTAAATTTTTCTTCAATTAGAAGTTCTTGTGATTCATATTGTAATACAAACTATGTATTTTGCATATTTGATAATTTCAATGAGTATTTTCTATTGAATTGTTTGTATACTTAATCAATTTTTGTTTTTATTTCTCATTCTTATCATGTGAAGACAACTCCTTTTTAGGATTTTGTTGCTTGTATTTTAAAAACTAAGCAATTTGAATTTGCAAAGGTTTTGAATTTTTATTTAATGAAGTATTCATTTGAATAAACATTTGTATTTTTAAATTTGTATTTTTTTCATTGCAATTTAACAAAATAATAGGTAACACTATATGTAAACTTGTGAAAATTGATACCTAGTAGTTGACAAATAGTGTCTATGTTGACATTTAGTGTTGGTAACATTAACAAGATTGTTGACATTTAGTGTTGTGCTTTGTAATTAGAGTTGCCAACACTAAATACCATCATTAGTGTAGTGAACTTGTATGTTTAATGTGTTTTGACACAATTTTCAAATGATATCACCATTGGAATACATATATTGTATTAGGTTAACTTTTCATGCAATGCTTTGATCAATATGGAAGACATTGAATCATCATAATTATGATAAATTGGCTCAATTACATTAAAAACCTGCGTACATTAAAAATTTGCGTAGGTTCCTATGAAATCAATTTTGACCAGATATTCATGAAATTTTGACACAAAGTGTGAGTATGTACCTGCTTAGTGGGAATTTATTTATTTTTCCAAATTGCCTAACTTTTCTGGCAATTTTAGGTAGTTTTTGCAAAACTCCTCTTTTACTTCTAAAATTTGGCAAGTATGTAATCTACATGATATAAGAAGCAAATGTCTAAGAAATAACCATATGTAGTGTAAAAATCTCATTCTCAGAGGAATTAAAGTTTGTTAGCCCTATCAGGCAAGATCAAAGATTTTTTTTTCTAAACTCAAACATTATAATCTTTCAATTCATGCAGTCAAAGTTTTTGGAATTTTTTTCATACATTCCCATAGACAAATTTGTATGGTTTAAGTTTGAAAAAAAACTTCTCTTTTTCATTTTTTTCTCACTACTCTAAAAAAAAACAATTTTTCACAATTTTTGCCCCAAATACGCCTTTAACATTTAGGGGTTAAACTGAGTGGGCTTAAAAACACCTTCTAGGCAATGAATTTGATCTAAAAACTATTAGAATTTTGCCAATTTAATCCAAAATAGAGGACATAGAGGATGTTTTTTGGCCAATGAATGATAAAGAATCTTTTCATGTAGACATCGGGAAAAAGCCCCCCATTGTTGCAGTACTGTTGCAGTATTGTTTCAATGGGTTAACAGTATAGTACTCAAAGTATATTGTTGCAATACTGCAAACAATATTGTTTCAATAAATTTACAGTGCACCTATTGAAAATATATTGTTGCAATACTTTTTGCAATACTGCAACAATATGCTTTGAGTACTATACTGTTAACCCATTGAAACAATACTGCAGCAGTACTAAAGCAATGGGGGGGCTTTTTCCCAATGGAACAGAAGTGCAATTATTCATCCTCCTAATTTTGTGAGAAAAAGGAAGGTCTTCTACAATTTGTCTTCCAATGAACGCTTTTGCATTTTTTTAATCCAGAAGTTCACACGGTAACCCAAACATATTTCCACGGTGACCGGTTCGTCGTTGAAGGGTTAACGTTCAGTGAGTTCGGCGCTGATTTGCAGCAGTGTGTCCATGTTCTGGCAAGAGCACCTATCGGCGGCGCAATCAGGTAGATCCAGATGCTGTCGTACTTGTTGGCCGCCACCTAGCATTTGCCACCCTGTAATTGCACATTCCCCATATGTCATGTTCTAAAAATTTGTCATGCTGTCCACACATGTTAGCGCATTCGGAAGCCCATAGATATGTCCCTACAGACAGTGTCATTAGAAAGCTTGAATGCAAGAAGTGGAAGCTTCAAGACGTACTCTGCAAGCAGGACGTTGAGGACGACAGTCGCCCCCACAGCAATTCCAGCTAGCTCCCCACTCTGCGCCGCATCTCACATGTAGGTCAAGGTGGTAAAAAATTTCAAATAGGAACCTCTGCGTAGGTCGAAGAATCTTAGGACTCAACATATGAAGCTAGTAGTTCAGTGATTTTGCTAGTGTTGTGCAAACACGATTGAGTTCCAACATTGGGATCCAACATTGGGATATTTTTTCGGGATTTGTGAAAAGTTTGTTCAGTATACCTCACTTTACTTGGGCAAGTTTGTACTATGGAGAATCTGGAGGAAACTCAGCATACTGTAGCGTTTCTTCCTCCAAGGTATGACGCTTTGAAGGCCCCACAAATGAAGATCCCGGCTTCAAGATGCTCTACAAGACCTTCGCAAATCACAAACCTTGCGGAACAGTCTTGTGATAAAGCTGGAACGGCGTCAAGTCTCTACAAGCCTCCCCGCTTAGGGTCTAACAGAAAATAATCAAATCAAGGATCCCGTTAGGACTGGTCTGGTTGACCACTGATTTTTATAAATTCACCAGGGTCCTCCCACACTTCAGATAGGACTCCATCGCCATCCATACCCTAAAGAACGCCAGGTCTACATAGTGGGTCCTCTACCCTCCTCCTGCACGAGGGTCCCATTACTTGTCCTTAAAGTCAGGGCTGCGTTTCTCAACAAAGGCAGACATACCCTCCTTCTGATCCTCCAACCCGAATGTGGCATAAAACAGGAGCTGCTCTCTCTTGACGCCCTCCGT
Organism: Climacium dendroides; assembly: GCA_950106755.1. Classification (NCBI taxonomy): domain Eukaryota; kingdom Viridiplantae; phylum Streptophyta; class Bryopsida; order Hypnales; family Climaciaceae; genus Climacium; species Climacium dendroides. The sequence goes on from OX467084.1 coordinate 42,726,275, forward strand.
GAGCCCAATTTCATAAGCGGTGTTCACTGATTCCTTGGCAAGAGCAACGACAGGCTTCGACTGCTTTGCAATTTCCTTCGCGAGAGAGATTGCTTCAGCCACCAATGCAGCATCTTCTCCAGCCACCTGAATTGTCCCAGACGTATCCCGTCAACTCTCCAGGACATGGTGCAGGCACGGGAAGGAATGCGATAATCCAAGAGCCATCATTTCCAGGGTTCACATAAACTCTTAAAAGATCAAAGAAATTCATGGCTTTAGAGTGATCAATTTGATCGCTAACATTATCAAAAATATGATTCAGACAGGGCCAAATTTTATACTACCAGGATCAGTGGAAAACATTGCATGTGTTGGTCAAAACAAAATAAAATTGATCGAAAGAAAGTTCAATCTCAAATAACCCGCTCAAAAGTGCTAAACAACACGAGGTTCAGTTTGATCCTTTAGTTCCTTCACGGATTATGCTTACAAAAGATTTGCTTTCAGGGCAGCCTTACCACTCGACAGGCAAGTCCTCTCTGTGCTGCTTCTAGAGCCCCCATGAAATGTTTGCCGGTCAGAATCATCTCCATGGCTCGGGACTTGCCAACTTCACGGATGAGTCTCTGTGTTCCTCCTATGCCCGGAATGGTGCCCAAGTTCAGTTCAGGTTGGCCAAATTGGGCTCTCTCCCCTGCAAGAATGATGTCGCACAGCATTGCTAGCTCACAGCCTCCTCCCAATGCATAACTAAACCAATGCCACACATCATCATTAGTATTATTATCATCAATGGGACAGGTAAAATAGGGTACCTGCCGGGCAGACCTAGAATTCTGTAGGCCATGAAAGGCGACAAAGGTCAAATGAGATCAGATAATTTTTCTGTTAAACCCAAAGCGGAACAGCCTGCACAACCTATCATCTGTTGCTGCCTTATCACAACCCTACTTGCTATGCTCTGTAAAGTTTGCGAGTTACGAAGTATGAGGGTATTTGAAGTTGAGATCGATTTTTTTAAAGGACCGGGAAGGAAGTAACCCTATAGTTTGCTGGGTTTCCTCCTCGAGGTCCTTCATGGTACAAGCTAGCCTCGTCGATAATTGGCGTACTAAAATACTCCGCTAATTCTCCTCTACATCCTAGATATCTAGCCTTATATACGGATACTGCATTTGCATTCTCGAATTCATTCAAGAGGGCTCACCCATTCACGGCAGCAATGATGGGTTTACGGATGGCAGTGACGGCATTCCAGTGGTGAACAAAGCGAGAGGCGTAGGCATCTACAAACTTCTTGTCTTTCATCTCCTTGATGTCAGCGCCAGCAGCAAACGCTTTCCCTTTGCCTGTTATAACTATAGCCCCAACCTGCTGCATGCAACACTGTTCAGAAATCCAGGGAAAAAAAATCTAAAAAATTTGGACCATTTCTCGATTTGTGCGTGTCATCCTTGCGCAGGGGCCATGCTAATCTTCTCTGTATCGTTCCAATTTTATCAGATGTCTCCGAAGAGACGAAAGCTAGAGAGCTTCTAGCTAGCTATATAAGTGGTGCCATAGACAGTGCCTATCCTTATGGGATTTATGATCACAAAGGCATGCATAACTATTATTGAACGAACACACAAACACTCCTTGTCATGTACACAACTTCTGAAGTTAGAATCTGAGAGTGAGATACTTTCAAGTCATGTGTTTAGAAATTGCTAACACCTACCTGTGAGGAAGCATCGAAGGTCTGTAAGGCATCCACAACCTCCACCATGAGGGCGTGCGAGAGAGCATTCAAAGCCTTGGGCCTGTCCAACGTCACCAACCCCACCGTGCCATCGCCCACGGCAGTCGCATGAATACACTCGTACTGTTTCCCCTCTAGTGTCGCCCCTTCCTCCTTGGTGATTGTGCCTGTCTCTTGGTTCCCAGCTCGGGTCACATGAATCGCACGCGCAAATTGCGTATATGCGGTGTTTGCACTTCCGATTTCCTTCTGCTGAAGCCACAGCAATTGGCAGCGATGACCTGACGGTCGACCTCCAAAACCTGGTGAAATTAAGCGAGGTCCTTGCTCCTCACTAAGCTCCCGCAATGCTGACAAAACAGAGTAGATGAACTTGTGATTTCAAAAACTTTAACACGATCTTCCAACCCTCCTTTCCTTCAGGCCAATTGGTCCGATGATCACACCTACAACAATGAATTTACGAAACTCATAGCACAAAACCAGGGGATGAGAGGAAGAAAGTAGCATACATACTTGATAAGAGACAGCGTCGACTGTCACGCCTCAAGATTGCCCTCAGAGGGCGAGAGCACTGCATGAAAGGACTCATGTTCGCACAAAACATTCACTCCCACTCTTGTAAAATGCTTGCAAGAATGTGTTGAGCTTGGTGTGCCACAACTGACAATCCTCAACACAGAGACTGCTTCCCAATTGGATCGCTATGAATCAACCATGGATTCCCTGAAGTCGGAAATTCTACCCAATTTCTTCACACGAAGCAAAGAGGATGGAATAACGTACGAGGAGAAATCCCTGACGAGCATGTAAAATTCTCAATCGGGGTTCTAGGATTGTCAAGCTTCAGACCACCCTCTGCCACGTCGGTCCACGTCGGAGCCACTGCGACCTGGTGGGGGCGTTGGCTCAACTAAGGTTTAGCTCATCATTTAAGCAATTTTGGAGCAGATCATGCGCAGTATGAGGTGGTGGAAATTTTTTCCCATGTAGGAAGATAGGAAATACAAGGATAGAAAAATTTACAGAATTTTATTCCCGAAATTGAAATCACTATGAATTTTGGGAGCCAAAAAGTGCACTTCACCCAGTAGCTAATGTTTAGAGTCTTCCAGGTTCAATCCTTCAAGAACTACTTTCCCTTGCACTACTTCCTACTTTCTTGCTCACTACTTTAGGACATGTGTCAATATCTTATTAGTTTCAACCTTATAAGATACCAAAAAAACAAATTCCAAGCTTCAATTGGAAGTCTATTCCAACCTTTCTTGAAAATATTGCATTGCTACTCGTTGGGTACTACGCGTGGTTGGCAATTGGTGCCTCAACCTTATGCAATCAATCTTTTGGACATAATGTAGATGGTGAATTCCATAACTTCATGCCCCATTAGAAGGACCTGGGTGAATTGACCCCTTGTTTGTTCCTCCAAGTCATTCTAGAGGGTACATGTAAAAAAAAGACCCCTATTTGTGCTTGATTGATTCATTAACTACACCTCTCCTAGCTAATTTGAGGCTTATGATTGCAAATAATGAATTCAAAGTTTGCAAATTTTATTATGTGCAGAAAATTAAAAAAAGGGGTTCATTTCACCCCTAGTCCATTAGGAGTTAGTCCCTACAAAGAACCAACATGTTCATTCCGAAAGAAAATTATAGGTTTTTATATGACAACAAGGTCATTTGACACCACCATAGTTGGGTGAACTATGGTAGTAAGCCCCTCGTAGTAAGCACGGCTTGTCAATGCTTGTCATCACTTCATTGGTGTGTCGAGGCCAATGCCACTAAGCCAAGGTCAAACCAAATCTAAACTAGTAAAATTTTCTCTAGGGCATAAACATAAGAACTTATTACTACTACAAGTGATGGAATTTGGAAAATTTGAATTCATATTGGAATCAAGAACCTCACTTAGTTAAAGGGATAACTAAATACAAAATTAACCACTCTAAAATAGAAAGATTTTTACATTTATCCATCTAAATATTTTAGAGTTTTTGCCATCATGACATTGGAGAGAATTTGGGGCTTATGGAAGGCCATTTGACTTTTGATAGTGGTATAAATATGAAGAAATAATTTTTTTTAAATATTTTGGGGGATTCAATTTTTATATCACTAATCTAATGGGGTACCTAAGGTGGTCACATGGTCTTTTTTAAATTATTATTTTTACTTTTTGTCATATTGCAAAAAGTCCAATGACCCATTGCATGTCATAGATTTTTTCTAATGACAAATTGTCATTAGACTTAGATTTAGCCTTAGCCCCTTGGCCATCAATACACCAAATACACCTATTTCTTATCACCTTCTACAATGTCACATCCATTTTTCTCTGTCCAAGACAATGTAATAGACATACAAAGTTCGAAACCCATTTTTGTACTATGACTATTTGTATTTCGACTTGGTATATTATGTTAACTACTAAATACTCTAGTTGATTGTCCTTTTGAAATTAGGGGTGATATGGCTTCTACTAATTGAAATGGAAAAGCAAGGTGAAATCAAGAATGACGTTTTCAAGGGTCATTTTTTAAACCCTAAATGCCCAAGGTCTTTTTTTGAGTTTCTAGGAATTTGCTCTAAATTGAATAAAAATCCAACATTTTGATAAGTTCTACCATTTTTTTTGAATTGTAACCATACAAATTCAAACTAGACATATTAGAAATCACAAAGGGAAAGAAAACACAACAATATTACTTATGGATTGAAAGATTATAATATTTGACCATTAGGGTACTAAAATTGCAAAAGTGATTTCAAATCTTTCAATCCTCTTTTCACATGTCAAATCTAAAAAATTGACCACCCAAAAAATATAAGTATAAATGGCCTAATGTACATAATCCCAATCAATTTATGGCTTCTCAAAATCTACTCTATAATTTTTTTAAATGAATTTTTACTGTGATTTTTTCTCCAAGAGCTAATGTATTTGAGGCTCATTTCCAAGAACCCTCAATACTACAAATAGTCAAGATTGCAATGGATACCCTTGCACAAAAATCTTGAATAGAAAAGTCATAATCAATCATTTTCAAGATTGGACTTTTGATGCTAAAACTAGACTTCAAAAAGAATTTTTCAAAAATATACTATATTAAAAATAGAAACTTAGTTAGGTTTTATTTAACTTCAAAATATTGTATACACCAAATTTGATATCTCAGACATTTAGGGGTTAAATACTATCTCTCCTAATGTCAAGTACACCTCCAAAATTTGATTAGATTAAAATGTTCAATTTGTACAATAGTAACTAGACTAAAACAATAAAATTTATTCTAGTAATTCATCAAATATATACATATCTATGAGACAAAACTAAAAAAATAAGGTGAAAGCTTAGATGAGACTCATAAGTATTGTGTTTTGGAACGATTGAGTAGGTTTGAGAGAAGAAGTTTTTCAAATTGCAAGACAGAAGTGTAGAAAGTACTTTTTCTTGTTCTTTTCTATACTAAATTATATGTCTTAGAATCCTCTTAGCTTGAAATTTGAACCATAGTTCTTAGATTTAAAAATAAAATCTTTCTAATGATGAGTCAAGTTCAAAATAAATCAATTTTTATAAGTTAATCTATTTTCCTTATCATTAAAAAAAATATTGAAAAACTCATGCCATAAATTGAGGTCGACCCTAAAACCCTAAACCCCAGGCAAACCCATTTCCAATACAACACCAACTACATCCCCAAGGTTAGCTTTGACAGATTCCCATGGACTTTATTCAGTGAGGGACAATGAGCCTGAGTTTCCAAAAGGACGATTTCCATGAATTTCCTATTTGGGCGAGCACATGCTTCACACCAAAGAAACAGTTGAAGTAAGGAATGCCTTGAGGAGCACCTATAGACAATGACACAGTCTAGTCATGGACTTCAATACCATCAAGTTGCAACCGCCCTTGAATTACAGAGTATTTCGCCTTAACCGCCTTGCTGGAAGGACTAACGTCATCCCGTCCAAGGGACATACAGAAAATGGAGTCCTCCAAAGCTGCAGAATGATGAAACCACCATCACAGAGTGTCAGGGCAAGCACCGGATCTAAGTTTAACAGGGTGAATGCAGACCATAACACAAGTAATGTGGGAAACAGGAGGATACAGTCGATGACCAAAAATAGAAGTCTTGAAACAAGAGAACAGAACCTTCGATAGTCAAAATCTGAAGGAGCCATCTTTGATAAATAAATCGTAGACGTGGAGCTTCTCCCACATATGAGTCTGATACTAACAGATGACATTGAGCTTCTCTTCCACTATTTGCACTGCACAGACGAAGCAGGTTTAACCTTCTTTTAATATCAATTGTGAATACCATGTCCAAATTCAGGTGCTCGCATACATGTGCATCAGAGGCGCCAATAAACGACTTCGCATGTATCTTGCCAGTGCTGGAAAAAGAATGACATATTTGAAGCTATCAACGCAAATACTGGATGACATAAAAGGAGTTGGAAATCAAGGTACATGCTAACTCGACAAAGACTGTAATTGAAGGTTCTGCACTCGAGTGTACTTGGCAAAACTGATGGCGTCGTAACAGAGAGCAAGAGCCTTCACCATTGCTGATTCGCGGGGGCGTATGTGTCCGAATCGTTCAGCACAGGACCTGTCATGTTTCGGGAAAAGTCAGCTTGGCCGTCTAGTAAGTCAGGACAAACCTTTTCTCACGGTACGGCGCGCTTTGATTTCAATTTGCGACGAGCAAGGTTAAGGCAACCCACCTTTCATCAAACAAGTCATAAAAGCCATCAATGATAACAGCTCTTGGAAAGCGTTTTTGGAGATGAAAGGCAGCGAAATATTTTCGAAGTTCTTCGTCATCATGTATGTACCTGCAGACAAATTCCTAGTCTCAGCAATGAATAATTCGACTCCTAGCTCCTCTCTACCATCAGCACCGGACACAAGGACTGCAAGCTGTTTAATAGTCGATGACTACTTACTTTATGATGATTCTTGCAAATGCATCCGATTCCGGATCCACACCCTGCAATAACCATTTCAACATACCGTTCGATTCTTTCATAACACAAGATTTCTCATAATAGCAAGATTGCGGATCCCATAAACATTCCTCAACAAACTGAAAGTAGAGTTGAGCCATAAATCCTAGAAACTGGGACATCCCTGCCTCCATCGTTATGAAGACCTCAAAAACGTACCGAGGAAGAGTGGAAATATATATAGCAGGTTGAAGCCGATTCTCACCATTGTAAAGAAACAAGGGTAAAATATTATCATAAAGTGTTAAGAGAAGAAGGATTCTGACCTGAGACAAGCATGGAGTACTGTCATCAAGGGAATAGGGTTTGCAGAGGAAGGTTACGAAGGAAGAAGAATCCTGCCTGGCACAATTGTAAGCAAATTGTAGCAGTAATGAGGTCTTTCCACTGCATATAAACAACCCCGCACAGCATTTGTAAGAGGGTGGTCCCAATGGGGAGGGTGCATAGTAAACATGGAAGCATAAAGCACGAGACCCAACCGAGAATACCGCATGTAAAACTCGTTAAGACGGAAAAGACAATTTTTGTCCTTTAGGTTTTCTCCCACCTTCACGATCTTTACATGCTGTATTCTCTGTTGGAGCCTGCGGTCTGGCAGAGAGGATTGGAGAGGGAAGGGAAGACTGACCAAGCGGGAGGTCCCGAGATAAGAGCCCGGCAGGCTGGCATTGACGAAATCGGTGGGGAGGAGGCAGAAGCGAAGAAGAGATCAAGAAGACCAATGCTCGGGTACGGCTTCTGCTGAGAGACGTCGAAATCTCCATGCTCTTCAAACACTCGGTCGCCTTCATCTTTAGCAGTCGACATGGGCAGCAGAGAATGCTCGGCACTTAGGTCGAGATGGCACCTACCCTCGAGCCCCCGGGAGGGTTACGGCACCTTAAGAGTGCAGTAGGGCGTGAAAGATGCACCTGCAAGACGTAATTCACATCACTCAACGCAAACCACAACAAGCGGTTCTTCTCATAGCATCTCCACCCTGGCTAACCCTCGGCACCCAGTCCCAGTTGGATTTGGGAGTCCGCCTGGGTATCGCGTCTTTCCGCAAGTCGCCCGTCCTTCCAGCATTAAGCAAATACGAAACATACCGCCACATGAGTTGAGAGCTGCACATTACAGCTCTAAAATCTACGAAGCACACTTCCTCAAATCCTTCTTCACCCACAGGCAATCATCAGTATTCAAATTAGGTGAGGTTTGTCCGCTCCAGGCATTCACAGCAACACCCTTGTGCCAGATGCGCCATATAAAAAAGTCAAAGAAGATTCCATTGCGAAAAGGAGAAGCCTCATCCAGGACGGAGCCATCAGTGACCGTTTTATGGATGGTGAGGTAGAAGCACCAGCAGTAGTTTATGGAATTTAGTGCAGTATGCTACCTTCAAGACAAACAAGCATCAACTTTGGCTACCATGAGAGTGAGTAGTATTTTTTAAAAAGATAGAAAATAAAGGATTTGCAAGTTGTAAAGGATTATTGGGGGTACTACAATACAAAACTAACTATATAGATGCTAATTCCAATGTGGAGGAAGTTGCAAATTGGCTATTGCTTGTTGCAGTCTTGGCTAAAAGCTAATTTTCTCAAGGATTTTCTCCAATGTACATTTGGCTACTGAAAATTTTAAGAAGCAATGGAGCAAATTTTAGCCAATTCTATGAACTTTGAGCACCAATAGATGATCATTTAAGTGATTTTGGAGCAAATGGTGAAGAGTATGAAGTGATGGAAATTTTTGCCATAATAGGAAGTATGGAGATTCCAAATTATTTAGAGTCTTACTCTTGAAATTGAAGTTACTAAGAATTTTGGGAGCAAAAAGTACTCTTGACCCATAGCTAATGTCTAATGTCTTCCAATTCCGATCATTTGAAAACTACTTCTCTGCTCAGTGCTTACTACCGGTACTTCCTACTTTCTTGCTCACTACTACGAGATGTGTGTTATAATTGCTTATTAGTCATGACCTTGAAAAAGACCAAAAAAAACACATTCCAAGCTTAAGTTCCAAGCTCAAGTTCCAACCTAAGGTTGGATATAGCACACCCTATAGGTTGGGGACTGGGCGTGGTTGATAATTGATGCCTCTACCTTATGTAAAGTCTATACCGATTCGGTGCTTCAAGGACTTTCAAAGCAAATTTTTTGAAAGTTGGTTGTAAATCAATCCATATTGTATTTTTCCATCAAAATAAACCAAAAAAAATATTCAAAATTTGCCAAAATTAGTAACTTCAACCAAATATTTGGAGACACACCTTTACAAATCATGAAACAATGAAAAAAAATATTAGCAATCACTCGCAATACACTACAAAGAATGATGCCATGGTGGAAATAATATTCTTTTTGTCCCACAATGATCTTTTGGTTGGACAAAGTGTTAGGGATTTTTTTGCTAAAAATAACATTATTTCAACCCATTTTAACACTAGAAAAAACCCATGTCAAAGTTGACGTATTTTTTTGAACATCATATTAAATCCAATGTTATAACATGTGTTTTTATGTCAATAGTGATGTCCAATGTAACATAATGTCCAAAAAAATACGTCAATTTTGACACGGGGTTCTTATAGTGTGACTTGTAAGTAGAGTTCAATATTACTCCTATTGTCTTAAAACTTTGAGTTTTGGAGCCCTTTTCAAGGCAAATAGCTAGGTGAATGATAAGAACAATTCAACAAATCAATTAGGGTGACTAAAAGATCTAACCTTATAATGAGGTAGATGGGGAAATATTTTCTCAATTGGCAATCAAAGTCACATCCTTGAAGTGGGTGTAAGCATTCACAAAATCATCAATGATTGAGTGGAAAAGTGCAATATCAATTTTATTTTTTTTAAATCATTAGACATATTTCAATGAAGGATATTGTAGTTGGTGCCATAGAATTGTTGGTTGAGTGTCATTGGTTGCAAAGAGGACAACTAGAACTTTCAACTTAGTTACAAAAGGATAAGATAAGTTGTATATACAAACAATATTCTTTTTGTACATCCACATGACTACATACAAAATGCATTAGACTCACCCTTCTTCCCAAACAATCTAAGTGATTGAGGTCAATAATTTCTACCATTCATGACTTGAATACCATTTCAATATACAAAAATACACAAACATAAGTAGTTTGAAATTTTTGATGATAAACTATACTAATTTATATTAATAAAACATCTTTAGTTTCATACTTGAAACAATCTAGTACAAAGCAAAATGGATGAAAAATATTTTATAATAGTCTCTTTTACAGTGACCTTCAAGAACACACTTACATTCTAAATAAGAAGATTCATGATTGGTCCACTAATTATTTATGGAGCACATATAGAGAATGTGATTTATTCTTTTGAATTTGAAGGTAGCATGCCATTTTTATATTGAAGGGCAAATGTAAAGCCTTAATTGAAGATGCTCTTCAAATATGTGTCTTTGTTCAATCTAAGGAAGATATATAGCATACACGTCACTTGTATTGACTCATGAAAGTCAATAGTGGGATCATACTAGGTGTATAGATTCTTCATTTATACCAACTACTTGGTTAGAGTTCCTCTCTTTGCATGTGACACTACTTTACCAAAGTTACACTATTTTAAATTAGTGCATACAAAAAATGTGAATTTGTTGTTCAAACCAAAAGATTTTAAAAAGGCAAAAAGACAAAGGAAAAAAAAGAATCAATAATCATCCAAAATTGCCATCATCATTCTACATATGAATCCAAAATCAATTGTATCTATTTGGAAGAAATATACAATTTTAGAACTTCTACCAAAAAAATAGGAAGTAATAAGCAAGAAGGTAGTTCTTAAATGATTGAAATTAGATGACTCTAGACATTGGACATGAGTTCACACCAACTTCTATCTTTCAAATTCATAGTAATTTTTGTTCAAGTGATAAAATTACTAAATTTTTAACAAGCTCCATCATTTCCTAGCTTTGCACCTCCATAAATATTTGTTTCACCTTGCATTACCCTAGATCATGTCCACAATTGCTTATTTGATCGGTTATGGATGGCTCTACTATAGTGTGGTTCAGGGCTCATAGTTTCTTGTTCAAATTGGACATGGACTAAAATTTTTAGTCAACCAATAGGTATACCGCCCCCTTATATTAGGGACCAATTCAAGGAGTTATGGGGAATTTCATTAAAATGGCGATATTCCATGTGCCATTTTCATAGTGTCTTATTTCCACAGTTCAAACCGGGTGGTCTGAAATCTATTAGTGTCCTCGATTTGTGAACTCTATACCACTATTAGATGTATTAAATCTAGAAAAGATGTAAATTTTAGACCAATCGATTTTTAAAATCTACATATTTCTTAGATTTCAGATATCTAATAATAGTATAGATTTCAAAAATCTAGGATGCTAGTAGAGTTCAAACTGCCTGGTCTGAACTGTGAGAATGCCAAAGTCACAAAATAATCGCCATTTTAATGAAATTCCCCATAGTTCAAAAAAAGGATATGTAGATCCATTTTTGTGATTTTTGAAAAACTACTTTCATTAGAATGACCACCATGCATTGTAAGCTCCATTGTGAATTGAAAAATAGACGAAATAATGTAAATAGTTTCAAGTTTTTTTTTATCTTTCATTGAAATAAAAAAAGAACATAATTTCAATATATTTTCACTAAGATATGCTTCCCCAAAGTAGATTTCACTAATTTTCTACTAACCTGAGTAACACTTCAAATTTAATTGTATACTAAACCATGCAACCAAATACATTAAATTTTTTGAGGTGCTCACTCTCAATATAAACTACAATATTCTATGGTTGCATTTAGTAAAATCTAAATTTTAAAATAGCAAACCAATTAAATAAGTTATTGGCAATTTTGGCCCAATTTGAATAAATGCCCTCTTCCCTTTGGACTCTTAGAAGTTAAAATCTAAAGCTCTACATATGATTATCTTAAAGAACAATTATCTTTCATATTTATCTTTCATATTTAGGTAAGTCACCTTTAAGAGTCATTTTTGGAATCATTAAAGTTGTCTTTTGAGTCTAACCCCTAAAATTTCAAACTGAACCTAAAAATTATTGCTAATTATTTGGTGAAAGTTGATATGAGTAGATATTTTGATTTTTTTGAGGATTTCATATTATTTTTTAGAATGTTTTGATAACCAACATCTAATATGTAAGAAATTTTCAAGACATTTTGGCATGTAAGTCAAACTTTATGAAATTTTTAAAATTAATAATTGAATTGAGGCAATAAAAAAATCATATTTTTATATAAAAAGATTTTTGTAATTAGACACACAACTGGGGACAAGACTTTCATTCATCCATTTACTTTAGTGGGATGAAAAATATAAAGATTTATAGATCGCTAATAACTACTTTATCATATATCTAAATATCTATACATTTAATTATTAGATTGCTAATTGGGTTGCTAACAAACAAAAACTCTATGAGGAGGGGTGCTTGGACTTTGTTTAGTGGCATTTGGACATTTGAAGTAAGTTATAAATTTAAAGTTATTTATGATGAAAACTAAGTTAACAACACATGGCTACACTAGTCTATATATTAAATTTAGGTTCTTTGATTGTTTAGTTTACTATGGTAAGATCTAGAACTGTACATCCCTTGGTTGTGTTCATACCAGTAGTACCATTAGAAAGCTCTCTATAAGGAGGGGTGTATGGACTTTGTTTCGTAGTGTTTCAACTCATAGTAGAATAGAAATTGAATTTCAAAATTTTATGAATTAAAAAGGTAGAAAATTCTTTAATTTTAATTTGACTATATTGTGGCAATGGCACATGGCATACTAGTACTTATGATATTCACTCTTGAAATTATTTTTGAGAATCTTCAAAAATCAAGAATTTTCTAGTGTTGTGACACTTTGCATCATGTGTCACTTTGTCACTTTTGTCATGTCACTTTCCCAGGTGTGAATGAACAACCATGCATATTGAAGCAACCTAGAAGATTTAGGGAAGCTTATTACTCGAAGAGAATGAAGAAACAAAGGGGCTTAATGTTACAACCCCTGCAAAGGTGTCCCAAAATTACTTCAATAGTCACAAAACATCACTTTAGCCCCCAATGGCCAATATATGGCCATTTGGGCTATATTGAGCCTACAACCAACCTTTGTCATATCCTACAAAGCCTTTGTAAGGCCCTAATAGCTATATGTCATTGAATAACACATAAGATACATAGGTCTTTGCTAAAAGATCTTCATTTTTGAAATTTGAAATTCTATTGTAAAGCTATCTACAATTTAGTTTTGTCTATAATCAAACACTATCATATATTAAATGCCTCTTTTTAAAATATTAAAAAATTTATTGTCTTTTCAAAATTTGTAATGCTATTTCAGAAATCTCAATTACATCCACATCAACACAAATTTTATTATATTGCCCTAGTAAATTATTTATATTGAAATTGAAAGACTACTAATGTAGTTGGAAAAGACATCCCATAAAACATCAATCCCTCCTTTAATTATCATAGTATCTCAATTTTTAGGTCACTTTCAATTTTTGATAATTCACATATTAATCCCTAAAGGACCAAACTGCATTTATTGGCAACATAGTGATTTTGGGCAACTCACTACCATTGGAATTTTGAATTTTTTTTTCTTTGAAATTTTCACACAACATGTGCATGAGGAGTAGCTTTTAGGCCCAACAATTTTCATAACTTTTGGCCACAAGCTTCAAAAGTTATTGTATGATATGTAATTTTCAACGTTTGGCAAGTAGCTTGGGCAGCAAAAAAAACTTCTTTAAAACTTCTTTAAAAAATAAATAAAATTTGAAATTGGTTCTTTAGATTCGTTTATATGCAAAAAGCTTTGAATCATTCTATTTTGATTAATGAGATGAAAATTATGAGAAATTCTAGTTTGCAGTTGTTTGAAGGTAGTTATAGAATCTATTATAAGATAAACTTTGAAGTCCTCTATTTAAGTCAATTTTCAATATTTTTGGAAAAAACAAAAACATTAGGCATACATTGTTTACATTGTGAGACATTGGGTATAGAGTGACACGTTGACAACTTCAAAGAAAACCACACACAATTTTCAAAAGGGATACATGTGGCATTATGCCATTGGTTGTTAAATATTTTTCAAATTCCTTAAAAGGTTAAACACATAATTTTCCTACTCGTTGTAAAACTTTTGAGAAAAAATTTAGCAACCCCCTCTTGTTAAATGAATTCATGAATTCAATATTTGGAACCCACTCCAACCACCTATATTTGTATTCATAGGGAACCTGTGGAACTTGCAAACCATATGGAATATGTCTAAATCTAAATTTTTTGCTTGTGAGGATATTTATATTTGCATCATGTATTCGTAGTTTGAAATTGTATCTACATCTTGAAACTATATCCTCATTTTGTATCCATATTTTGTATCCAAATTTGGACAACCAAGATCGTATATTCTACAAGCATCAACAACTTTGGTTTTTTCAAAAGATCCGTGGCAGTTAGAAAGGGGGAATTTTTCCTAAACTCTTGATTTTTCCAAGGGGGAGGAGGAATTGAAATACAAACATCATGTTTGCATCTTTTTGGTACATAGTTTATTACAACATTACAACCATTGGAATTGTCATTTTTCAATTCTATAAATAAATTCTTATGAATTTAGTATTTGGAATCATTCTCTACTTCTTTCTACTTACTATTTTTTTCCTATATGTTGTATGATTCCAAATGATCTCAAAATTTTCAAGCATGTAGCCAACATGCCTTGAAGAATGAATCCAAAGAGTTACAACCATTTTAGACCATTTTTCCTAATGATTTGACCTTGTGAAGTGCAATTGCCTAATTTTTGCAGGGCCAAAAAGAGGATTTTTTGTCACTTCAAACACTAATATCTTACAATGTACATTGTGGAAATTTCTGAAATTTTTTCTACATCTTTTCAAACTAAAGTACTACAAGATCCTATAGTTACATGTGTCCAATAATGAATTTTTTTCTAAAATTTGGAACTTGCATTAGAAATGGCAGTTTTGGAGTATTTTTGGTAAAAACATAGTTAAAAACCTTTAGGGGGTAAAGTAAGAATGAGATTCAATTTCATTAGAAGACATTTGAGGCCTCTAGTAGACTATTTCAGGCCCATTTTCAATTCTATTTCCGTAGCAGTAAAAGAACTGGCTAGTTGTCAGAAAAAAAATTCAAAAAAATTATCTTTAAAATTTCTAAAATGCAAAAAAAAAGTTGGAATTTTTTTTTCAAAAAAATGACATGGCACAGTCTCGACCATGTCAGACTACATAGTTGGCAATGTTCCCATGTAGTCGAGACAATTTTCAAAGCCCTGGAACTTGCAGTCTTCTAGAGGCCTCAAAATTTCATCTAATAGTGAATCCCAAAAATCAACAATGTTTTGGTTTTTAGTTTGTTGCACTAGAAATGCCCAATTTGAGGTGATGATGGTGAAAATGACAAGTGAACTAAGGTCAAAAGAGTAAGTTTTAGCGGTTAACCATTCTTTTATTCTTTGAACAACGAAATATTTGTAAAGAGGCTAGTTTTCAAAATATGTATTCTATGAATTCTTTAGAAATTGACCCCAAAACTGAAATGAAATTGAATGGAAGAATATAAATAACTCAAGGTATGTAGAGGACATGTTTGAATTCATCACTATCGAAGCTCTATACTACAAAGGTATGTATATCTTTGGTAGTCATAGATATTGTAGGGATAATTCATGTCAATTTAGTTTCTAAATACCTATAAGATACATGCCCACTAGTTGATTTCACTTCAAGAAAAATAAACAAATTGAAAAAGAAGTAATGTGATGTAAATACGTGTGACTTAAAACAAGCTTCATTACCTCCACATGACCTTCCATATAAAATATCCATACCCTACAAATTAGTGGGAAATTTTGCCAACAAGGATATGTATCCAAGTAGAATTTAGAACAAATTTACCACTTCACTCCCTTCCCAAACAAAGGTACCATGCACGAAGTTTTGATTTAACATTTATGGGAGGCAATCTATTTTTTTATCACCCCCCATTTGGGCAATGTAGGCCACTCTATTTCCGTGGAAGAAGAGATGAGCAGTGATAAATTATGGCACAATTCTCAACACAGTTGTAGCACAATATATGGTTACAAATCTCTCATGTAATATTATAACCAACTCTAAATGAATTTTGTAACCAACAACTCTTGGTTATAAATAGAAAGGTCTATATGACAAATATGGATTGAACAGAATTTGTAACTAAATTTTTTTAAGTAATTTTGTTATGAGAAATAAAAATTTGGAAACCTTCTCCATTGACCCCTCCGCCCTACAAATACATGTATATGCTTAAGTGGTCAAGAATGGGTTGCCTCCCTTAGGTGTTGCCTCCCTTAGGCGAATTTCCACATGTGGGGTCTATGTCACCTCACGCCTTTTTCAAAATGACACGTGGCATTTTCTTTACAAAAAGGACTTAATTTATGTAGAATTTGACCATCACGTACAGTATTGCTGAAACATTAATCCATCCTCTATATTAACCCTGGAGCACTATGGGATTCCATTCTATTGCGTTCCAAGGACAATACTGTGAGATGGAAAGAATGCAAAAGTAGTTTTTCATCCATATTTTTCTTGTTGACCTTTCATGGTGGGCTATGAAGAGTATTTAATTGAGTCTGTAGTCTTGCAAGTGTTTGTCTTCATATAAATGAGAAGTTAGTAAAATATGTTATTTTAGTGTACTGAGGGAAGTTGTTGTTCTTTGTTCTAAATTTGAAATTTCTCTACAAAAATGATATTTTTTGAATTTGAATCCAACTTACAAAATGAAGGTCATCTATTCTAGTTTCTACTTTAATTTGAATTTTGAATTAATTCCTAATATTAAATACTTTATTACAATTTAAACTTTGGATGTATTTTCAATGTCTTTTATTTTCTAATTATAGAATGACACGGAAATTAAGTTTACATGATGATGTTAGTCGTTGTCATTGCAATATACACATATGGTGAAATTTTCAGTTTTGTTGAAATAATTTTCTATTTGATGTGATTTTTCTTCACTTTTCCTTCAAAAATTCTCAAAAAATCAATTTTCCACCAAAAAAAAAATCCAAATTTTTTGTGAAGTACATAAGACATGTAACCTCATCACTGAAAAATAAATATAAATTTTTTCATACATATCTAGTTGCAAAATGACAGCAAACTAAGTGATGGGCACTAAGGTTTGAAATCAATGGTCATGGGTCCGTCATTTAGGGATTAAGTGCTCAGAAATGGGTTGCCTCCCTTAGGGTCTATTCCCACCGAGTTGTAGATAGGAACGTTGTGATTAGGTAAAAGGCCGCCTCAAACAAAGAGAAGGACAGTTCATTGAGCAGCAAGCTCGGAACCAGTCCTAAGGACTAGTCCAGCACTTTCCAACACTCATTCCTTGTCTGCTACAGCAGATATCTGGCCTCACTATCGTGTTTCCCAAAAGCATGTGGCAAATAGTGGGGCTTCAACGCGCCTTGCCAAAGGGTTTGACTGACGTCTTCACTCCATCTTCGATGGTAGTGACAATCCCTTCTACCCCATCGTCGAGGCACTGACCCCACCTGGCCTCAAATAACCTCAGAAGTAATTTGAACCACAATTCATCCTTTACTTGTGTCAAAAAAATTGAAAAAGAAAATCATCTTCCAACTAAAATAAAGCTCCCTTTATTTGTGTGTGGAGAGTTGGGAGATAAGCTTTTCAACTTTGTTAAGTTTTGAGTGAAAAGTGAAGCTCACTGTATACACATGGGGTGGTAGGAGGTAGAACAAACAATGTGGGATAAGTAGAATTAGAGTAAGCTCAACACTCATAGTTAATTCAAAGTTCATTCTATTATGCCTATTTCTGAATTAACTATGAGTGTTGAGCTCCTACTTACTTTAATTTTATTTATCCCACATTGTTTGTTCTACCTTTTACCACCCCATGTGTATATAGTGAACTTCTCTTCGTCCCCAAAATTCAAAATAAGTTGGGGATGCTTTTGAAACAATGTGAGGTACTGCATTGAAAGTAAAAATTTCTAAATTTAATTTCAAAACCTTCAAACTCTTTTCGTTTAATATCCATTAAGCGCCCCGGCTTGGCGCGTCAGCCATAGAGTAGAATCCCACTCTCCAAATCCACACGCCAAGGCTGCACTTGGTGCCCGTACTTGAAGTGCAGCTGTGGCAATGCTCTGAACTACTAACGTTTCTACGATGAGCGACCTTACCTGAGCACCAGCTTACGCAGGCTAGGCAAATATGCTAATGTTCCTCCCTCCACTTTTACTTGTTTCTATCCTAATATTGCTGATATAATGACTGGTGGGAACAGACCCTTAGGTGAATTTCCACATCAAATTACGTGGGGTCTATGTCACCTCAAACACCTTTTTCAAAATGACATGTGGCACTTTCTTTACGAAAGGACTTAATTTATGCCAAATCCGACCTTCACGTGCAGTACTGTCGGAACACCGGTCCTTCCTCTGTATTACTCTATCCTAGGATGCTAGGGATTTCTTACTGGTGGAAAACTATTCGTTAAATAAATGATAAAGAATTCTAAACTTTGTGGGGCGTCTATAACAGGAGTCAAGCCTCCCCTAGACCCCCCAAACCCCCCCAAGACTCCCCTAGAGCCCCCAAGACCCCCCAAGACCCCCCTAGACCCCCAAGACCCCCCTACTCCCCTAGACCCCCCAAGACCACGGAGGTCAACTTGGTGGCACAATCGCCCCAATCGAGGCTGTTCAGTACTTCCGTTGTGGGGCATCTGACGGAGGGCAAATGATTGCATCATTTGATGATTGGGGCCCTGCCACTTGGCCTCACCAGAAGCAACTACGCGTGAACATTCGAAAATAGCTTTCCTGAAAAAGTAAAGGTGGCTGACGTATTTCCAACCACTTAAACCACCTTACCAATTACCATATAAGCAATTCTGGACATGGTCTGGAGTGTAGCAAATATTTTCAGAGGTGCAATGAATGAATGATAGAAATGACGGGGATTGGAAAAAATTTGGTAATTTTTTGGTTCAGACTAAAATTACTATGATTTTTGGGAGGCAAAAAGTGCTTCAGACCCATAGACAATCACTAAAAGCTTCTGATTCCAATTTTAGCCAACTACTTTTTTTGTCTACTACTTCTTGCTTCCATGCTCATCACTTTGGGATATGTCTCATGACCTCATTAGTTGGAACACATTCCAAGGCTTGGTTGGAAATTGAACCTACCCTTGGTTGGAAATAGCATCTAGTCTTGGTTGGAAATAGAATCTAGCTTTGGTTGGAAATAGAATCTAGCCTTGGTTGGAAATTGAACATCCCACAAGTTGCACATGGGTACCTAATTGGAAATGGATACCTCCACCTTAGGCATATTTGGAGCCTAGGTTTTTTGAATGCGGAATTTTTTTTCTATGTACTAAAATAGAGTTTGGAAGGATTGTATTTTTTTCAAAATTTTATTATGCAAAACATAATTACTATGAATTTTTTAGTAAAAAATTCTCTTTAATGTAGACCTTTCTATTTTTGACCATAGGTTGATTGCAAAAATCGACCAAGGATTGGTTACAATACTGGTAGCCTCACAACCAATCATAATGCGCTACAATTGTTCCTTGAACTCCACCACAACTTCCCAGAAAGAAAGCAGCTTATAGATTGGAAATGGATTGGCTACTCTAATATCCAATAATACTAAATTAATTACACGCCTACTCACAGTCAGCGAATACGAACGAAATCTCAGGAACCACCAACGAAGGCTGAGTTCTGTTCGTTGCCTCGGAAGACGAACGAAATCTGGAGAACCACGCACTCAACGAAGGATAGTTTCTGTTCGTTGCCTCGACAACCGAGATTAATTTCGCTTTCCCAGTCCCAACCAGCTTTTTATTTTTTCATTTTTCACTTTTTATGAAGTGCCAAAGCAGCAATACAAAATGTTATAGTGATGCTCCAAATTTCAACATTCATCCACACATATTGGATAAAAAATATCACTGTAGCACATATTACATGTCTATAATTTTGTTATCATCCACAATTTAGAAATTTTATCCAAGATTTATTCTAACTCCTCAAGGACCAGTGTCCTTTAGGGGACAAAACGGATTTTGGGCAAGTTCCTATGATCTTAATTTTTAGTGAATCTTTTTGAAATTTTTTCATAAGTAAGGAAAAAATTATTTAGTTTTGTGGGAATGTAATTTTTATTTCAATTAGTGCCCAAGAGCAAAAGTTAGGTCATCCTCAACAATCATAATTTTCACATTGCTGGGGAAAAAAGAAATTCACAAAAATTTGAAATTAAATTTTTTAAAAATTCCCGGTAGAGATCATATTTTTGTTTATATATGAAGCTTTGATTCATTCCATTTGGATTAGTGATGTGAAAGTTATGAACAATCTTGTTTGGGAGGCAATCTAAATATCTTCTTGAAAAAATGCCTTATAGAATGCAATTTTGAATGCAATTTTTATAATTTTTCAAAAATAGTTGTTTGACAAGGTTGAGTTTGCTTGTCAAAACAATCTCACCATTGGAATTATTGTGTTTCAATCCCCTTCAAGAGGTGTTGAGGCTGCAATTGAATAGTTATGCTTTCAAGCATTTGAAGTGGGTACCTCCAAAAATGCTCCTTCTTGCTACTATGACCATTTACTATTGTTAGACTAATCATATTTTCATATTTTCTTGTTAGCACATGAAAAGAGGTTCGATTGCACCAAAGAATGTGACATTTAGATATCACATGCAAAAGTTAGGAAGGATCAAAGTATTTTTTGGTAGATGCTTTAGAACAGTTTCTTCAACATATAGAGAGAGATTTTGGACATGTTCATAAATCGATGACAATGGTTTAAGGCAAGATGTAATTTGGAGTGTACCTACCTTATTCCAAGGAAGAAAGTTGACTCCTAATTTCTACAGTGGTAATTACCCAAGAGCTTATAATTTATAATCAAATTATTGAATTTGAAAATTTTGAATTCAAATTTGGACTCAAAGACTCTCAATTAATAGGAAAAGGTTGAGTAATATAGAATTCACCAATCATAAAAATAGAAGACAAATTATTGCATTTATTTGATAAGGTCAAAATTTTGGAACTTGTCCCACCTTTACAATAGATTCTAAGGTGCTATTTTGAGGGGGGACTTTTGGTCCTACAACACCTATATAATATTATTAGCCAATGTTGGGGTCTTTTTCCTCCCTCTAGATGTTAGCCCCCCCTGATTAATCATTCCAAAGAAAGAGAAGAAACAATTATTATTATTGTAAAAATACCTCACATGAAAAAGCAGAAATGTTGATCTTGGCATTATTGTTGAAATCAATCTTGGGTTTGGAGTTTTCAAGTTATATTATCTTGAAGACTTAAATATCTTGGTGAGAATTATACCTTATTCTTCAAGATCCTAGGAGGGAAGATATTGCATCCTAGGAGGGAAGATATTGCAAGCACACATAATATTATGTAGTCCATGGATAAATTATCTCCATGGAATCCATAAAGCCATTGACAACGTTGCAAGGCTTTTGTATATTTTGGATTGAAACCCGTGTAAAGGAATTTGAATACATTTGGCCCTTAATTAGGAATAGAAGGTGTGTTTCTGGATACAAAGTTGTATTTAAATGTGTATTGATAGAAAGGGTTGCGTATACACACGAGTGGTGATTATATATGAAATGGCGACCTTCACTATGTATAAAGTACCATATATTCTTAATATGGGTACAAAGATTACATTAAGCAATTGTATTGGTTTGTATTGTAGTTTGAATTAGTTTGTATTGCATAATATTGAAGTTTTTTCATAATACAAATATATGGCTACATGATGGACTCTAGATAAAATACAAAAAAATCTTCCTTTATTTCTTTAAAAATTGAACAATTTGCGTTGCACTAGAAGATATTGAGGGATTTTGCGACTACAAAGAATAGCTAGTTTTTGAGTTGCATTGAACATTTGCCACTGGTGAAAATCTAAAAACTTGTAGTCAAATTGAACAAGTCACATGTATGTAGAATCATAGTCACATATCATAGTTTTTGGGTTGCAGTGGACATTTGCCACTAGTGAGAATCTAGAGACCCACAATCAATATGGACAAGTCGCATGTGTGTAGAATTGTAGTTGCAAATCACTACAACCTACTTCAATAAACTTTTTTGACATGGTTGCTTATGTACATGAGGTTGATCACTCAATCAATGAGTTGTGCAACTTGTTGGCGACTAATATATGACTTCATTGCGACTTATCTATAAATTCAGTGAAACTTTTTGTAACTTGTTCTTGTCTATGACTTGTAGATTTGTAAATTTTGAAATTCTAATCTCAATGATTTGTAGATTTCAAAATTTCAGATCTAATTTTTTCTTTAGATTTCAAAAATTAGAATATTGGTAGATTTCATCGGTTTAGGAAACTTTGCAATTTCATAGGTTTTAAAATTTCTTGGATTTTAAATATTATTAGATTTCTATAGAATGTAGAAATCTACAAATTGTAAGGATCTACTCACTTTAGAAATCTACAAAATGTAAAAATTTGCAAAATGTAGAAATCTTAGAATTCTATTAATAGAATTCATTACATTAAAGTACAACAACTTACAAGTCTCATATGTTCAACCTAATGGTGCTCTTCATAATTGATATGGCATAATTGATATAGGACAATTGATAAATGACTTTGGAAATAACTAGAAAACAACTAGGAAATGGGTAAAAAACGACTAAGATGCAACTAGGAAACAATTAGGAAACAACTAAGGAACAACTAACAAGCAACTAGAAGAAACCCATGTTTTTTATAATGGATTTTTGGTGACGTCAACTTGTTATGTTAACAACGACATCAAATGTAATGTCAAGATGTTAGTTGTAACATCAAATATAACATAAAACAAGTTGATGTCACAAAAAATTTGTTATAAAAAACACAAGTTTCTTATAGTTAACTAGAAAACAAATAGGAATTGACTAGGGAACAACTATTGTCATTATAAAATTGCAATCCTATTTTAGTCATTTCCTAGTCGCTTTTGCTATTGCAAATAGATAAGGTGGATTTCACAAAGAGTAGACTTGTCCACATCGACAATTCTAATGAATATTGGATGGAAAGTAATTCACATTCATTCTAAATTTGAACTCTATTACAACTCTCGCAATCTTACACTTTATTCTATGACTACTTTACAACTAAAACAATCTATTCACTTCATTCTACAACTACTTTGTAACTACAACATTGTACTAATGATGTAAAACAATGACGTAAGAATTCGGTGCAAATAGAAAGTATCAATTTTCATGAGATTTTCCACTTTTCTAGTTTTGCTATCTAGAGAATTTTTTGTGCTTTTCCTTTTTAGGGTACCTTCTTCTTAAAGGTGTTTACATTAAACATATTTTTTACATTTAAAAAAATTGTTCTTCTAATTATAAAGTATCCCAAGATTATTGTGCAAAATGCTACAAAAATCACATGGTGTTTTTTGCAATGACTGAGAGCTATAGTCGCATGATAATTGTATAGGACACTTAGTTACATTTTAGCCTGTTATGGCCAATACTTTTTTCTTCTACTGCTATCACCTTATACATATATTAGTAGTTTGCACAAAATTCCAATACAATCATTTCACTTGTGCTTTTGATGTTTCCAAATTTTTCTAGGGTTTTTGTTGGTCCTCTAACCCCTTTGGAAATTAAACCTTATAAGAACTTGGTAGGAATAGAAATGCAAATTTGGAGAATTTTGCAAGTTTTCTTGTTTTTCTTATGTACAGATGAATTGGTTTAGAACTTTGCACACACTTCATAAAGCATTGAATGATCAAGTCATATCAATAGATCAATACAAAAATCCAACAAACTTGAATGTACTTCCTTCATTTTATATAGCTATTATGATAAGCTCTAGATAGCATTCATCATCTATCTATTGAATACCGATTCACTTAATAGATAATTTTTATATTTGGTTGGTTGGAATTTGGATAGATTGGCTAATTGGCATTTGAAAAAGGACTAGCAACTTAAAGAATTAGGTTTCAATTGAAATTAAATCTATTTTTAGAACATTAATACAAATTCATTTACTTGATTTTACAACAATTAGGCTCACAATCCATTTTTGGATGTATATGGTTTGACTTTTCCCATACCAACTACATTTAAAAATATCCAAATTTGTATTAAACCATTTTTGTTACATGCAAGAAATTGTATGAAGGTTCCCTTAGCATTTATTTTTGGATCAATATATAAAGTTTAATAATTTTTTAAAGTGTTGATTACATGTATATACAAAATTGACCATACACTCTCGCATTTTCATGTTCACATAGCTCTCATTGTTTAAAAAGTATGCATTTTGGAAAAACGTAGATGAGTTGATTTTAGTAATATGGTCAATATTACTTTTAGCTAAATTTTGGCAACAATTCCTTGTAAATCAATTAGATTTAAAGTAAACATTATGGGGCACATGCATATGTGATAATGAATTTCTTTTGGGGCACATTGGGGGAATTTTCCTAGGAAAAAGCATAAAAATTTGTAATTCATTACACATAATTGAATTTGGAAAATTTTGAATTTTGAATTGGAATCAAGGACCAAATTAGTTGCAAGAGATCATGCAATACTTAATTAATCACTATGACTAAAAAAGACAAGTTTTTACATATATCTCCACACAACAACAAAAATAAAGTCCTTACCAATGAAAAGTTCATTTGTTTCCTACATTTGGATAGATCTTACACAAGTATGTAAATGGGGCTTTTGTCTATAAATGTGTGCTTTAAATTTTTCTAGTGCATCCTCTTAAGTCCTTGTGGTAAAGAAGAAGCTACCCCCTAATATACACCAAGTACAAATGATTGAATATTGTATAAGATAAAGAACAAATATCATATGGTATGAAATTGGATTATGGCTTTAGAATTTTATATATCCCAGTAACAAACAAGCACCTATACTCCAAAAATGCATTTAGTATAAATTGGCTTGAATGTGTACTTGGTGTGGACTTGATTTAATATGCCTAAGGATTATGCCTTGGATTTATTGTAATATATATTGATATTAGTATCATTGTAGCATTCTTAAAATAACACTATTCATCCTCCAAAGGAATACTTATATGCATAAAGATATTTTTTTGGCCCTTGCATTAAATTTTCTTCTACCATCTTCTAGCCATTTGAATTGAGTCTTCTAATAAGTGAAGGTAATTACACCTACTTGTGAATTTGTCACCCATTTCCAAAACTCAACCCTAAGTAATATTACCTAAAATATACATCATCTATCCCTCTATCTATGAATTGAATTGCTACAAACCCTTAGGATCACTTCCATCTCTTTTTCGGTCAATTGATGCGCAAATTTAAGATTGCTTCACTCTTTTTGGGTTGAATGCGCAAATTTAAGATCACTTCACTCTTTTTGGGTTGAATGCACAAATTTAAGATCACTTCACTCTTTTTGGGTCAAATGCACAAATTTAAGATGAATTATTTGTCTTTCATGCATATTTTTCATGTTTTGAATGGGCAAGGATGCAAATGGCATCACAAATCTCACCAAATAAACGAAATAATACTCGCAGGTTGCCGAAGCTAATCAAGAATGACGGATGCCTGATTTCGTCAACGACTCCCCAACCCGGAGTGTGAACGATTATCGTTCACACTCCTGCTACCCCCAACCCGGACGAACGATAAGTTTTTCTCGTCGCTACCCCCTATGTCAACACCAGTACACCACGACACGGTTGCCAGAAGCGTTTACAGTACACACGGTCTACGTCAGGGCGCATCTTTGATTTCCACTCGCCGGCTGGTGATACCATATATTTCCAAAAGCGGCCTTTATAACGACCAACTCATCACATTCCTTCTCACATTCCCTTTTTTTCTAGTGAATTCTCTTGCACTGCGGCACACTCTCAATCACAAATCCGAGGAAACCGTCGTTGGTTTTCCATTCACAAGCTCGCTTGGAATCGATTTCAGGTATTACCCAAGCCCACGTTCTCATTCACCTGCACTCGATCAATTCGCCGATTTTCGTGGTTTCAGATTTATCACTTGATGAGTTGGTCATTGTTGGTACGGTTTAATTGCACTGCTGCTCGTGAATTTTTCGGAATGGGTCGAGCAGAATGTGCAATTTGATTGGAGTTCGAATGGATTTCTGAAAAAGGTGATTTGAGTAGTGACTGATTCAATTTTTCGTGGGTTGGGTTGTGATTCTTCGATTGATCAGCAGTTGACGAGAATTGCAGATTGAAGTGACGAGCGATGGTGAGCTACTGGCAGACGATTGCGAACATGACGGGGGCGGCCACCCGGTTCCGAGTGAACGGGGAGATGGCGCGCGTGGCGAGGCTGGAGCTCACGGAGACGCTCCGGCTGGCGATGAACGACGAGTGCGCGAATTGCCCCTACGATGCGCATTCTCGACAGTATTGTGAGGGGAAGCTTTGGCCTGTGATTCCGGGGGCGCACTCGTTCGAATGAAGGTTACGGCGACGGCAACGGCAATGGGGATGGTGGTGGTGGTGGTGGCAGTGGTGGCGGCGGCGATGGAGTTTGGATTGGTGGTGGTGGTTTGTGGGTTTTGTTGCGCCGTCGGGTTGTGAGTCGCCGTGTTGGTGGGCGACGCTTCTTGTTAATCGGGTTGAGAATAAAGAGAAGAGAATTTCCCCTGATTTTCAATGTGACCATTTAGCTCTCTGTTTTTTTTTTGTGTGTGCGTGAGTTCCTGTTTTTGAATCAAGTGGTTGTAGTGACAATTCCGCAGAGAAACTTGTGAATTGGGTCGTGAATAAAGAGAACAGGATTCCCCTGTTGCTTGATGTGAGCATTTTAGTATGTGTGTGTTTTTCGTGTTTTTGAATCAAGTGGTTGTAATACGGGTAGTCACACCTCCTTCACTTGGCGACAATTCTCTGGAGAATTGGGAGGTGGCAACTCCCGTCGTTGGCTTGCCGTTGTGAGAATATACTTTTGTTGCGGCAGCTTCACAACGGTGATTATCCTCCTTCAAAACACAAGAATGGGCACACAGAATACTTCGTTACTGAAGCTTTCACCCTCCGTTGCCGATTTCACCATCGTTGCTACTTTGTGATTGGGTCCAGTCCTGCTACCAGTCTTGGTACCCCAGTTTCGCAGTTGTGTTATCCCAGGTCTGCATTCTCCACTATCAACACACCGAATGGGGTGTCACACCTTCTTCACGCCCATTGGCTCTTCTTTTCTCTCTCATTCTGCTGCGAAGTGTGCTTGCTGAAGGAGATGTGCCTACCCCGAATGACAATTCTGCAGAGAAACTTGTGAATGGGTTGTGAATAAACAGAAGAGAATTCCACTGTTTCTTGATGCGAGTATGTGTTTTTTTGTGTGTGTTTTTTCC
Source organism: Climacium dendroides (assembly GCA_950106755.1). Taxonomy (NCBI): domain Eukaryota; kingdom Viridiplantae; phylum Streptophyta; class Bryopsida; order Hypnales; family Climaciaceae; genus Climacium; species Climacium dendroides. Next base: position 42,753,540 of record OX467084.1, read on the forward strand.
TGTTTTGAATCAAATGGGTGTAATCGCAACTCTGCTGAAAAAATGAAGCGATCTTATACTGATCGGCGACGATTATTTCTTAACAGCAGCTTCTGTGAGATTTCTTTGAGGATTTATTAGTAGGGAACTCAAAATCTGGAGCTTGCTCGGTTGTGGGATGTGGAAAGTAGTGTACGCTGAAAAGTGAGTAATTTAATCTCAGATAGTGGAGTAATCTAATCTTAATCGGGATGTTACGCGTCGGGGGTTACCCAGATTCCACCTTGAATTAGCAGATGGGCCCCAGGTATGATCAAGATTGTGTGCAGTTTAATCCCTACATTTTGGGCAGAAATTGTGAAAAATAGCACTTTGAGGGGCAGTGAGAAACAAATGAAAATAAAAATAAAATCCCCAAATTCAACTGTACAAATTTGTACTAAATTATTTTGGGAATGTGTGGAAAAAAATTCAGAAACTTTGACCTCATAGATTGAAAGTTTATAACATTTGAAGTTAAAAGAATTTTTTTCCCCAACCTTGCCTGATAGGGCTAGTAGACTACAACTCTTGTTAAAGTGAGATTTTTACACTACACGTGGTTATTTTTTGGGACATTTGCATCTTGTATCATGTAAGTTCCATACCTACCAAATTTCAAAAATAGTGAAGGAGTTTTGCACATGCCTGAAATTGCCCAGGTTGCTCAAAAAACATAGGACAACATAAATATTGATCCAATTACCCAATTAGTTTTTTTTGAAATCCCACTAAGGGGGCACATGTTCACACCTTGTGTCAAAATTTCATGAACATCCAACCAAAATTGACTTTGTGTGTATCTACTAGAGATCTCTTGTATACATTGAATGATAGCTTGGTCCTTTAGAGTTTAGCCCTTGAAGGATGGTGAGGCCAAAAAGTGGTTGATGGACAACTTCATCGTTCATTATAAAAACAAAGAAGACAACTATTGGTCGAATGATGAGAGCAGTTTTGGTAACTACCTTTGTCATGGGAGTTGTGTCCTTTAAGGATTAATTTGAAGTTTGGAAATTAGAACTCTCAAGTATGTGTTTTGTTATCTTTAGTTTGATAGATTTTTTAGCAAGGTAGAGGCACCAATTGTAAACCACTCCCAATATCTAACATGTAGGGTGTACTATTTCCAACCATAAGTCGAAACTCAAGCTTAGAATATTGTTGTTTCTTGTTCTTTTCAAGGTTGGGATTAATAAGGTTATGACACATGTCCCAAAATAGTGAGCAAGAAAGTGTGAAGTAGTATTAGAGTGGGAAAATAGTTTTTGAATGATTAGAATTGGAAGACTCTAGTCATTGGCTACTAGTAAAGTGTACTTTATGCCTCCCAAAATTCATAGTAATTAGAATTTCGGGAATAAAATTTTGAAAAATTTGCAACCTCCATATTTCCTATCTTTCTTAATGGCCAAAATTTCCATCACCTCATAATACTCACCATTTGCTCCAAAATTGCTTAAATGATCACCTATTAATACCTCCACCTTACTATACGTGAAGGTCTATTTTGGCACTTGAGTGCTGAAATTGAGTTTCCACATTAGACTCTCAAGGGGCCATGTTACCTCAAACCATTTACAAGATGACATGTGAAATTATTTTTTTTCCCAAGAGTGACTTAATTTCTACTAAATCTGACCTTAGCGTAGGGTATGACAAAACAAAACATTCTTTGAGAATGTCTTCAAAAATGTAAAGCAATCAACACTTGTTGAGAGAATTTGATTCATAAATCGCCCGCCTATGAGCTAAAATTGAATTTTGAATAGGTGAATTTTCTTGAAATACATTTCTCAATAAATTTTCCTTCAAAGACAAGTAGAATTGGTATCTAGCCCAAGTCATTTCATAGGGTTTAGGAGCTTTGTAGAATTAGTTATAAAATTCTGAAGTTGAAATGACATAGGACTCTAAAATCGCCCACCTCCTAAAATGAATTCTCCTTGTTTGTACATTACTAAAGACTATGAAAAAGCAACATGTACAACTAGTGTACATTTCAGGAGGTGGGCAGATTTACCAGCACTTTTAGGACCTCCTACCTTATTAGCAGGACTGATAGCCCTCTGAAGTACAGATTCGGATATTTTTTACTCGAAAGCCTCTCTAACATTCTTGGAGAACGTGGCGCATCAGAAATGGAATGAGAATGAGAAAATTCGCTTCAATTCATTCTTAGATTTGCATATGATTAGTTCACAGGGCCACACTAAAAGTTCATCCTAAAACTTTATTTTCCCTGTTTTATAAAAATTTCCCTTTCTATAGAAAAATCGATAGCATTTCATTAATAAAAGTGCAGAATAAAAAGAGGCCGGAAAACAGCAAAAGAATCAATCAAGATCCTAATATTCAAATTGGTAGTGAAAGTGGAACTACTTTTCACTTGTGGGTGAATGAAGATCACCAATGTAAAAAAAACTCGTAAAGAGAAAAGAGAACAAAAGTCCATGATGTAATTTTTCTAGTCGTTCTCACTCATAACATTCTTTTACCAATAGTATTAGTATTAGAAAAAAATTGAGTACTCAAAGTGCCTTCTAGAGTGGCTTTGAATGGAGACCTTAATTTAATTTAAATGTGTACTTGTAAAGGAAAGAATGATGTTTTTCCTCGTATTTCCATCCATCTTTGACATCATGATGTCTATACAATTGCATACTTTATGTTGGATAATGGTGCTACTACATGAAAAATAGGGTCCAAATCAAAAGTTTGTGTCAGTCCAATTTGACTTTTTCTTTTTGTTGATTTGGATGTTTTAGTTGCTTTGGATACGTCAATTCAAATGTTTTTTCTAGTAGTGGACATTGGATACTTCATTTGATCCAAATCCTTAGTACATTGAGGGAATTGTTTATATAGAAAAGGACAAATTTTATGCAACTAAGTACTAGTAGCTCATGATGTTTGCAAAATGAAATGCTTCCTTAGTTATTGGACAATGAAACATTAGGTACTTTTTTTTCATTTAAATGTTTTGATTCTATGGATGAATACCTTCTTTTGAAAAGTTCATAGCAATAACAAAGCTTTCATTGTGTTTTTATCTCTTTTTTCAAAGTTGCAACTAATAAGATCATGACACATGTCCCAAAGTAGTGAGCAACAAAGTAGGAAATAGTGAGCAGAAAGTAGTTCTTAAATGATTGGAACTAGAAGACTCTAAACATTGACTATGGGTTCTAAGCACTTTTTGTCTCCCAAAATTAACAATAATTTCAATTTCGGCAATAAAATCGCAAAAAATTTGCAATCCCCATATTCCTTATCTTCCTACATGGAAATTTTTATTTGAGCCTTAAATTGATGATGATCTCCTACAAAGTCCCTTAACCCATAAACAACATAGAGGATGTTTTCTAGTTGATGAATGACAAAGAATCTCTCTATGTAGAATAGAAGTGCACTGACTATTCGTCCTCCAAATTTTGTGTAAAAAAGGGAAGGTCTTCTCCAATAGTAAGTTATGTCTTCCAATGGGTGTTTTTGTCATTTTTGTAAGCCAACAATTCACATTGAACCCAAATAGATGATTTCCAAAGTGACTACCTCATCCTTCAACCCTTAAACGACGAGCTGGTCACCATATGACATCGTTTAATTTAAATTTTTAAATTTTTAAATTGAGAGTCAAACTACTATAGAAGATTTCCCCTTTCCACCCCTAATTCCGAGGATAAATAGTTGCATTTCTATCCTACAAAAGAGAATTCCTTGTCATTCATCAAACAAAAAACGTCTTTCGAAGTGTTTATGGGTTAAGGGATGGGGTGTGGGTACATTTTCCGTGTTGGCCAAGTCACTTGGTTCACTTGTGAGCATGTGTACCCCCCCTCATCAGAAAGCGCGCCCTGTCCTCCTGTGGGAAGGAAATATGATTGAGCCTCTTGTTGTAGGTTAGGTTAGGTTTAGGGTTTAGGGTTTCTATTTTGAGCAATGAACCCCTCTGTCCAACAAGTTGGGAGTCCATCAGGGTTGGGTCAGTAGTCAGTACAGGCAGGTCCTTCTAAATTTAAGCCAACAACACAGTATTTAACACCACTTCCTAAGCTCCTGTTTCCCAAAAAAATTCTGGTTGGGATCAGACAACATGCATCCAAACCATTCTGCAAGTTGCACTGCCCATCAAGGGCCATTCCCCAATTTCCTGACAGCTACACTAAAATTGGTAAATAGTGTTGGTTGATAATTAGTATTGTTCCCTATTTTTTACCCCAACACTATTTTTCAACTCATGTGAAAATAGTGTTGGGGCACTTAACTCCCGCCGTCATGTTTTGGCTCTTCCCTCAAAATCTGAATTTCTGGTCCTTCCCTGAAAATCTAGATTTTTGGTCTTTCCTTAGAAATCTGAATTTCTGGCCCTCCTTTGGAAATCTGAATTTCTGGCCCTCCTTTGGAAATCTGAATTTCTGACCCTTCCTTGGAAATCTAAATTTCTGGCCCTTCCCGATTGGACAAAAGGAGGTACCATTCTCCAAAAACTAAACTAGATTGAGGCAATTTTTTTTACTATAGAGCTAAAATAGTGTTAGAATGTGTAATTAGTGTTCTAACACTAACCTTGCAAATCACAATTAGTGTTAGTTCGGCTAATTAGTGTTGCCAACACTATTTACCAATTTTAGTGTAGTGGCCAGGCAGGTGTTTCCATTTTCCATTTTCATTTTTCATTGACTCAAATAAAGGTTGACCTTTACTGCAAGGAAAAAAAAGGAAGAGAAACCCAGCCGCAAGCGACCTGGGGATTGCAAGTAAAAACAAACAGAAGAAAGAGGAAACAAAACTACAAGCCAGGTGGGCAAAGAAAGCAACTAAAAGACAAGAACAGTGCCAGCGATGATCGGTAAGCGCCCGTGGAAGTAGGAGAGGGAGTTCTACCGATCATAACATTGTTAACTAGGCTCCTGCCTTCCCTTGTCAGGGAGGGATAATTCCCCCCTAAATCCCTGGCAGTGCAACTCAGTTATAACACAAGCAAAACCATTGGCTAGCCGGATGGTCTTCCCTCTGTGATCTAGTGGCTCATACAAAGTCTGACAAAGCTTGACAACTCTAGATTGGCCATGTTGAATGATGGCTACCATAAATGCACATGTGCTAGGGGCTCTTACTTCTGTGGGGAGCGAAAGGGACCTCCCCAACATTGGTAAACAATGTTATGATCCCGGTGTATTTCATACTGTAGAAGCAGCATAAAAGTGCTTTCTATATTTCGACCCTGCTGACTCCTCCCACCCACTGATACATGTAAGGAGGTCTTGAGACCCCTGCCAACCCTATGGAGGTTGAAAAAATTGGCGTTTGAATTTGATTTTAGCCTTTTCATGCGGGACATAGTATGCACTTTGCAGTGTCAGCTAGGAAGATAAATTACCCCATTACGAACGGAATGGGAGGAAGCTCATTGTGGGTTGAATTAAGATAGTGGTGTACATTTCAGGACTTGAATGTATACCACCGATACAATTTTCTACCACCAAGTATCACGACTACTGAAGAGACAACTGGCTATCTCCCAAACGAGGGACTTAAATAAACCACTGCTCACCAAAAAAGTGTGGAAGTTTTGAAAAGTGTACTATACCGACAGTCCATGGGATAGGCTAGTATTAATTTAGTGTTACTGAATATTACTGTTCTCCGCATGGCTGAGTTATATATTTTCGAAAGTGCACGCGCAGTTGTTTGAGGTTGGGCCAGGTGGCGAGCTATTATTTGACTTCCCTGAGATGCCCCCCACAACAGTTTTTGATTATTATTTTTAAACAATTAACCCTTAAAGGACGACGGGGTGACTTTGGAAATCATCACTTTTTTATGACCATGTGAAGCATTGACTTAAAAAATTGTAAAGGCACTCATTGCAAGACAAACTATTGTAGAAGACTTTCCTTTTTTTGCAAAATTTCAAGGATGAATAGTTGCACTTTTGTTCTATATAGAGAGATCCTCTGTCATCCATCGGACCCAAAATGTCTGTCTCGATGTTTAAGGGTTAAAGGTATCTTTATTGCAGGAATAAGAGAACCAAGGAACCCAACTACAAGCGGCCTTGGGGGGCAAGTCTGCAAGCCCCACAACAGTTTCGATTGGGGTGATTTTGCCACCCAGTTGCCCTACAATATATCTAATAGTGAAATTAGATTGCCCCACATTAACCCCTAAAGGACCAAGGCCTTATTTCTGCTAAAAAACACTCAAAACTGCCATTTTTGTAGCAAAGAGTAAAAAAAAATTGAAATTGATTTTTTTGGCACATTTAACCGTAGGATCTTATACCTTAATAGTATAAAAATGTGTAGAAAAAATTTCAAAATTTATGACCGCATAGGTTAAAATATATCTGCATTTAAAATTTAAAAAATAAAATTTTCAGCACCTAGCGAGACTGGATTATTTGACTTTGAACTTTTTTGACTTAAAGTTTTTGTACTACAGAGTTTTGAGCTTTAAATCCTTATTGTGGGAAATTGAGTTGAGAGTCTAGAGAAAAAAATTCCAAAAAAAACTTAATATTCATGCTTAAAAAAATTGTTAAGTAGAAGTAGGTATGAGAAAGAAGGAATATCTAAATTATGAATATCTTTAAAATGAAATGAAAATTCACTAATTCCAATGGTGAGATTGTTCTAGCAAGAAAACAAAATCACGAAAAAAAATTTCCAAAAATATTGTAAAAGTTGCATTCAGAAATGAATTCTATAAGTTATTTTTTCAGAAAGATGCTCTAACTATCCAAAAAACAAGATTGTCCATTTTTCTCATAACAAGTCCAAATGGAATGAATCAAAGCTTTCTATGTAGACAAAAATATAATCTATGAGAAAAAAAATTTAGAAAAAAAATTTAGAAAAAAAATTCAAATTTTTGAATTTTTTTTTTGCTGCCCCTTCTCCCCTGTTTTGAGCTTATTTGGGCATAACTTTTGTTCCTAGGCACCAATTGAAAAAAAAATAATATATTCCCATGGAGCTCATCAGTTTTCTATCTTAAAAAAAAATTCAAAAGATCATGACAAAATTTCAACTTGTAGGTACCTACTTGAAATCCAATTCGTCCCCCAAAGGGACAATGGTCCTTTAGGGGTTAATTTCTCAATTTTCTACAATGTATAAATAAGGTGGAGGTATCCATTTTTGATTAGGTACCCATGTGCAACTTGTAGGGTGCTCTATTTTCCACCAAGGCTAGGTTTAATTTCCAACCAAGCCTTGGAATGCATTTCAACCAATAAGGTCATGAAACATGTCTCAAAGTGGTGAGCATGAAAACATGAAGTAGTAAGTAGGAAAGTAGATTGGCTAGGATCAGAATTAGAAGCGTCTAGTGATTATCTATAGGTCTAAAGTACTTTTTGCCTCCCAAAATTCATAGTAATTGTAGATCAAGTGATTAAATTACCAATTTTTTTTGCAATCTCCAACTTTCTATCAATGCGGCTTTGAAGAATTTGGTTTGCCTTGCAACATTCCAAACCATGTCCAGAATTGCTTATTTGATCAGTTATGGGTACCTTTATCTTATGTACAATTATTATAGAAAGATGCAATATTGTAGGAACCATGTGTGTTGTATGGGTTGGTGCACTAGAATTCACGGCTCAAGTTTAGAGAATTGCAAGTGCCTCCATATAACAAGTGGTGAGTCATGAGGTAACTTTCCTAAAAAAGGCACAAGCAATCCTCTAAACTTTCCTAAGAAATGCAATTTCATTGTTAAAGCAACCTAATTTCACTATATAGTGTATTTTGACTTTGGGTCTTTTTTTTTAAAAAACAAATGAAAATTTCATTAGCAACCAAGCCCAAAGGCTAGACAAAAGGAGGAGGAAGCTTTGGGTCTTGGAAAGCTTTGACTCCTCTTATACAAAGTTTAGAATTATTTATAATTTAACCCATAAACCATGTGGAAGATGTTTTCTAGCCAATGAATGACAAAGAATCTCTCCATAGAGGACAGAAGTACAATTATTCATCCTCCAAAATTTTGTATGAAAAGGGAAGGTCTAATATAGTAGTTTGTCTTCCAATGAGTGATTTTGCATTTTTTTAAGCCAACAATTCACATGGTACCCAAACAAACAATTTTCACAGTGCCCAACTTGTATTTCAAGGGTTGATTAATAAATAATTTTTCACCAAGAAGAAATACCTTGCAACCAATGATACAAATGTAGAGGATGGACTAGTGTTCATTGGGTTGTTTACTTTTGATTAATATGCATATTTCAAAAATATCATAGAACCACCCATAGTTGACCACTTAAGTGATTTTGCACATGTTCTAGAGCAATAAAAAGTAACATAAATTTTTTGCCTTGTAGAAAAATAGAAATGATGAGCCATGCCAATTTTTTGTGATTTTTTTCCTTTAATTCAAAAAACTGTGAATTTTAGAAGTCCAAAGTTGGCTTAAATCCATATCTAATATATAGAGTCTTCTAATTCCAATTATTCAAGAACTACTTTTTTGCTACTTTCTTTCTCACTACATCAGAACATGTGTTATGACTTTATTAGTCCTAACCTTGATAAGGAGAAAAAATCACATTCCAAGCTTTGGTTGAAAATCTATTCTAGCCTCAATTGGAAATAGGTGTACCCTATAGGTTGGGTATGGATCCTTGGATATGGGTAGTTCTACCATACCCCTATTTAAGGACTTAAAGTGGTAAATTTGTTGCAAATACTACTTTTGTCCTTATTGACAAATTTTTGCACTAAGAGTTAGTTTCTATTGGGCATTTAGAGCTTCTAATGATGGGAGGTTGAAAGAGCTTGAACACTTAAGGTGGGGTAACTTGTTTCCATTGGGTGAGCTCGCGAGCAACACAACTCTTAGATTCCCTAGCACAACTTCTAGATTTGAGCATTGTAACTTCTATATCCTCTAGCACAAAGCAAATTGGGAAGAACTACAATAAAGATTTTTGTCTTCTTCCTAAATTCAAGTCCCTTCAACTATGCATTTAAGCCTTCCAACTCTATACAAGAAATAAACAAAGGCTAAAGGTTGAAAAGGGGCTCAAGGTTTGGTTGAAGCTCCATTAACAATGTAAAACATTCACTTGTTTAATTTCAAGAGCTCTAGGTGGTCGATGGAAATGCACTCTGATTTATTGGATGTGGATATTTTAGATGTAAAGGTGCTGTGGAGGTGTAATGAAGCTCACTTTAAGTCATAAATATTCACATCATATTACTTTTTTTTAAATTCTATTTTTTAAATGAACCCCAACTAGTGCCATGTACCTAATGGATATTTGGAAACCAAATCAATATGAATTATTCCTAAAATATGGCTATAAATGCCAAAGATATACATACTTTTGTAGTGCAAAGTTTTGAGAATGGATGAATTCAAATATGTCCTCTATGTACCATGACCTATTTTTATTCATTGATTTAATTTCATTGAAGTTCTTGTGTCAATTTCAAAAAAACTCATAGAATATGATTTTGAAAACTCCTCTTATGAAATATTTTTTAGTTCAATATTTGTACAAATGAATTTTTAAAATTTATATGGTAAAATTATTGGATCATTAGCATATTCTATATGAAAATTTGAATGGATGAAATAACAACTTCAAGTGGATAAATCATTTTTTCCATCCACCATCCTCTTTGAGGATATTTTAAGTGTTAGAAGATAATATAAATAAATTATTTTGAAGATTCTTTAATAAAAAGAATGAAAATTTTCCTAGAAATTTTCCAATAAGAATTTCATAAATTTTAAAATTTTATTACATAATATATTATTGCCTAAAGAATGACCTCAATATTTTATGATTTTTGTAATCTATTCCAAAAATCACCAAAAAATTGTAGAAATCTTAATAAATGTATACCAGGAACTTATAGGATAGGTAAGACATTATGTATCTTCCATCGAGCAAATCACGCATTTTGAGCCTCACCTCATCTCACTTTTGTTAGTACTTGAACAATGGCTTGCTAAGCTACCCTTTATCATGTTCCGCTCATACTTAGTTTGTAGACCTTCCTAGCATTTTCATACACAATTGCTAACATGTAAGTCTAGGATCTTGAAGCCATGAGTCTAGGAGCCTAGGTGTCTATATTATAAGTGCTTTCCATGATTATAGGTGTCTATATTGTAGATAACTATGTTATAAGTACATTTCATAGTCATAGGATATTTATATTATAGATGTTTATAATATAGGTACCTATATTATACACACTTTCTATAATTATAAGGTTCTTATATTATAAGTATGAATGTTATAAGCACCTTCTATAGTTATAAGGTACTTATATTATAAATGTGAATGTTATAGACACCTTCTATAGCTATATAGTACCTACTTAAGCCTAGGCTTAAGGCTCACAGATTCACATTTCTAGACATACATGCTAGCATCATTGTATTGTCATGTTTTCCTTGGCATCAACCTTTATCTTTTTATCTACCCCATCGAGAACTTGATTCTCCAATGCTTTTTACTTTTTGCAATAGTACGCAATGTTTGTACATTGTCAATTTGTGTGCTCAATAATTGTATTGAAAAATGCATGTATTTATTTTACTTATACTAGCAATAATCTTCTAAAGGTAACAAACCCTTAAACTTTGGAAAGATGCACATGTACAACCTTACAGTTTTTTTTTCTCATATAGATTTAGTTAGTAAAAAATTCATGAATTTTAGGAAGCTCTAACATATTAAAAAATGGAGAAATTTCCAAACCACAAATTGTGTTGAAATCATAGTGAAGAGTATTTGAACATCATATAACAAATTCTAGAGAAGTAGAGGCAAGCTCATCATGGCATGAAGAAGTTAGTTTGGCCTCCTAATTTTCTATAGAGAACCTTTCGAAAATAATTATAGATTTGTTGCGACATTGGAGTAGGCTACATAACAAGCGAGAAATGATGTAAACAATTTAGAAAGACAACATGGGATCAAATATCTCTACAACAATTGCAAATGCTCATTTCTAATAGACCCAATAGAATGCAAGCTTGAATTTTAGCAAAGAATAGTATTACTAGATAGTAGATGATGTATAGAAAAGATTCAAAGTGTTGTATAACTTTGGATTTCACACATATACTATATATTTGTTATCATGATCGAGTACTCTTCACTACAATTCCAACACAGTTTGTGCAATTTATAGTCCATTTTTCAGTGCGCTAGAGCTTCTTGAAATTCATGACGTTTTTGATGAATCTGCCTGGTGTCGAAATTCATAAGATTATTGAACTCGATTGTACTGTACAAGAAGAATTGAGAAATTTTATTACCACGCAACACTCTGTTTTTGTCATTTTGTTTGTGCCTCAATTTTTTTCTATTCTACATCATTGAATGAAAATTGTACTGTACATACAAGCTGCTACTCAAGCAGTGTTTCTAATCCATGTTTATGTTTCCGGGGCCGGTAAATCCTTCCATCTATAGTCACAGTTCCAATCCATGTCTGCAAGCGGAATTCCCGAACCCATTTTTTGTATCGAAAATTTCATATCTGTATTGTACAGACCACAAATCCTAACTAACACAAGTAAGAAACGAGATCAACAAAATTGCGGTCAAAACTGGATGCAATGCTTGCAAATTTGAATCCCAAGCTACCGATCCTCCCAGAAGACAGATCGATCCATACGCGAAACTCGTTGCAGACGCCGAAGCACCTGCTCCGGTTGCAGATTCTCCCCCCGCACCACCACTTTCTTTTCCCACTGGTCAGCAACAACGTTCTGCACGTCTGGGAAATCCCTCAATGCCTCCACAACTCGGTGCTCGCAGTTGTCACAACAGAGCTGCGGTGCGAAAAGCGTCACTGTACATTCGACTGCTTCTCTTGGGCACGGGTGTTCAACGTAAACGGGGTATCCGTACCCGTACCCGTACCCGCCGTAAGGAAATTCGTGGTTGCGCCACCACGGATCTTCCTGTCGAAGGAAGACTTGCTCGTAGTTAGGGATGAAGTGGCCGCCGTAGCTGGAATCTACTGGGTGTTGGTCACGAAAATCTCGCCGGTAGTAGACATCGTTGTAGAAGGGAGCCTCGCGGAACGTCACTGGAAATCGGGGATCCGGGAAGGAAACGTATTGAGATTCACCCTCATAGTATCGCGCCATTGTGTTCGAACTCTACAAAACTGACTGTCGATTGAATGCGAACTCGGTTTCAGTTGAATTTGACGACGAAGTGAGATTTACATATGGAAAATATATATGACTGAGGTTCTAAACTCGTCGATCGTGAAATTTACAGAACGGAAAGTATGACTCAGGCTCTGAACTCGCCGTGAAACTTTCAGAAGGAAAGTATGACTCCGATTCTAGCTGATCGAACTCGACGTGAAATTCACTGAAGGAAAGTATGACTCAGGTTCTGAACTCGACGTGGAATTTACAGAATGGAAAGTACTCCGTATATATGACTCAGGCTCTGAAAACGATTGAGTATCGATCTGATGGAGTTGTCTCTGATGGAAATGAATGATGTTGGGGTTTGAGCAACGCTGGTTAATATACTCGTAAGAAAACAGAGAGCTTTGATTTTCGTGCGCCGCAAGCAGCGTCCGTGAGAAGCAGCTGACTTCGAGGCCGGTAAGGTCCGCAAGCTAGTATTAAATTAGTATTACTGAATATTACTGTTTCCATGAGGATAAAGTTCGAATATTCACGCACACTTGCTTGTGCTCGGGCCAAGTGGCGAAGCATCAGTTGAGATGCCCCGCAACAGTCTCAGTTTGGGCACCAAGTTGACCTCCTTTGGCTTGGGGTCTTGGGGGGTCTTGAGGGGTCTTGGGGGGCCTTGGGGGGCCTTCGGGGGCCTTGACTTCGGGGACTTCGGGGACTTCGGGGACCGAAGGCGCCCCACAAAGTTTGGAATTCTTTTCATTTTAATAAACAAAGTTTTTCCACCAATAAGAAATGTCTTAGATGTTTGAAATCTAAAAAAATCATAGATGCCTTTTTTATAATTCAAATTTGTGTGGTCTAAAGTCTATATAAATTGAAGATCTTAGAAATCTATATCTATCTTAGATGGCCATTTATGGTGTAGGGTGGTTTGAAAATGGCTTATAGAATACCACCATTTTAATGAATCCCCCATCTATGGATGAATTCAAACATGTCTTATATTTACCATGACTTATTTTTATTTCTCCATTCAATTTTATTAAAAGCTTTGTGTCAATTTTCACATAATTTATAGTATATTGATTTTGAAAACTCCTCTTTACAAATATTTTGTAGCTCAAAGGATAGAAGAATGGTTTAGCACTAATTAAAACTCTTTTGACCTCAATTCATTCCTCATTTTCTGTATCATCAGTTCAATAGGGCATTTTTAGTGCAACAAATTAAAAACTACAATATTGTTGAAGTTTTTGGAATTCACAAATTGAATCTTATTCTCTACAAAATTTGTCATGTGAATTATTAGAAATTGAAAGTGGCATTACAAATTGAAATATTTGAACTTTTGAAGAAAAATTAGTGTTTTTTGGGATGAATGGGGAGTTTTGTTAAAATGTCGGTATTCTATGTGCCATTTTTAGACTGCCCGTCTAAATTGTAAAAGTGCAGTCTAAGACAAGTATAGATTTCAAAAAAATTAATTTTATATAGATTTCAAAAATCTAGAACTAATATTGATATCAAACTAAAGACATGGTCTAAACCAAAAAAGTTTCATCTAGTATATATGTACTTAATGTAGATTTCAGACATCTAGGACTAGTGTACATTTCAAACCACACGATTTGAACTGTAAAAAATGCCAAAGTTGCAAAATGGCACCATTTTAGTTAAACCCTAAAGGATTTTGACTATGTTTTCACCAAAACCATTCCAAAATTGACATTTTTAGTACAAGTACCAAAATTTAGAAAAAAAAGACATTTTTGAACACATGTAACCATAGAATCTTGTAGTACACTAGTTTGAGAAGATGTAAAAAAAATTTCAAAAATTTCCACTGTATAGGTTGCAAAATATTAGCGTTTGAAGTGACAAAAATCCTTTTTTTTGCCCTGCCAAAAATTGGGCTACTACATTGCACAAGCTCACTTTTGTATGAAAAAATGTCCAAAATGGTAGTGTGCTTTTAAATTCATTCTTCAAGGCAAGTTGGCTACATGCTTGAAAAAATTTGGATCATTTGGAATTGTACATTATATAGGAAAAAACAATAAGTGCAAAGAAGTCAAAAATGATTCAAAATACTAAATTGTTAAGAATTCATTCATGGAATTGAAAAATGCCAATTCCAATGGTTGTAATGTTGTACTAAACAATCTACACCTAGTGTTTTTATTTTTTTTCAAAATTTTTGAAAAATGAGTTCAATAAAAGACTTCAAAGTTTATTTTAGAGTAGAGATTTCATAACTACCTACAAACTACGTACATCTAAAAATCCTCATAACTGTCATCTCATTAATCAAAATGGAATGATTCAAAGTTTTCCACCTGCATATAAATATAGAGAACCAATTTCAAATTTTTATTTCTTAAAAAAGTGATTTTTTCAAATCTACTTGAACTACCCAACCTCGCAAAAGACTACATATCATGCAATAACTTTTTAACCATGTAGTCAAAAGTTATGAAAATTTTTGGGCCTTAAAGCTACTTCTCAACCACATGTTGTGTGAAAATTTCAAAGAAAAAATATAAAAATTCCTTTTGTAGTGAGCTACTTAAAATATCTATAATACCAAAAAAGGTGTTTGGGGCTTTAGGGGTTAATGAAATTCCATATATCTTTCCTAACTACATTGGTACACTATGTTTACTTTCAATTTAAATAATTTACTAGGATAAGAATAAAATTTTGTATTTATAGATGAAATTGAAATAAAATATCAAACTACGAATTTTGAAAAGATGTTAAAATTTGCAATAGATGGTTAATTTTGTTAAAATGGCAAAATGGCAAAATTCCTCTACTTTGGTAGTTTATACAGCTCATAGCGGGTGGCATGAAGTGTACAAACGTCATAGATGTCTTAAATCTATACCATTTTTAGATGTTGGAAATCTATATCTATGTTAGATGTCACTTTTACAATTTAGATTGTGTAGTCTGAAATCTATAGTAGTCATAGATTTCTTAAATCTATAAAAATCCGAGATTCCTAAAAACTATACCTATCCTAGATATCACTTTTACAATTCAGAGTAGGTAGTCTGAAAATGGCACATGGAATGCCGCTATTTTAACAAAATTCCCCATATAGTTAAAAATGAGGCGTTTAATAAATTATGAGAGTATTTGATTATGGACAAAACTAAATTATAGGTAATTTTATAATAGAATTGAAATTACAATTTCAATCGTAAAGATCTTTTAGCCTTCATCCATATATTCTAATTCCTAAGTATTTTTTTATTTTTAAAGATTCTTAAAAATTGATTTTTAAAATGAATATCATAAATATATTCAACTAAATAATCAAGTAGTTGCTAGCAATCTATAAATATTTATATTTTTCATCTCTATAATGCAAATGGAATGAATGAAAGTCATGTGTGCAATTGTGTGTCTAATTACCAAAAAAAGTTTATATAAAAAATTATGAATTCATTTGTTGCCTCATTCTAGTATTAAAAATTTAACAACCTTCTAAAGTTTCACTTTCATGCCAAAATGCCTTGAAATATTCCTACATTTAGATGTTGATTTATGGAACCTTTTAAAAAAAACTCAATTCAAAAAGTCTAGTTGCATCTATTCCAAAATAATATGCAATAATTTTTGGGTTACTTGGAATTTTAAAAGTTAGCTTCAAAATACAACTTTACCAATTTGAAAAATGACTAAAAGATAATTGCTTCTACAAATATAAAAACTAATAATTTTTAAAAATAATTTCAAAGTATTTAATTACATGGCTTAGTGTGCATTTCAATTTGAAGTTTTACTTTAGCCAATCCTTTAGAAGCCCTGAATCTCTTCTAATGCTTATCTTTTTTTTGAACTCTTTGGATTGGCTCCCAATATGATGTGGCAACAACCCCATTGCTTGGCTAAGAATTGCAAGACATGCCCAATTTGAATAAAAAACCATGAGCCTTGAACCCCACTACACCATTCAACTTCAAAGAATTCCACAAGGTGGAGTTTGACTTGGAACTCAAAGGAACTATTGCCATTGAATTTGTGCATTTTCTACAAGTGATATTTATTTTCAAGAAAATATAAAATCTTGAAACAATAAGATAAAAAAAGTTGGGCATTGACCAAAAAATGGTGACTTGGATCATTAAAGGAAAACTTTAAAATTAACATATCTTTCAAACATTACTAATATTTAGTTCATAATCAATTCATGAGATAAATTTGGTTTAATAAATATTTTACTTATAAATATTGGATATACTCTATATGCAGGTTAGTTTTATAAATAATTAGGAAGAAAATGAATCATGTCTAAAAAATGAATAATTGTATAATTATTTATGAAAATTTGAGAAATTTTCATTGTTGAAAATTTTGAATATTAAAAAATTATGAATTCTTGAGAAAAAAAGAAAAAGAATGCATTCATGTTTGAATAGAAAAAATCAAATCATTTCATCAAAGTGTCAAAAAGTTAAGAAGAGCAACATGCTAAAAGCCTAAAAAATTGGATCAAATGGTTAAGTTGTTGAAGTGCCAAAATTAAATTATTTTGATGCTATGGTGCCAAATTGGACATAATGTATAGTGGTGATGATTATCTAGAGAAAAATCTCCCTATATTAAAAAGGTGGAGGCATTGTTCCCTCAAAAAAAGCATCCACTCATTTGAATCCCCCGGCCCCTTTGAAATAGATCGTGTTTGCAAAATATGTGGGCCATTGATCTACAATAGAAGCCCCTTAAAACAAAAAATAGAGAGCCATTGATGTACTCATTGGAAATTAATATAGATCATTCTAGTGTACCGTATATTCTTGCCATAGTCAAACTGAAGGTAAAAGTAGTTTTCTAAAATTTTATTCATAAAAACTTCAAAATTCAATATTTTTCACATCGTAGGTCTATATGTCTTGAATCAAAGCTTGTGCATCCCTTCTTGTAGAGACCTTTTTGACAATACCAAGAATGTGACCAGTGGACATACGATTTAGGATATCTCAATGTAACAAACAATAATCAATCTAATTTAAGGTATTGATAGATTGTACAAATGGTTAAGAAATTGAGTTGAAAATATCTAACTAAACAACTTCCTTTGTTAAATGTGTTAGAGAACGATTAGAGTAGCATTTGCCCATGATGTTTTTGTGAATTTGTACAAGGATTATTGGTTTCAAATACTATCAAATCCAAGATTTAGTACAAAGATTTTATTATCAAATTTGCTAAAAAATTCACAATGAACAAAAAGATTGTAGGTTAGAACTTGTTTTTAATAATTTGTTAATATAAAGTAAAATTACCTAATTGCAACACTTTCTATTCTTTGACAATTAGAAAATGACCTTGAATGAACATTCCTATCATTCAAAAATGCTTTATAAGTGTCCATAATCTAGTGTGAGTTTAGTATTAAAGTATAGTCTATTTTATATTCTCAACTTTACAAATTTATAAAATATTGCTAAAGCCTCAAAAAATTATGAAACCACTGGGGTGCATTTCTCATGAGTTAATATCCTCAATAAATTCTTTTGGTCATTTGCCTTTTGAGGTAGTGGGATTAAAAAAAAGTAGTACTAAACTAAAATTCATGTTGAATGGACATCTTTGAAGTTTTTTTGAATAATGGAGTTTCCATTCAAGGTGAGTTTAGTTTAATAAATCTTTACAAAAGCCTATTATATTGCTTATATCTCAAAAAGTATTATGTTACCTTAAAAAAATAATATATGTACTTTAGTACTTGAGCTTTGCAACATATTGATATAAAGTACAAAATCAAAGTTAGGTACATCTAATTTTCACCTTTTCATAATTTATAGTTTATATAATAATCCAAACTTAATCCTTAAAGGACGATGGGGTGACTTTAAAAATCATCAGTTTTTATAACCATGTGAAGCATTGGCTTAAAAAATTATAAAAACACTCATTGCAAGATAAACTACTATAAGAAGACCTCCCGTTTTCTTGCAAAATTCCAAGGATGAATAGTTACACTTCTATCCTACATAGAAAGATCCTTTGTTAGCCATCGGATACAAAATGTTTGCCTTGATGTTTAAGGGTTAAAACCTCTTATTGACTTCCAACAAGACTCAACAAAAAACTTGACAATTTAACAATTTATGGAGAGCTAGGGGTACTTCAAAGTATACCAATTTTCAGCATTTTGAAAAATTCATACCATGTCCAAAAAATGCATAAGAGAATCTAAAATTCTCTTTTCACTTCCAACAAAATCCAACATAAAAATAGATGCTTTAGGAATAGGAACAATGCTCAATTGCTTGTTTAAAGCACGGGGACGACACTGTCCATGTTTTAACAACCCACGTGCGGTGAAAAAAGTAATACATGTAATACATCTTAAAATTTAATTTAAAAAAAAAATTATGGATAGATTTTACTACTTTAAAAGTTTATGTTTTGAATTATTGGTATTTTTTTATGCTAATAGTAATTAGTTTTAAATTTTTTAAGAAAAAAGATACACCATAAAGCTGAAAATAACTTTTACACCTCTATATTATATAAGAAAAAAAAATTGAAAAATGAAAAAAAAATTCTATAGAATAACTTTCTATTGAAAGTTTATTTTGGTTGAATATTGATGCAATAGTCATCTTTATGTGAGCTCTATAAATATTTTAGTTGGAGAATTTGCCATTTTAGTTCATTTTTCAACCCTTTTTAGACAATATGTCTTATGTTATTTGGAACTGAAATTTTTGTCAATAGAAACCTTTAGTCATTGTTAAACAAAGATCAAAATTTTAGAATGAAATTATAGTTTATTCCAAAGTAAATAGGGGGTCAAAAAATCACACATGGGTACCTCAAATGGGTACTCCTCCACACATGGGTACCTCAAATGTAGTGAGAGTGTCCTCCCTGTGGTTTGGAGGCATTTAGGTGTAGTTACCATAATCACACCTAATGGGCACTTTGTGTTTTTCATATGTAAATTGAGATAGAAACATTTTAGTAATTATATGTTATCTAATCAAACAGTGAGATATATTCAATTTACATATAGTCCCTCTGTCTCAAATAAATTTGTGGTTTTTTTGTGGTTTCTAGTGAGAGGGAGTAATCAATAGTGATTATTTGCTCCACTACTGATTATACCCACTAGGAATAATCAATAGTGATTATACCCACTAGGAATGGTGCATCAACCGAAAACTTGGCTCCAAATTCTGAGCTAATGCATAATGTTAAAAGGCAAAGGTTGTGATTCAAGTGTTTTGATTCCAGTTAGAACACGAACAAGAGCATCGATGCCAAAAAATTGTAGCTTTCTTTTATACAAGAATAGAGAAGCTCAATTTCTTCTACACATTCCATACTGTACAAAGACAGTGGTCAGGATCAGCAAAAAAACATCAAGGCAGCAAAACGGAAATTGCTACCTGAGAATTCTGCACCTCAAGGTAAACTGTGGATGCGACAATTGAGTAATCTACGCACTCACAAGCCCTGCTTTACTCGTAATTATACACACCCACTCATAGCGCGCAGTCTGTAGTCTTCCGGAGATCAATATGCAAAGAGGAATACAAAGCTGCATCATGGTTTCATTTACAGCTTTGCCTTGGCTTTGCCTTTCCCATCTCCAACTGGAAGACCTTTGAAATATGTCAACATACGATGGCAGTACTACAACAGTTAGTCCTTCAGTTACAACAATTCGAACAAAAATCTCCCCAACAGCGACATGTAAAATATGTGCTTTAAAACCTTTTTTATTTGATTGTTTCCACACTCGGTGCAAAACAGAAAATCGTTTAGGTTCTAGTAGCTCTTAGAGAAGCTTCGGCAGCTGGGAAAGAGTGAGCTGAACACTAGCCTCATCCTAAAGGTGATGATAAAATAATTACATACCAAGGGCTTTTGCATTGACAATACTTGGGGCTGCAGCGGGTGCAGGCTTGTTCGCATCAAGAAAAGGCTCGACGTTGTTCGAGTTCGGCCACACTGGGTACCCTTTTAGCTTAGCCTGTAGAAATGAACATGAATCATGCAATCATGCCGCTGTAGAACTGAGTTCTCTTACTTGACAGGTTACGTACTAGAGAACTGGATTTTTGAGGGCTAGGAGGCCACAGTTGATTATTGGATGTAACCCTCTCCTCTAGATTAAATCAGGATCATCAGATCTATGGCCCTCTGAAGGTGTAGGGTTATGACTCTAGACCCTCATCCTCTTTTCCAACTCTAATGCACCATGTGGCGATGAATGCAGCAGGAGAAGGATATAAGCTAGCACCAAATTAGTATTACTGACCATAACCACACTTACATGCAGCTAATAGATCATACACAAGAGAACGGGACTTCAACAGTGGAAATGACAAAGGCGTACTCACCGCAACGTTCTGAGCAGCAAGCGTTGCCATTCCTTCTCTCGTCCACTGTTCCCAGTCCATAGCCCCCATATCAGTGTGCACAGCTTGGTAAGATGACCCCCAGAATTAATTGAATTCTACTGCACTAGTATTTTGAACACAAGATGGTATTGGAAGACAAGTTAGATTACCTTTGAGGCGGAAGCAATGTGAGGAACAACCACAGCGTTTGGAAGGTTACCAAGGCCAGGCTTCATGTAAGGCTCGTCCTGCAGACCAACTCAGTCATGTTCACTGTTTACTCCCAAGTCACTCATCCATGGATCTGCTCAAGCTCAGGACCTAAATGCAGGACTAGGGCAATTAGCAGAGAATGTTGCATAATCTTCACGTAATACCCCTGAAATGTTCAGAGTTGCTACTTTTTCAGTAAAAGAAGAGCCGCCTACCTCGAATACATCTAGCCCAACACGGAACATGGGGTTGGCTTTGAGATGTTCCACCAACGCCACTTCGTCTACGACAGGACCTCGGCTTGCGTTCACAAGAATTGCCTCCTGTTTCACCCAAATTCCATAAAAATTTAGCCCTTGATGTATCAGAACGTGTACCCTTTTGCTAATTTGAATCTCTCAAATACATTCTCCAGAAGTCTTCTATACGATCAATACCTTCAAAGATCTGGGAATATTTCCTCAAGCAAGTGAAGAACAGTCTCCTTAAATTCAATGGAATGGCCTAAATAGGGTACAACTCAAACTCAAAAGTTAAGAAAGTAATATAAGAAAATACCTTCTTCATAAGAGCCAGTCTCTCTTTGTTGATGAGGTGATATGTTGTCTTGTCCAGGATAGGATGCAAGCTAACCTAAATTCCACAACCCCAAAGCGACAAATATCAACGAATACGTCATCTACATTTATGCTGGAGAATCTTGAAGTCCAGCTGTGAGGGTTCAGAATTGGAAATGCTCCCATAAAAACCCAAGCTTGCACTTCTCTATGCATGACCATACTTCAGTTGCAGGTTAGGCACTTCTCCTTGCCGAAATTTGTCCATTTGCTTATCACGGGTGTTGGCATTCAAATGATGCCACATGACTATTATTGGTTCAAAACGATTCATCATTTTATCCCAAGCCTGCTACCAAAGTACGGTACGCAATTCAGCAGTAGATATACTGAAACTAATATGCTCCTGATATTCAGTAGCATTTCATACCACATCAGCTTTCTGCAAGACCTCCTCCGGACTGGATGCTCGGCTCCAATGTACAGGTTCCTCGCCCTGAGACTTCAGGAATTCGCCGTAGGCTGCCATAAAAAACACGATTTTTTGAGTTTGATTCATGTGATGGTAAGTGATTCTACAAAATGAGGTAAGCTACTTTCTGTACAATGCTATATTTCTGAAGTGCTTCGGCGAAGTTACCAGTAGGTGAGTCGAATAATAACTGTCGACATGACAATCCCACTATAAATACAATTGATTGTGGATCTCAAATGCATGCCAAGGCTAACGCACTGCACAAACCTGTAACGAATTTCTCTAGTCTTGTCGACTGATACAAGTCGTAGTAGATTACGTTCATCTTGAAGCCTTCGACCTACCAGGAAACAAAGAACAACTTCAGGCCATGTGCACCTCAAAGATAGGAAAAGGGGTCAGACTGCGGGTTACAAAAGCATAGTTTCAGAATTTTCAAGACAACAGCGTAATCTTCATGAAAGGAAAAGCGAACATCTTGGGACCAGCTGCTAATTCAAGGAAGAATTTAAGTGTTAATACTTAGCCAACATTATAGAGAAGTGCAGTTATTATTAATCATAGTGCAGCTACAGTGTAAAGGTTAGCGCGGTCAACAGTGCTCGAGGATATGGTCAAAGTGAAACATACCATCATACGTGCATAGGCAGTCCCGATTCTTCCGGCACCAATAATGCCCACCGTTTGTCCCTTCAATAGATTTCCCACAAACCTGCAGGACAGTATTTGTCATGAACTCTATTTCACGCTTGTCAAATCCGTATCCATAATAGAGGAATAAGATTTCATGGTTTCAGAATGACCAATTTGACTGATCATAATGTGGAAGAATATAATCCTAACAGGATCAAGTTTTGTATCCCCAGGTCCAGTGTTGGTCAAAAAATGAAATTGAACAAAAGGAAGTTCCCATATGACGGACTAAATACACTAATAATATTATGTGTTACCTACAAAAATTGATTTAAAGATGCTATAAGGTTTTACTTTTGATGGATATTTTTACCACGATCACAGACATCAATACCTTTCAAAAAGGAGGGTCTCTATAAACATAGTTGGAAAAATTATTCATGAAGAGAAAAAACTTATAGCATTTAAAAGTCAATAATTGTAGGTAACACTAAAAATCATTGGCGCTAAAAGAAAATGAAGCCCAATCTGGGTCTCTTGGACATTAAGGAGTTAACAATGAAATCTAGAAAGTAAGAACATACAGAGTAGGAAGCCATCCATCGTATTTGCCAGCACGCATGAAGTCATCGGCTTCAACAACACGCCGGGCTGCTGAAAGAGTCAGAGCTGCTGCCAATTCTGCTGTTGTCTCTGTGAGTACACCCTAATCACACCCAGTAGAAAATCATACCTCTGATATCATGTGAAATCTTTACAACTTCTTTCCTGACATGCAGTGAAGAAACAATCCATTACTGGAGAACGCCTTGAAGGCTCTGTTTTCAGCCGCCTCACCCATATAATAAGCCTATTCACTATCTTGCATATCTTTCACAGTAACACCCTCTTCATTCTATTTAGTAAGGCCTAGAAGAACTTGTACTTCTTGTTTTACACCACGCAGTATGTTTGATACTTGAAACGTCAAGGAAACGAGTAAAACATTTAGTATGATGTAAAACAGGAAGTAAAATCCTACACTAGAAAGAATGAAGATTACAGTCAAGCAAAGAAAACTAATCCCATTTACACACATGTTCTCAGAAGAATATGCATTTTGGGAGCAGGATATACATACAGGAGTGTTGCCAACCGAAATGCCATGTCGAGTAGCTGCTTCCACATCCACGTTGTTGTAGCCTACGGCCATGTTGCTGAAGGCATGGCCACCAGCCTTCTTCAGGGCCCCGAAAAGGGTGTCACCCCAATCCTCTGTCAACTGCACACACAACCACTCACTTACCATCCACAAAGAAGGAACTGAAACCAATGAGAGGAAGACAACTAAGGTACTAAGACTAGCATGAATGAAAAGTTTGCTACTAACTACGCCACATGGACGCAGATACCAATTCTAACCTAGGTGTCTCTTTGGAGTAGTCTCTACGACGCAACTGAGAAGGGATAAAAGTTCTGTGAGAAGAAAAAAAAAGAGATGAAGATTCATAATCAAAATAAATAAAGAGTCTTTAAGGAAAATTCTACTAACTACACCTTATGGACATTGATAGCGAGTGTTACACTTGGTGTCTCCTTTCAGAGGTAGATTCTATTATTCAAATTAATGTCCAGTAGCCAATAGACTAATTGGATACACTAATGGTTCTCCATATAAAAATCCTAGCCTACCTGCCCAATGACACCGTCGCACTTCGTTCCAATGAGAGACACAATGTCATCCACGCTGAGTATGGTCTTGTTCTCTGTGCATATCTGCATTAGCAAACTGTATTAGAACCTCTTGGTGATGGATGATAGAAAAGAGGCCAGATGAAGCTTGTCAAGACCTGGCATTCCAATACCACAGAACGACGTAACAATTAAACTCAATCCAAAATCAGAACAACGGAAAGGAAGATCAAAACGAACAACTCAGTGCTTTTTAATTCGACATCACAAAAGCTCATGCGGTTTAGGCAATCTGAAACTTAATTGCCATGGAGGCAAAATATCACTTATTTTAATGTATCGTTTTCTACCATTAACTCATTTACCAAGTCCCACCCTATCCTAAACAACTGGCACTTGGAATACTTGAGGTGTCACATGGAGCTATGGGCGTTTGGGATATAGTCTGTCTGAATTGCGAATTTGCAAACATTAGGCGTTACACTTAAGCCCAGTTAGTGTGCCCCGAGTTAATGTACAAAAACATTTTCTGAAGGTAGTATTTCTTATCCACATATAGGGGAAAAAGAATGGAAGTATGAAAGCTCTTTCATCCTCGCATACTTGAATCCATTTCTATAAACACATGCAAAGATGATGTAAAACAGACAGTAAAGTCAACTGTAGGCCACACTAAATAGAATTAAGATTATGGTGTCTATAGCCTGCTGGCATTCAGCTTCTAATGTAACAGCCATAACATTCTTGCGAGTCAGTTGGAATACCATCTTCTTTGGGAAGAAAAAAACATGCGTATCCTGACGTGGAGCCATACGAACAGAATAGTGCAGAGGACGAGAACGAGGGAGAACTTGCAATAGCCAAAAATAAAGCGAAATGACTATTCTTAAGGATTCCTGTAAGGATGGTCTATCCATGGTATAAAGAAAGGTCGAATATTCCATATTTGAGTTTCTTCGACTGCATTTTTAGTACTTAGTTTGCATTTTCGTCTCAAAATTTTCAACATCCTGTATATTTCAGCTGCAACCACTCCGATGTAATTGAAAAACGGGACAGCTGAAGAATCCGGAACCTCCGCTGCCAGATGTCTCTAAGAGAGACATCTTGAATCGGAGACATCCAAGGGTGTCTGGGTATACTGCAGGGGGAGGTGACAATTCTACATTCTACCCTTCAGAAATGTTGAAAATATATTTTCAAAATGGCACTGCGCTAGAAAGAGAATTCTTCGCAGCTATGGCTAAAATTCACTTCCAGAGCCTCTGCAAAGCGAATTCAAATTTTAAAACCCCACAAAAACTTCATGCCATAACGTTCAAAACAACGCAAGCCCAAAAAGCTCAACCACTCCAACAAACCAAAAGGACAGTCCTCGAATCACAGCAAACTCCATAGTCAAATTCCCACGCAACAAAAGTCGTAAACCACACGGAATCCACACAAAGTTCGGGAAGAATTGAATGTGACGTACTTCAACCCGGCATCCGACGCTGGTGAGCGCTTTGATCCACTGCGTGCCGGGCATGGGCTTGGTGCTGACGACGCGCAACGACCCGCCCGCATTGTGCACCTGCACTGCCAATTGCCTTGCTGCCATCGCTACACACAATTGATGCAATTGCGATTGCACCCAAATCGATTCCCTTGCTCCCTCTTCACTTTCGATTGCACCCAAATCGACAGCCTTCTGAATTAGTGAGAATTGGTGAAGTGGAGGAAGAGCGAGAAAGCTCAGGAAAGGACGACGGAGGCTTTGGTTGCGGGGACGACGACGGTGAGAGTGGATGAAAGTCGATTTGTCGTCGGGTTTGGGGGTGAATGTAGCGGGGAACTTGTGCCTGGGATTTAAAGAAGGCGAGGGTGAGGTGGTGAGAGCCTTATCTGGGACTGGGCTGCGAATGGGGTGGTGCACGTGTTTTTGTGGCAATGGGGGGCTTAACCCGATGGACGATAGAGGAGCTCTATGTTGCACAGAAGTGCAACTATTCATCCTCAGAATTTAGTGTGGAAAGGGGCAGTACCTTGACTTCCAATGAGTGCATTTGCAATTTTTTTAAGCCAATGCTTCACATGGTCACGAAAATTGATGATTTCTAAGGTCACCCCATTGTCCTTTACCCCCCTGAGCACCCAACCCGAGAATCACGAAAACAAAGCCAAAATGAACCTATTGCCACTCAATCACTCCCCAAAATTGCATGAAGAAGATTCAAGCGAGCTAATCGTACACAGTGGGAGGTAGTTAGTAATAGGAGCTTCTATGAGTTTTTACTATGTGGGTTAGGATCTTATAATGGTCAAACACAGGTTGACTTTGAGAAAAGCCAAATTGGAGGAGGCCACATTTTGGCATGTGGGGCAGTAAGGGATTAATCCTTGAGCACCTAGCCCGAGAATCATGAAAACGAGGCTAAAATGAACCTATTGCCACTTAGTCACTCCCCAAAATTGCATGAAGAAGATTTAAGCGAGCTAACCATACACAGTGGGAGGGAGGTAGTGATGGGAGCTTTTGTGGAAGTTTAGGAAGTTTTCAACATGTGGATTAGGATCTTATAATGGTCAAACACAGGCTGACTTTGAGAAAAGTCAAATTTGGGGAGGTCACATTGTGGCCTATGGGGCACTTAGGAATTAAGGGTTAACCTCTAAATGCCCAAGGTATCAAATTTTGGCGTTGACAATACTTTGAAGTTAAATAAAAGTTAACCAAGTTGCTATTTTTTACTATCTCCATCCCAAAATGATCATCCTATTGGATAAAATATTCTAGATTAAGGCTAAAAATAACATTTTAAAAATCAATTTTGCATTATAAATAGAGTTTGGTGCACTCTTAACATTCTAAAACTTTTTGAAAAAGTGTATTTTTGCAATATTGAAAAGTAGATTTTTTAGGGCATTTTCAAGGAGCACCATATGTCAATTAATTGTTGAGTGTGATGTTGTCATTTTGTAGGCATTTAGTATATACCCAAGACCATATTCCACCTCCTAAAACTTCATCCCCTTTGTCCCTTCAGGGGACAAATTGGATTTCAGGCAGGTACCTACGGGTTGAAATTTTGTCATGATTTTTTGAAACTTTTTTTGAAGATAGAAAAACCGATGAGCTTTGTGGGAATATAATTTTTTTCACATTCGGTGCCTGGAAACAAAAGTTATGACCAAATAAGCTCAAAATAGGGTCCGGGCAGAAAAAAAAAATTTGTAAAGTTTTGATTTTTTTTTTGAATTTTTTTTCTTGTAGATTATACTTTTGTCTACGTGGGAAGATTTTATTCATTCCATTCGGACTTATTATGAGAAAGTTATGGACAATCTTGTTTTTCAGATAGTTAGAGCATCTTCCTGAAAAAATAACTTATAGAATTCATTTCTGAATGCAATTTTTACAATTTTTCTGAAGAAAAAATTTTCCATGATTTTGTTTGCTTGCTAGAACAATCTCATCATTGGGATTAATGCATTTTAATTCCATATTAAAGATATTAATAATTTAGATTTCCTTCTTTCTCATACCTACTTCTACTTAACAATTTTGTTAAGCATGAAAATTAAGTTTTTTTTTGAAATGTTTTTCCCCTAAACTCTCAACTCAATTTCACACAATAAGAATTTAAAGCTCAAAACTCTGTAGTGCAAAAAATTTAAGTTAAAAAAGTTCAAAGTCAAATAATCCAATCCCGCAAGGTGTTGAAAAAATTGTTTTTTTCACTTTAAACGCAAATATCTTTTAATCTATGTGGTCAAAAAATTTGAAATTGTTTCTACACATTTCCATACTAGTAAGGTATAAGATCCTATGGTTGGATGTGCAAAAAAAATAAGTACTACTTTATATGTTTGAAAAATTCTTTTTGAAATCTAGTTTTAGCATCAAAAATTTGATTTTGAAAAGGATCGATTATGAATTTTCTATTGAAGATTTTTCGCAAGGGTGTCCATTGCCACCTTGACTTTCTGTAGTGCTAAGGGCTCTTGGAAATGAACCTCAAATATACTAGAACCTGGGGAAACAAGCACTAGGAATTTATTTTAAAAAATTATAGAGTAGATTTTGAAAACTTGCAAATGGATTAGGGGTTATGCATATTAGGCCTTTTATCCTCATATTTTTTGGTGACCAACTTTTTTTAGATTTGATATGTGAAAAGAGGATTGAAAGACTTCTAATTACTTTGGCAATTTTAATACCCTCATGATCAAACATTACAATCTTTCAATCCATAAGTGATATTGTTGTGTTTTCTTATCCTATGTGATCTCTAATATGTCTAATTTGAATTTATATAATTACAATTCAAAAAAATTGATACAACTTATCAAAATGTTGGCGTTTTGTTCAATTTAGAACAAATTCTTAGAAGCTCAAAAAAAGGCCTTAAACATTTCGGGGTTTAAGGACATCCCTAGCATTTTGTGATTTAAAAACATTGTTGCTTTTGAAGTGTTATAGGTCTAAATGTCACTAAGGTAGAGAAATTTCAACCATACAATCTTGTGCACTATCTTGTAGTGTGTATGTTGCACATAGCATGAATCAAATTTGGAGTCACTTGGCCACAAGATTGCAAGATTGTAATGTTTTAGTTTATGTTGAAAGAAGATGTTGAAATTCTCCTAGCAACATATTAGAGATGAAGTTTGATTTCTAAACCTACTCAAATGGAAAAACTTAAAACTATAATGTGCTTCAAAATCAACATACAAACACATTGGTAAAAAAAAAATATCATTCAAATGACCTATTAGTGTGTCTACAAAATAGCATTGGAATGTCAAAAAGTAGTAAGAAAAGTTGCAAAAAACCCATCTAAGGTTAAACTTCTTCCATTAACTTCAAATGACTTCCAAAAATTCAATATATCTTGAATTGATCTAAATTTTTTATCACATAAACTAGAAGAGAGAGTATATATTTGGAAGTTCAATTCGAAGTGTTGTAACTTTTGCATCTAATGTCCGAATTTAATAAGACTTATTGGAAATTTGAGCAAATTAGTAAAAATCACTTTTTTTGAAAACAAAAATTTGAATTTGGTTTTCTAGAGTTCCGAGAGCTTTTTTGACTACAAAACTTCTCATTTATTCAAACCAATGCTTCCCTTTAAAAAAAAGACCAAATTTTATTTTTTCTTTCAAATTTTCACACAACATGTACCCGAGGAGTGGCTTTAAGGCTCAATAGTTTTTATAACAACTTAGGCTAGCTAAAGTATTCCAAATGACTTACTTTAAATGACTTACTTCCTAGATTAAACTTCAAAATCAGATAACATTGTGAAGACACTTTTAATTCAGTCACTTGAGGTGCTGAGGGCTAAATATTCATTGTTTTCAACTATCTATCCAAGAAATCCTAGAAAGACGTTATAGACAAAAAAAAGGTCTAATGGATGACTTCATTGTTAACCCCATAGTACTTCAACATTAAAAATCTAGACAATCATGAATAGAGAGGTTGCAAGGGCTTTTTTTACTACAAAACTTTTCATTCATCCAAACCAATGCCTGAATTTTAAGATTCCACACTCAATTTTATATAAAGAATTTGATGAAATTGATTTAAATAATATGTATTTATAAAAATATAAACAAAATATGTAAAAATTCAAAAAAAGATTCAAGCATTAAAGGGCTAATTATAGAAAAAAATTATAGTTGATCAAGAACATAGTAGTATTCCTTTAATTCCTTGAAAAAAATTATTGCATGGCAAAATGTGATTGGTGCGCAAAACTCAAAAAATGAGTTTGCTAAAGAATCCTTCAATGTCCAAGAAGATATTTAAATTTTCAATAAATTTGTCGTAGTAATTGGAGGTAATGTGATTTTCCCTAAAGAATAAATCTATTGGTTGAATAACCAAAGTATTTTGGTGTCTACTTTGGTTACAAAGGGCTAAGTCTTGCCTTGGTTAACCCCTAAAAGACCAAACGATGTTTTTTGGCAACATAGCAATTTTGGCAGCTCACTACAAATGGAATTTTCATTTTTTTCATTGAAATTTTAGACAACATGTGTCCAAGGAGTAGCCTTAAGGCCCAACAATTTTCATAACTTTTGACTACATGGTTAAAAAGTTACTGTATGATATGTAGTTTTC
The DNA here is from genome assembly GCA_950106755.1 of Climacium dendroides. Taxonomy (NCBI): domain Eukaryota; kingdom Viridiplantae; phylum Streptophyta; class Bryopsida; order Hypnales; family Climaciaceae; genus Climacium; species Climacium dendroides. The sequence goes on from OX467084.1 coordinate 42,783,723, forward strand.
TTTGTTTGATGGGCAATCCAAGCAGAAAAAAATCTTCTTTAAAATCACTTTTTAAAAAAATAAAAATTTAAAATTAGTTTTCTAGATTTGTTTATACATTAATATCTTTGAATCATTCCATTTTGATTAATGAGGAGTTTTAGTTGTGGGTAGTTTGAAGGTAGTTATGGAATCTTTGCTCTAAAATAAACTTTGAAGTCCTTTATTTAACTCAATTTTCAATATTTTTGGAATAAAATAAAATAATTGATTGTAGATTGTTTATTACAACATTACAACCATTGGGATTGGCATTTTTCAAATTCATAAATAAATTGTTAACAATCTTGTATTTTGAATCATTGTCTACTTCTTTCTATTTTCTATTTTTTTCCTATATGTTGTACAATTCCAAATGATTTGAAAATTTTCAAGCACGCAGCCAACTTGCCTTGAAAAATGAATACAAAGAGTAACCACCATTTTTGAAATTCTTTCGTAATAATATGACCTTAAGAAGTGCAGCTACCCAATTTTTCGCAAGCACAAAAAAGGATTTTTGTTACTCCAAACGCTAATATCTTGCAATTTACATAGTGAATTTTTTTGAAATTTTTTCTACATATTTTCAAACCAAAGTAATATAATGTCCTACGGTTAGATGTATCAAAAATGATTTTTTTTTCAAAAATTTGGTACTTGTACTAAAGATGGCAATTTTGGAGCATTTTTGGTGAAAACATAGTCAAAATCCTTTAGGGGCTAATGTTGCTGGGTTCTTTTGCAATAAATTTTTATTCTTGTGACCAATGGCTAATACATAATTTTGGAGGGATTATCAAACTTTGGCCGTGGTTATAGCCTTGTACTGCAAAAATAAATGTTGGTTGTTGTAAACCTAGTAGTAATCAAATTCCATCAAAATGTATTGCTTGCATTCATTTTAGAATGCCAATTTTGGACTATCTAAGCTATCTTATTATTGTGGTGCTTTAGAATAAGAAGTGCTAACTTTGTAAGGACGTTGAGGCTTTAAAATTGCATATGGATGACATTCCATATCATTGTAGAAATGAAAAATACACCTAATTGATCTAAAAATCAAGTCATTTTTGGCAAAATACCTTGGTAATAGGTCTTATCTTGTCACATCCCTATCTCTTTGGGATGCCTAAAGTGCCTTAGTGAACAAGGGGGACTTTGGGGATGACTTTTCAGGCCTTGCAAGAGCCTGAGAAGGGAGAAATGGATGTCTCCTAAACAAACATGGTGCAATTGGATTTGAAAGCTATGATGGTGTATCATACATGCTTGGAAAGACCTTAAAAATATGCATCCAACTGTTTATAAAATGCGTAATTTGGACTTGTGAGCTAAAAGTTATAGCCGTTCAAAGTTGATAGTGTTCTAGTGACGCTGGGACACTTAAGGGCTAGGAGTGAGAGGTTCCCAATGAATTCTTCATGGAAATATATCATGTAGTATATCATTGAAAAGCTAAAAACACAAAGAAGCTATAATGACAAGCATTATGAAGTTCTAAGCTATGAGTCAAAAGTTATAGTAAGAGAAGGGTTGTGGTGAAGACGTGACGCCTCTCCTGGTGAACCTGAATCTTTGAAGGGCTATAACTGTGTGAGAACTTGTCCAATGAGTGAAGGTCCTATACATGCACATGTAGGAAAAAATTGTAAAGAATTTGCATGTTTTTTTTGTAGATTTGGCTCCATAACAAAGACAAACTATACACATTTTCCTCTCATCCAAGGACTTTTCATGCATGTTGTAGTCAATTTTGAAAATTGTTATATAGAGGCCAAATCAATCATAATTTTTAGAGTGTACTAAAAGTGATGCAATGAATCTCCACCCAAAATTTCAAAGTGTTTAGAGCATTCTAACTTTACTTTGAAAATTTTGTATTCAAAATCACACCTCATACACCAAAGAAGTGAAATGTAGTGCGGACTTTGGGATAAGGGCATTTTCTTACAAATGTCCCCACCAACACTTTCCCCTTCTGTGGAAAGCTCGTAGCTTGAGACCTTTGAGTGGACGCCGTCAACCTTCCGTCGTCTCCCTTGAGATTCCATTCCCAGGCTCACTCTCCGACAACTGTCACACCCCACTCTGTTTTTTCCGATGGTTCCATTGCTACCAAACACCTCCAATTCCTGCTTCAAGCTCTCCAATGAATCCTTGTCTCTGCTTTTCTTACGATTTTGGGTTTCCTAGCTTGCTCAGAATTCAAAATTGAGCTAAGATGGCCATGGCGATGGAGTTCCGATCCGGCGTTTCTCGTTGCTGCACCTTCCCCTTCAACTCTACCACTACAATCTTGCACCGCCATGATGCCAACCTTCGTTTTTCCCGGAATCGGAGCTTTCGAAGCTTATCGCTATACCCGGATGCAGCTCTGGCTATGGCAAATTGCATTCCTCAGCCAATTTCAAGGTTGAGCTCTTCTCGGCATTCGACGATCGTGTGCAGTGCGACGAAGGACAATGACAGAGTCAATGAGAACAAGCGAGGGTTTGAGAAGAAGATTGAAGCATTTGGGGAGGCGCTCTCGTCGGGGTTTCCTTTCTGGATAATGGCAGCGTGCGTTGGGGGAATGACGAAGCCATCGGCGTTCACATGGATCCAAGGACAAGTGCAGATTGTCGGCTTGAGCATCACGATGTTAGGAATGGGGATGACAATCTCCCTGGATGATTTGAAAGGCGCCCTGGCGATGCCGAAGGAGCTTGTGGCGGGGGTGTTGTTGCAGTACACTGTGATGCCAACTGCGGGGGCGTTGATTAGTTGGATGTTGAAGCTGCCGGCGCATTACGCCGCAGGGCTCATCTTGGTGGCGTGCTGTCCTGGTGGAACCTCCAGCAATGTGGTTACGTATCTGGCGAAAGGGAACGTGGCTTTGTCTGTGCTCATGACGGCGGCGAGCACGTTCCTGGCAGTTGTTATGACGCCGATGCTAACGTCGCGCTTGGTAGGGCAGTATGTTGCTGTGGACGCGGGATCGCTCTTCTTCTCCACCTTGCAGGTTGGCATTGTTCATTTGAAATCTCAAAATTAGGTCATTCGGATCAAATTATTGTAAAATTGCTAGAGACTCGAATTTACTGTGAGGGAACCGCATCAATCCATTCCAGAGAATCGAAATTAGGTCGTTGGCGCAATTTACTGTTAAATTGCTAGAAATTCTAATCTTACACTGAAAAACCACATCAATGCATTCTAGTGTATCACATTGGCTCAAATTACTGTCAAATTGCTAGAAATTCGAATTTTACACTGAAAAACCACACCAATCCATTAAAGAGAATCCTTGTGCATGCCATTCCTCTAAATTGGTATGAAAAGGAATCCCTGACATCTCGTTTTGCAAAGTTGAGCTTATTTTGAACAAGGGAGAGAATCGTAGGCCAATGAGACAATGGCTACACATGTGACAGCTTGAATTGTGCTTGATTTGCTCTGTTTTGGCATGACTTTGCTCATAGAACATCTACTACTCACGATTGTTTTGATTGTTTGTACTTGTGAAAAATGTAAGTTGTAATGCTGCTAAATGTAGCCAGTTTGGGGACCACTGCTTGCAGGTCGTGTTGCTTCCCGTGACAGTGGGTGTCTTGTTAGCACAATATTTTCCAGGATTGGTGCGACGAGTGATCCCGTTGGCTCCTTCCGTCGCTGTGCTCGTCGTCTCAGCGATCTGCGCGGGCGCCGTTTCGCAGAGTGCATCGACTATTCGTCAGTCGGGTGGTCAAGTACTGGCTGCAGCGATCGCCCTCCATGTGGCTGGGTTCTTGTTTGGCTACCTCCTGTCGCATACTCTCGGGTTTGAAGAATCCACGTCGCGCACGATCTCTATTGAAGTCGGGATGCAGAATTCGGTTCTGGGCGTCGTGCTTGCGAGCAGACATTTTGGGAGTCCGTTAACGGCAGTCCCGTGCGCTGTATCCAGTTTTTGCCACCCAATTATCGGCAGTGCCCTTGCAAGGTTCTGGCGTTCTCGTACTGCTAAGCTGCCAACCGTTGACGATGCCGTTTCGTCGTAGAGATCTTATTTTTATTACTTCCACAATCATTCACGTCTTGCTCCTTGAAGGAAGTTTCGGTACCTGGGACTCGAAGGCACAATGTAAATGTCCATAGCACGTAAGAAAGATCCTAAGATCATCCTTTGTTTACCCGTTTTTGTTTTCACTTAGGCTTATAATGTTCCATTTGTTGTTAGAGTAATAGTATTATTTGAGGAAATTTAAACAGGTAGTTTAAGTGCCTGGATGATCGTATTGAGGGCCGTCCGGTTCTATTTGTATTGATGACTCGATGTGGTGGTTGTTATGTAGATTGGACGATGTTCTCTGTGCAAGATGGAATGTTGGTGGGTGAGGTGGACAAAGTTTTGGTGCGAACAATTAAATATGTCTAATTGTATAATGAGATATCAAGCAGAAGTTAGAGAGATGTATTCTCGTGTTGACAACAAAATGTAAGCGATTTTCCAAAGTATAATTTGGAGTTTTGTAGAAGCGGCAGACTGGTTTGGATTGGAACTCTATCTTCACCTTTTCTGTCGCTCCCGATTTCTTGTGAATTAAAGGAAACGTGCACATCATTGCCATTTAGCTGCATGCTAGATAGATAAAATACCATTGCTCGCCTTAGAAATCGCGTGAGAGCTAAGACTTCTTATACCGGTATGAGTAGTTTTTTCTCTGCCACAGCACTACTGGTTTACTTGCTTCAATGTAGTTTGTTCAACCTGTATGAACTATTAAATTGGGTTTTGGCAGAAACGAATTCCTGATGCTGGTGTATACTGTTTCTTTGGAAATGAGCCCACCGTAAACGTTATTATCACATCAGCGGCTAACAATGGTAGTAAACTCGAACTTGGAAGCCCTGTAATTTAATACATGCATGTCCCATATAACTTGTTCATGATTATTCGTCGTAGCAACCGCAAACTTCGCCCAACTACATTGCTTCATGCTCTTATGATGAAGGTCTCAAACTTAACCCTTAAACGACGAGCCGGTCACCGTGGAAATCATCTGTTTGGGTACCGTGTGAATTGTCGGCTTATAAAAATGAAAAAGCACTCATTGCGAGACAAGCCACTGTAGAAGACTTTCCCTTTTCCCACAAAATTTGGAAGCTGAATAGTTGCACTTTTGTCCTACATGGAGAGATTTTGTGTCATTCATCGGACGCAAAACATCCGCCTCCACGTTTAAGGTAAACGTGTGATGGAATTCGTTTCATTTGTTTAAAAAAACAAACTCAATGTGATTTGTACTGGACGAAGTGAGGAAGACACGAGTGTTGCTTCCGTATTTGCAACAATACCGGCGTTCTATGGGGTATGTAAGGCGACCATATCTTATCCAAAGTATCAAGGACTCTACCAGCAGTGTACAGTATTTGTAGGGGACCCCTGTTGTGTTGATTTATTGTCCCAAATCGGGCAGCTTGCGTGGCCTAGTAAATTGTCCCATCCTTATCACAAATCCAATTCCTTCTGCTCTGTAGTATCTGTGCTTTATTTGCGGGAGTCTTTGAAGAGCACGTTGAAGCGGGAGTCCAAGATATTTGGGCCTGAAGGAAGAAAATCCTGGTTCCGCCCTGCGAAACCTCTACCGTACAAGTTAATCCATACCCTACATACCCTACATGTTTGTCAACTGTGTACGTATGGTCAATTCATTTTAGTGTTTCGAGGTGCCGTTTTGCATGTTAGCAATGGCTGAGATCGAGTATTATTAAATACTGTGCGGCACTTTGAAAACTACAGTAGTCTTTTGGTCACCTGAGAAACTTAGCAGGCGTGTACGGTACTGTAGTGAATTATCATTCAATTTGAAGGGGCAAACATAATAAGTTCACTATAAAAGTTATTTGGGAAAACACCCCCTCAAACTCATGACCAGTCGTCAGTAAGCTTACACATGTCGAAGCACTGACCACAGAATCGGAGAGGCCATCGGTACCCAATCACCCATCCTGTACTTGTGGGTGCGCTGTCCAAGTTGTGGGCGAATCTAGAGCTTTTTTAAACTGTTCCAATCTACAGCGGAGGACTGGAGGTAATCGGAAAGTAAGCTTACTACGGTTTCAACCTTGTGACGGCCGGGGTGAATTGACCCCCTCGCTCGTCCCCAAGGGACGGAAAACGCTGAAATATTTTTATTTGACACGCATGATAAAATTTGCAAATTTTGAATTCATATTTGCAATCGGATACCCCAAATTAGCTACTGTAGGAGAGATGTAGAATATAAACTAATCAAGCACAAAGTAGGGGTTCTTTTTTTTACTTGCACCCTTGTGACGAGCCTTGCAGGATATTTTATCGCCTCTTGAGCTGCTGCCACCGAGGTACTGCTCTTTACCAGTTCGGCTCTATAAGACTGATCAGCGCTCCTTTCCTTGTTGTTGTGTCCAGTACAATCCAGGTGTCTTTTCAAACCCCAACTTCGTCTTTCAGTTCACTTGTCCATTGCGGCGTCACAAGAGCTTGGTACAGTTGTTGTCATGGCTTCTCGTCTTCAATGTGAGGACTTGTGTGAAGTTCCGAGGGTCCTGTTAGTGGCCACCATCCTTAGGAGCTCGGAGTATTCCACACCAATTCAGAGCCACTTCTGCCACAGTATACCAGATCCTGATCTTCCTGCGTCAACGGCTACCACGGTCCCGGTCCCTTCATACATTCAAAGCAGGAGCCAAACTAATAACTGTGATGCGGACTATTTCGAGGACGAGGCTTCGAAAGACTTCTGGAGCGAGTTTGAATTTTCAGGGCTTGCTGTGAATCAGCGAGGAGTTGATGAGATCAACCAAGAAGTCGAAGACGATCAGATGGGGCGTCTTGTATTGGCCAGTCGGAAGCGACACAAAGGACTCCTGGGTGGGGTTACAGAGTTTGATCGCACTGTCTAAAATATTGTGGTCACAGGGCAATTTTTTTCAGATTTGTGTATTTTTGTTGGTTTTCCATCTATGGGCCAGCTTCGATCTTCGTCAGATCCCCTTACACAATCTGTTTGTACATACGAAATTGCTGTAGATCGTAGGATTAATTAGATGATTAGTTCAGTACGTGAGGAATACATCATCTGATGGTCCTTGTTGTAATCTCTTACAGGGGAACGATTTCAAGGGTCCCCATGATTTCCACTTTACTCCCCGGTACACGCCGGGAGATAGCATCAGAAACCAGAAATGGAGACAAACCAAGAACTCTAAATTCTTTCAGGAGTTTGGTGACGTCTGGCGTTTGTTTGGAAGATTTCGGAGAGGAACGCTTGTTCGTAGTGGAGTTGTTCTGGACTGGCGGTGCCAACTAGTTGATGTCTGGTTGTGTGCAGCCTTGTTGAATTGCGACACATCCAAAATTTCCATGCATGCGAACACTAGCCCACCCCAGAAATATTCTAGAAAATGTTGCCGATTTACAGTCGACAGGGTTTGTGGTAAAAACTGCCCCTAAGAGCTTCATAAGTGGCAGGGTTTAATGAGACTAGGTTTTTTAAATTACCTCCCGGCTATTTTTCCACAAGTCTTTTTCCCGTAAGGGTCTGCAATTTCGAAATACAACCAAGACCTTCCATTTGAAAAAGAAGCTCATCACATTGTGAATCCATATCCTAAATGTTAGACAAGTTTGAAGCATGGCATCCTTGTCCACCGGCAGGCAAAACTCAAGAATCTCGAGATTGCAGACCTTTGAGGCCGGAAAAGAGACTATAGAGTTGCACAAATAAGAGAACTAGGATCAGTGGCGTACGCGGAAGACAATTCTTCAGGTTGCCGATATGTAATGTCTATTGATCGGAGTGCTCCACTATAGGCCCCCATTTCAAGTTTCTTGAAATATGGCAACAGGAATTGCAACCAAGTGCTTTTCTTCTACTGGCACTGGTGAGTTGCAAGCTTCCGGACCTGGAAGCCCACCCTAAGACTTGCAATTTGCCACGAGGTGTGTAATGCAAACGTCCAAGTAATTAGTGATTCCACCATCTCTCGGAGACTCTTGCAGCTGGGCCTGAATAGGCAATTTCCGGGGGCTGGTTGTGGGATGGATGTGGAGGGTGATGGGGATGAGGGGTCGGGGTCGTGATCAGCACAAGCTCAACACGGACGCCAACACCAGACTATCGGTCATCGGGGGAATTGCACAGCAAGTGCTATAAGCAAAAATAGGCATTGCACTTTCATGTGGACCTCGTGGGTGGTGAGGGAAACAATAAAAAATTCACATGTATTAGATTCACTAGTCTTCACTAATGAGATTGTCCACCAGTATCGGTGAGACTTCAACTCCTCCTTTCGTACTTGCCCACCCCGCAAGACAATCAGTGGAGTTGTTTCTGTCTTCTTCCTTGAATTAGCTGTAAACTTGTCCACCGGGCGAGCATGTAAGGAGGCCGTAATTCCGCTAGATGCACACCTGATGGAGATTCTTTCTCTTTGAAATGATATCCGCAATTTAATGCTCAACCAGTGGGTCCTTCTTGCAACCAGGAGAGGTCTAATTTTTTTTATTTTGGTACACTTGCACAAAACTTTGAAAAGGCAACTGAGGTTATGTCTGTTGATAGCTTAAACATGCCTTCACTAGTTTGATTGAAACACTAGTGCGATGCTAGTCTTGTTGCAACATAGCTATCTGTAATCAAAAAGAAGTCAAGCCATCTCTTCCACTTTTTAAACGTCTCACCAGTTAATTTCTGTATGGCTATGGATCGCTAGATGAATTTCCCGACCACGATGCCGGAGGTGCCCTCTCCCCATTGTAACGTAATTTGACCCTTCGCCCTTACTGCCAGTTTCTCTAAATTCTTCGTAGCTACAAAGTAATGCTTGAGAGCATATGAGATTCAAGGCTAATTTCTATTCAAACAAGAACATCCATACATATGGGCAATTTTGTTAAAATGGCAAAATTCCACTACTTTGGTAGTTTTTACAATTCAAAGTGGGTGGTCTAAAGTATACAAACGTCATAGATGTTTGAAATCTATAGTATTCTTAGATGTATGAAATCTACATCTGTGATAGATGTTACTTTTACAATTCAGATCGTGCAGTCTAAAATTTATAGTTGTCGTAGATTTCTTAAATCTATAAAACTCCAAAATTTCTGAAAACTATACCTGTCCTAAATGTCATTTTTACAGTTCAGAGCGGGCAATTTGAAAATAGCACATGGAATGCTGCCATTTTAATGAAATTCCCCATACATGTATTTTTGGTTGATCTACGGGCTTGCAATTTAAAGGATTATGCACCTGTAATAGTTGCCTCAAACACCAGACTTGGCATTTTATTTACTGTTTTGTAGTTTAATTCTCATTTGGGTTGCCTAACATAGAGAAGATAATCTCCACATAGAGTGCTCTCCACAAATCAACCTACCTCGATGTTTATTGGTCTTTGGACTATGTCTCATATTTTTAGTCCTCATGACTGGATCTCTATTGTGTTTGCCAAAAAAATTGTTTACTTTGATCACCTCATTGGATTGGAGTTTCCTAAATTTCACTCCAACTCACTTCAATATTTTCAAGTTTGAAGGGGAAAACAACATGTGCTAACCTTTAAAAGGACATTGTAAGCTTCGTAGGCATTTTAAAAGTCTAAATCTAAATTTACACATAGTTTTTTAATTTTAAATGTTTTAAGCTTAACCTTGTAAGGACATTGTGGAAGACCAAAGGGGCATGATGGATGAAAACTAATTGTAAAAACTAAGAATGCACCAATTGGTTCAATAATTGGAGTATTTTGGTGACTACTTTGGTCATAGAGGGTTGTACCTTCTTAGGGTTGACAAAGAAAATATAGCTCCAATAATCTATTTTTTATTCTATTGTAATTTTTGTGATAGTTTGAAAATAGCTTGTTGAAAGTTCAAAATACATTACTTTTGAATTTTTTCTATTGAATTTTTCTTGGTATGAGCTTAAAAAGAACATCAATTAAACCATGATGTTTGTCACTAGTATTTTCATTTTTAAAAAATATCATTTTATTTTAAGTATTTTTATAAATGTTTTATTTTTTGCAAAAAAATTCTTTAAAAATTTATATAATTTTTTTAATTATGAAAAAATGAAATAAAAATTTAGACATATATTATTGTACGTGAAAAATATCAAATTCTTGAAATGTGTGTTCTAATGTAGAAATCTAATGAAGTTTGACCAAGCTTGAACATGAAATGTCTTTAAAGGGTTAAAGTGGTCATACAAAATAGGTCTTGCAGGGTGAATTTGGTGTTGTTTCATAAGGTAATTGTTAAAAATGACATAACCTCTTTTGTGCCATATTAATTTTATGTTCTCACCTCTTCTAGGCCTTCGATTGCAAATATAAATTCAAAATTTCCAAATTTGATCAAAAATGGTATATTAGAAATTATTGCGTTTTTTCTAAGGATAAATCCACCTTGTAGGATCTACTTCGTATGACCATTGTAACATTTGTGCAAACATAACAAGTTTCCTATAAAAAATTATTTGGAAAGCCACCCCTCAAATTCATGTCCAATCAAGTAGAGGGGGTCATTTGACGAGTCTCAAACCATTTGAAGTTGTGGGGGTGTTGTCCAAATTCTATAGGTCAAATTTGGATTTTAAACCTTAAACAACGAGTTGGTCATTGTGGAAATCATCTATTTCGGTATTGTATGAATTGTTGGCTTAAAAAAATTGAAAAAGCACTAATTGGGAGACAAACTATTGTAGAAGATGTTCTCCTTTTCTAGAAAATTTGGAAGATAAATAATTGCACTTCTGTCCTGCATGGAGAGATTCTTTGTCACCCATCGGACAAAAAATGTCGGCCGCGGCATTTGAGGGTTAAAATTGTTCCAATGTACAGTGGAGATACCCAAGTTCGGGTTCAAATTGGGACATCTAGTGGTAGTGGACAAGATGAAAAGCATTTTAACATAGGGTTTAGGGCAATGGAGAGATGCCCAGTAGACGACAATAAGTCCACGTCATCAAGCACTCCCGCCAAAACTGAAGTAGAGTCATAGTTGTAGCGGACAGGTTTGGAATCACGTACTGTGGGGTGATCGCAAATTTATCCTTCTCCTCGGCGCCTGCTCTTCTTCGCCGCGGCGCCTTCAAGCTTCTTCACAGGTGCGATTTCGAAGCACACTTTTTCTTCTTTCCCGTTTTCGCAAAAAATGCAGTGTAGCAAGGAGCCTGATCGTGAAGTCGCTAGCTTATTCGCTCATTAGTTGCGCTCAATTAGCTCATTAGCTGCGCCAATGTGCCAAATTCCGGATGAATTGGACAAACCCTGCTGTCCGGCTGTGTAAGGGCTTCGGCGGTCAGATTCGAGAAGATGATGGCGAATTTGAGTCCTGTGGCATTACAGGAACCCTGGGGTGACAGGATTTTGTGATTGTTTGCTGTGGCTTAGCTCTGTTCTTTCGATTTGGTTGGGGTGTGTGCAAGTTAGTCATTCACTCTGCCCAGCTTGCAGTCTCGATCTTCTTACACCTCACTCGCTTAGTCTGATTTCAAAGAGATTATGCGCTTGCTGCAAGCCTCCTTCATCTGTCTGCCGCCACATGGACGACAATGATTCTGATTATACTGACAATTCATCTTCGTTAATGTCTTGCATTTTGGTAGTTTTTCCGCAGTCTCTGCAGTTTTGCGGTAGCAATCAATTCCTTAACCTTCATGAATCCTAGTCATTCCTTTTCCTTCCCGCTGGAGGATTAAGACTTTGTTTCCAACGGACAATTGTGATGATTTCAAATCTTCAGTTTCATTTTGAGGCTCTTGTTAGATACTGACAGGTCCAGGCTGCGTGTTTTTTCCAGAGGACCTAAAATATTGTGAACAACGCTTGCAGACATCCTTGTTGAGAGCGGAGTCTCTTGAAGAGGAAGAATCACTTCAAAGGTTTCTTTAAGGTGTGCGCCCTCCCCTAATTTCCAAGTCAGATGGTAGCAATTGCAGTTCGTTTTCATTCATGAAGTTAGGGTTTCATCATAGAAATGAATTCAATACTTGCAGGTGCTCCTACTTTGCCTACAGATTACAGTCGCATAGTCGGAGGTTTCAACCTTGAACATCAATTATGTTGATTGGATATTGTCAAATTGGAGACATCAAGTTATTGTAAGCATTGAACTGATTTGGAATGTCTTCAGAGATTCCTATGTTGTCACTTAGGGCAGATCTAATTTTGAGAGAAAATTACGTAGAAATTCTGTCACTTGATATCGGATTAAAGATTATTTGATTTCGTTTTCATTCAGGGTTCAGGGTGTCTGATGTCGAAACTGGTAGCTTCATTGCTTTATTTGCTAAAAATTATAATTTTGACAACATTGCGGTTCGTGTGTAACTTATTTGCTCGACGCAATTGTGACTGTAATCGTGTTTTTTTTTCTATTGGTTTCTTTCTTGTTTGTTCCAGCTTTGAGTTTTGTTTCCTGTTTCTTACATTTTTGCCTTATGTTATCTGGCTTACTGATATCGCTGTAATTGTAGGTATATTATCAAACCATTTTTGGCCTGCCGGAATACTCAATTGAGTGAGACCCGGACTTAGGGACGAGGAGCGCCCACCCTCATGCCCATTACCTATCTCATTAAAGACTTGCATTGGAGTTGTGTCTTGTTCAGCGATGGTGGATGCGGCGGTGAATAGCTTGGTGCTGGCCTTGCACAATGTGGAGGCAGTGAAGTTCGGCAAATTCAAGCTCAAGAGCGGCATCATTTCTCCAATTTACATCGACTTGCGAGTGATAGTCTCCTACCCGAAGCTCTTGCAACAAGTTTCGGAATCTGTTTGGGCCACCGTCTCAGGCGTGGAGCAGGATGTGATCTGCGGGGTGCCTTACACGGCGCTGCCCATTGCGACCGCCATTTCGCTCAAGCACGATGTGCCGATGGTGATGCGGCGCAAGGAGGTAAAGGATTACGGCACGAAGAAGGCGATTGAAGGTTTCTTCACGCCCGGGCAGAGGTGCTTGATCATCGAGGATCTGGTGACTAGTGGGGCGTCGGTGTTGGAAACCGTGGAGCCTCTGGTGGCGGCCGGGTTGAAGGTGACGGACGTGGTGGTGTTGATTGATAGGGAGCAAGGCGGGCCACAGACTTTGTCCAAGCACGGGCTGAAGTTGCATGCGGCGCTGAAACTGACGCGGATTGCGGAGGTTCTTGTGCGCAATGGCAAATTGACGCAAGAGGTTGCGGACTCGGTAGGAAAGTTTTTGGCTGCGAATCAGACAACGGTGAGCATGCCGCTCGTTGCGCTAACCCCTGCGAAGGTGAGACGGTTGCCGTTCGGGGAGAGGGCGGGCTTGACGAAAAATCCTACCGGAAAGAAGCTCTTTGAGATTATGGAAAGGAAACAGAGCAATCTGTCGGTGGCAGCTGATGTGAGCACAGCTCGAGAGCTTCTAGCACTTGCGGATGCCGTAGGGCAAGACATTTGCGTGCTGAAAACGCACGTCGACATCTTCCCCGACTTTACTCCGGAGTTCGGCCGCCAGCTTCGTGAAATTGCTGACAAGCATGACTTTCTGATTTTTGAGGACCGGAAGTTTGCAGACATTGGAAACACGGTGACCATGCAATACGAAGGGGGCATTTACAAGATAGTGGAGTGGGCAGATATCACAAATGCGCACATTGTCCCTGGTGCAGGCATTGTGGATGGTTTGAAGTTAAAGGGGCTTCCAAAGGGGCGTGGACTTTTGCTTCTTGCAGAGATGAGCTCGAAAGGAACCCTCGCCAAGGGGGAGTACACCCAGGTGGCTGCTCAGATTGCTGCAGATCATCCCGAATTTGTTATTGGATTTATCTCAACCAACCCCGCTGCATGGGTGGGAGGGCCAGGCAGCCCTGCGTTGATTCATATGACTCCTGGCGTTCAAATGAGTGCTGGTGGGGATGCTCTCGGCCAACAGTACAACACGCCTAGCTCGGTAATTGGGGAGAGAGGCAGTGATATTATTATTGTGGGACGTGGTATTATCAAGTCTGCAGACCCTGCTGCTGCTGCAAAGGAGTACCGCAAGGCGGGATGGGCAGCGTACGAGCAAAGTCTGTAAGCTCAGAATTGTTTGCATTGCCACAGTACTCTCAATGTCATCAAGTTTTGGTCTATCGAATCCTCTACAAGGCTGGATTTGTTAAGATAGTTGGGACATTGGGAATACAAGTGTTTGCTTGCAACGTGAGCTTTCAAGAAGAAAGAGGAATTGTTTCCAATGCACTGCGGGACAATGTTTTTTAGGTCACATTACAGCATTGGGCTTCGTTCTGAATTGATGTGCTGTGAGAATGTGTGTTGTATTTTTGGAGAATAATAAAGAAACACATCGTGAAATGTATCAAACTTTATATGCACTTCTATTGTGAAGTTGTCGACTCAGGAGCTCAGCTTTGGTGATTGCAATGGTGGCTCAACAAAAGCATCAAGTGTGCAGATTTACAATCTTTCTGTGGTCATCTTCCTCAGTTGGTTGCATTCCTGTCCCAACCAACCAACGTTCCTTTCTCGTCGCGCTTTTCTCCTTTCGGTTCCTTCCGTTGATTGTCGTCCCGGTTAGGTTAAGGTCGAGCTGAGCAATGAGAAGCCAACAACACTGGTTGGATGTAAGTTAAAGAGCATATGAGGTGGCAAGCACAATTCGCAGCAGGTGGGCGACACTTTGTTTTGCACTTGTCAGATGTTGGAATTTGAGTTTTGGAATAGCACTTTTACTCTTGTGGTTTTTATAATTAGGATTTGGAATAATTTGTGTTGTTTTGTTGCATTGTTGTTCTGTTCTTTTGGAGCTTGGAATTGTTTGTAGTGGAGTGTCGGAGTGAGGGTGAGTGGAGGTGGTTATGGTGAGAGATACAGACAGGGAGGGAGAAGGATTCTATCGATTATTGTTGTGTAGCAGGGTGGTTGCTTGTTGCTCTGGCTTTCTTCCCGAATTAGGGTTTGCGGCTCTCTCTCCCCTGCAATGATGGCCAGACAGAGCCATGTTGTAGTGTCGCGGGGAATTTGTTGCATTCGAAGGACGCATTATCCAGAGAGATCGTCCTTTGAGATTTGGAGTGGAAGGGTAGTTGCTGCTGCTACTGGAGCGTCTTCGTCATCGTCGTCGTCATCTTCGTCTTGTTGCTCCAGTTTGCGAAGCTCCACGGTTTTTGGTTGCGGGATTGGTAAAGAAGCCCCATTGAATGGCAGGAGTTACTGGACGAGATCCGCGAGAATGGCAGGCGAGATGGATGGAGATGAAGACTCTGCGTCGCACGAGCACACGAACCGTCTTGCGAAAGAGCACAATAACAGTTGCTGGTTTCATAATACAGACTATGGACTTTTGATGTTTTAAATGATCATTTAAATATTTTTTTTTTTCAAGAAGTGTAAAGGAGGTATGGGAGTCAAAGGAGTTGTTGCGAGAAACAGAAAAGCAGGTTTTGCAACAACTAGCTGAAGCTACTGCTGCTGTGGCCCCTACTCCAGAGCTCACTGAGAGCAGTGTTCCTGCGCAAGCTGTTTCACTTTGCGCTATTCTGAATTTGAAGCACTTCCAGTTTTTGCTTCTGTGCCTAGTTACTATTATTAGACTGGTCAAGCTTCATATTTTCTTATTGGTAAGTGAAAGGAGGTTAACGCACTAAAGACGCGACATCTGGATACCTTATGCAAAAGTTGTGAAGGAACAAAGTTTGGTTCAAAGTTTGGTTCTAGAACAGTTCCTTCCACATAGGGACATAATTGATTTTGGAGATGTGCACAGAGTGAAGGTTTTTACCTCTTGGTGAAATCTGAATTGTCAGAATTAGAAATTTTCCCAATAATTTGAAATTTTAAAAATCACATTTTGTGCTGTCTAAATTCCAAAATTAAAATTTTCAACTCACAAGTGTTGAAACTGACGTAGCGGTACGGTATTCACACCTTATGCCTGAGAAGTAACGTAGAATCATTTTTAACAATTTTAGGAGGGTGGTTTTTGGGAGATCACTGTGAGAGATTTCGGTTCAAGAGCCCAATCTGTTGAGATCAAAGTTTATCTCCTCTGTATGAAAATCTTGTGCAATTTCTCGGTGGAAGGTTGTAGATCAACCCCATTTTCCATTCAAAAAGCAGTGACTATCAACGAATTAGGCCGAGTCATGCTTACATCACTTGCTAATAGATTGAGTCGTCGGTAATAGCTTTCAGTATAGAAGACGGGATGAGGTCCGTAATGGATAGTTTCTATTCTTAGAGGCTCCATGTTCAACATGGTTTTCAGAATTTTTTATGATGTAAGTTTTGGCTTACATCATACAAAACATGCTTGTCTTCACCCTGGTTTGCAGAAGCGTGCGCTTTCTTCAGTATTTACGTTGGAAATCCAGTATGTTTATATACGTTTCTGATGAAGAGGGCTGCAGCTTTCCAAGAGATTCGACGCTAAATTGGTGGGCTTTGGAGGAGCTCCCAGGTTTCCTAGGCCCGTAGAGGTAGCTCTTATGATGAGAAACTGCAAGCGTTTGGAGCAGCAAGGCAAAGAGTATTTTTTAGCATTGATCAATTTGTGGTCATACAGAGACCTCCCTAGGTTCATTCGGAGGCCTCCCTGTTTTATCATGAGCAGGTCTTTATATGATCATAAGGAGACCTCCCTTGGATTTTGAAGAGGATTTTCTTATTACGCTGTCGAAGGATTCCTGAGACAGCCCAATTTTAATTTCACTATTCAGTCAGTGTTCCTGGACTTCCACTGCTTTAAAAATCTGTTTATCATCATTGAAAATATACGATTTGTAGTAAGCTTTTTGTTTTTTAGGATTCTGTTTATGGTATTCCTACCTTTGCTATGCATGTGATTAGTGTGCCACTATAAACTTGAGGATCGCTAAGTCCTGTGGTAAGGTCATTGTCTACGTCGTCGTGTTTCCTTTGGGTGATTATGAAGAGTCTTATAGTGTCTCGTCTCTACCCCAAGAGCAGAGACCAAGCAATGGTTCAAAAATATCTAAAGTAAAGGTGCCCAATTAAAATGATTTATGTGTTGAAAGCAACAGTAGCATGTTCCGTGTGGGTTAAGTCACTCCATAGAATATATTGAATGCTTACGTTAGCCATTGCTTTGGTACAGCCTCGAGTTCACGGACGTTTTACGAACGGCACTAAATTCCAGCCTTGTAAACTGCAATCGTAAGATAGAATTGCAAGAGTTAGTATGCGGGTTAGTATGTTCTAAGGTACGTGCACCCATACTCAAAATGTAGGTGTTGCACCCAAAATGCAACACCTACGTTTGGATCAACAAGCAATACTTGAACCTAGTTTCCTATTTCTTGTCTGGAAGTTGAGCAAGGCCACTTGAATCTCTACCCCAAATTAGTCCTTCGAATGTAGAAACTTGGTCCGCACTTCTGCTTCAGACTTTGCACGTCATGGTTGCTGAAGAAGACGGTTAAGTAATATGTAGCCCAGCCTTTTCTGAAATCAAACACTTTCGTTTCCTTTGCTTTGGTTTTTTCCTTTCACTTGGATTGTAGTCTATATTTCAGCCATAAAGTGCGAATGCCGCCAACTATTCTTCAGCTTCTGACAGCAGCGGTCACCATGTCCCAGCTACATGAATTCAAAGCCGCGGCAGTGCTGCTTTTCCTCAAGTGGCTCGTCAAGCTCCAACAGAGATACAGGAAAAGTATAACCTTCAACACCATGAGGTGAGAGTCACCTGGCATGTAGCTTCATGATTTTGTGCTTCATTTTCCTTCGCTTGATTTGATTGCCGGTATTTATGATAAGATGTTTCTGCGTGTTGATACTGCTTCCAAGTTTTTGGAGTGTAGCATTGAATCGCTGAACAAATACTTTGCGGTGTGCATTTTGTGGTGCATCAAAGGAATCCAAAAGTGCATAGACCCAATTTTGTAGTACAGATATGGAATTTCACAGCTTGAGTATATATGTAACCTGGTATGTAATGGAGCCTGAAATTCCATACTGAAGCTGTGTATGAAATTCTGCAGTTGCATTATGGAATTGGGTCTCTGGACTTGGGGATTTCTCGGGACACTCAGAAATCTAACTTCTAACTATCTGGAATTTTGGTGTCTTCTTCATTCTGATGCAGGGACAATTGTGATGCATGCTACTCTACAATTTGAAGAATCTCACGGATCATGCTGTCAGTAGGGTTTGAGGATTCAACCCCGGGGTTAACTTTCTACAGAGATTAGGCCTGGTACTGGACGTTGATGTCCTTCGAACTAGGTGTCAAATGTGTTGGACAATCTTGTTCAAATATTGTGGAATAATTACATTCTTAAGAATATATATGCTTGTATGTTAGCATCGTGTATGCTTGTTTGTTTGAGTAGGAAACTCGGATTGATCTTCCAGTAGCCATTCCATAGAGTTTTTTCAGTACAATCATGCTAGTGCTCTTAACCCCTGAAGGAGCAAGAAGCGGAAATTGGGTCGAGATCATGTTTTTTCAGACTTTCCGAGTAGGCCATACAGGAATTGGGGCTTTTTTCCAGATTTTGATCGATGCATGCAATGTTCTGGTGATGCAAACAAAATCCCTATCTGAAGAATTGATTTTTTCACCATATGATCTATCAAGCTCTTCTTAAAACTATGAATCCTTCGTCTTTTAAGGGCAAATCCATGAAGACCTCAGGGAGTTCATCACCTGAAGCGTGCATGGATCTGGAACCTCTCAACATTTGATCCTTTCGGAGCCGCCCCAACTACCTACTATCAGGTAACATGATATTCATGAAATTGACAATTTTTCATTTTTGCAAAACGGGGTGTCTTTGGTGGAGTGTAGCTGAGACGGGTACCTTGGTGGTCAGTCTCTATTTGTTTAATCTCTAAGGGCAGCATTGTAACTGACTTTTGAACACGATTTGAGGGCGTTCACTTCTTTGAGTCACATGTTCACCTTGGCATATGCTTGGGACGATTGTGGAGAGAGTGAGTACTTGGCTGGATGAAATTGACAAAAAGTTTGGTCATTTGGTCATCCAAAAGTTTAAGGCTAAAAGTTTGGTAACTGCGTAATACTTTAGCTTTATTCATTTATAGTGGGAAACATTTTAACAAGGGTAACAATGTTACAAATTTTTCCTTCAGAAAATGAGGAAAAATCTAGATGTGAAGTAACCTATTTCAGCCATCATGAACTAGGGTTCAATGAGGCTTGTCAATAGTTATTTTATTGATATTATTAAATTTTATTGATATTGTTGTACGCACAGTCTAGGCATAAGTATCCTTATCAAACCAAATGTGGTAAGATGACATGAAATATTGTCCCAGGAAATTTTAGTATGTTGTCCCAAACGTAGGCATCTGGATTTACTTGGTTCCAGGAGGTGGCTATTTACTCAAATATCAATTCGTCTTCAATCCTCACTCTCTTCCAGATCTAGACACTTTACGGAATACAATCCAGATCTGTCCTATTCCAGAATCCGGAAATAATTCTACAAAATATCAGTTTTCAATACCTTTGTTTTATCTTCACACGGTCTACTGTTGTTCTTTAGAGGGGTAGGGACTTCATCACTCATAATCCTTACACTCTCTACTCTCTCAAAACACACAAACACCAAGAACACAAGTTGGTTTAAGGGGGTGGTTCCCTCACAACTTTCCGGATCGAACAGTAGGTCACACAGGGGTGTGTTAGGTCCCCTCTTACTACAACGACGGATCTACGTACACCCGGAACTAAGAGAGATTTCGGACTTCAGTCTTTAAACTTGTTCATGTGGTTGGCAGATCTTCCAGTAAGTTGAAATTTTCCTTTAGCAGTTGTTTATCTCCATATGGAATCTATTCTAGACTTTCAGACTTGCATCCACACTCTTCCCAGGTTTCTACTAGATTACCGTTCCAATAATTTAAAGGCACTGCATACAAGTCCTCAATCACAAGCCTAAATTTCTCGACTAGTTGTCCTTTTTAGTTAAGATCCAATGGCTAGAGATCCGGACTCTCCCTTACTCATTCCCTCTCACACTCCACCATTCACATAAATAAATAAGAAAAACACCGCATAAGAAAAATACTCAAGGTGTAAGCTTGGTTGCCTGAATTAAAGTCGGAACGCAAACATAGTAGAACCAACTCAGATGACAAGAGCTAGAGTGGAAACAAGCTTAGGCGGAATGGAAGGGCAACAAATCTGCTCAACTTTAAAACCAAAACAAAAGGGCTTAATGGCCACCAACAAACAAAGGCAACAACAATCGACGGTTTTGGATTAATCAGAAAGCCATTGGCTAGTTGTCCCTCAAAAAAATTTGAGAACTCGGGTCCGTACACGAAAACTCGTTTTGGAAAAATTCACTAACTTAAAACTTAACTACCTACCCTTCCGTGTCTTCTTTGAACTACCTCTGCCCTTCTCTATTGGCATGGATAGTCTCTGGGAAGAGGACTTCGGGAGTAGAGTCACCCTTGCTGCCGACCGAGTCTTGATCGTAGGAGTGGATCGAGTTGTCTTAACGAATTCTTCCTCTTCCTCCTCAATTTTCATCTCATCATTCCGGACAAACTCCTCTTCAGATTCCTCAATCTCCTGTATCTCCATGTCATCTTCCCCTAGTGGATAATCATCCAGATTTACGATGGTGTCGTCCTTCTTTGGTATCGGAGTTGTCCTTTGATGTCAGGGTTGTTGCTATTTGGACCATGTAGGTGAAGCTTTCCGGAAAGGTCTGAGTAGGATTCGTTATGGCTCCTATCCGTTTAGCTAGGTCAGTGCAGAGCAGAATAGGTGGCATCTTGAAGGTCTCCTATGAACCCCAAATACCCAACATGTCGAAGGTCTTCGTCTGTGCCGAACTTGATTTCGAAATCGATGTTTTGACCAATCCAGGTGGCATCTTCTTTTTTTCTTCCGGAATCGGTGTTTGGCTCAGGGAAGGATTCCTAGGCTGATTTTTCCATAGTGAAGGCAAAGAGGCAGAAGCTTGTTGGGCGGGAACCGGTAGTGTCAACACTTGCTAAATTGATTCCTATAGACCTGGATTCTATAGACTCAGAAACAAAGCGGCGGGTACCTCCAGAACGATGATAGGTCCAAGATAATCCTCTTATAATCGAGGTTTTGTGACAATGAACGCAGCTCCCTTAGTATCGCCTCCATCCGTATTTCAAAGTTGACCAAGATCATCATACCTTCGATCCGATTACATGGCCGTTTGTAAGTAACTTGGCATTGAAGAGTTCGGCCTTCAACCTCCCACATACAGAATCGTCTCCTTCATATTCCGGATGACTCGGAGAGCTTCCAACTCTCTCTATTGCGTTGTGTTCAGCTCCTTCTCCGTCAAGGTCAATTGAGCCTTGAGGTCATTGCGCTTCTTCAGATTTTAGATCCATCCGTCCTTCTCCTATAGAACATTTGGTCTTGGTCTTTGCTTGATCTCCTTGACGATGCGATTCGGCTCAACACCTCCTAGTGTCTTGCAAGCCTTAAAGATGCCGGCTGCCATTCCGTCATATGTTTCCTTGGCGTGGTACAACCACTAGATCCTGTTCTCAAAAGGATTGAGCTCCGTTTCTTGCACCAGAAGTTAGCTGGGCTCCACTCCCTCCAATAGAGGCAACTTTCCGCGTGAAGCTGGATCTGTGGATTTCCTCTGATGCTTGGTGGGTTTTTCTTTGACTTCCAGAACATCATTTTTTAAATCCAACTGTGGATGCTCTAACCCGTATTCTTCCGTGAGCTTGTATTGCAAGATCATAACTCCGGTCTGGTACGCCACCATCTCCGGATTACTCAGTACCTTGTTATAATGGTAGAGGTGAAAGAGGTAGGGACTGATTAGATTGGACTTGCCTCGCGAGACATTATCCGTCAACTTTGCAACTACTAATCTGATTATCTGATCCTAGTTGACTAGCCTATCCTCTAAGGTTCCAAAGATGGTATTGACCATTGAGACCGTAAACCAGGTAGGTTTTTCTGGATACAGGAGTGGGATTAAAATTTCCAGCATTTGTTTTTGCCTAGCGTCCCTATAGTCGCTAATGGTGTATCCTTCTTTTGGGTGAGCTGAATTCTAGAACTTTCCGGTGGTATACTTATCCACCCAGGAAGCTAATCCGTATCTGGATTTGGCAAACCTGTAAACCTGTACCCACATTTTCGTAGTCCAAATTATGGGTTGCCCCTTCATAGTCTTCTCATATTGATTCGAAACTCCCTCGATGAGTTCCTGAATCATCACCTCATTCTTGAGACTCCACAACCTCTATGTAAACCCTAAACATCCCATCCTAGTCAAGTCCTCATCTAATAGTTTTCGGTTATCCTGATCAGAGGGAATGACCGGAATGACCATCTAGGCTGCGACTGTAGGCTTCCGTTGTCGAGTAGAGAGGTCAGGCTTTGGGAAAACGCGAAGTTTCTGGCTGCAACTTAAATTGGTCCAAAAATAAAAAGGTATAGAATAATATAATGTAAATTACCTCAATATATATTAAGCGGATCGCTTATAATTAGGAATCTCAATAAGTATCAAGGCATAAACCTTTGCATATAAAGATAAAGGGATTTGTAAACAAAATATAGAAATATTGTATATTCATACTTATACAATATGTATAACTTGAGTATATATATATATTTGTAAATACCATGTATAAATACAATATAATACATGTATCAATACATGTCTAATATGTATAAAATTAAAAAGTCCAAATACATACATACCATGTGTAGATACCATATAAGTCGTGCACGAACCGTACAAAATGTGTACAAATCGAAACCTTTGCAAAAACTTCTTGAGTTTGTTGTCAAACTTCAAGTGTAAGCCATAGCTGCTTCAAAACTCCAAATCAAAAGTGCCTTAGCTTTTCAAAAAGCTAAGAAAATATAATACAATCCCTCAAAATTTCAAGCCCAAAGAAGCTATTGACCAATATTTATAGGTTGAGGAAGTCTATACTCTCCAATTTGAAAGCAGCTACCTAAGTCTCCACTTCGAAATACAAAACAACCTCATAAGAACTCCAATCCTTTGTTCCATAATCTCTTAGAAAGGTAACTTTAAAATACATATCCTTAACAAAATTCAACTCAAAAACATGGATACTCCACTCTCAATGCTTTCTCAAAGTTGGAAGCTTCTATAAGTTTTAGAATCAGTAACTAATCTTCGACCTCTATACTACATTCAAAACTTTTTTATAAAAATTCCAAATCAAGCTTGCTATAACTTTTTTTAAAGCTAGCATTTTTTTACAGAACCCACCAAAATCTCAAACTTAAAAACATTCTAAATAAAACTCCACAAGCGTTCAAAGTTTCAGTCCTCACTCTTAAAAAGCAACAAATCTTTTTTCACTTCATCACTCATAACTTCTACATCCAAGCTCCAAACGGAAAGAATAATAACTTTTTAGAATCACAACAACATGATAAACATTCTCCCAAAATTTCATTCATAAATTCACAATACACATAAAGATCTCTCTCTTCAAACCCTCAACTCTCTTTCTACAACTAAAACAACAATATAAAGGAGGAGGGAGACAACCTCAACTCCTTATCCAACTCCAAAGGCCACATCAACCCATGAAAAAGCCACATAGGCACTAAAATCCTATTGGCTAAACCAATACCCCTCCATAACTCCCACTCAACCTGCACACAAGGCTATGAATTTAGCCCAACAAGATAAAAAAAAAGATAAAATAGTTTCTACCTTTTCTTTTCTACAACATAGCCAAACAAACTAAATTTTAACCTTTCTTAACAACTAAAAGATAGAAATATTTTTTTAAAGACAGGGTCTTAAAGTTATAGCTAGGGATATAAAATCTTCAACGTCCCGCAGCTAATCGTCAAGTCGCAGACTTGGTTGGCTGTCAAAGTCCATTGAAGGTCACCCTGCTAGTCTAGGTTCAATTCCCGCTGAACCCGTTGACTATTGCAGGTGTCTCGTGACTTGGCACTTGCTAGTGGAAGTAGGAAATAAACAGCCAATTGGCCCCCTAATCCTCTTTAGCAAGCGACAAGATGCAGTACACCCAAGATTTGTTAACAAACTCTAGAAATCCCCAGCATTGAAACAAATCATAGTTCTTACCACGCCCCACCTTTTTCTTCCTTTAATTTCTTCATATGAAAGGTTAATTATTCAAATCCAAACAAACACCTCATTAAATAAGATTTCTATATATTAAACCGTACTCTAGTAGCCATAACGGATATTGTTTAATCTGGTGCAATCGGCACCGACTTCACTTTGCTCTTCCTAACATGGATCCTATTTCACCACTCTTTTACTCAGTTAACCACGTGTGAAATCGTGTGAACAAGAAAGAGGGAGAAAAACAAGCGTGGCGGTGGGCTTAAGTACCCAATGGTTCCCCAATGTTCCTAGGGTAAACGGGTTCTAGACCATTTCCGTAACGGTTCCCTAGTCCCCCTAAGTTGAAACCTAAAAGTTGTAGGTTCTTTGAATCCAATATTTCTGGTTTCCGTCCCTGGTTCCGTCTAGTTCCGTTACGACATCGTTTCTGGATACTAGCTATCTAAAGTTTGGCACTTATTTTTTTCTTATTTCTTCCATATCTAAGAAAAAATTGAAAATTTTTACACTACCTTACTCCTTTTCTATACTATTCCTATTCGTTTGAGTTTCACTAATTCTCACAAATATTATTAAGATGCACCAAATCAACATGCAACCAACTGCTAGTTTATTAGGGGTAAGTTTGTTTTTTTCCATTTTCTATGAAGTGCCATAGTGGTGATATTAAATGTAATTGTGGTGTTCCAAATTTCAACATTTATCCACATAATGAATAGAAAATATCACATTAACACATATCACATATCCATAATTCTATTTTCATCCACAATTTGACAATTTCATCCAAGATTTTTTTAAATTTGAAGCTTTCTAGTGATTTACAAGGTTTTTTTCATGGTTTTTTTTTCTATAAATGTGGTACTAGGCCAAAAAATTTGGCGCAATTTTGCACCAAATTGCCAAAAAAAAAACACTGATTAGGGGCACTTTACACTATGGCCATCCAAGTCAAGAGGTCATGAGATTGAGTGGCCAAACTTTGTTGAGAGTCCAAAAAAATGAGCAATAAATAGGCAATAAATAATAGGAATTGGAGCCTTTGGCTAGCCATAGTGTAAAGCCTCCAAAGGCCAAGCCAAAGTTCAAACTCTTAGTAATCTAACAGTTGAGAATCCATTGTCATGTAAGCAATTTATTGCCATGTAGGTAGTTGGAGGGCATTGGCCTTTGGACTTGTGCCTTTTAGTATGAAGGGTTGAGAGGCCAAACTTTTGGTTTCTTGAAATTTGATTGGTGGAAACCCACGGCCTCTTGACCTTTGGTCATAGTGTGAAGTGGCTCTTATTCTCCTTTCAAGTTAGTTCTCAATTTTAGATCCTACAAGGGAGAATTTTCTCTTGTGTAGAAAATTTGTTTGCCGAAGGCCACTAATAAGGTTATAAGCACCAACAAAGGTATAACATTTTACCTCATTCTCTTTATTCTTGAGAGCAATTCACTATAATGAGGGCCACTTTACACCTAGAGGCTAGGCTAATTTCCTTTGAGATTGATTGCACAAAATTTCAGCCCCTTTTAGCCTAGAGGATGTCTTCAACTACTTAACAAAATAAGATTATAATGGGGGTCAATTCTCCCATATGTAAAAGGCCTTGAGGTCAAGAAGCTAGGCCAATTCAATAAAACCTAGAAAAAAGAAAGAGAGAAGTGCTAAAATTTTCAGGGTTGCTTCAAACCTAGAGGTTGGGCCAGTTCCCCTTTAGGCTAATTGCAAAACATCTACCGGATTTGATTTGTTAAAAAAATATGTATTTTATAAAAAAAAGTTTTTTTAATTGAAATTTGACATTGGCCTAGGCCAAGAATTGGCCTTCTATTTTTTATGCACCCAATTCAACAAGCTCAAGCCATGTCAAATCATGTCTTTTTAGAATAAAAATTCAATCCACTAAATTAGTCCAACCTCTAGGTGTAAAGTAGTTGGGATCAATTTTAGGGTTTTGCACAATCACAAGTGAATATTTTTGGCCTTTGTACAACAAATTGGCCTAGCCTTTAGGCATAAAGCAACCCTAAATTACAATGATATGTAAATGTTGTAAAATTGCACAAAGCTTCTATAGCTTCCATGGTATTCTTCATGGCAAAGGAAATGTGATTCTTTAGCTATTACTTTCTTTGGTACAAATTTCTAGCATGTTTAGATCTACATTTAATTCAACATTGGCATGCATTAGCTTGTATTGGAATTTGGAATTCATTTCTTTTGCTATTGATTCAAAATCTCTTATTCAAGATCAACAAAAATGTCGGTAGAACAAATGCCAAGAAATTATGAATTAATGTACTCATCAAAACCATGAGAACAATACAAACTTGTTATTTGAAAAGCTCAAGAAGTGAAAACCACTCAAAATGTTACAATGAAAACTAAAAATGAAGAATGGACAACATGCATTAAGCCCATCAATAAGAGTTTTACTTTGTATATAGTGCATGCACCAATTATATGACATGTCATTGGACACCCCCTTATAAGTCTTCATTTCAAGTTCATAGTCCAATTTAGTTGTTGACTTCAATTTCAGGAAACTTTTAAAAACAATGATTGCACGTTTGAGGTTTAAATTCTAAATTTCTATTCAAATTGATAATTCATCTCAAGGACCTTTTATATTATCAATAAAAAAAAACAAAATGTTGTTTTCCATGTATTAAAAATGCCTCACAAACTGAATTTTGTACAATCACCACACTACAAAACTCTTGGCCTAATAGATTCATACAAAACTCCTTGCCTTATAGTTTCAGCATCTTTGACAAAGCCTACATTTAAGTTAAATGAGCCCACTTGTAGACAAAATTGTAATGGTGGTATACATTCAAGTTCTAAAATGTACACTCATATAATTTTACCCACAATGGGCTCACTAACCTTATGTCAAACCACAAGCAGGTTTCCATGTTGCCAGGGACTTCACTGCAGCAGTCCAAGGACGCTCCAAAACGAAGGAGCTCAAAACTTGAAAAGAACTCACAAGTGCACAGCAATCAGCACACTAATAAACAAAGAATATGTGCACCATCCAAAATATCAATAACAATTAATGTTTGTTTCCAAGGTTCCAATCACCAAATAAGTATGAAGAATTCAACAAAAGCAAGACTCTATACATAATTCCAGACTAAAACTACTTTCAGGGACTGAAGGGAGTACCGTAGGAGGCTCAGGGATGTGAACCACTCTGAAACTTCCTTGCACATACCTAGGCTCAAGATCCAATTCCAAATCCAAGATACAGTTAATTTCTCCACCAGGATTTCTGGGTTGACGTCATTCTAAATGCAAGTGGGATGAATCAATCTGATCTACAAGAGGGAGTCATCATGGGACAGGGAATTACACTAGACATAAACCATACAGATTGAGATTTAACCCTGCAACATCCTTGCAGACCTAAATTGTCCAATGGATGACTTCACTGTTAACTGTAGAAATTAATGTCAACTGTAGAAATAAAGAATGCACCTATTAGTTCAATGATCAGAGTATTTTGGTGACTACTTTGATCATGGGGCAGCATCTTTCCAAGGTAAAAGAAATAAGTACCAACCAACATAAAATAGAGTCATATCAACACCTACATAAAAGAGAACCAAAGCTTTAGTTGGCAGGGGATTGGGATCACTATCAGCAGATTATGAAAATACATGGTATCATACAAGATGCTTTCATTTGTTCTCCAACTCAATCATCATGGCAACCCAGCTTCAACATTGCACCCAGCTGGTATGCAATGGTGGGGCATTCTGAGAAATGCTGAGTGCCACAGGATTTCTGCTTGGAGAACTTTCTTTGTTTCTTTCTGTTAGCCACATGAACCAGGTCAAACATGAAGTTAGCAGTTGAAGCATGCGATGAATCATGAAATCAGCTAATTTGGTTTTAAGTCCTAAATCAAATTACTCTTGAAATCATAGATTTAAGATGTGCAAGAATCCATTGTTTTCATCCATTTTCCACTACATCAATCAAGAACACAGTCAACTCGATGAGCACAAGGCCATTGTCATAAGAATCCATTCACCCATTCACCCATTCACAAGGCCAGTGTCATAAGAAATAAGATATACGGCGTAACTTACAAGTGATACCGCACCCTACTACGTCAAACTTCAGAAATTCGTAACTTATTTATACAAAATCCGAATAGTACATACTTGGATGGTTGGAACATTGCCAAAATAGGACATCCAAAGAAAAAAACCACCCCCACAAAACCAACGCAAGGAAAAAACGTACCGAGGATTTGTTGTCCTCCGGCACCCACAAATGAACCCACCCACATAGATGCCCACTAATAGAATATATAACAAGGGAGTAAGAGTGACGCTACATAAGCAAAAACCTCAGAGAGCTTCTGAATGAGCTCCAAGTCGGCCAAAGTGAACCACCACTAAATAAATAAAATGGTGAACATGTTTTTGACAATGAAGAAACTGCCAGCGAGTATACCCACCACCGGCATTGGTGTAGACCCATTCGCTTCGCAACAGATCCTATTTAGGACTAACCAGCAACGGTGCAAAACTGGAAGAGAAGCCATACTTCCGCTGCCGGGTGGTGCCAAGCTCCCACCGCCCGCTGCTCTATCAGGGGTGCGAGGATTGTACAAAACTAGGACTCGAAGTTGTACAAACTCTGCGTGAGACCTAGCTCTAGCATATAATTATGCCATGCAAGGCCGTGCAGTACACGAGCAAGTGTAGGGAAGGGAAGGGAAAGAGGGGTGGACATTAGCAGATAAAATGAATTAATCCAGAAGTTAGTACTATTCGTACACGTTTGGTATCAGGAAATGAAACCCTGTGTCCTGATCGTGTCCCTGTCGGAACTAAACTATCCATGAGCTGACAATTAAGGACAGTAGAGGGATATGATTTGTGTAGTTGAAATATATTGAGGAGACTTCATTTATACAGTCAGGACATATGACAAGCCAACAACAAGCCGTATGCTTCAAAGCGAGAGAAGCGCTGGTTTCGGGGATAAAGTAACAACTAATTGATAAAAGGATGTTGATCAACAGAGCTAGAGAGGAGCTACTGAATAATTTCGGCATAATTTATCAGGTGGGTACATACTCGGCAAACGACGCAGCCAGGAGAGCTGCTCCAATGCCGGAGCCATCTTTGGAGAGGTCGATCGAGACGTTCTTGGCCGCCTCGCCGAGGAGCTCCATCACCGCTTCTTGCATGTAATTCCGGAACTCCACGTAGTGCTCGTACAAACCCCCGTCCATGGCGACCACCGTCTTCCCGCTGCCGGAAGTCACAGGAAGCTCGTCATGGACCCCATTCACGTCGTTCTGTTCCAACACGTTGGTCCGTCGGATCAAACCGTTGGTCGAACTTCCGTCCCTTCCGATTTTCTTCAAGATGCCCACAATGCCGGCAGCGGCCAGCCTGGCCCCCCGCTGGCACACGATGTCACAAACAGCAAGGACAATCTTGCGAATTCCCACCGTTGTGTTTTGAATCTGCAACAAGCCAAACATTCATGTCACTGAGCTGCAAATGAAAATCACTCAGCTTCCAAAAGGCAAGCCAAACACCTAAAAGGTAATTGTACACAAGGTACTCAGTCACGCACGTACCCCATATACTCTTTTCAGAACTTCTGTAATCGTTTTGAGGTCGCTACTGTCGTCGTGATGCATCTTAGACATATCCGGTGTCCTGAAAAAGAACCGCAAACTTCAGTTCAATTGCCACAAACACAGACACATCCAAAACTCAGTAATAATTCGTTCTCAATGCTGACAACGGCGAACGAATTCGATCTCAAGACGGGTGACGAAAATGTTTTAGAACACGCACTGAAGGGTGAAGGCCTCCAAAAGCTTGTGTGGGACATGGGGACCGAAGATGCCAGCTTCTTGAGCCATTCTGACAAGCACACGCCTCACACAATCACCCAAGTACATCCCAGAGATCATCTTTTCGAAGCCCTGAAACCAAAATGCACAGCATTCATTCATGATCAGCTTCTTAAATTCGTTCCGAATGAGATACATGAGCAGATATAGCAGGCAGCACATGCGTCAAATCAAATGCTGTATAGAAACTTTACATATTCTCCTGGATGCAGACTCTCGTTGTCCAAAGACTCGTCGATATACGTCCGAGGCAAGTGCGATGACCAAAAATTTCCCCACTCCATGTTGATCACCTGTACAATGAGGTCGTTGAATACATGCAAGACAGTTACTAAATCGATCACGGCGCATGCTACCACTATTCCAATTCACCGGATATATGATACCACAAGAGCAAATCTACAATCTGCCTTCAAAAACTAAAAGTTCAGGGTTCGTGATAAAAATAAGAACTAAAGCAGCCCGGATGCAAGAGCTGTCGAAATGCAAGCTGGCAGTGCTCCTCACCATCTGGCCAGACTTGGGAAGCTCGCCACCCCACTTCGATATGGACTCCGCTCGCTCCACATAGGCAGCATTGGTGCCTGTACCCAATATGACAGCTATCATGACATCGTTATTCCAGTAGCGACCACCAGCTAGAGTTCCTACAGTGTCGTTGACCTGCATAAACCACCCATGATATATTTAAGTCAGTTAAATAGTCCAGATGCTTCAAACCACCTCCGATCGATAGCTAGACTCCCCACTTCAATTCCTATTTATTAACAGTCTTCTCAAAGCATTCACAGCCGATGAAAACCGACATCAACTCACTTGTCCTTATTGCAGCTAGTTCGCCTTAACATCAACAGCTGAAATCTAATTACAAAAAAGCTTAATAAGCCTACAGTACATAGCTCTAAGCCTAAGAAGAGAGGACCTTAGCCTCGAAGACCGTCCCCAATTTTTCTTTTATCTTCAAGTTTGATGATTCTCGTTACAATAGTTACGCTCGACGAGGGAACTTAAAATTGTGCTCAAATATTTTTGAAGTTACATAATAGGGGTCTAACGATGTACAGTACCACCCGATCCAAGATGGGAACTGCATGCGTGAAGTAACTACTAAACAGGTTTGAAAAGAATGGGATTACCAGAGCAGCAATCCTCATCTTGTGCCCTCGCCGTTCGATAGAACCTTGAAGAGCTGAAACCACATCCTGGCCAACCTGCAAAGTCGAGCGAACAACTTCTTCATTGTAATAAAAATCATAATCTACATCCTTTAGACCTCTTAGCATCTCAAATTTGTATATCCTCGCGGAAACAAAGTACCACCAACACCTTCAGAGCCTGTGGACTACACGAAGAGGCAATTTGAAATTACAGAAGAAGCAGACAAAGTTAAACAAACCAATGAAGTTAAACCCAATGAAATGCCTTTGTTCCTCTCACCCAAATATAGACTATAGTAGCAGACTTCTCGCATTAAGTTTCAACATAGATGCTTTACCGAATTCAACGGACAGGTTGCAAAACTTACCGCATCGTTTACTTTGAAACCCTTGGTCCACTGCAAGAGAGTGCCGCAGTTCACAGCCGTTTGCTTCACAGGGAATGAAAAGGTAAACCCTATTTCTCGCGACTGACCCTTGTGGAGCCTAAAGTCGTCGCCTTCCCTGGTCACAAAGCTTAGCAACTCTTTGGCAATGAAATCGAACAACTCATCACTTGTTCCAAGCATCAGATCAGTAGGAATGGCAACTTCCTCGTACTCTTGCTTAATTACCCTACCCTCCAGCCCGCCCAATTGAACGCGGAGCACCCGGAAGTTGGTACCACCCAAGTCCACGGCATAGTAAAGACCTTTTTCGTGCCTGTCCAACCACCCAATACTTTCAGAAAATCGTACAAAAAAAGATCGTATAGAAAATCACAAAATACATACTTATCGAAAGGACATCAAGAAGTCAATTGAGCATTCTATCTAAATTGTCTCCACAATAACCCCTGAGTTAGGTTTAATTCATATCAAACTCAAATTCGAACTGCGATTGCACACAACAAACTAAATTAAAGTTATCAAGACTACAAGAGCAGATCACCGAAGACAATTGGTCACAAAAGAGTGCACGACAAACCAGCGTAAATTTATGACGTCAACCGGCCAATTTTCCAAACACAAAGCCCTCCCGTTCTCTGAATCCAAAATCCCGTCTTCACTGCTTGGTAGCAGCCCAAATAAAACGGAACGACCAAAGACCGTGGACCAGCTGAGGCAATGCCTAAGAAATACTGTTATGAAAACGGGCTCTACAATTTACCTCGGCAACTGCTACCTCCACAAATACATTGTATTCAGGAACCTCGATTAGTGCGATTATAAAATCCTAATCCCGTGACTTCAAAAAGTAATGTATTATGTACGATTAATTAATTACCGTAGTAAGGTGTACTACGAGAACAAATTAAATATACATCTAATACTGATATCAACTCAAGCTAACAAATCAATAAAACTAACTTAAATCTAACAAGCAAGACAGAGGTTGCTTAAAAACAATAGAAAATCGGACAGGAAACCAGAAATCGAGTCAATCCATAGACACTCCGTCACAGGAAGCTGCAACTGCTGATTAGTCCGCTGCTTCAAACAAAACAAAATGAAGCAAAGCCCACCAATTTCCCGGTACAATCTCTGACCCCCAAAAGGGAAGAAAATCCTGTCCAACTCCCTACATTGCCTAAATTATGATCTGAATCACGACGCTCGAGCACTACCTGACTCACTGCCAAAGAGTTCCGTCATATTTTCACCCTAAAACTAAGCTTCCAAAACACCTCGAAAAGTACAGATCTCGTTCGAAACTTGAACTCGGGAGGAATTCCGAAGAGCGGAAAACAGAAACAAATACGTGATTGCATATATTGAGTGAAGGCAATAAAAACAAGCGAAAAAGAAAAATATAATAGATTAAGCAAAAAGCCGTGAGAGTTCTCCAAAGGAAGGCAAGCAAGCACACCCGTCCGGCAAGTGGTCAATGAACGTAGGCAGCATCTTCAGTTTGCTCCCGCCTTCGGAAACGAGCCCGGCATGCATCTCGACCGCCATGGCATCCACCACCTGCCGCAAGCGACCCAGCGGTGTGTCACACGCTTCCTGAAACTCCATCAGAATTTTGCGCGCCGTGCGCTTCTGTGATCGCACTTTCAGTCGCCTCGTCACCACCACAGCTGCTGCAGCGCACGTCGCAGCTGCGCATGCAATATACACCCCGGCCATTACCTTGGACAGCATCGCGTCCTGCTCTCTTGTTTCCACCACCTCCACCTCTTCCTCTCACACTCCAAACCTCCAAAACTTTTCCTAATTCTACAGATCGTTCACACCAACCTCATAGCCAATCCCTCACCTCTACCAAAGCGCTGCAACCACCACCACCACCTCTTTCAACACAGACTTCCTCTTAATTACAAAGTCTTCTTTCCCTTCCAAATTCTCCCCCTGCGAATCTCGACTCCGCTACAAGAACTCGACAGCGCCATGTTCGGTTGGCTCAACTTCACGTACATTACGATCCTCCTCGGTTTCCTACACCACGATCTTTGTCAAGCTCGTGCGAGCAACACACATGTTCGACAAGGGAGAAAAAAAGCCTTCAACTATCTTCGCTCGGTGAAGGAGGATCGAAGGTCATTGGGGTGGATGATTTAAAGTGGATGAGGGATGGATGAGGTCTGAGGGGGCAGACAGATGGCACGCGCTGGCGCACCCGCCTACGGGCGTATGTATCTCTTGTCTCCTACTGGAGTACCAAAATTTTAATTTTTGAAGTTGTACAACGGGCCAAGACTTAGAATTGTACCAAATATATTAGAGTCCAAAATGAACCAAATATACAACCCTACCTTACTTGTGGAACTTCAAACTTATAATTAACCTAAAAAATGATCTAAAAATAACAATTATATTTTTAGAATAAAATAGATAATTATAGTAATGATAATTATAATAAAATAGATAATAAAATATATTTTTACCATCCAATAATAAAAACCTATTTTCTTCTTCTTGGTATTTTTACAACTTTCTAAATAAGAAACTTCTTGATATTTTTACAACTTTCTAAATATGAAACTTCTTGATGGTGGATTTCAATTCCTATAAATATCAAAGTTTTCTCTTTTGTCGACACAAAGGGGCACCCATTGAAAAATCTCATATCCCTTTCTAGTTACATATTTTTGCTTCTATCACTACATGTGTTACTTTATATTTTGATTGTACTATCAATGTTTGATTACTTTATTGTATTAAAGTACAACTTCATTCTACAATGATTGAATGTATAATGAATACAAAATCACATATATCGGTACACAGCAAGGATTTTAAGAATTATGTCTATATTACTATCGTAAATACACAACAAAGGTTTTACAAATCATGTCTATATATTGGAAGGGGTGAAGCCCCTTCTTTTTGCACCACAATGCAAAAAAGCCACCCAATGTGCACCACCAACTACATATCAATGGCAATGGCATACATTTCAAACTTTCAAATGTATTGCATTGATACATAATAGACACAAATGGGGTCTTTCTACCTTAAATGAATACAACACGACCCTTTAAGGAGTAAATAACCTTCCCCACTTCAAAACTTTTTTTAACCTTCAAATCTGCAGAAAATGATGAATTTCTGCTACAGTTTTCTGCACTGAAATTGCTGAACTTCTGCCCTGGCTGAGTTTTCTTTTTCTTTTTATCTTTTACCACGTGTCCTTTAATTAAATTTACTGGGTGTCCCAAGCCAGCAACTTCGTTTGTTTCCTCTGCCCTCTGGAGTACAGTGGTGATTTTACCTGCATGTGCTTGGACTTTTGGACACAACTGGGGACAGAGTTACAGTAAGAGTTACAGTTAGTTATGGGGTCTTCGTATCCAAGATGTACACGCTGGCTACATAACAGCAATGGGCAACTCGTCAATACAAGTGTGTATTGTAATATAGTGTGTATTATAATATAGTGTGTACTGTACCTTTTGGGGAGCTGGTGAGGTCCAAAATGAAACATGACCAGCTCACTGTTGTCCTGCCCCCTCTCCAATTTGGGCAAATTTTGATTGGGGTGGGGAGCCGGTGAGGGTTCATCAGCCTGGCAGGGCGTGCTGAGGTGGGTCCCACCCAGACCCCCCCCTTTCTTTTTCTTTTTTTTTTAAAAACTTTTTGAGGAAGTGCCAAGACGGCGATCACTTAACCCTTCAACGACACCGAGGACGTTTTCCGGACGATGAATGACAAAGAGTCTCTCCATGCAGGATAGAAGTGCAACTATTCATCCTCCAAATTTTGTGTGAAAAGGGAATGTCTTCTACAATAGTTTGTCTTCCAGTGAGTGCTTTTTCATTTTTTTTAAGCCAGCAATTCACATGGTACCCAAATAGATGATTTCCACAGTGACTGGCCTTTCGTTTAAGGATTAAAATTGGGTGAAGCATAGTATTTATACATTCATCCATCTTTCGGACCTAAAAACACTTTTCAACTACATTCATGCACTTTTCATCCAAATTCGGCAACTTCATCCACATTTTTAAAAAATGGTAAATTTCTAGCAATTTCTAGCAATTTTTGCTAGAAATGGTAAATTTATAGCAAAAAATATTACTTTTTATGGCAAATTTAGAAAGTAGAAATTTAGTTTGAAATGGTGCAATTGGGCCCCATGATGCCAAAAAAGAAGGGTTGGTCCCACCTTCCAAGTTTTTAACAAATGGTCCATGGTCCATTTGGGTGAGAAATGGGTTTTTTTTTTCATGAAAGACCAATAATGCACTAATTGGGAGCATGTCATTCATAACATTGTTAACCAATGTTGGGGGCCGATTTGTTTCCTCAAGAAGTGGGAGCCCTAAGTATAGCAACTTCCTAGCTAGCCAACAAATGTTTTGCAACTTCACACTCATTTAATGACATTGGAATTGCAACTTTCCAAATAACCAATGATTCCCTATAGATTGTAATAAATCCCTAAATGACCATCATGTTTAGAGGCCCCAAACTGCTTCAAAATACTCATCTTCAAAGCAAGGGCAAAACGTTCATCAATAATTATTTTTTTAACAAATCCAACTATAGGATCTTTTAGTCAACTTGCTCAAATACATTATCTTAAAATTTTAAAGCAAATATCTCCACCAATTGCAAGTACAATGCACCTAAACTTCAAAATGCAAACTATTCTAGCCCTTCCAAAAGGTGAAGTTTTGTCTTTCAACATTTAAAAAAAAAACCTCATATGTCCTATAAATTGTGCATTTTGTCAATACGTTGGAAAATGGGTTGAAAACATGTTAAAAAAATTTTAACCAACAAAACTTTTATATTCATATTTTTTTTAAATTATAAAGTGGAAGGTAGTACTAAATGGAAAAAAAATTAATATGCTCTTCCAAGGGAAAATAGTTTAGGCTGATAATAATGTTACGTTGCAACATTAAAAAAAACGTGGGATTGCTTGGGTAATTAGCTTTCTTTTATTGAAGGAAACATGTTTTTTTTCAAGGGCATAAGTTGCATCCTCTCTTTATCAAAATCTCTTGGTTCATTTCCTCTAATAGCAATACTCACTTTCATTGGTGTAAAACTTAAGTTAACGTAGAACTACCCATTACCATACAGATTTGCAATCTAGGTACTTTGGAAAAGCTATTTATAAGGTCTCATATTTTTCAAAGATTGAATTGTTTGTGAGAAGTCAATTGCAAAAAGAATGAAGACATTCTGACCATAATTGAATTTTTTGTGATTTTTCAAAGTTGAAATGTAAAATTGTGAGTAGACTCTTGTTGAAGCATGATCAGACCATTGGTGAAGCATGGGTTGATGTGTCAGCTCCCCAGTGCATTGCCATCATGATAATGGATTAGTAAGATTGTGGTAATAGATGGAACCAGTGATGGAAATGGGAAGAACATGTAGGTGGCGAAATTGGATAAATGGTGGTATTGGGCAATTCTATTGGACAATTCTACCTTAAGGTAGAAACATCCAATTCCATCCCTATACCTAATCCTTGTTCCATAGAGTGCCCTTAAAGTATCCCTAGAGTTTCATTAATGTGTCTTACACATGTTTAACTTTGATTTGCTGATGCACTTGAAAGACATATATTGAACTCTAATTTGCTGACAACCGATTTTTGCATAGTTTAGTTTTGGGTGCACCTATGGGGCAATTCCAGTGGTTTAGACAACCAACACTTTGAAAAATCATAAAAATTACATACAATGTCTAAAAATTCTATTTTTTTTTTAATATTCATGATTTTCACTTGCATATACTATAAAAATATTATTTAAAAAAAATATATGCCTCCAACTATGTTGAATTGCCTAAAGTAACGGTTTTGGGTGTTTTTACCTTAGTGTCATTCCTCTTTTTTTTTTTTTTCTGTCCAAGCCATGATGATGGAGCCCCAAACTTTCAGAACATTGGTCGCCAACTGGTCAGTCATTGACTCAGAGGGCTTGGTGATGATGCAGCCCCAATAACTTACAGTAAAATGAACCAACCCAAACAAAATTATCAAAAAAATATTGAGTAAAATAATGCATGAAGGCAATGGCTGAGCTGGTTGGGAAGTAAAGCTTGAGTTTAAGGTAGGTACACCCAAAACCGCCACTTTTTGCTACTGAGCCTATTTTCTATTATTAGACTGCTCAAATTTTCATATGTTATTCTTGTTGGCAAGTGAAACGAGGTTCCAACGCACCAGAGAACATGACATTTGGATACCGTATGCAAAAGTTATTAAGGAACAAAGTTTGGTTCTGAAAGCGTTTCTTCCACATAAGTACAGAACTGATTTTGGAGATGTACATATAGTATAGATGGCAGTTTAAGGTCAGTGGCACATTTGGGTGTACCTACCTTATATAACTTAAGTTAAGGTACTGGGGCTCCACACTTGGCTGCATGAGTGCCTCTACCTGCTGGCATGACCCCCTAAATAGGCTGCTTTTTAGGGTTAGGGCAGGAAATGAGCCATGAAACCATGAGGCTGCTCTGTCATTTATAAGTTGGAGAGCAGCTTTCAAACAAGAAATCAGCCACAGCATATGAAATTAGCAGTTTTCAGTTACAGTTACAGCATGATGTACATTGCAGGGGATGGACTTTTTAGGTTTACGGTTTTTTTTAGGTTTTAGCCTTTTGGGGCCCCTTTGCCATTTCCAGTACTAAAAGTGTTTCTCAGGGTCGCATCTATAATAGTACCCCAACATAATGCAGAGGGCCAACTGAGGGTGAGTGCAAAAAAAGCCCCTCTACTTTGTGCTTAATAAAATTTATTTTCTTCACCTCTTCTCGATTTATTGGACCCTCTGATTGCAATTACGAACTCATAATTTGCAAATTTGCAAATTTTATCATGTGTGGCAAATAAACAGTTCCCCACATTAGGCTCCTACTTGGTTGTTTTTTTAGGATTATTTGAATTGGGTTGATGTTGGGGGAGAATTGTTGGTTAGTTCATTGTTAGCTTATGGAACTAGCAAAAAAATGGTTGCAATTTGAAAATATTGGAAAAAGAAACTAGTGAAAAAATCTATAAATCTTTATTTATAATTAAAAGCAGTGAAAATACTAGATTCAATACATTGAAAATTGGTTTGACAAAACATTTAGTTGCATACACTCTCATTGCCTTTAGTTGACTATGTACTTGATGATGTAGAATATTCTACATCCGTCAATAGCTAAGTGAACAAGTGGAGGTTCAATGTGATGAGCAAAGTGCACGAAGGCTACAAAATGTTATCAACATGGGAATTGAAGGAAAATAGAAGGCAAATTAAACTCAAAAAAAAAAACCAAACATGAAATTGGGCATAGAAATGTTGGTGTGAACGGTGTGTGGATGTGATGAGAAACCCCTCACGGCAATCTCCACGCTTGTAAGGTAAGAGGTTCTAAAAGTGCACAAGCTCTAAAACCACCCACCTCTTGAAATGTACATCATTTGTACATCTTGCTTTTTTGTAGCCTTCACTCATGTACAAACAATGTACATTTCAGGAGGTGGGCGATTCTAGAGCCCTATGCCAGTTCAACTTCAAAATTTTATAACTAATTCCACAAACCTCCCAAAAAATATGAAACGACTTGGATTAGATGCCAATTCTACTTCTCTTTCAAGGAAATTTTTTCTGAATGAACATTTCGAGAAGCTTTTACCTCCCCGCAAATTCAATTCCAGCTATGAGGTGGTCGATTTATGGACCTACTACCTTCGAAATTCTTTCCCATCAGAACTGCAAAACCGAGCCATCACTTGGCTCCATCCAGGATGTCGTTGCCACGCAGAATATGCCACAAGTTGCTGGAGATGGAATCATGGGCAAGAGGCACTGTCACTGCCTCGGGGATGCACAGAAATCTCAATAATCTCAGGGAGGAGGAGTGAAGCTTGAGAAGCATCCTCCAGAATGATTCTCACTCCTGCAAAAGGCTACACTAAATAGTGAAATTAGGTTGCCCCACACTAATTTCTCGACATTCTACACTATATAAATATATACAATTTCTGTAGAAGGATGCACTAATGTAGGAGCCATGTGTGTTGCATGGGTTGGTGCACTGGTTCATGGCTTGGGTTTAAAGAATTGCTTGGGCCTCCATTTGGACAAGTGGTGATGGAGAAGTGGTGAGTCATGAGGTAACTTTTATGAGTAAGGCAACCTAATTTCACTATTTAGTGTAGATGGAGCGAACCTGATTGTGTAGGCAAAACCTCATAAATCCTTCATCAATGCTTTTTTACTTTTCTTTTATGAAGTGCCAAAGTAGCAAAATAAAATGTTG
Source organism: Climacium dendroides (assembly GCA_950106755.1). Lineage (NCBI taxonomy): Eukaryota > Viridiplantae > Streptophyta > Bryopsida > Hypnales > Climaciaceae > Climacium > Climacium dendroides. Next base: position 42,823,559 of record OX467084.1, read on the forward strand.
TAAGCGGTGCTCCAAATTTCAACATTCATCCACATATTGGATAGAAAATATCACATTAGCACATATCATCCACAATCTGATAGTTTCATCCATTTTTTTTTTCTAATTCAAACTGTTTTGGCGATTTCATCCAGGTATTTTAGTCTTTTCCGGCATTTTTAAAGCTTTTTTTTTGGCATTTCTTAGTCTTCTTTTTCTTCTTCTTCTTTTTCTTTTGTGCAATCTGGCACCAGAACAAGCCAAAAAAGAAGCCCTGATGTGCACTCCTGTCTTCCCTTGGAAAGATTCTCTATCATCCATTGATCACTTTTAGGCCGCCACAGCATTGCAAGATTAAATTATACTGAATGACGCTTGGACAAACTGAAGGAGCTCCAGTACACAAGGGCTGTTGCTTGACAAGGTTTCTACTGTAGCACGTAACTGAGGCCATTGGGGAGGAGACTTGCACGTGCATTGCTCAAGCTTTGCAAATGGGCCAACCCGAAACTGAATCATCAACCATCACAATTCGTACCATCTTGCGTTGGTCCTTTCGAGAACCGCGTTTGGACGAAGATGTTCCCGCGGCACCCGAAAATTGATGAAGGTTGACATCTTGACAACCAAAAAAATTATTTTTTAAGTCCTTTGCAAGCCAACATTCATGTATGGCTAAGCACACGCTAATTAACCCTTAAAAGGACGTCGAGGACGTTTTTTCGGCCGATGAATGACAAAGAATTCTCTCCATGTAGGACAGAAGTGCAACTATTCATCCTCCAAATTTTGTGGGAAAAGGGAACGTCTTGCTGAGTAGCTTGTCTCCCAATGAGTGCTTTTTCATTTTTTTTTAAAGCCAACAATTGACACGGTATCCAAATAGGTGATTTCCACAGTGATTGGCTTGTTGTTTAAGGGTTAAGGTGGATTATGGGAGGGAACCCATTCCTTATCACCCTCCCCATTTTGGCAATGTAGGTTGCTCTCTTTCTATGCACAAAGAGATGAGTAGTGAAAAAATATGGCATAGTTCTCGACGCAGTTGTGGCGCATTATGATTGGCTACAAGACTCACAATATTGCAACCAACCCTGGATGGATTTTGCAACAAGCTTTTGGTTGGAAATAGGAAGGTCTATATGACTAATATGGGTTGAACAAAATGTGCATGTAGTTGAACAATTCATAGTAATTATGTTTTGAGAAATAAAAATCTGGAAAATTATGAAAACCTTCCGAACTTTATTTTTGCACATGGAAAAATTTCCCCACTGAAGAAACTTATCCTACATATACGTGTATTTGCTTAAGTGTTTAGAAATAGGGGGCCTCCCCTAGGGCTTTCAAGCTAAGGTATTGCAATGCTTGGGTGGATGATGATGAATGATGGATTTGGTGAATTTGATGAAGGCACTACATGATTGAATGAAATCCTTAAAAAAAACAATTTAGAGGGGTGAAGATGATTATAGAGTGATTTTTCACTTGGATGATACATTCTCATTGCTTAAATTATACTAGAGCACTACATTATATATAAGACTTCAAAGTTAATGGTTCTTTATTTGGATACAAGATAATTGCAAAGGTATGTGTCACCAAGGTCATGGCAATGTTGAATGTACTTACAAACAAGGGGATTGCACTTGCAACAATTCAATGTTAATTAGCCCCATTTGCTTATGTGATTTGATAATTCTTTATAAGATTGTTCAATTATGGTTTCAAACTATTATTGAATAATTTTATATTCTAATTAAATATTTTTATGCCTATAGATTGAAATGAAAGCTTCAAGGTAACGCAAGTATAGTTTGGATTTTTCGTTAGTTTAAAATGTGCCAAGCTTAGACAATCTATTCTTCAAATGTTGATTGTATTGGGTGGTATCCTTTCATGACAACATAGAGAAAGGTTCCATTACAATTCCATCTAGTATAGCTTCTTGTGAGAGCCAATGTTGCAATTTACTCCATTACTTTTGCAGAAGTATGGATCATTTATTGTGTTGATTGATTATTGCAAGTTGGTCCCTTGCAAAGTGCAAATTAGACATACTTACACACTTAGATAGTTTAGTTTAACTTTACAATATTTTGAAGGTCTTGTATTATGTAATTGAAATTGATTTGAACACAATTTTTTTATAGAAAATATGAATTTAAAATCCATATTTGAAGATCCATGTTTTGAAGATTAAAATTTCCTACAATCAAGTTAACCAGTAAGCATATTATTATCCTATAATTAAGCAGTAAGCATATTATTATTATGGTCAAAGGATAATAATATGCTTACTGGTTAATTTTAGGTACAAATAAGATTTTACAATGTTGAGCTTTAGAAGACATACAAAGATGGATTTAATTGTCTTTTAGTTTCCAACAAGATCATATGATTCTAATATTTTAAGTAAATTGTTGAACAATTAATTTTTTAAAGAAATTTAAGGCTCATTGGGCGCCAAAATTGTGAATATACTATAAAATTCCTTTTTCCATACAACTTAATTCTAAAAACATTTTCTTCAAAATTTGCATCTATCTTTAGAATTAGTCTTTGTCAAACTAAACTTGCAAGTATAGCAACAATATTATCAAATGTTTATTTGAACACTTTAATTTAGGTAGACATACCTTATGTGTTGTTAACTAAAGTGGTCGATTTACTCTATGTGAATCTAGTATCACTCTTGATGTCCTATGCCATTGAAGTAGGACTCTTACTCCAGGCATCATACTTCAAAATGGTTGAAGTTATTTTTCTTTCTTCCTCTTGTAAGTTCAACAAGGGATGTATTAAAAGAAATTCAAATACGAGTAGAAAATATTGTTTAAGATAACACATCCCAAGCATTGAAGCATGTTCAAGTCAACACAAATCTATTACATTTCTACACAAGGTATAGGTATTTATTTTATTCATGGAATATATATTTTTTTATTGAGAGCCAAAATAAAAAATTATGCTATATGAAGGTTTCTCAGCAAGCAAGGAACCTATGGTAGCATGTGCAAGAAGACTCTTTTGCTTTTAAAATTTGGCAAGTATAGGATGCATCTATAAAAGAATATATAGTACAAAAATCTAACTCCATTAGGAATTAAAGTCTATTAACTCTATTATGCATGAACCAAAAATAATTTTTTGTAACATCCAACACTATAATCTTGCAATCTACATGGTTGAAGTTTCTATATATTCCAACCATTTTCATAATCATCTTGCACAATTTGGTACTTCGTACAATTGAATTTTCCCCCAAAGATTCATTTTTTTTCAAGAAATTGCTATAAACTCCCCTAATGAAGATTGCACATGCACGTCTAATATGCCATTGAATTGTATGTAATTGAAGCACTTTTATTTTTGAACAACATACTACAATTAGATAAAAGTAAAGTGTTGCAATCGCAATTACATATAATGGCCATAGGTCTTAAAGATATCACAAGTTACAATGCATACTATAGTTGCACCACCTACATGCCTAATCGAGTCCGTAATGACCTCAATACCAATTGCATTCTTCTATTGCCAAAATGAACAAATTGCATTGATTTGAAGCTAATTCAAAGTAAATTGATGACAATGTGTAATTAAGGCATAAATTCTACCCATTTCAGACACAAGTTATTCTCACTTCATGCAAAGTGAGCAAATTTTTCATTCATTTGTATTTTTTCAATACAAACTTGGATTCAACTTGGATTGGGACTTTTCCTAAATGTCTGGAACGGGAGTTTGGACTCCAATGGGGTGTTCTACCTTAAGTACGAAAAGCAGAGTTCTGCTCAGTCCCGTACAAAAGTGCTTTTATGTTATAGGATCCTCTCAATGTTAGTGCCTTGTACCTTGAGAAGACCTTTTCATTAGAAGACAACAGATATTTGTTCCTGTTAAGAAAAAGAATGCAAAGAAGTTGATCATTGCATCTGAATGCATAAACTTCAAAGATTTGTGGCATGGGTTAAAAATACCGAGAGTCCAAGTTGGCAACTTGTCGCTCTCATTGGCCCGTCAGACCAAGGCTGTAAGTCTACACCGTAACCTATAATCCTTCCACTCAATGTAAAGTGCAGGACGCTCAGCTTTAAGAAACAACTTGGCATCCTGTCCCATAAACCAAAGCAGCAATAGCAATTTAGTGCAATAATATGAATCGACAACAATAATTTAGAGCGACAACCAATAGCAACAATAGCAATTTAGTTTTGTATGAGCTGCAACTGAATGAAATTGATAAACCGGAATTTTTAGCACTCACAACCCCAGTCTCAGGTATGCAATTGAGTTGACAGGGATTTGTGCACAGCACCTTGCCAAAATTTCAGATGCAATTCTAAGCATGTTCTCTGTAGCTCTCAATTTCTTAAAATCTCGATTCTTTCCAGCAACAGAACTGAATACTTCACCTTGCTTGCCTTCTGCTGATTTTTTCCAAATCCAGAGGTTCCATCTTGTGATTTGTAACATTTAGGAGACAAAACGAGCTGAAATATCAACTTGTGGTTTTCACCCTTCTTCGTTCCTTTCTCCACAACTGCAGATTAGGAATCATATCATTGGGAGATCTTTCAAGTGAATGGCGAATTCAGCGAATTAGAAATGCTAAATCTATGCACTTAACGTCAAGGATTCAATGTACATGAACATGTTGAAGTTGCAGCGGCGTTTGGTGAGGTTTCGGTGAGAGGGCAGGCAGCCTGAAAGGACACTGAGTGCATTTTGCCAGCAGTTTCCGTTTGATGCTCAGCTGCCTCGGCAGCAGGTTTTCTCTGAGCGATACAACCTGCAGGCTAGGGATCCCGTTGTGGCAATCCCTGCAATATACATGAATATGAGTGTTCCTCCTCATAGTGAAAAGCTCAACAACCCCCCTGGTCGTCAGCACCAGCAAAGATCCAAATTAGATAGAGAATAGAAATAAGACAAGCTCATAAACTCATTAGGTTTAATATTGCAACTGGCACTGCACATCAACAGCTAATTAAACTCTAACATAGAAGAAAGGCATTGGAAATGCAATGCATCCAAAAAAAGAACAAAGTACGCACATCTTGAAGTCAAAATTTTCATATGTATAATCCTCATTTTTCATATGTATAATCCTCATTTGACTGGAAATAGGTCCTCTACATTACTGTCAAGTAGTACACCAGTCTGGATCAGAAGGCGCACATTCGAAAGTCATAGGGAACATCGACGAGGGCCTCTAGTAGTAGAAGCCACAAAAGTCCCAGCTCCTTCGAGTGCAAACGAATTCGCAACTCACAACAGGACTGAAGGACAAATGGATTGCAAACTAATGATCGATGCATGCTCTTTGCCTGCTCTTGTCCCAACCAAAGTCTTTCTCGCTTTACTCTTCATCCTTTCAGTTCCTTCCGTGACGTGTGCAACACTGGTGTCGCAAAGAGTGAAGAAATTGCACTTCTGTAGTCAGGAAATTTTCACGGCAGCAGATGACAAGCATGCAATCAACCTCCAAAGTCGTCCCGAAAAGCCATAGTCTTCCTCTTCCTCTTCAATGTCAAGCTGACGAATCCATCAGATCTGTTGAAATGCAATCGACGTGCAAAATTGTGGCGTTGGCGTCGAGGCCATCATAGCATTCTTGAATAGAGCTGCTAACACCTTGGACCGAAATGCTAAATTGAAGCAGGATATAAGATGCTGTGATTCTCACATTACCTTCGTGACGCAGGTACGCACATCTTGAAGTCAAGAATGAAATAAATTGGTACTCAGTCCACTATTGAACGCAAGAGCAGTTAGCCGAGACAACCGCAGTGCAGCCACAGCGACAGGGTGGGCGGTCAAAATAGCTCTAGAATGTCACGATGTCCCTAGCTTAAGGTAGTACGGCATTCACTCCATCATTTTTCTGTCATCTCCCTCGATGAGCACACAGACTTCAACATAATCCTGAGTCCAACCACGTGAGATCGAGCCGCGTTTCCAATTACGCGTACCCGTCCAGTCATGTCAACTGAAAACGAGCAGCATCAGTGGAGGCCTGAATTAATGCACTCTGGAAGATAGCCTAACTTCCACATTCGCGAAGGGTAGCTATGTCGAATCCTGTGAGATCGATGATGAAGGAGTTGAGGTCACTGGTCATGTACAGCCAGAATATATGGTGCCTTGAATGGATTCAGCTAATTCACAGGGTCTTCAGCTTCTTCCTCCCGGTGAGACGAGCCACGAGCTTCTTTATCTTGGTGACAATTAGTGATCCAACTGGTTGCGGCGAGGGAACTGTAGCTTCCGGTAACGAGCGAAGTCGCAGCGCATTCAGGAGAGAACCGAAGTAGAGCGCCAACGCGGTCATGACGAACGTGATCACATTATACGGCATGCTGAAATCAGGTGTCGCAAGCAGCATCAACAGGTTGTCCGAATGCATCTGACTGGAATCATTCTGTAACCCCCTGCCGGAGAATGTGAAGAGAGCCGACGGCAGGTCGAATCCCCGATTGGCATCCGGCGGGTGTTCGTCGATGCGCAAGTAGCCCTTGTCGAAGTCCACACTAAGGAGCACCAGGCTGGCGTTCCGTGGGATAGTGACTCCGATTTCCAGAACGGCAGGGGACTTCCGGTCATCAGCCGGCGACAGCTTCAACCTCACGCCGTTCGAATTCTTCACCTGCTGCCCATCCACCACCACCTTCAGCGTGTGCATGTACAGGCGGACGTACCATGGCACAATCTGAAACGTGGTCACGTCGACACTATCCCCTTCATGGCTGAAATCGCTCAAGCGTTCTTGGTTAGCGTTAATAACAGAGACGATGGCTCCCTGGCCATTTCCCCGCCCTGTTAAGAACTGCGTTGCACGAAACGGCCCTTGGCGTGGAGACCATGAAAGAAACGCTCGCCACGACATTCCCACGTCTAATGGAGATCGTTGGCTATGGTCTCGTACATCGTAATCCAGGTTCAAAGACGCAGACAGCTTCGACACTGCCTTGGGAGGCGAATTCAGCTGAAAGACGCTATTGAAATTCACATCAAACTCCTCGTGGCTCCCAATGTTGCTCCGAGTCTTCAGCTCTTCCACGAGGCTCTCTTCAAGGTCGATGTGCACATTGCTGGAGGTGGCGAGAGGGCACCTTCCAACTACCGGCTTCCCAAACAACGACGAGAGAGACCAATTCGGACGGCGAGTATCCGACGACTTCAAGACCACAGTTAGGGTTTGCGCCAACCTGAGAGATCCTAGCGGTCCATCGACGCCATTTCCTGCCGTCACATGCACACGTAGCGAATAGTAGTGGCCATTGTGAATTCGCGGCCTCTCAAGAAGCGTGGACAACCCCGCTCTATCTCGACAGGGAAGGAGCTTCAACCACGGCGTCAAATTCTCCGTGCAAACAGCCTCCCGGGGAAGAGCTCCCTGGCGCACAGCACCACTCGTACCTCCCACCATCGCCGGATCCTCCAAGAAATTGATCGAAGCGCAGAACAGACCCGACAACGCATGCGTCAAATTGCGCCACAACATGTCGACGTCGTGGTGGTTGGATCGACGAAATTGCGCCCAAAGCTCAACACCTCCAGGTTTCACATGAGCATTCTCGGTACTACTCGTCCTCCCATCCAATACACCCCACTGCCGGTGCTCCCACCGCCCCTGCGTGAACGAAAGCTCCATCTCCTGGATACGTAAGCTCTCCACGATCTGGAAAATCGCCTTCGGAAAGAGCTTGTGGTGGTGGTGACCACGATGGTTGCGTTCTTCCCCGAGGGAGCTCACGAACTGGAAATGGGCCAAGACTTTCCCATCGGGAAGCGGGCGCAACAGCAAACGCTCCTGAAAATCCTCTGATCGAGATGAACTGCCAATCCGCCATAGCAAGCAGAAAAACGCAAGCCAGAGGCAGGGATTGCGTCGTCCCACACCCGCCATCGGAGGAGACTACTTAGCAGCACTCAGAGAAATGGAGTCCATTCATTTCTCCAATTGCTTCCGCATTGCAAATTAGTTCCAGAGCTCGACCATTTGCATCGTGAATCGCAATCTCTACGTAAATTTCGATTCCATGACTCTGAGGTACTCAACCCTAAATAAGCGCTAGAGTTGCACAGGTCTGCAAGTGAGGTTGCCTGGTACGAGCACCCAAGTGCGCCACTTTTTGTAGTCCCAAGGTAGGAGGTCCATAAATCGCCCACGTAAGAGCTGAAACTGAATTTTGGGGAGGTAAATCTTCTTCATTAAATAGGGTTTATAAGGGGACCCATACTAATTAATCGACATTACACACTATATAAATATCTTCCTTTGATGTACATCAATAGTCATTGAAGAGTCTGTGGGCTGTACATCATGTTTCAAACCTCTACAATTTTTCACAATAAGTCCCTCTAATTTTTGGGTCCCCTTAATACCCCTATGTAGGGTGGAAATATTATTCGGTAAATTTTTCTTGAAAAACAAGTGGAATTGGCATTTAACCTAAGTTGTTTCATTTTAGTTGGTGACTATCTTGATCATAGGGGGAGCATTCTTCTAAGATTAACTTGAAAAGTGGTTGAAGATACAAAAATCCCTTTGGATGACTTCACCTAAGACTATAGGATGGAAAAAAATGTTTTTTTCATCCAAGTTTTTTGGGAAGTTGCTTGAGTACATTTTCAATAATTAGTATTGCAAATTCCTTCATTATGGAATTATTGACTTCTCTAAAGAAGAAGATACTTAATCCATGGATCACCCTTATAGAGTATTTTGTCCACTTCTTGCTATTTATTCTTAATGTGAATTTAGCGATGAAAATGATATTTTTTGAATTTGAATCTAACTAATGAAATGAAACTTATCGAATGTTGTTTTTACTTCAATTAGAAATTTTTAAAAATTCAGAAATTTTAATATTTTATAGCAATACTAGCGGTTGACGCTTGCTATGCTACACATTCACCATTAGAATTTCATTAGGATTTTTATATATTAGATAGAATGCAGAGCAAAAATTTCAATAAATCTTTAGATAAAAAGTACTAAAATTTTCATATATATATATATTTATAAATAAACATATACTGAAATAAATAATAGAAATTTAATGAATGATGAATGATATATGGTAAAAGATACACATATATTAGAATGCATTAGAAATTTGACTCAATTGTTATAAACAATGGCAATCCAAATAGAAGAATTTGAAATAAAAACTTGTAAATCTCAAAAGCTTCGTGAACAATTTAATTGTTGTGAAATTCAAAATTGGTTTAATCTAATAAATTTCTCAAATCAATTGGTAGTAACAATAGAAAATTGAAATCAAAAGCTCAAAGCTCACAAAAGGACAAAATCATAGAAATTCAAAAGAAATATAAAGCCAAGAAAAGCAATGGAATTGCTACCTTTATAATATCACTATATTGATCCTCTTTAATATCACCTCAATTGCAACGACTATATTATTTTATAATATCATTGTTTGTAAAAAGTGATATTACAAAGGTGATTGTAAATTGCTACTCTATTTTAATAATATCACATTGTGTAAAAATATGATTTCTATGTATGCATGATTGAAAATATTTTTATAAAATAATTAAAATAATTATTTTAAAGATTTATCAAAATTATTATCATGCATTCTATTCAAATATATCAAACTTTTACTAATATGTGATACAATGAATGCGTAGCATAGCAAGCACGAGTCCCTAGTATTAATGGTAGCATTTGTGATATTACAGAGGGAGTTATGATTTTAGTAGTATGATGAATAATGGGCCTACAACCATGATTTGCTAATTTGCTAATTTTAGAATGAATCAATAACTTTTGCTTATACCATGATGTTAAAAACTATAGTACACTACACATCTATGATAAAAATTTAAAAAATTTTGAGTAAATTTTGTATTTGATATGAATTTTCTTCATTTTTTTCTTACAAAAAATCACAATAGTTTCAAATTTCCCCCCCAAAAATTTCAAATTTTAAGACTTCTAATAGACATATGATATCATATATGAAAAAGTAAATATAAATTTTTTCATTGACATCTAGTTGCAAAATGGCAGCCAATAGAATCTATAGATTCCCCGGATCCCGGTCTTGTCCCCTCGAATTTGAAAGTCCCGCCAACAGTAGCCAGAGCCCGCGTCAAATCCACCCATTTCCGAGATACTAGCAACACCAACAGCCGGATAGCTAGATGTAGAAATCTATGTCTAGGTCTCCGTCGTCCTCTCAAGCTTGTGAAGGACGTTTCACAACGAAGCACAATCTCCACATTCAAGCTTTCTAACGCCAGAGTACAATCAATGTCTACTGGAGTACCAAATTGAGCGTTACTCAATCACATTGCCATTATCGTCATCATCAACATCAAATCACCAATGCTGCAATTCATTCTGAGGTGAGGGAGCTTGGGAGCGCACTACTTCGCGGCATGAAGATCAATTGTTGATGGTGTGGGAAGGATTTTGTGGATTTCTTTTTATGACTGGCGTTACAGGTGGGAGTGGGCACTCTTCGAGTGCTAGTGTTGGCCACCACGACCATGCCGACGTATCGAGTTGCCGGGATCACGGTGCAATTCCCTTACGATGCCTACGACTGCCAGCTTGTGTACATGGAGCGCGTCATTTCGTCTCTTCAGCAGGTACGCGTAACCTAAAGTGTGCGCCATTGTGATGAGTTGGAACGTTCAGTGCCGTTGTTGTCTGTGCCCGTCGTGCGATTTTCTTTACGATTTTTTGCGACTGCCAGCTTGTGTAAGGGAAATACTCCTTAAGCGAGAATTGAATCGCTGAGCATAGGTACTGTATGGTGAATTTTTATAGATTCTTGCTCGCAATTTGAAGATGGTTCCAATGCGCCAAAGAATGTGTTATTTGGATGATATATGCAAAAGTTATAAGGGTTCAAAGTTTTACTGGTAGATGACCTAAAACAAGCAATAGTTCTCGAAATCAGTATGTAGTGTCACAATTAGGTACTGTACCTTGCATTGAACGCTTCATTTCGTAGCTTCAGCATATGCATAAAACCCTAAACCCCTGATTGATGTAATTTTGGTAATTAGACCTAAACGCGACACTTGAAGCGCGCAGATTGACCAAATTTTTGCAAGGTTGTTCCAATGCACCAAGTTCTGATGTTAAGGGATGTAAATCCTCAAATTCAATATGTGTTCTAGTGTCCAAGAATTTGTAGTGTCGCATTTAGGTGCGTGTGGCAATTAGGTACCCCTACCTGAGAAGATTCATGGCTGTTTTACTTGCCTGAGCCACCAATTACATGGTCTGGTGATGTCAGGGACGAAATGCGTTGCTGGAAAGTCCAACAGGAACCGGGAAAACGCTGTGCTTGCTGTGCGCGACGTTGGCTTGGCGTGAGAGCCTGGCACCTCTTCCAGCTGCCAGTCAATCCTCGCAACCATCTTCCCAACGAATTTCGGCGAATTCCTCTGAAAGGGCTACTTTGAGTCTCAGCCAAATCGATTCTGATGGCTTAGTCCTGCCGCCGAGGTTGCCTACAATAGTGTACTCCTCTCGTACGCATAGTCAGCTGCAGCAAGTGATCCGTGAGCTGAAAGCCACTGTGTACAGGTTGGTGCATTTCAGGGAATTTTTGAGCTTCGTCGTATATCATCAAGACTCCGGTTAATCGCTTATCCTGCATCATAGATTATTGCATCGTAATTTGTGGCAAGACGATTTCTTTGTATCGTAAGTTGAAAAAATTCAGTTCAATGAGCTTCAAAGAGGTGGAGATTTTGTTATTGTCAAACTACATTATAGTTTGTTGCATTGTAAATCCGGAAAAGACAACGTCTTTGTAGTGTGAGTTAATAATTCATTTCGGATGAACTTTATAGACGTGGAGATTTGGTTATTGTAAACCTGTTTGGCGTGGTTTCTGGTGTCACTTCACAGGCCCAAAATGGTGGTGCTGGGTTCAAGGGAGCAAATGTGCATCCACCGTGATGTTCAAAACCTACGTGGAAGGGCCCAAAATCACGCCTGTCGCTCTCTCACCAAGGGTCGAAACTGTGCTCACTACAATCGCGTTGCAGGTATGTGACTTTCTTTTAGTCTTGTTTTGGGATGGAAACCTGGGCATTGACTCTGGATTCATTGGTTATCAAGTCTTTGAGGATTGAGTATGTTCTCCAAGCCAGGCTGCATTTCACTGAAGGTTGAATTCCGAACCGGTTGCAGATTATGCTAAAAATCATCCACATCTAGGAGAGGAGCCCGTAGACATCGAGGACTTGGTGAAGATTGGAAAAACTGAAGGCCCGTAAGTGTGTGTATGCGATCTTACTCTGTGTGGTGGTGCAACTGTAAAGGGTGTGGGACTTGTCGTTTAGATGGTGAAGCGAGCCCCAGCCGTTCGAGTTGATTATCAACCTGCATGCTTTGACGACAAGATCTGACAAAATGAGTGCACTTGGTGCGTTGTCATGTGGTGGTTTCAATTGACTTGCTCTTGGTGTTGGTCTGGAGCAGATGCCCGTACTTTCTCTCTCGTGAGCTTCACAACACTGCGGACATACTCTTTGTGCCCTACAACTATCTCATTGAAAAAGAAATGAGGCGCTCTCTAACAGGGGTCTCATGGGGCAGGACGATCCTCATATTTGATGAGGCTCACAATTTGGCAAGTTACTGGTGCATTTCTTTGCAATATCCAGGCTCTCGATTTAGCTTCATTTTGGTTGGGATGGTAGAGACGAGACTTGTCGTGACAGACCGCTTCGCTCTCAGACTAAGATGCTTATTTCATTGCATGATGACTTCTCAGGCGATCTGTCATGAGGCACATAATGAGTTTTCTGAGGGCTGCTTATTACTGCATGCATATTGATGAATTTGGTCTGGGTGCAGGAAGGAATTTGCGCTGATGCTGCTTCATTCGATTTGCCTGCAGCCCATTTGGCAACATGTATTCAAGAGGCAAAGGCCTGTGTAGATTTAGCTCTAGCACGTCGTGGAAATGACAATGCAGCTGATACTTCTATAGACCCCGACAATTTTGCAGTTTTGAAAGGTATCAGTAAATCCTTAAGTTAGATACTAGCGAGAACATTATTTGGTTGTTCATAAAGATACGGGCATTTAATTATACGGATATTCGAAAAAATAGGAGCTGAGGAGGATCGAAAGCTAATTTTTGTGATGTATTTCTAATTTCTCGCGTATTGGAGATGCAGCGCTTTTGTTGGAGCTGGAGAAAAGGATCAACGAAATTCCAATTGGATCTGAATTAGGATTTACTCGCCCGGGGCCTTATATATATGACTTTTTGGCGGAGATAAAAATCACTTACGAAACAGTTTCGATGCTTATTGACACTATCGATCAAGCTACCGCTCTTCTTGAAGATGGTAAGTTGCTAACTGCAATATGCCTCAGTAATATTTTTTTGCAGTATATTATTAGTGATGAGCTGTGTTCACGTTATATTGTTGTAAAGTTTCTGATTTCGCATCAGTACGGTTGGGTTCACAATGCTGAAGGATTTCAGCTATTGTAAGCATATTCGATTTTCTAGGATTTTCTTTCATTTAAGTTCCTTCCTTTTAAGAAATTACAAGAACTTCAGTGCCCGAATCTTTGCGTAACAGAAGCGAATGAAGGAGCGGGAGGTGGAAAATCAAAAGCAGGTGGTTCTGGGAATATGTATCGACTCTCGACATTTCGGGATGCACTACGCATTATTTTCAGAGATAATAATGTATCACATGCTGGTTCTTACAAGGTGAGCCCAACTTTTGGCAATCTTTTCCTTGAAGAAATTGACTTGGTTGGGCTCTTTACGAGGAGCATGGTTATGGAAGCTGCTGTTAATATATGATTAGAAGATTTCCTGATCTCTGACTGTTCTTATTTAAATACAACTTTTATGTTCAGGCGGAATTGTAATAGCTGTGATTCTTCTGGTTCTCTTGGTAATTGACATGGTGTAAAGCAATAACTCATGACAGCACGTCATGTTTCCAGGTTCACATCCATGAGCAAAGTGGTAGGGATGGGGACAAGGGTGGTGGAAGAGGTAATTTGTATACTTACATTACATAGTATTGCAATCAGTGAACAACACATAGATGCTCAGAAGTTAGTTAGTGTAAAAGATTTGCAGTTGATAGTTTCCCGTCTTTGCCCTGGTGGTTGTTTCTCTGGTTTTATGAGGGTCATTCAAACATCTGCGAAGGTACTGGCATAATGAATATCTGTGCATTGCAAATGTATCACAGTACTTAGATATCCTAGTTTGTCTTCTTCAGGTGCAAAGAAGGGGCGCATGTTGAGCTGGTGGTGTTTCAATCCTGGTTTAGCAATGGAGGAGTTTTCGAAGATGGGCGTGCGCTCTATCATATTGACTTCGGGAACATTAGCTCCTCTGGACTCTTTTGCCATTGAATTAAACCTGTAAGAGCCATTCATGCTAATGCTCTGCAGATGAGGAAGCAGTCCCTGCTAAGTTCGTCACTAGTGCTGCATGATATCTTTCTGAGCTTTCACTGGTCACATTGCAGGCCATTTGATGTGCGACTAGAAAACCCGCACGTCATTGATTCAAGTCAAGTGTGGGTCGGAGTTGTTTCTTGTGGTCCTTCTGGACGACCCCTGAATTCATCATATCGGACCCGTGACTCCATCGAATATAAACTGGAGCTTGGAAACACAATTGGTATGACTAGTTTGTGCAAAGAAAATACACCTGTCACACTTTTAGACATCAAAGAAATCAACAGAGTTGGAAGTTTTCATTGTTGTTTCTTTATGAAGTAACATGTGCATATAATTAGTCACAGAACCAGAGACATTGCGATAACATATCCGTCTCTTTTCCTTCGCAGTAAATTTTGCACGTATTGTGCCCGATGGTCTTCTTGTCTTCTTCCCATCCTACTATCTCCTCAACTCTTGTATTGAAGCTTGGCAAACAGTGGTAAGTAATCTGTTCGCCCGTAATAAGCTTTTAATGCACTACACGACTTTCCGTTCTCTCGTTTATTTTTGGTATTGTTTGTAAGCTTGAAGTGAAACAAAGGCTGATTTTGGGGGAATATTTCATGCAGACGTCTGGGTCAGCAGCCACAGCAGCCTCGGTTTGGGAACGCATCTGTAGAAACAAGCAACCTGTCGTTGAGCCCAGAGAATCGGCTCTTTTCAACCAAGCAAATGAGGTAAACTTTCTTACGAGGCAGCCGTTGGATTTTGATGTGAAGTTCTTGAAATTTTCTGCTGTGTTTACATGACTCCATGCTATTTTGTCGACCTTCAATTTCTGTATGCGTCTACCACGATCTGGTAAATGAGGATGTACTGGGCAGGCTTATATTAAGTTATGTGCACCCAAAATCTCCAACTAAAATGTTCAACATACATTCATTTTATGTTAATTTTCTTTTTCAGGATTTTGTAGCTAAAATCAACGACAACACCTCTACAGGGGCTATATTCTTTGCTGTTTGTCGAGGGAAGGTACTTCCTTTTATTCACTTATTTCTCCAACACCAACTAGTTATTTTTTCTCATAGGATTACCTGTGTTATTATTTTCTAAAATCTTTTAAATTTCATTTACGGCTGCATTTCATTTTTTGAATATTCATAGAAATCTCTTGTATGGTACTCTACATAAGTGAACTCAACTACGGTAACTCGTCTTTTCACTCGTAGGTGAGCGAAGGGCTTGATTTTGCAGACCGAGCAGGACGGGCTGTTGTTGTGACTGGAATACCTTTTGCCATGAAGATGGATCCCAAGGTCTTGCTATTTGCTGACTTTTTGACTCTCTCTCTCTCAACAAATGCTCATACTCTATCTCTTCAGTTAGGACGGATCTCTTTGTCAGAAATTAGATTATTCATCATGGTGCTTTTCAAATAAGCCCTATTTGATGTGGCAGGTGAGATTAAAAAGGGAATACCTTGATGAGCTGGTTCGTCTACCAGCGAGAAAGCACAAGGTGAATATTCCTTCCCTTTCCTCTTAATGAAACCCTGTTGCTTCGGAAATTGACCGACTTCGCTGAAAAAATATCCGATTTGCTGAATTTTTTCATTTAAATAGTTTGAGGAGGACAGGCCCTGTTTACATATCTGTATTTTGCATCTACAATTATACAGATATCATATCCTTTGCTGTTGATTTGACAGATCTGAGGTTGGGAGGCTGGGTTTGATGGGGGATTGTAGTGCATTTACAGTATGTCAAGCATGCACTAAATTGCCTTGTTGAGGTACACACTTACAGGTTTTAACAGGGGAAGAGTGGTACGTCCAGCAAGCATCCCGGGCAGTCAACCAGGCAATTGGGCGAGTAATCCGTCACCGCAATGATTATGGAGCCATCATTCTTTGCGATGAAAGGTTCTTTCTTGTTCTCTACCACTCTGAATGGTTATTCGCTTCCACTTTGCATCTATGAAGGCACTTTGACATTTGTACAGCATATATCATCTTTCACAGTAAGCAACTCTAAGACTGTTGTGCAGGTTCGGCCAATCAGGACCACAAAATCAAATGTCGCTTTGGCTTAGACCCTACATCAAGGTCAGCCGGTGGTTATTTTCTCATATATGTCCACAAGGTTCCCCTGCATCTTTTTCACTTCATTTTTTGGGATCCGATGCATTGTCACAACCCTGTTGGTTGAAAATGTGAGTTGAATTTACTAGATAAATAGTATTATTCATATTCTTCTGCTCATTAACGACAGAGTGATTGCTTTTTGGATGATACAGACCTATCATAAATTTGGAGATGCAGCTTTCAGTCTGACACGATTCTTTAAAGATAAAGATACTGGAGCTGGAACTCTTAAACCATCAATCGCAGTTGGTATTTCTACAGGTTGGTTTTGTCACTTCGATGCTGGTGTCTTTTGAGTTCGTTTATATCAGGAATATGTACGCAACGCAACTCTTTTTAAGCCAAAGATGCAATTAGGATATGACTATTGTGTTTTACAGTTGGTGTCGAGTACTCAAGGACAGCCCAACAAACATCTTCCACGGCCATCAATTTCAGTGCTGCCACCAATCCTCTTCGTTTCTTGCAAGCGTCAGGGCTTCAAAGTTGCAAAAACGGAGCAGTGATAGAGAAAAATGACGGAGGCACAGATGGAATGAAGAGCTTCATGCCTACAGTGAGCATCTCTTCTTCTTGGAATTCTGAAATTCTTTGAGGAGAACTTGTAGTGTCCACCAGTTGTATTCTTTGGGCTAGTAGCAGGATTTCAGTAAAACTAGACTGTTTCAAGGAACTTTTAGAGAACATCATAAAGAAAATCTTTGCCATAATTCATAGAGAGGTCTCCCTATGGTCATCGTAGTTATTTGAAGGCCTCCTAATGTATCATGGGGAGATTTATGTGTGATCACTGACCGCAGGGAGACGTGACCATGATTCGTGACAAAGGCTCTCTTTATGATGCTCTCTAAAAGTTCTTGAAAAAGTCTGATTTTACTGAAAATACTGTTTAGGTGCTTTTTAGATAATATCTTGACATTTCAATGGAAAGATTCTCATTTCTTGAACATTGGAGCCCTTGTAGGGATCAGTTTTCGCCCAACGTCATCCGGAAGTCCCATTACCTTCAGCACCTCGTGAATCTTTGTCAGCACTTCTCGCAGCAGATCGATTATCAAAAAGCAGTCACGTGCTGAAAGATGCGGCCATCACTGCTGCTAATTGTGCTGTTGGGAGTACTGCTGGGTTGGTTCATTTGTCCGGCAACGCTGGAGCCAGCAAAGGAGGAATCGCTGGACAGAGGATTCTTGGTCCAAGTCCTACTGCAAGGCTCAATGAACCTCAATGTTGGTTTTTATTTTCAACTTTTGTCCTCCTCATAAAGTAGCCGAATAATGAGTGCCACATCAATCTATTACACATTCCTGAATGATCGTATGACTTAATTCCTTTCTGGATTTCGACTCTTTTTTCTTAGAAACCTTGTGGTGAATATCCTGATTATTTGTTTGAATTATGTGCCGAACTGCTGCACTTGCTCATTTTCTAGCTTCAGATAGACGCTATTATTTCTCATCAAATTGCGTTGATTGACTTATCTGAATTTATCATCTGAATAACAATGTTAAGGGTTGTGGTGTGAAGCTTCATGTCGAGCAGCAGAAACCTCTTCGAGCAGTATGACATCGTATCTGAAAGATCTTGGCCCATGTCCTTGCGTTCGTCCCAAATCGAACAGCCGTCGTGAAGAAGAAATGGAGTCTGCTGCCAAGCCAGAAGAGATTTTGCCTGCTAATCAGAAGGACACGGCACCCAAAGACGAAAAGAGTAGAAGAGCTGCAAACTTCTTGAAGGAGGTATTGTAATATCGTATTGTGTGGTCATTCATCACAACAGACCCCACCCCACCCCCTTATTAGATTGACACCCGTGAACGGGTTTAGTAGAAGGAGGTTTAGTCATAGATGTGATTTTTTGTTACTTTTTTCACTGTTTTCTGACATTTCAAATCCATTTTGCAGACACAATGATTCATTTGAATGATATTTTTTTCACCAAATTGTATATATTCTGGTTTTGAATCACTTTGTAGTTTAAATCTTTTTCATTTGAGTAGGTTTAGAAATTGAATTTCACCTCCAAATGTGTTTTTAAGAAAATTTCAGCACCTTTATTCAACACTAAAACATTATAATCTTTCAATCTATATGGTCAAATGACCCCAAATTTGTTTCACACCATTTACAACATGCACACTACAATATTGTACAGTTGAGATTTCATACCTTACACTTTTCAGACTTGCAAAGGAAGGCAGTTTTTAAGCCTGGTTGGACCTCTGACGTTTAGGGGTTAAGGGGCATCAAATTTCATGTAATCCCTGTGCTGAGTTTCTGTTAATGTAACGCAGTGGTGTGAACTTAATGTTAGTGTCGTTATACTGGCGGCTATTATACTGGCGGCTATTGAGTTAACATTAAGTCAGCAGTAAGTTGACATTATTTCAACATTATCTTAATATTGATCCAATTTTTTATTAGATTAACATTAATCTACCTTAACACCTTTGTGGGGATCAATCTTTTGAGATGTCTGCCAAGTTCTCTTGAAAGCACTTAAGTCGAGTTTTGTTCTCTTGGCTAATGTTCTTTAATTGCTGAGCAGGTAAGGGGTCGTCTCAGTTCCGGAGAGTACAAGGGATTCCTGGAATGTATGAAAGGTCTGAAGAACCAGACTATGAACATGGACAAGCTTCTACAGTTAGTTGGAAATTATTTCTCTGCTCCAGAACGCCTCTATTTACTGCGGAGGTTCGATGGCACCTTCCGACTTCATCTTGTGTTGATGTTTATGCTTAGTCCTTGTGCCTCAAATCGCTCCTTCCGATTGTAACTCACTCACTGTTCCCTTTACTCACTCCTGAATCTAGGATCGTGTGTGAGGTCAATATATGGCGACGCTGCATTACTTTCGAAGTATTGAATCTTCTACATTGGAAGTTTGGAAGTTTGGAACTGAAGTAATGTGCTGTTGTTCTTCTTAGTTTTGGAGAATTTGTACCAAGCCACCACCGTGCTGCTTACGAGGACCTTTTGGCAGCTAAACATGCAGCTCGTGGAGTGTTATTAGGTTTTTGTCCATACCTTTCTCTAGAGCCTTGAGATTATTAACTCCAGAATCCACCATTAAAGCCGAAATCCCAAAGTTAATGTAGAAATAATATTTCTATTGTTCACATATGCAGGGTATGATTTCTTCTTTCTTTTGGCTCGTTTTGTTATCTTGAAACTTCCTAAATGATTTATTTGAAAGCGGACACTCTTAGCCATTGGGACACTTAACCTCCTTCAAATTTTCAGAGTCTGCAAAACTCAAGTATTGCATTATCATTTATTGAACATTAGATAACGGGTGAATGTGGCGAATTACAGACAACCTCTCAGGTCAGGGTACCAGCAGATCAAATGTCTTCAGTTTCCTGAGCAGAAGCCGAAATCCTCCACCTCCTCTTTCTCCCACTGAGGGTCGCCCAGTCAAAGAGGCCAGAACGACTTCCAAGACAGGTGAGGTGCTTTGTAAACCTGATTGTCCAAGTCACTTATGCTGTATTTGCGGACCATCGAACGTTTTGAGCTAATTGTTTTGGTTGTTCATCTTTCTGCAGTAGTGGGTCGTGGAAAGCCGTGACAAAGGCATTAAGCTATTTTACACACTAGCAGCATGAGGAGTCATGCTTTGGCACTATTGGAGGTATGCATCCAACAGAAATGACTATTTGCTTAATAAGACAATATTGTGCACATTGAGTGATTACTTGCATAATTTTGGTTGCTCTCTTCTCACCAATATGAGTCGTTCAACTCTTCATTTGTGTAACCCGTTTGATATTGAATTTTGCTTACAGCTTAGGATTTTCGGTAGGTGGGATGGAATCAAGGATGGAATATTGTTAGCAGTCTCACGCTCTGTGGAAAGTTTAGTTGAGAACTTCATTTTGGTAGTTGAAAGAATGCAGTCTCCAGGGCTTATATCA
Organism: Climacium dendroides; assembly: GCA_950106755.1. Classification (NCBI taxonomy): domain Eukaryota; kingdom Viridiplantae; phylum Streptophyta; class Bryopsida; order Hypnales; family Climaciaceae; genus Climacium; species Climacium dendroides. Next base: position 42,844,028 of record OX467084.1, read on the forward strand.
GGTTATTTGGTGCTTTTCATCACTTTTCATGAAACCAATTGTTTTTAGTTGTATATAATATGTGTTCCTGGCTTTGGACTCATCATAAACCAAAAGATGAGAAGACCACATGTGGCCAGGCTAGGGGATTATACGACAATTCTTACGAGCGACGATGCTCGACCTCTAATGGACCTCCAATGGACCTCATGTATTTTTAGCAGTTCTGAGTAGGTTATATGGGAACTTTTGTATTGCCCGATTTATTTATTTTTTGACCACAAGGAATGTTCTTCCCTGATTCTGGTGATATAAAATTTGGCTTCATCTGAATTACATCTTTCCTACACGATGAATCGAATCGCTCATTCTAAATGTATGGTCTTTTTGGTTATTGATGTGGAATTGGGACAAGGGAATATTGTGGCTTCTTCCTGACATCTCAATTACAAGCCCACTGCAAATTCTTTAAGAAAATGAGACATGGCTAGGCCCAAATCTGACAGATATATCACCCCCCTGAAAGTAGTCACAATATGTGGCTGTATAGTGGTATTTGACATGAAAAACATTTACCAAATGATGTTCAATACAAAGTAAATTAATGATCATGGTAGTGTGTAAATAACAATGTATCACAATTCATATAGTAAACCACAATTGAAGAGTTATAAGGCTAAATAATTGTATAGGGGGACCCCAAGGCCCCTTTAATGGATAGTGGGGCTTGAAATCAATGGTCATAGGCATGTACTTCTAAGGTTAAGTAAGGGAGAGATTTAATCCTTCAAGGATGCTAAGGCCACAAAGTGGTTGATGGATGACTTCATAATTTACTCTAAAAACAAAAAATGCACCTATTAGTCCAATAATCAGAGCAATTTTGATGACTACCTTGATCATAGCCAAGGTGAACATTGACCTTGAGGAAAAAGATTGAAATTTTTTATTTGCCACACATGATAAAATTTGCAAATTTTGATTTCATATTTGCAATCAAAGGGCCAAAATTAGCTAGTAGAGTTGCAGTAGATAAATTAATCAAACACAAAATAGGGGGTCATTTTTTTACATGCTCTTTTGGAATGACTTTGGGGGGACAAGCGAGGAGGTCAATTCACCTTGCCTCTTGATCAATTCACCTTGCATCTATTAAGGGTTAAGGGTTAATGGCACTTTTGGAGACACTTTCAATGGAAGTCTAGTGCCCAAGATGGTTTTGGGTGTTTTGACCTCACTTTAGACAAATCCCCATGAGGCCAAGATGGTTTGTCTAAATTCTACAATTGAGGAGAAAGTACACAAATCCATTGGGATCCAAACATTGTAGCACATGGGCACATGCACAATATTTAAGGTGGAGGCACCTATTTCCAACCAATGACCCATATCCAACCTATAGGGTGCAGTTATTTCCAATCCAAGCTTGGAATATTTTTTTTCCTCCTCAAAGTTTGGACTATTAAGTTCATGACACATATCCCAAAGTAGTGAGCAAGAAAGTAGTTTTTGAATGATTAGAATTAGAAGAGTCTAAACATTGGCTATGGATCCAAAACACTTTGTGCTTCTCAAAATTCATAGTAATTTCAATTCAAACAATAAAATTACCAATTTTTTTTGCAATCCCCATCATTTCTATCTTTGCCATAGGAAAATATTAACTTTGCCTTAAACTATCCCAAATCATGTCCATATTTGTTTATTTCATCGGTTATAAGTGCCTCCACCTTAATATTATACTTTTCCAAAATTTATCTACTAGACGTGACCCAGACATACAGTGAGGGTTGCAAGTTGACAAATTTTGTGGATAAGTTGTAAATTAAGTTATTGCACAAGTTTAAGTTACTTTGCAGAATATCTCCAGATTCAACTATTCAAATGTGCCAGTGTCTTTTCCATTTTTGTACAATTTTTAGTTTTTTTAATTATTATTTTTTGGACACTAATAGAAAGTAACACCCTCCAACTACCTACATGGCAATAAATTGTCTATATGGCGACAGACTCTCAAAGGAAGTTTGGGTGGACTAAAAATGGAAGTTCAGACTATGGGCAAGAGGCCATCAACTTATGATAAGATCTCAACCATTAAATTGCTAAGAGTTTGGACTTTGGCTTGGTCTTTGAAGGCTTCACACTATAACCACCCAAGTTGAGAGGGTGGGAGTTCATTGCCAAGGGTTTGAACTTTGGGCCTGACCTTCGCAAGCTTTATAGTACGACTGACCAAAGGCTCCAATTCTTATTATTTATTGCCTATTTATTGCTCATTCTTTTGGACTCTCAATAAAATTTGACCACTCAATCCTACGGCCACTTGACTTGGACAGCCATAGTATGAAGTGACCCTAACTATTTGTAGTAGGTTTTTAGTTTTTGATACAAAGGCCGGGAGAAGAATGCCATTATTTGCAAGCTAGGAATGTCAATACAAATAATGTATTGGGCGTGGCTGACACTCAGCTCAAGATGCAAATCAGTCCATTTAAAATAACTGACATGGAAAGAAAGTCATGGATGCAAAGGTAAGGTAGGCGCAACATAAGTTAGTGGGAAACTCTTCTAGAACCTTCATCAGGCCTGCTTCTAAATTAAAGTGCTGGTGGGTTGGACAAATTTATAGACATGGATAGTCTTCTGACTCTTCTCAGAATGAAAAAAAAAGGGTAGTGCTAACTACAAGAGAGCATCGCCACAGGTTCCACAAAATTGGACCATGGCATGAAGAAGTGGCAAAACAGTCATTTAGGGTGTCTGTTCACACCTCAAGAATTTGGGTTCCAACCCATGAACATAAGTGGGACCTTGTTTAAGGGATGAGACCATTGTAATTGAGGTACCATGCTTGAAACAAGGGACTCATAAGTAGGTAGTAGTTCAAACATTTGGTGTAAACCAAAAAAAGGTAAATCATTGCTCATTGTGCACTTGGGCTGAATTTTTTAAGTAGAGTAGTCCATAGAAGCCTTTTCTACATTTACCCCATAGTCATAGAACCTCTTGTAGTTAGCACTACCCTACATGTATGTGTGTTTTTTTCCTCTATCTCTCAAATTTTGGTTATTTTTTTTATGATTTTAGGTTTAAAAATGGCCCTCAAACAAGTAGTAAACAAATATAAATGATTGGTTGAAAAAATCTCCCTAAATTTCCTCTTGGCCTTCAAGATTGGGTACCTCTAAGACCTTCCCAAAAATACTCCCCTTAGGTTTAGGAAGTCACTAAAAAAATGATGAGCTACAACCCAAGTTCTATTTGGTGTAAATCCAAAAACTAAGTACCATAGCTATCTTTCAATCAAAACAATCCATTTCTTTGGGCTCCACTCAAAGTTTTTTGGTGTAAACAGGCCTTTATTGCCTTGTGAAATGTAGTAGTGCACTCAAGATTTGAGGCTTTGCACCAACAATCCTTTAAAGTCCTCGCTAAATTTTGTCTTGTTTTTCTCTCACCTCTCATTAGCCTCCACATCTTCCATGAAAGACATAGTTAAAGTTGACCAAGTTGGTGTAAGTGTAAAACTATCCACTACAAAGGCCCTCCATTGCTAAACAAATGTAGAAGTGATTAGAGGAATGACACAAATTTTAATGTGATGGAGTGATGGTGTAGAGCCATTTTCCTCAAACTGAATGCGGCAAGAAAAAAGTGGCATTGTCAAGGCCGATTGGCATGGCTTGTGGCAATGCTCTCAATCTAGGTTACTCTATAGCAATATATTTTTCTAACAAAGAAGTTAATCCTAGAAGGACATTTTTGTTCAAGGGGGCAGTCCGAGGAATCTACCAGTGGTGCCATAGTGATTTTAGATTGGGCAAGCAAGAGAATAAAATTTGTAAGCCCAAAAAAAAATTTAGAGTGCCACAATGATTTCAAACTAGGCAAGCAATAAAATCGGATTTGCATGTGAACATCAAACAACTCTATGCATAATTTTGCTACAAATTTGAACATCTCCCTCCTTTTGGACAACCTTTCAAAAAAATTAACCCCCACATGCACCTGAATATCTCCAAATCCACAACACTCTCACTATGGCAATGAAAATTTCAAAGTTGTGCAACCACATATGATCCTTGCATAAAAGTGGAAAAAAGCATGACAATTTTTGAAAAGAGACGTTTACTACAATTCTGGCAATTCTTATTATTCTCTAAACACAAGACCTAAGGAGTATAAAAAGTCCTTTATGGATTAAGGTAGACCAACCCAATGCCATCATCTATTAGACCCTCTCATTTACATTAGTTACACATCCATTACTACAATCTTAGCAACCCTTTAGCATCATAACAATGCACTTGTAGTGAGACATGTTGGCATGTGGTTTAGCATGAGTCTACCCACACCTTACCAATTTAGTTTCAACAAAGTTTGAAAAATCACCAAAAAATTATTTCTTGTTAGAATGGCTTCATACTACATACATTCTACTAGGAAATCACTATCTATTCTAACCATGTAAGATTCCAACAAGGATTTTCATCCACTGAAAAAATGATGGGCCACAACCCAAATTCTATTCAATGTAAATCCAAAAGCTAGGTACCATAGCTATCTTCCAATCAAAACACTCCATTTGGGAGGGCTCCAACCTAAAGTTTTTTTGGTGTAAACATGCCTTTACTACCTTGTGAGATCTGGTGGTGCACTCAAGACTCAATGCTCTGCACCACCAACCCTTAAAGTCCTTGTTAAAGTTCGTTCTCTTCTTCTCACACCTCTCGTTAGCCTCCACATCTTCCATAAAACTCATAGTCAAGTTGACCAAGTTGACGTGAGTGTAAAATTGCCTACTACAAAGGTCTTCTATTGCCAAACAAATGTAGAAGTGACGAGAGTAATGACACAAATTTTAACATGACAAGGTGTTGGTGTAGAGTCATTTTCCTCAAACTGAATGTAGCAAGCAAAAAGTGGCGTTGTCACACACACCCCTAAGTACCTCCAAATCCACAATGCTCTTATTATGACAATGAAAATTTCAAAGTTGTGCAATTGCATATGATCCTTGCAAGAAAAAGGAAAAAAATGCAACAATTTTTGAAAATAGCCATTTACTACAACTCAGGCAATTCTTGTTATTTCCTAGACATAAGGCCTGAGGAGTACAAAAAGTCCTTTATGGATTAAGGTAGATCAACCCAATGCCGTCATCTTTTAGCCCCTTTGATTTGCATCAATCACACACCCATTACCACAATCTTAGCAACCATTCATCATCATGACAATGCACTTGTAGTGAAAACATACTAGCTTGTAATTTAGCATGGGTCTACCCATGCCTTACCAATTTCATCTCAACAAACTTTGAAAAATCACATAAAATTTATTTCTTGTTAGAATGGCTTCATTCTACTTATAAATGGCAATCTTCCCAATCTTTGAAAAATACGTGAGTTGACAAATAGCTTCCCCAAAGTACCTAGATAATAAACCTTCTTGGTGATGGACATGTTTACTTTATATCCTTTCCCGTGCATTTCTCCTATATCAATTAGGTGTCCATTGATAGAACATTGTATAGCTCAGCAATGGTCCTCTCCATGTTGGGAAGGGGATTCCCTTGTAATTTAGCATGGGCCTGAGGAGTACAAAAAGAAATCCCCTTGTCAAGATTAAAAAAAAAGACCCCTACTTTGTTGATAAACAATGTTATGGAAGTGTCACCAATATTACCTCAAACAGTTCACTTTAAATGGCACTTCATAATTGTAAAGTAACAAATTTTTTAGTAAATAGTTTGGGGACATCTTCAAGGCACTTTAAACATTCACCTATTAAACACTTTGAAGTTTCTTCCAATTTTGACTTCAAAAATTCTCCAAATTTTTTATTTTTGTTTTTTTGAGTATTATTCATTTTCATATGCCTACAAAGCAAAAATAATACCTAATTGTGATTTTCACTCCATCTATGCACACCAGTTTATAGAATGGTAATAGATATTTCTACCTAGTGGGAAGAATGCATCTTCTCAATGCTCATGTAGAATTCAAAGCATAAAAGTCAAATAGAATTCAATTAGGTTTGCAATAGATACCATACCTTACTAGCATCTTTGGCAAAAAATAATTATAATAATTCTTGCCTAATTATTTAAGAAGTTATCTCCCTGTCTTACCTAATATTTGGAAATTGCAATTGATTAAAGAGGAATCACAATATCCTTCTTTAGAGACATATGTTGGCCATTTATAACAATCTTGTCTCAATATTCTATGCATTTTATGAATAGATAACCTCTTATCCTTTATAAAAAACCATTAAATAGAGTATCTAAATATAGCCAAATGCCTATACTTTGTTAAATTTTAATTTTGCCTAATCTTGTCTTTGGACTTTAATTAAATATTAGGCACTTGAGTGCCTAAGCTGCTAATAAAGTACGGTAATGCATGTTGAGTTGTCCTGAGACCTATTGGTTAGACTATCACCAATCATATGTGACTTTTGAAATCAAATCACAATGGTGATTTTATCTAGTTCTTAATCCCTAAGGTTCTTCCAAGTTTAGAAGCCCAAAATTGCTTCAAAATACTAGTCTCCAAGGCAAGGCCAAAATCTTCATTTATATTTATTCTTTTAGCAAATTCAACCATAGGATCCTTTAATTAACTTGTTAGAGTAAATCCTTCTAAAATTTCAAAATAAAAAACCTTACCAATTGCAAGATCATGGTACTTGAATTTAAAAAAGAAACATTTTTAGCTCTTCCCAAATGGTTAGATTTCATCTTTCAAACATTTTACTCAAGAATGTTTAGATCTTGCAACTCACAACTTTCTATAATAAGTTGAAGAAATAAGTTGGGAATACATATTAAAAAAGAAATTTAATTTCATATTTATGCTTGAAAATACATTTTGAATGTAATATTTACAATTTTTCAAAAAAAATTGTTTGACAAGGTTAAGTTTGTTTGCTAGAATAGATTTCTTGTTTGAATTATTGTGTTTCAATCCCATCTTAGAGCTATTAATAATTTAGTGTTTTTTTCAACCTTGAACCTACTTCTACTTAACAATTTCTTATAGAACGAAAATCGACCATTGTTTTTTTGAATTTTTTTTTTTGAGATTTTTGACTCAATTCTTCAATACAATTTTTTTAAATTCAAATTCCATGGTGTAAAAAATTCATAAATGGCCGTCAAAGTCATTTGCAATTGTAGTTCAATGTTAAAAAAAAACTTTTTTTTCCAACTTTGAATGCTAATATCTTCCAATCTGTACAATCAAACTTCATGAAAATTTTACCATATGATCTTAGACAAGTAAAGTACAAGGTACTACAATTAAATTCTAAGAAAGTGTTTTTTTGTTTTTTTGGGTGAACACGACCGAAATGGCAATTTCGAGTGGTTTTTTGATAGAAAAATGACCTTGGTCCTTTAGGGGTTAAATATTGTGTTTGAATTTATCATGCTAGGGTCTTAGAGCACCATCATCCATACAAAGTCCGAGAAGAAAATTTAGCTCAACCAACTAAAATCCTACATTTTTTTGGACCAACCAGTTGTATGGAGTATACTCTTGGCTAGGCCTTAAGAAAATAAAGAATATTCTCTTATTTTCCTCTAAAATGATCGTTTTTTTTCAAAGATTTTGAACTCAATTCAAAAATTCTAAATTTCAACCAGCTAACTTGTAATTAAAGGTTGGTACTCCCCGAACATTGCATCCATGCAATCTAAAGTTGAATTGCTATAAGTTCACATCTGTATTTGGCAATCCCTCCATCATCTTATCTCCTACCCTCATACACCAAATGTGTCCAATAAATAGTAAATTAACCAATCACAAGTGGAATGTAGAAAACTCTTGACTTTATTTAGATTTAGGTTGCCTAATCATGACATGGTAGTATGGAGTGCTTGAAGAATATTTGAAAGGCCCTGTACAGTACTATTCATCTATTTGTATGTGAGACCTTGATTATGGAAGGGTCATTACAAAAAAATTCAGGCCTCCAAAAGGTTTATCTATTCTCTATTCTCTATCCTTTCCATTCTCTATTCTCTCCATTCTCTATTCTCTCCATTCTACTCCATTTTCCATTTTCAAAAAGAGTGTTGAACTTGCTTTAACCCCAAAGTGACAAAGAGGACAGAAAGTGTCCTCATAGAGTTTTAAGTCTAGTTCAAATAGCTGTAACTTTTGCATCTTAGGTCCAAATTCAGTAAAACCTGTTGGTAAAGTTGCATTCTCCACTCTAGTTTGTATGGTAAAATTTTCAGATTGATCCAAGATGTATTGATTTTTTGAAAGCCAATCGAAGTTCACAGCTTCAATTTGAGTTCACCAAACTTCATTTTAGGGCTGCAACTTCGGGGCCTTGTATCTCCTTCATCTATTCTTCACTTTCAATAAAATTTGTTGGGTTTTGTCCCTTTTGAAGTATAGTTATTGTGGTAAAGTTTTCATGTCAATCCAAATTGTTTTGAATGTTTGGGAGCAATTCGAAGTTCGAAATCCTGCCATTTTTGGAGTATAGTGAACTTCGGCGGCTTGTTTCTTCTTCATACAGAGTCCAATTTCAATAATTCTTCTTGGAAAAGTTGCGCATACTAGTCTAGTTTGTGTGGATAAAATTTCATGTTAATCCAAGAATTAATGAGTGACTAAGGAGCATTCTAGTAGAAGGAGGTTCAGCTTTAGATGTGTTTTTTGCAATTTTTCTTGTTGATTTGGGACATTTCAAAGCCGTTTTGTAGACACAATGAGTTAATTGAATGAAATTCTTTTTCACCAATGTGTGTGTATAGTAGTTTTGAATCATTTTGTAGTCTAAAGTTTTTTCATTTGAGTAGGTTTAGAAATCAAATTTCACCTCCAAATGTGTTTTTGGGAAAATTTCAGCATCCATTTTCAACACTAAAACATTACGATCTTGTAATCTATGTGGCCAAATGATTTCAAATTTTGTACATGTCATTTACAACATGTGCACTACAAGATTGTACGGTTGAGATTTGTATAACTTGAAGACATTTAGATCCATAAGGCTTCAAAAGCAATGATGTTTTTGAACCCCAAAAATTGAATGTCACTTTGGGGTTAAGGACAATGACTCCTATTGGCTCCTCTTTCATTCCATACCCATCATTCTTCATAGAAATTTCATCATTGGAGAATTTGTGACAACCATGTTGCTTGAAATCACCAACTGCTACAAAATCTTCAGAAAGTCTCTCTCCATTTCGGATGACTGTATATACATTTGGATGAATAAATTCTGAGCGTGACGGAAATGCTTCACAGCTTGACCCCAAGCCCCAAGTCTCAGCATGAACTGAAACACTGTGACCACCACGGCATCCAACAAACACGCAGACCGAAATCCACAAAGCCCACCCAAAACGAGAAAGACACAAAAAAAAAAAAAATCAAACACGAGAAAACCACAATTGAAACAGAAATGAGAAGTAATCAAACAGGATTTTCCTGCCATTTGTTCATGAAATGGCACATAATGTATGTACACGCAAAGCTTCAACACAGAAGCAGTCTTCCAAACACCTCCGTAAACCCTACAACGAGTCCCAGCATTGCCAATGGCCGGCCTGATGCAAAAGCTGCACCGGCACTCAGCACTCCAAACCATCACCTCGAGCTGAAACCCAGCTTTCTATAATGTATGCTACAAATGAAGGCAATCGCTACGTACTCTCAATCCAAAAACAGGGAGCCTTCCTGGGATGCAAATTGTCAAGTGATATACAACTACTCGTCTTGTGCAGTGATCGAGCCTCCAAGAGCACAATAGTACACTCTTCGAAGCACGCTCTAGTAGTGGTAGACGTAATGCCGGAAGTAGTCATCCTCGGGCTGGTCGGGCAAGGGCGGGTAGTGGTAGCGAGGTGCGTAGTTCTGGCTCGGACGATACTCGCTTGGCATGTAGGCGACAGGACTGGGCGTGTAATACGGCGAGGACGTGTAATACGGCAAGGACGTGTAATTTGGCGAGGACGTGTAATATGGCGAGGGCGTGTAATACGGCGAAGGGCCACAATGCATAAACGGCTTGAACGTGTAGATGTACTCCGCCTCCGTCTGCTTCTTCTCCACCTCCTCCTTCTCCACCTCCTCCTTCTCCACCTCCTCCTTCTCCTTGTCGTCCAACGGTACGAACTTGGCCTTGCGGTTAATCTTCCTCGCCTTGCGCAACACCTCGTGCTCGTCCAACCCCGGATTGGACGCCACCACCACCACTTTGCTATGGAAACGCTCCGCACGCACGTCAAACACGCCAGGCACATCGCGAATCTCGTCGATCACCTTCTCCTCGCATTTCAGGCAACACAGCTTCACCTTCAGCTGGTACTTGGGGAGCTTGTCCACAGCAACCGCCGCTTGCCACTCGTGGCTCCTCCTCATCCACTCCGGGACGTCCTTGGACTCCTTGGCGTAAATCAAGTAGTACGAAGACTCCGCCATCTCTCACAAAACTCAAACTCTCTTCACCACAGCAGCGAATCTCAGCTCACCCAAATGCCGGAATTCTCCCAAACCAACAAATTCTTGCTATCACATTTGGAAGCTGAGACCACTCATTCTACGATTTCGAAGCACAACACACAAAACTCTTGCTCTTCAACTTAATTCCCTCTCCAATCGGACAGAGCGGGACGAGAAGAATCTCGAATGAGAACACTCAAATTCGAAAACAAGAAAGAGAGGAGACCCGCAATGGCTGAAGGAAACTTGAAGGAAGGTACGAAAGCGACGGTGATTGTGCAGAAGTCGAGTATCACTCCGAATCGAAACTCCTGCCAAATGCTCTGAGAGTGGGAGTAACTCCGTGAGAGGCTCCGAGACAGAATGTGCGAGACTGGAATGGTGCAATCGAAGGCGACACTTGGTTACTTATATACACCTCAGTCTCGGGAATCCCGCTTGGTCTCTTTCCCGAATCAGTCTGACGGCGGGTGACACCACGCTATGTTAGTGTTTCAACCTCCTTTCATCGGGTTCAACCACGCTATGTTAGTTTCTTTCTGGCGTGGCGAGGGTCCCGCCTTGCCAGGCAGGTACCGCGGCTTTCGCCGCGTCCCCCTCTCTCTCACGTACCGTGGCTTAGACCGCGGCCTCTCTCTCGCTTCTCTTTTTCTCTTTTTTTGGGTGGCCCCTCGCCCAAGCAGCTGGGGCCTTGTACTTGAAAAAACTTGTACTCCATTATTTGTGTAAAAAAACAAAAAAATAAAACCGCTTTCTTAAAAAAAAATTTGAAATAACACGCCCTACTAACTAATTTTTTTTTTTTAATCTGAATTTGAATCTGCATACATCTATGTAGCATCTAGAGTAAGGTAAAACATCCCATTGCGGTCAGATGACCCATAGCGGACACCTAATGACCCCATGACAGTTTTTCAAGCCATAGTCAATGCCTAACCTGACACCCATGGAGTGACTAGTGACCTCATTAGGAGCACCCAACTTTTTAGTGTAAATCATGGTAGAATGTGACTTTTTCAGGGCCTTCCACATTAGAAATTATTGTGACTGCTTTAGGTGATTAAGATGAACATATTAGATATAGTTTTATTTGGTTATCAGGTAGCCTACTGACTCTTTTGGATAGATCAATTCAAAAATTCATAACAAACTCATACATTGTCTAAAAAATAGAATTTCAATTGCTCTCACTATTTCTCACACTTGTCCTTACGTGGGAAAAAATTTGAAAAATTTCAGCACTGGCATGAGGGCAGACTCCAAATTCTGACCACAATGGGTTGCTTACCTTAGTTCCAACTCTGCACTCTTATGGTATTAGAAAGGAAGACTTGTGCTCCTAAACAAAAAGGAAGATGTAAGGTAACTACACCTAAAATTGCACAAATAAGGTCTTTAGCATGACCAATGTGCTATATAAAATGAACAACAAGTTTTGCACATTGGTGAAGGACTAAAAATCAAAATGCAAGTGGTTCCATAATTTTTGGATACACTATGAATTATTTACAAATTTTTAGAGATGCAAGGTGTAGGGTGCCAAAAGTGTCATGTTTTAGGTGATAATAATGGAGTGATTTGAACATCTTCACTCCAACCAATACATTGTCCCTACATATATATTTCTAAATATTGACTCTAGTAACCACGATTTGCCAAGACATCTATAATTTTTTATATTTTTATCTAGATTCTTGAAGTTTATTTTCTTTGTCTAATGTCTAAAATTGATTTTTCGGTGTACCTACTTAAAGTGCTTTTATATGTGCTTCTACTTATTCAAAGTCAAATTCTAATTATATACCATTCAAAAGTTAGAAAAAAATTTAGAAGTCTTATATACCAATTGGATTGAAGATGCTTTTAGTGTATACAATAGAAACTTCCACTTTTTGAGTGTAAATTCATCATAGGAAGTGATTTTCTAATGCCTTCATGTTGTAGCCAATGTGTTTTTCAAAACAATTAGTAGCAAATGCCATCATTGCACCGACACAAATTCAAAGAAATGAAGTTTGATAGACCAAAACACATTAGACAAAGCAATATATTGCCTATCCAAAATGTTGGTTGTGGCTATATTAGAAAATATCGTGACTAATTTAGATGAATAAGATAACCATCATGGATGCACTCTTTGTTGGTTTGGAGTTAGTCTAAAGACCTTTTGGAGTCAATGGGGCAACACATTGTTTTCAGAAATTAATAACAAAATTCATACTTTATTGAAAAAATATAGTTTCAATTTTTCTCGTCAATTCTCACATTGGTCTTTGTGTTGGCAAAAAAATAATTTCAAAAATGGCATAAAGACAAACTAATAATTTTGCATCTCATAGGTGGTTAATCTTAGATGATAACCTTTCCTACCTATTTTGTAATCATTGCCACTGAATATGAATTCAATTCTTTTAAATTTGATCAATTATTATGAGTGTCCGGTTTACTCTACTTGTGTTTTCTAATTCCCCTCATGAAAGTTTGTCCTTAGGAGGTACTATTTTTTTCACATTTACACCTTCATGAAGATTTTTTTTCTTGAACATTTCAAGGGATCATATCAATTCAAGAAATTATGGCACAAATAGTGTAATATTAAAGTAGAATGATCCATTGTCGTCCCTTTAGTCCTTGCAAATATTCAATTTGATCAAATTTATAAGTTTGCATTTGTAATCGGTTGGCAAATCAATGATAATTCACAAATAGTGGGTAAAAATAAGAAGTGCCTTCTACTTAGGTTGAATTTGGAGGGTGATTTTGGGAGTACTAGAGCTTTTAGAAAAAATATCTAAGAATAAAATTTTAAAAATTATAATTAGAAAAAAAATAACATATTTCCAAAATTGATGCCTACAAATAATGAAAATATTCAAAAATATATTTATAAATAAGGCTTTTAATAGCTTGACAGAGATATGATCTTACAAATGTTTTTATATAGGAATCTACTTTTGGATGTTTAGAAATGTGTGCACAACAAAACCTTCTTTGCATGTATTTGGAGGAAAATTAATTTACTTTCTTTAGGATTTCTTCATCAAATTCTTACAATCTTACTAAAAAACGAGGTGTCCAAACTTTGAAGTGAAAATCATCATTTTAGACTCATTACAATACTAAGAACCTCTATAACCAAATGTGCAACAAAATTAGAGAAACTGAATAATAAATTATAAATTCAAAAAAATTATGAAAAAATATTGACCGACTTAGGCAATGTACTGTTCACCTTTATTATAAATTTCAAGTATAACGAGGGCAATCTTTAGAAGTTATGCACAATTTTATGTTGGGCACGCATCATGTGACACAAAATAGTACAAGTGTCATTCTATTTCAATCATTTCATATTTCATTCAATATAAAAAAGACACATTACATGTGGTCAAAGTAAAAACATAGAGCTTCTCATTGTTTTTCCAAGGGATATGATCTCATCGATTTGGATTCTAATGTGGTTCTTTGAACTCCCTTCATGGTTCCAATTGTAATCCAAAAGCAACCCTTCGCATTGTGGAATAATGAATAAACCTTTTGCCATGTGTCTAAACCATATGGTGACCTATACCTTACAATAGGTTGTTTATTTGTTAGTTAGTTTATTGGTATTGCTAGAAAGCTCTCTATGAAGGATGCACAAGTTTTGTTTTGTATTTGGAGGCCCCTCTAAGAGGCCATTTGTAGGCCATCCATTTTGGAGGATGGGTGGTGATGCCCTTAGGGGTTAAGCTCTGCTTGGCAGAGGAAGCTAAGCTTATGCCATATCATGCGCTCTAAGCTTGTTGCTCCATGGATTGGAGCACAACGCTCTGCACTCCAGTAACTCCAGTAGAGTCTGCAAAATATCTTATTGCTACAGTTGCACTCTAACTTGATGGAAAGTTGCTGCGAGAGTATGCAAAGCATGCGTTGCTGATGCTCTTCAACCATTTCCCATTCATAGTGAGCATGAAGCGACGGAGGCTTGATTGAGAAGCTGTAGTTCCAGGGAATCGTTACCTCCAGTTCAACTGGGCCTTTGGGGGCCGAAATTTGGCAGACTCCGTTCCTCCCTCCCTCCGAAATTGCGTCAGTGCTGTGAAGACTTGTGGGGAACAGTACAGTTCTCTTGTAGAAGAAGAGAGAGGAGTATCAGACTGTTCCCCCAAAACAACGGTGCTCCAGTTTAGCATCACCCTCCAAAAATTGGGGGTAACTGAAAACCTTTCTTTTCTTTCCTTTATTTTTTGGACACAATTGAAACGGCGTTTCATCGACCAGGGGGAAGCTTTCTTTCACAGCTTGGCATCTTCCGAACACTTTCGTGACTCGTGCGATTCTGAACTGTTTGTCTGTATGACATGATTCTCTTGTTTTTCCGACAGTCGTCAACAAAGTGCATCGCATCATTCACCTTCAATCCGTAATATCTCGACGCTCTGCTGCCGCACCACCGGCACGGTTGGGTCCCTTCCTTGGGGCGTTGGGTCACTCGGGTGCTTCTCGGAATCGGGGAACAACTCTCACCCAGTGGCACCTCTCGAATCTCGATTAGCACCTTCTTCTTTTTTTGACACAAGCAAAGAAACCTTTACTGCAAGAAAAAATAGAGTACAATGAACCCCAGCCACAAGCGGCTTGGAGGGGCAAGCAACAGACCAAGACTGGACAAAATACAATACAGACAAAGAGCCCCATAGGAAGGGTAACACCCTTTCAAGGCTCCAACCGCCTAAGGTGGTTTGAAAATGAAGCTTGCCCTAGGGCTACCGAGGCGTGTCCTCTACCATCTCAGCAACAACTCCCTATCTTGCCCACCTATTAGCAAACCTCTCCTTAGCCAGTACCCATCTCTCATAGTTCTTGTCATGGAAATTACAAACTGTCATCCATACCCACTCAACATGCCCGTAGTCCACAAGGCCCAACCAAATGTGTTGCATCAACTTAGCTTGGGCGCCACTTGACATTGTTGAACGCCGCATCATTGCGTTCAATCCAGAGAGTCCACAATACTATGGTATGAAGGGCCCCCTACATGCTACTAATGTCCTTAAACTTCCTAGGAATGCACTATGAGAAAATAACTTGTTTCTACGTAAGAGGTCTTCATGGCCCAAGAACGTCCTAATCAGAGATGAGGACGTTCAATATATGTATGCTAAATTGCCAAGCTTATTGGACAGATACACACTCCCAAAACCGATGAAGTACCAACTCATGCGACCTCAAAAGGCAAACTAGACAACTCATATCAAGAAAATGATGAATCTTCCTCCTCCACACATTAATTGCGACCACACAGTGCCATACCAACTAAAGTAATCATGCCTCCTTACGAAATTTAGCCCAAATTGTATTCCACCTCAAGCGTTGGAAAAGTGGTAAAATCCCTTGCCATTTATGCTCTACGACATTATGGACAACATGTTTGGCTCTAAGCAAGTCTCTCCCGAATTTAGTATTGAACTCAAGAAACGAGACAAGACCATGCTTACCAAGCCATTTAAATTTCCATGGATCCCAACGAAGTTTATCCACCCGACCATAATACAACAACGTCACCATTTTGGGGGGGCCTCTTCTAAGGCTAGCTACCCTGATTCTATGAAACACACCCGTAGTCCTAAAACAACGTCTACCCGCAACTAATTGGGAGGCGTGTGGTTGTCAAGCCAAAAGAGTCCTTGATAGTTGGCATACCTTCATAAGTTTGATTTTACATGAGAGGGGCCAAACTTGGGCCAGTCCACCGATAGTAATATGTAATCCCAACCCTACTTGGAATACCACAAATGGACCTATGGATTGGTTGGAATCAAAGCAACCAATCCACTCTCCTTCAATGGGTGAAGGGTAAGTATTAGTGAGCAGGGTGCCTTAGATGCAATACAACGACTGCATCAAAGCTTCCCATGTCCTAGCTTTAGAATCTAGAAGTTCAAACCAAGTCATTGCTTCAACACTAGTCATGAACCTTTGCCCTACCCAAGCATCCCCCTCTATACAAAGGCCTACTAATGCAATTTAGTTGCTCTAATCCTATAAAACCTTAAGCCAATCTATGAAGAAAATTTAGACCACCAAAACAATTCATATTTAAGCACTTCTGGTAGCATTGGTGGAATGACTTCAATATCACCACATAACTTTTGCCATGCACCACACGCACGATTTCATGTGCGAGAATTGTGTCGTGTTTGGAAATGTTTGACTATGAAAAATTCTAGACTTGGAGCCCACCACCCACCATTATATGGTTGAAAACTTGAAAATCGATGACGAAGTAGGATATGTAGGTTGGATGAGCTTGGCTCACAAGCCTTCAAGATCCATTTTGCCATAAGTGAAGTCATGGCATCAATATTTGAAGGGATGCATTTTCTAAGGACACTACAGATTGATTGTTAGCCTCAATCAAACTCACTACGGTCATAGGAGCGCTTCAAGAGCTTTTTCAACTCAATTGATCGCATAGGATTGATGATTGTAAGTGCATTACTATAGTCACTATCCTTTTCCAAAAAAATTATGCATTGCCATTTGCATACACTAATTACAGTTAATATACCAAACCTAAATGATTAGTAAAAAGGGCATCCTTAAAAAAATTCCAAGATAGAAAGATAGAGGGTCCTAAAAAAGCTTTTCTAAGATTCTTTGAATTTTTTGTTTTAACGCCTGAAGGTTTTTTACTATATTTTTACCCAAAACGCTCCAAAATTGGCATTTCTAATACAAGCACCAAATTTTAGGAAATTTCTTTTAGACACATGCAACTATAGGATCTTGTAGTATGCTAGTTTGAGAAGATGTAGAAAAAATTTCAAATCTTTTTGTTGTGTAGATAGCAAGATATTAGTGTTTGAAGTGGCAAAAAAAAATTCACTACTAGAAAATTCAGATTTTTTGTTGATTTGGATGTGTTGATCATCAACACTTTTTTCTTGATTTCTGTCCAAATCAACAAATTTATGTTCAAGTCAACAAAAAAGTGTTGATGATCAACACGTCCAAATCAACAAAAAATCTGAATTTTCTAGTAGTATTTGCCACTCCTAAAAACTGGGCAATTGCACTTCACAAGGTTAGATCATTATAAAAAAATGTCCAAAATGGTTGTAACTCTTTGGATTCATTCTTCATGGCAAGTTGGATACATGCTTGAAAAATTTTAGATCATTTGAAATTGTACTACATGTAGGAAAAAAATAGTAATGATTCAAAATACTAAATTGTTAATCATTTATTTATGGAATTGAAAAATGCTAATCCCAATGGTTGTAATGTTGTAATAAACAATGTACTCCTAATACTTTATTATTTTTTCCAAAATATTGAAAGTTGAGTTAAATAAACGACCTTAAATTGTTTATTTTAGAGTAGAGATTTCATAATTATCCATAAACTATCCACAATTAAAGTAAATTTTAGTACCGGGTGGCAGGATCGTGGCAGGAAATTTACAATGTATATTAATTTTTTTTGCTAAATCTTGCACCAGCCAAACATATCAACAAAGAAATGTCAAGATGATTTGCCAAAAAATTTGAGAATCCTTTGAATCAAACTCCCATTGTCATTTAACCCTTTGCTGACAAAAAATACTTTTGATGGCGTGCTAAGGGAATTGTTTAGAAAACATTTGGTGGGATTGAAAGTTGGAGATGTCATTTTTATATTGAAATTGATTTGTCCACCAAGAATCCTCAAAGGGTATGGGGTAATTTTGAAAATGAGAGCTTGACTACTCATTGTCAAAATGTCAAAATGATGTTTGATGTAGAATTTCAAACCTCATTTAGTCATAGTAGAATAACTTTTTTCAAACAACTTTGAACCAAAAAGAGTTGGTAAATCTTTCTAAATTTCATCCCCCAAAATCCATTTGATACTCCAAGCCTCCAAATCAAAAGTTATGGACAAAATTCACAGAGGATGTTTGAAAATGTAGAGGAAAATGTTGCTTCCAACCCTCTCTAAAATTTGTCCATAACTTTTGATTGGAGGCTTAAGATATCAAATGGATTTTAGGAGATGAAATTTAACTTGATTTACCAACTTTTTTAGTCCAAAGATTTTTGAAAAAATTATTCTATTACACCTAAATGAGGTATGAAAATTTTCTTCAAATACAATTCCTACTTTAATTTGACTTAACTATGAGCGGTTGAGTTCCTACTTATTTTAATTTACATATCCCACATTGTTTGTTTTACCTCCTACCCCCGTATGTATATAAAGAATTGTCTTCCCATTTCAAATACATAAGTCATAAAATAGAAATCAAAATGTAGTGAGGAAATTGAAACATTGATTTCAATGTGTTGAATGCTATTTTTTTCAAATTTTTATTCTAAAATATTCATTTTGTTACTAACCCAATTGTTTTTTAGTAACCCATTTTGTTATTAACCCTTTAGTGTCTAGGAAGCCCAAATTGGGTCTCATGTTTTTTTCAGCAACTTTAGAGATTTTATATGGAGATTTTTATTTATTTAAATAATTATTTATTTAAACCAATGAATGCAATGTTCTTCACTCAAGATAATTATGTAATAAAATTTTGCCTTTAGATTATGCTTTCTACAAAACATTCAATCAAAGTCCTCTACTTGAAATAGTGAATTCTTAGTATGTAAAGGGTTAAGCTTAACTGCAATATTGGCCAAGGTACCAAAGGGAGCTTAGTTATTGATGGGTGTGGAATATTTCACACCATTCTATCCAAAGGAAGGCAGTCCTTATGGCTGCTAATGAGAAATGTGAAGGTGGTGGCGGTGGTGGCGGTGGTGGCGGTGGTACACTGAATTCTCATTGGGCCCTTTCAAGCCATTACCCCTAAGGGCATCTCCAGCGGTGCACTTCAAAATGAGCACGCTAAAGCTCATGTGCCGTGTGCCAACTGCCAAGCATCAGACTGGCCCCGTGTATTTTCCAGGCCCCCACCGGAAAAGATGAGAAGGGGCAGGATCAAGGCGCACAATTATGAGGGCTCGTACCATAAAGCTAAACTTAGACTTTATAAAATTGCCATCCACTTTTAGGATGTGTAGACCTTAGGGGTTAACCCCTAAAAGGTTCTTGCATCCAAAAAGTGGATGCCCCTTCATCAACTTTGACTGTAACTTTTAAAATAACCAATTCTCACATTTGATTTAAACTTTAAAAAAAATGAATTTAATAAGTTTTGTTTCTACTCTTTTAAATTTTTTTGAAAAAATCCAAAATTGAAAGAATTATTGCAAGCTCTATGTGTTAGATCCAATATTGTGTGTATTTCATAAGTATTTTTAAAAAAAAATATTTCTAATTTAAACTTTAAAATATCTTCAAACCTTTCAATTATAATATTAAAAAATTCAAATTAGTCTAATTTACATTGCAATTGATATAATTTCATTTTCATTTTTTCTTTAAAAAATCATAATATTTTTTCTATAAAAAATTTTGAACAAAAACAAGAACAATAGAAAATACATTTTATCACAAGTGAAAAATATCAAAATTTATATGTCAATTACAATGTATATTATATAAAAGGATAAATTTAGCTTGATTATAGCAATTGGTTTGAAGGTCATTAGCAAGTGTGTTTTGGGTGTAAAATAGTTAAATAAGTAATTGATGTCTTCACACCAATCTCCATTACTACTTGTAAATCTTGAAAAAATATTTAAATTGATTGAACTGTTTGTGATGTATTTAATAATTTATTTCCAATTTTTGATACAAAAGTTGTAACAATGATAATGTTTTAATAACATTTTCAATAATGAATTAAATTTTTCTAGAGTGATAGACCATCTACAAACTTGGGTACTAAAAATATAACATTGATATTGAACCCATTTTAAATAGCTAATTTAATTTGGACATGATCTTTGACCATTTTGCAAAGGATTTAGTCTTTTAGAGGTTAAAATAGAATTGTATTATGTTGAAGTAAAAATTAATTTAAATTATAATGATTCATATAGGTTTATCTATACCATTGAAAATACAAGCTCAAGACACTTGAAAACAATCTTGAACCAACTTCCTTAACCACATCAAAGTAGAAACACCTCAAAACAACACTTTTGCTAGTCCCACTATTTCAAAGGTAAGTGACCAAAAAAACATGATGAATTTATTAGCAAACTCAAAGAAAATTCATCCTAGTGGTTTCAAAAAATTTCAAAGCTTTAGAAATATTTCACAAATTTTCAAAGTTGTGAACATAGGAAGGCTTATATATAATACTAGACTTACCTTAAATGGACACTCTTGAAACACAAAATGCCTTCATTCTCATTGGTTGCTTCAAACAAGGCTTCAAAAAGCTCCTCACCTCTTATTGGTTGCATCTACAAAGTTATGTTGATTTTTGAGTCAATAAGTGTTCATTTTAATTCATTTTTAGGTGTTGAAAAACCAAAAATGATAAACGTAGATGTTTCATCCTTACCATGCAAAATACCTTAAAAAGCATGATAGATAAAATCTACATCTATACCTTAAATTTGTTTGTTTGTCACGTTGAGATCTCTTGGACCATGCTTCCCCCGATCACATTCTTAATACCGTCAGAAAGCTCTCAGCAAGGAGGGGTGCAAGGACTTTGTTTTGTGGTGTTTGAACCTATGCTAAGAAAGCTATTGAATTTTGAAGTTTTTATGAACTAAAAAATTAAAAAATTACTTTAACTTTTGTTTTGACTGTGGCAACGACACAGCATACTAGTCTATATCTTAAATTTGTTTGTTTGTTTGTCACGTTGAGATCTCCTAGACCATACATCCCTTGGTCATGTTCTTTGTCCCATCAAAAAGCCCTTAGCGAGGAGGGGTGCACAGGCTTTGTTTCATGGCATTTGAACATACAGTGTGAAAGTTATTGAATTTCAAAGTTTTAATGAACTAAAAAATTAGAAACTTACATTTACTTTTGTTTTGACTGTGATAACAATACAAGGCACACTGGTGTACCTTAAGTTAGGCAATTTATTTTGATTTGTTTTGTTTGTTACAACAAGATCTCTTAGACTAGGCATTCCTTGGTTGCACGAGTAGTTGCATTCTTAATACTACTAAAAAGCTCTCAACAAGGAGGGGTGCATGGACTTTATTTTGTGGTATTTTGGACCTACGTTGTGGAAGACATTGAATTTTGTAGTTTTTGTGAATTAAAAAATTGGAAAATTACTTTTATTTGTATTTTGGTGTCAACAACACAAGATGCACTAGCTTAATCCTCAACCCCTAAAGTCCTACGGCCTTTTTCCATCAAAACCCACTCAAAATTGTCAGTTCTATTGCAAGAGCAAAAAACTTTGAAAGTTTTTTTATTAAATATTTAACTGTAGGATCTTATACTGCATTAGTATAAGAATGTGTGGAAAAAATTTCAAAAACTTTGACCGTGTAGATTGCAAGATGCTTGCATTTAAAGTGAAGAAAACAAGCCTTTTTACACCTTCATCAACTAAATTTTTTGGTTTTGAATCTTCTTAACTTAAAATTTTGCACCATTGATTTTGATTTTCAATTTGTTATGTTGAGGATTAGTGCCAAAAGGGATGATTTCTGTGGTCATTGGCTAGGCATTCAAGGATTCAATGAAAATAAAGAAATCGTAGGAAAGGAGGATTCATCGAATTTAACCAAAGGACCAAACAACGTTTTTTGGCAACACAACAATTTTGGGCAACTCATTACAAACAGAATTTTTACTATTTTTTGTTGAAATTTTCACACAACATTTTTCCAAGGAGTAGCTTTAAGGCCCAACAATTTTCATAACTTTCGATTGAGCTTTTGACTACATGGTTAAAAAGTTATTGAATGATATGTAATTTTCAACATTTGGCAAACAGTCCGGGCAACAAAAAAACTTCTTTAATAATTGCTTTACAAAAAATTAGAATTTAAAATTGATTTTTTAGATTTATTTGTACATTAAAATCTTTGAATCATTTCATTAAGATTAATGAAATGAAAGTTATGAGGAGTTTTAGTTGTGAGTAGTTTGTGGGTAGTTATGGAATCTATACTCTAAAATAAACTTTGAAGTCTTTATTTAATTCAATTTTCAATATTTTTGAAAAAAAATAAAATCACAGGATGTAGATTGTTTATTACAACATTACCATAAATAAATTGTTAACAATTTAGTATTTTGAATCATTTTCTATTTCTTTCTACTTTCTATTTTTTCCTATATGCTATATATTCCAATTAGTCTAAAAATTTTCAAGCATGTAGCCAACTTGACTTGAAGAATGAATCCAAAGAGCAACTACCATTTTAGACATTTTTTCATAAGAATTTGACTTTGTGAAGTGCAGCTACCCAATTTTTCGCAAGGACAAAAAAAATTGTTACTTCAAACGCTAATATCTTGCAATCTATACAATGGAAATTTCTGAAATTTTTCCACATATTCTCAAACCAAAGTAATATATGATACTATGATTAGATGTGTCCAAAAATGTTTTTTTTTCAAAAATTTGGTACTTTTACTAGAGATGGCAATCTTGGAGCATTTTTGGTGAAAACATAGTCAAAAGCCTTTACGGGTTAAGTATATATTCTAGTAGCCAACAATAGTCTAGATTGCTAAATTATCTAAATTTATAAATAAGTTTGTTCAAATTTGCTTTGTCAAACCAATCAATGGCAGAGTCTGAGGAATTCTATAGAAAAGGAATTAGCATATAAGGAATGATACTTGGTGTCATTCTTCTAAAGAAGGATAGTACCACAAACAATGTCATCTATCTCTTCATTTGGGCCTTCTAGTGCAATTCACAACATAATTTCTAGATTCTTATTGCCCAACCTATTTCTAACTTGTGTTTTAATTAAATTTTACATACTAAAAGCACGCTCACATGTCGCTATTGAAACACATTGTACATGAGTTAACTCTACAAGAACAAAGAGGTTAGGGTACTGGGTTAGCAAAGTATGATTCCATGTTACCATACTACACAAGTTCATAAAATTCCCACCCCCATTTCATAGTATATTACAGTTTAAAGGTTAGAAATTCACACTTACATGCTACCACATCACAAGAGAAGGGAGAGAAGCCTCCATGTGAGCAATCTACTCTATATTGGGCCAAAAGAGTCTTTAATTCAACAAGACACCAATTCCACATTCCCACTTGCCTTGAAGGCACGTTAGTAGGGTTCAAAATTTTGAAATAAGGAATCACATCATTATTCCTAAATTGTGTATCCATTCCTACGCAAATTGCTTCTGCAAAAGATTTTTGAAATGCCAACACCTCTTTTAAGTCTATACCTAGCCTAAATTGTTGCAACTCAAATTCAAAAAATATTTATCCTTTACCTCAAACTGTAGCATTTGCAAGTAATCCCCGTGAGGGCCATGGCAAGATGTGGAAATTGGTGTCCCTCATTGAATGTATCCACATTCAAGTCACAAGATTCAACAATGAACATCATACAAATTTGAGCAATCTTACTCCAAACTATGCTGCCAATGGTTGTCACACCGACAAACTTGAATTGAAAAATTTTGAATAGCATGGTTAAGGAATAAAGAATGTTAGCTAATAAATACAAGATATAAACATACTTGAATTGTTCCAATTTCTCTAGCATTGACTTAGCTTGACTTGCATCAGTGCCATCTACATTTCAAAAGAAAACATGCTTGTACTTGCTGAACTTTTTGGAAAAAAAAAATCAAATTCAACAATGAATCTACTTCATGTAAGATAATCTTATAGTCTAGCGCTTTTATAGCATCCATGGTTCTAAGATTTGTGCAATGAGCTACACAATGACAAGCAAAGAGGAATGGATTCACTTGATTCCAAATATGTATTGCAACACCATTGTGGGAGCTAACCACGGTGCTTGTTCTATCATTGCCGAATGCCAAGAACTTACATAGGTTAAGCCCCTAATTCCAAAGATGCAAAATCAAAATGTGTAAATTACATTAGTGTCCTTGTTGACTTCTATCTGCAATAGGCCTAGAAATAGGGTTATGGGTAAACCCTTCTCCACAATTGTTGCAAATACTACATGATGGTCAGTCATACTAATATCAATGGACTTGTCAATTATAATGCCATAAAATAAGAAGTTGCAGATTCTACTAATCATTTTTTTCTGAATCACTATTGAAATGCATCAAACAAGGTCACTACAAGCCTTTTTGTCTTGATACATACAAGTTGTAATAGGAGCTTTTTCTAATAGCAACAGTTTTCACAATGTAGAAAATTTGGAGTAAGATAGAGACTGCTTTCTTGTGAAATATGCTATTTTGAAAAGAGTTTGTAGTGCTTCATTGCAAGCACACTGGTTACTTTATTGCAAGTACATTGTCTTTTCTATTGTTCCCCCTTGATTGTGCGATGCCCAGACAAGTCGCGTGTGCTCATTTGATTGAGCGTGGTCCAAAAAGGCAGGAACTTTGAAATTTTTGACCCTTCTTTAGCACAGACTAAGTAGTCACCCTTCTCCTTACAAAATTTGCAAAAAATTTGCCCAACTTGGCAACAAAATCCAACCATTTGAATTGCATAGCCTACTTTTCTTTTAGCAATCCTTGTATAATTTTTGCTTGGGAAGAAGGGGGTGATCTATATTTGGATTGTCTACCGATTTAGAACTCTTGCAAATAGAGGCTACAAATTCACCCAATTCCATATCATGAGACTTGAAAAAGTAGTGATTATAGATGGATCTCTGCTTTTTAGCCATGATTTGAACCTATCAAAATTAGCAACAAGGGCATCAAGAGAAAGAGTAAAAAATAGTGAAAAGAGATTGAAAGAACAAACAAAAAATAGGTTGCAGGGTTTAGAGGAACAAACCTGAATAAAAGTGCAAATCATATACTATACCCCAAGACATCACCAAAAGCAAGAGCAAACAATTAAGCAGACAACAATTTGCAAATAAAAAAATCAGAAATCACTACACTAAAATTGGTTAATAGTGTTGGCTACACTAATTGTCAATAATAACACTAATTGTGATTTGCAAGGTTAGTGTTAGAACATTATTTACCCATTCTAACACTATTTTAGCTCTATAGTAAAATTTGGCCATTTCAACATTTCTACAAGAGTGCATTTAGTGTTAGATGAGAACAAAATATAGAAGTTGGAATGGTGGGGAAAATAGTGTTGGGAGTAAAAAACAAGGAACAACACTAATTATCACCCAATACTATTTACCAATTTTAGTGTACACATTGAAATTGATTGTTTCCTCAAATCAATAGATTGTAAAGCTGTGAAGTCGCCAATTGCCAAATCATGATTTGCAATTCACAAATCCCAAATGGATTCATGACTAATCTCAATCACCAAATCACAAGTCCACATTTGAGCATCTTCACAAATTGAAAATTGGTTGTGTAGGAAGCTTTCGCTATTCTACAACATCTAAACCTAGAACCTCCAATTGTTGCCTCAACCACCCCAAAACACACAATGCACGAACTTGTACAATGCACAATTGCACATTGCATGTGAGTGTGATACAACCTTACTAAATTAAGTTACACAAAAATTGCAAGTGACGGCAATATGCGAGAATTGCAGCTAGGGATGTGTGAGGTGTGATGCTACGAGTTTGTGAAAGTGCAAGCCATCAATGGCTAGCAAGGCTCTACCAATGCAAGGGAGAAAATCCACAACGGTTAAACAAGAAATAACAACAGAAAATGCTAGCACTCCTAGTAGATAAATAAACAAAACCTACAAGTCCACAATCACATCAAATGCTAGTAAATGAAGGGTATTTAGTTCAATAGAATACTATGCATATAGTAACTAATATTTTCTAGAAAGTATGTGCCCAATTGGCTACTTGCCGGCAAAAAGGCCTTTAACTCAGTAATTTTCCTACATACTCCAAAGATAGTTAGCTTAAATGCTAAGGTTTAATTTTCCTACCCAATCCGTTTATGAAATCTTTTTTTTTCATTCGGAACCTCATCCTAAACATTTCTAAGTCATTTGGAAATCTTCAAAAAGATTCAGCTAGGTTATAACTAGATGCTGATACTTCCCAAACATTGATTAGTGGTGGCAGGGTTTGGCAACAGTAGTCAATAACTGCATGGTTTCTAAGCAAATTGGATTCTTACAATACTTTAAAAGCACCGCCGGGTTTGTTACTTCAATTTGTGCCATTCAAGGACAACAAATTACTCTATAAAAATTTGTTACCTCAATAAGTATTAAAATCTAATATAGAATACAAGTTATCTTTTAGAATTTTATTGCAAGACGCTAAACCCACAAGTTGAATTTACCCTTGAAAAAAGGTTAGAAATTTTTCATTTGTCACTTACGACAAGATTCGCAAATTTTGAGTTCTTATTTACAATTAGAGGCCCCAAAGTATAAAAAGAGGTGAAAAATACAGAATTAAAATAGTACAAAACACAGGGTTTTTTCACGGGTTTTTTCTCACAATTACCCCATAATACACAAAATTCACCTTATAGCACTTAGTTCGAAGGATGGGATTAGCGTCTTGCAATTTTATCCTAATTCTAAATTTTCTAATAAAATGTTAAATGTTAGAAATATTAATCCTTAACCCCTAAAGGAATGAAGGATTAGGTGAACAATGAACAACTTTTGAACAATGAATGAACAGAAAGCATCTTACACATCAAAAAAATGTTTTTTTTTATATTTGTTTCTTTGATGATTCATGTGTTGTTTCTTTACCCCATAAAGGCCGGAGGCATGTTTTGGGTAGAAATTGTAAAAAAATTGCTACTTTTTAGGATAGTGAAAAAAATTGAAAAAACAAGTTTTGTATGCAAAATTCAAACATAAAAATTTGTACTAGACTACTATGGGAATGTGTGGAAAATTTTTAGAAACTTTGAATACATGATTGAAAGATTTTAACATTTGAAGTTATAAGAAAAAATATTATTTTGACCTTGCCCTACAAGGCCAACAACCTTTAACTTCTCCTAGAGTGAGATTTTTTATACTATACATGGTTATTTTTTTCACTATACATGTTTATTTTTTTGACATTTACTTTTTATATCATGTAAGTTACATACTTGAAAATTTTCATAAATAAAGGAGGAATTTTGCAAAAGCTACTTGAAAATTTCAAGGCAACATAGCTTTTGATCCAAACACTTGATCCAAATAAATTTTGATTCTCAATAAGGGCTTAAATGTTTACACCTTGTATCAATATTTTGTAAGCATCTGATCAAAATTGACTTCACAAGAACCCACCTCGATTTTCAATTGTCCATTTAATAGACAATTGTCCTTCAAGGATTAACATTTGAAATTGATTTTCTAGATTTATTTATATGTGGAAGGCTTTGAACCATTCCATTTTGATTAATGAAATGAAAGTTATAAGGAGTTCTAGTTTGCAAGTAGTTTGTGGGTAGTTACGGAATCTCTACTCTAAAATAAACTTTGAAGTCTTTTATTTTACTCAATTTTCAATATTTTTGGAAAAAAGAGAAAATATTAGGTGTAGATTGTTTATTACAAACATTGGCATTTTTCAATTCCATAAATAAATTGTTAACAATTTTGTAATTTTGAATCATTCTTACCTCTTTCTACGTACTATTTTTTTCCCATATGTTGTACAATTTCAAATGATTTGAAATTTTTTGGACAGTAGCCAACTTGCTGTGAAGAATGAATCCAAAGAAGCACTATCATTTTAGATATTTTTTTGTACAAATGTGACCTTGTAAAGTGCTACTACCTGGATTTTCGCAGGGCCCCCCAAAAGATTTTTGTCAATTTAAACACTACTAATATCTTGCAATCTACATGGTGGAAATTTTTGAAATTTTTTCCACATCTTTCAACTAGTGTACTATAAGATCCTATAGTTACATTTGTCCAAATTTTTTCCTTTCTTGGCTCCTTCATAGCCAGATTGAGGCTACTAACATGCTTCCGGTAGTTGGCCGCCATGTTGGGTTGGCTTTCATTTTGATTCTTCAGTTTGATAGTTTTGAAAAATTAATTTTTTTTTTGTCGAGGATGAAGTCCCTTGGTTTTGTTCTTCTGCATTAAAAATTCTCTATATGATTCAAGATTTTAAAAATGACAATCTCAATGGTTGTAAATAATGTTGTAATAAACAATCTATACATTTTTTTTTGCATTTTTTTCCAAAAATGTTGAAAATTGAGTTTAATAAAGGACTTCAAAGTTTATTTAGATTGGAGATTCCATTACTATCTGCAAACTCTCACAAACTAAAACTCCTTATAACTTTCATCTCATTAATCAAAATGGAATGATTCAAAGCTTTCTACCTATATATAAATGTAAAGAACCAATTTCAAATTTTTATTTCTTAAAGAAACACTTATTCAAGAATTCTTTTGTTGCTCTAGCTACCCACCAAGCAATGAAAACTACATAGCATTTACATTAGGAAAAAATTGAACCCACAAAGAGGCCTTGAGTTTTCTTACTAATTTTTATACTAATTGAATGGATATGAAAGTGGCCACATCCTCATTAGGACCACCACTTGGCATATGCTCTATTCTTCATGATGGAACCATCATGAGATTTATAAGATCGTGGCATGGTTGTCATACTGGCCAAGTTACTATTCATTTTTCGTCCTATAGGATGAGTTACTAACTCGTCCTATAGGACAAGAAATGAATAGTAACTTGGCCAGTATGACAACCATGGATTGTAGAGATGGATCGGGTAATGATGACAAATTTTTGAATTCATCTTGCAATTCATAGCCCAATTAGTGAAGGTTCTTCCCACCTAAATTTATGAGATCCTAGAGATGGATTGAATAATGATGATGAATTTTTTAATTCATTATGCAATTCTTGGCCCAATTAGTGAGTTGAAAAGGCTATTTCCACCCAAGCTTTTGCATTACAAAGCGGCCTCTTTTGGGGTTCAATTTTTTCCTAATGTTAACTTTTTTAATCGTGCAATCAAAAGTTATAAAAAGTGTTGGGCCTTAAAGCTACTCCTTGGGTACATGTTGTGTGAATTTCCAAAACTAAAACTAAAACTTCCATTTGTAGTGAGTTGCCCAAAATTGCTATATTGCCAATAAAAACCCGTTTGGATGTTTAGGGCTTAAATGATTGGGTATGAGTGTTTGTGCCTTCCTACGACAAATCCGTGTATAGGAGAAGGCTCAAAAACTACTTGGGCATTAAGAACCGTCCCTACAAAAGTGCCAAAAATAGTGCACATGGATGTAGAAATGGAAATGACTCTGACTAATGAAAAACTATCATCCCACGTGTGTGGTTTTAGGCTATTGAGCAGGTGACATGGGTCACTATCATGTGTGATTTTTGCTCATAATGAAGTCCTGGATTTGGTGAGGCTCAAATACAAGTGTAGTGAATGGATTGCAATAAATTTTGATTTAAAATGGGCAGTGAATTGAATGGAAACGTACAATGGATCATTCTTAGACTCACTAGCTCTATTCAAAAGCATGCTTTAATTCATCAAAATTGTACCTATAAGCATTAATAGGGACCTATGCACCTTTGCCTTTGGAAAATCATATGTTACTCACTTCAAGTCATAAAATTAAAATTAAAATTTCTACTTATGTGTTTCTTATTCCTCTTTCTCCCCCAAAATGTATAAAGTGTTTCAGTTCACCCATTTCTGTACAGGGGTCTTTCTTCCCTTAGATGCACGCTCTCTGAGACTTTTCCCTTAGAGCATCTCTACCGTGACACACAAGAGGGACACGAGGTGGAAAAGTCCTGGGCTTGGGGTCAATAATTGCCCCACTGTGGCATGGGGCAAGGACGCAAAACCATTTTTTGGACCCCGGGCACAAAAGAAAAGACCCCGGGCCCTCAAGTCTTGAGTGCCCGCAAGATGGACACTCAAAACCATTTTTGGAAATTCTTTTTGTGTCTTGAGTTTTGGTGGCTAGTTAGCACTCAAATTGTGATTAGGCCGGGCCCATGTTGCGTGTCACAGTGGGGCTCTTAGAATCTTGCGTGCCCGCTTGGCAATATGCACACGGGAAAAGCCATTCTTACGTGTGCATTGGCCTGTGTCACGGTGGAGATGCTCTTAGCTGCATTCCCACCTTACACGCAAGGCATTGTAGGGAGCCTGCACTATGTGACCCAACTTGTACAGTAAAGTAACTTATTAGAGAAACTTGGTGAAGAACATGAAGACGATCGATGCACTGAAACTGAAACTGCCTTCGTGTTGAAGTTTGTTGGGTCTGGTTGCTTGGGCACCAAGTGTCAATGCATTCCCTTCAGTGGGGCACGACTCAGGCTGGACTGGGAGAATGTGCCAGGAGGTGGCAGGATTCACGTTTGGGTGCTTGCACATCTGGGCTGGTGGTAAGCTCAAGCTTAACCCTTAAACGACCATAAACCACCAACCGGTCACCGTGGAAATCATCTGTTTGGATACCATGTGAATAGTTGGCTTAAAATAATCCTAAAGCACTCATCGGAAGTTAAACTAGTATACAAGACCTTCGTTCCCTTTTCATGCAAAATTTCGAGGATGAATAGTTGCACTTCTATCCTACACTCAAAGATTCTCTATCACTCAACCACTAGAAAATGGCGACAACTTCGTTTATGGGCTAAATTAGTTAGGATACAACAACTCCAAAATTTTCAGACAAGTGGATGCAAATACTCAGTTTTATGCCTGATTTGGAAAATCGCTCAAAATAATTCCATCGTGTGTTTCACCAAGTCACTGCCACAGGTAATGGTATATTGTGAGCCATTGGTAACTCATTTCCTTTCAAGATTACATAAAATTGGGCACACATAGTATTCAATTCACCTTACGTATAATCCTCAACAAATGCACTTGGATCCAAAACCAAACAAGCAAGTACGTTATACTTCCAGCACTCGTAACAAAATCTTCCACTATGCAATACATTTGAGGTCAATCACTGTCACCATTTTATTCATGACTCACAGCACGTGGAAATGAACTGCTCACTCACTTCAGATTCATGTTCTAGAAACTCGCTACATTCCTTCACAGAACTCTTGACTTAGTTGCCATGACTTCGGAGCCTGAAATGCTACACCCAAGTTATGCAACCGTTGAAGACTCACACAAACTGAAAGCCACAAAACCCCAGAAATCAAACGCGAGAAAGACACAATTGAAACAGAAATGAGAAGTAATCAAACAGGAATTCCCTGCCATTTGTTCATGAAATGGCACATCATGTATGTACACGCAAAGCTTCAACACAGAAGCACTCTTACAAATACCTCCGTAAACCCTACAACGAGTCCCACCATTACCCATGGCCGGTCTGATGCAAAAGCTGTACCGGCACTCAGCACTTCAAACCATCACCTCAAGCTCAAACCCAGCTCTCGGGTTTCTATAATGTATGCTACAAATGAAGGCAATCACCACTCACAATTCAAAAACAGGAAGCCTTCGTGGGACGCAAAATTGTCAAGTAATATACAACACTGCTCTGACTACGGGTCTTGTGCAGTGATCACGCCTCCAGGAGCACAACAGTGCTCTCTTCGAAGCACGCTCTAGTAGTGGTAGACGTATTGCCGGAAGTAGCCGTCCTCCGGCTGGTCGGGCAAGGGCGGGTAGTGGTAGCGAGGCGCGTAGTTCTGGCTCGGACGATACTCGCCCGGCATGTAAGCGACAGGACTGGGCGTGTAATACGGCGAGGGTGTGTAATACGGCGAAGGGCCCCAATGCATAAACGGCTTGAACGTGTAAATGGACTGCGCCTCCCTCAGCTTTTTCTCCGCCTCCTCCTTTTCTTTCTTCTTCTTCTCTTCCTCCTTCTTCTTGTCGTCGTCGCCCTTCTTCGGCTTCTCCTTGTCATCCAGCGGCACGAACTTGGCCTTGCGGTTAATCTTCCTCGCCTTGCGCAACACCTCGTGCTCGTCCAACCCCGGATTGGACGCCACCACCACCACTTTGCTTTGGAAACGCTCCGCACGCACGTCGAACACGCCGGGCACCTCGCGAATCTCCTCGATCACCTTCTCCTCACATTTCAGGCAGCACAGCTTCACCTTCAGCTGGAACTTGGGCAGCTTGTCCACGGCCACCGCCGTCTGCCACTCGTGGCTCGTCCTCATCCACTCCGGGATGTCCTTGGACTCCTTGGCGTAAATCGGGTAGTACGAAGACTCCGCCATCTCTCACAATACTCAAATTCTCTTCACCGCAGCAGCGAAGCTCAGCTCAGCTCACCCAAATGCCGGTGAATTCTCCCAACCCAACAAATTCTTGCTACCTCATTCGGAAGATGAAACCACACACTCCACGATTTCGAAGCACAGCACACAAAACTCTTGCCCTGGAACTTAATTCCCTCTCCAATCGGACAGAGCGGGACGAGAAGAATCTCGATTGAGAACACCCAAATTCGAAAACAAGGAAGAGAAGAGACCCGCAATGGCTGAAGAAAAGTTGAAGGAAGATACGGAAGCGACGGTACTTCTGCAAGAGTCGAGAGTCACTCCGAATCGAAGCTCCTGCCAAATGCTCTGGAAGTGGGAGTACCTCCGGGAGAGGCTCCGAAACAGAATGTGAGAGACGGGAATGGAATGGTGCAATCGAAGGCGACACTTGGTTATATACGCCTCAGGCTCCTGAGTAACCTAAGGTCGTGACGGACTGACCTCTGGTCAAGGCCACAGCACGCGGAGTTCTGGGAACGCTGTGTCAGGGCTTCACGGAGTACGCTGTGCAGACTTTCAGCGTCGTTCAAAGGCAGGTCGGGGCCGTTGTATTTCGCAGGTCCCGTGGACTGGAATCCCATCATTTGGTTCTCCAGGTGGTGGCTGCGAGGTGGTGGCGGAAGTGTGGATGAAGTATTTAAGTTTCATTCACATTTTGCATGTTTCATCCATTCATTGATAGAACCCATGAATGGGAAACCAAATCCCTGGAGCTTATTTAGTTGTAACGTTAAATCATGCCATCGAAGGTGGGCCTGGTGAGGTGGATTTAACCCGGGGAAAACGCAGGAATTTTTGATTTGCCACCTATGATTTTCTATTTGCAAATTCTGAATTCATATTTGCAATCAGAGACCCCAAATTAGCTAGGCGAAGTCTATAACACACTCTAAACATGGCTCAAAATAGGGGGCTTCTTTTTTACTTTTATCCCTACAACACAAATTTTACCCTGCTTGTCCCACCTTCGATGGCACGATTTAACGTCCTGCACCTTCTCTATGGGAACATCCCCACCTTCCGAGAACCTTCTCCCTTTCCAATTGCTGTATTTTCTGTATTGTCTGTATGACGTGGACTTCCATAGTGCTAGGGGCAGAGTTTGCAGGAGATTAAATTAAAATTCTTTTTGAACAAATGGAGAGAACCATTGCATTAAAAAAAAAAAAAAAAAAAAACAGCCAAGCCATGAAGGTTGGACAATGAAGAGATAAGAGCAATAAATTATAATTTTTTTGTTTGTAAGACATGATAAGGTTTGGAAAGTATGAATTCGTATATGCAATAGGAGGCCTCATATTATGCACGAGAGGTGAAGAAATACTAAAAAACATGAACTGTTATGAACTGTGTTATGGGTCATGAAATATTCCGATCCTTGTAAAATGAACTTTCAGAAAATTGTAATGGTTTTAATGAATAAAAATTCAACCAAAAAAGAAATGATTTTGTATCGAATCTAACCCCAAAGTACGGTAGGGGGCAATTTTTTACATTTATCCTTGGTTGGGCCAATGATTGGGGCAAGGAGTGGCCTGGCCTTACAAATTTGGAGTCCACCATTGTTTGTGTCAGTTAAAAAATAAAAAATAAATAAAAACTGGGTTTCCCCTTTACTAGTGTGAAACAATAATTTAAAAAAACTTGGAGTTCAGTCTGACACATCACTGAATTCACATCCTTCACCGAAGGAATTACTGCTGGCGGTAAGTTATTGGAAGGGAGCTCGTGATGTTTCAGTTTCAGGCCACGGCACTACCGCCACGGCCTGGGAGGATTGACCCCCTTATTGCCCCGTGTTTTAACCCTGGAGAAAACACTGAAATTTTTTATTTGCTGTCCATCACAAAATTTGGAAATTTTGAATTCATATTTGCAATCATAGGCCCAAAATTAGTTGAGATATGCGAAGAAATACAAAATTGATGTGGCACAAAATAGGTGGCAATTTTTACATTTACCGTTGAATGGGACAATAAGGGGGTTAATCCTCCCTTGCCCCCATCGCCACCACCTTGCAGCCCCCACCGCCTAATGATTGAATTTCAGTCCAAGGGACCTACAAAATAACTTACCGCCTCAAGGGGCCCCGCTCTGCCTCTTTATAAGTTAACCCTTGAACGTTGAGGCAGATGTTTTGCATCTGATGGATGACACAAAATCTCTTCCTGTAGGATAGAAGTGCAACTATTCATCCTCCAAATTTTATGAAAAAAAAAAAAGAACATCTTCTATAGTAGCTTGTCTCCAATGAGTGCTTTTTCATTTTTTTTAAGCTAACAATTCACATGGTATTCAAACAAATGATTTCTACAGTGACTGGCTTGTTGTTCAAGGATTAAGGTAGAAGCACTAATTGTTAACCATGCCCCATGCCCGCCCTATAGAGGTGTGCTATTTCCAACCTTAGGCTAGAACTCAAGCTGAGAATGTAATTTTCTTGTCCTTACAAAGGTTGGGACTAATAAGGTTATGACATGTGTCTTGAAGTAGTGAGTAAGAAAGTAGCAAGTAGTTCTTGAGTGATCGGAATTGGAAGACTTTAGACATTGACTATTGGTCAACAATATTTTTTGGCTCCCAGAATTCACCTTCCTACATGGGAAAAATTTCCACCACCTCATACTCCTCACCATTTGGTCGAAATTTGCTTAAATGATCCACTACTGGTGCTTCTACCTTAAACCAAATCAAGCATGCAAAACAAGTCATGACAAGAATCCATTGACGAGAATAGAAGAACAAGAACTAGTGAACAATCATGTTTTTTTTTTTTCATTTCTTAAGAAGTGCCAAAGTGGCGATACAAAATGCAATAATGGTGCTCCAAATTTCAACATTCATCCATGTATTGGATAGAAAATATCACATTAGCACATATCACATGTCTATAGTTCAATTTTCACCCACAATCAATGATTTCATCCAAGTTTTTTGGCATTTTGTAGCCACAAATTTTTTTCAAGAGCAATTTGGCACTAGAAAGTTAAAAGAAAGTCCTAGAGATCAGCTTTAGAAGATGGCAATCAAATTGCTTATTTTTCCATGACCGAGGTGCATGTGCGGTGAAGGACCAAAAGCTAACTGGGCTTAGTGTACACCGGGCCAAGACCCTTTTGAGGGAAAGAATAGAGATGCTCTAATGTTGTCAACATTGGGCCATAATGCATGTGATGATATAGAATTTCACATAAGCTTTGTGGGGATATCATTTTTATTTCAATACATGCCAACAAAAAAAAGTTATACACATAATATTAAGCTCAAAGTGGAGGTGATTGGTTGTCATAGAAAAATTGTAAAAATTTAAAATATTTCTTTAAAAATAATTTTTTTTCATACCATTTTTTTGTCTAAATTGAAAACTTTGATTCATTCCAATGAACGGGCAGTACCAGCATTTAATTATAAGCTAGTTGAATTTTTTTGAAAATTTCCAAATGAGATAGAAAAGTTTAGGATGAGGCTCTACACAAAAGAAGGTTGTTTTTTGGAAATGGACTAGGTTGGGAAAAAGATCTGGCAATTAGGCCAGTCTTTGTAACATTATGAAGGAAAATTACTATTTGAAATAAAGGATTGGCAACAATCAGCCAAATTACAACTAAGTATAGCGGATTTTTTTTTACTAAGGCCCTCCAATACTTGGGTGAGTGGGTGATCTACCCTAATGTCCAAATCCACTGTCACTCACACTCTCATAGGCTCACGCACTCACTTGTGACAACTCCTTGGAATTAAGCTCTCCAATCAATCCATTAAAATTTCTGCTTGGAAATATAAAAAGTCCATTAATTATAAACTAAGTTACTACATGACTTCATCAACTTGATCAAGCCAATCTTGAAGGGAAGGATATGAAGAACTTATCATTAATTAAAGCAACTATAGGTTGAGCGACTGACAAATGATTGATTTTTTAAAAATTTTAATTCTTTTGACACAAAATAAATGGTATGATTGTTTTTTAATTACAAGTCATAGAAGGAGCGTTGTTGCCGTCAATTAAATAGAAAAATTGGCATGTTGTAAGGTAGGCGGTTCTAAAAGGGCTCAGGCTCTAAAATGGCTCACCTTTTTAAATGTACACTATTTGTACATGTTTTTTCATAGCTTTTAGCAATGTACAAATTGTGTACATTTTAGGAGGTGGGCGATTTTAGAGCCTTATGCCATTTGAACTTCAAAATTTCATAACTAATTCCACAAAGCTTCAAAAAAACATGAAACAACTTGGATTAAATGTCAATTCTACTTGTCTTTGAAGCAAAATTTATTGAAAAATATTTCAAGATGTTTCACCTCCCCCAAAATCAATTCCATCCTTTAAATGGTCCATTTAT
The DNA here is from genome assembly GCA_950106755.1 of Climacium dendroides. Taxonomy (NCBI): domain Eukaryota; kingdom Viridiplantae; phylum Streptophyta; class Bryopsida; order Hypnales; family Climaciaceae; genus Climacium; species Climacium dendroides. Next base: position 42,881,015 of record OX467084.1, read on the forward strand.
GAACCTCCTACGCACTAATTGTGGGCATGTCATACCAATCAACCTCCTAAAAATGCATGGACCCTCTCTTGGATCTACACACACTACAAGAAAACAATGTCCGAATTGACACGTCTGAATTGACATGTCCGAATTGACAAACAATGTCCGAATTGACAAAGAAATTTCTGAATTGATAGAAAAAATGTCCAAATTGATAAATAAAAGGTCCGAATTGACAAAAATGACAGCATTTCCTTGTAGTGGCATTTTCAGAAGGTTGAACTCCTAACCCTAAGCCATAGAGGCAATGCTAGGTTGAAATCTTGTTAGGGAAATTGCAATATGCAAATGACCCTCCTTCAAAGCAAAACAAAGCAACTTAAACAAGACATGCAAAAAAAATGTAGAACCGACTAGGTTGACAAAGTTAAGAAAATTTTCCAAATGAAAATTCACAATGATGGAAATGCCACTGGAAGGAAAATGAAATTGTAGGAAATGGACTGGGTATTTTTACCACCTTTTGGCACACTTCCGGGCAGATTTCAAAAAAAACGAGGAAGGTGAAAATATGTAGGAAATCCACCAATTTTCCTATAGAACTCCCCAGATTGTGATTCATTCTAATTGGACTAGTAATGAGAAAGTTATGGAGAGTCTTCTTTTATTTTGCAATCTAATTACATCTTCTTCAAAAGAAAACTTATAAAATTCTTTTTTTAAAACTTCACTTAGCTTTACAATTTTTTTAAGGGAAATAGTGAGTTCTAGAGGATTTAGTTTGGTTGCTAAAACAATCACACCGTATGTTCTTCAACATTAACAACTTTTTTTAAATGAAAATCACTTCTCTTAGGTTTTGTTTTCCTTGCCCTGGTGCTAAATTCAATTCTTCAACATAAATTCACAACTTATAGTGCAAAATTTATAAATTCAAAAAATTCAAAGCTCACAAAAATAATCAAATAAGGTGTGAAAAAAAATATTTTCTTTGTTTTAAACTTAAACATCTTGCAATCTACATAGTCAAAGTTTATATAATTTCTTCTATATAAGTTCATATTAATTAAGTGCTAGACCCTACAATTCTTTATGCAAATTTTTTTTGGATGATTTGCACCTTGCAATAGAAATGAAAATTTTAAGTGTTTTTTGACAAATAAAGGTCTTGATCCTTTAGGGATTAAAGAAGTACTTGGGTGAAAAGAGAGAGGTTTAAAACTCTTTTCATACTTATAGAATTCTCTATTATCACATTTGTTTATTATTTTTAGGAATGTAAGGGCATCTTCAATCATATATACTTGCATTGGATGAACCTCTAAAAGAGAAGAGGCCCAAAATTTAAACATCTTTGCTCCCTATACCATATACTGGAAAATTCTTCAAATTATGAACCTCTCACAAGCCAATATATATGCCATAGAAGGCTATAAGTTATATGATGTATTATATCATTTTTAGAAAAGATTCATAAGTTTTAGATAGGCTTCTTAGCACCTTCTATTTTTCATTGTTGAAAACATTTTTCTATAGGTTCTTCTTAATTATCATTCATGTTTGTTGTGTCAATTCTACTTCATATAATTATGCAAATATAAATGCACTAACTATGGTCTACTCCATTAAATCAATTGAGTTGAAAAAAAGGACCACTTATACCTACATGTTGCTTTAATTTTCATAATGAGAGGTCCTTTATAGACAATAGGGCTAGAAACAATTATAGTCTATTCTAGTTGAGTAGAGCTTTAAGTAAGTCCCAAATATTTAATGTAGGTCGTATTACAAGTCAAGTTACAATAGAATTATGCAATGAGGCTACTTACAATGAATTAGGCCATGAAGTGACATGGTAGCTCATGGACTACATAATCATTAGAAGAGTTCTACGAGGTTTGGAGGGCTGGCCCATTCCCTTTGTTGTTCCCCTAGAAGTTAAAGAATGGCTCGTTGTTAGAATTTTTTTTAAATAAATAAATAAAGTTCTTAAAATGAAAAAAAGTTGATTTAATTTTTTTTAATGTGACGTGGAAGTCGTTCAGCCACATCATACTATTGCTGTAGCTAAGTTTTCAGGTTCCTAAGAGCTTGGGAACTCGCAACCCTCCACAAGCCCCAAATCTCCCCGATGGATTTGTGATTGAGGTTCCAAATGTGATAACTAAATAACTTGTAGAAAACTCAACTCAATTTTGTCCACCTACATACAAGTTGAACCTTCCAAACTTAATTAGAATTTTCAATCCAAATGAATCTATGGAACAAACTACCTTTGTGTCCAATTGTAAAATGGCCATATAGAGTATTCATTTGATAACATCACCATTCATATAAGAAAAATTCATCAACCCCAAATTCTTTGTCATTGATGAAGTTTTATTGTATTGTTGCACAATTTGCATCTTGAATTTGGAAGTAAGGTAACTAGACCTTATTGAAATCTATTGGCAAAACTTTCTTTTCCATCTAGATTCTTGTCTAAAATATAGAGCCTAAAAACATGAGTCTAGCCTTGGATTGAAACTTCATTGTTTAATAAAGTTAATCATAAAGTGTTTGCAATGAGTGACCAAGAGCCAATATTTGAGAAAAATACAAGATGAAACTCTTTGAAGTACCCAAACTTGATATGATAGAGTTTAATGTTGTGTTTCTTTTGTACTACTCTTAGTTAATTCCTAAAGGGCCATCATGTTTAGAGGCCCAAAATTACTTCAAAATACTTGTCTCCAATGCAAGGTCAAATTCTTCATCAATATTTATTTGTTAACAAAAGCACCCATAAGATCTTTTGGTTAACCTATTCAAATACATTGTCCCATCATTTTAGAGTGAATAACCACACCAATTGCAAGTTCAATGTGTCTAAACTTCAAAATGTAGGTTTCTCTAGTCCTTCTAAAGGTGAAGTTTTGTCGTTCAACATTTATAGGGAAAAATGCTTGTGTCCTATAATATGTGCATTTTAGTTAATAAGTTGAAAAATAGGTTGGAAATATATATTAAAAAATTTAACTAAAAAAACTTTCAACCATACAAAATTGAAGTAAATTATTTTGCCAAAATGTAGAAAAAAATTTAGCCCATATTGACCGTATGGATTGAAAGATTATAACATTTGAAGTGAGAAAAAAAAACTTTATTTCATTCCTATGAAATAAGGTCAAGACACTTCGAGCCTTCTTGAAGTAGGATTTTTGCTCTACACAAAAATGAGGATTTTGACAATTCATAAGTATATGATATTAGGTTCACTTGTCAAAAATTTTAGAAGCAACTGAGATGTTTAGCTTACACTAATAAAATCACCTTGCAATGCAAGGAGGTTAAGTGAATTGGTAATACATGAATCATTTTTTTGATGATTTCTTGCACTATGAAGAAATTTTTTATTTGCAATCCAAATGACAAAAAGTTAGAGACAAAAATTTGGAATATTATGTGGAAAAAATTTCAAGAATTTTGACTTTGTAGATTGCAAGATAATAGGACTTGAAGTTAGAAGAAAATGTTTTTTTCTTGAAACTGTCCCAACATAGCTAACACAGTTTGATTCCTCTTAGAATGAGATTTGAAGACTAAATTTTTTTTTTAAAATAATTGTATGCCATATTTTATTAGTTACATACATGACAAATTTCAAAAGTTGATGAGTTTTTTGCAAAATATTCTCCAAAGATTCTCAAATTGCTCAAGTTGCCCCAAAAGTTTTGATCCGACCCAATTGGAAAAAAATTAATATATCACCAAATAGGCACATATTCACACATTGTATCCAAAATTTATGAACATTGGACCAAAAATGACTTCGTAGGAAGCCACCTAAGATTTCTTACATACGTTGAACAGACACTTGGTCCTTTAGGGGGTAACATCCTTTATATTGATTTTTAATTAAAAAGTAAAAAATTGAGAGCAAAAGAAGACTTCATTTGCTGTTTCTACCTTCATTGCAAAATAAAACTCCACATAACTTTTACCTTGTTATTTGGAATTCAATGGTTCAATTTTTTTGGAATAGATATCAATCTATAGAATCTCAAAAAGATAATTAATTTTTTTTAGAATATCTTTTTTGATGCCCAATTTGACATTGAAATCAAAAAGCCCTTCTATCTTTTGCAATATTTGTTGGGATGACATAAAACAAAGCCTCACACATAGATTATGATGAAAATAATTCATCCTAAAAAATTTTCATGCAAAAATTTCAAATTGCAAAGCCAATAGAATCTACCCAAGTTCTCAAAAAGGCCAAAGTGGGCTCCTTGGTCCTTTAGGGGGGTAGCAAAAGAAATCTTTTTGAATGCCAAGATCAAGTTTCAAGGGAAAAGAACTAAAAAGTACTCATAAAACACATTATACAATTATAATGTCAATTTCTTTTGTAAACTATCCTAGATAATATTTTATTAAATAACATGACTTGAACTTAATTCAATGAATGATGTGGATATAACATCAATGAAGTTGCTTACAAATAAATTGGATGAAAATCATTTGATTAGTCTAAAAGTTACTTTTAGCCCGACCTTAGTACCCTTCCAAAGTTAAAGGTACCTCTAACTCTTCATCTTTATAAGATATCAACTAAAGGTATCCTTATAATACAATAATATTAAATTATGAAATGATTATTTTTATAATAAAAATCTACATGTTGTGATATTTTGCCACAAATACAAAACATGATTTCAACATAAGAAAATGAAATAAATACAAGCAATTATACTATAGTAGGTTTTAATCCTATATCACTAGCCTAATTCTTGAATAAGAATAGTTATCTAAACTTACTCATGGTAGCTTTTGTCAATGCCAAAGAATTTTTTTAGACTCACAACCAATAAATAAATCAAATAATGTTTGCCACAAAATAAATCCTATTGATGACACAAAAGTTAAGGGTTTGAAGTATTTAGTCTAGCACAACTACTAAAGTAACTACACTTAACTACATTTGAATAAACAATTGAGCATTGCTCTCATATTAAATTGTCTACTTTTTTATTGGAATCTTGTTGGAAGTCAAAATAGTATTTTTAGATCCTTTTCTTTTGCATTATTCAACATCCTACAAATAAACTCAAAGGAAATAGGTTCTATAAAGTCTCTTATGAATGGAGATGATATAGATTAGGCAAAAATCTTTAGGAGTCAGAATCTTTACAAAGGAGTTGCAATTAGGTACAATTACCTAACCACCTAGCCACCACCACTAGCAAAAAAATATTATGTACATAAAACACATATAATATTTGTGGTCCCTTGCAAGCATTTACTACAACAATGCCTCAAGATTCATGATTACATGAAGTTCTATAGCATTGTTATCATCAAGACTTACATGTAAAAAATACTTGAGGTGAGAAGATATAGATTTAAAACCAATTTTACACTTAAGAAATTCCTTGTCATATAGAGTTTTCAAAGAGAAGAACTCCAAGCTTTTCACAATGTTGGAGGTTTTCACAATGATGCAAATTTTATGAAGGAATATTTGACACTATATTCTCCCTTTCACAATAGGAATTGTTACACCTTCTTCTCCCCATTTTCAATCTTTAGAGAATGAAGATTCAAAACTTTATTTTTCCTCTTTTGGAGTTGAATAGGCATGAAGAAGTTTATCCATTCTCCATTTTGTCCATTCTCCTTTGTCTTTATTTCTCTCCATTCTTCTCCATTCTCTCCATTTCTCTCCATCCTTCTCCATTTTCCATTCGCAAAGGGGGGGTGTCAAACTTTCTCCATGGAGAATGACTCCTATTGACTCCACTTTTCACTTCATACCTTCTCATTCTTCATAGAAGTTTCATCCTTGGAAAAAGTGATACAACCCCTACTGCTTGAAATCACTAATTACTACAAAATCTTCAGAAAGTCTCTCCATTTTGGATGACTATATATACATTTGCATGAATAAATTCTGAGCATGAAATGCTTCACAGCTTGACCCAAACCCCAAGTCTCAGCATAAACTGAAACACTGCGACCACCACGGCATCCACCACCACCACGCAGACCGAAATCCACAAATCCCACCCAATACGAGAAAGACACAAAAAACACACAAATCAAACACGAGAAAACCACAATTGAAACAGAAATGAGAAGTAATCAAACAGGATTTTCCTGCCATTTGTTCATGAAATGGCACATAATGTATGTACACGCAAAGCTTCAACACAGAAGCACTCTTGCAAATACCTCGGTAAACCCTACAACCATTACCCATGGCCGGCCTGATGCAAAAGCTGCACCGGCACTCAGCACTTCAAACCATCACCTCGAGCTCAAACCCAGCTCTCGGGTTTCTATAATGTATGCTACAAATGAAGGCAATCGCCACTCACAATTTAAAAACAGGGAGCCTTCGTGGGACGCAAAATTGTCAAGTAATATACAACACTGCTCTGACTACGTGTCTTGTGCAGTGATCACGCCTCCAGGAGCACAAAAGTGCTCTCTTCGAAGCACGCTCTAGTAGTAGTAGACGTATTGCCGGAAGAAGCCGTCCTCCGGCTGGTCGGGCAAGGGCGGGTAGCGGTAGTGAGGCGCGTAGTCCTGGCTCGGACGATACTCGCCCGGCATGTAAGTGACGGGATTGGGCGTGTAATACGGCGAGGGCGTGTAATGCGGCGAGGAAGTGTAATACGGCGAGGGCGTGTTATATGGCGAGGGCGTGTTATACGGCGAAGGGCCCCGATGCATAAACGGCTTGAACGTGTAAATGGACTGCGCCTCCCTCAGCTTTTTCTCCGCCTCCCACAGCTTTTTCTCCGCCTCCCACACCTTTTTCTCCGCCTCCTCCTTTTCTTTCTTCTTCTTCTCTTCCTCCTTCTTCTTGTCATCGTCGCCCTTCTTCGGCTTCTCCTTGTCATCCAGCGGCACGAACTTGGCCTTGCGGTTAATCTTCCTCGCCTTGCGCAACACCTCGTGCTCGTCCAACCCCGGATTGGACGCCACCACCACCACTTTGCTATGGAAACGCTCCGCACGCACGTCGAACACGCCGGGCACCTCGCGAATCTCCTCGATCACCTTCTCCTCACATTTCAGGCAGCACAGCTTCACCTTCAGCTGGAACTTGGGCAGCTTGTCCACGGCCACCGCCGTCTGCCACTCGTGGCTCGTCCTCATCCACTCCGGGATGTCCTTGGACTCCTTGGCGTAAATCGGGTAGTACGAAGACTCCGCCATCTCTCACAAAACTCAAATTCTCTTTCACCGCAGCAGCGAAGCTCAGCTCAGTTCACCCAAATGCCGGTGAATTCTCCCAACCCAACAAATTCTTGCTACCTCATTCGAAAGCTGAAACCACACACTCCACGATTTCGAAGCACAGCACACAAAACTCTTGCGCTGGAACTTAATTCCCTCTCCAATCGGACAGAGCGGGACGGGAAGAATCTCGAATGAGAACACTCAGATTCGAAAACAAGAAAGAGAAGAGACCCGCAATGGCTGAAGAAAAGTTGAAGGAAGATACGAAAGCGACGGTACTTCTGCAAGAGTCGAGAGTCACTCCGAATCGAAACTCCTGTCAAATGCTCTGGAAGTGGGAGTACCTCCGTGAGAGGCTCCGAAACAGAATGTGAGAGACGGGGATGGAATGGTGCAATCGAAGGCGACACTTGGTTATATACGCCTCAGGCTCCTGAGTAACCTGAGGTCGTGACGGACTGACCTGTGGTCAAAGCCACTGCACGCGGAGTTCTGGGAACGCTGTGTCAGGGCTTCACGGAATGCGCTGTGCAGACTTTCAGCTCCGTTCTACCGTACGCTGTAAATGGAGGCCAGGTCAGGGAGCAAAGGCGTGTGCCCGCCAAAAGGTTTCAACCTAAAATCTTCATTTTGAGAAGACAGACACTTTGTTCATAAATCCTAGATTTAGGATCTTGGATTAGTACTCAGTTTTGGGTTTTGTGATGTCGGTATGGGTATAAGGTGGGTACACCCAAATGTGCCACTGACCTTAAACCGCCATCTATACTATATGTACATCTCCAAAATCAGTTCTGTACCTATGTGGAAGAAACGCATTTAGAACCAAACTTTGTTCCTTCCTAATTTTTGCATATAGTATCCAAATGCCATGTTTTCTAGTGCATTGGAACCTTCTCTCACTCGCCAACAAGAACACATGAAATTTTGACCAGTCTAATAATAGAAAATAGGCTCAATAGCAAAAAGTGGTGGTTTGGGGTATACCTACTTTAGTTATTACATTAGTGAGGAGATGATGTGCATGTTTACTTTCTGTAGGCCTACTAGCTTTGCCATACACTAGTGTGTATCTATAAAGAAATTGAATTAAACAATTTCATATCTAAATATGTTTATGATTAGTGAATTATTCATTCATATGCTTTAGTTATTCTTTACATTTGAACTTGGAATAGTTCAAATTTTGAAGTGCATTTGAATCATTTGCCAAAATCTATGATTTTGAGTCACCTACGTAAATAAATACCCGAATTTTTTGTAACTAGCTAGCCATAATGGTAAATGGAGCAAAGCAACAAGGATTTTTTTTAGCAATTAACCCCTAAAGTCCTGCTGTCTCCTTGAAGAACAAAATGGATTTTAGGCAATTTCTTATAGTCTCAATATTTATCATGATTTTTTGAATCTTTTAGTGAAGATAGGAAAACCCATTAGCTTTCCAAAAATATAATTTTTATTTCAATCAGAGCCCAAGTGCAAAAGTTATGGAACAAAAAACCCTTTTTTCATTCAGCAAGTAGAAAAAAATACTTCAAAAAAACTTCAAAGTAAAAAAATTTAAATTTTTTGTTCTGTATAGATTGTATTTTTATGTACATGTCAAGCTTTAATTTATTCCATTTGGATTTGTTATGAGAAAGTTATAACAATCTTGTATTTTAGACAATTAGGGCATTTTTCTTGAAAAAATAACTGGACCTCGATTTTCACAATTTTCCAAAAGAAAAAGTTCCACAAGGTTAAAATATTTTACTAGAACAATCTCACAGTTGAGATTAGTGTATTTCAATTCCATCTTAAAGCTATTAACAATATAAATTTTCCTTCAATCTTGAACCTACTTCTACTTAACAATTTTTTGATGATACAAAACTAAGTGTTTTGTTGGTTTGTTTTTTATTTCATAGAATTTCAACTTTAACTCTTTCTCATAAAAAAATATAAAAATCAAAATTAGTAGAGCTAAAGTTATAAGTTATGAAGGTTTAAAGCCAAATAATGTAGTTGAGCAAGGTGCAAAAACATTTGTTACCTTCATTTTAAATACAAATATCTTGCAATCTTTGCAATCAAAGTTTGTGAAATTTTTGCCACACATTTTTTATACTTGTTTAGTATAAGATCCTACAGTTAGATATGCAAGAACTTATTTTTTTTAAACTTTTTGCTCATTATTATAAAAGTAGCAGTTTTTGATGGAAAAGAGGCCTTTGGATTTTAGGGGTTAATGACGCTTTGAAGCAATACTGAAAGGTTTGAAGGAAATATTACACCGTACATTCTCCCATCGATTTTCAATGGATGAAATTGATGAAATTTGTGACCATATTCTATGAACGATCAATCACTCTATTTTTTGACATGAATGTATATTCAAGATTTGGATGAATCATCGTAAGTTCCATCCACATTTTGCATGTTTCATCCATTCATTGATCATAGAGCATCAATGAAGGAAGGAAAAAGAAATCCATTTAAACTGGCACTGCCATGAATGGGAACTTACCATGAATGGGAACTTACCATGAATGGGAACTTACCATGAATGGGAACAAAATCCCTGGAACAAAATCATTATTACGTGCACGTGATGTTCTGCATGGGAACATTCACACCTTCCGAGAACCTTCGCCCTTTCCAATTGCTGTATTGTCTGTATGACGTGGACTTCCATTCCGACACGAACTGCCAGGGGCAGAGTGGGGCGCTTTGCAGGAAATTCAGCCAAAGGATCGTTTGTGGATAATTTGGGTCTGGGTAGGTTTCTATTGTCTCAATTTGTAGTGAATGTTTTTGAGATTTTTTGAGGTTGTGGAGTTTGCTGACAGCTTTTTGAATATATAATTTTTGTTTCAATCGGTGTCCGGGAGAAAAAGTTATGGCATAATAAGCCAAAAACAAAAGGCAACGGGCAGCACAAAATAATTAGAAAAAGTCAAAAAATTAATTAACTAATTTTCCTAAAATCTTATATTTTTGTCTACATTTGAAGTTTTGATTCATTCCATTTGGACTAGTTATGAAAAAGATATGGACAAAATTGATTTTTTGGGCAATCTAAGCATCTTCTTGAAAAAATAACTTACAGGATTCATTTGTGAATGCAATTTTATAATTTTCCAAACAAAAATTTAGACAAGTTTAGGTTTACTTTTTAGAAAAATTTCACCGTTGGGATTATTGTATGTCAACTCCATCTAAAAGATATTAATGATTTGTTTTTTCCTTCAATGTTTAACCTACTTCTAATTAACAATTTTTTAATGAGTGAAAATTAAGTGGTTTTTTGTTGATTTTTTTTTCTTAGATTTTCAACTCAACTATTCAGCATAAAAACTTAGAAAATCAAAATTAATAGTGCAAAAAATTTTAGTTAAAAAGATTCAAAACCAAAAAAACTAGTCAAGCAAGTTGCAAAAAAACTTGTTTTCTTCACTTTGGATGCAGATATCTTGCAATCTATGTGGTCAAATTTGATGAAATTTTTACCACATGTTCTCAAACAAGTTAAGTACATGATCCTATGGTTGGATTCTAAAAATAAAAAAAATTGGTTTTCTTAGGTGAATGCATCATAAGTGGTAGTTCTAAATGGTTTTTGGTTAAAAAAAACTCACCTTCAAGGCTTTAGGAGTTAAATTAAATTTTTTTCTCAACAGATGGAGAGAACATTTGCATTAAAAAAAAGAAAAGAAAAAGCGAAGCCAAAAGGCAAGAGATAAGAGCAATAAATTATAATTTTATGTTGTGGAGAATGTGGGGGTGCTTGAAAGAAGTGTGGGGATTAATCCAAACCCTTTGGAACTCATTCCCCTTAATTTACCATTCAAAATGAGATTCACAAAATATTGACCATACCAATTGGTAGTGGAGAGAGGTCCAAAGGTGCATGGAATTGAACCAATGATTTGACCATAATGGTGGAAAGATTATAACAATCAAACAAGGACAACCTTCCAAGGAATTGTATTAACTAATAACGTGAGGGTGCTTCACATTTTAGTAATTTAGCACACCCTTAAGTCTTTCCATCATGGAATTGAAATTTCAATGTTGTATCTATTAGCTCGGATAATTTAGATTTGGCAATGAAATAGATAGCTTTTCATCATTGCAATGGCGGATTGTCTATTTCTTTGAATTTTTGCATTAAAATCATTTTATATCTACTTTGATCCATTGTTGGACATGCACCCAAAAATGCATTTTGCCCACCGGTGTTTTCGGGAGGGCAATTTATTGCTCAAAACCGTGCAACTTTTTTGAAGGAATATTGAACAATAAATTTTCCTATTTTTAATGGATGAAACCTCTTAATTGCTATGTAATATAGAAACAACCTCATTTTTTTGTAGACGACTTTACATACTTTTGGATGAATACATGTGTTTCTATCTACAATTTTCATATTTCATCCATATTAATGGAAATAAATAGCTTCACCACTCCGTCCTATGTACGTCTCTTTATACGCTGCTTAAAAATAACCAAATGAAAATAAATCATTGCCTCCCCCTTCACTTAAGGTAGAATTGCCCAATACTACCTTTTATCCAATTCCGCCACCTACAAGTTCCTCCTATTTCTGTCACTGGCCCCATCTATTACTACAATTTTATTAATTTTCCATCATGATGGTAATGGGTAGTTCTACCTTAACTTAGTCCATCCTAGATGCAATGTGGTCTAAGTTACCTTAAGGTAGTATGGCCTTAAAACAACCATTTAACCCCAAAGTGACATTCAATATCCAGGGTTCAAAAACATCTTTGCTTTTGAAACTCTATAGGTCTAGATATCTTCAAGTTATACAAATCTCAACCGTACAATCTTGTAGTGTATATTTTTTAGATGATATGTACAAAATTTGAAGTCATTTGGCCATATAGACTGCAAGATCATAATGTTTTAGTGTCAAAAATAGATGCTGAAATTTTCCCAAAAACACATTTGGAGGTGAAATTTGTTTTCTAAACCTACTCAAATGAAAAAACTTTACACTACAAAATGATTCAAAACTAGAATACAAACACATTGGTGAATTTTTTTCATTCAATCGATTCATTGTGTCTAAAAAACAGCTTTGAAATGTCAAAAAACAGCAAGAAAAATTGCAAAAAACACATCTAGGGCTGAACCTCCTACTACTAGAATGCTTCTCACTCACTCATTACTTCTTGGATTGACATGAGATTTTTGCCTCACAAACTTGACTAATATGTGCAACTTTTCAAAAAAAAATATTTGAAAATGGACTTTGTATGAAGAAGAAATAGGCCGTCGAAGTTCACTCTACTCCCAAAATGCCAAACATTCACAACAACTTGGATTGACATGAAACTTTTACTACAATAACTAGACTTCAAGGGGAACAAAATCCAACAAATTTAATTGAAAATGAATGTTTTATGAAAGAGATCCAAGCCCCCGAAGTTGCAGCCCTAAATGCAGTTTGGTGAACTCAAATTGAAGCTGTGAACTTCAATTGGCCCCCCAGAACTCAATACATCTTGGATTGATATGAAATATTTGCCACACAAACTAGAGGGGAGAACACAACTTTCCCAACAAAGATTTTTTCAATTTGAACCTCGGATGAAAAAGTTACAACACTTTGAACTGGACTTCAAATTGTGTGAGGACACTTTCTGTCCTCTTTGTTATTTTGGGGTTAAGGGTTGGTCTCCCTTTTTTGAAGGTTTCCCTAAATAGAAATATTTTGGATCAATTTTCAAAGAAAGAAAAATGGATGCAGAATGTCACATAAGTGGTTTCATATTTTTTGAATCATTTTTGAATCACTTATGAGTTTTCAAGAAATACCTTGTTGTAGGCACCTATTTGTGACCCTAGGTCTTCCAAAATCCGACCACTTGCAACTTCTAAAGTGATTTCAGTAAATGAAGGCCAACAATTGACTCTTGTGATAAATAATGCTTTTCTCTCCATTCTCTTAATGGCTTGAAAGGTCCATTTAAGAACCACCTACTATCCATTTCAGACCTAAATATAGGAACAAATTGAAGAGTTTTCTAGAGCAAACTGCCTTACCTGAAGCCTTGAACTTAGCTCCCCTCCCTCCCCTCTTGGCCCATTCTCCCAGTCTGGCTAGAAGAGGGCATGCAGTCGTAAGTTCCTTGCTGCTCAAGCAACCAGACCCACAACTAAACTTCACCACCAAGGCGCTCATTTTCTGTCTAACTTTCATTTTTTTTTTCTCACCAAGTCTAAGCTTCGGCACTTGCAAGTTGGGTCATTTAGGCTTTGTAACTTGGTAAGGAAGCCTAAGTTGGTCGTAGGTTCCGTAACTTGGTTGTAGTGTACAATCAACTAGTCTATGGTGGGAATGGAATAGTTGTGTCTACAAGGTGAAGACATATATTCATGTCCCCTATATTCAATTCCATCATGATGTACTAAGGGTGCACATTTTCTTAGTAAGAATGTACTCAGATGGTACATCATGATGCCATGATGGAATTGGGTACATGCATGGGAATGGATGTTTTCAATGTAGTATTGCAATGAGCCAAATGTAGATGACATCCAAAGGTAAATGTAACAATAAAGACCCCCTATTTTTTGCTTGATTAATCTATTTTCAGCATCTCTCTTAGCTAAAGTAGACAAGTCTATTACTACCCTAATTAATAATTTGAATATCTTAGGGCCAATTCCAAGAAGGGCACATTTTTTCAAAGGTCTGCACTTGTTTTACAAATCAAACCTAAGTAAAATTTTAATTTTTAAAAATTAAAATTGTAGTTTCCATGAATTTTTTAAGTGGTATGTTTTGAAATTACAAATTGCCCATAGAATGGAGTCATATACATCCTATAAAAAAACCATAATTGCTTTAAGGATTTACCAATAAAGGATTCACACATTACTCTTTGTAGGCACTAATTCATTGATTTTGTTAAAAAAATTGAATGGATTTGGAATTAAATCCTTTTAATTAATTGATACATCAAAGTTTGATATTCTTTTACAAGTGGAAAATTTTATATTCTATTTATGTTTCTTTTCAAAAGAAAATTGATGAAAAATCAAATTATTGTCATTTAAAAAAATTAAAGGTGGATTTTTTTAATCAATTATAATATATAGTAGAATAGTCTGAAATTTTTACCATAAATGAAGTTTAGAATGAAAAAATTTGATTTTGTAATTTAAATTGAAAATCCATTTCAAAAAGAAAAAAATAAGAATGAAAAATACAATATACTATGTTACTTAAATTTCAACCCATGGAACTTGCAATTGCAATAATCTTAGTTTATATCCAATAAATTACAATCAAGGTTGACCAATGCACATCTACTTTGGGATGCATGACCCTTTAGAGCATCTCTACTAGGACATGTCATATTGCCATGATAAGCAATTTGGCATGCCTAAGTCAGGGCCATTAGGTAGGACTGAGAGTTCCACTTATGATCTTTCTAAGTTATGCACCTTAGGGCCTCCTTACATGCTTGCCTGGTAGGCAAGTTCACAATGAATTGAAGCAAGAAGACAAAAACAGTTACACCGATTGTCTTGCCGCAGTGGACAAGCATGAAAAGGAGAGTTGAAGTTTCACTGATACTAGTGGACAACCTCCTTAGTGGAGACTAGTGAATGTAATATGTGTGAATTTTTAAAAATAGTTTCCCTCCCCACCCACCAAATCCACATGAAAGTGCAATACCTATTTTTTTTTCCTATGGCACTTGCTATGCAATTCCCTCGATGACTGATATATGTAAGGAAACCCTTGGATAGTCATAAGTGAACTTCTTGCCAAGTGCCAAGCCAAATTCCTACAAGGAAAAAATGGTAGCCATGCAGAATTCCTGATAATTGCGTGCCTCAATGACCATGGAATATTGCCCCTCCACATCATTTCTAGTGGGGACCCAGAAAACACATTGGACTAGTGTGACGCTTGGCACACGGCACATGATGAGCTTTAGCGCGCTCATTTTGAAGTGCACCACTGGAGATGCTCTTAGGAGTTATGGCTTAAAAGGGGCCAATGGGCTGGTGAGAATTCAGTGTACCACCGCCACCACCGCCACCACCGCCACCTCTACCACCAGTGAAACCCATGAATGAAATTTCAGTGCATTTGCAATGAATTCAACATCTCAATTGCTTTCAATTGCTTTCAATTAAATTTAAAAAATTCGATCCAATGAGACATTCAGAGCCCTCATAAAGTTATGGGCCCTTGCCTGCATTTACTATGAGGCATTAAGGCCTCTTTAATGTTACCGCCACTGGTCAATAATGCGCGTGCTAATATGGAGTTCTGTAACTCTGTAGATTAACCCTTTCCTATTATATTCATGCACTTTTTATCCAGACGTAACGACTGCATCCATATTTTAAAAAGACATGGAAAATTTCTGTCTCAAAAAAATTATTTTTAGAAAGCATAGAGTAGAGATTTAATTTGAAATGGTGCAATTTGGCCTTCATGGTATCTCCCTTGCTAGTCAAAACCAAATTCTTCATGTAAATTTGCCATTAAAGAAGTATCAAGACATGCAATTGGAAATTCTTTTATACTTCTCAATCCTTGTTATCACATTTATAGTGACAAAAAGAGCATTTTTATCAATATATGCTTACAAGGAATGAGTCTATTATGAAATAAAAAGGACCTAGGATTTTAACATCTTAACCCCATATAGTTACATGGATAATTGTTAAATTATAAATCATATTTTAGTCTCTAAATATACAAGAGAAGAGAAAAAGTTTGTGATTTATTAAAACAAAAAATTCAAGAATCTTAGAGAAGCTTTTTTTTAGGATCCTCCATATTTCAGTCTTGGAAATGTTTTAAGGATGCCCTTCTTACCAATCATTTAAGTTTGGCATATCAACTCTAATAAGTGCATGCTAATGGTGATGCACTTATACAATCATTAATCTTATGCAATCAATTGAGTTGAAAAAAGGGTCTAATTTGTATTGACTTTTTTAAATTAGGATTTTAAAATCAAGTTCTACAAAGCTAATAAGACTAAGGGCATTTGCAATGCATACTCGTCACAAAAGCCTTGTAACAACAAATAGTGGGCCATTCTATGAGGCCATGGAAGTGTTGGTTTTTTCTTTGAACAAATTGATTGAATGCGAAGCTAGCAATCAAAATGGATTTCTTTTGTATTATATCAAGAAAGAAAATAATTTACATTAAAAAGGTCTTCTCTTGGAATAAGGGAAAATTGCACACATAAGGTCTTCAAAAGCATTGACAATAATGATTATTCTTACAACGGGCCAACTTGTAGGCCCTTCACATTTTAAAAATTAGCATGTCTTGGGTGGTTGCATACCGAGGCTATGGAATTGGAGGCCTCAATAACAGTTGCATTGGAGCACAATTTTAATTAAAACTAATTTTGCACACTACACAATGCATATACTAGCCTAAATGACTAGTGCATTGCAAATGTTCTAAGAACAAAACTCATTCATAATCTATAGTTAGATTGAGTTGAATTTATTGCAAGTTGTAGGTATTGAATGCCAATCCAACTACAAATTGAACTAGAATGATGCTACAATATCATATACAATGAATCATACAATGAAGTGAAATAATAAATTAACCTTTAAATGCATGAGGAATCAAACCATGGTGTTGACAAAACTTTGAAGTAAAATAAAACCTTATCAAGTTACTATTTTGAATATTTTACATTTTTGAATTTTTTTTGAAGCCTAGATTTAGCATCAAAAATCCAATTTTGAAAATGAATGATTATGATTTTTCTATTCAAGATTTTGTGCAAAGGTGTTCATTGCAATCTTGATTTTTTGTAGCATCAAGGATTCCTTGAAATGAGCCTCAAATACACTAAAACTTGGAGAAAAAAAATCTCATCAGAAGTTCATTTTCAAAAATTGTAGGATAGATTTTGAGAAGCTAAAAATGGATTGGGATTATATATGTTATGCCCTTTAAATTCATATTTTATTGATGACCAATTTTTTTAGTTTTGACAAATCTCAATATTTATTGATACAAATGCAAGGAAACCATATCAACACCAAATTCCAAGTTGTTAATGAAGTTTTCTTGCACAAGTGCACACTCCATTTTGCAAGGAAATTCTTACAAGTTTCGTGCAAGTTTCGTGCAAGTTTCAAGCGAGTTTCAAGCAAGTTTCGTACAAGTGTTTTCTCTCAAAATTGGGAGGTACTCGGTGTTGATTCCTTGCACTTTTGCGGATTCTCTGAATCGGACGGACCCAACTGAAGGTGCTCATCGAGATTCGAGAGGCGGGTTGTTCCCCGTTTCCGAGAAGCACCCAACGCCCGAAAGAAGGGACCCAACCGTGGTGCCGTAGCAGAGCGGCAGCAGAGCGGCGAGATACGGATTGAAGGCGAATGATGCGATGCGCTTTGTTGATGACTGTCGGGAAAGCAAGTGATTCTTTATTTTGACACAAGCAAAGAATACCTTTACTGCAAGAGAAAAAACCCACAAATCCAGCCGCAAGCGGCCTGGGGATACGACAGACACTAAAGTACAGCCTAAAACAAAATACAGAGGCACGGCCAAGAAAAAGCAAGTGATTCCATGTCATACAGACAGACAGTTCAGACAGCACGAGTCACGAAAGTGCTCGGAAGATGCCAAGCTGTGAAAGAAAGCTTTCCCCTGATCGATGAAACTCCGTTTCAATTGTGTCCAAAAAATAAAGGAAAGAAAAGGTTCAGTACTGCCACAAGTCTTCACAGTACTGACGCAAATTCGGAGGGAGGGAGAACGAAGTCTGCCAAATTTCGCCCCCCAAACCCCAACTAAACTGGAGGTAACGATTCCCTAGAACTACAGCTTCTCAATCAAGCCTCCGTCGCTTCGTGCTAACTATGAAAGGGAAATGGTCGAAGAGCATCATCAACAATGCATGCTTTGCAAACTCTCGCAGCAAATTTCCATCGAGTTAGCGTGCAACTGTAGCAATCAGATATTTTGCAGACCGCAGAGTGTTGTGCTCCAATCCATGGAGCAACAAGCTTAGAATCTTACACTAAACTAGTATAAGAATATGTGAAAAAAAATTTCACAAAATTTGACTATGTAGTTTGCAAGATATTCGCGTTTAAAATGAAGGAAATAAGTTTTTTTGCACCTTGTTCAACTACATTTTTCGGCTTTCACCTTCATAACTTATAATTTTTGCTTTACTGATTTTGAATTTCTAATTTTATATGATAAAGAATTGAGTTGAGAGTCTAGGAAAAAAAAATTCCAAAAACACAAACTTAGTTTCACTCATTATAATATTGTTAAGTAGAGGTAGATTCAAGATTGAAGGAAAATCTAAATTCTTAGTTGCTCTAAGATGGAACCTAACTTAAGGTATTATCACCATGCGGTTTAAACAAATGATTGAAATATGTTGACAATTGTTCTATTTTGTGTCACATATCGTATAACCAAAACAAAATTGTAGGTATCAATTTTGGAAATATGTTATTTTCTTAGTGTTCTTCTAATTATACATCTTTTCTATTATTCTTAAATATTTATTTCCTATAGCTTTAGTACAACAAAATTAGTCATTCATCCATATACTTTTAAAATATATCTTTCCAATTTTGAACAAAAGTCCCTACTTCCATTAAAGATAAGTCTATGTCTATTTGTAAAAAAATATATATTATACCTTCATCCAAATTCTAGCAACCTCCAATATGAAGTGACAATAGGTGAACCTTATAGAAGCTTGAACTTGTCTTCTCCAAATGGCCCTCTTTAAGAATCCCTCAAAAGTAGTGCTAGGAACATTTTTAGAGAGAAGGACTTTGGCTTTCTTTCCAAATTTCTGCCTCCAAGGATATTTTAGAATTTATTATTTACCATAATTAATCAAATTTTAAAATCTTGAATTCATATTTAGTGGCAATGACTACGAATTAGCTAGGAAGGATTATCATCTAACGTTAACCACCTAGGAGATGCTAAATTACTAGTTTGCCTTCAAGCCATTGTTGAAATTAAAAAATTTTCCTACACAAGAACAAATGTAAAAAAATTACAAAAAAAATTGAAACTCTATTTTTTCAAAAAAGGATGAATTTGTTATAAAATTTTGAAGATGCTATGTTGCCCAATTGACCTCAAAAGGTCTTTAGACTAACCCCAAATCACACAAATAGTGTATCCACAATGGTCACCTTATTCAACTAAAGTAGTCACAATATTTCCTAATATAGCCACAACCAATGTCTTCAAGAAGCAATATTTTGCTTCCTCTAAAAAGTTTTGACCTATCAAACTTCATTCCTCCAAATTTGTGCTAATGCAATGATGGCATTTGCTACTAATTGTTCCAAAAAACACTCTGGCCACAACATGAAGGCATTAAAAAGCCACTTCCTATGATGAGTTTACACTCAAAAGGTGGAAGTCCCAATTGTACGTATACACTAAAAGCATCTTCAATCCAATCGGTGTATTCGTCCTCTAAACTTAAAATGGTAAATCTAACTTTTGAATGGTATATAACTAGAATTTAAATTTGTGTAATTAAAAGTGCATCCAAAATCACTTTAAGTAGGTACAAGAAAACTCAAATTTAGTCATTAGACAAAGAAAATAGCCACTTTAGAAGTTTAATAACATATAAATAATTATAGATGTCTTGGAAAATCATGGTTACCAAAGCAAAATTTGGCCATTGACACATTAAATGTAGAGTGTCAATAGCCAAATTTTGCATTGCTAACTATAATTTGCCAAAACCTCTACAATTTCTTACTTTTACCTTCCTTTTGAAGTAGTTGTCTAATGTTTGAATTTGAATATTTTTTATGTTTACTTAAAGCACTTTGGGGTGCGCTTTCAATGATAGTAATGTTAAGTTCTAATTATAAATGAGTTAAAAGCTAGATATATGTATGCATGGCCAATATATCGGTTGGATTGAGGATGTTGTAATCACTCCATTATCATCACCCAAGACATTGATTGCTACCACTAACTCAACCTAATGTAGTCCAAATCTTATTTATTGAAAAAGTTTGGTATGGGTCGATGCAAGACTTTGATGGATCATTCCCTAAATGTTTGCAAAAGGATCTACTACATGTGATGGTGTGGGCTATCTTACAAGATTGCCACCCTTGCCGTGTATATAGAGTCAAGATGGCAACTATGGCATGGACTAGTTTGGGCTTTAGTTGTTGAAAATTTGAATATTTGAAACTCATTGACAAACTGATAGTTAAAATCCCCTAAAGCACTAGAAATTGCACAAAAATCAATCAACACTAGGCTTGACAAACATGAACCCACCTATACAAAGCTAAGGTGAGGTAAACTTGCCTGTGACAAGCAAACCACCTATGCCATGCACCTAGGAAATTGTCCATTAGATTCTTATATCAAGCTATGACAAAGTTTGTTTTTTTATAATTAAATGAGATTCAGGCTCCATTAGGTGAATTAGTGGCTAAGTTCAATGCCTTTGATGATGGGGTTTCGTGGAAGCCGGCCCTTGTCCTTGGGGCATTCAATTCCGAGGCCCATGCTCCAAGGCCCCAAGGCCCCTTGTTCCCCACGGTCACACTTATAGTTGTACGATGAGCCTAATGCGGAGGCCCCATTTTACCCCATGTCTTACTCTTTGGAAAACACAAGAACTATTTATTTGCAATGCATGAGAAAATCTGCAAATTTCGAATTCATATTTGCAATGAGAGGCCCCCAAATCAACTCGTACAGGTGTCAAGAAATAGAGTTAATGCCGCACAAAAGAGGGGGCATTTCTTTTACATTCACCTTTGGCTGGAACTCTTCGTGAGGCTAGTCATACAACTAACTTCCCAAGCACGCCGTGGGCGTGTGCGTGATGCTGTGGTTATTTGGCTGCCCCAGGTGGCGATGCTCTTATCTTCAGGCTATGCTACCGGTATGTCAAATAAACAAATCTGAAGTCTCCCCCTTCCAGGGAACGCCCATTGCACTCCTCTCTGCATCTTCCTTTTTGTTCAGGGGCACAAGTCTTCCTCTTTGACACTGTAAGCGTGCCGAGTTGGAACTTAAAGTCAGCAGGGTGTTATTTAAAATGTTTTCTTAACACAGCGTGTTTCCAAACCGTGGTTGAACCCCAGGTCAGACTGATTCGGAAGCGGGATTCCCGAGAGTCCATGACGCGACGTCAGGACCTCAGGTGCCTCAGGGGACTGAGGTGTATATAAGTAATCAAGTGTCGCCTTCGATTGCACCATTCCATTCCAGTCTCTCACATTCTGTTTCGGAGCCTCTCACGGAGGTACTCCCACTTTCAGAGCATTTGGCAGGAGTTTCGATTCGGAGTGATACTCGACTTTTGCAGAATCACCGTCGCTTTCGTATCTTCCTTCAATTTTTCCTCAGCCATTGCGGATCTCTTCTCTTCCTTGTTTTCGAATTTGAGCGTTCTCATTCGAGATTCTTCTCGTCCCGCTGTGTCCGACTGGAGAGGGAATTAAGTTCCAGCGCAAGAGTTTTGTGTGCTGTGCTTCGAAATCGTGGAGTGTGTGTTTTCAGCTTTCGAATGAGGTAGCAAGAATTTGTTGGTTTTGGGAGAATTCCTGCATTTGGGTGAGCTGAGATTCGCTGCTGCAGTGAAGAGAATTTGAGTTTTGTGAGAGATGGCGGAGTTTTCGTACTACCCGATTTACGCCAAGGAGTCCAAGGACATCCCGGAGTGGATGAGGACGAGCCACGAGTGGCAAGCGGCGGTGGCCGTGGACAAGCTGCCCAAGTTCCAGCTGAAGGTGAAGCTGTGTTGCTTGAAATGCGAGGAGAAGGTGATCGAGGAGATTCGGGAGGTGCCCGGCGTGTTCGACGTGCGTGCGGAGCGTTTCCATAGCAAAGTGGTGGTGGTGGCGTCCAATCCGGGGCTGGACGAGCACGAGGTGTTGCGCAAGGCGAGGAAGATTAACCGCAAGGCCAAGTTTGTGCCGCTGGACGACAAGGAGAAGCCAAAGAAGGAGGAAGACAAGAAGAAGAAAGAAAAGGAGGAGGCGGAAAAAAAGGTGAGGGAGGCAGAGAAAAAGCTGTGGGAGGCGGAGAAAAAGCTGTGGGAGGCGCAGTCCATCTACACGTTCAAGCCGTTTATGCATCGGGGCCCTTCGCCGTATAACACGCCCTCGCCGTATAACACGCCCTCGCCGTATTACACACCCTCGCCGTATTACACGCCCAGTCCTGTCGCTTACATGCCGGGCGAGTATCGTCCGAGCCAGGACTACGCGCCTCGCTACCACTACCCGCCCTTGCCCGACCAGCCGGAGGACGGCTACTTCCGGCAATACGTCTACTACTACTAGAGCGTGCTTCGAAGAGAGCACTCTTGTGCTCCTGGAGGCGTGATCACTGCACAAGACCCGTAGTCAGAGCAGTGTTGTATATTACTTGACAATTTTGCGTCCCACGAAGGCTCCCTGTTTTTGAATTGTGAGTGGCTATTGCCTTCATTTGTAGCATACATTATAGAAACCCGAGAGCTAGGTTTGAGCTCGAGGTGATGGTTTGAAGCGCTGAGTGCCGGTGCAGCTTTTGCATCCGGTCGGCCATGGGTAATGGTGGGACTCGTTGTAGGGTTTACGGAGGCGTTTCCAAGACTGCTTCTCTGTTGAAGCTTTGTGAGTACATACATTATGTGCTACTTTCATGAACAAATGGCAGGGAATTCCTGTTGATTACTTCTCATTTCTGTTTCAAGTGTGGTTTTCTCGCGTTTGTTTTCGGGGGTTTTGTGGCTTTCAGTTTGTGCGAGCCTTCAACTTGGTTCTAGCATTTCAGGCTCCGAAGTCATGGCATTTAAGTTAAGAGTTCTGTGAAGGAATGTAGCAAGTTTCTAGAACATGAATCTGAAGTGAGTGATCAATTCATTTCCGCGTTCTGTGAGTCATGAATTAAATGGTGACAGTGATTGACCTTAAATGTATTGCAGAGTGGAAGATCTTGTTACGAGTGCTGGAACTCTGGAAGTATAACGTACTTGTTTGTTGAGTTTCGGGTCCAGGTGCATTTGTTGAGGATTATACGTAAAATGATTTGAATAATATGTGTGCCTAATTTTATGTATTCTTTGAAAAGAAATGAGCTATCATTGGCTCACAATATACCACTAAATGTGGCAGTGGCTTGACGAAACACTCGATGGAATTATTTTCAGCGATTTTCCAAATCAGGCATAAAACTGAGTATTTGCATCCACTTGTCTCAAAATTTTGGAGTTGTTGGACTAATTTACGCTTAAGCTTACCACCAGCCCAGATGTGTAAGCGTAGCCTAAATGTGCAATTAACCATATCCCTGAATCCTGCCTCCTCTCGGCACATTCACCCAATCAAGCCTGACCCGTGCCCAACTGAAGGGAATGCATTCACACTTGGTGCCCATGCAACCAGCCCCAACAAACTTCAACACCAACGCTTCCAATTCACTGCATCCATTGTATTCATCGAGAAAACACGTGAAAACCACACTTGAAACAGAAATGAGAAGTAATCAACAGGAATTCCCTGCCATTTGTTCATGAAAGTAGCACATAATGTATGTACTCACAAAGCTTCAACAGAGAAGCAGTCTTGGAAACGCCTCCGTAAACCCTACAACGAGTCCCACCATTACCCATGGCCGACCGGATGCAAAAGCTGCACCGGCACTCAGCGCTTCAAACCATCACCTCGAGCTCAAACCTAGCTCTCGGGTTTCTATAATGTATGCTACAAATGAAGGCAATAGCCACTCACAATTCAAAAACAGGGAGCCTTCGTGGGACGCAAAATTGTCAAGTAATATACAACACTGCTCTGACTACGGGTCTTGTGCAGTGATCACGCCTCCAGGAGCACAAGAGTGCTCTCTTCGAAGCACGCTCTAGTAGTAGTAGACGTATTGCCGGAAGTAGCCGTCCTCCGGCTGGTCGGGCAAGGGCGGGTAGTGGTAGCGAGGCGCGTAGTCCTGGCTCGGACGATACTCGCCCGGCATGTAAGCGACAGGACTGGGCGTGTAATACGGCGAGGGTGTGTAATACGGCGAGGGCGTGTTATACGGCGAGGGCGTGTTATACGGCGAAGGGCCCCGATGCATAAACGGCTTGAACGTGTAGATGGACTGCGCCTCCCACAGCTTTTTCTCCGCCTCCCACAGCTTTTTCTCTGCCTCCCTCACCTTTTTTTCCGCCTCCTCCTTTTCTTTCTTCTTCTTGTCTTCCTCCTTCTTTGGCTTCTCCTTGTCGTCCAGCGGCACAAACTTGGCCTTGCGGTTAATCTTCCTCGCCTTGCGCAACACCTCGTGCTCGTCCAGCCCCGGATTGGACGCCACCACCACCACTTTGCTATGGAAACGCTCCGCACGCACGTCGAACACGCCGGGCACCTCCCGAATCTCCTCGATCACCTTCTCCTCGCATTTCAAGCAACACAGCTTCACCTTCAGCTGGAACTTGGGCAGCTTGTCCACGGCCACCGCCGCTTGCCACTCGTGGCTCGTCCTCATCCACTCCGGGATGTCCTTGGACTCCTTGGCGTAAATCGGGTAGTACGAAAACTCCGCCATCTCTCACAAAACTCAAATTCTCTTCACTGCAGCAGCGAATCTCAGCTCACCCAAATGCAGGAATTCTCCCAAAACCAACAAATTCTTGCTACCTCATTCGAAAGCTGAAAACACACACTCCACGATTTCGAAGCACAGCACACAAAACTCTTGCGCTGGAACTTAATTCCCTCTCCAGTCGGACACAGCGGGACGAGAAGAATCTCGAATGAGAACGCTCAAATTCGAAAACAAGGAAGAGAAGAGATCCGCAATGGCTGAGGAAAAATTGAAGGAAGATACGAAAGCGACGGTGATTCTGCAAAAGTCGAGTATCACTCCGAATCGAAACTCCTGCCAAATGCTCTGAAAGTGGGAGTACCTCCGTGAGAGGCTCCGAAACAGAATGTGAGAGACTGGAATGGAATGGTGCAATCGAAGGCGACACTTGATTACTTATATACACCTCAGTCCCCTGAGGCACCTGAGGTCCTGACGTCGCGTCATGGACTCTCGGGAATCCCGCTTCCGAATCAGTCTGACCTGGGGTTCAACCACGGTTTGGAAACACGCTGTGTTAAGAAAACATTTTAAATAACACCCTGCTGACTTTAAGTTCCAACTCGGCACGCTTACAGTGTCAAAGAGGAAGACTTGTGCCCCTGAACAAAAAGGAAGATGCAGAGAGGAGTGCAATGGGCGTTCCCTGGAAGAGGGAGACTTCAGATTTGTTTATTTGACATACCGGTAGCATAGCCTGAAGATAAGAGCATCGCCACCTGGGGCAGCCAAATAACCACAACATCACGCACACGCCCATGGCGTGCTTGGGAAGTTAGTTGTATGACTAGCCTCACGAAGAGTTCCAGCCAAGGGTGAATGTAAAAGAAATAAAAAACTCTGTTGTGCGGCATTAACTCTATGTCTTGACACCCCTGTTTGTTGATTTGGGGCCTCTCATTGCAAATATGAACTCAAAATTTGCAGATTTTCTCATGCGTTGCAAATAAATAGTTCTTGTGTTTTCCAAAGAGTAAGACATGGGGTAAAATGGGGCCTCCGCATTAGGCTCATCGTACAACTATAAGCGCGACCGTGGGGAGCAAGGGGCCTTGGGGCCTTGGAGCATGGGCCTCGGAATTGAATGCCCCAAGGACAAGGGCCGGCTTCCACGAAACCCCATCATCAAAGGTATTGATTTTAGCCACTAGTCCACCTAATGGAGTCCAAATCTCATTTAATTATAAAAAAACAAACTTTGTCATAGCTTGATATAAGAATCTAATGGACAATTTCCTAGGTGCATGGCATAGGTGGTTTGCTTGTCACAGGCAAGTTTACCTCACCTTAGCTTTGTATGGGTGGGTTCATGTTTGTCAAGCCTAGTGTTGATTGATTTTTGTGCAATTTCTAGTGCTTTAGGGGATTTTAACTATCAGTTTGTCAATGAGTTTCAAATATTCAAATTTTCAACAACTAAAGCCCAAACTAGTCCATGCCATAGTTGCCATCTTGACTCTATATACACGGCAAGGGTGGCAATCCTGTAAGATAGCCCACACCATCACATGCAATAGATCCTTTTGCAAACATTTAGGGAATGATCCATCAAAGTCTTGCATCGACCCATACCAAACTTTTTCAATAAATAAGATTTGGACTACATTAGGTTGAGTTAGTGGTAGCAATCAATGTCTTGGGTGATGATAATGGAGTGATTACAACATCCTCAATCCAACCGATATATTGGCCATGCATACATATATCTAGCTTTTAACTCATTTATAATTAGAACTTAACATTACTATCATTGAAAGCGCACCCCAAAGTGCTTTAAGTAAACATAAAAAAAGGTTTGCCCGCAAGGTGACCTATCTATTTTTAATGTATATGTTTCAAATTGTGTGAGAGTTAGGAATGCATTAGGGGAAGAGTTATTTAGTGCTTTCTCTTGAGACTATTGATGGCTTACGTAGGGGGACTAGTATTTTGTCGAGAGACAAGAGGACAAATCCAATTATAGTGGCAAGATCATCTGAGTTGGAGAGAGCCAAGTGTTTTCACTGAAAGGAGCCTGTGTTTAAGTTGACGGATTTTGTTGGGTGTCCACTGTGACAACCTTATTTTTATGTCAACAATGAAGACCAATAGAACATGAACATGTTACATTAGACATCTAATGTAACATGTTCATGTTCCATTGGTTGTCATTGTTGACATAAAAATAAGGTTGTTACATTGGATGTTTAACAAAATCTGTCAACTTAAACACGGGGTCCTATTAGTATTTCATTATTCAAAGATGCCTTGAAGATAGTAGATAAATTTTCAAAGTAATGTAGGCTGAAATATTTTTGGGATAATCGATGCCATTAGGTCTGAGATCATTAGGATAGTTATATAGATGCTATGCATTTCAACAAGTGAGTGTAGGGCCCAATCCAGTGGTTGAATATTTCATTAACCCCTAAAGGACCATTGCCCTTTGGGAAACAAATTGGATTTTGGGTAGGTACCTATGGGCTGAAATTTTGTCATGATTTTTTGAAACTTTTTTTGAAGATAAAAAAACTAATGAGCTCCATGGGAATATTATTATTTTTCAATTGATGCTTGAGAACAAAAGTTATGCCCAAATAAGCTCAAAATAGGGGAAAGGGGGCAATAAAAAAATTTTGAAAAATTAAAATTTTTTTTCTCATAGATTATATTTTTTGTCTACATGGGAAGCTTTGATTCATTCCATTTGGACTTGTTATGAGAAAGTTATGGACAATCTTGTTTTTCAGGCAGTTAGAGCATCTTCCTGAAAAAAATAACTTATAGAATTCATTTCTGAATGCAATTTTTACAATTTTTCTGAATAATTTTCTTAACATGATTTTGTTTGCTTGCTAGAACAATCTCACCATTAGAATAGTGCATTTAAATTCCATCTTAAAGATATTAATAATTTAGATTTTCCTTCTTTCTCATACCTACTTCTACTTAACAATTTTTTTAAGCATGAAAATTAAGTTTTTTTTAAAAATATTTTTTCCCTAGACTCTCAACTCAATTTTACATGATAAAAATTTAAAGCTCAAAACTCTATAGTGCAAAAAATTTAAGTTAAAAAAGTTCAAAGTCAAATAATCCAATTCCGCAAGGTGCTGAAATTTTTTTTCCACTTTAAACGCAAATATCTTTTAATCTATACAGTCAAAAAAATTGAAATTTTTTCCACAGATTCTCATAGTATTAAGGTATAAGATCCTACGGTTAAACATGCAAAAAAATTATTTTCAAATCTTTTTACCCTTTGCTACAAAAATGGCAGTTTTGAGTGTTTTTTGGTAGAAATAAGGCCTTGGTCCTTTAGGGGTTAAAGGAGATTGTAACCACTTCAATCACCTCCAGTGGCCCATTTTGTTCAATTATTAGCTGAAAATCCTTAAAAATCCTTATACAAAATGCCAAGCTATTACCTAATAGACCTTGAGGTCAAAACTACCATTAAACACATTTGGTGCTAGAATCTGCGAATGGAGTTCTCGGGTTAACTTAGACAAGTGGTAAAATTTTACAAATGTTTCTACATCCAAAGAGTTGAGGAGAGAAGGAAAGTGGAGGTAGAGTTGCAAGGTTAGCTTGTAGCCCTAAGATTTGATTTCCAAAGTGATCTACAAGCTAAGATTCATGACATCCAAGAGCAAATTGGGGCCCTTGGAGACCAACTATCAAAATTTGAAAAGCATACAATGGAGGGTCAGAGGATATGAAGTAGGGTGAAGTAGATGAAGATGGATGATGGCTGCACAAAGGAGTTTTTTCAAGTAGCTAAAGTGCATATTGGGGCCTCCAATATCACAAAGCTCAAAGATGAGGAAGGAAGTATTTTTTCAACCAAGCCAACCTTGAACAATTTGCTCTAGCTACTACCACAAACTACATACAGCTCTGTCCTACTCAATGGAAAAGGAGGCAACGTCTATCAAAGCCATCTCGAGCTTGAGCAATAGACTCACAACAAAAATGAAGCAAACCCTTTGTAAAATGATTACATTGGAGGATCTTGATGCAGCAGTTTTGGATCTAGATAATGTCAAAGTCCCTGATCCAAATGGAATCATTTTGGAATTTTTCAAATAGTATTGGGACATAATCAAAGAGGATTATTGGAATGATTACCAAAGCTATCAGTACATAGTAACTTCCATCTAGGGTCACCGAGGGTTTGATTACTTTGTTACATAAAGGTGACTTGCGTAGCAAATTGACAAACTAGATGCCAATTATACTACTTAACGTAGACTACAAGGTATTTGTCAAAGTGTGGCAACTCCAGCTTCAACCCATCTTGATGGAGATTACCAATTTTGACCAGTCAGGCTTTTTGCCTATGCTATTTATTCTAGGCAACATCTTATTCACTCATGCAACAATAGCGTAGGTAGAACATACAAAGCACCCTCTTATCTTTTTGAAACTTGACTTTTCTAAGGCCTACAATATGGTGGAGTGGACATTTTTTTTGTATGTCATAGAAAGTCTTGGCACCCCCATGGAATTTATCTTCATGACTAAGTTGCTTTTTAAAGATGCGATGGTGGCAATTAAGATCAATGAGTCTCATGCACAACATTTTTCAATTGAGAGGGGAGTCCAACAAGGTTGCCCTCTAGTGCCTTACCTCTTTTTCATAGTGGCTGAATCCCTCAATTCCATGGAGAAGACTAAGGTTGTAGTTGGCTTGATCAAAGGCATTTGACTCCCCACTAGTGAGCAACAACAAGTTCTTATCCAATATGCCCACAACACATCTTTCACTTTCAGGTGTGAAAAAGCACCATGGTCACCAAGATATTGTTGCTAAACAACTTTTGCATGGCATCCATTTTGGTGCTTACTTGAACCAAATCTTGTGTTTATTAGAGTGCCAAAGCTACTATGGCGAGACCTCTATGGACGAATCAACTCAACATTGTTTGGATAGATGGACTCTTAGACACACTCTTTGGCATTAATTTAGGAACACATTCTGTGGATAAATTCTTGCAAGACAAGATGCTCAAAAAGCTCCAATATTGGTGCATCGCAAGAATAAACTCCATTGGTTGGGGCGTGGTTGTCAATTGTGTTCTTTTGTCCTCTACAATATACTTTGTGTCAATTTGGGGTGGAACCAAGGAGGGAATTAAAAAAGTGACCTCCTCCACTCAAAACTTTATGTAGTGTATCTATGCATCGTGCTTGAACCAAAGTCTCATGGATCTAGTGCTGCCAACCAAAGGAGAAAAGTGGAATTAATGCCATTAATCCACTACCCTCATGACAAAATGGATCATCAAGGCATGCAAGCTAGGGGTGTCTAACTTGCATGTATTTTTGAGACATCGACTAAGCAATTTTCAACCATACAAAGGAGGCCAATGGGCCCCAAGTATGGAATATTTTACACTCCCTCACTTTCAAGTGCATAAGGGGTCTACAGTGTGGAATCAAGTTGGAACGTCATGGCGGAAGCTCTAGGGGAATTGATTTGGTCCCCCAAAACATCATAGAAGAAGTCAGAGCGGAGTCATTTTGGTGGTCTCCCTCTTTACCACTCAATGGACCTATATTCTCAAAGAACAGGATTGCAAGCCTTCATTAGAGAAGACTCAAACAAGTTAAGGATAATTAGAAAGATGGAAGTTTTCTTACCCCTAAGAAGGTGGTAGAGGACTTTGGCCTCCTCTTGGAGAAGACGGGAACTTGGCATACGACTGCTCGAGCTCTTCAAATGCAATGGAGAGATGTGCTTAGTTGGACATTGCCCAGTGCATTAATTGAGGAATGGGTTGGGTGGTACCAACAAAAGGAAGATTAGGTCCCCCTCATTGATATTCGAGTACCGAAGTAGAGCAATGTTAAGCTTGGCAACCCTAGTCAAACTTGGCCCCATGAGTGGAGACTTGGCCCCACGAGTGGAAGGATGATGGGTGTTTGGTTCTCCTCACAATCTATATACTAAGGCTAAAACATCTACTCCTCACACTCAAAGGGATTGGGAGACCATATGAATATTCCATCATGTTTGTGTGACATCAATTTTGTGAGGTCCTATGAAAATTGAAGTTCTCTTGTTCTATGGTCGCCTTGACCAACTAACATGAGATCCCAACAATTTTAAATGGAATACAAAAGGGTCCAACATGGCTCTAATGGGCTTCATGGAATAGCATGGTCAAAAGATGCTTATGGAACATCACCAAGTCTCCAACCTTGTTTCCATGAAATGGAGTGGATTACTACCAAAAGACTTCTGATTGAAGTGGTGGACGGTGTGGCCCCATGCGAGGACTAGGAAAGAAACAAGATTATTATAGTTCATTTGGCCTAGAGTGGTCACCGTCAATCATTGGAGAGATAAAATTGATGGGACAGTTGATATCCATTGTCCAATATGCTTGCGTTGTTCGAAAGAAACAGTTTTCCATCATTTTGGGGAGTGTATCTCAATGGAAAGAGTGAGGCAATGGACAATTCACATCTTGAATGCAGCTTTGGAAGGTTGTGAGGTACAAAGGCCATGGCACCCTTTTACAGGCATCAAAGGATCTTCTCCATGGATATCCCTCGAAGGTTCAATTCCATTAAAAGCCTTTGGCTAGAGCTTTGATCCACAATTTTTTGATCCTCCTGAATTCAATGAATTGACTTGGTGTTTAATAGCCAAGTCTAAACCCCAAAGTGCCTACTTGATCATATTTGGTGAGGGATGATCGATTATAATAGAGTCAAGTGGGCTAATGTGTGTAGTCCCAAACTTCATGTGCTTGAAGATAAACAAAAATTGATGGGCGCCTTTTTAGATAGGAGGGTTAGGCATATTGGATGATGACTAGGCTGAGGGCAAGTTTTGTATTTCAGCTTCTATGAAGGATAGTCCAATGAATTGGGGCGTTGAGTTGGCTCATGGTGGCTGGCCATTGGGGGCTTCATGGCTCTCCACTACGCACAACTTGCTTGATGCTCTTTGTCTTGGGTCATGTCGGGTGATAGGATCTTGCTGGTTTGGGATGGCTTTTTCTCTATGCTAGGCCATTTGTGACCGGCTAGTATGTACTTTTTCTTTGCAATGGAATTCCATTTCATTTGTGTCAAAAAAATATAGTAAAGTGGAGCCACCCATTACCAACCATTGCCTTGTAAACAATCAATGGGGTGTCACAAATCCAGAAGAGGGTGGGACTCATTTGCGTTAATTTTGAATTCAAGAAAATTGAATTTTGTAACCAATGTGGTTCTGACACTGCCATGAAATTTATCCCTCCTTTTGTGTAGAAGAATTACCTGCAAGTACTCTCCCAATGATCAATTTTGTAAGACTTTAGACATTAGACATGGATCGAGCCCAACTTCATGCTTTCATAATTTATAGTAATTTCAGCTCAAACTATAAATTCACTAGAAAATTTGTTGTCTATACCATTTCTATCTTTGTGCTTTTGTAAATATTTGCTTCATCAAATATTGTTGCAGATTATGTATGCTATGGCTTAAGTTATCGATTATGGGTGGCTCCACCTTTGTGCAATTGTAGCAAATAGTTACCTCCACTTCAATGTAGGTGCTCAATTTGATAGACTCTCTCAATCCCTCCCTTCCTCCAGAATTGCATCAGTATTGTAAAGACTTGTGATAGTACAATACTCTTCCCAAAAAACATGTTGCTCCAGTTTATCATCAACCTCCAAAATTTGGGGTTAACCTTTCTTTTCTTTTCTTTATTTATTGATACAATTGACAAGGAATTTTTTTTCTTGACACAAATAAAGGAAATCTTTATTACAAGAAAGAAACAAGTACAAGGCCTGCACTTCGCGGCTTGGAGCAAGGGGAGAAAAAAAGAGAGAGAAAAAGAGAAGTGAGAGGGGCCGCGGTACCTGCGCAGAGCTCGCCACGCCAGATGCCCAGAAATTGAAACGGAAGCTTTCTTTCACAGCTTGGCATCTTCCGAGCACTTTCGTGACTCGTGCGGTCTGAACTGTCTGTCTGTATGACATGGAATCACTTGCTTTTTCTTGGCCGTGCCTCTGTATTTTGTTTTGGGCTGTACTTTAGAGTCTGTCGTGTCCCAGGCCGCTTGCTGCTGGATTTGTGGATTTGTGTTTTTTTTTCTCTTGCAGTATAGGTATTCTCTGCTTGTGTCAATAAAAAAGAAAGAATCACTTGCTTTCCCGACAGCCATCAACAAAGTGCATCGCATCATTCGCCTTCAATCCGTATCTCGCCGCTCTGCTGCCGCTCTGCTACGGCACCACGGTTGGGTCCCTTCTTTCGGGCGCTGGGTGCTTCTCGGAAACAGGGAACAACCCGCCTCTCGAATCTCGATTAGCACCTTCAGTTGGGTTCGTCTGATTCAGAGAATCCGCAAAAGTGCAAGGAATCAACACCCAGTACCTCCCAATTTTGAGAGAAAACACTTGTACGAAACCTGTGAGAAACTTGCACGAAACTTGTAAGAATTTCCTTGCAAAACGGAGTGTGCACTTGTGCAAGAAAACAACTTGGAATTTGGTGTTGATATGGTTTCCTTGCAATTCTCTCTTACTCATGCACGACGCCAATCTGCCCCGCGTATGTTGGAGTTATCAAAAATTGTAATTAAGTTTGAATTCGTCGTCTTTGTGTGTGGATGTGGATGACATTCAGTTGAGTTTTGTACAAGCGATGCAGGTGTGACGATCGCAACCTCAATCTCAAATCTTTATGGTCCTTGACCCCTAAACATCCAAAATTTTCTCCAAACTTGTTGATTTTGATTTGAGAAAAATCATCGTAGAGTACTCTTTGGAAGCATATTTTGGAATCGACGAACAAATAAAAGATGTAGACTTTGAGTTTTAGATTTTATCTATACGGTTAGATTCACGAATGCTATCACCAATATTTTTCTATAAATTATGAAAGGGAAATTTCAAAATCCCTCTAAAATTCAGTTACAAACAAGTTATTGTCATTTTTTGAGTAAAATTTGTTGGAATGGATTTGAAATGAGGTTCTCTCATTATGCTAATTTTTTGAAATTTTTTTGTTCTTTAAATTTTATTATTTCATTTTTGCAAATCTAATTTTGAATTAGGGTCAATGCAATTTTTGACTTGGTGAACCACTTGACACACTTCCACATTTGTAATTTTAGAAAAATATATACTATACTAACACTAAATCCAACCATTAGATAGGACAACTTAATAAAGTATCTTCACAAATTAGGATGACTTTCATCCAAGAAAAAAGAAAAAAGAAAAGTGATTTGCAATTTGTTTGTCGTTCCAAAATTAGATGTTGGAGTACTTTAGGGTTAAACCCTAAATGCTCAAGGCCTTTTATGAGCTTTTTGGAATTTGTTCTAAATTGAGTAAAAAGCTGAAATTTAAAAAAGTTTTATCATTCTTTTTTAGTTGTAAATGTACAAATTCAAACTAGACATGTTGGAGATCACATAGGAAAAGAAAACACAACAATGTCACCTGTGGATTGAAATATTACAATGTTTGATCATGAGGGTGTTAAAATTGTAAAAGTGATTTGAAGTCTTCAATCCTCTTGTTGCATGTTAAAACTAAAAGATTGGTCATCAAAAAAATATGAGGTTAGAGGGCATAATATGCATAACTCCAATCCATTTATAACTCTACAATTTCCTTAAATGAATTTCTAATGTGCTTTTTTCTCTAAGTTTTAGTGTATTTGAGACTTGTTTCAAAGAGCCTTCAATACTACGGAAAATCAAGATTGCAATGGACACCCTTGCACAAATTCTTGAATAGAAAAATCATAATCATTCATTTTCAAAATTGGATTTTAAATGCTACATTTAGATTTCAAAAAGAATTCTTCATAAATATAAACTATTCAAAATAGTCACTTGATGAGGTTTTACTTATTTTCAAAGCTTTGTCAATACCATAATTTGTTGCCTCATCATTTAGGGATTAATTAACTACTACCTCCATCCCAAAATAATCTTCTTATTGGTCAAAATGTTCTAGATTAAGGTTGAAAATAACATTTTTTAGACCTATTTTGCTTTGTAAGTAGATTTTGTTGCACTTCTAGCATCTTAGAAACTATGAGTTTCAAAACCTGGTTCAAAGTGTAGTTGGGGAGTGTTGAAAAGTGGAATTTTGGGGGCATTTTCAAGGAGCACCGTTGAGCACTTAGTTGTTGAGTATGAGGTGCTATTTTGTGGGTAATTAGTATGGATCCAAGACCATGTGTGGACCTCTATACCACCTCCAAAAGCTTCATCTTCTTTAATCAACAATACTTAAAGATATGCAAAAATAAGAACAAACAATGTTGATTGACCCTTTTAGTCATTTCTTTCAATTGATGATTGCATAGATGGATGGAGGACTATTGCTAGGAGTTGTTTTGTTAGTTTCAAATAGCAATCAAAAGTTGAAATTGACCAAATTTTAACGTTACAAAGTACAACAAAAAGATCATTTGGGGACAAAGGGAGAATTTCACTTTATAGTCTAATTCATTGTATATACTCTTGTCACATCATTCCAATTCAACTTATGTATTGATAGGAGTTGTTTTGTTAGTTTCAAATAGCAATCAAAAGCTGAAATTGACCAAAATTTTAACATCACAAAGTGCAACAGAAAGACCATTTGGGACAAAGGGAGTATTTCACTTTACGGTCTAATTTATTGTATGTACTCTTGTCACATCATTCCAATTCAACTTATAGTTAGATATGCATTCAATACCTATGACCTACAATAAATTAAACTCAACCTGACTATAGATTATGAACAAGCTTTGTTCTCAGTCCTATTATTTCTATGGAGTTTTGTTTTAAAATCTAAATTAAAAAAAAGTGAGTGCAAATCGAACCCTTTTTTCAACTCAATTCATGGCATACGATTGACAATTGTAAGAATATTGTCATTAGCACTAATTAGAGTTGATATACCAAACCTAAATGATTGGTACGAAGGACATCCTAAAAATATTTCTAAGGTTGAAAGATGGAGGATCCTAAAAAAGCTTTTCTAAGATTCTTGAATTTTTTTGTTTTAACTAGCGATTGGCGCTTGCTATGCTACACATTCACCATTAGAATTTCATTAGAATTTTTATGTATTGGATAGACCAAAATTACTAAAATCTTCATATAATTTTTTTAATAAATAAGCATATACTGAAATAAATAATAGAAATTTAATGAATGATGAATGAAATACATGCAATGATGAATATGGTAAAAGATACACATACATTAGAATGCATTAGAAATTTGACTCAATTGTTACAAACAATGGCAACCCAAATAGAAGAATTTAAAAGAAAATCTTGTAAATCTCAGAAGCTTTGTGAACAATTTAATTGTTGTGAAATTCAAAATTGGTTCAATCTAATAAATTTCTCAAATCATTTGGTAGTAGCAATAGAAAATTGAAATTAGAAGCTCAAAGCTAACAAAAGCACAAAGTCATAGAAATGTAAAAGAAGTATAAAGCCAAGAAAAGCAATGGAATTGCTACCTTTATAATATCACCATATTGATCCTCTTTAATATCACCTCAATTGCAACGACTATATTATTTCTATAATATCATCCTTTGTAGAAAGTGATATTACAGAGGTGATTGTGAACTGCTACTCTATTTCAGTAATATTACATTGTGTGAAAATATGATTTCTATGTATGCATGATTGGAAATATTTTTATAAAATAATTAAAATAATTATTTTAAAGACTTATCAAAATCATTATCATGCATTCTATTCAAATATATCAAATTTTTACTAATATGTGATACAATGAATGTGTAGCATAGAAAGCACGAGCCCCTAATATTAATGGTAGCATTTATGATATTACAGAGGGACTTATGATTTTAGTAATATGATAAATGATAAATCACCAAAAAATTCTCTTCTCTTCTATATTTAGAGATTGAAGTATGGTTTATAATTTAATAATTTCCCATGTAACTATAAGGAATAAAGATATTCAAGCTTTAGACCCTTTTTCTTTCATAGATTCACTTCTTGTAAACATATATTGATAAAAATGTTCTTTTTGTCACTGCAAATGTGATAATAAGGAGACCCATAGGCATGAAAAGAATTCCCAATTGTCTATCTTGGTATTTTTTTTAATGGCACATTTACACGAAGAATTTGGTTTTGACTAGCAAGGGAGATACCATGGGGGTCAAATTGCACCATTTCAAATTAAATCTCCTGCTCTATGCCGGATAAAAATAATCTTTTTGAGCCAAGAAATTTTCCATCTCTACTTAACCTCTGAGCGCCCAGCGCAAATTCCAAAAACAAGCTACAAATTGCCACTCAAGTAGACCCCACTGATTATAAAATAAAATCCAAGAGACATGACCCTTTAGATTGCAAGAGAGGTAGGGAGGGCATCTTTGGAGAAATTTGTTTGAGTTTTCACCATACAACTTAGGACATTATAATGGTCAAATGTCTTATAGTAGGAGGTCACATGATTTGGGGCGCTCAGGGGTTAAATATGGATGCAGTCGTTACGTCTGGATAAAAAGTGCATGAATATAATAGGAAAGGGTTAATCTACAGAGTTACAGAACTCCATATTAGCACGCGCATTATTGACCAGTGGCGGTAACATTAAAGAGGCCTTAATGCCTCATAGTAAATGCAGGCAAGGGCCCATAACTTTATGAGGGCTCTGAATGTCTCATTGGATCGAATTTTTTAAATTTAATTGAAAGCAATTGAAAGCAATTGAGATGTTGAATTCATTGCAAATGCACTGAAATTTCATTCATGGGTTTCACTGGTGGTAGAGGTGGCGGTGGTGGCGGTGGTGGCGGTGGTACACTGAATTCTCACCAGCCCATTGGCCCCTTTTAAGCCATAACTCCTAAGAGCATCTCCAGTGGTGCACTTCAAAATGAGCGCGCTAAAGCTCATCATGTGCCGTGTGCCAAGCGTCACACTAGCCCAATGTGTTTTCTGGGTCCCCACTAGAAATGATGTGGAGGGGCAATATTCCATGGTCATTGAGGCACGCAATTATCAGGAATTCTGCATGGCTACCATTTTTTCCTTGTAGGAATTTGGCTTGGCACTTGGCAAGAAGTTCACTTATGACTATCCAAGGGTTTCCTTACATATATCAGTCATCGAGGGAATTGCACAATGGGTGCTACAGGAAAAAATAGGCATTGCACTTTGATGTGGACCCAATGGGTGGGGAGGGAAACAATTTTAAAACATTCACACATATAAGATTTACTAGTCTTCACCAAAGATTGTCCACCAATATTGGTGAAACATCAACTCCTCCTTTCTTGCTTGCCTACCCTTGCAAGACAAGATCTCTTTCTACTTTAGTTTGAAATTTTGAAAAAATGCAAAAAATTCAAAGAATTGTTGCAATTACAAGTTCTAAGGTTTAAAATCCAAATAACATAGTATATTGTATTTTTTATTCATATATATATATATATATATATATATATATATATATATATATATATATATATATATATATATATATATATATATATATATATATATATTCAATGGATTTTCAATTTAAATTATAAAATCATGTTTTTCATTCTAACCTTCATTTATGGTAAAAATTTCTTATTATTCTACTATATATTATAATTGATTTAAAAAATTCCACCTTTAACTTAAAAAATCACAATAATTTGATTTTTCCATCAATTTTCTTAAAAAAACCCAGAAATAGGAAATATATTTTTCCACTTGCAAAAATATCAAATTTTTATACACCGATTAAATAAAAGGATCTAATTCCAAATCCATTCAATTTTCTAACAAAGTCAATGAATTAATGCCTACAAAGAGTAACATGTGAATCCTTTATTGGTAAATCCTTAAAGCAATTATGGGTTGTTTATAGGATGCATATGACTCCATTCTGTGGGTAGTTTGTAATTTCAAAATATACCACTTAAAAAATTCATAGAAACTACAATTTTAATGAAAAAAATTAAAATTTTACTTAGGTTTGATTTGTAAAACAGGTGCAGACCTTTGAAAAAATGTGCCCTTCTTGGAATTGGCCCCAAGATATTCAAATTATTAATTAGGGAAGTAATAGACTTGTGTACTTTAGCTAAGAGAGATGTAGAAAATAGATTAATCAAGCAAAAAACAAGGGGGCTTTTTTTCTACATTTACCTTTGAATGTCATCTACATTTGGCTCATTGCAATACTATATTGAAAACATCCATTCCCATCCATGTACCCAATTCCATCATGGCATCATGATGTACTAACTGAGTACATTCTTATTAAGAAAATGTGCACCCTTGGTACATCATGATGGAATTGGATATAGGGGACAAGAATATATGTCTTCACCTTGTAGACACAACTATTCCATTCCCACCATAGACTAGTTGGTTGTACACGACAACCAACTTAGATAACCTACAACCAAAATTAGGCTTCCTCACCAAGTTATGAAGCCTAAATGACCCAACTTGCAAGTGCCTAAGCTTAGACTTGGTGAGAAAAAAAAAATGAAAGTTAGACAAAAAAATGAGCGCCTTGGTGGTGAAGTTTAGTTGTGGGGCTGGTTGCTTGAGCAGCAAGGAACTTACGACTGCATGCCCTCATCTAGCCAGACTGGGAGAATGGGCCAAGAGGGGAGGGAGGGGCAGGGTGAACTGCCCCCCTCATTGCCCTGTTTTACCCCTGGGGAAAACGCTGTGGAATTTTTTATTTGCAATCAGATGATTTTTTTTTTCAAATTCTGAATTCAGATTTGCAATCAAAGGTCCCAAATTATTTGGGGTTAGTGTAGAAATTTATAAAATCGTGGCAAAAAATAGGGGCTTTTTTTCACAATTAACCTTGGCCGGGGCAATGAGGGGGTCAGTTCTCTCTGGCTGGAAGGAGGGGAGCTAAGAGCATTACCACCCATTCCCTAGAAACAAGGATGGGGAAATGGGTTGGCCTATGCCCAGTAGCTCCCAGGTTGCTTCCTTCCCCCATTCATTCACAGGAAGCGATCACACCAAACCAAGACAAATGAATGCATTTATGACTTGTCATAACATAGAGCCAATCAAAAATGCTAATTGAATTAAAAAGGATAAGAAATGGCCCACAAACCAAGCGAAAGTCGATCAAATTCATTAATGACTTGGAGGAATGAAGAGCAAAATAGTCCGGGTCAAATCGTGGCGGAGACGGGGAATTGGTGTTTGGAGAGCTCATTTTGGAGTGACTGGTCTTCTTTTGTCCCTCCCTGGGTCCGCGGTGGACCACTTTTCCTTGGCTAGCCACGCCCAAGCCCCGGCCCCGTGATTGGGTGGCGATGCTCTAAGTTCAGGGCTTCCGGTAAGGTAACTTAGACCACATCAATAAGAGGTCCATAAATTGCCTATTTAAGAGCAGAATCTGGATTTTGGGGAGGTGAAACTACTTCAAATATTTTTCAGTAAATTTTCCTTGAAAGACAAGTGGAATTGGAATTTAACCAAAGTTGTTTCATTTTTTTTGGAGCTTCATGGAATTAATTATGAAATTTTGAAGTTGTAATGGCATAGGACTCTAAAATTGCCCACCTCCTCAATTGTACATTGCTAAAGGCTACTAAAAACAACATGCACAAATAGTGTGCATTTTGAGGAGGTGGGTGATTTTAGAGCATGTATAGTATATTTTTAGAACCTCTTACTTTATTGCATCTAGGATTGGGAGGTAGTGATTTTCTTCAATCAATTATTTTTAGGCAGCACATAAGGGGACATATAGTGGTATTCTTTAGACAAATGAATGTAAGAACTTGTCCCTTATTGTAGAACAATTAAATTTGAATTCGTGAGCTCTACAACCAAACCTAAACTCTATGACTACTAAGATGAATTCAAAATTTCTAAATTTTATCATTCAAGGTAGATTTAACCCCTAAAATTCCTAGGCCATTTTTTTGTCCAAAACCACTCAAAATTGCCATTTTTGTTGCATTTGATCAAGAAAACGAAAAAAATAATGTTTTTAGAATCCAACTATAGAATTTTTTACTTGACTAGTCTAAGGTCATGTAGTAAATATTTCTTAAATTTTGGCTAAACAGTTTGGAAGATATTAGCATTCAAAGTTGGAAAAGTAAGTTTTTTTGAAATTTAGCCCACAATTTTAGATGACTTTGATTGCCATTCATGGAATTTTTTTGCACTACTCACTTTGAATTTAAAATACATTATGTTGAAGAATTGAGTTCAAAGCTTAGGAAAAAAATTCAAAAAAAATTTCATTCTTTAAAAAATGGTTAGGTAGAAGCAAGTCTGAGATTGAAAGAAAGACTAAATTGTTAATACCTCTAAGATAGAAGTCAAACACAATAATTCCAATGGAAAAATTGTTCTAGTAAGCATATTTAACCCTATCAAACAATTTTTTTGAAAAAATGGGAAAATTTCATTAAAAAATGAATATTTTAAGTTATTTTTTAAAGAAGATTGTTAGATTGCCTGAAAAACAAGATTGTCCATAACTTTCTCATTACTAGTCCAAATAGAATGAACCAAAGCTTTATATGTAGAGAAAAATATAATATATTAGTAAAAAAAATTAATTTAATTTTGACATTTTGTGATTTTTTTTATGCTGCCTGCCAACCTCCATTTTTGGTTAATTGTGCTATAACTTTTGTTCCCAAGTACCAATTGAAATAAAAATTATATTCCCATTAAGCTTATATATTTTTTTAGCTTTACAAAAAATTTCAAAAAATTTCAATGAATATTGAGATTGTACGAGCCTACCCAATGTTGCATTTTGGCTCCTATAGGGCCAATGGGACTTTAGGGGTTAAAAAATCATTTGTTTTCTCTTATGGATTAAATTTTACAAAATTAAATGTGGTCTACCTCTAATCTTGCTTATATCTATTTATAAACCCCAATGGTACAACTCTACAATTTCCACCTCATCACTTGATATTTACCTTATTTTGATCAAATTTGAAAAATGTAAATTCATATTTGGACTTAGACATCCTTACATCCCTAACTATTTTGACTTGGTTGAGATTTACAAAATCTATTATTTCAAAACCAAAAAATGGATTTGAATTTTACATTTACTAGTCTTAGTGAAATTTTGGGAATAGTGCCTCTAATTATAATACCCCCTCATGCTTTTTACAAAAGAATAAAAAGTATCATAATAAAACTTGAACGATCTATATTGTGTTCTTTGTTTTGTAACTTACTAAACATATGTATTAAATTTGACCTGTAAACTCTTTGAGTGTTGAGGATTAATGTATAGAGATGGTCTTTGAGAATTTTTGGCATTCAAATAATTCACACTAATTATCGTGTTGTAAGGGCAAAAGTGTGTTTGTGTGCTCA
Organism: Climacium dendroides; assembly: GCA_950106755.1. NCBI lineage: Eukaryota > Viridiplantae > Streptophyta > Bryopsida > Hypnales > Climaciaceae > Climacium > Climacium dendroides. Next base: position 42,923,160 of record OX467084.1, read on the forward strand.
TTGCCCGGCAATGTCATTTAAGTGTTTCAAAAATTGAATGTGTTCAATGATTAGTTTTTTTCAACAAATCAAATTGTATATTGAATGTATTTTGATTTGTAGTGAGTATTAGAAGACAAAGCATTTGGAAATTGGAACAGAGTGAAGTATATATCTCTTATTTATATCTATAGATATAGATATGTTTTGACAATGTAACATGAAACAAGTCATTTTGAATATATTCAACAATGGATCCATATAATCGATTTTGTACTTATATTGGAAATCATTGCAAAAAAATCCCTATGTGTTTTCTAAGCCATTGATATAAAACATTTAAAATTCATTCTCACCAAAAAAACAATGGACACATAGACATTATATTAATTTAAATAAAATTAATGGTAGAAATCTAAATTTGTATAGTCTTTGAATATTTTGGATGCAACTAAGGACATGGAACTAAGTTGAGCATTAATGGTCATTGATAAGTTGCAATTGGGAGGTAGTTGCCTAGGTTGTTGGATCCACATTATTCAATATTAGAAATACAATTGACATTGAATAACTATCAAATTTTGAAAAATCAACTAAAAATCTTGAAGGAATTTTCAATCATTATATGCTTTTAAAATATATTAAACTGTTATGTATTAAAATATTAAGAGTTCATGATTTTCTTTAAAAATGGTGGTTTCTTCATCAAATGCACCTAGATTCAATAACTAATTAAACAAATGATAGTTGTAAAATTATATTAATAGGTAGTAGTTGATTTCTAGATTAGTTTTATATGGAAGAGTGTGGTTTAGAGGGAAGCAAATCCTTAGACCCTTCCATCCAAAATCTTCCATCAAAATTCTCTATAAAAATTAATTAGAAAATTTCGAACAAAAAAAAATTATAGATAAAACAAATTTTGTTGTATAATCTTGTTGATGGAACTTTCTATTCAAAAACTTTGAGTCTTGATTTGTAGATTACCATAAAAGGCCTCATTGAACCTTTTCAACAATATTATACTATATTAAAAAATCTGCAAAATGCATCATGAATTTAGAAAAAACATGGTTTTTGTAAAGTCACTTTGGAAAATTTTATTTTGAGTTGACCATATTATATTATTAGGGGGAGTTACAAGAACAACTCAACCTTTCAACAAGCTCAATAAAATATTTCTTTGACTTAAAGGTGAGTTCAAAATCATTCAAGGAATTTATTAAAGTTTTCCACTACAAATTTAATTTAATCTAAGCTAATTTACCACATTGCATTAACGTTGAACTCACACTCCCTTTCCAATTGTGACTCCCCCTATTGCCTCCTAGTAAAATTCCTTTGAAATTAGAAATTTTATTTGTATCAATTTTTTATTTGGTTTTGATGTTGGAAAAAATATTACATTAGTTTGCAAAATATTTTAAAATTTGTTCTTGTGATTCTCTTGTGGATGAAATTGTCAAAAATTACCCTCCAAAAATCAAAGTAGATAGCGCTATATTTAAATGAATGTATATAGATTTGGATGGATATTTCATCCATAATCACCATATTTGTAAATGTAAGTAGCTTAACTATATGCCAATGTTTGAGTCAAGATGCACTAATTTATACTATTGTTGAGGACCCCAAAGTAGTGTTGCATGCAACTTTAGTGTTGCCATTATATTATAATCATAAAAATAAAATTTAAAACTTTGAATGGAGCAACTGGAAAATCAACTTGTTGAACACCGAAATTGAATAATTGTGCAATAAAATTGCATTGTCGAGCTTAGTACTGACATCTGGCTTGACCCGAGCAATAGGGGACCACTAGTGGCTTTCAGTTGGAGCGTTTTGGTGCCAGATGAAGAGGTCTTGGCTTCCTCAAGGACACTCTCTTTCAAAGGGTGGGTTCTGGTGATTGAACGTGTGAATTGCGCGGGGATTTGGCAAATGAGTGCAATTTCAATCCTTTGTGAGCAAATTTAAATTTAGGAATACATGGTACTCATAATTTCCTTAGCTTTCATAGAGAGATGCGCTGCATTTGAGAAGGTGGGGCAAGCAAGGGTAGTTCAGGAGGGAAGTGTAGCTGCCTTCATTTCTACAATTTCAATTGTGACCTAGTTTGAATTTGGATGTACATTTGGGGACATCATAGCAAAGAGTGCCACCACCACCACTGCAATTGTATTTAGTTTAGGGTAAGGAAATTTGGTCATTTTAGATGTGCACAAAGGGATTCGAGAGGAAGAGAGATGATGGCTTTACCGGAAGAAACACATGATTATGCCCCCTCGGGGTTTCCTTCAAATGCATCAAGAATCTCAGATGGCAAATTGGCTGAAATTGAATTGGTGTTGGAGTGTTGGATGCGGGATTGTCACAATGCTACAATGGATCAGGTTGCAAAAGTGAAAAAATGTTTGTATGAAGAATTCCTCCTTAATCTTGTTGAGCCCAATGCTAATCACTATTGACCTGTGAACCCTATTGGCAATTTTTAATGCTACCTGTTCCGCAGGCAATGGTTTCAAATTCTAGGTGTTTTTAAAAAGATCCCTAAAGGACACACTAATGGATTGCAACCGATTGTAAACGACTTAATTTGGAACAAATGGTGGCCCTCTACTGATTCAATGCAAACTCAAGGCAGTCCTATGCAAGGCAAACAACATTCAAAAATTGAGGATGGTGGAAGAAGAAGCCACAACCAAAAAATCCTATATCCAATTTGAGGATAGTGGCAAAAGCTCAAAGGAAGGAAGGCGCCGGCTGGCGCCAAGCTAGATTGTTGTAACAATTCGCCATGAATCAATGATCACTTGGGGGCGCGACAGAGGATTGGACCGCACTAGCCGGGGTTCCAATCGAAGTGGATACATGGTAGTTCAAGCTGTGGGAGGGAAGGACCACCTTCCAATTTTGAAGGGTATTTGGGGAGGAGGGGGTGGATTTGAATAGGTTGTCGGAGTTGGATGGGGAAATAATAAAGATTGTGGAAAGGTAGAATGATTTTGATGAGGGAGAGTGGCGCAAGCCACCTCTATTGTGCGGGCGAGGGCAAGCAAGGGTATAAGATGGCTTCGGGCGAAGAAGAATTATAAACACTTGATGGACCACCGCGAGTACAAGGGTGTGGGCGGGGACAAGGAGAAGACTGAGGGGATTTTGACATCATTCATAGATTGGTAGGGCATGCAGTCTATACACATGGAAGGCCCAAAGGCTCGAGACGCAGGCAAGGTGTAGCACGTGGTTTTGCTACTGCATTTGCATCAAGATCAAAGGCAGAATAAAACTTGGTGTTGGAGGTTGGTAGTGTGCCTCTAGGTTGGATGGCGCTAATCATCAAACCCCTGCATTGATCGCCACATTCTGTAGGACCTCATTGTTTGACTCCAATACAATCTTCAAGATGTAGTCTAATAGATGATATGGCAGGGAATCAAAATCAGCAAGCTACGATAGGAAGCCTACATGACTCTCCAAATTCCTTGCTCATCCATCATTGTTGGAGGTGACACCTCAGCTACAACTGGTGAGTTCAATAGCTTTTTTTGCAAGCGTCAACAAGGAACAAAGAGTTTTTGAATGCCCTTAAGTCAATTTAGATTTTTGCAACATCACTGTGGGTGGTTACACACATGAAATGAGGGTACATGGTTAGAGTTCTAGCATGTATTGAGTCAACAGATACGTACACGTACTACGGTGCCAGGATGGGCCATGTGTATTAGCAAAATGTGGATGGTTGTAATAAGAATAAGTGCTAATACTAGCATTGATGTAACTACTCATTTTATGAAATGAAACACTTCCGTTTTCCAAAAAATCATGGGTGCATGTCTTTGTACTTACTGTTCTAGTGTCTCAACAAATGAAAAACAACACAAGAGATCTCAAGTGGCAGTCTTTGTGCCACCATCCTATCAGTCCATTCCACTGTGTCAACGAAGCCCATACCCTCCTTTTGGTCCACATTCCACTGCAAGCAATACATCCAAGGGCATGCATGCCAAGTTTGGGAGGCCTTGCCATTGTCAAATCAAGTTGCAAATTGGTAGGCTGAAAGGTAACTTGAGGTCGCAAATTGTGCCAAAAATTCAAGCTCTGATTCCACGGAATTCATCCACAAAGAGCCTCAAGAGTAAGACCACCCCCAATTTCACCCTAAATCCTTGAATGTCAACTTTATTTTGACCATTATAATATCCTATTTTGAACGGAGAAAGTACCTACAATGTATTGGAGCACCTCTGAAGACTTGTTATCTACCATTTTGTATAGTCAACTCACACAAATCTCTATATCCACTACATGGTGACATTTGAACTCGCAATAGATTGTTCAAGACCCCTTGCAATGCTTTCACGGGCTAGGCGCTCAAGGGTTAAAGCTACCATTGCACTTATTAACATTTATTGGAACATTTTCTCTTCTATTTTCATTTAAAATTTGTAACCACTTCATTTACATTTTGATTTTATGAAAGCTTTATTTATACATGACTTCTTTTTATCTTCTATATGAGATGACTTTTACCAAAAATAATACTTAAATCTCAATAGGAAAAGACCTATTTCCAAGGTACTTTGCCAAAAATGATATGATTTATGGACCAATAGTTGCATTCTTCATTTCTATGAAATTTTGAAAGTCATCCAGAAGCCACTGTTTGGTTTCAGCAACATTCAAGGTTAATCCTACAATAGGAGAGTTTTTAAGTCATAAGAATATTTTAACATATAGATAAGAATACCTTTAACCCTTGAAAGCCCAAAGTCCCTACGGGGGACTCTTGGGATTTTGGTAGGCTTGTGTGATCTCAATTTTTGACATGATTTTTTGAAATTTTTTTGGAGATAGGAAATCACATTAATTTTTGGGGCATATAATTTTTATTTCAATCAATGCTTGGAAATAAAAGTTATGCTATCTTGAGTCCAAAAAGCAACTCAAAGGCAACCTAAAAAAATTACAAAAAGTTAAATTTTTTTCATTTTTCATTTTTTTCTTAAAAATTATATTTTTGTCTACATCCGAAACTTTGATTCATTTTATTTGGACTAGTGATGAGAAAGTTGCGGACATCTTGTTTTTCCAGCAATTTAAGCATCTTCTTGAAAAAATAACTTATAGACTTCATTTCTTAATGCAATTTTTCAATTTTTCAGAAAAAAATATTGGGCAAGGTTAAATTTGCTTGATAGAACAATCTCACTATTAAGATTATTGTGTTTCAATTCCATCTTAGAGTTATTAACAATTTAGTTATCCCTTCAATCTTGAACCTACTTCTACTTTTAATAAGTGAGAATTAAGTGTTTTTTTGTTGAATTTTTTTTCCTAGATTCTCAACGTAATTTTCCAACACAGAAAATAGAAAATCAAAATCAATAGTGCAAAAGTTATAAATTAAGAAGATTCAAAGCCAAAAATCTAACCAATCAAGGTATAAAAAACCCTTGTTTTCTTCACTTTGAATGCAGATATCCTGCAATTGACACAATCAAAGTTTTTGAAACTTTTGCCACACATTCTCATACTAGTATAGTGCAAAATCTTTCAGTTAGTTATGTAAAGTTTTTTTAAAGTTTTTTTTTCTCTTTGCAATAGAAATGGCAGTTTTTAGTAGGCTTCAATGGAAAAATGCCTTGGGACTTTAGGAATTAACTACTACATATTTTTAAATCTATGAATAGAAAAACTTTTAACCATTTGAATATTTTATAACCTATAAAAAAACATTAATTAAAAAATATTGGTTTATTCTATATATGCCACTTGACAAACTCTTAATTATATAATTATTTGTTAATTTGTATATGTGAAAATGTATTTATCGTATGCATGAGAAATAGGGAGTGCTAACATGTGAGCATATTATTATAAATTTATGAGCCCCAAAGTCTTTATTATAGACACATTCTATAGTTATAGGTGTTTATGTCCCCGATACCTATATTATGCATTCTTTTCATGTTACAACATACCTATGTTGTAGGTACTTATATTATAAATGCCTTAACCCTTTAAGTACTAAGGATTCATGATTTTAAGTTGCATACTTTGATTGTTTATATTGTAGAATGTATAATGGAAATGGAAAATTTTATTATATCATTAGCTTGAGTGAAGAACATTGCATGCATTGGTTTAAGCAAATATTTATTAAAATAAATTTTAAAAATATATATAAACTCTTCAAAATTGCTTAAAAATCATGAGGCCCAATTTGGGCTTTTTAGTCATTAAAGGGTTAATCCCTGAAGTCCCAAGGCCTTTTTTCTTTCAAAAACTACTCAAAACTGCCATTTCTATTGCAAGCTATAATTTTTTTGAAATTTTCATTTTGGGGGCATATTTAATTGTAGGATCTTGCATTATACTAGTATAAGAATGTGTAGTAGAAATTTCATAAACATTGAATATGTAGATTGTAAAATATTTGTGTTTAAAGTGAAGAAAACAAGTTTTTTTTGTACATTCCATCACTAAATTTTTAGGCTTTCAATCTCCTAATTTAAAATTTTTTGTATTGGTGAGTTCGAGGTTAAAATTTTTCATGTTGAAGATTTGAGTTGAGAGTTGAAAAAAAATTCGAAAAGAAAAACACTTGATTTTCATTCATTAAAAAATTGTTAAGTAGAAGTAGATCCGAGATTCAACAAAACACTAAATTATTAATAGTTCTAATATAGAATTGAAACACCATAATCCCAACGGTGAGATTGTTCTTGCAAGCAAACTCAACATTATCAAACAATCCTTTTTCAAAAACTACAAAAATTGCATACACAAATGAATCCCATGAGTTATTTTTTCAAGAAGATACTTAGATCGCCCAAAAAATAAGATTGTTCATAAGCTTCACATAACTAATCCAAATAAAATGAATCAAAGCTTCAAATGTAGACAAATATAAGATCTATGAAAGAGAAAAAGAATAATTTTATTTCTATTATTTAGAGATTTCTTTTTCTGCCCAGCAAAGTGCAAATTATATTTAAAATGGCATAATTTTTGCTCTTGGGCACCAATTGAGATAAAAATCATATTCCTACAAAGCTAATGAGTATTTCTATCTTTTGATAATTTTTTTTTTAAATCACCAAAAATTGAGGTCATAGTAACCTATCCAAACTCCCAAGTGCCCCGGACTTTAGGGGTTAAAATGGTTGTAGGTACATACCTACAATTAGGTTCAAAGCTCATAGGTTTGCACTCATGCACTAGGATTGTTGACAAGAAACAATTTTTTCTTTCTTTTACAAATGGAAGTATTTTCTTTCCCCCTTTGTACAAGGGAGCTTTTAACTCCTCCATGCTAGTGTCCAACATGAATTCAAGTTAGACTTTGACACAACAAAACATTTGAGGTCAAGTGTTAATTTCACCACCATTTTTCAAAATTTTATTTTTATTTATTTGAAACACATGGAACTAATTTCACCGTATCATTCCTGCTAACAATTATACTCCCTTCATCATCCGATTCAGTTTCTAGAAGATAAGCACATTAACTTGGAGAAGTGAACGAGTTGCCATCCATATTTGATGAGTTTCATGCATCTAAATGGATGTAAACGGAGCATGATGACCATCAAGAAAGTATCCCACGATTGCAACAGTATTGTTTCAATGCTTGAATAGTAGAGTACTAAAAACATATTGTTGCAATACTGCAATAGTGTATTTTCAATGGATAGAGTACACTCTCCATTGAAATTATATTGTTGCAGTATTGAAAACAGTATATTTTTAGTACTCTGCTGTTCAAGCATTGAAATAGTATTGCAACAATATTGTTGCAATGGGGGGCTTTTTTCCAACGTGACTCTATTTGGCTACACCAAATGGTGCAATTAGGTTGCCCCACACTAATTGCTCGACATTTCACACTATATAAATATTTATTTTTATTGTGGTGATTTTCGTAAATACTTGAATGAGCTAAGAGCCATTCAACCAGATTTTGTATTTACTTCCCTAGGTGTCGTTGTTGAAAACTAATTAGTAGTACAACATGAGCGCTAAACCAACCAAAACCCTAATATAAAGATCTATTGAGAGAGACGCGGTTGCCTCCACGTGGACATAGTGAGTCCCTCATGAGTCATGGGATAACTCGGCAAGGTAAGGCAACCTAATTGCACCATTTGGTGTACACTAAATAGTGAAATTGGGTTGCCTTAACAATTAGGTTGCCTTACTCAAGAAAGTTACCTCATGACTCACCACTTTTCCAGATGGAGGCACAAACAATTCTTTAAACCCAAGCCATGAACCAGTGCACCAACCCATGCAACACACATGGCTCCTACATTAGTGCATTCTTCTACAGAAATTGTACATATTTATATAGTGTAGAATGTTGAGAAATTAGTGTGGGGCAACCTAATTTCACTATTTAGTGTAGTGAAGATCGGTTCCTGCACATTCCCCACATGAAATAAAATTTCCTGCAAGTCAAAGCACCCCCACATTCCCCACAACGTAAAAGTAAAAATATAATTTATTGCTCTTATCTCTTCATCTTGTGTTCTGTTTTTTTTTAATGCAATGATTCTCTCCCTTTGTTCAAAAAAAAAGTTTAATTTAATTTCCTGCAAAGCGACCCCACTCTGCCCCTAGCACTATGGAAGTCCACGTCATACAGACAATACAGACACACAGCAATCGGAAAGGGAGAAGGTTCTCGGAAGGTGGGAATGTTCCGATAGAGAAAATCACCTGCACGTAATAACTAATAAGGAGCTCCAGCCTCGTTCCCATTCATGGTAAGTGTAGGAAGCTCAGTTAAATGGATTTCTTTATCCTTCCTTCATTGATGCAGTTGTTTTGACTACACGGTTAAAAAGTTATTGTATGATATGTCATTTTCAACACTCGGCGGGCAGTTCGGGCAGCTCAATTTTTTTTTTAAAACACTTTTAAAAAAAAAAAAAAATTGAAATTGGTTCTACACATTTATATATACATGGGAAGCTTTGAATCATTTCATTTTGATAAGTGAGATGAAATTTATGAGGATTTTTTGTTTGCAAGTAGGTATGAAGTCTTTGAAAACTACACCTACTCACAAATTAAAAATCTTCATAACTTTCATGTCACTTATTGAAATGGAATGATTCAAAGCGCCCCATATGTATATAAATTTGTACAATCAATTTCAAAAAGAAGTTTCTAAAAAAAATGATTTTTTAAAGAAGTTTTTTGGTCTGCCCGAGCTGCCCGCCGAGTGTTGAAAATGACATATCATGCAATAACTTTTTAATTGTGTAGTCAAAAGGTATGAAAATTGTTGAACCTTAAAGCTATTCCTCAGGCACATGTTTCATAAAAACTTCAAAGAAAAAAAAGAAAAACTCCATTCATAATGAGCTACCCAAAATCACATTGTTGCCAAAAAAACACAGTTTTTGCATTTAGGGGTTAATATTTCCTTTGAACCTTTCAGTATTCTAGGCCTATTTTCCATCAAATTGCATAACCATCTCTTGTAAGTTAAGGGCCCGCACTTCCTGCAAGCACCCCCACATTCCCCACAACGTAAAATTATAATTTATTGCTCTTATCTCTTGCCTTTTGGTTTTGCTGGGTTTTTTTTCCTGTTTTTTTAATGCAAAGGTTCTCTCCCTTTGTTGAGAATTTTTTTTATTTAATTTCCTGCAAAGCGCCCCCACTCTGCCCCTAGCACTATGGAAGTCCACGTCATACAGACAATACAGACACACAGCAATACAGGAAAGGGCGAAGGTTCTCGGAAGGTGGGGATGTTCCCATAGAGAAGATCACGTGCACGTAATAATGAAGGAGCTCCAGGGATTGGGTTCCCATTCATGGTAAGTTAGGCAGTGCTGAGGAAGCCTAGTTTAACCCCTAAATGCCCGAGGCACCAAAATCTGGTGTTTGTAAAACTTTGAAGTTAAACAAAACCTAACCAAGTTTTTATTTTTAGTATTTTCTATTTTGAAAAGTTCTTTTTGGAGTCTAATTTTAGCATCAAAAATCTGATCTTGAAAATAAATGATAGTGGTTTTTCTATTCACGATTTTGTACAAGGATACCCATTGCAATCCTAACTTCCTGTAGTGTTGAGAGCTCTTGGAAATGAGCCTCAAATACACTAGATCTTGGAGAAAAAATCACATTCAAAATTCATTTTTAAAAATTTATAGAATAGATTCTAAGAAGCCATAAATTGATTGGGGTTGTACATGTTAAGCCCTTTAACCTCGTATTTTTTTTTATCACCAAACTTTTAGATTTGACATGCAAAAAGAGAGTTGAAGGATTTTCATAGTTTTAACACCCTCATGGTCAAACATTATAATCTTTCACTCTATAAGTGATATTGTTGTGTTTTCTTTTCCTATGAGATCTCTACCATGTCTAGTTTGAATTTGTACGGTTACAAATCCAAAAAAATTGATGCAACTTATCAAAATGTTGACATTTTGTTCAATTTAGAGCAAATTTCAAGAAGCTCAAAATAGGCCTTGGACATTTAATAGGGGTTAAATGGATTTCTTTTTTCTTCCTTCATTGGAGGGTGTTTGCATCTATCAATGGATGGATGAAATATACAAAATGTGGATGAAACTTAAATGATTCATCCAAATCTTGAATATACATTCATCTCAAATAAAGAGTTATTGATTGTTCATAAAATATGGTACCAAATTTCATCCACATGATGGTAAATATATTGACTAATATTTCCCTCAAATCTTTTAGTATTGCTTTTGAGGGAAATCAATTGCTAAAAAAACCCTATTGCTTTGCTCCATTCACCATCACCTCTAACTAGTTGCAAATGTGAGTTGGTTATTTTTTCACATAGCTGACTCAAAATCATAGATTTAGGCCAATTATTCATAAACACTTCAAAATTTGATTTATTTCAAGTTCAAATGTAAAGAATACCTAATGCATATGAATGAATGACCAAGTAATCACAAAGAATTTCAAATATTCGCTTCTTTGATTCAATTTCTTCATAAATACACTAGTGCTATGGCAAAGGTAATAGACCTACAACCATATAGAAAGTAAATATGTACATCCTCCCTACTAATGTAATAACTACTAGTGTGCCTTATGTCGTTGCCATAGTCAAAAGCAAAATAAAATTAATTTTCTAATTTTCTTGCTCATAAAATATTTGAAATTCAATAACTTTTCAACTAAGTAGGTCCAAACATCACAAAACCAAGCCCATACACCCCTCCTCGCCGAGGGCTTTCTAATAGTACAAAGTACACGACGAGGAGACACATGGTTTAGGAGATCTCACCATATCACAAAACAAAACAAAATAGCCTAATTTAACCCCTAAAGTCCTAAAATCCCTATGGGGGACTCTTGGGATTTTGGATAGGCTTGTATGATCTCAATTTTTGACATGATTTTTGAAACTCTTTTTGAAGATAGGAAATCAGATTAGCTTTATGGGAATATAATTCTTATTTCAATTGGTGCCCCAAAACAAAAGTTATGCCTCCGTGAGTCCGAAAAACAACTTGAGGGGCAACCCAAAAAATATCACAAAAAGTTAAATTTTTTTAATTTTTAATTTTTTTTTCAAAGATTATATTTTTGTCTACATATAAAGCTTTGATTCATTCCATTTGAACTAATGATGAGAAAGTTATGGACAATCTTAGTTTGCAAGCAATCTAAGCATCTTTTAAAAAAAAATCTTGAATTTGTTACTTTAAATGCAAATATCTTGCAATCTAGAAGGTCAAAGTTCTTGAAATTTTTTCCACTCACTCTTATACTAATGTAATACAAGATCTTATGGTTAGATGTATAAAAAAAAACTATTCAAATTTTTTTTTGCCCTTTGTAATAGAAATGACAATTTTGAGTGGATTTTGATGTAAAAAAGGCCTTAAGACTTTAGGGGTCAAAACCAAAACTGACACTACTAATCCTTTCCATTTAAAGAACTTAAATATAGGAGTTATAAACATATTGTCTGGCTTCTCAAAATGAAGATTTTAGGTCTCAAACCTTCTGGAAACTTGGGGATCAGTTGCCCTTTGGGGAGCCGGGAGCACTCGCCTTTGCTCTCTGACACCCTTGATTCAATTACCAGAGTAGGGTAAAACGGAGCTGAAAGTCTGTACAGCGTGTAACCAAACGATCGAAGTCTATAGTAATGTGCAACGAGCCTCTTTCGGAGGTCCAGACAATGTTGAATGTAAAAAAAATAATAATAATAATTTTGTGCCCTTTCAGTTTTACTGTGACACCTCTCCTGTCTTAGTTGGGGCCTATATGAACTCAAAATTTGAAGAAAAAAAGATTGCATAGCAAATAAAAGGTTCCCAGGGGTAAAACACGCGACCTAACCAAACCCTGGTGAAGTCTTTAACCCTGACAAAGCTGTTCCCAGAACTCCGCGTTCAGTGGCTTCGACCGTAGGTCAATCCGTCAGGACCCTGAGGGACCGGAGCCTCAGGCGTAACTTATATAACTCCACCAGGTGACGCCTTCGAATGCACCATTCCCGTCTCGCACATTCTGTTTCGGACGCCTCTCACGGAGGTACTCCCACTTTCAGAGCATTTGGCAGGAGCTTCGATTCGGAGTGACTCTCGACTCTTGCAGAAGTACCGTCGCTTTCATACCTTCCTTCAACTTTTCTTCAGCCATTGCGGGTCTCTTCTCTTTCTTGCTTTCGAATCTGAGTGTTCTCATTCAGGATTCTTCTCGTCCCACTCTGTCCGATTGGAGAGGGAATTAAGTTCCAGGGCAAGAGTTTTGTGTGCTGTGCTTCGAAATCGTGGAGTGTGTGGTTTCAGCTTTCGAATGAGGTAGCAAGAATTTGTTGGGTTGGGAGAATTCACCGGCATTTGGGTGAGCTGAGCTGAGCTTCGCTGCTGCGGTGAAAGGGAATTTGAGTTTTGTGAGAGATGGCGGAGTCTTCGTACTACCCGATTTACGCCAAGGAGTCCAAGGACGTCCCGGAGTGGATGAGGAGGAGCCACGAGTGGCAAGCGGCGGTGGCCGTGGACAAGCTGCCCAAGTACCAGCTGAAGGTGAAGCTGTGCTGCCTGAAATGCGAGGAGAAGGTGATCGAGGAGATTCGGGAGGTGCCGGGCGTGTTCGACGTGCGCGCGGAGCGTTTCCATAGCAAAGTAGTGGTGGTGGCGTCCAGTCCGTCGGGGCTGGACGAGCACGAGGTGTTGCGCAAGGCGAGGAAGATTAACCGCAAGGCCAAGTTCGTGCCGCTGGACGACAAGGAGAAGCCAAAGAAGGGCGACGACGACAAGAAGAAGGAGGAAGAGAAGAAGAAGAAAGAAAAGGAGAAGAAGTAGAAGGAGGAGAAGGAGAAGAAGGAGAAGGAGTTGGAGTCCATCTACACGTTCAAGCCGTTGATTTATTGGGGCGATCCGTCGTATTTCACGCCCTCTCCCGTTGCTTACATGCCAGGCGAGTATCGTCCTAGCCAGAACTACGCGCCTCGCTACCACTACCCGCCCTTGCCCGACCAGCCGGAGGACGGCTACTTCCGGCAATACGTCTACCACTACTAAAGCATGCTTCGAAGAGTGCACTCTTGTGCTCCTGGAGGCGTGATCACTGCACAAGACCCGTAGTCAGAGCAGTGTTGTATATTACTTGACAATTTTGCGTCCCACGAAGGCTCCCTGTTTTTGGATTGAGAGTGGCGATTACCTTCATTTGAGCATACACTATAGAAACCCGAGAGCTGGGTTTGAGCTTGAGGTGATGGTTTGAAGTGCTGAGTGCCGGTGCAGCTTTTGCATCAGGCCGGCCATGGGCAATGCTGGGACTCGTTGTAGGGTGTACGGAGGTGTTTGGTAGGCTGCTTCTGTGTTGAAGCTTTGCGTGTACACACATTATGTGCAATTTCATGAACAAATGGCAGGAAAATCCTGTTTGATTACTTCTCATTTCGTGTTTAAATACTGGTTTTCTCGCGTTTGATTTGTCGGGTTGTGGCTTTTGGTTTGAGTGAGTCTTCAAAGGTTGGGTAACTTGGGTCTAGCATTTCAGGCTCCGAAGTCATGGCAACTAAGTTAAGAGTTTTGAAAAGGAATGTAGCGAGTTTCTAGGAGAATCTGAAGTGAGTTATGAATAAAATGGTGACAGTGATTGACCTTAAATGTATTGCAGAGTGGAAGATCTTGTTAGGAGTGCTGGAAGTATAACTTACTTGTTTGTTGGGTTTCGGGTCCAGGTGCATTTGTTGAGGATTATACGTAAGGTGAATTGAATAATAAGTACGCCCAGTTTTATGTATTCTTGAAAGGAAATGAGTTATCAATGGCTCACAATATACCATTACCTGTGGCAGTGACTTGGTGAAACACACGATGGAATTATTTTGAGCGGTTTTTCAAATTAGGCATATAACTGAGTATTTGCATCCACTTGTCTGAAAATTTTGGAGTTGTTGCACCCTGACTAATTTTAAGCTTACCAGCCCGGACGTGTAAGCGTAGCCCGGATGTGCAAGCACCCAACGCCCTGAATCCTGCCACCTCTTGGCACATTCTCCCAGCCCAGCCTGAGTCATGCCCCACTGAAGGGAATGCATTGACACTTGGTGCCCAAGCAAACAGCCCCAACAGACTTCAAAGTTTCAGTTTCAGTGCATCGATTGTCTTCATCTTCGTCACCAAGTTTCTCTAGGAAGTTACAAGTTGGGTCACATTAGCTTAGAGCATCGCCACGGTTGCACTTCAAGTGAGGCTAACTCGGGCAAGTAGCGAGGTAGGCCCAATTTGTTGCCCCACAGCATGCACTCCAAGCTTCTAAAAACTAGAGGTCCCTTCAAAATATCGTGAGGCCAGTGCGAATTGGTGTGTGTCTTGGGTGTGCTACGTTATGAGGATTGACTTCTCTTTCTCCCAATATTCGAGGTAGAATTTACATTGAATAAGTTAAGAAATGTCAAATCAATACATTGAAGTATGGGTCATGTAATGATGCCCGAGCCTGTTCTTTTTTAATTGGGTGGTGTTTCTTGGGCTCTATGCAATGGCTACAACGTGTGTTCTAATTCGGATTTTTTGTGGGGCAAAGGCAGATGACTCAGCCCTCGATGCAAAAATTGCCTCGCCAAACCTTATCTAGCGCCTCTGTTTGCTAAGTTAGCTGTGGCGATGCTCTTAGTACAAGCTTCCTACAATGCCTTGCGTAAGATGGGAATGCAGCTACACTGAAGCCCTAAATGCCCATACATGGTTTTTTGGCAACATAGCAATTTGGGGCAACTCACTACAAATGGAATTTTTAGTTTTTTTTTTTGAAATTTTCACACAAGATATGCTCAAGGAATAGCTTTAACCTTTGAAGGTTTTTTACTATGTTTTCACCAAAATCGCTGCAAAATTACCATCTCTAGTGCAAGTATCAAATTTTAGGAAAATAGTTAGTTGAAGGATATAGAGAATGATTCAAAAATACTAAATAGTTAAAAATTTATTTATGGAATTGAAAATTTCCATCCCAATAGTTGTAATGTTGTAGTAAACAATCTATTCCTTATTTTATTTATTTTTCTAAAAGTATTAAAAATTGAATTAAATATAGGACTTCAAACTTTATCTTATAGAAGAGATTTTGTAGCTATTCGCAAATTATCCCTAAAATATAATTCCTTATAACTTTCATCTCATTAATCAAAATGGAATGGTTCAAAGCTTTCCACTTACAAACAAATTTAGAGAACCAATCTCAAATTTTTAGTTCTTAAAGAAGTGGTTTTTAAAAGAAGTTTTTTTACTACATGGATTGCTTGTTGAGCAAAGAGAACTATGTATCATACAATAACTTTTTAATTATATAGTCAAAAGTTATGAAAATTGTTGGACCTTAAAGCTCTCCTCATGCACATATTGTTTGAAATTTTCAAATAAAAACAAAACAAAACTATATCTGTAGTGTGCTACCCAAAATTGCTATATTACCAAAAATTGTAGTTTAGGACTTCAACAATTAAATTCTAATCATAGTCATTTTTGAAGACTTCTTATTTTTATTTTCATTCAAGTTATTCCTAAAAGGTTATTATTAGAATTATAAAGTTATTTTTTAAGGCCAAACCTACCAATATCTATTGAATTATAGAATATTTGCAAAGAAAAATCTTAAAAATATATACCATACAAATGTTACTCCTCAAAGGACAATTGTCCGTTGGATGGACAATTGAAAATCTAGATAGGTTTCTGTGAATTTGATTTTGGGTCAGATGTTTGCAAAATTTTGACACAAGGTATGGACATGTACCCCCTTAGTGGAAATTTTTTAAAAATCCGATCAAGTATTCAAATCAAAAGTTATGATGCTTTAAAATTTTGTATAGCTCATGTAGCTTTGTGCATCTTCTGCAAAACTCCTCTTTTATTTTTGAAATTTTTCAAGTATGTAACTTACATGATACAAGAAGTAGATGTAAAAAAATACCATTTGTAGTGTAGAATTCTCATTCTAGGAGAAATTAAAGGTTGTTGGCCATGTTGGGCAAGGTTGAAAACAATAAATTTCTACACATTATAGTCTTTCAATCCGTATAGTCAAAGTTTTGAAAAAATTTCCACACATTCCCATAGTTAGTAGTCTGGTACAAATTTTTACATTTGAATTTTTTTTAAATAGTTTTTTCTCACTGCCCTAAAAAGTGACAGTTTTTATAGTTTCTGCCCAAAATATGCCTCCGGACTTTGGGAATCAAAGAACCAACACAAGAATCTTCAAAGAAATAAATTTACAAAAAAACATTTCTTTTGGTATACTTGAAATGCGTTTCTATTCATCCATTGTTCAAATTTTGAACACCTAATCCTTCATTCCTTTAGGGGTTAAAGGTTAATATTTCCAACATTTAACATTTCTCTTTGAAGATTTAGAAGTAGGGTAAAATTGCAAGACTAAATCCATCCTTCAAACTAGACTCTACGTGGTGGATTTTGTGTTTTGTACAGTAATTGTGAGAACCCCTCCCCCCTTGTATTTTGTACTATTTTAATTCTATATATTTCACCTCTCTTAGCTAATTTGAGGTCTTTAATTGCAATTAAGAATTCAAAATTTGCTAATATTATCAAATGTGACAAATAAAAAATTCATGAGTTTTCTCCAAGGGTAAATCCACCTTGTTTGGACTACACTAATGATGGTATTTAGTGTTATGTTACTAATAGTGTTACTTGAGCTTTTATCCTACCCACTCTAAATGTCAATTAATTGGCATTTAGTGTTGTGTTCACTTTTCTGAGTAGTAACTTTTCTGAGCATGTCATAGGTTTCTTGGGTTCTTACGTTTTTCTTTGCATTTTGATGAAATAGTTAGGTAACACTAAATGTAAACTTGTAAAAAATTTATACCCAATAGTTGACAAATAGTGTCTATGTTGACATTTAGTGTTCGTAACATTAACTGGATTGTTGACAATTAGTGTTATGCTTCGTAGTTAGAGTTGCCAACACTAAATACCATCATTAGTGTAGTTTGTAGGATGGGTTTAGCATCTTGCAATAAAATTGTAAATGATATACTCCATATCAGATTTTATGCTTATTGAGGTAAATTTTTTTTATAGAGTAATCTGTTTTACTTGAGTGAATGGCAACAAATTGAAGTAACAAAACCGGCGGCGCTTGTAAAGTATTTTGGGATCTAATCTGCTTATAAACCACGCAGTCGTTGACTACTGTTGCCACAGCAAATCACTGACAAAGCCAATTTGAACGAACTTAACTTACTTGTAAATTTAGGTTATTTCGCAATCCAGACTATTATTGGCAGCTACAGTATATACTTAAATTCCACGCAATCCTCCCTCTTTCCTGCAGTTTCTTTCTTTTCATTGAACCCCTTGAACGCCCAGTCGGTGACCACTGAAATCATCCCTTTTGGCACTATTCCTCAACATAAAAAATTAGAAAATCAAAATGAAGAGTGCAAATATTTAAGTTAAGAAGATTCCAAACCAGAAAATCTAGTCAATCAAGGTGTTAAATTTTTTTTGTTTTCTTCACTTTAAATGCAAATATCCTGAAAATCTATGCGGTCAAAGTTTTTGAAGTTTTTTCCATACATTTTTATACTAGTGTAGTACAAGATCCTATGGTTAGCTATGTAAAAAAACAATCTTGAATTTTTTTTGGCTCTTGCTATAGAAATGGTAGTTTTGAGTGGTTTTCGATGTATGTTGAATAATTTTAATTTTTATTAATTTTTATCTCAACATATCACAATTCCATTTTAACCTATAAAGGACTAGATCTTTTGCAAAATGGTCAAAGATCCTGTCCAAGTTGATTTAGCTATATAAAATGAGTTCAAATATCAATGTTATATTTTTGTACCCAAGAATATAGATGGTCTATCATTCTAAAAAATTTAGTTCATTATTGAAAATGTTATTAAAACATTGTCATTCCTATAATTTTTGTATCAAAAATTGGAAAAGATTATTAAATACATCACAAATAGTTCGATCAATTTAAATTTTCTTCAAGATGTACAAGTAGCAATAGAGATTGGTGTGAAGACATCAATTAATTATTTAAATTTGACACCCAAAACACATTTGCCAATGACCTACAAGTCAATTGCTATAATCAAACTAAATTTATCTTTTTCTATAATATACATTGTAATTGATATATAAAATTTTGATATTTTTCACTTGTGATAAAATATATATTCTATTGTTCTTGATTTTTCAAAAAAATTTATGGAAAAATGAAATTATATCAATTGCAATGTATATTAGACTAATTTGAATTTTTTAATAATTGCAATGTATATTAGACTAATTGAAGGTTAGAATGTGAAACTAAATTTAGAGACTGAAACTTAGAAACCATTTTTATTAAAAATACTTATGAAATACACACAAGATTGTATAATTTGGATCTAACACATAGAGCTTGCAATAATTCTTTCTATTTTTGAATTTTCTCAAAAAATTTAAAGAAAGTAGAAATAAAACTTGATGAGTTCATTTTTTTAGTTTAAATTAAATAGGAAAAATGGTTATTTTGAAATTTACAATCAAGCTTGACTAAGGCACATCCACTTTTTGGATGCAAAAACCTCAAGGGCTTAACCCCCAACATCTACATATCCCAAAAGTGAATGTGCCTTGGCAATTTTATAAAGTCTAAGTTAAGCTTTATGATGGAAAAATAAAAAATCTTGCACCCTTTACTAGACCTAACAAACATACTATGTGGTGAATTAATTGCAATTCACATACTATTATTTTTCCTTGCAAATAAAAGACACAATGAATGAGCATGCATCTTTATAGACAATTCAAACTCCTTATACTTAATCAATATGCATATCACAACACACACATGCAAATAAAATTTTAACACATTCTACAATCTTTTTATTACAAAAAAGAATTATCAATTTACTCACTTCTACAAAGTCAAATATTGTATTAACATTCGCGACCAACAAAACATGCTTACTAACTTGCAAAAAACAAGGATACACAAAAAAAACATAGACTACCTCTACATAACTATGAACTTGCTCATATGCCCCCATTTTACTATTATAAAGATGAAAAATTTCCACCCAAAACATCATACAAACGTTCAAGTAGATGAGAACTAAATTCAATCAGGAAAATTTGATTTTCACACAAAATTTTCCTAGTAGAAGTAAATGGACTTACAATCCATTTATAAATAACTTCCTCTACAATATGTTCTGGAATATTCCATCACACCTCATTTTTTTTCCTTAATTTACACACTAAACAAATGCAACTTTACCAAATATACCCCCTTTTAATGGAGGAATGTAGTTTTGGTGTCATTTCTTCTATCTTCTTGTTGATAGTAGGACCCCAAATGAACAAGTCTTTAAATTATGCTAACCATAACATTATATAATCAAGCAATGATCCTTTCCATGTTGGGGAGGTATTGTACTTTACTAGATGTCTAAGAGGGATTTATCAATTGATTCAAATATTAGGATTGAAGGGCCATATAAGACAATTTTGTCCATTGTAGAGGGGCTCTTTTTAAGGATGCAAAAGGAACTATTGCCTCCTTGGTAAACAATGTCATAGCCTTTATATGTTGGATTTACTTCTCTCACTCTTAAAATGACGTTTAAAAATTAGTGAGGGTAGACTGACCCCTTCATTGCCCCACATTTTACACCCAAGAAAAACACTGAATTTTTTTTGTTTGTAACACATGATAAAGTTTGGAAAGTTTGAAGTTGTATTTGCAACTAGGGACCTCAAATTATACACGAGAGGTGAAGAAATACTAAAAAACACAAAATATTCTGAACTATGTTATGGGTCCTAAAATATTCCGAACCTTGTAAAATGAACTTTCAAAAAATTTTAATCAAGTGAATGAAAAAAAATTCAACCCAAAAAGAAATGATTTTGTATGGGGCCTAACGAATCTAACGGTAGGGGACAATTTTTTACATTTTTCCTTGACTGGGCCAATGATTGGGGATCTTGCATGGCCTTAAAAAATTTGTAGTCCCTCATTGTTAAAAAATAAATAAAAACTGGATTTCCCCTTTACTAGTGTGAAACAATAATTTTAAAAAACTTGGAGTTCAGTCTGACACATCAGTCAGCCCAAGGACTGAATTCAGTTCACATCCTTCACCGAAGGAATTACTGCTGGCGGTAAGTTACGTTCCAGTTTGGGGCCACTACCGCCACCACCTCGCAGCCCCCACCGCCTGGTGAACCCTAATGATGGAATTTTCAGTCCACGGGACCGACCTGCAGAATAACTTTCACACCATTCTATCCAAAGGAAGGCAGTCCTTATGGCTGCTAATGAGAAATGTGAAGGTGGTGGCGGTGGTGGCGGTGGTGGCGGTGGTACACTGAATTCTCATTGGGCCCTTTCAAGCCATTACCCCTAAGGGCATCTCCAGCGGTGCACTTCAAAATGAGCACGCTAAAGCTCATGTGCCGTGTGCCAACTGCCAAGCATCAGACTGGCCCCGTGTATTTTCCAGGCCCCCACCGGAAAAGATGAGAAGGGGCAGGATCAAGGCGCACAATTATGAGGGCTCGTACCATAAAGCTAAACTTAGACTTTATAAAATTGCCATCCACTTTTAGGATGTGTAGACCTTAGGGGTTAACCCCTAAAAGGTTCTTGCATCCAAAAAGTGGATGCCCCTTCATCAACTTTGACTGTAACTTTTAAAATAACCAATTCTCACATTTGATTTAAACTTTAAAAAAAATGAATTTAATAAGTTTTGTTTCTACTCTTTTAAATTTTTTTGAAAAAATCCAAAATTGAAAGAATTATTGCAAGCTCTATGTGTTAGATCCAATATTGTGTGTATTTCATAAGTATTTTAAAAAAAAAAAAAATTCTAATTTAAACTTTAAAATATCTTCAAACCTTTCAATTATAATATTAAAAAATTCAAATTAGTCTAATTTACATTGCAATTGATATAATTTCATTTTCATTTTTTCTTTAAAAAATCATAATATTTTTTCTATAAAATTTTTTGAACAAAAACAAGAACAATAGAAAATACATTTTATCACAAGTGAAAAATATCAAAATTTATATGTCAATTACAATGTATATTATATAAAAGGATAAATTTAGCTTGATTATAGCAATTGGTTTGAAGGTCATTAGCAAGTGTGTTTTGGGTGTAAAATAGTTAAATAAGTAATTGATGTCTTCACACCAATCTCCATTACTACTTGTAAATCTTGAAAAAATATTTAAATTGATTGAATTGTTTGTGATGTATTTAATAATTTATTTCCAATTTTTGATACAAAAGTTGTAACAATGATAATGTTTTAATAACATTTTCAATAATGAATTAAATTTTTCTAGAGTGATAGACCATCTACAAACTTGGGTACTAAAAATATAACATTGATATTGAACCCATTTTAAATAGCTAATTTAATTTGGACATGATCTTTGACCATTTTGCAAAGGATTTAGTCTTTTAGAGGTTAAAATAGAATTTTATTATGTTGAAGTAAAAATTAATTTAAATTATAATGATTCATATAGGTTTATCTATACCATTGAAAATACAAGCTCAAGACACTTGAAAACAATCTTGAACCAACTTCCTTAACCACATCAAAGTAGAAACACCTCAAAACAACACTTTTG
This sequence comes from Climacium dendroides, assembly GCA_950106755.1. Taxonomy (NCBI): domain Eukaryota; kingdom Viridiplantae; phylum Streptophyta; class Bryopsida; order Hypnales; family Climaciaceae; genus Climacium; species Climacium dendroides. Next base: position 42,945,288 of record OX467084.1, read on the forward strand.
TTAGTCCCACTATTTTAAAGGTCAAGTGACCAAAAAAACATGATGAATTTATTAGCAAACTCAAAGAAAATTCATCCTAGTGGTTTCAAAAAATTTCAAAGCTTTAGAAATATTTCACAAATTTTCAAAGTTGTGAACATAGGAAGGCTTATATATAATACTAGACTTACCTTAAATGGACACTCTTGAAACACAAAATGCCTTCATTCTCATTGGTTGCTTCAAACAAGGCTTCAAAAAGCTCCTCACCTCTTATTGGTTGCATCTACAAAGTTATGTTGATTTTTGAGTCAATAAGTGTTCATTTTAATTCATTTTTAGGTGTTGAAAAACCAAAAATGATAAACGTAGATGTTTCATCCTTACCATGCAAAATACCTTAAAAAGCATGATAGATAAAATCTACATCTATACCTTAAATTTGTTTGTTTGTCACGTTGAGATCTCTTGGACCATGCTTCCCCTAATCACATTCTTGATACCGTCGGAAAGCTCTCAGCAAGGAGGGGTGCAAGGACTTTGTTTTGTGGTGTTTGAACCTATGCTAAGAAAGCTATTGAATTTTGAAGTTTTTATGAACTAAAAAATTAAAAAATTACTTTAACTTTTGTTTTGACTGTGGCAACGGCACAGCATACTAGTCTATATCTTAAATTTGTTTGTTTGTTTGTCACGTTGAGATCTCTTGGACCATACATCCCTTGGTCATGTTCTTTGTCCTATCAAAAAGCCCTTAGCGAGGAGGGGTGCACAGGTTTTGTTTCGTGGCATTTGAACATACAGTGTGAAAGTTATTGAATTTCAAAGTTTTAATGAACTAAAAAAATTAGAAACTTACGTTTACTTTTGTTTTGACTGTGATAACAATACAAGGCACACTGGTGTACCTTAAGTTAGGCAATTTATTTTGATTTGTTTTGTTTGTTACAACAAGATCTATTAGACTAGGCATTCCTTGGTTGCACGAGTAGTTGCATTCTTAATACTACTGAGAGCTCTCAACAAGGAGGGGTGCATGGACTTTATTTTGTGGTATTTTGGACCTACATTGTGGAAGACATTGAATTTTGTAGTTTTTGTGAATTAAAAAATTGGAAAATTACTTTTATTTGTATTTTGGTGTCAACAACACAAGATGCACTAGCTTAATCCTCAACCCCTAACGTCCTACAGCCTTTTTCCATCAAAACCCACTCAAAATTGTCAGTTCTATTGTAAGAGCAAAAAACTTTGAAAGTTTTTTTATTAAATATTTAACTGTAGGATCTTATACTGCATTAGTATAAGAATGTGTGGAAAAAATTTCAAAAACTTTGACCGTGTAGATTGCAAGATGTTTGCATTTAAAGTGAAGAAAACAAGCCTTTTTACACCTTCATCAACTAAATTTTTTGGTTTTGAATCTTCTTAACTTAAAAATTTTGCACCATTGATTTTGATTTTCAATTTGTTATGTTGAGGATTAGTGCCGAAAGGGATGATTTCCGTGGTCATTGGCTAGGCATTCAAGGATTCAATGAAAAGAAAGAAATCGTAGGAAAGGAGGATTCATCGAATTTAACCAAAGGACCAAACAACGTTTTTTGGCAACACAACAATTTTGGGCAACTCATTACAAACGGAATTTTTACTATTTTTTGTTGAAATTTTCACACAACATTTTTCCAAGGAGTAGCTTTAAGGCCCAACAATTTTCATAACTTTCGACTGAGCTTTTGACTACATGGTTAAAAAGTTATTGAATGATATGTAATTTTCAACATTTGGCAAACAATCCGGGCAACAAAAAAAACTTCTTTAATAATTGCTTTACAAAAAATTAGAATTTAAAATTGATTTTTTAGATTTATTTGTACATTAAAATCTTTGAATCATTTCATTAAGATTAATGAAATGAAAGTTATGAGGAGTTTTAGTTGTGAGTAGTTTGTGGGTAGTTATGGAATCTATACTCTAAAATAAACTTTGAAGTCTTTATTTAATTCAATTTTCAATATTTTTGAAAAAAAATAAAATCACAGGATGTAGATTGTTTATTACAACATTACCATAAATAAATTGTTAACAATTTAGTATTTTGAATCATTTTCTATTTCTTTCTACTTTCTATTTTTTCCTATATGCTATATATTCCAATTGGTCTGAAAATTTTCAAGCATGTAGCCAACTTGACTTGAAGAATGAATCCAAAGAGCAACTACCATTTTAGACATTTTTTCATAAGAATTTGACTTTGTGAAGTGCAGCTACCCGATTTTTCGCAAGGATAAAAAAAAATTGTTACTTCAAACGCTAATATCTTGCAATCTATACAATGGAAATTTCTGAAATTTTTCCACATATTCTCAAACCAAAGTAATATATGATACTATGATTAGATGTGTCCAAAAATGTTTTTTTTTCAAAAATTTGGTACTTTTACTAGAGATGGCAATCTTGGAGCATTTTTGGTGAAAACATAGTCAAAAGCCTTTACGGGTTAAGTATATATTCTAGTGGCCAACAATAGTCTAGATTGCTAAATTATCTAAATTTATAAATAAATTTGTTCAAATTTGCTTTGTCAAACCAATCAATGGCAGAGTCTGAGGAATTCTATAGAAAAGGAATTAGCATATAAGGAATGATACTTGGTGTCATTCTTCTAAAGAAGGATAGTACCACAAACAATGTCATCTATCTCTTCATTTGGGCCTTCTAGTGCAATTCACAACATAATTTCTAGATTCTTACTGCCCAACCTATTTCTAACTTGTGTTTTAATTAAATTTTACATACTAAAAGCACGCTCACATGTCGCTATTGAAACACATTGTACATGAGTTAACTCTACAAGAACAAAGAGGTTAGGGTACTGGGTTAGCAAAGTATGATTCCATGTTACCATACTACACAAGTTCATAAAATTCCCACCCCCATTTCATAGTATATTACAGTTTAAAGGTTAGAAATTCACACTTACATGCTACCACATCACAAGAGAAGGGAGAGAAGCCTCCATGTGACCAATCTACTCTATATTGGGCCAAAAGAGTCTTTAATTCAACAAGACACCAATTCCACATTCCCACTTGCCTTGAAGGCACGTTAGTAGGGTTCAAAATTTTGAAATAAGGAATCACATCATTATTCCTAAATTGTGTATCCATTCCTACGCAAATTGCTTCTGCAAAAGATTTTTGAAATGCCAGCACCTCTTTTAAGTCTATACCTAGCCTAAATTGTTGCAACTCAAATTCAAAAAATATTTATCCTTTACCTCAAACTGTAGCATTTGCAAGTAATCCCCGTGAGGGCCATGGCAAAATGTGGAAATTGGTGTCCCTCATTGAATGTATCCACATTCAAGTCACAAGATTCAACAATGAACATCATACAAATTTGAGCAATCTTACTCCAAACTATGTTGCCAATGGTTGTCACACCGACAAACTTGAGTTGAAAAATTTTGAATAGCATGGTTAAGGAATGAAGAATGTTAGCTAATAAATACAAGATATAAACATACTTGAATTGTTCCAATTTCTCTAGCATTGACTTAGCTTGACTTGCATCATTGCCATCTACATTTCAAAAGAAAACATGCTTGTACTTGCTAAACTTTTTGAAAAAAAAAAATCAAATTCAACAACGAATCTACTTCATGTAAGATAATCTTATAGTCTAGCGCTTTTATAGCATCCATGGTTCTAAGATTTGTGCAATGAGCTACACAATGACAAGCAAAGAGGAATGGATTCACTTGATTCCAAATATGTATTGCAACACCATCGTGGGAGCTAACCACGGTGCTTGTTCTATCATTGCCGAATGCCAAGAACTTACATAGGTTAAGCCCCTAATTCCAAAGATGCAAAATCAAAATGTGTAAATTACATTAGTGTCCTTGTTGACTTCTATCTGCAATAGGCCTAGAAATAGGGTTATGGGTAAACCCTTCTCCACAATTGTTGCAAATACTACAAGATGGTCAGTCATACTAATATCAATGGACTTGTCAATTATAATGCCATAAAATAAGAAGTTGCAGATTCTACTAATCATTTTTTTCTGAATCACTATTGAAATGCATCAAACAAGGTCACTACAAGCCTTTTTGTCTTGATACATACAAGTTGTAATAGGAGCTTTTTCTAATAGCAACAGTTTTCACAATGTAGAAAATTTGGAGTAAGATAGAGACTGCTTTCTTGTGAAATATGCTATTTTGAAAAGAGTTTGTAGTGCTTCATTGCAAGCACACTGGTTACTTTATTGCAAGTACATTGTCTTTTCTATTGTTCCCCCTTGATTGTGCGATGCCCAGACAAGTCGCGTGCGCTCATTTGATTGAGCGTGGTCCAAAAAGGCAGGAACTTTGAAATTTTTGACCCTTCTTTAGCACAGACTAAGTAGCCACCCTTCTCCTTACAAACTTTGCAAAAAATTTGCCCAACTTGGCAACAAAATCCAACCATTTGAATTGCATAGCCTACTTTTCTTTTAGCAATCCTTGTATAATTTTTGCTTGGGAAGAAGGGGGTGATCTATATTTGGATTGTCTACCGATTTAGAACTCTTGCAAATAGAGGCTACAAATTCACCCAATTCTATATCATGAGACTTGAAAAAGTAGTGATTATAGATGGATCTCTGCTTTTTAGCCATGATTTGAACCTATCAAAATTAGCAACAAGGGCATTAAGAGAAAGAGTAAAAAATAGTGAAAAGAGATTGAAAGAACAAACAAAAAATAGGTTGCAGGGTTTAGAGGAACAAACCTGAATAAAAGTGCAAATCATATACTATACCCCAAGACATCACCAAAAGCAAGAGCAAACAATTAAGCAGACAACAATTTGCAAATCAAAAAATCAGAAATCACTACACTAAAATTGGTTAATAGTGTTGGCTACACTAATTGTCAATAATAACATTAATTGTGATTTGTAAGGTTAGTGTTAGAACATTATTTACCCATTCTAACACTATTTTAGCTCTATAGTAAAATTTGGCCATTTCAACATTTCTACAAGAGTGCATTTAGTGTTAGATGAGAACAAAATATAGAAGTTGGAATGGTGGGGAAAATAGTGTTGGGAGTAAAAAACAAGGAACAACACTAATTATCACCCAATACTATTTACCAATTTTAGTGTACACATTGAAATTGATTGTTTCCTCAAATCAATAGATTGTAAAGTTGTGAAGTCGCCAATTGCCAAATCATGATTTGCAATTCACAAATCCCAAATGGATTCATGACTGATCTCAATCACCAAATCATAAGTCCACATTTGAGCATCTTCACAAATTGAAAATTGGTTGTGTAGGAAGCTTTCGCTATTCTACAACATCTAAACCTAGAACCTCCAATTGTTGCCTCAACCACCCCAAAACACACAATGCACAAACTTGTACAATGCACAATTGCACATTGCGTGTGAGTGTGACACAACCTTACTAAATTAAGTTACACAAAAATTGCAAGTGACGGCAATATGCGAGAATTGCAACTAGGGATGTGTGAGGTGTGATGCTACGAGTTTGTGAAAGTACAAGCTATCATTGGCTAGCAAGGCTCTACCAATGCAAGGGAAAAAATCCACAACAGTTAAACAAGAAATAACAACAGAAAATGCTAGCACTCCTAGTAGATAAATAAACAAAACCTACAAGTCCACAATCACATCAAATGCTAGTAAATGAGGGGTATTTAGTTCAGTAGAATACTATGTATATGGTAACTAATATTTCCTTCAAAATATGTGCCCAATTGGCTACTTGCCGACAAAAAGGCCTTTAACTCAGTAATTTTCGTACATACTCCAAAGGTAGTTAGCCTAAATGCTAAGGTTTAATTTTCCTGCCCAATCCTTTTATGAAAATCTTTTTTTTTCATTCGGAACCTCATCCTAAACATTTCTAAGTCATTTGGAAATCTTCAAAAAGATTTAGTTAGGTTATAATGAGATGCTGATACTTCCCCAACATTGATTAGTGGTGGCGGGGTTTGACAACAGTAGTCAATAACTGCATAGTTTCTAAGCAAATTGGATTCTTACAATACTTTAAAAGTACCGCCGGGTTTGTTACTTCAATTTGTGCCATTCAAGGACAACAAATTACTCTATAAAAATTTATTACCTCAATAAGCACTAAAATCTAATATAGAATACAAGTTATCTTTTAGAATTTTATTACAAGACGCTAAACCCACAAGTTGAATTTACCCTTAAAAAAGGTCAGAAATTTTTCATTTGTCATTTATGACAAGATTCACAAATTTTGAATTCTTATTTACAATTAGAGGCCCCAAAGTATCAAAAAGAGGTGAAAAATACAGAATTAAAATAGTACAAAACACAGGGGTTTTTCACGGGTTTCTCACAATTACCTCATAATACACAAAATTCACCTTGTAGCACTTAGTTCAAAGGATGGGATTAGCGTCTTCCAATTTTATCCTACTTTTAAATTCTCAAACAAAATGTTAAATGTTAGAAATATTAATCCTTAACCCCTAAAGGAATGAAGGATTAGGTGAACAATGAACAACTTTTGAACAATGAATGAACAGAACGCATCTCACACATCAAAAAATGTTTTTTTTTTGTATATTTGTTTCTTTGAAGATTCATGTGTTGTTTCTTTAACCCATAAAGGCCGGAGGCATGTTTTGGGTAGAAATTGTACTACATGATTGAAAGATTTTAACATTTGAAGTTGTAAGAAAAAATATTATTTTGACCTTGCCTCACAAGGCCAACAACCTTTAACTTCTCCTAGAGTGAAATTTTTTACACTATACATGGTTATTTTTTTGACATTTGCTTTTTATATCATGTAAGTTACATACTTGAAAATTTTCATAAATAAAGGAGGAATTTTGCAAAAGCTGCCTGAAAACTTTCAAAGCAACATAGCTTTTGATCCAAACATTTGATCAAAATAAATTTTGATTCTCAATAAGGGGGTAAATGTTTACACCTTGTATCAACATTTTGTAAGCATTTGATTAAAATTGACTTCACAAGAACTCACCTCGATTTTCAATTGTCCATTCAATGGACAATTGTCCTTCAAGGATTAACATTTGAAATTGATTTTCTAGATTTATATATATGTGGAAAGCTTTGAACCATTCCATTTTGATTAATGAAATGAAAGTTATAAGGAGTTTTAGTTTGCAAGTAGTTTGTGGGTAATTACGGAATCTCTACTCTAAAATAAACTTTGAAGTCCTTTATGTTACTCAATATTCAATATTTTTGGAAAAAAGAGAAAATATTAGGTGCAGATTATTTATTACAAACATTACAACCATTGGGATTGGCATTTTTCAATTCCATAAATAAATTGTTAACAATTTTGTAATTTTGAATCATTCTGTACTTCTTTCTTCGTACTATTTTTTTCCTATATGTTGTACAATTCCAAATGATTTGAAATTTTTTGGACAATAGCCAACTTGCTGTGAAGAATGAATCCAAAGATGCACTATCATTTTAGATATTTTTTTGTACAAATGTGACCTTGTAAAGTACTACTGCCTGGATTTTTGCAAGGGCCCCCAAAAGATTTTTGTCAATTTAAACACTACTAATATCTTGCAATCTACATGGTGGAAATTTTGTTGAAATTTTTTCCACATCATTTCAACTAATTTTTTTCCTTTCTTGGCTCCTTCATAGCTAGATTGAGGCTACTAACGTGACCTCCGGTCAAGCTTCTGGTGGTTGGCTGCCATGTTGGGTTGGCTTTCATTTTCATTCTTTAGTTTGATAGTTTTGAAAAATTATTTTTTTTTATGTCGAGAATGAGATCCCTTGGTTTTGTTCTTCTGCATTAAAAATTCTCTATATGATTCAAGATTTTTAAAATGATAATCTTAATGGTTGTAAATAATGTTGTAATAAACAATTACACATTTTTTTTTTATATTTTCTTTCCAAAAATGTTGAAAATTGAGTTTAATAAAGGATTTCAAAGTTTATTTAGATTGGAGATTCCATTACTATTTGCAAACTCTCACAAACTAAAATTCCTTATAACTTTCATCTCATTAATCAAAATAGAATGATTCAAAGCTTTCTACCTATATATAAATGTAAAGAACCAATTTCAAATTTTTATTTCTTAAAGAAATGATTATTCAAGAATTTTTTTTGTTGCTCTAGCTACCCGCCAAGCAATGAAAACTACATAGCATTTACATTAGGAAAAAATTGAACCCACAAAGAGGCCTTGAGTTTTCTTACTAATTTTTATACTAATTGAATGGATATGAAAGTGGCCACATCCTCAATAGGACTATTCTTCCCACCTAAATTTATAAGATCCTAGAGATGGATTGAATAATGATGATGAATTCTTTAATTCATTATGCAATTCTTGGCCCAATTAGTGAGTTGAGAAGGCTATTTCCACCCAAGCTTTTGCATTACAAAGTGGCCTCTTTTGGGGTTCAATTTTTTCCTAGTATTAACTTTTTTAATCGTGCAATCAAAAGTTATAAAAAGTGTTGGGCCTTAAAGCTACTCCTTGGGTACATGTTGTGTGAATTTCAAAAACTAAAACTAAAACTTCCATTTGTAGTGAGTTGCCCAAAATTGCTATGTTGCCAATAAAAAGCCGTTTGGATGTTTAAGGCTTAAATGATTGGGTACGGGTGTTTGTGCCTTCCTAGGACAAATCTATGTATAGGAGAAGGCTCAAAAACTACTTGGGCATTAAGAACCGTCCCTACAGAAGTGCCAAAAATAGTGCACATGGATGTAGAAATGGAAGTGACTTTGACTAATGAGAAACTACCATCCCACGTGTGTGGTTTTAGGCTATTGAGCAGGTGACATGGGTCACTATCATGTGTGTTTTTTGCTCATAATGAAGTCCTGGATTTGGTGAGGCTCAAATACAAGTGTAGTGAATGGATTGCAATAAATTTTGATTTAAAATGGGCAGTGAATTGAATGGAAACGTACAATGGATCATTCTTAGACTCACTACACTAATGATGATAAATAGTGTTACCCATACTAATTGTTTTAGAAATGCTATAAGTTTTTACTCTTCATAAATATTTTTACGAAAATCATAAATCCTAGTGTCATTCTAAGTGGGAAAACTCTACATCCATAGTTGGTAAAAATATTCATCAAGAGTAAAAACTTATGGCTTAAAATAAATTAGTGTAGGTAACACTATTTATCATCATTAGTGTAGCTCTATTCAAAGGCATGCTTTGATTTGTCAAAGTTGTACCTATGAGCATTAATAGGGACCTATGCACCTCTGTCTTTGGAAAATCATATGTTACTCACTTCAAGTCAGAAAATTAAAATTAAAATTTCTACTTATGTGTTCCTTATTCCTCTTTCTCCCCAAAAATGTATAAAGTGTTTCAGTTCACCCATTTCTGTACAGGGGTCTTTCTTCCCTTAGATGCACGCTCTCTGAGCCTTCTCCCTTAGCTGCATTCCCACCTTACACGCAGGGCATTGTAGGGAGCCTGCACTATGTGACCCAACTTGTACAGTAAAGTAACTTATTAGAGAAACTTGGTGAAGAAGATGAAGACGATCGATGCACTGAAACTGAAACTGCCTTGGTGTTGAAGTCTGTTGGGGCTGTTTGCTTGGGCACCAAGTGTCAATGCATTCCCTTCAGTGGGGCACGACTCAGGCTGGGCTGGGAGAATGTGCCAAGAGGTGGCAGGATTCAGGGCGTTTGGGTGCTTCCACATCTGGGCTGGTGGTAAGCTCAAGCTTAACCTTTAAACGACCATAAACCACCAACCGGTCGCCGTGGAAATCATCTGTTTGGATACCATGTGAATAGTTGGCTTAAAATAATCCTAAAGCACTCATGGGAAGTTAAACTAGTATACAAGACCTTTGTCCCCTTTTCATGCAAAATTTCGAGGATGAATAGTTGCACTTTTATCCTACACTCAAAGATTCTCTATCACTCATCCACTAGAAAATGGCGACAACTTCGTTTATGGGCTAAATTAGTTAGGATGCAACAACTCCAAAATTTTCAGACAAGTGGATGCAAATACTCAGTTTTATGCCTGATTTGGAAAATCGCTCAAAATAATTCCATCGTGTGTTTCACCAAGCCACTGCCACAGGTAATGGTATATTGTGAGCCATTGGTAACTCATTTCCTTTCAAGATTACATAAAATTCGGCACACATATTGTTCAAGTCATTTTACGTATAATCCTCAACAAATGCACTTGGACCCGAAACCAAACAAACAAGTACGTTATACTTCCAGCACTCGTAACAAGATCTTCCACTCTGCAATACATTTGAGGTCAATCACTGTCACCATTTTATTCATGACTCACAGCACGTGGAAATGAACTGCTCACTCACTTCAGATTCATGTTCTAGAAACTCGCTACATTCCTTCACAGAACACTTAACTTAGTTGCCATGACTCCGGAGCCTGAAATGCTACACCCAAGTTATGCAACCGTTGAAGACTCACACAAACTGAAAGCCACAAAACCCCAGAAATCAAACGCGAGAAAGACACAATTGAAACAGAAATGAGAAGTAATCAACAGGAATTTCCTGCCATTTGTTCATGAAATGGCACATCATGTATGTACACGCAAAGCTTCAACATAGAAGCACTCTTACAAATACCTCCGTAAACCCTACAACGAGTCCCACCATTACCCATGGCCGGTCTGATGCAAAAGCTGCACCGGCACTCAGCACTTCAAACCATCACCTCAAGCTCAAACCCAGCTCTAGGGTTTCTATAATGTATGCTACAAATGAAGGCAATCGCCACTCACAATTCAAAAACAGGAAGCCTTCGTGGGACGCAAAATTGTCAAGTAATATACAACACTGCTCTGACTACGGGTCTTGTGCAGTGATCACGCCTCCAGGAGCACAAGAGTGCTCTCTTCGAAGCACGCTCTAGTAGTGGTAGACGTATTGCCGGAAGTAGCCGTCCTCCTGCTGGTCGGGCAAGGGCGGGTAGTGGTAGCGAGGCGCGTAGTTCTGGCTCGGACGATACTCGCCCGGCATGTAAGCGACAGGACTGGGCGTGTAATACGGCGAGGGTGTGTAATACGGCGAAGGGCCCCAATGCATAAACGGCTTGAACGTGTAAATGGACTGCGCCTCCCTCAGCTTTTTCTCCGCCTCCTCCTTTTCTTTCTTCTTCTTCTCTTCCTCCTTCTTCTTGTCCTCGTCGCCCTTCTTCGGCTTCTCCTTGTCATCCAGCGGCACGAACTTGGCCTTGCGGTTAATCTTCCTCGCCTTGCGCAACACCTCGTGCTCGTCCAACCCCGGATTGGACGCCACCACCACCACTTTGCTTTGGAAACGCTCCGCACGCACGTCGAACACGCCGGGCACCTCGCGAATCTCCTCGATCACCTTCTCCTCACATTTCAGGCAGCACAGCTTCACCTTCAGCTGGAACTTGGGCAGCTTGTCCACGGCCACCGCCGTCTGCCACTCGTGGCTCGTCCTCATCCACTCCGGGATGTCCTTGGACTCCTTGGCGTAAATCGGGTAGTACGAAGACTCCGCCATCTCTCACAAAACTCAAATTCTCTTTCACCGCAGCAGCGAAGCTCAGCTCAGTTCACCCAAATGCCGGTGAATTCTCCCAACCCAACAAATTCTTGCTACCTCATTCGGAAGCTGAAACCACACACTCCACGATTTCGAAGCACAGCACACAAAACTCTTGCCCTGGAACTTAATTCCCTCTCCAATCGGACAGAGCGGGACGAGAAGAATCTCGATTGAGAACACTCAAATTCGAAAACAAGGAAGAGAAGAGACCCGCAATGGCTGAAGAAAAGTTGAAGGAAGATACGGAAGCGACGGTACTTCTGCAAGAGTCGAGAGTCACTCCGAATCGAAGCTGCTGTCAAATGCTCTGGAAGTGGGAGTACCTCCGGGAGAGGCTCCGAAACAGAATGTGAGAGACGGGAATGCAATGGTGCAATCGAAGGCGACACTTGGTTATATACGCCTCAGGCTCCTGAGTAACCTAAGGTCGTGACGGACTGACCTCTGGTCAAGGCCACAGCACGCGGAGTTCTGGGAACGCTGTGTCAGGGCTTCACGGAGTACGCTGTGCAGACTTTCAGCGTCGTTCAGAGGCAGGTCGGGGCCGTTGTATTTCGCAGGTCCCGTGGACTGGAATCCCATCATTTGGTTCTCCAGGTGGTGGCTGCGAGGTGGTGGCGGAAGTGTGGATGAAGTATTTAAGTTTCATTCACATTTTGCATGTTTCATCCATTCATTGATAGAACCCATGAATGGGAAACCAAATCCCTGGAACTTATTTAGTTGTGACGTGCAGGTGATCTCTGCAGGACGTTAAATCATGCCATCGAAGGTGGGCCTGGTGAGATGGATTTAACCCGGGGAAAACGCAGGAAATTTTGATTTGCCACCTATGATTTTTTATTTGCAAATTCTGAATTCATATTTGCAATCAGAGACCCCAAATTAGCTAGGCGAAGTCTATAACACACTCTAAACATGGCTCAAAATAGGGGGCTTCTTTTTTACTTTTATCCCTACAACACAAATTTTACCCTGCTTGTCCCACCTTCGATGGCACGATTTAACGTCCTGCACCTTCTCTATGGGAACATCCCCACCTTCCGAGAACCTTCTCCCTTTCCAATTGCTGTATTTTCTGTATTGTCTGTATGACGTGGACTTCTATAGTGCTAGGGGCAGAGTTTGCAGGAGATTAAATTAAAATTCTTTTTGAACAAATGGAGAGAACCATTGCATTAAAAAAAAAAAAAAAAACCAGCCAAGCCATGAAGGTTGGACAATGAAGAGATAAGAGCAATAAATTATAATTTTTTTGTTTGTAAGACATGATAAGGTTTGGAAAGTATGAATTCGTATATGCAATAGGAGGCCTCATATTATGCACGAGAGGTGAAGAAATACTAAAAAACATGAACTGTTATGAACTGTGTTATGGGTCATGAAATATTCCGATCCTTGTAAAATGAACTTTCAGAAAATTGTAATGGTTTTAATGAATAAAAATTCAACCAAAAAAGAAATGATTTTGTATCGAATCTAACCCCAAAGTACGGTAGGGGGCAAGTTTTTACATTTATCCTTGGTTGGGCCAATGATTGGGGCAAGGAGTGGCCTGGCCTTACAAATTTGGAGTCCACCATTGTTTGTGTCAGTTAAAAAATAAAAAATAAATAAAAACTGGGTTTCCCCTTTACTAGTGTGAAACAATAATTTTAAAAAACTTGGAGTTCAGTCTGACACATCACTGAATTCACATCCTTCACAGAAGGAATTACTGCTGGCGGTAAGTCTTTGGAAGGGAGCTCGTGATGTTTCAGTTTCAGGCCACGGCACTACCGCCACGGCCTGGGAGGATAGACCCCCTTATTGCCCCGTGTTTTAACCCTGGAGAAAACACTGAAATTTTTTATTTGCTGCCCATCACAAAATTTGGAAATTTTGAATTCATATTTGCAATCATAGGCCCAAAATTAGTTGAGATATGCGAAGAAATACAAAATTGATGTGGCACAAAATAGGTGGCAATTTTTACATTTACCCTTGAATGGGACAATAAAGGGGTCAATCCTCCCTTACCACCACCGCCACCACCTTGCAGCCCCTACCGCCTGGTGAAACCAAATGATTGAATTTCAGTCCAAGGGACCTACAAAATAACTTACCACCTCAAGGGGCCCGGCTCTGCCTCTTTATAAGTTAACCCTTGAACGTTGAGGCAGACGTTTTGCGTCTGATGGATGATCCTGTAGGATAGAAGTGCAACTATTCATCCTCGAAATTTCATGGAAAAAAGGAACATCTTCTATAGGAGCTTGTCTCCCAATGAGTGCTTTTTCATTTTTTTAAGCTAACAATTCACATGGTATTCAAACAAATGATTTCCACGGTGACCGGCTTGTCGTTCAAGGGTTAAGGTAGAAGCACTAATTGTCAACCATGCCCCATGCCCGACCTATAGAGGTGTGCTATTTCCAACCTTAGGCTAGAACTCAAGCTTAGAATGTAATTTTTTTGTCCTTACATAGGTTGGGACTAATAAGGTTATGACACGTGTCTTGAATTAGTGAGTAAGAAAGTAGCAAGTAGTTCTTGAGTGATCGGAATTGGAAGACTTTAGACATTGGCTATTGGTCAACAATATTTTTTGGCTCCAAAAATTCACCTTCCTACATGGGAAAAATTTCCACCACCTCATACTCCTCACCATTTGGTCGAAATTTGCTTAAATGATCCACTACTAGTGCTTCTACCTTAAACCAAATCAAGCATGCAAAACAAGTCATGACAAGAATCCATTGGCAAAAATAGAGGAACAAGAACTAATGAGCAATCGTGTTTTTTTTTCATTTCTTAAGAAGTGCCAAAGTGGCGATACAAAATGCAATAATGGTGCTCCAAATTTCAACATTCATCCATGTATTGAATAGAAAATATCACATTAGCACATATCACATGTCTATAGTTCAATTTTCACCCACAATCAATGATTTCATCCAAGTTTTTTGGCATTTTGTAGCCACATTATTTTTTCAAGAGCAATTTGGCACTAGAAAGTCAAAAGAAAGTCCTAGTGATCAGCTTTAGAAGGTGGCAATCAAATTGCTTATTTTTCCATGGCCGAGGTGCATGTGCGGTGAGGGACCAAAAGCTACTTGGGCTCAGTGTACACTGGGCCAAGACCCTTTTGAGGGAAAGAATAGAGATGCTCTAATATTGTCAACATTGGGCCATAATGCATGTGATGATATAGAATTTCACATAAGCTTTGTGGGGATATCATTTTTATTTCAATAGATGCCAACAAGAAAAAGTTATACACATAATATTAAGCTCAAAGTGGAGGTGACTGGTTGTCATAAAAAAATTGTAAAAATTTAAAATATTTCTTTAAAAATAATTTTTTTTCATACCATTTTTTTTTGTCTATATTGAAAATTTTGATTCATTCCAATGAATGGGCAGTACCAACATTTAGTTATAAGCTAGTTGAATTTTTTTGAAAATTTCCAAATGAGATAGAAAAGTTTAGGATGAGGTTCTACACAAAAGAAGGTTGTTTTTTGGAAATGGACTAGGTTGGGAAAAAGATCTGGCAATTAGGCCAGTCTTTATAACATTATGAAGGAAAATTACTATTTGAAATAAAGGATTGGCAACAATCAGTCAAATTACAACTAAGTATAGCGGATTTTTTTTACTAAGGCCCTCCAATACTTGGGTGAGTGGGTGATCTACCCTAATGTCCAAATCCACTGTCACTCACACTCTCATAGGCTCAAGCACTCACTTGTGACAACTCCTTGGAATTAAGCTCTCCAATCGATCCATTAAATTTCTGCTTGGATATATAAAAAGTCCATTATAAACTAAGTTACTACATGACTTCATCAACTTGATCAAGCCAATCTTGAAGGGAAGGATATGAAGAACTTATCATTAATTAAAGCAACTATAGGTTGAGCGACTGACAAATGATTGATTTTTTAAAAATTTTAATTCTTTTGACACAAAATAAATGTACACTATTTGTACATGTTTTTTCATAGCTTTTAGCAATGTACAAATTGTGTACATTTTAGGAGGTGGGCGATTTTAGAGCCTTATGCCATTTGAACTTCAAAATTTCATAACTAATTCCACAAAGCTTCAAAAAAACATGAAACAACTTGGATTAAATGTCAATTCTAATTGTCTTTGAAGGAAAATTTATTGAAAAATATTTCAAGATGTTTCACCTCCCCAAAAATCAATTCCATCCTTTAAATGGTCCATTTATGAACCTCCTACACCACTAATTGTAGGCATGTCATACCAATCAACCTCCTAAAAATGCATGGACCCTCTCTTAGATCTACGCACACTACAAGAAAACAGTGTCCGAATTGACAAAGAAATGTCTGAATTGATAGAAAAAATGTCCAAATTGATAAATAAAAGGTCCGAATTGACAAAAATGACAGCATTTCCTTGTAGTGGCATTTTCAGAAGGTTGAACTCCTAATCCTAAGCCATAGAGGCAATGCCAGGTTCAAATCTTGTTAGGGAAATTGCAATATGCCAATGAACCTCCTTCAAAGCAAAACAAAGCAACTTAAACAAGACATGCAAAAAAAATGTAGAACCGACTAGGTTGACAAAGTTAAGAAAATTTTCCAAATGAAAATTCACAATGATGGAAATGCCATTGGGAGGAAAATGAAATTGTAGGAAATGGACTGGGTATTTTTACCACCTTTTGGCACACTTCCGGGCAGATTTCAAAAAAACCGAGGAAGGTGAAAATATGTAGGAAATCCACCAATTTTCCTATAGAACTTCCCAGATTGTGATTCATTCTAATTGGACTAGTAATGAGAAAGTTATGGAGAGTCTTCTTTTATTTTGCAATCTAATTACATCTTCTTCAAAAGAAAACTTATAATTTTTTTTCCTTAAAACTTCACTTAGCTTTACAATTTTTTAAGGGAAATAGTGAGTTCTAGAGGATTTAGTTTGGTTGCTAAAACAATCTCACTGTGTGTTCTTCAACATTAACAACTTTTTTTAAATGAAAATCACTTCTCTTAGGTTTTGTTTTCCTTGCCCTGGTGCTAAATTCAATTCTTCAACTTAAATTCACAACTTATAGTGCAAAATTTATAAATTCAAAAGATTCAAAGTTCACAAAAATAATCAAATAAGGTGTGAAAAAAATATTTTCTTTGTTTTAAACTTAAACATCTTGCAATCTACATAGTCAAAGTTTATATAATTTCTTCTATACAAGTTCATATTAATTAAGTGCTAGACCCTACAATTCTTTATGCAAATTGTTTTTGGATGATTTGCACCTTGCAATAGAAATGAAAATTTTAAGTGTTTTTTGACAAATAAAGGTCTTGATCCTTTAGGGATTAAAGAAGTACTTGGGTGAAAAGAGAGAAATTTAAAACTCTTTTCATACTTATAGAACTCCCTATTATCACATTTGTTTATTATTTTTAGGAATGTAAGGGCATCTTCAATCATATATACTTGCATTGGATGAACCTCTAAAAGAGAAGGGGCCCAAAATTTGAACATCTTTGCTCCCTATACCATATACTGGAAAATTCTTCAAATTATGAACCTCTCACAAGCCAATATATATGCCATAGAAGGCTATAAGTTATATGATGTATTATATCATTTTTAGAAAAGATTCATAAGTTTTAGATAGGCTTCTTAGCACCTTCTATTTTTCATTGTTGAAAACATTTTTCTATAGGTTCTTCTTAATTATCATTCATGTTTGTTGTGTCAATTCTACTTCATGTAATTATGCAAATATAAATGCACTAACTATGGTCTACTCCATTAAATCAATTGAGTTGAAAAAAAGGACCACTTATACCTACATTTTGCTTTAATTTTCATAATGAGAGGTCCTTTATAGACAATAGGGCTAGAAACAATTATAGTCTATTCTAGTTGAGTAGAGCTTTAAGTAAGTCCCAAATATTTAATGTAGGTTGTATTACAAGTCAAGCTACAATAGAATTATGCAATGAGGCTACTTACAATGAATTAGGCCATGAAGTGACATGGTAGCTCATGGACTACATAATCATTAAAAGAGTTCTACGAGGTCTAGAGGGTTGTTTTAGGCCCATTCCCTTTGTTGTTCCCCTAGAAGTTAAAGAATGGCTTGTTGTTAGATTTTTTTTAAATAAATAAATAAAGTTCTTAAAATGAAAAAAAAGTTGATTTAATTTTTTTTTAATATGACGTGGAAGTCATTCAGCCATGTCATACTACTGCTATAGCAAAGTTTTCAGGTTCCCAAGAGCTTGGGAACTCGCAATGCTCCGCAAGCCCCAAATCTCCCCCGATGGATTTGTGATTGAGGTTCCAAATGTGATAATTAAATAACTTGTAGAAAACTCAACTCAATTTTGTCCACCTACATACAAGTTGAACCTTCCAAACTTAATTAGAATTTTCAATCCAAATGAATCTATGGAACAAACTACCTTTGTGTCCAATTGTAAAATGGCCATATAGAGTATTCACTTGATAACATCACCATTCATATAAGAAAAATCATCAACCCCAAATTCTTTGTCATTGATGAAGTTTTATTGTATTGTTGCACAATTTGCATCTTGAATTTGGAAGTAAGGTAACTAGACCTTATTGAAATCTATTGGCAAAACTTTCTTTTCCATCTAGATTCTTGTCTAAAATATAGAGCCTAAAAACATGAGTCTAGCCTTGGATTGAAACTTCATTGTTTAATAAAGTTAATCATAAAGTGTTTACAATGAGTGACCAAGAGCCAATATTTGAGAAAAATACAAGATGAAACTCTTTGAAGTACCCAAACTTGATATGATAGAGTTTGGTGTTGTGTTCCTTTTGTACTACTCTTAGTTAATCCCTAAAGGGCCATCATGTTTAGAGGCCCAAAATTACTTCAAAATACTTGTCTCCAAAGCAAGGTCAAATTCTTCATCAATATTTATTTGTTAACAAAAGCACCCATAAGATCTTTTAGTTAACCTATTCAAATACATTGTCCCAACATTTTAGAGTGAATAACCACACCAATTGCAAGTTCAATGTGTCTAAACTTCAAAATGTAGGTTTTTCTAGTTCTTCCAAAGGTGAAGTTTTGTCGTTCAACATTTATAGGGAAAAATGCTTGTGTCCTATAATTTGTGCATTTTAGTTAATAAGTTGAAAAACAAGTTGGAAATATATATTAAAAAATTTAACTAAAAAAATTTTCAACCATACAAAATTGAAGTAAATTATTTTGCCAAAATGTAGAAAAAAATTTAGCCCATATTGACCGTATGGATTGAAAGATTATAACATTTGAAGTGAGAAAAAAACAAACTTTATTTCATTCCTATGAAACAAGGTCAAGAGACTTCGAGCCTTCTTGAAGTAGGATTTTTGCTCTACACAAAAATGAGGATTTTGACAATTCATAAGTATATGATATTAGGTTCACTTGTCAAAAATTTTAGAAGCAACTGAGATGTTTAGCTTACACTAATAAAATCACCTTGCAATGCAAGGAGGTTAAGTGAATTGGTAATACATGAGTCATTTTTTTGATGATTTCTTGCACAATGAGGAAATTTTTTATTTGCAATCCAAATGACAAAAAGTTAGAGACAAAAATTTGGAATATGTAGAAAAAATTTCAAGAATTTTGACTTTGTAGATTGCAAGATAATAGGACTTGAAGTTAGAAGAATTTTTTTTTTCTTGAAACTGTCCCAACATGGCTAACACAGTTTGATTCCTCTTAGAATGAGATTTAAAGACCAAATTTTTTTTTAAATAATTGAATGCCATATTTTATTAGTTACATACATGAAAAATTTCAAAAGTTGATGAGTTTTTTGCAAAATATTCTCCAAAGATTCTGAAATTGCTCAAGTTGCCCGAAAAGTTTTGATCCGACCCAATTGGAAAAAAATTAATATATCACCAAATAGGCACATATTCACACATTGTATCCAAAATTTATGAACATTGGACCAAAAATGACTTCGTAGGAAGCCACCTAAGATTTCTTACATACATTGAACGGACACTTGGTCCTTTAGGGGGTAACATCCTTTATATTGATTTTTAATTAAAAAGTAAAAAATTGAGAGCAAAAGAAGACTTCATTTGCTATTTCTACCTTCATTGCAAAATAAAACTCCACATAACTTTTACCTTGTTATTTGAAATTCAATGGTTCAATTTTTTTGGAATAGATATCAATCTATAGAATCTCAAAAAGATAATTAATTTTTTTTAGAATATCTTTTTTGATGCCCAATTTGACATTGAAATCAAAAAGCCCTTCTACCTTTTGCAATATTTGTTGGGATGACATAAAACAAAGCCTCACACATAAATTATGATAAAAATAATTCATCCTAAAAAATTTTCATGCAAAAATTTCAAATTATAAAGCCAATAGAATCTACCCAAGTTCTCAAAAAGGCCAAAGTGGGCTCCTTGGTCCTTTAGGGGTTTAGCAAAAGAAATATTTTTGAATGCCAAGATCAAGTTTCAAGGGAAAAGAACTCAAAAATACTCATAAAACACATTATACGATTATAATGTCAGTTTCTTTTGTAAACTATCCTAGATAATATTTTATTAAATAACATGACTTGAACTTAATTTAATAAATGATGTGGATATAACATCAATGAAGTTGTTTACAAATAAATTGGATGAAAATCATTTGATTAGTCTAAAAGTTACTTTTAGCCCGACCTTAGTGCCCTTCCAAAGTTAAAGGTACCTCTAACTCTTCATCTTTATAAGATATCAACTAAAGGTATCCTTATAATACAATAATATTAAATTATGAAATGATTATTTATATAATAAAAATCTACATGTTGTGATATTTTGCCACAAATACAAAACATGATTCCAACATAAGAAAATGAAATAAAATACAAGCAATTATACTATAAAAGGTTTTAATCCTATATCACTAGCCTAATTCTTGAATAAGAATAGTTATCTAAACTTACTCATGGTAGCTTCTGTCAATGCCAAAGAATTTTTTTAGACTCACAACCAATAAATAAATCAAATAATGTTTGCCACAAAATAAATCATACTGATGACACAAAAGTTAAAGGTTTGAAGTACTTGAAGATTTAGTCTTGCACAACTACTAAAGTAACTACACTTAACTACATTTGAATAAACAATTGAGCATTGCTCTTATATTAAATTGTCTACTTTTTTGTTGGAATCTTGTTGGAAGTCAAAATAGTATTTTTAGATCCTTTTCTTTTGTATTATTCAACATCCTACAAATAAACTCAAAGGCAAAGTGCTAAAAATAGGTTCTATAAAGTCTCTTATGAATGGAGGTGATATAGATTAGGCAAAAATCTTTAGGAGTCAGAATCTTTATAAAGGAGTTGCAATTAGGTACAATTACCTAACCACCTAGCCACCACCACTAGCAAAAAAATATTATGTACATAAAACACATATAATATTTGTGGTCCCTTGCAAGCATTTACTACAACAATGCCTCAAGATTCATGATTACATGAAGTTCTATAGCATTGTTATCATTAAGATTTACATGTAAGAAATACTTGAGGTGAGAAGATATAGATTTAAAACGAATTTTACACTTAAGAAATTCCTTGTCATATAGAGTTTCAAAGAGAAGAACTCCAAGCTTTTCACAATGTTGGAGGGTTTTACAATGATGCAAATTTTATGAAGGAATATTTGACACTATATTCCCCCTTTCACAATAAGAATTGTTACACCTTCTTCTCTCCATTTTCAATCTTTAGAGAATGAAGATTCAAAACTTTATTTTTCCTCTTTTGGAGTTGAATAGGCATGAAGAAGTTTATCCATTCTCCATTTTGTCCATTCTCCTTTGTCTTTATTTCTCTCCATTCTTCTCCATTCTCTCCATTTCTCTCCATCCTTCTCCATTTTCCATTCTCAAAGGGGGGGGTCAAACTTTCTCCATGGAGAATGACTCCTATTGACTCCACTTTTCACTTCATACCTTCTCATTCTTCATAGAAGTTTCATCCTTGGAAAAAGTGATACAACCCCTACTGCTTGAAATCACTAATTACTACAAAATCTTCAGAAAGTCTCTCCATTTTGGATGACTATATATACATTTGGATGAACAAATTCTGAGCATGAAATGCTTCACAGCTTGACCCCAAACCCCAAGTCTCAGCATGAACTGAAACACTGTGACCACCACGGCATCCAACACGCACGCAGACCGAAATCCACAAATCCCACCCAAAACGAGAAAGACACAAAAAACACACAAATCAAACACGAGAAAACCACAATTGAAACAGAAATGAGAAGTAATCAAACAGGATTTTCCTGCCATTTGTTCATGAAATGGCACATAATGTATGTACACGCAAAGCTTCAACACAGAAGCACTCTTACAAATACCTCGGTAAACCCTACAACCATTACCCATGGCCGGCCTGATGCAAAAGCTGCACCGGCACTCAGCACTTCAAACCATCACCTCGAGCTCAAACCCAGCTCTCGGGTTTCTATAATGTATGCTACAAATGAAGGCAATCGCCACTCACAATTTAGAAACAGGGAGCCTTCGTGGGACGCAAAATTGTCAAGTAATATACAACACTGCTCTGACTACGGGTCTTGTGCAGTGATCACGCCTCCAGGAGCACAAAAGTGCTCTCTTCGAAGCACGCTCTAGTAGTAGTAGACGTATTGCCGGAAGAAGCCGTCCTCCGGCTGGTCGGGCAAGGGCGGGTAGCGGTAGTGAGGCGCGTAGTCCTGGTTCGGACGATACTCGCCCGGCATGTAAGTGACGGGATTGGGCGTGTAATACGGCGAGGGCGTGTAATGCGGCGAGGAAGTGTAATACGGCGAGGGCGTGTTATATGGCGAGGGCGTGTTATACGGCGAAGGGCCCCGATGCATAAACGGCTTGAACGTGTAAATGGACTGCGCCTCCCTCAGCTTTTTCTCCGCCTCCCACAGCTTTTTCTCCGCCTCCTCCTTTTCTTTCTTCTTCTTCTCTTCCTCCTTCTTCTTGTCATCGTCGCCCTTCTTCGGCTTCTCCTTGTCATCCAGCGGCACGAACTTGGCCTTGCGGTTAATCTTCCTCGCCTTGCGCAACACCTCGTGCTCGTCCAACCCCGGATTGGACGCCACCACCACCACTTTACTATGGAAACGCTCCGCACGCACGTCGAACACGCCGGGCACCTCGCGAATCTCCTCGATCACCTTCTCCTCACATTTCAGGCAGCACAGCTTCACCTTCAGCTGGAACTTGGGCAGCTTGTCCACGGCCACCGCCGTCTGCCACTCGTGGCTCGTCCTCATCCACTCCGGGATGTCCTTGGACTCCTTGGCGTAAATCGGGTAGTACGAAGACTCCGCCATCTCTCACAAAACTCAAATTCTCTTTCACCGCAGCAGCGAAGCTCAGCTCAGTTCACCCAAATGCCGGTGAATTCTCCCAACCCAACAAATTCTTGCTACCTCATTCGAAAGCTGAAACCACACACTCCACGATTTCGAAGCACAGCACACAAAACTCTTGCGCTGGAACTTAATTCCCTCTCCAATCGGACAGAGCGGGACGGGAAGAATCTCGAATGAGAACACTCAGATTCGAAAACAAGAAAGAGAAGAGACCCGCAATGGCTGAAGAAAAGTTGAAGGAAGATACGAAAGCGACGGTACTTCTGCAAGAGTCGAGAGTCACTCCGAATCGAAACTCCTGTCAAATGCTCTGGAAGTGGGAGTACCTCCGTGAGAGGCTCCGAAACAGAATGTGAGAGACGGGGATGGAATGGTGCAATCGAAGGCGACACTTGGTTATATACGCCTCAGGCTCCTGAGTAACCTAAGGTCGTGACGGACTGACCTGTGGTCAAAGCCACTGCACGCGGAGTTCTGGGAACGCTGTGTCAGGGCTTCACGGAATGCGCTGTGCAGACTTTCAGCTCCGTTCTACCGTACGCTGTAAATGGAGGCCAGGTCAGGGAGCAAAGGCGTGTGCCCGCCAAAAGGTTTCAACCTAAAATCTTCATTTTGAGAAGACAGACACTTTGTTCATAAATCCTAGATTTAGGATCTTGGATTAGTACTCAGTTTTGGGTTTTGTGATGTCGGTATGGGTATAAGGTGGGTACACCCAAATGTGCCACTGACCTTAAACCGCCATCTATACTATATGTATATCTCCAAAATCAGTTCTGTACCTATGTGGAAGAAACGCATTTAGAACCAAACTTTGTTCCTTCCTAATTTTTGCATATAGTATCCAAATGCCATGTTTTCTAGTGCATTGGAACCTTCTCTCACTCGCCAACAAGAACACATGAAATTTTGACCAGTCTAATAATAGAAAATAGGCTCAATAGCAAAAAGTGGTGGTTTGGGGTATACCTACTTTAGTTATTACATTAGTGAGGAGATGATGTGCATGTTTACTTTCTGTAGGCCTACTAGCTTTGCCATACACTAGTGTGTATCTATGAAGAAATTGAATTAAACAATTTCATATCTAAATATGTTTATGATTAGTGAATTATTCATTCATATGCTTTAGTTATTCTTTACATTTGAACTTGGAATAGTTCAAATTTTGAAGTGCATTTGAATCATTTGCCAAAATCTATGATTTTGAGTCACCTACGCAAATAAATACCCGAATTTTTTGTAACTAGCTAGCCATAATGGTAAATGGAGCAAAGCAACAAGGATTTTTTTTAGCAATTAACCCCTAAAGTCCTGCTGTCTCCTTGAAGAACAAAATGGATTTTAGGCAATTTCTTATAGTCTCAATATTTATCATGATTTTTTGAATCTTTTAGTGAAGATAGGAAAACCCATTAGCTTTCCAAAAATATAATTTTTATTTCAATCAGAGCCCAAGTGCAAAAGTTATGGAACAAAAAACCCTTTTTTCATTCAGTAAGTAGAAAAAAATACTTCAAAAAAACTTCAAAGTAAAAAAATTTAAATTTTTTGTTCTGTATAGATTGTATTTTTATGTACATGTCAAGCTTTAATTTATTCCATTTGGATTTGTTATGAGAAAGTTATAACAATCTTGTATTTTAGACAATTAGGGCATTTTTCTTGAAAAAATAACTTGACCTCGATTTTCACAATTTTCCAAAAGAAAAAGTTCCACAAGGTTAAAATATTTTACTAGAACAATCTCACAGTTGAGATTAGTGTATTTCAATTCCATCTTAAAGCTATTAACAATATAAATTTTCCTTCAATCTTGAACCTACTTCTACTTAACAATTTTTTGATGATACAAAACTAAGTGTTTTGTTGGTTTGTTTTTTATTTCATAGAATTTCAACTTTAACTCTTTCTCATAAAAAAATATAAAAATCAAAATTAGTAGAGCTAAAGTTATAAGTTATGAAGGTTTAAAGCCAAATAATGTAGTTGAGCAAGGTGCAAAAACATTTGTTACCTTCATTTTAAATACAAATATCTTGCAATCTTTGCAATCAAAGTTTGTGAAATTTTTGCCACACATTTTTTATACTTGTTTAGTATAAGATCCTACAGTTAGATATGCAAGAACTTATTTTTTTTAAACTTTTTGCTCGTTATTATAAAAGTAGCAGTTTTTGATGGAAAAGAGGCCTTTGTACTTTAGGGGTTAATGACGCTTTGAAGCAATACTGAAAGGTTTGAAGGAAATATTACACCGTACATTCTCCCATCGATTTTCAATGGATGAAATTGATGAAATTTGTGACCATATTCTATGAACGATCAATCACTCTATTTTTTGACATGAATGTATATTCAAGATTTGGATGAATCATCGTAAGTTCCATCCACATTTTGCATGTTTCATCCATTCATTGATCATAGAGCATCAATGAAGGAAGGAAAAAGAAATCCATTTAAACTGGCACTGCCATGAATGGGAACTTACCATGAATGGGAACAAAATCCCTGGAACAAAATCATTATTACGTGCACGTGATGTTCTGCATGGGAACATTCACACCTTCCGAGAACCTTCGCCCTTTCCAATTGCTGTATTGTCTGTATGACGTGGACTTCCATTCCGACACGAACTGCGAGGGGCAGAGTGGGGCGCTTTGCAGGAAATTCAGCCAAAGGATCGTTTGTCCCTTGGGGGGATAATTTGGGTCTGGGTAGGTTTCTATTGTCTCAATTTGTAGTGAATGTTTTTGAGATTTTTTGAGGTTGTGGAGTTTGCTGACAGCTTTTTGAATATATAATTTTTGTTTCAATCGGTGTCCGGGAGAAAAAGTTATGGCATAATAAGCCAAAAACAAAAGGCAACGGGCAGCACAAAATAATTAGAAAAAGTCAAAAAATTAATTAACTAATTTTCCTAAAATCTTATATTTTTGTCTACATTTGAAGTTTTGATTCATTCCATTTGGACTAGTTATGAAAAAGATATGGACAAAATTGATTTTTTGGGCAATCTAAGCATCTTCTTGAAAAAATAACTTACAGGATTCATTTGTGAATGCAATTTTATAATTTTCCAAACAAAAATTTAGACAAGTTTAGGTTTACTTTTTAGAACAATTTCACCGTTGGGATTATTGTATGTCAACTCCATCTTAAAGATATTAATGATTTAGTTTTTCCTTCGATCTTTAACCTATTTCTAATTAACAATTTTTTAATGAGTGTTAAATAAGTGTTTTTTTGTTGAATTTTTTTACTTACATTCTCAACTGATTTATTCAGCATAAAAACTTAGAAAATCAAAATTAATAGTGCAAAAAATTTTAGTTAAAAAGATTCAAAGCCAAAAAAACTAGTCAAGCAAGTTGCAAAAAAACTTGTTTTCTTCACTTTGGATGCAAATATCTTGCAATCTATGTGGTCAAATTTGATGAAATTTTTACCACATGTTCTCAAACCAGTTAAGTAGAAGATCCTATGGTTGGATTTTGAAAAAATATATTTTTTTTGGTTTTCTTAGGTGAATGCATCAAAAGTGGTAGTTCTAAGTGGTTTTTGATTTAAAAAAACACACACTCAAGGCTTTAGGGGTTAAATTAATTTTTTTCTAAACAGATGGAGAGAACATTTGCATTAAAAAACGGAAAAGAAACAGCGAAGCTAAAAGACAAGAGATAAGAGCAATAAATTATAATTTCACGTTGTGGAGAATGTGGGGGTGCTTGCAGGAAGTGTGGGGATTAATCCAAACCCTTTGGAACTCGTTCCCCTTAAACTACCATTCAAAATGAGATTCACAAAATATTGACCATATCGATTGGTAGTGGAGAGAGGTCCAAAGGTGCATGGAATTGAACCAATGATTTGACCATACCGGTGAAAAGATTATAACAGTCAAACAAGGACAACCTTTGAAGTCAAAGAGGTCACATATTGGCTTGTAGGGTGCTTTGGGGTTAACTTAACATGGAATTGTGTTAACTAATAATGTGAGGGTGCTTCACATTTTAGTAATTTAGCACACCCTTAAGTCTTTCCATCATGGAATTGAAATTTCAATATTGTATCTATTAGCTCGGCTAATTTATGAAATAGATAGCTTTTCATCATTGCAATGGCGGATTGTCTATTTCTTTGAATTTTTGCAGTTAAAATCATTTTATATCTACTTTGATCCATTGTTGGACATGCACCCAGAAGCATTTTGCCCACTGGTGTTTTCGGAAGGGTAATTTATTGCTCAAAAATCATGCAATTTTTTTGAGGGAATATTGAACAATGAATTCTCCTATTTTCAATGGATGAAACCTCTTAATTGCTACATAATATTGAAACAACCTCACTCTATTGTGGACGATTTTACATACTTTTGGATGAATACATGTGTTTCTATCCACAATTTTCATATTTCATTCATGTCAATGGAAGTAAATAGCTTCACCACTCCATCCTATGTATGTCTCTTTATGCGCTGCCTAAAAATAACCAAATGAAAAAAATCATTGCCTCCCCCTTCACTTAAGGTAGAATTGCCCAATATCACCATTTATCCAATTTTTCCACCTACAAGTTCCTCCTATATCCGCTACTAGCCCCTTCTACTACTATAATCTTATTAATTCTTCATCATGATGGCAATGCACTGGGAGTAGACACATCAGTCCACACTTCAACAATGGTCTGATTATGCTTCAACAAGGGTCTACTCATAGTTTTACATTTCAACTTTGAAAAATCACAAAAAATCCAATTCTTGTTGGAATGTCTTCATTCTTTTTGTAATCGACTAATCTCAATTTTTGAAAAACATGAGAGCTCATAAATAGCTTCTCCAAAGTACCTAGATTGCAAATTTGTATGGTAATGGGTAGTTCTACCTTAACTTAGTCCATCCTAGATGCAATGTGGTCTAAGTTACCTTAAGGTAGTATGGCCTTAAAACGATCATTGAAGGGTTGATCCCCCTTTTTTGAAGGTTCCCGTGAATAGAAATATTTTTGGATCATTTTTCAGAGAAAGAAAAATGGATGTGAAACGGTACACAAGTGGTTTCATATTTTTTGAATCATTTTTTAATTACTTATGAATTTTTTTTAAAAACCTTGTTGTAGGCACCTATTTGTGACCCTAGGTCTTCCAAAATCTGACCACTTGCAACTTCTAAAGTGATTTGAGTAAATGAAGGCCAACAATTGACTCTTGCAATAAATAATGCTTTTCTCTCCATTCTCTTAATGGCTTGAGAGGTCCATTTAAGAACCACCTACTATCCATTTCAGACCTAAATATAGGAACAAGTTGAAGAGTTTTCTAGAGCAGACTGCCTTACCAGAAGCCCTGAACTTAGCTCCCCTCCCTCCCCTCTTGGCCCATTCTCCCAGTCTGTCTACATGAGGGCATGCAGTCGTAAGTTCCTTGCTGCTCAAGCAACCAGACCCACAACTAAACTTCACCACCAAGGCGCTCATTTTCTGTCTAACTTTCATTTTTTTTCTCACCAAGTCACTTGCAAGTTGGGTCATTTAGGCTCCGTAACTTGGTGAGGAAGCCTAAGTTGGTTGTAGGTTCCTTAACTTGGTTGTAGTGTACAACCAACTAGTCTATGGTGGGAATGGAATAGTTGTGTCTACAAGGTGAAGACATATATTTCTGTCCCCTATATCCAATTCCATCATGATGTACCAAGGGTGCACATTTTCTTAGTAAGAATGTACTTTGATGGTACATCATGATGCCATGATGGAATTGGGTACATGGATGGGAATGGATGATTTCAATGTAGTATTGCAATGAGCCAAATGTAGATGACATCCAAAGGTAAATGTAAAAATAAAGACCCCCTAGTTTTTTGCTTGATTAATCTATTTTCTACATCTCTAAAGTAGACAAGTCTATTACTACCCTAATTAATAATTTGAATATCTTGGGGCCAACTCCAAGAAGGGCAAATTTTTTCAAAGGTCTGCACCTGTTTTACAAATCAAACCTAAGTAAAAAAAAATTTGATTAAAATTATAGTTTCTATGAGTTTTTTAAGTGGTATGTCTTGAAATTACAAACTGCCCATAGAATGGAGTCATATACATTCTATAAACAACCCATAATTGCCTTAAGGATTTACCAATAAAGGATTCACATGATACTCTTTGTAGGCACTAATTCATTGATTTTGTTAAAAAATTGAATGGATTTGGAATTAAATCCTTTTAATTAATTGATGCATCAAAGGTTTATATTCTTTTACAAGTGGAAAATTTATACTCTATTTATGTTTTTTTTCAAAAGAAAATTGATGAAAAATCAAATTATTGTCATTTAAAAAAATTAAAGGTGGAACTTTTTTACTCAATTATAATATATAGTAGAATAATCTGAAATTTTTACCATAAATGAAATTTAGAATGAAAAAACATGATTTTATAATTTAAATTGAAAATCCATTTCAAAAAGGAAAAAATAAGAATGAAAAATACAACATACTATGTTATTTAAATTTCAACCCATAGAACTTGCAATTGCAATAATCTTAGTTTATATCAAATAAATTACAATCAAGGTTGACCAATGCACATCTACTTTGGGATGCATGACCCTTTAGAGCATCTCTACTAAGACATGCCATATTGCCATGACAAGCGATTTGGCATGCCTAAATCAGGGCCACTAGGTAGGATTGAGAGTTCCACTTATGTTCTTTCTAAATTATGCACCTTAGGGCCTCCTTACATGCTCGCCTAGTAGGCAAGTTCACAACGAATTGAAGCAAGAAGACAAAAACAGTTGCACCGATTGTCTTGCCGCAATGGACAAGCAGGAAAAGGAGAGTTGAAGTTTCACCAATACTAGTGGACAACATCGTTGGTGGAGACTAGTGAGTGTAATATGTGTGAATTTTTTAAAACTGTTTCCCTCCCCACCCACCAAATCCACAATTCCCTTGATGACTGATATATGTAAGGAAACCCTTGGATAGTCATAAGTGAACTTCTTTTCAAGTGCCAAGCCAAATTCCTACAGGAAAAAATGGTAGCCGCGTAGAATTCCTCATAATTGCGTGCCTCAATGACCATGGAATATTGCCCCTACACATCATTTCTAGTGGGGACCCAGAAAACACATTGGACTAGTGTGACGCTTGGCACACGGCACATGATGAGCTTTAGCGTGCTCATTTTGAAGTGCACCACTGGAGATGCTCTTACAAGTTATGGCTTAAAAAGGCCCAATGGGCTGGTGAGAATTCAGTGTACCACCGCCACCACCGCCACCACCGCCACCACCCTCCACTTCTACCACCAGTGAAACCCATGAATGAAATTTCAATGCATTTGCAATGAATTCAACATCTCAATTGCTTTGAATTGCTTTGAATTAAATTTTAAAAATTCGAAACAATGAGACATTCAGAACCCTCATAAAGTTATGGGCCCTTTGCCTGCATTTACTATGAGGCATTGAGGCCTCTTTAATGTTACCGCCACTGGTCAATAATGCGCGTGCTAATATGGAGTTCTGTAACTCTGTAGATAAACCCTTTCATATTATATCCATGCACTTTTTATCCAGACGTAACGACCTCATCCATATTTTAAAATTTCTGTCTCAAATAAATTATTTTTATAAAGCATAGAGTAGAGATTTGATTTGAAATGGTGCAATTTGGCCCCCACGGTATCTCCCTCGCTAGTCAAAATCAAATTCTTCATGTAAATGTGCCATTAAAGAAGTATCAAGTCATGCAATTGGAAATTCTTTTATACTTCTCATTCCTTGTTATCACATTTGTAGTGACAAAAAGAGCGTTTTTATCAATATATGCTTATAAGGAATGAGTCTATGAAAGAAAAAGGACCTAGGATTTAACATCTTTGTCCCATATAGTTACATGGATAATTGTTAAATCATAAATCATATTTTAGTCCCTAAATATACAAGAGAAGAGAAAAAGTTTGTGATTTATTAAAACAAAAAACTCAAGAAGCTTAGAGAAGCTTTTTTTAGGATCCTCCATATTTCAATCTTGGAAATGTTTTAAGGATGCCCTTCTTACCATGATGCAATCAATTGAGTTGAAAAAAGGGTCTAATTTGTATTGACTTTTTAAAATTAGGATTTTAAAATCAAGTTCTACAAAGTTAATAAAACTAAGGGCATTTGCAATGCATACTCATCACAAAAGCCTTGTAACAACAAATAATGGGCCATTCTATGAGGCCATGGAAGTGTTGGTTTTTTCTTTGAACAAATTGATTGAATGCAAAGCTAGCAATCAAAATGGACATTTTTGTATTATATTAAGAAAGAAAACAATTTACATTAAAAAAGTCTTCTCTTGGAATAAAGGAAAATTGCACACATAAGGTCTTCAAAAGCATTGACAATAATGATTATTCTTACAACGGGCCAACTTGTAGGCCCTTCACATTTTAAAAATTAGCATGTCCTGGGTGGTCACATACTGAGGCTATGGAATTGGAGGCCTCAATAACAGTTGCATTGGAGCACGATTTTAATTAAAACTAATTTTGCACACTACACAGTGCAGATACTAACCTAAATGACTAGTGCACTGCAAATGCTCTAAGAACAAAACTCATTCATAATCTATAGTTAGATTGAGTTGAATTTATTGCAAGTTGTAGGTATTGAATGCAAATCCAACTACAAATTGAACTAGAATGATGCTACAATATCATATACAATGAATTATACAATGAAGTGAAATAATAAATTAACCCCTGAATGTCCGAGGAACCCAACCATGGTGTTGACAAAACTTTGAAGTAAAATAAAACCTTATCAAGTTACTATTTTGAATATTTTACATTTTTGAATTTTTTTTGAAGCCTAGATTTAGCATCAAAAATCCAATTTTGAAAATGAAGGATTATGATTTTTCTATTCAAGATTTTGTGCAAAGGTGTCCATTGCAATCTTGATTTTTTGTAGTGTCAAGGACTCCTTAAAACGAGCCTCAAATACACTAAAACTTGGAGAAAAAAAATCTCATTAGAAGTTCATTTTCAAAAATTGTAGGGTAGATTTTGAGAAGCTAAAAATGGATTGGGATTATGTATGTTATGCCCTTTAAATTCTTATTTGGTTGATGAACATTTTTTTTTAGTTTTGACATTTCTCAATATTTATTGAGACAAATGCAAGGAAACCATATCAACACCAAATTCCAAGTTGTTTTCTTGCACAAGTGCACACTCCATTTTGCAAGGAAATTCTTACAAGTTTCGTGCAAGTTTCAAGCGAGTTTCAAGCGAGTTTCTCACAGGTTTCTTGCAAGTGTTTTCTCTCAAAATTGGGAGGTACTCGGTGTTGATTCCTTGCACTTTTGCGGATTCTCTGAATCAGACGGACCCAACTGAAGGTGCTCATCGAGATTCGAGAGGCGGGTTGTTCCCTGTTTCCAAGAAGCACCCAGCGCCCGAAAGAAGGGACCCAACCGTGGTGCCGGTGGTGCCGTAGCAGAGCGGCAGCAGAGCGGCGAGATACGGATTGAAGGCGAATGATGCGATGCACTTTATTGACGACTGTCGGGAAAGCAAGTGATTCTTTTTTTTTGACACAAGCAAAGAATACCTTTACTACAAGAGAAAAAACCCCACAAATCCAGCCGCAAGCGGCCTGGAGACACGACGGACACTAAAGTACAGCCTAAAACAAAATACAGAGGCACGGCCAAGAAAAGCAAGTGATTCCATGTCATACAGACAGACAGTTCAGACCGCACGAGTCACGAAAGTGCTCGGAAGATGCCAAGCTGTGAAAGAAAGCTTTCCCCTGACCGATGAAACTCCGTTTCAATTGTGTCCAAAAAATAAAGGAAAGAAAAGGTTCGGTACTTCAGTTACCCCAATTTTCGGAGGGTGATGCTATACTGGAGCACCGTTGTTTTGGGGGAAACAGTAATGTACAGTACTGCCACAAGTCTTCACAGCACTGACGCAAATTCGGAGGGAGGGAGGAACGGAGTCTGCCAAATTTCGCCCCCCAAACCCCAACTGAACTGGAGGTGACGATTCCCTAGAACTCAATCAAGCCTCCGTCGCTTCGTGCTAACTATGAAAGGGAAATGGTCGAAGAGCATCATCAACAATGCATGCTTTGCAAACTCTCGCAGCAAATTTCCATCGAGTTAGCGTGCAACTGTAGCAATCAGATATTTTGGGAGACCCTGCTGCAGTGCAGAGTGTTGTGCTCCAATCCGTGGAGCAACAAGCTTAGAGCGCATGATATGGCGTAAGCTTAGCTTTCTGTGCCAAGCAGAGCTTAACCCATAGAGTCTGAAGGCCTCTTTTCCATCAAAAAACACTCAAAATTGTCATTTTTTATAGCAAAGAGCAAAAAAATATTATATATATATATATATATATATATATATATATATATATATATTCTTCTTCTTTTTTGCATATCTAACCGTAGAATCTTACACTAAACTAGTATAAGAACATGTGAAAGAAATTTCACAAAATTTGACTATGTAGTTTGCAAGATACTTGCGTTTAAAATGAAGGAAATAAGTTTTTTTGCACCTTGTTCAACTACATTTTTCGGCTTTCACCTTCATAACTCATAATTTTTGCTTTACTGATTTTGAATTTCTAATTTTATATGATAAAGAATTGAGTTGAGAGTCTAGGGAAAAAAAATTCCAAAAACACAAACTTAGTTTCACTCATCATAATATTGTTAAGTAGAGGTAGATTCAAGATTGAAGGAAAATCTAAATTCTTAGTCGCTCTAAGATGGAACCTAACTTAAGGTATTATCACCATGCGGTTTAAACAAATGATTGAAATATGATGACAATTGTACTATTTTGTGTCACGTATTGTATAACCAAAACAAAATTGTAGGTATCAATTTTGGAAATATTTTATTTTCTTAGTGTTCTTCTAATTATACATCTTTTTTATTATTCTTAAATATTTATTTCCTATAGCTTTAGTACAACCAAATTAGTCATTCATCCCTATACTTTTAAAATATATCTTTCCAATTTTGAACAAAAGTCCCTACTTCCATTAAAGATAAGTCTACGTCTATTTGTAAAAAAATATATATTATACCTTCATCCAAATTCTAGCAGCCTCCAATATGAAGTGACAATAGGTGAACCTTATAGAAGCTTGAACTTGTCTTCTCCAAATGGCCCTCTTCAAGAATCCCTCAAAAGTAGTGCTAGGAACATTTTTAGAGAGAAGGACTTTGGCTTTCTTTCCAAATTTCTGCCTCCAAGGATATTTTAGAATTTATTATTTACCATAATTAATCAAATTTTAAAATCTTGAATTCATATTTAGTGGCAATGACTACGAATTAGCTAGGAAGGATTATCATCTAACGTTAACCACCTAAGAGATGCTAAATTACTAGTTTGCCTTCAAGCCATTGTTGAAATTAAAAAATTTTCCTACACAAGAACAAATGTAAAAAAATTACAAAAAAAATTGAAACTCTATTTTTTCAAAAAAGGATGAATTTGTTATAAAATTTTGAAGATGCTATGTTGCCCAATTGACCTCAAAAGGTCTTTAGACTAACCCCAAATCACACAAATAGTGTATCCACAATGGTCACCTTACTCAACTAAAGTAGTCACAATATTTCCTAATATAGCCACAACTCATGTCTTCAAGAAGCAATATTTTGCTTCCTCTAAAAAGTTTTGACCTATCAAACTTCATTCCTCCAAATTTGTGCTAATGCAATGATGGCATTTGCTACTAATTGTTCCAAAAAACACTCTGGCCACAACATGAAGGCATTAAAAAGCCACTTCCTATGATGAGTTTACACTCAAAAGGTGGAAGTCCCAATTGTACGTATACACTAAAAGCATCTTCAATCCAATCGGTGTATTGGTCCTCTAAACTTAAAATGGTAAATCTAACTTTTGAATGGTATATAACTAGAATTTGAATTTGTGTAATTAAAAGTGCATCCAAAATCACTTTAAGTAGGTACAAGAAAACTCAAATTTAGTCATTAGACAAAGAAAATAGCCACTTTAGAAGTTTAATAACATATAAATAATTATAGATGTCTTGGAAAATCATGGTTACCAAAGCAAAATTTGGCCATTGACACATTAAATGTAGAGTGTCAATAGCCAAATTTTGCATTGCTAACTATAATTTGCCAAAACCTCTACAATTTCTTACTTTTACCTTCCTTTTGAAGTAGTTGTCTAATGTTTGAATTTGAACTTTTTTTATGTTTACTTAAAGCACTTTGGGGTGCGCTTTCAATGATAGTAATGTTAAGTTCTAATTATATATGAGTTAAAAGCTAGATATATGTATGCATGGCCAATATATCGATTGGATTGAGGATGTTGTAATCACTCCATTATCATCACCCAAGACATTGATTGCGACCACTAACTCAACCTAATGTAGTCCAAATCTTATTTATTGAAAACGTCTAGTATGGGTCAATGCAAGACTTTGATGGATCATTCCCTAAATGTTTGCAAAAGGATCTATTGCATGTGATGGTGTGGGCTATCTTAGAGGATTGCCACCCTTGCCGTGTATATAGAGTCAAGATGGCAACTATGGCATGGACTAGTTTGGGCTTTAGTTGTTGAAAATTTGAATATTTGAAACTCATTGACAAACTGATAGTTAAAATCCCCTAAAGCACTAGAAATTGCACAATAATCAATCAACACTAGGCTTGACAAACATGAACCCACCCATACAAAGCTAAGGTGAGGTAAACTTGTCTGTGACAAGCAAACCACCTATGCCATGCACCTAGGAAATTGCCCATTAGATTCTTATATCAACCTATGACAAAGTTTGTCTTTTTATAATTAAATGAGATTTGGGCTCCATTAGGTGGACTAGTGGCTAAAATCAATACCTTTGATGATGGGGTTTCGTGGAAGCCGGCCCTTGTCCTTGGGGCATTCAATTCCGAGGCCCATGCTCCAAGGCCCCAAGGCCCCAAGGCCCCTTGCTCCCCACGGTCGCGCTTATAGTTGTACGATGAGCCTAATGCGGAGGCCCCATTTTACCCCGTGTCTTACTCTTTGGAAAACACAAGAACTTTTTATTTGCAATGCATGAGAAAATCTGCAAATTTCGAATTCATATTTGCAATGAGAGGCCCCCAAATCAACTCGTACAGGTGTCAAGAAATAGAGTTAATGCCGCACAAAAGAGGGGGCATTTCTTTTACATTCACCTTTGGCTGGAACTCTTCGTGAGGCTAGTCATACAACTAACTCCCCAAGCACGCCGTGGGCGTGTGCGTGATGCTGTGGTTATTTGGCTGCCCCAGGTGGCGATGCTCTTATCTTCAGGCTATGCTACCGGTATGTCAAATAAACAAATCTGAAGTCTCCCTCTTCCAGGGAACGCCCATTGCACTCCTCTCTGCATCTTCCTTTTTGTTCAGGGGCACAAGTCTTCCTCTTTGACACTGTAAGCGTGCCGAGTTGGAACTTAAAGTCAGCAGGGTGTTATTTAAAATGTTTTCTTAACACAGCGTGTTTCCAAACCGTGGTTGAACCCCAGGTCAGACTGATTCGGAAGCGGGATTCCCGAGAGTCCATGACGCGACGTCAGGACCTCAGGTGCCTCAGGGGACTGAGGTGTATATAAGTAATCAAGTGTCGCCTTCGATTGCACCATTCCATTCCAGTCTCGCACATTCTGTTTCGGAGCCTCTCACGGAGGTACTCCCACTTTCAGAGCATTTGGCAGGAGTTTCGATTCGGAGTGATACTCGACTTTTGCAGAATCACCGTCGCTTTCGTATCTTCCTTCAATTTTTCCTCAGCCATTGCGGATCTCTTCTCTTCCTTGTTTTCGAATTTGAGCGTTCTCATTCGAGATTCTTCTCGTCCCGCTGTGTCCGATTGGAGAGGGAATTAAGTTCCAGCGCAAGAGTTTTGTGTGCTGTGCTTCGAAATCGTGGAGTGTGTGTTTTCAGCTTTCGAATGAGGTAGCAAGAATTTGTTGGTTTTGGGAGAATTCCTGCATTTGGGTGAGCTGAGATTCGCTGCTGCAGTGAAGAGAATTTGAGTTTTGTGAGAGATGGCGGAGTTTTCGTACTACCCGATTTACGCCAAGGAGTCCAAGGACATCCCGGAGTGGATGAGGACGAGCCACGAGTGGCAAGCGGCGGTGGCCGTGGACAAGCTGCCCAAGTTCCAGCTGAAGGTGAAGCTGTGTTGCTTGAAATGCGAGGAGAAGGTGATCGAGGAGATTCGGGAGGTGCCCGGCGTGTTCGACGTGCGTGCGGAGCGTTTCCATAGCAAAGTGGTGGTGGTGGCGTCCAATCCGGGGCTGGACGAGCACGAGGTGTTGCGCAAGGCGAGGAAGATTAACCGCAAGGCCAAGTTTGTGCCGCTGGACGACAAGGAGAAGCCAAAGAAGGAGGAAGACAAGAAGAAGAAAGAAAAGGAGGAGGCGGAGAAAAAGCTGTGGGAGGCGCAGTCCATCTACACGTTCAAGCCGTTTATGCATCGGGGCCCTTCGCCGTATAACACGCCCTCGCCGTATAACACGCCCTCGCCGTATTACACACCCTCGCCGTATTACACGCCCAGTCCTGTCGCTTACATGCCGGGCGAGTATCGTCCGAGCCAGGACTACGCGCCTCGCTACCACTACCCGCCCTTGCCCGACCAGCCGGAGGACGGCTACTTCCGGCAATACGTCTACTACTACTAGAGCGTGCTTCGAAGAGAGCACTCTTGTGCTCCTGGAGGCGTGATCACTGCACAAGACCCGTAGTCAGAACAGTGTTGTATATTACTTGACAATTTTGCGTCCCACGAAGGCTCCCTGTTTTTGAATTGTGAGTGGCTATTGCCTTCATTTGTAGCATACATTATAGAAACCCGAGAGCTGGGTTTGAGCTCGAGGTGATGGTTTGAAGCGCTGAGTGCCGGTGCAGCTTTTGCATCCGGCCGGCCACGGGTAATGGTGGGACTCGTTGTAGGGTTTACGGAGGCGTTTCCAAGACTGCTTCTCTGTTGAAGCTTTGTGTGTACATACATTATGTGCTATTTCATGAACAAATGGCAGGGAATTCCTGTTGATTACTTCTCATTTCTGTTTCAAGTGTGGTTTTCACGTGTTTTTTCGATGAATACAATGGATGCAGTGAATTGGAAGCGTTGGTGTTGAAGTTTGTTGGGGCTGGTTGCATGGGCACCAAGTGTGAATGCATTCCCTTCAGTTGGGCACGGGTCAGGCTTGATTGGGTGAATGTGCCGAGAGGAGGCAGGATTCAGGGATATGGTTAATTGCACATTTAGGCTACGCTTACACATCTGGGCTGGTGGTAAGCTTAAGCGTAAATTAGTCCAACAACTCCAAAATTTTGAGACAAGTGGATGCAAATACTCAGTTTTATGCCTGATTTGGAAAATCGCTGAAAATAATTCCATCGAGTGTTTCGTCAAGCCACTGCCACATTTAGTGGTATATTGTGAGCCAATGATAGCTCATTTCTTTTCAAAGAATACATAAAATTAGGCACACATATTATTCAAGTCATTTTACGTATAATCCTCAACAAATGCACCTGGACCCGAAACTCAACAAACAAGTACGTTATACTTCCAGAGTTCCAGCACTCGTAACAAGATCTTCCACTCTGCAATACATTTAAGGCCAATCACTGTCACCATTTAATTCATGACTCAGAGAACGCGGAAATGAATTGATCACTCACTTCAGATTCATGTTCTAGAAACTCGCTACATTCCTTCACAGAACTCTTAACTTAAATGCCATGACTTCGGAGCCTGAAATGCTAGAACCAAGTTGAAGGCTCGCACAAACTGAAAGCCACAAAACCCCCGAAAACAAACGCGAGAAAACCACACTTGAAACAGAAATGAGAAGTAATCAACAGGAATTCCCTGCCATTTGTTCATGAAATAGCACATAATGTATGTACACACAAAGCTTCAACAGAGAAGCAGTCTTGGAAACGCCTCCGTAAACCCTACAACGAGTCCCACCATTACTCGTGGCCGGCCGGATGCAAAAGCTGCACCGGCACTCAGCACTTCAAACCATCACCTCGAGCTCAAACGCAGCTCTCGGGTTTCTATAATGTATGCTACAAATGAAGGCAATAGCCACTCACAATTCAAAAACAGGGAGCCTTCGTGGGACGCAAAATTGTCAAGTAATATACAACACTGCTCTGACTACGGGTCTTGTGCAGTGATCACGCCTCCAGGAGCACAAGAGTGCTCTCTTCGAAGCACGCTCTAGTAGTAGTAGACGTATTGCCGGAAGTAGCCGTCCTCCGGCTGGTCGGGCAAGGGCGGGTAGTGGTAGCGAGGCGCGTAGTCCTGGCTCGGACGATACTCGCCCGGCATGTAAGCGACAGGACTGGGCGTGTAATACGGCGAGGGTGTGTAATACGGCGAGGGCGTGTTATACGGCGAGGGCGTGTTATACGGCGAAGGGCCCCGATGCATAAACGGCTTGAACGTGTAGATGGACTGCGCCTCCCACAGCTTTTTCTCCGCCTCCTCCTTTTCTTTCTTCTTCTTGTCTTCCTCCTTCTTTGGCTTCTCCTTGTCGTCCAGCGGCACAAACTTGGCCTTGCGGTTAATCTTCCTCGCCTTGCGCAACACCTCGTGCTCGTCCAGCCCCGGATTGGACGCCACCACCACCACTTTGCTATGGAAACGCTCCGCACGCACGTCGAACACGCCGGGCACCTCCCGAATCTCCTCGATCACCTTCTCCTCGCATTTCAAGCAACACAGCTTCACCTTCAGCTGGAACTTGGGCAGCTTGTCCACGGCCACCGCCGCTTGCCACTCGTGGCTCGTCCTCATCCACTCCGGGATGTCCTTGGACTCCTTGGCGTAAATCGGGTAGTACGAAAACTCCGCCATCTCTCACAAAACTCAAATTCTCTTCACTGCAGCAGCGAATCTCAGCTCACCCAAATGCAGGAATTCTCCCAAAACCAACAAATTCTTGCTACCTCATTCGAAAGCTGAAAACACACACTCCACGATTTCGAAGCACAGCACACAAAACTCTTGCGCTGGAACTTAATTCCCTCTCCAATCGGACACAGCGGGACGAGAAGAATCTCGAATGAGAACGCTCAAATTCGAAAACAAGGAAGAGAAGAGATCCGCAATGGCTGAGGAAAAATTGAAGGAAGATACGAAAGCGACGGTGATTCTGCAAAAGTCGAGTATCACTCCGAATCGAAACTCCTGCCAAATGCTCTGAAAGTGGGAGTACCTCCGTGAGAGGCTCCGAAACAGAATGTGCGAGACTGGAATGGAATGGTGCAATCGAAGGCGACACTTGATTACTTATATACACCTCAGTCCCCTGAGGCACCTGAGGTCCTGACGTCGCGTCATGGACTCTCGGGAATCCCGCTTCCGAATCAGTCTGACCTGGGGTTCAACCACGGTTTGGAAACACGCTGTGTTAAGAAAACATTTTAAATAACACCCTGCTGACTTTAAGTTCCAACTCGGCACGCTTACAGTGTCAAAGAGGAAGACTTGTGCCCCTGAACAAAAAGGAAGATGCAGAGAGGAGTGCAATGGGCGTTCCCTGGAAGAGGGAGACTTCAGATTTGTTTATTTGACATACCGGTAGCATAGCCTGAAGATAAGAGCATCGCCACCTGGGGCAGCCAAATAACCACAGCATCACGCACACGCCCACGGCGTGCTTGGGGAGTTAGTTGTATGACTAGCCTCACGAAGAGTTCCAGCCAAAGGTGAATGTAAAAGAAATGCCCCCTCTTTTGTGCGGCATTAACTCTATTTCTTGACACCTGTACGAGTTGATTTGGGGGCCTCTCATTGCAAATATGAATTCGAAATTTGCAGATTTTCTCATGCATTGCAAATAAAAAGTTCTTGTGTTTTCCAAAGAGTAAGACACGGGGTAAAATGGGGCCTCCGCATTAGGCTCATCGTACAACTATAAGCGCGACCGTGGGGAGCAAGGGGCCTTGGGGCCTTGGGGCCTTGGAGCATGGGCCTCGGAATTGAATGCCCCAAGGACAAGGGCCGGCTTCCACGAAACCCCATCATCAAAGGTATTGATTTTAGCCACTAGTCCACCTAATGGAGCCCAAATCTCATTTAATTATAAAAAGACAAACTTTGTCATAGGTTGATATAAGAATCTAATGGGCAATTTCCTAGGTGCATGGCATAGGTGGTTTGCTTGTCACAGACAAGTTTACCTCACCTTAGCTTTGTATGGGTGGGTTCATGTTTGTCAAGCCTAGTGTTGATTGATTATTGTGCAATTTCTAGTGCTTTAGGGGATTTTAACTATCAGTTTGTCAATGAGTTTCAAATATTCAAATTTTCAACAACTAAAGCCCAAACTAGTCCATGCCATAGTTGCCATCTTGACTCTATATACACGGCAAGGGTGGCAATCCTCTAAGATAGCCCACACCATCACATGCAATAGATCCTTTTGCAAACATTTAGGGAATGATCCATCAAAGTCTTGCATCGACCCATATCAAACTTTTTCAATAAATAAGATTTGGACTACATTAGGTTGAGTTAGTGGTCGCAATCAATGTCTTGGGTGATGATAATGGAGTGATTACAACATCCTCAATCCAATCGATATATTGGCCATGCATACATATATCTAGCTTTTAACTCATTTATAATTAGAACTTGACATTACTATCATTGAAAGCGCACCCCAAAGTACTTTAAGTAAACATAAAAAAAGGCTTGCCCGCAAGGTGACCTATCTATTTTTAATGTATATGTTTCAAATTGTGTGAGAGTTAGGAATGCATTAGGGGAAGAGTTATTTAGTGCTTTCTCTTGAGACTATTGATGGCTTACGTAGGGGGACTAGTATTTTGTCGAGAGACAAGAGGACAAATCCAATTATAGTGGCAAGATCATCTAAGTTGGAGAGAGCCAAGTGTTTTCACTCAAAGGAGCCTGTGTTTAAGTTGATGGATTTTGTTGGGTGTCCACTGTGACAACCTTATTTTTATGTCAACAATGAAGACCAATAGAACATGAACATGTTACATTAGACATCTAATGTAACATGTTCATGTTCCATTGGTTGTCATTGTTGACATAAAAATAAGGTTGTTACATTGGATGTTTAACAAAATCTGTCAACTTAAACACGGGGTCCTATTAGTATTTCATTATTCAAAGATGCCTTGAAGATAGTAGATAAATTTCCAGAGTAATGTAGGCTGAAATATTTTTGGGATAATCGATGCCATTGGGTCTGAGATCATTAGGATAGTTATATAGATGCTATGCATTTCAACAAGTGAGTGTAGGGCCCAATCCAGTGGTTGAATATTTCATTAACCCCTAAAGGACCATTGCCCTTTGGGAAACAAATTGGATTTTGGGTAGGTACCTATGGGCTGAAATTTTGTCATGATTTTTTGAAACTTTTTTTGAAGATAAAAAAACTAATGAGCTCCATGGGAATATTATTATTTTTCAATTGATGCTTGAGAACAAAAGTTATGCCCAAATAAGCTCAAAACAGGGGAAAGGGGGCAATAAAAAAATTTTGAAAAATTTAAATTTTTTTTTCTCATAGATTATATTTTTTGTCTACATGGGAAGCTTTGATTCATTCCATTTGGACTTGTTATGAGAAAGTTATGGACAATCTTGTTTTTCAGGCAGTTAGAGCATCTTCCTGAAAAAAATAACTTATAGAATTCATTTCTGAATGCAATTTTTACAATTTTTCTGAATAATTTTCTTAACATGATTTTGTTTGCTTGCTAGAACAATCTCACCATTAGAATAGTGTATTTAAATTCCATCTTAAAGATATTAATAATTTAGATTTTCCTTCTTTCTCATACCTACTTCTACTTAACAATTTTTTTAAGCATGAAAATTAAGTTTTTTTTTAAAATATTTTTTCCCTAGACTCTCAACTCAATTTTACATGATAAGAATTTAAAGCTCAAAACTCTATAGTGCAAAAAATTTAAGTTAAAAAAGTTCAAAGTCAAATAATCCAGTTCCGCAAGGTGCTGAAATTTTTTTTCCACTTTAAACGCAAATATCTTTTAATCTATACAGTCAAAAAAATTGAAATTTTTTCCACACATTCTCATAGTATTAAGGTATAAGATCCTACGGTTAAACATGCAAAAAAATTATTTTCAAATCTTTTTACCCTTTGCTACAAAAATGGCAGTTTTGAGTGTTTTTTGGTAGAAATAAGGCCTTGGTCCTTTAGGGGTTAAAGGAGATTGTAACCACTTCAATCACCTCCAGTGGCCCATTTTGTTCAATTATTAGCTGAAAACCCTTAAAAATCCTTATACAAAATGCCAAGCTATTACCTAATAGACCTTGAGGTCAAAACTACCATTAAACACATTTGGTGCTAGAATCTGCGAATGGAGTTCTCGGGTTAACTTAGACAAGTGGTAAAATTTTACAAATGTTTCTACATCCAAAGAGTTGAGGAGAGAAGGAAAGTGGAAGTAGAGTTGCGAGGTTAGCTTGTAGCCCTAAGATTTGATTTCCAAAGTGATCTACAAGCTAAGATTCATGACATCCAAGAGCAAATTGGGGCCCTTGGAGACCAACTATCAAAATTTGAAAAGCATACAATGGAGGGTCAGAGGATATGAAGTAGGGTGAAGTAGATGAAGGTGGATGATGGCTGCACAAAGGAGTTTTTTCAAGTAGCTAAAGTGTATATTGGGGCCTCCAATATCACAAAGCTCAAAGATGAGGAAGGAAGTATTTTTTCCAACCAAGCCAACCTTGAACAATTTGCTCTAGCTACTACCACAAACTACATACAGCTCTGTCCTACT
This sequence comes from Climacium dendroides, assembly GCA_950106755.1. Lineage (NCBI taxonomy): Eukaryota > Viridiplantae > Streptophyta > Bryopsida > Hypnales > Climaciaceae > Climacium > Climacium dendroides. Next base: position 42,989,120 of record OX467084.1, read on the forward strand.
CAATGGAAAAGGAGGCAACGTCTATCAAAGCCATCCCGAGCTTGAGCAATAGACTCACAACAAAAATGAAGCAAACCCTTTGTAAAATGATTACATTGGAGGATCTTGATGCAGCAGTTTTGGATCTAGATAATGTCAAAGTCCCTGATCCAAATGGAATCATTTTGGAATTTTTCAAATAGTATTGGGACATAATCAAAGAGGATTATTGGAATGATTACCAAAGCTATCAGTACATAGTAACTTCCATCTAGGGTCACCGAGGGTTTGATTACTTTGTTACATAAAGGTGACTTGCGTAGCAAATTGACAAACTAGATGCCAATTATACTACTTAACGTAGACTACAAGGTATTTGCCAAAGTGTGGCAACTCCAGCTTCAACCCATTTTGATGGAGATTACCAATTTTGACCAGTCAGGCTTTTTGCCTATGCTGTTTATTCTAGGCAACATCTTATTCACTCATGCAACAATAGCGTAGGCAGAACATACAAAGCACCCTCTTATCTTTTTGAAACTTGACTTTTCTAAGGCCTACGATATGGTGGAGTGGACATTTTTTTTCTATGTCATAGAAAGTCTTGGCACCCCCATGGAATTTATCTTCATGACTAAGTTGCTTTTTAAAGATGCGATGGTGGCAATTAAGATCAATGAGTCTCATGCACAACATTTTTCAATTGAGAGGGGAGTCCAACAAGGTTGCCCTCTAGTGCCTTACCTCTTTTTCATAGTGGCTGAATCCCTCAATTCCATGGAGAAGGCTAAGGTTGTAGTTGGCTTGATCAAAGGCATTTGACTCCCCACTAGTGAGCAACAACAAGTTCTTGTCCAATATGCCGACAACACATCTTTCACTTTCAGGTGTGAAAAAGCACCATGGTCACCAAGATATTATTGCTAAACAACTTTTGCATGGCATCCGTTTTGGTGCTTACTTGAACCAAATCTTGTGTTTATTAGAGTGCCAAAGCTACTATGGCGAGACCTCTATGGACGAATCAACTCAACATTGTTTGGATAGATGGACTCTTAGACACACTCTTTGGCATTAATTTAGGAACACATTCTGTGGATAAATTCTTGCAAGACAAGATGCTCAAAAAGCTCCAATATTGGTGCATCGCAAGAATAAACTCCATTGGTTGGGGCGTGGTTGTCAATTGTGTTCTTTTGTCCTCTACAATATACTTTGTGTCAATTTGGGGTGGAACCAAGGAGGGAATTAAAAAAGTGACCTCCTCCACTCAAAACTTTATGTAGTGTATCTATGCATCGTGCTTGAACCAAAGTCTCATGGATCTAGTGCTGCCAACCAAACGAGAAAAGTGGAATTAATGCCATTAATCCACTACCCTCATGACAAAATGGATCATTAAGGCATGCAAGTTAGGGGTGTCTAACTTGCATGTATTTTTGAGACATCGACTAAGCAATTTTCAACCATACAAAGGAGGCCAATGGGCCCCAAGTATGGAATATTTTACACTCCCTCACTTTCAAGTGCATAAGGGGTCTACAGTGTGGAATCAAGTTGGAACGTCATGGCGGAAGCTCTAGGGGAATTGATTTTGGTCCCCCAAAACATCATAGAAGAAGTCAGAGCGGAGTCATTTTGGTGGTCTCCCTCTTTACCACTCAATGGACCTATATTCTCAAAGAACAGGATTGCAAGCCTTCATTAGAGAAGACTCAAACAAGTTAAGGATAATTAGAAAGATGGAAGTTTTCTTACCCCTAAGAAGGTGGTAGAGGACTTTGGCCTCCTCTTGGAGAAGACGGGAACTTGGCATACGACTGCTCGAGCTCTTCAAATGCAATGGAGAGATGTGCTTAGTTGGACATTGCCCAGTGCATTAATTGAAGAATGGGTTGGGTGGTACCAACAAAAGGAAGATTAGGTCCCCCTCATTGATATTCGAGCACCGAAGTAGAGCAATGTTAAGCTTGGCAACCCTAGTCAAACTTGGCCCCATGAGTGGAGACTTGGCCCCACGAGTGGAAGGATGATGGGTGTTTGGTTCTCCTCACAATCTATATACTAAGGCTAAAACATCTACTCCTCACACTCAAAGGGATTGGGAGACCATATGAATATTCCATCATGTTTGTGTGACATCAATTTTGTGAGGTCCTATGAAAATTGAAGTCCTCTTGTTCTATGGTCGCCTTGACCAACTAACATGAGATCCCAACAATTTTAAATGGAATACAAAAGGGTCCAACATGGCTCTAATGGGCTTCATGGAATAGCATGGTCAAAAGATGCTTATGGAACATCACCAAGTCTCCAACCTTGTTTCCATGAAATGGAGTGGATTACTACCAAAAGACTTCTGATTGAAGTGGTGGACGGTGTGGCCCCGTGCGAGGACTAGGAAAGAAACAAGATTATTATAGTTCATTTGGCCTAGAGTGGTCACCGTCAATCATTGGAGAGATAAAATTGATGGGACAGTTGATATCCATTGTCCAATATGCTTGCATTGTTCGAAAGAAACAGTTTTCCATCATTGGAGTGTATCTCAATGCAAAGAGTGAGGCAATGGACAATTCACATCTTGAATGCAGCTTTGGAAGGTTGTGAGGTGCAAAGGCCATGGCACCCTTTTACAGGCGTCAAAGGATCTTCTCCATGGATATCCCTCGGAGGTTCAATTCCATTAAAAGCCTTTGGCTAGAGCTTTGATCCACAATTTTTTGATCCTCCTGAATTCAATGAATTGACTTGGTGTTTAATAGCCAAGTCTAAACCCCAAAGTGCCTACTTGATCATATTTGGTGAGGGATGATCGATTATAATAGAGTCAAGTGGGCTAATGTGTGTAGTCCCAAACTTCATGTACTTGAAGATAAACAAAAATTGATGGGCGCCTTTTTAGATAGGAGGGTTAGGCATATTGGATGATGACTAGGCTGAGGGCAAGTTTTGTATTTCAGCTTCTATGAAGGATAGTCCAATGAATTGGGGCGTTGAGTTGGCTCATGGTGGCTGGCCATTGGGGGCTTCATGGCTCTCCACTACGCACAACTTGCTTGATGCTCTTTGTCTTGGGTCATGTCGGGTGATAGGATCTTGCTGGTTTGGGATGGCTTTTTCTCTATGCTAGGCCATTTGTGACCGGCTAGTATGTACTTTTTCTTTGCAATGGAATTCCATTTCATTTGTGTCAAAAAAATATAGTAAAGTGGAGCCACCCATTACCAACCATTGCCTTGTAAACAATCAATGGGGTGTCACAAATCTAGAAGAGGGTGGGACTCATTTGCGTTAATTTTGAATTCAAGAAAATTGAATTTTGTAACCAATGTGGTTCTGACACTACCATGAAATTTGTCCCTCCTTTTGTGTACAAGAATTACCTACAAGTACACTCCCAATGATCAATTTTGTAAGACTTTAGACATTGGACATGGATCGAGCCCAACTTCATGCTTTCATAATTTATAGTAATTTCAGTTCAAACTATAAATTCACTAGAAAATTTGTTGTCTATACCATTTCTATCTTTGTGCTTTTGTAAATATTTGCTTCATCAAATATTGTTGCAGTTTATGTATGCTATGGCTTCAGTTATCGGTTATGGGTGGCTCCACCTTTGTACAATTGTAGCAAATAGTTACCTCCACTTCAATGTAGGTGCTCAATTTGGTAGACTCTCTCAATCCCTCCCTTCCTCCAGAATTGCATCAGTATTGTAAAGACCTGTGGCAGTACAATACTCTTCCCAAAAAACATGTTGCTCCAGTTTATCATCAACCTCCAAAAATTGGGGTTAAACTTTCTTTTCTTTATTTATTGATACAATTGACAAGGAATTTTTTTTCTTGACACAAATAAAGGAAACCTTTATTACAAGAAAGAAACAAGTACAAGGCCCGCACTTCGCGGCTTGGAGCAAGGGGAGAAAAAAAAGAGAAAAAGAGAAGTGAGAGGGGCCGCGGCGTACGCCGCGGTACCTGCGCAGAGGGGCCGGAGCCTCGCCACGCCAGATGCCCAGAAATTGAAACGGAAGCTTTCTTTCACAGCTTGGCATCTTCCGAGTGTTAAAGGTCTGAATAAGAGAGTACACACATGATAGACGCAAGAATATTATATTAATCATATATTAAAAATGACACTGTTCTTTATATAGTGTGACCCTGTGACCCTTCAACTAACGTAATGGTGTGACGTCTCATTATACAGATAGGTGTGTCTATTCAATCTAACGTTACTAAGCTGATTAGGCTAATTGATCTAACACTCCCCCTTCAGCTGCAGAGCTGAATTCGTTAAGCTTTGAAAGTTTTGTTTTTGTTGAGCTTCGAAGTATAGTAGGACTCCCCCTTGCTTCGAAGTAGGAGATATTTAGTTGCTGGTGCCGTTGAGGCAATTCTGATGTTTGGCTTTCGATAATGATTTTGTCAAGATATCAGCCAGCATTAAGGATGTTGGAGTGAACTCCAATTTTAGGAGTTTAGAATTGACCGTTTCGCGTAGAAAATGAAATCTCATATCAATGTGTTTAGATCTGTCATGGAACTTAGGATTCTCACTTAAAGCTATACACGACTGATTGTCGCAATAGATTATACTTGGTAAGTTGAGAGTGAATCCAAGTTCGGAAATGAGAGTTTGTAGCCACAAAAGTTCTTTGGTAGCGGTTGCTGCAGCTATGTACTCAGCTTCAGTTGAAGACAGAGCAACGACAGGTTGTTTACGACTTTGCCATGAAACCAGGCAAGAGGAATTAAGCTGAAACAAGTAACCAGAAGTTGAGCGACGTGTGTCAATATCGCCTGCCCAATCGGCGTCGCTCCAGCCGTGTAATATGTAAGATGAAGGAATTTGAAGTCCGCTGTAAGTAAGTCCGCGATTCATGGTTCCACGAAGATATCGAAAAATACGTTTTATTGCAGTCCAATGGATTGGAGCGGGATTGACCATGAATTGCGCTAGGTGGTTTACAGCAAAGGCGATATCCCACCTTGTCCAAGTGACTAAATACTGTAACATGCCAATGGCATTTTTATATGGAACTTTGTCCATAAATGATTGGTCAGCTTGAGTGAGATTTTCACTTTGTTCTTTGGAGTATCGAATGCCAGTTTCTAAAGGTGTACTAACAGGGTTGCATTGCATCATATTGAATTTTGTTAATATATCGGAGATATATTTATCCTGTGATAAGGTTAAGGTTTTTGCTCTACGATCACGTTGGACTTGCACTCCCAAAATATAGTCAAGTTCTTCATTATCAGTCATGGAAAATTTGTGGGATAGCAAGGCTTTGTGTGCGCAGAGATACTAAAAATCGTTGGAGATTAAGATTATATCATCGATATATAAACCTAAGAATATCAATAACAAGTTGGAGCGTTTGAGATAAATATTTGTATCGGATTTGCAGCGTATAAATCCTTGACTGATTAAAAATAAATTAATTTCATCATACCAATCACGAGCTGATTGTTTTAGTCCGTAAAGTGATTTCAGGAGGAGACATACTTTGTCTTCATGGCCAGGTTGTATGTATCCCTCTGGTTGAGAGATATATATCTTTTCTTTGAGTGTTGCATGTAAAAAAGCTGTTATCACATCCATCTGGTGGATGTGATAATCATGAAGGGCAGCAAGTGCGAATAAAATTCTGAGTGATGTAGTTTTAATCACTGGTGAGAATGTGTCTTTGTAGTCGATCCCTTCCTGTTGAGTAAAGCCTCTGGCAACAAAACGTGCCTTATAACGATCAAGTGTTCCGTCAGATTTGTATTTTCTGCGGAAAATCCACTTGGTGCTTACAGTGGAGCAACCAGGTGGAAGATCGACTAGTTTCCAGGTTCCGTGTTTTATTAAGGAAGCATATTCTTTGTTCATTGCTTGTTGCCAATGGATCGTATCAGGACCAGATAATGCTTCTTGGACACTATTTGGTTCAAGAATTTGAGTTATGTAAGCATAAGCAAAGGATGTTTCATCGTGAAACTTGGTAGAATTCCAAGTTCCTTTATTGGATCTTTGAGAAGTTCGTCGAGGAGATTGTGTTTGTCGAAGGTGAGAACGCAGGTGGGGTGATATTGCTAATTAGTGTGGAGATTCCGGTGTTTGTGGTCGAGATATTCTTGGTGTCGTTGGTTGCGACTTCTCGAGGGTCAAATCAGGTGGTTGACTATGTTCTTTTGGCTCCGGTTGCTGGGGCTCTGGCTGCTGTGTTTGTATGTTCTCAAGTTGCGAGCTGGTTTGATCATTGATAATATAAAAGTCATCAAAGTTTGATTGAGAAGATGAAGGTGAAGAGTCATTCTGGAAGAAGTTGGATTTGGATAATATATGATCTTCAGCAAATATAACATCTCGACTGAAAAAGAGACGTCCTGATTCGACATGATATAGTCGATATCCTTTGATTCCTACTGGCTCGCCGTACCCAACAAAGATACATTTTAAGGCTTTTGTTTCCAATTTAGTGTGTGTTTGTTCAGGAATTTTAGAGTAAGCAGGAGAGCTAAAAATACGTAGGTGACTTAAATTTGGTTTTATGCCTGTCCATAACTCAAAGGGAGTTGCTTGACTTATGCTAGATGTAAAGGAACAATTTTGAAGATAACAGGCCGTTTGAATTGCTTCGGCCCAGTATGAATTGCTCAAGTTGGCTATTTGGAGCATACTTCAAGCGGATTCAATGAGAGTTCTGTTTTTACGTTCAGATACCCCGTTTTGTGATGGATTGTAAGGATTTGTTAAGTGACGTTGGATTCCATGATCTATGCAAAATATATTGAAATTTTTAGAAGTAAATTCACCGCCGTTGTCTGATCGTAAAAATAATATTTTCTTGCTTGTTTGATTTTCAACCAATGTTTTGTATTGAATAAAGTGAAGTAGGGTGGCCGATTTCTTTTGTAAAAAATAGACATGGGTATATCTTGAATAATCATCTATAAAGATGAGAAAGTAAAGAGATTTACCAAATGATTCCGTTCGCATAGGACCACAGAGATCTGTGTGTATTAGAGCTAATAATTCAGTAGCTCGAGTGACTGGATCCTTTGGGTATGGTTGTTTGTGGTGTTTTCCAAAGATGCATCCTTCACAAGTTGGGAGTATATAATTTAATGATGGGATGTCAATGACCAAATCATGTGATTGCATAGTTTTTAGTGATTGGATATTAAGATGACCAAGGCGATGATGCCAGGTGAGAGTGTCAAGTTCAGATTTTGAAAGAGTAGTGGCATTATAGGCTTTAATTAGAGGTGGCATGCCTATTCCAATCGGGAAAAGATTGCCATCCTTATTAACTTGAAAAATTAAGTTGTGATTTGTAGTGGGTGATTTTGATTTTATAATACATTTATCTTTAGTGAAGATCACTATAGTATTTCTTGTACTAGTGATTTGTGCTACAGAGAGCAAATTCTTTGCTAATCCAGGGACATGTAGTACATCTTGGATATTTAATAGTTTGCCTGTTTTAAGTTGTAATGTTATGGAGCCGTAGCCCAAAGCTTTGTGAGAAGTATTGTCACCTAACAAAATTATTTTAGGGTGATCAAGTAAATAATACTCATGAAAGAGATTTTGAATTGGGGACATGTGTTGGCTAGCCCCTGAGTCAAGATACCAAAACTCTGAAATAGTTGAGGTACTGATAGTTGCGGAAAAGAGGTGTAAAGGCTCATTTGAGCTGTAATTATTATTTTGGAGTTTTCCATTTGCTAAGTCTCTTTGCTTCTTTCTGCAGTCAAGAGCTTTGTGTCCTGGTTTTCCACAGTAATGACATATAATTCTTAGTTGTTGTGAGGAAGAATTCTTATTGAATTGATGTGATGATTTTGGCTTATAAAAATTAGATTTCCTAAAGCCGGATTGATATGGTTTGTATTGTGAAGTTTTAATAAACTTTCCTCTAGCATAAAATGCATTTGTTTGAGGAATAGGATGTTTGGACATGTTAATGGAATTTTGTTGAAGTATGTTTGATAGCAAGGTATTAAAATTGAGGTCAGGGATGCCTCCTTGTGTTGTAATAAAGGCGCTCCAAGACTCTAGTAAGGCTCCTAGTAATAAATTGACTTGTTGTGCATCCGTAAAGATGCAACCTGAAATTGCAGCTTCTTGCAAAGTGGACTGCCAAGACTCTAGGAAGGTAACGACATCTTCAGAGTCTGTCATTGACATGCGGCAGAGCTATTTGTGGAGATATACTTGGCTTGCATTATTTGATTTCTCATACAATTGTTTTATTCGATCCCAAACTTCTTTTGAGGTTTTAAGTGGACGAAAAGTGATCAGCTGTTTTTCTCCGCAATGTAGGAGAATATCGGAACGAGCTTTTGAATCTTTAAGTCGCCATGCTGCTAGGCTTGCGACATCAGATTCTGGAGGAGTGACCTCCGTGCCATCAACTACGGTCCATAGTTCAGATCGGATGAGCAACATCTCAATCTTAATGCTCCAAGTTGAATAGTTTGCTGCAGTTAAGGGTGATATTGAGTATGCTCGGGGAGCAAGATTAGTATTTGTTGAAGCCATAATACCGCAAAGTATTAAAGTTCTTGATTCTAATAAACGTTATCAATATAAAAATCATCAGAGAAAAACTGTGTATTCATCTCATCAAACTGGCCAAGTTCATTCAACTCAATGGCAATATTTATTGCATTCTGAAGAGCTAGAGGAGCATTGGAGATCCCGTATGGGATGAATTCCAACGCTAGTGGCTGTTCGACTTCTTCGTGCTCCTGCAAGGTTGGTTCTACATGCTCGATAGGAATTTGGTAAAATCCACTTAAAGAACTGAAGGGGATTCCATCGTCAGGACTCTCTTCGTCTAGTGCTCGACTTATTGCATCTAGTGCAGAGTTAATTCGCATCTGAGCTTCGATTTCATCTCGGATTTCCTCTGTTAAGAGTAGGTTGAATATATCAGCGATCGGTGTCAGCTGATAGCACATGGTGATCGATTATCGATGTGCATTTGTTTCACGCTCTGATACCATGTTAAAGGTCTGAATAAGAGAGTACACACATGATAGACGCAAGAATATTATATTAATCATATATTAAAAATGACACTGTTCTTTATATAGTGTGACCCTGTGACCCTTCAACTAACGTAATGGTGTGACGTCTCATTATACAGATAGGTGTGTCTATTCAATCTAACGTTACTAAGCTGATTAGGCTAATTGATCTAACACCGAGCACTTTCGTGCGGTCTGAACTGTCTGTCTGTATGACATGGAATCACTTGCTTTTTCTTGGCCGTGCCTCTGTACAGTATTTTGTTTTGGGCTGTACTTTAGTGTCTGTCGTGTCCCCAGGCCGCTTGCGGCTGGGTTTGTGGGGTTTTTTCTCTTGCAGTAAAGGTATTCTCTGCTTGTGTCAAAAAAAAAAAGAATCACTTGCTTTCCCGACAGTCATCAACAAAGTGCATCACATCATTCGCCTTCAATCCGTATCTCGCCGCTCTGCTGCCGCTCTGCTACGGCACCACGGTTGGGTCCCTTCTTTCGGGCGCTGGGTGCTTCTCGGAAACGGGGAACAACCCGCCTCTCGAATCTCGATTAGCACCTTCAGTTGGGTTCGTCTGATTCAGAGAATCCGCAAAAGTGCAAGGAATCAACACCCAGTACCTCCCAATTTTGAGAGAAAACACTTGTACGAAACCTGTGAGAAACTTGCACGAAACTTGTAAGAATTTCCTTGCAAAACGGAGTGTGCACTTGTGCAAGAAAACAACTTGGAATTTGGTGTTGATATGGTTTCCTTGCAATTCTCTCTTACTCATGCACGACGCCAATCTGCCCCGCGTATGTTGGAGTTATCAAAAATTGTAATTAAGTTTGAATTCGTCGTCTTTGTGTGTGGATGTGGATGACATTCAGTTGAGTTTTGTACAAGCGATGCAGGTGTGACGATCGCAACCTCAATCTCAAATCTTTATGGTCCTTGACCCCTAAACATCCAAAATTTTCTCCAAACTTGTTGATTTTGATTTGAGAAAAATCATCATAGAGTACTCTTTGGAAGCATATTTTGGAATCGATGAACAATTAAAAGATGTAGACTTTGAGTTTTAGATTTTATCCATACGGTTAGATTCACAGATGCTATCACCAATATTTTTCTATAAATTATGAAAGGGAAATTTCAAAATCCCTCTGAAATTCAGTTACAAACAAGTTATTGTCATTTTTTGAGTAAAATTTGTTGGAATGGATTTGAAATGAGGTTCTCTCATAATGCTAATTTTTTAAAAAAAAAATTGTTCTTTAAATTTTTTATTTCATTTTTGCAAATCTAATTTTGAATTGGGGTTAATGCAATTTTGACTTGGTGAACCACTTGACACACTTTCACATTTGTAATTTTAGAAAAATATATACTATACTAACACTAAATCCAACCATTAGATAGGACAACTTAATAAAGTATCTTCTCAAATTAGGATGACTTTCATCCAAGAAAAAAGAAAAAAGAAAAGTGATTTGCAATCTGTTTGTCGTTCCAAAATTAGATGTTGGAGTACTTTAGGGTTAACCCCTAAATGCCCAAGGCCTTTTATGAGCTTTTTGGAATTTGTTCTAAATTGAGTAAAAAGCTGAAATTTAAAAAAAAATTATCATTCTTTTTTAGTTGTAAATGTACAAATTCAAACTAGACATGTTGGAGATCACATGGGAAAAGAAAACACAACAATGTCACCTGTGGATTGAAAGATTACAATGTTTGATCACGAGCGTGTTAAAATTGTAAAAGTGATTTGAAGTCTTCAATCCTCTTGTTACATGTTAAAACTAAAAGATTGGTCATCAAAAAAATATGAGGTTAGAGGGCATAATATGCATAACTCCAATCCATTTATAACTCTACAATTTTCTTAAATGAATTTCTAATGTGCTTTTTTCTCTAAGTTTTAGTGTATTTGAGACTTGTTTCAAAGAGCCTTCAATACTACGGAAAATCAAGATTGCAATGGACACCCTTGCACAAATTCTTGAATAGAAAAATCATAATCATTCATTTTCAAAATTGGATTTTAAATGCTACATTTAGATTTCAAAAAGAATTCTTCATAAATATAAACTATTCAAAATAGTCACTTGATGAGGTTTTACTTATTTTCAAAGCTTTGTCAATACCATAATTTGTTGCCTCATCATTTAGGGATTAATTAACTACTACCTCCATCCCAAAATAATCTTCTTATTGGTCAAAATGTTCTAGATTAAGGTTGAAAATAACATTTTTTAGACCTATTTTGCTTTGTAAGTAGATTTTGTTGCACTTCTAGCATCTTAGAAACTATGAGTTTCAAAACCTGGTTCAAAGTGTAGTTGGGGAGTGTTGAAAAGTGGAATTTTGGGGGCATTTTCAAGGAGCACCGTTGAGCACTTAGTTGTTGAGTATGAAGTGCTATTTTGTGGGTAATTAGTATGGATCCAAGACCATGTGTGGACCTCTATACCACCTCCCAAAGCTTCATCTTCTTTAATCAACAATATTCAAAGAGATGCAAAAATAAGAACAAACAATGTTAATTGACCCTTTTAGTCATTTCTTTCAATTGATGATTGCATGGATGGATGGAGGACTATTGCTAGGAGTTGTTTTGTTAGTTTCAAATAGCAATCAAAAGTTGAAATTGACCAAATTTTAATGTCACAAAGTACAACAAAAAGATCATTTGGAGACAGAGGGAATATTTCACTTTACAGTCTAATTCATTGTATGTACTCTTGTTGCATCATTCCAATTCAACTTATGTATTGCTAGGAGTTGTTTTGTTAGTTTCAAATAGCAATCAAAAAACTGAAATTGACCAAATTTTAACATTACAAAGTGCAACAGAAAGATCATTTGGGGACAAAGAGAGTATTTCACTTTACGGTCTAATTCATTATATGTACTCTTGTTGCATCATTCCAATTCAACTTATAGTTAGATATGCATTCAATACGTGTGACCTACAATAAATTCAACTCAACTTGACTATAGATTATGAACAAGCTTTGTTCTCAGTCCTATTATTTCTATGGAGTTTGATTTTAAAATCTAAATAAATAAAAAGTGAGTGCAAATCGAACCCTTTTTCCAACTCAATTCATTGCATAAGATTGACGATTGCAAGAGTATTGTCATTAGCATGCACTAATTAGAGTTGATATACCAAACCTAAATGATTGTTATGAAGGGCATCCTAAAAATATTTCTAAGGTTGAAAGATGGAGGATCCTAAAAAAGCTTCTCTAAGATTCTTGAATTTTTTGTTTTGATAAATCACAAATTTTTTCTCTTCTCTTCTATATTTAGAGACTGAAGTATGGTTTACAATTTAATAATTACCCATGTAACTATAAGGGATAAAGATATTCAAGCTTTAGACCCTTTTTCTTTCATAGATTCACTTCTTATAAACATGTATTGATAAAAATGTTCTTTTTGTCACTGCAAATGTGATAATAAGGAGATCCATAGGCATGAAAAGAATTCCCAATTGTCTATCTTGGTATTTCTTTTAATGGCACATTTACACAAAGAATTTGGTTTTGGCTAGCAAGGGAGATACCATGGGGTCAAATTACACCATTTCAAATTAAATCTCCTACTCTATGCCGGATAAAAATAATCTTTTTGAGCCGAGAAATTTTCCATCTCTACTTAACCCCTGAGCGCCCAATGCAAATTCCAAAAACAAGCTACAAATTGCCACTCAAGTAGACCCCACCGATTAAAAAATAAGATCCAAGAGACATGACCATTTAAATTGCAAGAGAGGTAGGGAGGGCATCTTTGGAGAAATTTGTCTAAGTTTTCACCATACAACCTAGGACATTATAATGGTCAAATGTCTTATAGTAGGAGGTCATATTTGGGGCGCTCAGGGGTTAAATATGGTTAAATATGGATGCAGTCGTTACGTCTGGATAAAAAGTGCATGAATATAATAGGAAAGGGTTCATCTACAGAGTTACAGAACTCCATATTAGCACGCGCATTATTGACCAGTGGCGGTAACATTAAAGAGGCCTCAATGCCTCATAGTAAATGCAGGCAAGGGCCCATAACTTTATGAGGGTTCTGAATGTCTCATTGTATCGAATTTTTTAAATTTAATTCAAAGCAATTCAAAGCAATTGAGATGTTGAATTCATTGCAAATGCACTGAAATTTCATTCATGGGTTTCACTGGTGGTAGAGGTGGAGGTGGTGGCGGTGGTGGCGGTGGTACACTGAATTCTCACCAGCCCATTGGCCCCTTTTAAGCCATAACTCCTAAGAGCATCTCCAGTGGTGCACTTCAAAATGAGCACGCTAAACCTCATCATGTGCCGTGTGCCAAGCGTCACACTAGCCCAATGTGTTTTCTGGATCCCCACTAGAAATGATGTGGAGGGGCAATATTCCATGGTCATTGAGGCATGCAATTATGAGGAATTCTACGCGGCTACCATTTTTTCTTGTAGGAATTTGACTTGGCGCTTGGCAAGAAGTTCACTCGTGACTATCTAAGGGCTTCCTTACATATATTAGTCATTGAGGGAATTGCACAATGGGTGCTACAGGGAAAATAGGCATTGCACTTTGATGTGGACCCAATGGGTGGGGAGGGAAACAATTTTAAAACATTTACACATATAAAATTTACTAGTCTCCACCAAAGGTTGTCCACCAATATTGGTGAAGCATCAACTCCTCCTTTCTTGCTTGCCTACCCTCACAAGAAAAGATCTCTTTCTAGTTTAGTTTGATATTTTGAAAAAATGCAAAAATTCAAAGAATTATTGCAATTACAAGCTCTAAGGTTTAAAATCCAAATAACATAGTATATTGTATTTTTTTTATTCATATGTATATTCAATGGATTTTCAATTTAAATTATAAAATCATGTTTTTCATTCTAACCTTCATTTATGGTAAAATTTTCATATTATTCTACTATATATTATAATTGATTAAAAAAATTCCACCTTTAACTTTAAAAAATCACAATAATTTGATTTTTCCATCAATTTTCTTTTAAAAAACCAGAAAATAGGAAACTTATTTTTCCACTTGCAAAAATATCAAACTTTTATACACCGATTAAATAAAAGGATCTAATTCCAAATTTGTTCATTTTTTTAACAAAATCAATGAATTAATGCCTACAAAGAGTAACGTGTTAATCCTTTATTGGTAAATCCTTGAGGCAATTATGGGTTGTTTATAGAATGTATAGAACTCCATTCTATGGGCAATTTGTAATTTCAAGACATACCACTTCAAAAATTTACAAATATTACAATTTAAATTTTAAAATTAGAATTTTACGTAGGTTTGATTTGTAAAACAAGCACACACACCTTTGAAAAAACATATTCATCTTAGAGTTAGCCCCAAGATATTCAAATTGTTAATCATGGTGGTAATAGACTTGTCTACTTTAGCTAAGAGAGATGTAGAAAATAGATTAATCAAGCAAAAAACAAGGGGTCTTTTTTTTCTATATTCACCTTTGGCTATCATCCACATTTGGATCATTGCAATACTACAGTGAAAACACCCATTCCCATCTATGTACCCAATTCCGCCATGATGTACCAACAGAGTACATTCTTACTAAGAAAATGTGCACCCTTGATACATCATGATAGAATTGGATATAAAGGACGGGAATGGATGTCTTCACCTTGTACGTGCAACCATTTCGTGGACTGATTGGTTGTACACTGCAACCAAGTCACGCAGCCTACAACCAAAATTAGGCTTCCTCACCAAGTTAGGGAGCCTAAATGACCCAACTTGCAAGTGCCTAAGCTTAGAGTTGGTGAGAAAAAAAAAATGAAAGTTACACAGAAAATGAGCGCCTTGGTGGTGAAGTTTAGTTGTGGGGCTGGTTGCTTGAGCAGCAAGGAACTTACGACTGCATGCCCTCATCTAGACAGACTGGGAGAATGGGCCAAGAGGGGAGGGAGGGGGCAGGGTGAACTGCCCCCCTCATTGCCCCGTTTTACCCCTGGGGAAAACGCTGTGGAATTTTTTAATTTGCAATCAGATGATTTTTTTGCAAATTCTGAATTCAGATTTGCAATTAACGGCCCCAAATTAGCTAGGGGTAGTGTAGAAATTTATAAAATCATGGCAAAAAGATAGGGGGCTTTTTTTCACAATTAACCTTGGCCCGGGCAATGAAGGGGTCAATTCTCCCTGGCTGGAGGGAGGGGAGCTAAGAGCATCGCCACCTATTCCCTAGAAACAAGGCTGGGGAAATGGGTTGGCTTATGTCCGGTAGCTCTTAGGTTGCATCCTTCCCCCATTCATTCACGGGGAAGCGAACACACCAAACCAAGACAAATGAATGCATTCATGATTTGTCATAACATAGAGCCAATCAAAAATGCTAATTGAATGAAAAAGGATAAGAAATGGCCCACAAACCAAGCAAAGTCGATCAAATTCATTAATGACTTGGAGGAATGAAGAGCAAAACAGTCTAGGTCAAAGCGTGGCGGAGACGAGGAATTGGTGTTTGGAGAGTTCATTTTGGAGTGACTGGTCTTCTTTTGTCCCTCCCCGGGTCCACGGTGGACCACTTTTCCTTGGCTAGCCACGCCCAAACCCCAGCCCCATGAATGGGTGGCGATGCTCTAAGTTCAGGGCTTCCGGTAAGGTAACTTAGACCACATCAGTAAGAGGTCCATAATTGCCTATTTAAGAGCAAAATCTAGATTTTGGGGAGGTGAAACTACTTCAAATATTTTTCAGTAAAATTTCCTTGAAAGACAAGTGGAATTGGATTTTAACCAAAGTTGTTTCATTTTTTTTGGAGCTTCATGGAATTAATTATGAAATTTTGAAGTTGTAATGGCATAAGACTCTAAAATCGCCCACCTCCTCAATTGTACATTGCTAAAGGCTACTAAAAACAACATGCACAAATAGTGTGCATTTTGAGGAGGTGGGTGATTTTAGAACATGTACAGTATATTTTTAGAACCTCTTACTTTATTGCATCTAGGATTGGGGGGTAGTGATTTTCTTCAATCAATTATTTTTAGGTAGCACATAAGGGGACATGTAGTGGTAGACTGGTGAAGCTATTTACATCCATTGACATGGATGAAATAAGAAAATTGCGAATAAAAATGCTTGTATTAATACAATAGAGGGATGTTGTCTCTAGATTATGTAGCAATTGAGAGGTTTCATCCATTGAAAATAGGAAAAGCTATTGTTCAATATTCCCTTAAAAAAATTGTATGATTTTTGAACAATAAATTGTTGTACCCAAAATATTAGTGGGCATGATGTAGTTGTGGATGTATAGTGCAAAAGGTGCCTCTATTTGGGGCAATGAATAGACTTTGGAATTCTAGGGCCATTCACAACCCTTGCACATCTACTTGTCATGCATACACCCTCAAAATACGTTGTATTCTAGTACCCAAGGTACAACAATTCTTAAATTTTTCTTTAGACAAATGAATGTAAGAACTTGTCCCTTATTGTAGAACAATTAAATTTGGATTCGTGAGCTCTAATCTTATATTTAACTAATTCTGGACTTCTTTGCAAATTATGGACAATTAAGGTATCGGCTGGCAACCGATACATTTGTACATTTTGAATTCAAAATGTACCCCATGTATACATTTTCATCATGTTTTGGCACATGCATATGTTATTTATGGACTTGCCAAAGTCCATAATTAGTTAAATTTAAGTTTCTACAACCAAACCTAAAGTCTATGACTACTAAGATGAATTCAAAATTTCAAAATTTTATCATTCAAGGTAGATTTAACCCCTAAAGTTCCAAGGCCATTTTTTTATCCCAAAACACTCAAAATTGCCATTTTTGTTGCATTTGCTCAAGAAAACGAAAAAATAATGTTTTTAGAATCCAACTATAGAATTTTTTACTTGACTAATCTAAGGTCATGTAGTAAATATTTCTTAAATTTTGGCTGAACAGTTTGGAAGATATTAGCATTCAAAGTTGGAAAAGTAATTTTTTTTGAAATTTAGCCACAATTTCAGATGACTTTGATTGCCATTCATGGAATTTTTTGCACTACACACTTTGAATTTAAAATATATTATGTTGAAGAATTGAGTTCAAAGCTTAGGAAAAAATTTCAAAAAAATCACACTTGATTTTCATTCTTTAAAAAATTGTTAGGTAGAAGCAAGTCTGAGATTGAAAGAAAGACTAAATTGTTAATATCTCTAAGATAGAAGTGAAACACAATAATTCCAATGGAAAAATTGTTCTAGTAAGCATATTTAACCCTATCAAACAATTTTTTTTTAAATGGAAAAATTTCATTAAAAAATGAATATTATAAGTTATTTTTGAAAGAAGATTGTTAGATTGCCTGAAAAACAAGATTGTCCATAACTTTCTCATTACTAGTCCAAATAGAATGAACCAAAGCTTCACATGTAGAGAAAAATATAATATATTAGTCAAAAATATTAATTTAATTTTGACATTTTGTGATTTTTTTTATGCTACCTGCCAACCTCCATTTTTGGTTAATTGTGCTATAACTTTTGTTCCCAAGTACCAATTGAAAGAAAAAATTATATTCCCATTAAGCTTATATATTTTCTTAGCTTTACAAAAAGCTTCAAAAAATTGCAATGAATATTGAGATTGTATGAGCCTACCCAATGTTGCATTTTGGCTCCCATAGGGCCAATGGGACTTTAGGGATTAAAAAATCATTTTGTTTTCTCCTATGGATTAAATTTTATAAAATTAAATGTGGTCTACCTCTAATCCTGCTTATATCCATTTATAAACCCCAATGGTACAACTCTACAATTTCCACCTCATCACTTAATATTTACCTTATTTTGATCAAATTCGAAAAATATAAATTCATATTTGGACTTAGACATCCTCACATCCCTAACTATATTGAGAATTACAAAATCTATTATTTCAAAAACAAAAAATGGATTTGAATTTTACATTTACTAGTCTTAGTGAAATTTTGAGAATAGTGCCTCTAATTATAATACCCCCTCATTCTTTTTACAAAAGAATAAAAAGTATCATAATAAAACTTGAACAATCTATATTGTGTTCTTTGTTTTGTACCTTACTGAACATATGTATTAAATTTGACCTGTAAACTCTTTGAGTGTTGAAGATTAATGTATAGAGATGGTCTTTGAGAATTTTTGGCATTCAAATAATTCACACTAGTTATCGAGTTGTAAGGGCGGAAGTGTGTTTGTGTGCTCATTGCCCGGCAATGTCATTTAAGTGTTTCAAAAATTGAATGTATTCAATGATTAGTTTTTTTCAACAAATCAAATTGTATATATCTCTTATTTATATCTATATCTATAGATATGTTTTGACAATGTAACATGAAACAAGTCATTTTGAATATATTCAACAATGGATCCATATAATCGATTTTGTACTTATATTGGAAATCATTGCAAAAAAATCCCTATGTGTTTTCTAAGCCATTGATATAAAACATTTAAAATTCATTCTCACCAAAAAACAATGGACACATAGACATTATATTAATTTAAATAAAATTAATGGTAGAAATCTAGATTTGTATAGTCTTTGAATATTTTGGATGCAACTAAGGACATGGAACCAAGTTCAACATTAATGGTCATTGGTAAGTTGCAATTGGGGGGGTAGTTGCCTAAGTTGTTGGATCCACATTATTCAATATTAGAAATACAATTGACATTGAATAACTATCAAATTTTGAAAAATCAACTAAAAATCTTGAAGGAATTTTCAATCATTATATGCTTTTAAAATATATTAAACTGTTATGTATTAAAATATTAAGAGTTCATGATTTTCTTTAAAAATGGTGGTTTCTTCATCAAATGCACCTAGATTCAATAATTAATTAAACAAATGATAGTTGTAAAATTATATTAATAGGT
Source organism: Climacium dendroides (assembly GCA_950106755.1). Lineage (NCBI taxonomy): Eukaryota > Viridiplantae > Streptophyta > Bryopsida > Hypnales > Climaciaceae > Climacium > Climacium dendroides. The sequence goes on from OX467084.1 coordinate 43,008,026, forward strand.
AGTAGTTGATTTCTAGATTAGTTTTATATGGAAGAGTGTGGTTTAGAGGGAAGCAAATCCTTAGACCCTTCCATCCAAAATCTTCCATCAAAATTCTCTATAAAAATTAATTAGAAAATTTCGAACAAAAAACAATTATAGATAAAACAAATTTTGTTGTATAATCTTGTTGATGGAATTTTCTATTCAAAAACTTTGAGTCTTGATTTGTAGATTACCATAAAAGGCCTCATTGAACCTTTTCAACAATATTATACTATATTAAAAAATCTGCAAAATGCATCATGAATTTAGAAAAAACATGGTTTTTGTAAAGTCACTTTGGAAAATTTTATTTTGAGTTGACTATATTATATTATTAGGGGGAGTTACAAGAACAACTCAACCTTTCAACAAGCTCAATAAAATATTTCTTTGACTTAAAGGTGAGTTCAAAATCATTCAAGGAATTTATTAAAGTTTTCCACTACAAATTTAATTTAATCTAAGCTAATTTACCACATTGCATTAACGTTGAACTCACACTCCCTTTCCAATTGTGACTCCCCCTATTGCCTCCTAGTAAAATTCCTTTGAAATTAGAAATTTTATTTGTATCAATTTTTTATTTGGTTTTGATGTTGGAAAAAATATTACATTAGTTTGCAAAATATTTTAAAATTTGTTCTTGTGATTCTCTTGTGGATGAAATTGTCAAAAATTACCCTCCAAAAATCAAAGTAGATAGCGCTATATTTAAATGAATGTATATAGATTTGGATGGATATTTCATCCATAATCACCATATTTGTAAATGTAAGTAGCTTAGCTATATGCCAATGTTTGAGTCAAGATGCACTAATTTATACTATTGTTGAGGACCCCAAAGTAGTGTTGCATGCAACTTTAGTGTTGCCATTATATTATAATCATAAAAATAAAATTTAAAACTTTGAATGGAGCAACTGGAAAATCAACTTGTTGAACACCAAAATTGAATAATTGTGCAATAAAATTGCATTGTCGAGCTTAGTACTGACATCTGGCTTGACCCGAGCAATAGGGGACCACTAGTGGCTTTCAGTTGGAGCGTTTTGGTGCCAGATGAAGAGGTCTTGGCTTCCTCAAGGACACTCTCTTTCAAAGGGTGGGTTCTGGTGATTGAGCGTGTGAATTGCGCGGGGATTTGGCAAATGAGTGCAATTTCAATCCTTTGTAAGCAAATTTAAATTTAGGAATACATGGTACTCATAATTTCCTTAGCTTTCATAGAGAGATGCGCTGCATTTGAGAAGGTGGGGCAAGCAAGGGTAGTTCAGGAGGGAAGTGTAGCTACCTTCATTTCTACAATTTCAATTGTGACCTAGTTTGAATTTGGATGTACATTTGGGGACATCATAGCAAAGAGTGCCACCACCACCACTGCAATTGTATTTAGTTTAGGGTAAGGAGATTTGGTCATTTTAGATGTGCACAAAGGGATTTGAGAGGAAGAGAGATGATGGCTTTACCGGAAGAAACACATGATTATGCCCCCTCGGGGTTTCCTTCAAATGCATCAAGAATCTTAGATGGCAAATTGGCTGAAATTGAATTGGTGTTGGAATGTTGGATGCGGGATTGTCACAATGCTACAATGGGTCAGGTTGCAAAAGTGAAAAAATGTTTGTATGAAGAATTCCTCCTTAATCTTGTTGAGCCCAATGCTAATCACTATTGACCTATAAACCCTATTGACAATTTTTAACGCTACCTGTTCCGCAGGCAATGGTTTCAAATTCTAGGTGTTTTTAAAAAGATCCCTAAAGGACACACGAATGGATTGCAACCGATTGTAAACGACTTAATTTGGAACAAATGGTGGCCCTCTACTGATTCAATGCAAACTCAAGGTAGTCCTATGCAAGGCAAACAACATTCAAAAATTGAGGATGGTGGAAGAAGAAGCCACAACCAAAAAATCCTATATCCAATTTGAGGATAGTAGCAAAAGCTCAAAGGAAGGAAGGCGCTGGCTAGCGCCAAGCTAGATTGTTGTAACAATTCGCCATGAATCAATGATCACTTGGGGGCGCGACAGAGGATTGGACCGCGCTAGCCAGGGTTCCAATCGAAGTGGATACATGGTAGTTCAAGCCGTGGGAGGGAAGGACCACCTTCCAATTTTGAAGGGTATTTGGAGAGGAGGGGGTGGATTTGAATAGGTTGTCGGAGTTGGATGGGGAAAGAATAAAGATTGTGGAAAGGTAGAATGATTTTGATGAGGGAGAGTGGCGCAAGCCACCTCTATTGTGCGGGCGAGGGCAAGCAAGGGTATAAGATGGCTTCGGGCGAAGAAGAATTATAAACACTTGATGGACCACCGCGAGTACAAGGGTGTGGGCAGGGACAAGGAGAAGACTGAGGGGATTTTGACATCATTCATAGATTGGTAGGGCATGCAGTCTATACACATGGAAGGCCCAAAGGCTCGAGACGCAGGCAAGGTGTAGCACGTGGTTTTGCTACTGCATTTGTATCAAGATCAAAGGCAGAATAAAACTTGGTGTTGGAGGTTGGTAGTGTGCCTCTAGGTTGGATGGCGCTAATCATCAAACCCCTGCATTGATCGCCACATTCTGTAGGACCTCATTGTTTGACTCCAATACAATCTTCAAGATGTAGTCTAATAGATGATATGGCAGGGAATCAAAATCAGCAAGCTACGATAGGAAGCCTACATGACTCTCCAAATTCCTTGCTCATCCATCATTGTTGGAGGTGACACCTCAGCTACAACTGGTGAGTTCAATAGTTTTTTTTGCAAGCGTCAACAAGGAACAAAGAGTTTTTGAATGCCCTTAAGTCAATTTAGATTTTTGCAACATCACTGTGGGTGGTTACACACATGAAATGAGGGTACATGGTTAGAGTTCTAGCATGTATTGAGTCGACAGATACTTACACGTACTGCGGTGCCAGGATGGGCCATGTGTATTAGCAAAATGTGGATGGTTGTAATAAGAATAAGTGCTAATACTAGCATTGATGTAACTACTCATTTTATGAAATGAAACACTTCCGTTTTCCAAAAAATCATGGGTGCATGTCTTTGTACTTACTATTCTAGTGTCTCAACAAATGAAAAACAACACAAGAGATCTCAAGTGGCAGTCTTTGTGCCACCATCCTATCAGTCCATTCCACTGTGTCAACGAAGCCCATACCCTCCTTTTGGTCCACATTCCACTGCAAGCAATACATCCAAGGGCATGCATGCCAAGTTTTGGAGGCCTTGCCATTGTCAAATCAAGTTGCAAATTGGTAGGCTGAAAGGTAACTTGAGGTCGCAAATTGTGCCAAAAATTCAAGCTCTGATTCCACGGAATTCATCCACAAAGAGCCTCAAGAGTAAGACCACCCCCAATTTCACCCTAAATCCTTGAATGTCAACTTTATTTTGACCATTATAATATCCTATTTTGAACGGAGAAAGTACCTACAATGTATTGGAGCACCTCTGAAGACTTGTTATCTACCATTTTGTATAGTCAACTCACACAAATCTCTATATCCACTACATGGTGACATTTGAACTCGCAATAGATTGTTCAAGACCCCTTGCAATGCTTTCACGGGCTAGGCGCTCAAGGGTTAAAGCTACCATTGCACTTATTAACATTTATTGGAACATTTTCTCTTCTATTTTCATTTAAAATTTGTAACCACTTCATTTACATTTTGATTTTATGAAAGCTTTATTTATACATGACTTCTTTTTATCTTCTATATGAGATGACTTTTACCAAAAAGAATACTTAAATCTCAATAGGAAAAGACCTATTTCCAAGGTACTTTGCCAAAAATGATATGATTTATGGACCAATAGTTGCATTCTTCATTTCTATGAAATTTTGAAAGTCATCCAGAAGCCACTGTTTGGTTTCAGCAACATTCAAGGTTAATCCTACAATAGGAGAGTTTTTAAGTCATAAGAATATTTTAACATATAGATAAGAATACCTTTAACCCTTGAAAGCCCAAAGTCCCTACGGGGGACTCTTGGGATTTTGGTAGGCTTGTGTGATCTCAATTTTTGACATGATTTTTTGAAATTTTTTTGGAGATAGAAAATCACATTAATTTTTGGGGCATATAATTTTTATTTCAATCAATGCTTGGAAATAAAAGTTATGCTATCTTGAGTCCAAAAAGCAACTCAAAGGCAACCTAAAAAAATTACAAAAAGTTAAATTTTTTTCATTTTTCATTTTTTTCTTAAAAATTATATTTTTGTCTACATCCGAAACTTTGATTCATTTTATTTGGACTAGTGATGAGAAAGTTGCGGACATCTTGTTTTTCCAGCAATTTAAGCATCTTCTTGAAAAAATAACTTATAGACTTCATTTCTTAATGCAATTTTTCAATTTTTCAGAAAAAAATATTGGGCAAGGTTAAATTTGCTTGATAGAACAATCTCACTATTAAGATTATTGTGTTTCAATTCCATCTTAGAGTTATTAACAATTTAGTTATCCCTTCAATCTTGAACCTACTTCTACTTATAATAAGTGAGAATTAAGTGTTTTTTTGTTGAATTTTTTTTCCTAGATTCTCAACGTAATTTTCCAACACAAAAAATAGAAAATCAAAATCAATAGTGCAAAAGTTATAAATTAAGAAGATTCAAAGCCAAAAATCTAACCAATCAAGGTATAAAAAACCCTTGTTTTCTTCACTTTGAATGCAGATATCCTGCAATTGACACAATCAAAGTTTTTGAAACTTTTGCCACACATTCTCATACTAGTATAGTGCAAAATCTTTCAGTTAGTTATGTAAAGTTTTTTTAAAGTTTTTTTTTCTCTTTGCAATAGAAATGGCAGTTTTTAGTAGGCTTCAATGGAAAAATGCCTTGGGACTTTAGGAATTAACTACTACATATTTTTAAATCTATGAATAGAAAAACTTTTAACCATTTGAATATTTTATAACCTATAAAAAAACATTAATTAAAAAAGATTGGTTTATTCTATATATGCCACTTGACAAACTCTTAATTATATAATTATTTGTTAATTTGTATATATGAAAATGTATTTATCGTATGCATGAGAAATAGGGAGTGCTAACATGTGAGCATATTATTATAAATTTATGAGCCCCAAAGTCTTTATTATAGACACATTCTATAGTTATAGGTGTTTATGTCCCCGATACCTATATTATGCATTCTTTTCATGTTACAACATACCTATGTTGTAGGTACTTATATTATAAATGCCTTAACCCTTTAAGTACTAAGGATTCATGATTTTAAGTTGCATACTTTGATTGTTTATATTGTAGAATGTATAATGGAAATGGAAAATTTTATTATATCATTAGCTTGAGTGAAGAACATTGCATGCATTGGTTTAAGCAAATATTTATTAAAATAAATTTTAAAAATATATATAAACTCTTCAAAATTGCTTAAAAATCATGAGGCCCAATTTGGGCTTTTTAGTCATTAAAGGGTTAATCCCTGAAGTCCCAAGGCCTTTTTTCTTTCAAAAACTACTCAAAACTGCCATTTCTATTGCAAGCTATAATTTTTTTGAAATTTTCATTTTTGGGGCATATTTAATTGTAGGATCTTGCATTATACTAGTATAAGAATGTGTAGTAGAAATTTCATAAACATTGAATATGTAGATTGTAAAATATTTGTGTTTAAAGTGAAGAAAACAAGTTTTTTTTGTACATTCCATCACTAAATTTTTAGGCTTTCAATCTCCTAATTTAAATTTTTTTGTATTGGTGAGTTCGAGGTTAAAATTTTTCATGTTGAAGATTTGAGTTGAGAGTTGAAAAAAAATTCAAAAAGAAAAACACTTGATTTTCATTCATTAAAAAATTGTTAAGTAGAAGTAGATCCGAGATTCAACAAAACACTAAATTATTAATAGTTCTAATATAGAATTGAAACACCATAATCCCAACGGTGAGATTGTTCTTGCAAGCAAATTCAACATTATCAAACAATCCTTTTTCAAAAACTACAAAAATTGCATACACAAATGAATCCCATGAGTTATTTTTTCAAGAAGATACTTAGATCGCCCAAAAAATAAGATTGTTCATAAGCTTCACATAACTAATCCAAATAAAATGAATCAAAGCTTCAAATGTAGACAAATATAAGATCTATGAAAGAGAAAAAGAATAATTTTATTTCTATTATTTAGAGATTTCTTTTTCTGCCCAGCAAAGTGCAAATTATATTTAAAATGGCATAATTTTTGCTCTTGGGCACCAATTGAAATAAAAATCATATTCCTACAAAGCTAATGAGTATTTCTATCTTCTGATAATTTTTTTTTTAAATCACCAAAAATTGAGGTCATAGTAACCTATCCAAACTCCCAAGTGCCCCGGACTTTAGGGGTTAAAATGGTTGTAGGTACATACCTACAATTAGGTTCAAAGCTCATAGGTTTGCACTCATGCACTAGGATTGTTGACAAGAAACAATTTTTTCTTTCTTTTACAAATGGAAGTATTTTCTTTCCCCCTTTGTACAAGGGAGCTTTTAACTCCTCCATGCTAGTGTCCAACATGAATTCAAGTTAGACTTTGACACAACAAAACATTTGAGGTCAAGTGTTAATTTCACCACCATTTTTCAAAATTTTATTTTTATTTATTTGAAACACATGGAACTAATTTCACCGTATCATTCCTGCTAACAATTATACTCCCTTCATCATCCGATTCAGTTTCTAGAAGATAAGCACATTAACTTGGAGAAGTGAACGAGTTGCCATCCATATTTGATGAGTTTCATGCATCTAAATGGATGTAAACGGAGCATGATGACCATCAAGAAAGTATCCCACGATTGCAACAGTATTGTTTCAATGCTTGAATAGTAGAGTACTAAAAACATATTGTTGCAATACTGCAATAGTGTATTTTCAATGGATAGAGTACACTCTCCATTGAAATTATATTGTTGCAGTATTGAAAACAATATATTTTTAGTACTCTGCTGTTCAAGCATTGAAATAGTATTGCAACAATATTGTTGCAATGGGGGGCTTTTTTCCAACGTGACTCTATTTGGCTACACCAAATGGTGCAATTAGGTTGCCCCACACTAATTGCTCGACATTTCACACTATATAAATATTTATTTTTATTGCGGTGATTTTCGTAAATACTTGAATGAGCTAAGAGCCATTCAACCAGATTTTGTATTTACTTCCCTAGGTGTCGTTGTTGAAAACTAATTAGTAGTACAACATGAGCGCTAAACCAACGAAACCCTAATATAAAGATCTATTGAGAGAGACGCGGTTGCCTCCACGTGGACATAGTGAGTCCCTCATGAGTCATGGGATAACTCGGCAAGGTAAGGCAACCTAATTGTTAAGGCAACCTAATTGCACCATTTGGTGTACACTAAATAGTGAAATTGGGTTGCCTTAACAATTAGGTTGCCTTACTCAAGAAAGTTACCTCATGACTCACCACTTTTCCAGATGGAGGCACAAACAATTCTTTAAACCCAAGCCATGAACCAGTGCACCAACCCATGCAACACACATGGCTCCTACATTAGTGCATTCTTCTACAGAAATTGTACATATTTATATAGTGTAGAATGTTGAGAAATTAGTGTGGGGCAACCTAATTTCACTATTTAGTGTAGTGAAGATCGGTTCCTGCACATTCCCCACATGAAATAAAATTTCCTGCAAGTCAAAGCACCCCCACATTCCCCACAACGTAAAAGTAAAAATATAATTTATTGCTCTTATCTCTTCATCTTGTGTTCTGTTTTTTTTTAATGCAATGATTCTCTCCCTTTGTTCAAAAAAAAAGTTTAATTTAATTTCCTGCAAAGCGCCCCCACTCTGCCCCTAGCACTATGGAAGTCCACGTCATACAGACAATACAGACATACAGCAATACAGGAAAGGGCGAAGGTTCTCGGAAGGTGGGGATGTTCCCATAGAGAAGATCACGTGCACGTAATAATGAAGGAGCTCCAGGGATTGGGTTCCCATTCATGGTAAGTTAGGCAGTGCTGAGGAAGCCTAGTTTAACCCCTAAATGCCCGAGGCACCAAAATCTGGTGTTTGTAAAACTTTGAAGTTAAACAAAACCTAACCAAGTTTTTATTTTTAGTATTTTCTATTTTGAAAAGTTCTTTTTGGAGTCTAATTTTAGCATCAAAAATCTGATCTTGAAAATAAATGATAGTGGTTTTTCTATTCACGATTTTGTACAAGGATACCCATTGCAATCCTAACTTCATGTAGTGTTGAGAGCTCTTGGAAATGAGCCTCAAATACACTAGATCTTGGAGAAAAAATCACATTCAAAATTCATTTTTAAAAATTTATAGAATAGATTCTAAGAAGCCATAAATTGATTGGGGTTGTACATATTAAGCCCTTTAACCTCGTATTTTTTTTTATCACCAACCTTTTAGATTTGACATGAAAAAAGAGAGTTGAAGAATTTTCATAGTTTTAACACCCTCATGGTCAAACATTATAATCTTTCACTCTATAAGTGATATTGTTGTGTTTTCTTTTCCTATGAGATCTCTACCATGTCTAGTTTGAATTTGTACGGTTACAAATCCAAAAAAATTGATGCAACTTATCAAAATGTTGACATTTTGTTCAATTTAGAGCAAATTTCAAGAAGCTCAAAATAGGCCTTGGACATTTAATAGGGGTTAAATGGATTTCTTTTTTCTTCCTTCATTGGAGGGTGTTTGCATCTATCAATGGATGGATGAAATATACAAAATGTGGATGAAACTTAAATGATTCATCCAAATCTTGAATATACATTCATCTCAAATAAAGAGTTATTGATTGTTCATAAAATATGGTACCAAATTTCATCCACATGATGGTAAATATATTGACTAATATTTCCCTCAAATCTTTTAGTATTGCTTTTGAGGGAAATCAATTGCTAAAAAAACCCTATTGCTTTGCTCCATTCACCATCACCTCTAACTAGTTGCAAATGTGAATTGGTTATTTTTTCACATAGCTGACTCAAAATCATAGATTTAGGCCAATTATTCATAAACACTTCAAAATTTGATTTATTTCAAGTTCAAATGTAAAGAATACCTAATGCATATGAATGAATGACCAAGTAATCACAAAGAATTTCAAATATTCGCTTCTTTGATTCAATTTCTTCATAAATACACTAGTGCTATGGCAAAGGTAATAGACCTACAACCATATAGAAAGTAAATATGTACATCCTCCCTACTAATGTAATAACTACTAGTCTGCCTTATGTTGTTGCCATAGTCAAAAGCAAAATAAAATTAATTTTCTAATTTTCTTGCTCATAAAATATTTGAAATTCAATAACTTTTCAACTAAGTAGGTCCAAACATCACAAAACCAAGCCCATACACCCCTCCTCGCCGAGGGCTTTCTAATAGTACAAAGTACACGACGAGGAGACACATGGTTTAGGAGATCTCACCATATCACAAAACAAAACAAAATAGCCTAATTTAACCCCTAAAGTCCTAAAATCCCTATGGGGGACTCTTGGGATTTTGGATAGGCTTGTATGATCTCAATTTTTGACATGATTTTTGAAACTCTTTTTGAAGATAGGAAATCAGATTAGCTTTATGGGAATATAATTCTTATTTCAATTGGTGCCCCAAAACAAAAGTTATGCCTCCGTGAGTCCGAAAAACAACTTGAGGGGCAACCCAAAAAATATCACAAAAAGTTAAATTTTTTTAATTTTTAATTTTTTTTTCAAAGATTATATTTTTGTCTACATATAAAGCTTTGATTCATTCCATTTGAACTAATGATGAGAAAGTTATGGACAATCTTAGTTTGCAAGCAATCTAAGCATCTTTTAAAAAAAAATCTTGAATTTGTTACTTTAAATGCAAATATCTTGCAATCTAGAAGGTCAAAGTTCTTGAAATTTTTTCCACTCACTCTTATACTAATGTAATACAAGATCTTATGGTTAGATGTATAAAAAAAAACTATTCAAATTTTTTTTTGCCCTTTGTAATAGAAATGACAATTTTGAGTGGATTTTGATGTAAAAAAGGCCTTAAGACTTTAGGGGTCAAAACCAAAACTGACACTACTAATCCTTTCCATTTAAAGAACTTAAATATAGGAGTTATAAACATATTGTCTGGCTTCTCAAAATGAAGATTTTAGGTCTCAAACCTTCTGGAAACTTGGGGATCAGTTGCCCTTTGGGGAGCCGGGAGCACTCGCCTTTGCTCTCTGACACCCTTGATTCAATTACCAGAGTAGGGTAAAACGGAGCTGAAAGTCTGTACAGCGTGTAACCAAACGATCGAAGTCTATAGTAATGTGCAACGAGCCTCTTTCGGAGGTCCAGACAATGTTGAATGTAAAAAAAATAATAATAATAATTTTGTGCCCTTTCAGTTTTACTGTGACACCTCTCCTGTCTTAGTTGGGGCCTATATGAACTCAAAATTTGAAGAAAAAAAGATTGCATAGCAAATAAAAGGTTCCCAGGGGTAAAACACGCGACCTAACCAAACCCTGGTGAAGTCTTTAACCCTGACAAAGCTGTTCCCAGAACTCCGCGTTCAGTGGCTTCGACCGTAGGTCAATCCGTCAGGACCCTGAGGGACCGGAGCCTCAGGCGTAACTTATATAACTCCACCAGGTGACGCCTTCGAATGCACCATTCCCGTCTCGCACATTCTGTTTCGGACGCCTCTCACGGAGGTACTCCCACTTTCAGAGCATTTGGCAGGAGCTTCGATTCGGAGTGACTCTCGACTCTTGCAGAAGTACCGTCGCTTTCATACCTTCCTTCAACTTTTCTTCAGCCATTGCGGGTCTCTTCTCTTTCTTGCTTTCGAATCTGAGTGTTCTCATTCAGGATTCTTCTCGTCCCACTCTGTCCGATTGGAGAGGGAATTAAGTTCCAGGGCAAGAGTTTTGTGTGCTGTGCTTCGAAATCGTGGAGTGTGTGGTTTCAGCTTTCGAATGAGGTAGCAAGAATTTGTTGGGTTGGGAGAATTCACCGGCATTTGGGTGAGCTGAGCTGAGCTTCGCTGCTGCGGTGAAAGGGAATTTGAGTTTTGTGAGAGATGGCGGAGTCTTCGTACTACCCGATTTACGCCAAGGAGTCCAAGGACGTCCCGGAGTGGATGAGGAGGAGCCACGAGTGGCAAGCGGCGGTGGCCGTGGACAAGCTGCCCAAGTACCAGCTGAAGGTGAAGCTGTGCTGCCTGAAATGCGAGGAGAAGGTGATCGAGGAGATTCGGGAGGTGCCGGGCGTGTTCGACGTGCGCGCGGAGCGTTTCCATAGCAAAGTAGTGGTGGTGGCGTCCAGTCCGTCGGGGCTGGACGAGCACGAGGTGTTGCGCAAGGCGAGGAAGATTAACCGCAAGGCCAAGTTCGTGCCGCTGGACGACAAGGAGAAGCCAAAGAAGGGCGACGACGACAAGAAGAAGGAGGAAGAGAAGAAGAAGAAAGAAAAGGAGGAGAAGGAGAAGAAGGAGAAGGAGGAGAAGGAGAAGAAGGAGAAGGAGTTGGAGTCCATCTACACGTTCAAGCCGTTGATTTATTGGGGCGATCCGTCGTATTTCACGCCCTCTCCCGTTGCTTACATGCCAGGCGAGTATCGTCCTAGCCAGAACTACGCGCCTCGCTACCACTACCCGCCCTTGCCCGACCAGCCGGAGGACGGCTACTTCCGGCAATACGTCTACCACTACTAAAGCATGCTTCGAAGAGTGCACTCTTGTGCTCCTGGAGGCGTGATCACTGCACAAGACCCGTAGTCAGAGCAGTGTTGTATATTACTTGACAATTTTGCGTCCCACGAAGGCTCCCTGTTTTTGGATTGAGAGTGGCGATTACCTTCATTTGAGCATACACTATAGAAACCCGAGAGCTGGGTTTGAGCTTGAGGTGATGGTTTGAAGTGCTGAGTGCCGGTGCAGCTTTTGCATCAGGCCGGCCATGGGCAATGCTGGGACTCGTTGTAGGGTGTACGGAGGTGTTTGGTAGGCTGCTTCTGTGTTGAAGCTTTGCGTGTACACACATTATGTGCAATTTCATGAACAAATGGCAGGAAAATCCTGTTTGATTACTTCTCATTTCGTGTTTAAATACTGGTTTTCTCGCGTTTGATTTGTCGGGTTGTGGCTTTTGGTTTGAGTGAGTCTTCAAAGGTTGGGTAACTTGGGTCTAGCATTTCAGGCTCCGAAGTCATGGCAACTAAGTTAAGAGTTTTGAAAAGGAATGTAGCGAGTTTCTAGGAGAATCTGAAGTGAGTTATGAATAAAATGGTGACAGTGATTGACCTTAAATGTATTGCAGAGTGGAAGATCTTGTTAGGAGTGCTGGAAGTATAACTTACTTGTTTGTTGGGTTTCGGGTCCAGGTGCATTTGTTGAGGATTATACGTAAGGTGAATTGAATAATAAGTACGCCCAGTTTTATGTATTCTTGAAAGGAAATGAGTTATCAATGGCTCACAATATACCATTACCTGTGGCAGTGACTTGGTGAAACACACGATGGAATTATTTTGAGCGGTTTTTCAAATTAGGCATATAACTGAGTATTTGCATCCACTTGTCTGAAAATTTTGGAGTTGTTGCACCCTGACTAATTTTAAGCTTACCAGCCCGGACGTGTAAGCGTAGCCCGGATGTGCAAGCACCCAACGTCCTGAATCCTGCCACCTCTTGGCACATTCTCCCAGCCCAGCCTGAGTCATGCCCCACTGAAGGGAATGCATTGACACTTGGTGCCCAAGCAAACAGCCCCAACAGACTTCAAAGTTTCAGTTTCAGTGCATCGATTGTCTTCATCTTCGTCACCCAGTTTCTCTAGTAAGTTACAAGTTGGGTCACATTAGCTTAGAGCATCGCCACGGTTGCACTTCGAGTGAGGCTAACTCGGGCAAGTAGCGAGGTAGGCCCAATTTGTTGCCCCACAGCATGCACTCCAAGCTTCCAAAAACTAGAGGCCTCTTCAAAATATCGTGAGGCCACTGCGAATTGGTGTGTGTCTTGGGTGTGCTGCACTATGAGGACTGACTTCTCTTTCTCCCAATATTCGAGGTAGAATTTACATTGAATAAGCTAAGAAATGTCAAATCAATACATTGAAGTATGGGTCATGTAATGACGCCCGAGCCTTTTTTTTTTTTATTGGGTGGTGTTTCTTGGACTCTATGCAATAGCTACAACGTGTGTGGATTTTTTGTGGGGCAAAGGTAGATGACTCAGCCCTCAATGCAAAAACTGCCTCGCCAAACCTTGTCTAGCGCCCCTGTTTGCTAAATTAGCTGTGGCGATGCTGTTAGTACAGGCTCCCTACAATGCCTTGTGTAAGATGGGAATGCAGCTACACTGAAGCCCTAAATGCCCATACAGGTTTTTTTGGCAACATAACAATTTGGGGCAACTCACTACAAATGGAATTTTTAGTTTTAAAAAAAAAAATTCACACAAGATATGCTCAAGGAATAGCTTTAACCTTTAAAGGTTTTTGACTATGTTTTCACCAAAATCGCTGCAAAATTACCATCTCTAGTGCAAGTATCAAATTTTAGGAAAATAATTAGTTGAAGGATATAGAGAATGATTCAAAAATACTAAATAATTAAAAATTTATTTATGGAATTAAAAATCTCCATCCCAATAGTTGTAATGTTGTAATAAACAATCTACTCCTTATTTTATTTATTTTTCTAAAAATATTAAAAATTGAATTAAATATAGGACTTCAAACTTTATCTTAGAGAAGAGATTTTGTAGCTATTCGCAAATTATCCCTAAAATAGAATTCCTTATAACTTTCATCTCATTAATCAAAATGGAATGGTTCAAAGCTTTCCACTTACAAACAAATTTAGAGAACCAATCTCAAATTTTTATTTCTTAAAGAAGTGATTTTTAAAAGAAGTTTTTTTTACTACATGGATTGCTTGATGAACAAAGAGAACTACATATCATACAATAACTTTTTAATTATATAGTCAAAAGTTATGAAAATTGTTGGGTCTTAAAGCTCTCCTCATGCACATATTGTTTGAAATTTTCAAATAAAAACAAAATAAAACTATATCTGTAGTGTACTACCCAGAATTGCTATATTACCAAAAATTGTAGTTTAGGACTTCAACAATTAAATTCTAATCATTGTGATTTTGAAGACTTTTTATTTTTATTTTTATTCAAGTTATTCCTAAAAGGTTATTATTAGAATTATAAAGTTATTTTTTAAGGCCAAACCTACCAATATCTATTGAATTATAGAATATTTGCAAAGAAAAATCTTAAAAATATATACCATACAAATGTTACTCCTCAAGGGACAATTGTCCGTTGGATGGACATTTGAAAATCTAGATAGGTTTCTGTGAATTTGATTTTGGGTCAGATGTTTGCAAAATTTTGACACAATGTATGTACCCCCTTAGTGGAAATTTTAAAAAATCCGATCAAGTGTTCAAATCAAAAGTTATGATGCTTTAAAATTTTGTATAGCTCATGTAGCTTTGTGCATCTTCTGCAAAACTCCTCTTTTATTTTTGAAAATTTTCAAGTATGTAACTTACATGATACAAGAAGTAGATGTAAAAAAATACCATTTGTAGTGTAGAATTCTCATTCTAGGAGAAATTAAAGGTTGTTGGCCTTGTTGGGCAAGGTTGAAAACAATAAATTTCTACACATTATAGTCTTTCAATCCGTATAGTCAAAGTTTTTGAAAATTTTTCCACACATTCCCATAGTTAGTAGTTTGGTACAAATTTTTTACATTTGAATTTTTTTTTAAATAGTTTTTTCTCACTACCCTAAAAAGTGACAATTTTTATAGTTTCTACCCAAAATATGCCTCTGGACTTTGGGAATTAAAGAACCAACACAAGAATCTTCAAAGAAATAAATTTACAAAAAAACATTTTTTTTGGTATACTTGAAATGCGTTTCTATTCATCCATTGTTCAAATTTTGAACACCTAATCCTTCATTCCTTTAGGGGTTAAAGGTTAATATTTCCAACATTTAACATTTCTCTCTGAAGATTTAGAAGTAGGGTAAAATTGCAAGACTAAATCCATCCTTCAAACTAGACTCTACGTGGTGGATTTTGTGTTTTGTACGGTAATTGTGAGAACCCCTCCCCCCTTGTATTTTGTACTATTTTAATTCTATGTATTTCACCTCTTTTAGCTAATTTGGGGTCTCTGATTGCAAAATAAGAATTCAAAATTTGTTCATATTATCAAATGTGACAAATAAAAAATTCATGAGTTTTCTCCAAGGGTAAATCCACCTCGTTTGGACTACACTAAATAGTGAAATTAGGTTGCCCTACACTAATTTCTTGACATTCTACACTATATAAATATGTACAATTTCTGTAGAAGGATGCACTAATGTAGGAGCCATGTGTGTTGCATGGGTTGGTACACTGGTTCATGGCTTGGGTTTAAAGAATTGTTTGTGCCTCCATCTGGAGAAGTGGTGAGTCATGAGGTAACTTTCCTGAGTAAGGCAACCTAATTGTTAAGGCAACCCAATTTCACTATTTAGTGTAGTTTGTAGGATGGGTTTAGCATCTTGCGATAAAATTGTAAATGATATACTCCATATCAGATTTTATGCTTATCGAGGTAAAAAAAATTTATAGAGTAATCTGTTTTACTTGAATGGCAGCAAATTGAAGTAACAAAACCGGCGGCGCTTGTAAAGTATTTTGGGATCTAATCTGCTTATAAACCACGCAGTCGTTGACTACTGTTGCCACCACTGAGTGACCAGCAAATCACTGACAAAGCCAATTTGAACGAACTTAACTTACTTGTAAATTTAGGTTATTTCGCAATCCAGACTATTATTGGCAGCTACAGTATATACTTAAATTCCACGCAATCCTCCCTCTTTCCTGCAGTTTCTTTCTTTTCATTGAACCCCTTGAACGCCCAGTCGGTGACCACTGAAATCATCCCTTTTGGCACTATTCCTCAACATAAAAAATTAGAAAATCAAAATGAAGAGTGCAAATATTTAAGTTAAGAAGATTCCAAACCAGAAAATCTAGTCAATCAAGGTGTTAAATTTTTTTTGTTTTCTTCACTTTAAATGCAAATATCCTGAAAATCTATGCGGTCAAAGTTTTTGAAGTTTTTTCCATACATTTTTATACTAGTGTAGTACAAGATCCTATGGTTAGCTATGTAAAAAAACAATCTTGAATTTTTTTTGGCTCTTGCTATAGAAATGGTAGTTTTGAGTGGTTTTCGATGTATGTTGAATAATTTTAATTTTTATTAATTTTTATCTCAACATATTACAATTCCATTTTAACCTATAAAGGACTAGATCTTTTGCAAAATGGTCAAAGATCCTGTCCAAGTTGATTTAGCTATATAAAATGAGTTCAAATATCAATGTTATATTTTTGTACCCAAGAATATAGATGGTCTATCATTCTAAAAAATTTAGTTCATTATTGAAAATGTTATTAAAACATTATCATTCCTATAATTTTTGTATCAAAAATTGGAAAAGATTATTAAATACATCACAAATAGTTCGATCAATTTAAATTTTCTTCAAGATGTACAAGTAGCAATAGAGATTGGTGTGAAGACATCAATTAATTATTTAAATTTGACACCCAAAACACATTTGCCAATGACCTACAAGTCAATTGCTATAATCAAACTAAATTTATCTTTTTCTATAATATACATTGTAATTGATATATAAAATTTTGATATTTTTCACTTGTGATAAAATATATATTCTATTGTTCTTGATTTTTCAAAAAAATTTATGGAAAAATGAAATTATATCAATTGCAATGTATATTAGACTAATTTGAATTTTTTAATAATTGCAATGTATATTAGACTAATTGAAGGTTAGAATGTGAAACTAAATTTAGAGACTGAAACTTAAAAACCATTTTTATTAAAAATACTTATGAAATACACACAAGATTGTATAATTTGGATCTAACACATAGAGCTTGCAATAATTCTTTCTATTTTTGAATTTTCTCAAAAAATTTAAAGAAAGTAGAAATAAAACTTGATGAGTTCATTTTTTTAGTTTAAATTAAATAGGAAAAATGGTTATTTTGAAATTTACAATCAAGCTTGACTAAGGCACATCCACTTTTTGGATGCAAAAACCTCAAGGGCTTAACCCCCAACATCTACATATCCCAAAAGTGAATGTGCCTTGGCAATTTTATAAAGTCTAAGTTAAGCTTTATGATGGAAAAATAAAAAATCTTGCACCCTCTACTAGACCTAACAAACATACTATGTGGTGAATTAATTGCAATTCACATACTATTATTTTTCCTTGCAAATAAAAGACACAATGAATGAGCATGCATCTTTATAGACAATTCAAACTCCTTATACTTAATCAATATGCATATCACAACACACACATGCAAATAAAATTTTAACACATTCTACAATCTTTTTATTACAAAAAAGAATTATCAATTTACTCACTTCTACAAAGTCAAATATTGTATTAACATTCGCGACCAACAAAACATGCTTACTAACTTGCAAAAAACAAGGATACACAAAAAAAACATAGACTACCTCTACATAACTATGAACTTGCTCATATGCCCCCATTTTACTATTATAAAGATGAAAAATTTCCACCCAAAACATCATACTAACGTTCAAGTAGATGAGAACTAAATTCAATCAGGAAAATTTGATTTTCACACAAAATTTTCCTAGTAGAAGTAAATGGACTTACAATCCATTTATAAATAACTTCCTCTACAATATGTTCTGGAATATTCCATCACACCTCATTTTTTTTTCTTAATTTACACACTAAACAAATGCAACTTTACCAAATATACCCCCTTTTAATGGAGGAATGTAGTTTTGGTGTCATTTCTTCTATCTTCTTGTTGATAGTAGGACCCCAAATGAACAAGTCTTTAAATTATGCTAACCATAACATTATATAATCAAGCAATGATCCTTTCCATGTTGGGGAGGTATTGTACTTTACTAGATGTCTAAGAGGGATTTATCAATTGATTCAAATATTAGGATTGAAGGGCCATATAAGACAATTTTGTCCATTGTAGAGGGGCTCTTTTTAAGGATGCAAAAGGAACTATTGCCTCCTTGGTAAACAATGTCATAGCCTTTATATGTTGGATTTACTTCTCACTCTTAAAATGACGTTTAAAAATTAGTGAGGGTAGATTGACCCCTTCATTGCCCCACATTTTACACCCAAGAAAAACACTGAATTTTTTTTGTTTGTAACACATGATAAAGTTTGGAAAGTTTGAAGTTGTATTTGCAACTAGGGACCTCAAATTATACACGAGAGGTGAAGAATACTAAAAAACACAAAATATTCTGAACTATGTTATGGGTCATAAAATATTCCTAACCTTGTAAATGAACTTTCAAATTTTTTCAACCAAGTGAATGAAAAAAAATTCAACCGAAAAAGAAATGATTTTGTATGGGTCCTAACGAATCTAACGGTAGGAGGCAATTTTTTACATTTTCCCTCGACTGGGCCAATGATTGGGGATCGTGCCTGGCCTTAAAAAATTTATAGTCCCTCATTGTTAAAAAATAAATAAAAACTGGATTTCACCTTTACTTGTATCAAACAATAATTTAAAAAAACTTGGAGTTCAGTCTGACGCATCAGTCAGCCCAAGGACTGAATTCAGTTCACATCCTTCACCGAAGGAATTACTGCTGGCGGTAAGTTATTGAAAGACCGACGTTCCAGTTTGGGGCCACTACCGCCACCACCTCGCAGCCCCCACCGCCTGGTGAACCCTAATGATGGAGTTTTCAGTCCACGGGACCGACCTGCAGAATAACTTGCAACGGCCTGCCTCTCTCTTTATATACCAAATGAAGCATGCAAAAGAAGCCATGACAAAAATCCTCTGACAAGAATAGAAGAAGAAGCCTCTGACAGTAATAGAAGAAGAGGGACTCAAAGTGAGCAGGCTCTCGAAGATGGCAATCAAATTGCTTATTTTTCAGTGGCCAACAATGTTCGGAAAAAACTGGCAGCTAGTTCAAAGTTAGCCGGAGGAATTGGGAAAAAAAACTGGTTGCAATTTGAAAACATCAGCAAAAAACCAGTGCAAAAATCTATAAAATTTCTATTTTGAGTAAAAAATAGAAAAATAACCGGACTCAATTCTTGAAAAATTGGTTCAATATGAGAATCGAAGGAAATTAGCCGGTAAAACTCAAAAAGTTTCCTGAACTATGGTGGCTAGGGTGACCAAGCCAAACAAGGCATGTGCGGTGGGAGACCAAAAGCTATCTAGGCTTAGCGTACATTGGACTAGGACTCTTTCGAGGAAAAGATTGGAGGTGCTCTAATGTTATCAGCAGTGGGCCATAATGCATGTGATGATATGGAGTTTTATATTAGCTTTGTGGGGATATCATTTTTAATTCAATAGGTATGTTCGAGAGTGAAAGTTATGGCCAAAATAGTAAGCTCAAAATGGAAGTTGTTGGTTATCGCCCTAAAAAATGCAAAAATTCAAAATATTTTTAAAAAAAAATGTATAGAATTTTTTTGGGGGGTTTAAATGGAAAAATTTGATTCATTCTATTTGGACGAGTAATGAGATAGTTATGGAGATTCTTGTTTTATTATGCAATCTAATTGCATCTTCTTCAAAAGATAACATAGAAGATTCATTTTTAAACTTCACTTAGTTTCACAATCTTTCAAAAGAAATAGTGAGTTCTAGAGGGTTTAGTTTGGTTGCTAGAACAATCTCACCATATATACTTCTACATGAACAACTTTTTCAAGAATGAAAATCAATTCTTGTTTGTTTTTGTTCCCCTCCAATCTTCTTTAATATAAAATTTTCTAAATTTACAGTTTTTAGTACAAAATTTCTAAGTTCAAAACATTCAAAGTTGAGAAAACTAATTAAATAAGGTGTGGAAAAAAAATTCTTCATTTTGAACTCAAATATCTTGCGATCTTCATAATCAAAGTTTCTAAAATTTCTTCTACACAATTTCATACTAACTAAGTGTTAGATCCTACAATTCTTTATACAAATTATTTTTGGAAGTTTTGTACCTTGCAATAGAAATGGAAATTTTAAGTGTTTTTTTGACAAATAAAGGTCTTGATCCTTTAGGCATTAAAGAAGTACTTGGGTGAAAAGAGAGGGATCTAAAACTCTTTTCATACTTATAGAACTCCCTATTATCACATTTGTTTATTACTTTGACAAATGTAAAGGCATCTTCAATCATATATACTTGTATCGGATAAACCTCTAAAAGAAAATGGGTCCAAAATTTGAATACCTTTGCCCCCTACATCATACACTAGAAAATTCTTCAAATTATGAACACACAAGCCACTATATATGCCATAGAAGGCTATAAGTTGTATGATGTATTAAATTGTTTTTAGCAAAGATTCATAAGTTTTAAACAAGCTTCTTAGCACCCTCTATTTTCCATTGTTGAATTTTTTTATAGGTTCTTCTTAAATATCATTCAAGTTTGGTGTGTCAATTCTACTTCATATAATTATGCAAATATAAATGTACTAATTGTGGTTCACTCCATTCAATCAATTGAGTTGAAAAGGGACCACTTGTGCCTACATTTTACTTTAAATTTTATAATCACATGCCCTATATAAACAATAGGGCTAAAAACAATCATAGTCTATTTTGGTTGAGTTGAGCTTTAAGTAGGTACCAAATATTTAATGTAGGTCATATTATAGGTTGAGTTACAATAGAATAATGCAATGATATTATATACAATGAATTAGGCTATGAAGTGAAATGGTAGCTCATGGACTATATGAAGGCTCATGATTGAAGTTCCAAATGTGACAACTAAATAAATTGTAGAAATCTCAACCCAATTTTGTCTATCTACACACAAGTTGAAACTTCCAAACTTAACTAGAATTTTCAATCCAAATGAATCTATGGGACAAACTACCTTTATCTATGTGTCAAATTGTAAGATGGCCATAGAGAGTATTCATTTGATAACATCACCATTCATGCAAGAAAAATTCATCAACCCCAAATTCTTTGTCATGGATGAAGTTTTACTATATTGTTGCACAATTTGCATTTAGAATTTGGAGCCAAGGTAACTACACCTAATTGTAACTTATTGGCAAAAAAAATTCCATCTAGATTCTTGCTTAAAATATAGAGTCTACAAACATGAATCTAGCCTTGGATCAATTTTAGGCATACTAATTTTAGCATATTAAAAATCCATTGTTTAATAAAGTTAATCATAAAGTATGTGCAATGAGGGATCAAGAGCCAATATTTGAGAAAAACACAAGATAAAACTCTTTGAAGCACCCAAACTTGATATGATGGAGTTTGATGTTGTGTTTCTTTTGCACTATGCTTAGAGCATAGCCACGTGTCTTCCAAAATGGATGACTTGCTTGGAGGCCAGGCTTGCAAACCGCCTTTGGCTTGCAAATGGGGGTCATTTTGGAGGCCAAGTTTGGACTTGCAAAACCACAAAAGACAAATTTGCCACAACATTCCATATTGCCCGCATTCGCTCCGCACCAATGATTTTACCTCAAGCTCAGCCTCTTAAGAGGTCATGGGTGGGGTGGAGATGTTCACCCCAACATGCAAAATGGATGGCCCCCTTTTTGCAAGCCAAATCATCACCCCATTTTGTAAAACGGGCGGTGATGCTCTTAGTTAGACCTTCCTCCAGCACCCCCTTCTACAAACTAGGGTTCATTCTACAGTTCAACGCTAATATGTTTAACTTCAATTTTTGTAAAGAGTTCAAAAAATACTTTCTAAGAGAATCTTTCAATTGTTTAACCCTTGAACATCCCAAAGGCCAAAATGTGGCCTCTTTGACTTGGAAGGTTGTCCTTGTTTGATTGTTATTATTTTCAAACGATACGGTCAAATCATTAGTTCATTTCCATGCACCTTTGGACCTCTCTCCACTACCAATTGGTATGGTCAATATTTTGTGAATCTCATTTTGAATGGTAGCTTAAGAGGAATGAGTTCCAAAGGATTTGGATTTCAATGAATTTGAGCTGGGCGTTCAGGGGTTAACAAGACCCAACTCAACTTTTTTTTCCATGAATCAATAATAGGAACCATGTTCAAACCCTCACTTATAAAGTTATGGTAGGGTTTCATTGCCCTCCTGCGGATTCCCCATTTCCGAGAAAGAACGTCACGAAATGTTGGAAGTCCATGTCATACAGACAGTCCATTAGGTCGCAGAAGTCACGAAAACGCTCAGAAGGTTCTCCACCTCTGACGGTGCTGATAAACTGGTGGTATTTTGCTAAAAGTGTAGCTTCACAACCAAGCCTTCATTGCTTGCCATTGCACGAGGAAAAATCCCAAGGTCGTATACTCTAAAAGCGCCCATGCTCTTTTTATCTGTACCTTGAGTTAGGCTGTTTGTTTTGTTTTGTTTGCCATGTTGAGATCTCCCAGATCGTGTGTCCCCCCGATCATGGGCCAGGGTGAACTCATTGCCCCGATTTACCCCTCGGGAAAACGCTGTGGAATTTTTTATTTGCACTCAGATGAATTTTTTTGCAAATTCTGAATTCAGATTTGCGATCAGCGGCCCCAAATTAGTTAGGGTCCATGTAGAAATGTAAAAAAAATATGGCAAAAAATAGGGGGCTTTTTCCACAATTAACCCAGGCCGGGGCAATGAGGGGGTCAGTTCTCCTTGGCCCCCGATCGTGTGCGTGTGCTTGGTACCGTTGAAAAGCCCTCATTGAAGAGGGGTGCACCGGCTTGATTTTGTGGCGTTTGGACGAATAGTGTAAAAGTTATTGAATTTTGAAGTTCTTATGAACTAAAAAATTAGAATTGTTTTTTTTTACTTTTGTTTTAACTATGGCAACGGTACATGGCACACTAGTTGGCAATGAAATCGTGTTTCTTTTTAAAAAAAAAGAAAAAAGCACCCATGCTCTAAAAGCAATCATGACATGTTGGTACATTTTTCTTTCTACAATGTATCAATGGTGTACATTTGAGGAGGTGGTCGCTTTTAGTGACTAGTGTGTTTCAACTTCAAGAATTTGTAACTAATTTCATAAAGGTTCAAAACATATGAAACGACTTGGGTTCAATGCTAATTTTGTTTACCTTCTATGAAAATTAATTGAGTTTTTTTCCGAGGAGACTAGCTTCCCTAGAAAGGCAATAGGCTTTACAATTCAAAGCTTTATAATTCAAAGTTTTACAGTCTTTTTTTAAAAATTATTTAAGGTGAGAGGATCTATTCTTAACTAAACTTCTTAATATCATCTCCTTGAATACAAGTATGAATGGTGAAGATGGGCTTGATAAAATGCTACCATTAATAGAAGTCATGAACTTGTGTTATTTTAAAAAATTTAACAATTTTGTATATTTATTTTATTCTTTTCAATGTATACAATGCTTGATTTACAAACAATCCTACTACCAATAATTAGTAATTTATTCAAATAACTTTGGAAGACAAAATGTCTCTATTTTCAATTTTCAATCCAAAAATGAAGCTAGCATATTTTGGCATATATTGTCCTAAACTACAACTTTTTAGGATATTGAGAAAAAAATGTTTAAAAAAAATTCAATTGTAAAAACTTATAGTAGACTATTGCAAGATTGAGTGGCAAAACTTTTAGTAACTTTGACTACAAGGATTGAAAGATTTGAGTGTTTGAAGTTATAAGGTTTCTTTTACCTTACTTAACAAGATGTATAGACTTTAACTCCTTTTAGAGTGAGATTTTTGTATTATTTGTAAATTTTCTTTTGATAGTTGCATCCTATGTAAGTTACATACCTACCAAATTTTAGAGGAAGGGGAGGAGTTTTGTGCATGTTATCTTTAGCTACCTACCTTGCCCAAAAAACTTTGAGCATAATAAATTTTGATCTGATAAAAAAATGTTACATATCCAACATGGCAACACATGTCCATACTTTGTATCAACCTTATCCAATAATTCAATTGGTTGTTCAATGACCAATTGGCCTTTTATAGGTTCATGAGCCCTCTCTTCAAGTTAGACGAGAATATACATTATTTCTTCATCCTATTTCTAGTTACCAACAATATGAAAGGTCAATGGGTACACCTTGTAGAAACTTGAAATTATATTTTGTAAATAAATTGTTTTTAGTAATCCTTCAAAAATAGTGCTACAAGTATTCCTTAGAGGTAGAAAATTTGGATTTTCTTTTCAAACTTTTATCTTAGAAAGAATACACAAATTTTATTTATTTATCATAGATGATTAAAATGATCAAATTTTCAACAAATATTTTGCAACAAAAGACCCTAAAGAGGGTAGGAGAGGTTATAGATTTTTATGTCTATCCTCAGGCTAAATAAAAAAAATGTCTCTTGCTTCCAAGGAACATTCATTGCACTATTCTAAACATCTTCTTTAGAGCACCCCACATCCTTACTTGCCAAACTTGGCATACTAAAATTTTCCATTTTATTTTGAAGAGCCCTCAATTTCCTTGTCCCTCATCTTTACTCACCAAGTTTGATTCATAAGTAGTCAAGGGACCACTCATCAAGAGGAATAGAGAATAAAGGAACTAAACTTAGGATGAATAGTGGTTTTAAGGACCATTCCTTCACATGTAAGGAACTTAGGATTAAGTGTCAATAGAATATTGTGAGGGCTGTAGCACTTTTCATCCACATTTGAAGAGTGTAAGACCTCTAAATTAGCGCGTAAGAGTGGCCATTTTCTTAATTCATGAACACAAGTCTCTCTCACCCCTAAAATTGCAGAGTTATTACAACTGAAAGTCAGCAGGGCGTGTTAATTTTTGTTTGCTGATTTATTAAATCTTTAATAAATCTCAGGCGGGGCTGATTCAGGAGAGAGCCCAGCGGGAATCCCGAACTCCGCGTGGAGTCCTTGACCCGAGTTCGGGAACCATAGGTTACCGTGTACTGAGGTCAGTGAGGTGTACATAAGCCATTGTCGCCCTGCCTCCCGCATTCTCTTTCTCTCTGTTTCTTAACCTCACTACTAGAGCTTTCGCAGCGTTTTGCAGGAGTTTCGATTCGGAGTGATTCTTGAATTTTGAGGAATCGCCGTCGCTTTCAATCTTCCTTCAATTCTTCTTCAGTCTCTTCTCTTTCTTGTTTTCGAATTCGAGCGCTCTCATTCCAGTCCTACCTCGTCAATTGTGCTTGACTTGAGAGAGAGAATTTAGTTTCTGGGCAAGAGTTTCGTGTGTTGTGGTTCGAAATCTTTGAGTTTGAAAGAGTGTGTTGGGGAGAACTTAAAGCGTTTGAGTGAGAAAATTGAGTGTTGTGATCGTAAGGAGCGATGGCGGAGTCATCTTACTACCCGATTTACGCCAAGGAGTCCAAGGACGTCCCGGAGTGGATGAGGAGGAGCCACGAGTGGCAAGCGGCGGTGGCCGTGGACAAGCTGCCCAAGTACCAGCTGAAGGTGAAGCTGTGCTGCCTGAAATGCGAGGAGAAGGTGATCGAGGAGATTCGGGAGGTGCCCGGCGTGTTCGACGTGCGCGCGGAGCGTTTCCATAGCAAAGTGGTGGTGGTGGCGTCCACTCCGTCGGGGCTGGACGAGCACGAGGTGTTGCGCAAGGCGAGGAAGATTAACCGCAAGGCCAAGTTTGTGCCGCTGGACGACAAGGAGAAGCCAAAGAAGGGCGACGACGACAAGAAGAAGGAGGAAGAGAAGAAGAAGAAAGAGAAGGAGGAGAAGGAGAAGAAGGAGAAGGAGTCCATCTACACGTTCAAGCCGTCGATTTATTGGGGCGCTCCGCCGTATTACACGCCCACTCCCGTTGCTTACATGCCAGGCGAGTATCGTCCTAGCCAGAACTACGCACCTCGCTACCACTACCCGCCCTTGCCCGGCCAGCCGGAGGACGGCTACTTCCGGCAATACGTCTACCGTTACTAGTGAACGCAACAGACTCAATCACTGCGGAGGAGTAGCGGTGTTGTACATAAGTCGACAATTTTGCGTCCCACGAAGGCTCCCTGTTTTTGAATTGAGAGTGGCGATTGCCTTCATTTGTAGCATTTGTTACATACATTGTAGAAACCCGAGAGCTGGGTTAGAGCTCGAGGTGATGCTTTGGAGTGCTGAGTGCCGGTGCAGCTTCTGCATTAGGCCGACCATGGGTAATGCGGAGAATAGTTTTGGGGTTTACGGAGATACTTGGGAGACTGCTTCTTCTGTGTTGAAGCTTTGCGTGTACGCATTATGTGCAATTTCATCAACAATGGCAAGAAAATCCTGTTTGATTACTTGGTGGCTTTCTCGCTCCTGGTTTTTAAGGATTCAATTGTGAAGATATGGAGAGTGTCAAATTATTCTCTGTAATTTTTGTTTCTTTACAAGCAGTGATACTTAACTGTGGAAGAATGCCCTGTTTGAATTCTTCGTATTGTTTTCGTTGTGGTATGCTTTTGGTTTAGTTTTGGAAAGTCTGATCGTCATAAGGTCGAGTTTGTTGGCTCTTCTTTGGATTTCGCAGGTTCACTCTTCTGTATACTGCAGTGTACTAAGGATGGGAGGCCTACCTTTCTTTGAAGAATTGAAGTGCACTGTATTAAGGTAGGAACCCTACCTTGCATTGAAGCATTAAAGCAATAGGACTATGATTACTGTAATATTGTCATTAGGTTCTAAATAGGTGGATGTGAGATGATTAAATATATTAATTAAAGAACTGCTAAAATTAGACTGGCCTACACACAAGATGGAGTTCTTTTGAAGTGTGGTTGTTTCAGTGTGAGGTTTCAACTGGATTGCGTGGCAGTCAAGCCATTCAGGGATTTATCCTGATGGAATTCAGTAAATTTTGTAAAATGAACAGAAAGTGAATGTGAGTATTGTCGTCAAGGCCAAACAGGTGCTCTGGAGGTACCTCCACATTCTTCATTTAACATTTCTATTTCATTACTAAGGATTGTTTTTCCCTCTCAGATATGATTTTCTTGCAATGTTTCTTTTTTTTAATACGTGGACTGTGGATGAAATGTCTATGATCCACCTAAATGTTTGTACATTCATCTAAAGTTTGGTGATTTATCTTAGTCTTTTCGGGTTGATTTTCGTTGATTTCTCCAACTCAGTAATGAAGAACATTTTGGATCTTTTGTGAAGAATGACCACAAATTGCAACGCTGGTGCAGAGTCTGATTGCTGAGGCTTGACGCGAAAAGGCTTGACAGGCGTATCAAAAGAAATACTTTCTGAAATTTTTGTTGGAAGCCGTGCCAAATGTCTGCAAACTTCTGAAGACGTGGTCTTGGATGTTGAAAACTTTGTGCAACACTTGTAAGGTACATCATAGCAACCCAATTCATGTCGGTCACTAAGAAACTATCATAGCATACTCTGAAGGAGCCAGTGGCCCCAACACCCTGGGAAAAGAAAATTCAGATTCTTTTTGTGAACTATCGTGAGCTCATTTCAGGATGGAGGCACGTACCGCAGGCAACGTGGAAAAGACCTCCTTTGGCCACTCATCGAGTGCTATGCAAAATCCCCAACAGTGAATTTTCGAACATTCCAGGGGTTTTTGGTTGCCATCTAAAGTGAAGTGGAGAAGGTTGGTTCTCATAATTGGCGAAAGAATGTTATGATGCAAATACTCATAGGGTCGCTTCTAGGCCTATTTGACGTATTTTTACTTGTAACGACAGGCGGGAAAACAAAGTGAGACTGACGAATGAAAACATTTTGAGTATTTTGTATTTTACAGAAATTTAAGAGAAATGTACATTTTCATCTACCGATTTTTGTGTTGTAAGAAGAGAGGGATTGGATCGTGTGTGAGGTGGATAAACACCCGTGTTGAAAATAAATCCTCACATTCAAAGCTTTGGTTTTTTGTGGAGCAAAGAATTCTAAAAAAGGGTTAGATATAGGCATAATTCAAGTGTAACTTGCTGGATTGTCTCTATGATTGTCTCTAAGGTAGGAGGCTGGAACTGCGTTCGGGCATTTTGAACCGAGCCTATAAAAACGCCATAAATTGCACACAATGTACTTCAAGTGCATGAGATTTTTTCAGTCCGACCATTTCCTTCTTTAGCGAGTGATTACAGGATAACTAGTGGCCTTAGAAGAGGTATTGTGCTGAGCAGCTTAAGCACTCACTGTAGTTAGTATTTTTTAAACAATTAATTACAAGTTCAAGCGATGTTGTACATTGAACTTTGATTTAGGAAGAGCAGTGCATAAGAGGGAAACCATTGCTGTTGCTTTTGAGAGTCATTTGTCTCTCTACCAAAAAAAAATAGAAACGATTCAATGCACTCAGCTCCCCATAGACCTCTCTTTTCTTACATGGTGACTTATGAGCCTCCTACCTTAAAGGCCCTAATTTTTGTTTTTCATTTAGTCCCTCTTTCAATTCTTATTGTGGATTGCATTTGAATTTTTATGTTTCTTCTCCCCAATTCTTTTCCTATTGGAATGACCAAGACATGGTGTGTGTGCAAACTAAGAACATTGACTTTGTTTCTGCAACAATAACTTACAAATTATAGGAAAACTTCTTTGTCCTAGAGACCATGGAACAGAAAACCTGAAAATGTTTGAAAAATTGTCATTGGACACCTACATTAAAGTTTTGGTTACAAATGGTTTTGTTCTATAAATGATTTTAAGAATTACTCAAAAACATCAACTTACAAAATGAGAAATGGAACAAGATCGCTTACTTTAAACATTTTTTAGTATCTTACCCTCTTATACTATTGGTTCTACTTAGCCATATCATAAACTTAGCTTTTCACTTCTACTTAAAATTTATCTAAAGAAATGTAATTCCTTCCCAATAAGCAAGGTTGTTAATTTCATTAATTTTGAACAATATTTTTGAAAGTGCCCACTATTAGAATAATGAAGCTATCCACATCCATCAACATGGATGAAACAACAAAATGTGAAAAAAAAACATATATTCATCCAAATTTGAATTTTTTTATCTATAATAGAACAATATTAAAATCAATCGTAAAAAGTGTGTAATGAAGAACCAAGAGCCAAAGTTTGGACTAAACTCCTTGAAGCATCCAAACTCGGCTCAATGGAGTTTAATGCAGTTGTGTTTCTTTTGTACTATTCTTGGCTAAACCTTCCCCTGACATTCCTACAAATTGAGGTTCACTTTACAATTGACATCATTGTCCCTAGATTTTGTAACGATAGAGCAATTTCATCCATTGGAGATTGGGGAATCTATCACCAAATATTTTCTCAAAAAAATTGTATGTTTTTTCAGCAATAACCCCCCACCCAAAAGCATTGAGCATGAGTACTAAGCTGAAGAGCAATTCTAGTTAGATGCTTACAAGTATGAGTGCGGGGAAGTCGGGGATGTACTCATCAAAAGACGACGGGGACGTCTCTTTCTATCAGCAGCGGGAACTGCAATTCTGGCGCCTAATTTTCAAATTTCAAGCTCAGTGTCTCGGTGGAATGGCGGAGCCCGTTTCTTGGACATAGCCATTTTTTTTATCAGTTATCTTAGCTGCAGCTTATTCGTAATCCTTCATCACACTACGAAACGCCGTACTTATACTGCAGATTGCAGAAATTCGTGTTGTTGTTACTTACCGCTTCGGAATTTTTCTCGGTACTAATACGACCACCAAGGTAATAGTAATTGTGCATGTCTCGGTTGCGCGGTGTTTCGACCTTCAATGTCATGATTCCGTGTCTTCTAGCTAGTTCGTTAATTGCGTTTTCGCATATCTAAATGAAGGTAATAGGTTTGCAAAGTACAGTATTGTATGTACAGTCATAGTATTAGATGTTTGATTTTCTTACGTATTGTAGTTTTCAGGGAGTATTCGCTCCGTGGCGGATCCGGTCTTCAAAATAAAGTCTGTGCATATGGTGTTATGCACGACCAGGATGTATCGCTTTTTCTTCTTACTTGTAGGGACGAGATTTATTTTGTTGAAGCAGTAGATAGCTCTAGTGACAGATGGTCAGTTTGTTAGTTTGCACCAAAGTCCGTTATTCCAATTCGTGCTAGATTTATTGCGAAGAGGACCTTCTCTTGCTCTTGTTGTGTTTAGCGTTCTGAATTTCTGAAAGAAAAAGCCAGGTCTTCTCGATCATCATGATTCAGAGGTGTAAGAATTTGTGAAGCTTTGAGGAATTAGACTCCCTCACGTTGGCACTGGAAGTTTTCAAGCTTGTTGATCTTTTCAAGTATGCGTCTGATTCATTCGTTGTGGAATTGAATTGCAGGGGGGTAGTCATGAATGCAAGTCGCTGCGTTGTCAAGGTAAGATACCACTTCCCTCCGTCTTTAGCTCTTGTTCAAGCTTGAAGAATTAGATCCCTCACGACTGTATCTTCCAGTGTAAATGGCACATGTTCTCTAGCACTTAATATTCTGATCCATCACTAAATAGTGGTCAATGAATCCACTCTCTTCTCTTATTAGATTACAGCGACTGAGTGCATTCGCAATTTCGCATTGTCTGCAGCGCATTCCGCATACTTTTGTTTCATCATTCAATTGCATTCCACATACTTATGTTTCATCATTCAATTGCAGATCCATTCAAATTGAGATACAAAGAACCTAAACACGGATTATGATGGTCATTGCATGGGCTCAAATCCTGGTAAGTGGAGTAATGCCTTCACATGGCTTTACAGATTCACAACATCTCTTATGTGTGGCGGTTGAGTATGAATTTATGCAACTTATTCCATCGCTGGTTCTAAGAGAGTAGGAACACGTTCTAAGTTGAAAGCTGTGGCCATTTGTCCTATAATTTTGTGGCCATTTGTCTATCTATATCCTACATTTATAAGTTACTCCCTCTATTCCACAAAAAACCTCCAAATCAAGGATAGCTCTTGTTCCATAAAAAAACTCCCTTTTACTGATCTTAACCATACAATAAGTGTTGGCCGTGTTGAACGACCTTTGTAGGACAAGTTAGACGAACAGGGAGCATTCCTCTCCTTGCAAGTTGGACCATGCCCACATGAGGCATCTTATACTTGTTGTTTTCATCATTCTTGATTGTCTCAATCATGAAATATGATAAAAACAGCTTGGATTTTGATTGGCAAAATGATGGCAACTCCGTCACAAATTTTGCACAAGTCTTAGGGATGGTATAGAGATTCTTGAATGCATGCATGACTGTGGAAAAGACCAAAAGTACAATTAATCCCTTACCAAAAAGAAATTAGGAGGTTTTCTGTGGAACGGAGGGAGTACTTAACTTTGGAAAGATGGAGCCCTACATGATCACTTGAGGTAGGCACCAAGATACTCCAATTATTAAACCAATAGGTGCATTCTTTGTTTCTATAGTTAACAAGGTTAATGTTTGCTTGGTGGAAAAAAGGCAAGCGCTTTATAAAAATGAAGAGGTAGGAGATACAACAATCCATGAGGGAAATGTAAATTAACCTTGTAAGGACACTAAGGTCAAAAAATGGCCAATAGATAACTTTCCATACCATTGTAGGAAGGAAGAGTGCACCAAGTTGGCAAGTTGGCTCAAAAATCATTTCATTGGCATAAATTCATACTTGGTGGTAGGTCTTGTCCTTTTAGGATTAAGCCAAGAAAGAGCTCAATTGCTCATAGTCAAGTCAAAAGAATACAATAATTGTTTTCACAATTGAACTTCATACCTCTATTATAGACTTCAAATCACAAAAATAAATTATAGGTGAAACTCAACTTTATTTTCCACATTTTTTTTAATTGATTGCATTTTGAAAAAAATTGATTTACAATGTCTAAATCTAATGTGAAGACAACTACTTTGTTCCTTCTTTGAAAACCATCTTGCTTCAAGTATTACATCATCTTTGAAGATGCATGAAGAACAATGAATTTCATTGTAAGGACCTCTTTTCCCCTTCAATTTATAAATTAATGAAATTAGCCCTTCATATTACTAAAAAATAATATCTTGATATTTGATGATACATGTGATACTTTAAAAAAAAATTAAACTATTAAATTTTTGACATTAGGTGACTTGAATTTTACCATTTGAGTCATTTTTAAGAAATTTAGTCATTTGCATCTTTATTTTATTTTATTTTCCAACTCCCTAAAGTAATTACCAAAAATATATTTGGTTTTTATTTAATTGATGCCAACTTTGATAGCTTGGTACAGTACAATATATCTTCATTTATCTTTATCATCATATAGTATATCTACATTTATCATTTATCAAGAAATATGTGAACTGACATGCAGTTACCAAGTAAGCAATACGACAATATGGTGTTTTGATAGTAAGGCAAAACAACCTATTCCAAGCGACCATTTCATAACGTTTCCATCGTTGGAATAAAGATGAGAGGGATGAATGAAAAAAATGTCTACTTTGAGGCACCTTAGGCAAGGCATGGGGTTTGGACCTATGTGAAAATGACCATTGCTATGCCATAATTATGAGGTGTTTGGGCGGTTGTGAATTGTATAATGGTTTGCATTGGACATCAACCCCCGAGGATAGTTTGTCCCCTCAGGAGACAATTTAGGTTTGGGTAGGTTTCTATTGTCTCAATTTGTACTGAATATTTTTGAAACTTTTTGAGGACGTAGGGTTTTGTGAGAGCTTTATGGATATATAATTTTTATTTCAATCAATGCCTGAGAGAAAAAATTATGGCACAATATGCCAAAAATGGAGGTCAAGAAGCAACACAAAAAAATTAAAAAAAATTAAAAAAATATTTTTTGATTCCTAAAATTTTATATTTTTGTCTACATTTGAAGCTTTGATTCATTCTATTTGGACTAGTAGTGAAGAAATTATGGACAATCTTAGTTTTTCAGACAATCCAAGCATCTTCTTAAAAAATAACTTATAAGATTCATTTGTGAATGCAATTTCTACAATTTAAAAAAAATTTAGATAAGGTTAGATTTTTTTTCTAGAACAATCTCACTGTTGGGATTATTGTATTTCAATTCCATCTTAAAGCTATCAACAATTTAGTTTTTCCTTTAATATTTAATCTACTTCTACTTAACAATTTTTTAATGAGTGAAAATTAAGTGTTTTTTATTGAATTTTTTTCCATAGATTCTCAATTCAAATATTCAACATAAAAACTTAGAAAATCAAAATCAATAGTACAAAAACTTTTAGTGAAAAAGATTCAAAGCCAAATAATCTAGTCAAGTAGGTTGCAAAAAAACTTGTTTTCTTTACTTTGAATACAAACATCTTACAATCTATGCAATCAAATTTGATGAAATTCTTATCAAATGTTTTTAGACAAGTTAAGTACAAGATCCTACCGTTAGATTTTTTAAAAAGTTATTTTTTTGTTTTTTTAGATGAACGCAATAGAAGTGATAGTTTTGAATGGTTTTTGATAGAAAACACCCTTGGAGCTTTAGGGGTTAATTAAGTCTACTTGGTGTTTAAGAGTGTAGAGATTTGAAGAAGCAACTTACAACTTTAGATTCAAATAAGATCTGTGAAGCAATGACAATGTAAACAAGTTGAGCAATTAAGCCAAACACAAAATTTTGAAGTAGACACATTGTCATTGAGAAACAAGAGAGTACATTTTGTTACTTAGAACTTTTTAAAATTTAATTACAATAATAAATTCAAGATATAAAGTTAGATTCTAACAATGGTATCATCTTGTAGTGAAGGAAAAAATATCTTCTATGATGATTTATATTAAAGATGAGAATGAAAAATAAGAATAAGAAAATCTAAGTAGTTCCATATTTGAAGATCAAGAATATGATCTTGTGTTGGTATAGAAAGAAACAACATACTTGGAATGGGCGTGAAGGTCAAGAAAGAAAAGAACAAGATCAACAAAAGGGGTACAATATTAATGAAGGTATATGAAGCACAAAAGTTAGTGAATGCATCTAAAGATTGGTTGTAGAGGATTGACTTGCAAGAAAATGGACAAGGAAACAAGTAGGAGTAGGAAGATCAATGAATGTCAACTACTATAAAAGAAGGGTAATAATGTTGACCTAGCCAATAGTAAAAGATAAATTTGTGAGTAAGGAAAAGAACAAGAAACATTTGACATTAAGGGCAAACAAACACAAGGTGATGGCAACAAAGACAATGATGATTCCAATCCAAGCAACAATCAATAGTAGTGGGTGCAAAGGAAAGATTATCTAAATAGTCCACTACAAATAGAAGCGTCAAGAGTGAAGTATTGCTCTAGCAATATGGCAACACGGAGTTAGGAGTAAGTGTCCAAGGATGTGGCTACAATGGGTGGAGGCAACATCATCAAGGTGATTTAGGTGTATTAGGATATCCAAAGTGTGATAATGGAGGAGTAGAGCAATGTTGTTGTGTTGGAAGGAAACTAAGTGATAGCAATCTTGCCTAAGTCAAGTGAGTTGCAAAGTACTACAATCTAAATAAGCAAGGTTACAAGAAAAAAGGGAGTTTGGCAAGAAAATGAAAAAAAAGAATTCAAAGACAACTACAAGTAATCAAGAAAAGTTTCTTCAAAACATCTCTAATTATAATTATACTTAGTGATAGTAACAATGTTAGGAGCAATCCCAAAGTTGGAGAGGGAGGCCAAAAAAGACTAATGATAATTTTCAAAACTATTTAGAAACAAAGTAAAGGGTTTAATCCAAGAATACAATCTAAAAATGCAAAAGAGAATATACAATTTCAAGGACAATACAAGTCAAGCTAAGGTAATTTTTCCTACCTCTTTCATGAAACCAAAAAATGATATTAGAAACTCAATGCCTTTACTTTTAATAAAGTCAAGCACTACAAAAAACAAAAGATGCGTAGTTATCGAACATAGTCAAATGAATCCCTTCAATTTACAATTGTACCCATAGAAGATGAACACAAGCCCAAGCATGTTAATGACTACTACAGGATTCTAAGGATATGCATCATGGAGCATGCAAATGGGAAGAGGAAATGTAGAAAAAGGAGAGGTTAGGCAAAGGACCTTAACCAATAAAGAAGGCCTAATTGAGTACCTTCATAATATATATTAGCATGGAGTCATCCATTGATTACATGTGATGTCAAAGAAAAACCTATAGAAATGGTACAAGATAGACCCAATATTTTCAAAAATGAAATATCTAGACAAAATTCCTTATTGCTAGGGTGTTCAATTCTTTAGCCATGTCTAACTTAATTCTTAAAGGTATTCAATGGTTTCAAATCTAAAACTGCTTCAAAGTACTTAAACCCAAAGCAAGGCTAAAATCTTCTTCTTTTTCTTTCTTTCTTTCTTAACAAATCCAACCATATGATCTTTTATTTGACTTGTTAAAGTATACCTTCCTAAAATTTCATAATAAAAAACCTTACCAATTGCGTGATCTTGTCACTTGGATTGTAGAAAGAAGTATATTGATATCTTCCCAAATAATTAGGTTTCATCTTTCAAAATTTTAGCACAAAAATAAGTAGATCCTACAACTTGTTATTTTCCATAATATGTTGAAGAAATAAGCTAAAAAATGTAATATGTACAAAAATAATAAGTAGAACAAATTAGAGTAGTTATGGAATTGAAATTTTTTTAATTCCAATGGTTGTAATGTTTTAATAAACAATCTACATCCAATTTTCTAATTTTATTTCAAAAGTATTGAAAATTGAGTTAAATAAAAGACTTCAAAGTTTATTTTAGAGTAGTGATTCTATAACTATCTACAAACTAAAACTCCTCATAACTTTCATCTCATTAATCAAAATGGAATGATTCAAAGATTTTATATATATATATAATTAAAATTAAAAATTCCAGATTTTTATTTCTTAAAAAGGTGATTTTTTTTAGCTACCTAGTCTATCTGCCAAGCTATGAAAATTACATCTCATGCAATAACTTTGAAACCATGTAGTCAAAAGTTATAAAAATTGTTGTGCCTTAAAGCTACTTGTTGGGCACATGTTGTGTGAAAATTTTAAAGAAAAATAAAATAAAAATTCAGTTTATAGGGAATTGCTCAAAATTGCTACATTGCCAAAAAAATGGTGTTTGGACCTCGAGGTATTAACTACTAACTTGAGTTGCCATTAGAGAGTTTCAATTCTTGATCCATGTCTAATCTACCTAACTAATCCAAGTGTTGTCCATTACTATGAGTACCATTCTAAATGCCATTTGGAAGTACACTCATGTTTCAAAGTATCACAAAACTCATTCACAATTAATTTGACAATCAAGAATGCCAATATACACCAAATTACTGGTACTACTCCTTCACAAATTAGCAATGCTACAAGATGTAAAGAGTAATATCCATTATTGTTGAAAACTAATAAAAATCAATTGCATAAGGTTTAGAGGTATATCAAACTATATATAGCCTTCTGTCCAAAAAAAGTCAAGAATTTTTATGACAATCTAGCATACTTGTATGAAAAATAATGACTTTTCACATCAAATATGGAAGATGGATAAAAATGGAGCACAAACAAGAAAAACAAGAAGCAAAGTGCTAGCAAGAAAAATGATAGTGCATTACTTGATTGCAAATGAGAGTCTCTTACAATATTTTCCTCAATGAATGTTGAATGGAAGTGATATGAAAGTTGAAATAATATCCAACTTCTACATATTCAAAGGCATTCATAGAATGAGGGATTATTTAGATTTTTGTGAAACTAATGCAACAATGGAGATGCAACCTAATGCTTGGATGGTATCCTTTTTATTCTTCAAGTGGTAAATCATTTTATAGCAAACATAGCCCAAAAGAGAGGCATGGACTAAACTAAAAGACATCTCATGATCCTAGATGGTCATAATTCACATGTGACCTTGGATGTCATTAAAAAAGTAAAAGAGATAGGTTTAGATGTTTGTCCAATATCTTCTCATACTTCCCATGCATCCTAATTATTAATTTAGATGAGTATTAAATTTGTCTTAGTCCTATAACAAATTGTTTGTAGCTAATGTAAAGCATGAGTGTATAATGCATTCTCCATTGCAAACTCCAAGGGGACTCTCAAGAACTTCATCTCCAAATCACAACCAATCTTAATCCCAAATATCAAAATAATTTGCCTACTTACTTTAATGCTATAGCTATATTCAATCTATATGCAAATTCTATAGCAATTTGTCTAATGTACCATCTAAGATTCAAGGATTCATCACCTTATTCTCAACCACAAGCCTCAATATTTTGTCTAACAAGTGGACAACTATATACTACTCAATGGGTGGGCTTAAGCCATTGACAACTTGCTAATTTCAACCACCAATTGCTCAACTAATGACTGAAGCTATAATTTATTCAATTTGTAAAACTCAATCACCTTGTTCTATACACAAACTGCTTGACAACTTGTTTTTCCTAAATTAAATTTTATATTTGAGATCTATTCTCAATTAACAATTGACCTACATTTAAAAAAAATTCAAGTATTTTTTAGTTAGGCCCTTTTCATCCTTCAATTAGACAAACAACTCAATCTACAACTAATTTAGACATACAGATTGCCACTTACTCAAGAATTTAATTTCCATATAAATCACTAGGAATTTGTTCTACAAAGTCAATCAAATAGAAGAATTTACTTTGTTATAGATAGGATGCCCTACACAAGAGCTTAGCCACACAATTAAAATCCAATTTAAGAAAAAAAAAAATGATGCAATAAGACTTCAACTACCAATAGCTTCCAAACATCAAGCATCATATTAGTTTGACAATTTGTCTCCAAATCTGTGCATTTGGTCTCCTTATATTTTCAGACTCATAATCCAATCGAATTCCACCTACATGTTAATTAATCAAAAAGGATTCACAAAAGAACTTAAGCATTCAATTCTTAGTGGTCTACAACTCCCAAACAACAAAGACAAATTAAATACACAAAGCACATATAGGCAAACTAAGTTGATGGGTCCTTAGTCGATTACAATTATGTAATTAACAACATCAACTAATCTCTACAAACTCTATTTGACAATTCACTATTTTTAATTTGAGCAACCATAACATTATCTCTTGCAATATCAAACTACCAATCCCACGTACACATAAGATCATCCTAGAAAATTGGCCAACAATCAATAAGATTTAATTAAAATTTGTCCTTACCTTGTGTCAAAAGTCATTGAACTTGCCTATTTCACTTGTAACAATTTCTACAATTTTCCATGCTCCCACTTTTACTCACTAGTTTGAATGCTTACTTTGCCAACTTCTTAGTTCCACAGATCTCTCCCTTCCTCCATCCAAGCTCCACGTTTACACATTTTGAGCTCCACCCCATCTGAAACTTACATAGGAAGTTACAAGAACAATTTGCTCCAAACTTGACTGATAAGATTAGATCCACTTACAAAATTACATCAAGTTATGGTGACAAGTAGCCTAGACTCTCTACAACTCCAAATACTAATCCAAAACAATTTTTAGACAGAGCATAACACTGATCACAATGACAAGTTGCCTCCCATTGAAATTACAATTAGTCAAATCATACACATGTGCACACTCTCATTCATACCTACACATGCTAGCTCCAATCATTAATATCATTTATAACCACAACCACTAATTATTCAAAGCACTACAATTACAAAATAATAACTTGCAAACTCAAGCTTTTTGAATTTTTACAAACAAGTGGCTAGATTGCCCAATTGCCCAATAGACCATCAATTTATTCAATAACAATCGCACATACAATTTCAATTACTAAAGTATCACACACAAACATGACAATCTTAGTAGTACAATGATGATTTGCTATGAAAAGATTCCAAAAGAATTTTCCGTTGTTCATATCCCATATATTTAAGACATTTTAGATCTACCATGTCAATTAGTACAACTATTATCTTTTGCAGATATAAAATAGTTCATCAAATTGCTCCTATCTACACTATACAAGACAATTAGCCAAAAATTTAAAATTTGAGTTGCCCACATTATTCTTCACCATTTGGTCTAATTACATAATTTGGTACTCCACTCTTTATGGCCACAAGGATTAAGGATCTCCCAAATTAATCTTATTTATTATTTTAGCTTTATTCCAATCAAGATTTATTTGCTCAATTCTTTGTCCTTCACTTTTACCTTTATTGCTATTATATTTTAATTTAGTCTTTGTTCTAATCTCTCTCTATTCTCCAACTTGAGATAAATATCTTTCTAATGTTAAAAAATACAGAAGCCGAGTCACATTAGAAGACATTTGAGGCCTTTGTAGGGCCACGAGTTATCATGGCAGGGAACTCCCCGTAGTGCGTTGCAGCAATGACAGTGCAATGTGCTGATGTGGTCGAGACCCTGCCATGTCATTTTAAATTTCTTTTTTTGGCATTCTAAGAAAAAAAAAATTGAATTTTTTTGAATTTTTTTTCTGACAGCTGGCGGGGGGAATAGCTAGGGAACAGGACTGAAACGGCCTTGTTGAGGCCTCAAATGTCTTCTAATGACTAGAACATAAAACTTACTAACTTCTCCAACTAGGACTTACAACTAGTGCATATACAACTAGATTACATAGCTTAATTGTGAAAATATCAAAATTATGATTTGATAAGTGATAATTCATATAAATTCCAACCAAGATTACAATTTACATTCATTTAGCATCTAATTGGTAGTGCTTAGACTACACACTTCATGTTCTTATTTGGTTTTATAGAATAAATGTCATAATAAAAATCCTAATTATATGTTCAATAGATTTATAAACTTTTATTTTCAACAACAAGGATAAAGAATTAACATTCAATTTGGTAAAAAAAACTTGAACATGAATACATGTATTAAACACTTTTCAATTTGAATCTTAAGCATACAAATTAGATATTCACATTCCATCATGTATAAAACCAAGTAGACACCAAATTAGTAGCACACACATATATATTTCAATTCAGTATAAATCCAATTCAACACACGTAATTAGGCAATCAATTCCCACTTTATATCAACACTATTACATACAAATGTGTATGATAAGAATTTCAACTTGACATATAAATAAAAATCATGTGCTAATAGATGTTTCAACTTTTGAAATGATGTTAGCAATTTTGTTGCGAGTGTATAAAAAATTTCAGCCCAATTGGATCCATCTATAATGGTTGCCCTGAACTGCTTGTAATTTTTTTTAAATGCCCTTTAGAGGCATAACTTTTTTGCCACCCCTTGGATTGGTTTGAAATTTTTTAGGCATCAAGCTTGAAGTGAAATACACCAATCTCCTAGTAAAATTTGACGAGAATCCAACAAATATTGCTCTAGGAGGAGCTTGTTCCAAAGTGAAAAATGGCTTGAAATCATGCCTCAGGATTCTAAGGATAAAAGGTATATTTTATTGCATGGAATATGACCATGCCACAAGCCCTTGCTAGAATAAATGGAGTTTAGAAATACTTTTATAAAGTAGCGGCTTAACTCATGAGTGTAGAAATGAAAAGCGAGTAACAAGTAATGTTGTCCAAGTCACTTGAATCACTTATGAGTGTCATAAACAGACTATTAATGAGTGATGCAAATCTCTTTTAATTTGGGGTGGGCATTGAGGAATGCATTTGTGGTCACTAGTAGAAATCTATACTAAAAAATCCATTCCAGATGATGGTTTTGTATTCAAAATAACGCAAGTTTAATACAACTTTGTTTAAAACAACGTAGATTCAACAAAGTGGGTGTTTTACAATGGATTTCTACAAGTGGGTGGACATACGTGGAAGCCTCATTTGTAGGTGATTAGTTTGAATTTTTTCCTACCTAGGGCTTGTGCATTCTTGATTTCAATGTGATTTATTTTGTTGTACGATAGGATACTCCAAAAACAACCTTGCTCTAGAAGCAATCTCTAACATAGAGGTACATTTAGTTTCCTTCAATGTACCAAAATTGTACATTTCAACAAGGGGGTGCTTTTAGTGACCACTAATTTCAAATTCAAAAATTTGTATATAATTCTATGAAGGTCCCAAAACTATGAAACAACTTGGGTCAGATGCCAATTCCATTTTTCTTCCCATGAAATTTTTTCAAAAAACTATTTCAAGGGGTTTAGTTTCCTCCAAAATGCAATCAACTCTTAAAACAATCTTGTTTTTCAAAGAATGAAATAGTCTCCATTTCATTTGTTAACCTTTAAAGGACAGCCTAGTGACCGTGGAAATCATCCTTTTGGTTACCATGTGAATCATTTGCTTAAAAAATTGCAAAAGGACTCATCAGAAGTCAAACTACTATAGAAGACTTCTTCTTTTCACAACAAAATTTTGAAGATGAATAGTTGTACTTCCGTCCTACAAGAAGAAATTTTTGTCATCCATTGGACGCCAAATGTCCATGTCAACATTTAAGAGTTAAGAGCACACTACTTTATTGGTTTTCACCAGATGAATAGTTGCACTTCCATCCTACAAGAAGGATGTTCTCTGTCATCCATTGGACGCCAAACATCCATGTCGACATTTAAGGGTTAAGAGCACACTACCTTATTGGTTTTCACCAAATGAATAGTTGCACTTCCATCCTACAAGAAGAATGTTCTCTGTCATCCATTGGATGCCAAACGTCCATGTCGACATTTAAGAGTTAAGAGCACACTACTTTATTGGTTTTCACCAGATGAATAGTTGCACTTCCATCCTACAAGGAGGATATTCTCTATCATCCATCAGACGCCAAACACCCACGTCGACATTTAAAGGTTAAGAGCACACTACCTTATTGTTTTTTCAAGGAATGAAGTGGTCTCCCTTCCATTTGTTAAAAAACTATTTATTCAGAATAAAAAGTTAGGGTCTCATTCGGTCGTTTTTCAGTTGGCCCAGTCAGTTCCTCCGAATCTGAGTGGAAAGTGTGAAAGAGCAGAAGTCACTTGCAGCACGCGGGCACTGTGCTGTCGGTGTCAGAATTATCGACACAATCAGTCACTTGCTTACTCACTCCTGTTTTTTACAAAAATTGTGTTGTACAGAATGGACATGACCTGCTTCATTGATGGCCACCGGCCCAACGCTGGATCAGTCATGGCAGATGCCGAGGAAAGTGCATTCCACCGACGTCGTCCGTATCGTCGATCCGTTGCCAACCAACCAAATTCTATAAAAAAAAAAATGGGACACAAGTAAAGTGAAACCATTTCTGCATGAAAATAAGAAATAAGAACGTAGAGCACAACCGAAAGCGGCAGGGGTGGCAAGCGACACCAACAAGGAGCAAAAGCAACATACAGTCAGGTAGAATCTCTCTCAGTGCATGGTGTCGGGACTATGCACTAAGAGAGGTTTATGCATGTAGAGAGGCCACCGATTGTCTGCAAACTTTCCATCTTGAATCATGTCTATGCTTACCTACTCTTTACAAACTCTCTTAATGCATATTATGCACTAAGAGAGGGTGTACTAAAAGAGGTTCTACCTATACTACAATTGCCTCACCAACGTGGCGGAGCCCTGTCACAACGCGAGCCGTCTAAGGCGGTTGGAAAACAAATTCCAGCCCATGGGCTAGAAAGAACCTATCATATTGCCAATATTTTGGGCTTCTAATTGATCCTAGTAAGTTACAACATTTCTACCTTTTCTCAATAAACAAGCATGTTTAGCTTGGACTTTCTTTTTGTCGACCCCTACTTTGAACTTGCCATCGCTTAATTCTAAAGTGGACTCCTTGAAAACCATGTTGCACATGGAATGGTGTCGTGGTCCGGGCGTTTCGTCTTGGGTATAAATTAAAAGACATCTTGTGTTCTTGTGATTATGTCTTATTGGCGTGCTATGAATCCATTCACAAGCTTGCAATTCCTAAGGCTCCATAGATGAGGATACCTCTATGAATGTTGTAATTGTGTATTTAGTTAGTAAAAGGTTATATTTATACCTCATTTAAGTATATTAACTTGACTTTTCTTTAAAAATTTACTAAATGTTATAGTTCCTTGAAACCATGGTAGACTTGAAGGTGATTGTAAAAAAGATCTACTAATTTTGTTGTGTTTGTTCAAAGTAAGACCTTCAAATAGATTGTACTCTAGAAAGAACAAGCTTCTAATTGGAAGTATCTCTAATACCCAAATAAATATGTAATACTTATGTACATCACTTTTCATACAATCTTTAGTACAATCTTTTATTTGAAAATCCCCATATGACAATCTTAGAATGCTATTCCTTCTAGACATTCACATTCCACAATTCTAATAGACATAGAAAACGAACTTTTAAGAATAATTGACCTTAACAAGTTACTATTGCTTTTTAACACATGTTTCACTTTCATTTGCCCACATAACTTTTGAACTTTAATACAATATAGAATTAGATATTTTGAAGATTCCTTCATAGAATATTTGCTATATAGTCCTTCAAGAAAACCATATATTTCAAATTTCAACTCCAAATTCTTTAGGATGGGTACTCAATAGTACTCCAACCTATGTTGATACAGGTGTAACATATTTTTACAAATCAACATTCCCTACCAAATTCAATTTAGAAAATAGTGGTTCTATTGATACAAATTTTAAATGGTCGTGTCCACTGTCACTATGAATTTCAACTATAGAACATTGAATCATTATTCTCAAAATTGAGCTTCAAAAATACTCCCATACACAAGGTATGACATGAAACACTACATATCATTCATGCAATCATCCTAATGACATTGGCCATTCCACAAAATCCTTTCTCATCACCAATAAGCCCAAGCCCTCCTCGTAGGCCATGAATCTGACCCAGCTTTAGGGTTAACGCAATTTTACAGGGGAACCACGCTTCGTTGGTTTTAGTTGAAGTTACCTCCTCTTCGTCTTTGGTACAATACCTCTTAAGATGTTCCAGCTGAAGCGCTGGTGTCACAAACTTCTCAAAGCATACAACAGAAGCGCGTTGATTCCAAATCAAAACTCACAGAAACCACCTCGCAGAATGTGATGCAATTCGAATTTCACAACGGAACCAGAGACATTGAAGCAATGCAAAAGAGTAAGCTTTACATTTGCAAAGAAATAAGTACATTCGAAATCACTTACAGAACTCTACAGTA
Organism: Climacium dendroides; assembly: GCA_950106755.1. Taxonomy (NCBI): domain Eukaryota; kingdom Viridiplantae; phylum Streptophyta; class Bryopsida; order Hypnales; family Climaciaceae; genus Climacium; species Climacium dendroides. The sequence goes on from OX467084.1 coordinate 43,052,107, forward strand.
TCGCAATAGCTAATCTGCCAAGGTAGTGAGAAATTGAAGGACCTGACCTACTACACTAACAGAGCTCACTGTTCGGCGGACCCTGGGAAGCAGCTCATCGCATATAGTTTGCGCAAGCCTGTTTCTCTGTCTCTCTGTGTGCACAGGTTCCAAAAAGGGGGGTGCAATTGGTGGAGGATTTTTGCAGATATTAGCCAATTATTTCTAAGGGATCAGAAACCACAAGACTCTATATGAGTGCTGTTGTAGACACTGCACTTCTTCACGTTCGGGTAACAATTGGCTATGAAGTCACAGCTGCAAGCCACCACGTTGCCTTGCATACATGTCACGCCCACTCCATCTTCACACTCTTGCTCAGCACGGCATACTGCGTCACAGAAACCAAAATTTCAGCTCAGCTATTCATTGCAAGTAAAGTACTCCATGCTAACTTAAAATAGCAGCAAGTCTAGGGTAGCCATTATAGCGAAATAGGACTAAACCGGAAGCCATAAGATCAAAGGGTTAAAATTGTTCGTCACTGCGCAACAAGTCTGTCTGCACCATGTTTTTGCGTAAAACTAGGAAATGAGCATAATGCCCGCAACTGGTCTCATTTGTCATGTGGATCTTCTAGAGGATCATCTCCTTAGTCTACGCAAACCGTGCACTTGTGTAATAACACTGGGCGTCTCTCTTCTGCTTACGCATGGCGAGTTACACTCTCAGTTTAATAACATACTCCAACAGCTTTTAGAAGGATGTACACATATCCGTTTTAAGAAAAACCTTAGCTCGTAATACACACGGAAACCATTGTTACAATCTGATGAACACAGAGATTGTCACTTACAGGCTGATTGATACCCAGTTTTCACTTGAGGCTCTAGCAATCGGCGAGCAACCTGGTGGACAGTAGCATCTTGGGAATGCCCCATCTGAACACCACCATTTCCAAGTGCACATCAGTCCTTCATTCGTGTACGGTGCGCATACTGAACCAAACCTGAAATCCAAGTTCATTTCTCGCTAGAAAACTGTAAAAAAACAGTAAGGTTACCATGTCCGCACCTGATTTAACTGTGCATTGCTTAGGTCCTGAACGAAGGCCCACTTCCGAGCTGCTTCTGCAAATTCAAAGAACTCTATGTCAAAATGTGAAACCCAAAAACAGGTGCACTTCACATTGAAGAAAATCTTGCACAGTGCACACAACGATGAAAGTACACACCACACGAACTCAGTCACGCTTAGGCTCAGTCACGCTCAAGTATGGCTCTACTCAGGAGCTAGTACCTCGAGATACGTGCACTAAGAACGAAACTACAATTCCAACGCACAGGCGGAATTGCAGAAGCCTCTGGCTCAGCCCAACAGTCACACTCAACCAAGCTCTAAAACCACAACTCAAGCTAATTCACCATCTGCAGAAAGAAGTCTCTAAGAACTCCATAGCTAATCACCCGTGTAGAGCGATTCCGTCAATCTATTCCCAACAGATTCTTCCTATTTCTACAGTGCATCCTAGCCCGCGCAATCCATCGTCAAACCTAGCTAGATACTCCACAACTCGTGCCGGACCCCAAGGAAACATTCAACTAGCTGCTTCCTAATTCAAAGCTTCCACCTAATTAATTCCTGCTCCTTCCACTCTCCCCAGTACGTTACACCATTTCGTTTCCCTGGCCACGCGGACTCACCAGAGAACACAAGCAGCAGCAACAAGCAGCCACAAATATCACGAGCTTGCCAGTTCGCCATCGCTGCAAAGCCTCTGTCAATGCTCAGTTTCCGAAATGGCAGGAGATCGATCGATGGATCGATCGACAAACACTTGAAAATGGAGAAAAAGTGGTCCTGGACCTCGCTGCAAGCAACTGCAAGAACTTGAAGGTGGGTGGAGGTGCGCTGCTGGAATGCTCAGCCTGGGCTCTGTCAGTTGGATTCCTGCGGGTATAGATGTATGAAACTATAACTATCTTAGCTACGCTTTCCGTCCCTCCCGCTAAAGCTTAAGCCGGTCGTGCCCTGGCTGGCTTTTCGATCACCTGAATCATGTGATATATCCCTTGCGAGGATGGACAATCGCTGAGTGGGGGAGGCTAGCAACGGAATGGCCTGGCTGCCAATAATGTAGTGCGTAAGTTAAGCTGGGCTTGTCGTGGTTTTTCAAGGAGAAGGAGAAGGGTGCGCTGGGGTGGAGCTAGTGGGGCCAACAAATAATGCACCTCTGCCAGCTTGAGCTGGAGCACGCTGTTTGTTGATTTTTTTTTTTTAAAAAGAAGCTTCAACTTATTTGGCCTTTGGCTCTGAGCAGTGAGCAGGGGTGCGTGGCTTCTAAGTGCGTGGTGGGAGTGATTATTGGCGAGCCTGCAGGGATCCTCCTCGAAGGGGCCTTCCCCAAGGGCACAGGCCGGGTGGAGGGTGGTGATTGGCTCTGGGAGGATCAAGGCAAGGCTTGGCATTGGCATTGGCATTGCAAGTGAGGAAGTTGGAAGAGGATCTTATTTGGGAAAGCAAACCAATGCGACACCCAATAGAACGTGTTGTAGTGGAGTGTAGCTGGGTTGAGTCTATAGAAGTAGTGCAACAAACCCGCGGTGAATGTAAAAAAAAAAAAAAAAAAAAAAAGAAGAGAGAGACCCCTATTTTTGTGATGTATTAATTTTATTGTTAACACCTCTCCTCGCTAATTTGGGGACTTTGATTGCAAATATGAACTCAAAATTTGCAAAAAGAAACTTGGGTGGCAAATCAAAGGTTTTTGTGTTTTCTCTAGAGGTAAAACACGAGGGGCAAAACTGCCTCTGCAAGAAGCTCATTGCACTACTATTGACTCGACCATAAAGTTGCTATGGACTACGAGGGAGGAGTCTCTACATCAACAAAAAAAGGATACTACTTTAGTTAAAATTTGAGGAAATTTGAATAGGTTGAAATGTTGTTGTTTTTGTCAAATATTCCCTTTTCAGATTTTGAAGTTCATCTCCCTGCTCCTAGGCCCAGACTTTCAAGGTTACACCCCTTTGCACTCCAATGTCCAAAATCTAGATGACAAACAAAGGAATTTTTTTACCACATAGCTTCTCATTCATCAAAACCTGTGGCTTGACTATAACAGAAAACACTCTCTCGCTGATGAATTTGATGAAATGGTGGTAAATAGTATTTATATTTATAAAGATATACAAGTAAGAAAAAAACTGCACAATTCAAAAAAGGATTTTAAAGGGGTTAAAACATGGAATCATATGGGCTGCTCGGTTGACTCTGCGTGGCGCGTGTCAACCGTCAATTCGTTGCTCATGCTTCTGCAACGTTGAACCTAGCATTGCGGTCACACCGATTCTGTGACCGGGTCCATCAAAGACTTCACGGTCCAACTCATCAGCAGGGACCCAGTGTTTTAATTTAAAATATCACTACCACAAATGAATTTTTTTTGAATGCTAATAATGAGTGAGGTTCCTATTTTAGACAATGCCCACACAGGCTGCCTAAACCTCCAACAAGTGTGATAAGACGGACTTTTTTTTTCACCTAGAAATAGCCAAACCTAGGTGGATTTCTAGAAGATTACGGTGTTTTGAGGCCCAACATAACATTGTTTATCAATAAAGATGCCTCCCCCAACTAGAGGTATAATTCTCCCCTATACTTGGGGGAGGCTTTAGATATAATCTTGAGTCACTGGTTGGTTGGTATAGAAAGAGAGTCATTGTGTTGTTAGAGCGTTTCTTCGTCATTTGGTTGTCACAGGCGCTTTCTTGATGGGGTCCTTCTGATTTAGGGGGAGCAAAAGGGAATCCTCTAGTGAATGTTAACAATGTTTTGAAAACTGCTTCAAATTGTACTGAAGGTCGACATGCCTATTACTACTTTATTACTACCTTGATTTGCAATCTAAATATCTTGGGGTTAACTCTAAGAGTGTTAGATGTTTTTCCTAGGGGTGTGCACGTTTTCACGAATCAAACCCAAGTAGGATTTTAATTTTTCAATTAAAATTGTAATTTTTGTAGATCTCTAATGGTGAAATTGTTCTAGTAAACAACATATATCCTACTCCCTTGGTCTTGAAATAAATCCGGGGTTTCTTAGAAATGGCTAGATTAATGCATGAGTGGCTCCTATTTTCAAAGGATTGCATCATTGTTGTAGCTTTTACTAAACCCCACTAGGCATGAAAGAATGGAAGTCAATTGTAGAGTAGTGCATGTTGAAAACATGCAACAAAATTGACAACTTTTTTTCTTTTTAAAAACTCCTCCAATGGTATTAATTTTGATCATTCTCTAAGGAACATTGGCATAGTGATGTTCATTTTATTCAATCTTGACAATGGCTTGTGATTCAAGTCCAAGAAATTTTCAACAAGAGATTTATTAGTAGCAGTTTTGTATAGTTGTGAGTTGAATTCTTTGCCTTTGATTGGTTAGAAGTTGCATTTTGATTCCCTTACAAGAGTCAAATTGTTGTATAGTATTTGGAGTGTGGTATCTACATATTCTTTTGCTTCAAGGTGTTCAAACTAGCTTTAGTTGTTGTCCATCAAGTTGTGAAGAGCCAATTTTGAATTTGATTTGGGACAAGTATATTTGGAAACCTTGGATTTTTTTCAAGATAGAGAGAGTATGTTTTAACTTTTGAAGACTCAATTCAAAAAATGAGTTTATATGCTTTTTCCTCCTTCATTGTCTATAAAATAAAATTACTTGTAACGTTCATCTCATTATTTGGAATTGAATGGTTCAAATGTTTGTGTAGGTATTAATGTGAAAAATCAAATAGAATCAATTAATCTATTTTAGAAATTTATTTTTAGCTATTTGGTTTGACATCGATGTGGAAAACTTGCCTTATAACTTTTGCAATATTTATCATATTGACATGAATTAAAACTTCACATGTAGTTTAGGAGGATTAGCATCCATCCTAAAGATTTAATCCAAAAATGACAAATGACAAAGTCAATAGAGCATGCCCAACTTCTTCCAAAGCAAAAAGTGGTCTTCTTGGACCAAAGATATCTTTGGACTTCTAAATTTTTTGGTTGCTTTAGTTTTTCAGTACAACAAACATACTCCTCAAATGTTGTTTCTCCCTATATACATAGAAGTGAAAGCATCATGAAACTTAGTGACGACAATTCCAACTCTAAAAAATTGATTTAAAAAAAATTTAGAATAATATGCACACATCAAAATCTTGGTTTGGATACACATCAAAATTTCATTCATCGATTGCAGAAAAGCAACACAACTTGCCCTAGCTAGAGGCAAAGTCAGGGAGAAATAGACACCATTCAGTTGGGGGTTGTTGTTAAGGTAAGTGAGACCATTACAAGCCAAATAGGAGTGAACCCATGGTAGGTAAAATTTTAGAACTACAATATACACCATTAACGTAATTTTGCCCGCAAATGGCATTTGGCTTGTAGTAGGTTCACTTACCACTTTCTTACAATGGAATCATATATTCATTAGTTGTACTAGGGTTTTTTCGTGATTTGGCGTCCATTTGTACCCAAGTAACAAGCCTTGCATCATACCCTTCAAACACATACAATATCGATATTAAAAAAACTAAACTTGGATGAAATCACCAGATTTTGGATGAAAATAAAATTATATATATGTAATATGTGCTAATGTAAAAAAAATTATTCAGTAAAGTTAATTGTAAAGTTCGTCACGTCTTTGAAAACGGGTGTTAAAGGAAGGTTTAACTAAGAACAGTCCTAAAGAAACACGACACCAAACTCCATTTGATCTCAATCTTGGTAAAGTAGAGCAGTCCATTGTGGTCACCTAGGAAATGACCCATTGTGGGATTTTTTTTTCAGTATGTGAGATGTGGACCACAATGCATATCTTACATGACAGTAATGGAGTGAATACTAACCTCATTAGGAACTTCTGATTTTTCAGTGTGAAGTTCATTATAAAAATTGACTCTTTTGACTTTCTGTAATAGAAAATATGTTGACTGCATTAAATAGTGAGATGAGCATTACAGATTCAGATTTTGTTAGTTTTAAGGTAGTCTACAGACTCTTTTGGGCTGAACACTTCAGAAATTCCTAGCAAATTCATACTTTGTCAAAAAAAAATATAAATTTTCAATTTCACTTGTTGTTTCTCACACTTGTACTAATGTGAGAAAAAAAATTGAAAATTTTTAACAACAAGATGATGTCAAACTCCTCATTTTGACCACAATGGGTTGGTATACCTTAGTCCAAAAAGTTTCTTCCCATATTTTTCCCAAACTCCAGCTACACTAATGATGATAAATAGTGTTATGTTGTGATTAGTGTTACATAGACTTTTACCCCGGTCACTCTAAACATTAACTGGATTGTTGACAATTAGTGTTATGCTTCGTGATTAGTGTTGGCAACACTATTTATCATCATTAGTGTAGAGGTCCTGCATTGTACACACTCCTCTACTTGATCAAAGCCAAATGAATTTATTTGATTTGCTTTTTTTTAAAAGCACTTAATAAAAAGTGTATTAACTCTACAGACTGACAAACGGATAATAGTCTTACAGGTCGGCTGATCATGGTCTGAAGTTTGAACTTTCTGGTCTGGATTTTGACTTTTAAAAAATTTAATACTCTTCGAAAGTCAGAATTGTCCAGTAATAAGTCTCAGAGGTTGGACGGTAAGCCCAAGGCCTGCCCTGGGACAGTGGGACTAAGATCACCTGATCATAACAAATAAATAAATATAACGGTAAAAATCATTAACTGAACTAACCCCACACACACCCACACTCCCAAGTAAAAAGTAAAAAGTAAAAAAAACATTGCCGAAAATCAACACTGACAGATGGCGCATTATTGAATCATCATGGGAACGGAAATAGGACGCCCAACTTTAGAAGCAGAATTTTTATTTTTACAACCGACGTTCAGTTGCATGCACTCAGGCTGATATTTGGAAGACCGACAAAATAGCATCTTCTGAAATTTTGAATTTTGAGTGAGTTCATTTATTTTTCCATTCTTCTTTAAAGTTGAAACACATGAAAAAAAGGAGTTTCATTTATGTGGACCCTCTCTCCAGCCTTAGCTCGTAGGAATGGGAACTATATTAAGGTAGAACAGCCCATTGTGGTCAGAATGAGGAGTTTGACATCATCTTGTTGCTGAAACTTTTTCAATTTTTTTTCCCACATATTAGTACAAGTGTGAGAAACAGCAAGTGAAATTGAAATTAAATATTTTTTGACGAAGTATGAATTCACTACGAATTTCTGAAGTGTTCAACCCAAAAGAGTCTGTAGACTACCTTAAAACCAACAAAATCTGAATCTGTAATGCTCATCTCACTACCTAATGCAGTCAAAATATTTTGTATTACAGAAGGTCAAAAGAGTCAATTTTTACAATGAACTTCACACTGAAAAAATCAGAAGTTCCTAATGAGGTCAGTGTTCACTCCATTGCTATCATGTAAGACATGCATTGTGACCCACATCTCACATACTCAAAAAAAATCCACAATGTGCCATTTCCTAAGCGACCGCAATGGGTCATTTGACCACAATGGGCTGTTTAACCTTAGTTGAACTAAGAGTCCTCCCCCCTCCTAGCATGTTTCTGTAGTTCATTTTGGTTTTCCTTCTTATCTGTGCTCATTTTTCTTCATTGTCCGGCCTTTGGCTTGGCTGTTTTTTTGTGTTAATGCCTTTTTTTTTAATGCAATGGTTCTTCCATTTGTTAAAAATAAATAAATAAATAATGGAATTTCATTTGCAAAGGAGATAGGATACCACTGAATGAACTGAAGCCTGCCAGCGGCACACTTTTGGTTTTTTTTATGGAAACAAATGAACACGACCACTACTGCAGAGGGGATCAAAATACAGAGCCACGTCAGACCCCAAACGGTCCATACTAATTAACAGTGTTCACTAATAATAATATGCCTAATTTCAGCAATAGTTATACTGTATCGATGGAAGTTTGTAAAATAGCAATTGCTTATCTTATCTCATAGTCATAGTGAGTGTGATTTGCAAGACACATTCAGTTCAGGGTTATTTTTTTAATTTTAGGCAGTGCAGAAATAGTAAATAGCTGGTGTGATGATGCTATTTACATCCAAAATAGAAATGGATGAAACCTGCATATATATAGATGAAAATTTGTGTATTCGTTCAAAAGAATATACATTCGTCCATAATAGAGTGATATGTCCTAAGATTTTGCAATTTCATCCACTATAAAAGGAAGTTTTTGCATTCTTCCTTTTGGGTAAGGGAACAATTGGCCAAATCTTATATAACAACCCAAAAAGGCTTCCACAAAATATTAATTTTTGCACTTGAAGATGCCAAACATTAAAAAATATATACTTTATATAGATTTCAAGAATGCCTTTGGCTCTATAGACCACCCAAGTCTACTAGCAATGGCATGAGCAATTTGGAATGCCTACACTGAAATGCAAGAAACCTAGTTGGTAACAAATACTCAAACCCCACCACTACATTCTCAAGCAAATACTTTCAATCAACTAAACTAGTACCTATATTGTCCTTATCTAGTCTTCATATCCTTCTCTAATCTTCATATTTATAGAACTACAACTTCAATATTTAAGTCAAACCTCTAAAAATTTAATGAAATCCAATTTTGAATTCAAGATCATCTAGATAATTTCTAGAGGTTTCTAGTAACATATGACACTTTAAGAAATACGTGAAAATTAAGGAAGATAGTGTATGATAAAATTGAAAAGTCAAGAGTGTTAGTTTTGGATTAAAAAATATCAAAATTCATCCAATTCAATTCATTAAGGAACATTAAAATTTAGGTGATATTTAGAGTCCAATTTCCAAAATAAAAACTAATTTAGACTTATAGACTAGAAGAAAATATTGGATAAAGTCTTGAAGGATGAATTAGAGATAAAACTCCATCCATCCAACATTTTGTAAATATATCCCATAGTGAAGATTTTTATGATTTTTTACAATTTTAGAATAGGCATGCAAGGTTCTACAACTTAAACTAACAAAAAATTTGAATTTCTCAACTTGGATTTGGAAGTATAGAGTTTTGGCTTAAATTGACCGAAACCATCTAAGACCACCCAAAACCTCTAACTTTTACAGATTGTGTCAATTTTAATAAGATGTGAACCACTTATAGTTTATCGTTAGAAAAACTTATTCATTGTTTAGAATGCCAATTAAACAAGACTTAAATATTTTACTTAAGATTTGAAGCCCAACAACGAAGAACATGGTTGTGCATGCTTTATCTCAAGGATATAGATAAAATGCTCACACATTATGGATTGAAGTTTGTTTCTTTCTTAGAAAGGTTCTTAATAATGTCATATAAGCTACATTTATAGAGGGTCTCTATAGGCCGTACAAAAGTCACAAAATTATTCATATGAAGATTGAGGCTCACTATAGGCACACATGTGCTTGTATTGCAATAAAAAGAGAGTTGTATTGGAATTAAAAGAAGGTTGTTAGGTTTTGAACCCCTAGCTGCTACTTTTTTGCAATTGCCTTCTCAACTACAACATTTAGCTTTTTGTTTTTGTTTTTTTGTTGCCTTTTAGGTTTTGCTTTTTGTTGCCTTCTAGCTCTTGTTTCTTTTAGACTCTAAATTCTTCATTTTTGTTGCCTTTTTCTTCTTACATCTTTTTATTTTTTACTTCCGGTTGCTCCTATAGGTCTTGCTTCTAGTTCCTTCTTATTACCTCTTAATTCTTGCTTCTTGTTTTCTCTTGTTGATTCTTTAGTTCTTGTTTTTAGTTTCTTCTTATTGCATCTTAACTTGTGCTTCTTATTACTTCTCAATGCATCTTAATTCTTGCTTCTTCTTGTTTTATATTGCATCTTAACTCTTATTTGTTGTTGCCTAATAGCACTTGTTGCTTTTTGCTTCTTATTCCTTTCATCACCATTGTCATTCATTCTTCTTGTTTATTTGCGATTTCAAGAGATACAATGGTTACAAATTTTTCTTACATTAAACTTGTGCTGTATATTTTGTGTTGCCTCAAATCTTTGAAGGTTGACCTATATTGTTCATTCATTAAAAATTAAACTCCTTTATTGTACATGTAGGCACTTGAAGTTGGAATGAAGTTATTGGAGGCTACTCGCAACACTAGAGAGATAACATTTTCACATTTTTGTAAAGAATGTAGATCCTATAAGCATGTAGGAATGTACATTTACAAAGTGTCATTATAATATGTTTTGTGTTAGTGACTAATAAATGTTATTGAGAAGAGTCACATTCTTTTTTGGACTTTTTCTTAAATATATCTTGGCCAAAATATAATTGGTTGTAGTCACATAATGCTCACAATTATGCTAAAAATGTAACTCTATATTTTAAAAATATAACTACATTCAATCATAAAATTACTAATAACATTCTATGGAAAATTGACACGTGTATTGATTTGTAATTTATGTATGGTTTTTATTGCTTTTGACATGGTTTATCACTAACACTGTCACCTTGAAAATAGTAGTCATTGCGAGACTCATGACTCAAAAATATAAAGCCACTAAATATATTTTAATTCCACTACAACTATTAATCATCTACATAGATATTAAGAATGCAACCCTAATAAGGACATTAAAACATCAAATCCAATAATACACATCTAAAACAAATTAGCCCATATGTAGGTCAAATTGGTAACATTTACACTACAATCTTATAACCAAAAGTATAATGCCTTTAATTTGGAGGCAATATCAAGTTAAGAGCCAAATCTATATTGCATTAGATTCTTCAATTCAATCCTTGGAAACAAAACTCGTCTGGTTATATGAATATTACAAATATCCCTTGTTGAAAATGAATTCACTTCAATATGCACAATATCACTCCCAGACTTTATACTTCAATATATCATCTCTTACTTTAACATAACATATTCTTTATTTTTCTTCCCCAATCACCGATTCCACTCAATTTAAAGACTATGACTACTCCATCATACAGACAAAATATTTGGTTCTGGAAGCCTTGTAATCATTAGAGAAATTTTGGACTCTCTACAGGGCTGTTGGGGTGTGACAACCTAGTTTATTATTGGAGCCTTACTAGAGCCCTATAGTGCTGTAAAAAGTACAACATCTCTAATGTTATAAGATATTCACCTTGTGTGAGTATCTTATTGTCAAAGGGTATATCTGCTTTTTTAATTCCGAGATGTTAGACACGCGCCTTAGTTTAATTTCAGTTAAGTTCCAGTTTAATGTATCTGACCACAACAATAGAAAACTATAACTACTGCTCCCTCTATCATTTAATTATTGTTTTGTATCATTCAATGCTCTAACGATTCCTTGGGTTGACAATGCACGTGAATAGGGGAAAAATTTATGAGTGGAAAAAATAAAAGTAATGGAGGGGTCCTTGAGGCATTTCTTAAGTGGCCCTCCGGATAGTCCATATTTTCTCTAATGCAACCACCAATGGCATGATATTGAATTAGCTCATTCCTGCAAAACAACAAACAAACAAAAAATTTCTAACACTCACACATTTGTTTACATTCCCTTGGATAGCATCACATATAATAAATCAACAAAACCACTCATGCTCGGTAAGAAACCAAGAACCGAACCTACAATATTGAAAATTATATGTGTACACCACAAAACCCAATCCAGAGGATTAAAAACATTCATAGTAAACTTAATCCAGCATTGCATGCAACACAACATTCCCACAACATCAATAAATCACATACTAGCCATACCACCTAATATATTAATAAACAACTTCCATATTTTGAATAGAACATCCATGCCACTACATTTAAATAGACATACACCATTCATACCTACACCTTCTACATACAATATCGCACCAAACAAAAATATCCACCAATAAAATCCTATTACATAGAATGTATCTTCAACCCTCGAGAATAAATTCTTAAAGTTTTAGGCAATGGATTGCAGAAACAACAAGATATAGTATTTACAACCTAGTTGGCAAAATCAATACTTTGAACAAGCTATATAAACCAAAACACTAAAATATCGAAGACTCTTGACTAATATACAAAACCTAGGTTGGAAAATTGAACTATTAATGACTATTACAGCTTGAGCCTATGGAGCACTATATACCCAATTCATCCAATCTATATAAGAGAAACTCAATACCCCAATGACATACACTAAAATAAAATAAACTTAATTGCTATAAGATACTCCATGGCTATACTATTGGCTAAAAGAAGATTTGAAAACAACCAAATACTACCTATACTTGAAAATCTACCATAAAACATAAAATCCATTTACAAAATGGCTTGTTCTACCCAAATATATTCATAAACAAAGTTTATTGCTTCTACTTGAAAACATATAATAAAAACAATTATAAGCATATTTACATCTAAAATCTCATTGTTGATTGGGATGAAGGAATGAAAGCACAATGAAAACAACTTCATAATCTAATAAAACCATCACGGCTCCACCCATCCTTCCATCCATTCTATCAAATTTAAAATAGTATGTGCAAAAACCTACACCATGTAATCCTATAGATTGCACACCTATTGCTCATTTGCAAATGAACCCACATAAATACACCTCTCAACATAAAGATTGTGTTGCACAATCATCCCATGAAATTACAAAACCATATTTTAAACTATAACATGTGCATTTGGATGCACACCATTAAAACCATTTAAATTTTGCAACATGCTCAAACCTCTTATATGTGCCGCCATCACAAAACATAAAGAAAACACTTCATCTTAAATAATATGAAATAAATTAATGTTAATCTAAACCAAATCAAACAAACACTAAGTTTGCACACCGCTTGACATCAAAACACACAAAATATCCCTTTTACAAGATTAACAAAACAAACTAGCAAAATTCAATATCTTGACTCCTTACATCTTAGTCACTAAACTACATCAAAATGTCCAATAACTTTGAAGGATAATACCACAATATTCAACACTCCAATCATATATTTGATCAAAATGACTACAAACCAAATACATTCAACCACTAGCTCATTATATAAGACTACCATCCAATTACAAATTGGATGAAAAAAAAATTCATGCTATCATGGCTCATGCTAGAGCTTTATTATACTACAAATCACACACAAGGGATTCAAACCCTAAACCACCACCTCACTATTTCTATGTCACCAGTAGTCACATCTAGTGCTATCCCTAAAGTTACTAGGACAAGCAACAATATATATATATATATATATATATATATATATATATATATATATATATATATATATATATATATATATATATATATACATGTAGCACACAATCACAACATACTCACACTTAGACTACTGTAAATGCTAAAACACAATCAAACAAACCCTCAACCATACAACAAATAACAATAGCAAAATACACACAATACTTACAACTATCACAAAATAGGAGTTCAAATTCAATACACAAAATCAATACATAAATACACAACAAAATCACAACACCATATTTTTCTTATTAGTTAGAGAAAAGAATCTACCCCGTAACAAGGGTATATAGTTTTTGTGTCACATTCAATGTTTTGTGACCTCAAACAAACAAGCTTTTAACTTTGGAATGCCAAGCTAGTCACTTTACAAATCATCCTTTGGGGGTACTGTATGAACCATTTGCTACCTCCTCCCAAACTTAAAGCACTCATTGGAGGCCAAACTACTTTGCAAGACCTCCTCTTTTCACACAAAATTCCAGGAATGAACACGTGCACTTCTGTCTTACATAGAAGGATTCTCTATTATCCATCAAACACTTTTAGTCTGCCCCATTGTTAAGTTACGAAGTTAATGTACATTGATTCAAAAGAAGGAATCGGAGTTCTTTCTCTTGTTTCTTGGAAACTTTGGAGGTTATATCATTCAAAACTCCATGAACTAAGCTTGAAGTGTAGACAGGGTTTCAACACTTTGATTCAATGTACCTCACTCCTGACCTTGTCTGACTATGGTGAAATAGTGATGGGGGGCAATCAGGCTCCACAACTTATTGAAACAGACAGTATAACTTAAACACAACTGCGTTGAAATCAGACTCATTGAAGGTAAGGTAACAGGTCCAAAAAATTGCCCACCTAACAGCTGAAGCTGAATTTTGGAGAGGTGAAGCTTCTTGAAATAATTTTCAGTAAATTTTGATTGAAAGACAAGTGGAATTGGCATCTAACCCAAGTCGTTTCATATGTTTTGGAGCTTTGTGGAATTAGTTATAAAATTTTGAAGTTGAAATGACATAAGGCTCTAAAATTGTCCACCTCCTAAAATGTACATTGTTTGTACATTGTTGAAGGCTATGAAAAAGCAACACGTGCACATAGTCCACCAAAATTTGATTGAGAAATCACGTCATGAAGGTAACAATCAATCAAAATAGATGAGTTCAACTCTTTCTATGGAAATTGACATTGTGGGAAACTCAATTCTCCACACTTGGTGGAGAAGCATCCATTGTACACATAGTAACTGTAGCTAGGTGGTGAGGGGTTAACCCTTGAATGCTTTGACATCCATATTTGGACGATGAATGGAGGGCTAATAGACACTTTTGTCTAACCAACTTCTCATTCATCCAACGTAATACTTGAATGTTGAAAAGACAACCCTCCTTAACTCCTAAGTACTCAAGCAACCATTTTTTGTTTGTTGCCTGACTTTAGGCAACATTTTTAGTCAAATTTCAATTTTCAATTTTTTCAATTTAAAAAAAAGAAGATTGGATTGTCTTTCAATATTTATATTCAAAACTAAGATCGCTATGGTCAAACAAAAATTATAAGACAAATAACACAAAGTGTTTAGAATTAGCCTAATGTTGAAGAACTTATTATTTGGGGTAAGTGTTGAAGTTTTCGTTAGTAGATCTTAATAGAAACCACAATTTTACCAATTAAAAATTTTAGATGCTAATGATAGAGAGATTCTATTTTTAATAATAATTTGAAGTTATATCTTCAATATTCATTTGAAGAAAATCTAAAAATAGTTTTATAATTTTGGTTATATGAATATTTTCTACTTTTCATGCTTCACACTATCTTCTTTGATGCAAACTTTAAAAAATTTATAGAACTTATATTTTATAACACATATGTGTTTTATCCAAACCCCTTGGACTTTTAGGGATTAACCTTGAAGCGCTCTGACATTTAATTTTTGGACAACTACTAAATTGAAATTCAAGTTTCATCCTCATTACTACTTAAATGAAAGCCATCTTAATTTGTGGAGACAATTTGTCAAGTTGTTGTCCTATCTAATGGTTGGATTTGGTGTTACTAGAGTACTAAATTACAAATGTGGAAGTATGTCAAGTGGTTGACCAAACTTCAATTGCATTGACCTTGGTTCAAAACTAGATTTACAAAAATGAGGTTATAGATTTAAAGAATACAAAAAAATTCAAAAAATCACTATATGAAGAGAACCTCATTTCAAATCCATTCCAACACATTGCGCTCAAAAAAATGATAATATTTTGCTTGTAATTGAATTTAGAAGAAATTCCAAAATTTTCCTTTCAAAATTTATAAAAAAAATATAGGTAATAGCATTGGTGAATTTAACTGTATAGATAAAATCTGAAATTCAAAATCTACAACTTTTATTTGTATCCAAAATCCTTAAAAATCCAAGGGGTTAATCCTTAAATTCAACCATGAAGTCCTCAACAATTTCAAATTATTTCAATTTTCCTTATCAAGTGCAGAAAAGCTCCTCACTTCTAGTGTTCGGCTTGTGACGTTTAGGGGTTAATAGTAAGAAACCCACCCACACTTGGTGTTGGGGAACCCAGTTTTCTAACTCATGTCATTCTTGTTATTTTATACCTGCCACTGTGGAAATAATTCATGTTGCTCTCGAATGAGCAGGCCTTCGACCTAAAAATATAAGCTAAGAATCACAGTTGTTCAGTACATGAAACATTTGTGGGTCAGTGCAAAATTATTGCGCAAGCAAAGGTTGTTCCCCGCACGCGGCAGCAACCACCATAATTTTGAACAGCACCTGCAATTGAGGGACACTCAATGCAAAGATAGTCTTTGAAATATGGAGAATTCAACATTAGCCCAGTAAGGGATAGCAAGGACACTCATGACTCAAAGAAGCACCTGATGAATGACTTCCATAAAATTGTAGAAACAAAGAATGCACCTATTCATCATGGAATCTGAGACTCCCTGAGTGATTGGGTCAGGTCCTTTTAGGGTTAGCTTAACGTAACTCTGAAGTGCCTTGGGGTGGAGCCTCAACTCCAACTGAAAAAATAATTGATGCACACAAAAGTACACATTCATTTTGTTAGTTTTTTTTTTTGAAAACTCAAAGTTATTCAACAAAGCAAATGTAGGATCTCCAAGAACCTAGGCAACTTTACCAAACATCTCAAAAATTACAATCATTCGATTTGTGAGAGAAAGTCAAAACGTCCTAAAGGGAATAAAGGTTTTAGCATCCCAAATCCTCTATGATGGAGAGTACAAAACATTGAAGTTTTTTGGGAGTAGAAAAATGTAAACATAAACAAACACACCAAAATTATTGGAACCTAAATATTCAGAGCACAATTTGGGCTTACTAAGCACTTGAAGGGCACATTCAACATCCAACTATTGTCTGTGGTAATAATTTCACTTCTGGGACCCCATCATGCTCTGCATCAAAGATGAGCAAGATGAGACAATAAGTACATGGACCATGATTTTGACATAAATCATGTTGCATACAAAAACCTTGTCACTTCTGATGTTGTGATCATTTGGCTGAAAGATGATCCACATGAGGGTGGTAGGAGGCCCATACATTGTGGGGCCCACCTAGGAGGTGAAACGGAATTTTGGGGAATTTTGGGGAGGTGAAGCTTCTTGAAATATTTTTCAGTAAATTTTGCTTGAAAGACAAGTGGAATTGGCATCAAACCCAAGTCGTTTCATATTTTTTCGAGCTTTGTGGAATTAGTTATGAAAATTTGAAGTTGCAATGGTGTAAGGCTCTAAAATCACCCACCTCCTAATATGTACACTTTTTGTATGTTGCTAAAGGCTACGAAAGAGAAATATGTACAAATAATGTATATATAGGGGGGTGAGCCATTTTAGAGTCTATGTGCCTTTTAGAGCTTCTTACCTTACTACTACAAGGCATTTTTTTTCCATGTTTTATGAAGTGCCAAAGTGGTGATATGAAATGTTGTAGTGGTGCTCCATATTGGATAGAAAATATTACATTGGTATATATCACATATCCATAAAAAGAAATTCATCCACAATCTAGCAATTTCATCCAAGATTTATTCTAATTTACAGTTCCCTGGTAAAAAACTTCATGGTTTGTCACAATTTCTTAGCAAAATTATTTTTTCGGATACAATTTGGCACTATTTCACCTTCCCCAAAGCCTTGCATACCACCACAAGTAGGTAGTTAATAAAAGTAGTTATATGAAGTAGATCCACTAGGATGAATTTAGTCTTGGAAAAACACAATTAAAAAAAATTCCACCCATGATAAAATTTGAAAATTTTGAATTCAAATTTCAAATCTAAGGCTCCAAATTAGCCAAATGAAGAGAAAAACATAGAACTAAGGTGGCACAAAAAAGGGGGCAATTTTTTTACTATTCAAATAATTGCAGAGCACATATTTCACCCTATAAGGCTACTTTAATGTCCTACCCACTACAATTGGATTGCCATTCAAACCATTAACTAAGGCATGTATGGGGAATTTCATTAAAATGGTGATATTCCATGTGCCATTTTCACAGTGTGTCATTCTCATAGTTCAGACTAGGTGGTTTGAAATCTATTTGTGTACTAGATTTCAAACCGCCCGGTCTAAACTGCAGGATGTCAAAGTCATAGAATATTCACCATTTTAATGACATTCCCCATATGTATAGTTAGGTCCAATAAACTTATAAATTGCCTATTATGCCATTCAAAGAATTTTGTATAATATAGAATATAATTGATGATTTTTAGCTTGTATAATTAATATTACTGTGCCTTGTACCTTTGCCACAGTCAAAACAAAAGTAAAAGTAATTTTCTAATTTTTTCAGAACCAAAAACAACTCAAAAATGCACAACTTTCACACTGTATGTTGGAACGCTACAAAACCAAGTCGGTGCACGGGGGACGCATGGTCCGGGAGATCTCAACGTGACAAATAAAACAAAACAAAACAAAATAAACATTCTGTTTTAATGTATAGATTCAATTCTTATACAATTCCAATTAAGCACACCAAATCTCAATTCAAAAAATCCAAACTCTATTTTTGGTTAATTGTTTCATTTAATATTCATGGTTTTATATGATAATTGATTGACTAATATCACTTTTTACAAAGGGTGATATTATAGAAATAATATGATTGTTGCAATTAAGGTGATATTAAAGAGGATGCGTAGGATGATATTATAGAGGTAGCAAATCCATTGCTTATCTTGGTTTTACACTTCTTTGCACTTCTATGATTTTGTGCTTTTGTGAGCTTTGAGCTTTCATGATTTCAATTTTCTATTGCTACTACCAAATGATTTTGAGAAACTTATTCAATTGAAGTGATTTTGGATTCTACAACAATTAAGTTGTTTACAAAGTTTTTGAGATTTATAAGGTTTTCATTTCAATTTTTCGATTTGGGTTGCCATTTTTTGTAACAATGGAGTCAAATTTCTAATGCATTCTAATGTATGTGTATTTTTTATAGTATTTACCATTGCATGTATATCATTCATCATTCATTAAATTTCTATTGTTTATTTCAGTATATGCTTATTTATAAAAAAAGTTATATGAAGATTTTAGTAATTTTTATCTAAAGATTTATTGAAATTCTTACTCTACATTCTATCTAATACATAAAAATTCTAATAAAATTCTAATGGCGAATGCATAGCATAGCAAGTGCCAACAGCTAGTCATCTCCAAAAAAGTTTCAAAATTCCCTCTGTAGAAATTCAATGTTGGTGTGATAATGCCCAAACTTTGTAAAATAGATATATCTTTATTGTAATTAAATTTTACTATTTGACCTTCAAACTATAAATAATTTTGTACAATTGAGCATGATAGTACAACTACTTTGTCCAAATCTAATTTAAATATAGAAATATCTATTTTATAAAGTTTAGACATTATCATGTCCACATTGAAAATCTATGTAGAGGGAATTTTTGGAGATGCTTATTGAAGGGAAGATGTATGCATAAATGTTTTCTACATATCTATTGAATTGAAAAAAAAAATTCATCATCAATGTTTTTAATCAATTATCATGTAAAATCATGAATATTAAATGAAAAAATTCACCCAAAATGAAATTTGGATGTTTTGAATTGAAATTTGGTGTGCTTAATTGGTATTGCATAAGAATTGAATGTTAATTATATAAGATGAAAAATGCCAATTATATTCTATATTATACAAAATTCTTTGAATGGCACAATAAGCAATTTGTAAGATTGTTGAACACAACTATATTCTAACTCTAAAAATTGAGTTTATGTTCTATTTAGTTTCACTCAAAAAATTGTCAACGTGAACCACAATGACTTCAACATTTTATTGGATGTTGTTATATATCATTGGCTCCCATTGGTATTGTAAAAAGTTTATATATATATATACTTTAAACAATAAATATATATAGAAAATATAGATAATATTAATTTGAATGGAATTAAAAAATTCTTAATGAACTATAGATTTGAGACTTCATTTATGATCGTAGACAATCTATATGTCGCAATTAAAAATGTTGTTGTATCTACTTTGAATAGATTTGAAGATATTTGTCCTATTATACAATTAATAGAAGTCATTTTAATTTTAATTTAACAACCAATATTATTATTTTTAATTGCTATCTTTTTTTTTTTTATTGAGGATTTTTGTTTGTAAGGGCATTTACACATTAAATTCTTTTGGACTGTAGATGTGATTTAATAAGATATAAAAACAACCATATGATTTGATTTATTTTGAACAAGTACCTTAAATTCAAATCAAATAATTTATTAATGCATTTAATACATATAGTTAGTATGTATTCAATGAATTTATAAATATTTATATGACTAAATATTTACAATTGCATATGATAGAGACAAAATTATGATATCTTGTCAAACAATTGGTTCATATGGTTGTTGTCATATCTTATTAAATTGGATTTATGATCTAGAAAAATGTATTGTGTAAATGCCCTTACAAACAAACATCTTAGATGAAAAAAAGATAGTAGTGAAAAAAATAGTTTTGGTTGTAAAATACAAATTAAAATGACTTCTATTAATTGTATAGTAGGACAGATATCTTCAAATCTTTTCAAAGTGGATGCAACAACATTTCAAATTGCAACCTATAGACCATTTATGATAGTGAATGAAGTCTCAAGTCTTTGATTCATTAAGAATTTTCAAATTTCATTCAAATTAATATTATCTATATTTTTTAATATATATTTATTTTTTGAATTACATATATTTGAGCATTGACAATTTTTAAGTGATTTTGATAATTGGTCAAACAAATTGAATATATAGAAATGGTTAGCTTTGAAAATCATTTACTTCCAAACCGTGAATGCTTTTTAGTTTTTAGTTTTTTAGGATTGTAATATATGCAAAATACATATAGCTTCCCATTATTGTTCCTAAAGGGACTAATTCTTGTGCTTAAGATTTCTTTTGTGGTTCTATGAATTTCCTCGTTTCTTTTTGCTTCAGCAAGTGTTTGAGGTTTCTGATTTGGAGTACATGAGCATTTCTTGAAACAATATAGGTGTACAGTCTCTGGTGACTTTTCTACATGTGTAGAAATCGAGACTTTCTTGCCCTTTTTCGTTTCTTCTTTCTTCTGCAATTGTTTGCGGGTTTGCAGTGCAGCACATGAGCAAGTCGTGAAACTATCTAGGTATGCAGACTCAGATGCTTTTCTGCATTTCTAGAAATTGGGGCCTTCTAGCTTTTTCCATTTCTCCTGACTTCGGCAATAGTTTGAAGGTTCACATATATGCTGCACTCGTGCAATTCGCGAAACACTAGATGGGGTTTTCACTTTCTTTGTCGAAGGCTGCATTATACCTCTTCTATACAAAGGGGCGCTTATCTTGCAGTTGCTACTTTGCGGCCTCTGTTTCTTCAATGTTCTTGACTTGTATGTGAACCATGTGCAGCTTTAGGAGTTACACCACATATTTTGAATTAAAATAAGTGTGAGCTAGCTTCCACCGTCACTGACCTAAAGAACTCACTCAAACGGTAGATGCACTTCAGCGATTCCAGTTTCCCATTGTGTGGAGCTCTCCTCCGCGTTTCTTCTTCTTACCTAGACGATTCAATTACACAAAAGAATCAAAACTCAGCACAGCCAAGATATCACACAATTTGGACGCTCCAACTTACGAGTGCGAGAGATGCACATGTCATGCTTTAGATACGGGTGAATGACACCCTAAACCCTAGAACGTGATCAGATTCAAGCTTCCCAACCAACAAGAGGAGTTCTGGAGAGGACGTGTCGACGGCAATCTGCATTCCGGACGGACGAAGGACGAAGGGGAGGTCGACGAGAATGCAAGGACGCTAGGGGCACCGCCGCCGGCAAACAGACCCGCCCTGCCACGCAGACTGCCATCTGGACCCAAGAATAGCTCGATGGGGGGGCGCACATCCGGGGTGAAAGATATTCCCAATCAAATAGGCGAACAGCAACACTATAGAATGCACCTTGAGCTTAAGATGCAAGATGTTTTCAACTTGCACAAAGAAATCATTTGCATGATTCAAAAATCACATTTTCAAATCATTTGAACCTGAAAGAGTTTGCAGGCAATATTTTCCATAGACCCGTCACCAAATCAGATACAATCGGATTTCCAAATGACTTTGACATCAAGACGGCGGATTTGAAAAACAATGCACTTCCAGGCTCTTGCAAATGCATCACACTGATGCCATTCAACTGTTCGACCAATGTTGCTCGACAATAATCAAGAAAATTCATTTTTCTTCCAGCCCTGAACCCCGCTGGCATCCTCTCAATCCTCCCATTGACAATGCAGATCAAGCTCTGTACAAAATTTCTAGGCGAAGTAACCTAGAGGTGCTGATCAACAGCAAAGATAAGCAATTAGAAGAATACTCTACCTCTAACTTTCCACGACAAGCGAAACTCCAGTGGAACCGAATCCACCTTCGCCACGGACTGTGGCGTCCAAATCGTCCACTTCCACAACATCGGGGGTGACGATGAGCTCCAGAATGAGCTGCGCAATCCGGTCTCCGGCTTTGATTTCAAAATCAGAGTCTGCGTGGTTGAAGAGGATGACACCAACTGGTCCACGGTAATCGGCATCGATCACCCCAGCGCCAACATCAATCGAGTTCTTCCATGCCAAACCTGAGCGGGGAGCTGCTCATTGAGCACGGTCAGTTCATGGCACAGCCTTGATCTCGACAAGTCAAAATTAATTCCAAGTTCATTGCGAATCACCTATTTCTCTGGTAACCCCTAAAATGAATGAATAAGGAATCGGGGTTTTGAAATAGTCATTTCGATTGACCATATTGTGAAATATATTATCCAAATTTACATCATCAGAGTCAGTGAAGGATAGTAGACATGTTGGTCAAAAAATGAAATAAGAAAAGGACAAACGGAGCGCAAATGTGACCTACTCAAACCTGCTAAACACTTCAGCACAATTTGGACTACTTGCTCTTTTCGGGGTAAACTCGAGAAACAGCTAATGTAATTCGCTGCACCTCTAGCCTCAGCAAGATGTGGGCACTGGTAGAAAATGTCATAAAAAAGATTAAAAGACAAAACTCACCAACGCGAGCGTATGTGCCTTCAGGAATGGCAATGGACAAATCAGTCTTCACTAGCGCTTTGCCCCGGGCCGGCACAACAGCATCATAAGCACTGCGACAATAGCAACCAATCCACCATCAATGCCAAAGGGTCTCCACAAGAAACCCGTCCAAGCCATAACAAACAGCACTCCATATCCAAACCCAAACCCAAGCAAGACAAAGTCCATACCCAGCGGAATCTGAAAAATGTGAAAGCGTAAGATCCTCCAAAGCATAAGAGTAAGATCCTCCAAAGCATAAGAGATGGGTGTTACGAACCTGGACAGATCGTAACCAGCTGCGAGAGAGGAACCCCGCGAGGGCACGACAGCATTCTCCGAGAGCTTCTTGATCCTCAACGCCTGCGACGCAAGGACCACTTTGCCATTGGTGATTTTCCCGTTGTTGTTGTCGTCCAGCTTCGGGATCTTTGCCTGGGGTTCCATCGCGACAGCAGCTAGAACAGGGCTCCAGAGGTGGAAAGGCGCAAAGAGTAACGACGGCGCCAACGCTCCGTCGATTTGGCGGGAGGAACTGGCGGGAGGGGAACACACGCAGTTGGTCAATATTATAATATAATATTATAGCCCAATTTCAAAACCACCGAAATCAACTAGTCGGTAGGATTGCTAATGTCTTTCTGCAAAGAGATGACGAAACGAGAACAACAATGTTGCCGTGAATTCTAGAAACTCCCTACGCTCAACCCAGAGCTGTCACCCTAAGTCTCCTCCACAGCGAAACACACCATCAGAACCTACACTTTCAAATCAAACCGAAATCCACCAAATTAAAAAGGCGCACACCAAAATCTCGCAGCGGCAACTACAATCCAATCCAGTGACCAGCAATCAACAAAAACTGAGCTACTTAGAAACGAAACCCTCGAGAATTTTCTCACAACCTCCGGAAGCAATCACCAAAAGCTCTCGAGAATTCAACTCGCAACCTCGGAAACAATCTTCGTAGCGAAAAATTCCAGTAGAGTTAGAAAGAAACGGGAGGAAAATATAAATGGAAGCGGCTGCATTAAAATCACCAGAAGCTGAAAAAAACGGTCGTAAATTTGAATGCAAATGGCGAGAGCGGAAACAGCGTCGCCATCGCTTTGAACAGGGAAGAGCAATGGCGGGAAAAGACGGAGACGTCGGTGGCGGGGGGCGAACATCTAGGAAATCCGAAGATGTTAGGATGGGTTTACGAAGATGTTTGGATGCATTTACGTTTACGTGAGCCGTTGGAAGGGCTGACATGGCTCTTGTGCTTGGGGTCAACTTCTGACACGTGTCCGCTCAGCTGGATTGATGGCTTATTTATTAAGGTGAGGTAATTTAGGAGGTCCATGAATCGCCTATGAATTTTGGGAGGTGAATCTTCTTGAAATATTTTTCAGTAAATTTCTCTTAGAAAGACAAGGGAATTGGCATTTAACCCAAGTTGTTTCATATTAGTTGGAGCTTCGTGGAATTAGTTATGAAATTTCGAAGTTAAAATGGCGTAGGGTTGTAAAATTGCCTACCTCCTCAAATGTACACTCTTTGTACATTGATGATGTTGCTTATTTGTAGCCTTCAACAAACAATGGAGGTGGTTGGCAATTTGAGGAGGTGGGCAATTTAAAACCTGGGTGTTTTTAGAACCTTCTACTTTAAAGTAACTTTAAAAAGCTACGAATGTATTTGTGCCATACCAAACCAAAATAAAAATAAAAATATTTTTTAATTTTTTAATTTATAAAATACTTGAAATTCAATATTTTTTTTACATAGGGACTTTCTTACAATGTGAGAGGTTGTATTATTGATGAGAATAGAAAACTTTATACACAAAGGATTGCAAGAGCTAAATTTTGTGACATTTGAACATGCGACGTGTAAGTTATATCGTTTCTTCAAAATAAAAAATAATTTAACTCAAATTTTTAATTTATGAAAACATTGAATTTCAATAACTTGGTCCAAACACCACAAAACAAAATTTGTACACCTCTCTTTGTAGAGAGCTTTCCAACATGAAGAATGAGGCTAGGGGAGTGATGGTTTCTTAAATCTCAATTTATCAAACAAAACAAATAAACAACCTACTTTATAGTATATATTACTTTTCAAATACCAAGCTTTCAAATACCAAGCTTTCAAATACCGAGCTTTCAAATATAGAATGATGTTCACTTCTTTAAAAATCTATGAAAAAAATATAAGAAACTTAAAGTACAATTTGCTTTTGATATGGAAGTTCAAAGGACTTTAGATTAAATCAATATTTTGTTGTGTAACTATTTTAGACCATTTCAAATAGTGTGATTGTCATCCTATTTTACCTAAAATTCATCTAATTTTTCACACTAATCAAATCATGTTCATCCAAATTAGTGTGAGGGATCTTGTACTATTCAAATTTTTGCACTAAATAATTGAATTAATTTATATAGTGTCTTCTTCCAAAGATCTAGGGAGATTAATCTCCCTAGTATGTTTTTCAACATACTATGATAACAAACACACTAATAAAGGCTTTAAGGTAGGTACACCCAAAATGTCACCTTGCCTCATCACTTTCTATACATCTCCCAAATCAATATGTACGTATGTTGAAGAAACAATTTCAAAACATCTACCAAAAGAAACTTTCACTCTTCATAACTTTGGCATATGATATTCAAATCTTGTGTTCTTTGGTGCATTGGAACCTTCTTTCACCTTCCAACAAGGAAATATGAAAATTTGACCAATCTAATAATAAGGTAAAATAGCCCATTGCGGTCAAATGATCCATTGTGGTTTTTTTCAATATGTGAGATGTGGGCCACAATGCATTGTGGCCCACATTGTGGATCCATTGTGGGTTTTTTTTTCAGAATGTGAAATGTGGGTCACAATGCATGTCTTACATGACAGTAATGGAGTGAATAGTGACCTCATTAGGAACTTCTGACTTTTTAGTGTGAAATTCATTGTAAAAATTGACTTTTTAGGCCTTCCTCCATAGAAAATTTGTGATTGCATTAGGTAGTAAGATGAGCATTGTGGATTCAGATTTTGTTGGCTATGAGGTAGTCTACAGACTCTTAGGGTCCATGATGCATTGAACACTTCAAAAATTCCTAGCAAATTCATACTTTATCAAAAAAATATAATTTCAATTGTACTTGTTGTTTCTCACACTTGCATTAGTGTGGGAATAAAATTGAAAAATTTCAGTAACAAGATGATGTCAAACTCTTCATTCTAACCACAATGGGTTGTTTTACCTTAGTACCTAGACACAATAGCAAAAAGTGGGGATTTTGAAGGTATCCATCTTGTCTCTCTAGCAATGACTTTTCTAGTGAGGTAGCTACTCAAACTTCTTCAAGATAAATTAGCTTTCTCTTGATTCAAATCCTCCTCCCCCCTCCGTCCCAAATCAACAAAATATTCCACCTCTCATCACTCATCAAATTGTACTTCAAAAAAGTTTCTTACTTAGATCAGGTGAAGTAGGTCGGGGTTACGCCAATTGCCAAAAGAATTCAAACACAAGTGTATGAGACTTGCAAGAACTGAGAAGACTCTTTTGCCCAAGTTACACTAAATAGTGAAATTAGGTTGCCCCACATTAATTTATCGACATTTTACACTATATAAATATGTACAGTTACTATAGAAGGATGCGATAATGTAGGAACCATGTGTGTTGCATGGGTTGGTGCACTAGTTCATGGCTCGGGTATAGAGAATTACATGTGCCTCCATCTGAACAAGTGGTGAGTCATGAGGTAACTTTCCTGAGTAAGGCAACCTAATTGTTAAGACAACCTAATTTCACTATTTTGTGTAGCGAATTAGTTTTGGGAGGGGCGTTGCAAAGTATTGGCGCTCTATTCCGCAGTAGCCGCCCTTCTTCCTCGTTAGTCTCTTCTCCCCCGTTTGGCAGCGTTGCTTGCTGCCCCAGTGGATGCGTTGCCTTCCGCTACCATCACGGCTCAGCAGCAAGTCGGCTCTCCTGGTGCAGGTCACGATCGCGACATGACGCTCCCCACTTAGATGACAGGTGCGTTTTGCTACCTTATTTTTTTCAGTAGGGTTTAGGATTTGTCATTGTTGATGGAGTTGATGTTGTCGTGTGAATGATTTGGAATTATTTGGAGACGTTCTTGAGCTTATTCGACCTACTCACGAGAGTTTTTCAGCCTTTACTTGACGCATTTATGGTGGCTTCTGGAGTGTTGGATAGACGATTGGTTGCTGCTGGTATCTAGTCGGGAGTAGTGAAAACAGAAGCTTCATTTTCTGACATCGTCTTGCTAGGATCTTGATGATACACACACTAGGAAAGCTGTATTGCTGGTCGAATCTTGAGAGTTACCGCGATCGAGTCCTTACTTTGAGGTTTCTGCTATGCAGTTTAGGTATTTTTCCAACAATTTATAGGACTCGTAAAGTGAAATGCCGAGCAGTGTGGGCATTGTTAAATTGACAGTTACTGCCTCTTTTTGAGTGCATAGTTACTTAGGGCGCACGCTTTCCAGATTGATGAGCCAAATAATTTGCTCCTTTGAGTGTGTGGAACTTATCAAAGTCACAGGAGGGTTTCAGATTTTTATACAGTGCATTAACCTCTAAGTGTCTAGAGCAAATTCAGTGAAATCTAGACCTTTTCAACTTCAATCTACTCAAGCTTTCTCCTAAGAAGAGATCCACATCATCCAACCGTACCGATTGGTAGTCAAGTGTGGAGAAAAGGACATGTCCTCTGACCATACTATTCAAAAGATTATAGTAGTCAAATAAGAATGTTTTTCAAAATGGAGAGGCTAGATTTTGGCCTCAGGGGTGCTCAGGGGTTAACCTCTAAATGCTTGTAACTATATTTTCACCAAAAAAGATCCAAAGCTGACATTTTCAATATAAGTACCAAATTTTGGGAAAAAAACATTTTTGGACACATGTAACCATAGGATCTTGTAGTATGTTGAGTTGAGAACATGTGGAAAAAATTTCAGAAATTTTCACCACATGGATTGCAAGATATGAGAATTCATAGAAATACTTTTTTAGGCCTTGCAAAAAACCAGGTAGCTACACATTTGTATGAAAAAATGTCCAAAATAGTGGTGCTTCTTAGGATTCATTCTTCAAGGTAAGTTGGTTACACGCTTGAAAATTTTCAAATCATTTGGAATTGTACAACATATAGGAAAAAAATAGTAAATAGAAAGAAATAAAGAATGATTCAAAATTCAAAATTGTTAAGAATTTAGTTATGGAATTGAAACATGTCAATCCCAATGGTTGAAGTGTTTTAATAAACAATCTACATATTATGAATTTATTTTTTTCAAAAAATATTAAAAATTGAATAACATAAGGGACTTCAAAGTTTATTTTAGAGTAGAAAATTCATAATTACCAACAAACAAAAACTTCTAATAACTTTTGACTGATTGATCAAAATGGAATGATTAAAAGCTTTTTACGTATATATAATTCTAGAAAATTAATTTCAAATTTTTGTTTATGAAAAATTTGATTTCTAATCTTTTGAAACTACTCATTTACAAAAAACAACTTATTAGATCATAACTTTTGACTTATATTTCCAAATGTCATGAAATTTAGTGCATATAAAATATATTCTTCTTCCCTACCTTCTATTAAAATTTCAACCTAAAATATGCAAATCTCCATTCACACGTATTTGCTAAAAATTTCTATGGTGCTAAAAAATGCATGTCCTTTAAGGGTTACTAATCACATGGATTATGGATGACTAATTGCATTGTTCAAATCATATACTTTAGTAGCTTGTAGATCAAAATTATTGATTTTAAATGCTTTCGTAGCGTGCATTTGCCGTTTGGAAAGTGCATGTGAATTTTGTCGTCAATTGAATTGGTGAGCTAAATTATTTAAAGTATAGCGAGTTGAGTAGAAATTAGATCTTGGTCACCTACTAAGTGCTTCTCTTCCACCTCTATTGACTTCACAATCGAAACAAAATATATGATTGTCATTGATAGAATGTATGGTGACTAGTGTGTTGGGAAATAGATGGTCAACCTTCTCTAAGAATGCCACCAAGTATTGGTCCACCTCAAAGTCATCTATAAAACAATGCAAGAGCCATCAGAGGAATGATGTGTTATTGTTTTTTTCTTATCATTTTTTGCATTACCTTTATAGAATCATTCATCAAGATTTTTCTACTTCATACTCTGGAGTAATTATTCAACAATGTTTGATGGACGGTTGCATACTCGTATTTGAATAGCTTCCAAGGATGATGGACATGGGTCCCATTGGACCATTTCCAAATTATCAAAGTGTGCCTCAAATGCAAGTATAGTTGATATCATTGAAAGGAGCGTTTCTTTTAAGTGTCTATAAGCATCTATGTCCAATTCATGAGCCATTGCTTGCTCCTACGCCATTTAAAATATTGTCTGATACTTTGTCCTTTGTGTAGAATGTGCAATTTCAACACAGAGACATTTTGCAACAAGGACAACAATTCATGGGTCTTGGAGGTCAACAATATCATCTCGGTACAAGTATGGGTCCTCCTCTATAGTTGGGAATGCCTCCAAACATGCAAGGATTGAACCTTCAACTTCTTATCCTATACATATACTGTTTGTGAATGGAGATAGGGTGACCTTTAGACTATAGCTACTATTTCCAGCTCTTGTTGTTTCTATTGAATTAGGTTTTGGGATTCAGATTTGAAATAATAGAATTACTAAACTAGCTATTGTTACATCACTATTTATCTTGAGGCTTTATATTTTGCCAACTATGGTGGTTAAGGAGAAGTTGGAGTCAAGTAGGTCATATTCACGATTTATATGGATGATATAGTGTGGAGGAAAACCTTGTGTGGCACTTCTTTCAATATAAATGAATATGAATTCTCTTGTAGGTTGTTTGGCTTTCCTATAGTCATAAGGTTACTTGAATGAATGGTGGGGTCACAATGTTTTTATATGTCTAAAGTAGTTTCTATCCATTATGAATTCTCAATAGTTCTCATCCTCTATGCCCTTTCTGCAAGTCTTAGCATTGTATGGCTTAGCTCCCCCATTTCAAATCTCATCTTAGGCACCAAGTCATCTAATACAACCTAGCAGCCAAGTGTGGTCACGATTTGGACGACAAAGCAACACCCATTCTATTTCACTATAGTCCACACAACTTCTAGCATTTGTAAATTGAAGCTCTTGTAGATTTTTCTATGATGCGGTTTTGTCCAATCAAATCTTGAGAAATTGTAAAAAGAAATGCATGGATTGTGAGTTTTGATCGAAATTTTTTTAAGCTGGCATATCTTATTCACTATTCTCCTATGGTCGTTTGACTGTAGTTCTTCCATTTAGTGCTACAAATTGGCAAGAACATGTAGTCCCTAACAATAGCAAAGATGAACATGTCAATCTTTTTTTTCTAATTGCCATTTATTTGGTTATTTTATATGGTCACATGCATTGATGGGTACTATGAGTTGAACAAAAAATGACAACAATTTATGTGATCTGAGGTACTATTATAATAGAGCAATAAAACAAATTTTGTTGGAAAAAACCAAATGAGCCAATGTCTGCAATAGAAGTGAAGATTTACTTTGATTCTTGCAATTGTTTAATATTGCTATCTTTTAAATCATGGTCAATCTATTGGTTCTTTGCATGGTATCAACTCTTATGCTTGGATTTCAATAGAAAGCTATTCTATAGAATTTCTTTTTCATTTTTCAAATTTTTTTTCTTATATAATATAGAGGTGTTAAAGGTATTTTCAGCTTTATGGTGTATCTTTTTTCTTAAAAAATTTATAACTAATTACTATTAGCATAAAAAAATACCAATAATTCAAAACATAAACTTTTAAAGTAGTAAAATCTATCCATAATTTTTTTTTTAAATTAAATTTTAAGATGTATTACATGTTTTACTTTTTCCTTTGCACGTGGGTTGCTAAAACGTGGACAGTGTCCTCCCTTTGGTTTGGTTGATGTTTCTTGACAAGAATTAATTGAACCGTTGTCTATCTACAGCATACACATGCATCAACTCCATGGAAGGAGTTTACAACAATAGACAACAAAAAATAAGTCTATTGGAAATCATCATTTTTGTCAATCTTAGAGAGTATTGCTAGAATTAAGTATCTTAATTTGGTTTAGGTTTAAACATTGTATTTTTTTCCTATGATAGTGTAATAGGGATTACAATGCCTAATTTCTTTAACCTATCAACATTAGGTACTACTATAACAAGGTTACCAAGATGTTAAAGTAGATGATATTGAAAGAGATGAAGGTTAACATCTTGAATCTTATGTTTTTGTAGCTCTCTGACATTTGTGATATGTTTTCATGGTTTTTGATACAGTTTTAGACCTCAAATGCATACTTTCTCTCCATGAAGTGTTGGTTGGAGTTGCTTATTCAAGACTCCATGTCTTGGTGTTATATAGTGTGACATCGAGCACTTTGTTGTATTAAGGAGTTTACATTTTGTGTTGGAGTGGTTAATTTTTATGCTTTTTACAGAAGCATCAGCACTTAGCAAAGGCATGGTTGTAAAGTTTGAGGGAATGCCTCACTTAATGCATGTTGAGGAAATATATTGAAAAATGTGGGCATTAATGTGTAATTGTCATTTTGTTGGATTTTTGTAGCTCGCTCTTGAGCAAGTAGAAAAAGTTATAGGGTTACCCTTATTAGCTTTGTTATAACTTGTTGTGGTTGCCTCTTTAGTATTTGCAAAATTTCCAACTTTTGTGGCTCCCTCTATTTCTCAACCAACGATCACTACAATAGTTGCAACTACCGCAATGTCAACCCTTTTAGTTTCCTCTACAACAATAGAGAATGCCAACTTGTTATAGTAAGATTCATCTCTTTACTTATAGGTCAATGAGGGATTCAGTTGTGCAGTGTGATGTAGTGTAGTATGGTTTATGCCACAATAAATCCCAAATTCTACTTTGTAATTTTGTTCCTTCAACATTTGTTCAACTCACTTTTGTGCATTTTTTCAACATGACAAGGTAGACGAGTGGTGTAAAAAAGAAACAAAGCAAGAGGTTGCAAATAAAACTTTTGTTTAAGAGCTTGAGGTAAAGAACCATGTTGTCAACATTGTCTTCACTGAGAGGATCACAAATTTGTATGTTGATAATGTATTTTTGTTAGGTGTGAGGTACTTTTTCACTAATTTTTACTTTTTTGTCAAGTACCAGTAGTATAAGGGTTCATCCGTGGATAAGCCAACGTAGTCTATCGTTGGTGCATCTAATGTCACTTTTAAAGTAGATTTAGGTTATGTATAAACTAACTTTATGAATCATACCTGAAAACTTTATTCTTATTCCTCTATTCTTTTTCTTTCTTTCTTTCTTTCTCTTTTCTCTTATTCCCAGGTTCTCTCAATTTGGTGGACAGTTCATTACCACTAATGCAGACACAATGTTCTAAGAGTCCCGGTCCTACATAGTATTCTAGGGTAGGCAACACATCGTAGGCAACACATCGTAGGCAACACGTCAGGCTGGGCAACACGTCTTATACATGGATGCAGCCTATGACCTAATCATATATATACAAGATAATACTTTTAAAGTATACAAATAATTCATTAATTAACACTTTTTTATGTGTTGGGGCAACAGGTCCAGTAATTGCTCTTTTTGAGCTTTTCGAATCTATGTACAAAATGACTACACGAGTCTGTCACAGTAGGCAACAAGTCCGGTATGCAGGAGTATGAAAGGTTTAGGACAAAGTACCAGATTCTTGGTCTTTGAGCTTTCTCCTTTCTTTTAAGATTGGACAACAAGCCTCAGGGCAACAAGTCCAAAACTACATTGGTTAATTGCCTGAATTCCAAACACAAAACATTGAGACAATTTATAAATTGACCAAACTTATAAAACCTAAGACCAAACGCTGAAATTTTATAAAGAATCAACCGAGGGACCTAAGACCATGTAGGACCAGCCCAAAACCATGTGAATGAACTTGAAATTCAAAAACAGGCCCTGAAAACACTGAAATTTACATTTAAATGACCAAATGGCCTAAAACCGTGGGAAAG
This sequence comes from Climacium dendroides, assembly GCA_950106755.1. Taxonomy (NCBI): domain Eukaryota; kingdom Viridiplantae; phylum Streptophyta; class Bryopsida; order Hypnales; family Climaciaceae; genus Climacium; species Climacium dendroides. The sequence goes on from OX467084.1 coordinate 43,085,085, forward strand.
GGGGCCTATGGCCGTGCGATCAGTCCTATGACCGTGCCCGTTCTCCTATTACCGTGGGCAACAAGTCTTCACTCAAGGTTAGTCTGGGATTCCAAATCCCTAATTTTGATGTCTGCCGATGCTGCGACGCCGACCAGATCCTCGAATTTTCGATTTTCTTCCTGTCGCGCCTGGAGTCGGAACTGCTCCGCAATTCTTCTGCACCCTGGTCGATTCGACACGCACGGAGAGCTTCTTCCAATCCAATCTGCAACCAGCGTTGGAGTCTGCCTTCAAGAAAGGTCTGCTCCGATACAGCAACTTCTTCCTCTTGATCAGTTCGAATTCTTCCTCCTCAATGACGCAAGCTAATTGGCAGCGTTTGCCTAATTCAACACTTGATCCTGTTGCCGCATTACTGCGATTCTATCCAGCCCATAAATTTGAAGAATTCTTGAAGATTGAGTCGAAACTAAAGTTGAGATGTAATTCTCCCACCACTGCTTCACAAACTTCGACTGCTGAAATCTTTCCCAGTTTTTATCCGATTTGAGAAATTTCTGGGTGCATTCTAACTGATTTTACTTCCTCTTTCTATCGGTATATAGCACGCCTTCAAATTCCTTCTGGATCGAAAGTTATTGCAATCTGAAGTTCGCTGTTTTCACCACTTGCGACTGCCGCGATTTCAAAACAAACAACCAGTGTTCCGATCCCCGATTACACAAAGAAAGACAGGAAATTCTTGCGATTCACAACTCACAAAATTACACAATATTGCACAGAATGAACTTTAATTAGAAATTGCACAAAGAATTACAACTGACGAGTGCTTCTTCCTGAATGCACTGTGTTTCAAAAAATAAAAATTTTGGCTTTTAAGAAGTGGGAAGAAGGTCCCGCGCCTCTTCCATCCATTTTGCAATTTTTCATCCAAATCGCGTCCCATTCATCCAATTTGTAACCCATTCATCTATTTTCAGTTTTTCATCTGATTTCAGATTTCATCCATCCACATTGCCCTATTCACACTACATAAAGTTTAAAAACTACTTTTTGGATTTCTTTTAGCTACTTTCTACTTTTTAGTGTTTTTAGCCTACTTTTAAGCTATTTTTCCTACTTTTTAGACTACTTTCTATATACTTTTCCAATAAAAACTAAAAAGTAACCTAAAAAGCGAAATCTTCATTCTACATTAGGGTTGCAAGCAATGAGATGTGAAATCAATAATATTTTTGCTTTCATATATTAAGTCTTCCTAGCACATAGGCGGCATACTCACCGTTGTTTAATTGCTATCTCATGTTGTAGGAGGTGAAGAAGATCATGCTAGTTACAAGCAAAATCAACATTTCACTTGTTATAGAAGAGAAACCCACACTTGTTTTGAAGAGCCTTAGACATATGCCACCAAGATTGTAAGTTTGCACGTGCTTTGGCGCGTGCTCCCTTTCTCTTGTACAATTGATATGGTGGCATGCTATTTTAGTACATGACATTCGTTTTAGTTCTCATATTTTAGAGGCTAAAAATGAATTCAAGGAGCTATTAGAATCTATGCACATTGAAGCAAATTGGATGTGTGATGAGTTTTGTCTTCTACTTTCATATATTATGCGGTTGCATGTTTGGCATCTAGTCTTACGTTTTTCAGTCATAAAAGGGGTATGGAACGAGTTTTGTCATTTTCTTCTCTATTTACAAGACTAATTTGAATGGTGCACTATTGTGATGACAAGGCGTGGGCAAAGGATGTGCATAGCATATGTTAAGCAAAGTTGGAATATATATGATGAACTTAGATAAATGTTGGAGTTGCATGGATGTTCAAAAAATTCAAGACTGCATATGTTGAAGCAAGTGATTTGGTAGAGATAGCTAAACCAAACTTTAAAGTTATTGACCACTTAATGTAATTGTGATTGGATTAATTGCTCTTTGTAAGACATTGGAAGTGTAGTATATGGCAAAGGACATAATCAGTCTGTACAGATAAACCACTTCTAGAGCAATATTGTGTAGTATTATAGCTACTTTCTGGTTGAGACTATATGTTGACCAATTTTAGCTTTAGAAAGGTATACTATGGTAGATTTTTGTACCTTGTGATCTCTCTCTACTGCGTCCATTGTATGTGGACAACGTTGTTTTTATTTTTCTAGGAGATGGATGTGGTATCTTGAAATACCTACTTTGTTTAGTATCCATAACATTGTGAAGAACATTGGGTTTTTTTAGCAAAGTTAACAATAGTAGATACACATTTCGCTCATCATGTGGTCTATTAATCTATGCTTATCCTCTTTTGACATGTGTTAACAATCTTTGTAACATCATTCATTTTGGATTAGCTTGCCATTCATATCTTAATTTGTGGCGATGGAAATGAATGGAAGAGAGTGTGAAATGACACTTCTTGGTATTGTGGATAGTATCAATGATGATGTGTTGATGATTTATGTAGTCCAAATTTGTTGAGATATGTTGAATAGGATGTATCATTACTTTCTTCTGTCCAATTAGTGTAGGAGCAAAACAAATTTAGTGTCATTGCAAATTTTTTTAATGAAAATTGGTTCAGTATAGTAATATTTCAACTTACACTAAATAATTTTGTAAACACACATTTATAGAATAAATTAGCCTAGCTTTAGTTTCATTACTATTATAAGTAGGATTTATTTTTATTGATGGAAAAGTGTGAATTTGCCCAAATTTTCCATTTGGAGGAGCTTGAAATGTTGAAAATGAACAAAATGCTTGAAATAGATATGCATTGTTGCGTTGAAATATGCTTAGGTACATTTTCTTTGTGTAGATTGCCAATATCATATGGACTTAAGTGCATGGGATCATGTCAACATAGAGATGTTAATATGATGTTGATTGTGTTTGTAGATTTTGTGTTTTGAAAATTACTTAGAAAAAGCAAAAGAAAAGGAAGAAAAGGAAAGCTAAGAAACGCTAGAGGCTAGCAGATGACTTCACAAATCTGTTGCAGAATACTAACGCGTACATGCATAGGACTTTAAAATTCTTGGTTGAATTTATGGGCCCAAGGAGGGAATGAATGTTCTTTGACTAGTTATTTGCTTGTTAATGAGTGAATAGTAGGTGTTCAAGAAACTTTCTGCTTTCAGTTGTGAGAGTTTAATTTGTGTTGGTGCTTTCACCTTTCTATATAGTTGCTTTGCATTTGCTCTGCACCTAACCTTACTACAATGTGTTGTATTTGTGGGCACTGTAGGTAGTGACATCCTTGTCAAAATGGGAAGATGTGAAGTTCCTCATAAAAGATGCTCAAAATTATGGGTGTAGTTTAGTGCTAGGGCTTAGCTTGTTAGATCCTTTATAAATATAGCATTTGCAGTTGACTTGAATCTCCTTTTCTGACATTCAAAGCCTTATTGGATGACAAATTATGCAAGAAATTGTTCAAGGAGCATGTAGTGCACTTGGTACAAAAAGCCAAGGATAAAAATAGGAAGTGAAAAAAGGAAAAATAAAAAGTGGGTCCCATTGGACTCAATTCATAAAAGATGTTATTTCTTGCTCTTGGCTTTGTTCATGATGTTTAAGCACTAGATGGTGTTAGAGGTCTTGGGAGCTGTCAAGGCATCTTTTGGTGACAATGTAGAAAAATCATTTGTCTATGCACTAAACAATATAGCCTTGTATTCATATGATCTTTGATGGTTAACCTTCTTTAATATAGTTGATAATCCTTCTTTCTAGTTAATCTTTTTTAATTTTTCTTCCTAATGTGTCATAAATTGCAAGTCAGGAAGGACAAAGACAAGGATGAAGACATGGACAAGGACAAAGATAAGGATAAAGAAGGAACAAGACTAAAACACCCCAAAACAGGGCTTCATCTTATCACAACTTAACTTGAAGCAAGACAAATACCATGGCCATCAAATGATCCATCATACAGCTAATCTCCTCCTAGGTTGTACAAAGTGCTAATGTGAAACTAGTTTTGATAGAACACTTCTATAAAAGAAGTAATTTAACAACAAACATAAATCATCCTAAGCACAAATAATGTAAGAAAAAATAGTCCATGTGCTTGAAAAACTTGTCTCATGAAATCTACAAACTTGGAAAATCCGGATCTGAAGGCTCAGCCTCACCTGTACCCGTCCCAAACACAAAATAAACCAATGTAAAGTGAGTGAGGATGCAACAAATGTCTACAACTCAAGCCAATTGCTATCTATGTTACAGATCCAAAAATATAAAGAAGGGTGAAAAACAAGGGTCAAAAGATCACATTAGTGAGTAAAGCAAGTGCGGTAAGTGACAAAACAACTCCAAACATACTAAAACTCCACACAACCTTTGCCATTCTTGTAGCCAAGTGACTTGTTGGAAGCTCAAGAGTCGCTCTAAAACTCCACAAAGTCTCAAAGAAAGCAAATCGTCACTCCACAAGCTCCTCTCACAAGCAAAGATGGTGATATGTGGTGACCTAAAGTGAATAAATAGTCACAAGTTTGGAAGGAAAAACCAGAAAGCAACATTTATGAGGTAGGTGGGGAAACAATTCCCAGTTCTGGTAATGGAGTGGTCTGATAAAGACCCATCCTTAGTGAGTGTGTGGGTGGTTTTTACCACTAAATAGACATGTTTTAAAAACTCCATGGTGGTCCATTTGAAATTTATAAATGGACCAAGAGATAAATAAAAAAGAGACAAGACCTGTTTGTGTGTTAAAGAGACCTGTAAGCAACTCAAAGGTAAATAAATATTAACTATTAAAGGCCCTTTTTAAAAAAAAAAGAAATTTGAGGTCAAATAAAAATTATAAGGAGTATAGGAACTTATAAATTGAACTTGGAATGTCACCAACTAGGTGTGAATTATTCCATAATAATTTTTAGGCAAAATAGATAAAATAGATAAGGCTTTGTTTTTTAAAAAAGAAACATAAATAAATGTAAATTGTACCAAAGAGGACATCCCTTAACAGAGCTCCATCTTTTCAAAAACTCACTTTTTTAGCCCAACGAGAGTCATAACATATTTCTAGTAAAATATAAAGTAGTACAAAGCAATCTCAGGCAATCCCAATAGTATCAAAAGTGTCATTGTGGTACACTATGGTGTTGGTATCGTCATGTCTACATTGTAATTTCAAATGTAATCCAATCGAAATAACATAATCCTTGTCCAAAAGCACAAAAGGATGGTAAGATATTCCATGTGCTAGAAAAAACTTTGCTCCGTGTGCTCCAAAAGTGGAAATTTTAGACCTGAAGGTTGAGCCTCACATGTGCTCGTCCCAATCACAAACACAAACCAATGTGATGTTAATGAGGATGCACCAAGTGTCTACAGCTCAAGCCAATTGCTATCTATGTCACAGATCTGCAAAAACCAAAAAGGAGCCAAATGTGTCAAAACAATGAGCAAAAAGGTAAGCAAAATTCCAAAAACAATCCAAAGTCACTCCAAAAACCTTTGCCATTCTCGTGAGATGTAAGCACTAGAAGATGAAGAATCGCCCACACAAACACTCTAAGTTGCCAAACTTCAATCGTCACAAACTATGGCAAGGAAGCCGCTTTTACACAAGCTCACTAGTCAGGTTATTGTAAAATTAGGTTCCCAAATTTTACCAAATAGATTACATTAAGGTGCAGTGGGATTAGCACATGTAACAAAAAACTACTTGCGGTTACCAAAATTTTAAATTTTTGGTGCCTAAGTTTTCTATCTCATTGGATTTACAAACATACCATGTGGGACTCTCATACCATGAGTGCAAAAGTAGACAAATTTGGAAATTAACAAAACTAGGTCATCATAATGGTAAAAATTAATCAATAAATTGAGAATTTTTTCCTTGCCCTTTAGAAAAATGCGAAATGGTCAAAGGGACTACTTTAGGTTAATTTAGCCTAAAATTTCAAACTAAAATAAATAGTTCAAAGCCTAAAGAAGAAGAAAAAGAAAAAGAAAAAGAAGGAAAAAAAATAGAAAAAGGAGGAAAGAAAAAGAAAAAGAAAGATAGAGAAAGGAGAAAGGACAAAGAAAGGGAGAAGGAGATGGAGAAGTTTAGTTACAAAAAACTCAACGTGTATGTTGATGAGGAAGGAGTAACAAACCATTTAGCTTATAAGGAAGAAAAGAGGAAGGAAAAAGAGCATAATAAGGATAAGGTTTGTGAAAAGAAGCATGGAAAAAGACATCAAAGTAGCAACAATGAAGAAATTGTAACTGAGAAGATTGAGATGAAAAAGAGAGTTCTAAAAAGTCTTGCTTGCATGGGAGTGACTGAAAAATCATCAAGAAAGATAAATAATTTTGAGTGTAAGTGTCTATGTAACATCATTCACGTTCATTTGCAGATAATATAGCAAATATGCCCTCAAATTGAAGATTTAATAAAATTTGATTTTAGTCCTCGTGATTAGATATTGTGATGGTTAAGTTTATTTTGGATTCAAGCCATCATCTGAAAAATGTCTCATTTAGAATTCTACAATTTTGAAACATCTTCTGTGTTTCTATAATAATCCATCATAATGTCATTGCATCCCTAGCCTTAGATGTTGTTTGAAAGTAATATTGGTGTATATATTTCCTTTTTAAAGCAAGGATTTTCAAGATGTTGAAGGAAACTAAAGGTCGGACTGCTTGTTTTGTATTGCATGGACATGAATTGGAATAAAAAAGAGACATAAACAAAAGCAATACAAGCCGGATAGTGGGAAGAAGAACAAAGGGCCTCATGAGTTGAAAGATGGAAAAGTTGGTAAGGATGATAAGATTGAGTAGATCTTATGCCACTATGGTTGTGTATTCTCTTGAGCCCTTGCCTTAGAAGTGTTGGTCAACCACCATTTGGTGATCCTTGAGAGACTGTAATAGATTGTTGCTTGCTCCTTTTTACGTTTGAGAGTGCAATATTTTCCCCGTTATTTGACACTGTGATGATTTACGTTTTCAATGCATATAATTTTTAAGACATTCTTGCTTTTGTATACAAACTAGATGTTCAATGCCTTGACCATCGGTTTAGATAAATAAAGAGGAATTTATTGTGAAAATAGTGAAGGACACTTTAGGTAGTGCATGTTTTGAATATATAGATATATATGTTAATATTTTTTTTGAAGGTGAAGACTCATGTTGATTTTTACTTCTTCATCCTCTAAGATGTAAAGGTGGTCACTCTTCATGACCCTACTTAGAGATCTAGAGCCTATTTAGCTTATAAGTGAACATTATCTTATTTTGAACATTAGCTCCTAGTTTGATGTTAGAACTATTGATTTATACAAGTATTAATTGTTTGGGTTGCAAGTTTGCAAGTTTCTTAAATGTGGATCATTTTTTTTGAAGTGCATTTCTGAGGTTGTATATCATGCTTCATTGTTTTAGGTATGTCTTTGCTTATGTAGCTTGGAATTTACTTGGGAACAAACCCAAAGAATCACTTAGTGGTGGTTCTTAAATTTGGGGAATAGTCAAATAGTCTATCGTTTTGTATCTAAGGTCACTTTTACGTAGGTAAATCATTTGCATTTTATAATTAAAGATTAAGATCCCATTTATTAATTTAATTATGTGGATTGGATATATTTTCTATCCTAACCTATTCGAATAACAGTTCATTATCCATGAAAATATCTATAGACTTACAGTCACCATCATACTACTAAAATCACAAAGCCTTCTATAATATCACATTTTTACACTGTATGATATTACAGAGGTTCAATACCTCTGTAATATCATATTTATACACAATGTGATATTATAGAGTTCTAACGGCCATTTCACCTCTGTAATATCACACAGTGTAAAAATGTGATATTATAGAGGTATAGTGATGTTATGGAGGTTTCATATTTCTTGGCTTCACACTTCATTTTACTTTCACAATTCTATGATTTTCTAAGCTTTGAATGTTCTCAATTCTAATGTTTTTTTTCTTACTACCAAATGATTTGAAGTTTTGTTAGATTGAAGCAATTTTGGATTCTACAACAAAGTATTTACAAAGTCTTTGTAATTTGACAAATTTGCATTTTAATTCTTCAATTTTGGTCACTATTGTTTGTGAGTGAAGAAATTTATCAAGTGGTGGTGTCCTTGCAATGTTTTCATGTTTGCAAAGATTTTTTTTGTGAAAATTATGATATAAAGATTTTCTTTTATTACTTTCTATTGCACAATATATGTATTTTCAAAGAATATTATATGAAGATGTCAATATTTTCATTTAAAGATTATACATACTTTATTAATCTACATTTTATTACATGAGAAATTGATGAAAGTAATATAGTTAATGCGTAGCATAGCAAGCGCCAACCGCTAGTCTTATACTACTAGAATTCTAATGTCAAATAGTCCAGGTATGTCAAATAGTCATGGCTCTTGTTCTATCAACTTAATCAAGCCCATAGTACATATATATAGTGCTCATATACATGCCAAATGCATTCTTGTTAATTACCTCTTTATTTTTAGTGAATTGTCAATTGGTCCAATAACTATCTTATTAGCCTTAGTGCTAAAATGAAGATTTGCAAATTCACAATTAGTAAGTGTCAATTGGTCTCAATATGCAAAGTATGCAAAGGTAAGAATTGAATTCCTTGATTTAGGTCAAATAGTCATGTCGATTCTTCTTTCGAGTTCCATAGCTTACAATATGTCAATTGGACTAAGTCCCATAGTGCACATTTACAATTCAACAACTTCCTACTTACTCCTAAGTTGTCAAATAGTCATTTGTCAATTGGTCTTGTTGTACTAAGATATAACTAATTCTATCAATCTCCAATAAATGGTCAACTTGTCCAAGTTCCCACACAAGATTAAAACATAAGTTACACAAAGATTTAATCTATGACGAGTTATCAAATTGGCTAGCATTCCACATCAATTTATAGCAAGATGTACACAAAAATTCTATTCTAACACATAAGATTATGCTCCTTGTACCTACACTGCACTTGTTCATTTCACACAGCTTGCCAATTAGTCATTTCAATGGAAACACCATTCCTTGACCAATTGTCTTACTTTAATTCTATTACAACTGTATATCATCTTACATAAACTTTCACAGACAATTTGACTACAACGACACCCCCTACCACAACTAGTTTCAATCAATTAGTCATCCTCCAATGTCTAAATTTCCACAACCAAATAACACCAATAACTAATAATCTTCAAGGCTTAGTTATAAATTTAAACAACATTGTTTGACAATTAGACCAAAACTGCACAAAGGTATAGTCACTCATCACTAGCTAATTGGCCTTAACATCAAACATCTTCAATCACTAGTTACCCAATCTCCAAACTCTCCCAAACTATTGGACTTCTTAATCCAACTTCCTCGCTTAATTATATTAAGACAATATTTCAACTAATGCCTACATCGTCTATTTGTCAGAGATTCTCACAAACTTAACACAACTTGACTAATTGACCATTAACTCAAGCATAGCATTGTCAATCACTCGCTACAGGTTATTTGACATATTTAGCACCATTCCTTGGTTTCTATCAATAATAATTTCTTGTATATTTGACCATAATAAAATCACGCAGAGTAAATACATCCCTTACATACTAATTGACCCAATCATAGCATAGACCAATCATTGGTATCTATGCTTCAATAAACAAGTTCTTAACAACTTGCCTATCGCAAGATTCAAATAATTAATTCGCCAATCATTGGCTTAGACTCGTTTTATAAAATTAATCACAAGACCAACGACTTCCATAACCCTAGAAGCAAACTTTTGACAATTTGACACTAACCAGAACACAAGGACTTAATTTCTTTAAGTATTTATTAGCCAGCTTCACTTACCGTCTATTAGTCCTTACTCTTTGCATAGACGCTACTCCTGTTGCCTTGTTCTCTCGCTCCTTCCACAGACCACTTGACCTTGATCAACCTCCTCGAGTGCAGTCAATTGGACAATCACAGCTCTCACTGAACTTAATTCATTAACAAGATCAGCAATGCCACTCACTGGCTAATTGAATACTTAATAAACTTGCACAATAAACTTAATTTCATGGAATATCACAAAGATCAATTGACATATAATCAGCTCTTGACTAATTGACCAACAAAGAAAATAAACCAAAAGAATGCCAATCACTAGCAAACTTTAAAACAAGAATTTAAGCCAATCACTGGCTGCTCACTTATATACACAAGAGTCAATCTCTCGCTACAATCAACATAGATAGACGAATAGACAACGATTATATTGAAGAAATACGAGTATATTTGACACAAGCGAGCAATCACTGCAAACGTCGAGAGAGAGGGAAAAAAATGAAGGTCGATTAGTCTTTGTACTTCTTAGCTGCAACTGACTAAAAACTAACTGCTTGTCTATTAGTCCTTAACTGACTATAACTAACCTAATTGGTTGTTTATTAGTCTTTGATAACTACTTGCCTATTTGTCCCGTTTCACACTTCATTTCAACTACTAATTAACTGTAACTTGTGTAATTGTCTTTTTCTTCCAAAAAGTTTCAAAAATACCCAAAAGTCTATCTACAGTTTATGATGGTAATCCTTGGTTTTGCATGTATTTATCTAGAAACTAGCCTTCAAGAGGTGACTTCAAAATTATTTGTCTTTTTTGCCTTGTCCATTGATAGGATATGGCAACATGAGTGGATGGCTTTGGGCTTTTACATTGTAGTATTTTTAATATAATGCCTCTTTGTTGATAGTTTAACTATTTTGTTTGCATATTCACACATGTGCAAAATGTGCTACCATATCTAGTGGTGTATATACATATATATATATCTTGTATTTGTTTAATAATATTCATTTGTGCGCTTGATCGGTCCAGAAGCTGTTGTTGTATTTTTGTGATAGGTATATTGGTCTTTATTCTATTTTCATCATTTCTACTTCAACAATTTTGTTGCTCAAATGCATATACTTTTCCACGAACTATAAGAATAAAGTTAACAGTTGGCAAATACATGACAGATTTTGAGTAGGATTATAGATCAAGATTTTATACTACAAGAGCATTTTTGGTATGGTTGTCATACTGGACAAGTTACTATTCATTTCTTGTCATGTAGGACAAGTTACTATTCATCAAATGTACCTCTCAAGTACATTTGATGAATAGTAACTTGTCCTACAGGACGAAAAATGAATAGTAACTTGTCCAATATGACAACCATTTTTTGGGCAAGAATGGAGTAGTGAGTCTTGAATTAATGACCACATTTGTTATATTGAGACTTTTTGCAGATTTTGAGACAGAATGCTAAATATTATAAATTCATTTACAAAAATAATAATTGAAACCAAGAATAAATAATGCTCAAATAGTGGTTCTAAAATAAAAATTTAAAAGTTAGTGTTGTTACTTATTTATAAAAAATACTAATAAAGAGATAAAGCGGTTTATCTTCAAGTCAAAAATAAAAATGAGATTGCAAAAAGTCTCAATATAATGAATATGGCTGTAATTAGCCTTAATCATCCGTCATGCATGTTTTTTCATAGCGCCTTTCAAAAATTTTGACTAACATATTAGATGACTTGCATTTCTAATTTCTAATAGACCCTTTGTTGTGGGGACATTATAGAATACTATTTGTGATGATTTTGATACTTTATTATTAATAAAAATCCTCCTTATGTATTTGTATTCAAATGTTTGCCTACCCAAGTCCTTATTCCTTTGTATCATCACGGATTGAAGACATTCACTTATCAAAATATTCCACTTAAGCGCTTCAAATTGAAGGATTTGTATTTCCTCCAAACCTTGATTTTTCACTTATATCTATTTGGTTGTCAATGTTTGTACTCATGATGTAAAGTCAAGGTGTTAGAAACTCACAAGTAGTAGCTTTGCTTTTTCGTGCAACTGCTAAGGGGGTAGAATCAGTTGTGTCCAATTATACAATAAATTATCCAATTATACTTTAGGTTGAAATATCTTCAATTACACGATGGATTGTCCAATTTTACTTTGTCTCAAAGTATCTTCAAAGGGTGAATTCATGCGGACCACTATCTAGAATTATTTAGTGTAAAATGGAAAATGAGAAATGTAAACATCAAAAAGGGAAAAAATAATTTAAATATAAAAATTATCCTTTTGAATATATGTATTAGGCATGGTTTATACTTGGGGCTTAATTGTAAGCTAGCCCAATTCTTTTAGTTTGAATCCTAAATAAATTCTTTGTGAAAATCATAGTAATTTTTAAAAAGCTTATCATAATTTGAATTTTTTAGCAAAAACTAGCGGTTGACGCTTGCTTTGCTACGCATTAACTATATTACTTTCATCAATTTCTCATGTGATAGAATGTAAATTACCAATAATAAACTGTGTAGAATCTTTAAATGAAAATATTGACATCTTCATACAATATTCTTTGGAAATACATATATTGTGCAATAGAAAGTAATTAAAGAAAATCTTTATATCATAATTTTCACAAAAAAAATCTTTGCAAACATGAAATCATTGCAAGGACACCACCACTTGATAAATTTCTTCACTCAAACAATGGTGACCAAAATTGAAGAATTGAAATGCAAATTTGTCAAATTGCAAAGACTTTGTAAATACTTTGTTATAGAATCCAAAATTGCTTCAATCTAACAAAGCTTCAAATGATTTGATAGTAAGAAAAGAACATTAGAATTGAGAACATTCAAAGCTTAGAAAATCATAGAATTGTGGAAGTAAAATGAAGTGTGAAGCCAAGAAATATGAAACCTCCATAATATCACTATACCTCTGTAATATCACACAGTGTAAAAATGTGATATTATGGAAGTCCTTGTGATTTTAGTAATGTGATGAAATGGAGATAATAGTGATAAATTAACATTATGGTCTTGAGCTCATATTAAAAGAATGATTGTACTTAATATTAGGCTTTCAAGATGTTGCCTACTTATCTTCAAAAGTCTATAAAAAATTAAACTTCAACTTTTTCAAAAATTTGTTTAATTAGTTGAGTTCATATGCTAACCTTATGCAACAAAGTCTCATTCCTAACTTTTGCACTTTTTAGGGTTCCAACAAACACAAACTAACTTGGTCCTACATTGTTTTGATAGTGATTGGTATTAGCCTTGGTATTAGCATATGAGTATAGTGCAATACTAAAGAGTGTATATGAATTCCTTTTGTCCAAGAAATCTATTACTATTAAAAAGATGAATTAGGTGAATTTTTACTTTAATAATTAACAATTAATAAAAATTCTTTGGATTGTTTTTACATGTTTTATATTTTTGAAATTGAACATAAGTAGACCCTTATACAATTTCAATAGGCCATCCTCATATAAGTCACTAACAATTAATCCAAATGTTGACAAGAAATAGGAAGAGAAATGAAAAGATTCAAATAAAATAATTTTTTTTTCAAAATACAAAAAATAAGAAAAGGTCTAAAAAAGGTAGAAAACTCTATCTTTTATTTTTGAAATAGAAAAAATAGAAAAATAGAAAAATAGAAAAAAATAGAAAAAATAGGACAAGAAAGGAAAAAAAAGCATGTTTTAAATTTTTTAATTAAGCATCAAAAAATTCTAAATCAGAAATTGGACCCTAGAATTGGACTTCAACACTTTATATTAACTAGGACTAGAGTCTTGAACTGGGGCTGGGTTGAGGGCCCGAACTCATCAACATATTGGGTTGGCCTTCCATTTGGCCCCAAAGCTAGCATAAACTAGGCCTAAGTATATTTTAAGATTTGTCAAAGTAGGAATTAGATGGTTTATAGCCAAGTGTCAAGGATATATGAGTGTAATAACATATAGTGCCCATCCTTGTCATTTCCATGTAACTTCCCATCTTCATCACTCTAAATAATCATTAGAAAAATTAGTAAGGCCATTTGTATGTGCTCATCTAATAAGACTAAATATATTGGAAGCTCTCTATAATTCTCTAAATTTTAGGAGTTTTAAAGAAAGAAGACTTGAATCCTGAAAAACTTTTATTGTTTAGAAGATTCATCATGTCCATGATGGGTTGGGAAATACTAGTGAACATACACGTGCATCATCTTGATCCTTTCAAGATTGTAGGTTGGAATGAATATTGTTCTAGAAGAGGGTTTTAGGATGAGATTATTGACTTGGCATATGTCTCCATTGACTTGGATAGCGGATGTCAAATTAATTATAGATTTATCCTTAGAGGATGAATAACTCTTTGTGAACAAGCAAATGGTTGTTGGCAAATGAAAATAGTCTTTTAGGGGATAAATAAGGGAAAACCATTTGCGGACAAGAAATGACATTTAATAAACAAGTAGACAACGTATGGCTTTTGGTTGACTAGTGCAATCCACATCTGATGAATGTCTAATGTCCGAACAACCTTGGGTATTTTGGAGGTGGGTCTTTTTTAGGTTGCATGTTTTGTTTGTGTGATTACCAAGGCCATTTTGCATGAAATTGCTCTCTACTAGTCTTGACGATCACAAAGACACAAACGTACAAAATCCACTTCTAGTATAAGCTGGATAAAAGAAAGAGATTTTTTAGTATTTATTATTTCTTAAACATTTTCATTTTAATGATAGTACCCAATCAACATATATAAGTTTGAGATTTAGTGCTATATACTTGTAAAAACATAACATTTGAATTGATGCATCTCTTAAACGACAACTAAAAAGTCATTAATAATTGTAGATATTATTGAAAAATTAGAGTGCACTTATTGTGCATTTCTTATATTTGATCATGACAACTACATCTAAATCCCAAACACCACTTTCAACATTTTTTCATACTATTATTATTATTCCCAAATGACATTTTATTATTTTATTACCAAAAAAATTAAATGGTGAAACTAGAGTGATACATTTTATAATTAAACAATCTAGATCTTTACTTTATAATCAACACTTCTACTTCCAGACTTATGTTTCCATTTTTACAAGACGGACTTTGAAGTTTGTGCTTGTGAAAATATGTTATTGCATTTTGACAAAAAAATTGTAATAGATACAACTGAAGTTTGAAGGTTGTAATCTTCTACTCCTTTCAAGAAATAAGGTTTTATCCTTAGTAATTATATTAAAATAGAAATATTAAAATAATTCTATACTCAATTATAAGACAACAAATAAAAACTCAAATCAAACTCAAGTCAAACCACTGTTTAAAGTGAAAGAGATCATGTCAAGTTAGATACAATCTACACTTTCTAGCAAAATAGCAGTTGCATACATTTATCACTTTAAATAGTGGTTTGACCTTCATAACTCTTTCAAAACACGTTTTTTCAAGGTAAAGAATTACATCTTTAATTTATAATATTGTTATGTCCAATCCTATTTTGAAATTTTGCATATATTTGATTATATCTTTGTTTCAAAAAGATGCATCAAGAACTCTATGCATCCATGGGAGATAGTTAGTAGAATTGTCTAACTTCTATAGACTCTTCATACATGGTATTTTTAAAATTAGAGTTCTAAGTGGAATTGTCT
The DNA here is from genome assembly GCA_950106755.1 of Climacium dendroides. Classification (NCBI taxonomy): domain Eukaryota; kingdom Viridiplantae; phylum Streptophyta; class Bryopsida; order Hypnales; family Climaciaceae; genus Climacium; species Climacium dendroides. Next base: position 43,100,578 of record OX467084.1, read on the forward strand.
ATCTCCATCTTGCTTTTTATTCATGGTAATTTTAAGACTTGTTTTATTTGAATCTTCTTCTTCTATGTTTCAATTTGGATCTCAATGTTATTATTTCAGCACTCAATTTTATTTATTAATTTGTTATTTTTGTCTATTAGTTTCAAGAGCAAAAATAGCAAGATATATATTTAAAGGAAGGATTGCAATCCTACGACATCATGACAAAAATGGAAAAGCATTTGAAACTAGTATTGTTCTTGAGCTTGTTGCAAGCAATGACCATGTGCAGTTTCTCTAACAAGATTTATGATGGTAAGTTGGAACTTCATAATGCCAAGTTTAGTGCACTAATTTTATGCACTTATCACATATTTAAAAAATTTACAAATACATCTATCATTTTGTTTACATAAATTATATAAATTGTTATATCCTACCAAGTTTGAAATTTGACATTTAAGTGTGCTTACCATAAATCATGTATTGATATGAATCAGATCCAAATTATTTGTTTGTGCAGAATGCAACGGAAGCACCACTTCAAAGTTTCAAAACATATGATTACATCATTGTGGGAGGAGGAACTACGGGATGTCCATTGGCAACGACTCTCTCCCAAAATTTCTCGGTATTGCTCTTGGAACGAGGAGGCTCACCATATGGTGATCCACTTGTGGAGAATCTCGAGGGCTTCTATCCCAATCTGCAAATTGATACGCCCACTTCCACATCACAATCCTTCATTTCAGAAGATGGAGTGCCCAACAACCGAGCTCGTATCCTTGGTGGTGGTAGTGCCATCAATGCAAGGTTTTTTACTAAGCCTCAACATAACTTTGTTGAAGAAGAAGGTTGGGATCCAATCCTTGTGAACTCTTCCTTCAATTGGGTCACTGATAAAATTGCTCAATTTCCAAACTTGCAAGTTTTTCAAGTGAGTTTCTTCTTCTCTTTGAACTTACTTACCATTAATATTAATCAAAGATAGATTGATAGCAAGGTATAAAAAAAATAATGTATTCATTCATATAGAGAATATAATTTGGGGGAAAATAGATTTTGCAATTAGTTTGAAATGCTCATTTATTGCACATACTAGTTTTGACATACTCCATGATATTTTGTAATTTCCATTAAAGAAGAACCTTTGCCTTGTTGAATAATTTTATGTATTTTTAATTTTATTGAGTTTCTTTATAATGATTTTTTGGTTAGTGTTGACAATGAAATTTGATTGTTTTATTATACAACCATCAATGTGGCAATAATTTAGTTTAACATCAGTATTAAGTATTATTGTTTTTTGTTTTTTTTCACTAATGTTGATTTTGACATATTAGACAGCAGCAAGAGACGCATTGTTGGAAGCTGGTGTTACCCCAAATAATGGTATGACATATGAACATTTGATTGGCACCAAGGTAGGCGGATCATTGTTTGATGAAAATGGTCATCGTCACTCTGCAGCTGACCTTCTCTCATATGCCAATCCTAACAACCTTGATGTCTTCATTTGGGCTAGTGTCCAAAATATCATCTTCAATGGTAAGTTGTAAAATTTACCAATTGTTTCCTTATGATTCTTTTGATTATTTAAAAGTAGTAAAATTTTACTAGTCACAGCTTTATAAACTAAACAATGGTAAAGATTATATCTAGGTTATGAATAATAACTTCAAATAAGGACCTACTGAGGTGTATCAAGAGGGCAAGTATTGGATTGTTCTTCATGACCTAACCTCGTTTGCCATTACCTAGCTAGCATAATATCAATACTAGCAAGTGTGAGTTGATTGATGTCCTTGAAATCTCAATATATTCACATAAAACACTACAAGCCAAAGCAACTCCTTTGTTACATCTCTCTAGTAGTCTAGTATTATATATTCTTTGCATACTTAATGCCATTGTGTGGATATAGAGGTCCATTGTCAAAAAATTAGATTTATCAATTGTAATTGGTTCTCCTTTGCCAATCACATACAATTTGCCACAATTACGAAACTTGTCATCATTGAGATTCATTGAACTAATACTAGGTGACTAATCATATTGTTTGTCAATGCATCATAGGATCAACATTAAATTCAAATTATAAGGCAATTGGTGTCTTATTCAAAGATTTGAATGGTGATAGCCATACAATGTTTTTGAATAATGAAAGTAGTGAAGTAATTCTTTTAGCAAGAGCAATTGGTAGCCCTCAATTACTCATGTTGAATGGGATTGGACCTAAAGATCACCTTACTAAATTCAACATTACCACCATCTATAATAATCCATTTGTCGGCACCCACATGGCGGATAATCCTACTAACTCCTTGTGGGTGCTTACGAATAAAGAAGTAGAAGTATCGTTGATTGAGGTGGTAGGCATCACCAAGTTTGGCAACTACATTGAGATTGCTAGTGGCATAGCCCAGGTAAATGGTCTCATATACATTCAACCTTTTTCTTTTAATTTTTTTTTAATTTTATAGTAAAAAATTATCATACTACTAGGTGATGTTTTTGAGTTTATTTAAATGTAGTTTTATTGACATTGGATTATATTTCATTTAAATTTGGATTATGTGATTTGGGCTTAATGTTAGACTCAATGCAGTCATACCTAGCATGGGTGCTTTTCTTTTGATATTAGATCTTGATTCAATTATTTGCATTTGTATTAATATTGGTCTTTTGTATAATTTTTAAGCATGAGGCTTAATTTTCTAAAACCAAATTCTTGACAAAAATGTATAGACATTGCTAAAAGCTGCACAAGAAACAAGTAAGAATGTCCAAAAAAATTCCAAGCTAAACAGAAGTCCTTCAAATGCACAAATTATGCAAGCAAACATTCTTTTTGCTATTCTTTCTATTCCAGCTAAGTTTCAAGCACAAGCACTATGGAGTGGCAATATTTTGCACAAGATATGGGGGCCTAGTTCTTGGGGAGACTTGAAGCTCACTAGCTTAGATGTCAATGAGACTCCAAAGGTGCAATTTAACTACTTCAAAGAGCCATGTGACTTGGTCACATGTGAAAAAGGCATCCGCACAGTTTTAAACACCATTAATGCAACATCTCTTTTATCTATGCAATACACAAATGAATCTATTCCAGAGCACTTGCGTCTTCTTAAAGACACAATTGAAAGTACATGGCCATGAAGAAACTTTGGAAACACTATTGAAGACTCAATTAATATTCAACAATGGTGTAAGGATAGTGTACAAACAATATGGCATTACCACGGTGGATGTTTGGTTGGACAAGTTGTTAATCAAGATTATCAAGTCAAAGGAGTGGAATCCCTTCGTGTGATTGATGGATCTACATTTAAACATTCACCTGGTACTAATCCGCAAGCAACATTAATGATGTTAGGAAGGTACAGATGCCCCTAATACCACACTTTCAATTTATTTACTGCTAATCACTAATATTGTCTATAATATTACAATGCATCAAATCTTGATTTTCCATTTTAAACTCCTCATATATCAATCATAACATGGCTTCTTAAGTATTTAAAGTGATAAAATATTAAGTTTCGTATACTCATATTTCTTTTGGCTATCACTGTGGCAGGTATATGGGTGTGCAAATTCTTAAAGAAAGACTTGGTGATGAAGTAAACCCTTGATTGAATTCCAACAAGAATTGGTGAAATAATATTTATAAATTTTTCTGTATACAAATCATCTGGTTAAAATAAATGGTGATTATGAAAAATTTCAACTACTTTGGGTGATTGGCATACTTGGAGACTTACGGAGATGGTGTATGTGGATTGTTGACAATTAAGAGTTGAAGAGGATTCTTATGATTTTCAGCTTTTGACATGACTTTTGAAACTTTTATTGAAGATATAAGATCAAATTAGCCATTTAGGAATAATTTTAATTTCAATTGGTGAGGGAGCAGAAGCCTAAGAACAAAACACGAGTGAAGATGCGGCAGCTTTAGAAAATGTTTTTGATTTTATTCCATGATTCCATGACTCCATTTTTAAATTTTTTTAGATAATCTTTCAATTGTCAGATTTTGAAATATTATAACTAAAAAAAAATTGCACTGTAAATTTCAGGTTCAGCTTTAGGACCATGCAAGACCTGATTCATTTATCATGCAAGACCTGTTTAGAAACTTCAGAACCTGCAATCATCACCTAAATTGTACACATGCATTCTAATGTTAAAATGAAGTCCTGCTGACCCGCATGCGTTCATCGCCAGCAGGAATTCGAAGGGAGAGAATAACCGCACACGGGTTGGTATAAGAATTCGAACTTAAAATACCAACAAACTTATAATTGCTTCTGTAAGACTAAACAATAACTCACCAGATTACTACAATGATCCGCAAAGAAACATAGGTAAAATGCAAGGGACTATTTTGGAGGATTTCAAACACTTATTATACAAGTCCCACATACCTGTACTTAAAACAGTAACAGATGGAAATAAATGACAGACAATTGACAAAAATCAACTGCCATTGACCCTGAATGGCACCAGAAAAGGGAACTAAGCGAAAAGACCTTTCTCCCTTGCCTTCCAATAATGCGAACTCCTTTGGCTCTCTACACATAATGCGTGCGGAATGTAACTGAACTCCTAGCTATAGAAAATTCTCTTCTCACTAACATGGCTCATCTAACGAGCCAGATAAATGCTGTCTTTCATTACGACCTATCTCACCAAGACCCTAACATGTATATGACCGTATGCAGTGGCACGGTCCAAAACCAATGATTTGAGGAGGTACCACGTTACGTAGACCAGAAGGAACTGTATTTAATAATAAACAAAACACTTCAAAGCAACCCCGGGTTCCCAAATGGGTTCTGATACGCAGGAGGAGGTGCCGGCAGAGCCAATTGACCAGGTACTGGCGCCGCCTGATGAGACCCATATGGATATTGACCACCCCCCTGTGCTGCATATGGGTTTCCAAAAGGATTAGGAGTACCAGGAGCCCCTCCCATCATTTGCTGCTGTTGTTGCTGCATCAAAAGAGCTTGCTGCTGCTGCATCATAGCCATTTGCACATTTGCCGTAGGTGCATACTGTCCAGAAGCCATGAAGGGGTCCATATGTTGGGGTGGCATCCCTGGACCTTGGAAGGGGTTAGGTGCAGGAGCATTCATTCCCATGTTGTAACTGTTCGGAACTGCTCCATTCGGTCCACGCTTTTGTAGCGCGTCATCGTACAAGCTGTCGAGTGTCAACTTATCGAAACCACCAGCCTGTTGGAGTTTTTTCAAGAATTGCACCGTTAGCCAGACCTTTGTGACAAATAAAATCCAACAGTCAACCAATAATGAGACTATCCCTGCACGACTGAAATGATCTCTACCTACACCATGTGGGATATTTAGATACGTTGCAATAACATTACGTGATATGAGATAATTCTTCACAATATATAAACGTAAGTATAAGATTAAAGATGTATATTCTATCTTAAAGTGAATTTTGGTCTTGCAGAAACGACTGCAGTACTCACAAGTTTGCTATGGTTTGCAGCAGCAGTCGCAGAATCTGTAGGATTCGTGACTAGGGCAAGCTCCCAACCAGATGGATCATTGATATCGAAAGTAGGCCCATTCCCATTTGCACTTTGACCTGCAGATATACGAGAATGGAATCGAAAGCCCAAGCTTACATCAGACAGAGGAACCCTTCACATTTGGTTCGAATGATTTTAAATGAATTTGATCTTAAAGAAAATCAAAATTCACGTACTCAATTACTAACACTGAGCACGTGAATGGACTGAGTGCAAATGGACCTTATGAACCAGAATCTGCAAAGAATGCATGAGATAACTTCTAATAACAATGAGAAAATATAACTTACCCTCCGGAACAATTGCTAGAGCCAGAGCGTTGGCATCTTCCAAGGCTGAAGCATTTGGTAAATCAGCTTCTAACCCCTGTGAATCAAATGCAAAGAAATCAGTCAAATACTATTTTTAGAAAGTATTTTCTGTAAATGGAGAAGATAATCTCTTCAAACAGATGGCTAAACTAGTTAAAAGTTCCAACACATTAAAACATCAAGAAACGAAAGACTCAATCACACTTGATATTTTACCAGACATCTATTCGCTGAGCGATGAGTGAATCCTATATTTAAAATTTAAAATAAAATAAAATAAAACACGCCAAAAAAAAATACAGGAGATTATTCTAAAATATTCTGAGCAAGAACCATTCAAAAAATGTACTTGGAACATAAAAATTACCAGAAGATCTCCAACGGGTTCAACAACAGCAGGCTCAGGAGGAGGCGGTGGCAACTCTTCAGGAACAGGAAGCTGAGCCTTGGGTGAAGCATCCTCGTATTCTTCTTCCTTGTAGGAAGGTGCTGAATCCAACGGTGCACGTGGTGGACTTCCATCTTCATATTCCTATTCATGTGACGAAGAGAGTGTCAAATCATGCATAACAGAGCATGGCATGCTTAGTACACAACATTTTCCCACAATAAAGAGTCACACCTGAGAGTTTGGTAGTTCGGACTAACAAGCTTTGGAACAATAATCTTGTCTAGAAACAGCACTCACCGGCTCATTTTTCAACATCAACGTGGCTCCTGCACGAGGGGCTTCTTTCACGTAATCCTCCATTGTCGTAAGGAAAGATTGAGGAGGCTGGAGCATGAAATAAAGGTAAAAGCCATTACTTAGTGAACAGAGTGTGATGGATAATGAATTAGTAAGCCATTTAATTGAACAAGATGGACAAAAAATATCTTATAAACATGTATCTTGTTGATTTAAAAATGAACAAAGAATGGTCTATAACGAAGTCGACTACAGCCAAAAGTTCATGCGAACTACCTGCTCAAGAGTGGGGAACTGGAAGCTGCGAGCAAGGTCCAACCCCTTGCAAACCTCGTAGAAATCCGACAATCTTTCAGCCTGCAACATAATCGTGGTGGATCAGTAGAAATCTCCACGAGATACCGAAATAGTTAAAAGTACATGTTGTCGGATTCATTGTTCTAAATTCAAAGAACATGCTTAAAGCATATATTAGCAAACACATAGTGCACAACAAGTCAGAAGCTGAACCAAAATAGATGAAGATGATCCTCACTTGTTGTCCAGCTCTCTTGTAAATCTCAAGTGCCTTCACCGCATCATGTCGCTGCATTTCAAAAAACTGCATTCCCACAGACAGAACATAAGGGACAATTTCTGGGTGCAACAGATCAAAACTCAAAATTCCACAAAAATACCGCACCTGATAACACTCACCTTGTCAACAAGATTGATAATTCCATCATTGATCGCACGATACAGCTTGAAGCTCTCCTTCAGCACCTGCCCATCAAGTACACCTATTGTATGAAATTCAAGCTTTACGAAAAGTATGTAAAATACATTACTAGGGTAACAAGGTTCAAAATTAGGAGAGAATGTAGATATAGGAGCACATCCGGTGTTGTGTAGGGTGGTCCCTGTTGAAGCACCGGGTGCACGAGAAGAAGTAGCGAGAGGTGAGAACACGGAGAAGGCAAGATGGCAGGGAATGATGTGAATAGAAGACACAAGTTCTTGCTGAAGGGATAAACGTGAGTAGAAAGGCTTGAGTGGGCGAGTCAGTGGTAGGAATCACTGAACTCAGTGCCACCCTAAACAGCTCTGGGTGTACCCCTAAATAAGCACTCCTTACCAAAATTGGGTGCCTGAAAATAAAAAGTAGAAGGGATCACATGTACGTACCAGACCTAGAGCAGCCTGAATGACATAGTTGCCTGTAGCAGCTCCCTCGGGCTGCAAATGCAACAACAAATGAATTATTAATACCTGACACGAGATCAGTCATTCAAATTTCTGGGCAGCAGAAAAGAAACACGCATCATATTTCTTCGTGAATAAATAGTCTAGGAACCAGATTAGGAAAAAATTCTGAATGAAAGTGTTGACCGGAATTGATATGTTATCAAACAGTTGAATCTGCAAAGAAATCAATTGCACAGATAATCACCTGACAACCCATGAGCCGGTAAAGGAGCTGTTGAAGAGCAGGCAAATGCTCCAATAATTCTACCGTGTCCAACTCCCTTGTCCTACTATGCCCCTGCAAGAGTACAGCAACCTTAGTCAACGAAAAACATAACGCATAGACTACTAGCTTGAACACAAACATCATGGGTCGGAGGCAATTTAACGTATAGCAACGATAGAAGGAACCTGCAACTCTACGAAGCGGTCTATTCAAGACTTACTGTTGGACGTTCGGACTCCACATCGTACTTCAGAACGCGAAAGCATTCAAGGCGCTCCTCAAGGAATAGTGCATATGTGCGTACCCATGCCGAGTAATCCCAAGCTGAAGGTAATCAAAAGCAACAAAACAATGGCCTTAGAGGAAACACCATCAAACACCACCACACGTCCAATGTTTGAGCCGATTATACCAAATGAGCAACATACATGGACTTCCAAATAGCACAGAAGATAAGCATAAAACAAGATTAATAATGATAATAGTAATAGTTTCTGAATTCTTTCTGAAATTCTTAACAAGAAAGCTCCAGAGGGTTCAATAGCGGACAGCGTTTGTGAGCAAATAGTAAGGTAGAAAGACTATTACCATGAGGACTTGAATCATCCTTAAAATTGGAAAGATTGAGAATGTGACCCCTATTACGACCGTAGTTAATCAGCTCTTCACGAAAAGTCGGATCCCCTTCCCTTAAAGTCCGGTGAATAACCATCATGGCTTTCAGTGCGACCTATCACACAAAACAAACCCCAACTCAATGGTCACAGATCTGCAATACATGTCCAATATGCCCAAGTAGACGCTTGGCAGAAATACAGCTGATACACTAGAAGCTCACTCAATACTTTATGACCAGGGTTTAAGCGCTTGTTTAATACAGTAAACTGTATCATTTCTTACAAGAATACAGGAGTGGGTTTCCAAATGTATTGATTCAACGTAATAGGATCGTATTCAAATTATTGACAAAGTCTCTTATCCAGAGGAGGTAAGAAAAGATGAAGAAAACATAATCATCAATATTCTACTTCAAATGAGGGAGAGTTAACGTATACCTAATTCAACTCAGTTATAATAAGCATCCATATATCAAGTGATTAAGTCAAACTATTATCTGACCCGTTCTTGACTACTTCTCGCCAGCAATGGTCAATTCAAAGGTAATCCTCAAATTTTCAAAGTGTAGGATTTTCCAACAGGTCAATCCGACCAAAAGCACGTGAGCAAAGAGGCAAATGTAATAAAATCAGCACTAGCGATGTTAAGAACACACGATTGTTCGGATTTTCTCTTAGACATTACCGTCCAGTTATGAGTCTTGGCAATTCGTCTGGCAAGGGCATGAATACAGTATGCCACGTCTGCTCGAGGCCTTGATGCAGAAGTAGCCAAGAAGATCACTGCTCATTACACACGAGAACAAAATCAGACTCATCTAGCTACAAATAAAGAAACATAAATCCATTCGCAGCTGAACAGACATAGCATAGACCAATGTGTAAGGAGACTCACTTCGCACGTGCTTCTCTTTCGGGGGGCACTCCACATGATTCGTTGCTTTCACAACTGCGATGTCAAGTTCCTGCAAGTTTAGATGAAAGCCAGGGCGTCAGAAACTTTCTACAAACAAAACAATCAGATCCGGTAACCCGAATTCGTCACGAAAAACTGCATCAAAAACAACACTGTGAACGGAATAGGTCTTGCAATCCTGCCTTTACGATCCTCAGCTGGATACTGACATTCCAGTCAGGATCTCACTCGCAAGCCTCTACTAACGGACATTGTTTCTATTCTCTCCCAAGATCAAGAGTGGACTATTCAAACATACGAAAATTAGCTCGTCTCGGTAATAAAGAACACGGTATTTCTCTTCATTCATACACCCCGAGACGATAGGGCAGGGGATATGAAGAGCATCAGACATTCACAATCCTAGCTCAATCCCTTCGATTCTCACAGTAAAATGTTCGATGCGGCGAACTAATACTAAAATACTCGTCATACGGGTCTGAAGTCATATTCCGAATACACAACGACGCACCTCCCAACCTAACATGCCCTTCCCCAAGACCACACTCCCTCGGCATGCACGCTGCCACAAGTACTCCCCGAAACAATAGGGTAGGAGATACGAAGCGCATCAAACATTTACAATCCTAGCTCAATCCCTCCGATTTCCAGAGAAAAATGTTTTGATGCAAGCTGCCGAACTCATCCTCCAGCCATTACATCAGATTCCGACTACACCTGGCAACCTAACCCCAGGACCACCCCCTCGCTCCGCCCGCCCGCCCGCCCGCCACCATGCAACAAAACCAAAATAATCCAAGCACCACGCATCGTCTACCTTGTACGTGCTGTTAACCTTGGCAAGGCCAACTTTCGTGGAATCCTTGATCGCACCAAGAGCCTTGCGAAGGCTCTGCTGCGACGCCATCCCGACTTGCAATCCTTAAGGACCGCAAACCACACCTCCCGGCCGTGATGCAACCACGCTACGACCGCGCCTCGATCTCCGCTTCCGCCACCGCCCCACCCGCGCCTGGCTCTCCCTTCGTCTCGCACCTCCCGTCGGTTTTGCAAACCCGATCCCCGCCCTCCACCAGGCACTTCACATCCCTAAGCCCCCGCGGATCCTACGGCCCGAAGAGACAACGACCACCAAGGGAGCTAAAGCTTTGCGTCCGCCGTGGCTATGGCGGACCGAGCTCCAGAAGCGCTGCAACAAGAGCGCCTCAGCCAAACAGAGCCGAAGCTTCGTCCAATTATTAAATGGCTCCAGGAATTGAATAAGACGAACCTCGGGAGCTTCTCTAACGTCTTCTCGCACCCCCACGGCTTCCAGAAGCGTTGGCCGGGGCACAGCAGGGGTGGGGGTTGGGATTCGATCCCGTGATCGATCTAGCTGGCCGGCTCGATCGGACTGCCAGGTTCGGTCCGGACCCAGCGTCTAGGTCCGTGAAACAAGGCTGCGAGGCTGGCGAACATGCTGGTTTGCAGCACGGGCTTCACTTATGTCGGTCCCTTGGAATTTCTGAACATAGACGGACCCGAAATATTTTGCTCCTGCCATCACTCTCGTGGGAAAAGTATGCCCTAACTACTGTAGTATATCCTGTTGCAAAATCCCTTTACAAAGGATATGCCCCCCCTTCCTTTCACATGAGTTGCAAATGGGAATGTCAATGGATGAGAATGTGAGCGTCAACCCTTTTGGGGGGGCACTGTGGGGTCACATTGCACCATTTTAAAAATAAATGTCTACTTTGTATCAAATTAAAATAACATTTTTTTGTCAATTTTTTTTCATTTCTATTAAAAATGTGGATGAAGTTGCCAAATTTAGATGAAAAATGAATGAATATATTTTGAAAAGTGTTTATTTGTTCAAAAGATGAATGAATGTAGAAAAACAATGCTTATTTTAAGTGATGGCATCCTAGCAGTTTCTTAGAAAGTGTAAAAGATGGGTTGGTAAATATCTATTGGGATTCAAATGTGCTATCATTAGTTTTAGATGAATATGTCAATGGATGAGAATGTAACCATCCATTGGGATGAAAACATGAGAGGATTTTATGACGCATTACAAAATGAAGGAAGAAGATGAAATTTTCAATCTTTGAGTTGGTGCAAGAAACAAATGCAATTTCGTGATAGTGTGCAAGTGGTACAATGAGCTTTTAGGAAAATGACTGAGAAACATATGATGGACAAAAATTTACAATAAATAATGTGCTTAAAAAATTCAAGACTTGGAAAATTCACTAGGGATTATGCACAATAATAAATTGATTGAAATTACAAAAAATAGATATTTTAATGTTTTATTTTGTTTTTAAATCTACTAAAATAAAATAAAATTTAACCAATGTTTCCAACTTCAAAAGGCTCCAATTTGAAGGATCTTCTAGTCAATGAATTATATTTCAAGAAAAAATTCTACATTTTCTATGATGATATAAGCACAATGTGCAAACACTTGTGCAAGACAAAAGATTTTTTTATATTTAGAAAGTTCTTTGTCAATTTGTGTGACCCAAGTAGATCACCTCAAAAACCAATGTATGTTCCAAACTTTGGGGCTAAGAATAGTATAAAATTGCTCTTCCAAAATGCAAAAATATACATTTGATTGAGGCCTATATATAAATAGGAGAATGTTTTGAAAAATTTAGGATCAAAATTCCAATGTAATCCATGATAATTGAATTAAAAATTGTAATGGCAAAAGGAAATGAGGTAACTATATAAATATATGAAATAAGTTTGTATCCTCAATCTCTATAGATTTTGGCCATAACTTTTGCATTATAACTCAAAACAACTTGATATTCAAAACTAACAAGGATACACAAGACTACTTTACAATTTTCCTAAATAAAAAGATATATCTTGGCTTAACTTTTTATTTGTAATATTTTTATAACGTATTTAGAACTAAGACATGGAGTGAATCTAAAATAAATGTATTTATTTAAAGAACACAACAATTTCATTCACATGTGTACATAAAATCCAAGATAATAAAGTGTTATATGAATTTTGAAATAGAATACTTTGAGAATATTGAACTTAAACATTGTATTTAGTTTGTAGTTACGAGTTATATAAATTTTTGTAGTAGAATACTTTGAGAATTTATGCATTTTTCACTTTAAATAGATTGTATGATGTATGAGTTTGATGTATTCATTACATTTATCTTCCATTTATTCATACATTGAGTACCTAGATTCATTATTTGATAACTGTGACATCTTACTTTTTTTTTCTCAAACAAATATTGATAGCCTTGGCAAAAATAATGAGACTTTTTAGTACAAAGACTAATTGATCTTCATTGCACCATGATTCTTTTCATTGAGTCCAATAAATATAATTTTTTCAAAGTGCTTTGCTTCAAAAGGACAAATGGGCTTTCATATGCACTTAAACATATATAAACAATTTGATATGTGAAAGTTAACCAATTGAATTTGCATGAAGTAGGAAGGCAAAAAATGTCTTTTCACTAACTTTTGTTTGTATTTTTTTTAGAGTTTGTAGAAATAATTATGAATTTTAGAAGAAAAAACCTTCGCCTATGGAAATACTCTAAAACCACCTATACTTCAAAGGTTTGACAATCAACCTATTGAAAAATTAAATATCAACTAAGTGATGTGATGATTTTTTCCAAAGGATGCCTTTAGAGTAAGGATAGTTCATAACACACTTAGTCTTTAATTAGTCTTTTAGCCCCTCCACAATCTTAGGAAAGAGGGGTATCCCTTCTTATGATAATGGTGGAGGTTTTGAGGTAAAAATATTATCAATTTTGAAAAATGTCGATGATTCTCATGATAAATTTACGGAAAGTGAAATGCACTACTACAAAGGTGTTGGTTTTCATTGTCTTTCAACTTTGAATGAAAACCAACACCTAATTAGAGGTCAAGTAGATTCACTTTCCCAAACAATTGATCCACAATGCATGACAACTTTAGGCAAATTACCAATCTATACTTCACAAACAATTGTTATTATTTCAATTCAAATGAAAAACAAAAATGCAAGGAATAACTGAGACCTACTGTATCCATGAAATCATGAATAACCGAGGAATAATAATAGAGAGCTTCAGATATTGGCTGGAGTTTCATAATTTCTTTCAGCGCTGCTCATTGGCTGAGGGAAGGCCGTACACACGGTCAGCATACCGAACAAGACTGATTGATCCCGGTCTTGAATTTCATCCACCCGACGAACAGAAAAGGACCCCGGATTCCGTCCGTCAGTTGAACAGAACAGAAGTCCGTCCGTCGAGGCATTGAATTCAAATGCGACTCTACTAACTAGGCAACCCCTAGCTAGACCCCCTAGACTGTCACAGTGTTCCTTCAGCGTTTGTATTTTGCCTTTTCCCTCCCTTCTGCTTGCTTCCCCCTTCCCGAGGCACAACTCACACACTACACACAACAGACGGGGCGCACTGCTCTATCTCCTGCCATGTTTGCTCCATCAGTAACTTAGTTTTGTTTCGTTTTGGCGCTTCGGTTGCGCGAAAGCGACAGGAATGAATCAATCTCTTGAGCGCCGGCCTCTCCAGCACTTCTGGTGTCTCTGTGAAGGTCGCTATCTAGGGTTTGAATGGGATGATGGTACAGGGGCGAGGAGGGGTGGGACGTAGGGTTTTGGTTGTGTGAGGGTGCGTTGCAATGCGGGGTTGATTCGAAGCGGAAGTTGTCGTGTAGCCGTCGCTAGGTTTTGCGATCGATGGAGGAGATTTTCAGCTGTGGAAATTGGAGTATTGGTTGGTTTGGAAGCGTTTGAGGGAGAATGGGAACGCGGCAATCTCGTCTTGATGGAGACAGGGCGCCGCTTGATTAGCTTGCGGTTGAATCGGATTTGTGTTGCTGTTTATTTTTTGAAGCTTTAGGGATTGTTTTGAATTTTTAGTTTTTCTTCTTCTTCGAAAACGGTTAGAGCAGAGTGGTGTTTTTGTGATGTGGGAGTTTTTTAGCAGAGTCTAATCACACGGCATGGCGACAACGCGAGGGCCTGTATCCACCGAAGTGGATTCTCCTCTCGCTCAGTCTGGCATCCCTACACCAAGCAAGCTCCTCTCTGATGGGCAAGGATTTCGTCCTCTGGGACTAGCCGCCGCAACGCCGAGGCCGGCTGCAGTTGATACGACATTGTCTCTGGGACCAGCTCGGGTGACTAGTCAAGCTCACAATCACGTCCCTCATCAACTTTCGCCTTTGCAACATCTTGGTGGCCATTTGCCTGGTTCACATGCGGTGACATTGCAGGCTCATCTCTCTTCTCCACACTTATCTGCTCAGCGGCCTCAGCAGCATATTGCAGGGGGAGCCCCTCGCCAGCATCCTCACCATCCTGTGCAGATTGTGTCCGCTGGCCTTGGATCGAAAGTTTCGCGTTCCCAAGTGGAGATTCGGAGACGGGAGGGACCGATGGAAATAAGCCGAGCTCATCCGATTGTGACCAGGCCTGTAGCCAATCATGGGAACATGGGGCAACCAGTGCAAGGGAGTCCGGGAGGTAATCAGCTGGGAAAGCCGCAGGGGTTGATGCTCCATCATCGGCCTCAGGGGACTAGCCCCCAGGACAAAGTTGTGCATATTCAGAAGCCAACAGCTGCAGCAGCAGGAGCACAGCGGCAAGTTATTCAAAGGGCGCACACGCGGACTGCAAGTTGGCAAACTCCCTTGGGACAACAGCACACGCCCGGCACTCCCTCGCGGATGTTCCACCCTCATCCTGTCCTTAATACGCAGGCGAGGTCGTCTCCGCAAGAGCAAGCTCGCCAGCATCCGGTTTTACCTCAACAGTTTTCGCAACAAACGCAATTGCGTGATCTAGGGCCTGCCGGAATCAAGTCCTTGCCTGTAAGCAATGTCCACCCTCTCTCTTTCTTAGAGCTTGGGTGTAACAATGTTCCAATTTTACAGTGAAATAACATTTAGAGAGGGATGGTTAAGCCATGATAACTCTTATACATTTTGTTGAATAGATTTCAATCTCAAGGTCGAGAGATACATGAAAGTGAGAATTTATGCTTCTTTGTTGGAAGGTTTGATTTGAAAGGCACTTTATGAACTCCTACACGTTAACAAACACATGATGCACTGTAGTTCTTTTGTTTTACTTTATTTATGAAACCTAACACGTTGTTCCGAACTTGGGAATACGAAATTTCTAAGAATTATGGTGACATAACACTTACACTTACACAAGTAACAATTAGGCAGTTCAGACTGTATATCTGAGATTCTGGAACAACTGGTGGATTTAGTGCTGTGTCAGGTTGTGATGAGACGTACCCTAGGCAAACTCCTCTTTCGCGAAACTCTCTCCAGCTGTATGGTCTCTTTGAGGTAGATGTCATTGTCCTTGCAACTGCTTTTGATTGAATATTCTAGTTTTCCATGCGTTTTCCATGCAGATGTATCCAGCATTGCGGACTCCAGTTTCTGGAAATCATACAAGTAACCATAACGATACTTCTTTCAGGTATAAGATTACCCCGTCCTTAGGCTCTCGCTAGTTATCTTGTTGTGCACAATGACACTCATTGGAGAATTGTAGGAGTTTTGGGTCCTTCTCTAAAGAGATTGTGCTTGTTTTTTGAACAATCTAGTTTCAAGTCATTCAAGATTGGATTACATAGTTTGGCATCATATGCAATACGCTGAGGTTTTGGGATTTTATCAGAGGTGGTTACATTTTGTTTCCCCTTTTCTGGATCTTGTTCAACTTTCTTTTTTGAAATGTACGAATTCAGTTCTTATTAGCACCTTTGTATCTGCAGGGAGAGGCTTTCCGATAGGCAAATTGTTGTGCACATAGGCGACCGAAAAGTAAGTACCCACTTAGGACCTGGATTGTTTGAAAATATAATTTTGTTGGCTCTTGCTATTCTTATATACCATTATTTTGCTCTATGAACGTTCTTTTACCAGGCCCGTCTTGACATTATTAATGGCACTCCCTCAAGATAGCTTTTTGCATATATGTACAGGTGCGGTTGGTATCTGAATTAGATCCTTCATCTCTATACTCTTTGTGCCGTCGTTGGATGAGGAATGACATTCCGCGCCCAGACAGGGTATGTAACTTTTGATGTTTGTACAAAGTGATCTTCAATCCTCCTCTTGCTTAGAATTCTGCAATATAATCTGTTCTTGAGATGTGGTGTAAACGATGAATTCCCTGCATCCAAGAAGTTGAGTACACAAAAATTGGGTGTGAATTGTTTGTACTTTCCGTGGAATTACTTGTAATTATCTTCTATGTAATTGTCTGTAACTTACGGTGCACCAGTCATACCGTTCTCTATAATGCTTCACGCACATTATTATGATAGTATCTGAAAGATCTTCTTGATTTGCAGACAGGGGTGCGTGAAGTGATGAACATACCTCTGCCAAGACCTCTGTCTGTTGCAGAGGTAGAGAATGCTGGAGACTATGCTCTCGACAATGGAACCAGAAGTGATAATGAACAGTGTCAACCTGAGGTGTGCATATTCGTCCATTCAACACTTCTATTGCGATTTTTAAATAGTTCCTGGGGTCGTTAATTTTTTCAAAAACATAATGAGATGTCCTTTTGGTCAAAACGCTGCCTTCACTATACAAGATGCTTCACAGATTTTTGTGGTAGAAATTGTACTAACCAATGGGTGCACCAATTTGTTGTTCTTTATGTCAGATTGAGAAGCCTGTTGATTCAATGACCGACGATGAATTACTGCTGTCCCACGTCCAGCGTTTCAAAACGGTTCGAAAAAGGTGTACTTTCAAGCATGACCATACATTTCAATGTTTTATTCAGATAGAAATTAAGATGTGTTAATCTGGATGATTTCTTAGTTTTTTCTTTTGTGTACTGATTTCAGCCTCAAATTTGCTGCAGGTCAAAAGAAGAACGAATGCGCAATATCGCTAGATTCAAGCCTCGGCTCGCTTTACTGCTGCCTGGCAACGAGTCAGGTTGATTCGAGTAGTGTTGTATATGAGTCTTAGAGAAGCCTTTAAGGCAGCTGGATGCAATCCCAGCAGTTTAGTTGGAAAGTTCACTCTTCTCTGGCTGACATTTTTGCGCAAATGTGTACTCTAGCGATTTGTTAGACAGTTCAGTAGAAACTGTCAGCCGCCTTATATTTGGAATACAGTATGAGGCGGTCTGTGGGTGCCCACTGTTTTTTTCCCCCGGTGGGAACTCAACACAAGTAATGTGCAGGTGAAAACTGCGATTCCACATCAAGCATTCAAACGACATTTTCTAAAAGAGAACGATTTTGCAGTTACTGGTGTTAGTGAAATCTGTCCCACTGTTCACACTTAGATGTTTCGCGGAGGGTGTCGGCAGCAGATGAGAATCCTTGCTGTTCAATCACAAGATTGCTTTCAAATGCTTTAACCCTAAATGATGCACCCTAAGAGCGTGTACTAAACCTCAATGTTCTTTGCTCTGTATGCCCTATTTTTTCAGTAACTGTGATTTGAAAATTATTTAATTTCATTTTGCAGGGATGAAATGATGTATTTTCTACAGGTTTGAAAAAATTCTAAATACTTGGTGAGATTTGAAATTGTTGTGAATTTTTTGAAAAAGTGAAAAAAATCCCATCGTATTCAAAATATGTCCAAAAAATCTGAAAATTGCACCATTGCTATATATTGTATATTGGTAGTGCAGAACATCAGAAGACTCGAGGGTTTATTAGGATTTTAGGATCGGTGCTCAATCTAACTTTTGCACTACCAACAGAGATCATCAGCATTAGACTCAATTTATTTTCAATCAATACCTTAAATTTGGGTTGTTTTGTTTTGTTTGTTACGTTGAGATCTCGTTGACCGTGTGTCCCCCGCTCACGTTCTTTGTACTGTCAAAAAGCTCTCAGCGAGGAGGGGTGCACGGGCTTTGTTCTATGGTGTTTGAACCTACACTGAGAAAGTTATTGAAATTTGAAGTTTTTATGAACTAAAAAATTAGAAAATTACTTAAAATGTATTGAAATTTGAAGTTTTTATGAACTAAAAAATTAGAAAATTACTTTTATTTTTGTTTTGATTGTGGCAACGGCACAAGGCACTAGTTTGGATTTGATTAGAGGGGGATTGGGCTTATGTGGAGTGAACTAAAGGTGAAACTTGGAGATTGTGTATTCATCTTCTTGGGCTTATGTGGAGTGAACTAAAGGTGAAACTTGGAGATTGTGTATTCATCTTCTTGGGCTTATGTGGAGTGAACTAAAGGTGAAACTTGGAGATTGTGTATTCATCTTCTTGGGCTTATGTGGAGTGAACTAAAGGTGAAACTTGGAGATTGTGTATTCATCTTCTTGGGCTTATGTGGAGTGAACTAAAGGTGAAACTTGGAGATTGTGTATTCATCTTCTTTGTTTGGAATTTTTTCACTCACGCTAGTATTTTGATGTCATTGCAATTTTCTTAGGAAATTATAGGCTATCAATCTTTGGCTTTATTATTCATCTTATTGGATGAATAATGATCACAAAATACCTTTTGAAACATATACATTTGGTACAAAGTTTTTGGCATATTCTTCAACAACTGTTATTAATCTCCAAATGAATAAAAAATTGTAGTGTTCAACATTCAATGACCAAGTACTCCTTTAGATTTGGTAAGAACTTCATATTCATGTGTTCTCTAAAATGTGGATGCAATATATAAAGAAAAAAAACATGATAACTTTTTCCAAATTTGAAATAAACCATGTACATGAAACTAACTAATATCACTAACCAAATAAGATAAGCACGACTTTTCTAAAGGTATCTACTAGTAAAATTGAGAGAAATAACTTAATGGAAAAATGGATTGTAACTTGGATGAGGTGCATTGGAAAAAGTACGAGCTTTATTTGAAAAAACCCATCTAACCTCCATTGTGCCATATAGTGTCCAAGGTTGTATTAGAAATGGTGTAACAAAGTGGATTTGAAAGCTATTAAGTATGGTGCAATATTTTGTTTTTATCATTTTCACATTCAATTAAGGCACTACAATTCTATGTCTAAACATGTTAATTTGAAAATTGCCTTTCAGGGTATTCATCTTTTAGTGCATATTCAAGATTTATAGGTTTTATAATGTTGTAATAGTAGTATAAAACCATCTATCTTATTTGTGTTTTTGTAATTTATTAATTTTTTTATTTTTATTTTGTCAAAATATGATAAGACAAATTAATATGTATTAACAAATTTTAGTAGGTTGTAACAGAAAATTGCCAAATAAATCTTGTTGAATTTCTTGTTGTTTTTTCCTATATTTTTTTGTTAAATTTTATCAAAATCTATTAGTCTTCATGAGTTTTAATATATAATAACAAATTGTAACAAATAACTGCTTTAAAGAAAAATCTATGAAAATGTAAACTTAGAGTTAATTTTGTACTAATCTAATTGCATGTACAAGATTTTTTTGTTTAATCAAATTACAATATTTAATTTTATAATTTTAACCTCTAAAGGACCAAATAGCATTTGGGGGCAATATAGCCTTTTTTGGTCATCCATTTATGAATAGAATTTTCATTGTTTTCTTTGAAACTTTCACACAATATGTGGTCAAGAAGTAGCTTTAAGGTACTACAATTTTCATAACTTTTGACTACATAGTTAAAGAGTGATTGTATAATATGTAGTTTCTTTTGGAGTACCAACAGTGTAGGTAGCTCCCAAAAAATCACTTTCTTAAGATGTAAAAATTTGAAAGTGGTTTTTTATATTTATATATAATTACATAAGAAATTTTGAATCATTCCATTTTGATTAACAAGACTAAAGTTATAAAGGCACAAGTAAGGGGTTTTAGGTTGCATGTAGTTATGGAATCTTTAAAATAAACTTTTAAGTCCTATATTTTATTCAATTTTCAATATTTTTGGAAAGAATAAAATCTTTGGATGTAGATTGTTCATTACGATATTACAACCATTGAGATTGACATTTTTCAATTCCATTTAGTATTTTAATCCCTATATGTTTTTGACTATGTTTTCACCAATAATGCTCCCAAATTGTCAATTTTAGTACAAATATCAAATTTTGGGAATAAAAAATTTTGGACACATGTAATTGTAGAATCTTCTAGAATGTTGGTATGAGAAGATGTGGAAAAGAATTCAAAATTCTCACTATGTAGATTGCAAGATAACAACGTTTGAAGTGACAAAAATCCATTTGGGGGCCTAGCAAAAACTTGGGCAGTTGCACTTCACAAGGTCACATTTGTATGAAAAAATTCCAAAATGGTGGTATTTCTTTGAATTCATTCTTCAAAGCAAGTTGTCTACATGCTTGAAAAATTTGGTATTTGTACTAAAATTGGCAATTTGGGAGCACATAACTTTTAAACCATATAGTCAAAAGTTATGAAAATTGTTGAGCCTTTAAATTACTCCTTGGGTACATGTTGTGTGAAATTTTCAAATAAAAAAAATAAAAATTCCGTTCATAGTGAGCTATCTATTTTTTTCAAGCATCGATAAGATTTTTTTTGAATTGAAATTTTTACATGCTTGTTTTTGAAATCAAAGCATCATGATCTTGCAATTGTTAGGATTTCTTATTCTGAAATTTTAAAAGGGTGTACTCTAACAAGTTGATTAAAGAATACTATATTGGATTTGTTAAAAAATAAATTAAGATAAAAAAAATTTGGCCTTGCTTTGCAAATTAATGGGGAATTTCATTAAAATGGCGATATTCCATATGCCATTCTCACAGTTTAGACCGGGCGGTCTGAAATCTATTAGCGTACTAGATTTCAGACCGCCTAGTTTGAACTATGGGATGTGAAAGTCTCAAAATATTTGCCATTTTAATGAAATTCCCCATATTAGCATTTCGAAGCAGTTTTGGGCATAAAAACCTGAAAAAACTTTCAGGATTAAATGCAATGCTGAATATTTATAAATATTTTATTGAAATATTCAAACTAGGTTAATTTCAGTCTTCATTAAAATTCTGAATTAATCATCTATGTCTCATTGAGCTAAATTGAAGAATCATTCATAGTTTAAATTAAAGGTGAAATTCTCTTGATCACAATTATTATTTTGAATCTTGATCTAAATTCTCGAGTTTTTTATTTGATGAAATAGTATGTATTTTTTTTTAGAAAAGTATGAAACTATTGTATATAATAGAAATGTGATGGTAAAATTAGAATTGAACTAATGTAAAAGAATTTTCAGTTTGAAAAAAAAAAATTTATCTAAAGAAAGGAAAGGTTTGAACAGAAAATTGAAGTTATCTTAGACCTTGTTTCTTTTGAGAAAATATTAAATAACACAATTAGAATTTATATTGTCGAAGTAAATAATAGTTCAATGTGTTAGTTATGAATCACTATGAGATGCATTGTTTTGATCAATATTAATTACAAGATATTTTCTTTCATTTTTCTTTCATTTTGTACTAATCATTTGTTTTCTAATAGTGACAAATATACTATATTGCATATCATAATCCAACACTTTGAAGATTTATGTAATTTTCTAAAATTTTAGTGACTTCAATTTACATTAAAACATCTATTGCATTTTCAAGAACTAGCAAGCATATTGATTCATTACTTTCTTCCTTAAGTTTTTGTAAGTGATTTAGGTGAAAACGGTCAAAGTAGAGGTGCTATTGAATTTCTTTGGAATTTGAATTCTTAGATCTTTGACTTATGTCAAATATCTTTAAATGGCCAATACTATGTATTGAAGATTTAAAAATACCATTACAAGAAGTTTGAGCCCTGAAGAAGGCCGCTAGTTCATGAACAATGGGGAACGTTGGCTCACAAAACAAAACAACTTAAAATTTTTAAATTCTACAAACTTTTGGGTCTAGATGGTGCAAGACTATTTTAATAAATAGCATATCAATTGTGATTATTTAATAAATTTTTATAATATTTTATTTACAATTTTTAATTTTTAATTATTGAATATTCTAGCTAGCATTGTGATGGACCACAACCTAGGGAACCTCCCTTAAATGAACCTTTTGAAGGGCTCAATTTTTTTTGTAATGCCGGATTAGTGGCCAATCATACTACTAAAATCATAAGTCCCTCTGTAATATCACAAATGCTACCATTAATACTAGGGGCTTGTGCTTGCTATGCTACGCATTCATTGTATCACATATTAGTAAAATTTTGATATATTTGAATAGAATTCATGATAATGATTTTGATAAGTCTTTAAAGCAATTATTTTAAATATTTTATAAAAATATTTCCAATTATGCATACATAGAAATCATATTTTCACACAATGTGATATTACTGAAATAGAGTAGCAGTTCACAATCACCTTTGTAATATCACTTTTTACAAAGGGTGATATTATAGAAATAATATAGTCGTTGCAATTGAGGTGATATTAAAGAGGATCTATAGGATGATATTATAGAGGTAGCAAATCCATTGCTTCTCTAGGCTTTACACTTCTTTTGCATTTCTATAATTTTGTGCTTTTGTGAGCTTTGAACTTCTGATTTCAATTTTCTATTGCTACTACCAAATGATTTGAAAAATTTATTAGATTGAACCGATTTTGAATTTCACAACAATTAAATTGTTCACAAAGTTTTTGAGATTTACAAGTTTTTCCTTTCAATTCTTTTATTTGAGTTGCCATTGTTTGTAACAATTGAATCAAATTTCTAATGCATTCTAATGTATATGTATCTTTTACCGTATTCATCATTGCATGTATATCATTCATTAAATTTCTATTGTTTATATCAAAATATACTTATTTATTAAAAAAATCATAAGAAGATTTTAGTAATTTTTATCTAAAGATTTATTGAAATTCTTGCTCTTCATTCTATCTAATACATATAAATTCTAATGAAATTCTAATGGTGAATGTGTAGCATAGCAAGCGCCAACCACTAGTTGAAATATTATTCTTATTTGAGTTACATGATTGCATGCTTAAAATTTTCAAAGTGATTGGACTTGTATAACATATGATGGGGACAAAAATTAGTAGCAAAAATTTTAAAAAACCTTCATACAAAGGTAAAAATTTCAAGGTGTGCTTCTAATTAAAAACAATTTTATTGAAAATATGAATAGTGACTTGAAAGCTTTCCACTTGTTTTACTACAATTTTTTTAGCTTGTGTAGAAAAAAAATTGTAACGCCAAAAATGCTTGATAAGTGCGCTAAGTTGATTGGTTGTGCCTAGTTTGTCTTGTTGTGCACCTTCAAGTTATTGTTCTAAATGTAATCTTCATTGCTTAATCTCCAAATTCTATCCTCCAAGATGTGTTTAATTTCATTTGTTTTGTAATTTAGTTTGCAACATTATTGGTCAAAATCTTGGCATGTAGATGATTTCCATTTGTCCCTTATCAAATTCAACACTAATATGCATTTTTTGAAGTCCTTTGGAATGATTTAAGTTTTGAGAATTGTAGGTTGCTAGTGCAAGTGCTATTGAAAATAAAAGTTTCATCTTGCAATTCATTCATTAGAAGTATTCTCAAACTAACAATTATAAGAATGATATGACCATTTTTAGAAGCTATATTCACTTTTTTAGCAACATTATAGCTATACACACAAAAAAAGGTCAAGTACAAGTAATTCAAAGCATCTAAAGTAACTATACTTAAAAATCACACAAATAAGCAATTCAACGTGGTTCCCATTATTGTATTGAATTTTTTTGTGAAGCCTTTTTGGTAGTCAAAAGGAAATTCTATATTCTCTATAAATGCATTTTTTGGACGCTGTGTGAATAAACTACAACTTTTCAAAGTACTGAAAATAAGGTTTAGGGTGATCAACTATAGACTCTCATAAATAGTGAAAGTACATTTTAGGCAAGAATCTAGACTTGCAATTTTAGAAAGTATCTGAAATTAAATGTAGTTATCTTAGTAGAACTATAACAAAGTGCAAAGTGTGAAGAATTCATTACAATGACTTAAAAAAAACATAGATACAAATTTTATGGGAAAATACATGAAAATGTCTAAATTTGTGTATGAAACATATTAGTAAGTAACAATATTAATTTTAAAAAGTGGACACTTTCACCTTTAGACATCAAAGTTGAAGGTGGTGACTAGAAAAAGTTTTGTTTTTCTTTCCCCAACAAATCAACAATCCAACATCTAATAGTTTGTGCATCAAGAGTCTAAAAGAAATGCCTAGGAATTTGTGCACCTTAGAGTTTGCCCACTAAGAGTCTTAAAAAAAACAATGCTCTAATATGAAAACAATATAGTAACAAAAGTTTATTCAATAGGTAATTTGTTAATGTTGCCCGCACTTGGTTTTCACTACATGCTTGTCTACTACAACCTTCTTGTATGGCATGGTGTGCAAAAGAAATGTTTTTGTGCAAACATTGTGGCACATTGAGGCACTTCTTGAGCTTGCTTTTAAGATTGAATTACACATTATAAAAGGTCTTGGCTTGTCTTCTATTATTCTAAGTATCTTCAAGGCATATTCATTTGGCTTCAACATTAGAAAATAACTTTTTCAATTCAAATTTAGCTCATGGATGCAAAAACTTTATAAAGACCACCAACATGGTCACAAAAATCATTGACAAATTCAATGTAAAGACCAAAATAAAATGCATTTCTACAATTAATTCTATGAAAACCACAATACAAATTAAAAGGCAACCGCAATTGGTAAGAGAAAATCTAATGGCCAAAGATCAACAATAATAAGTGAAATACCATGATCATGGCCATATCAACAACCTTGAAGAATTTGAGGATGGCTTCTAGTAGCATAGGTAAGTGAATAAAATATTGCCTAAGCTTACTCATGAGACAAATATACGGGTTAGTATATGGCATACATGGCATAAAGGTTGTATCTAATCATGGCCATGTGAAAGCACTCTAGCTGATTATAAGGTACCTATGCTATAGATATCTGTATTATAGGTATTTAGATTATAAGTACCTTCAATGGTTGTAGGATATTTACATATACATATGCTCAAGGCTCACATGCTCACATGCTCAAATTTCATGCTTACTAGTATCATTGGACCTTGGGAACCATGCCCTTGCCTTGTAGTTTATCTATGATCTCTATTCTACTAGAAGGAGAAACTCATAGATTATTGCACATATCATGTACACCTTGCTTAAAAAATTTTAAACCCCTAAAGTCCCATTGTTCCCTCAAGAGACAAAATGGATTTTAGGTAGGTTCATATGGTTTCAATCATTAGATGGGATTTGAGGCTTATAGAGGACCGTTTCAGGCCTGTTCCTTCATTGTTCCCCCACAGCAAGGGAACGGCCAGTTGTCACGGAAAAAAATTTTAAAAATTAAAAAAAGATAATTAGTTCTTAGAATGCAAAAAAAATTGAATTAATTTTTTTCTTCAAAAACTAACGTGGCCGGGTCTCGACCACTTCAACCAGATGCGTTGTCGTTGCTCTGTTGCTGCTATTAATAGTGCACTGCAACGAGTTCTCTGCCATGATAACTCATAGCCTTCTAAAGGCCTCAAATCCCATCTAATGATTTGTCGTGATTTTCTGATTTTTTTTAAAAGATAGAAAAACATGTTAGCTTTTTGAAAATATAATTACTATTTCAATTAGAGCCCACAATCAAAAGTTATGGAACAAAAAGCCCTTTTTTTAGTTCAACAAGTAGAAAAACCCTTCAAAAAACCTTAAAGTACAAAATTTTGAACCTAGATGTAGGTAAATACTCTACAACTATTGAAGGTACCTATAACATATATACTTATAATATGGGTACCTACAACATAAACACCTATAATGTAGGCACCTATAATATAAATATCCTATAATCATAGAAGGTGCTTATAATATAAGTACCTATAATATAAGAGCTTAGGTTCCTAGGCTTATGGACTTAAGATCCTAGGCTCGCATGCTAACAACTGTGAGACACTAATTTACTAAAGTCATACTACTTGTGATATATCAAATTGGTCAAATCTAAAATGTAATTGTTTAATTTCCACTAAACACAATATAACTTGGTGACACTACATTTGCAAGTGACACTAATTTTACACCCTTGCTAATACAACAAGTGACTAATTGCAAGTGACTAATCTCTACCCAAATAATTTTTGCACTTCTTTTACCATATGGTATTTAGTATAATTATGTATAGATTTTTATTCATTGAAAATATTGAAATCCTTAAGTATGTGATTATCTTAAAATGCTACTACTTGTTCACCTATAAAATAATTCAAGTTCTACTAGACATAAGAAATAACTCTTGACTTTGGAGAGATAGGCCCATAACCATTGTTTTCAAGCCTCACTGTCCATCACTCTCTATTTGTTGCCGTTTTGAAACTAGATATAAGATAATTGTTTGTATTTATTTTTCAGAGATGAAGCCTATGTCTAATACATAAATCTTTCAAGTATTTTTTTGAAAAATTTGAAATTATTGTGAGTTTTTTTTAAATGAAGAAAATTCATATCAAATATGAAATACACTCAAAAAAATCTGAAATTTTCACCATAGATGTATATAATAGTGAATAACATCATGGTATAAATCAAAGTTACTATGTCATTCTAAAATTAGAAATTCAACAAACCATAGTTATAGGTCCAAATTTCATATTGAAATAAAATATTGAAATTTATGAATTTTCCAAAATTTCCAATTGGATTAAAATCTTCCCTTGATAAGTTTCATTTCAATAGATGGATTCAAATTTGAAAAATATCAATTTTATGGCTCAAATTCACATCAATAGTAAGTAGCAAGAAAAGGCCAAGATACACTTCAAGCTTAGGGG
Organism: Climacium dendroides; assembly: GCA_950106755.1. Lineage (NCBI taxonomy): Eukaryota > Viridiplantae > Streptophyta > Bryopsida > Hypnales > Climaciaceae > Climacium > Climacium dendroides. Next base: position 43,127,903 of record OX467084.1, read on the forward strand.
TGATTCATGGATGAAAGCATCTTCTTCTTTAGAAATTTCAATAATACCATAATGAAGGAATTTGCAATATTATTCATTGAAAATGTACTTAAGTACCTTCAATAAAAATTGGATGAAAAAATATTTTTTAATTTCATCCAAATGGACACTTAATGTCTGCAACAACATTAAAAGGTTAAGAACGATGGGACCCCAACATACCACTATCGCTTTTAATACATGTTTCATTTTCATTTGCCTACATAAATTTTGAACCTTTGAACCATTTAATTGTGCACCATTGCTATGTCTCTCCTTCTATACTAAGATAATAAGATAGAACCACCCATTACCAACCACATCCCCATCACCAATCAAAAAGTGGGGTTGAAATTCAAGAGAGGCTAGACTAATTTCCAAACACAAGTTCTTGATTTCCGCCCATCAATTCCTCCATTCTTTTCATGACACATCTGCTTAGTTTTGGGTGCCAAAGTGAACTCTTAAATGAGCGGTTTTGGAATAGTCTAAACATTAGACACAGGTCCAAACCAACTTTTGCCTTCCAAAATTCATAGTCATTTTAGTTGAAGCAATAAAATTACCAAATTTTGACAATCCCACTCATTTCTATTTTTGCACTTATGAAAATATTTCCTTTGCCTTACTATACTCCACATAAAGTGGGTACACCTAAAACCGCCACTAATTACTACTAAGCCTATTTCCTATTATGAAACTGGTCAAATTTTCATATGTTCTTGTTGGCAAGTGAAAGGAGGTTTCAATGCACCAGAGAACGTGGTATTTGGATACTGTATGCAAATGTTATTAAGGAACAAAGTTTGGTTCTAAAAGCGTTTCTTCCACATAGGTACAGAACTGATTTTGGAGATGTACATATGGTGTAGATGGCAGTTTAAGGTCAGTGACACATTTGGGTGTACCTACCTTATGTCCACAGTTGCTTATTAGGTCAGTTATGGGTGGTTCTATCTGAAATAAAGTCAATGTAGTTTCCAAGTGAAGCCCACTCCACCACAATCACACCCCACCAGCTGATGAGGAGATTGAATACTGTATTGACCACAAAAGGAGGCGCTGTGAACCAATTTATTACATACCATATAACCTAATATCCGTCCCATCCATGCAACACAAGTTGAAATTGAATTTATTTTTTTAAAGTCGGTGGTCAACTTCGTTGAAATCAATCAATCAATTTATGGGCATCAAAGTCACCTTCTCCCAATTCTACAATGGGCTGCTTTGCATGGGCATATATAAGCTTATATATGGGTCAAGTTCCCTATCCATTAAAGATTTAAAGTTGTGCGTCTTGCTAAGGTTGTACGTGAGCCTGTTGTGACACCTTTTGACCGGCTTTTTTCTCAGGCATTCGTAATGGTTTTGGATGCCTATCACCAAGTCAAACAAAAGGCACAATTAAAAAAGAATCCAAAAGGAGGTGACACTATCTGGCTGTTTCTTGCTCCCAGTAACTAAGGACTGTTGTTTGAGGAATCCCAGCCCAGCTCAGCTCCCTCTTAACTCATGGAAATTAAATCTCCTGACTGACTGAAGCTTTGATCTCATTAACTTCAATTGTATCGTTAAATTGGAGGGATTCTGCTACTTTGGGTTGCACAGCCAGAAGCAGAAACATGAATCTGTACTGGTACAAGTTTTTAGGGTTTTGTGCAGATGTGGGTCACAGTTTTTGGAGCCAATTTAACAAAAGCGACAACGACCGGTTTTGCCTCACTGGACTGCCTGGAATCAGATACAAGATTGGTCAATGCATTAATTGATCATTTAATTTGGAGCTGGGGTTCTAACACTTTCTCTAGAAACACAACGAGCTGTTTCATTACTTCTAGTTAAGAGAAGATTGAAGAGGGTGAGACGTGTCTGCGCTTGAAAATTGAGGCTGTCAACAGTAGCGTTTCTTAATAAATCGTTTGAAAAGACAGCAAGCAAGCTTTTGCGGTATTCATGACTGTTACAGTCAAGGACTGATAGCTTTCTATTTGTGATTAAGAAGCTTGCTCTGAAACATGCAACTTTCCCTCTTTCAACATCATGAAACAATTACGTGATGGGAAGTCTAAATTCACTCATCCATAATAAGAACGTCTAGTACTCTTTGGCAAAATTGAATCAAGTTACAGTCTGGTGTGCTGCAAGCAGGACGTACCTGCTCTAACTTACATAAGAAGACTCACTGCTGTCGATCAAGTACAATACGCACATGAACACTGATATCAATCCTTAGTGCCTCCTTTAATTCAAAGGTAGACTCCATGACCTACAAAATACCCTTCCTGTTAGCAAGTCCTTCCAGCAATGAGATTGACTTTCATGCCGTGGAGTATTAATTTTCCTACTTTCATGAGATTGGGGAACACAAAAATTAAAGCTAGGTGCACCTACGGGTGGGTCAGGAGTGGAATTTTCACAGCCACACACACATATGTATCAAGTGGAGGAAGGTACAAGCAAAAGGGACACCTGCTGGCTGGCTGTATTCTGTTCTTTCGCAAAGTAAAGTAAAAGCCGCACGGCCAGGCCAGGCCTCTTTGGAACCTCCAAGAGCACTGTTACGTTGTTTGAACACAGCCACCCCCCGAGCTAGTGTCTCGGTAGGGATTCAGCGAAAGGGTCCTAGCTAGCTCGATCAAACACCGAATCTGATCTTAGCTTTCCTGTTACACCATCATCTAAATATGTGTTTTTTCTCTCGTTCTCTCGTTCTACCCTCTCTCGGTGTTTTTACCACCTGCACACCGGTTGTATATACTGTATACAATTATGGCGCAAGCGTTACAAACACCTCGAGTCGAAGCAGCTGGGGTCTGGCTTCAGTGATCGAGCTCTTGTACTGCCCATAGCTAGATAGCTGGTTAATACGAGGATTGCAGGTGAAGTTGCTTCGTAAGGTCTGAGTGTGCTAGCTACAGGAGCTTCGGATGTTGGCTTTTGTTGCATGAGCATTTGCTGCGGCCAGGCTCTGGGATGGAAGATTCCGTGTACGGAGTTGACGAAGAGGTTTTGGAGCTGCGGAGGAGAAGGAGAAGCTGCAGCAGTTTCGAGAAGTGACCGAGAGATTCTGTAGTCAAGCAAGCCAAAAGTACGTTTGAAGAGGTGAGATACGTACTCGAGCAAGTAGAGAATGATTCAGAGAAGTTTGTAACGAAGTGTATACTGAAAAAAAGCAAAGCAAGGTCGAATGTCTTCAATCCGCAGCTAGGTACATGCGCTCTATGCAGCAGCAGGAGCGTTAGGGTCCGCAGAAGTTGTTGTGATTTGGTCATGAGAATTAGCAGGCCTACAGAACTCCAATGCATGCGACAATATATGCCCTGTGCATCTGCAACTGAAACCCCCACAAAGCATGTGTTCTCCAGAGTCACAAGTAACCAGTATTTCGTTAAAATGGCCGTATTCCACAAACTTGACACGAATCATGTGTTGTCCAGAGTCAAAATTAACCAATATTTTGTTAAAATGGTGGTATTCCACAAACTTGACACTTTTATTAAGGTTAGACCGTGCAGTCTGAAATCTACACTTGTTCTAAAAATGAATGGAAAAATGACATATGGAATATTGCCATTTTAACAAAATTTTCCATAATTGAGACTGCAGTCTGGTGTACCAGCAGTTCTGCTCGGCTTGTTATTAACCTTGTGTAGAGTCCCCATAGGAGATCGACCACCTGCTCCCATGCAAGTAGGAGCCTTGCAAGAAACAGAATTGCAGCAAGGGACCATCGATACATGAGCAGCGCAATCGTCTTTGAGCTTGCAGCAGGAAGAACTTTTGTTCTTCCTGAGAGTAACAAGAATGGAGAGTTTGTTGGAGGTAGTTCTACTAACCATGGTACAATGGATGTGGCAGATAGTGAGTGCTTTACTAACCTTGGAAGAGCAAGGCATCGCTGCTATCATGGCAAGTGTTGGAGTGTTGCGACATTGGAAGGTGTTGGCACCGGGATTGTTGGTAGGCATCCTCTTGGTGATAGTTTGCATGATCATGAGAATGCCAAACACAAGAATTCTACTCTTGGAACCATCTTCAGTCCAAGGTCAAGACAACGGATTCTACGATTCAAATCAAGTGGTAAGTGCATTTGATTGTGTTGGAGTTCAGTCTCTATGATCACCTCATTCTTTTCAACTGTTTTTACTTCATTCAAGTAGGTTTAGTTACTAACACGATGCTCATTTGTAATGACCTTAGTTTCTATGATACATGATTGGGGAGGCCTATGTATGATCACTATAACTGCAAAGATTTATTTCCATGAATTAAGGGGCATTTTTTTATGGTGATGTGTGAAAATTCTTGAAACAACCTTATTTTTATTAGTGGAACCGTTGTTGGATGTTGGATGATTAATTTTTTTGGTGAAGTTTATTATTTTGAATGGTTGCATTGGTATTATTCTTAGGTCTATTATTCCTCACAGCACCGATTATATTCACCACGCCGAATTCTAGGAAATGATTTTCCTCGTTCAAGACCTTCTCCAACAAGTTATCCCCCTCCTACTCAAAATGTTCGACGTGCTCCATTTAGGCGCCCTCAATCTCCTTCAGGTCCTTAGTTGATTAGCATGTAGTCATATCCTTATTGACACTCCAAGAGTTTCAAGCATGTTGTGATGAATCATGTTGAACTCATTAATGCACCTTTAGGGGGGTTTACAAAAATTAGGTCCTATTTGGACAAATGTACATTTTAAATTCCTAATACAATTGGAAAACAAAGAAGTAGCTTGGAATATAAGGTGTCATATAATCATGAACATGATATTGAAAATCTAATCTAAATACAATGAAGATATTAAAGTAATTTTACAATACAAGTAATGTGTCTATATATATATGACCAAAAATTGTATTTTAAATGTATTATAAATTTCATACAACAAATCAGTGGTTGATGAATATGGAAACATCTAATAATTTTACAAGCTCTACAAGTATTATTGCATACAACAAATCGGGGGTTGATTCATGGTAAATATATATATGTTTATCCTTAAACATATTGTAAAAGAATAAAATTCAATTAAAAGTGCAAATCGGATGTTCTAAATTTGAAAAAGTTTTCAATTCTGTATTTATATTATATATAGGATCATAATTATGATTTTGCTAAGTATTAAAATCCTAAAAAAAATTATTGAAAAAATATACTTATTATAGATATTTTATTCAAATATGATAATATTGATAAAAATAATAAAGAAATTTCAAATATTTCAGTGATATACCAAAGAGCTTTAATTACAAGAAACATTATAATAAATCTCAACCACCTAAGCCCCTTAGTGTTAATTTTCAAATCAAGTTTTAGCAAAAAGAAACTCATGGCTATTAATGTATAAATACAAAATTTTATAAATCAATTGATTTTTTCAAAGACTAGATTCATAAAATTGGAAAAAATTAGACTTGGCAAAGTTTTTTTAAACTTAAATTGTGCATCAAAATCTTAATTGAATAAAAAAATGGATAATTTGTAAAGCACTCAAAATAGTATGTTTGGAAAAATTTAGGCCTAAAAAAATTTGTCTTTAAAAATTATGCACAAAAATAGAGCAATGGAAAATATCAAGAAAATTGATACTTTGATGTTTGACTTTTAGAAAATAGTGAAAAAAATTCAAAAAAATTCATAATAATAGGACATTGTTCCTAACTTGAAAGTTCTCTTTTTCAACAATTTGAATATTTTGGGGAAAAAAATGGTATCTTTGAACTTGCGCAAAGGTAGTACACTTGAGCACATATGGAAGGTGGATACTTTACTATTTTTAGATTTATTTCTGGACTTGTGTAATTTAGTAGGAGTCCTTGTATCTTAATTTTGACTTTTGAATTCACCATTTTGAGTTGAAAATATTACAAACTCCACCCCCAAAATGACAAAAGTTGACATTCAATAGGAGAATGTTCAAAATAGTAAATTAATTTTAAAAAGGTAAAAAAAACTACTCAAAGTCTACAACTACTATATATACCTTTATTTCAAATTTCATATAAAACTAATATACAATACAACACAACACAAAAGTTATAAGCAAAATCCCACTTGTTTAAGGTCAAGGGGATAAAAAAAAAAAGGCAAGTGTTTCTTGCAATCACCCTTATAGTTAATCAAAGTAGGGCTTTTAATACCTTCAAAATTTTGTACATGATTGTATTGAGTTAGCTAAAGTCATCATCTTGAACTTCTTTGGCAATAACCTTTCATATTGCATAGCATCCACATAAAAATCTTAAAGATTGTCAAGAAGGAAATGAAACACCTTTTGGAGCTTTGTACAATATTTTTATTTAGACCATAGTAGCTTTTGATTAACCCTTTGTCATTCAAGCATTCACATAGAGATGTTTTTGGTTAATCCTCATTTTTTCCTTGAAGTCTCACTTCAAGTCTTCATTTTTGCCTTCAAGTCTTGTTTTAAATAGTCAACCTCAAATAAGTTCATGAAGTCTAGTTTTTGCTTTATTTTCAAATCTAAAGATCTCCAAAGTTGAAAATTTTATTTCTTTTACATTTTAATCTCACCTCTTTAAGAAAAAAAAATTTAGAAATATATAGTAATTAATTTAGAATTCCACAATAGTTTAATTTTCCAACCAAAATATAAAAAATACATAATTTCATCTTGGAAAGTGCACTACATAGGGTGATTGATGATCATATGCTTTCAAAATCCTATTACGAGAGGGCTATATACGTAAATTTTTTAAATTAATACATTCTATCTTTAACTAAATTTCTAAATTCTTCTTATTTCATGTATCCTATCTTTCATTTAAAAAAATTCTTGCACTATTTATGTATATCCTATCTTCATTAAAAATAAAGAATACAAGTATATTTCTTATAATCTATACACAAATCCTAATGGGAAAATTTAGCACTGAAAACTATGCATATATAAAATGACATAGATAATAAGAAGAACAACATTTACAAACTAATTTCACACACAAACCATACAAAAAACATCTTGTACAATCATACCTAAGCTAATACATATCTAAGTTTAAAGTCAAAAGGCAACATACAAAAAATAGTGCATGTGTTAAATAAACACAATACACAACATTTATGAGGTGTTCTAAAGCTTAAGGCTATGAAAGGTTTAGAGTTTATTTTCAAAATTTTAGACCAAAATGCATCTATATTACAAAACTCAAATCATAAAAAATAAACAAAAGAAAACAAACTTGGCAGCCTAATGAGTGCATTGCTATCAATGCACAAATGTAACAATGGCAACCTACAACACATGTCATCTTCTAGGCTTCATAGACTAAAATTGTTTACTTATTATTGAGTATACAAAGGACATTGGATTCCGCCTTGGATACTTTTGACAAGCCTATTGCAATTCTCAAAAATTTAAATTTTTTGGTTTTTTTTCAAGGCTATAATATTAAAAAATAGATAAAATTCAATATCATCCCCTACCTTTAATTATTTATAAACTTCAAATACCTCATTATCGTGATGCTAATTTATTTCTAAAAAATGTTTAAATTTTAGGACCAAGGTAATTATAATAACCCTAATTTGATCGCACACTAATCCCCCGAAAGGCAGTGCACTCCCCAAGAATTCCATCCACAAAAATATATTTAAAGACATTTTAATAATTTGTCTTGACCAAGTTATACATGAAAGTGCAATTTGACTTTGTTGGAAAGGATTCAGATATCTAAGATATAGGACTAAAGCAAGATTGAAATCCAATAGTAGTTAATGACTATCCAATGTGGAGTTTTATGATCATTTGTTGTATATCATACCTATGAGGCAAATTTGGTTTAATATAATTCTAAACACAAATGCCAAAAAATTTGGAAATTATTTTTTTCAAAAAAAAGAGTATGGAATGTTTTTTGAAAAATAATTATATTTTTAATATATGAATATGGTTGAAGCTCATTTTTTAGAAATAATTAAATATTCACCAAAAGAGTATTGATTTTGACTTACATTTACAATTTTGCACACCAATTCTTCTTTCTCTAAACTTTCTCACACCATCTACTATGAAGTATGTACTAGTATGCACAATTATGGAAAAAGAAAATCTTGTAGAATATTCTATTTTAAAGGTATACATTGAACCTCTTTTTTGGAAATTATTAAATATTTTGCAAAAAAGTGCTGAAATTACTACTTGGTATAGTCATACATTTATTCTCTTCACAATAAATATAGTGGTTGCATGTATATATGTTGAAAATAGAAGTCCAAAACATAAACCCTTTTCACTTCAACTCTAGTTTTCATATCGTCATATTGTCTTTTTTCCTTTGACCTCCCATAAGTAATGTAGAATGGTTAATAATCAATTGATATTACATCCTATAATTTTAGAGTTTAGCCTAGATGAATTCCTATAGAATCAAATTTTTTTATTCAATTAGAACATTGGAGGTACAGGGGAAATAAAGGTTGGAAGTAAATCATGAGTTCATCCAACTTTAACCCCTAAAGGCCCCAATACTATTTTTGGCATCATAGCAATTTTGGACAGCTCACTACGAATGGAATTTTTATTTTTTAATTTCACAAAACATGTGCCTAAGGGATAGCTTTAAGGCGCAACAATTTTCATTACTTCTGACTACATGGTCAAAAAGTTATTGCATGATATGTAATTATAAGAGAAATAGCACAAAGTGTTTAGAATTGGCCTAGTGTTGAAAAACTTACTATTTGGGGAAGTGTAGGTGTTCTCATTATTAAATCTTATGCATTTTTTAACAAATCAATAAAAAACACACTTCTAACCAATCAAAAAAAATTCAAATGCTGAAAATAAAAAATTTATTTTTAATGAATTTTTGAAGTTATATCTCCAAAATTCATTTGAAGAGAAACAAATAATAGTTTTATAATTTTGACCATATGAATACTTTCTATTTTTCATGCTTCACATTATCTTCTTTGATGCAAACTTCAAAAAAGTTATAAAACTTACATTTTATAACACACTTGTGTTTTGTGTGAATCCCTTGAATAATTAGGAGTTAATCCATGTTGTGACCAAAAAAAGAAGATTGAACAAACCAAACCATGGAGCTCATAATTCATGGAAAATTGTCATTTTGATCATTTTCAACTTAAAAGTAAAAACCAATTAGTAATATAACAAAAATAATTCTAATAATTTAGAATTTTTTTCAACTTATGAATAGTTTTCTCAAGTAATCATTTCATTTGACACCAGAATACCCTTAGCTATGACCACCATCAAGACATATTTAAAAATTTTAGATTTTTAAAAAGAGTAGAAATTAAACTACTTCACCCCTTTTTTAGCTAATCTTTAAAAGATCATTTGTCCACCAAGGGGACAAATGGGTTTTTTCAATAACCTCAATATTTGCTTCAATATTTTGAAACTTTTTCTAAAGATGCAAGTATATAATTTTCACATAAATTGAACTTGTTATTTAGGAGGAACATTTCTTGGCAAAATGGAGTTTAGAAGGCAAATCAAGCATAGGATAGCTCTTTAACTTTGAATGGAGAGTAGTAGATGGGGCAAGGAAAAAGTTGAAGAGGGTAGTGGGTGAAGTGATCCAAAAGAATGTCAAGGCTTGGTACAATTTTTGGCGTAAAAATTTTGAATGCAGATTGCAAGGGCAAATTTTTCAAATTTAATACATAATTTGGAAAACTATTACTCCATGAGATTTAGCTTCTAATAATATGAAATACACCTCCTAATTCTATGAATTGAGAATCCAAAAGGTTTTAAAAGTTTGTTGCTAAGGATTTTAAAAAGAAAACTTTGAATACAATATTTCTTCAAATCTAACAAGGAAATTTACCATCAAAAAGTCCTTCAAATTGCGCTCTCAATGGTATTAAATACAAATGAATACACAAAGTCTCTAAAATCATTGCTTAACCCCTAAAATTAAATTGGCCCTATAGAGACCAAAATGTAAATTTAGGTAGGCTTATATACTCTCAATTTTCATCATAATTTTTTGAAACTTTTTGTAAAGCTAAAAAAACACATAAGCTTCCTAGGAATATAATTTTTATTTCAATCGGTGCCCAAGAGAAGAAGTTATGGCACAAAAAGCCAAAAATGGAGGTGAATGCATAACATAAAAAATTCAAAAAATATCAAAAAAATCTTGAAATCTTGTATTTTGTCTACATGTGAAGCTTTGATCCATTCTATTTGGACTAGTGATTCATTTTTTAATGCAATTTTCACATTTTTTCAAAAAATTGTTTGATAGGGTTAATTGTGCTTGCTAGAAAAATCTCACCATTGGGATTATTGTATTTCAACTCCATCTTAGAGGTATTAATAGTTTAGTTTTTCATTCAATCCTAGACCTATTTCTACTTACCAATTTTTTAAAGAATGAAATTCAATTTAAAAAAAAAAAATTTAATCTAGACTTTTGACTCAATTCTTCAATGTAAAAATTTGAAATTCAAAGTGTATAGTACAAAAAATTTCACAAATAGTAGTCAAAGTCATTTGAAATTGTAGGCTAAAGTTCAAAAAACTTTTTATTCCAACTTTGAATGCTAATATCTTTCAATCTGTAAGGTTAAACTTCATAAAAATTTTACCACATGATCTGAGACAAGTCAAGTACAAGATCCTATGGTTAGATTCTATTAATATTATTTTAAAAAAAATTCTTGGGACTTACTTCAGGGGTTAAGGTTTGACACATTCCATATAAAATGAAGTATAGTCCAAAATTAAAGGGGAAATATGATGGAAACAAAAGGGGACCATAATGGGACCCATTGTAAATATTAGGATGCCTAATGAGTTTGCCTAAAGGATGTGTGTGGTAGCCTCTAATATCTAGAAAAATTAGAAGATTCAGTTCTTTTTAACCCCTAAATGACAGACCTATGACCGTTGATTTTAAGCTTTACTGTCATCACTCAGTTTGTTGCTATTTTGCAACAAGATATGTATGAAAAAAATTTAATTTATATTTTAGAGATGAAGCAAAATGTCTTCTTTGTTTCACCAAAATTTTAGATTTTTTTGTGAATTTTTATAGATATAATGAAGAAAAATCATATCAAATAGAAAATTATTTCAAAAAATCTGAAAATTTCACCATGTGTGCATATTATAGTGATGAACAACATGGTGTAAACTCATTTTCCGTGACATTCTATAATTAGAACGTGGTAGACATTGAAAATACATCCAAAGTTCAAATTGCAATAAAAAATTGTTTATTAGGATTTTTTCAAAATTCAAATTGGAATAGAAACTAGAGTGAATGAACTTTATTTTGTTAGTTGGGCTTAAATTCAAAAAATATCATTTTTGTAGAGAAATTTCAGATTTAAAGCAAGGAACAACAACTTTCTAAAATAGCATATTTTGTGATCCGTTTTTTTTAGTAACTTCTCATTTATGTGAAGACAAACAATAGCATAACTCCCAACTCAACTAGATTATCTTCATAACCCAACATGGAAGGTCAACAAGAAAGAAGTGGATGAAAAAATGATTCCTAGCTCTCTACAATTCAGGAATCATTCATCCGAAAGCCACAAAATGGCCTCCTCGTCGTCGTTTCTGGGTTAATTTATTTTTTGGGGCTTGTGGAGGACAAATAAATCTTTCGATTCAAGATTGGGATTCTTGGGGTTTTAAAAGTATGTGGTGGAATATGTACAAACCATTGCAAAAAAATTTGTTATGTAATTGTGAATACCTTGGACATTCTTGCAATGCAAGATTTTTTGGAATGCATTGCACCTCTTTATTACCAATGAAAATTGGAGGAAATATGCATTTAGAATATGATCTTGAGTATGGTATATTTTTAAATTCAAAATTCATAGAGCAAAAACTTCCCACTATTAGCAGTTAAAGTCTTCGAAAACTTTTGGGTTGGATTAAAAAAACTTTTATTTGAAATTGCAATATTTGCAATCTACTTGGTCAAACTTCATGAAATCTTTATAACATGTTCTTATAGAAGTGAAGAAAGAAAGATCTACAATTAAGTTCCTCCAAAAAATGGCATCTTTTATTTTATTCACAAGAAATGGTAGTTTTGAGTGATTTTTGACTCATACAAGGTCTTGATCCTTTAGGAATTAAATTAGATAAGAAAAAGAACATTTTGAAAGCTCCAATTGAGCTTGACCAAGGTACATTCAATTTTGGGATCCATAGACTTTGGATGCATGAACCCTTGGAAGTTAGGATGGACTTATGACTATTTTTTAAAACTTCAAGGTTCTTTTCTATGTATGCTTCCATTTTGCAAATAAAATTTTACATTTATTTTTTTCATGTCTTTTGTAAGTCATAAATCATTCAAATTTTTTTGGAAAAATTTGAAATTTTTGCAAATTTTTGAAAAAAAAGTGAAAAAATTCATATCAAATGCAATATATACTTAAAAAATCTGATTTTTTTTCCATAGGTGTATATTGTAGTGTAGAACATCATGGTGCAAAGCAATTTACAATATCATTCTAAAATTAGAAACCAACACTTCATAGTTATTGGCCCAAAGTTCAAATTGCAATAAATTATTGAATTTTAGAAATTTTTCAAAATCTCAACTTAGAGTAGAAACTAGACTTGATACACTTCATTTCCATAGCTCGAATCGAATTCCCAAAGGATAATTTTTATGGATAAAATTGAGACAAAGGTAAAGAAGTAGAAGTTGCTAAAATCCATGGATTTGACATTTTCTTGTGAAGGAAAGTCAAAAAAATATTACAGGAAGGGAAAATCCTACACCATTCACAGTTACGTCAAGCAACTCCCCCAAGTGAAAAAAAATTGTTATTTTTCATCCTAGAGAAGGTCAAGCAACTCATTCACAGTTAGGTCAAGCAACTCCCCCAAGTGAAAAAAAAAATGTTATTTTCCATCTAGAGAAGGTCAAGCAACTCCTCCAAGTGAAAAAAAAATGTTATTTTCCATCCTAGAGACCTTCCCTGAAATCACCCAAAGAATTCAAATGTCCTCAAGGTTCATTTCAGGGTTAATAATGTTACGACATACAGTAGGTACAAATTCAAACATGTGAAAGAATCAGCAAGGACGAAAAGACTTGCAATTTAGGCTTGCAAATCATTCAATCTGCCATTCACACTTGCCACCTCAGAATATTTTAGCACTGGCCATTTAAGAGTGAAAGCAAAATTGCTAGTTGCTCCCACACTCTTTCTCGAGATACATGAAAATGCCATATATATATTTACTGAAATGCTGATTACAACAATTATCACAGAGAACCAGGTGCTCTGCATTGTCTGCAACACTCAAAAGTCCTGATCTACAGTGATAATAACTTGCTAAAATCTTATTGCAAATTCCTTGTGACAGAAACTGAATTGAAACCCTGAGTACAAGAAAAGGAGTTTCTGAAGGGGGCCGAAGGAGAGTACCGGTACATGATACTAATTCTCCTGCCAGACACGCTGCGCTCCGCTTACAGACACCCTTGTGTACTCCAATTGGATTAGGTAGTTTATTTTACACCAGAGTATTATTATGTCAAATTGCACCACTCACCAAACCTAGGACGATATCAATACTACTGTAGACCTTATTTTGGCATGAATTCCTTGGCTACATAGCTTGGCCAAAAAGGTCTGAACTTCAAAAAAAACATAATGTTGATAAATGTATCTACGGTACATGTACATGATCCAAGATGAAGGAAACGTGATCCTGACTCAAGGCCCTTGGTAATCCGTAACGAGGTGAAGGGCACAGTCGCTTTATCAATGCCTCCTACCAGTCCTTACAAGGTCCAACATGGGTATAGCGAAGCGGAGGAGATTCGAAACCATCCCATTGTAACCCAAATTTGGCGGAGGAGACATGACAGAAGCAACTCCAGAATGAGGCCGATACCTGAGGGCTTCCCACATACTGGCCTCCAGGCGCAAAGTATCCTTCTTGGCCAAAGGAAATTCAGCGAACTAACCAGACTGGAAAAGGTCAAGTTGTAACCCGGTATCTTCCAAATCTCTATCTCCCAGTACTGTGGTGGCTCTGGGCACTTTTGAACGCACAACTAAATATACTGCTGCTGACAAGTGCTTCAATGCCTCACAGTTTGTTACGATAGAGTTCAACCCATATCACTAACATGTCAACATGTCACAAAAGATGGCATGCAAAGCTTCTAATGAGCGAGTTTCCCACAGTTTTCTATCTTGATTCATGAGCGCACCAACAATGAGGGAGGAATACTGCTACTGTGCAAGAGACTCCAAGATTATGCCTGGTTCACAGACTTATCCGGTCTGACAGCTTGCATGGTTTGCACAATCAATTCTAGGTCAGCAAGCCGTTCCACATCACAACTCCTCAGGGTGTCTGCCTCACGGTACCATTGGATAATCTGCAGACCAAAAGAGCAAACTAATTAAAAAGATGTCAAATTTTGAGATCTACTTCAGCTCTCTGCCTTGAACGTTCATCTGAACCAGCTAGAAACAAACAAACTTGAGATTTGAGAGCTTATATTATTGAAAGTACCTTCCGGAAAGAGAAAGCCGCTGTGAACTATTTACAGGTTCCTTTGACGCACTGAGCCGCCTGGTTCTCCGTTCCTGATCCTTGTCAACTCTCATCGCAGCTACCTCCTTCTCCATTACTGTAACTTCTCTGCGCATTTTCTTGGCTTCCACCTCCATAGCTTTGCTCAGAGTGTCGACTTTCTTGGAGAGCATCTGTGGTAAGTGAGGCAAAAGTCAGTATTCAATTATGGGAAAATTAACTATTGCCGTAATCAAAATTAAAACCTACTCTTAATGTATTGTGCCTGACAAAGAGACGCACCTCTATAGCATTGTCTTTGTCTTTGAGGCTCTGGTCCTTTTCCTGCGAAGCTTTTCTTAAAACGATGACTTCCTTCTGTAAAATATCGTACAGCACTCCCGAGACAGTGTCGTTTACACTTTCTGTAGAACCTTCCGCTGGAGCAGTAGACTCTGCTGTACCAACAGCTTCCTCTCTCTGCTTCAAATCGACAGTTTCCTGCTCAGGTTCAGGGCTTCCAGGTTCAGTACTTACAGCTACTTCAGGAGTTGTACTCTTCCTGACTGTCCGCAGCTCTTCAAATCCATTCGTAAATGGCTTCATCACAGAAAGTGGTCCCGCATCGCATGATTGACCTCCGTCAAAAGATTTGGACGTCATTCTTCCACTTTTCAGAATTGGGCCCGTCATGGATCTCAGTTGGGTTACAGCAGATCGCCTGGTCCTGGAGCCATTGGCAAGTACCTTTGCTCCTTCATCAGGTCCAACTGACCTCCGCGCATATCCGTTGCTTGTGACACTGGAACTTCGCTTTGCTTCAACTGCGGGCCGGCGAATTGTGCCGTTTCCAGACTTCAACCCTTCCTCAAGAACTTTCAGACGAAGATGGAGTTTTTCCTGTACAAAAGGAAAATGTCAGTGCCAGGCTGCAAAATTCTAGTTTTTACATCTCAAAGCAAGCAGTCGAATATTAATTGTACCTTCAGTTGTGCTTCGGTCTTGGCAGTCTTCTCCGCAGACGCTAGCTTCTCACGAAGTTGCTGCATATCACCCTGTTTGTATATCGCACGAACTTGATAAGTAAACATTAGGAGGGCGAGGAGTGGCAAACCACTGTCGGATTCCATAATCCAAGAAGGAAAATATAAATCCAAGAAACAGTCTATGTTGCCTCTCACATAAAGATGACACCATATGACAAGTGGCCATTCGAAAATACAACTACGGAGTACTTGATAACAAGAGTCAATTTACTCAAGGATTAATCAGACTGGAGAGCCTGGAGTCGCTACCTGTAAGAACCGCCGTTCTTCAAGCCACTGCTTCACAGGCATGACCTTCTCGCTTTCATCCTTCCAATCGTTAGCAACCACAGAGGCCACTCTGTTTGCACTGATTTTGGCTCTTGCAAGTTCACGTTCCAAGGTCCGCTTTACTTCCTACAACATGAAATCGATGAAAATCGATAGAAAGAGACTAACTAAAGTTGGTAATCTCCGTTATACATTCTGAGGAACAAAAATGTCATCACCCTTGACTCTGCGGGAAGGATTTCTAGATACAGTACTATGCATATACTTCAGACATTTAAAATATTTAGATTCAAGCTTCTTCAGGTGTGCTGTCCCGACTTAATATTCCAGAGCTCAGCTGTACAATATTTGAAGTGGTAAGATTTAACAGAAAAGCTCAAGGTTGAAATCAGCACGAAAAACTCAATGCCCATATCCAAGCATGGCTACAACGCAGCAGCCCACGATCAGAAAGATCGACAGCTCAAAGAATAGCTACTTAAGTGTACACGACACAAAAACATTGTAAGGGCTGATTCTCTTTCTCACCATCAGTTCCTGGACTTGCCGTTGAAAGTCACGAGCAGCATTCACCGCAGCCCCTCCAGCTAAGACCGCTTCCTCCAGGTCGCGAATTGTTGCGCTGAGTTTCTCAACCTCATTCACTTTGCTTCTGTGCATTTTATCCAGGATTTTATTCTCTTCCTGCCAACACACTTACTCTCAGTTGCAGACCTCTTGTGATTGTCCCCAACAACTTCATAAAGAGAGGAGAAGTTTGCTCTATGCATGAGACACGGTAAGAATTTTAGAGCACCTGACAAGTCTCTATCTGCTTGAGGAGCTCCTGATTGCGGTTCTGTAGGTCGTCCACCATAGCGGCCTTAGCCTCAGCAGCTTGGACAGTTCTCTCTGCCTCAAGAAGTGCCGCCTCCTTCGACTTTGTCAAGCGATCTAGAGCTCTATTGGTATCTTGTAGCTTTGCAATCTGTCATGTCACAAATGTCACAAGCTTTACAGTTGAGTCAAGGTCCAGAACGGGGTTGATCACCACAGTAAATAATTCAGAGAGGATTTGGAATAGGTTTCCAAGATAGGAATTACACCTCCAACAGCAAACCTGCTGAAAAGAGAGCATGATACTTGACTCTAGCTCCACATTGAAGATATGAAAAGAACAGTCCTCTTTCGATAACTACAGTAGAGTTTTAAACCGGTCAACCGGAACATAGGATGAGAATTATCAATGCCGAAACCGAAACGAGACTCCGATGAAATAACTCCAACTGACCTCATGTCGTGAAATCTTCAACTCAGCCTCCAATGGAGCAAGGATAACCTCAAGTGAAGGCATGTCATTATCCTTTTGAGAAGCCTGAACCCTTCGTAGAGTTGCTTCTGCTGCATTCTGTGCGGTGACTGCTGCTTTTTTCTCGTCATTGAGTTTCTTCACTTCAAGATTCTGTCAAACCTCAGTGAGATTAGAAATATGGGATGATCGTGGTACCAGTACGCATAAACTTTACTGCCAGCCCGTGCAGTAATAAAAAGATAGGACATTAGAACAGTCTTGAATCGGTACCTTGTTGTCGAGAAGAAGCAAGGTGCAGTTCAATTTCTCATCGACCTTCTCCAACTCCTCGGAAAGCTGCACACGATCATCACAGAAACTCAACCTAAACTGCAAATAGTGTCTTCGAGGAAATCTTTCCCAATTCTTTCAAAAAAGGGGAGCCGTCTAACGCCAGCATGTGAATTCAATTAGTCGACACTCACAGTAGGTCCCCAAAAAAATTACCACGTAGCTCTGCTGCCACATGCAACTGAATGCGTACCTCATCCACTGCTTTCTGTTTCAGGCGGTCTGAGAGCCGGAGAGATTTGATCTCTGCTTGAGCATCCGCCAATCCGCGATTCTTATCTAAAATAACGACACCAAGTTAATACGATTCTGCTTCCGGGATGCCCTACAACCTCTCAGCTAATGATTCATCACCAGTACAACATAATCAAATGCTCCGTCCATAGCGCCGGACTTAACTCGTACATTTCAATTACTCCCATAGATCTGGTACTCCCTAATGCCACGATACTAGTAATATGAGCAGCACAAAGAATCAAGAACGATGTACTCCCCGCCAAGAAAGTCCTCGGCACAACAAGACGCTCAAGAACGACATGCTCTGATCTCACAACAGTACGTCGACCAAGGAAACCTGCACTATTCCCACCGGAAAACCTAAGAAACACCCCTGCGATCGCTTCTCCAACCCTCCCAGTCCAGGGCGCCTTACCCCTAACTTCGTTCTCTAACCGCGTGAGCTCCAACCGCACCGGATCCGAGCCATTGAAATGGTTCATCAAATCCCCGGTCGCAAACCCGGGTCGCGTCGTACTGCTCCTGCGTCTAGGTTTCTCCTCCGACTTCGGCACTGTAGGCAAATGATACACATTCCCGTAGTCCGAGCTCCGCCTCTTATCCCCGTGCACTTTGTTGCTGTTGTTGTTGTTGCTGTTACTGTTGCTGTTCGTGTTGCTGTTCGTGTTATTTTTATTGTTATTCCGACCATCGAGCGAGTTGTCATCGTCCTCTACACTGCTACTCATCGAATCCGCCATTGGCCTCCCTAACAACTTCCTAGGCACTCGTGAAGTCATCGCCACGCTCCGTCCCCTCCGCCACTCCCCCCTTACTACACCTCACCCTCAAATTCCACGCTCCTCCTCACACCCGCCCCTCACATTCGACACAACCATGACAAAATCCATGGCTGCGTCTCCCGTACTCGTACCCGTACCTCTCCCCCTCCACCCTCCCCCTCATCCCTCTCCCTGTCGTCGTCCTCCTCCCAATCATCCCTGCCCTAAATGCCTCCCCTCGCTCTCCGGTCTCACCATACCGCCACTCCACACACACGCCACCTCCCAAATCAGGGCTCCATCCCACCCCAGTTCGCCCGCGCTCCCCACTGAACCCACCTCAATCAATCGAACCCAATGCCGGAAGAGCTACCCCGGGCGACGACGAGCTGCACCTCCTTCGATGAGCCTGTTGTGATGCATCCCGCAAGCTCGAGCTTCGGTTCGCTTGGCTTGGCTTCGCTTAGGTTGTGAGCTATGGCGCTTGCTGTTCGCGTGGTTGCGTTGCGTTGGGGGCTGTGGTGCGATGGTGTCAGGGGCGATGGCGGGGAAGGGTGATGTGCACTTGCCTTGCCTGGGAAACCGACCAGCCCGTCTCAGGCCCCCAGCGTAAGTTATGATGATGGAGGGGGAAGAGTGAGGAGGGGAACTGGGGAACTGGGGAACTCCAGAAGCCCAGAAGTGGAGAACTCGAGACAGACGGAAGGCTGTAAGTTCCGTTTCCACCTTACTCAGGACGCAGGAGCAGCAGCAGCGGCCCTGGCAACATGAGTGCAAGCTCTGGGGGGAGCCTCTCTCTCTCTCTCTCTATTTCTCTGGAATTGCACTAATTGGGGAATACAGCAGGCAAGGCTGGTGGTGTGTACAGTAGCATTAGGGGGGGACGCTGGCTGTCCTTTTATACCTACACCCCCGAAGGAAGCCCGCCCCCCATGGAGAACCCGATGCTAAACCGCTCGCTTTTGGCTTTGGCTTTGGCACACAATGGAACCTGCTGCGCTCGAGCACCATGGCATCCGGGTTTGGGTTTGGGTTTGGCTCAGGCCATGGCGAGGGTGCTGTTTCTTTGTGGCTATTAAGTTGGTTTAGTTTTGGGTTTGCGGGTGGAAGCGACACTGTGCTTGGGCTGAAAAAGGGCTGTGTGCTGAAACCGTGACAGGGACCGTAGTGCATGCCCTGCTTCTGGGCCATGGCAAGGTTGCCGTCCAGACATTCTTTTTGCATTCTTTTGGATTAGTTTAGTTTGGGGATGAAAGCAGAAGGGCGTTGAGGTGTGAGGGGGAGCTGGAATGGTAATAGTAACACTACAAGGGAATGTTGTCATTTTTGTCAATTTGGACATTTTTTCTATCAATTCGGACATTGTCTGTCAATTCGGATGTGTCAGTTTGGACACTGTTTTCTTGTAGTGTAAGGTAAGGGGTTCTCCAAGCGCATAGGCTCTAAAATCACCCACCTCTTCAAATGTACATTGTTTGTACATGTTGCTTTTTCATGGTCTTCAGCAATGTACAAAGAGTGTACACTTGGAGAGGAGGTGGCCGATTTTAGAGCCCCATGGCATTTCAACTTGAGAATTTCGTAATGAATTCCACAAAGCTCCAAAACAATATGAAACGACTTGGGTTAGATCCAGTTGCCTTTCAAGGAAAAATTTACTGGAAAATATTTCAAGAAGCTTCACCTTCAACATGGAAAGGGAAAGTGTGTGTGGTCAAACCATGATAGAAACCCGGCCATGGAGTCCTGGTGCTGCACCATGGGCCAGTCTGTGGTCCAGGCATTCTTTTTGTCTAGTTTTACTTTTGAGAGGGGAGTGAAACTTTTCTTCTGGCTGCAATGGTAAGAAAATTCTTTCTGCTGCAATGATAAAAAAATTATTTTTCTGCAATGATATATACATATATGTATATTAAAAAAATATTTTTTTATATTTTCCTTCTTTTTTTCTTTTTTTCTTTTTTTCTTCCTGCAATTTCTTTTGCTGCAATGGTAAACTGAAAAGATTTGGTGCAAATAAGGAATTTGGGTACCATGGAGGGATAAACACATACCATGACGAGATTGCAGTCAAGGCATTCTTTTTATGCACTTCATTTTTTGACGCAAGCTGAGGGAAACTGAAAAGGACTTACTGCAGTCAGTAACCAGATTTGGGTAACATGGACGTGAAAAATTGACGGTTGTTCCACATTATGGATGGATGAATCTGAAGCACATCGTTGCATCAAGTACCAAGACTTCTCTTCTTTTTAATTCATTTTTTATTAATGCAATGGATGGTTGGGATGTTGGTTAAACCCTCAAGGACGAGTTTCGTTGCCACATTATGGTCAAACTTTCTTTTGGAATGCAATTTAACCCGAATGGGAGTCGAGTTTCAATGTTATTATTTGCTACATGAGACTTTGTATTTTGTTATAATTTTTAAATTGATAAATGCATATATAATTTTGTATTAATGAAACAAATAATTCAGTTGATTTGAAATTTCTTGTGGAGGTAAAAGTGTCCATGAATAATAGTGTGAAAAATTTCTAGTAGTTGTTTTTCTTTCGTACATGTAATACACCTTTGGTGAGGTTCTTTAAGTCAAAGTACAACTATCAAGCTAAATTTTGCCTTTATATAATTTATTGATAAAATTTTAATGATTTCCACATGTCAAAATTACTATCAAGTTGATGAAGGTATTACTACTTGAGGGATGTAAAGACCTCTAGGAATTAAAAGAAAACAATGTATTGGGGGAGAATCTTCAAAATTACAAGATAGCATGAGAAGAGGATTGCATTGAAAAACATTGGTTTAGAATATAATTGCACAATTTCATTTTTCAAACTATGTAGAATACCCAACACATATTTTTACATGGCTCAAAAGGGAAACTAAGAAAGCTTAGCATGTGTCAATTTGATTTTAATCCTAGAAAAATTATTAGATTCTTTGTATTATAGTTTCTCTGAAAATCATTCATTAGACACAATTCATCTTGCACGACAATTTAAGGTTTATGTGTAATGGTGTGGAGGACATTTTGTGTCCTCTGGAGGACTTCAAGGAATCGTATAGGATGGAAAAAGACAATTTTAATCCAATTTTATTTTCCATAATCACTTGAACTTTCTTGTAGTGGGCGGTGTTGGAAATTTCCTCTTCATTGTATAATTCACTTTTCCACAAAAGAAAATTCCTAATCCACAAATCACTACTTAGTATATTTTGGCAACTTCTAAATCATTGTTCTCCATATGAATTTTAGTTATAAAATTTACCTTCTTTGAATTTGAGTCCACCTAATGAAATGAAGTTTATTGTGTTTAGTTTCTATTTTAATTAATTTGAAAAATTGACATTTTCCAAAAAATAAACATTTTATTGTAATTTGAAAGTGAATTTAAACTTTAGGGCCAGAACCAAAGTCCACTGATTTTTTTAATTATAGAATGATACATGAATTTGGTTAATTCATGAATTTGCTTAACCTCTAAAGAACCAAACTACATTTTTTTGGCAATATAGCAATTTGTGACAACTTACTACAAATGGAATTTTTATTTTTTACTTTGAATTTTCACACAACATGTGGACAAGTTTTCTTTTTAAGGCCCTAAAATTTTCATAACTTTTGACTACATGGTTCAAAAGTTATTGCATAAGATGTAGTGTTTTTTTTCAAAATTGGGCAATCTAGACAAAAAATTTAAAATCATTTTTTCTATAAAGAAAACTTTGAAAGTATTTCTTAGGTTTATGTACAAATGGAAAACTTTGAATCATTCCATTTTTGTTAATGAGATGAAAGTTATGAGGAGTTTTAGTTTGCGGGTAGTTATAGATTCTCTATACTAAAATGAACTTTGAAGTATTTTATTTAACTCGATTTTCAATATTTAAAAATAAAATAAAATCATGAGATATAGGTTGTTTATTAGAACATTACAACCGTTGGGATTGGCATTTTCCAATTCCATAACTAAATTCTTAACAATTTAGTATTTTGAATCATTATCTATTTTTTTCCTAAAGTATATGTTGTACAATTCCAAATGATTTGAAATTTTTCAAGCATGTAGCCTACTTGCCTTGAAGAATGAATCTAAAAAAGAATGCACAACATAGACATTTTTTCATTCACATATGACCTTGTGAAGTGTAGCTACCCTATTTTTTGTAGGGCCAAAAAAAGATTTTTGTCACTTCAAATACTAATATCTTGTAATGCATATAGAGGAAACTTCTGAAAATTTTTCCACATCTTCTCAAACCAATGCACTACAAGATCCGATGGTTACATATGTCCAAAAACGTTTTTTTTCCCTAAAATTTGGTACTTGTACTAGAAATGGTAGTTTTGGAGTGTTTTTGGTGAAAACATAGTTAAACAAATTAAGGGTTTATTACATTGAAATTTAGAACAATTATGTGCAGTTTATGGAAAAAAAATGTTATTTTTAAGCATATTTTGTATTTGATGTGAATTTTTTTTGAAATAAATACAATAATTTTAATTTTTAATTTAAAATATTTAAAACTATTTATTAAATAAGACATGTGAATTTGTGTATGAAAAATAAATATATTAAAACATCCTTAAGTATTCACAAAATGAAAGCGTATGAAATGAAGGATTTTAAAGTTCGATAAAAAAATTGGTCATTGACTACTATTTTTTAGTATAATCCCCTCAAAACAAGAAAGATTTCTAGACTAGACAATAATAAGATTATTTGTAATAAATGCCACACAAAAGAAGAATATAGTAACGATATTTAATTTAAAAAATTAAATTATATATTATAAAGCAACAAAGCCTATAAAAGTCCAAAGAATAATTTGAGCATTTTTTTATTAATAGATTGTTTGAATAAAAATTAGAAAGAGGATGTAGATTTCTCTTAAGAATCAATATTTGGCCCCTATATGAATATTATAAGAAAAATCAAAATGTTGAAAATTTGTGTATCTTCGATCAATTCTAAGCTATCATCATATCATCAATAGAGCATGTACATTTTGGACCAATATTTATAGTTGACAATTTTAAAAACAAGTCTCAATTAGGTACACTTGCACTTTGAAAATACCAATATTATTTATGAATTAAATTTGAAATGCAATTCAAAACTCTTGATATTGTTAGAAAGAATTCAAGATCCATATATACAAATTAAAAGTTTCATAAGTTGTTAACCTACAAACAAAAGATATTAGAAATAATCATTAACCTTTAAACGCTAAGGTGTTCAACCAACAAAAAAATTTATATTTTTTTAGAATTGGGGTAAAAAAACATTATTCATCTTCTTATAATTTTTCTTCTCCCAAAGTTGCATTTTTTGCTTGTAAAGTTCATCATTCAAAATTGATATAATCTAAAATTCTATGGTCAATATTTTTCACAATTGATTCCATGCATACTAGACAAAGTAGCATCTATGTGCAAAAAATATCAAAATAGGACAATTCATTGAAAACCTCCTGATTATCAAAAAATTCTTAGACCCTGAAAGATTAATCATCTTATGAGGCAATTCATCCATCTGGGCCTAATTCATCTTCATGAAAGTGTATGCAACAAATTCAATTTATTTTAAATTAGTATAAAATGAACTAGTAGCTAAACTACAAGAGGTTCTATTCTAGTAGCTTTGGCTTGGTTTTCAAAAAGGTCTTACAATAACTTCTTCACATTAGCTTTTTTCAATGCAAAACTTTCTCCCTTTGGTCTGAAGTCAACTAATATGGTAATTGCATTTTATTGTGCAAAATTGTCTCATTTGTAAATTTTTGTCAATAATCCTAGCCTTCTAAATATGAGAATATATGTCAATTATTAGTAAACCTATTTCTAACACTTTGGAAATTTATAGTTTATTTGTGCGGTGTCCAAAATATGCACAAAAAAAGAATCTCGACTTTGAATCCAAAAAAAATTGACTATTTAATATGAACCTAGGCTTTGAGGTTTGTTCCTCTAAAATCGCGTTGTGCCTTAAAGTCCTACTTTATGAGATGCTCATATTATATACATCTACAAAATCGATGAGTACCTATTTTTGTCCCCCAAAATTGGCTCTTTAGAACTTTTGCATATAATATCCAAATGACACTTTTTTAATGC
Organism: Climacium dendroides; assembly: GCA_950106755.1. Taxonomy (NCBI): domain Eukaryota; kingdom Viridiplantae; phylum Streptophyta; class Bryopsida; order Hypnales; family Climaciaceae; genus Climacium; species Climacium dendroides. Next base: position 43,152,498 of record OX467084.1, read on the forward strand.
ATTGAAATCTCCTATCACTTGCCAATGAGAAATTTTATTAGTTTAATAATAAAAAATATATATTCATAGTAGAAAAGTTTTAGTTTGGGATATCCTACCTTCACCGTAGAAGGACACTAACCTATGATCAAAGTATTCACTCAAAAATCACTAGATCTTTTGGCCAATAGGTGTATTCTTCATATCAATAGTAATATGTGAAGTCATCCATTTACTAGTTTTTGGCCTTGGCAATGTTTCAAGGTTAATGAACTCAAATGATTTTAGATGCAATTGCTTTATTATTTACCATATATTGTACCAATGACTCCAACTCAATATAGTTCTTTTGATACTAATACCTAATAATCTTTTAAATGCAATCTCATATGTGTTCAAAACTTTACGAGTGGAAGTTGTCTAATCAAATGTTTATGCAACATCCATGCATTTTAAGAAGAAAAAAAAATGTGTACATAACAAGAAAGATTTGTAAGATATACAAGGAACACGCAACTATAAAGAAGTAGTAATTCAATCATTTGCAACATTTACAACCACTTGCTATTGCACAAGGAATCACGCAAACACGCAGTGGGATTGTTTGCCAAAATTGGATTGTAAACTCAAAAAAGTTGCCAAAATTTGGATGAAAATTTATGAGGACAAAATATGACCACTCATCTTGATGGAATCATGACAACAAGTTGTAACATCTTAATATAATAGACATCAGTAGAGATTGTCTACAATTTTGTGCCCTTGAATTTCAGAATGTATGGAATAATTATTTAGTGCATTCCATGCATCCAATAAACTCAACTATTTCTAATGGCAATTGCCTTTGGCCCATATAAGCTTCTAAATTTACTTACATATGTTCATAATATAACACATGGAAATTATCCAATCAAATATATACACAACAAGAAGGATTTCTGAAAGTAAGGGTCACTTTATACCTAGAGGCTAGGGCAATTTGCAATGTCAAAGGTCAAGAATCCTCACTTGTAATTGGACAAAATGCAAAAATTGGCCCCGACCCCTTTACATCCAAAGTCTGTACCAATTTGGTGTAATAATTTTTTAATTTAAAAAAGACATGATTTGACATGACCTGAGCTTGATGAATTGGGTACACAAAAAATGGGAGGCCAATTCTTGGCCTAGAGGGCCAATGTCAAATTTCAATTAAATTTTTTTATAACCTTTTTTATTTCCAAATGTTGGATGTTGTGAAATTGGCCTCAAGGGAAATTGGCATGGCTTCTAAGTGTAAGGTAGTATGGCTTTAAAGCAACCTTTTAAGGGCTGATTTGCCTTTTTCACAGGTTTCCATGGACAAAATGATTTTTAGCTTATTTTCAGAGAAAGAAAAATAGATGCAAAACACAACACAAGTAGTTTCATATTTTTCCAAGCATTTTGGAATTATTTATGAATTTTAAAAAATTCAAGTCATAGGCACCTATTTGTGACTGCAGGTGTCCCAAAATCCGTCCCCTTGTAACTTATAAAGAAATGTGCAGAAACCAAAGACAATGATTGGCTCTTGCAATAAAATAAAATAAACCCAATTTTTCTTGAATTCATTAACGAACCAAAGAGGTCCATTCAAGGATCACCTCGCATTCACTCTACAGCTACCTACAGGACGGTCTGAAAAAGAGGGACACTTTAAGGCCATACCACCTTAAAGCAACCCTAAAAATCTCATCCCTTCTCGCTCTCTCTCTTCTACGTTTTTATTAAATTGGCCTGGCTTTGTGGCCCCAAGGTCTTTACATATGGGAGAATTGACCCCGTTATAATGTTATTCTAATGAGTAGTTGAGGAATGAGGACACCCAAAAGGGGCTGAAATTTTGTGCAATGGGCCCGAGAGGAAATTGGCCCAAGTGTTGAATGTTCTACTTACTACATGTTGTACTCACTCATTCATTCATTCAATGCATTGAATGAATGTTGCATTGAATGTGCTCATTCATTCAATGCAAAGACTTGCTTCGACACGCATTGATAGCGGACATAAAATAAAAATTGCACATGTACCCATTATCGTCCCTTTTTCCCAATTGCATCCCCATCTAAAGTCTAAACATTTCTGAAAGTTTTGTGGGCTGAAATATTGAATAAAGGGCGACGACGCAGTTGGGGACTATTTAAAGGGACGATAATGGACGAGGGTACCTCAGAGGATTCCAGAGCACCTCCCTCAGATGCTCAGTTGTCAAAGAGTCTGCTGCAGAAAGAGCAAAGCTTAATGAGAGCCCTGAATGCGAGCCCTGAATGAGAGAGCCCTGAATGAGAGAGCCCTGAATGCGAGCCCTGAATGAGAGCCCTGAATGGGAGCCAGAGCCCTGAATGGGAGCCAGAGCCCTGAATGGGAGCCAGAGCCCTGAATGGGAGCCAGAGCCCTGAATGGGAGCCCTGAATGAGAGAGCCCTGAATGAGAGCCCTGAATGGGAGCCCTGCAAGTAATTACTGAATTCCACCACCTACAGGTTCCTCCCATTTCCATTACTGACCCATCTTATTACCACAATCTTATTAATTCTTCATCGTGATGGCAATGCCACTTGGGGAGCAAACACATCAGCCCACGCTTCAACAATGGTCTGGTCATGCTTCATCAAGGGGTCTACTCACAGTTTAACATTTCAGCTTTGTGAAAATCACAAAAAATTCAATTCTTGTTGGAATGTCTTCGATTCTTTTTGCAATCGACTTCTCTCAAACCATCCAATCTCTGAAAAATGTGAGAGCCCACAAATAGCTTTTCTAGAGTACCTAGGTAGCAAATCTGTGTGGTAATGGATAGTTCGACCTTATCCGGGTTTCCACAAAGCCTCGGAGTAAGAACCAAACAAAAAAAATTGCTTTGTAAGGTAAGAAAAATTAAAAATTAAAAAAATTAAAAAAAAACTAATCTCACACCATCAAACAGTGCGTCTAAACTTAACATTGGTAAAGTAGAGGCACCCTAAAGCGTCCCTGTACCCAATGGTGTCCCTTTCAAAGAAGGGGCGTCATTCTGAAATGCAATTCTAGGTGGACCATACATGGTTTATTATTTCAGTCAAAAAAATAATAAGCCATGTTTGATGTGTCTACATTTAGGTTTTGAAATGATGCCCCTTCTTACAAAGGGTCGCCATTGGGTACAGGGACACTTCATGGTGCCTCTACCGTACTGGCCAAGAATCCAAACCCTTCCTTCCAATTTTTTATTTATTTATTTATCATAAAGTGGGTATTCTAGCTTGTTTGCTATCTTGTCAATAATAATGTAGCACACAACTACAGTATGAGGAGACTAGGTGTTGTATAAGGGAGTCCAAAGAACGCTTATTAATATAATAATTCAAACTCCAAAAGGGAAGGGCCCTCCACTGGTGTCAGAACCTGATGTTGGTTCCGAGTTTCGGTCCAAGGGAAATATGGTGCAAGTTTTTTTAACGTACATACGTACTTACAACAGCTAAAAAGAATGTTTCCTGGGTCGACAACAAGATCATCCATATTAACTTAACCCTTAACCCGTGAGCGCCCCAGTGTCTCAAATATGGCCTCTCAAAATTCAAAGATGTTCTTGTTTGACCATTATAATCTTTTTAACGGTATGGTAAAAGGACGTGTCCTTTTTCCTATAGCTCCAGCCCTATCTCTATTATCAATCGGTACAGTCAAATTTATGTGGATCTCATTTTACATGATAGTTTGATTGGAATGAATTGAGAAGGGTCTGAATTTTGGCAAATACAGTCTGGGTGCTCAAGGGTTAAAGCGCTCCGATGTCCAATTTCTAAATGATGAACAAATTCATATTCTTGTTTCTTTTTCATTATTGCTTGGATGAAAGTCATCCTAATTTGTAGAGATGCTTTATCAAGTTCTTGTCCTATTTGATGGTTGGATTTGGTGTTAGTAGAGCACACATTTTTCTAAAATTATAAATGTGGAAGTATGTCAAGTGGTTGACCGGGCTAAAAAGAATGTTTCTTGGGTTGACAACAAGATCATCCATATTAACTTAACCCTCAAAGCACTCCGACGTCCAATTTTTGAATGATGAACAGATTCATACTTTTGTTTCTTTCTCGTTATTGCTAGGATGAAAGTCATCCTAATCTGTGGAGATGCCTTATCAAGGTTCTTGTCCTATCTAATGGTTGGATTTGGTGTTAGTAGAGCACATACTTTTCTAAAATTACAAATGTGGAAGTATGTCAAGTGGTTGACCAAGCCAAAATTGCATTGGCTATAGATCAAAACTAGGTTTTACAAAAATGAGGTCACAAATTTAAAGAACACAAAAATTTCAAAAAATCACCATGTAAAGAGAACCTCATTTCAAATCCATTCCAACAAGTTTTACTCAAAAAAATGATAATATTTTGTATGTAATCGAATTTAGAAGGACTTTTGAAATTTTCCTCTCAAATTTTATAGAAAAATATTGGTGATAGCATTGGTGAATCTAACTGTACGGATAGAATCTAAAACTCAAAGTCTACATCTTTTATATTTTCATCAATTTCAAAATATTCTTCCAAATAGTACGTTATAATGTTTTTTTTCCAAACCATCAATTTTGGAGAAGACTCTAGACATTTAGGGGTTACATTAGGGTTTGGTTAACAACAAATTCGAAGATCAGGAGGCCAAAATTTTGAATGTTTAGATTGGCTAAAATCGAGAAGTTCTTTAAAATGTTTTTACATCATGGAAATTTGCATGGAAATAAAAGGTCATGGGTCTCTAAGAAGATTCAATGACATGGAGTGCACTTCTTTCCTATGTCATATGAAAGTCGTTAAATTTTGCCCCCACCCCACCCTAGATTGTAGTGAAAACCATGTCAAGGATGTGAAGTTGACTTAAAATTCCAAGGGTTGACTATTCTTACATATTTTTTTTCATTTCATGTTGTCTCAACAGTTATACCAATGCAAAGATTATGTCTTCCAAAGAAAGATTTGCAATAGCAAACATGGGAGTTTAGATGGGGAGACTTTTTAATTTTCTAGTTCCTTTGTTTTCAATGTAAACTAGACCTAAAGAAGTTGTAAATTAATTTATATTTTCAAAAAAATTCAAAGGGATCAAAATGTTCCTCCAATGAATGCATGCACAAAGAAACACACAAATATGTAGATATAATATATATTAGCCAAACCTATATATACAAAGACAAGGGAAACATATGCATGATGAATCATAGGAATGCTTGTTGTGCTTTAAGTTTTCATCATGAACATTGGATGATATTTTCTGAGATGAAAGCATGACGTATTTTATAACAAGACCTGTGAGAAGGGTCATATCACTACATACTTATATATATATATATATATATATATATATAATTTTTGTTTTTTCACTTTCTTTTGATTCTTTGGAGCAATTAGTCTAAACAAATAATGATACCTAAATGGCTAAAATCTATTCATATAAAGTTGCACAATGGTATATTGAGAAATATTCACTATGCTGTCTTCTGGATTAAATTAAAAAAGTAGGACAAACATTAGAAGGGATTTGAGTGCATGGAAGGGTTGTTTCTAAGATTATTCCCTTGACTGTGAACTAGCCACTATTGTCAGAATATTTAAATTTAAAAACTCAAAAAACTCAAAAATTTATTGAAAATATTTTTTTAAATTAAAATTATTTAAATATTTAAAAACTTCACTAGCACTAGAGTATGATACGTGAAGGTCTATTCAGTAGAGAGGTGTTGAAATGGATTTTCCACATCAAATTTTGACTAGTCTATGTCACTTTCCACCAATCATTAGATGCCCTCTGGCACTTTTTTTTTTTTTTTCTAGAAACAAATTAATTTATGTCGAATCTGACCTTCTCATAGGGTAGTAGTGTCAGTGCATGATGTGCAGAAAAAATTTGAAAAAAAATGTAAAAATCCTTCTGATTAAGTTACACTGAAAAAATGGGGCACCAAATTCTTTGTTACACTGCAACTCTTTACAATGATTTTTTTGAAAGTACACTGTACTCATTATTTTTCAATGCTAGTGATGATGATGCCATTTGTACCAGAAAATATATACTTCGGAAGTAAGATACTAACTTAACCATGATTAAATATTTTTCCACATCTTCTCATCATAGTGATAAAACTGTCTAACAGAAAAAAAGGCTATCTGGAGTTCAGTGGTTTACCTTTGAGTCAGGGCTTTTTTTTTTTCATTTTTGAAGAAGTGCCATAGTGGTGATATAAAATGTTATAGTGGTGCTCCAAATTGCAACATTCATCCACTTATTGGATGTATAGTATGGTTTTCATCCACAATTAGGTGATTTCATCTAATATATTTTTTAAAATTCAAAGTTGTCTAGCAATTTCATCCAATTTTTTTGGCTTTTTTTATAATCTTTTTTAGCTAGATTTTTTTTTTCTGGTGCAATCTGGCACAGAAAGCCATAGTGATAAAACTGTCTAACAGAAAAAAAAGGCGAACTGGAGTTCAATGGTTTACCTTTGAGTCAGGGCTTTTTTTTCATTTTTGAAGAAGTGCCGTAGTGGCGATATAAAATGTTATAGTGGTGCTCCAAATTGCAACATTCATCCACTTATTGGATGTATAGTATGGTTTTCATCCACAATTAGGTGATTTCATCTAATATATTTTTTTAATTTCAAAGTTGTCTGACGATTTCATCCAATTTTTTTGGCGTTTTTTATAACCTTTTTTAGCTAGATTTTTTTTTTCTGGTGCAATCTGGCACCAGAAAGCCAAAAAAAAAGCCCTGCTTTGAGTTAGTTTATATGATTTATGTGTGACCTGACTAAAATCTTCTTTTACTTTTCAGAGCTTTTAACTCACTTTTTCAGAGCTGCAACGAACTCACCTGGTCAGTGAGATTATAAAATAATAATAATAATAACCAACCCTTGAAAATCCTTTACATAAAATAAAATTGTGGTTTTTTCAGGCTTCGTTCAACTGCCACTGTTTGACTTTTGACTTTTTGCGTGAGCAAATGATCACTTACACTAGTATGCCCTGCGCACTTGCCACAGTCAAAATTAAAGTAAAAGTATTTTTTTTAAAAATTTATTCATAAATTTTTTGAAATTCAATAACTTTCACACCGTGAGCCAAAATGTCACGAAACAAAGCCCGTGCACTCCTCCTTGCCAAGAGCTTTCCGACGGTATCAAGAATATGACTAGGGGATGCATGGTTTGGGAGATTTCAATGTGACAAACAAACAAAACAAACAACCTAATTTAAGGTATAGACTAGTGTGCCTTGTGCCGTTGCTACAATCAAAACAAAAGTAGAAGTAATTTTCTAATTTTTTTGTTCATAAAAACTTCAAAATTCAATAACTTTCACACCATATGTCCGAATGCCACGAAACCAAGCCCATGCACCCTTCCTTGCTAAGGGCTTTCCTATGGTACCAAGCAATGAACGGGGAAGTACTGGCATTTAGTTACAAGCTAGCCGAATTTTTTTGAAGATTTCTGAATGACATTGAAATGATTAGGATGAGGTTCCGAACAAAAAAAAATAAGATTTTAAGAAATGGGTCAGTTAAGAAAAAAAAATACCAATTTGGCCGTTTGCCCTTAGAGTATGTAGGAAAGTGACTGATTGAAACTTCTCTTTTCCGGCAACTAGCTAACCGGGCATATACTTTTTAGGAATTTTTTTTAATATGTACATACTACATAGTATACCTATAAGTCTTATTAGTGACACAATTATGCCTCTTTGTGAATCACTAACTTGCAGTCCTGTACAAACAAACTTTTACTATTGGTTAATTGCTAGTCTAGCAAACTGGCATTCCTAGGCATCATGGCAAATATCAAGACGACCTTTTAAACTATAGGCAGTAGTGAATGGGGGGACAAAAATTTCAAGGACTTGTGGGGTATGATCACGTGGAACCATTCATTGCAAGTCGGCTATCCTAACCTTCTTGTTCTTGCTAAGTTGGCTACTGTGCAATGTGTTTCCACAACGACTTGTGAGCATCTTTTCAGTATACAGAATCTAATCAAAACTAGAGTGAAAAACAAGTTGGATAGTAAAAATTTGGAAGTAATGCTACAAATTGCATTGGAAGGCCTGGATGATGAGATAGATGATGTTCTTTGTGATGCTATCCAATTGTGGAAGAATGATAGCAAGTATCGATTTTTATATTCTAACCCTTCTTTGCATTTGAGTGGTGCTAGTGGAAATAGTATGAGTCATGCATCTTGTTTATTCGGGGCACTTGAGACTGATGGTAGTGGTTCTTGACTTGTAATAATAACTATACTAACCAACCTCCGGAAAATACTTGGACCCTCTTTTGAATCTTTGTATTTTACGAAGGCTACATCCTTGGCCCTAGGTTGGTAGGGGCTTGGCCAGGTTCAACTCTTGCCAAGGATACTAGAAAAAAAAATGGAGAGGGAAAGAAAAAACCCCAATGATCCAAAAGAAATGGGGAGGGAAAGAATCCCCCCCCCCCAATGATACAAAAAAATGGAGAGCTAAAAGAACCTCCAACAAAAACAAAAAACTGACTCCATTTTGCACATTAAGGAAAATGGCCAAATGAAAATATAGAAATCTGACAATTTACCAAATGAAATTTCAAAGTAGAGGATTCTAACCGAAAAAAAACTACTTCTCAGGTTGACATCCGACTAAAAATGTGAAAAACCGAGGCAACCTTAGGAAGCACGGAAATTGTCCGTTTTCAATTTAGAAACTTCTCAGATAGTGGTACCAAGCACACAACCGGTAGACGCACGGTTCGGGAGATCTCAACGTGACAAACAAACAAACAAAACAAAACAAACAATCTAATTTAAAGTATAGATGATTGGAGAGACCCATATATATATATATATATATAATTTTTTTCATTTTTGGGTAGGCCAATGTAAAGTACTTTGGAGTAAAAGTTTTAAAATAAAATCAATGGGATTTGTCTATGTGCTTCAAAAAATTTAAATTTTTTAAATTTTAAAATATTATAAAGAAAACATGTGTCATGTTATTAGTTTTCTAGTACACTAATTTGTACCCAAGTTTTTTTCTTTTTGAAGAATTGAGAGGTTAAAAGTTTTTTTTGTTTGCCTTCTAGGTAGTTCAAATAATATATTATTATTTTTTAATTTTTAAAATTCAATTACAACATCATAGTTAACTTAAGAAAGTAAATTGTGTTAAAGTTTTGTTGTTAAAATATCTTATTGATGGTGAGATGTTTGTCTTGACATTTTTTTTACATCACTTTGCACATGCATAGCTCATCTATGAAAATTTAGAAAAATGTATATGTCTCACAACTTCTTGAGTTAATGACTTGTTTTGAAATTTAGTTGAAAATCCATGAAGAAAACTTTAAGAAAAAAACTTTATAATACAAAGGTTTTTCTTGTTAACTTGTATTGAAAACAAAAAGATTAAATTGGACATAACTTTGTAACCATTGGTCCAAATTTTATGAAATTTGTCTTGCATCTAAAACATCCTTTGTAAGCATTTGTGTGCAAATTCTAACCAAAGGATTAAAACATTGAGACTACAATTGCCTATCCAAAATTTATTAAAGCCTAAAATCACCCTCCAATCATTAAGGGGCTAAATTTTTAGATGCACATATTTGTTGCATATTTAAGAATGTAATTTGAGTGTGCATGTAACTTCAGATGCATTTTCTATGAATTATTGAGTGTTCACTCGGCCCCAAATATTCAATATCTAGAGTGTTGCTACTTGGCAATTTTTTGGGTACTTAAAGCTATGGCACTTCAATTGCTCCTTGAATGTAATGGCAATAAGAAGAAGCTTTTAAGCCATAAATATTGTGTTTAGAGACTTTTATTTCACTTTCCTTCCAAGTTTATATTATTTTAATACAACAATCTACCATTTGGATTCTAGAATAAGTCTATTTTGAAGTTTGAATGAATTTATGAATATTTCTCGATGTTTTACTCATGACAAAGGGATTATTGCAAGGTGTATAAGTCTTCTATAAAGTAGGTTGAAGTTCTTATTTTTGGCGTGTTAATTTTCAACCCAAGTACCTACATAATTGTAAAATATATAAACTAAATTCTATATATATTCTAATATTCAATATTGAATTTTGAAGTTGAGAAACACCTACATACACATAGTGAGAAACATTATTATTTTTACTTTGATCACATAGATCTCACAAGTGAAAGTGGAGTTAAGATCTAATGGTTAAAATTGTCATTTCTTAAAAAAATTCTATATATAAATCTTGATCCAAAAGTGACTATTTTTGTATTTTGGGGGCTCAAAATGTAAGGATATTTAGGATTCAAGTTCAAAATTTAAAGGTATATGCATGATTGTTTTGTATACATGTGAGAAACATGCCAAGTTATTTGGATAACTTGTTAAATTTTTATGAGGTTTTAAGTCTTACATAACTTCTATTATCTATTGTATTGTCTAAGAAATTGCCAAACTTTTCATTGCTCAAGCCATTTTGTCTTTGAAGATAATTTCAATTGAATTTTATCATGCATTAAAAACCAATATTACGCAAATACTATGGTTTTTAATTCACTTTAAATTTCTCAAATTGTCCTAAAATAAAGAAATCTATTGTTGTTGCAAATTGCCTACAAACAATCATGGTTAGAACATTGAGAAAGTTTTTGTCCTTATTATAAAGTAAACTTTATTTCAATTTATAAAACATTGTATATCACCATGATTACCACTTTTATGATTTTATAAAAACTTATACTCAAAATAGTTTGAGAATATTTTAACTTTTTGCACTCCAAATTATATTGATTTATTTTTTATTTATTTTTTGAAATAATATAATTTATAGGAAATGTAGTCGCATTTTTCAGAAGCATAATATGAATACAATTCATTAAAATGAAAACAACAAAGATAGAAGTTTCTTGCATTGATTTAGAATATTACAATATTCAAACATCAAGCTATTCGATTGTAAATTTGGTCAATAACATATTTACTTCAAATATTTATGTTGGACCTCATGATCTATTCAATAATGTACAAAATTTATAACATTATCAAACAAGTAAAGACAATCACTACAATAAATGGCTAGAAGTAAAATATTCTTATATGGAAGAATGGTAATTTTAAGAAAATAGAAACCAATAAGCTACACCTACCTCAACTAAATCAGTCACCAAAGAAACTTTGTTTGTATGGATTGAAAATATTAGAATTTAACAAAAGATTTGACAAATTTTTTTCAAAAAAATTGTTAATCTTATGATTGAAACACCTTTATAATTATTGAAAGCATCATGCTAAGGCACTCAAAATCTACTTTTTAATATATATTTGAACTCACATTCCACACTTAAGTTCTAAACTGGTACACATTGTATACATCCAATAAATACTTAAAGAACAAATCACAAGCCATCACAATATAACTACATATTGAATGTAGGATATGAATATATAATCTAATTAAATTTAGAATGAAAAGGTGATTTTGAGGACATAGAATAGTGAAAATGATAAAGAATTGATTCAAACTTAACAATATACTAAAGTACATTTAGATTCTTTTCACATATTATTATTTCTTTCAAACGTAATATTATATTGCAATGGAGAAGTTATAGCTTATATTATTGAAGTACACCCTCAATCTTCAATAATTGTTAGTTGTACATAGGATTGCTCAAAATTGAGCATATTTCCAAAAGTGTACTTTCAAATTACTTAAAATTAATTTAAGTAATTGCTTTGTACACAAAGCATTGAATTTGGGAATGGTTTTAGAATACCTACTTATTCAACTTTGACCTTATGAACATAAGTTTTTGGATATTATATTTGAATGTCATTCTTCTACTTCATCCAATTTATCTTTATGTATTCTAGCTTAGTTAGAATTTTAGCAATATTTTGTGTATATTGAGTTTTTGTATTGATAAATATAGATACCAATGATAGTTCACAATTAATTCCTAAAGGACCAAACAATATTTTTTGGCTACCTAAAAAATTTGTCAACTTACTAAGAATAAAATTTTCATTATTTTTCTTTGAAATTTTCACGCATGTAGTTTAAGAGTAGCTCCAAGGCACAATAATTTTCATAACTTTTGACTATGTGGTTAAAAAGTTATCAATATGATATGTAGTTTCTTTTGGAGCTTGGGAAATTCAGAAAAAATCACTTTTCTAAAAAAACAGAATTTGAAATTGGTTTTCTAGATTTATAGACAAGTAAAAAGTTTTGAACCATTCCATTTTGATTTGCAAGAAACCCTTTATTTAACTCAATTTTTAGTATTTAAAGAAATACAATAAAATCATAGGATGTAGATTGTTTATTATAACATTACAACCATTGGGATTGGAATTTTTCAATGCCATAACAAAATTCTTTATAATTTAGTATTTTAAATCATTTTCTATTTCTTCCTACTTACTATTTTTTTCAAGCATGAATATAAAATGTTTTTTGTTAAAAAAGATTATATATACTTCCAACTTATTTAATATAACATAGAAAGTTATAAGTTGTAGGGTCTACAAATTTTCTAAAAGATGGGGAATTTCATTAAAATGGCAAATATTCTGTGACTTTGACATCCCACAATTTAGACCGGGCAATCTGAAATCTAGTACACTAATAGATTTTGCAATTGTGAAAATGGCAATAGATTTTGCAATTGGTAAGTTTTTTTTAGAATTATATGAAGGTGTAATCTAACAAGTTAACTAATGGATCTTGCAGTTGAATTCGTTAAGAAATAAATATAGATGGAGATTTTGACCTTGCTTTGGAGGCTAGTATTTTAAAGCAATTTTGGGCCTAAAAACATCAAAAATCTTTAGGATATAAGTGCAATTACATTAATCCTAAAATGCTTTGGGAGATTTTTGGCAAAATTTTTTTTTTTTTACAAGATTATAGTGATTGAAGTCATAATTTTTTTATTGTGCCAAATAAAGTCAACAAACTTTGACTCATTTTGGAATGAGACTTTTACATTGAATTTTGTATTTTTTCGACAATCCATACCTTAAATTAGGTTGTTTATTTGTTTATTATAGTAAGATCCTTGGAATTATATGTCCCTTGGTCGCATTCTTGGTATCATCAAAAAGCTGTCTTTGAGGAGGGTGCATAGGCTTTGTTTTGTAAAGTTTTGACTCATAGAAGAAAATATATTGAATTGAACAATAGAAAATTATTTTTATTCTTATTATATTATATTGTGGCAATGACATAGAGCATACTAGCTGTTATATTAAATTAGGTTTTTTGTTTTGTTTGATATAGTGAAATCTATGGAATAGTACATCCAATAGTTGCATTCATGCTATTGTTAGAAAGCTCTTTGCAAAGAAGGGTGTATAGACTTTGTTTTGTGGCATTTGAACATACAATATGAAAGTTATGAATTTTTGAGTTGTTTTGGATCTTAAATTATCCAAAATTATGGATCTTTTGAATTGTACATTATTCATTTGCGTTCTTAGTACTTTCAAAAAGCTCTCTGCAAGGAGGGGTGTATAGAATATAGAATTTATAGAACTTCAAATTTTCATAACTAATTCCACAAAGCTTCAAAACATATGAAACGACCTGGGTTAGATGCCCACACCACTTGTCTTTCAAAGAAAATTTTTTGAAAAATATTTCAAGAAGCTTCCCCTCCCCAAAATTCAGTTTCAATTCCTTGGTCGGCGATTTATGAACCTCCTACCTTAGTTTCCTTTCAAAAGTAGGGGGGCTGATTTCAAGAGTGCTCGCCATTTTCAACATGGTTACCTTATAAGGTAAACCAATCCACTATGGTCATAATGAGGAGTTTGACATCATCTTATCGCCAAAAGTTTTCAATTTTTTTTCCCCCACATTAGTACAAGTGTGAAAAAACAACAAGTGCAATTGAAATTAATTTTTTTTTTGACAAAGTATGAATTTGTTAGAAATTTTTAAAAGTGCCCAGCCCAAAAGAGTCTGTAGACTATCTCAAAACCAACAAAATCTGAATCCATAATGCTCATCTTACTACTTAATGCCCAGTCAAAACATTTTCAATCATGAAAGGCCTAAAAAGTCAATTTTTACAATGAATTTCACACTGAAAAGTCAGAAAGTCCTAGTAAGGTCACTGTTCACTCCATTACTGTTATGTAAGACATACATTGTGCCCCACATCTCACATACTGAAAAAAAACCCCACAATGGATCATTTCCTAGACGACTACAATGGGTCATTTACCTTACATCTCACCCCTCTTTTTTCATCCATACTTATTACCCAATAAACAGACTGAGCACTTCTTCTTCTTCTTCTTCCAAGATTCCAGACCAGTCCACTTTTTCTTTTTTTTTCTTCCTCTTTTTTTTTATGAATCTGCACGTTCGAAGTACGGTTGTAATTAAGATCCTTCTTCATCACTCCAGTGGTAACTTGATTACTTCTTCCACACTCTCACTGCTCCTCTGTGTCCAACCTTTTATTCGTTCATTCTGGTAACCGAACTTAACTTACTTGCAAGCCGTTGGAGTTCTGAAACCGAGGCTCAAGTTGTAGTACTCTTTCGTTTGCAGTGAATTTTTCATTTATGTCGGAAAAAAAAAAAAAATTTTAAATCGAGGCTCTAGTTATTTCTAGCCTCCAACGTGTCCACTGGGGGTGCAAGTAATGCACCATTTTGTTTTTGTTATAATTTTGGTTTGATTCAGAGCCATTGAAGTTGAGCTCTTTTTGCAACAAACAAACAGTGTTAGAAAGTAAACATAAAATGATGAACAACGCCAATGCATGGCTCGAGTTGAGTCCTAAAGCCTTGAGTTCAGCTGGGCATGTGCTTTTAGAGCAATATTTGGCTCACAAAAGATACAATTTTTTGGGTGTGTGTGTGTGAAGGGGAGCTGATATAAGGTAGAACTACCCATTACCATACAGATTTGCTATCTAGGTACTTTGGAGAAGCTATTTATGAGTTCTCATATTTTTCAGAGATTGAATTGTCTGAGAGAAGTCAATTGCCAAAAAAAATGAAGACATTCCGATAAGAATTGAATTTTTTGTGATTTTTCAAAGCTGAAATGTAAAACTGTGAGTAGACCCTTGGTAAAGCATGACCAGACCATTGTTGAAGTGTGGGCTGATGTGTCTGCTCCCCAGTGCATTGCCATCATGATCATGGATGAGTAAGATTGTGGTAATAAGATGGGCCAGTGATGGAAATGGGAGGAACCTGTAGGTGGGGGAATTGGGTAAATGGTGGTAATGGGTAGTTCTACCTTATTCCCTGTTTGCAGTGGATGAAATTATTGATTTGCTACATGTTTTAACCCCTAAAGGACTAGCATGTGTTTTTTGGCTGAATAGAATTTTTGGGCAGGTACATGTGGTTAGAGATTTGCATATTTTAATCCTTAAAAGGTCAAATGGCATTTTTTGGCAACATAGCAATTTTGGGACACTAACTTCGAATGAACTTTTCATTTTTTTTCATTGAAATTTTCACACAACAAGGTCCAATAATTTTCATAACTTTTGACTACATGGTTAAAAAATTATTGTAATATATGTAGTTTTCTTTGTTCGGTGGGCAATCCGGGCAAAAAAAAAAACTTCTTTAGAAATCACTTCTTAAAAAAATAAAAATTTACAATTGATTTTCTAGATTTATTTATACATGGATATCTTTGAATCATTCCATTTTTATTAATGAGATGAAAGTTATGAGGAGTTTTAGCTGTAAGATAGTTTGAAGGTAGTTATGGAATCTCTACTCTAAAAAAGTCTTTTACTTAACTCAATTTTTAATAAAATGATTGGGTGTAGATTGTTTATTACAACATTACAACCATTGGGATTGGCATTTTTCAATTTCATAAATAAATCGTTAACAATTTTGTATTTTGAATCATTATTTACTTCTTTCTACTTACTATTTTTTTCCTGCATGTTGTACAATTCCAAACGATTTGAGAATTTTCAAGCATGTAGCCAACTTACCTTGAAGAATGAATCCAAAGAGTAACCACCATTTTGAACATTTTTTCATAATGATTTGACCTTAAGACTGAGTGCAATTGCCCATTTTTTTGCAAGGACAAAAAAAGGATTTTTGTTACTTCAAATGCTAATATCTTGCAATCTACATGGTGAAAATTTCTGAAAAAATTTATACATATTCTCAAACAAAAGTAATATAATATCCTATGGTTAGATGTATCAAAAATGATTTTTTTTTCAAAAATTTGGTACTTGTACTAGAGATGGCAATTTTGGAACATTTTTTGTAAAGACATAGTCAAAATCCTTTAGGTGTTAAGTTAAAATTTTAATAGAAGGTGGGGATGAGAAATATCTTTTATATGCACCAAATTCCATGACACTTGGAAATATAAGTCAAAAGTTATAATCAAATTTGCTACTTTTTTCATTGACAGGGTAGTGTGGTAGATAAAAAAAAATCACTTTTTTTGAAAACGAAAATTTGAAATTGGTTTTCTAGAATTGTATATATATGTGGAAAGCTTTTAATCATTCTACATTGATCAATGAGATGAAAGTTATGAGCAATTTTTGTTTGTGGACAATTATGGATTCTTTATTTTAAAATAAAATTTAAAATCCTTTATCTTTATTCAATTTTCAATATTTTTTGAAAAAAATAAAGTCATAAGATGTAGATTGTTTATAACAACATTTCAACCATTGAGATTGGTATTTTTCAATTCCATAATTAAATCCTTAACAATTTAATATTTTGAGTCATTCTCTACTACTATCTATTTTCTATTTTTATCCTAGTATGTGTTGTACAATTCCAAATGATCTAAAATTTTTCAAGCATGTGACCAACTTGTTTAGGAAAAAGAATCCACACAGTAACCACCATTTTGAACATTTTTTCATAGGAAAGTGAGCTTATGAAGTGCAGCTGCCCTGTTTTTTGCAGGCCCCGAAAAATGATTTTAGTGAAATTGAATGCTTATATCTTGCAACCCACATGGTGAAAATTTCTGAAATTTTTACCACATGTTCTCAAGTCAGCATACTACAAGATCTTATGGTTACATGTGTCAAAAAAAAGTTTTTTTTCAAAAATTTGGTACTTATACTAGAAAAGGCAGTTTTGGAGCATTTTTGATGAAAACATAGTGAAGGAACTTCAGGGGTTAAGGACAATATTGCATTTTTTGAATGAATGTACATCCTTTTGAATGAACACATTATATTTCATCCACATTCTTCACATTTCATCCACATTCTTCACATTTCATCCACATTCTTCACATTTCATCCATTGATACAGATGCAAACAACCGCATCACTCCAATGAAGATTGCTTTCTGCACTACCCCAAAATAAATGAGAATTCTTTTTTAAGCCCCCCCCGTTGCGTGAGTGTGCAATCTGTGCTCGGTGGTCTCAATGACTTAACAGAAATCATTGAAATCATCATAGAAATCTATGCTACACAACTCCCAGCATTTTAAAATCCAAACCAGAATTATAATGAATTGATGAGCTTTGCACGAGCGATTCAGGTACATTATCATGACACCATTGGAAGCTGAAAACAGTGATGGACTACATATTACTTATATCATAGAAAGCAGTGAGGAGATGCATGGTTTTGTTTTTTTTAAATTTAAAACTTTCTATTTTATACTAAACATGAACAGAAGCTTGCTTGCCATTGTTTGCTTCTTCTTGTCCTTGGCAAAGTTCAAGCTGTACATGGGTTTCTGTGTCCCTGAACTTGGAACCCATGGAACAAGTTGCACAGGCATTGTCTTTGAATTCAAGCTTACAAACGTGAACTCTGCCACCAACAGCAGCTGAAGAGCAGCTTAATCAGTTAACATGTTGCACAAATTAAGTTTCAATGCACGGCAGGCACTCCATTCCATGCTTCCAAGATAAAAACTCATCATCACAAAAACTGTGGACTTAGTTTAAAGTGTCCAGATGCTTATGAAAGTACCAGAGTACTAACACTAGTACATTGTACAGAATTTGGGCATTCAACTACCCCTCTCTCTCTCTCTTTTTTCCCTTCCCTTCTCTTTACAAAAATAGAAGAAGTTGCAGCCAAAGAAAGAAAACTCAGTCTACAAGTGAGTGAGTGACGGTGCTTCAGTACTTCAGTTGGCTAACATTTGCATCTCTTTCTTTCTTTTGAGCTCTTCCTTTTATCAGTAACCAACACATTCAAGCAAAGCACTTGCTGGATGGGACACAAAGCTCTTTTCTGCTTTCTCTTTCTTCCCCATGTGAGGAGTTTTGAGAAATAGCAGCTTTGCTTTCTCATCCTTTGAATCGGGTATAATTCCTTACGAGTACGGCAAACAAATAATGGAGTCCAAGTCCACGTCAACGTCGTCGAAGGCTCCACGCTTGCTTGCGTTGGAAGCCTCCAAAATATGTGACCAGGACATTCCAGGTAGGTATGTTCACCTATTTGCTTTCAGTTGCACATACTTGGATTGGAGGTTCCATGCACCACCTTTGGAGTAGCCTTTTAAATTTGCCACATAGACAGACTGACCCACCCTCAAGGCTATGATCGTTGTCAACAACATGAGCATGGCTAAAAAGGCCAAGTCAAAAGCTACGAGGAGGGGCTCCAATTCGCAAGTCAAACTCTAGAGCAGACAAGGGACAAATGGAGGCCGTGGTCACTCGCCTGCTGTTTTTTTCATTTTATTCTGGAGCTTTATGGCTTTCCAGGTTTGCCAAGATGCTTGATAAGATGAGAGTTGAGGTGGACTCCTCCTCCACCATGTTGGTTTTTGAACCTGGGCTGATTCCTCTGGGCAGTTGCAACTTTGTGGTTGATGAGATGAGCTTTCTAAATGTGCGAGGATGGAGTGCGTGATCGGCAGTTTCTGGAGCCCTGACTTTGGCTGAATGCAAGCGTTTGTAGTCCACAAGCGTCCATGGTGGCCATGGTATTGTACCTGATTTGTTTGCAAGTTGAGGAGGCCATGAAATATCTTGTTTCAAGTGAGTGTGCCACTTCCGGATTATGAATTAGGTCATCCTTGTGGGTTCATGCGGAGGCTCCACTGAACAGGTTTGAGCACAGTCCAGAGTTCAGTTCTGTTCCATCAAAAAACGTTCAGACTGCTACTTTTTTGGTTGATGGAAGAGGCTCAAATGTGGAGAAGGATTATGTGGTCTAATCTTCTTATGCCTACTAGTCAAGATTTGGCCTTTTGAGGAGTGAAGCAAGACCAAGGCAATGCTCAATTGCAAAGTGGAGTTTTGGTATGATACTAACTAACCTGAAGTGTTTAATTTGTACTGATAATAGGCGTATTCCTAAGCAAAAATGAGCAGTTTTCCTCTCACTAGTTAACCTAGCTTTCCTAACTTGGGACCCAAATAATAATTCTCTCTTTCTTGGGTGCTTTTTCCCTGCTCCTTATTGAAGCTTCTCATCTTGCAAAGAAAAGAGAACGAAATTATCAGTCCCTAAACTTGATTAGCGTAGGAAAGAAGTAAGGCAATTAATTGATTTGTAGTAATGTATGGGAGGACTCAGACAACTTATCAAGTCTAATTATGCACTGCACATGACAGATTGTGCATTTGTGAACAAACTGATTTAATTTTGCTTGCTTTTTCCTTTTTCCTTGAAGCCCAAATTGGTCACTCGAGCACTGATGCACTGTGCGGTGTAAGCTGATTTGAGCATTGGGTTGTGTTTGTATTGGAGTGATGCAACAAAGCTTCAAACAATTGTTCATGCTGACCAACTGGAGGAAGATTTTAATTTGGCCTCTTTTAATTGGAGACCCTACATAATAATCCACATCTAAAAATCCACTTGATAGTTGATTGATAGTGGGAGCAAATAGGAGACCCAACAATAAATTCCTTTTCTTATTTTTTTCCCCAAGAAAACAACTGAGCATGATTGTTCAACAAATTTTCACATTTTATGAACGTTCACCAATTTTTCCCTCTCCAAGTACATTTCTATTTGCTTTTCCATGAGGTCTCCCCCAAAACATGAAACATAGAATTCAAAGTCAAAAGAAGGAAAGGCAGTGACTCATCACAAATTCTGTTTTTTTTCCATCTTTTACAAAAGCTAGCCCTATCTGAGGCCCTACCTGGGTATGTTGAATCACACAAGAACAACATGCATGTCTTCCACCTTGACTGTGGAAGTTAGTTAACTGGAAAACAAAACCAAAACTGGAGATGGAACAAGGAAAGGGAATATTAGGTACAAGTGACTGTGGATAGAAAGTTGAAGAAAAAAATGAGACGATTCCCTGTCTTTCCCTTCTTCCAATGGCAGTGTTTCAGTACCTGAAGAGAAGGATTTCCAATTCTGTTGAACCATTCTTTCTCACAAGGAAAATGATGATGTGTAGTAGTTTTAGATGAGACGATATTTTTTTTTGAATCCTGGACTGATTCCTCTTGCAAGTGGCGACAGCAGACTTTGTTGTGCAACTTTGTGGTCGCTGAGCCTTCTGAATGTACACAGAAGGGCATGAATGGCAGTTTCTTGAGCCCTGACTTTGGCTGAATGCAAGCGTTGGTAGTCAGAGAGTGTCAATCAGGTGTGGAACCTTATTTGTTTGCAAGTGGGAGGCCACGAAATATCTCATTTTCAAGTGAGTGTGCCACTTCCAGTCCTCAAGTATTACGGATTAGGTCAACCCTGCGAGTGAGTTCATGGGCTCAGAGGCTCCACTGAACAGTTTTTTAAGCACAGTCCAGAGTCAAAAGTTCTATTCCATCCAAAAAGTTCACATAGTTGTACTTATTTTGGTTGATCTAAGAGGCTCCAATGTGGAGAAGGAGTATGGTCTAATCTTCTTAGGCCTACTAGTCAATGTATGGGACACAAAGCTTTAGACTTGGCCTTTTGAGGAGTGAAGTGAGGCCAAGGCAATGTTCAATTGCAAAGTGGAGTTTGAGGGTATGATACTAACTAACCTGAAGTGTTTTTGTACACCAATAATTGGCATATTCCTAAAACAAAAAACGAGCAATTTTCCTCTCACTAGTTAACCTAGCTTTCCTAACTTGGGACCAACTAATAATTCTCTCTTTCTTGGGTGCTTTTTCCCTGCTCCTCATTGAAGCTTCTCATCTTGTAAAGAAAAGAGAACAAAATTATCACAGTCCCTAAACTTGATTAGCTTAGGAAAGAAGTAAGGCAATCAATTAATTTGTAGTAATGTATGGGAGGACTCAGACAACTTATCAAGTCAAATTATGCACTGCACACAACAAATTATGCATTTGTGCACGGACTGATTTAATTTTGATGCTTTTTCATTTTGCATGGAAACCCTAATCATGACTTGCGGACTGATGCATTGGGTTGGGTTTGAATGCATTGGGTTGGGTTTGAATGCATTGGGTTGGGTTTGTGTTTGAAGCACACATGTGTCATTCAATTGAAGTGTAGGACAGTGATGGACAACAACTACAGTAACTAAGCTTGGAACAATTGTTCCTGCTGACCAACCTGAGGAAGAACTTCATTTGGGCCTCTTTTACTATTGGGGAACCTACTTGATAGGAGCAAATAATTAGGAGGATCAACATTAAGGCGGAAACACCCAAAACCATCAGTTTAAGCAATTCAGCACAGTTGGAGGCACTTTTTTTTAAAATAATATTTTTGTAGTATTAGCGAGTGAAAATCATGAATATTCCAAAAAAAAAATTCTTCAGATATAGTATAAAATTTTTATAAATTTTCAAAGTATTGGCTTCCTAAACCACTAAAACAATCCCTTAGGTGCACCTACAACCGAAATCTACGAAAATCAAGTGTCAATGAGTGAAAATTAAATATGTATTTTACAACTGTGTTAATGAATTAAAATCAAACATTTGTATGACACCTTAATAGATGGTCAGGGACAGATTTAGTCACAGTCTAGAGTACAGGAATGGGGACAGGGACGGTTTTAGATGTTTCTACCTTAATTACCTTTTTTTTTTCCCAACAAAACAAGTCCATGACTTGGTTGAGCATGATTGTTCAACGGATTTTTAAATTTTACGATCGTTCACCAATTTTTCACCTCCACGTACATTTCTTATTGCTTTTTCCATGAGGTCTCCTCCAAATAATAATGAAATATAAAATTCAAAGTCAAAGGTGCAAAAGGCACAAAATCACAAATTCCATTTTTTTTTTTATCTTTACAAAAGCTAGCCCTATCTGAGGCCCTACCTGGGTATGTTACATATTTCACACAAGAACAACATGTCTTCAACCTTGACTGTGAAAGTTTGTTAACCGGAATTTTAAAAAAAAAATCCAAATGGAGATGGAACAAGGAAATGGAATGTTAGGTATGTGACTGGATAGAAAGTTAAAAAGAAAAATGAGACAATTTTTTTCCCTTCTTCCACTGGGGGTGTTTTTGTACCTGAAGTGAAGAATAATTCTCATCAGGAAATGATGTGCAATTTTAATCATCTCATCCCCACAAGGCTCGTTCACCGGGTACCAAACTCTGGAAAAATCGGCTTTTTGAATGGGATCAATTCGACGTTATTTGCATTTCCGTAATTTTAAATCATATAAGCAAACGGGTGGGAAAAAGAAGAGGTTCATAAAGCATTTGGGCTCTAAAAGAGTCCTCTAACGCAGACGTACATTTGGCTCTTTCATTGCACCTGCAATGTAAAAATAGTGTACATTTCATGAGGTGGATGCTTTTTTGTGACCATTGCATTTCAACTTGAGAAATTGATAACTAATTTCATAGAGCTCCAGAAAAGTATGAAACGATTTGATTTGGTGATCATTCTATTTGTCTTTCAAGGAAAATTTATTGTTTAATATTTCAAGAAGTTGACCTCTCTAAATTCATTTTCAACTTTTTAATGGGGCGATTTATGGACCTATATTACATTTCAAATGGTGACTTAATCCCCAAATGTTGAACACTAGCTACAACCATGTGGTGGAGAATGAACTTAGTGATGTAGAGGGACCTTCCTTGCAATGGAATTTATTATATATCAAAGAGTGTGGTAGAGGGATGTGAAAGGGAACGTGAAGACAATTCCAATGAGAATCCCCCATCAAATTTTTTTAAAAGCTTTATGAAAAATGTATTAATTAACTAATTTGAATATAAAAAAAGGCAAAACCAATTAGAGACAAGTACAACAAATTCTAGTAATTTCCATGACAAGGCGGCATTCCATTTTGTTGCTACACCTCTTGAAGAACTTCATGGGTGGTGATTGCCTTATTGGTGAGTGGGGATCTTGATTGAGAAATGGAGTTTGGACTAGGATGGGGCAATTTGCCTTAAGTGAATGGGAACCTTGTGCAAAAAAAATTGTATTTTTTAAAATGATAAGGTTTATCATATGCTTAATATAAAATACATTGTAAGATTGTTTCATCCATACAAAGAAAATTTGAAGCAATCAACTTTCAAAAAAATTGATATTTGCTTTTAGATTGAATGATTTCCCTCTAATCCACCCTTCAACTATGAGAGTGTTGCAAGAGTTTTTTTGTATCCTTTTGAATTCTTTCTATATTTTTAAACTTTGAAGGAAAATGGAGAACCAATGAAGTTTTTGAAATGAATGGAAACTCATGTTTGATAGGGAAAACAATTGTATTGGATATTGGCATGATCTAAGAATAGTTGTACCATGGATCAATGCAAAATGTTCAATTAGAGGGATGAGACTACAAAATGTATTCTATATCTCATTCTATCAATCTATATTTGTATTTTGGGTCAAATATAGTATAATGCATTGAAGTAAGTGAGATTAGGTAGAAGTTCATTCAATTACCAAGACATTAATACATATTTAGGCTCAAAATTGTTGTACTTCCTAAGGATGACTGGAATAATATGTATTCATTATATAGTTTGTTACTTGCTAACCACTTTCATCCCTAAAAATCCACTCATTGTCTTCTGAATGCCCTACAAAAAATTAATGTTAAATGTTCTCTAAGGAATGAAGTACAAGTCACATGGAATGGATTGTACACTTAGACTTTAAAGATTATTATTCCTATACATATCCAACACACTTGTATGTACATACCATTTTCCTTGTATGAACTAAAAGTATGGTGATTTCAAATCCAATCATGTACAAACACTTTATTAAATTTTTATTTGATGTTTATCAAAAAGCAAAAACAAAAACAATATAGCTAGACTTCTTCACAATTGCTATGTCTATGCAATTCAAAAATTTGCAAATAAAATTGGAACTTTGTACCATTTCCCATGCCTTTACAAAGTGACAATATATGTGAACTTGCACCATTTTGCATGTTTGTGAATACAAAATTTTATGAAAATTGCATAACAATTTTTTTATGCAATACTCTCATTGATACTTTCTAAGTTTGTAAAAATCAAATCAATTGGAATTTTTTTACACCTTCAAATATATCTTTGTATCTACAAAATGCACATTATATGCAATAAGAACAAATTTTTTTTCAACACCCTTCAGGGATTAATTTTTATTATAATTAAAGTCTTATCTATTAAAGGAGTAGGCAAGAGTTAATAACTCCATTATAAGTGTCCTTACTGATGAGTAAGGAGTATATTTTGTATTGGCCTATAATCTTTTAGATTAGGAAGGATCCTTATAATGTTTTTTAAAAACAAGATGACCTCAATCCAAAATTTGAAAAAAAACCTAAAAAATAATTGGCAAGAAAGTTCTACCAAAAAAGATATTGAAGAGATTTGAGACAAAATTAAGTAAATTAGGCCTTCAACCCCTAAAGTTCTTCAAGCTCCCATGGAGCTTTTCAAAATCTTGCATAGTTTTTTGAAAGCTTGACTAGTCTGTGCGTCCTTCCACACAAAGTTGAGTCAACCTATGCTAACATTATTAAGCAGGACCTAAAATTTATTTTCTTGTAAGTTAAACATTATAATTTTGCAATCTATGTAGTCAAAATGGGTTGAATTTTTTTCTACATATTTTTATAGTAGTCCAATACAAATCTACATGGTTGGTAATTTGAAAATATTTCAATTATGTTCAATGCACTAGAAAGTGCTAGTTTTGGGTACATTTTCATGAAAAATAGCCTAACTCCTTTAAGACTTGACATCCAATTCTTTTTTTTAAATCCTCAATATTTTTGCTAAATATATCTTTGTATAAATGTATTATTCACTTAACTTTCATGAAATTGGTCATAGAGGAAGGAGTTATTTTTTTAAGATTCAAGCATTTATTTTAGATGAATGAGAAATTATTTGGATTTGTCTATAGTAAGGACTTAGGAAGTTGGGAGCACTTTCATATTAATTTTCATGCATTGCACTTCAAAATAGTTTTGAGATGTGCCTAGTGTTCGAGGTATTTTTTGAGTTTCACTAGCTATTTTCCTTTAATTCCCATATTGAACCATTTTTCCAAGTATTGAATGTGTTTATTTTCTCTATTTTTCAATTTGAATAAAACAATTTACATATTTTTCAATTGGTATTTTTTCAAATGTTTTCAAATTGCAACTAACTTCTTCTTTTCTAACTCCAGTAGCTAAGTAGCTTTGAACTAACCATTGGTTTTTCCAAACACTAGATGTGTCCTAACCTAGGATCTTATAATGAATAAGTACAAAGGTTAGCTTAGGGTATGCTGAGTTTGCAGTCTCTTGAATCCAGTGTAATGTAACCTACCATTAAAACAAACATTAACCTAGTAGGGACCTTTGTGGATTAAAGTGGTCCAATGGATGATTCAAAATTCTTCTATATAAGACAAAAGTGCATATGTTCATCTTTGGTATTATGTGCAAAAATGGAAGGTCTTGTGCAACATTTTGATCTCCAATGAGTTGTTTTTTAAGAAAATGATTCACACTGTACCAAAAAGGATGATTTCCATGGTGACCAATCCACCCTTACATGGCGAAACTGAACTTTGATCCTCGCTTTGGTCAACAAAGTTTATGTATGAAAACACAAGATGCTAAATCTGTCCTACAAAGTGGGACCAATAGAACAAAAACGCAAGTTCTCCGAGGTAAAAGTAAAATCTTACCCCCTATTTTGTGCCATGTTTAGGGTATGTTCTTGACCTCTTTTAGCATAGAAATAAAAATCCATTTCATTGATTTGCATGGACATCATCAAAATCATATTCAGAGTTTTTTTTTAATTGTAGTCAATTGGAAATCTTCAAAGGAATTAAGATCTTTTGTAAATTATGTGAATTCTAAAATTGGGACTCAAAGATGCCCTAAAACATGGTGTATCAATAGATGCATCCTTGTTGGATTGAATCATTAGTAGAAAAGGAAACCTTAGAGCACCAAGCTATAGTGTCAATGGTCAATGTGGACCTTCTGACACCAAGCCTTGACACTATAGCTTGTTGCCCTAAGATATACTTTCAACTTGTGTATTGAAGAGGCTCAAAACCATTCTCTAGAGATTCATTTACTTTTATTATAGTTGTATTGTATCACAAGTATAGATGAGGACATTCATTATAACGGATTTGACTACTAAAATCCCTAAGTGTTCCAAAGTCTATATTCTAAATGACGAATATAATATTATAAGGCAATGTCTTGTCCAAATCTAACTTTTCATTACAAGTCATACTTGAATCCTTCAAAACTAATTATTGAGATCAATACAAGGTTAAGACCATCAACATTAAGACCAATATGATGAAATTGTGGAAAATCATTTGTTCAAAGACATAAGAAAAAATGCACAAAAAAAAATAGAAAAGGGTGTTGAAAGATTATAATGTTTTAGCATTGAAAAAGGATGCTAAACTTTTCCTAGCAACACATCAAGGGTGGAATTTGATTTCTAAACCTCTTCAAATGAAAAAAATTATAAATTGTAAAGTACTTCAAAACCAACATAGAAACACATTGTTAAAAGATAATATCATTTGAATGACTCACTATGTCTCCAAAATGACTTTGAATTGTCAAAAAATAATATAAAAAGTTGTTGAAAAACACCTAAGCTTGAATCCCCTCTATTGAAATGCTTCTCAGGTACTCAATACTTTTGTATGATCAATATGAAATTTTAACTATGCAAACTAGTCTACTATAGTATGTGCAATTTTCCTAAAAACATTTTATTGGAAATGTACATTGTATGAAGAAGAAATAAGCCATTGAAGTTCATTGTAATCCAGAAATGTCCAAATTTTGAACTTTGAATGGATCCTAAACATTCTAAACGACTTAGATTGACAAGAAAAATTTATCACAATAAGTAGACTTCAAGGCGGATGTAATCCAATAATCTTTTTTAATGAAAAAAATATTGAATGAAGAAGATACAAGCCCCCAAAGTTACAACCATCAAAATGCAGTTGGGTGAACTAAAATTGAATTTGTGAATTTTGACTAGCTCCCAAAAAAACAATACACCTTCAATTGATTTAAAAAAAAAAACCGCACTAACAAACTAGAAGATAGGGTGCACATTTTCCAACAAGTATCATTAAATTCAAACATTGAATGCAAAAATTACAACATTTCAAATTAGACTTCCAAACTATTAGTGGGGACACTTTTGGTTGAACACCTAGAGGTTAACCTCTAAGGGACCATTGTCCCTTCGAGGGACAAATTGGATTTCGGGCAGGTATCTACGGGCTGAAATTTTGTCATGATATTTCGAAACTTCTTTTGAAGATAAAAAAAATTGATGAGCTTCATGGGAATATTATTATTTTTTCAATTAATGCCCGGGAACAAAAGTTATGCCGAAATAAGCTCAAAACAAGGGAGAAGGGGCAACAAAAATAAATTCCAAAAATTTGAATTTAAAATTTTTTTCCCTCATATATTATATTTTTGTCTACATGGGAAGCTTTGATTCATTCCATTTGGACTTATTATGAGAAAGTTAAGGACAATCTTGTTTTTCGGGCAGTTAGAGCATCTTCTTGAAAAAATAACTTATAGAATTCATTTTTGAATGCAATTTTTACAATTTTTTTGAAGAAAATATTTTACATTATTTTGTTTGCTTGCTAGAACAATCTCACCATTGGGATTAGTGCATTTTAATTCCATCTTAAAGATATTAATAATTTAAATTTTCCTTCTTTCTCATACCTACTTCTACTTAACAATTTTTTTAAGCATGAAAATTAATTTTTTTTTTAAAATTCTTTTTCCCTAGACTCTCAACTCAATTTCACACAATAAGGATTTAAATCTCTAAACTTTGTAGTGCAAAGAATTTAAGTTAAAAAAGTTCAAAGTCAAATAATTTAGTCCCGCAAGGTGCTGAAAAAATTGTTTTTTTAAAACTTTAAACGCAAATATCTTTTAATCTATGTGGTCAAAATTTCTGAAATTTTTTCCACACATTTTCATACTAGTAAGGTATAAGATCCTACAGTTGGATGTGGAGAAAAAATAATTTTCAATTTTTTTTACTCTTTGCTACAGAAATGGCAATTTTGAGTGTTTTTTGGCAGAAATAAGGCCTTGGTTAAGATGTTGAAGGCGAGCCTTTTACAAAGTAATTCATGCTACCATGGCTAAGGATTTTGAATTCTTCTTCAAGGAAACTTTTAGGATTCACACATCTAGAGATTTGAATACTCATTGGATGAAACTTTGTGACCGTCCAAACACTCATCCATCCAGAGCTGCTCCTTTTTAGGGTTGCCAGGGTTGCTCAGGGACCCATTTAGGCAAACAGACATTGTAAGAGACCCAAGCACTCACTTGCGTCTTCCTTTTTCCATACTCAGCCTCTACCAAGTGGGGCGTACCTAAAATCTTCTTTTTAAGTAAAGCAAAATTACGAAATCCTTTCTTTTTGACTTTCCCACTAGTAAATTTAGTACATACGACAGGCTTCATTTTTGTGTCCGCGGTCCACCGGTTCAATGTTTTTTTTCCGCGTTGACGGTCGGTCTTGGCTGCTCCCAAAGAAAAGAGATCCTTTTTCCAATTATTTGAGGATTGGAATAATATGTGGAACAACATGGCATTCACAATTGTAATATTCTAACTCAGGTCATGCTTTCCCAAAAGTCTGCTGGTCAGGTAGTTTTTTTTTCTCTGGGGGGTGGGTGGGTACAATACCTGGATGGATTTGGGGTTGCATGGATAAAAAAAAGATGTTGGGGGAGATTTTATACTGGAAAAATTCCCATTTTGAAAAATGGACCAAAATCAAAACAGTCAACAACCTGAGCTTACTTACTCTAAGAGCATCCCACAGCAACACACTAAAGCAACACTGTAAAGGTTCTACACCATTGATCTTCTAATTATGAGGGATGTCCTCCATTGATTTGGTTCACAGCATTGCTGTGGGGATGCTCTTAATACACACCTCACAGATTTCCAAAATACATTGAATGTAGTAATCAGCTTGAGGAAATGGTGCATCATTGAAGGCTTTTGGTGACCCCTGCATTTCAACTTCAAAAATTCATAACTAATCCTACAAAGCTCTAAAAAATACATAAAACAGCTTGGGTTACATGCCAATCCCAATTCTCTTTCAAAGGAAAATTTGCTGAAGTTAAAATGCAGGGAATGATCACCAAAAGCCTTCAATGTCACAACCTCCTCCCTGAGTCGAGCATCCCCTGCTTAACATGATTTCAAGATGACAGAGTGTGAATAGCGTCGCATTCCAAGCCGATTTTTCCAGAATTTGGGATTGAAATTTGAAACTGCACATCATTTCCTGCTGAGAATCATTCAACAAAATTGAACATTCTTTCTTCTGTCACATACTCAAAACTCCCCCATTGGAAGAATTGAAAGAATCATCTCATAGTTTTCTTCAACTTTCTATCCACACACACTCTCATACCTAACATTCCATTTTGGATGCTCGTTCCATCTCCGTTCAGCTCTTTTTGTTTTCTGGTTAACTAACTTCCGCAGTCAAGGTGGAAGACAGACATGTTGTTCTTGCTTGATTCAACATACCCAGGTAGGGTCTCAGATAGGGCTAGCTTTTGTAAAAGATGAAAAAAAAAAACAGAATTTGTGATGAGTCACTGCCTTTGCACCTTTAGACTTTGAATTCTACAATTCATGTTTTGGAGGAGACCTCATGGAAAAGCAAATAGAAATGTACGTGGAGAGGGAAAAATTGTTGAACGTTCATGAAATGGAAAATTTGTTGAACAATCGTGCTCAGCAAAGTCTTTGATTCGTTTTGCGCAAATCCTTCTTCAGGTTGGTCAACGCGAACAATTGTTCAAAGTTTGGTTACTGCAGTTGTTGTATCATCACTTTGATCCTTTAGTAGCGAACCCATTTCCAATCTATAGGCTGCTTTCTTTCTGTGAAGTTGTGGTGGAGTTCAAGGAATAGTTGTGGCGCATTACGATTGGTTGTAAGGATATCAATATTGCAACCAACCTTTGGTCAATTTTGCAATCAGTCTATGGTTAGGAATACCATTACAGATCAAAGAGAATCTTTTATTAAAAAATTCATAATAATTATATGATCCTGACTTTGATTGAACTAAGATAGTGTGCCATGTATTGTTGCCATAGTCATAATAAATGTGAACAATTTTTTTTAATTTTTTAATTTGAAAATAACTCAAAATTCATAACTTTGACACCTTGAGTTTGAACAAGCTCATGCACCCCTCCTTGCACAGGGCTTTTCAACAGTACCAAGAACTTGATCAAAGGATGTACGGTTTTAAAGATCTCAACATAGCAAACAAAACAAACAAATCAAAACAAATAGCCAAGAATAGCCGAAAAACTATTAAATTAGTATGTGCACAAATGCACAATTTGTTGTGTGCAATGCATAAGACATGATTACATGTATGAGTCTTCTATACATTGCTACAAATTAATGCCTAAAGGCCCATTAATTGTCCTTTTAGGGGATAAAATGGATTTTTGGACAGGTTCTTATAAACCCAATTTTTAGTAAAACTTTTTTGAAACTTTCTCATAAGATAAAAAATCTTGTTAGCTTCATGGGAATATAATTTTTATTTCAATCAGTGCTTGGGAGCAAAAGTTATGCCATTCTAAACATAATTTTCAAGTTGGCAAGGAGAAAACAAAATCCACAAAAACTTGAAATTAAAATTAACTTTTTCTTACACTTGCGGATCATATTTTTGTCTACATGTGAAGCTTTGATTCATTCCATTTGGATTAGTGACGTGAAAGTTATGAACAATCTTATTTTGGGGGCAATCTGAGCATCTTTCTGAAAAAATAACTTATAGGATTCATTTTTAAATGCAAATTTTACAATTTTTCAAAAAAAATTGTTTGACAAGGTTAAAATTTCTTACTAGAACAATTTCACTGTTGGGATTATTGTGTTTTCAATCCCATCTTAGAGCTATTAATGATTTAGTTTTCTTTCAAACTTGGACCTAATTCTACTTACTAATTTCTTAAGGAATGAAAATCAAGTTTGTTTGTTTTCAAATCAATTATTGAACACAAAATAATTTAAATTCAAAATCCATACTGGAGATTTTTTTCACAAATGGTGGTCAAAGTCATTTGAAATTGTAGGGAAGTGTTCAAAATGAATAAATAAAGAAACTTTGAATATTAATATCTCTCGATTTGTATGATTGAACTTCATGAAAATTTTACTACATGATCTTAGACAAGTAAAGTATAAGATCCTTTAGTTAGATTCTAAAAAAACCCGTCTTTTTCCTTAAGCCAATGCAACAAAAATGATAGTTTTGAGTGTTTATTGATAGAAAAATGGCCTTGGGCCTTTAGGATTAATTAAAGTGGTTTGCCCATATTTAGCCCATGCTCCAAAAATTGCTCTTACTTTTGTACCATGAATTGTTACCACAAGAATGGAAAACTGTCCAATGATGAATTGGTGCCAATTCAGGATTTTGGTGCACAATTTAATGAGTGGTTGGGGACTAAGTTTGATTTGAAAGTAGATACAATTTTAGTTTAAATAATGTGGAGTTATGAGTGGTGAGATATTTTGTGCGATTCTAGGCAATTACATGCACCATGTTGTTCAAGTTTAAGGTTTGCATGCTTGCATTTTTTAACTCCATTTGCACCATTGTTGGACACCTTTGTGACATGTAATGGCAATATCCATGGACTTCAATAGCACCGTACTACTGCTAGCTTTAGATAATCATATCCAATTCAATATAAATTCAAATATTATGAATCAAACTGTGATGAACGTGTCTTCTTCTTTTCTTTCTTTGAAAATTTGTTAGAAAATGCTTTGATATGCATAGAAGACATTCTAAGCCAATATGCTCTTAAATGGGCACACTGATAAGTTTCTTTTCTTTTCTTTGCAAGATGAGAAGCTTCAGTAAGGAGTGGGAAAAAGCAACCAAGAAAGGGAGAAATAATTTGGGTCCCAAGTTTGAAAAGCTAGGTTACTAGTGAGAGGAAAATTGCTTGTTTTTGTTTATGAATATGCCACTAATTCAAGTACAAAAACACTCAAGTTAGTATCATACCCTCAAACTCCACTTTGCATTTGAACATTGCCTTTGCCTCACTTCACTCGTCAAAAGGCCAAATCTTAAGCTTTGCGTTCCATACATTGACTAAGGTAGAACTACCCATTACAGATTTGCAATGTAGGTACTTTGAAGAAGCTATTTTGGAGTTCTCATATTTTTCAGAAATTGAATTGTTTGAGAGAAGTCAATTGCAAAAAGAATGAAGGCATTCCAACCATAATTGAATTTTTTGTGATTTTTTAAAGCTGAAATATAAAACTATGAGTAGACTCTTGTTGAAGCATGGTCAGACCATTGTTGAAGCATGGGCTGATGTATTCGCTCCCCAAGTGCATTGCCATCATGATGAAAAATTCATATGATTGTGGTAATAGATATGTCAAGTGATAGAAATGAGAGGAACCTGTAGGTGGCGAAATTGGGTAATTGGTGGTATTGGACAGTTCTACCTCAGCAGGCATAAGAAGATTAGACCATAATCCTTCTCCACATTTGAGCCTCTCAAAGCAATAGTAAACCACTCCCAAGAAATGTGCTGTTCATTTCCTGGGAGGCTTCTGTGGCGCAACGAGGCCGTAATGCTCGATTACATGGGCAAACCTGTATAATTGGGCATTACAAATTTTCCATCCAACTGTGATTTCTCATCTGACTGATTTCATCCATCTTCAACATTTTTCACTCATGGTTTACACCGGTCAATGCCCTATACAAAATACCTGATTGACCTGATCGACACTCTCTGACTACAAACGCTTGCAATCAGCCAAAGTCAGGGCTCCAGAAACTGCTGCTCACTCTGCCATTGCCACCAGAGAGAGGGAGCAGTCAGGGCTTCCAAAAAAATAGCCTCACCCAAAACCACACATCATCATTTTCTCTTGAGAATCATCCAAAAAAAATGGAACTTCCTTCTTCTGTCAGGTTCTAAAACACCACCAGTGGAAGAAGGAAAGACTGAGAATCATCTCATTTTTATTCAACTTTCTATCCAGTCACTTACCTAACATTCCATTTCCTTGTTCCATCTCTGTTTGACTTTTAAAAAAAAAAAATTCAGGTTAACAAACTTTCACAGTCAAGGTGGAAGACATGTTGTTCTTGTGTGATATATGTAACATACCCAGATAGGGCTAGCTTTTATAAAGATTAAAAAAAAAATAGAATTTGAGATGTTGTGCCTTTTGCACCTTTGACTTTGAATTTTATATTTCATTATTATTTGGGGGAGACCTCATGGAAAAAGCAATAAGAAAAATACGTGGAGGTGAAAAATTGGTGAACGTTCATAAAATGTGAAAATTTGTTGAACAATTGTGCTCAGCAAAGTCTTTGATTTGTTTTGTTTGGGGAAAAAGAAAGAAAAGGTAATTAATTGTTGATTCTCCTGATTATTTGCTCCCACTATCTATCAAGAGGGTTATGGTGCAGGGTCCCCCATAGTAAAAAAGGTCCAAATCCTTCTCCAGGTTGGTCAGCAAAAACTATTGTTTGACTGCAGTTGTTGTATCATTCCAATACATCGCTATGATCCTAACTTCAATTGAAATATTGAATACATGTGCACTCCAAACAACAACCCAAACCAAACCCTAACCAACCCCAACCCTAACTGACCCTATTTGTAATTTTCAAATGTACTGTGTACAACAAACAATATGGGTTAACTTTTGTATTTTCGCATTCATAGCGTTTTCAATACCCATATTGTAGTTCTATATTTGTAACATATTTTTGTATCCATATCATTTGTATTTCTGAAATTGGAAACAGGAGGAGGCTAAACCAATGTGCCTGTAATCACAGTGGTTTTCCAATCATGAAAATATGAAAACGAATCTGATTCAGATCTATGGCAGGGGGGTAGGGTGGGAATTTTTTTAAACAAGATCAACGGCTCTTGTTGTGTCTTGGAGGCAGGAAGAGGCCAAACGAATGTGCCTGTAATCACAGTAGATAGATAGTGGTAAGTTTGTTCTTGTACAAGATGAGAAGTTTCAATAAGGAGTGGGAAAAACACACCCCAAGAATGGGGAAATTCATTTGTGTCCCAAGTTAGGAAAGCTAGGTTACCTAGTGAGAGGAGAACTGCTCATTTTTGCTTACAAATATGCCAATTATTGGTACAAATTAAACACTTTAAGTTAGTTAGTATCATACTCAACTCCACTTTGCAATTGAACATTGCCTTGGTCTTGCTTCACTCCTCAGAAGGCCAAGTCCATCCCAATGACTAGCCATAAGAAGATAATCCTTTTCTGTTTTTGAACCGCTTCGACTAACCAAACATGTACAAGTCCATGAACATTTTGGACTGAATAGAACTGTGCTTAAAAAACTGTTCAGTGGAGCCTCCGAGCCCATGAACTCGCACAGTTGACCTAATCCGTAATACTCGAGGACTGGAAGTGGCACACTCACTTCAAATGAGATATTTCATGGCCTCCGACTTGAAAACAAATTAGGTAAGGTAGGAGGTTGTAAAAGCGCACGGGCTCTAAAATCACCCACTTCCTCAAATGTACAGCCTTTGTAGATGTTGCTTTTTCATACCCTTCAATAGTGTAAAAATGGTGTACATTTTAGGAGGTGGGTGATTTTAGAGCCCTATGCCATTTCAACTTGTCTTTGAAGGAAAATCTACTGAAAAGCATTTTATGGAGTTTCACCTCCCCAACATCTAGTTTCAGCTCTTAGGGTTAGGGTGGGTGATTTATGGACCTCCTACCTTACGACACCATGGACACTCTTGGACTACAAACGTTCCAATGCCAAAGTCAGGGCTCAGGAACTGCCAAACACTCAAGCGCGCATTTAAGAAGGCTCAGCAACCACATTGCCCAAACAAAGTTGCAACAGGTGAGAGAATTCGGTCTGGGATCCCAAATTGACCCAAAAACTGACCAGGTGGAGTCAGCCATAACCCAACTTATCAAGCATCTTCGCAACCCTGAAGTTCCAAATTTTTTTTTTTAAATGAAAAAAAAACACCCTACAATGGGCTCAATTTATTACTTGGTTGTGCGAGTAGAGGTTGACTCACAAATTGGAGCTTTTGACTTTGTCTTTTGCCATGTTCATGTAAAGTAGTATGCTCTTAAAGCAACCATTTAAGCTTACCCAACTCATCATTGACAGTAATAGATATTTCAAACATGTCGCCCGTTCCTAGATAGGGTTGCATTTAGAACATGGTTGCTTTTTAGAGTTGGGCCAGTCAGTCAGTCCGTCCATCTACGTGGCAAATTTAAAAGGTTACCAAAGCTAAAGGTAGCATATGGAACCTCCAAGTATGTGCAACTAAAAAGGAGATAAGCTTAGGTGAACATCCCTACCTGGAATGCTGCATGGAGCACTTTGCCCTGGCCACCTATTCCGGAGATTTTCCACCCGGAGCGTTTGGACGTTGACGACACGCACTCCACGATTTTGTTTCACTTGCCGTCGGCCTTGCGTTTGCCGTACTCCTAAGGAATTATACCTGTTTCAAAGGATGAGAAAGCAGGGCGGCTCTTTCGCTTCTCTCAAAACTCCTCACATGGGTAAAGACTTAAAGACGAAAGAGAGAGCCCAAGGAGGGAACAGATGCCGTTTGTTTGTTTTCTGGATGGATGCTTGTGTGGGTTACCGGAAAAAAAAAGGAAGGAAAAAAGAAAGAGATGCAAATGCTAGCCCATGGAAAGTAACTTACACCCTGGAGGTTTCTTTGGATGCACTTCTTTTCTTTCTTTTTCAGAAAGAAAAAGATGGGGAGGGTAGTTGACGGTCCAAAGTTTGTATGGGCCAAAGTAAGGCGAAAGCGGAAGTCTGCATTTTTAAGGAAGGGATAGCTGACTATACACGGGGTAGCTAGCAAGCTTTGGAGAGTAGGGTACACTTAGGAACTTGATTTCAAACTCTCTTTTTTTCTTTTTTTCTTTTTCTCTTTTTTTTCTTTTTTTCTTTTTCTCTTTTTTTTCTTTTTTCTTTTTTTTTTGAAACAAATGGAAATCCATTATAAAGGGACAAGAAACAAAAAGAAAGCCAAGCAACAGAGCAACTCTAAAATACCAAAAGCAACCAAACTAAGAGAACCGACAAGGAGATTGGTTTCAAACTTTTTCCACTAGTTTGTGATTTTGAGCGAGAGTCATAAATTCTATTGGAAGTCACTGGTGTTTTTTTGAGGGGATAATAATAATTAATCACGCAATGTGCACTATGATCCCCTCAAATTGAAGCACATGGTCAAGAGTTTTAGAATTGTCACCAGGCTCAATTAAAAGTGGCCTCACATGATGATAAGTTAAATTATTCCTTGTTGATCTTATTGTTTAGCAAGCAGAAACTCTCCCAAGGGATTTAAGGTAGGTACACCCAAATGTGCCACTGACCTTAAACCACCATCTATACTGTATGCACACCTCCAAAATCAGTTCTGTACTTATGTGGAAGAAATGCTCTTAAAATCAAACTTTGTTTCTTAATAACTTTTGCATACAGTATCCAAATGCCACGTTCTCTGGTGCCGTAAAAACCCCTTTCACTTGCCAACAAGAACATATGAAAATTTGACCAGTCTAATAATAGAAAATAGGCTCAGTAGCAAAAAGTGGAAGTTTTGGGTGTACCTACCTTATCCATCAATGCAGTAACTTAATGTAACCTCTCCATACAACACAAATTGTTATTTTGGAGGAAACAAATGTTGGTTTGCAGTTTGAGGCTTGGATGAAGGCATTTGGGGAATTTGTTGTGGGATATCTTAGACTGGAATCTCACATGCACTTCAAGAAGCAATATGGGATACATAGAAATTTGTATTCATGTTTGTACTTGTTTGTATATATTGTACTTGTACTTATATATATATATATATATATATATATATATATATACATACATTATACATATATATTGTATGTTTGTATTTATATTCATATTTGATTTGGAGAGGGAAAAGGAATTATTTAATTTTCATTTCTATGCCATGAGATGGTGTTTTTGAGGGGATCCTAGTCACTCAACATGATTATCAATCCCGTAAAAATAAACATGAGCGAGAAGTCATTCAGAATCTTGGGGCCAATTGGGAGAGAAATAAAATGAAAATGAGGGTCTATGTAGGCAAGTGTCATATATTGTTACAATTGTAGATATTAATATTTAACCCCTAAAGGACCAAAGTGCATTTTTTTTGGCAACATAGCAATTTTGGATAGCTCTCTACAAATGGAATATCTTTTTCTTTGAAATTTTCAAAAAGCATGTGCTTGAAGAGTAGCTTTTAAGGCCCAACAATTTTCATAACTTTTGACTATACAGTTAAAAAGTTATTGTATGATATGTAGTTTTTATTGCTAGGCGGGTAGTCCGGGCAATAATTTTTTTTTAAAGAATCATTTTTTTAGATATAAAATTTAGAAATTGTTTTTTTAGATTTTTTTATATGTGGAAAGCTTTGAATCATTTTTAAGATAAATTTTGAAGTCCTTTATTTAACTCAATTTTCAATATTTTTGAAAAAATAATAAAAAAACTTAGGACAGGTGTAGATTGCTAATTACAACATTACAACCATTGGGATTGGCATTTTCCAATTCCATAAATAAATTATTTACAATTTAGTATTTTGAATCATTCTTGACATCTTTCTACTTATTATTATTTTCCTATAGGTTGTACAATTCCAAATGATTTGAAAATTTTCAAGTAAGTAGCCAACTTTCCATGAAGAATGAATCCAAAGAATTACACCCCTTTTAAACATTTTTTTTATAATGATTTAACCTTGTGAAGTGCAATTGCCCATTTTTTCACAAGGCCTAAAAAAGAATTTTTGTCACTTCAAATGCTAATATATTGCAATCTATATGGTAGAAATTTCAAAAAAAATCCACGTCTTCTCAAACCAGAGAATTGCAAGATCCTATAGTTACATGTGTTCAAAAATAGCTTCTTTTTTCTTCAAAATTTGGTACTTATACTAGAAATGGCAGTTTGGGAATGTTTTTGGTGAAAACATAGTCAAGGAACTTTAAGGGTTAATTATAGTGTTGATTGGTGACAAAATAGCATGGGTGGCTTCTTAACAACACTAAATGGAACCTATTTGAAAAATGAGTGTGTGGATGTTTTACTATACTTTGAGCCTTGCATTGGGAAAGTACCCCCATTGCAACAATATTGTTTCAATGCTTTCACAGTAAAATATTAAAAATATATTATAGCAATACTGCAATAGTATACTTTGCAATAGATAGAGTACACACCCATTGAAATTGTATTGTTGCAGTACTGCAACAATATGTTCTTAATACTGTATTGTGAAAGCATTGGAACAACAATATTGCAACAATACTGTTGCAATGGGGTGTTTTTTTCTCTTAGAGGGCATTGCATGATGGAAAGGGCCAACAAGGAATCTCTTTCATCGCGTAGTGTTTAACAACGAGAAGCTTTGTCCCTGGCATAAACCGCGAGAAGAAAATTTGGATGAAATACAAGGATGAATACGTAGGATCATCCTTACTGCTTCAATTAAGTAAGTCATTCCATGCAACAGATTCTTTTTGTAACTTGGGGGGGTTCAATTATTCCATCGTTTTGTTTGCCACCCTACTTTGTTTTTTAGATCTCTTTTGCACGATTGTCTAATTCAGTTTGTTGAAACAATTTGATTGTCTAAATTTCTTTGAAACAATACTATGATATCACTACTAGAAAATTTAGTTTTTTTGTTGTTTTGGTCATGTTGATCCAGTCAAAATCTAATAGAAATCTATTGATTTCAAAAGATTTCTGCCAGATTTTGACCGAATCAACGCGACCAAAACAACAGAAAAACTAAATTTTCTAGTAGTGTACCTGAGCCGGTAATATCTAAAATCTCCCCCTTTTTCGTAGGTGCAAAAGCAATGACTCATCACAATTTTTTTTCCCCCCCCTCATCTTTTACAAAAGCTAGCCCTATCTGAGTCCCTACCTGGGTATGTTGTGTATCACACAAGAACAACATGTCTGTCTTCGCCCTTGACGGTGAAAGTTTTTCTAACAGGAAATAAAAGCGGAACGGAGACGGAACAAGGAAAGAGAATGTTAGGTACGTGTACCTGTGGATAGAAAAAGGGAAAGGGAAAAATGAGACAAATATTTCCTTCTTCCAATGGGGGCTGTTTTAGTACGTGAGGAAGGGGGTTCAATTTCGTTCAACCATTCTCACCAGAAAATGGTGTGTACGTAGTTTTAATCATCTCATCACGCTCGTTCTGGGTCCCATTTACGTTTCAAAAGCATTTACATTTTTAGGTAGAGTATAGCCAAAAAATTGCCATCAATGTTGATCCGTAAAATGTTCCCCAAATAATTGGAAATGTAGGTTCATTCTTTGGGAGCCACAAAGACCATGAAAAAAAAAAAAGATTAATTTAGACACTTCCATAATACCAGTAGATGGCATGCTCAAATCCTTATTTATTTGAAACGATTTTAGGTGCAATTGTGTTTGAGTCTACAAGAGTACTGGTGAGGGTTTATCCTTCAATGTCACACTAATTTGTGAGGTGTGTGTGAAGAGTTAACTTAACAGCCAGCAAGTATGTCTTTGACTGTTTGATTTTTTGACTTTTTGACTATTTGACTTTTTGACTATTTGATTTTTTGATTTTTTTCAAAATGGGAATTTTCTGATAGGACACTACTAAAATCTCTCCAGCATCTTTTTTTTTTATCCATGCAACCCAAAATCCATCCAGGTATTGTACCCCCCTTTAGACCGAGAAAAAAAACTACCTGACCAGTGAGTGTCCAAATGGAACCCTCACAGACTTTTTGGAAAGCATGACCTGAGGTAGAATATTACAAGTGCTGTGCTATGTTGTTCCGTATATTATTCCTCAAATAATTGAAAAACAGGTCTCCTTTCTTTGGAAGTAGTG
This sequence comes from Climacium dendroides, assembly GCA_950106755.1. NCBI lineage: Eukaryota > Viridiplantae > Streptophyta > Bryopsida > Hypnales > Climaciaceae > Climacium > Climacium dendroides. Next base: position 43,192,870 of record OX467084.1, read on the forward strand.
AAGACCGACCGTCAACGCTAAAAAAAAAATTGAACCGGTGGACAAGAAAAAATGAAGCATGGCGTACTCGCGTGTCGTATATATTGAGCTTACTTGTGGGGAAGTCAAAAGAAAGGATTTTGTAACTTTTCTTAGCTAAAAAGAAAATTGTGCCCCACCCCCAGCTAGAAAAAGAGATGCAAGTGAGAGCTTGTGTCTCTTACTATGTCTATATGCCTCAATGGCCTTATTATGGGTCCCAACTCCCCACTCTTGGATGGATGAGTGTTTGGACGGTCACAAAGTTTCATCTACGGAGAACTCAAATCTCTTATTGTAATTAATGGAGAGATGTGTGAATCCCAAATGTTTACGTGAAGAAGAATTCGAAACTCCTCATCCATGGTAAGGTAGAAGCATCAATTGTCAACTATGCCCAGTGCTTAACCTGTAGGGTATGCTATTTCCAACCTTAGGCTGAAACCTAAGCTTAGAATGTATTTTTTTTGTCCTTTTTAAGGCTGGGGCTAATAAGGTTATGACACATGTCTAAAAGCAGTGAGCAAGAATGTAGGAAGTAGTCAGCGAGAAAATAGTTCTTCAATGATTAGAATTAAAATACTCTAAGCATTGACTATGAGTCAACAATACTTTTAGGCTCCCTAAGTTTTGATAAGTTTTATAAATTTAAAAAAATTATAATGTATGAATTTAAACTACACATGTTGGGGATCTTATAAGAAATGAAAGCACAACAATATCTTTTATGGATTCAAATTACATAATGTTTGATCAACAAGGTGAAACAACCTTGAAAGTGTTTTGAAATCTTTCAATCTTCTTTTTACATATCAAATCTAGAACTAAGGTCATGGAAAAATATGAAGGTAAAGGATGTAACATGCCTAACCATACTCAAAACATGGCTTTTCAAAATCTACTATACAATTTTTAAAAATGAATTTTGAAAGTGAATTTCAAACCAAGATCTAGTATATTTGAGGTACATCTCAAGGGTTTGGTTAACACTAAACAATCAAGATTTGCAATGGACACCCTTGCACAATATCTTTAATAGAAAATTCATAAACATTTTTTTTTCAAAATATGATTTTTGATGCTTTAAACATACTTTAAAGGAAATTTGACTAAAATGGAAAATATTTAAAAAAATAATACTTTGGTAAGAATTTATTCAACTTCAAAGTCTAGTCATCACCAAAATATGGTGCGTTTGACATTTGGGGATTAAATGGATGGTTATAGGATGCCACCTTATGCCATGAACAAGGGAAAATGTTAACCCCTTAAGTTTTGTGGATTGCAAGATATGAGCTTTCAAATTCACAAAAATTCTTTTTTGGCCTCGCAAAAAAATGAGCAGCTACACTTCACAGGGTCACATTGGTATGTAAAAATGTCCAAAATGGTGGTGCTTCTTTGGATTCATTCAAGGCAAGTTGGTCACATACTTGAAATTTTTCAAATCATTTGGATTTGTACAATATATAGAAAAAAATAGTAAGTAGAAAGAAGTAGAGAATGATTCAAAATACTAGATTGTTAAGAATTTTGTTATGGAATTGAAAAATACCAATCCCAATGGTGGAAATGTTGTAATAAACAATCTACATTCTATAGTTTTATTTTTTCCAAAATATTGAAAATTGAGTTATATAAAGGAATTCAAAGATTAATTATAGAGTAGAAAATCTATAATTGCTTGCAAACTAAAACTCCTCGTAAGTTTTGACTCATTGATCAAAATAGAATGATTTAGGGCTTTCCACGTGTATATAAATCTAGAAAACCAATTTCAAATTTTTGTTTTTGAAAAAAATGATTTTTTTCTAATCTACTTGAATTTTGCATGTACAAAAAAATACACCATATTAGGCCATAACTTTTGACTCATATTTCCAAATGTCCTTAATTTTAGTGCACATGAAAAATATTCCTCATCCACACCTTCAATTAAAGTTTGGGCTAAAAACATAAAAAAAATCTCTAATCACATGTATCTCTCCAAAATTACTATGTTGCCAAATTCAACAGGTTGGTTCTTTGGGAGATAAGGGGTTTCTTGGCAAAGAATTTGCTATATTGAGATTGGTTATGAATATGGGTATCATTGGTTGGACATAAGATAGGAGCACCCATAACTATCAGCTTAAGGATTTGGAACATGATGTCTATTAATAGACATTCTTCAACAAATTATTGGACACTCATAGTAAGAAAAAATGAATTCCTATGCACTTTCAAATGTATTATTTGGACACTGTGAGAATAAATTGTGAATTTTAAAAGAGTTAACTATACATGCACCTAATACCAACATCATGGGTTGATGTTCAGATGTAGTACATCCTTATAATCACATCTATTCACTTCCCAAGATTTCCCAAGGTTTTAGAAGTGACGGTTATGGGTGCTCCTTCCTTAGTGTCAGCAAGATCGAGAGTGGAGTGGGATTGGTGGTGAGAATCAAAGCTACGCACATGGGCCCTTGTCATGGGTTTGGCAAATTCATTGGAAATCCATACAACAAATTAAGACAATTTCAATGTCAGGGGAGAGCCAATAGATGAACTGGTTGATAATGAAGAAAAAACGGTTGTTATTGTAAAAAATTCGATCAAAAATGAGAATCCAAGGCTATAGAATTGAGGATAAAAGAAACAAGTAAAAAAATGAAATAAGGATTTCATCCAATTTAATGACAATTGGATGGATTTCTAGCTTGTAGAGGGGAAGAGGTTTAGGGTGATTGTAAGAATCGTTTGTACTATTTGTTGATTTTTTTGATGTTTAATCTTTTAATACTTTTTGTACTACAAGTCCCCCTCAATACTATTGGAGGCATAGAACATGAAATCTAAATGGTCGGTTGCATTTTAAACAATCTACTCCTTCTGTTCCAAAATGATCTTCTTCTTGGCCTCAATTTTTTTGTCTCCAAATGATCTTCTTTGTTGCACTTTGTGAAAATGAAAATTGGTCAAATTTGGCTTTCAATTACTACTTGAAAAAATAAAGCTCCTCATAAGTTTTGATTCATTGATTAAAATGGAATGATTCAAAGCTTTCTCTCTATATATACAACATTTTTTTAGCCATGTAGTCAAAAGTTATAAAAATTGCAAGGCCATTAAGAAAAGCTTGTCTCCATATTGTATGAAAATTGCAACGAAAAAAATAAACACTCCATTCGTAGTAAGTTGCCCAAAATTGCTAGGTTGTCAAAAAAAATACATTTTTATCCTTTAATAGTTAATTTTGAAGTGCTCCCAACTTTCCAAATCCTATTTGCAAATGAATTAATAGAGTGCTTCAAGACCATATTTCATTCAAATAAATTTTCAATCATCCTAAGAAAATTTTTAATTGAACAAGCACAACTCCTTTCTTTACAACCAATTTCATGAAAGTTAAGTGAATAATAAACTTATACAAAGATATATTTAACAAAACTACTAAACTCTTCAAAAAAAGATTAGGGTATGAAGTCATATAGGAGTGGAGGTGTTTTTCACAAAATGGATCTAAAATTTCCACTTTAATCCTCACTTTAATCTCTTACAAGGCCTTTTTGAGCTTCTTAAAATTTTCTCAGAATTGAAAAAAAATTCCAACATTTTGATAAGTTGTATCAATATTTTTTGAATTCTAATTGTAAAAATTCAAACTAGACATATTAGAGATCATATAGGAAAAACAACAGCAACAATATTATTTGTGAATTGAAAGATTTCAATGTTTGATCATGAGGGGGGTAAAATTGCAAAAGTGATTTGAAATCTTTTAATCCTCTTTTCAGATGTCAAATCTAAAAATTTGGTCACTAAAAAAATATGGGATAAAGGGCCTAACATGCATAACTACAATCAATTTATGGCTACTCAAAATCTACACAACAGTTTTTAAAAATGAATTTCTAATGTGATTTTTTCTCCAAGATTTAGTATATTTGAGGCTCATTTCCAAGGGCCTTCAACACTACAAAAGTCAAGACTGCAATGGACACGTACCTTTGCACAAAATGTTGAATAGAAAAATCATAATCATTCATTTTCAAAATCAGATTTTTGATGCTAAAACTAGACTTGAAAACAAAGTTCTTAAATATAAAGATCTAAAAATAGAAACTTGGTTAGGTTTTATTTAAACTCAAAGTATTATATGAATTATTTTTTCAAACTTTCAACCATACACATTTATACTAAACTACTATAGAAATTTGTAGAATTTTTTTGGTCTCATTATGACATCATAAAGTGCAAGATTATAATGTTCTAAATTAGATAAAATAAATTTTTGAGCCCTACCCAATAAGGCCAGTATAATTACACTGAATTTGTGGAGAAAGAGGCACAACCGAAGCTTTAAAAAACTTGCCTAAGCTTTCAAGAATATCCACAATACCTTATAGACCTTTAGAATTTAACCCCTAAATGTCCAAACTGCATTTTTTGAATTTCAGGCAGTTCATTACAAATGGAGTTTTCATTTTTTTTCTTTGAAATTTTTATGCAACATTTTCCCAGGGAGTAGCTTTAAGGTCCAAAAAAATTCATAACTTTTGATTGAATGGTTAAAAAGTTATTGCATGATAAGCCAATTTCAACACTTGGCGAGCAGCCTGGGTAGCCCAAGCAGCCCAAAAAACTTCTTTAAAAATCACTTTTTTCCAAAAATTCTTTTTGAAATTGGTTCTACATATTTATATACAAATGGGAAGCTTTGAATCATTCCATTTTGATACATGACAAGGAAGTTATGAAGATTTTTAATTTGTAAGTAGGTATGATTTTCAAAGACTCCATACCTACCCGCAAACTAAAAACCTTCATAACTTTCATCTCACTTGTTCAAATGGAATGATTCAAAGCTTCCCACATGTGCATAAATCTAAAAAACCAATATCAAAAAGAAAACTTTGAAAAAAATGTTTTTTTAAGAAGATTTCTGGGCTGCCCAAGCTGCCCACCGAGCAATGAAAATCATATATCATGCAATAACTTTTTAACCATGTAGTCAAAAATTACAAAAATTGTTGGGCCTTAAAGCTTCTTTTGGGGCACATGTTGTACAAAAATTTCAAAGAAAAATAAATAAAAACTCCATTCATAATGAGCTGCCCCAAATCACAATGTTACCAAAAAACGCAGTTTTTGCATTTAGGGGTTAAAGGCATAACTTATTTTATAACGTTCTAGGTCTCACTTTAAATATTAAATCAAATAGGCATATAGACATTTAGGAGTAGTTACTTCTTATTAAACCTCATAAATTTTCAAAATACATTGAATCACAAAATTAGCATGAAAAAATGGTGTGACATTAAAGGGCAAATCCTACAAACATCCTTGTAGACTTTAAGATAATTACACCTATAATCATTTAATAAGCACGTGAATATGGCTTTCATTATTTAAGTGTCTAAATTTTTGTTGGATCCTATTGGGAGCATTGAAGGATTATAGATTCATCTATACACAAATTTTGGACAATTTATGAATTAAATTTGAATTTTCAAAGTACTACAAGTAGGTGGTTTAAAAAACAATCCTAGGTTTTTATGTTCAAAGGGCTAACATGTTAGATAAGAATACTAGAAGGGATGGATTTGCAAGCATGTTCCAATTAGATGCCATTACCATATCTCTATTTCACACAACTAAAATTTTGGAGATGAATGATTTATAAAGGACACCTATTGCAAAATAGATTTCTATGCATTTTTGTCTAAAGTGCATGCCATCTAAATAGGAGATCTTAGATTTGTTTGTAAGCCATATCTATAACAATCACTTTGAATAGTTGTATTTTATCCATGGGATATCAAAAAAATATTCCAATAAAACCTTTTATGTTCTGAAAGACTTAAACCAACAAGATTCAACAAAAATTAAGATCATTTCATAGTAGGAATCATGTTCAAATGCTTATTTGATTGCTTTCAAGTGTGGTACCTTAAACAATTTGTTAGAAATGACAACTATTGTTATGGTTGGCAATTTTTACATAAATTAATCTTGTAAGATTTGAAGATCATTTGTTAGATAAATCAGCTCTTATTTGTATTTTCATTGTCTAATATCTATTCTAGACTTATAATAGATTAATTTCCAAAAGTTTTAGATAGTTTAGGATTGATGATCTATGAATATTTGTTATAATATAGTTTTTGAAAGATAAATCAAATAAAAATATTTGAATAAAAGTCATCAATTAATAACTGCAAAGTACATCCATACAAATAGATGTGACAACATTATCATGACAATTGTTGTCTTCCATGTCCTTCCCATGGTTTAAAAGGATGTGCACACAACTAGCATATATTAGTTGAATTTTAAAATCTTTTACTAATTATGCTCTATTTTCCATTTCCATCAATGGAAATTTTTAACTTTATATTTCAAAGATGGATCCGATGCAAGTGTCTTCTATAAGTCAAAATATTTTTGTTTTTTTGGTGCAAATATAAAATCATGGTTACTTTTTGAAGAAAAGATGAAAAAAATATCAAATAGAAATGAGATTAAACATCTTATACTTTCAACATGGGTGTCAATTATAATCTAGAATATTCTAGAGTAAGCAAAAATGTCTTGTTATTTTATATTTAAAAACTTGGTTATAGGCACTCAACTTCAATCTACAATAATATATTCATATGAATGATTTAAAAAATATTTTTCAAGTGGAATAAAACTAGAATTAAGTAGTTTCAGTTTCAAAGTTTTAATCAAAAACCAAAAATCCATCGTATTGAAAGTAAAAAATAAGATTGAAGTAAAAAAAAAGCGAAGAACGCTAAAATATAGTACATGGATATTTTTTTTCTTGAAATAACACATTTTTGAAAAACAAAAAATAATTACTAGGACTTTACCTTATCCTTTAAAGGCCAAAGGGTGTTTTTAACGAAGATACATCCAAAACTGCAAATTTTTGATGTATTGTCCAAAATAAAAAATTATGTAGAAAAGCAATATCATGTAGAAAAATATGTAGAAAAAAATTTAGCCTTTCAACTACACGGAATGAAATATTATAATTTTTGAAGTAAAAAAAAGAATATTCATTTTATTCTTGCAAAACAAGGTCATCAAACTTTGAGTCCCTTAGCTGAATATATTTGCTTTACTTAAAGATGAGGATTTCACCATTCATAAGTATATGATGTTAGGTTCATTCATGCAAAATTTTAGATGGAATTGAGATGCTTAACTTACTCAAAATCACTTTGCATTGCAAGGAGGTTAAATGAATTGGCAATACACTAGTCATTTTTTGATGATTTCTTGTGTAGTGAGGAAATTTTTTATTTGAAATTCAAACAATGAAAAGTTTGAGACAAACATTTAGAATATGTAGGAAAAACTCCAAGAACTTTGACTTCATAGATTACAAGATAATAGAGCTTGAAGTTAGAAGAATTTTTTTTCCTCAAAACCCCCCAATATAGCTAACATTGAAGTTTGAGGGGTTAACTCAATGATATGCAAATTCTATAGGTCTACCAAAAATTAAGTGAAAGATTACATTTCTCAACCATGAGCTATATATAAGGTAGTTTGTTCTTAAAGTGATTTTTTAAAAATTGATTGCATTTGGAGGAAACTAAAGTCCTTGAAACAATGTTTCACTAAATTTTTCTCAAACCAAGTCATTTCCTATTTTTTGAACCTTAATGAAATTAGTTACAAATTTTAGAAGTTGAAATGCAAGGGTCACTAGGATTCAAAAAAAACTGTTTGACAATGTTAAGTTTGCTTCTTAGAACAATCTCACCATTGAGATTATTGTATTTCAATTTAATTTTAAAGCTACCAAAGATTTATTTTTTCTTTCAATCTTAGACCTACTTCTACTTAACAATTTCTTCTTAAAGAAAGAAAACTAAGTGTATTTTTTATTTTTATTTTAAATTCTTAGGCTTTCAACTCAATTCTTCAACACAAATTTTCTTTAAATTCAAAGTCCACAGTGCAAATATTTTTCACAAATGGAGGTCAAAGTCAATAAGTCATCTAAAATTCCAAGCGAGTATTCAAAAAACCTTTTTTTTCTTCAACAATGAATGCTAATATCTCTCAATTTGTACAGTAAAACTTCATGAAATTTCTACCACATGGTCTCGAACAAGTAAATTACAAGCTCCTAGGGTTAGATTTTAATTTTAATTTTTTTTCCTTAGACAAATGCAACAAAAATAGCAGTTTTGAGTGTTTTTTGACAAAATAATGGCCTTGGACCTTTCAGAATTAAGGGAAACCAACCAACAACTTTCGGGGATAGTAACCTGGGACATTAGGTGTACATTCATCCAATATGAATTCTTTTTCTTTTTCTTTTTTCTTTTCTTTTTCTTTTTCTCTTTCTATTACGGCTTCTCATCCTGATCCATCCCATGTGAGAGCTGCCTGAGTCTCAGTCATGTCACGTTTGAAGGGGGGTGGAGCTCAGACTGAGTCTCTGGAGATGGAAAGTTGTTGATCAATATTCTCCCTCTGCCAAAATAGGCAACTATGGCATTACAATAACAGGTTTTTAAAATGGACTGCCCCTATAAAAGGATCTAGTATGGTTCATGTACTAGAACTAGAAGAATTTAATTGTTATGCAAAAGTTCAATACTTGTCTCCACATGGTATCTAAATAGCTGCTAATGAGAAACTATAGGGGACAAAATTTAGCCCTGCCATGGATGAAAAGAAGAAGAGCAATGTAGCACTCCAGAAAAGAAAAATAATAGAAGCCATAAATGTTCCGTTTTCAATGTTTCATTTTGAATTAGTGAGCGACACTTTCTAAACCCATCGAGCGCATGTGTCATTTCTATTTAAGAGGAGATCACTTTTGGGATACATTGTGGCCCATTTACAAACTGTGTGCTCTGTGAATATTGCACCACTTATGAACTAAAATAGTAGCCTACTAGCTTCCACTTTTAGAAACTATAATAACTATACTAAGTGTTTAACATTCCAAAGTTATGCAACTTCTTGCATTCATTGGGGATTTTCAATTTCCTTTCACTAAAAATTCTTCCATTGCACAAATTGCCCCCAAATTTGATTTATATTATAAAGGGTTGCTTCTTGGATTTGTTACTTTGGATTTTGTTGTTTATTAATTTTTATGCTTTTTGGATGAACTTTCATCCAAACTCAGTAAATTACTTTTACATTAAAATATAAATAGGGCCACCTAATAAGGTGGTTATCTTGTAGTGACAATAAGGTTGGAAAGAGTGATCCCATCTTCCACAATCAATCTCCTTTTGCTTTATCAATGTTGAGAATTTGAATGCAAGGCTACATTTTTTTTTTCATTCACATTGTCTTTGACTTGTAATATTTTTTTTAATGATTGTTACATTTCATGATACTATAAATCCCAACTTCTCAGGTTCATCAACACAATAAGGACTATCTATTGTTCATTCCTAAAATCTACAGGATGTGGGTTATAACTTATTAACATATTATAAACTACATTTTTTTTTCTTTATTGAACTTTGGAGCAAATAGTAATATGAAAAAGGTGATGATTTCAAAATTACTCAAATAGTCTAATTTCAAAGAAATTTAGATGCTTAAATCAATTCAAAAGCATTTATTTAAGAATATTCATTAGATATAGTTATATAGTTTTAGAAATTAGAAATTAGAAATGAAAATTGAAAAAAATAACATTTATTGTTGGTTATTAGAAAAATAGATGATAATGAAACCATCATTACTTTAATTCATACTATGCAAAGTTTCATTCATTAAATCATTTGTCGTAATAGTCTTATTTAAAATTTTCTAAATATAAATATTAAGGCTTTGCTACACTTTGGGCTTAAATTAAAGAAGGTTTCAAACCTTGAGGATATTACTAGTGTAAATGTGCAATCAATGACGACCAAAGATTTCAAACTTCGGAAGCATTATAAACAAAAATGTGCAATCTCATTAGAGATGGTTGAATGCAGGTTTTTATTTCATTTATTACTTGGTGTACTTCTAGCTAAAACAATATACAATTAAAAGGCTTTTATTTCATTTACTACTTGTAGTTCTAGCGAAAACAATATACAATTAAAAAGCCAGATGACAACCAAGAATTATTTGGTAGTGCATACTTTTAGAAAGGGCAATTTTTTTTTGGTATATCCTAATAAGATGCTAATAAATTGATGCTAATAAGACACCAAACTTAATGACAAAATTTCTGAAAACAAGCAGCCATCTCAGGCATCAAAGCCATATGCAATGTGGTTTCTGTTAAAAAACTTTCGGTGTTTTATGCAGTTTTTTCAGAAAGGTGTTTTAAGGCTTTCAGCAAAGGGTTTTCTTGGACCCCAGATGAAGAAAAATTGAGACCCCATGTTCTCTTTCTGTGGGGCTCTCAAGTGACCTGCATTGCTGTTGCCGGACAATTACACATTGTTGAGGTGGCTCAATTATTTGGGTAGCCTAGGCAGTATTAATACCACATGTAGTCAAAACATTGTACACAAAGGTATTAAGATTTTCAAGTCTTTCCTTCACCCCCACTACAAAATTCCATCATGCATGAGGTCAGAAAGCTCAAGAGAATCACGTGGTTTCTTGGCATTAGCATTGCCGGCCACAGCATCAAAATACATTAAAAAAATAACACTGGAAAGGGGAAGGGTTCATACTAGGGTACCAAAGCACAGCTACAAACTGTTATGCCAACATTTGGTGTTCAACTAAAAATGAAGGAAAGACAAGGCAATATGATGGGACAATCTCTCTCATAAGGTCACTTACTAGAACCTCTGTAAGTCAATACCTCTGTAAGTCAATACTCTAAAAGCCAATAAACCTCTGTCAGGAAATATTCCTCTGTAAGCCAATACTCTAAAAGCCAATAAACCTCTGTCAGGAAATATTGATGGCCCATCCTGGCTTGAGCCACATACAAACATCATGACTGCAAATGCCCCTTCCTAATGTAATAACCTCTCCTGCACCTGCTTTTTAGAGAGGTTCTACCTGTGCCTTCAAAATATAACATCCATGTTATCCATTGCTCCATGGTCATTCAAGAATCTTCAAACAACACTTCCCCTAGAGACAAACATAAAAAGCCATGGAAGCAGTTCCATGCACCTAGGACCTGGTCAAGCAAACTCTTTGTTTGACCATCAAAACAACCCAATCCAAGTGGTCCAAAATGACAATCCACTCAACCCATGGGGGTATGCATGCTTCATATCCAAAGAACTGAATTAGACAATGCAGAAGAGATCAAAAAACAAAGTAGGGTGCATGGAATGACTTGGCTGAAGCAGTGAGAATGATCCTGCCTCACTTCAAGGTTCAAAGCCTAGTAAAACATCCCACCAGTTTATCATTCAAATGAACCATTCAGTGTTAGTAAGCAGCCACACATGACATCTTGGTGCAAAACAACACTATAAAGCACAATTTTTTGGTTCACACTTGGGAATTTTACAATGAAAGAGTCTCCAAAGCACAGTCTAAGGTTCAATAAATGGCAGAAGTCAGGGTCATCTAATATGGAAGGTGGGTTTCAAACAAGAAATAGTTCCACTTGCCTCACGAATACACTAGAAACTACACTACTGTATACTAGTCCACTGACTGCTTCAGCAACTGGAAACAACGATGATAAAACGATCCCCCTCACAAACTGTCATAGACCTGCACGCTGTTAGCTCCATTACCATTACCTGCAGAGCTAAGCAGATGCAGTCAAGTGAAAAGAATATTACAGTAGAAATCATGAATTGGGAACCAACTTGCAAAATCAAACAAAGACCAACATAGCTACCAAAGAAATACCCCAAACAGTATCGGAATAATCAAAGCAAACATTCGAGTTACATGAGACTGATAGGAGCTCGTGACACGAGCACGTGATTCCACTCATGTGGAAACTGGAAGACAAAATACTAAACCAAAGCAAAACATCAAACTACACTTGAAGGATCCACTCACTCAAGAGGATCTTTCTTCTAACCTAGGAAAGATAAAAGCACTAAAGCGATGAAATCTGGAAAAGGAATAGTGAACTATCGTTGGGGATATTTTTAGCCCCCTTAGGATTTAAAAAGCATCCCTTTGGGTGAATGGATCAGAGTGGATAGCCAAAAGATAAAGTCATCCACCCATGCTGCCAAACCTTAGGTCTATTCAGAGAGCTTACCTTCTCTTCAGATGAGACTAACGCTACGAGTAGTTGTTTGACCACGATCCATCACTTAGCTCCATCCTTTCTCAGCGCGAATCAACTTTCTGTTCTCCAGATATCAGTAACAAGCAACTACCGACAAGAGCCTGCTTACCAAAGAAATAGTAATATACTATTCTCCCTATCAGAGCTGCAAAATTAAAACATCAAGAGACAGGATCTGGAACTGGCAGATTAGGGCCGCAAAAACTCGAACAAATGAAAACGATTGTACAAATTCCAAACAGGAAAAGGCTGTGGACGTAGACAACTTTGAACTCACCTCTTCAGGGCTGGTTTCTGGAATACACGGGTCAAACCAAGACTAACATCATAAGCAAAGAAACATCCAGAATAGCACTAGAGAATTCAACCTCAGATATCGTTTTGTGAATAAGAAAGCAGATTCGATAATCTTGCAAACTACCAGGTCAAACAAGGAATATTTGCACACATCCAAAATTCCAAAATCAAGCTGGGAACGTTCAGAACACAATATTGTTCACTTGTAAGACACAAAAGCTCCAGAACTCTATGCAAGGCCATCACGAGTGGCCATTTCCACATCTCACGGCAAGAAGACCCTAAGATCAACATTTGATATTACCTTCGATAAAAATGTATAATGTTTTTCCATGTATTCAAGACACGCACTACCAACTTAACTACTTCACCATAAGTTCCTCAGTGTTATCTACAACGATAGTCAAGGCATTGAACATCCGGTTCACATGCAAAAGCAGAAAAATCCTCAGAATTATATGCGCCGTAAATCAAAACAGTGTGAAATGATGCAAAATATTGCGCTCCAGAACACACACAAAAAAGGGAGCAGGCAACCGTTCGTTACAGCCTCTCGTGGACCACCAAATGGGTGATTGACCAACACTTCTAAGGCAGGGGCTCAAGAGAATACATAACAATAGTGGCGTACGACCTACTGAATCTCGCCGTCCTCGCCAACTTCTCCGTCCTCCAACTCGTCAGGTCCTCCGTTCCTCCTCCCGCCGTCCCGTCTGTGTCGCTTCTGCTTTGCGTCTCCCTCTGATTCCGATTCATGCACATGCTGCACAAAGGACCAGACCGTGCTTCAGTCAACTTCGTCCAAATCCCGGAATACCTCGATTACCAAGGGCTATCTAAAACGACTCCCAGTGCAGCATACAGATTGTAGGAATCCACACATCAACATAAGACGCACGGCCACAAAATGAATCGAGATAAGGTCATTATCTACACCACTATCATCTTCAAACAACATCTACGTCTAGACAAGCCATGAATCCACAACGGACTCGTCCAGTACAGTAGTTAATTATGAAGATCGAGATTATTTAATTCGTCCATTTAAATTTGAAGACATATCTGCTATACTATTCAGTCCTGCAAAAAGAACGTGGATGATGCCACATAGACACTTACAGTCAAAATTATCTACCTTTCTTGACGATTTTTTATGGTCACTCCCATGCCGGCGAGACTTCCTGGAACTCTCTTTCTCATCTCGATCCTTCTCAGTCGTGTCACTACTGCCACTGCGGTGTCTTTTTCTGTGCTTCTTTTCACGTTCCTTGTCCTTATCACGCTCCTTATCCTTCTTCCTTTCATCCTTGTGTGCTGAATGATTTGTCACACCTTCCATCTCGTCAGCATGCACGGTAGGTTTTTCGTGTCTAGACTTCTCCTTCTCCTTCTCCCTTTCTCTATCTTTTTCTTTCTCCTTCCTCCTTTCCCTATCTTTCTCTTTTTCTTTCTCTTTGTCCTTGTCCAGGTGCTTCTCCTTCTCTTTATCCTTGTCCTTGTCCTTGTCCTTCTCCTTGTCTTTATCCTTCTTGACCTGCAGTTCACGACAGAACGGAAGAAACTGAAGAAGATTAATTATAAGCAAAGATCAGAAACTATGTCAACACAACTGCTGCATTGTTCTAGACTGGCACCACAAGACTCCGTGACGGCCCCCGAGACCTCTAACGCCTCAACTGCTTTCAAACAACACGAAGAACGCCACGAAAAATACCAAACAGCCTCTGAAAATCGAACCCAATGGGACCCACCTTTTCTTCCTTTTCTCGCTTCCTGTCCTTATCCTTGGCTTTTTGTACCAAGTGCGCTACATACTCCTCGAACAACTTCTTGCGTAATCCGTCATCTGACAAGGCCCTGAATGTCACAGAAGAATACTCAAGTCAACCGAGAGCTATACTCACAAAGGGTATAACCACAAAGCACAAAGCACTGGCACCAAACTGCACCTGTAATCTTGAGCATCCTCTATGAGGGGCTTCACGTCTTCCCATTTTGATGAGGATGTCACTGCCTGCATTGTCCACGTATACAATTCACATCGTAGCAAGGTCAGGAGCAGAGCAAACGCAGAGCAAACGCAGAGCAACAGCACAGAAGGGTGAAAGCGCCAACACAAACCCAGCTCTCGTAACAGAAAACGGGAAGTTTCTTAAACATCTGCTACTCCCTCACCAACAAGCGAAGACCAGACAAAGAATGGTCATTCCCTCTTCGGTCCCGTAAATTTGACCAAGCGGAGATGCTAAAGTCCGATGCACACGCACCTTGGTATTCCGCAACAGACTTGTGAAGTCATCCGCCAGCCTCCGGCGTTTCTTAGCTTCCTTCTCCTCCTTCTCTTTCGCTCTTTCTAAGTAATCTTCAAACACAAGCTGGACCCCAACACAAACCCCACAAGCGCCATCCACATCATATCAACCCCCTTGCGTTCACGTGATCCCATGCTAGTTGCACCCAAGTCGATACGACATTGGCAGCCCACACACAGAAAACAAGTCTCCCAAGCATATTTCAACGCTGCAAAGCATATCTATTTCTCGCATTCTCTTCATTCCCAACATTTCAAGCTCCTTAAAACTGGGCAAACTCACACTTCACCATCAATGAGCACCCTGTTTTCGACAGTAATGACACGAAAGTTACATGGAACTGTCCTATTAGTGTGTGTGACACTAATTTACCAAACGCAAACTGTTTGCAAATTATTCGACTAATTTAGGCTGAAATATTAATATGTCGAACCAATTTCCACAAAAATAAATTTTTGCAGAGGCACTAACTTTGTGGGAGACTCGTTTTGCACCCTGACTAATAGGGCAAAGAAGTCTACTGGTACATCCTATAAAAAATATTCCAGCAGATCTGGACTACATAATCATCAGCACATCATCACCGATACTAATCCACAATACTAGGACGAATCACATCACACTCCCCTTCCAATCAATTCCCGTCCCCACTCATTAGGATGAGAACGGAAACCTAATCCAAAGAGGAGGATGTTGCAAAGATTATTAACACATGTCAAAAGCGGATAAACATATATCACACCAACTCCAACGATAAGCGAAACATGTATCTGCTGCTGTCAATTTGCTACAGAGCCCAACTCTCTCCGCAATGTTACGGATACTGAAACGAAGTAGGTATTCCAGGATACCGCGTCCATCTCCTAGAAAAAACAAGAACTAAACCGTCGTCTCCACACAACGGACGCAGCACAAAGAGATCGTAAGATACAGAAACCCACCATAGTATACCTTTCTGAAGCCAAAACTGGTCAGCATCCGGACCCAACGGGGAAGTAGCCACAACACCGCACAATACCGCTCCAGAAGTGATTTATCTATACAGACTGATTGCGTCCTTTGCCACACACCGCACTTCCGGTGTCTGGCAAAGAGCGATCAATCCAACCGCAATTACATCAAGTGGTCACTAACCTTAAGGTTTGGTTCAGCTATCGCCGCCAAGTCACCTGCTTCAGCATATGCAGTCTTGAATTTGTCGAACGTCCACGCAGCTCCAACGCTTATCTAAGATCATCATGCATATTCCAACTCAACTCAGCATATGCTATGCACATGACAAAAGAACCAACCTATGGGAACAAGAATATCTTCTAATTGCAAAACGAAAGGGATACAACTGGCGAGACAAAGCACACACCTAAGCTGTAGAAAGGATATATACCCTACAGAGAAACAAAAACACCCTGCCTTATATCAAACGTGAGCAGCAACGACAAATGATTTCAAAATGACAGTGACACGCTAGATTCCTACCCTTCCAGCTTTCATGACGTCCTTCGCCCGCGCCTTGTCATCATGATACTGCACCATTCAAGTTGGTCTTGTAAACAGAGAAAAAAAATGGCAAATGCTCACTATTGCGTATGCATGCACAAAGAGTAAGCTGCTACATTAGAAAACAGACCTGTATTACATCATGCCTACGTAGGCAAAACAATAAGCACAATGCACAGTCTGTACGCGATGCAGTGCCTGGTTGATTGCAGAGGGGCGATGATCCCCACACGGAATGACGCATCAACTCGTAAGAAGACACCATCACATGTGAGAGTGATGTCCTACACACTTCGTCGAAAAATAAGATACACTAATGCCGTACCTGCTTATCAAGCTCTTCTATGACGTCCTCAAACAACTCCTTGGGCGTAGTGCCAGAAGTGTTTGACGCTACCGCTTGATAAGCGCTATTTTCCTTCACCTGCACCAACGAGCAATGCCATCAAATCGTGAGCATAAAGAAGATGATGTCGGTTTCATCAGCACGCCAGATGTAGCGTCTAGTCGTGATACTTCATGGTCGACAAACCAGATATCTCGTTCTAGCTGGACGCGCACATAGTCCACATCAAGACAGTTTACTCGCAGCAGAACTTGATGGCAACAGCTTGCGCGACATGACATGTCTTCATCTAGATACTAGCAGTTCATATACCAACTCTCTTCAGATACTTCCTGAACCTACCCACAAAATAGCACATACAGATGTCTCCAGCATCCACAAAAAAGTAAGTGGCAGTCGATCCAAGAGGAAAAACGCGAACATGATGGGAAGTCCAAAACAAAAAGGACCACGAGATTAAATCAGAAAAAGAACGTGAAACCCGATTCGGACCAAGGTCAGACATAGCACCTTCATCAGGTAATCTCGCCACATGGTTTTAGCAGTAAGAGTGCCCGCTGCCTTATGCTCATCCATCAACTTTCTGAATTCATCACGATTCTTTCGCTCCTTCCGCCGCAGTTGCTCCTGCACCCGTCAAATGAGACGTTAACATTCTCCAATCACAGACAACCAAAATTTCAAGTCGATTCAATACCAGTGCACAAATGATGATATCATAGATCTAATCGTCACGCCTATATTGATAGATATAGTACCTTCAGTACTCTCTTCTCTTCTTCTTCCTCCTTCTCCAGATCTCGGATGTACTCCTGCCAACACAAATTCATCAGCCCGTGAGAGAGGTACTCTCCAACCGAGATCAATCCGCTAGTTCCCTGCAGAATCAACACTTCTTACACACATGAAACCCACTGCCACTCCAACTATCCAAATATATGCCAGTAAGATTCTCGGTTGCGGGTTGGACACCTGAAAAACCTCCAATCGATCGAGTTTGTCTAAACGAGTGCACCGCTCATCATCCTCCAGCCGATCCTGCACCTTCCTCCATTGAGTGGTAACCTGTGCAAATACGAAAAAGAATATGTCAATCTCAGCCAACTGAAATTTAATGATAAAAAAATAACCCTGAATACTTATCAGGATCACTACGGGCACCCAATGCCCGAACACGTACCTTTATGAAGTCACAGCTCTCCAAAAATTTCCTGTACTCCACTATGTACTTCTTCCTTTCTTCCCGAGCCTTCTCACGCTCCTGACACGCATCAAAACCAAACTTCAGTCAAACCTACCGTATCGTATCGAATAATATCCAACTTAACAATTAAAGAAACGCCAGTCTGTGCAACCTTCTTTTGAGTCAATGGTGACGAATATTTCGAACTCAAGTTTAAGGGAACGCACCTTCCGCTCCAAGTCCACCATGTAATCCTCAAAGAGCTCCTCTCTTTCCCGGTCCTTATCAACAGCTAAAAACCTCGGATCGTCTTCAAACATCAAGAGAGCCTTGCTGTTACCACGAATATTTGCATCCAACAACGTGAGTTAGAAGTCATTTCACATGATGTCCACACCAGGTTTTTTTTTTTGGACCAGTGTCCCCCCTGTTGTCCTCACTACAGAGGCCAGTTTTTGGAGGGACGAAACCAGAGAGGTCAGATTTCTGACAATCTGGCGAAATTTCGCCAGAAAAAAAAACACTGGTCCACACCGTCGCACCTCAAAAATGACTTCCAAATTTTACAAACAAATTCAAACAGTAAAAAAGCATAAATTAAACACAAAAACAGGAACAGATTAAAACACAAACAGCGTAGAAAAATTCAAACCTCCAGCGCATAGAGGATGTCAAGTCCTTCGATTCCTGACAGAAAACACCGCACTGTCAGTTCATGACATCACAGTTCAAATCGAATGTTCACAATAGGTTGTTGTGTTCTCTCCTACACAG
This sequence comes from Climacium dendroides, assembly GCA_950106755.1. Taxonomy (NCBI): domain Eukaryota; kingdom Viridiplantae; phylum Streptophyta; class Bryopsida; order Hypnales; family Climaciaceae; genus Climacium; species Climacium dendroides. The sequence continues at coordinate 43,211,489 of OX467084.1, forward strand.
AACGATTTTGAAGGCAAGTGACGGTACCTCCAACATTGCAAGGAATTTCTCTCTAGCAATTTTCTGTTTCACGCGCTTCTCTTCACTCTCCTGCTTCTTTCGGTGAGCAAGGTACTGCAGGAGTCAGGAGCAGGAAGCAACGTCAGCTTTCGAGATACTCATCCATCACAAAAGCACGCATTTAGATGTGTAGGAGCCAGACTAGCATCTGAGCATATTGCTGACAGTACGTATACAGACACCTTTGACAAGCGAAGGATCAAGGAGAACCTAAGCAGACGCATGGTAAGGGCAGATCGTAAAATCAACGCACAAACAAGAACACAAGCAACATCAGGAACCGACTACCTTGTCATCTCATCGAAAATGTCCATCCCTCCTGGAGAACGTGGGATCCAATTTTCATCACTACTATTCCCAAGAATGAAAACAAACTTTCCCAAACATATTCCTCGAACCAATTACTTGCCTCATTAAATGCTTGCTTCCTTTCTCCCAACGTTTTCAGAGCACCGTATCTCTTATCATTGATGATGACTCGCATAGCCTGTACAAAACTCTTTCATATTAACATCCACCAAATCTTCTGCGTCCCACGCGAAGGTAAACGTCCAAGGATGCTTCCAGCACTTGGCAAATAAAAACCCAGCGACCCTCGCCAGTCGCAAAACCAGATACAACGCATGCAATAGTACGGTGTATGCAAGACGAACCTGTTCCCATGTCCAGTCTGCTTCAACGTGCACGGACTCCAGTAGCTCTTTGAACGCATTCTTGGCCTCCTGCACAACACGAGAACTAAAATGAATACCGTGTACCAAGAAAACAAGCCACCATATCAGCAGTACAAGAAAAAGGGACCAAGTGCAAACTTACGATCTTGCTGGCATAGGCCTGTGGCTCCTCGGAAACAAGAGTGGGTTTCTCTTCCACGACAGGTGAAATGTTAATTTTGCTTGTGACTGGCATGACCTTCTTCGCCTCCTGCAACACCAGCTGGCGATTAAACAAAGGTGGTTGCACCTTCTGAGCTAGGACGATGTAGCATTTCAAACAATACCGGTATCTATTTCGCATCGCACTGCTGGCAACCCTTTTGCTATACTCACGTTACCCACAACATACAAATTTGACTACGCATGAGATCTCGTACCTCGAGATCTTGAGCAGAAGTTCCATCTGCAATCTCCTGCTTCGCCTCTTTCTTTACATCGCTCGTCACACTGAGAAAATACACAAAAGTGAGTCAAGAGCTAATGTTGAAGGACTGGAATCGCAAAATAAAACTCGGACCCAATACGTAATATACAATGCTATCCCGCATCACACAGCACATCTGACTCCCCCATCGACTTAGAAGGGAGGAGACAAATCTTACTGCAGCTTGGCATCCTCTGTTGTCGTAGAGGAAACTGGAAGGGTAGGCATTGTGGTACTGGCAAACGCAGATGCCAACCCTGATTGAGAAAGAGGTGGAGCCACAGAAGCTGGAGGTTTTGCTACTGCTGCCAGGGCAACCACGGCAGGTTGTGACGCACCAGACAGGGGTAAACCCGCAGCTTTCTCTGCCTGCTCACGAGCGAGCTGCACATACGATTTCAATGTTTGCATGTGTTGGTTGGTTTAAGGTAGGAGGTCCATAAATCGCCCATTTAAGCCTATCTAACTGACAATAATAGATATTTCAAGGAGCTTGTTACTCATTCCTAGATACAACACAAAATGTAAAGCCCTTGATACAACAAAGGGCTCAAGGCCCCATAAAACAACACCCAGACATGGAGGCCTGAAAGCTATCCCGACCACCACTTCACTTAGAGAAAATATTTGTCGCCCTGAATACACATACAAATTGTCAGAAAGTCCTGAAAGAATAAAACACAATGAATTCATGATGCTAACCTTCATCTCGTCTGGCATCGTCCACTTGGACATCTTGGTAACCTTGTTATAGTAGTACCTGATGTTGGCAGGTCAAACAGATCAGGCATTGTGGTCCCCACCACAATATCAAACCAAAACGCCACAAGCAACGAAAATAATCCAGATCGAAAGTAAATCCGAACCGCCAGCGATACTCCGGAAGTCTCATAAAATTATAATGCAAACTAGTATCCACTTACTTTCTGCCATCCGCTGTAGTGAACTCCTTCCACGGAGTCGAGGCATCTGCACGCTGTGATGGAGATAGGAGTTCAGTTGACTCACATTAGGACACATACCAACGCATCGTAAACAAGATCCAATACAGCACACTAACTAGTAGCATTGGACTCGACTTCAAATGAGTATAATGCACAAATACTCTGCAAACAGTGCCTAGTAAACCCAAAACATCATTGCCCGGAAGCTAGATTACTCTTGATGCGACACGCCACCAAAGTCATCAACCAGATGAAAACAGAGGTATAACAATCATACTCTGACGAACCCCAACATAGAGAAGGCAAGAAGGGGTAAAGCTTGTGAAGAACTCCCCCAAAAATGACCAAGTACAACAGGAGGAGGGATTGACAAAATAGACAAAGTAATACCGTTAGTTTCCTTTATTTTTGATGTAAAATAAAACAAACGGACAGCCAGGGTAAAAACACCCACTCACCTCAGTTGGAGTCATTAGCTCACTTGGCTTCTCCCAACTGGATTGCTTAGTTCTTCTGTTGTAGTAATACCTGAGATCAAATTTTGCCATTCTTATCTCAGTCCATAAATCCAAACAGTACAATTCTGTGCGTGTGAGACCTTGTAAAATCATCTAGCAACAGACAGTTGGTCGAAAACAGTCAATATGGTCATACCTGCGGCCGTCAGGGGCTACATGTTCTTGCCAATCTGCGGCGCCAGATGGAGGGACAGAAGTCGACAGGCCCTAGGAGAATAGGGAAATGGGATGCATCAGCCAATAACACTTGCCCAGATCAAAACTCATAACCCATGCATTGCTCCACTATGCTGGAATACCTCCTAAAAACTTGAATGCAAGGAAATGTTTCCCACAACAAAACCCACAAGAGTTTCGACTCACAGATGCTGGCGGAGGTTGAACGGTCTGCAGTGAACCAGAATTGGTGTTGCTTTGTCCTCCAGTCCCTGCCCACGCCTGGCCGACAGGTTGTGCTGGCTGGCTTGGCGCCTGACTAGAGACTTGGAATGGGGGAGCTACGCCATAAGATGATGGAGCTTGTGTAAAGGACGATGCCGATGAGAACTGCTGAGAATTCACAGGGTACAAACTGCTTTAGAAAAAAACACGACGACTGTCTCATTACTTTAAGCCTGGCTGTCAGGCTGTACTGGATGGCTCACATGACTTGCACGACCCCAACTTTTCCACAATCACCGTTGTTCCAAATACGAAGCTACTCCGAGAAACAATGATATATCAACGTAGTTCAACAAAATTCCAAATTCCAAAACACATCTCCAAATAACAACAGGAGCTGGAGACAGTAGCTACAGCCTGAAGGTCACCCCGTCCCCATTCGCAAACAGTATACGTACAGGGTAAGAAGATGCTGGTTGCAGTGCATGATTGCCTGGACCAGGAGGTGGGGGCGTAGGCTGTTGCTGTTGCTGCTGCTGTTGCTGCTGTGCCTGGGGAGGTTGGGGCGTCGACATTATAGGCCGCGGCTGCACCCCAAATGGCATTCCTGAGCCTTGCGGCGAAGGCTGTCCCTGCGGTTGCTGAGGAGGCCGTGTCGCAAATTGTTGCGCTTGTTGAGGGTTCAGTCCTTGCATGCTAGGGGGCATGCCCAATTGCTGCGGAGGACCCATGCCAGCGCCCGGTCGATATTGCTGACCACCAGGACCCATGAACTGCTGCCCCTGTTGCGGAGGACCTCCGGGCCGAAACTGCACGTTTCGTACAGAGGACGAAAGCACGAAGTCTCAGATAATATCTCAGGGTACAGAGAACGAAAGAACAAAATCTCAGGCAATTTTTAATCGCTGTAGAAGCAAGCGAGCAAGTATCTACTTATTCGAAATTGGACATTGACGTTAACGAAAATGTGAAACTTGAAGAGAGACTCAGCTTGCAGCGAGAGCAACCATACCTGCATTTGAGGAGCACTCTGATAATTCGGAGACGGCCCAGACTGATTCATGCCCATCATCCTCGGAGGCTGTTCAGACACAATTATGCAGACGTCCGTCAAAAACTGTCCCGCTATTCTAAAGCAATATTCTCTGATCAAAAATTTCGCAACGGAAATGAGACTAAACGATAAGACAGCTACACTGCAGGTGGATCACATACCATTCCTCCAACGGCTCCTGCATTTGTTTGGAGGTGACCTTGAGGTGGACCTGCACCTGGCGGCATTCCTGGGGAGGGCGGACCACCTGCTTCCCAATACAACAGACACCATTCATTATATCAATGTCAAAACGAGATATTCCGTTTGCGTTGTGAATCCGATCGAGGTGGTAAATCACCTACCGGATGACCATAGTCAAATCTCTATAGAACCCGCCATAATTCCGAAATTTAAAACCAAATTAAGGAGTGAATAATTTAGCTCATTAGTCTCCGAAGCTTACGCCCCAAGTACAGGCACCAACGCTACTCCGCGTTCCACCCTATAACGCAATCAATTGCTAAAGCTAAATCCAAACTACCATAACAGCGACCTCAAAGTCAGAAACATCCAAGAAAATCACTCCTCGATTCATTGCCAGTCCAACAACCCTAAAATTGCGTCATGTGACGATGGATCTCACAGGCCCTGTCCGACAAGCGGACAAAAGCTGCAAAATCTTCAGCTTCAACAATTTCGACCTATGAGTCAACATCAATTGATCCGAAATTCTTAATCATTCGTTTCCAAAGCGCTACACCATTTGGATGCTCCATACAAAGCGCCATTAAATCTCGTGCGCTCCTCCAACGAGCCTCAGAACTTTCCGAAAAATTTCACAGAAAAAATCACCTCCATCGGCTCTGCCAAAGCCCTTGCCTTCCGAAAAACACTAAGGAATGCATCATTTGGCTCATTGGTATCGGAATCCTACGCCCTAAGTCCCGATACCAACAATGCTCCGCATTTTCACGCAACGATCCCTATTGATTGTTAGAGTGAAATCTAACCTCTACAGCATTCATCTCAGAACGACAAAACCACAGTCCTCACTAGCCAGCGATTAATGTCCATAGCAGTAACCCTAAAATCGCAACAAGCGACAAAGTGTTCCCTGCGTGTGAATCATCAACACCTTAACGAGCGGATGTCAGAAAATAGAGCTACTGCTTCAACTACTCCCGCCTAGAGACGAACATCACGACGGTCCGTCTACAATATGTTCCAGGCGACGTCGCGCGCTCCTCGAACGAGCTCAGAAACATTTCCGAGTGATTCCACGGAGAATCTCACCTTCATTGACTCTGCCAACGCCCTTGGAGTTTCCAAAAAACCCTAAACCCTAGTGGAAAGGAGAGGAGAGCCGAGAGAAATGCGAAACATGAACGTACCTGTCATCCAGGCGGGGAGCGTCATGCCGCGACCGCGGCCTGCGCCAGGAGGGCCAACCTGCTGCTGAGACATGGCGAGCGCGGAAGGCAACGCATCCACCAAGGCGGCAAGCAATGTAGGTGAACGGGGAGAGAGGAGATAAGAGACGAAGGAGGGTGGCTATGGCGGACCAGACCCCCAGTTTGCCTGCAACGATGCTTGCATCGAGCAAGAATCAGTTCAGCAAGCCCTGGTTGCCGGGCTTCTTCCGCAAACTCGCCTCCAGCTGGAACATGCCACCTCGGATTCTCTCGGGGTGACATCTCTCCTCCACTCAGATAATCCCTCGAGGTATACGGTGGGTACCCCAAAATCGCGCTGTGCTGAAAACGCCGGGCTGGTGACCGTGCAATTTTAAAAAAACAAAAATATTCATTGGGAGTCAAACTATTATAGAAGATTTCCTTTTTCCACCCCTAATTCCAAGGATGAATAATTACATTTTTGTTCTACACAGAAGAATTCCTTGTCTTTCATCGAACAAAAAACATCAGCTACGGCAATTATGGGTTAAAGGACAACAGGGTGACTTTAAAAATCATCAATTTTTATGACCGTGTGAAGCATTGACTTAAAAAAATGAAAAAGCACTCATTGCAAGACAAACTACTGTAGAAGACCTCCCTTTTTCTTGCAAAATTTCGAGGATGAATAGTTACACTTAAATCCTACATAGAGAGATCCTCTATCATCCATTGGACGCAAAACGTCTACTTCAACGTTCAAGGATTAAACAACAAGCTAGTCATGTGGAAATCATCTATCTGGGTACTATGTGCATTGTTGACTTAAAAAAATGAAAAAGCACTCATTGGGATGCAAGCTACTATAGAAGACGTTCCCCTTTCTTACAAAATTTGGAGGATGAATAGTTGCACTTTTGTCTTGCATAGAGAGATTCTTTATCAATTATTAGCTAGAAAATGTCCTCGGTGTCATTTAAGCCTAAAATAAGCCCCATAATGGTATAAATACCTATCTAAACTTTGCAAGAAAAGGAATTAAATAGTCTAAAATAAGCCACATAATGGTATAAATACCTATTGAAAATTGTCAATGAGTGAGATATGTCGGCTTTTGATTACATTAGTGTTATTTTAGTTAAATACTAAATACAAAAGCTTGAATGTTGACATCACACAACGAATTTAAGTCTTTGAAAACCTTTAATGTAAAGTGCATTTTGAGTAGATTGTTGCTTGTTGCATCAATCCCTAGTGTAAGAATACATACTTCCTCTTCAAATTGAGAGTCACTGTCTGGTAAAAAGATGCACCCCCCCTACCCTTGCTCCCCCCTTCATTTTTTATTTAAAAAAAATTGAGACCGTAGATCTTCTCATAGAAAAATAAATAAAACCAATCTCCAAGCCGTCAATTTAAGATACAAATACAAATATGGATGTGAATATAAAAGACAAATATAGATACATGTACAAAAGATAGATATGGATATGGATACAAATACAACTACGGATACGAATTTAAAAGATATATACAAGTACAAAATTAGATACAAATATAAATATGGATACAAATACAAGTACAAAAGATGTATACTTGTACACACTAAAATCCCATATCAATTGTAGAACCTCATGTCAATTTGAAATTACAAATTAGAGGTGGAGGAAATATTTGGGTTTTGGGTTGGAGGTTGGGTTGGGGAATAAAAAAATATTTAATTTGGATTGTAGGGGGTGGATTGAGGAATTAAAATAATATTTGAATTGGATGGATAAGCAGGTGGGGGTGTAAACCTCCAAATTGAATTACGATATCTATATTATTGCCTTCCAACATCTGTTTATTTTAAAGATTACAATTCTATAAATGCAAATTTTTGCCTTCAAGAGTTTAACCTTTAAAAGTCAATAGGCAACCATGTACATAATATTGCACTTAGCTTCTTCAATATGAATTATGTAAATACTACATTATAACAAGATATACACCATTGAATTAATAATTCAACAATTAGAGGCACCGTTCATTGATGTCATTTTGATATGTAAATCTTATCATGTTTAAACACAACATCAATTTCATAGAAAATGTAACTATTTTCTAGCATTGAGACATTGTGTGAGGTGTAACAATGATCCAAATTAGTAAATGCCACATGTCATTGGATCCAACTCAACATAAATATAAATTTTTATCATTTCAATGTAGTATACCTTAATTCATGCATATTCTTTTCTTTAATCAATTTGTTTTTTTTGTATTCTTTACAATTTAAGGCAAAGATGCTAGCTCATGAGCACATCAAAATGAGCCTTTGTTCCTTGTACCTACAACCATTTTGAAGGTGTTCAATTAAAAAATAGGTATATTATAACATAGAAAGAGTCTTTAATAGAGGTATCTATATAACAATGACACTTATAACTATAGAAGGTGTCTATAATATAAACTCCTAGGCTTAAGACTTATAGATTCTATATTTACATGCTAACACTCCTAGAGATCAAAATACATATTGTTTGCCAATATTGTAACATAATACATTAATTAAAATTATAGGGCTTTGTATATTTAATTTTTTATAATATTATAATATTGTTATGATATTTTACTTTTTTGACAAACAACAAACGTGCTGGCTTGATTTAATCTAACCAAATATATCTTCTTAAAGTTGTCCAATTATTTATGCAATTTCTTGTACCAAATATGTACATCATTCACTTACAAAAGAGTATCATTTAATTATTCTATAATGTTCTACATTGATCGAGTTTGCAAATGATATTAATTTATATCATGGAGGTTTTGTCAAGAACTTTAATAGAGCATAAGAGATATTAAATTTTTTTACTTTGTACTTACATTAGGATCCAAAATCAATTGGCACAAATTCCATGCTATTGGATACATATTTAGTCAATGCCCTTCACATGTGGTAAAGAAGACAACTTTAGATGGCTAGCTTGAGGTGAGACTACTTGCTATCTTGGATCTAAATTGGATTTAAAGTCTCACATTTCCAAATGTCCCTTACATCCTTCAAGCAAAATCTTGCTTATTAGGATACTACCAAACCAATGTTAAGTAGTAGAATCTTGATTGCTAATCAAATTTTGTTTGCTTCCATTTGGTATTGATTGCTTTGTGTTAGGCCTCTCACTTCATAACACTAATTAAAATGGTAAAAAGTCTAATTTATAACTATCTATGGTTGCGGAGAAAATGATAAGTATTGTTCTAGAACTAAAATTGAATAGGATTTTCTAACTCAACTCCAATCCTTTGGCAATGTAAAAATCCAATATTCCAAACTCTAGATGAAGGTCATTATGAAATTTTTTTTTACCATGATGGTAAGAAAACAACCTAGAGTTGGCTGATGGAAAGTATATAGGACCTCTATTCTAGATTCCCTTTCAGAAAATTGGACTCCAATGATATTTTTGCTTAATTTTTTAGTAATTTTTTTATGAACTGAACCTAAATGAAAAGAGGGCATCCAATCTGAATTTATTAACATCACCTCATAATATCCCGATTTCACCTAATTTGTGCTCAAGGACATTAGGATGACTTTATAGGCAAAAACCTAACTCAAATGTACCAATATAGGCTCAAAATGGCCTAAATTTGACCTTGATAAACAAATCCAACACACTTCATTTCAATCAAATCAAAACTACACCATGACTTGCCCTCACTTGCAATTTCCACATAATTTCCTATATTCAACCCTAAAACCATCAATCCTTTTAAGTAATTAGAATAGTAGCCCCTTTTTAATCACTTTACTCAACAAACCCTAATTTTAGTGCAATTTGGATAGCAATTTTGCACTTGCTTTAAAACTAACTAATTGTGCAATCTTCTTAGACATGTCCATCTCACAAGAGAATCCGATACATGTGCAATGATTCATTCAAGCAAAACAAGGGAACTAGTATGTGTAATAATCAATCTTGAAGAATCTATCACATGATGATTAATGCTTGTTGACATGTTGCTTTCCGCCTTACTAGAGTGTTGAAATTGGCATTAGTGTTAACCTTCACATCGGGAGATTCTAGATGGATTTTGGAGCTGACAACATTCCATTTGTGGTGTAGTGTTGTTAGGTTTAGGGTTTGCTCTCCATTGTACCAATTGTCATTGTCCATCGTCCGCTCCCTAGAGGAATTGCCTTCTTCAAAGGATTGGGAGTTAGTGATTATAGTTTTTAATTCAACATACCAAAAAAGGATTAAAAACAAAAAGCCAAAATGGAAAAAAAAATCACCACAACATGGCAATAGACCTCCTTGCATTAATTTGGCTACCCAATCTTCGTCCTTGCATCAAATTAGGCATGCTATAGCTTTTTGAAAGGGCAACTTCTTCATTTTCATCCTTCCAAAAATTCAAATCCATTGGCTTCACTGTTCTCTTGCAATTGCTCACTAAAGTTGACAATCTTCCTTGGTGATAGTAGCTAACATCACAAAGTTTAAACCCCATGGTTTGGCAACAATTATTGTAAGCTTATCGTTGTTCCATGGGTTTGCACGTTAATCGCATTGTTATCGCATCATTACGATGCATTGCTTCGCATCATTACCGCATTGTTACAATGCATTACTTGTAACTGCATCGTAACAATGCGAAGCAATGCACCATAATAATATGATAACAATGCGATTAATGTGCAAATCCATGAAACAACGATAATCGCACAATAATTGTTACCAAACTATAGGGTCTAAACTTTGTAATGAACCTCTTTGCACTAAATCGGTCACCACCACCTTGTATAAATTCCAAATGGATTGAGCCTAAACTTTTTTGGAAAGCCAACTTGAAAGAGCATCTTTCCACCAATTTATAGCTTCATCTAAGTTACCATGCTCTTGTAGTTAATTGTCAAAATTGGTAGTCCAAATCTTAATTAAAATTCTCCCTTCATTCTCAAGCACTTTTTCATCTAACCTCAAAACCCTCCATTTTTCACCCATTTTTCCATCAAATGGTGAAAACCCATTTTCATCTACTCAATAAATTGTCCTACATAGTTAATTTTCCTACTCCCCAACAATTCATGTTTAAAAAAATCATAAAATTCAAATTGTTCCAAAAACACACATGTACATGAAAAATTGCAAAAATTAGAAGAAGAAGGGCTTGAAACCCTAATTTTTCCTATATCCAAGCTTCTAATAGATTAATTTTGCCTAACTACATTCATCCTACAAAATGTGCTTAATTAGTGCAAATTGCACTAAATTATTGTAAATGCATTTTTGTAGTGTAGATTGTGCTAATTTAGTATAAAACACCCTAAATTACTACCAAACACTCTAATTTACTGAAAAAATCACACTATTCTACCAAAATCTAATGGAAAACTCCCTAATTGGTGGTTTTGGTTCAATATGGAGTACTAACACTTCCGACTTGTAAATTTATGCAAATTATTTATATTTCTACAATCTAAAAAGTGAAGCAACATGGTGTTTCACAACCACACTTACCAAATTATTGATCAATAAAGAACTTATGCCAAGATGTGCCCCTTGGCATATAATTATATAATATAAGAAGAAATTGTTTTGACCTAAAAGAGAGGGATTATGGCCATCAAGCATCTCTATAAAAACTTGTATTTTGCGGTGTTAGAAAAAAACAAGGCACATCAAGTGAAACACAAGTACATCAAAGACTCAATAAATAGAAGGCAAAATTATATAAAAGGTTGCAAAAAACGTATAGATATCAATGTAGAAACAAGGTGATGCCAACATTGACATTGATGTTTTGTAAGACACTCCCAAAATCATGCTCATGTTTTTCTTGCAACATCCCCCAAAACATGAAAGTGCCATGTCAACAAGGGTTTCCAATTTCAATATAGATAAGTTTCTAAAAATTATTGTAGACCAAATTTGAAAAAATAAGGGAAGGGCACTTTTTGGGGATGATTTTAAAAAAGAGATGTATGGATGGGTTAAAAGGTTCCGATTAACTCAAAAAAAATTTAGGCAGTTCCAATAAAGCACAAAATATGTTTGCATATCCTATAAAAATTAGTAAAATGCATTCTAATATATGTAATTACTCTAAACACATTTTTGCATTTTTCTATACAATATGAAAGTGAATAGATACTAGAAGAAAAATGTGTACCACAACCAACTAAAAAGTAATTAAGTGTCCTATGTGACTATCCTGCAACCATAGCCACTCTATTTGCGCCAAATTCTTAAGTTATTGTTTTACATCATTATAGTATATTGTTTTAGTCACAAAGTAGTTGTAGAATGAAGTGGGTCCATTGTTTTAGTCACAAAGCAATCATAGAATGAAGTATAAGATTACAAGAGTTATAATAGAGTTCAAATTTAGAATGAATGTGAGTTATTTTCTATTCAATATTCATCACAGTTGTTGATGTGAATAAGTCTACAATCTGTGGAATCTAAGGTGTCTATTTGTAGTTGCAAAACATGACTAGGAAATGACTAGAAAACAACTACAACTATATAGTGACAATGATGTTTCCTAATTGATTTTTAATTGTCTCCTTGTTGTTTTTTAGTCATTTTTTAATTGTTTTCTAGTAATTTCTTAGTCATTTTTCCCATTCATTTCTAAAGTCATTTCTTGATTCTTTTATATCAAATGTCTCATATCAATTGTCAAGAGTATTGTTAGGTTGGACATATAAGATTTGTAATTGTTGTATTGTTATGTAATGAATTTTTGTAATAGAAATATGTAGATTTCTATAGTATATAGAAGTCTAAAAATATTTAAAATTCAAGAAATGACTTGTCTACAAACTATGGATTTTCAAATTAGCATCAATTCCAAAATGTCCTATGCAACTTAAAACCAATTGTTCTTTGCAGTCACAACAAAATCCTATTTTTTCTAGTCATATTTCAGTGTCAATTTAAGAAAAACAAATAGATTTTCACTTCAACGCTAGTAGGAACAAAGTCATTTATGGCGAGCAAGCAAATTGCTCTATGGTAGAAAATTATTATATAGCTAAGTAACTTATAGGGTGTTTTAGCAACTATTTGAACTTGCTCAATCAATTGTTTGAACTTAGGTTTTGGCTAATTGGTTGAAAATTTCAAACCTTGGGTTGGTTGATGAAATGTTTATTGAACAACTATTTTTTGAATTTTGAGTAGTTGAACGATTGAGTGACTATTTCTTGAATGGCTACTTTTTGAACGTTTCAGCAATTGAATAGTTTTTTTTCATTCCTCTTTCATTTTACTAAGCAACAAGGTGTGGCGATTTTTGGAGACAATTTTTTTGGCACCATGAATTAAATTTAGGCTATACTTTTAGATAATTGAGACACTCCTCTCAAATTAGAAGTCAATTTATGAACCACGCTTCTACAAAGGACAACATGTGGGCATACCAAGGATGTGTTGAAGCATAGTCAAAGTAATATAAAAGGGAGTTACAAAGCTAGGGGTTAAATTTTCAAATTCAATCAAGTCATTTTTCTTTGGTGTTGGTTGAACATGCATATATAAGGCGTCATTTACGCCTTCATCAAACACTGCCACTTATTCAAACAAATGCTTAGGTAACTATAAATATTGATTTCCAACCTAACTAGGTGCAACTTCAAGTTTGAACTAAATACAACAATATACCCAATTGCAACCACTACATTGATGTTTCACCTACATTTTAAAGCATATCTCTCATCATATTCTATGGATGACTACCTCTCACCTTTTTTTTGAAGGATATATTTTATCAATTTCTACATAAAAATGACTACCTTTCAACTTCTTTTTGAAGCATATTTTTATCAATTTCTATGGAAAAATGCCTTATTGTTTTCTACATTATTTATTTGTTAAATTTTTATTCTGATATACATTTTTTTTTACACTTACGTGGCATATTATTGACATAAAATCAATTTGCAAATCTACAACATTAAAGTACTAGTATGAATAGGCCTCATTCAATCAAATGTTTTGAGGCTAATAACTTATAGCTTATATTTGGTTTCAGAATAACAATCGTTATTAGTGACACTAAAATTCACACCACCAATTCTCTCCACAAAATTATCATCATACCATTGTTTCATGGGTTCGCATGTTAATTACAATTTATTGCATCATTACAATGTATCACTTTGCATCATTACAATGTAGTTTCAAGTAATGCATTGTAATGATGTAATAAATTATAATTAACGTGCGAACCCATGAAACAATGATACACGCAATGATAACCATATGATAACTGTTGACAAACCGTAGGGCCTAAACTTTGTGATGTTGATACCAACATATTTGTAATTTAATCTTTGTAATTCTTTGGATGATTGTTTAGATTTGTATCCTTCTAATTGTGAAGATTGGATTTATCCTCAAAGCATTTTTGGATTAATAGTTGTGATTCATGAAGAGAATGGAGAATTCACTCATGGAAGTAAGATACCTACAAAGCTTTTAGATGATAGTATCTTCTTTTACAACACAAAATATATAAAATAGACATTATGGAAGGTTACTACCTATTGCTTTGTTGTTATTTGACTTTGTAGAATCTCGTAGCCATTAGACAAAGAAAAAAATGAAAGCTTTTTGTGCAAGATTACATCAAAACTTCCAAACATTAATGAGACCAAACACTAAAAGTAAGTTGATAAACATATCTTGGTTCATCCCAATGGACATTTTCATTGGGAAGAGAACAATGCATAGAATGTCAACTATGTTTGTATTCAGAAGTGTAAGTTAGTGAGGACTTATGTTTTTCATTTATGAGTCAAGGATGAACTCATAATGTTACCATTAGAGTAGATATAATGAAAACAAATATCCTTTTTTTAGTTCCCATTATCACTTAAGCAAATCCATATCATACCCCAACTTTATGTACCACCATAGTAGGATCATCTGGAAGGATGTGTTTGAGGCTATTGAATAAAATGAGCAAGTAACTATGGATATTGAACATTTTTAAATGGGTGACTTCAAAAATGACATTGAAGTTTAGTCACTTTATGATATTAGACAAGAAATTAGAGTTCGAATAAAACCTATTCTAAGGTTTAAATTCCATATTTACATTATTAGTAATGGTGAAGATACAAATATCAATGCTAGAAAATAAAAAAATTATATTGTTTCCATGCTTCTACCACCAAAGAAACTCGACTTTAAAGCAAGACAATAGAAATTTTGGAATTAGATAGAAACTTTAGTGGGCTCTATGTTTGGAACCCACTTACTTCCAATTCGGGTGGACTTGGCACACCAAGGCACTATAAGTTGCAACAAAAGATTTCAGACATGCTTTGCGCCTTGCAATGTTTGTTTCCTCCTTTTTATCTTTCTACTTCATGTAACCAAAATTTTAGTGTACAATTGTTTCATGTAGATAGACTTTCAACATATTTACATATCCCCCCAAACCCTCTCTTATCTTCACCAACAAATTCCAGTAAGTCATTAATACTATGAAAACTTGGGCATTTCTTTAAGCTAGTTGAAAGTGATGATGATGTATAGATCCATCGATCCATAGGTCAATGTTTCTTGCATTGTTCTCATCTAATCTAGAAAATTTAGACTTTGGTGTTTGTTCATAACAACATAGAACTTGATTCATGATTGGACCATATTTTCTAAAAATAGTTACAAAAACTCACGCTTATGAGGAAGTTTTGAAAGGGAAAGTTGTTGTAATCATCTTGGCATGAACAGCTTGTGTTTAAGCTTGTATTCAAGTCATCTTGCCTTGAATTGCTTGTGTTTAAACTCCCAGTTTTTATGGTGTCATCAAGTAAGTACGAGCCATTGATATTATTTTAGTTTTAGTATGATGATTAGGCTTAATTTTTTTGTTTCTTGAATTATTTTTATTGTATATTAATAAATGAACATTTTCAATTTTAAAATTAAGTAGTCACATGATGCAATGAATTTATACACACAAAATGTGTATTTCTATTCTACGGGATATGTTTAACCCAGTAACGCTGCCAGCGCCATTTTGTGGCGTTTGGATGACTGAGCATCAATATGGAGGGAGATGGAAAACAGTTTTTCATCCACTTTTTTCTTCTTGATCTTTTATGGTGGATTATGAAGAGTTCCTAAGTGATTTTATAGTTTTGCTAGTGTTTGTCATCACATGAATGAGAAGTTAGTAAAAAAAACGGATCACAAAATATGCTATTTTCAGTGTATTCTAGGAAGTTGTTACTTCTTGCTCTAAATCTGAAATTTCTCCATGAAAATGATGTTTTTTGAGTTTGAACCCAACTAACAAAATGAAGTACCTCTACTCTAGTTTCTACTCCAATTGAAATTTTGGAAAAATTCTTAATATTGAATATTTCATTGCAATTTGCAATTTGGTTGTATTTTCAATGTCTACTAGATTCTAATTATAGAATGTCACGGGACTTGAGTATACACCATGATGTTTGTCATTGTCATGTACACACATGGTGAAATTTTCAGATTTTTTGAAATAATTTTGTATTTGATATGATTTTTCTTTACTTTTCCTTCAAAAAATCTTTAAAAAATCAATTTTCCTCAAAATAAATATAATTTTTTTGTGAAGTAAAGAAGACATGTAGTTTCATCTTTGAAAAATAAATATAAAAATTTTCATACATATCTAATCCTACAATGGCAACAAACTGGGTGGTGGCAAGGAGGCTTGAAATCAGTGGTTAGAGGCCCGGCATTTAGGGGTTAATTGAACTACCCCAACAAACTCTTCATTCATACCAGCGTTAATATAACAAGGACTTCTCTGCTAACCTGAAACTCTTCAATTTTGCACAGGAATGTATGCCTACTCGGTCTAGTGATATTGAGTAGTTTCAGAACACTCCACAAACGAAACCCTAATGAAATCATATGTCAGAATTCCCAGCCGTTGGATCTTGGATCCAACGGTCCTCATGTCGTCCCTCGCTTTCCCGAAACCTATATTAACGCTCCGTAGCGCTCACTCGTATGCAGCTTCTTCTTCCGTTGTTTGCGTTTGTCGCCGTCTTTCTCAAACGTCGAGGGTTTTCGTGTTTTTCAGATTTTTGATGCTCTAGGAGATCGGTCGTGCTGTGATGATTATGCATGTTTTTCTGACACCTCTTGTATGAGAGCATTCACAGTGCTCGTTGAACGGAGATGCGTTGATTCTGAGCACTAAAGTAGTTAGCAGTTTGATTAGGGGTTGGTGTTCGGTGGTAGTTCGGGTCGCCGTCTGTTGAAGACTTTGGCATGTTCCACATATCTGCGTATTTTGCTGAATCTGACCGGATTGTTTGTTAGCTCTTCATTTTGGTTTTCGTTTATGGTTTCCCTTCCAAGCGGAGTCTTATTTGCCCCTGTGCGATTCTTTTCCTGCTTCGTGTAGTATACTCCACTTGGAATATAGAATCCAACTCACTCACCTGCACTGATTTCTGATGTAAGCGGGCCTTATGATTTTGGAAACATGTCTCTGATTTGTATAAGCGAAAAGGTTGAAGGTTGTGCTGTGATGATTATGCTATTTTCTGACACCTCTTGTATGAGGGCATTCACAGTGCCCGTTGAACGGAGATGCGTTGATTCTGAGCGCAACCCTAAAACCTAAACCTAAAATACTGCTTGGTCGTTAGCTTTGGTTTGCGCCAAGCTGTGTCTTTTTTGCATGATCGGTAATGTGAAGCAAACCCTTAAGCACCATAATGCAAGCAGCAAATCTGTTTTAGTAAACAACATTTAAGGAATGTTTCCGTCGTGACAGTGCTCCCTTTCGCGGTGAAACCATATCCGGATGCATCTAAATCTCAATAATGGTGAAGAGCGTGTTTGACGCTATATCTACTTCTACACTGTCTTACTTTCGATTTCACGTACTTTAGTGTCCGAATCGTTTCCAATTGAGCCAGACTGGGACTTCATGTATTATTTGGTCATGAAAATCGACCTTTGAAACGGTGAAACGAATGGACACTGTAATTTGGACCTTGATCCATACAAAATGCAAATGCAAACAGATGTTGAATATCTAGAGTTATTGACATCTTAAATTGCATTGAAGTAAATCTGATGGTCTTGAGGAGTCTATCCTGACCGCTTTCACCACTGTAAACGCACGCAGCGTGCGTTCAGCTTAGCCCTGTTCGTTTTATACTTAGCACTTCAGATCCCGGCAGTGGCCCTTACTTGGCAGCAATGTTTACATGGATCAAAGCTTACTCCTAGACTCAATGGGCTGGACCATCTGGTTCCTCTTCAGACAATTGGATCACTGATAAGATTGCAATTCTACATGCTTCAACATTCCCACTTGGTGCACGCAACAGCTCGAAAGAACCCTATGTGAAGTAAGGTAAAGCAGCCCATTGTGGTCAGAATTTGGAGTCTGCCCTCATGCCACTCATGAAATTTTTCAAATTTTTTCCCACGTAATGACAAGTGTGACAAAGTGTGACAAATAGTGAGCAATTGAAATTCTATTTTTCAGACAATGTATGAATTTGTTATGAATTTTTTTACTGATCTATCCAAAAGAGCCAGTAGGCTACTTAATTTCTACTGTGCAAGGCCCTGAAAAAGTCACATTCTACCATGATTTACACTAAAAAGTTAGGTGCTCCTAATGAGGTCACTAATCACTCCATGGGTGTCACCTTAGGCATTGATTATGGCTTGAAAAACTTTCATGGGGTCGTTAGGTGTCCACTATGGGTCATCTGACCGCAATGGGCTGTTTTACCTTGTTATTCATGTGGCTCACGCCGGGGCTGCACTTTTTCCCTTATCATCATTGGAAATTGTCCATGTGTTACAAGGAAAAAAAAGAAGAACATGCGCGACCTCAAAATGTTGTTCCTAAATTAGTGGAGCGTAAATTAGTGGAGCGGAGCACATGTAAACTTCACTATTTCGGGGACCAAAGTTCAGGATTGGTACCAATCATTGTTAGTCTGCCAACGCAAGGATTGATACACATCAGAAACAGTGTAAGGGTCTAAATTTGTGATCGACGCTATTTCGATTGCCAATAACTGTACTGACAATGAAGATGGGTTTACTCTTCTAACAATGATTTTTCCAGTGGTCAAGAAATTAATCTTGAAATTCTGAAGACCATCCACATGCAAAAGAGTCCCCTTCAATTCGCTGAGATTGATTTAACATTCAGAATTTTGTCGTGTCAAAGTCGATTTGAACAATTGCATACATGCAAGAGCCCTATAATAAACTATGATCAAACTCTACACGGAGCCTACAGCTTGAATTGTGCATTAAACTCATCAAGTACTTAACAGATATCTCTAATAAATGATGTGCAATGCAATGATATTCTTCCAAACAGTTCAATATCGAAACCTTCAATAGGTGGAAAATTCCGCATAAAACTTTGCATAAAACTCATTTATTACTTACTGGATATCTCTAATAAATGATGCGCACTGCAACGCAATTCAATGTGATATTATAGCAGACAGTTCAGTACCGCTCTGAACTCGTGGAGTAACATAAGCAATGTCCAACTAATTACAAATTCAAACACAATGTGCCGTGACCCATTTCAATGCAAACACAATCGACAGAAACATACTGATTTTTCAGCTGAAATGCCGGTAGAAGATCACGTAACTCAAATTAGGAACGATTCCCCGTGCACAGAAGGAAAATTACTGTACGCAAGACCAGGATCGCTCAATGCCTTAATAAATTACACATCTCAGGATCATCTCTTTCAGTTCTCGTTTGAATGTGTACATCCTACCACTTTTCTACACTGTCATGACACTCCTCTTTTGTGAATGACTAGGTTCTGCGGATTCAAAGGATGACTTGCCTGGAGGGATAATCTCACATCTCTGCCATAAATGAAGCCACAAAAAGAACTTCCCCGGCAAAAAAACATTGCTTCCCTTTAAGCGCGGAACCATCTATTGCCACAGACTGTACACAAAGGCCAGTACTAGGCTTGATTCCAAGGCACTAAAGAAAACGTAACTACATGGAAGCTTGCAAGAGGGGAATCAGAACCATGTTCCGAAACTCTATAAGGGCTAGTCCCGTTTAACCAGCAAATCGCAAGGTCTGACCCCCCCTAATTGCACTCATATTATGTGCAGTATTAGAAGGATGATCAAAGTAGCGGCCAAGGCCACAGTACTCACCAGTGCAGCTATGGCACAAGCAGCCAGACCAGGTCGCTCCCTGGGGTCGTTTTGACGCTGGGTCCAGAAGAAGCGAATGGTGCCGTAGTACCAGAGCAAAGGGAAGAAGAAGCCCACGAGAAAAGAGAACCAGCCAATGCCGCAACCACAGCAAGGGAGAGGTCGGTCGTAGATGCCCACGTACTGGTCGGAATCGGAACCTGGGCTGCCATATTCGTCCGAGTACAACAATGCCTCGTAAGGACCGCCCGAGCTTCTCTGTTTCCCTTTCTCCATAGTGCTCAAAATCGTGTGGATTCGATCAAAAATCGTTGCATTACATAGGGTTCAAACTGGAAGCCGCATGTTCTCCTCTCCAGATCCTCATCTCTACCATCCAAACACAAGGATATGTCAAAAACTCGCGCTCAAAAGATGTGCGACAATGACGAAGTTGTCTTACACTGACGATCAGAGTAAGCTGAGGACGACTGGGGGGCAGAAGACTTACTCAGATATCCACCAAATGCACAAAAACCTTGGAATCTACTAAAGAGTTTCACTACCATCATAGGAACGACATCAATAAAAAACTTTGACACGTCCACATGATACTAGCTCACGTCCACATGATTCATCTTCGCGATCACCAACTATTGATCACCACTACCGTCACACTTCACTACGAATTCACACGTCCACAGTAACGAATTCCAGACAATCATCCCATCCATAACATGAGCGACAACATCGTCTCGCCAAGAAACCACAAAAAAACCAACCATGAAACCTCAACCCTCAACCCTCAACCCTCAATTAGAAGCAATCCAATGACACAACTGCGTCACAACAAAGGCAAAGAATCTTGCGCACTTAGAAAAGCGAAACTCAACCGAATCCTCCCCCATTCCCACTCCTCGAACACCTCGATTCCGGCACCCTCAATCAAGATCCTCTCATCCACAATTCGCAATCAACATCAGTAACGAAAAATTCAAAATTCGCCCTAACGAAAGAAAACCCACCAGAACCCAACGAACCTTGAACACGAACATCCAACAGAAATGACTGGATTGATGTATCGCTTCCAATCATGCGAGGTACAGCACGATCTTCTGCGCCATGATCAATCGATCATCATCCTGACCTGCCAGAGCAGCCACGCAGTCACTCCGCACTAGAGGGAGGCAATGCACGTGAGGAGGTTGGGGCCGTGAATTGCTTCCTTGCTTGCGAGGTGACTGAAGTCGTCATGCCAAAGACGGAGCGGAAATCTGTCAGACATTATTTTTCTTTTTTATTGCGGACTTTTTCACTGCGCTGATCGCGCCAAGCTCGCGAGGACAAGAACGAGAATGGGGGGATGGTAGAGGAGGACTTTAGGGTTAGGGATGGAGGGAAAGGCGTGGCAGCGTGCGGTTGGTGGGGAGGTTGGGCTTACCAAATATCAGTGTGTTGCGCATGTGTTGCAGTGCATATTTGGGGGATTATTCCATATCGCCGACGTGCCGGTCAACTGTAGGATGATTAACTTTTTTTTAACTTTTTTTTTCTTCTACTTTTAGTCCTACCGATCCCTATTGAGTTACATAATTTACTATAATATAATAATATTGGCAATTTTTAGTCCCGAGCTTGAGTGGAATTGTTGAAAAATTGAAATTTCCTACATGCTTCTTGTTTGGCTTTGGACAAGGTCATTTTCAAATGATAAATTGTCAACAACATTTGTGCTTTTAGAAAGTAGGGATTTTTTTTTCATTTATATTAGGTAGCACTAAAAGTAATCTTCATTGGAGTGATGCAGTTGTTTGCATGTATATAATGGATGAAATGTGCAAATTTTGGATGAAACTTCAACTTGTTCATTCCAAAGAATATACATTCATTCACAAATGAGCAATTTTGTCTTTAGAATATGTAGCAAATAGGTGATTTCATCCATTGAAATGGAAGAATGTATCATCTATTATTCAATCAAAAAATCATATTGTGTTTGAGTGAAATATAATTGCTCAAAAAAAAATTTGGTAGGAAAAAACAATGTTCTCATTGCGGGCAAATTTTTGTCAATTTCTTCTTTGTTTGGGGATTGGCATCTCTTACATTAGAGAAAATTAAAAAAAAATAGTGGATGAAATTGCCAAAATACCTCAAATAAATATATATTGTTTTGTCAAACTTTGAAGACACTTATTAATCATAGTCAATGTGATGATGAAAATGATAGGAGGATGTACAAATTAGATGATTGTTTTGACTTGCCAACTTACCAAGGTCCTTGTCGCTCTACCAACCCCCAAATAAAAAGAATCAATGGGAAAAAGGTCCTTAAAGTGACCATTTAGCGTGTGATTTTCAATTTTAGGGAATTGAGATATTTTTCAATAAGTTTGACAAGGCACTTGAAAGATAAGAATGGAATTGGCATGGAACCCTCAATTTGTTTCATAATTTTTCAACCTTTGAGGAATTAGTTATATACTTTAAAGTTTGAATCACATAACACTCTAAAAGCATGCACCCCTTTGATATGTTCATTGTTATTATATAAATAAATGTGATTGGAGTATTTAGTGAACAAGGTAATATGTACCTCCATGTTCAATAATGTTTTTAGAGTTTGGTCACTTTATGGACAATCTATCTCAGAGTAGAGGAACATAAATCTTAACCCCTAAAAGTTCCTTGTAGGAAGGGGAATGTAGATTTGGAGCTTTTTAGACAAAAGAGCTATTGGCATTTGAGATGAATGTAGACATAATATCTTCAAGTTTGTAAGTATTTTTATTGTATTGATTTAGAGCTTTGCGTAAAATTCATGAAGCAGCAAGTGACCATTGTAATTACATCTTTGAAGACAAAACTTTCAAAAATAGATAACAAAAATGGTGACGAAGAAACTACGATAAGGTGAAAAACATCCAAAACTATCCATGCACTCATTCTTGACAAGTAAGCTTTCATTGAAAGTGGGTCAAGTGCCATTAAACCCATTTTTTTACTTATTTGCAATTCCTCATCTCTTGACTCTCTAAATTTCAGTTTCATGACCAAGCTATGTGATGATTTCAAAAGCCTAAGGAGCTTCATTTAAAAAAATTCAAAGTAATTACATGTCTTATCCAAATTTCATTTTATTTTTTAAAATTCACGATTTTCAATTATCTAATTTGGGGCCTCTGATTGCAAATATGAATTCAAAATTTGCAAATTTTATCATCTGCTGGCAAATAAAAATTTCAGCGTTTTATTTAGCCCATTCTCTGGCCTTGAGGTGCACATGGTCTTATCCAATTTCTATTCAAAGTATTTTTCCAAATCTGTTTCTCCTTCAAGTTGTTCTTCCCCAAAAAAAAAAAAAAAAAAATTCCCATCCCTCCCTGCTGTAACCTAAGCTTAATGCTGTTCCTCAAAAGGAATCACAACCCAAAGATTGCCTGTTTTTAAGTTAGCAGATCACATTTTGGCAACTTCCCAGCAGTTGAAGGGGTACGCACAGGTTTTTTTTTTTCTTACATTCATTCTAGGCAGTGCAGAAAGGATGAAGCTATTTACATTCATAGAATGGGATGACACATGCAATTTATGGATGGAATTTTATATATTCATCCAAACTAATGACATTCATCCAATATAGAGAACCATTTGGTAGCAAATGGGCAATTTCATCCATTGAAAAGCAAGAATATTTTGTCCAAGATTCCCTACAAAAAAATCATCACTTTTCAGCAAAAAAATTGTTCAAATAAAAAACTTTGGGTATGCACCAGAGTTGAGTAAGTAGTGACTAACGATCCTAGAATAGGTTTTGCGTAATTAGCTAGGATCCTATACTTGTGTGTGTAGGGAGGGCTATTTCTACAATATGTTATTCCCGCGGTAGAAACAATTTGATAAATGTGAGGGAAAAATGTAGAATTGTGGATAATTTTTTTCTTTTAGTGAAGAAAGAGTTGGGACACATGAGGATGTTTGGTATGTCATATATGGCTATTTGGGGTGATTTGCAATAGTTGTCATTGCTAAGTGCTGAAAGAGTATGCAAAAACAAGTGCCATTTTTTTTTTGGAAGGCAATGAAGTGTGGTACTATGAACTTCATCGAAATGCCCATTGCTTGCAATTTTTTTAATGTTTAGTATATTTTTCAGCGCAATATGTTACACATTGAGAACTAAAAAATTTCACTAATAAGGGAATTGAACCCTACTTGCAAAAAACAAACAAACAAATAAACCACATCAAAACACAAGTTAGAGTAAACAATAAAATGAAATCGTAAAAAGCTCCTGGAAGTTGACGATGCCACAATCATGCACTCTAGTGTACAAGTATGCAATATGAAGCACATCCCAATACAAATGTTGAATGTCAAAGAAATTCTTTAAAGTTGAGATGCAAAACTAGCATAATCTCATGGAAACTAAGGATGGTGGAAAGAAGAGGATACCAATGAACTAGCTTAAGATCTTCCAATCAACCTTCATAGTATTCCTCCATGAATCCACTGCCTCCTTGTATTAAAGACCTTTGAGTAGTTATAAAAAAAATCAAATTTAGATAAGGGACAACCACTTCAAAAGTAATTTAAAAGTCAAAAACTGTAGAGGCTATTGCAAAACACCAAAGCAAAATCCATGTAGCCAATTACTCTTAGTATATAATGTGCAATTGCCCAAATAACTTATAGGGTCGATAAAATTTACTATGAAACTTAAAGAGTTATAATGGTAGTAGAATCACCCATGAATTCCCAATCACAAACCCATATCCCACTTGTAGGGTGCAACCATTTCCAATGAAGGCATTGAAACATATTTCCAACCAAAGCTTGGAAGTTTTTATTCCTTCTCCAAGTTGAGGTTAACCTCTACAAAATCCAACCATAGAATTCTTTAATTACACTTTTGAGAATACACCCTTCTAAATTTTCTGAATAAGAAACCTCACGAATTGTAAGATCAAGTTGCTTGAATTTAAAAAAGGAGTATTTTCAATTCTAAATAATACATTGGAAAAATAAGTTTGAAATACATATTAAAATTTTCAAAAGAAAAATATTTCATATTCATGCTCGAAAAAAAATAGTAAGTAGAATAAACTAGAGTATGATTTAAATACTAAATTGTTAAGAATTTAGTTATAGAATTAATATATGTCAATTCCAGTGGTTGTAATGTTTTAATAAACAATCTACATCCAATATTTCTCTTTTTTTTCAAAAATATTGAATACACAATAAAATAAAGAATTTCAAAGCTTATTTCAAATTAGAGATTTCATAACTACCCACAAACTAAAACTCCTCATAACTTTCATCTCATTAATGAAAATGTAATGATTCAAGGTTTTCCACATATACATAAATCTAAAACCAGTTTCAAATTTTTATTTCTTAAACAATTGTTTTTTTATGAGCTACTCAAGCAACTCCTTGAGCAATGAAAAATACATATCATGCAATGACTTCTTAACCACGTAGTCAAAAGTTATGAAAATTATTGCACCTTATACCTATTCCTTGGACACATGTTGTATGAAAATTTCAAAAGAAAAAAATATAAATTTTGTTTGTAGTGAATTGCCCAGAATTTATGTGCTACCAAAAAACTTAGTTTGAACCTTTAGAGGCTAATAAGGTCATGACACATGTCCCAAAGTAGCAAGCAAGTAGAAAGTAGTGAATGGGAAAGTAATTCTTGAATGATCGGAATTGGAAGACTCTAGACATTGGGCAAGAATAACAAAAATAATAACATTGGGCAAGAATAACATTTTGGCTTCCAAAATTCATAATAACTAGTATGCTTTGTACTATTGTCATAGTCAAAATTAAAGTTATTTTTTAATTCATAAAAACTTTGAAATTCAATAACTTTCCCACCTACGTCCAAACACCACAAAACAAAGCCTATGCACCCCTCCTCGCTGAAGGCTTTCCAATAGTACCAAGAACGCGACCAGAGGATGGATAGTCTAGGAGATTTCAAGGTGACAAACAAATAAACAAAACAAAACAAACATCCAAACTTAAGGTAGAGATTTCAATTCAAGTCATAAAATTATCAAAAAATTTCAATCCCCCAAAATTCTATCTTTCTACATGGCCAAAAATTTATATGGCCTCATACTATTCCCAAACATTGGTGGATATGCTTAACCCTTCACCACCCAAGGGGACCAAAATTTGTCTTCACATAGTCTAGAAGTCTAATTTGAAGTACTGTAACTTTTGAACCCAATGTCTAAATTTGATAAAAACTTGTTGGGAAATTTGCACTTTGTCTTCTAGTTTGGGTAGTAAAATTTTCAAAATGATCCAAGATGTATTGATTTTTTGGAAGCCATTCAATGATATTTTCTTTCACCAATGTGTTTGTATGCAGGTTTTGAAGCACTTTATAGTTTACATTTTTTTTTCATTTGAATAGGCTTAGAAATCAAATTTCTCCTCCAAATGTGATGCTAGGAAAAAATTTAGCATCCCTTTTCTACACTAAAATATTATAATCTTGCAATCTATGTGCCCAAATGTCTCCAAATTTGATTCACGTCATCTACAACACACACATCAAGTTCATATTTCTATACCTTAGTGACATTTTGGACTATAACACTTCAAAAGCAATGATGTTTTTAACCCCATAAGGCCCACTTTTTAGGGGCTTCAAAGGTTAAGTGATTAGCTATGAGTGAGTGATTCTACCCATTAGATGAGATTTCAGCCCTTTGGAGGGATGTGAGTTCCCAGCAATTCCCAAACTGTAAGAACTGCTGTGCAGAGGGCTACGACAGCTTGTTGACATGGTCGAGAGACTATTACGTCTAAAAAAAATTCAAAAAAAAATTCAACTTCTTCCTTCGTTTCAAGAATGTAATTTTTTTAAAATTTTTTTTTTTGGGAACAGCTGTTCGCCAAAATCTGTGGGGGACCAATGTCGGGAACAGGCCTGAAACAGCCCCCCTGGACCCAGAAATCATCTAATGATACAGTCATGCTCAGTATGTGTGTCCCATTCTTCTTCTTCTTTTTTTTTTTTTAAGAACAAATCAAATGGACCAAATTTTCAGGTAAGGGAGGCACGGCAGTATGTGACAATAGGGACAGTAATATTATTATTTTACAAATAGAAACAAGGTAATTTTCTGGCAATAAGGGAAGGATGCTTTGCACATAAGTTATGTGCACAGTACAGACTTTTAGACTCCTGCAAGTAAGATAAAGCAGTGTAATAGTGTACACAAATATTCCAGGCTTTTTGAGTGTGGCAGTGCCATAAGGAAATTTTCACACCTGCTGAAATTGACACACTCAAATTTCATGCCCAAAGTATCATACGCTGGTGGAAGTGCCCAAAAAATTATAATTCCACTTGGATTTGATTTGTGAAATAAGCACATACCGTCCTCTAAAAAACAATTGACCTTCTTGGAGTTGGCCCCAAGATACTCAAATTGCAAATTAGGGTGGTAATAGGCTTGTCTACCTCAAGACTTATCAAAACGAGCATAAATTCAAGCTTGGAGAGTCTAAGGTAGAAATACCTATTTGTGATAATTTAATCATTTCAATCTAAGGGTGAGGAAGAATGCACAAAAAAATAATTTTTTTCTCCCCAAAAGGAATATTTTATTCAATATTACTAAAGAATTTTCATTTAAACCCATTTCAGTTTCCTTGTCAGTTTCATAGACTCATTTATTATAGTTAGCTTTGACACTTCTCTCTAAGCAAAAAAGGAAGAAAGATGGGTGGACGAAAAGGTACAAACAAAGAATATTTTTCAATGAATACTACATCCATCTATTGTCCAAAATAGGTCACCCTATTCAAAAGGGACAATTTCCACGGTCATCGACTAGGCATTGAAAGTTTAACTTGAATTTCGCCCTCATTGCAACTCAAATAAGGTAGAAGTACCTATTTCTTACAACTTCCTTATGAAATTGTCCCTTTTGACACCAAATGACATCATCTACTTAAAAAGAAATCAAAAGTGCTCATTGAAGGTCAAACTACTATGCATGATTTCCCCTTAAACTACTATGCATGATTTTTCCTTTCTGCACAAAATTTCAGGGATGAACAATTGCACTTCTGTCCTACTCTCATAAATTCCTTGTCCTTCATTGGTCATTTAAAGTAGAAGCACCATGAAGCGTCCTTGTATCCAATGGTGTCCCTTTCTAGGAAGGGGCGTCATTTTGAAATGCAATTCTAGGTGGACCATACATGGTTTATTATTTTAGTCAAAAAATATAAGTCATGTTTGGTATGTCTACATTTAGGTTCTGAAATGACGTCCCTTCCTAGAAAGAGATGCCATTGGATACAAGGATGCTTCAAGGTGCCTCTACTTTAACCCCTAAACATCCAACCCATGAACACAAGAAAGCAGGGGGCCAACAACCTACTTGCAATCAAACTAGGCACTACTACCACGACTTTGTCATCTACGGGATCTGACCGTACAGAACGGTAGTTGAAAGTCAACGAATCATGCAGGGATTGATCATAAGTATTTTCACCAAATGAATGAGGAGATTACGTCGGTCAATTGTTCGTTAACAATGGATAGAGGGCAATTTGGAGAGGCAGGATCCTGCTGCTGGGGGCACTCAGAGCATCCCCACAGCAACACACTGAAGGTTCTACACCATTGATCTTCTAATTATGAGGGGTGTCCTCCATTGATTTGGTTCCCAGTGTTGCTGTGGGGATGCTCTCACAGGTTAAGGTTTAAAACATTTTGTGAACATCCATCACTCACCTTCATTTTTCCAGTCCGGTACAACAAGTTGCAAATTTGCAGGCTTCAATTCTTGTGAGCAATCAATCCACAAGTTTGACCAAACATCAAAATCTGTGCAGATTGTATTGACAGATTTGTTTTTAATTGTGACAAAGTACATAACTTTTACGTGTTTCTATCATTCATCTGATCAATGAATTGGAACTTGGAAGTTGGAACAAATTCCAATGCTTTGCTTTGCTTTAAACTGCAGTGACTGATGGTGAAATCTGAAAAGCCTTGAGCCCTCTGGCATCACTGTTGCTGGCGGTGTGTGTGTTGTTAATTTTCTCTTCATGCAGGCACTTGAAATTAAATTTTAAACATGTTTGAGAACTATGGGAGGGAACTCATTCCTCATGGTAATGGCAATGTAAGGTGAAGGCACCCCAAAGCATCCCTGTTCTCATTCTTATACCCTAGACTGTCACTAAATGTGTCCTTAGATTTTTTTTAACGTGTCCTCTAAATGCTTAACTCTAACTTGTTGAAGAACACATACTAATTTCTGATTCACTGACTGGTGATTTTTTTGCAGATGTTGATTTAGGGTCTACCTATAGTATGTGTCAGTTTCATAAAAATTAAATATCACATTCAAAAGATCTTTTTTTTTTTAATATTCAAGATTTTCACTTGCTAATACTACAAAAATATCATTTTAAGGAAAAGATGCCTCCAACTACACTGAATTGCTTGTATTGATGCTTTTGGATGCCTTCACCTTATGCCTTCAACTTCAAATTTTCATAACTAGTTCCACAAAGCTCCAAAAAACATGAAACATCTTGGGTTAGTTGCCAATTCCTGTTGTCTTTTTGAAGGAAAATTTACTGAAAAATATTTCAGGAAGCTTCAATTCCGTTTCAGCTGTTTGTTGTGTGATTTATGGATCTACTTTAGAGTTTGCAATGCCGCTTCCTATTTCAGCAGCTGACAAATCGCACGGCATGTAAGATTGGAAGCTACTGACTGTGGCCCAAATCAGCTTCATTAAGTGAAGTAAACTCTCAAACAAGGAACAGATAATGTGACACTTGTACATGTCAACAGTTCTGGTATTGTAAAAAAATCATCACCAACTTAGAACTTGTACATTTCTATTCTGCCACATTGGATATTGACATGAATGCGGAACTGTTTTTTGACCCTGCAAGGATGGGTTGGTCACTGTGGAAATCATCTTTTTGGGTACAATGTCAATCATCTAAGTTGGGGAGGCAACCCATTTCTGACCACTTAAAGCAAATACATGCATCTGCAAAGGCACGTTTCTTTATTGGGGAAGTTTTCCCATGTGCAGAAATAGAAGTTGGAAGGTTTGAAATTAATTAATTTTTTCAAAATTTTATTTCTCAAAACATAATTACTATGAATTTTTTAGCTGTAGATTCTATTCAACCAACATTAGTCATATAGAGACCATTCTATTTCCAACCCCAAGGGTTGGTTGCAATATTGAGAGTCTTGTAGTCAATCATAATGCGCCACAATTGCATTGGGAATTGTGCCATAGTTTATCACTGCTAATCTCTTCCTAATCTCTTCCTTGCATAGAAAGAGAACAGCATACATTGCCAAAATGTGAGTTGATCAAGAATGGATTGCTTCCCATGCTTGAAAAAAAGAAAAAAAAGAAAAAAACACTCATTGAGGTCAAACTATTGTGCAAGACTTTCCCTTTGGAAGTATATGCATGGATGAGTGTCTCAATATGCATGTTGTAAAGATGTTTTCAAAAACTGTTAGCATGACAATGGCTTTAGGCCACAAATGGTCAAGTCTATTCACAAGTTTTTTGCCCAAAATACTCTACAACTTGATTATGAAGGCATTTATGTGCTTGGTTTAAGAGCTTTTAATTTTTAATAGGAATATGGGACTTTTGAAGTATAGTATATGGACTTGACATATTTATAAATACAAATATATACACATATAATTATATCTACACACAAATATAAAGATATGTGGAAAAATCCTAAAAAACTCAATCTAGTAATCAATTGTAGGTTTTGTTTTTGAGCACATGGAGTGACTATGTATCCAAAAGATGTAATCACATCTGATTTTGCAATTAATGCCCTCGCCATTCTAAAAAATTCAAAGCTATTGATTTATGTTTAAAAAAAACTCCTTCTCCAATGCCATTGATATGTAATTTAAGAAGTAAATAATCATCGTTGATCGTCGTTCTAAAAGGCAATCTTGGTTGTTGCTCAAGAATATGGATACAAAGTTGGATACAAAATATGAATATGAATACAAACACATCTTTTGGGTATTAATAT
Organism: Climacium dendroides; assembly: GCA_950106755.1. NCBI lineage: Eukaryota > Viridiplantae > Streptophyta > Bryopsida > Hypnales > Climaciaceae > Climacium > Climacium dendroides. The sequence continues at coordinate 43,242,199 of OX467084.1, forward strand.
GCTTTCATCACTCGTCTGTGTGCTCAAAAGCACTAGCCATGCACCCATGGTATACAGTGTTAACCCCTAAACGTCACAAGGGATGAAAAACGTCCTCACACCCTTAAAGTCAAATTCAAAAGGTTGTAACTTTTGCATCCAATGCCCAAATTCAATAAAACTTGTTGGAGAAGTTGCGCATACTAGTCTAGTTTGTGTGGTTAAAATTCCATAGCAATCCAAGAAGTTACGAGTGACTAAGAAGCATTTTAGTAGGAGGTTCAATTATAGATTTTTTGTTACTTTTTTCACTGTTTTCTGACATTTCAAATCCATTTTGTGGACACAATGATTCATTTGAATGATATTTTTTTTCCACCAAAGTGTATATATTCTGGTTTTGAATCACTTTGTAGCTTAAAGTTTTTTTCATTTGAATAGGTTTAAAAATCGAATTTCACCTCCAAATGTATTTTTAAGAAAATTTCAGCACCTTTTTTCAACACTAAAACATTATAATCTTTCAATCTATATGATCAAATGACCCCAAATTTGTTCCATGCCATCTACAACATGCACACTACAATATTGTATGGTTGAGATCTTCATACCTTATTCTAATTTTGACTTTTCAAACTTGCAAAGGCAAGCAGTTTTTAAGCTTGGTCTAGTGATGAGGGGTTAACCCTTGAAGCGCAAAATTATGTTTTTTTGGCAATGTAGTGATTTTGGGCAACTTGCTACAAATGGAATTTTTATTTTTTCTATGAAATTTTCACAAGACATGTAGATAGGTTTTTTCTTTTAGGCTCAATAATTTTCATAACTTTTGACTACATGGTTAAAAAAAATTATTGTATGGTATGTAATTTTCATTGTTTGGTGGGCAACCTGGACAATTCAAGAAAAGTCTTGAAAAATCACTTTGTCGAGAAATAAAAATTTGAAATTGGTTCCCTCTCTCTACCTGGAAAGTTTTGAATCATTCCATTTTGATTAATGAGATGAAAGTTATGAGGAGTTTAGTTTGCAGCCAATTATGGATTCTTTATTCTAAAATAAACTCTGAAGTTCTTTATTTAACTCAATTTTTAATATTTTTGGAAAAAATAAAAACATTAGGATGTAGATTGTTTATTACAATATTGCAACCATTGGGATTGGCATTTTTCAATTTCATAAATAAATTATTCATAATTTAGTATTTTGAATCATTTTATGCTTTCTACTTATCATATTTTCTTATATGTTGTACAATTCCAAAATATTTTTTCATTCAAATGTGACCTTGTAAAGTGTAACTCCCTTGTTTTCATAGGGCCAAGAAAAGGATTTTTGTCACTTCAAATGCTAATATTTTGCAATCTACATGGTGGAAATTTTTGAATTTTTTCTACATCTTCTCAAACAAGCATACTACAAGATCCTATGGTTACATGTGTCCAAAAATGTTTTTTTTTTCTAAAATTTGGTACTTGTACTAAAAATGACAGTTTTGAAGTGATTTTGGTGAAAACATAGTCAAAAACCTTTAAGGAGTTAAGTTACATACTTTACACTATTACTTCAAAAGCAAAATTATAAAATCAAAAAATTTGTACCTACTTTCAACATTGTGCATCCATATTGCACTTGTGGAAACATGAGCTACAAAGATTAGAAAATTGACGTACATGAAGAAGCCCCACATCATGAATTTGACTACTTGTAGTCTTATTGTTTTATCCTGCAATGACTCTCCAAATAATCCATCCATTGAAATGTTTTGTTTATTTTATTTTGTTTGTTTGATACTATGAAATCTTGTAGACCATATGTCTTTTAGTTGTGTGCTTGGTACCATTGGGTACTGTTGGAAAGCCCTTGGCAAGGAGAGGTACATGGGCTTTGTTTCATGATGTTTAGATTTACGATAGAAAAGATATTGAATTTCAAAGTTTTTATGAGTAAAAATAAAAAATAAAAATAAAAAATTATATATATATATATATATATATATATATATATTTATTTATTTTTTGATTGTGTGTGTGTGCGCGTGCGCGTTTTTGATTGTGGAAACAACATATGGCATATTAGTCTATCCATTAGGTTTTTGTTGTTGTATTGAGATCTCTTGAACCATGTACCGATCATGTTCTCGATATAGTCAGTTCTCGATATAGTTATAAAGCTCTTGAGTAAGGAGGGATGCATGGGGTTTGTTTTGTGGTGTTTGAATCTATAGTGTGAAAGTTATGGGATATTGAAGTTTTTATGAGTAAGAAAATTAGACAATTAATTTTTCTTTTAGACTATGCCATTGTTCCAAGGCACACTAGACTAAAATTGGTAAATAGTGTTGGCTACACTAATTGTCAATAATAACACTAATTATGATTTTGCAGGGGTAGTGTTAGAACATTATTTATCTATTCTAACACTATTTTAGCTCTATAGTAAAATTTGATCATTTCAACATTTCTACAAGAGTGCATTTAGTGTTAAATGGGAAGAAAATATAAAAGTTGGAATGGGTGGGGAAAAAGCGGTGTATGAAATGTTGGGGGTAAAAAGTAGGGAACAACACTAATTATCACCCAACACTATTTACCAATTTTAGTGTAGTGAACCTTGAGGAGAATGGTTAAGGTAGGAGGCTCGAACTTTGCTCGGGCATTTTGAACTGCCCCTATAAATGGCATTGGAATGGATTGGAGGTGGTTTTTAAATTGACCTCCATAGTCATTGAAAAAATTGAGAAAAAAATATTATTCATTATTGCAAGAGACAATCATTCTCCTTGCTTTTCCCATTTCTCTCTAGAAACACTTTATGAAAGACCTAGGATCATAAATAGGGACCTACGACACTTCTCGTTTGAAAATTCATAACTAATTCAAAAATAATCCAAAAGATATGAAACAACTTGGGTTAGATGCCAATTCCTCTTGTCTTTCAAGGAAAATTTACTGAAAATTATTTTGAGAAGCTTCACCTGCCCAAAATTCAGTTTCAGTGCTTAGATGGTCGACTTATGGACCGACTACCTTAATATGGCTCTCTTACCCATTTTCTTATGCAGGCTGTTCGAAGACTGGGGACAATTTCGGAGCCCGCAACACTAACTTGCTTCTCCTGCCGTTTGCGAGTCCAGCAAGAAACGCAGAACTGAAGGACAGCTTTCTGTGTTCCACCAGAGTGACATAAATTCCTGTCCTCCTTACAACATTGCGTCCTTCTGTACACAGATTCTCCGTAAGTTCTGATTAGTACTGACAAACTATGGGTGATGAGAATGTACGATTCATTATCTTCTGCAGAAGCACGCAGGAAAAAGAAGTGTGACGAGGATGAGAGCAAGCATTCACAAAGTCAGTCCTTCAAAACCCCAAGCCAATAACTTCAGAATATCAGACTCAAGGAAAAAACACACAATATTGTTGAGACGGTTCTTAGTAGGAACCGTGCAACCAGTCATCTTTGACGGTGCATCCCATTTTATTGAGAGAAAAAACTGAAAAGATTTTCATTCTTCAGCGATATGGCCCTCAGATAGAGGTCACCAGCTCATTACTATCTATACATGGAATTTGCATAGAGTAATCTGAACTAGACTAAGCCTAGGAACAGTTATCAGCAGACTAAAAAACTAAGTCCTTCCAAACCAATTCCAACAAGAGTGTCATCTACTAACTAAGACTCTTCGAGGTCCCTAGCAAGCCATGCTTTCCATGCCGCCAGTGAAAGGGTAAGGTTGCCGTGATATTTTCTTGTATGGTGTCAAGTATGTATCATCCCGTTGCAATCCAACTGCTGGTAGCCACCCATTCTCTACAAATCCTCTCTCCTATATACTCAACTCAATCCACAAAACCGCGGGGCTGCTCCAGCTAGGATCATCCAACGTATATCCTAGATTGCAAAAACTACAGAAAGGTTCAAAATCAGAATACCAAACCTATTTTTTTTTTCTCGTATTTCTTCAAGTAAAAATGTCTACAATCTCCAGGTTTAGGGCTTCGTCACCCTGCAGGTTACTAACATAAACCGGCAGAGTTGCACGCGAGCTTCGATTGCTTGAAACTCCAGAAAGGTTCTAAAACAGAATACCAAAGCTACTGTTTTTCTCATATTTCTTCAAGCAAAAAGTCAAGAATCTCTAGTTTCTGGGCTTTGTCACACACCCAGCAGATTACTTACATAGTTGTCCGTGAGCTTCGTTTGCTCAACACTCCAGACGCTTTCATCTCTGCCATGAGGGCCAACTTCGTGTGCCTCAACTGCTCGCTACACTGTTTGGTAGCAAGCATCGGCTTGTTCTCAGACTGCCAGTGAAAACTGCGAGGCCGCTTGGGGGGCGACATGGGAGCGGTGTCGATCTCCCTGTCGGACGTGGAGAGCCACTTGGAACTCATGTAATCGAGCGTGCGCCACGGCGGTACATGCATTTGGCTCTGTTTCAAGGAGACTTTGGCAGCCTCGGACATAAACTCCAGGATCTTTTTCAACTTGGAGGGAGATCCTACAAACACTGCAGGAAGAATCTTTAAGGCCGCTAAATATTGTGGCGAGGGTCTGGCTATCTCAAACTGAGCCTGGAAATCCACGTCCACTATCAGACGCTCAGCCAGTTGATCAGCGTTGAAGGCGACGTCGATGTACTCGTATTCACCTGGAGGAAAACCAGAGAAACATAAGCAATCTGTGTGTCCCCTGAACTGTAATCTCAAAAGCCATGTTCCAAAATCCCAAGCTCCAAAAGCCTTGATCTTGTAAACCCGGCGCCACCAAATAACTAAGTAGAATCACTAGAGCTTCAGCTAAATCTCCATTACATCATCAACAAGTAAAAAACCGAGGAAACAAAAGCTGAAGTGCAATACTTAAGGCTAAGTTCTTGCAAAAGATAGAAGAACAGTTAACTGGGAGAAACATCACAGCTCTGTATCATACCACCATTCATAAAGACCCAACGTATCATAAGCAAAGTGGATTTCCCCTATTGAATTACACAAGCAAGAATGTCACATGAATTGTGGAAGAAAGGTACCTCCAGGAACGCCGCCGGAGCTTAACCACTTGGACATGCACACAGCAGCATCGTAGCGAGCCACTTTGAGATGCTTGACCACAAATCGCTTCACACACACTCCTTTGCAATCCACACCCTCCGGCTCACAACAAACGAGGTCGGAGTCTTCCTTGATAGACTGCAAGCACAGCTTCACTTCCGTCAACAACTCCCGTTCCACCCCGTTCAGCATCGCAGTACGCATCTGCAGACCAAAACAATTTCTCTCAATCAAACCTTCCTTCCTTCCTTCATATGCCGAAAATCACAGAATAAAAAAAAACAAGTACCAAAACCTCGTCATCTCCGCCATTTCAAAGAGTTTCAAGTGGATCCCGCAAGGATTGGAGTGAGGATGCTAGAGAGAGAGAGAGAGGCGCTAACTACTAGAACATCACCACCACCGACCACCGACTAACCTGCAACGTTTCGATGAGTTTCTTGCCAGGAGAAGGCGCCTCGGAATCTCCGCCCTCCATAAAATCCAGAGGATCATTCTCGATGAAATCGTGCACCATGGCTTGCAGGTCGTCACTCTCGTTACTCCCCCCGTAGCAGACCGAGACAGCCGGCGCGGTGCTCATCATCACGGCCTTCGTCGTCATCGTCGTCGTCGTGCCGAGATAGTCCCGCCCCAGCCCCCACTTCGGCGGACGAGTGATCACCCTGCGCGACGACATGACGGAATTCTCGCGGTCCCAAGAGTATTTCGGCACCACTGGGGACGACGTTGTGTGCATGTCGGCATGGTAGATGGAGTTCGTATACGAACTGATGCCCGGTTGTCTTCGCAATCCCGGCATCGTGCTCAACGCCGGCACAGGAAAACTCCCAGTCAATCGCAAAAAACGAACGAAAGAGTCGTCCTCCTCCGAGGTGAAAGCAACCTCGAAACAATGTCTATGCTACGTCTCCAAATACGCCGAAGACAGAAAGGTGTAGTAGTTTCCAGTACTGGGATTACACGATGAACGGTTCATAACCACTGAGAAACTCAAAAAAGACAACATCGCCGAACAAAGTGAATGCAAACGCGAAAAAAATGGCCTCAAAAGGGGACAGGAGGCCAAGCTCAAGGCAAACGCTTAATCGAATCACAACACACACTCATTCAATCTCTTATTACTTGTTGCGCAATCACCACACGAATCTCCTCTTCCCCCGGGCATCCAATCCCAAAACACACAGAAACCCCAATCGCACACAACCTAAATGAGATCCCAACACAAATTCTTGTAGCGGCTATGAATCTACCACAAAACTCTAGACCCAAAACTTTAGCCCCAAAATGACTCTACGAAGCCGTCCCTCTCTTGCGGAAGAAGATCATGGATCCCGCCTGCAATTTGTAGGTGTGGCGTCACGTCTGTCGCTCAACACCAAAAGCTCAAGAGTCGAAGATGTGACGAAGGAGTCACAGAGAGAGTGGGGGAGAGGTGATGCGAGGTTCTCCCTTTTTGTAGCCCACGAAGCTTCAAAGGGAGAACTGTAGACGCAAGTAGATAAGTTCCTCGTATCGTAGCCCCATTTAGTATGCACGCGCCCTGGGTAACGGTCGGGGCCCCCCGCCGGGACCCGCCCCGGCAACTTGGGCTACTGTAGCAGTCCAGCGTGACGATGGAGCTCTTCCACTTCACCTTGCCCAAGTGGCTTTTGATGAAGCTTGGAAGATGAATTGATCTCCGTAACGTACGCTCTCCCTGAAGGATTTGTCGTGGATCCGTGAGCTTGGGGTTTGAGATTAGGGTTTGCGACTTAGCGTCATGCAGAAGCTGCTAATGCTGCAGCCATGGAGCTTCAGTAGCACAGTCGTGGGGCTTTCTTGGCGTCGGAAGGCAGCTTGTTCTGTTTTGTGTCAAGTGCACGTTCGGGGGTTCTTGCATTGGAGTGCGATTGTGGTAACCTTCCTTTCTTGTCAATTTTCGGGAGATGACCTAAATCATGAGTTGTTGCGTGAGAGAGAGTCTGCATTCATTGGTGTCTCTTCTACATCACACCATCGCCTTCGTTACTCGATGTGCAAGCGTTGTCAATTCAGGTTTAGTGGAGTTGCGGTTTCTGAGAGTTTGATTTGATGCAGGGAAGTGTAGAATCAGGGCATGGGCGTGGCGAGAATTTGCAACAAATTCTGGACAGGTCGTGGTTGTTGCCGAGTGCTGCGACGACGACGACGACGGTGTTTGAGACGGATGGTGTTTGGGGGACGGGTGAAGCGCAAGGCGCTGGTTGCTTTCATGTGATTCGGGATGATTTGCTGCATCCTGTTATGGGTGGTAACAAGCTGCGCAAATTGGATGCTCTGATTCCAATACTCCAAGCTCATGGCGTCACTGATGTTGTAAGCCTTCCAAGCAACGCGACATTGCTGTTTCTTCTACGTTTTGAGTATGCATCCACGGAATAGGTTGCTGGTGGAAAGCCTAAACCCTATTGTGTGAAGCTTCCAAACAACACAATAGACGCTCTCCCTTGTACTTTGTGAGTAGGCATTTGCACAATGGGTTGCAGGTGGAAACCCTAAACCCTTTTTGTGTGAGGCTTTCAATCAACACAGCAGACGCTCTGCTCTGCCTTCTTCATTGTGACTAAATGTATTTGCGCGTCCTGTGTTTTGTGGAGACTCTAAACCCTAATTGAAAATGTGTTCTGTGATCCTAGGTCACGTGTGGAGGCTGTCAAAGTGCACACACGGCTGCTGTAGGTGTGTTGTTCTCTACATTGAATTCACCATATTTTTTGAATTGATCTTTCAATCGAGCGCAAAGCTCATGTTGCAATGAGGGCAATTCTGTGTGTGTGTGTGTGTGTGTGTGTGTTTGCAGCTGTTGCATGTGCACAGGTTGGTATGAAGGCCCACTTGTTACTGCGAGGAGAGAGACCAGCGATCCCGACAGGGTATAACCTAGTTGCAGGGATGTATGGTTACGTTATGTACATTCCTCGGTCAGAATATTCGAACAGGCAGGCGATCCTTCACAAGTATGCAATGCAAGTCGCGGCTGGTGATCCTTCATGTGTCATCTCGCTGCACAACCAATTGTCAACTGGCTGGAAAATGGTTGGAAGTGAGGTTGAGAACGGAAGCAAAAAGAGGGTTGCCATTCTAAACGAGGGTGCCGGTGACTGCCCTGCAATGCTAGGTCCGGAATTCAACTTCTTTATCCAAGATGCTCCCGTCCTCTGACTCTTTTTTTTTTTCTGACTTTCTCGTTCTGTATTCGAGACAAAATTTACTAATGCTTGCTGAAAGATGCGGTAACTCGGGATGGTAGGATTGATCCGGCTGGTGGATTACTTATCGCAGTCCTCTAAATTTGGGAAGGGAGAGCGACTGCGGATCATTGTTGACTGTGGAACGGGGACCACAACCGTGGGTTTGGCTCTTGGAATTGCTCTTCACCGGTACGTGAGATTAGGGTTTGCTCTGAACTATCATCACTAGTAGAGAATCTAACCCCTAGAGGGTTTTTTGAGAACCTAACTTCGTGTTAGAATTGGCAGGGTTTAACGGGAGTAGGTTTTCTAGAGCTACCTCCTGCGGGACTTCTACTCTGCAAGATTCCATTCAACCATGAAGCTTATTTAATGTGTTGGTCTGAAGCATTTTTCTTATAAGTTGTTCGCATGATGAATGATGAAAGCATCTTTTGTGCTTACAGACTTCCTTGGCAAGTCATTGGAGTCATGCTTGCAGATACTCGGGAAGGGTACGCGAACCAGGCTGACAGGCTTCTTTCGGAGTTCCATCTAGAATATAATAGTTCGCACACATGGGAGGTGGACTTCTGTGCAAAAGTCTCTGACCTTCCCATCCTTTGGCAAGAGAGATGCCAGCCTCGCAAGTAAGTGGGAATCTATATTAATTAAATTTCTTCTTTACGCAAAGTACTGTAGAAAGATTCGACGACCAATGGTCACCAACCATCATTTGTGCAAAGAATTCGGAGGCATAGTCATCGTATTTTATTTTATTAGGAGGGCCAGGGGTGCGAGCAAATCACGTCCAGTTAGCGTGGTTGAGCTGTGATTGCAGGTCTGTACCTTCCCATTGCTGACAGTTGTTGTGGGTCCTCCCCTCCAACAAACTGACGGCTGTTTTTGTGGTGTTGTACTGTAAGCTTAGGTTTGGTCGAATACTGCCGGGTGAAGTTGCAACTTGTCGACAAATTGCAAGAGAGACGGGCATTTTGCTGGACCCTATTTACACACTTGCAGGGTGGGACATGGCCAGCAAATTATGTCAGTGCCAAGGTGATAATTACGATGGAGAAGTGGCTCTTCTGCATACAGGTGGGACGCTGGGATTATTTGGATTAGCACAGAGATATCCTCTTCAGTTTTGATCCAAGGGGGGAGACCTAAACTTTCGTAACATGCAAAAGTTCAACCTTTTGTCCCTACTGTAGATGATCTACTACCCAAAACAGCTTCTAATGTTGACCCGGTGTACATTTCTCAGAATCAATATGTACTCATTTTTGCAAGATTTTGGAGTGTTGCGATTAGGTACGGTGAACGTAGTGGAAGAGCTCTTCTTCACGGCTCCTGTCCTGTGGACCCCAAAAGCTTTGATTGCTCTTTTGGGAGAAAGCCTTGAATATTTTTTTGCTTTGGTTCAGTTCTCTGGACGAGGAAGGTATCATTTTGTATTAATTTTTTCCCAGTACAACCTGTTCAATTGGACCTCCCTGATTTTGATGCTCCTGGCACCTTATCCTGATTCTAGATGGATGTGTTCTCCTCATGCATGGCTTCCTATGAATGTTTGTTGCGTGTTCTGCATTTGAGATGCTTCCGTCTACAGCGACCCCGTTGCTTGCCTCCTTGTTACTGGCCATGCCTCTTGGAGGCAGGTCACAGTTCCAATCTTTCTGGAAAGACGTGCTCCTCTCTTATGGCACAAGATTCACGGAGATTAGAATACCAATAGTAATATACGAATATCTTATGCCATCTTGCTCAGAAAATACGGTGTATTTATCCAGATTTTGAGAGCCTCTTGTTTGGTCTGATCTGCACTGGTGCCGTAGGTTTGTTACACTTCCAAGTACAAAACGACTTTATTAAATTATCCTCTGTAATAAGAATCACTTCAATTGGAGATCACCATCATTTCCTCTTTACTTGCAGTCTGGCCTCAATAGTATATACTTACTTACAGTAGCAACAACCTGTCAGGACCACTGTATTGATGTATTTTCCATTCATTTCTTGGGGTATGATGCGTTTTGCAATAAATCTGTCAGTGTCAGTGTCAGTGGGAGCGAGAAGTCAAAAGAAAACTAAAATGTTTCATTTGTTTAAAAAAAAAAAGCTAAAAAAAGTTTTAAATGCCGTGCCGTGGTGCTTGTGTTGCACCCGTTACTTAAGAATTTTTTTGGTTCAAACTCAAGAAAATTCGAGTCCAATGATGGATCCAATAATTGACTATTGAGATTTCAAATTTTATAACCCGAGTCTCAATAGAAAATTTGTAATTCCACCATCAATATTGCAGCAGGTTGGTGAGATGAACCTTGAAAGGACGTTCCATGTTCCTCTGAGGTCAAACTTGATTAGTTTTCTATTATTAACCCCTAAAGTTTCTTCACTATGTTTTCACCAAAAACGCTCCAAAATTGCCATTTCTAGTACAAGTACCAAATTTTTGAAAAAAAAGCTTTTTTTTGACATATGTAACCATAGGATCTTGTAGTGTGCTGACTTGAGAACACGTGGTAAAAATTTCAGAAATTTCCATTGTGTGGATTGCAAGATATGAGCATTCAAATTCATTGAAATCATTTTTTTAGCCCTGCAAAAAACAGGGCAGTTTCACTTCACAAGCTCTCTTTCCTATGAAAAAATGTCCAAAATGGTGGTTACTCTTTGAATTCTTTTTCCTAGACAAGTTGGTTACATGCTTGAAAAAGTTTAGATCATTTGGAATTTTACATCATATTGGAAAAAAATAGTAAGTAGATAGTAGTAGAGAATGATTCAAAATATTAAATTGTTAAGGATTTAATTATGGAATTGAAATATGCCAATCCCAATGGTTGAAATGTTGTTATAATCAATTTACATTCAATGATTTTATTTTTCTCAAAAAATATTGAAAACTGAATAAGATAAAAGGACTTCAAAGTTTATTTTAGAGTAGAGTCAGAATCCATAACTGCCCGCAAACAAAAACTGCTCATAACTTTCATCTCATTGATCAAAATGGAATGATTCAAAGCTTTCCACATATATATAACTCTAGAAAACCAATTTCCAATTTTTGTTTTTAAAAAAAGTGATTTTTTTTAATCTGTCCATGCTGCCCAACTAGTGAAAAAAATAACATATTTGGCCATAACTTTTGACTAGTATTTCCAAATGGCATGAAATTTAGTGTGTTTCAAAGATATTCCCTACCCCCACCTTCTATTAAAATTTCAGTTTAAAATATGCAAATCTCTAGTGACAAGTACTTGCCCAAAATTTCTATACACCCCCAAAATGCATGCTACACTAAAATTGGTAAATAGTGTTGGATGATAATTAGTGTTGTTCCTTGTTTTTTACCGCCAACACTATATTTTGTTCCCATGTAACACTAAATGCACTCTCGTAGAAATGTTGAAATGACCAAATTTTACTATAGAGCTAAAATAGCGTTAGAATGGATAAATAATGTTCTAACACTAACCTTGCAAATCACAATTAGTGTTATTGTTGATAATTAGTGTAGCCAACATTATTTACCAATTTTAATGTAGTCCTTTAGGGCTTAAAATGCACGTTACAAAAAATTGATATTTTTCTCAATGTAGTAATATATATTTAAAATTTATATTCATTTTTCTCATAATTAAAATCATTCAAATGAAATTTATATGCATTGAAATGAAAATTATACGACTTTTAATTATTTGTATGTAAAAATTATAGTCATTATAGAAATGAATAGAAAAGTTTGATTTTTTGCAAAAATAGAGATTATTAATAGTGATAAACATCATGATGTAATTAATATACTCCTTGAGCTCACATTAATTGAAATTTGATAGAAGTGGTGTATTTTAAGCTTTCAAAATGCTAGCTTCAAAGTATCTCAAAATTTACAATTTTAATCATTTTAGAAAAAATTGAAATAGAATAAAAGAAGATTATTGCAGCCACATTTTCTTAGTCAAGCTTACAGACATTTAAAATCAAGAACTATTTGAAATTCAAGGTTTGACTTTTTATCATGCCCCTCAGATTTGGTTTGTCCTTTAATCCCTAAAGGAACAAGGCCATTTGTTTATCATGATTCACTCAAAATTGCCATTTCTATTGTGTTCATTAAAGAAAACAAAGGAAATCTTTTTTTAAGAATCTAACAATAGGATCTTTATTTGTCTGAGATACTTTACTTGTCTAAGTTCACATGATTAAAATTTCATGAAGTTTGACCCGATACAAATTGGAAGATATTAGCATTCAAAGTTGGAAAATAAAGCTTTTTTGAACAGTAGCTTGCAATATCAAATGACTTTGACCTCCATTTGTGGAAAACTTTTACACTATGGACTTTAAATTTATAATTTTTTGTATTGAAGAATTGAATTAAAACTCTAAGAATTTTTTTTAAATGCTTGATTTTCATTCTTTAAAAATTATTAAGTAGAAGTAGGTTCAAGATTGAAAGAAAAACTAAATTGTTAATATCTCTAAGATGGGATCGAAATACAATAATCTAAATGGTGAGATAGTTCTAAAAAGAAAACTTAACCTTGTCAAACAATTTTTTTGGAAAAATTGTAAATATTGCATTTGGAAATGAATCCTATAAATTATTTTTTTAAATAATGGACATTGTCCATAACTTTCACATCACTAAACCAAATGGAATGAATCAAAGCTTCACATGTAGACAAAAATAAGATCTATAAGAAAAAACTTCTTAAAAAAATTTTCAAGTTTTTTGTGGCTTTTTGTTTTTGCCCAATGACATAAAAATTATATTTAGGATGGCATAACTTTTTCTCCCAAGCACTAATTGAAATAAAAATAATATTCCCACAAAGCTAATAGTTTTTTTTATCCTATCAAAAAAATTTGAAAAATTTCACAAAAATGAAGTCATAAGAACTTATTTGAACTCTTCAAAGTTCTTTGAGGGACTCTTGGTCCTTTAGGGGTTAAGTTAGGGTTACAAATACTTTGGAAGAACTTCTATTTTCATTGTGTAACTACACCTAATTTTGATTCCTTTCTAAAATGGATCCCTACAAATTCTTGCCAGAAAGGTACTTCTACTATTCATGAGAGTCTCGAGTTAGTTTTAAAAACACCTATTTTAAATATTTTGAATATTCATAGTTTATTCATATAATGTCCAAAATATGCATTTTAAGAGAATCTAAAATCTCCTTTTGACTACCAACAAGATCCCACACAAAGTTTGAATGTAGTACCTTACAACCAAATTTGCAATCCATAACTTTCATTGACTTCATGATAAATTATTGACTTCATGATAAATGGATTTCCTCTCATCTCATGAAGTTGTAATTTTTAGAAATTTATTTATGAAAAAACAACTAAAGTAGAACCACCCATACCCAATCACTGACTTAATCCCTAAAGGATTTTGACTATATTTTCTCCAAAATACTTCAAAATTGCCATTTTTAATACAAGTACTAAATTTTAGAAAAAGAACATTTTTGGACACATGTAACCATAGGATCTTATAGTATGTTGGTTTGAGATGATGTGGAAAAAAATTCAGAAATTTCCACCATGTAGATTGCAAAATATTAATGTTTGAAGTGACAACCCCTTTTTTGCAAAAAAAAAAAAAGCAGCTGCACTTCACAAGGTTAGACTATTATGAAAAAATGTCCAAAATGGTGGTGATTCTTTGGATTCATTCTTCATGGCAACTTGGCTACATGCTTGAAAATTTTCAGATCATTTGAAATTGTACAACATATAAAAAAATAGTAAGTAGAAAAACGTTGAGAATGATTCAAAATACTAAATTGTAAACAATTTATTTATGGAATTGAAAAATTCCAATCCCAATTTTTAGAATGTTGTAATAAAAAAATCTAAACCTAATGTTTTCATTTTTATCCAAAAATATTGAAAATTGAGTTAAATAAAAGACTTCAAAGTTTATCGTAGAGTAGAATTTCATAACTATTTGCAAACTTCCAACAAACTAAAATTCCTATAACTTTCATCTCATTAATCAAAATGGAATGATTCAAAACTTTCCACACACACACACATATATAAAGAACCAATTTCAAATTTTGATGTCTTAAAAAAATTATTTTTTAAGAAGTTTTGTTGTTGTCCAGGTTGTTTGCACTTCATTGACAACCACATATCATGCTAATAACTTTTCAACATTGTAGTCAAAAGTTATGAAAATTGTTGGGTTGAAAGATACTCCTCAAGCACATGTTGTGTGAAAATTTCAAAGAAAAAAAATATGTAAATTCCATTTGTAGTGAGCTGCCAAAAACCACTATGTTGTCAAAAAACGCAGTTTAGGGCTTTAGAGGTTAAGTAATTTCATGACAAATAAGAAGCAGAGTGAGGCAATGGAAACATTCCCCAAATTGAAATTACCATGAATTTTAGGAGCCAACAAGTGTTCCAAACCCATAGCCAAGAATCTTCCAATTTTAATCAATTAAGAGACTACTTTTCCAATTAGTATTTCCTCCATATTTTATGACAATTTGGAACATGTGTCATTACCTTACTAGTCCCAACCTTGAAAATCTATTCTAACCTTGGTTGGAGATAGTTGCACCCTATTCTAAAATGGGTGGCTCCGTGGTCCAGAATGGGTGGTTCTACCTTACTTTCCACTACTTTCCACTGCCCTGGTGACCAATATTCTAGAGCTCATCGAAATGTCTGCCACTAGTCTATGACATTTTTTCCCCTTGACATTTGAACGCAAGTTTTGATATAAAGAAACAAATACCTTAATGTCCCTCCAAATATAATGCAATGGCATGCTGCCAAGAACACAAGTTCTACAATAAAAAAAAATCTAAAAATTGATCCATGAAGAGATAGAAATTACATCCATGGTACAAATTTTCATACAATTCCTAATGTATTAAAATGAACCTCTAATGCAGGCAAGGAACTTGAATGTGGTCTATTGTATGAGGTTTTTTTCACCACATCTTGTTTGTATGGTCTCCTTATATCAAGTTCCAACCCACATTAAGGAAGGAGGCTCGAACTCCGCTCAGGCATTTTGAACCGCCCCTACAAATGGCATTGGAATGGATTGGAGGTGGTTCTTAAATTGACCTCCATAGTCATTGAAAAAATTGAGAAAAAATAATTATTCATCATTGCCAGAGCCAATCATTCTCCTTGCTCTTCCCATTTCTCTCTAGAAACACTTTATGAAAGACGTACGATCATAAATAGAGACTTATGACACTTCTCATTTGAAAATTCATAACTAATTCAAAAATAATCCAAAAAATATGAAACAACTTGGGTTAGATAGCAATTCCTCTTGTCCTTCAAGGAAAATTTACTGAAAAATATTTTGAGAAGCTCCACCTGCCCCAAATTCAGTTCCAGTGCTTCAATGGTCGACTTATGGACTGACTACCTTACAGACTAAGCTCCATCAGAGACACATCCAAATCAACTGACTTAGGCAACGCAGAAGGACTGATAAAAAGGCCATCCATGAATCGTGACTCCTTAACAATATGCCCTCCTGAGTCCTGACACTCAAGCTCACATGCAAGTAGGGCTTTTGTACGTCCACACACGTACTCGTGGTCGCGCTCCGTTTGTATGGACTCTTCAATGACCCCGAGAGGCCTCCCACTAGACCCTAAGGACACGATTATCATCAACGTCCGGCCAGGGCCAGGGCCATCCCCCTCAATTCAATTGCCTGTACTTCTGCCTCATCAAAAAGACCGACTACAAACGGATGGCCAATGAACGTCGGTTGGAGATTCCGAGGCCGGGAGGGGCGCCCCCAAAGGTGACTCACGGGAAGAAAAGGTCTGACGAATTGAACGAATCCCAAGCTTCCAGAGCTCCAGGCTCCTTGCACGCAACACAAACGGAGTTCACTTCCGTGCATCCATTAACGACAGGATTTATCTTAACTTGCTGGCTCTGAAAAAGCCACAGACTGCAGCAGATAAAGTCTCGTCATATTTTCATTTCTCCACTCTTAATTAAAAGTCCAAGTCTAAGTTACTTCCACTTTTAAGTTCATGAGAATGTTTGCCAGAATTCAACTGATCTGTTGGTACTGATAGTGAGCCAGGGATGGAGATTTTTTTGTGTCACTGACCTACAAAATTGATTTAACTGATTTCAACCTTCAATTTTCTTTTTCTGAAACAGAGGTCCATAACAGAATTTCATTTCATTTCATTTCAACCTTCGATTGAATTTCAAAAATAGTGTCACACTTGGGGGGGTAAGTAAGTTGGATTACTGTCACTTGCTCTGATATATGGTATAGGACAAATCATCAGTGTACTTCAATGAGCTCTGTACAAGTGGAGCAACGATTTGATGTCGCGGGCTCACGACCCCAAAATTGGCCTTTTTAGATGGACTCAGAAGCCTCTGAACATGAGACACCGAGTTTGTCCACTCACTTGTGGACACCCATTGATTGCGTGTGTTGAGGTGCATCTGCAAGTGCTCTTTACTTCAACACTAGAGCAATAAAAGTCTTTCAGCTGCAATGGGATCCACTTTCTACCAAAAACTTGAATGCAAAAAAATCATACATAATTCAGGTTTTTTCAAGTTTCTGTGATGTAGCATTCCATCTTCATACAGTGCCATTGCAGATATTGTTGTAGGACATCTTCATCATTGACTTAAACCTCAAAGCAATTGAAGAAGTCATGTTGTAAGTTATAGCATGACTAAGTTGTCGTTGGGTACATTATTTCAGGCTTCCTTTCAAAAAGGGTATTCATTTTTATTTCATTTCAAAAAAACAAACAGATGAACCTTGGGCAAGTATGAAACACTGTTACTCTACAGTATGTAGCAGGCCCAAAGATTCTGCAGGAGGCATGGGCCATTTCCCAGTATCAAATTATTCCATGTCTGTTCCACTTGAAGTCCGATCCACAGAAACAGTGGGTTCCTATTCTGCAGCATCCATAGCCTCTTGCCCTTGCGCTCATGCAAGCCCATGTGCGTAGAGTATCATGCACACTCCTGCCCATGTGCATAGGGTACCTAACGTACACACAAAGCGTGCAAGCAAGCATATATATGCGAATATGTTGGGTATACATTTGTTGGGACATATTTGTCTTACTAGAACATAGTGTGTTGTACACTACATAGGTGTATCCAAAATCAACCCTAGACTCTCACATTCAGATGGTTTACATACAAAGGCAAGAACCTAGATGGAATAGTATGAGAATCAGAATCGAATCAGGTGGGAATCTACATGGAATGGGATCAGGATCAGAATCAGAAATCGAATTTATGTGTGCGTACCTTCAATCTCAAACATACAGGTACCCAACTATGCCTGAGGCTCTCAAATGGGCTGCATGCACCTGTGTACTAAGTTCAATTCTTTTTGAGAATCAATTTGATTAACAATTGCTTGACTATGTGAACAATTCAAAGTACATGACACTTTACTTCACAGGAAGTTTAGAACTTCTTGTCCATTTTCTTTTTTCTTTTTTCAAATGATGCTTCGATTTGAGATTCGAATGTTACTGAGACTAGGATATAAGGTAGAACTGCCCAATACCACCATTTACCCAATTCTGCCACCTACAGGTTCCTCCCATTTCCGTCACTGGTCCCATCTATTATCACAATTTTACTAATCCATGATCATGATGGCAATGCATTGGGGAGTGGATACATCAGCCTACGCTTCAACAATGGTCTGATCATGCTTCATCATAAGGTCTACTCACAGTTTTACATTTCAGCTTTGAAAAATCATAAAAAAAATTCAATTCTTGTTGGAATGTCTTCATTTTTTTTGCAATTGACTTCTCTCAAACAATTCAATCTCTGAAAAATATGAGAGCTCATTATTAATAGTTTCTCCAAAGTACCTAGATTGCAAATATGTATGGTAATGGGTAGTTCTACCTTATTGCATAACTAAGGAGCATTGAATCCTTTCCTTGATCTCCCTGGAGATATTAGTAGAAATTACTCTTCGTATGGCATTGAGGTAGGAACACCTATATCCAACCGGGGTCTCATACCCAACATGTTGTATGCAGCTATTGTCAACCATGGCTGGAACAAATTTCCAATTGAAGCTTAGAATGCATTTTTTTTCCCTCCTTTTTAGGGTTGGGACTAATAAGATGATGAAGTAGTGAGCAAGAAAGTAGGAAGTAGTGAGTGGGAAAGTAGTTCTTGAATGATTGGAAGTAGAAGGCTCTAGACATTGGCTGTGGGTTCAAACTACTTTTTGGCTCCCCCAAAACACATAATTTCAATTTTGGAAATAAAATTACAGAAAAATTGCAATCCTCCATATTTCCTCTCTTTCTGCAGAGGTTAAATATACATCCCCTCATACTGCTCATCATGTGTTGCAAAATTGCTTAAATGGTCAGGTATGGGTGTTTCTACTATTTCTACCTTAGCTTCATTGTTATGATTTAGTGCACATGATTAACACCAAAAATCCTCAGGAATTTAGAAGACAAACCTGAAGAGTGTTTGGGTCCAAGAATGCCAATGCTATACTGTACTGAAGAACCACCAGCCATGGTCAAAATCAAATTACAAAAAATCAAATTACAAGGCTCAGGCTTGCCTTGCTAAGGTAAACCAGCCTATGACAGGCAAATTGACTGGTTTGATAGATGTCTACATTAGGGAATTTATTGGTTTACCTTAATTGAGACCTTAATACATTCAAGTTGCACTATACATGCCAAAAAGGAAATATGACAAGTAGTAAATCACTCAAGGAATGCCAAAACTAGGGACCTGAATAATCCATGATTTTCTACTTTAATCCCTAACGACCTAAGGGAGGTGTACTTTTAAAAGGGGCCCAAAACATCTAAGAACTTGATCAATTTTTGTTCTCATTTTTTCTTGAGATTGGATAGAATGTAGTCATAGGATCTTGAAGTTCACATTGAATGTGAGAATCTCAGATAATTTCAGATAATTTGAATTCACAGTTTAGGAGATATTTAATTGATTTTGGGTCAATGGAAATACAGGATATGGCACTTTGAAGGAGCGTATCTTTGTGAGAATACAATGAAATGATGCCCTTTTGCGCAAGTGAGTTGAAAATGCATATGTCAAATTTCACAACATTTCAAATATTTTTCAATTCATGGTGGAACTTGCAATGCACGGTGGTCATTGAAATGAGACTAGTGTTTGTAAGAGAAAGAAAATAAAGGGCCACTTGTCTTTTCCTTGAACTCCTTGGAGTTACCCTTTTTTGAATGCCCATGCAACAATCCCATTAGATCTACCCTTTCTGAGGTGGGCAAGAATCACATTGGTTGGTTTACTTTTATAGTCCATATCTAAAGGTCCTAAACCAAACCCTACACTTTCTACACCACTTAACTTTAAAAAATTTCACAAGGCATAATCTAGCTTGTAATTTGATTGAAACCATTGTCATTGGATTTATAACACAACCTATTTTATAGAAATATTTTTATTTTTTAAAAAACTCAAAATTTGGGAACATCTAGCTCAAAAAAGAAGGGAAACAACAAAAAAATGGTCACTTGGGTCATTAGGGACTAAGTTATGTTAGAAATCCATACATATGGTTCTTTATTTGACTCCTTGGATATGAATTATGTATTGAAATATGGCAAGACATGTACCACTGAATTGATAATTTGACAATTAACAACTTTCATTTGGATGTCATTTTAATATTCAAAGCTTATCATGATCTAATTCGGCACCTTGCAAGTAGAATATGTGACCATAATTGAAGATTTCATTCATACATGTGGGAGGTATAGTAATTATCCAAATTAGTTGGAAAGCGACATGCTTCATTGAATGCAACTTAGCATAGGACAAACTATTTTATTATATTCTTCAATTTACGAACTTATGTCAAATACACACATTAGATGAGATTCACCTATTCAACAAGACCGCAAGTTCCCCTAAAGTTTTTGGACTATGGGAACTTAGCCACAATAACAGTTCGACATGGCCAAGCGACTGTGTTATTTTACTTCAAACACAATTCAATTAACAAAAGGAAATTCCATACAAAAAGAAATGATTTTGTATAGGGTCTAATGAATCTATTGTCAACATATAGAATTTGAAGGCCAATTGGAGTTGGTACCTAAAAATTGGGGTGAAAAGAAAGATTAGATTGCATAGTGAGTTATGTAGGAGATTTTGCATTTGGTTAAGCATTCAACGAATTTGGACGTAACCAACCCCATGCCTACTGTAGGGCGAGCTCTACAATTTAGACCCACCCACTCCTTGAGTCAACTACTCTTAGCGCCCCGGTGTGGGGATGCCATTGTCATAGTCAAGAAAAATGTAAAAGTAATTTTTTATTTTTTAAAACCAAAAATATCTCAAAATTTTGTAATTTTCACACCATTGGTCCAAACGCCACAAAATAAAGCCCATGCACCCCTCCACACCAAGAGCTTTCCGACAATACTAAGTATGCAACTAGGGGGCACATAGTTTTGGAGATCTTATTGTAATAAACAAACAAAGCAAACAAAGAGCCTAACTTAAGGTATGGACTAGTGCACCATGTACTATTGCCATAGTCAAGAGAAATATAAAAGTCATTTTCTAATTTTTACATTTCATAAAACTTTGAAATTTAACAACTTTCACACTTTACATCCAAATTCTACAAAACAAAGCCCATGCACCCTTCTTTGCACAAGGGCTTTCCAATGGTATCAAGAATGAGATTAGGAGATGCATAGTCTAGGAGATTTCAACATAACAAACAAAATTAACTAACTAACTTAGTGGATGGATGGGGAGCCCAAATTTGGGATCAACATGAAATTTTACTTCAAACACAATTCCTACTTTTGACTTAACTATGAGTGATTGAGTTCCTACTAATTTTAATTTACATTATCCCACAGGGGTTGTTCTACATCCTAACACCCCATATGCATATAAAGAACTTCAATTTAAGTGAGTTGAAAATGTTTCTTTTAAGACATGATTGTGAGATGATTGTTGAATTCAAGTCTCTCATATAATTGAAAGTCTAATTTTTGTAGTTTAATTTTTTTAGCTATAAAACTACATGATAATGCATATAGGAGGGGGCTCTAATTCCGACCTTCTTCTTCAAACCGCCCCTATAAGTGGTTTTAAAATAAGCAATTAAGGATTATAAAATGGATTGCTCATAATGTGAAAACATGATGAGATTTGTCAGTCGACCCTCTTCTTCGAAACGACCTTGTAGGTGGCTTTAAAATAAGCAATTAATGGTCATAAAATGGACTGTTCATAATAAGAGAGCATGATGAGATTTTGTCACATATTAATCCATATTTAGCCAATGGTTGGAATAAGAGTCAAGATGGGTCCATTTCAAAGTCAAGGTGTGTCCACTTAATTTTTCTAAATAAAAAATTGGTTACCCAATTGCCTTCTTACAAATGCTAAAGAATTTAGAGTCCATTTAAGTTTAGAAAGGGTTGCATTTTGGAACCTAGTGTATTACTATTTGCATGCTGGAATGTTTGTTTTTGGAAGAGTCCATATCTTTTTCCAAACTTTGCACGTGTGGGTTTTGCAAGGCCTATGATTAGAAATAGGTGCCTACAATAGAATTCTTTGAAAATTCATAAATAATTCATAAATGCTTCAAAAAATATGAAACCACGTGTATTAGATTTGGCATCAGTTTTCCTTCAAGTAAAAAACAAGGGAAAACATTTTCAAGCATCTTAAACCCATCTAAAACCCATGTAAAAGCATTTGGCGCCACTGTCTGGCGAGTCAGCTGTGGGGATGCTCAAATACTCCCTGCATTATTGGCATCAGAATTTTTTTGACTCTCAATTATTATATATTTACTGTATGAATTTTTTTTGTCAATGACTTACATCTGGAAGCTTCCGTCAT
Source organism: Climacium dendroides (assembly GCA_950106755.1). Lineage (NCBI taxonomy): Eukaryota > Viridiplantae > Streptophyta > Bryopsida > Hypnales > Climaciaceae > Climacium > Climacium dendroides. The sequence goes on from OX467084.1 coordinate 43,264,334, forward strand.
GGAGCATACATGAATATCCCGCACAGAAGAAAAAAACTGTAGCAAATTCCAGACAATGTAATGTAGACAATCCTATTACCACCCGGATTAGCAAGAGGGGCATATAAGGTAGGAATACCATAAATGGTTAGTGGTTCTAAAATGGTTACAATGTACTCTAGAGTTACATTTATGTCCTGAAATGACAAGTATATGTACATCATAACCATTTAAGAACCACTAACCATTTATGGTATTTCTACCTTATTCTTCAGAGGTGTGGTTGTTTCACAAATCAAACCCAAATGGAATTATAATTTTCCGATTAGAATTGTAAATTTCTGTGAATTTTTGAAGTGGTTTGCCTTGAAATTACAAAATTGCTCATAGAGTGGAGTCATAAACTTCCTACAAACAACTCATAATCACCTTTCCATGTATCCAATGGTACTTAAGCATTCACCATTAAATGATTGACATGTTACCCCTTGTTGGCATTATTGTAGAGATTTTGTCAAAAAATGAATGAATTTGAATGAGTTTTAGGATGGAATTGGGACCAAAAGTAAGATGATGGAATTGGGACCAAAAGTAAGATGATGGAATTAGGTAGTTGGCGAAAATGAGTTTACTTACCTTCTAGGATAAGTTGCCTATTGAGGGCCTTCTTGAAAATAAGGTGTCCTAAGCCTTTGGAGCTTAAAGACTTAGGACACCTTATTTAAAAAAATAAATTCAAATAGATTACCTTACAAGCCAAAGGAAAATTTTATAAAGGATAATTATGATTGTCATGTGCCCTTGTTTTGAATGGGAAAACTAAGGTCAAGTCCTTACATTTACCAATCCTACTCTTTCCAACACCTATCTTTCCAACACCTAAGGGACGCTTTACACCGAGAGACCAAACCATTACAAACAAATTGGCCCGGCCTCTAATAGTAAAGCGTCCTTAAGTCCTCTAAGAACAAACTCTTCCTCAAGCATATCTACTGCGAAATCAAGAGGATGCAATGAAATCCTGTGCAAGTATGCAGTATGCACAGAACAGGCTCAAAACCTACGTCAGTAAGCTCCAATTCTTGAGGGTACATTCAAAAGCATTTTACAACTGTAAACAACTGGATCCTTAAGATTTGGTTCTTTATTCAAAGGTGCCTCCACAGCTCCTTACCGATCTCCCAAATATTCTTAAAGCCCCAAGTGACCCAAATAGTAAGGCGTCCTTTAACCTCATAACATTCTCGGCCTCAATCAGATGACGGACTTTGAAGAGCCCTAAACCCTAATTCATTGCTCGCCCTATTGATCATATTGCCACAAGAAGTTGGCATAGCTGGCCAGAATTTCCGTATTGTCATAGGAAGCATGATCCAGCGCCTCGTGATACAACTCCTCCGCCTTGTTCACATCCCCCAGCGACTTCCATGAAAAAACGGCGAAGTCGGACAAATGCTGCGAATCGTAAGAAACGGCTTGCATTGCCAATTCGAAGCTCCTCGTAGTCACTGCACTTGGGCTCATAAACCTCAAACCTCTAGACACTTGCTGTTCAATTTGCGGTTCAAATTGCGGTTGAATTTTGATCTGCAACTCGGCGTGCGATGGGAAATCCTCTCGTAAAAAATTGGCCTCAGGACACGCCATGGTTAAGAACGACGACGACGACGACGTCGAAGCTTCTTCCTCGTACACGGGACGACACCCCTTCCCACAGCACTCCACTCGGCCAACATCCGCTTCCACCTCGAACACGTTTGGCCAAGAATGCAGAGTCTCCTCTCTCTCCAGAATTTCGTCGCGGCGAGAGATTGTCGACGTCGACGCAGTTCCACAATGCACTAAACTCGCATTTGCAAAACGCGAGACATCAAACATGCAGGGCGCCTTCTTCCTCCAAAGCGGACTCCAAGAGCTGGTCGAAACCTCCCCATGATCCTGCTGCAATATTAATGTCCCTGGTGCCAATTCTCTCTCAACGCCACTCCCTGCTCCTCGCATTGTCCTTCCTGACGCCATCGCCACCAACCTCCCCACCGCCATTGCAACTCACCGCCCTCACAATCATGCACTGCACCCAAACAAATTGCCACAAACTTCCAAATCCACAGTGTCCAGAAATTAAAACAGTTGGATCTCGCGGTAAGTTATCTGGACTTTGATTATCGCGAAGATCCCATGCAAGGTCACGTGGAGCAGTGGGTCACATGGGCGCCATGACCAAGTGGATAGCCCGATCCGGGAGGAGTCAGCAAAGGAAAGAATGCGACGCCGAGGTTGATTCTGCATGGAAATTGACGATTGAAGGCTCGAAAGAAGCGCCATGGAGGGAGGGATGCAATGCAGAGACGGAGTTCGGGATCTGATGACCCGAAAATCGACGGATCTGCACGACAAGAGGGATGGTTGTGAGAATGCATGGCAGGAGATGGGCGGGGATGGTGACTCACGTGCTTGGGGTGTGCCAATTGGATCGTGTGGGGGGAATGGATCCGAGTTGGCGGTTGTTGGACAAAAGAGCGGCGGGAGCATTGCACGGGGCCGGTGTGCAACTGTGCAAGCTCCAGTTAGTCACACTATATGTTAGAGAGCATCCCCATCCATCTTGCTAAACGGATGAACCTCTAAAGAGGCCGGCTTGGAAACCTCAGGGTTAATGCTCACTTCATGCCCTCTCTGGTAATTGTAGAGTGTCCTTGACGATGATATGCTGCTTGTTGTGTGTGTATGATGGTTCCAACAGATTACCATTACCTAGTTACGCAGACAGAACGCGACTTGAATTCCAGAATTTAGCAGACGAACATGGTTCCAGCTTCCTTAGTTCACAGGATTTTTGCATCGAGGGTTTTCATGGTGCAAATCCTAGACTGTCCTTGCTAATGATCGCACACAGCTAAACAACCCGAACAAACTGTTGTGCAAGCTGGAGCTCGGCTTGCAAACAGTATACTGCCAACAATTTCAGCAAGTCAACCTGCATCTTCAAGCATCTGCCTACATCCCTGAACAGCTACCCATCATTTCGAAACATCGGCAAGACATCCGCGAATTGGGAACCATCGCTCTTCTGGTTGTTTGGCTTGTGCAGGTGGGTCTGTCCACTTTTCTGCAACTTGGAAAGTGGATGCACTCACTCCATTTTGCCACCCACATCACCACCCGTTTTGCCAGACAGGTGTGATGTTCTTATTTTTATTAAATCTTATAGGCAATAGAAAGAAGATTCAAACACATTTTAGTATGTATTAGTGTGCCATGTGTCATTCTTATAGCGAAAATAAAAGTAAAAGTAATTTTTTAATTTTAAAAAAAAAATTGAGCTTCAGTAGCTTTCACATTGTAGGTCTAAATGCCACGAAACAAATTTTGTGTCACCTTTCAACAATATTAGGAATGCAAGTGCAAGATGCATAGTCAAGAAGATCTCATTGTAACAAAAAACAAACCAAAAAACAAGCAACTTCATTTAAGGTGTAGATTACTTGGCTCCTATATGAATAAGTTATGAATAGTTTTTAAAGTACTTTCTCTGAGTGAATTGAACATGAATTTATTATAGGCTCTTGTAGACTCGCATGTTTGGGTTGATTACATCTTGTGTAATCAATATCTAGGAAAAAGTGATGCTTTTGGATTCAAATCTGGATGGGCATGTTGATTATAGGTATATGTTTGTTATATAAGGTAGAATGATCTATAATTGTTCATTTAAGATGATGTACATAGACTAAATTTAGTGGCAAAATTAGACACTTTTACCTTATTACTCTATAGCATCAATTCCTTCTAGACTAAATTTTACAAGATTCAAAAAGTATTTTGATATAGCTACAAATCCATAAGAAATATAAGGTAAAAGAATTAATTTATCATGATTGTAGGGTAGATTTGACGAAGAAAATAATTTTGAAAATAGATTCCAAAATTTTACAAAAGTAATTTAAAAAAATTTATTATGAAAGAAATTATATTTACTAAAAATTATATTATTAGTGTATCCAAAAGAAAATAAATTTAGACGGAGAATTATTTATTGTCTTGCCTACACTTCTAGTATTTAGTCAAATTTTATAGTGAATTTGTTGAAATTTAGTTGTAAATTTCCAAATTTTTATTGAAGCTACCAAATCAATGAAGAAATTATCTAAAATTCGACAGGATTGGTAGCTTCAACTAAAGTATTGGATCACTGTTGTAAAAATTGAATACTCATAAAAAAATAGGCTAATCTATAACATTTGGGCCTCAATTTGGGCTAGCTTAAAAATTTGCACCTTGTCCAATTATCTAATTGCAAATAAATTCAATTTCTATTTTGTGCATGGTAGAACTTATGGAGTTGACCTTATATTGTTGCTACAAATGTATGGGTGAAATATATAGGAATGAGGGACTTAAGGGAGGGAACTAGCTTTATGAAAATATTATCTATTTTATTTCATATAGTATGTGGAAGAAAAAATTATGCCTACCTTAGCACATAATGCTTGAATTTGGATAATGAGTAAAACTCCACAGAAACTTGAATTAAAAAAAAATCCTCGTAGAATATATTTAAGTTTACATAGAAAACTTTAATTCAATCTTTATCATATGAAAGTTGTAAAGAGTCTTATTTATTAGAAAATCACAAGAACTTTAAGAAAAAAAAATTACAAATATGTTGATGAACAAAATTGAGTATTCTATTCAAGAAGCCAATTTTGGCAGACAACCATGTATTTACCTTTTTTTCAGCTAAGAATCGCTTTAAAAAGCATATAGTCATGTACATGTATGTGGAGCTATATATCAGATTGAAAATTAGATAAACTTTTACTATTTTGTACAATAAAAAATTATATGCAAGTACTTAGTATTGTTCAATCTACTTTTTTGAACTCCAATAATCCGTCCAATAGCCATTGACAACCAACATAGTAGAAATTCTCCACACCATGCTTTCATACAATGCCATACAATCCTCCACATTGAAACTAGAAGAGAGATTACACACACACTCCCACAATTCTTCAATTTTTCTTGGAAGTGCAAAAGATTCATTCAAATGTTGTTTCAAGAGAGCCCAAAAATGCTCCATGGGATTCAAATATGCTTATTGAGTAGGCCATTGGAGAAGTTGAAATGATTGTAATGTAAGTCATCCTTGCACCATTTTGCTTGTGTATTTTGGATTGTTATCTTGTTGAAACGCCAAGCTACTTGGAATGCTGAATTGTAGACCACAAGAAGTTTTCCAAAATAAATTTAGATACATATTAATCCATCGTACCTTTAATTTTGAACTAGGCTTTAGGTCCAAAAGTTGTCATACAATCCCAAATCATGACATGCCCACTCTTGCACCACCATGTTTGACTATTTAATGGACATGTTTTCTATTTGTAATCCAACACCATAACCTACGGTCACAATTAAACATGTTTATTTTTGTCTCATTATTGAAAATAATGTGTTTCTAATCATAAATGGTCGTATTTGCATACCTAGCTTTGAACAAACCTCAATTGTACTATACCCAAAGGGGCTTCTTCTATTGCACATGTACAACTAAACCTTCCCCTCTTAAAGTACATGTCATATTGATATTAGATACATTTTCAACTAATTCTTTTTGAAGTTTTGTTGTTGCAATTTTAAAAATCTAATAAGGCACTACTAGTACCACATCAGATTAGCAATTTCAAAAATATTATTTATTTATTTTTTCAAAAAAGATTATTTTTTTATTTAAAATTTTTTCCTTGTATTTGCACTGCGGTCAAAAATCAATCAACCTTTTCTAGGGTTCAGATTTTCCTAATTTCTTTGATGTTGTTCCAAAATGACCTTATGTGAGTAGGGCTACACATGGTTGACTTTCTTTTATACTAAGATATCTTGGGTGCCTTCTTTTTTGCTTCTTAAGCTCTTTAACAATCTCTTTTCTTAGGTGAGCAATCCATGATCAACTCATGCTAGTTGATTGAAGTTGCAATTTTCCTTATTGAATTGCAGTTAGGAGTTCCACCAATGCATGGTGCTTTTATATCTTAAATGATAGAGGCATTCAAGAAAAATTGGAAGAATTCTCAATACAATTTGCACAAGCAAAACTTCACAATTCACTAAAGATCTCATGATAATGTGCACAAAACGATGTGCAAATGAATTTTGAAGTTGGAAGGTTGTCTATGAACCAAACCAAGCATGTGTCCCCTAGCTTCTTTGACATTTCTATTTTAGAAAATCCTATTACCTTTTGAGATTTTGATTTACAAAAATGAACAAGATTACATGAATAGACATTTTGATCAATTACTTTAATGGTTTGTAATTTAACCCCTAAAGGACCAAGGAGCCTACTTTGGAATTTTTGAGAACTTTACTCGGAACTTTAGCGCTTTTATTCACTTCATAATTTAAAATTTTGGTTCAAATTTAAAAAAAATGAATGCTACTCATCATTATCTATATGTGAAGCTTTATTTCATGTCATTTTAATAAGTATTGCAAAAGTTAAAAGATTTTTTTATTTCAATGTCAAACCAGGCAACTAAAAGTATGTTCTAAAAGAATATTAATTATTTTTTTAGAATTGTATATATTAATATCTATTATAAAACATTTAAACCATTCAATTCCAAATAATGAAGTAAAAGTTATGAAGAGTTTTATTTTATGGGCAATTAAGGTAGAAAAAACATATAAAATTGTCTTTTGCTCTCAATTTTGAAAAAATAAAAATAAAAATAAAGGATAAAGCAATTATAGGCCTCTAAACATGTTCATTTTTAAGGGGATAATTTACGACAAAATGCTTCTTGAAGTTGGATTTTTCAATTCAGCACTTAGTTTTGTTCAATTTCTAAATTCAATTTTATATGTTTTCAATACTAAGATGTAGATTCCTTGCTACAACAATCTCATTATTAGGATTGATACAATGTGTTTCAATTGCATTTTAGAAATATTGTCAATTTAATTTTCCTTCCACCATTTAATTTATTTAGCAATTTTTTAAAATTAACATTATTAAAAAATTGAATCTTTTTACCTTGATTTTCAGCTAAATTCTCTACAATAAAGACTAAACCTCAAACTTTGCATTTAGTGCAAAAAATTAAAGAGATTCGAAGTCTAAAAACCTAGTATGGCAAGGTGCAAAAAACAAACAAATTCTTTCTCTTTGAACACTAATATTTGACAATTCATATGGTCAAAGTGTCATACAAGTCTAATGCAAGATCCTATGATTGAATGAGCAAAATAAAAGTTTTTTTTTCCATCATAACATTTTGTATTAGATTCATAGCTAGGTGAAGATTGATTCTTAGGGAATTTTTTCCATCCCCCTCCAATTGGTTTTATAGGTCTCAAAACAAGTTTATTTTGGCAAAATTATTTAAATGCCAATTTTAATTATGAAAACTAATATTTGTACCAATAACCTGATTACAAAACCAAAAGCAACACCAACATTTGAGACTAAAAAACAACAATCAAAACCAAATGTTGATTATGAAAGATGTACACAATATGAACATGAAAGCCTATGAAAGCCAAGAGTTGATTTTGGATACACTTATATAAAATAATTTAAAAATTTGTATCTTATTTGTATAATTTTCAAATAATGCTAAAGTCCATTAAAATCCTCTTTCACTAGTCCTAAGATCCAATTAAATAATTCGAATTTACTAATATCAAATATGCTCAATTGCTAATGAAGTGCCGTTTCAAGCCGAGTTGAAAGAAGTGAGGGTGACGTGGCCCCTGGGTTTGAATGCAGAAAGGCGGGCAACGGCACCCCGCCCTTCTCGCTCAAGCTTCAGATCACTCGCCGCGACTTTGTCTCCGATCGGGGTCGATTCCTTTCCACGACCCAGAGTTCGACCGCACCATCGCCAGATCTTCCCATCGATCTTCAAGTCTCGCATTCTTCTGAATCACAGCGCTAGATCTCTCCAGATTCTTCTGCGATTCAATCCGTGAGTTCAGCACTCACTCGCATTGCAAATGAGATCCACGAAATGCCAGTTCCATTCCCAATTCATGTACATCTCATTCCTCGCAATGAAACCCACGATTTCACGGACATCTAGCACAATGCATATGTTGTGAATGGGCGCAATTCCCGATGCAAACGAGAACAGGGGAGGAACTTCTAGTCTAGTTTGATTCTTGTGAATGAGGGCGTCTGCAAACTCCCGCAACTGATGCATTCTCAAGGGGAGAGGACCCTAACCATGGGGACTCCCAAGAGGGACGGGCCAAATTGGGTCGTGCTGGCTGGCGGTGCCATTGTGATGGCGGTGGGAATTGTGATCGGGCGCAAACAGATTCAGTGCCAGGGGGAGCAGAGGCAGAGACGGGGAGTTAGGAAGGGAGCATTTTCGCCTCTTAGTGGTATGGTTTTGAAAAAATTATTTAGTAGTTACTGATTGAATGGCTCTTTTATCTAAATTCATTGCGTGCAATGGTATGGGATACGGTGTTGGTGAATAGTATTCAATTGAATGGTTTCTCTTCCAATGCTGTGGTGTTTGGTGTTTTGTTGCAGATTCGAAATTTTCTTCCAGCGAAGGCGTGTCTGGTTCTTATGGCGTAGGTTATGATTCCGAATCTCCTCGAATGAAGGAGCTATTCGACGACAATTTGTCACCTGGTACCTTGCTACTTGAATTGGATGTAGGGTTTAGAGTTTAGGTTTCTGTTCCCCCCAGTTTAACTTGAATGAGAACCAGGGTTGTCTTGTTAGATAGGTTTGGCCTACTTCATGTTGTTTTAGTTCTGTGATATCTGATGTCTTATGTCTTTTTAGATAGGCGCCGAATTTGTCAGACGACTATTGCCGACTATTGTCAAATATTTCATACATATGAATTGTAAGAATCTGCCTGTGCGATGAACATACTAGACGTTCTGATCATAACAGGCTTCTGCTTTTACAGATGACACTGGCTCACAGCTATCCTGGAAGGCCCCCCGAGCAACAACTTCTGGGGATGATGAAGGGACTCTGGTTGCATTTAAACCTCAATTCAGACTTTACAGTTCCGAATCTAAGCGTCCTTCAACGGAGCCTTCTCAGCCAGCATCCAAACTGTGTCGTCATTTGAAAGATGATAGAGATGAGTATCAGGTGGCGGGTTCATACTCCTCCCCGGCCTTACGAGCTGGCCTCGCAGCTAGACAAGCAATGGTGCAAAAATTGAGGAAACAACTCAGGAGCAGAGACGGCATGATTTTTAACTTGCAGGTGAATTCTTTCCATTGATATTCTTATTACTTCCTCTCTTCCCTTTGCTCTTGATCCCTGTCATCACAGGAGACCTTAATTAGATTGACGAACTTCTGAAGGTTACTTTAGTAGCTAGTTGATTTATGTAAGTTGAGTTGATGGCAAGGTCCTGTTAGTGTAACGCAAATGATGTTAATTCAGTGTTAGTGCGATTACATGATATTGCATTGGGAACTATTAACCACGAAAGCCGAACTCTTCTTGATTGAGAAGGTAGCGACGCAGCTATCGTTCGCTCGTTACCAGCTTCTATTTTACAGCTTCGGCAGCGTGCATTGCGTGTGCCTAATAGTTCTTTCTGTTGCCAGGCTCAAGTTTCAGACCAAGACCAAGTAATAACGATGCATCGTGTTCAGACTGCTGACCTGAATGAGCGCCTAAAGATTGCCAATGTAAATTTGCTGGAATCCAATCATAAATTGCAGCGGTTGCGTGAAGAGATGAGGTTTCAAAGTGCGAAACTTCACACTGTCAATGTTGACGATCGGAATGGACATGATATTTTCGATGGAAGAGTAAGTCTACGAGCCGGTTAGTTCTGCACAAAACGATTGCCTGAATCTCATTCATTTCTCCTATTTTCGTTTATTCATCACTCTAACTCTGACATTTTATTTGTGAAATTCCTGTCATACGGTCGAGAATACGATGGACTGTCCTAGTTATACATTTTGGTTCATCTGTCCTAGCATCGCCTCGCACATTCGAGATGTGATATGGAGTGAATTCTTGACTGAACACACAGATATAACTACGTCTGAGAATGTAGTCCTCCAGACGCTGTTAGCGGAGGCGATACTTGCAAATCCTGTTCTTCATTGATATGTTGTGGAGGCTCGGCACTACTATTCTGAATATTGTTGCAATTTGATCGAAGTTATGCTCACCTGTCCTACAGCATATAAATACAACCCAGTTGTACTGCGTTTGATCACCCGCGTTTTCCAATGTCAGGGATTCAACTCTTTACTCCTTGTCTTAAAATTTCCTTTCTCAATGTTTAAGCATATTGTCTTTGTAACTGCATGCAGGATTTGAAAGCTGTAATACTTGAAGCTAGGATGTTAGGTGAAAAGGTGAAGCGCCTGCAAGGTGAGAAGCAGCAAATGGAGTCCCAGGTTCAAACTTTCTCACGAGAATGTGAATTTCTTTTTAGGAAAGCTTCGGCATTGGAGGCTGAGAGGGTGCAATTAAAGAGACTGCTTAATGAAAAGAGGCATTTGCTGGAAGCTAAGGAAGCAGAGTGCACGAACCTCTCCACCGCACTTGCGAACCTCCAGGACAACCTTGAGGTATTTCAGGATGCTCACTCTATCTTGATATGCTGTTGTCTGGCTAAACAATCTTTTGATGGTTGCTCTTATCTTCTGCTACCCGAGACTCCATTTCTGCCTGCTTACTTGAGAATGCTTTCAAGATACACTTGACAGTGCTCGTTTCCTTCTATTGAATATTGTTTTTTGCTTCCAACCCTTAGATCAGGGACAGTGACAGTGACTGGGCAAGAAGCAGCAAAGTGAGCGGGCTCTCAGACGCTTGCAGTGAAAATTCCAGGGGTGCCTGGACTGATGGCTACGACCAACCTATCAGCTGCAATACTCCTGATGACTGTGACTCAACGCCTGCAAATATTGTAGACGGTGACAACCGCTGTGCTGGGTATGTAATTCTCCGTTGTAGCATGTCATCACTTCTCCTATCATGATGATATTTTGCTTCAAATTCTGGAAGCAGTGCTGTTTCTTGCTGGATTTAGAGGGATCTTGGGCTGCAAAAAGAGGTTAGGCGTTTGATCCTTGTTTTTTGTAGTCGGATGCTGTAAATTTTTTTGTAGAGAATCAGTCTCCAATCGAGCAAGAAATGAAAGTAACTCTCAAATGAAATTATGGGCGACGATTGTTAACCGTCTTTATTGCAAATTGATTTTAGGGGTTTGATGCGATCTTACAATACTCTATTCAGACATAGCCCTAGCCGATTAGACAGCGATGGCAGTGTCTCAAAACCAGGAGCAAGGGTTACCGCTCATGGATGTGCAAGTAAGAGTACCCGTGATGGAAGCCCGAATTACGATGGAGCAGATTTTGACAACGACGAAAGCGTTAGTATGAGTTTAGTATGGTCCCTGCAGCAGGAAGTGCATCAGCTATCAGAAGTACTTGCTAGCAGATCCAAAGCGGTGAGTTTGAGCTTCTCTCTAAATGCATATAGTTTTTTCTTCTTTTTTGTTCCCAAAACAACTACCCTACCACCCTTGATGGAACAGGACATTAGAATGCTTCCTAAATTTTCTGTAGGTGCGTGTGAAATTTGTGTTGGCTTACAGCGGTCTCTTGTCCTGAACCGTATTTTCATTGCAGGTGTCACAGAGGAAGTTAGAGACTAGTCGAGTTTTGACAGAATTTCAGGTTAGTGATGCTTGTTTCTGGTATTTTTGAAGATTTGAGTTTGAGTTTCTAGACTTCTTTTCTTCTTAACTAGGAACATTTTATGCCATCAACACGTGTTTTCTTATTAGTACTTTTTACCGCTTGAAGTTTGTTTAGATTTTTTTCTTGCTTTGGTGCTTGTGGACATTTCGTGATATGGCGTCTATGTTCCGGGTGCTTGTTTACAGAAAGATTTTACGGCTTCCTGAAGAAATGTAACATGTCTGTGGAATGTGCACAGGTAACTCAAACTACCTCACTGTGTGGACCAGAGGAGAATGATTGGGAAGACCTTTCGCAAGTCCTCTCCTTTTCACCTGATGGCACTTCAGCAGAACGGGTTAGTATTGCGAAGCTTTTGACTATGAGTATCACGAATTTAAGTTCATCTGTACCAAATCGTGCTGGGAGGATCTCTGACGATGGGGATTCCCGCCAATGACATCTCAGAAATATTTCTTTGCTGGTTTTCATTTTTGACTGCACCTAATCTTGGGTTTTGGAACTCTTGCTATTTTAATTCCATTTGTACCTATACCTTGACGATGGACTCTGCGAATAGTAGAGTCGCATGCCATAAGCATTTGTACCCCTTGAAAAAGTGGAAAAATCATCTCGTGGAACTTTTATTACAAATTGGATTGGATAAGTAAGTGGTCAATCTTTGTAGAAAAATAGAATGTGCTTTGAACAAATTGCAAAGACAATTAGTGTTAGCAAGTGATCTGACCTGGTGCCAAGAATTTTTGCTACGTTAATCACCAAATTAGTCCAGCATCAATACTTTTGAGTTAAGAATACTAATATAACCTCTTTTAGATGGCAATCCTACACATCCGATATTAAAATAAGTGACCTTGGTAATATCTGCATATTTTTAAAATTACCAGGCAACCATAATTATAATGTGGTTTTCATTTGCACAGCTGCAAGAACTGAGCCACAAACTTGAGAAAGTGGCGAAGAAACAGCAAGTTGAGGATGAAATTGAAGCTCTGTGCGCACATCAGGATCAAATCAGAGCACTGAAGTCTCGTCTGGCTAAGCTTACTGCAAAGTGCAATGCAGAAAATGTAAGACCGGATGAGCTGTTTCACGATTCGGTTCATGGGGTGGCTGACATGTTGTTAGACCTTGCTGACAAACTCGATGCCCAGGTTTGTAGTGAATCTTCCACTGATGATTTTACGCTCAATGCTTCAATCTGCTGTGCCCTCGTCAGATGATGGGACGCATTTTCAACTATTTACGACTAGGTCAAGCTAGCACCTTTCCTAATTACTGTTGGTTCCCTCTCCGTCCTAATAGGAAGATCAAGTGCGACAGACGACCAAGGATATTCAGCAATTGGCCATGTCACTTCAGCTTTCGTCACCTTACGTTCCTCGGTCTAAGGTATACATTACGTGACTACTTTGGCGCTCTTGTCTTGCCAGCTTGTTTAGTTTGCCCAGGACTTCCTGCAACTTATACCACCACTCCAGTTTGGTTAACGTGACAATCTATTGGGATTTTTATCAACTTATTCGTTCGTTACTATACTAGAAGTGTCTTTTTAACCATTCGTTGATAAGAGTGGCTTATCAATGCACTGGTGTGCAGAAGCAGGAGTTACAGAGGATGCTGCAGGATGGCAATAGGCAATCCGATGGTCGAGTCTTTGAAGGGATGCATCCCAAAGACATTCCAGTCTCACCTGATCAGCTTCCTGCTGCCAATCTTAGGTGAGTCCGAAGTCGGAAATGAAGCGACTGAGAATCCAGGGTCAGGATTTACGTATCACCGTCTCAATTTATTTTTCTGTCTTCGCAATGAGATAAGCTTGCATTCGGTACTGTTGAAATATAATCGCATATTTGTTGGGCATGTGCGTATGTTGTATTTAAAGAGTTCGTCTTGTGCAGTAATTTTATACAGGAACAGAAACTGGACAGGCGTTCTTCTCGGTCCCTTGATCGCCAGATTTCATTTTCATCCTTACCTAATAAGGCAGATGCTATTCTTACACCATCTCCTGAAGAGCCTCCGAACAAGCTGTACGAGTTCCAAGTAGGATCATTCGATCCTCACCCCAGTGCTAAAATTCGTAAGTTCAGTAATCATGGATCGGGGAAAAGCTCGCTTCGAAAACCGCAGTCTACTGGCGTTGGATTGAGATGGGATGCTGCTAGCATTGACAAGTCGAATGTTCAAGCAAGAACACGTAGAGTGTGTTTTAGCCCCGAGGAAGGCACGAGCGACTTTTCATTTGGTCTTGCACCCAAAAAAACTGCTGGTAATCCAGGTAATAAATCCCATCATTTTAAATGTGTCTTGCCTTGTCCCAACCTTCCGAAATGTTGTATGCACCACCCGATTTGAGCTCCGTTCCTTGAAACCAAGTCTTTCATCCGAATAAAATCCTCGGTCCCTTTTTTTTCTGTTTATTTAAAAAAAAAATTTAAAAATCAGAGAACGTGTTGTGAACTCTAATTTAACTAGTTCTAGACTATTTCGTTAATTCTAGACCACCGATGGGTCGTCAATCCTTCCTCAGTCTATTTAAAAAAAATCAAGCTGTAAATCATTTTAAGTTTTCATTTTAGGAGTTAAGATTTGAATTGATGGTATGTTCCGAATGTTGTTAAGAAGGCTGAAGTGTTAATGGATCATTCTCATTGCTTCCAACCATTTTCTGTCAACAATTTAGGATGGAGCGGCTCTATTCACTATCTCTCAGCTGCTTGACATTGATCCTCATTATGTCTACATTGATTAAGTCTAGAATTACTTATAATTTGAATTTCTGCTGGCGTTTGTAAAAACTCTTTCGACATTTTTGAAGCAAATCCTGTGGTGATTGCATTCCTTGATTCGCCAAAGCGCCTTTGGCACCAGATGACATGCCATTTATATTTCCATCATGGTCTATTGATTCCGTATGTTGATTTGTCATGAAGAAGTTAATGATGATGCAAGAGGTGCTGGGGGGCATATCGACTCTGGAAGCATCATGGGTTCAGATAATTTCCAGTGGGCACAGGAAGTTGAAGAAGGTCCTGATCAAGCAACAAGCACTGGAGTTGGCACTCGTTATGCTGGTAATTACAACTATTCACAAACTAATTATACCTCGTATTCGCAACCTGCTCCTGGCTCTCACGAGCTTTTTGGTCGAAGTTCTGGAATTTTTCAGACTTCAGATGGCCAGTTTTCATCAGCAATCGGAAGTGGAACCGTTTCTGGATCATGCTCTGAAAGTAGGGACAGCTTGAGAAGATTTTTGTTCAAACCCGAAAGTGGAACAGCACATGGCGGGAATCCATTATACGATGAAGACGACGGTCATGAAGATACAACAGTTGCTTTAGAAAAGCTTTGCTTATCAACCGAAAGGAAGACTGCTTTTGTGACTAATGATGGAGTGCAAGTCAAGGGGCTTGCTGAGGAGGATTCTCAACCGTATGTCTTGGTCAACAATGCAACGACAAAACAGGGCATTCACTCAGGATTTGTGAAAGTGTCGCCGTTTGCAGCAAGAATGACTAGTTTGGACGTGAATAGGTCAACCGCTTTATTCACTTATCCGCACAACAGCGGAGTTGGTAACCAAGGGGTCTCTTCACTGTCTGAGGCCGAAGAAGATGTGGACTCGAAGGCCATTATTGGGAAAGAAAATGTGCGGTCGAATGAACTTTTCTACGCAGAGAGCCAATCTTTATCTCTTCCGGTTTCAAGCAAGAACACTTGGGAGAACAGTCAATCTGTGGTGGCAAAAGACATTTTTCGGAGTGACCGCACGCTATGGACTTCTTTGCTGGATTCACAGCGATAATGTTACGACTGCCACGGTCTTAGGAGGCCACCTCAGAGGAGCAAACTACCCTTAATGATTCATATTTACTTCATTCTTTCTGGGATTGTTCGTAACGATCTTGAGGAACTGCCTCAAAACCCTTGGAAATGGAATCCAGATTCATTTTGCGCACAATCTTGTGCCCATCTCTGCTGGGAGGTACTAAAAGGTGCAGGAAGAAGACGAGTGTCGGCACCTTGCTACCTTGAATTTCAGACTTTTTTCTTTTGAAGGGAGCCCATCCACCCAAATTGGACCTTGTAAGAGTGAATTTCTTGAGTTAAAGCTCTGAGAATTTCTTCACTTCTAGCATGAATTCCGCAGAGGTGATTAGGGGGAGAATGGTAAGTGGTGTGGAATTTATGTATGTTGCCTATTGTGGCCATCGGATAATATTGAGGGCTCATCTTCTCATGAGCGCAGCATTTCCGTCTTGGCAAAACAAATGTGGAGAATATGATTTCTTATATGCATGGATACATACTACTGCCTTCCACTAAATTTGTTTTTCAATTTCTGTGTATAATATTTAGAGCGACCAGTGTTGGACATTTGGGGTGGAGCACATTGAGTACAAACAGAAAAATAATGAAAAGGATGGTTACTGAAATTAGTTCACAATCTATGTATATTGGATTCATGATACGTAGAGTTTGTGCAGGCTTGAGTGCTAAACCTGCAAGTGCATTCCTCTAAGCATTGACTGTACCAAAAAGACGAGTCAAAGCATCTACCGATTCACATGGACTAAACTAGTCAAAACAACCTTGGAAAATTGGAATCCTACATCCAACTGTCCCAAGTCTGCTATTAATTAAACCTTCAATACATAATCCTTGTTAGCAGTGGGTGCAAATCGGCAATTTGGGGGGACTCCACGTAAGCTTGTTCCAAGGTTATAAGCAATTAAAGAGTGACAAAAGTGGCACTTTGTAAACTTGAGCTAAAATTGCCGTCAGTCAAGGAATGGACCAACTTAGGTAATGGCAAAGCAGGCCAGGTTCAGAAGACGTGGTGAACGTGGCCAGGAAAGAATCCCGAGCCGCACCGACAGCGAGAAGGGAGGTTTTGACTCACTGGTTTGCTCTTCATGCCCTGGCCTGCTTTGGCATTACCTAACATAATCTTGATCCAGGCGAAACTTATCGAGGACTCGGTTTGAATCCCCCACTGTACTTGCAAGAGGATAGCGGCGACGATGCAGACGCGGCGGACGTGGACGCGTGCGAGTACTGTCCAGAAGCAGGTTCCGCATTTTCCAAGAATGGAGTCGCGCCCTGCGCAGGGACTCTCTCTTTCCTTTTATTAGGAGAAGACATACTACTAATATGGTCACCCAAAACAGACTTGGCACCAACCAGAAGCTCCAGCTGCTTCACCACCTCGTGCATGCTCGGCCGCGCAAGGGAAGTGTCTTCCACACATTCCAGAGCCAGCTTTACGAAGGACTCCAGATCTTGGAGAGGGGTGTTCACAAGGACAGGGTCCAGGATCTCGTAGATGCTTGGCTTTGGCTGGTATAATGTGTTCCTGACGCCTTTCACAAGGTTCCCGTCGCGGCTGACTGGGGGTCTTCCTGTCATGAGCTCCAGTAATACCACTCCAAAGCTGTAGACGTCGCTCTTGGGAGACATGACACTGGTGGAGTAGTACTCTGGGTCAAGGTAGCCCTGAGAAGCAACCACATTGTGTCAATACCCAGTTAATAGCCCTTTTTTAACATCGAAATCCTTTTTGAATTCTTGCAAAGTATTAATTTATTATGGTATCATTGAATTGGTCATAAAGGAAGGTTGTCTAAACGAAAGCATCAAGTTCTTTGGACAAAACATTCAAAATATGGACTTTGGAGCACGTAGGACTTAAACATGACACACTCATTCCTACCCATGTACCTATTTTTGCACACCATAGATTCTTCACTATTGTTTAAATTTTGAAGATTGGAATTTTGTATCTCATTTGAAGGGTAAAGCTTAGGACAATAATAACCAACCATCAAATCTCAACTTGAATATTTATCACAATAATTGAGTCAATGGATTGAAGAGATTGACAAGAGATTATACGTACCGCAGTGCCCTTGATGGTTTGGTTGTGCTTCTCATTCTCGTTAGGAACCAAGACAGACATGCCAAAATCAGCAACCTTGGCATTCATGCTCTGATCTAGCAAGATGTTGCATGCCTTCACATCTCGGTGGATGATTGGTGGATTTGCATTCTCATGCAAATACACTAAGCCTCTAGCCGCCCCCAATGCTATTTGGAGTCTTGTGTTCCAATCCAACACTTGGTTTGATTTCCCACCTATCATTGCACACAAATCAACAAGACCTCTTTAAACCAATTTTAAAAGGTGTGTTTGCACTTGGCATTATCAAGGAACTCAAGAATGAATTTAGGTACATCTTTGGACTAGATTCATTTTGTTACATCACTTCTAATTACTTGTGGGATCACTTCTAACTACTTGTGGGAACTACAATTGAGGAGTTCACCACAACTTGGAATTCAACTCTACACTGAACTTTGTGGTTCTCTCACTTGTTCTCTTATGTGTTCTCTCATATGTGGTTTCCACTAGTGAACATACCTTTCATATGGAAGAGTATCCATGTTTTCTTTTCCATCATAATTATAACCAACACTAAGAGATTCAACTAAGATTTTAGCTAGCTTGCGAGGATCATTGGTAGAAGAAGAATAGCTCTAGTACTGAGACCAATATGAATGATGTTTTTGTTGGAGTTAAATCTACTAACTATGCCACATGGACAGAGATAACAAGTGCTACAGTTGGAGGTAGACTCTATGATTTGGACTCATCAAAGGCCATTGATTCAGAATTGATACATCCTGAAAAACTTGAGAACAGCAATTGGTTGGTTAAAGAAAACCCTTCTGTCAATGTCATGCATACTTACCACGAAGCCAGTCTGTTAATGAGCCATTCGGCATGTACTCATAAACAAGGATCTGCTCAGCCTTTTCATAACAGAACCCCACAAGCCCCACCAAATGGTTGTGGTGAACTCTTGAAAGAAGCTCTATCTCATTTTTAAACTCATGCGCGCCTTGTTTGGAACCTTCTTGTGCCCTTTTCACTGCAAGCATTGCCCCTGTCCCGGCCATAACTCCCTTGTAAACCTGCTCAAGTAAACACCCATTGAACAGTTATTATGAAATGCTGTTTACAAAAAAATTAACAGAATTTGTAGTAAAATAGGATTGTTTCAAACACTTGACCAATTATTATGAGTTTTGTTTAAATACACTTTAGTAAATTTAGACCGTTTCAAGAACTGGAAGACAATATCATAAAGAAAATGTTCCCACAATTCCTTGAGATCCCTTTTCACAATTGTCAAACCCTCTATCATTACATCTGTATGCAAATTTTTATCACATAGCAAAATATAACATTAAGACTACACAATGATCGTGTGTACAATCACTATGACCGTAGAGGAACCATGAGGAAGATTCTAGCTTTTCACACTGTTGTTTAATAGTTCATGAGCCAATCTAATTTTTACTGAAAACACTTGCATAAACAGACGTTGTAACAATATTCAGAAAATTACTTGGGGTGTCCATTAGAATCCAGGCAATAATTTAGATAATTTAATCTAAAATGGACTTGATTTGATTATGATATGATTTGATTTTGACTGTTTTTCTTTTCGTGTGATGGCATGACCCAATTCTTTCTCTAGTCCGTTGCTCCGTCTTCTCTTTTATTTATTCTTAGTTATGTCGACTTCTCAATGCTAATTTCTCCAACTGACTTGACTATTTGATTGAAATTTCAGAACCTAACGATGATTGAATAGTCTGCCTCTCAGTATTGACTATAAGAAACATCCAACACTGCTGAATAATGCTATGCTTTACAAAAGTATTTGTGATTCAAAATGGATGGATAAAAAAAAAAGACGTACCTTGCCATAACCACCAACGCCAAGCATATTGTCATCATCGAACTCATTTGTCATTCTTCTAATATCATCAAAAGTAAACCAACGGGCTCCTTTAAGGCTGGGAGCCTCGCCAGCTCCAGCTCTCTGCCATGCAGCTGCATATCCAACAAACTCACCATTCAAATTCTTATTCCACTTCCAAGTGACAAAATTATTTAGTCAATACCAAGACGAAGAACATTCTTTCATTGTAAGATATTGAAAATTTAACCAATCAGTTTAATCTGTAGGAGAAATTGCCATCAAGAAGTTGACATACCCAAGAAGACATAAAAGGGAAGACCGCCAACAGGCTTGAGGGAGAGAGAGTTGGCCATGCACTTACACATGAAGAGAAACAATGATACGGTAATCTAATTGTAGGGCACTTAAGATTAAATTCTCTTCGATTACATGAACGCAAATGACACCTGAACTTCATGGCAGAATAAGGATTTGGAATATTTTTTATGATGCTTAAATACAAGAACAAATGCTTTACCAAAAGGATTTTTCTTCCGTTCTTCCTCAGCTCTGCGTTTCAGCCTTAAAGCAACCAAGGCAAGAAATGCAGCAAGTGCCAACAAAGCTCCAGCTCCCACAGCAATGCCTATGACCACCCTGTTGGAGAGTCCAGAGACTACATACGGTACTTCTGCAACACTCCATGAGACTTTTGTAAGCATCTCATAATATTGTAATACAAGAGTGTCATCACAAATAACTTGACATCAATTTAACATTATCTTATATTCGACTAATGCTCCATTAGATTGACATTAGTTAACCATATAAGGACGCTGCAGACCTAAAAGGTCCGATGGATGA
The DNA here is from genome assembly GCA_950106755.1 of Climacium dendroides. NCBI lineage: Eukaryota > Viridiplantae > Streptophyta > Bryopsida > Hypnales > Climaciaceae > Climacium > Climacium dendroides. The sequence goes on from OX467084.1 coordinate 43,284,652, forward strand.
CTTCAAAGACTACAATAGAAACAAAGAATGACATTGTAAAAGGGTATCTATTAAAATGATTTTCGTTTATACCAGTAAATGGAAAAATTGTCCAGCAAGTCTAGACACATCATTTACTACACTTTGAGTCTTCAGTTCCAAAACATTACATGTCAGAAAGTAGTAAGAGAATCACACTTAATTGCAAACCGCTTCTAAATCCACCAAAGATTCTTGCCTAAAATGATCAGTCTCTACTCACCAGAGCCTAGAGTTGATTTTCTGTACACCAATTTTCAACCCTCTAAAAATCATAGTTCACACGGTATCCAAAAAAGAGAAATTAGAATCCACTTTTGACTCTCAACCCTAAACATGGCATACCTCGAGAAGATTGCACTCCCACAACCAGCATCGGCCGAAACGGACTCCCATATTTAACTTTCTGACTCGAGAAGCTCTCCGTGATAAAATCCTCAGTAACACTATCCACCACATTCTCCTTCCCACTGAAAATATACAAATTGGCCTGTGCTTTCAATGTATCAATCAACGATTCATTAAAATACGCATTATAAACCCATATTTGGTTCCTCTCCACAGGTATCACTGGTGGCTTGGAAATATTTCTGAGGGAGACAAAGGTTTGGTTTCTGAGAGACTCCCATAACGCATCATCGTCGATATTTGAGATGGTGAAAGCTCGAAACTCGAGGGTGACGATAAGAGGGATGGAGCAATGACAAGTGTAAGGGTTTAAGGTGAGAGTGGCGTGGTTGCAGAGAGTTGGGCAGGTGGTGGTGGTTCCCAGTGGGGAGGTCCATTTAGTGGGAGTTGGGGTTGGGGAAGATGGTTTGGGGTTGGGATTGGGAGAGCATAAGGTGGGGTTTACTTGGATTAGTCCTCCGGGTTCACCTGTGCAGAGGGGATTGCCTTGTAATCTGCACAGAAAGAAATGGACGTGAGCCCTAAACCCTAGAAACACAGAACGAACTTTTAGGTTTTCTTGGTTTTGAATGACAAGATTACAACATTATCGAGTAAGTCAAGGAGTTTGGGACCACAAGAAATGACTAGAGACAAGATAAGGAGGTGCGTAGAACTGCAAATAATGGAAGTTTATACGTAATTTTAGATTTTTCTTGGTTTTGAATGACAAGATAAGAACACTGTTGAGCCAGTCAAGATGTTTGGGTCCACAGGAATTGGTTTGAGGCAAAATATTCATGCATACGTTATGCTACCTTAGATCTGCAAAAAGTTGAAATTTAAACAAGATTTGAGAGTTTCTTGGTTTCGAATGACAAGATTACAAGATTACAATATTGTTGAGCGAGTCAAGATGTTTCAGTCCACTTGAATTGGCTCGAGGCAAAATATTCATGTGAACCCTCAACCCTAAAAGTTACACAGAGAGAAAAGGTGGTACAGAGTACTGCAAAATGTTGAAGTTTAAACGCATTTTCAGATTTCATTGAATGACAAGATTATAACATTACTAAGCAAAGATGTGTGGGTTCGCATAAATGGATAGAGGCAAAATATTCTGCAGTTGTCGGACTTGTATTCTTAAGCATGTAGAAACCAACAAACAACACGGGTCTCAGCAAAGACATCCCATCTACTATGGTTAATAATGTTACGTGAATCTACGATCAGATTGTTTTCGAATAGCTTTCGAATAGCGGGGCATTTGACACACTTAGAAAGAAAAACTGTCCGTGATTGAGTAATCTCATGGATTTATGGACAGTCCGAATTTTGAAAGCCGTATTTCCAAACGCGCACATCTTAAAAGATTTATTTCATTTCATGATAGCAAATCCTATGCAGGAACCATTTGTGCTGATTCTTGCGGAACATTGACATGGTCTAAGGTTTATTATATAAACAATTATAGCAAGGACAGCTACCAGAAGATCGAGAGCATGTAACATACTGAATTTGAGGTAAACTTGTGGTGTTGGGAGCAATTTGGACAATGGAGGCAATTTTGTTGTGCTGGAGGGAGACGTATCGTAAGGTCTTTCCAATGTCCTCTGTGATAGTCAAGGTCCCATTTAATTGATTCTCTTCGAGGTACCTGAAAAACACAAAAGCAAATCATGCCACAGCTCATTTTTATTTTTAAGTCTTAAAGGACATATAGACCCTAAACCCTAAAAACCCTAAAACCTAAAAAACTAAAAACCTTTGCAATAAAATTCAACAAAGTCCAAAGAGTTGATGAGCAAAAAACTTTCATCAATTCCTTGCGGTGGGTTACACACTCACAGGCCTTGAAGTGCAGGATAGCTCAAAATATCAGCAGGGAGAGGCCCAACGAGGTTACCATTTTCGAACCTTCTGTAATCTCCGAAAACAACCCCAAAAGCATAGTCAAAACGTGATCAACCATTAAGTTGAACATCATTTGAAAGAATGGAAATCTCAGGGACCTCAAAATCTCGCAAGAGGGTAGGAAGTTGTAATTATCTATGAACTCAAATTTAAGGAACTCGAAGCCAGAATTTTTTTGGGTGATATAGTAGCCTACAACCCTCAACCCTCAACCCTGCAATATAAAGGAATATGTCTGGTTCTTCTGTAAACTGTATTGCCCCCAATAAAACCCTGTTCTAGACTTAAGTCATTGTCTCCAACTAATGTGGTCGAATGTTCGGCAGCCAACAGGCTGTTAATAGAGTTTCTCAACCCCGAATTGGAGATAGAATAGTCTTTGAAAGCAACGAAAATGACTCATAATGGTGATGATTCAGAAATCAACATTGTGATAAAAATATTCACAGTTGAAGTGATTTTGGACCTAAAATTTAAAATTTCGACAAGAATCTGTAAATAGTCTAGAGTTAGTTGAATTTAAGTTTAACGTAGACAGCAATAGAGGATCCAGAAAAATGCACTAGAGAGCATGCCAATCAAGGTGCTTCAAGTCCTTACATTGTCAGAAGGGTACTTGAGGACGCATTTAACCATGCAGGAAAACGCTGCGGATCGAAAGAATTGTTGCTAAAATCACTGCCAGACAGCTTTGCAAATGTTCAGTCAACGAACAAAAGAAGGATGCCATCGTGACTGTCCTTGGGAAAATATCAAGATGAACCAAGTCTAGGGTTTTTAGGGCTCAGGGTTTAGGGTTTCTTACACATATTCAAGCTGGTCGAGGGCATCCAAATTCGGTAGAGTCCCCGTGAGCTGATTGTTGGATACACGGCTGATCCCCAGAACAGCGTGGATACAAGAACAGGAAAACAGAAGTTAATATCCAACAGTAGATAAATAGCACACAGTGACACTTAAAAAAAATGAAGAGACAGATGAAACACAATTCATAATTCCCCAAAATAACTTCTTCTCAGATCAAGGTAGAGTTTCTGTATAACACTGAGAGGACAATTTCTGCGAACTCTAAAGAATGTGACCATCAGCAGCACAAATACTCATTCAAGTAAGTTTCACGCAGCATAACATATGCAAATGAAATCAATTGGGATGGTTGAGTTAGACATACATTTGACGCAACCCAGCAGAAGTATTGCCAGTTTTGATGATTTTGTTTAGCGTCGGAGGAATCGGACCAGTCAACTTATTGTAATGAAGACTCCTGTTGCACAGAAAGAACCAGTCAAAAGCCTTTCATTGATATAGTCCAATCTTACAAATCACGTTCAAGTGGAAGGCAAACTAAGCTTGGCCATTTGGAACCCTAATTCAGAGCAGCACAAAGATTCCAGCACATTCTATGAATATAATTTAGCAAAATCAGCATTAGCCATTCTTCATTGGACACTGATCTACTGTACAATGAAAGTTAAGATTTCATGAACATTCACAAGAAAAGTATCCCCACATAGAAAAACCAGCGGATGTCTTAATTTTTACACAAGATGGATGATCACTTACAGAATCTGAAGGCTCGAAAGATTTCCAAACGTGTCAGGAATCGGTCCACTAAATGAATTGACCTCGAGCAGCCTGCACATGAAAAAGAAATTAAATGACTCTGACCATTCGATCTCATGTATTTTGCCTGTAAACCGTGTAGTCACAGGTTTTCAAGAAAATCTAGCCATGTAAAAACCCTACCATCTATAATGCCATTCAATTAAGCCTGCTTCTAATGAAATTGAACCTCCAAATTGTTTCTTGCTTGTTTTAACCCAAAATACAGCAGAAGTACAGTATCTGTTGAATGTCAAGTTACTGTATGCAAAACTTGAGAAAAATGAGCAACTCACATATGCAGGCACTTCGCAGCATTCCCAAGTTCAGGTGGAATGGAGCCTGAAAAATTATTGTCATTCAGATGGCTACAAATCAAACACAAACCTGAATCAGTAACTAAGATAGATAGATATAGATATATAGATAGATATAGATATTCGTGCACCTACAATCGTCACCAATTACAAGAGTGCATAGTTTCCTAAACCCTAAACCTAAATTATTTTTATTGGATCTTATTGGCAACTCATGAAGTTAGAGATTCCAAACGCACTTTAGTAGCATCCATTATCTGGACACCATTTGAATGAGCACCGAAAATTTCTCAAAGTACTGTCTGCCTGTGTACCCAAATCCAAAAACTGCGCCAATTCAATTCAATTCAAATCTGATCAACTAGATTGAAAAGTTCTACATTATTTTTTCAGAAGGAATTGAAGTGCCTTACTAATGCTGTATATTTGGCCAGGTATCCAGACCCAGGTGGTCCGGGCTCGTGGTCGAGATGGGTAAAGGTCCTGATAAGCCATTGTAAGCCACATCGAACCAGGTCAGATTGGCAAGTGCGCCGAGAGCAGATGGAATCTCTCCTGTGAGTTTATTGTTATTCACAGCACTGCAGAAACACAACACGACACACACATTCAAATCTTAGTCTCCACAGGAAACAATAGGTAATACTTTTTGTGGATTAAGATTCCAAACCCTAAACCCTAAATCCTAAAAAAACGATTCTTATTGTGTTGTAGTGATTTCAGTATCATTTTGAGGCATGTAAAAATGACTGATATCAAGTGAGATCGAGAGAGAAAAGATATTCATGGGATCCAGAATGAACAAGCTCTTAATGAAGTAGAGTGAGACGTTACAAGCTTCTTGCATTGCCCAAAGAGATCAATTAATTGGAACTTACAAAAATTTCAGGTTCACCAGCTGTCCAAGTGAAGGCGGAATCTTCCCAGAGAAGCTACAGTCCTGCAAACTCCTGAAAGCAAAGCACAGTTTGGAGGTCTCAAAAATGAGTTCTAATTTCTCCTGTGTCACTTCTCTCCTTTGCTTTTTTTTTTTGGTGCTATTGACAGTCAATCAAATTTGGTGATTTTTAAGCATCTAAGTGTTCAAACTAAAGATAGTAAGCTCAATTTTTTAAAATCATAAACAATAATTGTAACTTACTTCTCCAAAACATATATGATTCATGTCGAGCATGCTTTCTCTTCTTTCCATTGATAAACTATATGGGTGTTGTTTTTAAGCTTCCTCGAGTGCACTTTTTAAACATTCATCACTCAACTAGGGGATGGTTGAGCATTTAGGGTTAAGTTAAAGATCGATCAGCTCTATAATTGTCAAAGTATGGATGCAATCCCTTGGAATGTAGAACCTACAAATAGTGTAGAACTTACAAATAGAGTAGGCTGGTCAAAGAACCCAGTGCAGCAGGTAGCTCGCCTCCCAATTCACAGTTGAAGGAGAGATCCCTGCCAACGTGGACATTTTTTTCAGGATGAGTTACACAACATCTTTTAAAAACATCATGCACATTTCTGCGGAATTCCTTATATCTTTGTACAAACATATAATTTACTTTAATTTCACCTCAATAAAGGAAGGCTGCCTATACGAAATTCAAGTATTACTTTCGATAAATTAGAAGTTATTTGGGGAAAAAATAGTTGCCCTAAAGCATACTTGGTTCATCATCCAAAATATGGACTTCAAAGCACTTGGGAGGTCATCAATGTGAAAATAATCGTTTAAGGTATAGTATCCAAGAAAACATGATGAGGAGCATTACGAGCACTCACAGGTATTGGAGAGCAGAAAGTAATGCAATGTCTGGTGGAATTTCTCCAACAAGGTCCCTGCTTACTAAGTACCTGCACGTAAAGGAGGGTGGCTTAGTTTCAACATCGCAAGAACCAAGGTCTACCTCCAAAGGAAACACCAAGATAAACCCTCGCTACCCATTGCCCATGAAAAGCATGGCTAAGTAGTTGAACTACACCCAACAAACTCTTCATTCACAATAATCTTTGTGTCAGCATTTATAATTTATACTCCCTCTGTTTCTAAATAATACCAGTATTTCCTTTGTAAAACACAAAGGAAACACTGGCATTATTCAGAAACAGAGGGAGTATTATGGAAGAACATTTGGAAAAATGGTTGAAAACTATTTGGATATCAAAGCACATATATAAATCGATTCCTTCAAAACCTGGAGATCGAAATTGTAAAGAGGAGAGCGTACAAGGATGTCACCCTGGTGCTGTTTCCATCACATACAACGCCCAACCATGCTTCCGAGCAAGGATCTGAGCCTCGCCACAATGATGTGTCCCCTTTCCATGCTTGCTGCAATGCCTGCAAACCTCTTACTGCAAACTCACAACAAGAAAGATAAAGGAAAAAGGAAAATGTCAATGTTCCTCAGTCTTCTTGTCAGACAATATGACTTTCTTTGCTTTTAGGTTATGTCAACTTGTCAATGTGGGTTTCTCCAATAGACAGCTGACATTTTTCTTGAATTTTTAGTAACTGACAGTAGCATAATATTCAGCATTGATAATGGAGTTGATTCAAAGGGAACATATATTCAACAATGCTGAACACTTTTATGCAAAATTGATTCCATTAACCAGTTATTTCATACTAGGAAGACAGTTAGACCCTCCTTCTGAATCATTAAAATCATGAAATAATCCATTTAGTTCTTCGAGTTCGATCACAAAATGTAAAACCCTCCCTGCCTACTGAAGTGGGCCACCAAAAGCGTAATTCAAATCTATCATCCTTAAGAACAGCACTTGAACGAAATCCAAATGCCCAGCTTCAAAACTAATCTGACCTCCCCTTTTTGGAAGAAACTTAGAAGAACACAGCATTAATTGGAATCATTGCTCTTCTTCCTGTTTCAACAGAAGGTTCCCATGAAAGCTTGTTTGCATAATTCGCTTGAGAGACTAGTTCTCGGAGACTATGGATAAATATAAAGTCTCATTTTACCATACAGCAAGGGAGAGGTTTCATGCACCCATACAGGTGAACTTTGAGCCTTTCCCTACAACAATCTAAAACTTGTGTCATCTAAAACTTTGCGAAAAACGTCCATAGAATAAATGTTTACACGCTTATCACAAATCAAACTTCACCTGTGTGGTTAATGGAGCCTCTCCTTTAGTAAAGAAATGCAGATGAGAAACACAGGATTTCTGGTTAAGCTCTTTGATTTACCATCGCCAGGATCAGTGACCGCCATAGCTGGCGTCCAAGCCGAGTACAACAAGCACACCACGGCCAGCGCCACATTAAACCAAGCTTTCGTTGTGCGCAGGTCTTCCATCTCCACTTGCTCGATCGCAACCTGTTAGCAATGAAAAAGTAGACGCAAGCTTGTCTGTCTATCTACAGCAAATGCGAGCTCTACATTGTCACGCACAAAGCAAGCTCTACTGCATGTGAGATAAGCTAAGAATGGCCGACAAGGGAGCAGGAAAATTAAATGCTCTAGAAGCAGCTATTTCCCCAGCCTCGTGCTGGTTCACTTGAACCCTTCTTCAACAGTTTGAGCCATGGCACTTGAAGCTGCGATCAAAACCTGAAGCTAGCTTCGCTCTTCGGTCGGTTGCAAACTGTGGCGCGCGCGGCGCGTCTAAGTTACCCAAGGTCTGGAACCCACAACAATGGTGGACTGATAATTAATAAGTACTTGAGATTGAAGCTCTCGAGAAGCTGTCAGTGACTGAAACCAGCAGCTTGAATAATCCAGTGGGGGGACATGTGCGGGACAGACCGCCTCGACAATGAGGCCCAAGGGAGACTGGTATTCAATGCTGCAGCTCTGGACGATGGAGGGCGGGGAGCTGGGGACGATGACGACGCAGGGCTGGAGCTTGCTCACTGCAGGTTCATTAGCAGATGAGTTACCGTACCCGGCCTGGATCAGTTTCAACATTTTTGTGTCCAAATGCTTTTAATTTTGGAATTCAGACTGTATGAAATGTCATCTTTCTTTTTTTAGATTTGGAATTTACTTGGAAAATTAGGATTTGTAGCAATTTAGGGACACTTCACACCTAAAAACACCTAAAAATCAGATCAATTTGTTGTATAAAGAGGTCTGAAATGCTCACTTGTGAATGGACGAAAGGTTGAAATTTGTGCAATTAGACTAAAAGGGAATGGCCCAGAGCATCCCTTGGATTTCAAAATGAACTAGTAAGAAATTTCGTATAGGATTTTCTTTGTTTTTTGAATATTGAGTTCTACAAATTTATAAAATTTGTGAACATCAGCTTCAAATTTTGTATAATGATTTACCAAATGTAGGGGATGGATGGATGGGTATAGGAACTACACTTAGTAAGTACGCTCGAATTAGCAATTGAACTATGTTCTTTTTATCAAATTGCCTAATTTTTTGTTGAATCTTGTTGGCATTCAAAAAAGTACCAATATACTAGATTCATTTCTAGTGCATGTTTTAGACACTTGGTTAGTACATATGAATGAACTATGAATCTTCAATGTGTTGAAAAGAGTTAAAAGAAGTATATCCACAAGCGATTGTAGGTTCTCATGAATATCTAGAAGCAATGAATCTCAGCAAGAATTTGTAAGATTTGGTTTCAAAAAGGGGTTAGCAATTACTTTAATATGAAGGTAGAGTATCGTTATGAGAAACAAGAATTTACCCCAAAAGAGACTTTTATCCTTGCAGTGCCTAGTTGACTAGACCATTTGGCAAGAATGTAATTGTTTTTGAGATATTTTCAATCAAAGTTTAGCTTTTGAAAAAGAAAAAGAAAATCTTGAGCAAAAGTACTTGGGAGGACTATATCTCAAATTTTCATAAAAGAAGAGTTTTGGAGGTTTGACCAAATGCAATTATGAATAGTTAAGAAACATGCATGCCAATTTTTACAAGGATTGAAGTATAGAAAGATTGTTTTAAGAGCCTTGCAATCAAGTGAGGGACATTGGAAAAACAAATTTTCACTTGAACATGCCCACTCATTATATGCTCCAACCAATCAAGTCCCTTACCCACTTACACACCTATAGGATTTTTTTTTCTTGGGATGGCCTTTGATTGGCTAGGTTTCTCTCCCAAGACAATCCACTAAATATTTCTTGAAGTATTTTCTTTGAAAAGTCACCTAAGGTGGAGTTTTTGTCCTAATTAATAAATAAAAAAATTCAACTAAAGAAAGACAACTTTACAAACACTATAAGAAATCAGTGTTTTTTTTAACAAGGGAAAAAACGTGCCGTGATGTCTAATTTAACAAGGACGATGCCTGTAGTGACGTCTAAAAAAATCCGTTTAAAAAAACGGGCCAAAAACGTGCCATGTTATGTGCTAAAACGTGCTTAAATTTTTTGTGACATTGAAAACAACAGGGTCACCCAAGAGTTTCTGAGAGTGCCATGTGGAGGGGTTTGGGCATCCACGTAGGATTTTTAACGATGGGCAGGGACACGTTGGACAACTTTTTCATCCACCGACGTTCTGACGTGTCCAATGACGTGGACCCCTAAATATCCGACGTGGAAAATAATTTCCGGTGCACGCAGCCTATGTGGCAGCTGACGTGGCACTCTTCTGCGGTACATGCCGGTGTTCTGTGTGATGTTCTCTGGGACGTCACATTTGACAGGAGGATGTTTTAAATGACATCAGAGTCAACGAGAATGTGCTTTAGGAAACGAGCTGGGTGGATAATATTGTGGAATTTATTCTTTGCTGAAATCGCAGACATCGTCCACATACACGTCTATTGTGACATTAAGTAGAGCAACCCGTGTACTGGGGTATGCATTGCTTTGCGCTCAGTGTTCCGTTTGACACGTACAGTGACATCTGCAGTGTTTTCTTGAGCATTACAGAAGACATACAATGCGAGAGGAAGGATGTTTTCTCGAACGACATGAACAACGTGAATCATAAACCTCAACATCAAAGACGATGTACTCTACAACCCATACACATGAGTGAATGGAAGATTGAGATATGCCATTAGAAGATGAATTATGTGTCTTTGTAAGAGATGTCCAAGCATAGAAGCCTGTGTTTTCAATGGCATTGGGATTATAAGGCCACTTGCCAACTTCTGCACAAAAATGCCATAGTCTAGTACTACGAAAAAATCCACAACAACATTAACTACAGCACTTTCGATGAAAACATGGTGCGTTCTACTCAATGTTCTGAATAACATGCTTGACCATCATATGCGATGTGAAGTTGGACACGCTGTGGCAAATAGAGACTCACTTCTTCCGAGGTGCATCCGATTTCTTGACAACAGCAGCCTGCATCGTACCACACCAAGTCAAAACCAGCAGTACCTACTCATGCATATTTATTGATGGGACTCTTATACAGCCACAACAGATGTCAAGGAATGCTACATTTGCATTATTCTTTTAAGTTGTATATAGAAACAAATGAAAGTATGGGTGAATGGAATGCAGGCTTCCTAACCTTTTTAGTGGGTTGGGTAGGTTTAGGAAGACCCACCGCTTTGGGAATTGCTGCCTTCGGTGTAGCCTTCGTGCCCTTCGCACCTTGCGTGGTCCTCACAGCACGCCGAGGCCGGCTTGAGGACTCACCAAGGACTTCAATGTCTTCCTGCAACACCATCACACAATTATTATTCACTTCTGACATCCTCTAATCACCTACACTTCCTAGCCTTACCTGAGCACCATTGAGGCACTTGCTTTCCTGTAAGATGCACATAGTTATTGTAAAACATTCCTGCGCATTCAATGGAATGGTGGACTGAAAGGAAACTTTGACTTCTGCTTATATAGTATTTTGATGTTCTGGCTTTGAAAAGAACAGGCTGAGCCCTAGAGTGCATCAGCGTCTGCCACTAGTGACGTTCACTTGGATGTCCAATTTGACACGCACTTGTAAAAAAAAATTGAAGCATTGCAAGGCATCCACTACTACGCTATGATACCATCTTCATACAAGGCAATTCATGGAAATAACGTCACTAGCCTAACAAAGGGAGTGCTTCACGTCAATCACTTGGCACTTAAAATGGAAAGAGAGACGTCGCATCACCTGTTGCTCCGTGGAGGTCTCCATCATGTTTTCTCGCCTCTCAGATGTTGCCTGCACCCCGGAGTCTTTCACTATGGCGTACACATCTTCCACTCCTTACTGACCTTCAGCAGTTTCAGGGATGGCAACTTCACCGGCGCCTTGTACCTGCTCCTCCTCAGCGTTAGCTACAACATCGTGAACAACATCGTCTGCAACAGCCCGCTTGTCGGCGTTAACGTCAACAAGAACATCGTCTTCGACATTGCTTTGGACAGCTATGGGGACTAGCTCAACGACATCTACAGGAGCTGTGGGTTGCAACATGGGCATAGGACAGTCCTTCTGTGCCATTTTCGATGCCTCTGCCCTAGGTGACGTCAGAAGTGGTGCATTCCCTGCCTCCATTAGCGAGGATGGCTCCGGGGTCCCCCCAGTACTTGCTTTACACTGACTTGCGAGGATCTGACGTAGCATTTCTTCCATGCTTTTGTGGGACGTGCTCACGGCCTCAGTAAGGCGACTTACACTGAGCTCAAGCTCATCCAGCCGACTGCGCATATCTTGCAGCTCTTTGCCATGGGGACTTCGACCTCTGCGCTTCTCTTCTTCCAGACGTTGCAACTCCTTGGCCATTTCTGCGTCCACCTCTGCTTCAAACAGTGCTCTGTTCCGCAACAAAGTCTACAAGGGGAAGAAGAATATGCACTTAGAGTTCACATGCAAAGCTTACATGCTTCAATGGCACCGTACAAGGGGAACAAGAATATGCACTTAGAGTCCACATGCAACGATTACATGCTTGAATGCCACCCGACAAGGGGAAGAAGAATATGCAGTTACAGTTCAGATGCAATGATTACATGCTTCAATGCCACCCCACAAAGGTCCTTCCACGTGCAAAGAAGAAGGCCCAGTCCTCCACATCTACCACCAGAGCGGACATTTTTTGGAAAAACAAACGCAACATGTGTGATGAAAGTGGTGTCGACTTGGGCAAGTAGGTGGACGTCTGTTACTATATACTTACCAGCCTCGAGATGACTTCTCTCTCGACGGCCTTATGCTGGGCTGGGCTGGATGCCTTGCCCTTAGAAATGGCAGACATATGGGCTGACTTCTCTTGGGAAGCATCGGTCGCACGAGCCTCCTTCAATGCCTCCCACACATCGTCATCCATTCCCATCGGCTTGGGTTTTCCGCCATCAATCAATCGATTGAGCTTCCAACGAACATGAATGAGCGCTTTTGTGATGAACGGCTGCATCCACTTCTCCGACACGCGCTCGGACTCTTCCTCTATACGCCAATCTGCAAGCCAGAGAACTTAGTATAGCTACCTCTGCATTATGTATGACATTGTTGTGCCAAAGAATAACAAGAGAATTTACATGGACAGTACTATGTCTCCAGAAACTCACTGCACGTCCCTGTGGTGCGGACGACCATAGGGAGCACCCCTCACTGTAGAGGATCCTGCACTGACGTCAGGCGTGACATTGTATTCGACGTCGCTGTGGACATTACAGGTGACATCCACTGCCCCGCCTCATGGCCAATGAGCTACCTTCCACAACATTTACAGTCTTTTGAACTATATGCAACAGTGAACTACAAGGTCTGTAGTCGTCTTCATTTCACAAAGAAGGACTGAATACAAACCTGTATAGAGGCGCCTAAATAAGTGCCGTCTGTCTTTTTTGGCTGACCCTCCCATCCAAACCTGGGGTCAAGGTCTCTCGCATATTTCTTAATGTCGTTGGAGAAAGGAACCCTCATAGGTCCGAATGGTTCCCCCTGTCGGTCGATTTCCACAAGTTTCTTCATTACAGTGCTTACGCCTTTTTCGCGAGACTGTTCGGGGATCAGCTGCTCGATCATCTCTTCAGTATCAACATCCGAAGCTGGTTCATCAGACCCTGTGTTGTAGCCCTTACTGTAAAAAGGTCAAATGCACTATCAGCTTGGGAAGAAAATGGGGCTACGTCAGTACAAACAAATCAATCCCGCAACTGGACCCCCGCAAAAGACATCCACATACGCTATTTTTGGCTTCACACTTCTGTACATGCGACTCTGTTGCTCACGACGTTGAACCTAACGTCAATGTAAATACGCCGGGATGTTGTTTTGAACATGACAGGAACTTCCTCTTGATAGAAACTGGGAAGCCACCGTGGTTTAGGGTCTGCCACCCTTGTAGAGGGATGACTCCCGAACGTCTTCATTGATCACTCCGGAATTCAATATGATTGCTCTCTGAGGAACAAACAATCACCTTTCTTTGTACAGAGTTCAACTCAAAGAACATGTCCTTCGTGACGCAGACATGAATGTCACACAATTTATGCGGACGTCACATTAAACGTCTATGACGTTTAACATGATAGAGTCGACGTCAGAAGCAACATGGTGTGCATTGCAGTTGACGTCCGTACCAACGCGCGCCTCCCCAATAACCTTGAATACCAATGGTTCTATACTCAAATTATGTCTGCTCCCAAACTTACCTCCAAGACTGCTCTCCGAGTTCCTCCTCTTCCTCTGCGTCGTGCCCTGCCTCTTCCGACAAGTCCAACTGCACTTGAGGGGTCCTCTTCCTCTTCGCTGGAGGATTGCTGTCCCGGTTTCGTCCCTTCCCCGCCGACGCAGCAGGCCAAGGGTCTCCTCTGGCCTTGGAGCGGCGCTCATGCTCCCCGCGCATGCGGATTGGCTTTGGCGGCGGCGTTTCTTCATGTTTGCTGGAGTCCTCTTCACGCCGCTGACTCGTGTTCCTCTTCCGCGCAGGGGCCTGAGCGCGAGGCATGTCCGCACTTGCCCCTCTCCACTGCACGTAGAACTCACCGTTCTGTACCCTCCTCACACACAAACGCGCACATGAGTGTCCACAACAAAGGTCACACATTGGGGAGGCATCTTGGCAACCTGAAAACCTGCGCGCAATCGACTTGGTACAAGGTGTGTTCTAGCCTCCGATGAAGCTGTGGCGGAAGATTGGAACCCTTGTTGCTCCAGATCGGTGGAGAGCTGCGCCCCTTGCAACTGCATGTAAGAACGCCGCCCTTGCCAAATTGACACAAAAATGAAAATTTCAAACTACAAAACCGATGCCGATTGGGGAGCACCTACCTCACCTCTCTCACATTAGCAAGGCTGGCTCCAAAGACGAACGCAATTGAAGGATTACACAAACGCTGAAATTTCAGGGTTGTGCAAGGCCGCGCGTTCAAAGCAACGTAGCGTGGCGGTTGTGACTGTGCTGTGGAATTGAAGGCCCGCCCCCGCGTACAGCTGAGGTGGCCCCCTACGAGCCCCCTACGACCCCGCTACGAGCCCCTATGGCCGTCACGGCGCAGGCCTCAGTCGCGACCGCGCCACCGGAAGCCCGTGCAGGAAACCCTAACTCCGCGCGGAGCGGCAGCGGCAGTCCTCCCTGCAAACCCTAATGCGACCTGCGAGGCTCGCCATTATCCCAATTACACGATATTGCATTGTTTCGTGAAAGAAGTTGTGTACATTGGAAAGTACCTGCTGGACGGCACCTTCTTTTGGAATGCCCTCATGCCTTGGAGGCAATGTTTGAAGTGGGAGAGCATCCTGGACGGTGTGGCGAGAGCTGCGTCGAAGGATTCCTCCAGCAGTACTTCTTCGTGGAGTCTTCAGAGACTGACCTTCTAGATTGGTACATATATGCCCACAGACAAGACTAGTGAGCAACGAAGCCGCCTCAGAGTCTTCCGCCGGGACGACAGATGCCTCCTGGCAAGGCTCCGCAAATCGTACCACCCTACGACGCAGTGGCACTTCACAGTATACGGCCATATTGGTGAGGAATGTGTACACTCTATGGTATAAGGTGGTGCGCCCTCAACTCATGAGACATAGAAGATAGTAGTCATGGGCAATGTGGTCACCTCTGTCATTGTGGGCCAGCCCTTAAACACGTGGGGAAAGTCCTAAGCTTGGACTCTGGTCGTACGGACTCCTGTTGTCGATGATGTCACAATGGACATCCAGCCTGTCATTTTCGTGTTGAAGAATATGTCTTCTTGTGCACAATGCTATCACTTACAACATGCTCTGTGAGGACTTCGGATGAGGCATCTGCAGTTTGTGTTTATACAAACTCAGGTTGACGTCATTGTTGACGTCACTTTTGACATCCTCTTTGACAATCAATACAGGGCTCGAAGTGCCATCAATGGAAATTTACATTTCGATCCTTGGATGACATAGTATGGGCCTAGAAGTAAAACAATGAACTCATTTCCAGTAATGCTTGCATTGCGAAAGGCACGCTCATTGTGAAGGAATCTTAACGCACGTCTTTAGTTGTGATTTGAAGATCGAGGTTGTTCTGCAATGACGGAACTTGGCCATGGAAGCAATGTGCGTTGTATGTCACAGTCACATTTGTATCATTCTGAACCTAAACACTCTTTAACGCTTGGTTGCGACCTTGTATTCACTTCGTAGATGGCGTGGCGTCTCAATTCCCAAACCCGCCGACAAGGTGCAACTATCCGTATTTCAGAAGACGGACGCACGTTACACCACATTCCACTTGGTGACTTGATTTTGCACACTGAGTTGAGAGTCGCCACAGAGGAAAACATTCGATCATTCAGGTGTCCCTGCAGGGATTGCAAGGGCAGTTTACAAAAAACCATTCAGGTTATTCGCCGGCACCACGGAGAGGTTGGTCGGGATCCATTTCTCACAAAATCCGTACTAGGTGGAGACCCCCCCGAGGGCTATCCACGGCGGGGAATGTGGGTAGAAGACATTGCTTATGATGATGATGTCATTGACAATGCTTCCTCTGACATTGAGCCTGACATCAACCACAACGTCGCACAGCCTGAAAATGCAGGGCCAGCTGATTCGGAGCCCCACATCCCTTTAGATGCATATCACGAAGTCCACCGGCAGGTCCTTGAGGCATTGGACAGAGGAGACGCACTACACGGAGAGGCTGAAGGTAGTGTGGAGTTTCCCGAAAACGATGACGTTGGTGGTGATAGCGTGGACGGATTGGAGGACCTTTATAGACAAGCTACTACCCCGTTGTACAATGGATCAGGGACAAGTGTTGTCTCAGCCACCATCATAATTATGAACATGTGTACGGTGTTTCGGGTGAGCAATAGGTTTAGTGATGAGTTGTTCCGGTATTTGTCTGTGGACTTACTCCCAAGAGGTAATAAGCTGCCAGGATCCCATTACGAAGCACGAAAGACCATTAGAAAATTAGGCTTGCATTACAACAACGTGCATGGGTGTCCAAATGGTTGTATCCTTTTTGAAGATGAATATTCATCATTGGAGATTTGTCCCCATTGTAGTAGCTCCCGGTGGATGGATGGTTCAAATAACATTCCCTCCAAGGTCATTCGGCACTTTCCACTCATTCCTCGACTCAAACGAATGTGGCGCTCACCAGAGATAGCTCGGATGTTGACTGGCTACCTCAAGCATGTTAGTGATGACGGGATCATGCGTTCCGTTGTCGATAGTCCTGCCTGGAAGCACATCGATACAGACGTCGCGTTCGGCACCTTCAGCTCTAAGGTCCGAAACATGCGGCTGGCTCTAGCTTTAGATGGTGTGAATCCATTCAAGTTGAACAATAGTAATTGGTCGACTTGGCCAGTGCTAATTCTAATATACAACTTCGAGCCTTGGTTAGTGACCAAGAAATTTTTCATTTCACTATCCATACTAATTTCGGGAAAGCACTCACCTACATCTAAAGGCGTTGGTGTCTTTATCCGTCCATTGCTGAAGGAGCTCGAAGAATTATGGCAAGGTGTTCCAGCCCTTGATTTCTCCCAAGTACAAGGGAGTCGCAGTTTCACCTTACGCGTTGTCTTGATGTGGACGATCTCTGATTTTCCGGCCTTGGGCCTCATATCCAGCTTGTGCTGTAAGGGATACAAGGGTTGTCCTTGTTGTGGAAAAGACACCGATGCAAGGATGGCTAAACTGGGAGACGTTCTTCCTAACAGGCGAACAAAGGGCTCAAAGATTGTGTATGGTGGTGTTCGTCGTTATTTACCGCGGCATCACCCTTACCGACGCAATTTGAGGTTTAATGGTCGAACGGAGCCTCGTGATAGGCCCCGGAAACAAACCACCGAGGAAACCATCGCATACGCAGCGTGGCGGCAATCGTACTTGGATCTAGAAGGCAGAGAAAATGGGCCTGATGACCCAGTTCATGTCACTGGGGTGAAGCACCTGTGTCCTCTGTCCCAGTTGCCGTATTGGAAGGTCAGTGGGTTTATAACCATCTGTATGTCCTAGTTGTTATTCCTGACGTCTATTGGGACATTATGGTTGACGTTATATCAGACATTGGGAGTAACGTAGTTGTCACTGCCTTCGATGAACAGCACTCTGTTTTGAGAAGTGAAGAGCACGTCAGCACTTGAACAGTACATGCTTGACAGTAGTGGTACACATGTTTTGGAACTCTGCTTTCTTTTCTTTAATTCCCAATTTTTTTTTTGCTTGTGGCAGCATCTGTTGGAGCCTCACATCTTGGATGTCATGCATTGCAAAAAAAATATGTGTGAAAACATAGTCAAAACTTTGTTGGGCATGAAGGACAGTGCTGGAAGTAGAGTAGATGTAGAGGAATTGGGCATTCGAGAAGAGATATGGCTACGACCTCCACGACGGCAAAATGATCAATACTACATGCCACGTGCACCTTTCATACTCACACCAAATGAGCGCAAAGAATTTGTAGCCATTGTCTCAAACATTCGGACCCCTACAAACTATGTGGGTAGCATTTACAAGCGCTTAGAGGACGGGAAGCTGCAATATATGAAGACACATGATTATCATGTCCTCATGCAACAAGTGAGGGAACCACCTACACTCCTTTCTTGGTGTACACGTCAATGTCGACAATATCCAACAATTCAATAACTTTGTTTGTGTGCGTCCACATGTTTTGCAGATTCTTCCCATTGTGGTTCAGAACATATTAGATGAGAGGGTCTGCCTAGCTATTATTAAAATGAGTAGGGTTTTCCAAAGGCTATGTGCAAAGGAGGTGCGACCTGATGACAAGGAAGACATGATGCGCGATGTTGTCATGGCGACATGCGAGATTGAGAAGGAGTTTCCGACAACGTTCTTGAACATCATATCTCATTTGCATGTGCACCTAGTAGAGCAACTTTTCACTTGCGGTCCTGTGCATTGCCGGTGGATGTATCCAATTGAGCGATATATGAAAACATTCAAAGACTATGTGCGGACGTATGCACACCCCGAGGATAGCATTGCTGAAGGCTATCGAATGGATGAGACGTTAGGATTCTGCACAGAGTACATGCAGCAGTATGGAGCAACAACGCAACGGGTGTGGGATGCTACCGAGGAACCCATCATGACTGATGAAATTATTTCAAGCAAGAAGATGCAAAAGCGGAAAATGTCCAATGAGTTTCGCAACAACGCGCATACCTTCGTCCTTGACAACGCAGCGTGCTTAGAACCATGGCGGGAGTGAGTGCTCTTTTCAACCTTCTTGACATTGTTTCCCTGGAGTTTACTATGAGATGATATTTGTACTTCTGTTGTCTAGGGACCTGGACGGTAATGTGCACAATGTCAGAGATCATGTCTTGATAAACATTTATTATAACGTTTCAGCTATATACGTGTTCGTGTCGACGTCACAGTGAACATCTCTGTCAATGCATAAAACTTGCAGTCCACGTCGAATTGGACATATGGTACCTTCACAATGCTTCTTCACTATGCCTTGGCACTGTAAGCGTCGTCTAATAATGCATGATCTGAATGCCTTGTAGGGAGCATGTGTTAGCGAGAGGCCACATCTGGGAAGAAAGGGAGGCCTTTCGAAGACAATTTCGGCGTCAACATCCATCAGTGCCAGTGCGGTATCCCAGCGAGCTCTCCAATTTGCCTCCGTTTGCATTGTGGCTGAGTGAAAGAGTTCAGAGTCTGCAACATGCCGGTGAACATGTTGACCCCGATGTTGTAGAGTACGGGCAACCTCCAGAGCAGTATGCAGTCTCACATCGCCAAATGTATGCGTTTGGCATGCACCTCCGTGTTCGTAGTACAGAGAGGGGCCGTGTCACATGCGACTCCGCAATTGTGGCCTCATTCACTGAGCAACTGCGTTGGGGGCTTCGCAATGGGCGACCCATAGAAAGAACCAATGAGTGCGTGGGGTATATTCAGGAGATATTGGAGTTGGACTACCGAAATCATTGCACGACAGTGCTGGTGTGCGATTGGGTTCGATCAAACGAAGATGCTCGATATACAAACATCCGCAAAGACCAATATGGGTTTACAAGAGCAAACTTCACTCGCATGGATGGCAGAGTCCACGCTGACTCTTTTGCTTTCCCATTGCATTGTCAACAAGTATTCTTCTCCGATGATCCGCACAGGCAAGGTTGGAAAATTGTGTGTCGCACAGATGTCCGGGGCAGACGTGGGCAACTACAAGTGAACCAACCTATGCCTACCATAATTAATGTTGGCAGTGACACAGACTTCCCCGGTTTGCAACCTCAGTTGGTGGACATGGAGCCTCAGAGGCAACCGGCCGAAGATGGTGGCACATACATTTGACCGTGGATGCGGTTTTGAAGTGAGTAGGAGAGAGATGGACGGCAGTAGGCAAATAGAGGCTAATCTGTTATGAAACAGCCGCTACACACTCATTGTCGATGTTGACATTGCACATGATGTGCGAATGGATGTCAAGGAGGACGCCCATTCTAACACGCTTGTTGAAAAGGACGTTGGATATAACATTCCAATGGACACATTTAAACCAAGGTCGCAGGCATGCTCGCTCGAATTGGGGCACCTTCCATTCTGAATGTTCTTTTCGCTACAGTAAAAAAGTTTTTTGTTTCCTTCCCATGGAGTTCTGAGGTGAAAGTTGCATGGAGAATGTCTCAAACACCATATTTGTTGTTGCCTTCACCCCAGAACCAGGTCTAGGTACTTGCATGTACTAGCCCAAGACCTTCTCATAGATCTTAGGAAGATTGTTTAGTGGAGCATGGTGATGCAATGGAAGAAGTCGTCTATGCATTGAATAGAAGGATTATCAATGTCTTGTATAGAATGGAATGTCACACCCCATGTTCCGTAGTAGTGAGAGGAGTTGTACTTGTAATTATTGTGTTCTACCATATTCTAAGAGTGGAAAATAGTAATGAATTAGATTGGGCTGAGTACATAATGTGCTCTGTATTTTTCTGTAGGCAGAGATCTCCCCACCTAGAAGCCAATGGAATGAACTTGGCCGGAACACCCCCATGTTGTCCCCATTTAATTTTCCTCCCAACTCCCTAAATCTGAAAAGCAATGGAAGGAATGCACTATGGGGTGACAGCACACAACACTGAATACACGTTCGTCAAAAATTAGGAGTACTTTCAAGTGGACATGAAGTACTTGAAGTATATAAAGTACCTTGGTGGAAGTACCATTAGAACTTAAGGAAACTTTAAATGGATGCTCGTACATTCTTGCCATTACAAAATAACATACTTATAGACAATAGTTTCTTAATGAACATCTTCATTTGAACTTGAGTTTATTGGAAGTGCATTTTAGTGTGTTAACACAATTTCTAGTTTTTCATGTCACTTCGAACCTTAGAAAACTTATATGCAAATTCTACTTCCTACAATAATCTCACTATTGGGATTAGTGCAATTGAAAGCTATCCTGGAGGTATTAATAATGTAAATTTGCCTTGTATCTTGATGTTTCTCCTATTTATGAATTTTTTGAAAATGAGAATGAAGTGCCACGTGGGAATTTTTTCCCTTAGATTCTCAACTCCATTTTCCAACATAAAGATTTAAAGTTCATAACTCTGTAGTACCCAAATTTCAGATTAAGATTAATATTCAAAGTCAAATATTTTAACTGTACAATACATTAAAAGATAAACGAAGCCAAAAAAAAAAAAAGTTCCTTGAAGTTCCTAGATTGTGGGAATTCGCAACATTAGCATTTAATGCAAACCATGCCACAGTACATAATATTAATTCATAATTTTTTTTAAATAAAATTGTAATTTTAAAAAAAAAATTAAAATTTAAAATTATAAGAAAGTAATTAAAATTATTTGACAGCAGTGCCTAATTCGAAATTCTTAGGCAACAAAGGGAAATTGAACAACCTTGAAATGCCCCTCCCTTGCCTTCAGAAATCTCTTTAGTAGTGTTGAAGAACTTGTGTTTTAAAATTTGAAAACAAAGAGTGGAGATGAAGTTGAAAGTTTAAAACTACCCTGAAGTACCATAAGTAATTCTTCACGAATAGAAGCAAGGAAAAAAGTCAAACAAATATTCAAAATTTTGGAGATTTAAGCAGTAGCCATGCTACAGTATGTGAATGTAGTGCTTTACTCATAAAAAATTGAACGTAAATATTATTTTTTGTGTCTTTTTCCTCCACAAAAGATAATACCCATCTGACTTCTACATTCCAATAGATATTGTAATTATAGTTCTATTATCACCAAGAAGCCCTTGCATAGTATATATATTCTATCTTTGTACAAACTAATGTGCTTTTTGTATCATTCATTTGGCCTGTACAAAGTCATTTGTAATTATTTTGCAAACCTAACACACTTTTATTGTTGGTAAAGTACTTTGTAGAGGATGGATGAAACACTAAATTAGATTAGAATGTGGTAGAACAGCTTCTCTACATAGATACCTACCAATTGGACCAATTGAGAAGTGAAAATAATGTTTATTTTATCTAAGAAAAAGTACGTTATATAAATACATCTTGAAAAAGTACTTTTTTGACGTACTTTGTAGGGGGGTGTAATGTGCTTTCACCCCAATTTTTTGGAGAGAACCCCCGAGCCCGAACGCAATGGAATGAACTTGGCCATAACCCCCCCATGTTCTTTCCATCTAAATTTTTTCCCAACTCCCTAAATCCAAAAAGCACTGGGAAGAATTCACTGTGGGGACTTCAAATTACTCCCAAATTGTTTGGGCCATCCACGAACCCCCAATGGAAAGCACTTCTTCGCACTCCCCGTACTACCATTCCCCCCATATTGGGGGGGACCCCCAAGCCCCATCCCAATGGAATGAATTTGAACAAAACACCCCTATATTCTCCCCATTTAATTTTCTCCCCATTTAATTTTTTCCCCATTTAATTTTATCCCAACTCCAAAAATCCAAAAAATATTGGAAGGAATTCACTATGGGGACTGCAAGTCACTCTCCATTTTATGGGGCCTAATTTGCAATCCCAAAGCCAATGGAATAATGTCACATTGATCCCAACACTCCCAAGTAATCCCCATTTTCTGTTCTCAAAACCCATCTCCAAATAATATTGCGTAACTTCACCTCTATGATAAGGTTATCCCAATGAGTCTCCATTTTTATTTCCCATCTTTCATGTTTTAGGACCTAAAATATTTCATTCTGTACATCCTTTTAATTTTGGCATACCCTAGACTTGTAACACCAAAACACATTTGTGAAGTCATTACATGTGTCTATGTCACTTTCATCCTACCTCGTACCCATGACTTCACATCCTCCCAGAAAGCCTGAATTTTACAGCCTGGAGCTCTTTCCTATACTGATCAGGTGTTTTCCCTGTAGGGCAGCACCCCCCCTGCCCTGTCAGTGACAGCAGTGCACCTGCTCGCAGTGAAAGACGCACCAGTGGCTGACGTGGCCGATTCGTGTTTTTTTGAACGTCATCTAAAACGTCCTTTATTTTTTCTGACATAGTGAAAAACACATCCGTTCAAAGTGACATCCCTATATTTCCTGACGTCTATTATGACGTTTCAGATGACGTCACAAAAAATTGTCCCTGATCTGCGCGTTCGTCCAAAAACGTAGTGACGTCAAAAATAACGGGGATGTCACAGCGTAACGCAGTAAAAAACAGGGGTTTCTTATAGTGAAACTACATGAAAAAAATTTGAAATTTGAAAAAAATATTTGTGGGGATGCAAAAAGTTTCTAAAGTTGATTAGAGACTATAAAATGGTTGATTGGGCATTTAGAGGGGACTAAAAATATGATAATTGGATCAATAAAAGATGGCTCATTCAATTTTCTACTACTACCATAGCTTGAGGTCACTTTGGTTCATTTTTCTGAAATAATTATTTAAGATTGGAAAGACTAATTTTGACCTATTTATTTTTTATTAATAAATTATTTGACAGTTATTAAATATTTTCTCTTAACTTTGAACAACAATTAAAATATTCTTGGAAGTTGAACAGTTTTCTTTATTGCATACAAAAGTGATAGTCATAGCTTTCAATGAACTCATTACTTTTCATAGTGTTTTTGCTTTGATGTAAATTAAGGTAGAGAAGTGAATTTAGATTTCATGTTATTTAGTGGACAATTGGGCATGCTTTAAGATCATGCTTTATAAGTTTGTTTTATAACATTTTGACTTCCTTTATGTATAATTTTCTTAGATTCAACAAATTGGCCTTTTAATCTTCAAAACCATTTAGATTCAAAAAATTTAATTGTTTTTGCCGAATGTGACCTCAAGCTATAGTATATGCCTAATTGTGCTTCACCATGAATCAACTAGATGTCACACCATTCATGAACAACATACCTAATATGTGTGAACTCATATAATTTCAACAAAAAGAATCCTAGGATAACAGAGTGTATCTATGATATGTCATATTTTGAGTTGTCAATTGCATATAAAGTTGAATTGGTTTGTATTCATTTTTGAAAACTTTCTTTTACACTTGCTACTCACTAGATCATTTCAAATAATCTTGTTTTTTTCATGTTTGATGTATGATTCATACAAACATTATGATCTTTTTTATGCAAGGTCCTATAGTCATGAAATCTTTATATACATGTATCCTTGGAACCTGTGTACTTTTATATAGTTAAGTTATTAAAATATTTCATATACAAACAATAGTACATGTGTTTCAAACAAAAATAAAGAATCTTAGAGATTTATTCCTACAATATTTAGGATACTACTAATGGTGAAGCTAATATAAGCTTAGCGCACAACTTAGTGAAAAAGTTGTTGGATGGCAATAAAGGATATGTTAACGCCAATTATTCTTCAAACATTTTCTTGCTCACCAAATTATACTAAATATTTATTCAATGAGAACCACAAGATCAAATTGTCTAGGTTTACTACCAAAGTTGAAGACCTTAAGAATTTTGAGCAATTCTTTTTTTAAGATAAGTTACGTTTACAATGGAAAATGCATGAGTTTCACCATATTAGTGGTGATGTTTGGACGGACAAACCTTTGTGTTTCTAATTTTTGCTTGTGCATTGCCATTTTAGTTCTTGTGTATTAATTCCAACGTTTTCTTGGAGGAATGGACTTGTTTGAGATTATTTCATCTTCTCCTATATATTTCAAATCTACCTTATAAGGTAGGGTGTGGAGGTGCACTAATTAAATCAATTGCTAGTTCTAGTCAAATGTACTCATGCCAAATATATTGTACAAGTGATGGCATAATGTGTTTTTTGGCCCAATAAGGGACATGTTGAGACAAAAGACAATGACTTAAAGGACAAGATAAAGAAGTGGTTTGTTTTGAATTGTGTATAGAGTATGAAGGTTGACAAAAAACATCCCATTTCTATATTCTTTCTATGGATAATCCATTTTATTTCAACACTAGGATTCCAATGCTTTTCATGCTACATGACCAATTATAAATGTATGATTTAAAAAATCCTAATTTTTAATTTCACAAAATTGATAAAATTTTTTAATTATAAATTTTTTAATCAACTCTAAGGCCTTTTTTTCTTTGTCAAAAAACATTTAAAATTGACATTTTCTAGTGTAAAGAACAAAAAATTTAAAAATGGTACTTTTTGCATATTTAAACTCAATATCTTGTAGACTAGTATGAAAATGTGTAGAAAAAATTTTAGACACTTTAACTATATAAATTGCAAGATAAATGAGTTTATAACAAAGTGGAGGAATCATGTATTTTGGCATTATGGCAAACTAGTTCAATATGAGATTTTGGATCTTCTTAATTTAAAATTTTTCACAGTAGATTTTGGATTAAAAAAAACTTTATCATGAAGAATTGAGTTGAAGATACAGGAAAAATTAGAAGTTCAAAAAATAATGTGATTTTTATTCTTTAAAAAATTGTTAAGTAGAAGAAAGTACATCATAGAGGAAAAACTAAATCATTAATAGTTCTAAGATGAAAAATAAAATACACTAATTCCAAGGATGAGATCATTCAAATAATCAAAATTAACCTTGTAGAACTATTTTTTTGAAAAAATGCAAAAATTGAGCTCAGAAATTAATCCAATTGAGTTCAATTTTTACAATGATAACTTTTTATTTTTTATATGTTGGATAAGTTATGTACATGATAAATACCAATCTTTGGACACAGAAATTGAACCTAAAAACACATTAAATGGCTATGAAATATAAATTAAACACATTGCTCAATTCAACAAATATTTCAAATGCAAGGGCATTAAGATGTAACAATGGTTCATATTGCAACTTGTACTCTCTCTACAATAGCTAGTGCTATTCCATACTATCAATTCCCCCAGAAAGTCTAAATATTGTAAGAACCAACATCATTTACATGTTTGTCAAATCGTTGATATTTTAAATTTTCAAAATGTCAATTTACTTCAACTTTTGTGTACAACAATCTAAAATGATGTATAACAATACAAAAAGGCACTAAACGTTTTTTTGAGTTCTAATAAAAAATTGAGAAAAATAAAGTAATTCCAAACCAAATTAAACAAAACTAAGTTTTAGACATGGCTAACTTTGAAATTGATTTTCTTTCAAATCACAAGTAATTTTTTTTCAAACTTCCATAGTAATGTGTAGTATGTCGCACACTACAAGTTCCGTATATCTACTTTTGGACTTTGTCCATTGATGCTTATGGTATGGTTGTTTGAATGAAAAGTTTTAGCTTTGTACTCAGTTTTGTCAGTTACTATAGTGAATCCTTCTATAGCCAAATATAGTTAGTCAATCATCTCTCTAAGGCAAGGGAAATCTTACTTGCTATTTTGATAAATAGGATATTATTTCCTTATTGATTCATCCTATTTTTAAAGGAAAACCACTAGTTCTAGAGTGGATGGAGGTAAATAAGCAAGCCAATAGTAGGTCATACCTTTCATTACCTTAATTCACTATGTAGTAGCCACTTCTCCAGTGCTTGGAGTAAATGCTTGAGGAATATGTGTGGTGATATTCCAAGCCTTCCAATTTGTAGGCTCCAATTCAAGTCACTTGTAGAAGTTGCATCTCTTTATTTAGAATTTCTATCAACACAAATGTACCTTGAGATTAAATCATTTCTTTACATGTCATTAAGGTTAGGGTTACTGTTCACATAGCTTTTGTGGGCCATTTTGGGGTTCTCATGAGAATTTTTCTCAAATACACATTTGGGGGTTAAGGTACACTTGCCTCACACAGATCCGATTAGAATTCCTACATGCTTGTGCTAAGTGCATCATTCATCATTCAACATGAACTAAATTTTCAGTGGTTTTGCGAAAAAGAACTAGAGTAGACCTTTCCTTATTATCACTTCTGATAGCGAACAATTAATCCCGGTATGCAAATATGTGAATTGCAATTATCATACTGTAATGGATACACCACTTTCGGGACACTTCCATTTCGGCAACACAGCTACAATTTGTAAACAGTGCAACTTTAAAAGTCTATCCAAATACTTCTTAAAACGTGGAAACATGAAATGATGGTGATGGCCCTACCAAATTCAGTGATAAAAATTGAAGAAAAAATGACTAGAAGTGATGGACTACCTGGCCTACCATTCATTGACCAATTACGATCTCCAAACACACAATCAATATCGAACACTGCGCACACTCGCTTGTATATTCATCCAAACCAGATCCGTTTCTTGCTCATGGCATATTGAAGTCAAAACAACTGCCATGCCACAGTTTGAGGTACAGCATGTGGAGATCGACCCAATCCAT
This sequence comes from Climacium dendroides, assembly GCA_950106755.1. Taxonomy (NCBI): domain Eukaryota; kingdom Viridiplantae; phylum Streptophyta; class Bryopsida; order Hypnales; family Climaciaceae; genus Climacium; species Climacium dendroides. The sequence continues at coordinate 43,311,977 of OX467084.1, forward strand.
GAGATCCTCCACAAGCATGCACATTATCCGACCTCAATTATTTATGACACTAATTACGTGAGAAGGTAGTCCAAACGTCCCGGGCTCCGGTTCCAAACGGAGGCCGGGCCCTCGAGGTTAACGATGATGAACTCGACAGTCGCTAGCTAGCTCGGAGCACCTCAATCGATCAGGCTGTTTTGAACTCCACCTCGAGAGTGGCCTGTCCGTTGTTGGTCATGCTCCCCAGCAGCTGGAAGCCATTGCTGCTGGTGTTGATCCATTGGTCGGGTTTGTGTGGGTATGGGTACCCGCCGGATCCATTGTACAGGCGGTCGTAGACACTGTAGCTGCCTTCTTCGCGGCCGTCAACCACGACCGCGTTCCACCAGTTCGAGTACAAGTTGTAGTCGTAGGGGACGGACCACATCACATGGACTGTCTTGTTCACATCCTGACGTACAATACGATCGATGGATCACGGGATGATCGAAACTATGAGAATCAGGACAAAGTTCGCTTCAAAACCAATGTGCAAGAAAGGGATCGTACATATGGACACGAACATTACGTACTAGGAACGATACTGGAGTCGTGGAATTTTCAGAAACTCCAGTACTTCATTCCTTCATCCGTTCGGGAGACCAAGGTTGCAAATGGAAGTTATAACCTCAGACTGTAAAACTGTAATTGATAGTGCTTTCGATCTGCAGCTGTGGCAATTGACTCAATGAATGCACACACGTACAACATTGCCGTAGCTAGCTGGGAGGTGAACATGAATCGTCAATTAATTGCTTATTTTCACGAACTTACCTGAATGTAGTAGGAGAACACACCAACCGTCCCGCGAGCAGTATTTTGCGACTTGCGCGCAGAAAACAGACCAGCCGTTTGGCTTGGAATCTGGTAGGCAATGTTCTGATCGCTCGACCCACTCTCGAAGTACACTCCCACGCTTTGGAGTGTATACTGTCAAATCTTGGCCTAAGCAAATCAAAAACTTTATGTGGCAAGACTCAATCTGTGCCAAGAGTCAGTCTGTAATTAAGCATAGTTAGTGCCACACTCAACTAGGTACTTATATGTCGGTGGTGCTCCCGCATGTGGTGCGGGTTAGTATCGGAAATTAAAGACTGCGATTCGTACACATTTCAAACTTAGCCATCGCAAAGAATACGTACTTTCGATCCATGAAGCGTTAGAGAGTGGAGGGACTAGCTCACGCAACAATCTGTACACGACATAGTGAGAGATTCCGCTTACACCTAGCATAGTAATGTTGTCTAAAGGTCTACTTACATCAGTGAAGTTCTTGAATCCGATTGCGATCTTTCGATCAACTCCGCCTATCCCATCCACGATGCCTTTGAGTGCGGTCACCGAAAACTCAGCAATCGGAATGACAAGCTCGGCCATCTTGCGATATCCTGCGAACACCGCACCACCACTATTGATAATGATCGATCACGAATTCACTTCAGTGCACACCAGCTGCAATTAATGAGCTGGACAATAATTGCTTCATATTCTATATATTCGGTCGAGTTTATTTTGCGGTGAGATTGAAATTGATTGCTCATGCAATCACATGCCACCACTGAGACACAGCACACACAGCGACAATCTGACCGTAATCGCTACGATCTACACTAAGAGCTGGAACAACTGCAACAAGGAAGCATGAGGGAGGCACATAATGCGGAAACGAACTAGCTTGTACCCGCCGGGAGGGTGCTAGCTGGGACAGTGTCGCGCCTCGTGGGACAGGCGATCGCTGAATTGCTCGGCAGTGTGCGTAATGCGAGAGTGAGGAAGTGAGATGGGTGGAGCTAGCTGCTGAAGCCATGGCATTTATACTAGTCCCATTCATGATTTTCGTGAGTGCTTCCACTGAAGCAAGAAGTGCGTGTGTGCACGCGGCTTGAGTCCACGATGGCCGGGTGGTCGACGACGATGCCATCTTGCGGCATTGTGTAATAATTATAATGAATCATAAAAACAGCAAGGATAAGCAACTGACTTCCAGTCCTTTCCGGATGATTTTTTATTTCATTTTCTTCAACCCATTCCCGATGTTTGATGTGTCACAAGCTAAGATTAGAACCCACTTCCGACCACTTCAGCACTGACGAGTTTCTGGAACGTGTTTCTTGAGTGCGGAAACTCTCCCATGTTCAGAAACAGTGTTTCGAAGGGTTCCAGAATTTTGCATACTTTTATTTCTCAAAACATAATGGATATGAAATTTATTTAGCTGAGGAGTACATTGTTTGACTCATACTAGTCACGTAGACCTTCCCATTTCCTATTTCTGACCTAAGGCTAGTTGCTAAATCCCCCAAGGATTAGTTGCAATATTAAGAGTCTTGTAGCCAATCATAATGCGCCACAATTGCAATGGGATTTGTATATTAATTGGTCACTATTAGTTCATGTCTTCCTATATGTAAAAAAAAAGCCTATATTCCAAAAATGGGGGGCTTTGAAAAATTGGTTAGCTACTACATACTTGATCCTAAACTTTTTGGTCGTTTTCATATATTATTTTATTAGTTTAATGCATTAAGGATTGGTCGACCTCTTTCTAGTCAAAATTGACAATTTTTCATTAATAGCTAAGGTTTTAAAATGAATTTGAATACAAACAAAAGGTGAAGGGTGTGAAAAGTTGCAAACAAATACATTGAAACAAAGATCAAGACAATATGTGCTAAGGATGTGAAAAGTTGCAAACAAATACATTGGAACAAAGATCAAGATAATATGTGCTAGCATGTGATTTGGGGGTTGAAGAAAAGAAATAGTAGTCAAAAATATAAAAATCAATGTAGAATTTGATGTGCATTTACTATAGAGCCCAAACATTCATATCAATTCCATCAATATGGTCAAATTTTTGAAATGCATCATGGTTTAGTATTATTTTCCATGTTTGTTATAAGACTAAAAAACATCTTTCCCACCTCAATTGATCATGGTCCTTAATGGGTTAAAACTAATATTTTTTAATTTCATATCATGTCTTTTAATCCTACAAGGACACATTGGTATGGGGACTGGTAGCCACATACAGCTCCAAGACTTGCTAAAATTTCCATTAGGAAAAGTTTGTAGCCTAGAAAGGTTGCTAGTTCTTTATTTTCAACACCTCAATAGACGATAGTGCAAGTGTAGGAAAAAATTTAAAATATTTTTTTATCAAATATCCTTTTGGATTTTTTTTTTTTAATTTTTAAAAATTAGTCAATCTTATGTGGCACTAATATGCCACCAGTAATGCCACATCAAATTCTTTTTCTCTTTATATATTTTTTGTAATTGTACCACAAAGGATGCAAACCTGCAACCTCTTTCAAGCCTAGATTTTTCTAATGCTATAGTTGCATTATTACATTCAAATGTCCAAATCACATGACTAATGCAGAGAATCCTTGTTTTCACATTGTACATCTTTCAAACTAGTAATGGTTCATTGTAAATCACAAAATTAAAGAAGAGATTGAGCATGTGGGAATAATAGTTGCTCAATCCAAGGAGAGACAGAATTATTTGATGTAGAGAGATTATAAAAAGGAGTTTGTCATCACACCTAATAAAGGTGAAACATAAGCACCAACCAAGGTTTTCTAGGTCACATCACGTCCCGACATTAGGATGTCACAATGGTGACATGACATAACCCTTAAAGTTTGCCATGATGAATATTCTAATTATTTTGATGGAATGTGATAAAATTCTCTAGGAAGAACATAAATTAAGCTATCATGTTAAGTAATAGTAATACATTTGATTTTCCATCCATGATTGACAAAAAAAATATCTTAAGTAAATTTTTTTTTGAAATTTAAGATTTAGGGATAGGGTTGTCAAGATTCTTATGAAATCTTGACAAAATCATGACATGTCATGACATGATGTGACAGACATCATGACGTAAAAACCCAAAATCACGTCAGGATAGACAACCCTAGCACCAACGGTACGGTAGTAATCACATTGAGCCATTGAAGTTGGAACACGAAGCTAAGTTGGGCAGAAATGGACTTTGCATTGAGCCATTGACAGTAGAAGCCCAAACGTGCATCAATGTCTTTTTCCAAGCAATCCAACACTGTACGTATCAAAAAGCAGTTGTCTTGAATGCAAGTGCAGCCCTGTCAAAGAGCAGAAACGCCGCAGTCACTGAAATCCTAAATTGGCCGATCGTGGAGCTGGCAAGCTGGGAGGACTTGGAGCGGAAAGGGCAGGACTACTGACTGAAAGTAAGCCACGGTACGGTTCATCATAGGAACACTGGCTGCCCTTCCCCTACAGCGGGTATTTGGGCAGGGATGCCGATGCCTCGCCTGCTCCAGGAGTAACTGCCCAGCTGCAGTGGACCGATGCAATTTTCACAACTCCTGTTCATGTTGATCCTGATTTGCTCCTGATTTGCTCCTGATGACGGCATGTTCACAACTCCTGTTCATGTTGATCCAAAGCTCCTGAGTGCTAGCTCCCATCTTCCCATGAAAGTGGACGCCTCCAACTACCACAGCTAGCTGCTGCTATGTTGCAACAGAGTTTGCCCTCAAGGCGTGCCTAAACCTTCTTGTCCTGAGAGCCACATCAGTTGCACTCGTCGATCACGTATTCCAATTGTACTAAAGTTGTTTGATGAACCCTGCATCTCCATCCCAGGCCATCGTTTAGAACTTCAGCCTTTTAGACTATGCGTGATTAAGCAATAGATTGATGACAGTACGTCATGTGGAACTCACCCCAACATCGTCACTACTGCTGCTGACGTTCAGAACATGCAAAAATACCGAGAACCCGGTCAGTAAGGACCCAAGATCGGAATGAATAGAACAGAAAGTAACACTGCGGTCTACACTGTCTCATAAGTTCAATCTAAGAAATGCTTTCACCAAGCTCGATGAATGCCAGCTCAAGAATTTGCTTTTCAGCACTAACCCTCCCAACAAATATTGGTGATTGGGTGCGCAAATCTAAAAGTTCTTGGTTTTGAATGACAAATAAGAACACTGTTAAGCCAGTCAAGATCTTTGGGTCTACAGGAATTGGTTTGAAGCAAAATATTCATGTGAACCCTAAACGCTCCTCACAGAGAAGAGGTTATGCTACCTTAGATGTGCAAAAAGTTGAAATTTAAACGAGATTTGAGAGTTTCTTGGTTTCGAATGACAAGATTACAAGATTGTTGAGCGAGTCAAGATGTTTCAGTTCACTTGAATTGGCTCGAGGCAAAATATTCATGTGAACCCTAAACCCTAAAAATTACCCAGAGAGAAAAAGTGGTGCAGAGTATTGCAAAAAGTTGAAGTTTAAACGAATTTTCAGATTTCATGGAATGACAAGATTATAACATTACTAAGCGAAGAAGATGTGCGGGTTTGCATAAATGGATAGAAGCAAAATAGTCTGCAGTTCTTGGACTTGTATTCTTAAGCAACAAACTACACGAGTCTTAGCAAGGACATCCCATCTACTATGGCTAATAATATCATGTGAATCTACAACCAAATTGTTTTTGAATAATGGGGCATTTGACACTTAGAAAGAAAAACTGTTACTGATTAAACAGTACATCAAGAGCATGTAACTTACTGAATTTGAAGTAAATTTGTGCTATTCAAAGCAAGTAAGTTGGACAATAGAGGCGATTTTGTTGTGCTGGAGGGAGACGTATTGTAAGCTCTTTCCAATGTCCTCTGATAATCAAGGTCCCATTTAATTGATTTTTTTGGAAGTACATGAAAAACACAATAGCAAATCGAGCCATAGCTCATTTTAAGTTTTTTAGTTTTAGAGGACATGCACATCCTAAACCCTAAATCCTATAAACCTAAAAAACCCTTGCAATAAAATTCTACCAAGTCCAAAGAGTTGATGAGTAGAAAATTTTCATCAATTCCTTGCGGTGGGTTAGATACTCATAGGCCTTGAAGTGCAGGATAGCTCAAAATATCAGCAGGGAGAGACCCAACAAAGTAACCATTTTTGAACCTCCAAAAACAACCCCAAAAGCATAGTCAAAGCTTGATCAACCATTAAGTTGAACATCATTTGAAAAAATGGAAATCTCAAGGACCTCAAAATCTTGAAAGGGGGTAGGAAGTTGGAATTATCTATGAACTCAACTTTAAGGAATTCTAAGCAAGAATTTTTTAGGATGATATAGTAGCCTACAAACTTCAACCTTGCAATATAATGGAATATGTCTAGTTCTTCTGTAAACCATATTGCCCCCAATAAAACCCTATTCTAGACCAAAACCATTGTCTCTAGATATTGTGGTTGAACATTCAGCAACCAACCACTAGTAGAAAACGCAGAAATTTCTGTTGTTTCAATGACGTTGTTTTGGTCACCGAACAACAGATTTCTGCTGAAATTTACAGAAATCTGTAAATTTCAGCAGAAATCTGTTGTTCGGTGACCAAAACAACGTCACCGAAACAACAGAATTTTCTGCGTTTTCTACTAGTGAACAGACTATTAATAGAGTTTCTCAACCTCGAATTGTTGATAGAATAGTCTTTGAAAGGAATGAAAATGACTCATAATGGTGATGATTTAGAAATCAACATTGTGATAAAAGTATTCACAGTTGAAGTGATTTTGGACCTAAAATTTAAAACTTTGACAAGAATTTATAAATAGTCTAGAGTTAGTTAAATTTGAGTTTAATGTAAAAAGCAATAGAGGATCCAAAATAATGCACTAACTTAGAGAGCATGCCAATTAAGGTGCTTGAAGTTCTTATATTGTTAGAAGAGTACTTGAGGATGCATTTAAGTACGCAGGAAAATGTTGCGGATCGAAAAAATTGTTGCCAAAATCATTGCCAAACAACTTTGAAAATGTTCAGTCAACAAACAAAAGAAGGATGCCATCAAGACTGTACTAGGAAAATATCAAGATTAACCAAGTCTACATTATATGGTTATAGTTTAGGATTAGGGTTTAGGATTTTAGGGTTTAGATTTCTTACACATATTTAAGCTGGTTAAGGACATCCAAATTCGGTAGAGTTCCTAGGAGCTAGTTTGTTGGATACATAGTTGATCAAATTCGGTAGAGTTCCCAGGAGCTGGTTTGTTGGATACACAATTGATCCCCATAACAACGTGGATTCAAGAACAAGAAAACAGAAATTAGTATCCAACAGTAGATAGATAGGACAAAGTGACACTTAAAAAAACATGAAAATCCAAATGAAATACAATTCATAATTTTGAAATATAATTTTTTCTAAAAACAAATTCAAGTTTCTACATAACACTGAGACTAAAAGGAGAATTTCTATAAACTCTAAAGCAATCAATTTGAAAACTTGTGTCACCTAAAACTTTGCACATATATAATCTCTATATAGCTAAAAAAAGCAATTTGCAAAAATCCAATGTCCTTAGGATAAATGTTTCCACGCTTATCACAAATCAAACTTCACTCTCTTTTAGTAAAGAAATGCAAACAAGAAACTTAAGATCATTTCTGATTAAACTCTTTGATTTATCATCACCAAGATCAATGACCACCATAACTAGTGTCCAAACCAAGTACAATAAGCATAGCACTACACTAAACCAAACTTTCGTTGTACATAGGTCTTCCATCTCCACTTGCTCGCTCGCACCTTATAAGTAATGAAAAAGAGACACAAGCTTGGATGGCTAGCTACAACAAATGTGAGCTCTACATTGTCACAAAGCAAGCTTTAGTCTGAGAAAAGGCCCAACAAGGGAGCAGGAAACACACTAGAAGCAGCTATTTCTCCACCCTAGTGTTGGTTCTTTTGAACCCTTCTACAACAATTTGAGCCATGGAACTTGAAGCTTTGAAACCTGAAGCTCGTCGGTCGCAAACTCTAGCTAAGTTAAGTTACAAAAGTTTGATATAACAATAGTGGACTAATTTAATTAAGTACTCCATACTAAGATTCATCCTGTTCAAGAAACTTGATTGATCTACAAATATCCAAATTGTAGATTGAACATTGTGTGAATTTTGTAAGACTAAATCGCTTAAGTATGTTGCATTTTATTAAGACACTTAGTTAGTTGAAGCCTATATGTTGACGAAGTGTCTTAGTTTGTTCAATTTTTGACGTAACTTGTAAATGGGTTGTAGCCCTCCCGGGTCACTAGAGACACAACAATAGGAGCCTTTGTGCCCGTTGCAATAGATGTTTCTCAATTCTCGGCAAGAGGAAGTAAGTTGGTAGTCTTGCAAGAATATCAGTTACATGCGTGGTCAATGTTTCATCCCCTTCTCTATCTTGTCATTTTTGGGTAGGATGGTACGTAAAATTCTACTATTGGAGCTCAATTTTGAAGATTTGTTGACAATGATGTGAAAGAATAAGTACAAACTAGGTACCTTTGAGCTACCGAGAGGCAAGACGTAATGAGCTCTATCCCCAGATGAAAACTCATATAATTGTTGCCTTCTTGAATGAATATTGTGTAGTTATGAACAAATTGTCCCACTCATGGATGAAATGTTGTTGAATAGACAGATGCACACAATCAGAGTTGATTATGTTGATTGAGGACATCTTTGCAAGCTGCTCAACTAGCTTAATTCAATTATCTTTCATCTCATGGGTGAAGTTGTTGATTTTGCACTACATTAACTCGGATGACCCTACTTCCCTTAGCTACACTATGTCTATCATTGAAGGATTAACTATATGAGAGAGAAGAACTCCGTCCCTTTAGGGTTTATAGATTGAAGGAAAGGAAGAGAATGTCTACTAACACTTATGCTACATACCTTTGCTAGAAGAGAGACTCTTTTCTAATATCTTAATTCGTTATATTGAGACTTTTGGTAGTTTCATTTTTATCCTCGACTCGAAGACAAATCATAATAACTGTTCAATTTTAAGACTATTTGGTAAGTTGAGATTTCAATGTATTAATATATATAAAAACCTTTGATTTCCCAAAGGATGCAGGCTCATCTTATCCTCGACTCGAGGATAAATTACTATAACTGTTTTAGGGTTGTAGTCTCAAAATGTGCAGATTGTCTCATTTTAACAAATAAGGCCATTTATTAAGTTTATATTTCAAGGTATTGAGGGGAGAAGAAGGCAATTGTAAAAAGGGTACTCCAAAATTGCCACTAATTGCTACTATGCCTAATTACTATTAATAAATTATTTAAATTTTCATATTTCCTTATTGGCAAGTGAAAGGAGGTTCCAATGCATTAAAGAACATGACTTTTGGATATTGTATAACAAAGTTACTAAGGAACAAAGTTTGGTTCTAAAAGCGTTTCTTTCACATAGGTACATAATTGATTTTGGAGATGTAGAGAGAATAAAGATGGTGGTTTAGGGTCAATGGTACATTTGGTAGTGCCCATTGTATGCATTGGTGAAGGGTGAATGAATTTTGGCAATGGAGGGGATGTTTTTAGTTTTAGAGAATGGCAAAGGTAGTAGTACTTGGTTGTTTTCTATTTGACATTTGTAGAACAAAATGTACGTGGTATATTTGATAGCAATGTTGTTTTATGTTAAAGAGAATTTTGGATATGTGTAATTTGGGTATATTTAAGTCTTGATATAGAGTGTAGGAGGAGATTGAATGTGTTGTATTTTTGGGCTTCCACAATGATAACATTGAGAGTTTTTGTATTCCATCTAGATCTCATGAGATTATGACCATGTAATCAAACTTCAAAATTATCCTTTAGTGTATATGTTTTTTATGCCACTATAGGCACGGTCCTAGTACGAGGGGCCCACGGCCTTCATATCAATAGACCTTCACATTTAGATAGGTAGTAACTTGCTAACATACAATTAATGAGACTACCAATAAGGAGATACTTGGGGAGAGACTTGAGATAAATTAGGTTTTTATTACTAGTGCCAAAAAAATTATAAATAAACTTCATTTAGGCCTCCATTTGGACCTCCATTGAACCTATGATGCAAGCTATAGTGCAAAGAAAAATTTGCAAGTCTCCTACAGTATTCCAAGAACACTACAACATTGCAAAGAAAGTTTGCAAGTCTTTTACAAGTCTCCTGCAGTGTTCCAAGAACACTTCGACAAACTTCCTATGAATGCCAAGTGAGCTAAACATCTTGGGTCTATAAGCCAATGCCCTCCATACTTTTATAATTTTGCAATGAGATTTTAATGTACAAATGTAACCATAGCAGATTTCTAAGATTTGTATACTACTTAGTTATTGAAGTCATATTTGAATGGCCTTGTTTTGAATTAAGAAAAGTATATTCTTGAAATGCACCCTTGATGAAATATACTTGCATTGTTTGAATCATACAAAGAAATCTTTAAAATACAGGTCATGTATATGTTAAAAAAATAATGCAATGATCTTAGAAATAATGGTGGACAAAATTATACATTCTAGACAATACAATAAGATGAGAAACATTTAAAGTAATTAGGATTGAAGGCTAACATTGAAAACTTTTGAAAGCCATTGTAGACCAATCATTATGGCATAGGGTTCAAGATGCTTTCTAAAACCTCTAGTTATTAAATGCATAAGTATGTAGGTAGAAAATTTTACATCTTTTAAGTAAAGTTCTATTGGATATTTTTTTTTCAATTTATATTCATAAATTCATAGTAATTTCAAATTTTTATAGTAAACTTTGATAAATTTTTCACTAATAAAAAACATGTGATTTTATCTCTAAAAAAATATTTTTTATCCATTTGTAGTCGCAAAATCAAAGTATAATGAAAAAAAGATTTTAAAGTCCTTTATTCTATAAGCCTTCATTTTGCAACTATATATACATGAATCTTTCTATATTTATTTTTCAAAGATCTAATCGCATGTCCTTTATAATTCACAAAAATTCCAGACTTTGGGGGGGATTTGAAATTATAATGAATTCATAAATATATAGTGAAGAAACCTCATAATAAATTTAGAATATGCTTGAAAATCTTTTTAAAAAATTATACGTATATTATAGTATAGAACCTTAGTGCAAATTAATTTACCATGCCATTATGAAATTAAAAACCAAAATTCTATGAATATAGGACCATTTTTCAAATTGCAATTCATTCATTGGTTTCAAATTCAAAAAATGTAAATTTTTTTACTAAAATTCAAATCAAGAGAAAAGAAAAGCAAAAGTTGTCAAAATTCACTATACGGCCAATGATCCAAGAATTTTATTTTCTTGTTTAAGAAAGTCAAAACAATTTACAAAGAATGAAAATCCAAAACCATTCATTGAAAATGAGTTCAAACAACCCTTATAAAAGAAATTGGATAAATTTTTTTTCCATCCTAGAGTCCTCCTAGAAATCATTTAAGGACACAAATGCCCCCTATGGGATTTGAGACCATTAGTTGGATCCTATGACCCTTTCTACCTCTAGATAACCTCTAATGCATGAGGGCTCTGTTGTTCCCAATAAGAAACAGTGTTGTTCATGAATTCCCTAATATTCTTGCATAATTATTTTTTATTGAAATTTTATCCACACATATATGTATATAAAATTCACTCTAGAATCTTCCAAATAATATACAATTTCAAAAAAGCATGAATTTACAACCATGAAATTCAAAAAATAAATAAATCTCATTTCACTCACAATTTGTTTTGTTTAAATGTTGTTCTTGAGGAAAAATTGAGGAAATTGGATTAGTTTTTTCAAAACTAATTAATTAATTATCAAAATTTAGAGTTTATACCTAGTGCACTACTTGTTCTACATATCCAAATTTTGTTCAAAATATATAATTTCTTAGTTATTTAAAGGATTTTTTTAATGCCTAGAGGCCATTGAGGTCATCCAAACTTCAAAAAAATTATTGATATATTATAATGTGCAACTTAGAAGAATAGTTTAGAAATGACTTTCACACAATTGAAAATTGTAAACAATGACTCATAGATTATATGCACATAGTTGGATCTACTATTGGACTAACCAATATTTATTGATTAAACTTTAAAGTTCCATTGTCTCCTCAAGGACAAAATGGATTTTAGGCAGACTCCTATTGTCTCAATATTTGTCGTAATTTTTTGAATCTTTTAGTGAAAATAGGAAAACACTTTAGCTTTCCAAAAATGTAAGTTTTAAATCAATCGGAGCCTAGGAACAAAAGTTATGGAACAAGAAGTCCTTTTTTTTCCACTTTGCAGGCAGAAAAAAACTTCAAAAAAATTTAAAGTACAAAATTTTAAAAATTTGTTATGTATAGATTATATTTTTATGTACATAGAAGGCTTTTATTCATTCCATTTGGATTTGTTATGAGAAAGTTATGGACAATCTTGTTTTGGGGGCAATCAGAGCATCTTCTTGAAAAAATAACTTGTAGAATTCATTTTTAAATGCAATTTTCACTATCGAAAAAAAAAGTTCCACAAGGTTGATATCTCTTGCTAGAACAATCTAACCATTGAGATTAGAGCATTTCAATTCCATCTTAGAGTTATTAACAATTTAGATTTTCCTTCAATCTTTAACCTATTTCTATTTAATAATTTTTTAATGAATAATTTTTTTTAAATTCTTTTTTCTAGAACCTCAACTCAATTCTTTATCATATAAAGTTATAAATTCAAAATCAGTAAAGCAAAAATTATAAGTTATGAAGGTTTAAAGCCAAATAATGTAGTTGAGCAAGGTAAAAAAAATTGTTTCCTTCACTTTAAACTCAAATATCTTGCAATCTATGTGGTCAAAATTTGTGAAATTTTTGCCACACATTTTTATACTAGTCTAGTACAAGATCTTACAATTAGATATGCAAAAAAGACTTTTAAAAACTTTTTGTTCATTGCTATAGAAATAGCAATTTTGAGTGGTTTTTGAAAGGCCTTGGGACTTTAGGGGTTAAACATACAATCAAGATAATTAAAATGCTTTTGGAAAGCAATTTTCAATTGAATCTTAATTAGGATTGTCACTAAATAATTCTAAAAAATGGATGTTGAATGATTATATGGTAAGAAGTGTTGATATTAATAGCTATTTATTCCAAAGAAATTAGACCATGTCAAAGCGGGTGTCAAAGATTATTAGTATTCTGACTTGGGTGCCGGGTATGTAAATATTAAAATATTAAAAAGAAAACATCCAAGAGATTAATTGTTACATTTATCCCCTAAAGGACCAAGACCTTTATTCTACCAAAAAGCACTCATAACTTCCATTTCTATAGCAAAGAGTAAAAAAATTTGAATTTTTTTCACATATAACCATAGGATCTTACACCTAACTAGTATGAGAATATGTGGAAAAAATTTCAGAAATTTTGACTACACAAATTGCAAGATATCTGCGTTTAAATTGAAAAAAACAAGTGTTTTAGCACATTGCAAGACTAGATTATTTGACTTTGAACCTTTTTAACTTTAATTTTTTGAACTACAAAGTTTTAAGCTTTAAATATTTATCATGGAGAATTGAGTTGAGAATTTAGGAAAAAAAATTCAAAAAAACTTAATTTTTGTTCTTTAAAAAATTGTTAAGTAGAAGTAGGTATGAGATAGAAGGAAAATCTAAATTATTAATATCTTAAAATGGAATTAAGATGCACTAATCCCAATGGTAAGATTGTTTTAGAAAGTAAATTAAACCATGTGGAACTTTTTTTTTTGAATAATCGTAAAAATTGCATCAAAAAATGAATCCTACAAGTTTTTTCTCAAGAAGATGCTTTAATTGCCTCCAAAACAAGATTAAATATAATTTTCTCATAATTAATCCAAATGGAATGAATCAAAGCTTTCCATGTAGACAAAAATACAATCTACAAGAAAAAAACTTTTCAAAAAAATTCAAATTTTTGAATTATTTTTTGTTGTCCTACTCCTCCCCCCTTTCCCCTATTTTGATCATAACATTTGTTCCCAGACACCAATTGGGAAAAAAGTTATATGCCCACAAAGCTAATCATTTTTTTTATTTTTTAAAAAAATTCAAAAAATTAGGATAGAAAATGAAACTATAGGTATCTGTCCCAAATCCCACTTGTCCCCCAAAGGGACAAATGGTCCTTTAGGGGTTAAAACAACACTTAGTGATCCATATCAAGCTTCTTCCATTGACCTATTGTATGCATAAGTCAGTTTTAGTTTTTGTACTTCGACAATTCGGCAACTTGATTTGAATATTTTGACTTTTAACACTTTGCATTTCCTAATTTTTAAATACTCCTAATTCTAAATTGATTTTTTCTATTCATGTGTAAATATATTCCTTTTTTTAAATTTTTTCAAGAATAATTTTTGGATATTCAAAATTAGCAACAATGAATTTTTTTTAGATTTTTAGAAATAGCTGTACAATTTTTAAAATTCTAGACATGATCCAAATCTTCCTACTTATTTTCAAAATTGACCTACATGTACAGTATCCCAGAGTAAACCAAATATTTTGCTCAATTTCCTTTAGTTTGCAAACAAACTTGGTTCATAATAAAAAAAAACCCAAATATTAGGTCAATATGGACTTGCAACATTTGTTATTTTACTAAAAGACAAGTGTGCATGGCATATTCTAAATTACTTTAGATTCAACCTAGAGCTCTAGGTTGAATCTAAAGTAATTTAGAATATGCCATGCACACTTACAAATGCTTTCTATTCTTTGTAGCTAAAAGTCCTTTTTAACTAAAGACTCATCAATTGAAACAACTTTTGGTTTGTATTCCAAGAGGTATTATGTTGTCTTGTTGGTCAAGGTAGACTAATGAAACAATTATATTCTTATACTTAGTCTTTTGGATAGTTCAATAAAGGAGATTTAACAAGATAAACCTTTAATACATGTCCCTTAGAGTATCCACATCCTTTCACTAATATTTCCAAATTCCTTCAAATGTCTTCTTGAGGATCATGCCAAAAAATGGGCCTACTAGATCTAAGTTTAATCAATTGTATTCTGAAATCAAAGTTTCATTGGTCAATTCACTTGTTATGAGACATATTCAATGTGTAAGGTAGAGCAACAAATTTTTGTATGTGTTTTTATTGGTAGAGCAACGTATGCCATGGAATGTGATTGTTCTAAAAGATCATGATAGTGATTTTAAACCATCCATTCATTAATATATATGTTCACCTATATGATTGTTTGAACTTGATTTCATCTACTACTTTATTTGGTGGTTTGGGTTAACATTCTCTTACTAAATGTTTAGTTTTTTTCAAATATCAATTTTTTTAGATTCTAAAATATGAAATATTTTCAACAAATTTTTTAACTATTATTATTTTTTTATTAAGAAATTTCCAAAAAATTTGGACCTCTATTTTTTAGAAACATTTTTTGTTGACCTTCATTAAAGGATATGCATTTCTCTTCTATTACAATATAAAGGCTACTAACTCCAAAACTAGGTTAGATTTGGGTGAAAATTTTGCCAATTGGGAAACATTCACTAGGTGTAAAACATAAAGGTTGTCAAAGGGCTTTAGAACAACCAATTTCTTTTGGCAAATTTTTTGCCAAATCTAATTTTGATGAGTATTCATTACTTTTTACTTAAAAACTAAGACAAAAAAGATAAACTAAAAATACATGAAATGATCACATTCCTTTCCAAAAAAATATTAGATTTGTCAATATTTGCATAAAAACAATTGCCAATGGATAAAATTTGGGATGAAAATAAACATTCTAATGATACTATTTGTTTTTTCCTTATGTCTATGCATTCGACAATGCAAGTTGCTCTACCAATGATCAACCTATAGGTTTTCATCAATGAGAAGCTATAGAAATGTCTTTTAAATACGATGAGATTGAATAGATAAAAAATTGGGTAGATGACAACATGACGTAAAATGAAATTGTGAGATAATTTATAATAGATTTTAACAAATCTTGTTGCAATCTCTCATAAAAGATTTCATCAATCCATTGGGTTCCATTATGAAGTTATAGGGATGTCATTAGGGTTTAGTAAGAATGAAGAGATGAAAGAATTTGAATGAAGATTTGAAAATGAAATTGTGACATTATTTGCATTCAATTTAATAAGTGTGCCTTGTGCGTCAAAATAAAAGTAAAAGTAGTTTTCTAATTTTTTAGAACAAAAAATAACTCAAAAATGCATAACTTTCACATCGTACATTCGAACGCCACAAAACCAAGCCGGTGCACCCCTCTTCATTGAGGGCTTTCCAATGGTACCAAGATTGTGTTCAAAATATAAGAAAAAGTGCCTTGTGCTGTTGCCACAATCAAAACAAAAGTATAAATAATTTTTTAATTTTTTAGAACCAAAAACAACTCAAAAATGCATAACTTTCTCACCATGAGTCAGAATGCCACAAAACCAAGTCCATAATGCATAACTTTCTCACCATGAGTCAGAATGCCACAAAACCAAGTCCATAATGCATAACTTTCTCACCATGAGTCAGAATGCCACAAAACCAAGTCCATAATGCATAACTTTCTCACCATGAGTCAGAATGCCACAAAACCAAGTCCATGCACCCCTCCTTGTTGAGAGCTTTCTGACAATACTAAGATTGCGACCAAAATATAAGTAAAAATAATTTTATAATTTTTAAGAACCCAAAATAACTCGAAAATGCACAACTTTCACACCATATGTTCGAATGCCATAAACCAAGCCGGTGCACCCCTCCTCGCTAAGGGCTTTCCGATGGTACCAAGCACGCGACTGGGGATGCACGGTCCGAGAGATTTCAACATGACAAACAAACAAACAAAACAAAACAAATATCATGTTTTAATAAAATGTTATGTTTTGATCCACATTGATTTTCATGTGTTTGTTCTCACAAAACCCTAATGACTTCCCATCAACTTCTCTTGCACGTTAGTGAAACCTTTTTCGTGACACTAAATTCGTTCTAATAGAATATTAGGTGTGAAATTATGAAGGGTCATTTTTAGAGTGCAACGGTGCAGATGCGCGGATGCCTGGGCTCCACCAACACCAACACGCCAGCGCGTCCTCCCCGCAGGCCAAACCTCATGGGAGGGAAAAAGGCTCGTATCTCCGCGCTCCGCGCGCATCCAACGCTCCTGCAGCCTTGCCGCCCCAACCAAACGCCAATTCAATTGTCCCATCAATGCGAGGAATTGGCGTCGTCCTCACCTCGCGAGCTTCCCAATGCTCTTTTTTTCGTCCGATTTGGTGCCTCATACGCCGAGAACACATTCAAAGTACTCTGAAACAAACTGACCTTCACTTGTCACAACAATCAACTGAGTACGCACCGTTTTCGGAATCCAGAGTTGTGGAGATTGCTTGCACTGCATTTGACCAATTTCATATGAGTCCTGTGTGTCAATCCATGAGCTTCGGAATGCCGGATGCCACCGATACTCTGTTTTCGTAGCATCCGATTCGGAGAGGGTGGTTTGATGACATCACGATGTAATCCCTTTCGGAAACGGATTGCGAGATTTTCTCGTAAATTTTGTGTGCTGAGGGTGTGATTTTCTAATGTTTCCTGGGGTTATCTGGCGTTCGATATGTTACTTAAGTATTAGACCGAGGGCCGGCATGAGGACGTTGTCTGCATTGCACGGCTCCTGCAGTGGTGATGACTTGGTCTGTTTAGGGCCCACTGACACTGGTCTCCAGAAGTCGGCTCATGACGAATTCCTGCACTTCTGTTGAAATCCTCCAGGTCGCATCATAGCTTGCCAGAGCATCAATCCTCCCTCACCACGAACCTTTCGACCAAGTTGTGGACCCCTGGCCTCTTACTTGGCTCTCCCTCAGATGCTGGAGTGAGAGACGGAACTCTGATTTTGCAGGAGAATATTTTTTTTGCTTCCGTCGTGGTGGACCTCATCCTCCTGGTCATCGAAAGCTCAATGCTCGTGTTGGACTTAGTTAGTCTTCCCGTTAGTCGTCCCCTAGTCTCTAGACTACGTAGACATATTTCTTACTTCCCTTCACTGTCAGCAAGCTGAAGCAATTTCTGCCGATCAGGCTTACAAAAGCACACAAGTTAGGATTGCAAACCCGATCGTAGAGATCGATTCCTGTTTCTTTTTCGATTGTGAGGGAGATCCATCACGGGATTCATTCTTCGTGACAGATTTTCATTTCCCGTTCGACAGATTGGCTTGAAAACAGGAAACCTAGGACTTGGAAGACCTGTGGAGATTTAGGAAGGAGGCGGTGTCGGTGAGAGAGTTGGCATGTTACTGCTAAAGAAGTGAAGTGTTGGGAAGCTTGCAGAGCTTGAGTGAGTTGCACCATTTCTGTGGAGATGAAGGGCGTCACGGCGGACGTGAGCTCCAATCGGAGCTTGCAGGAGAGCCATGAAGAGGGGGTGGCAACAGCAAGGGAGCTTCTGGGGAAAGAATCGGCGGATTTGTGGGGAAGGGCGAAGCGGCTGTCAGTACGGGATTTGGCTAACAAGTTCGAGTCAGGGCAAGCCATGGCTAACGCCGCCGCTGCCATTCTGGCGCAAGAGGTAATATAGGAACAGGTCCTCAGGTATCAGCTCCTCCTAGAAGCTTTAATTTCGAAAATATTTCAGCAGCAAACCTATGTGTGCGTCAGGGCTATATATGCTTCAAAGCTATGTGTGCTTCAAAGCTATATGTGCTCATTGCTCCACACTTTTAAAGGACTAGATAAATTGAAAGTAGATGGGCATGTTTTTCTGACAACGAGGCTCTGCTTTCATGTTGCTGGACTTAACCTTTTGAGTGGATCCTGTTCATTTTTGCTTCTGTAAGGGACTTAAAAGGACGTCAAAATTTTGAAAGAGAACAAGATTATGAGATATCCAATGCTTGTTTACTTCCTCTACAGAATAGACTCTGAATGTGATGGAATTGAGATTGTTAATACTGGACTCGTCACCGTACTATATCCTATTGTCTGGTTATGGAAATGTTACGATTTGACTTGGTTCGCGTTTTTTTTTGTTACTAAATTTTCTGATTGTGTGGATCTCTTTGTTTGTGTGCAGCGAAGGTCAAAAGATGTGGCTCTGCTGGACAAACCCGCGCTCATGAAAAAGCTGCGTGGGTTGCTTGGTGACCTTTCAGGTCGCGTTGCGGGGCGGAACAAAGATGATGTCTCCGAGGCTCTCATCACAGTATGTTCTTTACTCTGGTTTGAATTCTCGTCTGAAAATTTTAAAATTGGGGACTTGGAAGTGGAAGTTCTTCTAGTAAACCCTTCTTTTGTGGCATGTCATCTCCTGGCCTGGATATGCAGTTGATTAGCGATAGCATTTATTTCAATTACACATACGATAGCAATGCTTGGTGTTGGATAAGACAGCAATGCGTTTTACTTTTGGCTACCGTAACCGTTTCCTAAAGAGATGGCACCTGTTCTGGTAGCCTGAAGAAACCTGTACTACTTGGACATCTTTACATTGCCCTTTTTTTGGATTGTTTACTTAGTGAATTGCCTCCCTGTTGAGTCATTTTAGATGCTCTTCTTTGTAATGAAAGTTGTAAACGCATCTATTAGTTCTGAAGAACTGTATTTGAGCTGGTTTCAGTTGGAAGCAGTGGAAGCTCACTGGACACAACGGGAGATGGAGGTGATCCAGGAAAGGGAAGAGTCAAGGAAGCTGGCTGTTCTTTTCCAGAAGGTTGCTTTACTTCTCCAAATCGCTCGTTTTCTGCAATATTCTGTCCAATGGTTGCAAGCATCTTTGAGAGTCAGGAATGGAATAATTATGGATATTAATCCTCACAAAGTTAATATAAATAAAGTGATTGGTTGATAGAATGACATAACACGGTCTTTAAATACAACCAAAATGGCTTGTTGTGAACCAGTGATATGTCATTTTCAATGATAACATTAGTACCACTTCAAACTCAATGAAACTTGACCTCACCATGGCAGTGAGTATTTCGTAGGGATTCTACTACAGAATGTTATTTGTGTGTGCTCGTGTTCGGGGTTTATTCATTTCACATCCTAAGTATTATTTCTCGGTCAACAGAAAGAAGATAATCTCCATGCTTTTGTTTACTAGCTCGTCAGTCTCTCAGCAGCCAGTTCTTCTTTATCTCCTTGTAACGTCTCTGTGTTGGTCAGGCTTCGGAGGATGCAAAGATCGTCATCGAGAAGGAACGGCAAGAAGCCCAGGCGGAGATCGAAGCTGCTCGGGTCACGGCGCTTCGTTGTCAACAAGCGTTGGAAGAGCAGGCTCATACTCTGAGTCAAGCCGAGCAAGAGGTAGAAACCCCCACGAGATTGATCGCCACTCTGCTTTTATTATTCCTTCGATCCAATTACGGTAGAGGACACCCTATTCATCGCTTGAGGATTTTAACCTCCCTCTACGTAATGGATGATTTCTTTTGCAATCTTTCGAGTGAGGTTTTAGACTACTATTGATGAGACAGTATACAACCTTATTTCTATGACTGGCCATAAATATTTAGCCCAATCATGCTTACACCACTTGCTACTTGAATGCCAACCAAGTGTATTGGAAGACTTGAATTCCTGTTGGTAATAGAGGTGAGTATACCGATTTCTTGCAGTGGTTCAAATAAGGTAAAAGATACTAAAACCAGATGATCGCGTTTCCAGGAGCTGACGGAGCTGAGGATTGACGTTAAAGAAGCCCGCAGAATATCAATGCTGCACGCCCCTAGTAAGGTCATGGACATGGAATTCGAGATTTCAGGACTACGGCAGCAGCTTTCAGAGAAAACTCTGGAGGTTCTCCTTCTCCGCAGAAAGGTAGTGCCATGAAACTATACCAGGCCTGGCTAGGGATGGCAGTTCATGATAAAGCTTTTAATCTCTAGAGCAACAAGGATTCATGGTTTGAAACCAACCAATCCAATTGATCTTACACTATGAAAATAATAGAAATCAAATTGTACATCACAGTAAACATTCAGAATACGTTGGTCACAAATTTGATATCATTAAACTTTGAATGGTGCTTGCAATCGATGATATCCAATTTTCTGTGCATAGTCCAGGTCCTGATGATGTTTGCTACTGGGTGATAGGTGGATGCTTTGATGTCGAACTCGGAAGTTCCACCTCAGTTTGAGCTTCAAGGCGAGGAGCGTCTGGGGTCTTCCTTGATTACCGTTCCAACTGAGGCACTGTCACCAGAGCTGGAGAACTGCAAACTCCAGTGGTTCCGTGTCCATGGAGCAAAGGCTGAAACCATCATAGGTAAACAGCTGGTGTTGATCTGGAATGAGATTGTCATTAGGAAAATTTTCATAGTTATTTGGCCCTCGAGACTCATTACTAATTCCATGTATTCACTATTGTTCAACCTTTGGAGAGCTTTGGTTTTGCTTGATGACACTTTTGTCAACTGCAATATCTTGCTGGGACAGTCTCTAAAGCTTGATGAGTGACTTTTTCGTCAAATGGATTGTCAACGTAGACCAGGGAAATGACCCACGAGAAGACGTACATGAGCAACTAGACCAATTGTTGGTCAGTCTTCTCGTGGGCCATTTCCTTGGTCTACGTAGACCTTGTTTCCACCCGTGAACTTCTTCAGAACTCAATGATTTCAGCGACGATATTCCTCAAAGGGTTTTCTTGATGCTTTGCTTTTTGTGTACAGGTGCTACAAGGTCTCAATATGCACCTGAGCCCCTGGATGTTGGCAAAAAGCTCCAAGTTGACATCGCCCTTCCGGATGGTAGCCGAGAGTCTCTTGCAACATCGGGGCCTATAGATGGAGGTTAGTGATTTTCTTTAGTTCAATGGTGAAATCAATTTCCGAGCACAATCAACCCTCCCTATTGCATTTTCTTGGGGACAAATGGGGTCTCTAAATGCACTTTGACATGCATTCACAACGTGTCATGTGGAATTTTTCCAATCAGATGTGTACACAACATGGCTGATTCTCAGAATGTGCAATTACAAACATGTGAGTGCAGGAGTGCTGCACATTTGCCTTGGGCACTTAACCCTCAAAGTGTGTATGGAGTGTCGTGGCTGTGAAGTTAGTGCTGCTATTCAATTTTATGCTATATGAATCTGTTTCAATGTGGAGCAAGCATATGTGCGATTTGTGCATCTGGTGATAATGAATTTTTTGTGAATTGTGGCAGCTGCTGGACTAGGTCAGTACGTGGAAGCTCTGGTACGGAAGGGAGGAGCTGAATTCAATGTATGTCACATTTTCCAATTCCTAGTGTGCTGGTATTCTTGTTGATGCGATGCTGTGCTTTTGCTACACTAGTTTAAACGATTGCTGGTATGATATCAAATGAATTGCCATGTATATTTTAAAAGTGTTGGGCATGAGGATGAGATTTTGTATCCAAACCCAAGAGCATCTGACACCAATTCTTCCTTATCCCTATCTTCATGTCTTTAAGAAAGAACAAATATAGGGATAGGGAATGCTCTTCCCCAAGCATATGGAGAAAGGTGATTTTGAGTTCCCAAAGGGTGTCACATATTTCAATACTAGTATTGATATCCATTGTACTATTTTACCCAGGCATCACCTACATTTTATTTTTAGTACCATAATCCATCTTCTACCAAATTGTAATTCTTTTTTCAATATCCATACCCACTCTGGTATATGAAAGAAATGATAAGTGCACAACACTGATGTAATGGTGATATCTCTAACGCAATTTTCATGTACATGTGGGATTTTTATTCAGGTTAGAATCTTTCAAGAGAATGGTGAACATTTTGGCAAGTCCTCATTTCAAGTGTTGGCCATTAATAAATTGCGTATGAAGCTTTCAAAAGGCCGTAAGGTCCGAGCAAAAGAGGAGTACTCTTCGGTCATGCAGGTGAGTCAGACGTTTGATTGGCTTGGTAGGTCCTTGTAATTATTCTTCATGGCCTTTTCGCCATTACCTAATCCCTCATTAATTCGAAGCTGTCACTGAGATTGTAAGCAATACTGTACACGTAGGGCAGGGTTGGTACTTCTCTTCCAGAAATTTTTGTTTTTGGAAGATTATGTATTTATTCTTTACCGAATTCATAGATATCATTTCAAGATTTTTGTTGCACCTTAATGTCATTTGAAAAACAGATTCTAAAAATTTCAACAACTATTTTAGAAATTATTTTCTGCCTACACTGCACTGCGAGTATGGTGCTGGGCTGGTTTGTTGACATCAACCAATAATATCTGGTGATTCTGTGGCAACCAGTTGTGCGGTGCACGAGGTGGAGGGGATGCAGCTGGGCGGAGTATGTACTGGGTAGCACACAAGAACCTCACCTTCATGCTGGTGTTGGACTCAGAGCGAGAGCGCAATGCAGCCATCATGTTGGCAAGAAGATTTGCTTTTGATGTCAATGTATGCTTGCAGCCTCTCTCTTGCCCTTCATGTTGTTTGCTTTCTCCATTGAGCTGTTCATCAGAATATCACTACACTAAAATTTACATCATGTTTTATATCTTGATGCAACTTTTTACTTATATTTATTTTAATGTATTAAGCATGCACGACTTTGTTTAAAATAAGGTAAAAAAGATTCTCTTAATTCAGACTTATCACTGAAAGTAGACGAACCTATGCTACAAGTGAAAGACTTACTAGAATTACTTTGGCCCACAAGATTTGCATGCAAAAGTGTAGTGAAGATCATATCCTGTTCATGACTAGACGTGATAACATTGTTTTAAAGTAGACTATAAGCTCATGAAAATAAGGCCTGACCTAACATTATTTAGCCTGGTTGAAGGTAGAATTTGTTACATCATGAGTGTCACAAAGACGCCTAGGGTTCTTTGCTTAATAATGTTTCAGAAGTTGTTGAAATATTTATTTTCTTCAGCTATCCTTACCATCATGTGATGTTCATGCCTATTTTGGCAGGTCATACTTGGAGGACCTGATAATTGACTCCTCCTTACGATCTTTGAATGTAACAATGGATCTGTCCCAGGTTAATTGGGTTTGGTCTGATGCCGACGGTCCTATTCTCAAAAACTAGTACAGATGTGATGTTTACTAGCTTTTGCATACACACCAATTGAGTTTTAGCGGTATGCAAAAGCTAGTATGCACTTGTCAGCAGGTGCTTTTGTAGTACTCTGGTCCTTGTATAGGTAGAGACCCTTTCACTTACATTTAAATTTAGGCTTTGGTCTTAGAGGTATAGTACTAAGTTATAGGTTGAGAAATGTTTACCGAGAGTGCCACAATTTGGCTCTATGACATACTTCCTGCTGTTGAGAGCATTGTATAACTTAGATCAGGCAATTCTTGTGATGTGCAGCCTCATGCAGGTGATGTCATCAGTGTACTTGTATTGATAATCGTGTAGGTAATTTTTGTTCGTCCGATGCAAAGAGTATTGGGGAGACTGCACCCATTTCTGTTCACAATTTCAATTCTTTTATTTGTAAGTGCAAGGGTTGGCACTCCTTTTTCCTATGGATAGTTGCAGATTAGTCCAAGAAGGTTTGCTACTAAGGTATCCTCACCCTTTTGCAACACTAGCAATTTGCCATCAATTAGAATAGAAATCTTCAAAGCCTCTCATGGACCCAAATTGCTCAAATTCAACACTAGTTTTGAGAAGGAACCAATGGAAGTTGAAGAGTTATTTGAAGCAACCAATGAGAGTTGAAGTCTCTTGTATTTCAAGGATGTTTAATTAAGGGTATAAACTTTCATTTGTTAACATTGAAATATGATTTTTTTCCCAAATTGTATTTAAAATTGCTTGATTGAAAAGAAGTGTCTATTTTAGGTTTGGATACCTTACCATGTACCAAATTGAATGACTTGCATGTAATCCCTAAATGCCCAAGGCTTTTTCAAAGCTTTTTGGAGTTTGTTCAAAACTAAAGAAAATATCCAAGTTTTGATAAGTTTTATAAAGTTTTTAAAAATTGTAATTGTTTGAATTCAATCTAGATGTGTTATGGGTCACATAGGGAAAAAAAATACAACAATATCACTCATCGATTAATACTTAGATTGTAATCTTTGATCAAGATAGTGTTAAAACTATAAAAGTAATTTGAAGTTGTTCAATCTACCTATTTACAAGTCAAATCTAGAATTGAGGCAAAAAACAAACATGAGGTTAACCCCTAAATGCCCAAACTGCATTTTTTGACATCATAGCAATTTCAAGCAACTCATTAAGAATGGAGTTTTTATTTTTTTTCTTTGAAATTTTCACAAAACATGTGCCCAAGGAGTAGCTTTAAGGTTCAACAATTTTCATACCTTTTGACTACACAGTTAAAAAGTTATTGCATGATATGTCATTTTCAACGCTCGGTGGGCAGCTCAGGCAACCCAAAAAACTTCTTTAAAAATCACTTTTATCAAAAACTTCTTTTTGAAATTGATTGTATAAATTTATTTACACATGGAAAGCTTTGAATCATTCCATTTCAATAAGTGAGATGAAAGTTATGAGGATTTTTAGTTTGTGAGTAGGTATGGTTTTCAAATGTTAAAAATTTATTTCATTCCTACTATTGTTCCATATTTTGATAAAAACAACATTCTTTGATGTAGTTTGTTAATTTTTCCAAATTTTCTTATATAAAAGTTCAAATAAACACTATGTCGTATTATTAAATGAAGGCTAAAAGCTTCTATAACCCTTAAAGCCCAAACACCATTTTCTGGGAACATAGCAATCTGGGGCAGTTCTATATAAAAAGAATTTTTTTTTTTTTTTCTTTGAAGTTTTCACACAAGATGTGCCTGAGGAGTAGCTTTAAGACCCAAAAAATTTCATAACTTTTGACTACATGGTTAAAAAGTTATTGTATAATATGTAATTTTCATTGATCTTTGGACAACTCAAAAAATTCTTAAAAAATCACCTTTTTAAGAAAGAAAAATTCGAAATTATTTTTTAAGATTTATATATACATGGAAAGCTTTTAATCATTCCATGAGACAAAAGTTATGAATTTTAGTTTGTGAGTAGGTATGGAATCTCTACTCTAAAGTCCTTTATTTAACTCAATTTTCAATATTTTTTGAAAAAATTAAAATCATAGGATGTCAATTGTTTGTCACAACATTGCAACCATTGGGATTAACATTTTTCAATTCCATAAATAAATTGTTAATAATTTAATATTTTGAATCATTCTCTCCTTTTTCTACTTACTATTTTTTTCCTATATATTGTATTATTCCAAATGATCCAAATTTTTTTAAGATGTAGCCAACTTACCTTGAAGAATGAATTCAAAGAATGACCACCATTTAAGACATTTTTTCATACAAATGTGACCTTGTGAAGTGCAATTGCCCTGTTTTTTCACACAACCCCCCAAAGGATTTTTATCACTTCAAATGCAAATATCTTGCAATATAGATGGTTGAAATTTATGAAATTTTTTCCACATCTCCACAAACCAACATAATACAAGATCCTACTGTTACTTGTGTCCCCAAATGCTTCTTTTTTCCTGAAATTTGGTACTTGTCCTAGAAATGGCAGTTTTGAAGCAGTCTTGGTGAAAACATAGTCCAAAATCTTGAGGGGTTAACTTTTAAATTACATTTTTCCAAAATTTCAAATAAATTCAATGGTTCACCCTAAAGTATCATTGAAGACAGAAAGTGTCCTCAACGTTTTTCACTCCACCAAAACAAGCATTTTGCACATTGAGATGGAAAAATGGCTCAAAGTGATTGTGTGGGGGTTACGGGAGATCTATCAAAATACTCAAATTGATCGAAATTTTGAAACTTCATGCACATTGTTGCTGAGTCCGATGGTTTAGAGGTTCACCCAGTTGAACGCCGCCCATCTTCTCAACGCTCCCCGCGCATTTCTAACTGCACGGCCGAGTCCACTCAGCAGCTGTACCCGAACATTCGAAGGGCGCCAAGACATCTTGTGTTTGTGCTTCCCTCGGCGAACATCAAACCAATGAATTTGGCTAAATTTTTTTGGCATGCTGGCAGTCATTCATTTCAGCCGATCGGATCTTGCAAATGGTAAGGGCACTTATTTTGGTGAATTTCGTGAATAATTTGTCCTGAAATTGAAGTGTCCGAGGTACCTCCCTGAAGTGCTTCGAGTACGGCATGTTTTTAAAGGTTTTTGCCATTTTTCCAAATGGACAAGTGAGTCTATGTCAGTAGCTCAGTTTTGCTAGTGGGGGTGCTAAGCAAATTAGGAAGTTTGCGAGGCCCTCGGAGCGAAAAAACCCGCCATTTCACCTGTAATTTCCTCACAACTGAACTTTTTTTCCCAAATAAAAAAGCATAACTCAAAAGAGAATCAACGGTTCCTAAACCGCCACAGTATCCCTAAACTTATCCTAAACCGCTTTGTATGGTTGGATCTACTCTACACCCTTCAGATTCGCACACAGAATTTTTTTGAAAATGAACAGACAGAGCAGTCCACAAAAAAGGAAAAAAATCCCATGTCGCTTTGGGGTTAACAAGGGGTCAAGAGAACACAGGGATGTGGTATTAGAGAATGTGATATTAAAGAGGTCAGCGTGCAGAACTCCATGCACACATTCAGATTTGAACAGTGATAAAAATCGTACACTTGCACAGCACCTAACATCAACACCAGGGAATTCATGCATTTGAAGATTCTTTCAAAACTTCAACACTTCAGCCCTCAACCCTAAAACCCTAAACCTGGCCTTGTTAACGAAAGTGCTAGGCTTTCTCAAACACTGAGAATGATATTCTTTGTCCCTGAAAATTAGCACTAGCCAAACGAATTCAAACCTCCACAAGCTCTGAATTATTCTCAGTGACAAAATAGGGGAAGTTTCATAGCCTCCAGACTTCAACTTTGAAATTAAATCTGGCCAGAGCTTCATACAGATTTCAAGCTTCAAATGCCAAAAGGCACAGATTCCAAGGCTAGATGTTCAATTTTCAGAAGTATCATTTGTCATTCAAAGAAATTTAGCGACAAAAAAAAGGAGACCAACTACTGAGACCTCACTCAGAAGATACTAAGTTGTGCAGGGAAAATTACTTCGCTTTGTACACAATTAATATTATGGTACCTACACAACCTGGGCTCTGTATTACATTCAACACTGCACATCACAGTGGTCAAGTAAGAAGTGCTACTAAAAATATTCCATACAGCAAGGGAGAGGTTCCATTCACCATACAGTTAGACTTTGAGCCTTTGCCTACAGCAATCTAGAAACTTGTGCCATCTAAAATTTTGCTCATATCCTCTGTGCTAATCTAAAAATCAATTGCAAACAACTCAATGTCAATAGATTAAGTGTTCACAAACCTGACACAAATCAAAGTTCACCTGTATGGTCAATGGAGCATCTAATGTACTGGTAAACCCTATACCCTTAACCCTTAAAGCCCTTAAAACTCTAAAGACACCTGTATGGTTAATGGAGTTTCTACTTTACCTTTGATATTCAGTAGAGAAAGGCTGGTCCCCGGGGCTTCGCCTTCAAGCACAACCGCTTCTCCTTGTACAAAATGAAGGAAACCGCCTCCCGCATGTCCACCTTCCCCGCACTCTCCCCTTCAGGCAGCGACCAGTCAAAGCCGTGCAGCAAATTGGCCAACATCAACGACACCAGAGACTGTGCAAGACGAGCCCCAGGGCACATCCTTCGACCCACGCCAAACGGAATCAACTCAAACCAATCGTGACCTGACAAAGGATTCACCTCCGGATGCTTCAGAAACCGACTGGGTTGAAAGTCCTCCGGATTCTCGTACACAGCAGGGTCACGCTGGATGGCGAAGATGTTGAGCATGAGTTGCGTCTTGGCTGGGAACTTGTACCCGGCGACGACACAAGGCTCATGGCACTCACGAGTGATGGATAATGGAGCAGCAGGATGCAAACGAAAAGTCTCCTTGATGATGGCTTGCAGAAACGGAAGGTGAGGGAGGTCGGATTCCTGGACTAGCCGGCTTGGGCCTATCACTGTTGTGAGCTCAGATTGCGCTTGTAGCATGGTGTCGGGATGTGTCATGAGCTCTGCCATGGCCCATTCCGCTGTGGTGGCGCTCGTGTCGGTTCCTGCATTGAGAAAGCTCTGGGGATACAACCATGGCCACAGACAACGTGAAAGATATGTCAATCAGGAATCTCATTTAAAACCTAACTTTAAAACCCTAGACCAAAAAGAAGTGGGAATGAATAGTGCTGGACTTGCACCTCTTCCTTTGTAGCACTAAAGACAAATAGATCACTAACATAATGTGAAGACTACTGTCAATCGTCATGTGACTTCATTCAAGACTCTGAAACTTTACAACCATATGGCAGATTTGACAACGTTAGAACCATTTGTCGTGTATTCCAAGATGGCAACATTAGAGCCACTATGACTCATGAGTCAAAAGGTTTGCTTTCATATGCTGATCTCAACATATAAGTGGAAGTGTGTCAAAGAAGGTAAATGTCATGGGATCGATGAATTAGGGATATCCAGAATTGCAGATGGATCCAAATTGTGATTTCAAGAATGTTATGGGCGACGATGGATTGGAAAGATTACCAGAAGTAGAGACATAATCTCGTCATCGCTAAGTGGCTTTCCATCGTCATCCAGCGGCGCTTTCAACAACACATCTACGAAGTCCGGGACGAAATTCTCATCCTGCTCTCCTGCAGTCCGTTGCCTGTGCTTGTCCACTTCGATGACTTTATGCGCTATTTCTCGTCCGCGTCTTTGAAGCCCCAGAAGGTATGGCTCCCAGCCTTGCCATTTGGTGATGAAGGTCAAGGAGGGCACGTAGTCACTGATGATCATGGCGCCGTTGGCATCAATGGAGCGGCGCAACACATCATCGTAGCGTCGTTTCTCTTCATTCTTATCCCGATCATCAAAAAACCTTCACCAGGCCAAAGTCACACAGTCAGAGTCCTAATCCCTAAACCCTAAAACCTCAAACCAACCAATGTCCAATCGTTCAGTACACTTGAATGCCCACGCCAGACTGCCATGTGCACATACCCATTCAACATTGAAAATCTTCATCCTAAAATGCATCACAGTCCACAAAGTCCAAATGAAACCTTATGAGCTTGAAAACAAAAATGCAGCGATTGGATCTTAGCCCTCCTCACCTGTTGTTGGTGAGCATCATGGTCATATTGTTGGACGTCATCCCAGTGAGCCAGTTTCTGAGATCGATGGGATTGCCATTCCTGGCTTCCCCCATAAGCAGCCGCATCATGTTGTGTACTTCCGCATTTCGGATCCGCTCGTGTGAAGCGTGAGTGGCAGGCGAGAAGAGCTGCGTGTTGGCCAGCCTCCGAAGCTGGCGCCAGTAGTGACCGTAAGGAGCCACAGGCAGGCTTCGGTAAGTTCCGCCTGTGAGCACGTCCAACACCAGTTTCCTGGGCCGGGATGAGAACGTTGCATCGTGAGTTCGGAACAAGTCTTTGGCCACTGCAGCCGTGGACACCACCAGACATGGTTTCTCTCCTGAAATGCATTACAGGTCACCTCTTCAAATCATAGCAACGCAGAAAAAGTACCCAAGCAACCCTAGAAAACAATGCTTGCACAACAAAACGTCTTCAAGAAAATCATAACAACACTGAAGCTACTGCAAGCAACCTTAGAAAACAATCCGAGCCAGAGCAGGCATGACGTCGCCACCTGGCATTCCATTCACAGTAACACAGGTACACAGAACTAATTCAAGCAACCCTAAAAAGTCAATGCTAGAGTCGCCTTGCAATCAAAATCAGAATGCCAAAACTCCTGTTGAAACAATATTCAGATGTTGTTTTTGTGATGTTTTTCTCATCATGTTTCAACAAGGGGTTTGTAGTAAATGTTTGCTACTACTGAAGGGGTTTCGGTTGGCATACTAACGGCAACAACACAAGTCATTGATACTCGTCGTTGCAACAAATATTACCACATTAACAACCTAGCTACTTCTAAGATTCTGAGCTAGCAGAATCACTGATAACAAAAGCGCAGTACGCCAGTGATCATCCCAGAAGCTTGATTGCTACTTCAAGGGTATCTCACACCAGAGTTCGGTAATTGCAGTTGTGGCACAATAGTCATAATAATAAGGTATGTGCACGGAGAATCGTAACCTGAAATGTATACAGATTCAAGAGACGATTCTGGCTGCACATACCTTACTAGTTGTGGCAACGATATTTGCAAATAGACTTCCAAGATTATGAACTAGCAAACATTCAACAATGAAACAATCAGTTATTTCTTCTGGTTGCCAAAACAAGTGAAAGCAAGTGACACATGCATTTTGAAGGAGAAGCACAGAATGATCTCGATCGATCGATTTCTAACAGAGAAAAGAGTAGCCTTCAACAGTACCGCTCACACGTACCCAGCTGGATGTACATGAGTCCGCCATATCTGGCAGCCAACTTCAGCAATTTCCGGTGCGCAAGCCCATGCAAAACAAAGAGGTTACCGACAATCGGCCATGGCCAAGGACCAGGAGGCAAGTGCAGTCGCCTCTGATACACCACCACGAAATGGATCACCAAGAATGTAACAAAAAGAGTGACAGTGATCGTTTCTGTAAAGAATCGAGGGCCTTCCCCAATCTGCTGGAGTGGCCACACTGTATCGACGACACCCATGTTGTAACTGAATCGATATCCTAACCTCAATCCGAATCTACTGAAAATAGCCACTCAAGCTTCAAGTTCTATGACCTCCTTCAAAATGGTAGTCACTCATTCTCACAAAACAGCAGTGATCGAGATGATGGAGTTCTGAAGGCTAGAGTCGAGCCAAAAACGCACGAAGATCGAGCTTGTAAACTCGATCGGTTGCAACAATATAGCGAACGACAAAACTGTCTCCGGTTCTATGATGAAACCAACGTTCTCCAAAAGGACAGTCTCTCATTCTCACAAATGTTAGTTCGGTGATGGAGTTCCAACTCAAGAATCAAGCCAAAAACATGAGCTTGCATTGCAAACGCCGAGCTCCAGTTCTGTGAGGAAACCAAAGTTACATTAAGAGCCTGGCTTGTGAAAGGCCGCGTAACATCTCAAGTCTAAACCCATCACGCACAAAGCGTTGTCTCCTCAATCCTATAACAATGCATGTTTTGCGTTCTATTGCCGACCAGTCCTGTGAACTGATCTCCCTCAACTAGTGTTCCGAGTAATTATCGGAGCTCCTTAGGCAGGTTGTCTGTCTCGGGCAGTCTCCGGCCGGTCTTTAGAAACCGCCCCTCCTCGACCCGATCCAGCCCAGGCTCGGCTTCCTTAACCCCAAAGTGACATTTCATATCCAGGGTTCAAAAACATCATTTGCAAGATCATAATGTTTTAGTGTCAAAAATAGATGCTGAAATTTTCCCAAAAACACATTTGGAGGTGAAAATTGTTTTGTAAACCTACTCAAATGAAAAACTTTACACTACAAAATGATTCAAAACTAGTATACAAACATATTGGTGAATTTTTTTTCATTCAATTGACTCATTGTGTCTAAAAAATAGCTTTGAAATGTCAAAAAACAACAAGAAAAATTGCAAAAAATACATCTAAGGCGGAACCTCCCACTACTAGAATGCTTCTCACTCACTCATTACTTCTTGGATTGACATGAGATTTTTGCCTCACAAACTTGACTAGTATGCACAACTTTTCCAAAAAAATTATTGAAAATGGACTTTGTATGAAGAAGAAATAGGCTGCCAAAGTACAACACTTTGAACTGGACTTCAAATTGTGTGAGGACACTTTCTGTCCTCTTTGTCATTTGGGGGTTAAACCCTGAAATCCTCATTTTTTTATTTTTATTTTTTTTCTTATAGGGCAATCCCACCCACGAGACTTTAAATTTGATAGTGTCTATATGAATATGTACTAGATAATTGATGAACCAGCTAGTGGTGAATAGGTTTATCGTACATAATTGGTTGTACATTTTTCAATCATAACCTTTGATCTTCATGATTCAAGGGTGTAAGAAGCAAGTTGAAAGAAAAGAAGGTTATGAGTTGCAAATTGTAAGAAGCACGTTGAAAAGAAGGTTATGAGTTGCAAAATTGTAAGAAGCATGTTGAAAGTAAAGAAGGTTATGAGTTGCAAATTGTAAGAAGCACGTTGAAAGAAAAGAAGGTTATGAGTTGCAACTTGTAAGAAACATGTTGAAAGAAAAGAAGGTTATGAGTTGCAACTTGTAAGAAACACGTGGAAAGAAAAGAAGGTTATGAGTTGCAACTTGTAAGAAGCACGTTGAAAGAAAAGAAGGTTATGAGTTGCAACTTGTAATGACAATGGTGATGGCTTGCCAATGGGATGGTGCCACATTAATGTTGAAAAGTCAACAACCAGTTATGATCCCTAAATCCTCCCAACCAAGGTTTCCATATCTATAAGACAAGGATGAGTCAAGACCAAGATGGGTCAAGATTAGGATGGGTCAAGCCCATTGTAGATATGTCCAATTAAAGCATTTAAGAATGTATTTGTTTCATATTATCATTATGCATCACTTGCGCACTTGAACCCCTCATTGCCCAACAGGATGAAAAGAGAGCAGGATTAGGTGAACGGTAGTCTTCGGGCAGTTCTAGCTTACTAGGCAATGAGGTGAGGTGAAGACGTCAAAGTCCAGGTCAAGACATCGAAGTCCGCCTCACTGATTTTTGTGTGCGGCACTAGTTTTGGAGATTGGTACACTCACAGGTCAAGCAGACCGTGGGCGGTGGGGTTTAAGAAAGAAACATGAAAGTGTGGCTTCACGCTGAATTTTAGGAAAGCTGGAACTTCAGCTCAGTGATTGACGTCAATCATTCTATCCTGCAAAATTTGAGGTTTGTTTGCTGTTCAGTTTTTATTAAAGATTGAGCGTACAAATTAAAATTAACAGTCTTGCTAGGTTGTCATACAAAACATAAGGTGTCCTACTATTTAATATCACCAAATTGCAACAAGCAACACAGAAATGATGAAAAAAAACATGTCACCACCCAAATGCTAAACTGACAACAACACTGAAACAGAAATGACAATTTACATCACAAAAAAATGACACACATCAACATAATAACGAGCCAATAACAAAAATGAAGTGAAGAAGATGACAATGGCGAAGTGTAGCGGTACAAACGGAAGGGCAACAACAAAGTGACTTCAAGAGGAGGTGAGTGGAAAGGGGGGAATGCAATTGCACGTGTTCAATGCAAAAAGGTGCCCACTATTTTGGACAATGCATTCACATAACATTGTTAAGTCTTAAAAGGATGATGGGGTGACCTTGAAAATCATTAGTTTTCATGACCATGTGAAACATTGACTTAAAAAATCGCAAAAAGCTTTCATTGGAAGTCAAAGTATTGTAGAAGATCTCTTCTTTCCACACAAAATTATGAGGATGAATAGTTGCACTTTTGTCCTACATGGAAAGATTCTCTATCATCCATGAGACGCCAAATGTCCACCTTGACATTTAAGGGTTAAGTAGCTCTATTCCTTCCTCCCATGTAGAGAGATAATTTGTCCCTTGATACTTGGGGGGGGATTTGAGTCATATAGAGAGCTTCATTGGTTGGGTACATATACATTGTTGCTAGTTGTATCAATGCTAGAACGTCATTAGTTGGGAGTCACTAGGAGGTTCCTAATTTCAAGGGAAGCAAAAAGGCCCCCCTAGCGCAGGTTAACAATGTTATGCAAATTCCCCAGGGGGTGCACTACAAAGGAAGTCCATAGGTGAGGAGCAACCAAACCCTAACTACCCATTTCTACTTTTCCTAATTACTTTCTAATAAACTTTAATTTCAACCTACAACTTTGAGCTTTGTTTAACAATGTTTATAGGTTTCTATTGCCAAAAATTTCAATCCTAAATAACATGTGATATATTGTTTGGAAAGGATTGAAAAATGAACTAAAATGGCATGTTTTTCAACTAAAATATTTATAGAGATCACATGAAGATGACTATTGTATCAATATTCAGCCAAAATAAACTTTTAGTAGAAAGCTATTTTATAGAATTTTTTTATTTTTTTCAAATTTTTTTTTCTTATATAATATAGGGATGTGAAAGTTATTTTTAGCTTTATAGTGCATCTTTTTTCTTCTAAAATTTATAACTAATTGTTATTAACATAAAAAAATACCAATAATTCAGAACATAAACTTTCAAAGTAAGAAAATCTATTCATATTTTTCTTTTAGGAAAAAAATAAAACTTAGGATATATATTTAGGATATAATATAGGAGGTCCAAAATTTGGTTGCTCCTCACACATGAACTTCCTTTGTAGTGCCCCCCCCCGAGGCATATTCCTGAATCAATTACAACCCCTACACTCCTACATACACCACATACACACCCGCAAAAGACAACCTCAATAGAGACCACCTAAAACAACCTACCCAAGGAGCTCTAGAAACGTCTCAGCACACTAATATTGCACTATAACGATGCTATAACGTTGCTGCAACCAAAAAGTGGTTGATGAGAGACTTCCCAAGTCACTTTAGAAATGAAGAATGCACCTATTAGTCCCAAAAATCAGATCGTTTCTAGCAAAGTACCTTGATTCATAGATCTCCTCCTTCCTTTCCAGGTTCTCTTTCCTTTCCAGGTGAGGGAGATCCCAGTTTTGCAGTGAGTGCGAGAGAGAGACGAGCTCCAACTATAGCTCACGTGGACGGAGTTTGCGTGAAAATCAGGCCCCCACTTTGGGTTTGGGTAGTAAATGGAAAAAGCCTGCCCTGAATTGGAGCAGACGTGGTTAGTAACGTGACGGAATCAGATTTGCCTACAGGAGGAGTTAGTGCCCATTTGGGGGGGAGGAGTAGAAAGGCAAGAGCAATGAAGGCCCTTTGCGTTGTTTTAAAAGCAAATTTTTTGCTTAAAAAAGCTGCCACTTTCCAGGACTTCAGGACGGATCAGGGCTTTCAGTAGTGTCTGCCCTGGACGGTGCCTCTGATGAGGGAGTAGTCGACACTTTGCACCCAGTCTTGCTTTTCGAATAGAAATATAATAACACTAAATAGAAACAAGTAACATGAGACTCCATTGTAAAGTGTGTGCAATGTGGGATCAAAGAGCCAGAGTCTCAGAAATTCCTTGAAGCACCCAAACTTAGGTTTGGTGGCGTTTGGTGCCGTGCTTCTTTTGTACTATTCTTGGTTAACTCCTAAAGGTAAGGTTTTGACTATGGTTTCACCACAATGCTCCAAAACTGCCATTTTAGTACAAGTACCAAATTTTAGAAAAAAATAAATATCTTGGACACATGCAACTGTAGGATCTTGTAGTATGCTGATTTGAAAAGATGTGGAAAAAATTTCAGCAGAAATTTCCACCATGTACATTGCAAGATATTAGCGTTCGAAGTGGCAAAAATCCTTTTTTTTGGCCTTGCGAAAAACTGGGCAGCTAGACTTCACAAGGTCACATTTGTATGAAAAAAAATGGTCCAAAATGGTGGTGATTCTTTGGATCCATTCTTCATGGCAAGTTGGCTACATGAATGAAAAATTCCATATCATTAGGAGAAAAAAATAGTAAGTAGAAAGAAGTAGAGAATGATTCAAAATACTAAATTGTTAACAATTTATTTTGGGAATTGGAAAATGTTGATCCCAATGGTTGTAATGTTGTAATAAACAATCTACACCTAACATTTTGATTTTTTTTTTCCCAAAAATATTGAAAATTGAGTTAAATAAAGGACTTCAAAGTTTATCTTAGAGTAGAGATTCCATAATTTCCCATAAACTACCTGCAAACTATAACTCCTTATAACTTTCATTTCACTAATCAAAATATAATGATTCAAAGATTTCCACGTATACAAACTCTAAAAAACCAATTTTAATCTTTTACTTCTTAAGAAAATGATTTATAAAGAAGTCTTTTTTGCTACCTAAACTACTTACACTTTGTTGAAAACTACATACCATATAATAACTTTTGAACCATGTAATCAAAAGTTATGGAAATTGTTAGGCCTGAAAGATACTCCTTGGGCACATATTGTATGAAAATTTCAAAAAGAAAGAATAAAAAATCCATTTGTAATGAGCTACCCCAAATCACTATGTTGTCAAAAAAGACAATTTAGGACTTCAAAGGTTAAACCTTCTTCTAAATCCTATTTACAAACATAAGACAAACTTTATTATTAACTCTATTGAATATAAATATAACATTGTCAATGTTATTGTCATTGATTGACTAGAAAATTGTAGAGAGTCATTGGCTAACTAGGAAGTTATAATGTTAAGGACTTTATCTTTCAAAAGAAGTCCCAACATTGATTAATAGTGTTATGAAGGTAGGGGCCTTCTACAATATCATTGTAACAAGAATAATTTGTATATTATATAATTCCCCATTGTTGGAAATTATGGCGGTTGGATGGAATTGTCTAGAGTAGTGTTACGAATGAGGTCACAAGCCTCCAGTGATAGAGGGCATGCTTGAAGATAAATGTAAAAAATCATATCCCTAGTTTGGATTGTTGTACCCTAGCATGCCACTATTGCTTTTAACCCCTAAAGGATTGAGGCACATTTTGGGCACAAATTGTAAAAAATTGCCATTTTTTAGGGTAGTGAGAAAAAAGATATTGTTTCTCAAAATTCAATTGTATAAATTTGTACTAGAATACCATTGGAATGTGCAAAAAAAATTCAAAAACTTTACTTGTACATATTCAAAGATTATAACACTTAAAGTTAAAAGAAAAAATTATTATTTTTATCTTGCTCAATAGGATAAGTTGACTTCAACTCCTCCTAAAGTGAGATTTTTACATTGCACATGGTTACTTGTTTGGAAATTTTCATCTTGTATTATATAAGTTACATACCTACCACATTTCAAAATTATAGGAGGAGTTTTGTATATATTGCTCAAAGATGATTGGCCTATCTAAAAAATTCAGAGCAACATAAGTTTTGATTTGGACACTCGATTAGAAAGAAATTGTATCTTCGTGAAGGGGGTACAAGGTTACACTTGGAGGCAAAATTTGAAGAATATCCATTAAAAAATAATTTCATATGTAACTATCCAACGTTCAAAGTCATTTTCCAAATCCAATTGTAAGATTATTTAATTTGTTCAAGTACATTCTTTCCATAGATAAGTTTAGACCCTATTCAAAAATATCTAAACCAATAATAAAGTTCGTTCCTAGAGAGGCTAAATTAAATAGGATTAACTTCTACAATGACAAAAGGACAACTAATTAAGGAATAAAACATCCAAGAAAGACATACTTCCAACTAATATCAAATTTGATCCTCATAATTACACTCTAATTGCTAAATTCATTCCCACTCCACTCTTAAAGCCACAAGAGTTAGATGGCTCCCAATTTGTTTTGCTCTTTTAATCTTTATCTTTCTCCAAATTGGTCACAACTCCACAAAGGCTCTTGGTCTTCTAACTTGGCAGGTTAACTTGTCACTTGTCTTTGTCTCCCTCTCTTGGAACCATCAAATCTCTTTCCACCAACTTGGAATCAGCATCTTTTTCACACTTCAATTTGATAAAAAATTTATAACACCATTACACTTCTTACTTTCCCATTTTGGATCAATACTTCCTCTTCCTGGATCACTCATCTTTCTTCATGCTTCCTTTTCAATTTGGATAAATTAATTCCTTACAACCGTTTGGAAACTCTCCTCAAACCCCCGGAGGTGCACTACAAAGGAAGTTCATGGGTGACGAGCGACCAAATCCTAACTACCCATTTCTACTTTTCCTAATTACTTTCTAATAAACTATAATTTCAACCTACAATTTTGAGCTTTGTTTAACAATGTCTATAAGTTTCTATTGCCAAAAATTTCAATCCTAAATAACATGTGATATATTGTCTGAAAAGGATTAAAAAATGAATTAAAATGGCATGTTTTTCAACTAAAATATTTATAGAGATCACATGAAGATGACTATTGTATCAATATTAAGCCAAAATAAACTTTCAGTAGAAAGCTATTTTATAGAATTTTTTTTCATTTTTCAAATTTTTTTCCTTATATAATACAGGGTTGTGAAAGTTATTTTTAGCTTTACAGTGTATCTTTTTTCTTCTAAAATTTGTAACTAATTATTATTAACATAAAAAATATCAATAATTCAGAACATAAACTTTCAAAGTAGGAAAATTTATTCACATTTTTTCTTAGAAAAAAATAAAATTTTAGGATATAATATAGGGGGTTTAAAATTTGGTCGCTCCTCACCCATGAACTTCCTTTGTAGTGCCCCCCGTGGGCTTGAAACTCTCAAAATTGGCATTAATATACCACTCACTGTTTTATATGCCAACTCGGGATCTTGAATTAGACAACGTTCAGACTTTATTTAACTCACAAATTAGACTGTTGTCAGCTAAAGACTGTTGTCAGCTAAAGACTCTAAACCATCTGACTTGGAAAATATTTTAAATCACTACAACGACAAACAAAACTTCAAATTGGATACAGATCTTAAATTCATTCAAGTCACACTTCACAGACAATTAGACAGAAATCAATTACCAATTGGACATCATTCATAGATTAACACAAGAACTACACTCCAAATCGGAAAAGATCAAATACCCAGACCGCTAATCCTCTCAACTGTTGACCACAATCAATTGGGCTCTAACTATAAGTTCATACATTAACTCCAATTTGAACATGCATACAACACCCATGCAAACGTCCATTTACAATTAGGCTCACAACTGAATTCTTATATTTCAACAAGATCAAATTGCACCAGTACGGACATATGTACAGTTATTCGTATTTGACTTGATAATACTTTGCAATTAATTTCAATTTGGTGACATATCACCTTTTACAATCATAAGAACTTTTATACAGCTCATTATTTCCTGACAACTTCTCACCAACTAGGCTCAACTCTCTGACTAGCTAACAACGTTCTTCTCTCCACGAGAAAACTTTGAATTCTCCTTCAACGTTTGCGCTCTTACTTCAATTAGGAAACATTCACTCTTCACTTTGTACACAACAACTTCACTGCACATATCTCCAACTTGGATTTAAATCACATTGACATCGTAAACTTGATCACTTCATTTCCTCAATCACAAACAACCCATCAGTTATCTCATTACACACTCCAATTTCTCCATAGCACACTGATTTGATAACACCTTCAAGAAACTCATAATTAGCTCATTTATCACTCCAGCTCAAATAGGACACATACATCACTAGAGATCTTCAAATAGAACACACACAAGAAAACACCCAAAATACGTAGCACACACTTGGATGGGACACAACTGGCACTTCATCAGATGGTAAAGAGAAATGAGAGAAAAATCCAAACCAAATAGGAACCAAAACTCAGCAGTTACACTCCACCTAAAATCGGCCTACTAACCACCCAAAACCACCCATTTGGAACCATGGTTGTCATACTGGACAAGTTACTATTCATCAAATGTACCTCTCAAGTACATTTGATGAATAGTAACTCGTCCTACAGGACGAAAAATGAATAATAACTTGTCCAGTATGACAACCATGTTTGGAACCGCTACAAAATTGCAATGTATAACCGCTAAATTGAACTGCCTTTAAACACAACAAGCATTGAGCTCCCAAATCGGTATCCAATCAAAACCAAATTGGAATCAATATCCCAACTTGATTGACAACCTACCCTAAGGCAAAATTCCAACTTGGAAAGTGAATTCAATTAGAAAATTAATTGCCACATTAATTCAAACCACACCTAATTGATACTCATCCAACAAACCATAAAGATCCAAATTGGTAAAACATCCCGTCAAAACAACCAAATTGGATATAAAAGACTCAAACATATTGTCAAAAACAACCAAATACACCTCAATTAGGTAAAAAAATAAAAATAAAAATAAACATCCAAAAAGCATATTTACACTTCCAAAAATTTTAAGTGAATATGTCCACCAATCTCAAGTTCATTGTATCTAAACTTCAAAATGTAGGCTTTTCTAGTCCTTCCAAAAGATGTAGGTTAAACTTTGTTTTTCAACATTTTAAGAAAAAAACATGTATGTTCTATAACTTATGCATTTTAGTCAATATGTTGAAAAATGAATTGAAAAATTACGTAAAAAATTCAACCAAAAATACTTTCATGTTCATCTTTAAAAAAATTATAAAATGAAAGGTGGTACAAAATGAAAAAAACAAACTAAATTGCAAATATCTTTTATAAAAAATTGAGAATTATTAATCTAAAAGGTGAGGATGATCTAGTAAACAATTAGTACCCTTTATTTTTGTTTTTATGTCAAAATTGTCAAAATTGAGCACAAAATGATGACTTTATTTGTTTTTCTACCTACATTGGTTGCAAAATAAATTAAAATTCATAGCAAACTTCACCTCATTATTTGGAATCAAATGGTTCAAATGTTTTTGAGTAGATATCAATCTATACAATCCAATAAAATTAGTTAAGTTTTTTTTCATACATTTTTAGATATTTATTTTGACAATGATATTGAAAACTCCTTAACACTTTTGGCAATATTTATGTGAAAGACTTGAAACAAGCTTTTCATATAAATTAGTATCTATAAGAAAAAATTCATGTAGAAATTCCAAATTGTGAAGTCAAAAGAGTGTGCCTGAGTTTTCAACAAACCAAAAGTAGTCTCTTTTGTCTTTTAGGGGTTATTAGGTTGCTTCAATTTTTTTTCCTATTTGATGTTATTTGATGTTTTTTATAGTTAGGAAGACATCAAAATTCTATTCACCAATAGGATGAAGTCTTGGTTGCATGTGAATGTAATGCCATCTTCCAAAATGATGGATTAAATAGCTCTTGGTTCTATACATTTATTTTTGAAAAATATAGTTATCTTCCTTAAAATATTTGTGATGTGCTTTTTGTATTGATTTTGACCCTATATTTCATACTACCACTCCAATAATGATTTTAAAAATACCTTAAAATGATTTGAAGGGTTGTAATATTATAGTTCCAAATCACCAACCTAGAAAATCATAAGGTCCGGAATACCCTAATGTCCCTCCAAATATAATGCAATGGCATACTGTCAGGAATACAAGATCTACAATAAAAAAATGTTGGTAATATAAGAAAAAAGCTTCCAAAGTAGTACAAAATGTTTTTGTCAAGACATATAGGAGTTTTTGACCATACAACTTTGAATGGCATTCAAGCTTTATAACATTCTAGAAAGATTTTAAGGACTTAACATATGTATAGAGCATCCAATTATAAAGAAATATAAAAATTTTCAAAGCAAAAATGATTTTTTGCTCCCCTTATTTGATTTAGAGCTCAAAACAAAAGTATTCATAACTTCTTTTTTATACAATTGGGTCTTCACGAAAATAGATTTTACAATATTTTTTTTGTTTTTCTAATCCCAAATAAAAGAATGGTGGAAATAAAACAAAGTTGGTACTTCAATTTAGAGGGTTTAGGGTCTCAAGATCCATTTTGGCTTGCAAAGATCTTGAGGGGATAATTTGCCATTAAAATGACATTTACTAATTTTACTTAGCATGCATAGCCTTTCTATAAAGGATGATTGTAAAAAAATTGAGAATTAACATTTAATTAGCAAAATAGAGGTTTTGTAGCATCAAATTATAGTACCTAAGTTTGGTTCTATAAGTCCATATGGACAACACTATAGTACCTAAGTAAGAGTATGGGATACACTTTGTGAAAAAGTTCTAGTCACTACTTTCAAACTTTATTGGTTGGAATTTTATGATTGATAGTAACCAATATTGACAATGTTTAGATTGAAAAAATTAGAAAAATCTCTACTTCTAAATTATCTCTAATTTTTGCATTTGATTGCTAATATTGATACAACTTATTATTACTTTGAACAAAGCAGTAGTCCATTCTACATCCACATGTATTTTTAGAGTTGATCCCTACAATTCACAAAAAACTCACTATTAAGTGGACAAAAAATAAAATTTTAGATGCAACCTTGGGATCTTATTTTTAATTCTTCTATGTGTATTTTGAAGATATATTTCATGAAAAGTGAGCTCAAGATATTGAAAGCTTATAAGTTATAATGTTTAATTTTTAAAAAAATTCTTAGTATCTTCTCTAACTACACCATTTGACTTTGACAATCAATTGAAAAATGTATAAAAGTGGAACTCATTGAGTTAGAAACAAAAAAACAAAATGTTAGAATGAATTTCAAGACTACAACATTTAAAAATAAATAAAGAAGTGAGTTAACCTCTAAAGCAATTCAATGTTATTAGGCCCAAAACTACTTTAAAGTACTCAAACCTAAAGCAAGACTAAAATAGTTTCATCTATATTTATTCATTAATAAATTCAACTATGGGATTCTTTAGTTAACTTATTAAAGTACACCTTCCTAAAATTTCTATATATAAGAGACCTTACTAATTGCAAGATTGTGATGCTTGGATTCCGAAAACTAAAAAGTATTTTCAATTCTTCCTAAATGGTTAGGTTTCATCTTTCAAACTTTTTACACGAAAATGTATAGATCCTAAAACTTGCAACTCTCCATAATATATATTAGAAATAATTTCAAAATACATATAAAAATTTTCAACAAAAAATATTTCATAATCGTGCTTGAAAAAAATAGTAGAAAGAAGTAGAGAATGATTCAAAATATTAGATTGTTAAGAATTTAAATATGGAATTGAAAGATTCTAATCCTAGTGTTTGTAATGTTGTACTAA
Source organism: Climacium dendroides (assembly GCA_950106755.1). Classification (NCBI taxonomy): domain Eukaryota; kingdom Viridiplantae; phylum Streptophyta; class Bryopsida; order Hypnales; family Climaciaceae; genus Climacium; species Climacium dendroides. The sequence goes on from OX467084.1 coordinate 43,355,555, forward strand.
AAAAAAATCTACATCCAATGATTTTATTTTATTTTTAAATATATTGAAAATTGAGTTAAATATAAGGCTTCAAAGTTTAATTTAAAGTAGAGATTCCATTATTGCCTACACCCTAAAACTCCTCATAACTTTCATCTTGTGAGGCAAAGAAGAATGGTTCAAAGCTTTCTAGAATCCATATATATATATGAAATGAAGTTTAAATTTTTATTTTTTAGAAAAATGATTTTTTTAAGTTGCATAAGCTACCCACCTAACAATAAAAACTACAAATTATATAATAACTTTTTAACCATGTAGTCAAAAGTTATGAAGATTGTTGTGCCTTGAAGCTACTCCTTGATCACATATTTTGTAAAATTTTTGAAGGAAAAATAAAAATTGTGTTCATAATAGATGACTGAAAATACTATGTTGCCAAAAAAACTCCATTTGGTCCTTTAGGGGTCAAGGTATTTTGACCACTAGGCATTTAGTAGTGAAAATTAAATTTCAAATAATTTTATATGGATTTGAAAAAATAAAGTCAATTCTAAAAGATGAAATTCTTTAACAAAGTAGTTGTTGTACACCTCATGCAATGTTTATTTTGATTAACTACCAAACTTTAGCTGAAAATTGTATAATTTCTTTTGTCACATTTAGTATGAGACAACACAAATGTTGGCAAACAAAGAAATCTTCCTATCTTTTTTTCACTAATGGGAATGAAATGAATTATATTGATGGGGAATTTCATTAAAATGGCGCCATTCTGCAACATTGACAGTTTTTATGGTTCACACTAAACGGTTTAAACTGCACACTTGTCTTAGATGTCTGAAATTTACACTTGTTCTAAATGGCACTTCTACGGTTCAGACCGCTTGGTTTGAAATATACACCAATCTTAAATGGCACTTTCATGGTTTACACCTGGTTTGAAAATGGCACATGAAATACCACCACTTTAACGAAATTCCCCCATTGCTTTGTGTGTATACATAGATCTAATAAGCTAAAAATTTCAGAAAAAAGTAAATTTGAGACTTACTTCAAATTTTGAGGTGCCCAATCCGCTGGGCAAAATGACCTTATAACTTTTGACTCGCATGTTAGGTTCCATGAATCAAGCGGCCGAACGACGCGAGTCAAGGAAGTCAGAACATTCTTCTTCCATGCATTGATGCAGGGTTGCGCGCTCCCTCACAAATGTCTGCAGATTTCTTCGCGAATTCAAAATTTCTTCAAAATCTTTCTTGCACTAATGTGATATATGATTCCAGTTCTAATACAAGAAACTACAGTCAAGTTTCAATATGCTGTTCTCAAAAAATTCCTTCTGGAGCACAACCACAGCGACATTCTTGGAACTCGTCACTTCCATGATCTGTGCACGCCTAAATAAGCAAAAGTAATAATAAAAAAAAGAAACATACTTGGCATGCTTGATGAGGAATCTACAGTATGTCCCACGTCAGGACAGTGCAAATCTTCTCCCTCGGTAGCCTGGAATCGATTCATTAGCCTGTTGTGCTAGCTAGTGTTTGGACTTTCATAATTGGGCCAGATTCAATTCGGCTAGATCACCACCTCCACCACCCACTGCAGATGTGTCTTGAATAGAAGTATTTAGGGATTTCTTATTCGTGAAAATCATGTCGATCACAACACAGTGATCGATGCCGAGAGTCAGTCAAAGGATGGACTAGCTGCTGACATGCTGAACTTGTTCTAGTGAAAATGCATGGGTCAGTGGAATGAAGAAATCTGCAATTAGGGTTCGGCAATCGTTCTTGGTGATGTAATCACAAATCTAAAAAAGCGCTCAGTTTCAGGATGGCTTCCAGGAGGGGACGACGGAGTCTATCCAACAAACCTTGCATCTCACCTTAATTTCGAAACTCTGTAAACCCTACCGTAGTGATTCTCCCCACAGCGGCTTGCAGAGGATTTCCTAGTCCCTGTATGGATGTATGGTTCCTTCGCTTCACTGGCGCGAGTCGTTTGATTTTAGCCTCACTTCTTAGAGGTGTAGTGTAATTTGTTGTTTCTGGATTTTTTTTCATTCTAATAAATGAACAAAGTCCATGTGTTGGCGTGATAGACAGTTGCTTTTGTGTAGCGGTGGACCGAGGAAAATTTCTGAGATGGTGATGACTTCACTGCTTTAGTCGTTTTAGTATTTTTTTCGTTTGATCCAGTATGTACTTGAATAGGTTTGAAGATCTGACTACAGATGCCCTGTTGAGCAGTTGATTTATTCTAGCCATGGCATCTAGAACCTCTATTTTTGCAAATTGGAGGTGCTCGAGAAAGATCTGCATATCCCATGTCCATGTCGACGTTTCTGACCACTTTCCTCGAGCAAGGATCCTGATCACTTCGCCAGAGTATTCAACTGAAGGTTGCTCAATCTTGAATCTGCAAATCGTGTTTCTACAAATTAAAGAGCTGTTAACGTAACTAAAGAAACATCCTCGATTTCTGACATGCGTAACTCTCTCATCTTGCAATTGCGTGACTCCTCCCATGCGCTACTAAGGTACCCATAATCAACACTGCCCCAAAATGCAAATCCTATATTTAAATAAAAAAACGTAAGTTTCACACAAGATGTACACAATCGAAGCATGAAAGTCTATGTTGATTTTACATTCATCTAGAGATAGTACTTTACAAACTTCAAAACTTTTTCAAAGAGTTTTCAAATAATGCATATTAAAGTGTGTTGGATTTCTCTTTCACTTGCCAACAAGAGCCAATAAAATAATTTGTGTTTAGCAATGGTAGCCATATTCAATTGTACTTAGTGATGATTCTAAATGCACATATTGTAATCAATGTTGATATATTGTCCATGCACATATCTTATCAATGATTGAAACAAGAACTTGATTCAATACCTTAACGAAGGTGAACGAATTAGAGGATGGTCCTTCTTGTACCAAAAGAGTCCGACACTCTTCAAATGTAGATGAAAAGTTCTATAGGCCTTTCACAATATTCTCTTGACACTCAAGTTTAGCATATCAAAGAATGGCCTTGAAATCAATGTTCATTCCAAATTTAATTATTTTATCCTTTATTCTACTTGATGAGTGGTCAATTGACTACTTATACTAAATTGTATTTGGTAAACAAGAGTGAGGGACAAGGAAAGTAAGGTCCCTTCAAAATTATACAGAAAATTTTAGCATGCCAAGTTTGGTAAATAAGACAATAGACACCCTTGGTCAGCATGTAGGTACATTGTGGACTTATGAATGGTGAACCATAGGCCAACGACTTTAATATGTGAGTTTAGAAATGCGAGCCTACAAACCTTGAGCTTAGGTGTAGGTAGATACTCTACAACTATGGAAGGAGTCTACAACATACATATAATGGCAAGCCATCTTCTTGTGTCATCTTTTGTTGTACTAAAGTGCAATTCTAAGGTTTCTCAAGGAACAATTGTCAATTTTTTATCAACCTGGCTTGGCACCAATATGACACATGCATGAACAATAGCTTCAATTAAGAATATGCCATGGTGCCATGGCGTGGAAGAATGAAGGAACAAAATAATTCAGGCCTACATTGACAAATTCAACATTGCATAGTTTGTTTGCCAAATTAGGTTTCTTATAAAACAATGGTGATGCTTTAAGGATGGCCATGTTCTTAATAATATTAGGAATAGTCACACAATCTCCAAGAGGTAGACGATTCTTGGAGTTTAGACGTTTGAAATTTTCTTATTGGTTTTCTATATTTTTCGAATCTCTCAACCTCCAAGATTTTGCAGGTACCAGTCTTCTACTCTAGAAGTAAAGAAATGTGTTGGAGAATGGTTTTCTTCAACAATTTTTCACTCCCACTTACATCAATTTCACCTTGCGTGACGCATGTCTTGTTTTTTACACCCTAGTTCAATCCTACTTCTACGCTGCCTGTGCTACCTACATTCCGTACCACCTATGCGCATTCATGATAGTGAATTAGTCTCAACCTCTAAGAGAGCTATGGTGCTTGCATTTAGAAGGGGTGTCACGTTGTATTCTTGTTCAACAGCTTCCCATTGGCTCCTCATTTCTCTCACCACGCTTGTATTCTACGAGAAAAATTGGTTCTCAAAGATTGAACGTGTAGAACATTCATAGTAGGTGTCCATGTTTGCTGAATCTATCAACCTCAAAGGTTTTGGACGTGTCATTCTTCTGCCCCAAAGGGGAAGAAATGGATTGGTGAATAGTATTCTCTGACAAATTTTCACTCCTACTTACATCATTTTCACCTTGCATGATGCCTATCTTATTTTTCACCCGAATTCACTCCTGCTTCTACTTTGCTTGCACCACCTGCATTCCCCACCACTTGTGCACATTCCTGATAGTGAATTAGTCTCAACCTTTAATAAAACAATGGTGCTCACATTCCAAAAGGGTGTCACATTGTCTTCTTACGCAATGGCTTCCGAGTGGCTCCTCATATCTCTCACCGCGTTAGTATTCTGCGAGAAAATCTGCTTCTCGGAGGAGGGGTGACTACCCGTATTGTTTGAGGAAGCAGAAGCGGAAACATCCGAGAAAGAGCAATCCGTGCCGACATACTGGAGGGCTTGCATATTGTACATAATCAAAGTCAACTAGCTTCGAAATGTGCGTGACCTTGCTGACTACAGATTTGCTTCACCCTACTTGAAGTGCCGTGGCCCCATTTGCAGACCATCGGAGGTTCTCACTGAGGAGTAGGTCGCACTCTCCGTTTGAAGATGCGCAGGTTTTTCAGTACGGACATCGTGACGAAGTGGACATTGGGCCATTGCTTTGAGTTTGAGTTCGATGTCGGATTTTGTTGCGGGTTCCTGGGGGGTCTCAAGGTGCTTGTGAAGGAGATCTAACTTGAAGCCGGTCGTGTGGGGTTTGAGGTAAAGATCTGACTCGATTCACCTCTGTTTTCATTGGGCAGTCTGACTTGCTCTTTTGCCGTCTGAGGATCTGTGCAGACTCGCTGTGCTTTACGGCTGTCTCCTTGCACATGTGCTTTATGAATTGGTTGTCTCATTTATCCTCGTATGTGTGCATTGTTACGTATGTGTGCGTTGTTACGTCTCCGAGCGAGATGGCGATGAGCAGTACGCTGCTTCACAATCCATTTTAGGATCTGTGTGTAGGGTAAGCTCGCCTTAAACGTGAAGTTGGCATATATAGCACCGGAACCGCTTTATAGATTTGCCTTGCAGTTGTGAGCAACGAATTTGATGCTAATCCTAGGCATCTTCCGATGGGTGAGTGCAGTGAGGGAGAATTTGTCTTCATGGAGAAGGGCTTGTGCGAAGGGAGTGAAAGCGAACTGCCAAGGTTGGGTGAAGAGCCGACCTCGGGAAATGAGTGTTCGGAATTCTACACACCGACGATGAGCGATCCTTCTGCCCCGAACTCCTCACCCTCTTCGTCTTCTTCCGCGTATCAATCTGCTCGCATCGACAGCTTGCGGGAGAGCCGGAGTGCGTATGAGAGCCCAGTTGAGTTCGAGATTGCGGCGTCGAAGTCGCACTGGACGGACTTGGAGTCGGACGAGGAGCCGGAGTGTTCCCCCGAGGACAATCTGAAGTACTTCCAGTCGCTCCAGCTACAAAACCGATGGGACTTCTCTTACCCAACTCGTTTTGATGGGCGCAATTTGGTGGTGGGCAAGAAAATCGCTGAAGGAGGGCAGGCCGAGATCTACGAAGTCGAAGTTCCAGGAAGTATTTGCCGTTACGTGATAAAGGTTTTCAAGGAAGGCTACTCTGTCCGATCACTGCATCGACAATGGCCTCCAGAACTGCTTGCAGAATGGCAGCGGCCCTATCCTATTTCCGATTTTCATTCTCTCTTTGATCATATCGAAGGGGCGATCTTGCTGAACGATGAAAGGTTCAGTAACCGATTTGCGTTCGTGATGCGGCGGGCGTGGGGTGATCTCCGCAAGCTCATTGATCTGCGCATGCTCTGGCGCGAGTACAAGCAAGGATGCCCACCGTTCTCCGCCACCGAAGCCATACGTCTTATGGAGCGGATTGCATCGGATATGACTCTATTGCATGAGCAGGGTATCCTACATCGAGATCTCAAAGCTTCCAATGTGCTGCTGTGGACGCATGCAGGATTCAAACATGCGCCTGTATTTCCTTCTGTAATTGCGTCTGGAATAGTGGCTGATTTTGAATCCTCGGTGGGCGTGTTGGGGACGGGGTTTTGGAGAGCACCGGAGATTCTTCAACAATTGAAGGACGGAGTGTCCAAGGTGGTGTTCACAACCAAAGCGGATGTGTACAGCTTTGGGATGACGTGTTATGAGATTGTGACTGGGTGCACTCCGTTTGAAGGCTTGTCGTGGCAGAATTATGATTTTGTATTGACTGGAAACCAACCAACATTGCCAGTGGAATTGGATCCGTTAATTCAAAAGATGATATGTAGTTGTTGGGAGTTAGATCCTCTGAAAAGACCTACATTTAGGGAATTAGTGAATGAAATCAAGCTTTTTCCAAGGATTGGGAAAAGTTAGCTTTCTTTCTTTGTAAGGTAATTCTTTCTTACAACAATTTTTGGTTGTTAGGTGATTGAATGTTTTGGAGGTATTGTAATTTTGAACCACAAATCGGCATATGTGTAGTCATGATGTCTTGTAGATTTTTCTAGATAAGAGGATCATCAATATTGTATTCAAGACTCTTTTTCAAATGTGGCACTTTCATTGATTGTAATCCATTTCTTTTGGTTTGAACTATGCCATAGTTATTGTTTTAAAACCATATGAAATTATGTTGAAAAGGTTTGGGATTATTTTTTTTTTTTTAAAAAGCCTTGGGATTAGATTATTTTGATATACCTTGTGATTTCCATCTAGAACAAGTAAGGTTTTATAATTGAATTTGTTTTGTAATCATCCCAATTCCTTGTTTTTCATAAGAAAAGCCCACATACTATTATATATTTATGAAGGAGTTAGAAGTTTACAATTGTATAAGCTTTAGATTGATGAGTCATTTCCAATAATGGAATGCATTCTTTATCATTGTGTCCCTTGTATTATATTATAACCTTGTAATTTAAATGGTAAACCAATATAAAGTTCAAGTAAAGATTGTAGCGTAATCAATGAAGTGACAAAAAAATCATTATTCCTTCAACAGTTACAAAACTTGGTATTTGAGGGGCAATACATTCAATAAATCTTAGGAAATGCATTTGAAGTCATTCATGTGAACAAAGTATATTAATTGTAATGAAAACTTCCAAGAAAATATCCAATTTGCTTGTAGGAACAAGTTAGCATTCACTAGAAGAAAACTATGTTGTCCATGTGTTTAAACTGCGTTGGGAACAAGCAAACCATGTCATATGAATTTTGTTGAGAACCTCGTTTCCAATGTTGAAATTTTGCATTGGAGTGCATTCCAACACAAAATTTTGCATATCTTCTTACTTTGTACACAACAATTCCATTCTATATGTATTTTTAGAATGGAATCCTAAATTTCTATGACCCCATTTTACCATGAACTCACTTTCAAATGGACAAAAAACAAAACATTCTCAACATTTTTAGAAACAACCCTTAGAATCTTAGTTTTAATTTTTGCATGTATATTTTGAGAAATTTCCAATGAAAAATGGGCTCAAGGAATTGAAAGATTTTAATGCTTGAAGTAAAAAAAAAAAAACATTCTTGTTATCTTTACTAACTACACCATTTGACTTTGATATTCAATATAAAATAATGTAAGAAGACTTGCAAATTGGAAACATGTGTAAAAGTGGAGCTCATCGAGTTAGAATCAAAAGACGAAATGTTAGAAAGAATCTCAAGACTATAACATGATTTTTTTTTTAAATTAAAAAGTGAGTTAAACTATTTTAATCACGTACACTGAAAAACAAAATATCAAATAACTTTGACATAGTTGAAGAAATAATGTCAATTCCAAAGATGAAATTCTTTAAGAAGGTACTGCACTCCCTGTCTGCAATGTTTTATTAGATAAACTACCAAACTTCAGCTCAAATCTGTATAATTTCTTATGTCACATTTAGTAAGTGATAACAGTTCTAATGCTGGCAAACAAAGTTGAATGTTCCTACCTTTCCTTTCACAGATGAGAATGGCAAATCAATGAATTATTGTTTTATGTGTATACATAGATCTAATAAATTAAAGTTTTGAGAAATTTGAAACTGTTCTTTAAACGAAATGACCTTATAACTTTCAGTTTGACTTGCATGTTAGGTGTCCAAGCGGCAGAACGACGCGAGTCGAGGAAGAACATTCTTCTTCCATGCATTCAGCGCGCTGTGCGCGCGCCCTGACAAATGTCTGCAGATTTCGTAGGAAATTCAAATCTCTTTCTAGTCTTTCTTGCACTATCTGATGATTCCAGCTCTAGTAATATATACAAGAAACTACAGTCAAGTTTCAATATGCTATCCCAAAAGAATTCCTTCTGGAGCAACCTCCGCGGCATTCTTGGAGTTCCGTCGTCACTTCCATGATCAGAGCACGCCTAAATAAGCAAAAGTAATAAAAAAAAAAGAAACAAACTGACGGACTCCCCAGAGTCCCAGTAAGTTACCATGCTTGTTGAGGAATCGATCTACAGTATGACGTCCCACGTCGGGACATTGCAAATCTTCTCTCGGTAGCCTGGAATCGAATAATCGATTCATTAGCCTGTTGAGCTAGCTAGTGTTTGGACTTTCATAATTGGGCCACATTCAGTTCGGCTAGATCACCCACTGCAGACGTATCTTGAACATAAGTATAATTTAGGGTTTTCTTATTCGTGAAAATCATGTCGATTACAATACAGTGATCATTGCCGGGAGTCAGTCAAAGGATGGACTGGCTGTAGGGTGCTGACATGCTGAACTTGTTCTATACAAAATAGTGAAATTAGATTGCCCAACACTAATTTCTCGACATTCTACACTATATAAATATGTACAGTTACTGTAGAAGGATGCAGTAATGTAGGAAGCATGTGTGTTGCATTGGTTGGTGCACTGGTTCATGGCTCAGGTTTTGAGAATTACTTCTGCCTCCATCTGGCAAGTGGTGTGTCATGAGGTAACTTTCCTGAGTCAGGCAACCTCATTTCACTGTTTTGTGTAGCGAAAATGCATGGGTCAGTGGAACGAAGAAATCTGCAATTAGGGTTCGGCAATCGTTCTTGGTGGTGTAATCACAAATCTAAAAAAGCGCTCAGTTTCAGGATGGCTTCCAGGAGGGGACGACGGAGTCTATCCAACAAACCTTGCATCTCACCTTTGCAAAACTCTGTAAACTCTACCGTAGTGATTCTCCCCACAGAGGCTTGCAGAGGATTTCCTAGTCCCTGTATGGATGGATGGTCCCTTCGCTTCATTCGCGAGTCGCTTGATTTTAGCCTCGCTTCTTAGAGGTGTAGTGTAATTTGTTGTTTCTGGATTTTGTCTTTCGTTCTGATGATTGAACAAGAGTTCCATATGCCACCACAATTTGGCTGCAAGTGTGAGAGACAGTTGCGAGCTTTTGTGTAGCGGTGGACCGAGGAAAATTTCTGAGGTGGTGATGACTTCACTGCTTTAGTCGTTTTAGTATTTTTTTCGTTTGATCCAGTATGTACTTGAATAGGTTTGAAGATCTGACTACAGATGCCCTGTTGAGCAGTTGATTTATTCTAGCCATGGCATCTAGAACCTCTATTTTTGCAAATTGGAGGTGCTCGAGAAAGATCTGCATATCCCATGTCCATGTCGACGTTTCTGACCACTTTCCGAGTTTCATCAAGCAAGGACCCTGATCACTTCGCCAGAACACAGTGAAGAGAATTGTAACTGTACAAATTCTCAAACTAGACATGTTAGAGATCTCATAGGAAAAGAAAATACAATAATATCACTTATGGATTTGAAAGATTATAACATTTGATCAAGAGGGTGCCAAAACTGCAAAAGTGATTTGAAATCTTTCAATCCTTTTTTCACATGTCAAATTTAAAAAGTTGGTCCCCAAAAAATATAAGAATAAAGGCCTTACATGCATAATCCCAATCAATTTATAGCTTTTTATAATCTATTCTATAATTTTTTTAAATAAATTTTTAATGTGATTTTTTCTCCAAGATCTATAGTAAACTTGTAAATCACCGCACAAAAAAATTCAAATCCTTCTCTAGATAAATATAGAGACTTGAATGTTTTGAAATTTGATCTAATTATTAAATGTCATGTTCAGATTCACCTTCAAAAAATAGATTGCAAAAAGATTTCTTCCTACAAATTTTATTGTGGTTTAAAAGCAATGCACTTGAAATCTAGTCAAAAATTCTTTGCAACCCTTCGTTGATCAATGTATGGTCATTGGATAGTGATACAAAATTCTATTCCCATCATAATTGAATTGGTAGTCAAATCATGCAGTTAGTGTGCGGTAATTGGCAATGGTTGTTGTGTGGTTCTTAGATGTGTGCATGGCAATGGTTGTTGTGTGGTTCTTAGATGTGTGCAGTGAATGCCCAATTTACTCTAGTGTATTTGAGGCTCATTTCCAGGAGCTTTCAACACTATAGAAAGTCAAGATTGCAATGGACATCCTTGCACAAAATCTTGAATAGAAAAATCATAATCAATCATTTTCAAAATTGGATTTCTGATGCTAAAATTAGACTTCAAAGAGAATTTTTCAAAAATATAACTTGGTTAGGTTTTATTTAACTTCAAAGTATTGTCAACACCAAAATTTGGTGCCTTGGGCATTGAGGGGTTTAGTGGATAATTCCAGATCGACAACTCTTTACGGAAACACGATTTGCAAGCTCGAAATTGAGTAATTTTGTTTAATACTCTGGTGAAGTCATCCTTGCTTGAGAATAGTGGTCAAAAAACCCGACATGAACATGGGATTTGCAGATTGTTCTTGAGGACCTCAAACTTTCCAAATTGGAGGTTGAAAGTGGATGCCATGTCAAGCATAAACCAACTGCTTAGCAAGGCTTCTTAAGTATGATCAAACATTGTCACGCTAGATATTGGCTAAACCGAAAAATAATAAAATGACCAAGTGTACATTACAGTGTACTGTGTTGTACATTACAGTGAAGAGATCACCACCTCGGAAGCTTTCCTGGATCTATACAAAGCTCGCAACTATCTATCACACAGCCAAATTGTGGTGGCATATGGAATTTTGTTCAATCATTGAAATGAAGGACAAAATATTGTAAAAAGCAACACTACACCTCTAAGACGTGAGGCTAAAACCAAACGAATAGCGAGTGAAGCAAACGGACTATAGGTCTATACAAGGACTAGTAAATTCTCTGCAAGACTCTGTAGGAGATCACTACAGCAGAGTTTACGGAGATTTGTAAAGGGTGAGATGCAAGGTTTGCTGGATAGGCAACCCTCCTGGCTTGCTAAGGCACTTCCTCACCATCACATATATATTTTCGCAAGCGAAGAATCTACATTGCACTTCGAAGAAGAAAACTGCAGGCATCAACCATACCCACCCCATTCCACATTGTACAGATCCACCATGGATTTTCCCGCAATTGCAGTGTTGCAGGGAGGAATCACTGATCAGGCCCTCCAAGTATAACCTGCCAAAAATTAGGGGAAAACATCAACACAACTTTAGACAGAATTCAATTCAAACTGGTTAAGTCTAAAATTTATCTTCCATATGACAAGTTCCCACTGAAAAATAACTACTGTACCACCTGGATGATCGTGACTGACTGAAACATACAGTAGCATGCGGTAAACTATTGGCTTCCAAACCAAAGCCAGCATGGCAACATAGACCAATACACGTAAGAAAAACAAATGAACAGGATTTTCAGTAAAGTTAGACAATTTCAAGAACTATGGGATAGTGAATCTTCTCCCTGATTCATAAAGAGCTAGGTCTCTCTATGGTCACAGTGATAATACGAAGGCCTCTCAATGTATTATGGGGGGGGGTTTGCTTGTATGATCACTGTGACAGTAGGGAGCTGGAGACCTCCCACTGACAAAGATTCTCTTGATGATACTGTCTAAAAGGTCTTTAAATAGATCATTTTTTTCTGAAAATCTGGTTGAGGGAAAGAGAGCCAGGAGAGAAAAGAAAGGGTGAGCTCATACATTGACATCAAAAGCAAATCTTCTGGCCAACATGATTGCAGCATTGCGCTCTCGCTCTGAGTCCAACACCAGCATGAAGGTGAGATTCTTGTGTGCCACCCAGTACATGCTCCGACAAGCTGCATCACCTCCGCCTCGAGCACCACACAACTGGTTCAACCAGAATCACACAAACCAATCAGCAATAGATATATTGATGCCTATGACAGATGATAATTATCCTGAAACTCAACACTATTTCAGACCAGCGAAAAAGGCTTGCCACACCTATTCACAATAAATCATGAGGTTCTCCCCTACATTTTCACTATAACAATATCAACATGTCAGAACCCCTACTTTGAATACTTTGAGTGACTTTTAAGAATAACTGAATTGTGACATGATTTTTAAAGATAAGCCCCCTCGTGAAAATTTATATTTAAGATCCATTCGCAATCGGTGGTGATAGCAGAAGCGAACCGGGTTTAAGATTGCTGCTGCTGATATCTACGTCTAACATGCACTTCTAGCACATGTATTGGAATTGGCCACAGTTTCCTCAACATGCATAGTACTGACATCTAGTCAGTAAGATTTTTAGTAAATTCTGTTTGTTTAGGCGTGAACTAATAACTTTAAGTAACGAAACTCCAATAATGCGTCAATTGATCCTCCAGAACAGCAATTAAACTTGCATTTTCTAATAACAACCACGAACTCCTAGCAAGGAAAAGTCAGGGTCACAAGAATCTCACCTCCAGCATAGGGGAAGGGCTACAAGAAATTTGAATTCTCTATTAAAAAAAGTGGACATTTGGGAGGAAGCACACCTGCATAGACGAAGAATATTCTTCTCTGACTCGGGTCGTTCTGCCTTTGTAAAGCTTCAAACGCGATTTGTCAATCGACAGCACTTGAAATGTAGACTTCGCCACATGTTTACCATTTTCTTGGAAGATTCTGACCTGGACATCCCATGAGTACAAGAGCATCTTGTTAGGTATAAACTAGATATCCAGTTGATAGCTGGAAGGCTTGACACAGGTTACCAGACATAACTGTTGGTAAGAATGCAATTGTGCACATTAAGATCTCACTATTTGGTTGTTTAGAGGGTCCACAAGAAATAGCTAGATTGTGCAATATAAGCCTCTGAGCGTGCAGAACGATCAGTTAAGATCGCCATAAACAAGGGTTAAATCCATTTCAAATACAAGCCAACCGGTGAACAAGCGTATGAGCAGTCTAAGAGTTAGTAAGATATTCGTACATTGAATTCGGCTCCTCCTTTCCGAACCAGTGCTTCCACGTACTGGCCAAGTCCAGCAGCTGCCACAATCCACGAAGCTGTCACCACTAGCCGCACCAGTCTCATATTGCACATGAACAATGGATCCACATAACAGGCAATTGTTTAAAACATTTGAAACTCTAGGCACTTATTACTCTTGACGAGAAATTGGACAAAGTCGTGAATAGAATCTTAAATTACTTTCAAAAAAACTTACCGCCATCTATAGGCCCCGTGGTTGCAACATACTCCCGACTACCATCCGGAAGAACGATGTCAACTTGAAGCTTTTTGCCAACATCCAGGGGCTCAGGTGCATACTGAGGCCTTGTGGCACCTAAACGCACAAAGACAGAAAACTTCAGTGAGACCAACAACCAAATAACAACAAAAGAAAATGCAGAACAGATTTCCGAAAGGCTTTTTACCAATAAATCCTAAACAGATATATGCAAGGTCCACGTCAGATGCTTACCTATGATGGCTTCAGCCTTAACTCCATGGACACGGTTCCACTGAAACTTGCAGTTTCCAAGCTCCACAGAAACTGACGGAGAAAAAACGGTCGTCAGTAAAGACCCCAGTCTCTCCTCGCCTTGAAGCTCCAAGTGTGATGGAGCTTCTGAGTTCAACATCAACGCATCCACCTATCACCAGCACAACACACCATTAGGGCGTGAAGCAAATTGGAAATAATCGATTGAAAGTAACAGTCAACATTTAATTTCTTTTTAATTTTTGAAACAACGCATCCTGCATGATTGTTTTCTGAGATGTAAATTCGGCCCCATTTTATTTCTACTGATTCCACAGCATATGATCAGTTCGTTTCAAACCACGAATCCTTGGCACATTAGAATTTAAAGCGATATTATGAACACCATCCCTAACTAAGCATGGTATACATTGATAGTCATGGCAATACCTTCTTCCGAAGGAGAATAACCTCCAGAGCTTTCTCTGTAAGTTGCTGCCGTAGTCCTGAAATCTCGTGTTCCATGTCCATGACCTTACTCGGCGCGTGCAGCATTGATATTCGGCGGGCTTCTTTGACCTCAATCCGCAGCTCTATCAGCTCCTGCACGCACCATCACCGGCTGTTTGTATCATCTATCTGAAATCTCCAGTACACTTGGTTGACATTCAATTACCAAGTGGTGTAAGCGAGACTTGGCTAAATATCTATGCCCAGTGACGCAAATAAGGTTGTCTAATGTCCCTTCAATAGTGATCTACAGCCTCTCAGTGACTGATAAGAAATCATCCAATATTTTGAGTGTGGAAACAATTTGATCTCGAAAGAGTTTGACACTTGTAGTACCCAAAGAATACCAAACTGATCTCCCAATGAAAGCACACTCCTAAATGTTGGTTAACATGGTTCAAAGTGACATAAAGAGCATCCTCTACCGAAATTGGATCGAAGTGATAATAAAACCGGAGTGGCTATGCATCTCGTGGGGGGCTCTACCTCTTGCTCGGCTTGACTCAGAGCCTGCTCTTCCAACGTTTGTTGACAGCGAAGTGCAGTGGCCCGGGCAGCTTCGATCTCTGCCTGCGCTTCTTGCCGTTCCTTCTCGATGATGATCTTTGCATCCTCCGAAGCCTGATCAACACAGAGGGGTTACAAGGAGCTAAAAAGAAACTGGCTTCTCAGAGACTGACGATTTAGTAAACGCAAGTATGGAAACTGCCTTCATCTAAATGACCGGGAAATAATATTTAGGCTGTGAAATGAATTACCCCCTAACACGAACACACACAAATAACATTTTGTAGCAGAATCCCTACGAAATACTCACTGCCATGAAGAGGTCCAACATTCGAGTTTTTCATTGAGTTTGCAGTGGTACTGATGTTATCATTGATAATGACATATCATTAGTTCACAACAAGTCATTTTGGTTTTATTTGGAGATCGTGTTATGTCGATTACATCAACCAATCACTTTATTCATATTAACTTTGTAAGGATTATTATCCATTTTTATTCCATTTCTGATTCTTAAAAGCATTTGCTACCATTGTAAAGAATGTGACGAAGAGAATGTGAAGTTTGGGGAAGTGTGGCAACCTTCTGGAAAAGAGAAGCCAGCTTCCTTGACTCTTCCCTTTCCTGGATCACCTCCATCTCTCGTTGTGTCCACTGAGCTTCCACTGCTTCCATCTGAAACCCGCTCACAAACAGTTCTTCAGAACTAATAGTTTCAAAGAATACAAACTTGACTTAACTACTGATGTTGATATAGATAGATGAGCTCAGAAGAAGCCCTCATCATCATCATCATCATCATCATGAACTGCAACCTCCTCATCATGAAAGAATTAGAGGACCATGTTATACAAAAAGAAGAAACGTACAGTGATGCGTGCTTCAATGACATCATCCTTGTTCCGACCAGCAACACGGCCTGACAGGTCATCCAGCAACCCTCGTATCTTTTTTAAAAGCGCCGGTCTGTCCAGGAGAGATACTTCTTTTGACCTTCGCTGCACACAAACAAACACAGCCAGGCCATGAGGCACACATGACCACGCACAGTAAAGCAATTCATAAAAACTGTAAGAAAATTTGTGAACCTTGAGACACCAGTCTCCCATATGCTTAAATTTTCCTGTCAGAGAATAAGAGTTCGTTTCACATGAGTCGTTAACAATTCAGGTCTAAGAACAAATGAAGCTGAACTCACTAAATTCGAGTGGGACAAAATAAATTGCAGAGTTCACAGAAATGCACATCCAGAGAGTTCAAACCAAAATTATTTGGTAGAGATAAATGCTCTTACACGACTGCACATACAAGCTCTAATAGACAAGAACCTCTATCATTTGCTCCACAGAAACACACACTCGCACACACAAAAAACACATTCAAAACCAAGCAACGGCACACACAGGAGCCAAGCACAATGAAGCAATTCACAAAAACTTAAGATTCGAGCCTCGAAACTGTTTCGGAGTTTTTTCTTCTGGCTACCAAAAGCAGGTGTCAGATACTTAGTGAGCAAGCGACACCTGCTTTTCATAGCCAGAAGAAAAAACTCGAATTGAAAGAAAAAAACCTCAAAGGGATGAGTATCGCCTCTCAAAATTACCTCTTGAGCCAGAATTGCAACAGCAGCGTTGGCTATGGCGTGCCCCGACTCGAACTTGCTGGCCAAATCCCGTACCGATAGCCGCTTCGCTCTCCCCCACAAGTCCGCTGATTCCTTCCCCACAAGCTCTCGTGCCGTTGCCAGCCCTTCCTGACTCGCCTGACTCCGGCCATAGCTCACTTCCGCTGTAACGCCCTTCATCCTGCAAATTCCAAACGGTTCCAGTCACTTCCGAAACAGGCCAGTCACCCTAAATTGGTTCCTTTCAGAGCCTTCCCGTTGTCAGTCTCAATTGAGACTGCCTTGCAATCTCTTGTTTGCAATTCAGATTTTTCGTATCCATCTCGGAACTGGACTGTTCTGCACGGATCGCAAAAGGTCTAAACCTCGGAAACTTCGAGGTCGTGAGGTTTGGACTGTAGCCTAGCCGGGGTCAGCCGGAGGGATAAGGTCCACGGAAAAACAATTACAATAACAGCATCAAGCACCTACAAAAGCAGTGCCCGAATTCGCTCTCAATTGGAGAAGTTCGCATTTGCCATGAAAAGATGGTGTCCACAACTTGCTGTGCTGTTTTGGTGATGGTCGTTGGGAGGCTGGGATGCTGCGCGGAAGTCCGCAAGCAAGAAATTATCATTGGCCGCAGTCTCGGCACCAGTGGTGGCTGTGGGCCCTCAGTGTGTTGCCATGCCGCGACGACTCAGTCCGAGGTCCCGTGCAAATCAGAACCATGACAGGGGCGACCACTGGGACAGCAGACTAAATTGACAAGCGCAAGGAGGTTGTCAACGGGGGAATGAGAGTTCTGGAAAGCTTGCAATATACAGTAAGTTAGCAAGGTATAAGCAATGAGCAACCGCTAAGAATAGAGGCGACTATGGCGGAGTCGGTATTGCTCCGAAAACGACAGAAGTACGCAATCTCGACACAAGCGAAAAAAATTGTTGCAATTCAAGCTCATCTCGCTCTGGTTGGAGAACAATTCACCGGAGATGCACCAAATTGCTGCGAGGAATACAAAAGTGTTGGAGGTGCAATTCAAATAGTGATAGACAAAGTCTACAAGGAGAAATTTGGGAAGTTTTACTGAGCTGCAGGGGACACCAAATCGGGCGCGAAGACGAGTGATGGGAAGCTGGCGAGGAGAGCAGTGCGGAAACAATGCGAGGAATCGAAGGGGAGAAACGAATGCGTGCGCAAATCGGCTCGATTTCGTGCGGACAGAGAGTCGAAATGGTTGAACGGCGCTGGCGGAGACAGGCGGGGACGGGCGGGGACGGGACGGGACGGGACGGGACGGGACGGGACGGGACGGGTGCGCGGCAATAGGTGGCTGGCGAATTTTGACATTTTCACTGGCAGCACGTAGGGGGGTGACTGGTGGGAAGCCAGTCTTTATTTTATTAAATTATAATTTGAGAACAAATTTGAGAGGTTACTGCACAAAAAAAGGTCACTAAATATGTCCCTCTAAAAAACCTCCAAAATAGGCACAATTTATGTCCCATTGAAAAGCTCCATTTACTAATTTTGTCTGTTGTATAAGCATTATCCGTATTGATTGACCTCGTGGGGACAAGGGGTAAGCAATCAAGGAGCATTCCTCTCCTAGCAAACCTATCCTTGCCCATGTGAGGCACTTTGAACTTGTGGCTTCCTCAAACAGTCATGTTGACGATGAATTTGGTGACCACTTGGGTACTCTGAAGATTTGTTCATGCATAAAGGGGTTAGGTTTCCTTATTGCAAGTATTTAGAATGGGAGCAAATATTTCTAAAATCCCATTGTTGCCAAGTTGATAATTTTGTTTACTTGGAAAGCTTTGATTCATTCCATTTGGATATATTGGTGATGCAAAAGTTACAAAACTTCTTGTTTTATGGGCAATCGATGCATTTGTTAGAAAATAACTCATTGGATTCTTTTTTTAGCTTTATTTTTATAATTTTCAAATAAATAAATTCCACAAGTTTCAATTCACATACTAGAACAATTTCATCATTGGGATTACTATGTTTCAATTGCATCTTATAACTATTAATGATTTATTTTTTCCATCTATTTTATACCAACTCAACTTATCAAGTTTAAAAAAAATGAAAACCAAGTCTATTCCATTTCCATTTCTTCCCCCTAGAATCTCAACTAAATTTGGGTATGCCAACTCTAGGCATTTCCTTCATACTAAAATATGCAAATTGAATTTAACATCCTTTAATTATCATTGAATTTTAAAGTTGAGATATCCTAACACAAACACAAAAGGGAGGGGGAGAACATTTTACTTTAAATTTGTAGATCTTACAAATGGTAAGGAATTTGAATTTGAAACTTAGTTGTATATGTGTTTTAAATGAAGGTAAGATTAAGATCCCATAGTTACAATTGCCATTGTTTATATTTATTTTCATTGAACACAACAATGACCATTTTCCAACTTTTTTGAGTTCAAAATACAAAGGAGTTTTTATTAGGAGTTGAGTTAAATTTCAAGATTGATGCTACAAAGAGTGAGGCTACAACGTAGATATGATGGTGCACATAAAGGTGGATACACCCAAAATCACACCCTACCCAAACCCGCCATCATCACTCTGTATACACCTCCCAAATCAGTACCAGTATGCATCTATATAAAAGAAACAATTCAAAAATCTTAGTCTACCAAAAAGAATCTTTGATCCTCTATAACTTCGGCATACGGTATGCAAATGCCACATTCTTTCATTCATTGAAACCTCCTTTCACTTGCCTACAAGAAAATCAATGAAAATCTACCTAGCCCAATAATAGTAACTAGACACAATAGCAAAAAGTGGCATTTTGAAGGGTACCCACCAACTTCCTCTTACAATTTCAGATTGACCCCGGGGGCACTTCACACTAAGGTAGGAGGTCCACGAATCATCCATTGAAGCTTACCTACCTCATCAAAGAATATCTCATGCATTTCTAGATAAGGGACATATTTAGAACCTGGGTAATTTGGAAACCTCCTACCTTTTGACCCAAAGCTCAAGAGGCTCTCAATTTTTACCAGTCAAATTGTCAAATTCTTGATTTCTTGCAATGTGATTGATGGAAATCGGTGGCCTCTCAACCTATGCCCATAGTGTGCAAAGTGTCCTTCACTACCCTCAGAGCTTTGAGATTTCAGGTTGGATAACTTACCCGTACCTTCCAGCTTTCTAGACCAGACAGAATTCCTTTTGTCCTGCAATCAAGTTTGAAACCATACAAGCATAAAAGTTAACATCCTTTCCAACATTTTTCGCAACAGAAAAAATTTATTGCACTGGTAGCAGTACCCTCGCAAGACGACACCATGATAGAGAATATCCTCAATGTGACACCTGCTTCTGTAACTGAATCTGACTCAGGCAAAACATGTTTAAGATTTGAGTTCAATTCATTTGAGACTGCTCAGAAAAAAGAGCCTGGAGTGATGAAGCTAAGGTAGAAACACCTAAAATCGTTATTTTAAGCAATTCAGTATAGTTGGAGGCATATTTTTTTTAAATAATATTTTTTTAGTATATGCAAGTGAAAATCATGAATATTAAGAAAAAAAATTAGATTTTTCGGTCACTGTATGTAATTTTTATGATTTTTCAAAGTGTTGGCTGTCTAAACCATTGAAATTGTCTCATAGGTGCCCCCAAAACTAAACCCTACAAAAATCAGCTGTCAACAAATCACAGTCAAATATGTGTCTTTCGAGTGTGTTGGCCAATTAATGTTAAGCATGTGGAAGACGCATTCACCAAAGTCTAGGGACATAATTGGGTGAGTCTAGGAACAAAGAATAGGAACACGTGTGGGTTTGGGTGTTTCTATCTTATTTACATCACCTTGGGCATTGTTGAAACTTGCAAAGTGTGGTGAAAATTCATCTCTATCAACCTAAACTTGTCGATACTTTTCATTCAAAAAAATAAATACCTTCTTCAGTTTTTTGTTTTTGTTTATCAATTTAGTGATTTCATCCATTTAGAAAGTGGGAGAACATGTCATCAAATATTTCTTATCCAATTTTTTTGGTGTCAGTCACTTTTGTCTGAGCAAATTTTTCGCTCAGAGAAGACCCTCTGGCTCAAGCCAGCTTTTTCCATTAAGGTAGGTACACCCAAAACCGCCACTTTTTGCTACTGAGCCTATTTTCTATTATTAGACTGGTCAAATTTTCATATGTTCATGTTGGCAAGTGAAAGAAGGTTCCAACGCACCAGAGAACGTGGCATTTGGATACTGTATGCAAAAGTTATTAAGGAACAAAGTTTGGTTCTGAAAGCGTTTCTTCTACACAGGTACAGAACTGATTTTGGAGATGTACATACAGTATAGATGGCGGTTTAAGGTCAGTGGCACATTTGGGTGTACCTACCTTATAATTTCATACTGCAATAGATGATCAAATACGAGATTATCCCAGGTATCATATGAAGTTCAGCAGGAGCTTGTTATTCTAGTTTAGTCATTTGAATGAAGTGGATTGAAATGCTTGTAACATAACAGGCTCTGAAATTGCCCACCTCCTCAAATGTACAATATGTGTACATGTTGCTTTCCTATAGCCTTCAGCAATGTACAAACAGTGTACATTTTAGGAGGTGGGCGACTTCAAAGCCCTGTGCCCATTTCAACTTCAAAATTCCATAACTAATTCCACAAAGCTCTTAAAAATATGAAACAACTTGGGTTGGATGTGAATTCCACTTGTCTTTCAAGGAAAATTTTCTGAAAATTATTTCAAAGAAGATTTGTCTCCCCAAAATCCAGTTTAGTCTCTTAAAATGGGTGGTTTATGGACCTCCTACCTTAGCTGCTGCGAAAAGGTTAATATATGACCATAGTATCCCAGCAATTTGTACAGAGGGCAAAAATATATGCGTTGATATTGTACATTGATATCATATATCCACATAATGACCCCTCATTGCAACAACCAATTGAAAAGGTCATTATTGGAAACGGTTACAAAACGGAAAGCCCACACTATCTTTGCAATGCCCTAGAACTACCTTACACTAGTTTGGGGCGTTTCATGATAAAGTTATGATGGTCCCCTTTGGGCGGACTACCTCTTTAACTTACTCATACAGACTTCTGAATCTGAACGAACTTGCTTTCAGCACATACATGTGGTACAAAGAAGCACATGCCGCACCCACAAGAGGACCCACCCAAAATATCCACTGCACATCCCAAAACCCAACAATTAGTTAGAAAGTGTGTTTTGTTTAACAAATATGCATTCATTCAATAATTAATTAATCAGTGAGTGTGTTGGATTGAAGAATTTTGAAAGTGGTTGAGATAAGGTAAGTGAGCCCCATTGATTTGTGGGGGAAAAATTGTAATGATGGTGTACATTCAAGTTCTGAAATGAACATCATTTTGTCCACAATGTGTTTGTTTCCATTTTGCCCACAATGGGCGCACCTACCTTACATGAAGCAAGCTCACTCTCTACACATGAATGACAATATGGTTGCTGAGGCAAGAAAAGAGGAAAATAAGGTAAGCCATCTTATTTGTGTGGCATAGTTGTACCATGATGTAACAATAGCACACATTTGGAATTTCAAATTCCAAATGTGTGCTACTGATATGTAATGGCACAAGTAGGTCAACACTGAATTATGGCACAAATAAGGTGGCTTGCTAAACCCTTAAACATCACAGCCGCACAAATAAGGTGGCTTGCTAAACCCTTAAACATCACAGCCAAACCCTTTGCACTAATAAATGTTTCAGTGTATTTTCAAAAAACTGTAACATTTTTATGTTGAAAACCAAAACAAATGTTCAACAGTAATTTGATAGTGGAGCTTACATGTTGGGCCCATTTGCCATGCTGAGGATTGGCTACTGCAGCACCCAAACTTCGAGCAGGGTTGATTCCTGTTCCGGTAATTGGGATGGTTGCAAGGTGAACCACAAACACTGCAAAGCCTATTGGCAGTGGAGCCAATACCTGCACAAATCAAATGCCCTTGAACCGTTAACCCTGGAAAGTCGGGTCAGTCACCATGGATCATCTACTTTTGGGTACCATGTGAATCATTTGTTTGAAAAAAAATTTAAGAGCACTCATTGGAGGTCAAACTACTCTCCAAGATCTCCCGGTTTCATATAAAATTCCAAGGATGAACATTTGCACTTCTATTTTATGTAGAAAGATTCTTTATCATCCATCGGCCACTAAGTGTCCGCAGCAGCAATACAAGGTTAGCATATGTGATTTCTTAAGCTATTCTACAAGACCTTTAATTGGCCATTTCAAACATGATTTCTACTTGTCTTATATTAGATTTAAGGTTAGTAGTATCATTCAAATTATCAATTGTGTTCCCAAATCATGCTCTTCTAAATATGCTCTACTAAACCTAGATAATGGAAAACAGATCCTCATTGTACAATGTTCAACACAATGTCGCACTTCCAAACAACAAAGATTGTGACAATACACCTACACGAAGCTCTACAAACTAGGATAAGCGTGGAATTCCATTTCGAACCAAGCATTATGAAAATTGCCAAAGTTGTGGAATACTTTGACCCTTCAAGATCCCACCAAGCCCCTTGTACAAATTTTTTCAGTGCAAATTTTGAAAACTTGTGTCCTTTTAAGGCTTTTAACAAGGCTCCCTTTTTCAGGGTCTTTATTTTGAAAACTGGACTAATTGTTGTTGGGAGAGTGTTTGGCTAGTTCTTCTGCTTACCGGCACATGCGAATCTCTGGCGCTTCGTGAGGGATCGGTTGCACAGAGCACGGTGTAGAGCAACACGAACGTGCCCATGATCTCTGCGCCCAGCGCTTGCCCAATGTTGTGGCCAGGCTTCACACTGTTGACAGCGGATTGGCCAAAGGTGTGGAACTCGTCATTGCCTTGCACTCCCCTGGCGATCAAGGCTCCGCACATGGCGCCCAGGCACTGTGCCACTATGTAGGCCAAGGCTCGCGTCAAAGTCACCTTCTTGGCAAGGAAGAGTCCGAACGTCACCGCAGGGTTGATGTGGCCGCCTGCAAGTAAGAGTAATGGCCACGAATTAATGATCCTCAAATTCGAATTCGTTACATTGGCTGAGAAATCGTGACAACAATCTGCACAAAAGGAGTGCTGACAAGAGTGCTGTAAAGTAAGGAAGGTAGAGGTTTGCGATTCCTGGCTGTGTGCATCCCGAAAAGTGTGATTCAAGTCATAGAATTTTGAAAAAAAAAAGAATGACATCGATAACGTTACCAATCATTCTCTCTAAGGAGATTCAGGCTTTGGAATAATTATGGCATTACAAGATTGAATGCAGACAATAGAGCGAAATAATCTCAATGGCAGTCACGTGTTGCGTAAGGAGAGTTGACCCTAAGTACTAAGACGCCCACATTCATGTTCTTTTCAGCAGTTTTGAAGAGTTTATATACAGATTTCTATTTATTCAGGTTTTTATTTTTCTTAACCAACACATGCAATGTTGTTTACTCAAGATAATTATTAAGAAAAAAATTCTCCATTTCGATTATACCTATCACAATAAGTTCAATCAAAGTGACCAATTATAAATCAAGAATCCTTAGCTCTTACAACGTTAAGATGTTTTCCGTTACAGTATCCAATCACCATGTTGTTTTAGAATCATGGTGTCCGTAATAAATTCTTAATTGAGCATAGTTGAGCATGATCCACTCATTGATGTTACACAAGGTAACGTGGAAATAGAGCCTTGTTATGGAAATAACACCCATCACCATGTTATTTCTTATAGCAAGGCTCTACTTTCACGTTACCTCGTTCAAAATCCTGCACATTCTAAGCCCTTAGGTCAACCTCAAAAGTACAGGTACGAACGTTCTTAGTTGTGTCGAGCACCTTTGAATTACGTCTGATAATGCTCTCGAGCCCGTGACTCTTGAGCATTATCAGATAGTCGATCTCAAATTCTGTAAACTCCTGACACAATGAAAGCTTTTGAACATTGGTAGACAGTTTGAGAGATGGGGAATCAGACAGGCAATTATATAAGCGTTACTGACGTCTTGGTAGATTCATTCCGGAAGGTTTAGGTGAAACACAAAGAGACTATCTCTGGTTCCCCGGATTGTCATTCCCAGTCACAATGTTGCCAGCGGGGAAAATCAGTGCCACTGATTACCCCAGCCTATTTGCCACTTCACCAGGGTCTTATCTTAGATTCCCTTCGGCAAATCGTTTTTTCCCCCCTGCAAGTCTCACATTCTCCCACAAACGTCAACATTTGCAGCAATGCAGCCCTTAAAATTTCCTCTACAACAGGTGATATATATGTTCAACACATGAGTTATTTTAATTTGAAGATCGGTGTTAAACGCGAGACTCATACAGAGAATCATTCTCATATAGAAAGCGTTCCCTGATTCCCCCAATCCTAGTGCTAAACCATCTGGGAAACTTAAATGTTAATTTCGTCAAATTGGTGGAACTCCAATTTCGTCAAATTAGCGAAATTCATCACTATGGCGCGCATGACCTGAACCCCAAATCTATACTGTAAGTCCTAGTTTGTGGCCTGAAATTAGAACTTTGTGAAGATGTATGTGTGAAGATATGATGTGAGGAACATTTTTGGCTGTGCGAAGATCGTCAATTTCATGAAATTGACGTTCCTAAAAATGTTCAGTACGGAGTAGTATTTTAGATAAATGTCATCATGTTTTGGGAAACCACAGTCGCGTCAGTTTAACGAAATTGGCGATCTTGAGATATTCTCATAAGTATAACAGGGAGAATCTCCCTATAAAATCATCCAAACAGAAACAAATATTGGGAGATTCAACATTACCCAATAAGAATGACGTACCTGAAATGCCCGCAATGCAGTAGACCAGAACGAAGATCATGCCTCCGAAGGACCAGGCGGTTTCAATGAGTCCCACGCTGCCCGCGCCGGTGCGTGCGGTGCCCACGAGCGTGGTGAGACTGATGTACAGAAACAGCAGCGTGGCCATAAACTCGGCGATGATGGCGCGGTAGAACGACCACTCCTTGGCTTCCTTGCTGTCCACAATGGGCGCTGGGGGAGGCTCGTGCGCACTCTCCCCCCTGGCCCCGCTTTTCTCATTCTCCTCCTTCTCGCTTCGCTCTTTGCTTAGTTGGTGAAGAGTTGGGCCTGCAGTAGACATGATGGGAGCTTCAACTTACGTACGAACTCTCACGATCTCAAGGTTTTCGATCTCTCTCCTGGACGTTCTGCAAATCTGAAAAGTAGGCTCAACTTTGTTAATACGAGGAGCAAGCAAACCAACGTACGTAGTGTACTGAAATTCTCTCACGGTACGCACTATTGTGCTGTCTCTGGAGATTTAAATGCAGAATGATTATTTCTAGCCTGAAAGATTCTAGTCACCCAGTGCATTTTTTTCGATGCTGAAGGTTGTGACGTTCAAGTGCACAGAGATTTGAAAACTGGGAGTTGCAAGGGTTAAGTGGACCTGGAATTGACATGATTAGAGCTTGAACTTACGTACTCTATCTTAATGCTTTCAATCTTTCTCCTGGAAATTCTTCAACTCTGCAAGTGAACCCAAGTGCAACTTTGTTAATACGAGAACAAGAAAACGAGCGCAGTGTATTGAAGTTCTCACTTCGTACTATTGTGCTGTCTCTGGAGATTCAAATACAGTTTCTGACAGATCCCAATCAGTCAATGTCTTCATCTCAATGCCGAAGGTTGTAACGTTCGATCAATGCAAGTGCACGTACACAGTTCCACATGCCCGGTGCTCGAATTGGAATAGATCTGAGGTTTCAGTTCGACAACTAAATCTGTGACTATCAGTTTTATTCAAACCTACCATTTTAATGAAAGACTTGAGGCTTGACCTGAATGCACTCGGGTTGCACCCAATTAACCAGCCAGGGCAACAACGTACCAACACTTGAGGTGTGCAAGATTATAATTCTCCTCTCTAGCGCGCTTCAGTCTCTAAAACTCAAGACTCTATGCATCGATCCTGAAGCAAAAAAACAAATAGAAAAAACAGAAGCACTCACACATGATTTGGCTTGTAAAAGGTCTTACTGAAACAGCTTTTCTTTTGTATGGACCGTGGTGCGGCCAGCAAAATATGACCTCACCGCTTCCAGCAGACGAAGACGTGCCTCTACGCTTCGCTTCAATTCGCTTGTGTACGTACGTTTTGCGCCGGCCTTACCTTTCAGACATTGGAGCTTGAAAGTCTTTTTAAAATGATGAATTGTTCACAGGTGTAACAATGCATGCATACAAACCATTCTAGCCATGAAGTCAAAGTCATGTAGGGGTCGGTTTTGCAAGTAAAAACGATTCGTTCGCAATTAGGTGTCGTTTCCCTTATTCAGTCACATTCTCTGAATGTGCAAAATACTGATTGACTTTCTCTGATTTGGTAAGTCAACTGGATTAGCTTTTGAGTTATTATAAGGCTGTCATGCAGATCTAGTCAGTGACTCACGGTCGGTCTGCAAGTGTCTGTTGCACCATCTTCCAGCAAATTTTGGTATCGTCGAGAGCTGTGGAAGGAGCTTGTGTACATGGTTTCGGGAAAACGGGAAAAAGTGGTTTTTAAAAGGACTGTGACTTTTCCTCCTCGCCATTGATTAGTCCAGGCGTATGTACTGTACAGGAAGGTGGGTACCCCAAACCAACACTGTGTGTATATACTATTATTAGAATGGTTAAATTTTCATATTTTCTTGTTGGCAAGTGAAATGTGGTTCCAACGCACCAAAGAACGTGACAATTGGATACCGAATGCAAAAGTTATGCAGGGTCAAAGTTTTCTTTGGTAGATGTTAGAAAATATATTCTTTCTTCATGATGGTTACGTGCATATTGATTTTGGAGATGCACGTGGAGCATTGATAGTGGTTTTAGGCAAGTGCAATTTTGTATGTCCCCATTTTAATGAGAACTTTTCTTAAATCTTCTAATGCTAAAACCTTTTTTTAATATTACTTTGTTTATATATATATATATATATATATATATATATATATATATATATATATATATATGTGCATGAGAAGGTATTTAGACAAAACTTACATAGTCCATTGCTCATTATTTGGAATATGGACTTTGAAGCACATATAATTAAATTACAGTAACATCAAAGGAAATCTAAACCTTGCACAAGGCCATTTGACTCTATAAAAATGTGCAATTACAAAAAAAAATACTTAATTATTTTTACTTTTGGCCTATCTGATCACTTGGTGTGCCATATATGCTTATAGCACTAGCATACAAGATTAGAAGGTCAATTCAAATAGCTAAAAAAATAATTATATGACCTTCCAAAATATATATATGAAAATTAAATTTGCATACGTAGGGAATTTTGTTAAAATGGTACCATTTTACAACTTTGGCACTATTACAATTTAGACTACTTGGTTTGAAAATGGCATTTTTCATATGCCATTTTCATGAAATTTCCTATATACATTGTTATACACAATAGTATATTATCACATATTAATATACATTGTGATATACTAGTATATTTTTCATGCGTTATTTTTTAATGTTGTGGTATTTGGAGATCTTCCACTATTTCAAATGCAACAATTCTCATATATATATATATATATATATATATATATATATATATATATATATATATATATATATATATATATATATATATCATTTGATGTACCACAAAATTTCTAACATCCCTCCACATTGTCTACAAATTTATAAATTTAAATGATATTCATGTTATTCAAAATTACATGTTTGGAGTGACTCTTCTTGGATCTATAGCAATAATAACCTTATCTAGAATTCTATGACATCATGTCATCTTATATTTCATGAAGAATTTATTGAGTATGTGTACACTAATCATACTTACACTGAAAATCAACACCCAAAAACGTCAGTATATTCATTTGTGATTAGACTTGTATTATTGATAGTATCTACTAAGGTACAAATAAAACGTTCCCATACCCAACTTTAATTAGTTAAGTATTGATTCTCTGGATTTTGATGAAGGACCAAGCTATGTGACAATTTCAATGGTCTAGGGAGTTCCACTGACTTTGAAAATTTATAGTAATTACATATTTTATTCATTTTTAAAAAAAAACATGACTTTTAATTGTTGATAATACAATTTTTTTTTATTGAAAAGGTGCTTTTGATCAGGGCTTTATTTTTTTGACCAGTGTCCCCCTTGTTGTCCTCACTATAAAGGCCAATTTTTGGAGTGACAAAGCCAGAGAGGTCAGATTTCTAACAGTCTGGCAAAATTTTGCCAAAAAAGAGCCTTGCTTCTGGCCATGCTAAATTACTTATTCAAATGTGCTTTGGTGTTTTCACCGTAGATGAGCTAGGTGTGAATAAATCTTATTGCAAAACCATGGGATTCACAAAGGGTAAGGTAGGAGGTCTATAAAGTGCCCCTTCTAAAAGTTGAAATTTAATTTGGGGAAGTTAGATTATTTGAAATTAATTTCTTCTATATATTTTCCTTGAAATACAAATGAAATTGGTATCTAATCACCCAAGTTGTTTCATATTTTTTTTGAGCTTTGTGAAATTAGTTATGAATTTTTGAAGTTAAAATGCAATGGTCATTGAAAGTGTCATCTACCTCTTGAAATGTACACTATTTGTACAATACTAGTAGAATGAAAAAGCAACATCAATGTAGAAATAGTGTACATTTCATCGAGGAGGCTTTCAAAGCCCTAATGCTTTGTGAGCCACCTACTTCTATAGAAAGCAATCCATTCCTAATGACCCCCTTTTCTGGTACTCTCTTTCCAAGCAAGAAGAAATGAGCAATGATAAATTCTAACACAATCCCAAAGCAGTTGTAGCGCATTATAATTGCAATGGCTACAGGACTCTCAATATTGCAACCACCCCTACGTGGATTTTGCAACCAACCCTGGGTGGATTTTTGCAACCAACCCTGGGTGGATTTTTTGCAACCAACCCTGGGTGGATTTTGCAACCAATCTTGGGCGGATTTTGCAACTAGCCATGGATGGATTTTGCAACTAGCCCTGGGTTGGAAATTGTAAGGCCTATAAAACTAGTATGGGTCGAACAGAATCTCCAGCTAAAAAATTCATAGTAATTATGTTTTGAGAAGTAAAAAATCTGAGAAATGATGGAACCCTTCCGAACTCTATTTCTACACATGGGAAAAATCTCCCCACTTGAAAACCCCGCCCTGCAGCTACGTGTGTCTCTGCTGAAGTGGCCAGAAATGGGTAGCCTCTCTGCAGTGGTAGGGGAGTAGGGACTGCCAAGGCCCCTGCAAATAGAAAAGGCCCCAGTTTTAGTGGCACCGCTTCAACCCTAAATGTCATGAAATGTATCCCCCGTGGCCCTCTGCAGCTGCCACCTGTGTGTCTGTGTGTCAAGGCCTTCTTCCCTGTCAGGGCCTCCAGCTTTGGCTCCGAGAAGTTGGAGATCCTCACAATTGCTGCGGAACCCACCCATGGAAAGGAAAGGCTAGCAACAACTCAAGAGGGAAAGAGGGGCTCTTTGGGCGTTGCACATATTTACACTTATCATATTTACACACGATACTCAAAGTCAATGCCGGTGGTGGGGGGAGAGAAGTTGAATTTATGCACGATTGATTTTTCACCAAAAGATGTTGGCTATTTTTTGGTAAAGGAAATTTTCATTTTGAGGTTTTTTAAATAGTCAGATTATTATTGTATTTTGAGATCAACTAGTGTGCCCTATGCCGTTGCCATAGTCAAAACAGAAGTAAAAGTAATTTTCTGATTTTCAGATTCAAAAAATACCTCAAAATTCAATAACTTTCACACCGTACGTCCAAATGTCATGAAACCAAGCTGGTGCACCTCCTTCTTGTTGAGGACTTTCCAATGGTACCAAGCACGCACCCGGGGGATGCACAGTCCAGGAAATCTCAACGTAACAAACAAAACAAACAAAACAAAACAACCCAATTTAAGGTATGGATAGCTAATTTTTTTTAAGATATCACCTAGTTTTCATATAGATATCAGCAAGTATCACCCAAGTATTACATGAGTATTAAAGAAACAGTTGGTTATTTTTGCATGATGAAAAATAAAAACAAAATACTAGGGAGAACTGTCAGGTAGTTCATTGGGGGTCGTCACACCTTCTCTAAGAATGAAAAATAAGAAGTTGTGGAGTGAAAAGAGGAGTCAATAGCGGGAGCACTTCTATGTGAAGAAGGTGTGACACCAAATGTTTTTGTGTCGTATAGAGAATGGAGAGTGGAGAATTGGATTTACTACTTGCGATTCAAGATGCAATTAATTTTCCAACAAATTTTCTAAAACCCTCTAACTAAATTCACAATACTTCTATAGAAACTCCAAAATAAAAAAATTATCGTATTTCAAAACCTAAACAAATGGTAACTTAACGATAGTGAAATCGATAGTAGAGTGTGAAATCAGTACAACAATTGGTAACACTAAGTAGCATCGGCAAAGATTGAAAGCATGATGAAAACTTTGCATGCGAAATCTTCTTCACATCCATGTAATCTTCACCTCTAGAGGAGAAGAATTAAACTTCTCTATCTTCAAAGAATGGGCCCTCCACAAGTTAAAGTAAGAATGTCATGTCTCTATTATTTGAAGATTGAGAATAGAGAGAAGAAGTTTTCCCTTTTGTTAGGTGGTGGAATTGGAATAAATCTAGTTGCAATTTAAAAACATTGGAAAAAATTAAATGAAAAAATCTATTAAATTTCTAATTTGAGTCAAAAATAGAGGAAAAAAACTAGACTAGACCCTTGAAAAAATGGTTCAACATGGGAATTGGATGAAAATAATTAATAAAACTCAAAAATATCCCATATGCTGCTTAGATTTATAAATTTTGGTATGCAAGAGAATGAAAAAGAGCAATGAATTTGTCTTCATGTTTCAAAAAACCACGGCAAATTGGGGGATGTCCTACATGACTTATATTTTGGTCAATTCATTTTTGAAAATAAGGAATATATTAAAAGAGTTTTTAAAACATAAAATTATATCTTTTTGTTGTTGTTCATTTGTAGCTATTGTTGGCCATTAAATTTGGCATTATATTCTTGAAAAAAGAGGTTTGGAAGTCCTTTGACATAGACATTGTAATAATAATAATTTGTATTACATTGGTCTACAATTTATGAATAAGTTTACTTGCAAAATTTTCTAAAATGAAAGAACCTCAATTCAAGGGAAGCAAAGGGGCCCCATCTCCAAGTTCAAGAATGTTATAGGATGATGCCAATGTAGTTTTGTTAATTTCCTACTATAACATAATGATAAATAAATAAAATAGCTATCAAGATTGAAGAATAATGAATGTGTATATTGCCTTACATATAAATTGTATGCTTAGTTGTATTCATTGAATTCATAAAATTATCAACCCAATACCAACACTAACCTTTCTACATTATATTGTCATAATTAATGCAAAGATAAGTACAATTTTCACTAGATTAGGTGTCAACAGAACAAAATTGAGTACATGATTAAGAGGTGCAATTGGACGGGCATCTATTTTAGATATATCTACAATCTACCTTAATATTTGTCTAGAAATTTTGTTGGTTGTCATGCCCAATCCAAATGTTAGCATTAATTTTAAATGTAGAGGATATGATGTTATGACTTATTGCAACCACCTAACCATGGCCATGTGAGAATTTATTCCCTCATTGTCCCTCTATATGTAGTGTTGACAAGTCAATTATGATTATCCAAATCTAAACTAAAATTTAAAAATTCATTCAATTTGATAACCTAAAAGAGTTTTATATCATTGTACAACAGGATACCAATCAAAATGGTGTTCCCAGGGAAAGAAATTTCATTATTGCCAACTTTAACACCTTCTCGAGGGCTAAAAAATTGTTCTTTGACTATAAAATTCTAGGCAAAACATAAGCTTAATGTTAATAACATGTGTGACAAAATTCAAGTTCAAAATATTTACTTAAAAAAAGATATTTGAAATCTATCAACATGTATAACTATGAGAAAATTTTCACTACTACCAATTTTAACACCCTCCCAAAGATTGAAATTTTTTTTTCCCATGAAATTTTGTCATAAGACCACCTCTATGTTGATTACATGTGTAAAAAAATTTCAAGTCCAAAAAATCCACACAATAATAGATATTCAAAATCTACCAGCATGTATAGTTGTGAGAAATAATTGGAGAAACCATTTCACTATTGCCAACTTCGACACCCTCCCTAGGGCTGAAAAATTGTTAATTTACCATAAAATGTTTGTCACAAGGTCATCTCTATGTTGATAACATGTGTGCCAAATTTCAAGACTAAATGATGAATACAAAAAAAGATATTCAAAATCTACCAAGTGAATGTGTATGTCCTCCATTAGCTTCAATCTTTGTTTGTAACCTAAACGGCATAGAATGACATAGTTGAAGGAGCTTTGTATCATTGATTGACCTTCACTCTTTTTCAGTAACTACCTTTAACTCATCTAAGTTTCTAAGGCATGCCTCGCCATGTTGCACAACATCTTTTTGAATCTTCTAGAGTTTCTCGAGTGGATTGAGATCAAGGACAGTTTGCAGGCCAATTGAGCTTCTCTAAAAGGCATGTTTGTCTTCATTCTTCACATATTTTGCTACAATGGATAGATGTGCCATCTTCCATGAGCAATCCTTGTGGAACTTTACCTATAAAATAAAAAATTTGCCATCGTAGACCACTTCTACAAAATCCATAGCAGAATGTTGATTTTTAGGTATAAAGACATGTTTTGATTTTTGTCCTCCAGCAAATGCGCCCCAAATCATCAAAGAAGCCCATTCACTTTTTAAAGTAGAAGCTATACAACTTGATGAACAGTGCTCATATGCAATTCTCCAAACATGAACTTGTCTTGAGTTTTTTCCAATTTCAAAGATAGATTAATCTGTCCAAACAATATGCTCCCACTCTTCTATATTCCATCCACAGTAATTTTGAGCAAAAGTTATTTGCTGAAACATATGATGAGGTGTTAGAAAAGTTTTTTTTGACTACAATTTGATTGAAAATTGCACTTCAATGTAAGGTTCTTCAAATAGTAGGGCATATACTGGTAATCTTTGAAAGTGACGAGTGAAGATGAGTTTTTGAATATTACACAATACTACAAACATTTCTATCACTAAGCTTCTTTGCGTGACTTCCACCACAAGGTTTGCACTTGTAAGTTCCATCTTTTTTAAATTTCTTTACTAACCTTTGAATTGTTCTAATAGGGATTCCAATAGTGGATGCAATGCAAATTCATGTAGTCATTGCCTCATTCAAATCTATAATGCGAGCACAAATTTCATCTGAAATTACCATCATCCACTCCCTTTCACAATGCTAATTAGATTAAAAAATCTCATTACCCAGTCCTCATGCACTCATCCATCACCCAACTTTCATGCACTCATCCATTACCTATCCCTCATGCACTCACCTATCACCTGACCTTAGCTATCATCCAAACCTCATGCACTTACTTAGCTATCATCCAACCCTTCAGTTCATCATACATTACACTCTCTATGATGCTCAATTTAAAATGCAAGCATTGATATTCACAAAAGAAAGCTTCTTCATGGATATATGATACATAATTTATAAGCAAGTGGATTCTTTTAGATGAGACAAGTGCAAAAATCTAAATACAGATGTCAATAATTTTTTTGAAAAGATTTTAGGTTTAAGTATTGTGTCAAATGGATACTTTTAGTGTGGAAGCATGAGCTGTCAAAGATAATTCAACATTTTCAATATGGTCCTTAAAATTGTTTATCATAGTTACACATGTTGATAGATTTTGAATATCTTTTTTTGTATTCATCATTTAGTCTTGAAATTTGGCACACATGTTATCGACATAGAGATGACCTTGTGACAAACATTTTATGGTAAATTAACAAATTTTCAGCCCTAGGGAGGGTGTCGAAGTTGGCAATAGTGAAATGGTTTCCCCAATGAATTATTTCTCACAACTATACATGCTGGTAGATTTTGAATATCTATTATTGTGTGGATTTTTTGGACTTGAAATTTTTTACACATGTAATCAACATAGAGGTGGTCTTATGACAAAATTTAATGGGCAAAAAAAAATTTCAATCTTTGGGAGGGTGTCAAAATTGGTAGTAGTGAAATTTTTCTCATAACTATATATGTTGGTAGATTTCAAATATCTTTTTTATGTAAATCTTTTGAACTTGAATTTTGTCACACATGTTACTAACATTAAACTTATGTTTTGCCTAGAATTTTATAGTCAAAGAACAATTTTTTAGCCCTCGAGAAGGTGTTAAAGTTGGCAGCAATGAAATTTCTTTCCCTAGGAATATAGAAACGCCATTTTGATTGGTACCCTACTATAGATTATTTTAAAAACTAATATGAAACATCAAATAAATAAATTTGGAAAAACTAAAAAGTCAATTGAATGTACAATAGTAAAGTTTATAAATATATGTTAAAAGACCCATAGACATAATACTAATACATTGATTTATGCTATTAGTGAGTGTAATACTAATTTGACATTAATTGTTTGCAATTTTGTCTTATTTAATCTCCAAATGTCCAAGACACTATATTTAGATTTCAATGTTTTATATATATTCTTAAAACATACGGCCTAAAAAGGCCGCAATAGGATTGGTATGATACAACATTGAAGGTAATCCAGTTTGAAAAATTTGTGGAATTATATACCTTGGGTATCCTTGTCAAACACAAGTGGAGGAACAAGCCTCCTCAATGAATAAAGTTGGTACAAAGAGTCAAACTAAGAACCACAAGGATTCAACCAAAAGTTTCTATTACTTGTTTCATCATCCACGGTAGTGTAACCCTTAAAAAACATTTCATGTCGGGCTTGGTCAAACTTTATTAGACTTCTACAATAAAATAAATATTTTAAAATTTTAAAATATGAGAATATAAGCCTAAACATTAAACTTGTTTTTTCATAATTAAAAAAATCAAATTGAACTTTATATGATTTAAAAAAAAAACTTTGTAAAAATTATAGTAATTATAAAAATGATTAAAATAGTATGAAATTCTTACAAAAAATAAAAATAATAGTGACAAACATCATGCTATACTTGATGTACTCGTAGAGCTCACAACAAAAGAAAATCAATGGAAAACTTCAAAAGTGGTTTATTTTGAGCTTTCAAGATGTTATCTTCAAAGTATCACAAAAATTATAATTTGAAAAAAAATTAAAATGGAGTAAAAAATAGATTATTGAAACTACATTTTCTTAGTCAAGTTTGAAAACATTTAAAATAAAAAACTATGTAAAAATTCAAGATTTGACTTTTGAAATGTCTATCGGGCTTGCAATGTCCTTTAAGGGTTAAAGTCATTCTAGACCAATAGTAAACTCATGCATTTGGATCCTCTTAGAAATGGTGATAAGACCTATAATTATTTGTCTTTTGGTAACAATAAATACATTCAATAACTAAAAATCATAGAAATGGATCAAATTCCCAAGAAGTAGTGAAATTCCATTCTACTCTTTCATCTAAAAGAAGACGTGTTGGATGAAATAGAAAATAAAATTCAAAACTCTATTGATAAAATGAGTTTGAATTTAGCCTTTTTCAAATCCAATTTTTTGATGTAACCATTTTTTACCTTTTAGAGCCCATCATATCACTTCTTGGTCACTTTGTATATGTGAATTGTATGACAATAATATTTATAGGTAGACTAAGATTATATATTATAAGATGTATTTATATGGATCAATTCTATATCTTTAGAGGGAAATTAGTACAATTAAAGCTTGGAAAGGCCTCTAAACACCATCAAATATTGACTTAGATTAATACACTCAAAAACTCCTTATGGTATGTTCCCACTTGGGCTTAGAGCAGTGGTCTTAGGAGGTGTAGTGGCCACACATTTGTGAAGCATTTCCACCTGTAACCAATGTTGTTTGCCGAACCTACGTGTCCACTGATGTGGCACGGTGATAAGAGCAGCAGTATCAGGTGAACTAAGGACATAAGTATGTGAACAGTGACTTCTGGAAAGCATATTGAGAATCTCCCAAAATAGAGATTTCAGAGAGGATTAGATGATATTACGTAATGCACCTTCAGGGGCCTTGTTACGAAAGAATGCTCTCATGATAATTCTAGAGAAACAATACATGGGTCCTAGTTATAAATTTCGCTGTCACTTTTATGCTTAAAAAAATAGAACTTTCCTTCTAAACCGACGGTAGGTGAGGAAGTGATCGGGACAACGGATGGTTACTTCTGTGCTTCCGATGCTTCATCTCTAGAACTGTGTCTAATCTCATTGTTTGAATTTCCTTTACCTTCTACCGACAACGAACATTGCCATTGCGAATAATTGACCTGACACTGCTGCTTCTTTAAGGTGAATTTTCAATTCCATGTGGCCTACAATTAGAACGCATGTTTTACTTCGATCGTTGTTGTTTGATCAGTGTCCAATGCATGCACCGTGGTCTTCACATCAGTATTGATGCAGGGTCGTCAATGACGTTTGTTTTAACTCTTCCGAGACAGTAATTTCGATAATTCAGCTCACAAGAATGAAAGCAGTCCATGTACGAATTTTCAAAGGCGATTGCAAGCATCATCAAACAGAAAACAAAGAAGGCAGCCGCTGGAACGCGACAGCGTATGCGAATACTACAAGAGAAACGCGTTCTAATTGACAAAAATCAGCCCGTCCTAATCTACAGAAAACTGACAGATTTTTGTCAATTAGGACAAAAAACTGTCCGAATTGACAGAAAATTGTCCAAATTGACAAAAATCTGTCAATTTTCTGTAGATTAGGACGGGTTGATTTTTGTCAATTAGGACGAGTTTCTGTCATTTTGGACAGGTTTTCTTGTAGTGGAAGGACTTCAGCACCGTCAACCTAGAGAACGGGTGGTCGCTCTTCCAAAAAACGGCTCATTGCCAATCATAGAACCGACCCCACCGCTAACGATGTCAGCGCATGTGTGAATGCGTGGTAACCCAACACCAAACCCAACTCATGTTTTACGTAATACGTTGGCAAGTGGAAACACTACGAAGTGTGAAATTTTACATACCAGCCCTGCAAAAACACTAGAAGAAAAACGTGTCCATTGCAACCCACTGAGATGCGACTATGTGTCCTATACAACTGAGATGCGACTATAGTCCTCTGTATTTGCACCAAATTTCACGTGTATGTAGTTGTGTCGCAAAGTAGTCGGAAAATGAAGAATAGGGTTACGATATTGTAACAGAAGAACTGACATGAGGTATTCTACATCTAGTATTCATCGCAGTTGTCCATATGAACAGCTATCCGCAAAGTAGAGTCCACCGTGGAAAAATGCAATCGTTCTGATTACAGGCTGCAACTAAAAACTAGAAGATTGCAACTTAGAAATGACTCAAATGCAACTAGGAATCAACTATACTGCAACTAGAGCCCGACTACAGTGCATCTAAAAAACGATTCAAATGCAACTAGAGAACAAGTGCAATGCAACTAGAACATGATTGAAAATCGATCCAATTGTCCCATATCAATTGTCAAGAATACCATCAGCTTGAACAGATAAGAATGATAAGTTATAGTATTCTTGTGTAATGAATTTTGATAGTGAAATTCTAATATTTATATATTTTGTAGATTTCTACAATTTGTAGATTTCTATAATCTACAACTCTATAAATTATAACCAAGTTGCAAACTAGTTGTATGTCAATCGCAAACGAGTTGCATACTAATTGCAAACGAGTTGCACATCAATCGCAAACTAGTTGCACACTAGTCGCAAACGAGTTGCACATCAATCGCAAACTAATTGCACACTAGTTGCAAACCAATTGTATGTCAATCGCAAACTAGTTGCACACTAGTCGCAAACGAGTTGCACCTCAATCGCAAACTAGTTGCACACCAATTGCAAACCAGTTGTATGTCAATCGCAAACCAGTTGCACTCTAGTCGCAAATGAGTTGCACATCAATCGCAAACTAGTTGCACACCAGTTGTATATCAATCGCAAACCAATTGCACATTAGTCGCAAACCAGTTGCACACAAATAAGTGAAATAACTTCCACATCAGCAACCACGTCATAGCAGTTCATCGACGAAGTTCTCCATTGCCTATCGAATGACAAACAACCTCGCGACTGCAGTGCAACTCATGCGACTTGTTCACTGCGACTGCGGATTCCAGAATACCACCAAGTCGCAAACGTTCGATACGACTACAAACCAATCGCAAAACCCTGCTTTTTCTTCTAGTGAAATTACCCTGACATTGTAGTGTGTGACTATGTTTATGTCACTCTTACAGCAATTGTGCTATTGAACATCGACGTTCCTACCTAAGTCCAATTGGGAACATACCTTTATACCATTGTAAACCTCTATGTATGGTTATTTATTTTTATACTACTTTTGAAAAGATTTTTGGAAGATTGCATTTGTATACTATCATGGTTTTAAAACTTATCCTTTGATTAGATTTGATTGAATGTGTGTATAGGCTAGGAATGTATACAATGTTTATAAAACAATGCAATTGTCTTATATTCCAATTTTGAAAATTTATAAAAAAAATGGGAAAAACATCAATGTAAATTTGTATTTGCTATCAATTCAAAGGCTCAAAGAATGTTCATGAGTTCCTCCTAGGATAGTTTCAATCAAACGGAGTCCACGGCAATTACGTTACTTTCGTATGGGTGTACTTTTCAAAGTACAAAATGTATTTTAACATATTTTAACATATTTTTTCCAAGAATGTGACCTCCAAAAATGAAGTCCAAGTATTTGTTTTGAATTTCGTATTAATATATTTAGAACTTCATAAATTATGATTATAAATTCATTGCAACCAATTTTATTCCGAAATTGTCAATTTATAGGATGTAATTTAATCTTGAAGGAATATTTAATTTCAAAATTCAAATATACTTTTAAATATCGGTGACATAAATTATAAATAAATCCATTCAAATGTAATCTATAATCTACAATGTCAATTTACTAATCAATGTCAAATTATTTCTCAAAGTTGTTTATACCGTTTAAATCTCACCGATTTACTAATCAATGTCAAATTATTTCTCAAAGTTATATCTTTACAAAACTTAAAATTGTAAGATGGAGTGAGGCCAATATAATTAAGGTTCATGATACTATTTTAATCCTAAAATGTTGGGTTGATTACCATAATAGAAATCACCTCATTTGTTACAATGTAAACCATTTGCTTATAAAACTCCAAGAGCACTCATTGGAGGTCAAACTACTATACAAGACCCCTCTTTTCCACACAAAATTCCAAAATTGAACATCTACACTTCTGTCTTAAGGTATGTTCACACTTGGTGTTAAAGAGTGTTGTTACTGAGGGTCTTAGAAACAAATTCAGAAGTACGTCTGAATCAGATTGCTGTTGCCCCTATCACCATGTGCAAACATACCTTTATATACAAGGATTCATTGTCAATTATCATCCATCACACACTTTTAGGCTGTCGCGTCCTGTTGTTACTGATTAAATTGTTCAGGAAGAAAGGTACTCTAATTTCAAGCCAGTTCTTGACTTGATGCACATTTAGACAAATTTCTTATGAAATTTGTATTCACTTCCTCTGTCATTGGGAAGCCACGAAGTTCACTTAATTCATGCCTTTGCTCTTCAGTAGCTTATACCCATTAACACATGCTCACAAATACTTACCAAGCAAAACATTCGGAAGTCTCATTGCTCGTGCTTTAAACATGTGGCTTCAGTCAGTTGAATGATCCAAACATACCAAAATTCAACTGATGACAGACAGTTTAATTTGAACGTCGATGGAAACAGATTCAGTTCGAAAATTGAACTTTCATTGATCAAAAAATGGAGTAGATGCACCCCATGCTTTATACAACTAAGCTTAATGCAGTCTTTTACAATTAAAGGGATATCTAACACTTTTTCTGGACTGATCTCTTTCAAAAAACTCTCACTTACATGCTCTTGAAGCACTTGGACATACTCTCAAAGTTTTATTACTAAGCTATGCATCCTATGACTTCCACATCCTTCAAAATTGTCATGTATGGAATGGAAAAATGTATCCCATACACTAACTCAGTCCAGGGAAAACCTAACAACATACACTTTGAACACATTTTTAATATTTATGATATCTAACTAAAGAAAATCGAAAGTGATTTTGATGGTTACGATCACCATCAAAAGAAGTTCTGAAACGAACTTGGGATCGATCCTTGAGCTCTAGCTAATAGTATCCAGTCAAGTGCAGTGCATAATCCTCTGTCGCATAGGGCTGGCCGTAAGAAGATGGAAGATGTTCATGATGGAGGAAATCGTCCCTGAAAGAACCGGCGGTGGCATGATCATACATTTGCGCGTCGTAGGATGTTTCGTAAGGGCTTGAGCTCTGCTTGTATTGGTACTCTGCTCCCGGGTAGTAGTACTCCCGATCATCATCGTACAATGGTGATCCTGGTGCCACTAATCTCTGCTGATTCTGACGATGTTGTGGAGAAGTTCTGTGGTGTGGAGGAGCTCGAGCAGATTCTCGGTACGCAGGGATCATGTCGATGTGATGCGACGAGAGCTCCTGGCTATGGTGGGAAGATTGTTGACTGGGGAAACTGGTTGCGAGGTAATGGGCATCTTTGAAGTGCGTGCTGCCATTCCAGAAGTGGGAGTTTTTCTTCATTCGCTTGATTCTCCTGAGCAGCCAGTTGGGGTCTCGACTACTTGAAACCGTCACTCGTTGGTTGTGAAGGTCACACACCACTTTATAGACGCCTGCATTATACACCCAAGCATTTGCTGATCAGAAGGTTGCCTATGCGTAGAAGCACGTAACATTATTAAGCGTAGGAAAACGGCTAAAGGAAGAATACAATAAAATTATGATACTCTTAATAAAAGTAAGCAAAAACAGACCAACAATCTACACTTTCCACCGAAGACACCCCACCTGCATGGATTTTACACTGTTACGGGGCTTCACTCATGCATTGATCTAGTACTAGCTAGCCCGTTTTTCAATATTCACCTACTTGGCCCCTAAACTGTGAAGTTTGTTGTACAACTGACCTTCATCATTCTCAAGTTCTTCTTTCACTTTCTCCTCGCATTTTCCACAGCACAGAGGCACCATGAACTCAACAACCTGCAAGAATCAGTGCGCGTGCGCTTGGTTAGCATTTGTCCCAGTAGCATCATCGAATGCTTTTTGCAACTGATTCTAACTTGGATTTATGGTTGCACTGTGGCAAATTTGACATAGAGTCAGAACAAATTTCTGGGTGTAACACAAGATCCAACATTCACTAGTTGAGGAGTTGAGGAGCTTACAGGAACGTTGATGATGGTGTTGGGTGCAGCTCTGTGAGTGACTGAAGGAAGAGCATTGTACACTGTAACTGCTTGACGATCTGAAGTCATAGAAGGCTGCTCTGGGAAGTAGCTCCCCCTGCTAGACCTGCTTACAGCCAGATCATTTTCAATGTGCCTGGTGGTAATCCTGCGATCGCTAACCGATTTGATTTGTCGAACACATCCACGTTGATCAAAATGGGATTGATGCTCTTTGGGTCTAGACTCCAGTAGCCACAGTGGCTCTCTACGTCCATAAAAACTCTGCTCATACACAGATCCACATATTGTAATTAAGTTAGAACAGGAAACTACAAAAAAAACAGTGAGTCCCGACTTACTTAGTGCAAAGGTGAATTCGAGTACCCATAAGTTAATCCTGCACAATTTAAGAAACTCAGATGTACTACAACAACAACAACAACAACAAGCCTTCGAAAGTGTCTCGTACCTCAGGGATGATCTTCGAATTCGACATGGTTGCTGCCAAGTGTTAACTCTTAACCTCTCTATCACTGTTGGCAAGCTGCAAGTATGGCACTGCTCCAGTTTCAAATATACGTGAATAAAACATCAATTTGAAGCTGAAATCGAAGTCTAACATACGTTCCTTCAACATATGTTAAATTCCTTCAACAGGAACGGACAGGGTCTGACTGCAGTTCAGATAGGTAGCCAAGTATGAGCTGAAGAGGAATAGAGGAATGGGAATGGATTACTGCAGTGGATGTGAAGGATTTATACGAGGCAGGGAATGGTAGTAGGGTCCGTGGAATGTGGCGGAATTTTTATTGGAGGGGGAAGTACATACGTGGCACGAAGGGTATTAATGGGCATGGAGTTGCTGGACCGACCAAGGCCGCCCCTGGACTGTGAGTGGCTCGCGGTCTGAAATCTCGAGTGGGGCCTTTTCCTACCTGGAAAATCTGCTCCCTCTTTGAGGAAAGTACAAAGAGTTTGGGTCCCAAGTTTGGACCCGAGTTTGGACCCCAGTTTGGGCTCTGGACTACTCCGTTCTGATCATGCGGAAGCTCTCAGATCTTTTCCACCAAAAGGCTCCACCTTGTCATCCATCTTTGTCGATCTAGTGAAAGGGCAGCAGGGCAGCACCAAACCGCCTCATGAGAGCAAGAGACTCACGGAGTCACGGCTCCATAAGTGGAACAGTTGCCGTATCGGAGGAGAATGCCTTCGCAGCACGTGTCAACAGACAAATGAAGGCTAAACCTTGGTTTGCTTTTGTGGAAAGGTAAGTAAGTGCACCTAGAATTGACATCAATAGCATCTTATCCTACTTACTACTACAGGTAGAACCTCTTTTATAAGTTACTGCATATCCTCTCTTTGTGCATAACTTGCAGCTGTGGAGTTAGTAGGTGGGCCCAATTTGAAAAACGTTTTCTGAGAATGAATGTTGGGAGCTGATATTTTGTTATGTGGCCATTCATTACACCTCTTTGACATGCATAAACCTATCTTGGTGCATAGTCCCAACACCATGTACTAAGAAAAGTTCTACTTGTATTATCTTAACTTGTAAAGGATCAAGGGCTTTTTTTCATCAAGAAATGCTCAAAACTGCCGTTTTT
Organism: Climacium dendroides; assembly: GCA_950106755.1. Classification (NCBI taxonomy): domain Eukaryota; kingdom Viridiplantae; phylum Streptophyta; class Bryopsida; order Hypnales; family Climaciaceae; genus Climacium; species Climacium dendroides. Next base: position 43,399,058 of record OX467084.1, read on the forward strand.
AGTGTGAAGAGCAAAAAATTTAAAGATGGTATGGAGTATTTTTGTGTATCTAGTTGTAGGATCTTGCACTAGTATGAGAATGTGTGGTAAAAGTTTGAGATACTTTGACCCCATAGATTGCAAGATAAATGTGTTCAAAGTGAAAGAATCATGTTTTTTTTGGCAAACTTATGAGAATTTGCCTACCTTCTTGACTTAAAAATTTTGCATTGTAGATTTTGACTTAAAATTTTTTATCATGAACAATTGAGTTGAAAATATAGAAACAATAAAAGTTAAAAAATAATAATAATTCAATTTTTATTCTATAAGAAAGAATAGCTCTAAGATGGAATTAAAACAAACTAATCCTAATGGTGTTTGAGAGTGTTTTAACAATCAAAGTTAACATTTTAGAACTTTTTGTATTGAAAAAATTAATGTGAAAATTGAGTTAAAAAATGAATCCTATATATGTTTGTTTTTTCCAGATTGATGCTTTGATTGCCTTCAAAATAAGATGCTCCATAGCTTTTACATCCCAAATCCAAATGGAATGAATTAAAACTTTCTATGTGTAAAAAATACAATCTATAAGAATCTAACTTTTAAATTTTAAATTTTAAATTTCTATGGATTTTTTTGCCTATTGAGTTTAGTTTGGGACTTGATTTTAATTTTTGTAGTATGACTTTTTTTCCTAGTTAGCGATTGAAATAAAAATTACATTCTCCAATGTGTTTTATTTTATTGAAGGTTTTTGGTTGTCAATCATATTGTAGGTCTTTTATACTATCAACAAGTGTCTTTCCTAAGTACTATATAGTCTTAGTTGTATCCACCAATGTTATTTTCCAATTTTTTTATAGAAAATAGGTATGTCAAGGTTTTAAATTATAATAAGTCTATTATAGTAGAAAATAAAATTAAAAATTAAAAATTTATTAGACTTAAGGGTGATCAAGATTCACCAATAGAATGAGCTTGAAATGATCTTCAATGTTCAGAAGTAGATAGAGCCTTATTTTCACAAACATTAAGGACATAAAATAATATATTTTTGTATTCCCCTAATAAAGAACATGTCCACCTACTATAGGAATAGAATACATAAATTTCAGCTCTAATTCATTAATTTTAGATACTCAATAGTACCAAAAGCCTCTAAACCTGAAAGTATGAATTGAGCAAAATAGAATTTTTTAAATATAAAATAATATTTTTTTTAAAATTAAATAAATATTATGATTACAATGGAAACATCAATTTCCAATAAAAATTCAAATTCATTGAATTTAAACTTCAAAAATTATAGTGGATGATAAGTCAATTACTCTACGTGTAATACAAAAAAAATTGGAGTTTCTTGCAAACACCTTAAAGATCTCATATCTTAATTGTGATTGTCTTGTATCATCAAAATTTAGGTTTAAATGTTGCTTTTGGTCCAAATGAAGGTTTTGCATACTAGGTAGTTGTGAACCATTGCATTGACTCACAATTTAGAATTAATGCTAATATGATAATTTAAGGAGAATTAGGAGTTAAGAAGGATTAGGAAGAAGATTTAATGCATAAATTACAATTTAAGGGTCTTTCATTAGGTAGTAAGGTGAAAACTAGAACAATGGTGTGAAAATTAGGAAATGCAATTAGGCAAAGATGTAAAGGAAATTCTAAGTAAAAATTAGGAACTTCAAACAAAAAAGGCGTTAAATAGGAAATTGAAAATCAATTAAATTAAGTAAATGGTTGAATGTGAAGAAATGAAAAACAAAATATAACTATTCAAAATTAACATTAGAAGTGAACCGGGAATAAAGAATGTACGTAAAACAACACAAAGACTAGAAGAAATGAAGATGAAAAAGGGGAGTAGATAGAAGAAAGTAGGGTTAGTGAACCCTCTTTTTCCCCTTCATTCTCACCTCTCTCTTTTGTTTTGGTTGTTGCTTCTTCTCTCTTAACCCCTCAACACCCAAGGGGCTCAAAACTAACCTCATATAGTTTGAGTCCAATTCAAAGTAATGTAACTTTTGCATCTAGTGTCCAAATTCAATAAAACTTATTGGAGAAGTTGCTCATACTTTTCTAGTTTATGTGGTAAAAGTTTTAGATCAATCCAAAATGTATTAGTTTCTTGAAATCCAATCGAAGTTTACAAGTATAATTTGAGTTCACAAAATTGCACTTGATGGCTGCAACTTTGGGGGCTTGTATCTCCTTCATATAGTGTTTTTTTCAATACAATTTGTTGATTAATGTTTCCCTTGAAGTCTAGTTTTTGTGGTAAAATTTTCATATCAATCTAGGTTGTTTTGAATGTTTGGGAGCAATTCAAAGTTCAAAACCCTAATATCATTATAGTGAACTTTGGCAGCCTATTTCTTCTTCACACAATGTCCGTTTTTAATCATTTTTTTGGAAAAGTTGCACATACTAGTCTAATTTGTGTCAATAAATTTTCATATCAATCCAAGAAACAATAAATGACTAAGAGGCATTTTAGTAAGAGGTTTAGCCTTGGATGTAATTTTTGGCAACTTTTCTTGACATTTAAAAGCCATTTTGTAGACACAATGAGTCAATAGAATGATATTTTCTTTCACCAATGTATTTGTATGGCTCATTTTCAAGCACTTTGTAGTTTAAAGTTTTTTCATTTGTGAAGGTTTAGAATTCAAATTTCACCTCCAAATGTGTTTTTAGGAAAATTTCAGCATCCTTTTTCAACATTATAATCTTTCAATTTATATGGTTAAATGACTTCAAATTTAATCCATGCCATCTACAACATGTGCACTACAAGATCGTATGGTTAAGATCTGTATAACTTAGTGACATTTAGATTTATAGCACTTCAAAAGCTATGATGTTTTTAAATCTGAAAAGGCCTTGGGCCTTGAGGGTTTAAGCACTAGGAGAGGGTTTTGGGGAACACTTAGAAGAAGGTAAATTAGAAATGAGTAGCAACTTAAAAAATTTGCCGAGAAGGTTTGATGCAATCATGTTCATGGCTTGAAAGAAGTTGAGTTGAAGTTAGAAGTAAGAATGTAGTTTTGTATTGGGGTAGCAACTTCAAAAGGCAAGATTAGAAAGACAATAAAGAGTTTAAAGTTGAAATTTGGTGGAGCTGTGTGCCTTTTAGTTAGCTTTCCAAAAAGACTAGCTACGCCTCATTTGGAGCACAAACAAGAAAAGAGTGGTCATTTTAGTAGAAGGAAGTCTATTGCCGCATTGAAGATGGGAGCAATATCTTTGGAGGGCAAGATTGGGAAGAAAATAAAGAATTTGAAGCTAAAATTTAGTGGAGTTGTGCAACTTTTAGTTAGGGTTCCAACAAGACTAGACATGCCTCATTTGGAGCACAGACAAAGAAATGGTGGTTGTTTTAGTAAAAAGAAGTTTGTTGTTGCATAGAACATAGGAGTAGCAACTTTGGAGGGCAAGATCAGGAAGACGGTGAAGAGTTTGGAGCTGAAATTTAGTAGAGTTGTGTGCCTTTTAGTTAGCTTTCCAACAAGCCTAGCTAGCCATGCCTCATTTGGATGCAAGACAAGACAGTGGTGGTCATTTTATTGACGAGTAGTTTACTACAAAACTTGGTGGACATTTCTTAGTATTTGCATTTGTTTTACTTGCAATTTTCATTGCATCATTGATAAACTTGTTAGTTTTCTTATATTATTATATGGTTTTAGGTCGTATGGGTGTGAATGAGTTTATAGATTTATGATTGATTGCTTCATTGTGTGTGTTAATGTATGGTGGTGTATTGTGTGTGTGTCAATGTATGGTGGTGTCAATGTATGATTGATTGCTTCATTGTGACACCACCATTTAACACTAAGGAAGTTCATTGCTTGGAAGGCAAACTAATTAGGATCACATACACTCTCTACTAGCCTAACTTTAGGGTTTTTTTTCCACATGATGAAAATCACTCACAATAGTAATGGTTATAGGTACACATATTGTATATCCAATTGTAGGATTTTTTAGTTAACTTGTTGTAATACATTTGCTAAAAACTAAAACTAAATCCCTCATCAATTATAAGATGATAATGCTATAATTCATAACCAAGGTTTTTTCAACTCAACTTGAAGGTGACGTTTCATTTTTCTAACTTTAAAGAAAAAGAAATGCTTATAATCAACAACCCTAGCGACAACCTAAGGGAAAAAAATCTCATGTTTAAGAAATAAATTTATAGTGTTTAATTGAATATGAAAGATTTATTGTTGAATTTTTTTATTCTTCTTTATTTTTTGTTAGAGGGCCAATTAGATTGACGAGAAACAATAAATTGCTAATAATTCAAAAAGATATTAGTAAGAATGTTGTAGTTTGTACTATACATTCTAAGCTTCTACTTTTTTTCAAAAAAATATTAAAAATTGAGTTCAAAATATATACACACTTATATACTTAAAAAATAAATCAAATATAATTTATTTTAAATTAAAGAAAAAATTCAATACTACTTTAATTGTTTGAGTTTACTTTCCAAAAGTTCAAAATTTTATAAAATATATTTGGATATGAAGAAGATATTGTAGATGAACTTGGTTCCAAATTGGATTCAACCCAAGTTTTATAGTTTAAAATTTATTCCAAGGGAGGCAAATTAAATAGGATTGATTCTAACAATTCCTTAATAGGTCATTACAACCAAATTTCAAGAAAGAGTTCATTTACTTCCACTAGGCTATGTGATATCCTCACGTAGTTAAACTAATTGCCAAATTTTTTCCTCCACTCTTAAGGGCCACAAGGGTTAAGATGTTCTTCCTAATTTTATTTCTTATTTTTTTTATATTTATTTATTTATTTTCTTTGCTCTTTTGTCTCCAAATTGGAATTGTTAATAGATTGTTGGCTAAGACAGTATAAACTCCAAATTGGTCTCAAATCAAGTACAACTTGGCGCAACTCTTAAGCTTCCAACTTGGGATGAATCTTCTCTGTTTGATCTTTGTCTTCCTTCAAGGGAACCACATGAACTTCCTTGACCAACTTGGAACTACCACTATTTATTTTTCAACTTGGTTTTCTGTAATTTTTCTTACTACAAAACTTACAATCCTTACACACCAACTTGGAATTTCTTTTCTCACTATTCATGACACTCAATTTTTAACATGATACTTCACCAATTAATTTCCTTGCATCCACTTAAAAAAATTTCTCCAACTTATTGATTAATAGGCATAAACAACAAATCAAATTGGGAACTAACAAGGAACAACATTCAAACTTTACGAACTCCAATTAGAACTAAGTCTACAAGATTTAACATTCTGTATCCCACCATGATCATTTAACAATCATGCTACAACGATACAAGCACACGTCTCCAATTTGGGTTCTCAACTAAATAAATACACATGATTAAGGTTAAACTTTACAACATAATCTATTTCCAGCACTTTATTTCAATAAGAATTCATACTTTGCAAACTTTGTATTACTCAAAGATTTAACATTCATCACATAAGACACATCACACACCAATTCGGCTGAAAGCACATTTTCATATCAATTCCGAATTGGTGATCAAATCACCATTACAATTTGTTCTATTAACTTCTTCCACCTAAGTTTTCATTGAATAATATTTCAACAACCACATAATGCTCACTATCATTAGCCTACACTGGCCTATAATCCGAGCTCCAATTTGGTTAGTTCACCGTAACATTTCCACAACTTAACATGCTGTGCAATCTCATTCTTTACCGCCTCACACACAAACTTCCCATTAGAACTTAAGACACATAGATCTTACATTACACAACATTTTGCCTAACTTCATTACATCTTCTCCACTCATACTCATAAAGTCACCAATTCCCCAAACATATCCAACTCCAACACATACAAACATCTTTTTCATTGAACCAACTAGCATACAAATAAACATTCCAACTTGGACTCAACATTCCATAACACTAACACACACACAAAGAAACATCCAATTTAGATTCACATGACACTCAACTGACAACTTCCAACATTAAGATTCCAATTAACCTATACTATTGAATTAGAATGTTCTCACCATCCAAGACATTATGACAACCAATTAGGACTTAACTAGAACATTAATTTAACAACGTAAACCTTCCAACTACTAAACATTTCACCATAGAACCTGACTGGCCAACCAACCAACATCCCATTTGGACTAAAATCATGAAGCAAATAACCCAATTTGGACATCAAAATGACAAACTATTAACAAAAAAGAGTAACATTACATTCTGATTTCCTCAAAAAATTTACAAAAATCCAAAACTAATTGGTTATCTACATTAGAAGCTACACAAAAAGTATGAAAAAATAATAAAAAACATGAAATCACTTAGGGTTGTTCAAAATTTATTTAAAATCCTAGTTTTAGATCAAATTATAGGTTTTACAAGCTAAAGGTGATTGCAAGAAAGGTTGATCGATTTTGTAGCATTTGAAGTAGTATTTATTGTCCTACGATTTTTTGAAAAAAAATATTAAAAAATATAATAAAATGTGGATAATTAATTTAACACTAAACATGGAATAGACCCAAAATTTGAGAGCTCAAATAAATGTAGTTCAAAAGTAATTTATATAATAGATTGATGAATTTTTTTTAAAATAGACATTTTGATGTTTAAGTAATTAAAAAATAGTAAAAAAATTCAAAATTTAAAATAAAAGTTTTATATTCTAAAAAACTTTTTACAGATAAGATTATTCTAAAAATATAATAGAAAAATATTTTCAAGTATCTAACAATTTGTGTGCAAGGAAGTCCTATTTGCACGAATGTGGAGGGTATAAAATAAAGTATTTTTAAATTCACTTGATACAGAACATACTTGCCTACTTTGGAAATATACCACAAATAGCCACTTTTTTAGATCATTAATTTGGATACTCAAAATTCTTCTAATCCACTAAACTTAAAAGAATGACAAATTAACAAAATAGACTTCTAAATAAAAAATTATTCTTTAAATTTTTTGAAAAATAAGGGATTTGATTACAATATAAACTTCAATCTCTAATAAAAATCCAACTTTATTGGGTTCATGCTTCAAAAGTTATAGTAGATGATGATCCATCACGTTGCATATGATATAATCAAGGATTGGTGTTTCTTACAAATACCTTTAAGGCGTATTTCATCTAGTTAGAGAATGAGATTATATCACTAAGTATTATGTGAAAACCTATGTATGGATTTTTGTCAATCTTTTGTTTAAGAAATAATCTATGGTCAAAGTTCATATTTGTGCATAATAAAAAAAATTGCAAATAATTGTGACTTGCTTATAAAATTGATTCCTACAAATTATTTCTTAAAACATAAAACCTCTATTCATAAGAAGCCAGGATTTATTGATTTCAAATCAATAATTATAAAAAAGTGACCTTCCCATTGCCTAGGTCAAATTTTGTGGGATGAAAATAAAAACAATTGTCTTTTTTTAGGTTGTCTATTTTTGTATTTCTTGACTTTTCCTACCTAGTTCAAGGTCTTTGATTCTCTATAAGAATTCAAACTTTACAAAATTCACTATAATAAATTATGAAGGAGAATTCTTTACTTGAGATGTATGTGGTCATAACACATAAGCCAAAGGTTGATTTTTGCTACATCTATATAGACAATACTTTGAAAATTCGTAATTTATTCATATAGTCTCCAATAAATGAATGCTAAAATATATTGGAAACCTCTTTCACTTGCTAATTCAATCCAATATCATAGACACAATTATAGAATTCCTAGTCGGATTGTGAGCATTTTTAATGATGCTTTTATTTCATTTTGATAGGTTGTTTGTTAGTTTGGTTTCCAATTTGATAGTTTTGGGTGTTGTTTGATCAATTTGAAAATAGATTTTGTTGTGGAGTTACAAATTGGATGGGATGTTGAGTGTGCTTAGTTGTCAGGGATGCAAATCAAGAGTCAGTGTGCCCAGTTGGAACTTCAAAGTCAAGTTGAGCAACAATTTCAATTTGGTAGTTAGCTGTGCGGTTACACTAAAAGAAACTGGCAGTTTTGTTGACATTTAATCCCTAAAGGACCATTGTCCCTTCGGGGGACAAATTGGATTTCGGGCAGGTACCTACGGGCTGAAATTTTGTCATGATCTTTTGAAATTTTTTTTGAAGATAGAAAAACTGATGAGCTTTGTGGGAATATAATTTTTTCACATTTGGTGCCCGGAAACAAAAGTTATGACCAAATAAGCTCAAAGTAGGGGACGGGGGGCAGTCTGGGCAGCAAAAAAAAATTTGCAAAATTTTGAATTTTTCTTTTTTGGATTTTTTTCTTGTAGATTATATTTTTGTCTACATGGGAAGCTTTGATTCATTCCATTTGGACTTATTATGAGAAAGTTATGGACAATCTTGTTTATCGGGCAGTTAGAGCATCTTCCTGAAAAAATAACTTATAGAACTCATTTCTGAATGCAATTTTTACAATTTTTCTAAAAACAATTTTTTACATGATTTTGTTTGCTTGCTAGAACAATCTCAACATTGGGATTAGTGCATTTTAATTCCATCTTAAAGATATTAATAATTTAGATTTTCCTTCATTCTCATACCTACTTCTATTTAACAATTTTTTTAAGCATGAAAATTAATCTTTTTCTTAAAATTTTCTTTTTTTCTAGATTCTCAACTCAATTTCCCACAATAAGAATTTAAAGTTCAAAACTCTGTAGTGCAAAAAATTTAAGTTAAAAAAGTTCAAAGTCAAATAATCCAGTCCCGCAAGGTGCTGAAAAAATTGTTTTTTTCACTTTAAACGCAAATATCTTTTAATCTATGTGGTCAAAATTTCTGAAATTTTTTCCACACATTTCCATACTAGTAAGGTATAAGATCCTACGGTTGGATGTGCAAAAAAAATAATTTTCAAATTTTTTTACTCTTTGCTACAGAAATGGCAGTTTTGAGTGTTTTTTGGCAGAAATAAGGCCTTGGTCCTTTAGGGGTTAAAAAAACAAGAAGTGATGTCTAGTTTGACAAGGACTGTGTTTGAGTGAATGTGACCAAAATTTTGTCTAACTCAATGTGGCAAAAAATGTCCCTTGTTTTCAAAAAAACGTGCAAAATCATAACTTGTTTTGGAAAAACATCACATACAACAAGGTTTTGAAAGCACCTAATAGTATGCCACGTGGAAGGTATATTTGAGCAGGAAGTGCTACAAGACCAATTTTTTCATCCATGACATGAAGGATGACAGGGACTCTACAAAAAAGTGACGTGGCACTTGATGTCGGTTTAGTTTTTGAAAATTTTAATGCTATTTTTTGAGAAGTCAAATTAGATGTCTTTTGAGACATCAATTAATGCATACCATACCTTCAAAAAATATCAATAGAAATTAATTAATTAAAATAAATTAAATAAAAATTATTAAATTCAACAAGAAATGAAGAAAACTCACCATCTACCATTTCCTTGAATTTTTGATGGTGAAATGAAGGAATTCCTTCATTAAAAATTAGTAAGAATGAAAGGAAGAGAGGTCATACTTATACCTGTAGTTCGTTCATGATGAGACAAAAAATATGGAATAATGGAATATAGGAACTTGTCATTGTCCATCTTGACATCATTTTAGACATGTAGATGTTGTTTTAAACATCTAAACATTGTTTTGGACATCTACTTGTTGTTTTAAACATTAGGAAAAACATTACAGACATTTTATATTAAATACAAATTTTTTTAGATGTCCAATATAGATTGTTTCACTTCCTACCACCTCACTTGTATAAATGACCAGCTCTTTTCATCCATAGTAGCATAATGCACATCCATCCATTTTTCTTTACTTTTTGCAAAATATGCCATGTGACTGCCTTTTCCTTCAATTTTTCACATATAGTCAACATTTTACCATTGATCATAGTACTTTTTATAAATTTATTCATATTCAAAATGAATCTACTTGTTGACAAGGCATCTTTGTGTTTTTTGTAACATTTAAAAAAATGTAGACGTGTTTTTATAGATGTCGCTTTTAACAAGCCTGTTTACTTTGACATGACATCCTTTTCCACATTCTTTGTATATGTTTTTATTAACATGACTTTGAATTCTCACCCTAAAGGCCTGGAACCCATCAACGTAGTGATGTCTAACACAACATGGCTTGTTTTGCGAAAACAACTCCAAAAACGTTGTTTCCTTATGGTGTTTGATCAGCTTCTAGTTGCTTAGTAACCGATTGGGTGTGGATCCTATTTAAGTTTGTTTTTTCGATTTGAAAAGGCCCCACTGTGGAGAGTACCAGTGTGAGTCCTAGCTTCAAATTGGTTGTATATTTCTTTTGTTTGTATAGAAAGTAAGTGAGTGTTATGAAATTATGGAGTTTGTGATGGAAAATTGAAGGAAGTTTGAATGCTATGGTGTGTGACAATGAAGTTTTTGAGTGCTAATTGGTTATGAGATCTGATGAGTATCATGAAGTAGAAAGTTAGTTGGATGAGGAATTAATTAAATGTCCAAGTCGGAGAAGAAGTTGGAAGATGATGAGTCAATAGAGATTTTAATTGAAAAATGTGTAATGATGATTTGATCACCAATTGGTTAATATAAGGAAATCTTCTTAGTTGAATTGGTTGTTTTTGTGATGAGTGTTAAAATGTGAATGTGTGTATTTTGTGCAAGTTGTTAGAACATGAAGTTATAATTTGTAATTAACATTGGAAGTCCTAGACTATGTTATGTTGCTTCCAAATTGGATAAGTTATGATTGAATTAATTGTATGAATTTTAAATGTGGTGATTGAATGCAATTATTATTCAAATCAATGAGTGCAATGTTGTTGTAGTAATATTTTTACTAATATTACTACAACAATACTAATTACTAATTTTATTACTAATTTTTGGGAGACAACTAACTAGGTTGGTTTATTCTTAAAAAATTGATTGCTAATAGGATGATGGATCCAAAGCTTGAAAATTTTTGGTCGAGAACATCAAGAGAAAACTATTTGCTTTCATTAAAAAGGTTGTTAGACTTGGATCCAATTTGGTAAGAATCCAAAGTATAGTAAAATTTGTTCCAAGGGAGGCTTTCAAATAGGGATACTTCCGATTAATTTACCTATTAGGTCATTGCAAACAAATAGAAAAGAAAGCGTTCCTTCCAATCAGGTAAATATCACAAAGGTAAAGATACTCCCGATATTTTCCTTTTCCTCTTTTTATGTCTTTATTTATCTTTGTCTTTGTCTTTTCTTCAAATCAGGCAACTCAACTTCAAATACAACTCGCTACTCCTAGGCTCTTGGACTTCCGATTAGGACCTTTTGGCTTCCAAATGGGTCTTTTCACCACCACCAAGGAAATGTTGAATTCTTGTCTACCAATTTGGAAGTAAACATTAAATAACAATTGGACTTATACTCTCCAATTTAGAAGACATTTAACAACCACTCCTGATCCTTCCAACTTGGCACTTAATTTTTATAATTCACACACATAAATGAAACCATATAATTTTCTCTCTTGACTTACAACCAACTAGGGATTGCTATAAAAGACAACATTCAAGCTTTAAACTCACTCCAAGTTAGACTGTTACAAATTAACATAAACAACTTTCCCAACTTGGTTTCCCATATGTGCTCATATAGAAATTTTTCAAAATTGGTAAACAATAAATTATCCTCAACTAGACTCACTCTACCAACTTAGGAATTGAAACAAGCTCGGTCAAAATTACACTAAAATTTTCACTTGGATTCATTATCTTAACATACACATTTATGATTCAACAATCGTCTAGGAAATTCACAAATATTCTCAAATATTATTCAACCCCATTCAGCTGTATGAAACACTCAATCACATTCTCAAAACTTCCAATTAAACTCACAATTACATTTCAATTCATTTAATTAATCAATTTCATCACATTTGCACACCAATTAGGACTCTAACTTCATCACATCTTCAATTACACATACAAAATTTAGCACACATGTTCATATGATAAAATACCAATTGGGACTAAAATTTTTCTTGTTATATTTCCAAATTGGTGATGAAATGATTGTTTATAATTTAATATTGTTTGCATCCTCTCACCTAATATCTCTTGCACTTCATCTCAATGTTTCTCACTTAATTGTTTGATTCACAGTTATCTATAACTCTCCAATTTGGTCTCCAAAAATATCTTTACAAATTAATCTATCCTCAACTTCAAATTCTCCTCAAATTCCCAAACTCTTCAACTTCTCAAACATCTCCATCAGAACATTATCATCACTTGATTACACTCATAACACTTAGTACAACAATTAACTCGCACACACATATCACACCAACTAGAACATTTACAAAAATAAAAATACACATCACTAATTGGTTGGGACACGATTGGAACTTCATAAGTCAATGAGATTAACTTCAAAATGGACACTTAAATAAAGAGTTGCAACAAGCAGTTATCTAACAACTTGGAACTTGCATCCAAACTGCCATCAACTACCAAATACAAACTACCATCCAACTTGGCTTCAAATTCACTTTGATATATTCAACAACAGAGTTGGATTTGTACTACTTGGGAATGAATCCCACAACATAACCAATTTCAATTTGGTTAACTAATGATCCAAAATTACCAACTTAGAAACAAAAATATGAAATCGGTTGCCAAAAGATGGCCAAATACACTCAATTTCATCTCAAAAATCCCCCAAATTAATTCTTACTTAGTTATCTACAACAATTCACACTAAATAATAAAAACTACAACTATACTAATTGGTAAACTATTGAATCAATGTTTCATTCAATTGTAGAAAATTGAAAATGACATGAAATTAAGTGATCAAATATAGAAATTTTGTTCACAAAAACTTTAAAATACAAGATAACAAATAACATTTGCAAAGAGAAATAATAATCTATTTATTTACTATCAAATATAGCACTCTAAAATTCAATATGTACATAGACTCAATATTTTGAGCAGATATTTAAAAATTTGTCCACCTCCTTGTGCTTCTAAAACAACTTCAATTCAAGTAGGCATACTTTAGCATACAACTTCTTACACTTGTCTATAATGATAGAAGCATAAGCTTCTTACACTTGGGTCCACCAATCATGAAGATTGTTTAGGGTAGTTGGATATATATTTAACCGCCATTTGATAATAATCCACACATATTCAATGAGATTGAAGTCTGGTAATTGAACAAGTCACTCTATAATGAAATATGCCATTTTTCTTTGGAACCATTTTTGAATAATTTTTGCTATGTGTGCAAACACATTGTCTTATTAAAACATAACTTCCTCAAGATCAAAAGTTGAAATCTATCAAAGTGCTAAGCAATTTGCCTTTCAACAACTAAAGATAACTTATGATATTGAGTGCCTACTCAATCTTGTATAGACTACCTACACCTTTAGCTATCACACAATTCCAAAGCATCAATGAACCTTCACTATATTGTACTATTTGTTTAATAATTTGGGTTGGAAGTTTTTTCTTGATAATAACCCAATACCAACTCAAGCCATTGGAACTAAAATAATTGATCCTTATTTCATCACTAAAAACCACCTTCTTCCAAACACTCATTGTCCAATCTCTAAGCCACTAAGCAAATTCTAACCTTATTTTCACATTTTGGATAAACAAAGTTGGCTTTAAAATCCTAATAAATGATTGGAAACTTCCTTCTTTCTAGGCATTCTTTATTATTTCAACAAAGAAATCAATTCTCAATACATTTTTTCAATTCACTTGTTGCCTCTACTGCACTATCAATCCTATTTATAATAACCAAATGTATTATATGCATATCGCTTCTCCCAATGTATCAAAGCTTGTGAATGCCTCGTTCTTGGCATGGAAATGTTCTTACAATATTTCTTCTTAATCCTATTCACAATAGATTGTGACAAACCAATAGCTTGGGTGTGCATTTTTAGTAAAAAAAATACATTCAATTCGTCTTCAAACAAATTTTTCCACATAGTGCCTAACAACCTCTCTACACACACTAGGAAGACCCTATGTCTTCAATTGAACACCACCTACAAAAAAATTGACTATATAGCAATCACAAAAATTGTTGAATCTCTCTCTTAAAATTTTTTAGAAGTGTTCAATCAATAGAATTAATGAAGATAGCTGTTTTTTTTCTACTTGTTCTCAAAACCTAGAGAGTGGGTTGAAATTGGGTATGTGTGGTATAATTCTACACTTCACCTCATCAATTACTATTAAAAAATTGTTAGAAATATGGACACATTGCATTTTCGAAGTTTACATACATGAACATGGACTAAATAATTTGAGTTAGTGTATATTCAAGTTGCTATTAATTAAGGTGATATACCCCAAATTGCATCTTGTCTGAAACTACCATCATCATTATGTATACAATTCCAAAATCAATATGTATCTATGTTGAAACAATTTCAAGAACATCTACCAAAAAAACTTTGATCCTTCATAACTTTTGCATATAGTATCCAAATGTAGCATTCTTTTGTGTGTTGGAACCTCTTTCCTTTTGTCAACAAGGAAATATGAAAATATTATCAGTCTAATAATAGAAATTGTCTTAATAAAGAAAGTGGTGCTTTTCATGTCCCTACCTTAGTGGCAATTATGGATGCACTTCCCTTACTTTTGGATTCAAAACCACAAAATCTTTATCCTCAAGGGTTTAAGGGTTTTGAAAAATGGTTGAATTAAATCCATGGTCATTAGGGGCAAACACCTTTTCCAAATTTGGAATTTCTATGAAGAATGAAAAGTTGTATAGAAAAAAGAGGAGCTAATTTAAAGCTAGAAACCATGAAGGTGTGACATTCTTTTTGAAGGTGGAAGAATGAAAGTAGAGAATTATATACTAAAATTTACCAAAGTGCACAAAATGTATGAAATGGATGATGGATGAGTAGGTGGCATGTAACGGAAAATGAATGCTAAATAAAAAACATGTCTACCACAACTAGCTAAAATACAACTACGTGTCCTACACAACTATCCTGAGACTATAGCCCTCTCTATTTGCACCAAATTCTTATGTCATTGTTTGACCTCATTACAACATTAGTATAATGTTTTAGTTACAAAGTAGTTGTAGAATGGAGTGAATACATTGTTTTAATTGCAAAGTAGTCATAGAATGAAATATAAGATTATGAGAGTTGTAACAGAGTTTAAATTTAGAATGAATGTGAGTTCTTCTCCATCCAATATTCATTACAGTTGTCAATGTGGACTAGTCCACATTCTAAAATACCCACAATGTTGATTTGCAATCACAAAAAACAACTAGGAAATGATTAGGAAACAACTGCAACTATAAAATGACAATGGTTGTTTCCTAGTTGATTTGTAGTCATTTCTTAATTGTTTTCTAGTTTTTTTGTAGTTGTTTCCAAATCATTTTTGGATTGTTTTATATCAATTGTCAATGAAGTCACTAACAAGCCACAAACAAGTCACAAATTAGCCACCAACAAGTTGTACAAGTCACTAATGGAGTGATTGACTTCACGTGGCACCAAATACCACATAAGCAACCAAGTACATTGATGAAGTTCCAAGTAAGCTAATGAATGAGAAATAGTTCCATTTCGCCTTGCAACTACAAAACTTGTCCACAACAACTGGAGACCTCCAAATTCTTACTAGTTGTAAATGTATGATGCAACCTAAAAACCAATTGTTCTTTGTAGTTGCAAAATCCTTCATTTTCTTCTAGTGGAAGGCATAGAATGAGCAGACTAGACTAAACCAAGCAAAATGCAAGATGTAAAAAAAAAGAATTGCATAAGCAAGGTAAAAGTGAGCTCCGAAGTAGTGAAAGATTCTTTAGCAAGTTAACCCTTAAACGTTGAGGTGGACATTTGGTGTCTAATGGATGATAGAGAATCTTTTAGTGTAGGACAAAAGTACAAAAGTGCATCCTTGGAATTTTGTGTGAAAAAGAGAGATCTTTTACAATACTTTGACTTCCAATGAATGCTTTAGATTTTTTTAGACCAATGATTCCTACGGTATCAAAATGGATGATTTCTACGATCACCAATTCGTTGTTTAAGGGTTAAAGATTAAACTTGGCTAAAGAGTCATACAAGAAATATTGTTCACTTTAGGAGTTCACTTTCATGAGTCCCCTACAAGAGGGACTCCTGCCTCAATGGTTAACAATGTTATGGAATGGGGCCTCCACAAGTCATGGAAAGCGAATGAGAGAGTGCCTCGTTCCCATTCTCATATTGAGACTTACATGCACCAATTTGGCTTGAACGGAAGAGTCGAGTGAAGCTTTCCAGACCTGGAAACTTTATCAAGAGTTCTGATGGGAAGCTCGCATTGCATCGATCTGTTGCTTTCAGTTTAGGGTTGCAAATTTCTTACCAAATTCAACTGGGAGGATTCGAGAAACTCCGCATTGCATCGCTCTGTTAGTTGCTACAACATTTATACCGAAATTTACACCAATTTTGGTAAGAATTAACTGCGCAACTGTCGATTACTGGCGATGGCGACTTTGCTGCTGCGTCCCGTGCGATCGTTGTGTTCTCGCACAACCATTCCTGCGGCCTTTCGACGTCCGTGCGCCATTGCTGCTGCTGTGACTTCTTCGTCGCATCGCGTGAACCAGTGGCTCCACACTTCTTCAGTGGCGTGTCCGCCGGCCACAGCTGCTGTGTATAAAACCCTAGGCGCTCCCGATCAGGTGCTCAGGTCGGTACTCCTGTTTCTGTTTCCCCTTCTTTCCTGTAGTTTTGTTGATGTTTTTGAAGCTGGATGTTTTTTTTTCCTTCGTTTTTTTTAATATATCTTGGCAATGTGGATAACATTTATGGTGCTTTTGAGTATTCACTATGCGATCAATGAATTACATTTTAGAGAATCTTGTTGAGCAGCCTCTGAATTGGCGTGAAATGGAATTTTCGACATCTTAATTTGCAAAGTTGAAGCTCAATCTGAACAATTGAGAGCTTAGCCAGTGTCCATTGTCTGCGCATTTGAGAGTATGTCAAATTGCTACTTTTGTTGGATTTGTCTACTCTACATAACAAAATTTGTGATGCCAATACTACTGTGTGCCTAGTTTTGCTGAATCTGGTGTTGTTGGAATTAGACTTCTTGGCATATGGATGCTGTTAGAAGGAAGTCTATAGTCATTCGCCCCTCGAGGCTCTTAGTTCCCTTTTATTGATGTACACCTGAATGCGTCCAAATAAGTGTGGTCCTTGTTATTTGACTGCCTTAATTTTTGTTGGATTGTTGGTGATTGAAAAATGCTTCTTAGCTTGTATTTTTTGTATTTTGTTTGAGTCCACTGAGAATTTCCAAAGTGCGAATTACAGGTGTACTCAAAATCAAGAATTTATAGGGTTTGTTTCGGGGTAAGGGTTGCAATTAGGTGTACTGACCTTGTCCAATTTTGTACAACCCTTAGAGAACTTCGGTTTTGCACTCCTTGATCAATGTCTCCTGAATGATTTTCAAAGGCATTTGAGGAAATATGATCGTTCGTGGAACGACTTCATCTCGGAGCGTGACTGGGAAGGATGGGACTGATGCGAGTATATGCTTGGATGCGTGTAGATTGGTGCAAATCGATGGTCGGGATTTAAAAGATGGAGAAGTGTGTGTCAAGATGTTGGCTGCCCCTATCAATCCATCTGACATCAACCGGATCGAAGGTACACCATTTATTCTATCCATTTATTTTATAAAGTGTCATTAATGATTTAATGTAACACAAAAATGATGTGTTATAGAGTAAATGCATCTTTTTTTCTAAATTTACCTTGTAACCACTATCAGCAAGTGTCAAAAATGAGATACAAGGCTGAGGAAATGGTTTTCATCAATAGGTACGCTAATATATGTTGTTCATAGTTTATGATTGGTCTGTGAAATGTATTTTGTACACTAAATAGAATAAATGGTAAACGGTGTAGTGTCTCAGGGCGTACTCCCTCTCTCAAAATAAATCCGTGGCACTCCCGCAGTTTCCCACTAGAAACCCCGGATTATATTGAAACAGAGGGAGTATCTGAGATCTCGGCACTGTCATGGTAAAACTATGAACTATCAAAATACTTGGGAATTCTTATGTCACCTTTATTCTGCCAGTGCAGAGTTTCACCAAGTAGTTTTCCCCCTCAGCTTCTTCTTCATAGTTAGCAATTTGAAGCTTTAGAACACCTTCACAAAAAACCCTCCCATTAGATTCACAAAGTTAATTGACATTATATTCACATGCTCGCGTTGATGTTAAAGTCACGCTACTGGTGTCACAATGAAAGCCAGTGTGATGTTTTTATCATTGTCATTAAGTTGATCTAGCAATTGGTATCTATTAAGTGGACATTAAGTTTCCATTAACATCTAACGTGGGATATTTTAAGATGGTATTCTAAAGTCCAGACTAGTGATCGTCTTCAATTTGAATCTTTTTCCTGGGTTCTGTTTGCTCGAATACTTGTTGGTTTTCCAGTTTGCTACATTGCGTATTTTGAATGATTGCAGGGACGTATCCGATGCGACCATCAATTCCAGCAGTGGGGGGCACTGAGGGCGTTGGAATTGTTGTAGCTGTAACGCCAGGAGTGCGGAACTTGAAGGTTGACGATTGGGTTATTCCCTCTCATCCTCATTTGGGTTAGTCTCCAAGGATGCAGCCATGGATTCTTTTTTTTTTTTAAGTCTAGAACACCGTAGGCGGTGTAGATCCTCCTGCTTAGAATTTAATCAATAATTTATAAAAAGGAGTCTCCTAGACTTTGATCTCGTTGACCTTTGGCCTTTTTTAAATACAGTAGTGCCTTTATATTTCGAACAGGACTTCGTCGGCTTTGTTCCTTTATAGAACTTCGGTTTGGGTTCTCTGTGCTGCTACTGTGCCAATTTATATGTCTCACCATAATTATTGGTGCTTACAGGCACATGGAGGACGCACATAGCTCACGAGGAGAGTGCTTGGTGCAAAGTGGGTCAGGATGTACCTATGGAGTATGCTGCGACGGTCTCTGTCAATCCTTGCACTGCGTTGCGTATGCTTGACGACTTCGTAGACCTAAAAGCTGGTCAGCGCCAAAAATCAAATGCTTCAGATCTTTTGGCAGATGTAGGAATTGCAAGACAGGAGGATGATTTCTTGAAGGAATAATAAGTCAAATAATACTCTGAAGGTACTACCACCTAATTATTTGGTAACATCAAATTTGTTGTTCTTATTTTGTGTTTGAATGTAATTTATGCTCTCTTAGAAACTTACAAATTAAGTTGTTATTATTCCATATAATGATGTGGATTGAGAGAATTAAAAGTGCACGCAGCAGCTGATGGGTGGACCGTCGTTGCCAGGGGATGTTGTTGTCCAGAATGGGGCAACGAGTATGGTGGGCCAATGTGTCATTCAACTAGCGCAACTTTGTAATGTACATACTGTAAATCTTGTTCGAGATAGGTATGTTAAACACAATGAAGCATACGGTAATGTGCTCTGTGAGACTTGCTGATGTCCTAATGTACATGGTTTCTTACGTTTGCACTCTGCTTTCATTAAACGTCTTGTAAGCTTTGAGAGGACCATTATTTCCGTGGATTGTTCTTTCTACTCGGTTTTTCTTCAGAATAATTGCAATCTGGAGCTAGACACACTTGCGTCTCGTTGATGTCATGCCCATTATTATCAGACCGGGAGTGGGCGAAGTGAAAAAAAGACTGCTGAGCCTTGGTGCTGAGCACGTGCTTACTGAGGAAGAGTTGGGCAAGCTGGACAAGAAAACGTTCTTGGTATTCTTTTGTTCTCTACCATGTGCTCGCAATTTAGCACGCTTGATCGGAGGATATCATGGCTTTATGGTTGTCATCAGCTTCCTGTTGGTCGTTAAACTCGGCGGCTATTATATTTCATGCTTTGTACCATTCAATCTTGTGCTTGGACATTGTATAGAAGGAGCTTGGAGCGGAAGCGAACCTGGGTCTCAATTGTGTAGGCGGTTCTGCTGCAACTGCTGTTTTGAAGCTATTGGGGTAAGTTCTCTTATCTAGAAGTCACCAGTTCATATTATTTACGTGTTCTCCCCACTCAGTGGAATCTTTAGGATATTTGAGATATTGCTATTAAATGGGCGATATTGGCTCATTGATGTTTCTAAATGGATGGTCGTCCGTTCGACCGTATTGCAGCTTTGGAATACACATCACATTGACTCCACTTGTCGTTCTACTTTCTTTTTTTGAATTTAAAATAACCGAAATCAAAACTTATTAATCTATTGACTCCAGAGACTTTAAATTTCAACTTCAAGTGATGACACAAAAATCTGAAATCAGTTGAACCAGACTTTTACTCGACTATGGAGGTGCTCATCTCTCTGTTATGCTCTGAATCTCAGGGATGGGGGTACTTTGGTAACGTATGGTGGAATGTCTAAGAAGCCCATCACCGTTGCTACTGGCCCTTTAATTTTTAAGGTGAGCTCATTCGTAGTATTGAATTGAAACAGTTTAGGTAAGCCTCATTTGTTTCCAAATTGATGACCAAATGAATATCTATATGATGTTCTCCTTCTAGCCAGATTGAAACCCTGTGGCTTTCGAGTTCACACTCTAGCATACATTTCATGAGGTGCAACAGTGGACTTTTACAAATGTAGGTGTAATTATGAGGCTCGTAGTTTGTCCAAACGGTGACATGTTTTGCAGTGCTATGTTGAAAGTAGTCTTGATTTGAGGGTGATTCCCAGGATATTCGGCTACGTGGGTTCTGGCTTGGGAAGTGGAAATCAGAACATTCTAATGAAGACTTCGCGGTAATGACCAACAAGCTTCTTGGACTGGTTCGGGATGGCAAGTTACATTATGCGTAAGTCACCGCTTCTCTCATTCTCAGAGTCTGATATTTGAGTTCCTGGAGATCATGTCTTCTCATACGTAACTGTAGACTCGTAGAATGTGTGAGAAGTCCTGGAGTTTTGCGATCCCACAATCTAAGATTTTAAGAAATGACTTAACTAGTATCAACTCGATACTATACAGCAAATATTTACTAAACATTAAATCAGCATTGACGTACCATGATCTTAATATTGATCTAATGTTCTATTATACTAGCATTACTTTGCCAATAATAACATTGTGAACCTAATAGGGTATCCTTTTGAGTAAATATATGTGTGCGAGGGCAGTTGGTGACATGGGAGGGTGTGGTGTCTCAGAATTGAGAAGGTTCCATTCGGAGATTTCAATAGTGCACTCAGTAAAGCAATGGGCAAACACGGGAGCATATCCAAACAGGTTCTTGTCTTCTGATGGCGTACTAGCAACATGTTCCCTTGGAGATGAGAGTTGCAAAACTAATGCTTACTAGTACTGATAGTGAAAGCTTGGTAGATGATCATGGAGCAAATTAATACAGCAGAAAATAGTCTTTGGTCCTAGTGTTCGGCAGGGTCCCTGAATGCTGTTGATATAAACTCACTTGTGCCCTTACAATATGGTAGGCTGAAAATCAGTAGTCTGTGGAGAGGTCGAAATTGCAAGCAGGCTGAATGAGGACACGGTGTTGTGCTAAACCCTAAACATGATGTCCCGGTGATCAGATATCATTGAACTCTGTCAAATTTTTTGTATCAAACTCACTGAACTTTAGAGAGTCCGAACAGTGAGTGTCCAATACTTGCAGACTTTATCTTGTTACTGGTCATTAACTAGTGTTTATATATTTGTGCATTTGTCTGTAGTATACAGAATAACTGTGAATACTTCTATATACGAGTGACTGAGGTAAATAGCCCATTTTTGTAACCCAAATGAGAGACATACTCGTTGATGCAGCGATGTTTGTTTGGCTTCCTAATGTTGTCAAAAGTGATGCAAATACATACAACATGTATGTATTCGGAGTGAATGGGTTGATGTCAGGGTAGGAAATTGCGGTTTTAAGGTTGCCCACATAAATTTATGAAAAGAGTTTTCGAAAACATGAAAATCTTGTACGATTAAACATGAGGTTCTTTTGTGGTGAAATTCTCATGACCATATCATTTTGATAAAGACATGTGGGATTTAATGACATCTTCTCATCCATTTTAACTCATCCATTTTAACTCATCCATTTTAACCTTGGAATGTTGGGTTGGTCATTGTGGAAATCATCCCTTTTAGTATTGTATGTATCATTAATTTGCTTAAACAAAACCAAGAATACTCATTGGAGGTCACACTATTGTGTGAGACTTCTCCTTTACATATAAATTCTAAGGATGAACATCTACACTTATATCTTATATAGGTGGATTCTTTATTGACCTGATTGGACATTTAGTGTCAACAATAGCATTATAGCCCTTAAATGTCCAAGGCTTGTTTTGAGCTTCTTGGAATTTGCTCTAAATTGAATAAAAAGTCAACACTTTGATAAATTGTATGATTTTTTTTAATTATAACCGTATAAATTCAAACTAGACATATTAGAGATCATATAGGATAAGAATATACAACAATATCATTTAAGGATTGAAAGATTATAATGTTTGGTTATGAGGATGTTAAAACTATGAAAATCTTTCACTTCTCTTTTTTTATGTCAAATTGAAAAAAATGAGCATAAAAAAATATGAGGTTGAGGGGCACAATATAGATAACCCCAATTAATTTATAACTTCTCAAAATGTATTCTACAATTTTTTAAAGTAAATTTCTAATGAGATTTTTTCTCCAAGATTTAGTGTATTTGAGGCTCATTTCAAAGAGCCCTCAGCACTACATAAAGTCAAGATTGCAATGGACACCCTTGTACAAAATCTTAAATAGAAAAATTATAATCATTCATTTTCAAGATCAAATATTGGATTCTAAAATTAAACTTCAACAAAAATTTGTCAAGAATATAAACTACTAAAAATAGCAACTTAGTTGGGGCTTGTTTAACTTCAAAGTATTGTTGACACCAAAATTTGGTGCCTTGGGCATTTAGGGGATAGGGTTAAATTTTAGTCAAAATAATTGACTAAAATCAAATGGTCAAATTCAAGTAACCTACTATTATCTCCTTCAATCTCAATCTCCCATCTTATAGGGTATTATTCTATATTCTCTAGGTTAAAATATGTCTTCTTGGTATGGATATATTAAGAGTATCTTTGAATAGAACATTCTAAGCAAATCACTATCTTTTATTTGGTATAAAGTTAGAACTTGCAATTATTATTTTTGAAAGTGCATCAAGAAAACTTTTAAAAAAGACACAATAAAGTTTGGATTTAAAAATTGAACAACCAAAATAGAGCCCATTGAAAGCAATCTAAAGGGCAAAAAAATATGATGTGTTATAGCAAATCATACTTCTCCCTAAAGCTCTTTGACTATCTTTCAAGAAAAGTGTTTAATATTGTCATTTTTAGTGCATTTAAGACCATTTGACCACATAGATTGCAAGATTATAACGTTTGAACTTATGGGTGCCTTACCGGTGGCTATAAAGAACACAAAACACTTGAGTACAGGGCGCTGCCACTAAGTCCTTGCGTGGGAGTACACTCATGATATTACATGGAGTTTAATACCCCAATTTGCACTCAAAGGCACTTCTCCTGCCAATACTGTGGAAAGCTTGAGCAAAAAAACTACCTGTGATCACTGAACACCTGGAGGAGCATGTTCAAAGTCCAGCGTGGTGTAATCTTTTGTGGTATTAACACTGTGTAGCTAGTTGTTTGTGCACTACCGCGACCTGGGGAACAGTGCTTGCAAAATCTGCGCTTAGTTCAATGGCTTCATCACAACATCACGGAGCTCCCTTGGATCACTCCAGGGATCAGGTTTCCACACATTAGAGAGTTTTCTTACTTATATGAAATGATCTATAATTCATTTCAAAGGTCATGCTTATCTTGCTTTGATTTTTTTGGCTTGAAATCGGTGATAAGGACAACAGCTTGGAATGTTCTGAAGACACCTCACGCATGTAGACTAACACACGGCTTGTTTGTTAGTTTGCATGGGCGTAGGTGGGGAGCATTCCCTCCACATTTCTTGCGTAAATGATCGATCAAAGCTCTTCATGTGACAAGCTCTCCTTTTCTACACCTACGGCTATTTTTTGTTTTAAATAGTTCTGTGGTTAACTTTCTCCATATGGTATCGCAACCCTAGCGT
This sequence comes from Climacium dendroides, assembly GCA_950106755.1. Classification (NCBI taxonomy): domain Eukaryota; kingdom Viridiplantae; phylum Streptophyta; class Bryopsida; order Hypnales; family Climaciaceae; genus Climacium; species Climacium dendroides. The sequence goes on from OX467084.1 coordinate 43,423,230, forward strand.
GTGGATTTTTTCTCAGTGACTCTGTCACACAGTGCCTAGTTCAATTCCTTAGGAGGTGTTGTAATCAGCATCCTGATTAGTTTGGAATTCAATTTCTTGAAAGATCAATCTCCAAAGTCGTGACTTGGATGGTGATACCTTACACCGCATGTTCATCTAGGATTTTGTATGAACAATCTTATTTTGAAGCATAATTGTTACATGAACAATTCAAATATATGCCTAGAGAGATGATACACACTTTGTCGGGGTGATTCCCACCTTCCCTTCTGATAGAATATACTAAGTGCTACACAGAATGAGGATACAATAATGAGTTTACATAATCACTTGTCTCCAAATTGATCAAATTATGTATAAGATATGTGGGTTTGCAATGAATCCGTGAATGGTATCAAATTGCCTATATTGTATGGGGGTGTACTATATACTCTCTATTCATTTTTTTGGTGTGGGATCCGTGTGGGATGTGTGGGATAAACTAAGTTAGTAATTTTAGGCACCTCCTTTTAATAATTTATTTTTTACCAAGTTACTAGGAAGCTACAATATTTGTGGGTGGCTAACCTGCACAGGGAGGACACTCTCCACATTTTAGCAACCCACGTGCGGCGGAAAAAGTAATATGTAATACATCTTAAAATTTAATTTAAAAAAAAAATTATGGATAGATTTTACTACTTTAAAAGTTTATGTTTTGAATTATTGGTATTTTTTTATGCTAATAGTAATTAGTTATAAATTTTTTAAGAAAAAAGATACACCATAAAGCTGAAAATAACTTTCACGCCTCTATATTATATAAGAAAAAAAAATTTGAAAAATGAAAAAAAAATTCTATAGAATAGCTTTCTATTGAAAGTTTATTTTGGTTGAATATTGATGCAATAGTCATCTTTATGTGAGCTCTATAAATATTTTAGTTAGAGAACATGCCATTTTAGTTCATTTTTCAACCCTTTCTAGACAATATATCTCATGTTATTTGGAATTGAAATTTTTGTCAATAGAAACCTTTAGTCATTGTTAAACAAAGCTCAAAATTTTAGGATGAAATTATAGTTTATTCAAAAGTAAATAGGGGGTCAAAAAATCACTCCTCCACACATGGGTACCTCAAATGTAGTGAGAATGTCCTCCTTGTGCTAACCTGAAATATAAGAAAAATTAAAAATTGAAAAACTACTTTAGTATGTAGCTTTGACACCCCTTATGAATAAAAGCTTTCCATAGATATAAATATATATTCTAAAAAGGGGAAAAAAAAACCATTTCCACAATTTTGTTTTTTTAATATTTAGATGAATAAATTTATATTTAGATGAATAAAGAGTAATCATCCATGTTCATGGATGCAAAAATACTCATGACTCCAGTCAAAATCGTTTTCTGCACTGCCACAAAAATGATTTAAAAATTCGTACTGGGTTTGGAGTTTGGAGCCTGGAAACCCTAAACCTTAAATCCTAATCCAGTGACTACATTGGGATTGAGCGCTTGTGCTTCACTCCAGGAGCTCGGGAGTGATCGGGACCATTGTCTGGGCATCGTTCAGGTTGCTGTTATTGAACCCGAAAATACTACTGTAAGATCTGTACCATTGACATCAATTCTATTTGAAATTCCTCATCTCCTTACTGTCGAATTTCTGTTTTAATGTGTGTTTTAACTTGTGAATTCCTGTTTTGGGGATTTAGGATTCTCAATGCGCAGCTTTTGATTTGGCTAATTGATGAAATTATTTTTTATTGTGTCAATTCATAATCGGATTCTGTTTACTGATCTTATTTATACTGTGAACTGTGTAGCCAAACAAAATTCAGATTTACATGTGACCGCAATATTAATCTTCTTCAGCTCATAAATTTGTCTTTGTTATCAAGCTTCTTGCATCTAGTCTTTTTTGTTGACTTGATCGCTGAACCTGTGAATCGTGTGTTAATGGTGACAGCATGGAATACTCTGTAGCGAGCTCATCAACATTTCATCTCTCGCTTACAGTAGCTCTTGTGAAGTTTCTCTGAAGGTAAAACTATGTCTGTTTTCAGGTGCGGGCTAATGCGGAGATTCTTGTAACTAGACCGAGGGAGCTTGCATCGAGGTTTTGAGTTCATGCATGACTATGGCCAACCAGCTGCAGGATGTTCAAGTTGGCGTTCCTGTTCGCCGATTGCGAGGTCACACGGACTCCGTCTTGTGCTGTGTTTCGTCTCCTTCTTCTCCTAATGTTGTTGCTTCTTCGAGCGAGGTAGCTGCATTCGCAACTTTCGTAATTTTGTTGAGCCTTATGTCACAGTTACTACCCGAATTTTTTGTCATTCCGCGATGAATTTTAGAATTTGGGATTAGACGGAGTGATGATCATGAAATTTCAAGCACCATTGGTCGATGGATTCCCTCGCCCTGAAACATATAGAGCATCTGGCAGTTGAGTTTCAACATTCCTTGGTAAATTTTAGGGTTTAGGATTCAATGGTCCGATACTCGATGGATTCTCGAGCCCTAGTGCACTCTGAATTTTCAAACCCTAAAATTTATAAAAAATGCAACAATTGAACTTCGTCGTTCATTTATGAATTTTAGGGCTTAGGATTCAACTGTCTGATACTTGGGGGATTCTCAAATCCTGAAGTTCATCAAGTATCAGGCCGATGAATAAAAATCATTGAGAATGATGAAATGTTGGGGGAATAGCATTGACTCTCTATTTTGAATATATCAGTCTGCACTATGATTCCAATTGAAGTTTTACATGATTCAGCGTACGACGGGTTATCAATTTGCACCGATCTTGTTACTGAGTTCTATAGGTTGCTGATGGATCGGGAAAATTTGATCTGTTTTTCCCTCAGGATGGGAGTGTGTGCGTATTTGACATCCGAACCGCCATGTGCTGCCACAGGCTTCAATGCTTCGGTGGTCAAGCAGTGGTTTCCGTTTTACCAGCTCCTGGTCTATCTCTTTCCCTTCCTCTATTCAGTCTCTCGTCTCCTGTTCTATATTTCATGAGCAAAAAATGGCCGTTTTGCTCTGCTTAGGTTGTATACGCAATTTGTTATTTTGACCGTGAGTGTGATTTCCAATTTTTAGTTTGTTGTAGTGATCCGTATTTCATTCAAAGTGGGCGTGCTGGCTTGTTTTCCTTGAAAATAGGACCGAATTCAATGAATAATGCTGTTGACAGGTGTCGGCAGTCCTTATTGTGGTGGTTCCATCACAAATCTGAAATAGTGTTGAATTTAAGGTTAACTTTATTGTGAGTGGATTGCTGATGTTTTTGTCTTGGTTTAGGAAATGAGCACTTGTTATATGCTGCATCCGGTTCCACAGTCTACTGCCTGGACGTGCGTCAGGTATGTTTGGGAATTCCGTACTCGTCTGTGCTGTTCTTACGTGACGTTGTTGGGAGGAGCATTTACTGTTCCACACGTGCACCATTTTCTTATGATGGGAGTTGGAGTTGATGAATATTAAATGTTTTCAACTAGAAGCTGTTGATGACTAACGGATCGGTGTGCTTGTCTTGGATGGAGGGGCCTACAGGGAGCCCTTTACAAGCGTATTCATTCAACGCTGATGAGATTAACCAGGTGCAAACCTTAACGCTCTATTACTTTCAGCAGTGATTGACACCATCGTGTCCTTGTGTGGTCCTTAGTGATTCTTGTTTGTGTAACTTATTAGCAGCTTGCATCTTATCTTTCCAATGTTCTCTTCTCCTTAAGACTGGCAAGTTGTCACTTTGTTGTCTCAAGGTTTAGAGTATCTTAAAAGATCTACTTGTAGACTGTTGAGAGAGTAATTGGTCAGCCATGAAAATTTATGCATCGCTCTGTCAACTTTGTGATTGCTGAAGGTGGCGTTGAATTTTAAAGGCACATACCTCGCTGCAGCAGACGACTCTGGAGCAGTCAAGGTACTCCAACTTTTGCTATTATGGCATAATTCTGAATATGTAACACGATATATCGACCACCGATTTAATTATCTGCGTTCACCATTTATCGAAGCGTGATCGTGAGGGGACTTTTCACTTGTATTTACCATGAAATATGCAAGATCACCCTGGGACGTAGTCTCTCTAGTTCCGAGTATAGCTTTAGATATGAAATTGGTTAACTGTATGTTTTTCAACTTTTTTCTAATTAGTCTTTGGGAGAACTCCTTATAGTTTGTACTCTAATGATCTTTGAAAGAAGAAATAATAAAAAATTATGTATTATCACAGTTTCGAAAGTAATCTTGACACAGGGCAAGATTTCGTGAGGATTTGCGAATTAACACTGCAAAGTAGTTCTGGGATAGTTCTGAATAGTCCGTTCATGATAACTCACTTATGATGCTGATCCCATGAATTGTCTATGGGTCAACAGGTCGTAGACATCCGAACGCATAAGCTTTTCAAAACTTTACAAGGAGCTCACTCAAATGTAAGACTCCAAAACCTCTGTTTCTTGGCATTGTTTCGTACTTTTCTACCTTGTTCATCTTTATTTGGGGGAATATTTGGGTTACTTGCTAGTTTGTTTTCAATGACGATGCTAATGTCTGTACTTAATAGTTCGTCTCCAGAATTGGCTCGAGAGTGATCGTTTTCTTCAGAAAAAGCAGGCTAGTATTGCTGATGATCATCTCTGTTTTATGACAGATCTGCAGCTCTGTACTGTTTAATACTCGTAGACCATGGGAAGGTGAGAGCAATTGTGTTCGTGACAGGTTGAGTACCCTGATAGGTTTTTTATTTGCATTATATTTTAGATAGTCTCATCGGCTGCAAGAGAGCCTCATCATGGTCAAAGCCTCAATCGTCTTCACTTCTATTTGTTGGAGAACGTGACCATATTTTTCCTTTCTGCTCACAGTTGTAACTGGAGGCTTGGACTCAAAGATAGTGAAGTGGGACTTCAATCGTGGAAGGCCATTGAACGTCGTTGACCTTGGTAAGCGCATACGATGTTGGGTGAAATATTCTGCGTTGTTTCGTCCATCACCTGTCTTGTTGTCCTTCCCTTTTGAAGAATGTTGGATTAAGGCCGAGGTATGTGCGGTTTTGGGGCTAATCTTCTCTAAATGGGCTTTAAAAGGACCTGAACTCAAAATTACTGAATGAATTTGTTTTCAGAAAAGATTATCCTTCTCTATTATTTTTACATTTCTGCACAACTTGTTCGGCTGCAACAGCAATGACCAGCAGTGAAGGAGTAGGGGGCTTTTGCAACCCTCCCTTCGTACATGCATTGGCGTCAATTGAGGGCGATGTCCCAGGTGAAGCTGGAAGACTTCTGGCAGCAGCTCGGGGGGATGGAGCTATTGACGTATTTGACTTTGGTTTAGAGAACGGTAATTCAAAGAAGTCCTCTAACCCTGCTGCGTCGAAGAGAAGGGCATCGATCTCAAGTGCAAGAAGCATTGATGTGAAAAGGGTGGACGACGCAGAGAGTCCACCTGACTTGGATGCTTCAGTACCTGGAAGAAAGCGACATCTGCATTCAGGCATCGGTGGTCACGCCAGCAGTGTTAATCATGTGTATGTTACAACCCCTCCTCTGAATCATGAGAAATATTTGACTTGTCGGGAGGTTCAGGAGCCTCAAAGAACTCTAAATTATGAAAGGCCAACCTAATGAGTTCTGGATCTTGCGCAGAACGTTTGCAAGATTTGGGCAGCGTGGCCAATTTGTAGTCTCCGGTGGAAATGACACTTTTATTAAGGTTTGGGACTGGGCTCTCGAGGATAATCCACCTTCGGATGTTGCGGCCACAAGCAGTCAAGGTCCTTTGGTGCTAAACTTAAAGCATAGAAGAAAGGTAACGATAACCTACTCAAATCTCATCATCTTGTTCATGAATGGGTCGATCATTTTCATGGTTAAGATATGCTCTCATCTTTTCACTGCAAGCCTCAAAGGATGTGTAAACTGGCTAGGCGGTGATATGCTTACTACCTCATAAACTACATTTCTGCCACTGTTTGCCTGACTTGAAGTACCTCCTGTATTACGTAGGTCAATTGGCTGAGCACTACCTCATCAGAAACGGAGAATTTGGTTGTGGCTGATACTTCCAAAGTCCTGAGCATCTATTCTGTGTTATAGCGTTCTTAAAGGTCTGTATGTTGACCTACGACTGCCGCTGTGATGTTGGTGTGTGCTTTCACGAACTCATTCAGTGTAACGGTACGTTCTTGATAATCTCCCACATTCCTCTATCGTGGGTTTTGGTTTTGGTTGCACACTTTGAGTGAAAGGTAGACGGTCACTTAACAGAAGCAATTGAATGCTTACAGCATGAATAGAACAGCACCACATTACCCAAGATGAAGATGACCTTATGACCTCGTAGTTTTGTTGTTTGAATATCTCTCACTCTTTTCACATTTGCAACTTCTGGATAGTCTAGTCGTCTAAACCTTGTTGAAAGCTGACATGGCATTCAGAATTGTAAGGATGTGTTATATTCAAGAACAGCAATATGCTATTCAGTCTCAGTCTATCGATGGTTGATTTAACAGTGAGTGGCTTATTTCTGCAGGACTCATCCAAATACCACTCATCTCACTCAAGTTCTGTTAGTGATTTTATTTGTGTAAGTTAGGACTTTAGGCTCTGGATTGTGTACTAGATAACTCAAATCTGGACCTTGGTTATGGAAATTGGACATGCTTGTGCATCTCAGTACGTACTGTTTTCCACAATCAGGCTCCCGCTTTTGAGTTATCAAGAATACTCTCAACGAAGATGATCCAATGTGGAGGATCGTGGGTGATCCGATTGTGCAGCAAGGTTTTTTCTTGGGAAACTAAGCATCGGAATTGAATCTGGAAAGGGGAGTTACCAATTTCTTCTAAGATGGAGGCTAAGGCAAAGCAAATATTTTCCTTGTGTACAAAGAGAGAATGATGGGGATTGCAAAAAATTTGGTAATTTTATTGATGGAATTGAAATTACTATGAATTTTTAGAGGCAAAAAATGCTTTGGACCCATAGCCAATGTTTAGAGTCATTCAATTCTGATCATTCAAAAACTACTTTCCTACTTGTTACATCCTACTTTCTTGCTCACTACTTTGGAACATGTGTCATGAATTTATTAGTCTAAACTTTGAAAAGGAGAAAAAAACACATTCCAAGTTTTGGTTGGAAATCTATTCTAGCCTTGGTTGGAAATAACGGCACCCTATAAGATGGGTATGGGTCATTGGTTGGAAATAGGTGCCTCTATCTTAAAATGGCAACATGCCATCTATAGATTATAAATTCTCATCTAAATCATGAAAAGTTACTTCAAGAAGAGCTGTCATTTGAAAGCAATGAATTGTTAATTTGTTTGTTAAATTATAAATGGCTTAGGATATATTTGTACTTGGTGTTAAAGAGTGTTAGAGGGTCATAGAAACAAATTTAGATCTACTTCTAGATTGGATTCACTTTGTAAATATCACCCCTAATACCAAATGCAAACATATTTTAAGAAGAGGTTCATTATCTTTAATAATATTTGAGTACTTATTTAGAATTAGAGACTTGTGAATTAGCTAGTAAAGGTCAAGAAATACAACCACAAAATAAGAGGCTAATTTTAATGTGTACCTTTGGAGAATTTGATCAAGCCAATTTGGAATTTAAGGTGCCTTCTTGACTTTGGTTTGAGTAATTAAGTTGGTTGGGGTGCAAATTTTATGTCACCAATTGCATTCAAGTGACTTATATGTGGTATGCCTTCTTTTTCAAGGAATATTGAGGATTGTATCTCCAAGATTCAACTACCATCTAATTTTTTAATATCATTCACTTTGTCTCTAAGTTATGCATCTATCAAGCTAAGTTTTGTATTTAAAATCACAAATTGAATTTGGAGTATTTGCATTGAACATTTTGTTAAAATTTTTTAACAATATCAATATGAATTTTTTTTGTTGCCTTGTGGTGGATGAAAGTTCATCATTAATTGGTCATTTGTACAAGCTTCATAATAACCATCTAGAAAAGATCCTCAAATCTAGGCTTCTTCCTACAAGGATTTGAGACTTTGTTTTTTCAATAGAATTAATAGATTTTTTCAAATATATGTTCTAATTTCAATGCCTTATAGCGGAATATCTTAGAGAATATTATCTAAGTTTATTAGGACATGCCTAGTTTTGGGTACACTCTCAAAATTATCTAAGGTAGGGACATCCAAAAGCTCCAAGTGCCTAAAAGTGCTATTTAAATAGATATTCTCATTATGTACATCTTATATACCTATTGTTGAAGGAATAGTTTTGGAACATTTATCAATAGAATTTTAATCCCTCGTAACTTTTGTATAAAATATCCAAATGATGCATTTTTTGGTTCATTAAAATTTGCTGTCATTTGCAAATCAAAATATATAAAAATTTGATCACTTTAGTAATAGAAATTGTGCACAAAAGAAAAAGTGATGTTTTTAAATGTCCCTATCTTGACACCTAAATGCGTGAGGCACCAAAATTTGGTGTTGAGAATACTTTGAAGTTAAATAAAATCTAAATAAGTTTCTAATTTTAATAGTTTATATTTTTTTAAATTTCTTTTTGAAGTCTAGTTTTAACATTACAAATCTAATTTTGAAAATAATTGATTATGATTTTTCAAGATTTTGTACAAGGGTGTCCATTCCAATCTTGACTTTTTGTAGTATTGAGGGCTCTTGAAAATGAGCCTCAAATACACTAAATCTTGGAAAAAAAATCACATTAGAAATTCATTTAAAAAAGTTGTAGAATAGACTATAAAAAGTCATAAATTGATTGAAGTTATGCATGTTAAGCCCTTTATCCTCATATTTTTTTGGTGACCAACCTTTTAGATTTGACATGTGAAAAAAGTATTGAAAGACTTCAAATCACTTTCATTTGCAATTTTAACACCTTCATGATCAAACATTATAATCTTTCAATCCATAAGTGATATTTTTTTTTTTTTTTTTCTATGTGATCTCTAACATGCCTAGTTTGAATTTTTACAATTACAATTCAAAAAAATTTCATACAAATTACCAAAATGTTGGCTTTTTGTTCAGTCTAGAACAAATTCTTAGAAGCTCAAAAAAGGCCTTGAGAATTTAGGGGTTAATCCTACCTCCCTATGAGACTACAACCGATGCTTCATCCATTTTACGAACGAATGAACAACATAGTTCATCACATTAGATACTCTGTTCATTCGACTCTGCCTGCCGCTGTGCTTCCTTTGAAATGCCAAGTGTATCCTGTGTGCCGCCATTTTGCTCTTGCTGCTGCTTTCACGAACACCACGGACCACAGCAGCGTAACGTAGATTTGAAATTTTCGTAATATCAGCATTCCTGAGGCACATTAAGAAAACAATAAATCCAGATTCCGCTAAATGTTGCCCCGAATTTCAGAAGATCATGCGTTTTTTCTAACTTTTGAGTGGAAGTGACCGATCGAGCGCGCGACATCATGTGTGGGAGGGCGCGGTGCACAGTGAGAGTGGATGCCGTCGGGGCGGCTTGTGGATTTCGAGCTCCACTGCGTTCCGTGAATGCTGGAAGGTAAAAATCTACACTTCTGCTAATTTTAATGTGTTCTTTGAAAATTACGAAGTTTCAGTAATCTTGTTTCACGAATTTGTTTCTGAGTCTGCTATCTCAGGTCCTTCTTTGTTCACGTACAAGTGTTAAAAAGCTCAGAGTGCATTCTGAGAGGTTTTAAGACAGTATTAGTTTAGTCACTGCTTGGAAATGGTGGTGTATTACACTAATTTGAACGGTGTGGAGAGAGGCCTTGTAACTCGGGACAATTGTTGCGAACTTACTTTCGTAGTACTCTCAGTGTGAAAGTTAGCTTGAATCATACGCTTCTTCCAGTCCTGAGCTTTGAAATTCGCCGCACATTGTGGTAGTCTCACCGTCAACCCTAAACCTTGGCGTTTGCGTCGACAATCTGCATGTGAATTCTTTGTGGTAAGATTAGGATTTTGTAACTCATATTTTTACGAATTCTTAAAGAATACATTTTCAGTCTAAAAAACATGTTTTATCCCCCTAGTTTTCTGATTTTAAATTCTATTCAAGGAAAATAACATTCCCAGCAGTCTTCCCCTGCGTTTATCCTGAAATGCTTAAAGTGATGGAATGGCTGTTCATACCTTGTGGTGTACAATGAGAGTTTTCTTACACTTGGGAGATCGATGTTTCAGATTTTCGTCTACATTACATCCTGGAAGTACAGTTTGTTCTCACTTACGGGTAGATGAGGAGGATGTTGTATGCACATGTTCTCTTAAAGCATGCCTGTGTTTGAGTGCTTGCAGATACCAACCCTCTTTCAATGTGGCGCCAGGAGCACATATGCCTGTTGTCAGACAAGATGGAGCGGGCGACGCCAGGGAGCCTGTTGTGCACTGTATGCGATGGGGTCTTGTTCCCAGTTTTACCAAGAAGTCTGAGAAACTTGATTTTTTCCGAATGGTGAGCATGTTCCGTGTGACTCAAGTAGAAGTACACGAGTTTTTTTGTTGAACATTAGCGTAATTGGTGCTTCTGAAATGAATTCAATGACTGTCTCAAGAAGACTCTGGAGTGACTCTAACGTATGGTGTTTGGAATCCAGTTTAACGCCCGATCAGAATCTGTCCACCAGAAGGCCTCATTTCGGCGACTTTTGTCAAAGAATCGGTGCCTTGCCACCGTTGAAGGGTGAGGGCACTCCATCTCACCGCCTCATGTCAAATTCGTCTGGTTGCTGACAAGCTGTCTGTCGTCCATATTTGATCAAAAAACTTGGTATAGGAAGAATCGCTTACTATGCTTACTGAGTTATTTTATTTTATTTCTGCATAATGCTGTCTGCTGTTCATAAGGTATTGTACGGTTGAGGACACTATTTGCTGCACTTCAAACATCTTGACATGTGTAGGAGTGTGATTTTTTTGAGATATTTATAGACCTGTGGAGAGATCTTTGGGTAAAAGAGCCAAGTCTGTTGGGATCAAAATTTTATCACTATGTATGAATCCTTCATATTATTTCGAAGTGGGAGGTTGTAGACCACTTCAGTGGACAATCCTATTTCCATTAGAAGATCATGGCTGTATACATTTAGCCAAGTGTAGACATTCATGCTTACAACAACACTTGCTATTAAGTCCAACCAAGTGTATGAAAATGTGAGTTGCTGCTGGTACCAGGGTTAGTATAAGATACGGGATCAGTTCCTTTGCAGTTTTATTACCCTCTACCTTGAGTACTGCAGTAATTCTTCTGTTGTCTTATTCTATTTTCTTAAGTCCAGGTTTTACGAATGGAAGAAGGATGGCAAGAAGAAGCAGCCGTATTATGTACATATGGAAGATTGTCAGCCTCTTGTGTTTGCGGCTCTTTATGATACCTGGGAACCCCCTGAAGGTGAGCCACCGATTAAGAAGCAACCTGAAGTGCCAATTTGAGTACAACTCTGTACTGTAGTCGAACATGCACAAGTTTTTTGACTTGTGTAGGAATTCAGCTAATCAACTCCGTGTGTGAATTCTGGCAGGGGAGACATTGTACACGTTCACTATCTTAACGACTCGTGTCTCAAAGCGATTGGACTGGTTACATGGTGCGAGTTTCACATCTATTGTGCTTCTGTGTATTTGGTTTGAGACATTTCCCCACTTAAAACTATCTATTGCAAGAATATCCCTGTTGGAGCATCATATGTTATTTTTTATGCTGTCCCTTCTTAATAGGTCATCCCAATGACCAGGAGGTCTGAGAGATATCTGTGATGTTCTGCAGATAGGATGCCAGTTATATTGAGAAGCCAGGATGCTATCTATTCATGGTTAAATGATGATTTATCAGAAGATGCAATATTCAAACTTACACAACCCTATGAATCTCCTGACCTTGTAAGTAAGCAATCATCCACGCCAACTCCAGGTGGTTGTTGGGAGAAAGTGGAACTCAGCGTGCGTACTTATGTGTCTATGCGCTTCTTTTCTATCATCTGATGCTTTTCTATATCTTCATTTGATCTATCAACCTCATTGACCCAACTTATAAGTACCTGCTCTTTCAGATTTGGTACCCTGTCACTCCAGCCATGGGAAGACCAGCCTTTAATGGACCTGAGTGCATTGAGGAGGTACTCAACGTCTTTCTTTTTGTCCTACTGTCAAAGGATCAGGCGTCTCTTATTAGTGGATGCGCTTCAAGTATAAGCGTAGAGACTAGAACATGACTTCCTTAGTGATCTCAGAATATGAGGAGGATGCAATTGAGGCCACCAATTCGAGTTCTGTTGTTCTTCAAGCTTGCTATCTGTGGCCCGGGCTGTCGATATTTCCCTTGCATGAAATCTCACTTTGGGTGTATTGAAAACAGATCAAGCCAAAGGTGGCAAGCGAGAGTAAAATAGCGCAGATGTTTGGAAAACAACTTGCGCATGAGAAGGTTCCCGACAACAAAGGAATGTCCCCGGACACCGTCAAAGGAATGTCCCCGGATATCCAGGATGAAGATTGTATCCATCATGAGGACTTCAAAGCTTTGCTCGCAGGCATGGAGCCTGACGAGGATGTCAGTGCAGCTTTCGATCACTCTGAAGGAGCTGTCGATGGAAATAGCAGTCGAAATGCCATACCCAACGGAAGCTCGCCCCTGAAGGAACAGCTTCGTGAAGGCTCTAGGCCTTACCAAGATAAGGACTCGCAACAACTTGGCTTGTCCTCTCCATTTGTCAAATCAGAAAGCAAAGAAGATCTTTTCAAGGAAGAATTGTCTGCCGCTTCGGGTAAAGAATATGGAATGAGGGATGTCTCTCGTACTGCCTCAATCAATTTGAAGAGTAGCCCTGTCACCACTCCTGTGAAACCGCAGAAAGCCAGGACAGCCTCTACATTTATCAATGACCACGACCTGAAACGCCAACGGACCGATAATGCTTCAAAAGACAGTCCTAAAAAAACTTTGGATGCGGCTGTTAAGCAGAAGCAAAGCAATCTTCTTGGCTTCTTCACGAAACAGTAGAGCAACCCGATGCAGTTATCTCAACATGGGTGTGCAAATTGAAGATCAGCCTCTTCCCAACAATCAAATTTTGTATAAGAGGTACAACATTTCTGAAGCAGGTGAATTTGTTGAGATACGCATGGATACGTGAGGTCAATGGGCAGTACCTATTACCGGCATGGCTAGAATGGTAATACACTTGAAGTAAATATTTTAGACGCAGGTATTGTTGCAAATTCAATGTAGTTTACTCTCTTTCTGAGGATTATGAGCTGCAATGTAAATAGGGTGTTTACTTATGTCTCGATGCAGTAAGCAGTTTGTTACCTACCCATCCACAGTTACATGTTTGTCTGGAGGCCGTTTACAATAGACAATATATATTATCGATTTGGCCTAGTGCCATCCTTTTTTGATGTGCATACAGTCTAATTGTCAAAGTTTGAAACCATATGCACACTATGCATTTTCTTTCATTGAAAATTTTGACAATTATGGTGATTTGTGGGGTTTCCTCTGGCTGCTCAAATGTATGCATTTCTGTCTTCGTGAAGTGGCAAAGGTTCGAAAGGAAGCTCATCTGGCTTGAGGGACGTCTGATATCTTTAACCCTTAACCCCTAACTGCCTGATCGACCATATATGGTCGATCTGAAATTTCAGGCTCAGTTTGGGATGGGCAGTTAAATTCATACGACTGTTATAAAAAAATTTGGGGGGCAGTTTTTAGGGTTAACTATTGAAAACTTTCATTTTTCACTGAAAAAGTTGAACATTTGATTTTTGAGAGGTCCTTAAAGCCATGTTTGTCCATTAGTGGTAGAGTAAAGCTTGCTAATTTTACTTCATTATCCCAACTTTGCCAATTTCACTTGACTTGAGATCTAAAAAATTGTACTTATCCATTTGATTTGAAAATGGTCCCAATGGAAAGAGCTTAGTGTTTTCATGATTTTCACCATTGAAAATTTAAACATGCAAGTGTTGATTTGGAGTTATTTGCAATTCATACTTATAAAAAAAGTTATATTCAACAATTGCAAGGTGGATTGTGTAGTGAATTTGATAGGTTTTCATGTGAAATTATGTTTTTTGAAAGTTCATTTTAGTGTGCTAACACAATTTGTAGTTGTTCATGTCACCTCCAATTCCAAAATAAATTTATGTGCAAATTTCTGAAACATTGTGGGGAGGGACAACATACTAAAATTAAAAAATGAACATTTCTCTTGTTATAATCTCACAACTCCTATGCAATTTTTCACTCAAAATTGGTGAACATACTAATAAGCAAGCTCTTTAAACATCTATACAGTTAGATTTTGAAAAAAACACAATTTGCTTCATTGGGGTTAACTATAAGCCCATGCTCTTTTTTCATAGTCAAAACACACTTGAAAAGGCTTGGGCATTTAGGGGTTAGAGGACGGATTGGTGACTGGAAATCATCCATTTTGATACCATTGGTCAAAAAAATCCAAAAGTACTCATTGGAAGTGTAAGTACTCTACAAGATCTCCCCTTTTCACAATTTTTTTTGAGAATGAATAGTTGCACTTCTGTCATATACTAAAAGATTCTTTGTCATTCATTAGATGTCAAATGTTTGCCTCAACATTTAAGGATAAAAAAAATCTAATAATGTTCTGTGTAATTATATTGCAGGAGCATTTATTATGGACAATTCATGCAAGGGTGGAGTTTTGAATTGTCCCATATAGTCTATCAAGGTGGTCAAAAAGTGTAAGGTAGAACCACCCATAACCACCCATATAAGCAACTATGGATATGATATGGAGTACAATAAGGTAAAGGAAATATTTCCACAATTATAGAGAGAAAGGAGGGGGTTTGCCAAAATTTGGTAAGTTATCACTTGAATTGAAATTACTATGAATTTTGGAAGGTTTGGACCCATATTCAATGTATAGACTATTCCAAAAGCATTCATTTAAGAGACTACTTGTTCACTTTGGCACTTCAAACAAAGTAGATGTGACATAAAAAAATGGAGGAATTGATGGGTGGAAATCAAGAACTCATGTTTGGAGATTAGTCCTAGCCTCTCTTGAATTTCACACCCCCTATTGATTGATGATGGGGTTGTGGTTGGTGATGGGTGGTTCCATCTTAGCTATATAAAGGGTTGGCTAAGAGTATCTCCAATGTGTAGATGGGAAGAGAAGCTGAAAAGTATCAGGAAAGGGCTTGTTACCAGATTAGAAGGTGGGCTAGGCTTCTTGCAAGCCTACAACTTATTGCATCCGCTCCAATGCAGCAACAAGATGAGGCCCAACAAACATGATGCTATATGATTTTTTTTTTAATTTTAAATTGAATCTCTTGCACTTTTCAACACACTTTAGGTGAGGTGTTTGGATTTGCGTGCCATGGTTAGCTTTAGGAATATTATTTTGTGCTTGGCAAATTGTGTGAAAAATATAGAACATGGGCTCTTATATGACGAGCCCTCCAAAATACTATTGGTTGCAGTGGTTGCATTGCATTGGGGCGTTTTTTTTTTTTAAAATACCTTTACAGGACCCGTTTGCACTGTTCCCATGCTTTTGAACAGGCTACATTGGAGCTGCTCTAAGGTAAGTACACCCAAAAACGCCACTTTTTGCTACTGAGCCTATTTTCTATTATTGGGATGGGAAAATTTTCATATGTTCTTGTTGGCAAGTGGAAGGAGGTTTCAACGCACCAGAGAACGTGGCATTTGGATACTGTATGCAAAAGTTATTAAGGGTTTTCAAAGCGTTTCTTCCACATAAGTACAGAACTGATTTTGGAGATGTACATACGGTATAGATGGCGGTTTAAGGTCAGTGGCACATTTGGGTGTACCTGCCTTAATGCTGCTATGGAATCCTTTTCACGGCGTTTTGGCTAAGATCAAGTACAGTATTTGATCTTATTAGTTTAATATCTGACACGAGGCTCATCGAGCTTCATGATATTACTCTACTTTTAGCTTGCTGCCTCGACCTGCGTGCGTCGCCTAAGTACCCTACCGGAAGGTCAGATTCGGAAATAATTAAGTGACACATGTGACCTTGCGATTTGTGTGAGGTGATGTAGACCCCTGAGAATCTGGCGTGCAAATTCAATTTCTAACACCTGAATGCCGAATCAGACCTTCACCTTCTCCCCCCCTCTTTGGAGAGACCAACCCTAAAACTAAACTGCAGTCTAGATAGGTAATTGCTAATGGATTGTTGAGAGCCTATTTTAGAAGTGAGAACTCGGGTGCAGGTAGAGAGAAATGTGTACTGTACGGTACTGTAGTGTATTGCAGTTTGTCGTGTTGGTTGCCTCGGCAGAGAACCTCTCAGCATGTTGCCTTCAAACGTGCCAGGGTCGACTTTGAATTCCGTATGTCCACGCCCAGGCATAATTGAAGGGACCAGCTCGTCCTCTTCTTATGCCCAGTGTGTTGGAAATACGTAATTCATTTTGCTCAAAACAAGTGGAGGTTTTGGAAAGTTCAAGGGATTCATGAAAACATTCTAGAATGCATGGCTTGCACCGTTTAATAGCTTGCCAGATTTGCAAAGCGCGTGAGATCTGTATGACATAGATTTCTTTCAAATGTCTATTCATAAATGTATGTATCATCCAACAGGGTATGAACTCTATTTGTAACTCCACATCTTGTAGCGTTGAGGAACTAGGTCATGTATGAACAAATTCTAGCTGCATGCAAACCAATTCTGCAAAGAGACTGGAGTGTTTCCAAATTTTTTTCCAAGAATAATTCTTACCCTCGGACTGACAAGAATGGATAATTTGCCAGTTGGGAATAGTTCTGCAAGCGAAGCCAAGAAGTCAGAGTGCCGTCACTGGTGACCACCCTATTAATTGTTTCGCAAGGTGGACGTATCTGCCCTCCCTATTTATTAGTCACACAATCACTACAAAATGTCTCCAACTTTACACATGGCACAACATGGTTGTAAAGCAATAAATCCTCTAATGAATGGTTTTCACTCTTTCTAAACACAATCGAAAGACACACCAAATACCACTCTAAACTTGAAAGTTTCCTCAAACCAAGACTTTGAAAAATGACAGAAATTTCAAAAACTCTCCAAGAAAATCATTTTTTTTTTCAAAATTTATGATTTTCATTGGTCTAAATGTAACTTTGGCTCTATCTTTACACACCTCATTTATTTGGTACCGAAGCAGGGTCCACATAGTACCCAGTGGGAGGTATGCCCGTGGCAGCATGGAAATGCACCCCATGGTAATCAAGCCCCGGCGCTGCTGAATGTGCTAAAGGGTGCACTGAGCATGTGCACATTCCCAGGAACCTAGGGCTGGTCCCATACCGGTCCCGTGAGTTAACGAGAGGGTCCGAACGAGGGTCCGAGCCAGGGTCGGAGTCTTTCTGCTTCTTCTCTTTCTTCTGCCCTGAGCTACTGTCGAGGAGCATATGCTGGAAAGCCTCAGAGAGCGCGGCCGGATTGCTCTTCTTCAAGGCCTGGAAATCCTCCCTGTAGACGAATTCCTTGGGATTGCGGCGAATCTGCTTTAATGCCGCCGCTGTGATGGCCGGGGCATTGCATTGCTCACCCACTGTCAAGTACTTGATGGCACTCTCGGCTGTCATGTTGTTCACGATGTAGTCCTCGCACTTGCGCGTCAGGATTTCGATGGCGTTCTTGTTTCCTGCTTCCATCAACTCCGGTGCGTGGTCCTTGAGAATCTCCGGTTTCAGCTCGGCTGTGTACAGGAACTCAATGAAGGCGCCGAAACTGTCGGCGTGTGTGGGGACGCACGGAAGCTTGATGGTTTCGTGCGGATACCTGCGCTGGCGTCTCTTGAAGTCCTCCGATGTGAGAAACGTCTTGAGTACGGCCGATCTTGAGATCTGCACAGGAGCAAGACAGTTAGCAGCTCTGTGATTCAGGAATTAATGGAAACAATTTATAGGGGTGCCAGAGGTCGCCTGCAGGCAATGTCAGAGTATCCCGTCTCAAAACTCTAGGGTTTGGAGAAAATGAGGATTGGTTTGTGCTCAATTGGGTAACAAACCTGCAAGTCACAGAACGGGAGGAATCACGAGGGCTGAAATCCTCAAACTGATCAGATTTCTTAGAAAACTTCAGAAGCAGAGAAGTCTGTGTACCAGTATGCTGCGATGGACCCACTTTTCTGCACCCCCTTCTGATGTGACCTTCAACAACTTATCGTGAGGTTCGGACTGCAGGAATTGGTCACAAGTTGGATCATTCTGTCTCAAGAATTGCAGCTCCGACTTGAGCGACTCGGTTTCTTTCTTGAGAGAGGCGACTTCTTTCTCTAGCGCGGTCCACCCCGTCCATGATTTCTGATTCTTGGCCTTCTCCAGCATCGCCTTGAATTGCTTGAAGCAGCCGGGACACATGGAGCAGTCCAGATCCCACTGGCCATGGTTTCCTTGTGTGTGCACCAGTGTGGCGTTCTTGTCCAAGGCTGCGGTGCAGTAATCACACTTGAATTCGGTGGCCATGCTGAAGTCCAGTGCGGCTAGAATAGGGAATCGATCTGGTCAATCAAAAACAATGCAACGTGCTCAGAAAAACTATAATAATGCGTTAGAAAAAAATCAAGGCATAAACTCAGTTTATTATTAGGACATGTTACTTCGAATCGTTCAGACGTTCTTTGCTTGTCTCCAAACGAAGGAATTTTCCTGAGAGCTGAGCAAATCTAGTCTAAGAAAATCTGACAAGATTTTAGTCTAAGAAAATCTGACAAGACAACATCCTCTATTAGAACCTCGCAGCACCATCGTGGGTGTCGAAGTTGTGCATCAAGAATGGAGGTGATTTGAAATCTCTGCGAAGGGTTAGTACTTTGAGACGACATTCTTGGGCTTAGAATCAAGCAAGGCCAGATTTTGAACAAACCACAGAATAGGAAACTCTTACAACAACCACTAATCTGGTCTTCACCTCAAATTCAACAGTTCTTCACGGCAGCTTCTCAAGAGCAATCCTCTCTAATAAAATCACAAGCTTGTGAAGTTCTCCCAGAACTGAGATTTCTGCACATTACGACGCACCTGCAAACCCCAGTCTCCAACACCAAAGCAGTGAGTTGCGCATGAAGTGCTTCGGGCTCAGGAAGTTATTCTTCTTCAGCCACCGACTTCAGTGTGACCTCAGCATGCAATTGGTAATATGAATTAACTGATTCACTTTTGGGGGGCTAAGGTGTAATACAATAAATTATCCACTCAAAAAAATAAAAACAATCATTTGAAACTAATTGAATTGTCCCCTGCAAGTAACTACCCCTTCTCGGCCAAATGGGAACAAGCCTTATTATGGGCAGAATTATATTAGTGATGTACATTCAAGACTAGTTATGAAATGCACACCACTAATTTATAATTTTGCCCACAATGGGCTTGCTCCCATTAGGTGTGGAATGGGGTAGTTTACCTTAGCAATAATTTGCATTAAAATTTGAACATGAGAGACTACAATAGGTTCAGCTTAGGGCATGGCTCATATGTTTGTTTGATTGCTTTAAAGTGTAATTACCTTCTTATGAAAAGTATCTAATATTGTTTGCAATTTGCACCCTCTATTAACCATACAATCTTGTAATGTACATGCTGTAAATAATATAAATCAAATTTGGAGTCACTTGGCCACATATATTGCAAGATTATAATGTTTTAGTATTAAAAAAAAGATGCTGAAAGTTTTCTAGAAACACATTTGGAGGTGAAATTCAGTTTCTAAATCCACTCAATTGGAAAAAAAAATTGAACCATGAAGTGCTTCAAAATCAGCATATAAACACATTGATGAAAGAAAATATCAATGAATTGACTCATCTACTAAAATGCTTCTTAGTCACTCATAGCTTATTGGATTGATGTGGAATTTTAGCCACATAAACTTGACTAGTATATGCAACTTTTCCAAAAAAAAATTTTGATAACAAACACTATATGAAGAAACAAGCTACCAAAGTTTACTAAAATCCAAAAATGTCAGGAATTTGAACTTCAAATTGCTCCCAAACATTCAAAACAACTTGGATTGACATGAAAATTTTACCACAATAACTAGACTGAAAGGAAAACATAATCCAACAATTTTTATTGAAAATTAGAATTGGATGAAAGAGATACAAGCTCCCAAAGTTGTAGTGATGAAATGCAATTTGGTGAATTCAAATTGAATCTTTGAACTTTGATTGGCTTACAAAAAATTAGTACATCTTGAATTGATAAAAAAAGTTTACTTCTCAAACTAAAAAAAGAACACAAATTTTCTCAAATTTTTTATTGAATTTGGACATTGAATGCAAAAGTTACAACACTTTGAATTAGACTTGAAACTATGTGAGGGCACTTCCATAGTGTTAGTTTAACCCCTCACTAGTTAGTCTATCTTCCTAGGAATATAATTTTTTATTTCAATCAAAATCAGTACCTGGGAGAAAAAGTCGCTAGGCAGAAAAAGAAATCCACAAAAATTTAAAATAATTTTTGTGAATTAGTTTTTTCTTATAGATCTTATTTTTGTCTACATGTGAAGCTTTGATTCATTCCATTTGGATTAGTGATGTGAAAGTTATGAACAATCTTGTTTACGGGCAATCTAAGCATCTTCTTGAAAAAATGACTTATAGGATTCATTTCCAAATGCAATATTCACAATTTTTCAAAAAAAATTGTTTGACTAGGTTAAGTTTGCTTGTTAGAACAATCTCACCATTGGGCTTATTGTGTTTCAATCCCATCTAGAGCTATTTACAATTTAGTTTTTTTTTCTATCTTGGACCTACTTCTACTTGGTAATTTTTTTTAAATGAAAATTAAGCATTATTTTTGAATTTTTTTCCTAGACTTTCAAGTCAATTCTTCAATAGAATTTTTAAAAATTCAAAGTCTATAGTGCAAAAATCCCCCAAATGGTGGTCAAAATCATTTGATATTGCAGGCCAATGTTAGAAAAAATGATTTTCCAACTTTGAATGCTGATATTTTCCAATTTGTATGGTCAAACTTCATGAAATTTTTACCACATGATTTGAGACAACTAAAGTACAAGATCCTATAGTTAAATTCTAAAAAATATATTTTTTTGATTTTTTGAGTGAATGCAGCATAAAATCATAAATGATAGTTTTGAGTGTTTTTTGGCGAAAAAATGGCATTGGTCCTTAACAAGTTAAACTATCACTATGGAATGTCCATACCATTGTTAGTCTAGTATCAGGATGTCACTTCGCGTTTCCAAACAAGTTGGGGGCACACCCTAGAAAATCTCAGTTATAAATTTACAATACAAGATTTACAATAATAACTTAGATATAATACAAGATAACCATGCTTGTCACCTAGCCCAGCTTGTTGGCCATTCCTATATCTTTCAAACATAATTGGGTTGCACTCCCTTTGTTTTGATTAATATGAGTGTTTCCTTTGTAAAACACAAGATCAAAGAGGGAATACTACATATAGTTATACAATGTTATGCAAAGTCATACAACTTATTGTGAATGAATTTGCATGTGATTGAAGATGATTCAAGGATTCACTTACTTGATACTTTTGAGGTTTCTTGAAGTCTTTACAAAAATTACAAACATTCTCCGAAAACTTCTTTTTTTTAATTAATGATTTTCACTTGCCAACAATTGAAAAGTAGACTCTAATCGTAAATTTTGATTCTATTTGTGTAGCAATTTGGTAGTATATAGTAGTGGTAGGTTTTACTCTACCATTTTCATTCTATCCTACACTAAGGTCAAATTTGGCAAAAATGAAGTCATTTCTATAAATAAATTAAATAAGAAGTTTCACATATCATCTTGTGAATGGTTTGAGGTGACATGGCCCCTTGAAAACATGGTTGTCATACTAGACAAGTTACTATTCATTTTTCATCATGTAAGATGAGTTACTATTCATCAAATGTACTTGAGAGGTACATTTGATGAATAGTAACTCGTCCTCTAGGACAAAAAATGAATAGTAATTTGTCCAGTATGACAACCATGCTTGAAAATTTGATGTGGACATTCAATTTTGGCACTCAAGTGCCAAATTAGACCTTCAAGTATAGTAATTGTGGCACAAATCTTTGAAGGAGGAGTTGGTCACTGAGGAAATCATCTGTTTGGGTACCATGTGAATTGTTGGCTTAAAAAAATGTAAAAGTGCTCACTGGAAGACAGACTAATGTAGAAGACCTTCCCTTTCCACACACGATTTAGGAGATGAATAGTTCCACTTTAGAGAGATTCTTTGTCATTCATTCATTGGCTAGAAAATGTCCTCCTCGCCGTTTATAGGCTAATGCCTGTCTGTAGAATTTATTCATAAAACCCGGTCGGAGTGGGTAGGTCGGTACTCTCTCGTAGCCTAGCTTTGGACGGAATGTTCCAGTCCAATTGGTTGTCAAGTTTGGTGGTAAAATTGCTACTTGGTGGACTCGGAGTTTGGTGGTAAGAAGGCTACTTATTGGACTGGGTGTACGGGTGAGCAGTGTGTAGCCAATAATTTAAAATGTAGTCTGGTAAGCTTTATTTTGCCATTCGCACTCCAGTCGCCTGCCTGAGTGGACCCGCTTGCTTCGACTGTAGGTATCCTTGGCTGGTGCAGCGTTCTCTCCTCTTCAGAGAGACCAAGTTTAAATTAAATTGCAATCTAGAGAGTCAATTGCTGACGCACTCTTAAGAGCCTGCGCCGGAAGTGAGATCTCGGGTGCAAGCAGATCGAGATCTAGAAATGGGTGCACGGATTTGCAGTGCACTGTAGTTTGTCCTGCTGGTTGCCTCAGCAGATCGAGACCACAGTCCGGGGAGAAAATCAGTTTAGCTCAACCGGCTAAGATCCTTCATTTTTTACTCTCGGCTAGGCCTTAAGAAAACAAAGAATATTATGATCAGTTTTTTTTTTCTTTCTAAGATTTTGAACTCAATTCGAAAATTCTAGATTCCAACCGGCTAACTTCTAACTAAAGGTCGGTACTCCCCGGACATTCTCAGGCTATTGCGCTCCTCCAGTTGTGCCTGGGGCGACTTTGAAGTCTTTGTCTGCGCCCAGACACGATTGAAGCGAAGGCTCGTCCTCTTCATGCGCACAAAGCCGCCCCAGGCAGGCACAATTAATTCACGGGACCAGCTCGTCGATCCTCTTCTTGTGTCCGCCCAGTGTGTTGCCAATACGTAATTCATTTTGTTCAAAACAAGTGGAGGTTTCGGCAAGTTCAAGGTAAGTATTAATTCTTTATGACCTACAATACATGGCTTGCACCCTTTACTTAATTAGCTTGCCAGATTTACAGAGCGCGTGAGATCTGTATGACAAGCATCTCTTGGAGAATGAGCTTCAAAAATCTGTTTATAAATGTATGTATCATCCAACAGAATATGAGCTCTTTGCAACTCCACATCTTGTCGTCAGTGTTGCGTTGGAGAACTAGGTCTTGTTGAACCATAAGGTAGAATGGCCTTAAAGCGACTTTTAAGGGCTGATTCGCCTTTTTCACAGGTTTCCATGGATCAAATGATTTTTAGCTCATTTTTCAAAGAAAGAAAAATAGATGCAATGTAGAGCACAAGTAGTTTCGTATTATTCCAAATATATTTGAATTACTTATGAATTTTCAAAGATTCAAGTCATAGGCACCTATTTGTGACCATAGGTGTTCCAAAATCCGTCCCCTTGTGACTCATAAAGAAATGTGTAGAACCAAAGACAATGATTGGCTCTTGCAATAAAAAAAAACAATTTTTCTTGAATTCATTAACGAACCAAAGAGGTTCATTCAAGGATCACATTGCATCCACTCTATAGCTACCTATAGGACAGTCTTAAGAAGATATGTAGTTTTCTTTGTTCGGCGGGCAGTTCAGACAAAAAAAAAATTTAATCACTTTTAAATTTATTTATACATGGATGCCTTTGAATCATTCCATTTTGATTAATGAGATGAAAGTTATGAGAAGTTTTAGTTGTGCGTAGTTTGAAGGTACAAATTGAGACAATAGGAACCTACCCAGATCCAAATTGTTCCTCCAGAGAACAAACAATCCTGTACGGGTTGTCATCTTGGAAACACCTCAAAAGATGCTTGTATGACTAATAGGGAGGGATGATTTGAGATACATCCGCCTTACAAAACAAACAATAGGGTGGTCACCACTTTCGGGACTCTGACTTCATTATGTACAGAAGAAGTTCACCACTTCGCTTGGTTTGCAGAACGCTTCCCAACAATTATTCATTCTTGTCGGTCCAAGGGCAAGATTTATTCTTTAAAAGAAATTAGGACACATTCTTAGTCTCTTTGTAGAATTGGTTTGCATGCAGCTACGATTTGTTCATACGAGCTTGACATTAAGGTAGTATGGCCTTAAAGTGCCTTCACAATATAGGGAACACGATCAGGTGTCACTCACCAAATTAAAGAGAAGTTATATGACCCATTTGTCATTAGTGTACATTGCATGGCCCACTGCTGCAACTTAGCTTTTAAAGCATTATCCAATCTTAATATTTTTGGAGATACTGAGAAGTTCCTTTCTATGACTTACTCTTATTTTTGTAAAAGTCTAAAGAGATTCTCGGAGTTCAAGCAATTGGCGGAGCTCACAAAAACCAAGGGACTAAAGATGCTACAAAATATTCAAACTCTACGGGTCAGTCTAATAGAGCTGCTTTGGTGCCTCCTCTTAGAGTACAAGACATTGAACTATAAGATGACTATTGATTTACATGAGAACATTAAAGCAAAGGTTCATTTTGAGTATCTCATTTTTTATGTACTAGACTTGTGGTGGTAGTAATTGATATTTTGTCATTTAATTTGTAGACCTTGCATTTGTGTAAAGGGTTTCTCATGCTTCAACATGGTTCAATACAGGTTTGTCTGCAATTGCTTTTGGATCCTTATACGATGCTTGGGATGTGTATGCTCTTGCTACTCCTTGAGGCAGTTGACATGTTGATGAATTTTGCCCAAAAATGAGATGTCTGTATTTGTAACCTTGTGGCTGCAGTTAAAGTGTGTCAAGCCTCTTTGTATTGGATGTATGTGGACAATGCAATGTCATTCAGTACTAACAAGTTCTGGAGTTTCAATAATCTATTGGATTGTAGCCATGAACAAATCCACATTAAGTAGATGTGTAATTTGAATAAAAACACTACTGTACTAACCTTAATTTGTCATGGTGAGCAGATTCATGCACAACGTAGGGGAGGTCCAGTGGATTGTGATGTCTAGTCCAATTTGATGGCCAAAGTCAAGGCAGAATGCACCGATAATTGTAATTATTTATCCTTTGTCAATCCTTGTTCTTTCATGCATGCTTTAGTTGTCTCTATAATCTCCATTACTCTATGCTTGACTATTTTTTGATCTCTTCAAATCATCACTTCTTTTATAATTGGCTTTGTCATGTGCGTTATCAATGATCACTCAAAACATGATATTCATCACCTATGACAATCCATGCAAGTGCTACTAAAATGCTCATAACATAGTTGGATGCTCGATTCCGTGCTCACAATGTTATAAATGTGTTTGACATTTTCTATCCTCAATATTGGTGCTAGTTGAACCTTGAGGAGGCATTTGACGGTCACCTACGGACTTTGATTGAGACCTATGGCTATGGTAGAAATCTTGAAGGAGGGTGATAAAAAACTCCTAATAAAACCACTCATTGACTATGATGCACTCATATCCTAATGTGCTCTGTTTAAGACTTGCGTGAAGTCTAACTCACATGCAGCTATGCACCCATTATATGATGTTAATCCTTTAATAACTAAAGTGTGGCATATCTTAAGTAGCAACAATAGCCTAACGGAGAACTTTGGTGAGTTCATCAAGCTTGCTGAGATGGCTGTAGAACATGTTTTGGGATTAGTGGAGGATGAATGGATGTTTTGAAGCGTCGGATTTCTCAAGTCAAAGCTCTGCAACAATTTAGAAGAGAACATTTAAGTGGTGGTCAAACACTAGTAGAAAACAAGCTATCAATGACTGCTGTTTATAACTACGTAACCAGTCATTTAAGACACTAATGTCAATAGAATGACTAAAACTGGATTTTGGGCTTAGAGTCATTTAGGACAAGTCATTACGGACAAGGCAGTCATTTGGGACAAGAGCATTCTTTTTCATCTTATGCTGATGTGGAACTTCATTAGGGTGTGATTATATGGAGCACTTCCAATGGCAGTTTGCCACGTGGCTACAGATCTAACATGTTGAGTTGGAAGTTTTTTATTCGTTGGTATTGGAGTGATTCTATTTGATGTCAAATAGGTTGTTGGAGTCATATTATAGGCTGCTGGAGTCATTTCGCAGGTTGTTGCAATCAGTTTGTAAGCTGTTGTAGTCATTTTGTAAACTGCTGGAGTCATTTTGCAGGTTGCTGCAATTAGTTTGCAAGCTGCTGCAGTCATTTTGTAAGCTGCTGGAGTCATTTCGCAAGCTGTTGTAGTCATTTCGCAAACTGTTGCAGTCACTTCGTAGGCTGTTGTAGTCATTTTTCTAGATGCTGAAGTCATTTTGTAGGTTGCTGGAATCATTATATAGGTTGTTGGAATCATTTTGTAGTTACTATGTAAGCTATGGTAGTCATTTTCAAGTGATATTCATTCCAAAAAATGATTAGTTCGGTCACAATATTGTAAGTATAAATGACTACATTTATACTATTACTACACTATGTTTGCACTATGACTACACTATGACTATACTATAATTGCACTATGTCAAAATCTGAATTGCTTAAGTTGCCTAAATTGCATGAACTACCTAAACTCCTTGAATCGCCTAAGTTGCTAGAAATCAGGAATTGCCTGAGTTGCTGAAATTGCTTAAATTTTCTAAACCACATGCATTACCTGAACTATCAGAATTGCCTGAACTACCTGAATTGCCTCAACTACTTGAATTGCCTGAACTGCCTGAATTGCCTCAACTACCTGAATTGCCTGAACTGCCTGAATTGAACAACAACAAATAACAACAAACAAGAAGTAAACACTAGAAAGCACTAAAGAAAAAGTAAATTGCTACATTCAAGAGATAAAGTTGGAGGTAGACCTGAACCTTCATTTACAAGCAAGAGGAATAAATGAGAAGAAGTTGACGAACAAGAAGCAAGAAGGAAACAAAAACAAGAAGAAGAAAAAAGCAAAGAGGAGGCAAAAGCAAGAAGAAAACATGAAAGAAGATGAAGCTTGAAGAAGGCAAAAATAGGAGGAAAATATAAGAAGAGATGAATCTTGAAGAAGAAGAAGAAGGTAGCAACTGCAATGTGTGTTTGACAGCTGCAATTATAATATGCCACATGTCAACCTACATAGAAATAGAAAGGCGGCTAACCTAAAATGTGGTGGCTGACTTAAAATCTAAGCCCTCCATTTACTATCAAGAT
Organism: Climacium dendroides; assembly: GCA_950106755.1. NCBI lineage: Eukaryota > Viridiplantae > Streptophyta > Bryopsida > Hypnales > Climaciaceae > Climacium > Climacium dendroides. The sequence goes on from OX467084.1 coordinate 43,450,631, forward strand.
ACAATCTTATCCATCCATTTAAAGTCTAAACTATTCATTTTCAAATTGTCCATCTGATTCCACCATTTCAACCGTCCATTTCATCCATCCATTTGATCCATCCATCATTCCATCTCATCCATCCATTTGATCCATCCATCATTCCATCTAAGCCGTCCATCTGATCCATTCATCTAAGCTGTCCATTTGAAAAGTAGTTTGTGACTTAAAAATGACTACAATGCAATTAGCATTTTATAGAGAAGTAAATAATAAATTTAATAAGTTCAATTTCCATGGTGTCCTAATGTCAGTCATTTTTCAGTTTTACTGTAGTCATATATTGTGTTCATTTTATGACAGCACAACTCAAATATGACTCAACGAAAACTGCATCAACACTAAGGCCACAGAATACAGACTGAACTGTGGATGATACTAGTTCTGGTCGTTTGTTTCATCTGGTCGCCATCCACTGCTCTGGGAAATCACTACTAAATGACTGCTGATTGTGATAGGTCAGCTTTGGCACCATTTCCATGACTGTCAATCATTTTTCAGTAGCCTTTTAGTAACCAGTCATTTTTTGACTGGTTACATTTGATCCTATTTTCTACTAGTGAAAATGTTCTCTCAACGAATCTTCACCTTTGAGAACTTCCCTTATTAAAAGGTATTTGATGAATGGTTTGTTTCCGGAAGGCGGAGCAAGTATTTGATGAGTGTCTAGAATCATTGTCACAACTGCAGTAGTCGTTGTGTACCAAAGGCCATATAGCATGCGACAGGTAGGTCAACGTAGATAAGTTGTAGGAACGGCATGGTAGGTAGTTTGATTCTATAGATACTTTAAGTTGGTGAGATTTTACTCTATTCCAAAATCACTAATGTCTTTGTTGCTTTGTGACTCACATTCGCATGTTTTTTTAAAGTATTATTCACATCAGAATTCAAGTGCCTTCTTTGCAGGTGTATGCCAATATATAGGTTTGCAATGTGATATATTTGTTTCTGAAGTTGTAATGCCTTGTGTGTTTGTATGTGCCATGTGGAAGCCAGATAACATTCTAATTGTAAGTGATATATTGTTGTTGCAAATCTCTGAGCTTTGTGGTATTTGTATGTGTAATTGAGCATGTATCTCATTTAGGCATCAAAGGGGTTTTTTGGGGGGCGCAAGTCAATGTGTGTTTGGTTACACATTGTCTATAGACTATAGGTAAGTAGATTCTTCTTTTCTTCAATTATTACCAAGTTTTGATGGTGGGAGTGTGGCACTCAGCCCCCAACTTTAGTACTTCACAACTTAGTTGTATGTTTTATTTCCAAACTTCCATAGGTAGTTTACTAATAATGATGTTGAAATTACAATTTGTTGTTGTATTACTCATTGCTTTTCCGGACTCTCTTATGTTTGCATACTTAGTTTGCCTAAGGAAACTAAAATGTTCATTGATTTCTCCAATTCTCTTATATTTGCATAGGTACTTAGTTTGCCTAACAAAACTAAATAGCGTATTGTGGCATAATGTACCTCTAAACCAAAAAAATGGGGTCTAAAAGTAAGGTCTACAATCTAACATCTCAATGCCACCCCCACCCCCCAAAAAATGTTGCTTAAGTGTTAGATTGCCATCCGAAACGTTCTTACTTTGGCATCAAAGGGATTTTGGGTGGGTGCAAGTGTATGTCTTAGCATGTGGCAATGATCTTTCCAATCATTGTTTTGATTTTGGAACTTGTTTTACCAAATGTGTGCTTCCTACATAGCACTATGATGGTCACTTCGAAATATTAAATCGCCTAGAAAAATATAACGATGCAAGCAAGTTTACTGAATTGCATGCACTTATTTCTCTTAGTTCATCTAAACTGCATTAGCACTAGTGCTTAGTTCGCCAAAGAAAACCAAGGGCTGATTGAGAAATCACCAGAAAAAGCTTGCACAATTTTCTCATGTCACCAGTCAAAAACTTCCCCCCAGACACAGAAGTCGCCACTTCCACTTCGACCACATGTTCAATATCGCCCTTTCGTTCAATGAAAAAAATGAAAAAAACAACCACCCTGGTGAGCAGTGTGTAGCCAATAATTAAAATGTAGCCTCTAATTGTACATTTGATTCTATCCGGTCTTTTACGGTAAGCTTTGTTTTGCCATTTGCAGTCCAGTCGTCTGCCTGAGTGGACCCGCTTGCGTCGCCTACTGTAGGTATCCTTGGCTAGTGCAGCGTTCTCTCCTCTTCAGAGAGACCAAGCCTAAGCTTAAATTAAATTGCAATCTAGAGAGTCAATTGCTGATGCACTCTTAAGAGCCTGTGCCGGAAGTGAGATCTCGGGTGCAAGCACATCTAGAAATGAGTGCAGGGATTTGCAGTGTACTGTAGTTTGTCCTGCTGGTTGCCTCAGCAGATCGAGACCCTCTCAGTATATTGTGCGCCTCCAATCGTGCCTGGGGCGACTTTGAAGTCTTTGTCTGCGCACAATTGAAGCGAAGGCTCGTCCTATTCGTACGCACAAAGCCACCCCAGGGGCAGGCACAATTCAAGGGACTAGCGATCTGCGCCCAGTGCGTTGCCAACACGTAATTCATTTTGTTCAAAACAAGTGGAGGTTTGGCAAGTTCAAGGTAACTATTAATTCTTTATGACATTCTACAATACATGGCTAATTGCACCCTTTACTTAATTAGCTTGCCACATTTACAAACCAATTCTACAAAGAGACCAAGAGTGTGTCCTAATTTCTTTTAAAGAATAAATCTTGCCCTTGGACTGACAAGAATGAATAATTGTTGGGAAGCGTTCTGCAAACCAAGCGAAGTGGTGAACTTCTTCTGTACATAATGAAGTCAGAGTCCCGAAAGTGGTGACCACCCTATTGTTTATTGTTTGTTTCGTAAGGCAGATGTATCTCAAATCATCCCTCCCTATTAGTCATACAGGCATCTTTTGAGGTGTTCCCAAGATGACCTTAACCTCATTAGGAAAAATATGAGCACTGCAGAAGGTCGTTAAGGTTTTATTTTTTGGCATGCCATAGTGCAAGTATAGGAAAAATTAAAATTTTTAAATGAATTTTCTTTTGAAAAATACTAAAACCTGATGTGGTGCTAATATGGTGCTGACGTAGCACCAATAGTGCCACATTAGCTGCTATCATTAAAAAATAATAAAAAATAAAAAATAGTTTCATTTCCTATGTAATTGCACCGGGGGGTTCAAAACTTGCGACCTTTTGGAGGCTTGAGATTATTTTTAATGCTAAAGGACCGTTTGTCCCCTTGGGGACAATTTGGGTCCAGGTAGGTTCCTATTGTCTCAATTTGCAAGGACTTTTATTGAGATTTTATGAGGTTCCGTAGTTTTTCGAGAGCTTCATGGACATATAATTTTTGTTTCAATCAAATGCCAGATGGAAAAGTTATGGACATTTTTTTGGAAAAATTGCAATTTAGGGGCAAGCTAGGCAGCAAAAATTGCTTTGACTTTGAAGTGGGCAGAAAACTCAAGCAACAGGCCCTGCCAAAGTGGGCAGCGGGTGAAGGCCTGGTACACTTCTCCCATGCATCTACAAAAAAAATCTACATAAGAAACTAGAATAAGCTTTAGTATTGGGTACTAACTACTAAGGTTGTGGAAGGAAGTTTATGGTATAAGGTAAACCAGCCCATTGTGGTCAGCATGAGGAGTTTGGCATCATCTTGTTGCTGAAATTTTTCAATTTTCTTCTTACATTAGTACAAGTGTGAGAAATAGCAAGTGCAATTGAAATTATTATTTTTTGACAAAGTATGAATTTGCTAGAAATTTCTGAAGCATTGAGCCCAAAGGAGTCTGTAGACTACCTTAAGACCACTAAAATCTGAATCTGTAATGCTCATCTCACTGCCTAATGCAGTCAAAATATTTTCTATTACAGAAGGCCAAAAAAGTCAATTTTTACAATGGACTTCACACTGAAAACTCAAAAGTTCCTAATGAGGTCAGTGTTCACTCCATTGCTGTCATGTAAGACATGCATTGTTGCCCACATCCCACATCCTGGAAAAAAACCACAATGGGTCATTTCTTAGGCAACCACAATGGATCATTTGATCACAATGGGCTGTCTTACCTTACTCAAACCAAACAACTAAGAAATGTTAAGATGATTTGCTAAGAATCTCAAGAATCCTTTAAATCAAATATCAATGTCATTTAATCCTTTGCCTTCAAAAAATAATTTTGATGACCCAAGGAATTGCTTCATGACATTTGTGGGAATGGAGGTTGGAGCTGCCATTTTTATATGGAAATCAATTGTCCACTATGAATCCTCAAAGGGTATGGGATAATTTGAAAATGAGAGTTGACCACTCATTGTCAAAATAATACGATTATATATGATGTAGAATTTCAGACTTCATTTAGTCATAGTAGAATAATTTTTTTTTAAAACCTTGAACTAAAAGAAGTTGGGAAATCTATTTAAGTTTCCTCTCCAAAAATCCATTTGATATTTGTAGCCTTCAATTAAATGTTACCAATTAAATTCAAAGAGGATGTTTGAAAATGTCAAAAAAATGTCCTTTCCAACTCTTCTTTGAAATTTGTCCATAACTTTTGATTGGAGGCTAGAAATCTCAAACGGATTGCGAAAGAGGAAATTTAGATAGATTTATCAACTATTTTCAGTCCAATTTTTTGAGAAAAGTTATTCCACTATGACTAAAGAAGGCCTAAAACTCTACTTTAAATAAAATTACTACTTTAATTTGAGTTAAGTATGAGTACCAAAGCTCCTAGTAATTTTAATTTACATATCCCACATTGATTGTTTCACCTTCTACCACCCCATGTGTCTATAAGTAAAGAACTTATCTAAACTCCTAAAGGGCCAAGGAGTCCATTTTGGGCTTTTAGAAAACTTAGTCAAGCTTTATTGACTTCATTATTTCAAATTTTTGCATGAATTTTTTAAGATGGGTGCTTCTTATTATAATCTAGGAGTGAAGCTTTGTTTCATGCCATTTTGATAAATATTCAAAAAATTGGAGTTTTTTTAATTTTATTTCAATGTCACACCGAGCAGTAAAAAACATATTCTAAAAACATATTAGTTATGTTTTTGAAATTATATAGATTGATACCTATTCACAAAAATTGAACCATTGGATTCTAAATAATGAGGTAAATGTCATGAAAAGTTTTATTTGGTGGGCAATGAAGGTAGAAAAAACATATGAAGTCATTTTTTGCTCTCAATTTTGAAATTTTTTAAATAAAAATAAAAATGAAGGATATTAATTTTTCACTAGAACATTCTCACCATTGGAATTATCAATTCTCAAAGTCTTCTAAAATTTATTAGCATATTAATTATATCTTTCATTCTATAACACCTTCCACTTTACAATTTAAAAAAAAATGAATATCAAAGTTTTAGAGGGTAATTTTTTTCATGTATATTTTCAAACCATTTTTTAACTTAGTTGATTGACTAAAACACACAAGTTATAGGACATACTTGTTTTTTCCTAGAAATGTTGAAAGATAAAACTTCACCTTTTTGAAGGACTAGATAAGCTTATGTTTTGAAGTTTAGGCACAATGAACTTGCAATTGGTGGGGATATTCACTCAAGATTTTAGAACAATGTACTTGAACAAGTTAATTCAAAGATCCTATGGTTGATTTTGTTAAAAATAAATATTAATGAAGATTTTGACCTTGCTTTGGAAACAAGTATTGTGAAGCAATTTTGGGCCTCTAGAGGCAATGGTCCTTTAGGGGTTAATTGAATAACTCCCTAATCATGTGTGGCTTTTTCAATGAAGTGTAGTAATATAAATGTTCAAATTTTAAATTTCAATGAATTATGTGTTGTTTTTATGAAAGTTTTATTTGAATATTTTATTTGTACTGACTTAGTTTAGAATTGCAACCTGCAACCAAGGTACCAACTTCTGCACTTCATTCTTGTAACACATTTCAATGCATATATTTATAATTATTGATTTGAAATTGTATGGTGTGAAAGGGATGAAATGATGTGAAATGCTCCACATCATTCTCTTTGAGGGAGGTAATACCATTGACTACTATTGAATGTTGTGGGTCTAAATGGCTTCCATATCTAATATCCTAAGAAAAATGCAATTTGACAATTCATGTCCTCATATGTTTGCATGTCATCTGTTGTATATGTATTTGACACATGGAGGAAAACAATCCAGTTTTGACAAGAGCGAGCTAAAGGAAAAATCAAAGAAACAACACTATTTGGATGGAGATAATGTAGTACGTTGTTTTCAAGAGCTGATTGGATATTAGAGGAAGATAAACTCCTTCAATCAAATTTCAATAAGTTTTCATAGAAAGAAAAATGGAATTGGCATCTAATCCAAGTCGTTTCATATTTTTTGAACCTTTGTGGAATTAGTTTTGAATTTTTGAAGTTGATAGAGAAATAGGTGGATAGAAACACTTGATGGATGGAGTGCATTGTAGGTGGATGATGTGGTGAGGTGGAGGTCTCATACAATGGAGCTCAGTAGGAACATATTGAGATTGTAGGGGAACATATTGGATCCCTTATTTTCCATTGCCCACAATTAGATATTGGCTCATTGCAATCTTTTAAAATAAATAAAAATTAGAGATTTTATTTTGTTAAAATTTTTTTTGGAGGATTTTGTCAAAGATAAATAAATGTTCTAATCCACCATTGGAATTTTGGAGTTTTGAAATTACGAGGTAGAAAACTTGTTAGCAAAAAAAGATAGTGTATTGACTGTACTCTAATTTCTCTAGACATTGTATCATTGCAAGATTCTTTTGAATGTGTTCCACAAATTTTTTTCAGTGAAATTTGGTGTATATATATATATATATATGTAGCATTACCTTCATAATGGTATGTTGTTAATTCCAAAGTCTTTAGTGCAAAATGTTTCAACAAATGGTCGTCAAAGGAAGTGAAATTGTAGGACAAGTTCAAAAAAACTTTCTTCCAACTTTGCATGCTCATATTGTCCGATCCTTACAATCAAATCTAATGAAATTTTAACCACATGTTCTCAAACAAGTTAAGTACAAGATCCTATGGTTAAAATTTTGTTGTTACAATATAACTTTTGAAATTTTTAGGTGAACATAGTAGAAGTGGACAAGTGGTAGTATTGAGTAATTTCACACACAAAACACCCTTGAGATTTTAGGAGTTAAACAATCACTACAAAATATCTTCAACTTTACATATGCCACAACATGGTTGTAAAGCAACAACCCTCTAACAAAAGGTTTTCAATCTTTCTAAACACTATTCAACGATGCAATGATATCACTCTACACTTAACAGTTTCCTCAACTCAAAGACCTTAAGAAGTCACAGAAATTTCAAAAACTCTCCAAGAAAATATAATTTGTTTTGAAAATTTACGATTTTTATTGTTCTAATTCTACTAATTTTAACTCTATCTATACACACCTCATTTACTCGGCACTGAAGCAGGGTCTACACAGTGCACAGTGGAGGGCTGGGGAGTGGCAGTATTGTAATGCACTCCACGGTACTCATTCTCCGGCGCTGCTGAATGTGCAAAAGGGTGCACTGAGCATGTGCAAATTCCCGGGGACAGATGGACGGTCTCATCCCGTGGAAGGCCAGAGTTAATAGAGGGCCCCGAACCAGGGTCCAAACCAGGGACCGAGCCAGGATCGGAGCCTTTAGGCTTCTTCTCTTTCTTCGTCCCTGAAGTAGTCGGATTGACAGCCATAAACTCGAAAGCCTCTAGGAGCGCTGCCGGATCTTTCTTCTTCATGTCTTGGTAATCCTTCCTGTTGAAGAATTCCGTGGGATTGCTCTGGATCTGCTTCCCTGCCGCCGCTGTGATGGTCTTGGAACTGCATTGCTCGCCCACTTTCAAGGCGTCGATGATATTCTCGGCCGTCATGTTGTTCACCATGTAGTCCTTGCACTTGCGCACCAGCATATCGATTTCGTACATGTTTCCTGCCGCCATCAGCTCGCGGGCGTGTTTCTGGAGAATCTCTGGTTTCAGCTCGGCTGTGTACAGGAACTGGATGAAGGCGCGGAAACTGTCCGAGTGCGTGGGGAGGTCGAGCCTGATCTTGGGGGATTCGTCCTGCTTGCGCGGTTTGTTCTTGAATTCATCGGATGTGAGGACCTTCTTGAAGACAGCCGATCTCGAAATCTGCACAGGAGCAAGTCGGGATTCAGTAATTGAATGAATTCATAGGAATTACCCTGCAGTAATGTCAGAGTATCACGTCCCGAAACACTGGGGTTTAGTACTTTGGTGAACCAGAAGAACCGCTTTGTGGCTAAGTTGGTAACAAGCCTGCAAATCACAACGCAGAAATCACGAGGTTGGAAACCCGACTACTCTGGGTTTTATGTCTTAATTTTAACTTTAATGCCTTCTAGGAGCTCCTAGAAAATTTCAGAAACAGAGTAGTTTGCATACCAGAATGCTGCGATGCGCCTTCACTGTCTCACCCTCATTTGTGGCAACTGTCACAAACTCATACTTAAGTTCGGCAGTCCTGAGCTGGTCACAATTTGGAACCTCATGTCTCAAGAATTGCACCTCCGACTTCAGCGACTCCACTTCTTTCTCCAGCGCGGTCCACCCCGTCCATGATTTCTGGCTCTTGGCCTTCTCCAGCATCACCTGGAATTGCTTGAGGCAGCCGGGACACATGGAGCAGTCCAGGTCCCACCGGTCATGCTGTCTTCGAGTGTGTACCAGTGTGGCGTTCCTGTCGAAGTTATCGGTGCAGATATCACACTTGAATTCGGTGGCCATGCTGAAGTCCAGTACGACTAGAATAGGGAATCGATCTGGTCAATCAAAAACAATGCAAAGTTCTCAGAAAACTATGGCCATGCAATCGAGAAAACTGAAAGCATAGACACAGTTTAAGTAAATCTGACATCAGAACAGGGAAGACAGCATGCTCTATTAGAACCTCGCAACACCGTCGTGGGCGTCGGAGTTGTGCATCAAGAATAGAGGCGATTTGAAATCTCTACAAAGGGTCAGTACTTTGAGACGAGACTCGTGGACCTGGAATCAAGCAAGGCCAGATTTTGAACAAACCACAGAACAGGATCGGGCTTGACCTCAAATTCGACAGTTGTTCCCGACTGCTTCCTAAGAACAACCCTCTCGAGTAAAATCACAGGCTTGTGCAATTCTCCCAGCTATCTCAGGACACCGAAACTTCTGACTGCAACTATCTGACAGTGCACATCCGCCACAACCATCAACAAATTCGTGAAACTGGCAATACTCAAGAGCTCTCTCCAGGCGCCCATCAGGGACCTCAGATCCAAACCAGTCCTAGTTTTGGAGCTCTGAGCGCTTGCTGTATGTCTTGCACCAATTTCACGAATCAAAGACATCAAAGACATCACATTGATCAAATTAGTCCCGTAAGAACTGCGAATTTTGCACATTGCCACTCACCTGCAAACCAGAGTCTCCACCACCAAACCAATTTCTCCGGACCACTTGTTGCTTAATTATGAATGCTATGGGCTCAGTGAGTTCTTCTTTTTATGCTTGAGGAATAGAGTGTGAGAATTGGAGTGTGACGCAAGTGAGAGTGTCAGCCACCGACTACAGTGTGCCTTCAGGTATGCATTTTAGGATTTGGTGAGAATCGCTCTCAAGATTGTTCGAGCGGCTTCCAACGTGAGGTCGCGAAAGAAATCCACAATAACTTGAAATGATTTTTGTAAAATTTTTTCTTCTTATAGATCTTATTTTTGTCTACATGTGAAGCTTTGATTCATTCCATTTGGATTAGTGATGTGAGAATTATGGACAATCTTGTTTGGGGGGCAATTTAAGCATCTTGAGTTGTTGAAAAAATAACTTATAGGATTCATTTCCAAATACAATATTCACAATTTTTTAAAACAATTGTTTGACAAGGTTAAGTTTGCTTCTTAGAACAATCTCCCCATTGGGATTATTGTGTTTTAATCCCATCTAGAGCTATTATCAATTTAGTTTTGCTTTTAATCTTGTACCTACTTCTACTTGGTAGTTTTTTAAAGAATGAAAACCAAGCATTTATTTTTTGAAATTCTTTTAATTCAAAATCCATAGTGCAAAAATTCAACAAATGGTGGTCAAAGTCATTTGATATTGCAAACCAATATTCAAAAAAGCTTTATTTTTCAACTTTGAATGATAATATTTTCCAATTTGTATGCTCAAACTTCATGAAATTTTTACCGTATGATCTTAGACAAGTAAAGTGTAAGATTCTACAATTAGATTTAGAAAGAAGTATTTTTTTTATTTTTTTGAGTAAATGCAAGAAAAATGACAGTTTTGAGTGTTGTATGGCCCAAAAATGGCCTTGGTCCTTTAGAAGTTAAACTATCACTATGGAATGTCCATAATTATAGTGTTAGCCTAATTTTAGGATGTCATCTCATGTTTCCAAACAAATTGGGTATACCCTAGAGAATCTCAATTATAAATTTACAATACAAGATTTATAGTACTAACTTAGATATAATACAAGATAACCATGCTTGTCACCTAGCCCAACAAGTTGGCCAATCCTATATCTTGCAAACATAATTGGGTTGTACTCCCTTTGTTTTTGAATAATAATGGAGAATTTTATTAAAATGGCAATTATTCCATGACAACGTCACAAAGGGGGACTACAAAATGGAAGAAATTAATAGAAAGATGGCACGGGGGTGAAGAAACATGGGAGTTGTGTTGCAATTTGGACTTGTTAGGGATAGAATTGACACATCTATGAGATTGACATGCTAAAAAGCATTGTCATATATGCTTTTGACTTGCGTAAATGACATGTGGAATATTGCCATTTTAATGAAATTTCCTATAATATCAATGTTTGCTTTGTAAAATACAAGATCTTGAAGGGAATAGTACATATACCTACACAATGTTATGAAAAGTCATACAACTTATTGTGAGTGAATTTCCATGTGACTGTTTGAAGATGATCCAAGGATTCACTTACCTAAAACTTTTGAGGTTTTTTTGAAGTCTTTATAAAAATTACAAATATATTCTAGAAAAATTTTCTTTTTTCTTTTTAATTAATAATTTTCATTTGCCAACAATTGAAAAATAGACTCTAATCATAAATTTGATTCTATCTATATAGCAATTCGGTAGTCTATGGTAGGGATAGGTTTTACTCTACCATTTGCATTCTACCCTATATGAAGGTCAAATTTGGCAAATTTCTATGAATAAATTAAATAAGAAGTTTCACATATCGTCTTGTGAACGATTTGAGGTGATGTGGCTTGGCCATTCAAAATCTCATGTGGACATTCAATTTTGGCACTAAAGTGTCGAACTAGACCTTTAAGTAAGATAATTGTGGCACAAATCCTTGAAGGAGGAGTTGGTCATTGAGGAAATAATCTATTTGTCAAAGCAATCATTTGTTTAGGTATTGTGTGAATTGTTGGCTTAACTCCGAAAGTCCCAAGGCCATTTTGTGTCAAAACCACTCTAAACTACTACATCTACTACATTCACCTACAAAATAATTTTTTAATTTAAAAAAATCTAACCATAGGATCTTGTTCTACATTTATTTTAGATCATGTGATAATTTTTTGTGTGATTTTTGACCATACAGATTGAAGGATATTAGCATTCAAAGTGAAAGCAATTCATTTATGGGGAATTTTGTTAAAATGGCAGCATTCTATGTGCCATTTTCAGACTGCCTGTTCTGAATTGCAAAAGTGACATCTAGGATAGGTATAGTTTACAGGAATCTTGACCTTTTATAGATTTAAGAAATCTATGAGGACTATAGATTTTAGACCACACAATGTAAATTGTAAAAGTGACATCCAACACAAGTATAGATTACAAACATCTAGGAAGTATATAGACTTAAGACATCTCTGACGTTTGTACACTATAAACCGCCTGCTCTGAATTGTAAAAACTGCCAAAGTAGAGGAATTTTGCCATTTTAACGAAATTGCCCATATTTCTTTCAAGAAGTTGTTATGATTGCTTGCAAAACAAGAAACTCCATAACTTTTACATCTCTAATTCAAATGGAATGAATCAAAGCTTCTCTTTTACGTTAAATATAATCTACAAGAACAAAATATTAAAATTTTTATTTCAATTTTGTGTGAATTTTTTTGGTTGCCCGGTCTCCCCCATTTTGAGGTTATTGTGGCATAACTTTTGCTCCCGGGCACCGATTGAAATAAAAATTATATTCCAAGAAAGCTCATAAGTTTTTCTATCTTATGGGAAAGTTTCAAAAAGTTTCAGTAAGAATTGACATCATAGGAGCTTGCCAAAATCCATTTTGTCCCCCATAAGGACAATGGAACTTCAAGGGTTAAAAAATTGCAAAAGTGCTCAAGGGAAGACAAACTAATGTAGAAGACCTTCCCTTTCCACACAAGCTTTTGAGGATGAATAGTTGCACTTGTGTCCTACATGCTATGGAGAGATTCTTTGTCATCCATGGGCCAGCAAACGTCCTCCGCATTGTTTATGGGCTAAAGCCTGTCTGCAAAATTTCTTTCAGAATGGGTAGGTCGATACTCTCTCGTACTAGGCTAGCTTTGGACGGAATGTGCCAGTCCAATTGGTTGTCAAGTTTGGTGGTAAAATTGCTACTGGTTGGACTGGGAGTTTGGTGGTAAGAAGGCTACTTATTGAACTGGGTGTACGGGTGTGTAGCCAATAATTTAAATGTAGTCTGGTAAGCTTTATTTTGCCATTTGCAGTAGGGATTTTTTTTCATTTTTGCGATTTGTCGCTACCGTCAGACGATTTTAGCCTATGTGAAATAATACCTTCATAAATGCGCCACTAGTGGTGAGGGCATGCAAGCCTCTACTGTTTCAAAAAAAAACTGATTTGCAGTCCAGTCGCCTGCCTGAGTAGACCCGCTTCCGTCGCCTACTGTAGGTATCCTTGGTTGGTGCAGCGTTCTCCCCTCCTCGGAGGGACCAAGCCTAAATTAAATTGCAATCTAGAGAGTCAATTGCTGACGCACTCTTAAGAGCCTGCGCCGGAAGTGAGATCTCGGGTGCAAGCAGATCGAGATCTAGAAATGGGTGCACGGATTTGCAGTGTACTGTAGTTTGTCCTGCTGGTTGCCTCAGCAGATCGAGACCCTCTCAGCATATTGCGCGCCTCCAATTGTGCCTGGGGCGACTTTGAAGTCTTTGTCTGCGCCCAGGCACGATTAAAGCGAAGACTCGTCCTCTTCATGCGCACAAAGCCGCCCCAGGCAGGCACAATTCAAGGGACCAGCTCATCGATCCTCTTCTTGTGTCTGCGCCCAGTGCGTTGCCAATACGTAATTCATTTTGTTCAAAACAAGTGGAGGTTTCGGCCAGTTCAAGGTAAATAATAATTCTTTATGACATTCTACAATACATGGCTTGCACCCTTTACTTAATTAGCTTGCCAGATTTACAGAGCGCGTGAGATCTGTATGACAAGCATCTCTTGGAGAATGAGCTTCAAATATCTGTTTATGAATAAATGTATCATCCAACAAGGTATGAACTCTGTTTGTAACTCCACATCTTGTCGTCAGTGTTGCGTTGGAGGACCAGGTCTTATCTTGTTGACCTATAATGTTAAGCTCGTATGAACAAATCGTAGCTGCATGCAAACCAATTCTACAAAGAGACTAAGAGTGTGTCCTAATTTCTTTTAAAGAATAAATCTTGCCCTTGGACCGACAAGAATGAATAATTGTTGGGAAGCGTTCTGCAAACCAAGCGAAGTGGTGAGCTTCTTCTGTACATAATGAAGTCAGAGTCCCGAAAGTGGTGACCACCCTATTGTTTGTTTTGTAAGGCGGATGTATCTCAAATCATCCCTCCCTATTAGTCATACAAGCATCTTTTGAGGTGTTCCCAAGATGACAACCCGTACAGGATCGTTTGTTCTCTGGAGGAACAATTTGGATCCGGGTAGGTTCCTATTGTCTCAATTTGTACCTTCAAACTACGCACAACTAAATCTTCTCATAACTTTCATTTCATTAATCAAAATGGAATGATTCAAAGGTATCCATGTATAAATAAATCTAGAAAATTAATTTCAAATTTCTATTTTTCTTAAAAGTGATTTTTGTAAAGGTCTTTTGTCCAGACTGCCCACCAAACAAAGAAAATTACATATCATACAATAACCTTTTCAACCATGTAGTCAAAAGTTATGAAAATTGTTGGGCCTTAAAGCTACTCCTCGGACACATGTTGTGCGAAAATTTCAAAGAAAATAAATAAAAATTCCGTTCATAGTGAGTTGTCCAAAATTGCTATATTGCCAAAAGATGCCATTTGGTCCTTTAGGGGTTAATACTGGGTACCAAGGTCCTAGCAAAAGGTTTATGGTGTACTCACACAAAACAAACAAAGCAACAAGGAAATGATAAGATGATTTTCCAAGAATCTGAAGAATCCTTTAAAGCAAATATCAATGTCATTGAACCATTTGCCTTAAAAAAAAATTTGATGGCCCAAGGAATTACTTCAATGATAATTGTGGGAATAGAGCTTGGAGTTGTTATTTTTATATGGAAATCAATTGTCCACTAGAAAATCCTTAAAAAATATGGGATAATTTGAAAATGAGAGTTGACCACTCATTGTCAAAATAATACAATTATGTATGATGAAGAATTTTAGATCTCATATAGTCATAGTAGAATAATTTTTTTTGAAAACCTTGAATTAAAGAAAGTTGAGAAATCTATCTAAGTTTCCTCTCCAAAAACCTATTTGATATTTGTAGCCTCCAATTAGTTACAAATAAAATTCAAAGAGGATGATTGTTTGAAAACGTCAAAATAATATCTTTTCCAACTCTTCTCTAAAATTTGTCCATAACTTTTGATTGGAGGCTAGGAATCTCAAACAAATTTTGGGAGAGGAAACTTAGATAGATTTCCCAACTTTTCTTAGTCCAATTTTTTTTGGGAAATGTTATTCTACTATGACTTAATGAGGCTTGAATCTCTACTTCAAATAAAATTCCTACTTTAATTTGACTTAAGTATGAGTACCAAAGCTCCTAGTAATTTTAATTTACATATCCCACATTGTTTGTTTCACCTTCTACCACCCTATGTGTCTATAAGTAAAGAACTTATTAACAATCCAAAAGGGCCAAGGAGCTTATTTTGGACTTTTAAAGATCTTAGGCAAGCTTTTCTGACTTCATAATTAGAAATTTTTGTATGAATTTTTTAAGATGGGTGCTTAGTCTATAAGTGAATCATTTCATGCCATTTTGATAAATATTGCAAAATTGCAGTTTTTATTATTTCAATGTCCGACCGGGCAGTAAGAACCATTGAATTCCAAATAATGAGGTAAAAGTTATGAAAAGTTTTATTTTGTGGGCAATGAAGGTAGAAAAAACATATGAAGTCATCTTTGACTCTCGATTTTGAAAATTTTTAAATAAAAATAAAAATGAAGGATATTCAATATTCACTAGAACATTCTCTCCATTGGAAGTAGCAATTTTCAAATTCCTCCAAAAGTTATTAGCATATTAGTTATATCTTTCATTTTGTAACACCTTCCACTTTATAATTTAAAAGGAAATGAATATCAAAGTTTTTTTGGTTAAATTTTTTAACATATATTTTCAAACTATTTTCCAACTTCATTGACTAAAAGGCGAAAGTTATAGGACATACTTGTTTATTCCTAGAAATGTTGAAAAACAAAACTTCACCTTTTGGAAGGACTAGAAATGCTTATGTTTTAAAATTTAGGTACAATGAATTTGCAATTGGTGGGGATATTTATTCAAAATTTTGAAACAATATACTTGAACAAATTAAACCAAAGATCCTATGGTTGATTTTGTTAAAAAATAAATATTGATGAAGATTTTGACCTTCCTTTGGGAATAAGTATTGTGAAGTGGTTTTGGGACTCTAAATGCAATGGTCCTTTAGGATTTAATTAAATAACTCTCTTATCATGGGTGGCTTTTTCAATGAAGTGTAGTAATATAAATGTTGAGGTCTTTAATTTCAATAAACTATATGTTGTTTTGAAGAAAGTTTTATTTGAAATTTGAATATTTTATTTGTACTGACTTAGTTTAGAGTTGCAACTTGCAACTAAAGTATCAACTTTTATACTCGGGGAGTGTACAACCCCTTTTTTTGATGTTAGTGAGCAAACAAAACTTTGGACCCCCTATATACTTTTTGAATTTTAAATAAAATAAAATAAAAATATGAATAAATTTTTATACTTTGAAAGTTTATGTTTAGAATTATTGATATTTTTATTTTTTAATAATAATTAATTACAAATTTTTGAAGTAAAAAGATACATTGTAGAATTGAAAAATAACTTTCACACCCCTATTATAAGGAAAAATTGTTTAAAAAATGAACTAAATATTCCTAAAAATAACTCTCTATTGAAAGCTCATTTCGAATTGAATATTGATGCAATGGTCATCTAAATGTGTTCTCTAAAAATATTTGAGTTAAAAAACATGCCATTTTAGTGCATTTTTAACCTCTTTAGAAATCATTCCATATTTTATTTGAGTTTTAAATTTTGGAAATAGAATCCTATAGTCATTAGTAAACAATGTTCAGAATTTGAAGTTCAATTTATAGTTTATTAGAAACCACTTGTTCACACATGGTTTGTTGTAGTAGAACTAAGTACACCCCCCGGATTCTACACTTCACTTTTGTAGTACATTTCAATGCATGTATTTGTAGTTATTGATTTGAAATTGTATGGACGAAATGATGTGAAATGTTCTACATCATTCTCTTTGAAGGAGGCAATACTATTGATTACTACTTAATGTTATAGGCTTGGATGGCTTTCATATTTAATATCTTGAGAAGAATGTAGTTTGACAATTCATGTTCTCATAAGTTTGCATGCCATCTGTTATATATGTACATGACAAATAGAGGAAAACAATTCAGTTTTGATAAGAGCTAGCCGAAAAAAAAAATCAAAGAAACAACACCATTTGGATGGAGATAATGCAGTATTTTGTTTTCAAGATCTGATTGGCTATTAGGAGAAGATAAATTCCTTGAATCCATTTTCAATAAGTTTTCATAAAAGAAAAATGGAATTGGCATCTAATCCAAGTTGTTTCATATTTTTTGGACGTTTGTGGAATTAGTTATGAATTTTTGAAGTTGATAGAGATGTGGATAGAAACACTTGATGGATGGAGTGCATTGTAGGTGGAAGATGTGGTAGAGGTCTCATGAGATGCAACACAATAGGGAACATACTTGGTCCCTTTTTTTTCTATTGCTTGCTAGACTTTGGTTCATTGTAGTCTGTTAAATTCAATAAAAGATAAAAGATTTTTCTTATTTGTATGGGGGGGGGGGGGGAGATTTTGTCAAAGATAAATAAATGTTCCAATCCACTTTGGGGATTTTAGAGTTTTGAAATTATGAGGTAGAAAATTTGTTAGCAAAAAAAGATAGTGTATTGTCATTTCTCCGGACATTGTGTGATTGTGTCATTGCAAGATTTTTTTGGATGTGTTCCACAAATTTTTTTTCAGGAAAATTTGGTGTATATATATGTAGCATTATCTTCATTATGTTATGTTGTTAATTTCAAAGTCCTTAGTGCAAAGTTTTTTCCACAAATGGCAGTCCAAGGTAGCTGAAATTGTAGGGCAAATTTAAAAAAAAAAATTTCTTCCAACTTTGAATTCGTATCTTCCAATTCGTGTGGTCAAATTTGATGGAATTTTTACCACATGTTCTCAAACTAATTAAGTACAAGATCCTATGTTTACATTTTTTTTAAAGTATAACTTTTGATTTCCTTAGGTGAACGTAGTAGAAGTGATAATATTGAGTGGTTTTTGATGGAAAACACCTTCGGACCTTTAGGGGTTAAACAATCACTACAAAACATTTCCAACTTTACACATGCCACAACATGGTTGTAATAAAAGCAACAAACCCTCTAATGAATGCTTTTCAATCTTTCTAAACACTATTCAAAAACGCAATGATATCACTGTACTCTTTACAGTTTCCTCAACTCAAAGACTTTGAAAAATCATAGAAATTTCAGAAACTCTCCAAGAAAAAACAATTTGTTTTGAACATTTACAAACCCTCCAAGAAAATATGATTAGTTTTGAACATTTATGATTTTCATTGCTCTAATTCTACTCTATCTGTACACACCTCATTTCTTCCGTACTTCTTCTCTTTCTTCGTCCTTGAAGTAGTGGGATCGGCAACCATAAACTCGAATGCCTCTAGGAGCGGGGTACGGTCTTCCGTACTGAAGCAGGGTCTACATAGTGCACAGTGGAGGGCGTGGGAGTGGCAGTATTGTAATGCACTCCGCGGTACTCCATCTCCGGCGCTGCTGAATGTGCCAAAGGGTGCACTGAGCATGTGCACATTTCCAGGGACGGATAGTCGGTCTCCCGTGGAAGGCCAGAGTTAATAGAGGGGTCCGAACCAGGGACCGAGCCAGGATCGGAGCCTTTAGGCTTCTCTTCTTTCTTCTTTTCTGAAGTAGTAGGATCGGGAATTATATACTGGAAAACCTCAGAGAACACTGCCGGAAATTCCTTCTGCAAGTCTTGGAAATCCTTCCTAAAGAAGAATTCCTTGGGATTGCTCTGGATCTGCTTCACTGCCGCCGCTGTGATGGCCTTGGAATTGCATTGCTTGGTCACTTTCAAGTAGTCGATGGTACTCTCGGCTGTCATGCTGTTCACGATGTAGTCCTCGCACTTGCGCGTCAGCAGTTCGATTTTATACTTGTATCCTGCCGCCATCAACTCCGATGCGTGTTTCTCGAGAATCTCCGGTTTCAGCTCGGCTGTGTACAGGAACCGGATGAAGGCGCGGAAACTGTCCAAGTGCATGGGAACGACGAGCGTGATCTGGCCGGGTTCGTGGTACTTGCGCTCGTGTCTCTTGAATTCGTCGGATGTGATGTCCGTCTTGAAGACGGACGATCTCGAGATCTGCACAGGAGCAAGTCGGGATTCAGTAATTGAAAGAATTCATAGGAGTTACCCTGCAGCAATGTCAGTGTATCGCGTTCCGAAACACTAGGGTTTAGTACTTTGGTGAACCAGAAGAACTGCTTTGTGGCTAAGTTGGTAACAAGCCTGCAAATCCCAACGCAGAAATCACGAGGTTGGAAACCCGACTACTCTGGGTTTTATGTCTTAATTTTATCTTAAATGCCTTCCTGGAGCTCCTAGAAAATTTCAGAAACAGAGTAGTTTGCATACCAGAATGCTGCGATGCACCTTCGTTGTCCCACCCTCTTTGCTGGCAACTGTCACAAACTCATACTTAAGTTCGACAGTTCTGACCTGGTCACAATTTGGAACCTGGTGTCTCAAGAATTGCACCTCCGACTTGAGCGACTCGGTTTCTTTCTTGAGAGAGGTGACTTCTTTCTCCAGCGCGGTCCACCCCGTCCATGATTTCTGGCTCTTGGCCTTCTCCAGCATCACCTGGAATAGCTTGAGGCAGCCGGGACACATGGAGCAGTCCAGGTCCCACCGGTCATGCTGTCTTCGAGTGTGTACCAGTACGGCCTTCCTGTCGAAGTTATCGGTGCAGATATCACACTTGAATTCGGTGGCCATGCTGAAGTCCAGTACGACTAGAATAGGGAATCGATCTGGTCAATCAAAAACAATGCAAAGTTCTCAGAAAACTATGGCCATGCGGTCAAAATAACTGAAAGCATAGACACAGTTTAAGTAAATCTGACATCAGAACAGGGAAGACAGCATGCTCTATTAGAACCTCGCAACACCGTCGTGGGCGTCGGAGTTGTGCATCAAGAATGGGGCGAAGTGATTTGAAATCTCTACAAAGGGTTAGTACTTTGAGACGAGACTCGTGGGCCTGGAATCAAGCAAGGCCAGATTTCGAACAAACCACAGAACAGGATCGGGCTTGACCTCAAATTCAACAGTTGTTCCCGACAGCTTCCTAAGAACAACCCTCTCGAGTAAAATCACAAGCTTGTGCAATTCTCCCAGCTATCTCAGGACATCGAAACTTCTGACTGCAACTATATGACAGTGCACATCCGCCACAACCATCAAATTCGTGAAACTGGCAATACTCAAGAGCTCTCTCCAGGCGCCCATCAGGGACCTCAGATCCAAACCAGTCCTAGTTTTGGAGCTCTGAGCGCTTGCTGTATGTCTTGCACCAATTTCACGAATCAAAGACATCAAAGACATCACATTGATCAAATTAGTCCCGTAAGAACTGCGAATTTTGCACATTGCCACTCACCTGCAAACCAGAGTCTCCACCACCAAACCAATTTCTCCGGACCACTTGTTGCTTAATTATGAATGCTATGGGCTCAGTGAGTTCTTCTTTTTATGCTTGAGGAATAGAGTGTGAGAATTGGAGTGTGACGCAAGTGAGAGTGTCAGCCACCGACTACAGTGTGCCTTCAGGTATGCATTTTGGGATTTGGTGAAAATCGTTCTCAATATTGTTCGAGCGGCTTCCAACGTCGTGAGAGCCTACAGTAGGGTCGCTTTGGCCGGTACTCACGTTGGCTAGCTTTAAATAGTCGAGTCAAATTAGTTTTGGTGGTAAGCTTGGCAACGGAGTGTACTTGGTGGACTGTGTGTACGAGTGAATAGTTTGTTGACATGTGTTGGCAGGTTAGAAGGTTAACCTTGTAAGGACTCTGCGGACCACAATATAAAATCAGAGAGTTTTGACTGCCTTGGTTGTGGCCAGGGAGGACTGACCCTCTATTGCCCCGTTTTCTACCCCTGGATAAAACACTGGAATCTTTTTATTTGCCATCCATGAAAAAATTTGCAAATTTTGAATTCATATTTGCAATCAGAGACCCCAAATTAGTCTAGGAAGGTGTAGAGAAACAAATTTTACATGGTCCCAAATAGGGGGCAATTTTTACATTTACCCCTGGTTGGGGCAATAGAAGGGTCAGTCCTCCCTAGCCCTCAGTTTTAAGTCATCATATTGAATTCAATTTCTGCGGTGTGAATAGGTACCCAGGTTTGTAGTCGTAAAATCCGGGTCTATTTTTAGAAACTCCTTGGGCTACATGTTTTTGAAGACGTGCAATTTAGGATAGTCCGTCCTAAAATGCAAGTCAACCATGTCATGATTCGTATTTCATGTCGAGCATATTATGTTTTTGTAAGAAGTGCAGTTTAGGTCGGTCCGACCTAAACTGCATTGCGATTGGGAATAATTTTATAAATATTAAAACAAAATACACTAACACTGAATCCAATTTCCCTGACCCTATTCATGCAGTTTAGGGCGGTCCACCCTAAATTGCAGATTGACAAACCTAAATATTTTTTGAAGAGTTAAATAAGTTGGGGTTTCTAATAAATAATCACAAAATCAACAGTTTGGATATGCACTTTAGGTCGGTCCATCCTAAAGTGCAATGCATCAATGCTTTAATTTATATTCAATATAAATGAAATTTTTACTAGTGGGACGTACAGTTTAGGTCGGTCTACCCTAAATTGCAATGCATCATGGACCCACTCAAATAAAAACAATTTAAAACTACACTTCATATATTGTCATTGCAGTTTAGGGCGGTCCGTCCTAAACTGCATACTGACAAACCTAAATGTTTTAGAAGCATTAACTAGGCAGGTATTGCTATATCTTCAATAGACCGAGAGTCTGGACATATACTTTAGGGCGGTCCGCCCTAAATTGCATTGCAATAGTTTCATTACTTGCACAACAGTGAACAAAGAAGGTTCTTGTTCAATCTGAAATGGTCTTCGACAACCCTCACGCAATTTTGACAGATTATGCAGTTTAGGGAGGTCCGCATTGAAATGCAGTTCTTCCATGTTCAATTTCAAGGATTTCAAGATGTCCAGTCCTGAAAAATCTTTAATATTTCACACTATGTTCATGCAGTTTAGGTAGGTCCACCCTAAATTGAAATGCCATAATTTTAGTACATATATAAGAAAATATGAGGGGATGTCTTATTTAGTTTCTAAAATCTGACAAAGTGGTCATGTTGTTCGCCTAAAACCGCCACAACATGGATATTGATAGATTTTCCTTTTCCAAGAAAATGAATGAGGTTTAGGCCATTTGCGTTCAGAAAACTTCACACTATTGTCCAGCAGCTAAAGGCTGTCCGCTGCACAATGATCATTAATTTATATAAGATTGGTCTACATTGATCTAGAACTTTGTCTGTCTAGTTGTGCAATTTAGGGAGATTCGCCCTAAACTGCATTTACATAAATTAATAAATCACATTAAATAAAATTTGATAAGTCTTTCTTCATCTTTTAATTTTCTATTTGGATCGTGGTTTATACTTACAGATAAGATGGGCACCATTGATGTCCCACTTGACCTCATGGACTCATTAGACGATGAGCTCCAGGTACTTCAAGAAATGAGTGCTGGCGTTCTTGAGTGTGAAGGGCTTCCTTGTCAAAAATGGAATACAAGGTTTGTTGGGTGGAAGTCGACTATACTAGGTACACTTTCGGCAAAATTTTGGAGTACCTTAAGTGTATACTGTTTGTATTTTGTACTCAGTGTACATTTTGCGTTCAATACCAACCGTCGATTTAAAGTACTGCGCGCCATTTACTTGAAATTGATTCCAGATCTAGATTAACCAATCACGTTGAAGTTGACCTCCATCTGCCGGTTTCTCCAAGATTGTAACCAACTATAGCCGGTCGTCTTCATCTCTCTCCTTTGTTACTGTTCCCAGTTTAGACTATCTACCTTGTTTTTCATCCATTGAGTGTTTTTTTTGCCCTAGTTTCCCATTGTTGCTGCCGCCACATGCTTTCGTTGTCGCTGCATACTTTCAATTGTAGGGTTTAGGTGGTTTGCTTAACTTGGAGAACACTAAGATTAAGCTTTTAATGTTTGTTTTCAAAACAATGATTTTTCTAGTAGCAACTCCTTCTTTGTTCTTGTTAGTCTTGCTTTAGAGGGAGTAGAGCAAGAAGAATAGGCCGAGTTACTAAGGAGACGGCAGAAGAGGTTGATTTGCGAAGGAGCAGGCGGAAGAAGCCTACTTTTTATTGCTAAAGAACTGTGCTTCAAACATTCAAGTATACTACGGTAGGTATGTTTTTAATTCCGCATGACCTCTTAAACAGATAACCTTGCGATTGTTAGCTTGTTTCGGGTATTGTAGAAATTAAGTTTAGGGTTTCTCATAAATCTATTTTGGCTATGATCTTGTATAGATTACAATGAAGAGGAAGGACAGTGAGTCTGGAGGAAGATCTGGACTCTCCTCTGCAAGTAGGGGTGACAACAACAAAGGAGATGGTGGTCAAATACTCTCTGTATTCGAGATTGAGGGCCTCGTAAACAGTTTGAAGCAACCACCTGCTATTATGCAGTGGCAGGATTTCAAAGAAGCTTATGGACTTGAAGAAGATGGGGTGAATCCTCATAGACTGAGAAAGGGAAAAGATGTCCCAGAGGAGTTGATGACAGAATTATTTGGTAAGGGTCAAGGGCTTGGAGGGAGATTAGGATATGCTTGGGCGGACTGTAAAGACACCAAAGTAAGGTACCAAATCAAATATTTGCATCCCCTTGTGTATCAAACAGCTGATTTGGAGATTCCACGGGTTGTCAGCTGCTAATTCGCTCGGGGTATTGTTTTCGAGCATCACAAGAAGCAAAAAGTGAACTGGTGCAAATTTGGGGAGGAGACCAATTTGCACCAACGTATAAGGTATACTCAAAATAAAGAAAAATTGGATTATGCAATTCAAGGACTTGAGGTTACAAAAACGAGTTGGAGGAAAGTCAAGGTACCTAGGCCAACTGTGAAGATAGAGGTGAAGGTTGAAATTGGAGAAGGCTCTTCTCGTGAGCAATCTGATGTTGGAACGGTTTGTTTTTCACCTTTTATTTTTGGTTTGAAATTATTTTTGAAATGATATTGTTAAGTACTTCCTATTCATACACTACATTCTTGAAAGTCTTCAGTGGAAATTGTTTTTTAGATTTGAATCCTTTTATGTTATTAAATTAAGTACTTTAAAATTTTTAGGATAGGTTTGCATTATGAACATGAACTAGTCAAATGTTTGGAATTCAAGATTATAACATTCAACTTGTGTGCTTTGCAGGTACGACCTACCCAACGTCGGCATTTCAATCTTGGGAGTGCTCTCAATAGAGAAGTAGGCACAGGGAGTCCAACTACTGTGGAATACATGGAAAATCTTAGTTGCATTTTGAATATGGAGTTAGAAGGATTGCAGACGACCTTCAACATTGCAGTGACAAAAAAGGGTGAAGTTGGAGGTGAAGTGAGGGTTCTAGAACTCATTTGTGATTCTTTTGGTGCTAAATTACAATCACTAATGAAGAATGACTGTGATCCCCTTGATGAAGCAAGACGCAATAGTAATGCTGGAAAAAAAGCATTCATGGAGGAGGTCATGGAGGAGAAACAACAGGAACTTAATACTAAGAAGATGGAAGCAGCAAAGGTTGAATAGGAAGCTGAAGAATGTAAGAGGGTGTTGCGGTTAAAAAAAATTATGCTTGCTGGTGTCAAGGTTGAGTGTGAACTGCTGAAGATTGGAAGACCAACTGCTGGTTTCCATCCTACACCTATTATCTATCCAAGTAATAAGGTTGATGAAGATGACTTAGGTTTAGGCATGTACCTCAAAATCACGACTTGTTGCCTTTGTGGTTTTGCATTTCCTAAAAGTGATATCATAGTGAGTAGTTGTAAACATATGTATCACCCATTCTGTGCCAAAATTGTGTATCAAAGTGGGAATCAGTGTGTTGATTTGAAGTGCACCCAAGCCTTTGTAGATCCTGATTGGTTTAGGAGTTTGGGAGTTGGAAAGGTCACTGGAGAATTATAGGAGAGGGCAGCTAGTTTAGGATGTGTTGAAGAAGAAGCAAAGCTCCTAGCCAAACGTTACGAGGATGCAAGGCTGAACTGCCCAAACACAGGTACATTATCCTTTTTTTTATTAATTATTGTTTTTGTATGTCAATGGTACTTTTTTAGTTCAAGTTCTTAGATTTGGTTTAAGACATACATTCAAAAAGACTTATAATACATTTTGAAATATTTTATATAGTTTCTGAGTACTATTGTACTCTCATTTTTTATATGACAATCAATAATAGTGTTACCTTGAATACTAATAGTACTACAAAAGTCCATAATAGTCTCTAAATACTATTAGTGATTGTAATATGTAGTTTGTTGTATTTTATGTAGTCTCTAATTACTATCTTTAATACTAATAGTATTAAAGAAGTAATCAAATAGAATTACTCTTTATACTTCTAGTACTTGAAGTTCTTTAATCTCTTACCTTCAGACTATTGTAATCACTTCAAGTATATATTGAGGACGTACATTTAACCAAAAATGTAGATTTTGTTTGTAAGGATGTATCAACTGTATACTTGGATGTATTTAGAGTACGGTTTAGGACAAGAAATACTTAATGTCCTATCATTTGTAAAACTATTCAATTCTGTATTCATTAACATTACACTATTTTTTCTTTCTATAATTATTGTTCGACATTATTGGTTTTCTATGTATTTATATACGCTAGCAATTGTGAAACTTGATATTTTTTCTTTCATATTTAATTGATTTTTGGACTAACTAATTGTTTTCTAATATGACCTTAGATTCATACTTGAAGGCGTTTTCTTCCGTGTTCACTCCTAATGCTACTTTCAGAGATAATAATAGTCAGGCTATTTCCACTCCAAAAGAAAGAAGCCCTATCCCGATTACAAAGGGAGATCGGAAGGGTAAGCCTAATAGGCCTATAGTAACACTAGAGACCCAGGAATCCGTAGGAGGTGCATCTAAGTCTGACATATCCCATCGACTACCAAGATCTCCGATACCTCCAACTTTTCAAGTGAACAAGAAACCAAATGAGCTCTTTGAATGTTTTGATGAAGGGGGGAGGGATCATGGAAAAGCACTTGTGAAAGAACCAGAACTTGTAGAAGAGAGCAGCTCCAAAAGTGAAGAAGATATATATTATTTCCTATAATCCTCTTCCAATCAAATTGATGTAATATTCATTTAGGTATTTAGGTTTAGGATACATACATGTCTTAATTAGCTACAAACTGAATTTAATAGTCCAATTTGAATTTTTTTTTAATATTTCATAACATTTGGGATTTGATGTACTTGTTGTTCTCATGCAATTTTTTGGTTGTTATTTTGGATCTAGAAAAACTTCTGCATTTGCACTCTTCTTCTAGCACATCTATTAGCGATCCACAGAAGGACAGTGGACATCATGTTGGATCTAACAACACTTCAGCTCAAAGACATGGACTAGGACATGAAGATGGAGAAGTGCAAGTTCAAAGTAAGGAGTGCATTGTAGCAATGGTGGAGACAGAGCCTTCAGCTCATCTAGAAGTCTTAGAGATTCCAACAACACCAAATGTTGCATTGTCCGAGGTGACTGAGATTGAGAAGAGTTTATTAGTATCTAATGTACCTATGACCACAACTGCAGCACTGCCCCATACTCCAACACCCTTGTTTTTAGCAGTGGAGCCTGTTGTACAAGAAGTAACCACGATTGTTGACAAAGATCCAGGGTCAGGGAAGACTGTCAAGGAGATCCAACTTCGGTCTAGTTCTAGGAACAAAAAGAAGTTCACGGAAGACTCAAGCCAAAAGGTGAAGATTCCTGGAGCAGAAATGAAGAAAGCAAAAAGTCACGCCCCTAAAGACTTAGAAGGAACTGATGGGGCAACCAAGAAGAATAGACTAACAATAGGCACTGGGGTTGTGACGAGGGGTAAACGGTCTGCACCAGATGAAGAAAATTTGGTGCAGAAACAGAGGAAGGTTGATGACCTACAATAGATGTAGTGTAGCATTGCTTTGAGCTACCGTGGAGTGTCATGTGCTCCTATGGTTTTGTTCTGTTTTAACTTATTGTTAATGTGTTTTGTTAATGTCTATATCACTAGTTTAGGGGTTCTGATTTTTGTTGTTTGTGGAGTCTTCACCAGGACTCTCTGTACATAAATGAAGATTTGTCACGGGGCCTTGAATGCCATTCAGTTCCAGTGCTGTGGTCTTCAAAAGAGGCCTCTCCACCTAGAGAGTTTCAATATCTAATTAAAAGTATAGTTTCGAAAGCTGCTTTTGTAAATTCAAGTTTGGATCAAATTGGAGGTGGTTGTAGTGACTGCCAAGGTTGCTGTCTTTCTCTTCAAAAGTCATGCTCATGCCATTCCAAACTAAAGGAGTTTGCCTATTTGCCTGGAGGATTGCTGAAGCCAAAATATATTAAACAGGTAAATCCTAACGTTGTTTTTATTACAAGGTCATAGTTTAGCTTTAGTAATTTGTTATATGTGGGCCCTGCAATATATTTTGACATTGGTGTTGGCATGCTATGTAGGCCAATCAAAACAAGGTCTTGTTTTGTTGCAAAGGAGAGGGGTGTTACTCTGAGGATGAAAAAGTAGCAATGGATTTTGAGAATATGACATGTCCTGGACACCTTTCCCGTCTCTTTATTGAAGAATGTAATATTAAATGCAAGTGCCATGCTTTGTGTGGAAATCGTGTGGTTCAGCAAGGCATGCAATGCCAAGTTCAGGTGCATATTCTAACTTCTAACCTCTTGTCATTAAATCATGTTCAAGGATATTTGTAATCTTATTTTAAAATTACTTTGGATTGTAGTTATTGAATTAGTATTAAATGTTACAACCAAGAATTGGATTAGGAAGAGAAGACTCTTGAAGTTCAGATTAGGCAATTGCTGCATTTGATGCATGAGAATGGAAATAGAATTTTTCATACATTAAGAAAATCATTTATTTATTTATTTTGGAAGTGAAAAATCAATGCTTATCTTGTGCTTATCTTGTGGAAGATTATTTTTTGTTCTGAATTTCCAATGGTCAATCTTTTTATGTAGGTTTTTCACACTGAGAATCGAGGCTGGGGTGTAAAGACAATGGTAAATTTGGAAGCCGGGAGGTTCATATTTGAACTAGCAGGGGAGATACTAACAAATTCTGAAATGATGCAACGTAACGAGAAGTGGCATCAAAAAATGGGATTCAAACAATCTTACTCCTTGCAGTTAGATGCAGATTGGCCATCGGAAAGCAAGGCTACAGATAACATTGCCTTGTGTATAGATACAACACTATTTGGAAATGTTGCAAGGTTTATGAATCACAGGTAAGATATTTATTGCACTTTGATTCTTTGTTGCATAAATTTAGTTTCTTTTATAGTTTCATTGAAGTTAGTTTAATAAAACATTGGAATGTTCCATGCAAATGTGAAGATGCTAATGTAGTGGACATGCCAGTAAAAGTCAATGAAGGAGACAATCGATTTTACCACGTTGCTTTTTTTGCAAAAAAAAAAATCCTAGCTGGGGAGGAGTTGACATGGGTAAGTTTTTAACTTCTATTTTTTTTTCCTCCTTAAATCACATTTTCAATTTCTGTGCAAGAAAAGAATGTACAAAACTAGAAGCATAGCAACTACTACTTTTCAGTTTTGGTTTATATTTTAGATTATGTTTCAGTGTCATCTTTAGATAAAGTTTTTTGTTCATTTACTTGCATTGCAGGATTATGGTGAGGACTTTAAAACAAGTTCCGGTGACCTACCTTCTTTTGAATGTTTTTGTGGAAGTAGATATTACCGTTTCAAATTAAGATAGAAGGCTCATAGATGATTTCAGCTGTACTAAATAATGTACATAATTAGGAACTATTTTACTAAATACTTTACATTGCACATTAGACATATTGTCTTCATGTACTTTTACTTTAGGGGGTGATTTCAAGGAGCTTTGAACATTTTATTTCAAGCCCTAGTTTCTCTCAGATGATATCATTTGATTTTGTGAAATTATTTCATTCCACACTTCTTGGTTGACTAGAATTTTTTATCTTTCAACAGTTTACTTAATAATTCACCCTTGAAGAAATTGTGTAACTCATGAACCATTGTGCTCTTGTTTCTAAAATGTGCACACAAAAGAGAGATTATACTATGTGAAGATTTCAACTTTCATATAGTGATTTAATCTTAAATTTTGTGGCAGGTTTGAGGAAGATTGAATGTGTTAGCGAATGCAATTAGCCCCCTGTGACCTGTGTTAATAGCAGCACTTGAATGGTTAGCAACATAGCCAATAATACCGGCATTGGAATGGATCACAGCAAGGCCAAAAAGAAATAATCCACATTTTCCTTTCAGTCTATAGGGAATTTTCCACATATAGGCTCTACATAGTGTACATCAATGCCTCTATTCTAGTTATGAGGACTATTTAATGATGGATGTGATAGACATTTCATTCATATTTAATGTTTTGTTAATGAGGTATTTTTTTCATCATATGGTAGATGTGACAAATGTAATTGATAATATTTCAGCATATGATTGACAGGGTTCAGGGACCAGCCATTCAACACTACTTGAAAGAAGTTGCTATGATAACAGCTTCATCCACTTCAGTTGTCCAAAATTAGACTATTGAGACTTGACAGGTAATCATTTTTCTCTTCAGCCTTTACTTCATCTTCAAAAGTAGGCTCTGAACTATTCTTTCCTTAGGAATAACAAATCTTATTTGAAACAATTTAAATTTTGCTTGGTTTTTTATTTATTCAAGCTTGAAGGCTTTAGACTATCATCTGTTGTTGCACAGGAGAATCCAAGCACTAGTAGTCAACTTGTTTAGATTAAATTGATTGAGTCCTTCAAAAACTCTGAAATTCCTAAGGATCTAAGTCACAAAGCACTGTGGAATGTTTTTCTTGATTCAGGAAGGACAACATTTTAGAAAGCTCAGAATGTGCTCAACATTACCATCACAAGCTAATCAGATTTGGAAGAAATCTGATGCTATTTCAATCAGTAGTCTTCGGCAGAAGGATTGAAGGTTACGTAGTCTTGGCACTGGGAGGGTCTTCATGTGTGTTCTTTCCTTTTGTCTAACATGTTCTCTTGTTTCATGGGGTTTTGTGGGGCTTTTTGTTTTGTGTGTATCTGGCCTGTAGCTTAGAAGTTGTTGTTTTGGTTGTCTTAATGCAATGGGGTTTTCCTTAGTTCCAAAAAGAAATAACTTCCAAATTTATTTCTCAAAAAGAAAGTTTCTAGGTCTCAATGTCTTCTCTTAGTTATAGAATGACCTATTTACATGGCTTTAGAATGTACACAAAAATATCAATGACAGATTCTTACATTGTAATGCTATCTCCTTTTTATTTTATGCTTATTTGAATAGTCTATGATCCCTTTTGTTGGTTGTGCATAAAGAATGTGCTTCATGGATTGTTGCATACCAAAATGTTTACTATTGTTGGCCATGATCACTTTAGATTACAACTATTCTATTTCCATTACCTCAAGTTGACTACCATTTTTTAGAACAGTCCCTATTTTTGTGCTACTGATCCAGCAAAGAGGAGTATTTTGGGGTGGATATTTCCTTATTTAACTTGAACCTAAACCCTTCTAATAATTCCATGATCACTTTTTATCCTGAAATAGTTGTCACATTTTCAATACAAACTGGGGTTTGATTGTTGATGCCACGACCTCACTATATCAAGTATCTACCACACTCCACTTGTTCAAAAATTAAAAATTAAAATTAAAAAATTAAAAAAAAACTAGAAACACAAAGGGTGGGGAAGCATCTTCAGGTTCATTGAATATTCAAGGATACTCTAGTTAGCATAAAAACAATAAGTACACCAGAAGAATCCGAGCTGCAACATTAATAAAAGTGCACTTTTTAAATTTTATCTTATTGCTCTCCAATTTTAGTCACCCTTTCAATTCTATGCAGTTGGGTTACTAGGGTCTAGGGTTTAGATTAGGGTCTAGGGTTTAGATTAGGGTTCAGGGTTTAGATTAGGGTTCAGGGTGTAGATTAGGGTCCAGGATTTTCAGGGTTTTAGGATCCAAGGTTTACATTAGGGTCTAGGGATTAGATTAGGGTGTAAGGTTTTTAGGGTTTAGGGTCTAGGTTTAGGAATTTTGCATGGGTTCTAGGCTTTACGGTTCCAACTTGTAGTTCTATAAACAAAAATTACAATTTATTCATGTTCATTTTAATTACAAGATTTACTTTAATAAGAATTCTTATGTACATTATGAATTTTGTAGACATCGTGGTTAAGGATACATTAGGAAAAAGTATTGTAAAATATCTAGTGTAAAATTGAATGGGTTAGTTTTAGAATTTTAATTATAGGATTTACATATAGAATATTAAATTATAATATTTAATTATAGGGTGTTGATTATAATCATTTAGTTATAAGGCATTTATTATTTTATGGCCATTGTAATTATAGAATGATTAATTCAAAACTCAAAAGACTAGAAAGTAAACTTGAAAGTGAACTTTGAGTTAAACAACTCTAAGTGGAAAATGAAGATGTAGATGAAGTATAAATTTATACTTATAACCATTTAAATATAAGTATAACTTTAACTTTAGTAAATAATTTTAGACACAAATAATTATAGAAAGTAAAAATAAAACATTTTCTATTATATAAGAACAAATTTGGAATAATAAAATATATTATTGAGATAACAAATACATAAATTATTTTTGCTTGCTTTTTTATAGTTCATCTTTTGTTTGTTTTTTATATTTCTTTTTGACT
The DNA here is from genome assembly GCA_950106755.1 of Climacium dendroides. Classification (NCBI taxonomy): domain Eukaryota; kingdom Viridiplantae; phylum Streptophyta; class Bryopsida; order Hypnales; family Climaciaceae; genus Climacium; species Climacium dendroides. Next base: position 43,482,354 of record OX467084.1, read on the forward strand.
CTAAAACTCTTGCTATTTTTGCTATTATTTGTTTTAGATTATCTCCTTTAAGTTAGTTCTCTAACTCAAAATCATCTTCATTTAATGGAGTATTTTTATAGCATATTTGTCATTGGAATTTTCCTTATTGGGATTATAGGTATAGGATCATTTCTTATAGGAGTATTGAAATTTCATAATCCTTTAAAAAGGTAATCAATATTCCTACCTATTTCATTTAATTTTCAAATATTAGAGAAAGTCACTTATTTAATTTGTTTTCTATTTGGTAAAGGTAGAAAGAAGGTAATTAGCCTCTATTCTTCCTTTACTATTAAATTTATTTTTCTTTCTATTTGGTAAAGGTAGAAAGAAGGTAATTGGCCTCCATTCTTCCTTTACTATTAAATTTATTTTTCTTTCTATTTGGTAAAGGTAGAAAGAAGGTAATTGGCCTCCATTCTTCTTTTACTATTAAATTTTTTTAAGATACCAAATGTGTATTTATCTACTTAGATTTTTTTATTTGGTGGAAATTGTAATAGGAATTGTTCAAGAAAAAGAAAGCAAATTGTGTCTTCAAAGGCTTGCAAGACAAACAAGTGGATGAAAGAAATTGAATCCATTAGACTAGAAATTCCAGGTATATTTTTGGATTTTATTGTTATTGGTTTATATTAATTATATTTTTTTATTAATCTCATTTATAATTGTTCCTTTCTTTCTTACTTCTCCCGTCTTTGTCTTTTGTTTTGAATTCCTTTAATAATTTAGTATAGTTCACTTTTGTTATTTAAGAAATATATCCTAATAGATAAAGTAATGGAATGTAGGTGCATATGTTATTCAAAGAAAGAGATGCAACTTGAACTTAAAAGGATTGTCTTTAGATGTTGTTCCAGATGATTATTTGCACATTCATCATGGTCTAGTTGTGGTTCAAGATAAAATATCAAAAGATATTGTTCTTGTAGTTCAATTTATACCATTTGAACAAATGTCACAAGAACAATATGAAGAATATAATAAACTTACTACTACACTTATAAACCTTAAAAGTGGTGCTAGTTTTGTTAAGAGCAATGGAGCACAAAGGAGAGGAGAAATGTATGCCCTTGGATGGAGAGCAGGTATGTCTTTTTTCAGCTATTACTTGTGATTTTTTTGTAAATGAATTTAATTTCTTTTTGAATTTTCACTCATTCAATTTTTAAACTCTATTATTTGAATTTAATATTAATTAAGTACTCTCTACTATTAATTAGGTACTAATAAAAACTTAAGTTTGGGGCGATATGTTCCAAATGAGAAAGTACAACGTAATGCTTTAAGCTTAGAGAAATGGAAGGATGATCAAGATAGAGTATCATGGATTTCTTGCCTTTATAGTAAAAAATTCAATACTTTGGCTCCAATTCTATTCAAGCAAATAACATGCCAAGCTTGTACGTTATTAAATTTTCCAAATCATATTAGTATATGCAATTTTAATTTCAATTGTTACTTTAATAAAGTGCATTTCTCTATCTTTGCATGGTTGTTAATTGTAATTTTTCCTTCTTGTTAAAAATTGAGTTGAAAGTTTTATTTTAAAAAGTACTCTCAACATACTTAATTTTCTCATTCCAAAATTTTCTTCAGTATAAGTATGTTTGAGATTGAAGTGGAATCTAAACAAGTAATTTTACAATAAAATCCTTTGATTGAGTGATTGACTAATAAATAAGATTGTTCCTAACCTTAAATATAATACATCTAAAGAATTGTTGTTCCACTTTCTTCTAAAATTATTTTGAAGAAATAATTTGTATTAAGATTTTTTTGAACCAATAAATTTGATTAATATTATAAAAATCAAAGTGTTTGAATTTTTTTTTTCTAAATCCTACACTTTCAATTTAATCCCAAAGGAAAAAAAGCCATGAAAGAGCCCGCTTTGGTCTTCTAAACTTAGGTGGGCTCTTTAGGCTCATTTATAATTTGGAATTTTTACATGGAATTCTTAGAGTATAATATATTTATTATAATCTACGTGTTAAGGGTTATTTCATGGCACTCAACAAAATATTTCAAAAATTAGAAAATATTTTCTGACAAATGTCAAATTTTTAGCAGATTGTATAAATCGACAATTTTCTAAAAATTGATTTGGATCATTTTCTTATTTTTATATTTTTTTCTAAAATGTGGTCAATTTCCAACAATAAGATGAAATTTAACATAGAACCAGATTATTCCATTAGTGCATGTGTCACTTTTTTTTTATTAGAGTCACTGTATTTTCAATTTTTGATGGCATTTTTTCTAGTTTAATTTTGATGCATTATTTTTGTGAGCTTATATTATGTATTTTAATTTTTTTAATATAAATTTTTTAAATTATGTCCTATGTCTTTTAGATTTTTTTAGATTTTTTTCTTTACTTTTTCTTTCTATATTTTTCCCTCCCCATTGTTTTCTTTTCTTTGTTATTGTTTATATTATATTATTACATTATTTACATTATTTATTTAGTTATTTAGTCATTAATTTTGTTGTTTACATTTTTTTTTGGGTGTGTGTGTTTGGAATCTATGGTTTGAGATTAGTTGGGACTTGCATTGGAATTAACTTGAATCCGGTATTACAACTGAGAGGTTGAAGCATCAATCCCATATACTCTGTATTAAGTAGGCCACTCAATGATTATCCCTTTTTTGTCAGAATCTTTAGTTCCCACATAATCCAAGTTTATAGCTTGGCGTTGCTTTGGTGCTATGTAGCTTGATGCTCGTCCTGATACCCCTCCCCTGGCCCACAGTCCCCCGGAGTCCTGGTCCCAATCTGCGCCTAGATTCATTCCCAAATGCTGATTTCCCCCAGAAATCAACAACGCCAGCCCAGAAGTCTTCGCTTCAAAGGCATGCAAGCACGGACCCCTCGATACTTGTTTTATGTGGATATGTTTACCTTTTTTTGGCCTTTTCCATTAAAGACCCAAGCATCTGTAAACTTTATGCTTTTGTACTGATAGTTCTAACAGGTAGAAAGTGGATCCATTTATATTTTTAGTTCTCATAAATAATGCTACAACATGAAACTGCTCCTCCTATCACCTTCGAGAAGTGCAGCCAATTGCCGGCCCTCATGGAAATATGGACCATTGTATCTCTTGCCCTCAAAGTTTCTCTCGCGAAGCATGAACCAGGCATGATTTTGCTTTGAAATTAGCTCAGATGCAAATGTAAGGAATTGCGCAGCGAAAAAGGCATCCAAGATTTGCAACTACAGAAAACAAAAAATTGTGTCGGCCTTTGGTTATGCTTCGGGCTTGTTTTTGGCAAAAGAAGGGTATTGCGTTGCTGCAGCAGCACTCCAACGAGGAAGTGGACGGAATGTTTTGTAGTTGACTGGGAAATTCTCTTGTTTGCGTGTGCCGAAGGGGAACTTGGTGGATCTCTTGACAGAGGGTCTTGCATGGCCATTCAGTAGAGCAGATAATGACCTTGGGTGGGTGTAGACACCATTTTGTTGTAGGAAGACCATTTGGTTTGGATCTATTGTCAAAGTATTTTGCCTCTTTTTTTTTTTTTTTTCTGGCTAGCCATGTTCTCTCATGCTGGATGCACTCCATTTATTTTTTGTTCAGTTGACGTTGATGTACAATATGATTTTGTTGCGTTCTTTGCATTATGTTCTTTGCATGGCATGTTTTTGTCCTGCTTGTCCCGCTTGGTTTTCTTGACTAATCTGATTTTGTGTTTTTAATTCAAAACTACTCCTACAATGGATTACTAGTTACAATAATCTGTCATTTGTTCCTACCCTGTGAATCAATCCACCTTAATTGACAACAAGCAACAAAAATTCGAATGAAAAATTCAAAAAAAGAAATGCTTCTAATTTAGAGACTTGAAGATTCCAATGCCTGTCTGTGAAGGCAATGAAATTCCTTAACGTCTGCCTATTAGCCTCTATGATTGCAAGCTAGACATCTAGCTTTGTGAACACATACAAAAACTTCATACTCCAAAGTTTCCAAAAAGCAAAAGACAAAGACCAACATATGTAACGAGGACAATGAAAATAAAGGGGCGAAGAAAACATGCTTTACGCAAGCTTAATGAAAGTGGTACAAATAAATAAATAGTAATATGCAAGGGCTAACCAAACCTGAACTACAGAAGCATTACATATGATTATGAAAATCCAAACCTGAACAACTGAAGCCACATGTATGATAATGAAAAGCCTAAATTCCACACAGTCAAGCTAGAAATGGTAATGAAAATCACCACTAAACTAGTACAGTAATTAAAATCACCTTTAGGCATCATTTTGTGCCAACCACTCCCTCAGCGATTGGTGTATGACTTCAATTACTTCAGAAGAAATCTTGTAAACTGGTTCTCCTGCCTTTACTCGGTAGGAAGCTTGCTTCATGGTGAATTTGCAGGCACGAACTAGATGTGCAGCCACGTGAGCAGTGACTGACTTGTCCAAATACTTGTATGTATCCTCTCCACGGCCAAACTTCTGGTAATACGTCCCTTCGATGACATATTCACCTGCCTCAAATTCGCCACCCCATGGACATTGAAGCGGACTTGTTAGTTGGTACTTTCGCCTCTGGCATTGGAGAATGTAAAACTCCACATCATCATCGTTGTCAACCTTAGCAGGGACTACAAAATTGTCTCCTACATCAACAAGGTCACCTAGTTCCCCATCAACACCTTCAGATGCTGCATATCAACAACATTCACCAGGGGATTGCTATTATGTGAGCCTAGAGCGATGAGCGGTGAGCAGTGAGCAGAAACAAATGAGTAATTTTGAAATATTTTTTCTGTGAAAAATGAATATACCAGTGCCTATGACCGTGAATTTTGACACATTCTTTAAGATGAAACCTATAACCGTGGGATGACCATTAGGGAATTTGTAGATCATTTTTATCCATCTCAGCCATTGGACTATGTTGAATCCCTTGTCAGAGATGAAATTGAAGGAACAAATCTTGAAATGTTAGATAGTTTGGATACTCAAAACATTTAGAGAAATAATAAACATATATTAGGTACTAGACATGATACAATGGAGTAGGAAAAATATGTAAAACATATATAGTGTGCGTATATGAAAATCAAATCAAAGCCAAATCACATCCAAGTCTGACCAAGTCTAACCCATACCAAATCCAAATAAAAACAAATGCAAATCATAAAACTAACTGTAGATGCTAGAGCTAATGTCTTCATCTTCAGAACTACCTTCGTTGGCCTCTACATCTACATATTGCATAACATGCCTATCATATGAGCACTTGGATCGCCGTTTAGGTAGAGATGTCGAAGCTGCCATCACCATCGCCGCGTCTGCTGCATAGCAAGGAAGAAATAGGCTGGCTGATGGTGTAAACACCATAGGCATCGATGCAACAGGAGATGAGGATAATGTTGGAGCTCTGCAAAGTAACTAAAGAATAAGAAACCAAGTTGAGACCATAAAATGTAAGAAATATAACAAATTCATAAGTAAGGGAAGAACTTACTCACAAGAAAGAACGCGGTTGAGTTTTAGCTTCTTCTCTGCACGATCTCCCATGCCTCGCCGAACAGCTTTCCTCTTCTGAACTACAGAAGCAGGAATCGAGGTGGGAATGAGGGGTTCCAAAAGAACCTTGAAGATCTCCGGGTCTTCCTCAAAGGCCAAAATGTGCTTGCCAAGAGATTGGCAAGCACGAATGGAAGCACTTGTCGTAGAAATTGACTGTTAAAACAAATATGATATGATTCTAAAATGCAAGATTAGATACTGAAAAAATTGTAGCAAAAAAAATATGAAAGTAAGAAGTAACCTGTAGAGGCATTCCAATCCAATATAATATCTCCAACTTTGGAGAGAGCCTCAATATAGGACTTCACAAATTCCGGATTTTTCTCCCGAGGCCCTCGCCATGGAACACTCCCGTGCATGAGTTGTGAGTCAGAACTCACAAAGTTGTAGAAGTAGTCATGGTGTTCAAAATTCTCGCCAATGGAGAATTTGGATTGGACATTGCCACTCCGTACGAATAATTGAACCCAAAAACGGGTGCACTGCCAAAACAAAATGTTCACTAATATATATAAGAAAATATAAATATAAAATATAAAATATAAAATAAGAAAATGAAAAAAGAATTAAAGAAAAAAATTGAATGGATGATAACTAAAAGAAGAGAGAAAGATGACAATTACCGTAGTAGATGGATTTCGTGGAGAAGCCAATGGAAGATCATTCATACCCCACCAATCACACTCCAAGCGGAAGTTGTAAGTCTCCGCACACTCCTCCACGTCGATAAGAACATCGCGGTCATTTGGATGGAAAAGGAGAAGTGCTGCATCGTCATGCAGATAAATCTCTGCAAATTCAAAGATGGTATCAACATACTTCTCCGGTCAAACATTCCAAGGTGGAATGACCGTACTAGGTACAGAAATCCCAGGCACTGGCAAGTTCTCTGGGATGTCTGCAATGAGCAAATCAATCCCAGTGTGCTTGCATTTGTCATTAGACACACGACGGGACCTCCCTGTTCCAACCTGGAAAAGAAATTTGAATTAGAAAATAAATTGGAACATCAATGACACAATTAGGAATAAGAAGTAAAAAAATTGTAATATCAATGAACTAGCAAAATAGAAGAAGGAAAAAATTGTAGATCAATGTTTAATAAAAGTACCCGAGAGATGAAGTCATGCAGCTGGGTCCAAAGCGGAGGAGGACCATTTGGATCTCCTAAAGAATCCATGATGGAATGCACCGAGGCATTTTGAATGAATGACTCAGAAGAGGTAGCAAGAAGTGGTGCAGAAGACCTAGACACAGTAGGCACATGTTGCATGCGATTGTGCACTACGTTTCGACTGGTTTCCATGTAACTCGACCCTGCTGCATGTGAGTCCATAATAGGGGGAGAGTAACCAGAAACATCAACAGGTACAAAGATATCTGAAGAAGAGGGCAAAGGAACACTGTTGGTAGCAGCCACTTTTGCAAGTGCCTCTGCCACAGCCCTCTCGATAGCTGCAGCTTGCTCCTCTGCATCTCTAACTAACTTCTCCTTGTTCGCCTTCTCCTTGTCAGCCTTCCTTAAGCGCTTCCTCTTTGAGGAGGTGCCATCTTCTGTTGCAACATGAGGTGACTGTGAGAGGTCCAAGAATACAACCTCATCCTCAGTATCTGGAACTGGAGGTGGAGATATAGTGTAAACAATGCTATTGCGGAGCTCCACCTCTTCATCCGGAGTGAAGTTCACAGGGTACTCCAAATACCAACCACCACCATGGAGATGAGCAGTAGAAAACTTCTTCAATTGCATGGGCGTGAAGATGCAAAGATCTGAAGATGGATGAATCCATGCTCCAAAGAATGGAGGGCAATTGTTATCTCCAAGTGCATTCTTAGGCATGAGCTCTCTCATTACATACCTACAACAAAAAAACAGAAGAAAATGAGAATAGAAGTAAATAATCAGAGAAGAAAGTGAAGCAATTGCAAATGTGATCACTACAACAAAAGCAGTGTTTTATGACTGCAAAATATGACTGCAGTGAGTCGTAAAATCAAAAAATACGACTCACACAAAAATCACTGTAGATGACTCGGAATATGACTAACTCCAGTCGTTTAGAAGCAGTCGCTTCAGACATCAGTCATATTGGCAGTCATATTTTCCGAGGGGTATAAATACCCATTTTTAGCCATAGTATGCCAACATGGTGTATACTTTGACTTTCCTAGGGGAGTCTTGACTTTTTCTTGAGTTGCCCGGGCAAACAAAAAAATCCTACGTGGAATATGACTATGGTCAGTCATATTTTTGAATGATGTGGAATATGACTGCAGTCAGTCATATTTTTGGATGACGTGGAATATGACTGCGGTCAGTCATATTTTTGAATGACGTGGAATATGACTGCGATTAGTTATATTTTTAGATGACGTGGAATATGACTGAAGTGAGTCATATTTTGCAGTGATGTAGAATACGACTCTCGTCAGTCATATTTTATGGAATATGACTGAGGTGAGTCATATTTTATGGAATATGACTGAGGTGAGTCATATTTTGTAGTAATGTAGAATACGTCTCTCGTCAGTCATATTTTATGGAATATGACTGAGGTGAGTCATATTTTGCAGTGATGTAGAATACGACTCTTGGCAGTCATATTTTATGAAATATGACTGAGATGAGTCATATTTTGCAGTGATGTAGAATACGACTCTTGGCAGTCATATTTTATAGAATATGACTTCTGTGAGTCATATTCTTGGCTTCATGAAGTTGCAAGTAGCTTCCAATGTCTTTGTTTCAACTTTTGATACCTGTATATACAATTAAAGAAATGAGAGGTTAGTTTTTAGTGATTGAACAACAAAGCCTAACCTTCAAAGACTTACAAAAACACAAAATATTTAGCTCAAGTTTAGGATAGAAAGAATAAGATTAATGATGGAAGAAATAAGAAAAAGAAGATAAGTATTAAGAGATAACAAGAATCAAAAGTTAAGATGCAACAAGGAATAAAAAACAACAACTAAGCAACAACTAAGACACAACAAAAAACAAGAAGCAACATAAAACAAGAAACAACAATTAAGACACAATATGAGGCAACAATTAAGACATAAGAACAAAGAAAAAGCAACAACTAAGACACAAGAAAAAACAAGAAGCACCAACTAAGACATAACAAGAAACAACAAGAAATGAGAGTATAGATACAATAAGAACAAAAAAGAAGCAAGAACTATAAAACAAGAGGAAATAATAAAAAAAGAACTAGGAAGAAGAAAGAGTTCAAATGCAAGAGAAAGAAAGAAAGAATTTAAATGCAACAATAAGAAACAAGAAGCATGAACTAGAGAGCAACAAGAAACAAGAGTTAAGATGCAACAAAAAGCAACAAGTGAGAGCTAAGAGACAATAAAAAGTAAGAAAGAAGAGCCACAAGAAGTGACGACTAGGGTTCTAGAACCCTAAAAAGTGGCGGCTAGGGTTTCAAAACCCTAAAAAAATGACGGCTAAGGTCTCAAAACTCTAAAAAAGTAGTGACTAGGATTCAAAATCCAAAAAAGTAGGTGACTAGGATTTCAAAATTTTAAACAATGACTTCTCTATATTTTTTTGGAATTGCCCAAATTTTTCTTGAATTGCCCAAAACAAAAAAAAATCACTATTATATGAAAATATTAGTGATAATATGACTCAATGTTCCCAAACATGTTCCCTATGTTCCCTATGAAGTACTTTGGTATTCTTAATAGTCGTATAGTATACGCTTGTGACGTACAAGGCGTAAAAATGACTGACAGTCATATTTTGCAGTCATATTTCTCCCCAAAGTGTTGGCCTTCAAGAATATGACTGCAAGCAGTCGCCAGTCATCCTCAGTCATAATTCTGCAGTCATAAAACACTGCCATTGTTGTAGTGGATACAAAACGTAAGAAGTGTGTAGTGTATTGAGAATGAGTAAAATTCCCAACAAATGATGAAACAAAACACAAACCTGTAAAGTAGACGCTTTATAGCAAGGTCTGCTGATGGGACATTGTCAAGCCTGGTACTCTTTAAAAAGGAGGCTTGATGTTTGGATGAAGGAATGGTAAGAATGCTTTCTCCCACAACATGATACGCCACCTTTCAACATAATCTGAGGGCTTCAATAATCCAGGAGAGGCCTCCCAATTCACTAAAAGCTCGCCCCCCCCACAAAGTTCTTCGAAATGCACAATAAACATTTCCTCGAGCTACATAGTGACAAAGAAAGTGAAAATTAGATATAGAGTGGCATCGGTAAAAGTAAAGAGCCAAATAGAATGACAACTATGTATTTAAATGAAAAGTGGAGGAAATACCTGAGCCCAGAATGTAGCTCGGTTGAGCCAAGTATCCAAGATGCTCTCCTTGACATCACCAACTGGGAAGCGAAAAGAGGCTCGAAGAATGGAGCCGGAGTTCCACCAGTGGAGCCAGCGTGCCTTGAAGCGTGGTTCAACTGCTGTAGTTGCTACCTTTTGCAACTTCTCAATTGTCATTTCAGTCTTCTTGAAGAGGCTGAAATGAGAATTGATCTGTTTATGAAAGACAACTAGAGTTAATAAAACCCGCATAAAGAAAACCATGAATGCGATGAAATTAAAGAAAAGAAAAATATGAGATAATAATGAATTTACCTCATCAAAGAAAGCCTCGCCATTCTTGGGGTTTGCAACGGCGAGATACTTTACAAAGTCCTTAGCTTTTATGGCTTTCACCATAGTATCTGTAGCCAATGCCATAGCATCCCAAACTCCCTCGGCTGATATCTTCTCAACTGGTGTCGTTCTGTGATACTCAGTGGCCGCATCATCGGCAGCACGAGATATATCTTGCTGAAAAAATGAAAATAAAATAAAATTTAGAACACAATGACAATAGCAAGAGATGAGAAATGTATTTTAAGACGATATAGTAAGAATAATGAATTAATAGAATCACTTACTCGGTAAAGAAAAGAGATGAACACGTCAATTGTAAGAGGAAACCAAGTGGGACGCGACTTCTTCACTTTGAGACATGTATTGAACTCCTCCTCGGTAAGCAAGTCCTTAAAATCGTCAAGGTTAAGTCCACCATAGTACCGAATTCGTTGCAACTTAGCAGTTAAGCTAGTCTTGACGTGATCGTGTTGAGTAGATCTAAAAAATAGAGTTGTTAGAGTGAACTAAACAACATATGAAATAGAGTATAAGTGAAATAAAGTCTAAATGAAAGAAATGTGCTCACCAATTGACATCGTGCATGCAATTGAGCAACGATGTTATACGTCCTTTGGGGTCGAGAACAATGCAAAACACGGAATAATGCCATCGAAGATCATCGACATGTTGAGCATTGATGTGGCGCCACCAAGCTGTGAACCTGTGATTGCCATCCCACACAAAAAACATCTTCCCTCGGAATGCAGCATAGTCGGGATTAGACTGAAGTTGATTTTCAAAGCGCTCATTGACATCACGCCAATGAGGATCCCAAGAAGCTATGCGCTCCTCAGTGACATCCGTAGATGACATATGGTCATCAAAAATGGATATGTACATGGCACGGTCACCGTCGATGTAGCCCCCCTCAAATCGTTTTTCCAAGGTAGTGACATCAACCTCTTGAATTGGTCGGACTCTTGGAAGAGGACTCATCCTACAGAGGGGGACATAGAATCGACCTAATGGGATGCGCATACTATCGAGAACCTTCACAAAATCAGACTTTTGGTGAAGCCTCCTTGCTTGCTCTCCTGCCTTTGAGTCTTGCAGCCCGATTGGACATTTCGGAATAGTAGAATCCTCAGAATCAGAAAGTGACAAATCTTGGCATGCAATTAATGGCAATGCAAATTATGAGAAATAAAAAACTTGGACAAGGCACATACTTCATTAAAATCTATGTACAATAAAGATTTAATACCCAAAAAAAATGTATGCCCAAAGATTATGCCACATTCCCAAGAGTTAAGAATGAAGAGAATTACCTGAATGACATCAAGAACTCTGAGTCGCTCTTCAGATTGAAGACCTTCATGCTCAAGTTGCGAATGCGCGACAACCTACACAAAATTAGAAAACATTTGAAATTTGAGAAACAAGAAGCAACATGCGGTTTAGGTTTTGAAGAATACAAATTAAAGAGTGTAGGGATTTGGGATCTTAGTCTTACTGTAGAGGAGCTAGCCATTCTACGTGCAAACCAAAGGTGGACAGGCCGAGGGTGCGTGGAATCAAGGTTGGGAGCATTCGGCGCCGAATGCTTACTGGACAGCAGGCGGGCGCTGGGAGCATTCGGTGCCGAATGGACAGGTCAAGCGGTCGAGGGCAGGCAGGCGCTAGGAGCATTCGGTGCTGAATGAATAGGTCAAGCGGTCGAGGGCGCAAGCGGACAGCAGGCGGGCGCTGGGAGCATTTGGCGCCGAATGGACAGGTCAAGCGGTCGAGGGCAGGCAGGTACTGGGAGCATTCGGCGCCGAATGAACAAGTCGAGCAGTCGAGGGCGCAAGTGGACAACAGGCGGGCGCTGGGAGCATTCGGCGCCGAATGGACAGGTCGAGCGGTCGAGGGCAGGCAGGTGCTGGAAGCATTCGGCACCGAATGAACAAGTCGAGCAGTCAAGGGTGCAAGCGGACAACAGGTAGGCGCTGGGAGCATTCGGCGCCGAATGGACAAGTCGAGCAGTCGAGGGTGCAAGCGGGTGCTAGGAGCATTCGGCGCCGAGTGGACAGGTCGAGCGGTCGAGGGCGGAAGCGGACAGTAGTCGAGGGTAGGCAGGCGCTGGGACAGGTCGCCGAAGTTTGCCGGGACAGGGACAAGAGTCACCGCCGGGACGGTTTAGGGTTTACCTAAAAGAAAGTTGGATTCCCCAAATTCCCCAAATTCCCCGAGCTCCGCGGGCAAAGCCGCGAGAAGAAGGAGGTTTTTTCAACCTAGTTCCCTCGGTCACCCATCCTTGAGCTATTCCTCTCTACCTTTGCTTAACTCCAATGTACTTAGCACCCTCCTACCACGGCTTCTAAACCTTGGAGATGTTGAAGACTTGAAAATTTAGGACTTTGTAAGATGAATGCAAGAATGACTTGTACTACTTGGTGTCACAACTTATTTGCTCAATCTTCATTCAATCACTACTTTTAGAGTATTAATGCAAACAAGTTGAAATTTGAAATGAAGGTGCATATGACTACTCCAAACATAATTCATATTTTTCTTATGAAATAAAAAAAAAATTACAAGTGTGACATATATAAATTAAAAGGAACCCTCGGTCATATGTTACACTTTTAATTTTTGGAGTTGGAAGTACTATGAATTTGGAGCTAAAATTTTGGGAGGATGCTACACCACTTGACCTAACGATTTCTAAAAACGATAAAAACTCCTTGTTGTAGGCATCTACAAAGTATGAAATCAAACTAGACTATTATCTCATAGAAGAAAATTGTATTTTTGAGACTTCTTTCCCATGGAATTCTTAGCAAAGGCCATTTCTTATTGTAATTTTTACATTATAAAAAAAAATCGAAATAAAATTCCACCAAGTTACCTAGAGAGTTCGGCACCAAAGACTCATTGCAAGGCTTTTGTGAACCCCTTCTCAAACTAGTAGGTGCATCCATAGGTCACTAGGTGGACAAGAGTTTAAAAAACAAGATGGCAACGGGCTTGCCCTAAAGAAGGTTCGGCACCAAAGCCTCATTTTAGAGGCTCATTTGAGCCTTCTCCTATAGCTGGTGGGCATAATTTGACGTCAAAGGTAGGGGACGGGCCTTCAAATTCATACTTAGGACATGCCAAATGAGGTAGTTTTCTTAATTTCATACTTGATACCCCTAAATTTGTGCTTAAGCCTCTTATTTTGAGAAAAAAAAGGTCAACATGTCGTTGATTGACGTTAGGCAGATTTCAAGCGGGCGAGAGGCTAATTGGATGGGCATGGATGGGTGGGTGGACGGGCGGCCTGTCAAGTGGCTAGACAATCCTAGGCTAGCTCCAAAGAGGGTTCGGCGCCGAAGCCTCATCTAGGGGGTCCATTTGAGCCCTGTCCTACAACTGGTGGGTACAACCTTACGTCAACGGGGGCAGACAAGAGTTCAAAACAACATGGCATCGGGCCCGCTTCAAAGAGGGTTCGGCGCCGAATCCTCATTTTGGGGGTTCACTTGAGCCCTTTCTTGCAACTGATGGATACAACCTAACGTCAAGGGCGGGAGACGAGAATTCAAAAAAAGATGGCAACGGGCCAGCCTCAAAGAGGGTTCGGCACCGAAGCCTCATTTTGGAGGCTTAGTTGAGCCCTCTCCTAGAGTTGGTGGATACAACCTAACATCAAGGGGGGAGACAACAGTTCGAAACAAGATGGCAACGGGCCCGCCCCAAAGAAGGCTCGGCACCGAAGCTTCATTGTGAGGGCTCAAAAATCAAATAGTGAGCCTTGGTCCAAACACTCTAGTTTTATTGTGGACATTTGGCACATGTGAGCTGGCCTCCATTGCTCGTGGGTGCTCTTCGATGTTGCGGAGGGGAGGTAAAGCCCTATTCCGACTACGTGATTCATTCAATTTAGAAGAGGACCTTTGAGGCCTGTAGAGAGATCAAAAAATAGATGAAAGTGCAATGATGGAGTGACTTACTGCATCTGAAGCCTTTGAAGGTGTGCTTTGTGTACAATCGTCCAGATCTTCATCGCCTTGGTTGTTCTGTTGTAGCTCGTAGTCATGATTATTCCTGTCTTGATCGGTCTCTTGAAACTGCTCTCCACTTGTCTCCTCTATTTGCGCATACTCTGACACTAATGCCGCCTTCTAAAACATTGATCTAAGTATCGTCATTTTCGAGCTTCTAGTAACAAAACCCTATACCCCAATGATTTGGTATTAGACATATCAATGTTAATTCACCCTTATATTATACTTGCAACAGGAACTCGAGCAAACCATATTGCAATTGACGTCCAAGAAAGAGGATATGGCCGCAAGATGCAAAGAGTGTCTGAACGTTCTAGTGCATGCGGAGGTAAATGAGCGCTTGGACCAAAATTAGTTACTATTAATTCCACAATCAACATCGATATGCTCAAAACCTAAAGAATGATTTGCAACAGACCACATTATTTTGTAGGACATCAAAGATATTCTTCAGCCAATGGATACTTACTTTGCTTTGTTCTTCACTTGACAACTCTTCTTCGCTCTCGCATTCAGACATGAATGGTTGATTGTCTTGCGATCCCGCAAATCTTGATATCTCGCCTTCCAATGGAAGAGTCTCAACAACTTCTTTCAACAAAGCACCTTGATACGAAAGTGTTCTAGTTGTACTAGTAAGGTCTATGCCTGAACGTTGAAGTTGTTGCCTAAACATTCTAGATTTGGCTAGTTGCTTTCTAGATGAATAACGAAACCCACTCCTCCGCTTCTTCTTCCTATCTCCGTCCTGCATTTGGCTCAATAGAACATCATTAAGCTCTCCACTATACTGTCTTCTATTGAGTTGGGGAATGTGACAATGTCCTTACTACAGACGTTTCTCAATAACAAACAATTGAATTTGAAATACTCAATCACGGACTCTTTCTCGTATATCAATCTTTGTTAATACTACTAATCATCATGCACATCGAATCTCAATAGTAATTGAAGTGACATTTTCTACATCTTTATGCTCTCGATGGCCAACTAGTGGGTACAACCTTGTAAGCTTGATCTAGTGGCCACCTCAATATTTCCAACAACCCTAAACACGCTCATTCAACGCTCTACTTCAAGTATGAAGTAAATTATGACTACTTGAATACTCCAATTAGATGTCTATACTTTTCAAGATTGTTTATTTTATTTAGATTGTCATATCTTTTATAAATAGAAAGGCTATCCTAGCAATCTAACTGTCACCGTCACTAAAATCTAGTAGGTCCCTATTACACTTACACTCGCCGCCAGTTCGTTGTCCTTGTAAATTTGAAATCCACCATAAATAAAAGTAATTCAAACTAACATCTACATTATGGTTCATTGTAGTTCTTCGATGAAAGGCCTTTTTTCAAACATGTATTCTCTAATAATGGCAAATCTATATAATTGAACCAGCATCTATTGATACTATGGATTAGACTTCATTCACAATTCTATTGTATAATTATTTCATAACGCCAACACCCTTTATTATTATACTTACAGAATTACAAGCAACCCACCTATCTGCCACGCGCCGGCAACTTTTCAAAAATATATCCTTTTCATCAATACATGACTCTCGTCATTTTTCTAATTAAAACGTCTCTTAATCACCCTCTTTATTAATTCTATCTGTCTATGTCTTCATACAGTGATGTTTGCATAACCTCTTGCATCAAAATATACCTACAGAACTCTTGGATTTAAATTCTATTCACAATTCTCATGTTGTCCGTGTCTTTCCTTTCTCCATTGCAATGGCTAATTCTCAAAATCCTCCCATGGTGCTAATTCATGCTGATGGCCAAGGAGTTCCTATTTCTTTTCAAGTAGGAGCTGATGGAAAGTGCACAGTCAGTGCTCTTCGTTTTCAATTTCTAAAAGGATCTATGCATGTTGATGAGGAGGTCTTTGATGTTGATTCCGGAGAACTTCTTCACACTATAGGTCATGAGTCCTCTATGAATGATCAAGGTCAGTGTTGGATTCTGAAGTCGGGGACGTACCGAGTGTATGGATTGAAAGATCCTCTTCAAGGTGCATGCACTAAGATCCTCACCCCTAGGGTGTCATCTACATGCACCTTGCAAACACCTATGCTCCGAAAGGTTAAGATTGAGCCTTGCGAACGTATCGTCCATTTCTTGAGTGATGATTCTGAAGATGCGCTCCCAAGTACATTGCCGTCTTCTACTATTCCAATCCCCAATCCTACTGTAATATGTCACCCTTCACATGATACAAATTCATCGCAAGGCAGTCATCCAAGTACTTCTAGGCCTCCGATTCCGCCACGGATTGATGACTATGTGAGCGTTGTTGATTGTCTCAAAAAATTAGTTGCAAGGAAAGGGTCGAAGTCCATCTTGTCTAAGGTAGACTTTACTAAAATAAAAACCGAGAGAGTGGAATTCCTTCCCCCTAGATTTGATGGCGACGTGATGTTTGAGTTCCCCCCGCCGGGGAAATATGCATCACAGTCACAAGCAAAGCTCCTTCATGGCATGGACAAACGCCACAATGGCCATGCTTGGACTCGCACCATCACCTCCAATATCAAGAATGACATGGGTTTAACATTTAGAATGTCTTCGTGCTTAGGTCATTTGCAATGTACCAACGCAGCTTGCGATTATTTATCTCGTGTGCACCGGTCCTCCCAAGCTAACGAAACCAAATGGGATGGAATCTCCTCGTTCACCTTTGAAGTTGGATCTAA
Source organism: Climacium dendroides (assembly GCA_950106755.1). Taxonomy (NCBI): domain Eukaryota; kingdom Viridiplantae; phylum Streptophyta; class Bryopsida; order Hypnales; family Climaciaceae; genus Climacium; species Climacium dendroides. Next base: position 43,499,288 of record OX467084.1, read on the forward strand.
CCCTCCAAAAGGCTCAACTGTCGTGTGTAAAATCTGCAAGGTTTCTCCGTCATGCTTAGATGGGTGCTTGGCTAAGATTTATTATGTTCTTGGTCATGGAAACATGACTCGTGCATGTGTGCACCTCGGAACCCATTGTCATCCTGTGAAGATTGGCGAATATAGAGATGTCGCTGAGAAGATAAAGAGCCTCATTGGTGAACAAGTAGAGAAGACTCCAACAGCAACTAATTCTGCCATTGTCCTTGAAGCCAACAAGGAATTTCTTGGTGAATTGTTTCTTTCTGCAGATGGAGCAACGCAGAAGGAACTTACTCTTGATGAGCTCATACTGGTGTTTGATAAGTTCAAACACATGTCTTCCCTGAGTATTCGGAATCAAGTCACGACGTTTCGGTACTTGAGACGCTTTGGAGTCATGGACAGCATCACCAAATTTAGAGGGTCTAGCTATTGGGCATTTGTCCAGGAGAACAAATTCCCTGGCCAAGGGTCTGAGTCCGACAAGGTCTTTGTTTTCAAGATGTCTGAGATCGGGCCAGGAAGTGGAGTTGATCTCGTGACAAGAATGCAGCCGGGTGAAGATTTACAGAATGCATGGATGATGTTCGACCATGTCAAGCGTGTAAAGGGCTGGACTTCCATGGCCTGCCATGTTTATGATGCTACCTATTGTCGGGTAATGACCATTGCAGTGTGTGATATGCAGTCGGAAGATGTTGCCGCTCAAATCATCTTCTGGAAGAACTTGAATGCTGTTGTGGCCAGACACACCGTTTCTAACGTACAATTCAAGGGCTTCATGGCAGACAGTGCACAAGCAAACTGGAATGCAATTCGTATTGTATATGGTAGCGGTGATGCTTCAATTCCTATGGAGGATCAAGAACGTACTTGTTTGTTCCATTGGACCCAGTCATTGGAGAAACATACAAAGGCTGACATTCGGGCGGACCTGCAACGACAACATCGTCAATTGTGCATGCAATACAAGAATGCCAAGTCGTTAGCAGAGGCTGAGGAGCGGTACCTTGCTATCAGATCATGGTGGCTTTCCTCCGGGGCAACGACTGATGAAGGAGTCATTCGTCTTGACCTATGGCTTGCTTTCTGGCACTTCCGCTATCGCCAATGGGGTGGTTTCATGGATTTGGTGAGTTCACACTTTGCTCCGGGCCTTTTTGCTTTTAATTTTCTGTAAAGTTGTAACCTCACTCTAAATTATACTACCATTCATTTGGCCCTTTCCGAGGATGAGCTTGCTGAAATGCCCTCGTGCAATTTAGCGGAGACTGTACACAACAAGTGGCTTCAACAGAGCGGTAAACGAGGTAATGACTTGTATGTGGCAACTGTCGATGATTACGTACGTGCTTTCATGCAAATGGTTGCCTACTACCAGTATTTGAATGGTGAGAGACCGGGTACTGGACCTGGAAAAGAAGAATTGTTGCTTCGAGTCGCCCAACGAACCGCCCAACGTTCCGGTGTCGCACTGTAAATGCGTACATAGTGTAAAAAAGTGTGGTAATGTTTTATTTCTATTGATTTGGTTTTCACGAATATGAGGAGAATAATGACATCATCTTTAGTGGCTTCAAGGTGACGCCTTCTTACGATGGCTTGAATCATCTATATAAGAATAGGTTGCCATCTTAGAATTCCATCAAACTTGAAGTAGTTTTCTTCATTATTTGTTATAGATTCAGTATGTCGAATTGGAGGGTTTTTTCTGAGTCCCAAGATGAAATTGGAATTCTAGTTTTTTTACCTCTAATAGGTGTACGTTGAGTTTTAGTTCTTCATTCCATATTTGGAGTGAATTTCTATAATAATTTTGTGTTTGTGAAGTAGTTGTAAGGAAATATTCAAATGGTTTGCCTTCTAGGTGAACTTGAAGTAAATTTCCTTCAAAGATAAAGATAAGGAGATAGTAGTGGGCCAAATAAGTGCTCAATTATTGTTAGAGGAGTTTTAAGAGTGAGTTAGAGGCGGACCCCACTTGTTTGTGTGGTTGAGAGTAGATAAGGTAGAGGAAAAGTTGGATAGGATTCATCTTCTCTCCCATTGTGAGTTTAGGGAAAGACCCGAATGTTTGGAGGGCCATGGTGTTGTGTGTTTTTGGAATTTTGAAATGAAAATTGGTGGAGTTATGTATCATGGTGTCTTCTTTCTAAATTGATCTCACTTGCTTGATTTGGAGTTGTGAATCAAAAGTTGTGCTAGTTTGAGTGGAGGGAGGTTTGTTGCCTTCGAAATTAAGAGGCAGAGACTTCGACCGACCATAAAAGACGGACAGGTTCTTGGTTTGCATTGATATTTGGAGGAAGTGTAGGAAATTAAGTTAGCTTTCTAGGAAGATCTCACTCATTCTATTTGGAGCTTGTATGAGTGAGTTACGAGTGTAGAAGTGAAGGAGTGTCTGCTGCCTATCATTTCTAGAGGCCGAAACTTTGAGTGGCCATGAAAGGTGGACAGAGTGTTAATTTGATTTGAGTTTTGGAGAGGATGTGTAAAGTTTTGTTAGCTTTCTAAGAAGCTATCATTCGAAGTAATTGGAGCATTTATGAGTAAGTTGTGAGTGTAGGAGTGAAGGAGGGTCTGTTGCCCTCACTTGTAGAGGCCGAAACTTTGGATGACCATAGTTTTGGGTCAGAGTATTGGAATGAGTTGAGATTTGGAGGAAATGGAGAGAATTGTGTTAGCTTTCCAGAGAGTTATCATGCAACCCATTTGAAGTTGTGAAGCAACGGTGGTGATCATTCAAAGTTTAGCTTTGAAGATGGAGTTGGGGTAGAGATTTGAAGTTGGAGTTTGAGTGAAAATTTGAAGTTGAAGTTGACGTGGAGCTTTGAGTGATGATTTGAAGTTGAAATTTGAAGACACAAAGATTGAAGACTCGTGTGTTGTGGCTTGTGGCTTGTCGCTTGTTATTCCTAGCCGGATTTGGGGCTCGTTGTCTTTCTATGGTTATTCCCAGCCGGTTTTGGAGGCTAGTTGCAATTTTCAATTTCAGCATTGTAAAACTGTTGCGAGCCGTGGTTATCCAGTAAGCGCTCCATTTTGTGTTTGTGGAGACTATTTGGGATTTAATCACCCACTTGGTTGCTCTTTTATGTTGTTCCCATTGGTGAAAGGCGCTTCCTGGTCACCGTGGGTTTGAAAGTTTAGGGTCCCATCATTCGGACGGTCACTCGTGTTGGCTGTCCCGTTTTACCCGTCCGAGGCCGTGGGATCTTATCACCTTACCCTTACCCTTACCCTTATAGAGCCACCACAGGATAGGCCAACGGGGAGGAGTTTGAAGATTGAAGATTGAAGATTGAAGATTGATGATTCGACGACCGTATACGAGATTTGAAGACCAAGATTAGAGATTTATGAGAGACAACAAATTTTGTTGTTATACAATATCATTTTGTATTTGACTGGTGAATTTGTGGGTGACAAGTTCATTCACCTTCATCATTCTAGTTAGAAGACTGGGTTTGCAAGTGACAAGTCCACTTGCCTTTATTCTTCTATCATATTATTATTCCTTAGCCATTTCTAGTTGCAGCCAGAATCTTCGTGATTTCCCAAGGCAAACCGTTCTCAACACGACACCGGCAACCTGAAATCGCTTCATCAAACGCTTCGAAACATGCCTGGAGCTGCCGGTTTCTGCACTCGCGAGCCTCATCTTCAAGGTGAGGAAGTATTTCTCTCCCTCAAGCGCAAAGCAGATCTTCTTCCTGGGTCGGAGTTCGACTCTCATAGACCTGACAAGATTAGCATCTCTCGCCCTCGGGTACAAACGCGAGCAGGAGGTGCAATATTTTATGATCTCACTTCAGAGGGTGACGCACAGCAAGAAGCAACTGAAGACCTGCATAATAATCCAGTTCAACTAGAAACACCTACTACAGTTCCAACCATGGAGCATGTGAAGGCTGTACAAGAAACAGTATGCAATGAGTATGAATGGCACATTGCGCGACTTCCAAAGATGTCAGCGAAGGCTTGCTTTGCTCAACAAGCCATCACCAAGAAGAAATGTGTGGCACGAATTGTACAGGATGGAAAGAGTACGGCTGCACCAACTTACAACGGCATCATGCACAACAATAGGAAGAATAAACAAGAGCGTATGCAGTTCTTCTTCTGCAACGACGACATTGAGAGGTGCGTGAAGGGTACTCGTCGTAAGTGGATGGTTTCCAAACCTGCAGTTCCAGAAGTTTGGCCTGTCAAGATTGGCACCAATCTCACACAGAAGGAGATCCTAGACTTGGAGAACGTTGGTTTTCGATTGGCACCACATCTGGAGCTCTCTCCAAGGAAGCTATTCAGGAAAGAGGGGTCATTGGTGGACCTGTCAGAGTATCCTACCCCGGAGTTCTCTAACGACTTTCCAAAGCGCAGATTCGGGAAGAACATCATGCGGAATCCAAAGGCACCTTCAACGAAGCACGCCAATTCCTGTGCATCTGCTCTTACTGTCATTGGGCAGATTTTGAAGGTTTCTATGGTACCAATTCCTGCCCTGGGTTGCATCATCACCTTTGAGTCCCAAAATGGTCTCAAAATTTCACAATATTTAATTACGATTGGCCAATTTCCCAGTTGTTCATGCCCCTTCTTCAAAGACATGTCGAGCAAATCATTGGGAAAGCGTGGACAATGGACAAATTGTAAGCATCTGTACTACATATTTCATGTAGTTTGTGGATTGGACAGTGAGATAGATGTTTTTATGCATGCTCCTAGTTTCAGCTTCAATGAAATTAAGCGTGTTATTCAGATGGTGCTACTTAAGCAACCAACAACTTAGAGATGCTATTGAGCCCAAGGGCTACATTGTACAATTCTCTTTTTAGATTGAATGAAACAGTGGTGAGACTAAAAGGGCCACCACGAAGTTGTTGTTGTACATTTTGACTACTCATTGAATCATCATTGACATTCAAAATTTTAAAGGTGTGTACATTTTTGTTCACATTTTGCTGCCATCCTACAGTAATAGTGGTCAAAAGTGCGTGAATAATTTCATTCCCACGGTCATAGGAGCACCCTTATTCAATGGTAATAGGTCCAAATAATTACTAAATTTGGACCTAAACCTTTTTTATTTCTATTTTTGGTAAATTCCCACTAAATGTTCATTATTTTATTCTTTTTTCTGCTCTATGCTCTCCATTCACCACTCTAGGCTCACCGCTCACCGCTCTAGGCACGCAAACTAGCTTCGTCCACATCCACCACAATCAAAATAATTATGTAGTCATAATTTTAGGATGAGTTTATACATAACCTACTAGTTGACATACAATGAATCAATGGTATTTGACGAAGCTGAAGAATTATATAGCATAGAAATTGAATCACACTTGTGAATTCGAACTCATCAGGTTCTTCAGGATCTTCAGGTGCAGCATTGGTAGTTTTGGGTTGCATCTTTTGAACACGCCAAGCTTGTACGTGAGCCTTTTGCTCACAGTTTTCCCAATCCTTCTCTACACAAGAAAGACAAAAACAAGAGAGCTTCCTCACCAACAAACGAGTACTATCAGAAGCTGAATTTCCCATCACTGAGTGTAATGAACGAGAACCCGGTAGGGTATTGCATGCAAAGGTGCACCTCCTATCAACATCGGACTCTCCAATGTGCCAGAATGTGCGTGTAATGTTAGTAGTAGTAGAGCACACATATGAACTACGGGGCCTAGTAGAAAATCCTTCTTGTAAGAAATCAACACACTGAGAGGCACACTGCAAAGGGCGCTCAGGGTTTCGGATTTGTTCTTGTCGAAGTGCACGCTTTACAACAGCCCTTGCGCCATCCCACTCCCCTTCATCCATTGCCAAAATTGTGTATAGGTTGATGTTAGTCTTGAACCACAACAAATTACACCATGAAGCAAACATACCAGTGAAGAAAAAAATAAAACATATCAAAATATAAATGGAATTTACATACCTTTCCCGTGACCAGAGGCGAAAAAATTCCACATCATGGTGCAACCACCTGTTAGAGTAGAATACTGAGCTACAAAATAGAGAGCTGTAGCCCCCTTGAATTGTCCAGCACATCCATCACTAAACACCCAATGCTCAGATGGCCTATTGTCATTATTCAAAACCCAATCCCAATGTAGGAGCAAACAATGTTGAACAAACAAAGAATCATGCTTCTTGTCATCAGAGAGATAGTAATGGGTATGCTTTTGAATCACAAGTTCACCTTCACTGGATCGCACTTTCCTCAGGGTGATGTGAACAAGCAAAGTCATAGTTTGAGACATGTAGTACATGGATTGTACCTCGTTTTGAATCTGGAAGCTGTAGTTTTCAACAAAGTCAATGTGCGAAATGAGCACACTTTCTGGAACATTGGCCATCATGTCTTTGCACTGTTGGTCTTGCCAATTTGCAATAAAGTTGTGCTTAATAAAAGCAGCGACTTTGGGCTTTAAGTATGCAATGAACTCTCCTAGGCTGGTTTCCTTGAAAACTTCGTCAAGCCTCTTTTTTTCCTTTCCGAAATCTAACTGAGTACCAAGTGAGATGTACTCGAAACATTTCCAACGTACCTTCAAAAAATGTATCACAGCAATATAAAAGTGAATGAATATGGTTTATAAATGTATCAAAATTTTAAAAAATTAAAATCAAGCTTCCTCATGAAAATGGCAAAACAATGTTCACCCTAAACCTTCAACACACCTTGCAATCAATAGACATACAAAGCTCACACCACACAGAAATGAATGAACATGCCTTCAAAGTGAAACCAAATTAGAATAAAAAATCATCAGGCTTTATCATTGAAATGAGAAATTAAACCCTAAACCAATGTTCATCCTAAACCTTCATCTTACCTTGTATTCCCCAGGGGTACAGAGCTTATGAGGACAGAGTTGAAGCTTTTGAACACCACAGTTAGTGCATGTTCCCATAACACACTCTAGCCGATGCCACTGATCAAGTTCCCCTTTGGGACACACACAATCTATCCATAGCAAAGTAATCCGCTTGTAGCACTTGGAATGAGCGCCACACGTTGGTTGCACTTGTTCTTCTCCTGACTCTGAACAAAGTGGGCAAGAACAAGAACACTGCAGGTATACATGCAATCCTCGCACCACATCTCTCATGGCATTCAATCCAACTTTCATTAGGTCCATTTCAACATGGTAAATGCAACAACATACATTGCGTTCCTGTAGTGGCCGGATGTACCATGGCTTCATCCTCTCAAAAGTTCGTTGGGCAATTTTGCACTCTGGGTGGGCCTCCCTGAATTCCAAAAAGAATGCAGTCTAATTGAACATGCAAAAACAATAAAGTATTAGTGTAATTGTTTGAAAGCAGTTCAGTAGTCCAAGTACAAAGTGTACAGAAGAGACTAAAAAAAATACACATATTACTCCTTGGACCACACAAAGTACTTTTTCTGAATCTAGAAGTGATTTTGAAAGTCATGATAGTATATCTAGTATTAAGAATGACCTCAAATAATACTATGAATATTCTTTGTATTCATTTAAAGTATACTAGATACATCTACAAATAAAGCATGGTACACACATATAATACAACAAAGTACTACAAATATTTCGTAGTACACACATATAGTATTCTAAAGCACTTAAAAACTACATTTCCTATACTTCAGTGAATGAATTATGTGATGTACTCTACTTCTATATGTAATGTACCCACTCTAAGTATGCAATGTCCACATATGTAATATGTAATGTACACAATCTAGATAGTCGAAACTACATCTATAGTATGAATGTATCCTAAGTCCTTGACATGTACCTCTAAACATACAAAGTCAATGAAATTGTTAAGTCATATAAAAAGATGAAAATAGAAGGTGATATAGAAAAAGAAGCTGTGTGATGGTAAGGTAATGTTTAGCATGGGTCAGCCCTTCCTTCTTCTCACCCCCATCCTTGTTGACTACATCCTTCCTGTTAGAACTCACCCTTGTATTCTCATGCCACCAAAGTTGCACCATTTCAGCAGTGTATGTAGTTGTACCATCTTTCCTTTTCTGCCTTTGGAGAAGAGTGAATCTTGATGCTCCTTCTGATGTTTTAGACTTTTTGTCCAAAGCTGTCATGATGTTATCTGCTTTGGTTCCAAGCACCCTAGCCAACGCCCTTACACCACCAACGCCTGCACTCACTGCTGCATCAAGCAACGCACCCTTCCTAGATAGCATATGGTTAGAAAAAGGGATACTAAGGGCTTGTAGCTCACCCCTAAAACTTTGAATGAACATGTGAATACTTTGAGCCTCTAATGGACGGGGATAATAGTAGGGCAGTAGGGGCCAAATTGTGTTGTGTCTAAGGACCTTCTCTAGTACATCTTGCCGACTTAGAGGACTTGGATAGCTTTTCAACTCTTCAACAATATACTCTCTGATTTTTTGTGCAAGTCTACTAGAATCTCTAGAAGAGAGGACATCTAACTCTCCTGCCATATTCTCTGTAGCTATAGAGGCAGCCTCCTCTGCTTGAATGAGCATTTTCTGTCTACATGTGTCTTGATAGATCCGGTTGCGCTCTAATGTCTTTTGCCTTTGTACCTCAAACAATTCTGCTTCTTGTTCTGCTTCTAAGGCCCTCTCAGCAGGTCCAGGCCGGGTGATGCCCTCTCTAGATCTCCTTTGCTTAGCAGAGTTACCCATCCTACATGGAAATGAGAACAATTCAAAATAATTATAAGATTTTATCATAATACTAGATGCCATACACATACTTCAAAAAACTCCAATGACCATAGATGAAGGGTTTAGATGTTATTCTAAACGTATAGAAAAAAAAGAATAAAAACTAAATCCCCATTCCCCAAGTTATAATAAAGAACAATCTAAAAGAACAATGGGTCAACTAGTTTTAGAGCAAAATACTCACTGAGTTGGAGTTGGAAGAATCTGCAAGAGATTGGGTGGATTCTTCAATTATATCCGGTAGTATAAAGGCAGGGGCACCAAACAAAGAATCAGGACCCTTAGCCAACCGTTTGTGAGAATTTGCCTCAGTCCTTGAACAGTGCATGTACCATGCAAGGTTTCCAACTTCTGAGACTGGGGTACCTGATATGTGAGTGTCTTGGACAATAGAAATACTTCCACGCAAGCTACTTGACTCTGCTTCTGAACTCAGTGTATTAATAGAATTGGTAGAATGTGGATAATAATGTGTTATCAACTGTTGAACTAGTTGAGGAGGCTCCTTTTCAGAGTAGTAATCGGTAATTACTGTTTGAACAAAGGGACAATCCGGGGACTTCCTTTCTGCAGACATTAATGTTTAATTGTAGAAAACATACAAGGAATTCAAAATACGCCACTCTGCCCTTGCATCCCAAGTCACCCAAAATAAGTGATGGCAAATGAATTAAATGAAATTCAAAAACAAAACTATATAATTACCAATGAATTACCAATACAAGATAGAAATATATAATTATCAATGACTCAATGTTATAGGGCAGCTCACTTGGAAAGATGCAAGTGCAGGAGATGGAGATACAGTATGCTTTCAAGCCCACATTGACCATGAGGTTTACGTTCTCTTAGTAGCAGTGGTACTGGTCACAGGTTTCTCTTAGTAGCGGTGGTACTGGTCACAAGTAACATTACCATTAGCTTATGTCTACAATTGTCCTTGAAAAAGTACATTTAAAAGCATATTAGTCTCTAGGGATTGAAATCTCTACCCTAGCACTCTAGCTACTTGTTCATATGTAACATTCTAGAAAGAGAGCAAGTTGCACCTTTAAGTTAACTCATTAGCAATTGTTAAGTATAATCGTACTATTAAAGTAAACTGTATATACCTATTCTATGTTGTCCTATTTATGAATAGGGAAATTCAATTTTGCATTTCGTTTTTGGTAATCAGAAGAGTGACAGTTCAATCTTCAATTGAAATGGAACTTTGAACATGGTAGGTCCAATTGTTGTTTGAAAGTAGAATTGAGGTATTTTGTATTCTTTAGTTCTTTGACATCTTTCTACTCTAACATCTTGAATTTCATAATGCATGCAATATACTTGACTCTCAATTATTGGTAGACTGGGGCAATTTCTATTAAAAAAACCGGTGCTAAAAAACTACTCTACTGTTAAAATACATGTGAAGGTGAAACCAATTAAACCTAAGAGATGGGTGTACGTGTTTCAAACAGTTGGGCCTTCTCTTCCTCCGCATAGCAGCTCCTTCCACCTACAAAGTTGGACGAATCCTAGTATTTATCATCATAGCCTGTTTTAGAGGTTTCGGCAACTCTAAACCTCAGAAAACTAAAAACTACAAGTGACCACCACAGATCTAATGCTCCAAACAGGCAATAAAAACAATAGCACCTTATATTTGAAAGTATTGCCATTTCAACCATTGGTTGAGAAGTTCACAATGTTCAGTACAATGAAACTCTTTATTTGCTTTCAAATAAAAAGATTGCCATGGTCACTAATATAAGCAGAAGTCTATCACATGCATACAAAGTCTTGTCTTGGGGTTCTGTCTGGATTGACTTTCCTTGCTAAATCACAACTTAGGTCTTGGTTAGGGCGTTCTCTACCTACTTGGGCAAAATCGAGGGGTATCAAGGCAAGTATTCAGATTTTTTTATGATCATTTCCAAGAATTTTAAGTTAGATAGGAATGGAAGTAATAAAGTGACAAACTTGGTAAGGAAAGGTTCAGTTTCCAAACTGTAGAAGGATTTTTATTTCTTCTATAAAAATAAACCCTATTGTAGGATTCGAACACTAGGAGGTAAAATATCCCGATTGAATTGTAAAATTTATTCCCCAAAAGAAATCACCAATTGCAAGTTTATGTTTGTACAAATTTTCCTATCATTATTCCAACAGCCAATCGGACAGTCCCACTTATCATATCAATTGGGCTTGCATCTTTATTTTAGCCGATGGTCTTTTCTCCAATTGTTGTCTCGCTCCCAGTCCACTCCCAATTGGTTATCTTTCACAGCACTCCAGCATCTCCCATCGGTATTTAGACTCCCGCATTACACCAATCGGTATTCTCTCTTAAAATGAATTCTCTAAATTAACTCAACTATAAATAATATTATTAATTCTCCCTCAACCGGTTAAGCTCTCCAGTTTCTCCAATCGTATCAATTTTCTCATTTCTTGATTTACACATTTAATTCATATACCTCTCCCAATTGGTATTTTATTTATCAATAAACCATTTAATCCCAATTGGTGGTTCTTCACTCAATTACTCAAACAATCCCAATTGGTATTTCTTGATTGACCAGCACAACTCCCAATCGGTATATAACTCACACAGATATTCAATACAATTACAATCGACCATTAACATTCCACAGCATCCATAACCCACAATTTCCAATCGGTTTCAAACTCACACATACACAGTCACACACAATCGCACACAAAGACAAACACAGACTCCAGAATCACTCACAATTGGCAAAACACAACTTCATATTACTCAAATAAAACAATACAAACACACACTCATTTTTACTTCCAAACTCTGGAAGGAGCGCTTCTCTCTCTTGAAGTCAACTGAGAATAACAATCGGGAAAAACCCAATACATACCAACCAGCCAGCTACAGTTCAAAACCGCCAATGGGAAACACCTCCCCGAATCTCCTCAGCGTACCCTATCGGCAAATACAGTGTACATACCCAGTATATCCCTCCTAACTACCCTCCCGATTGGTAAAACTACTATTATAACATGAAAAACTACCAATCGGCCAAACTAAAAATTAGAATTCAGTCCACATGGCCCCCACCTCATCTGTTTGTGTCCCCGCAAACATCATTTCTTCTTTACAATTGTCTTGGTCTTCTCCTTAGGCTTGGGCTTCGTAGGAGTAGCCACCTCCTGCTGCTCCGGTCTTGCACTCTTGGATGAGACACCGTAGGGAATCAATTAGAAAGAAACCCCCGGCACCCACTGCAACGGCATCTGGTAAACTGGCCTCCCTGCTCCCTTTCGCCGTTCTACTTGATTGGCCCTGTCACAATCCACCAATAAAGCTCTCCAATTGGCTCGCTCTTGCTTCAACGAACCATCCCGATCCCTGTTCAAGAAAACCTCCATTGGCCCCTTCCGATTGGAATTTTTATCACCAATAAGGTTGTGGTGCGCCCCCTGCAAGAACTGCATCATAAACATTAACTCCAATAGGCGCATCTTCCTGCTACAATTATAATTCAGTCGCGCATACAACTCTCCATCTTGCAACATACGACCTCCCAATCGGGGATCAATGATGATCTGAAAAAATTGGCACCACTTCGCCAATGCCTTATAAAAGATGGCTGCCCAAAAACATACTGGATCCCGATGGGTCTTGTGTTCCTGCCAAAACCGAAGGTAGGAGGTAACACAATCCTGCAAGCTTCCCCACGATCCTACCACAATCGGCCAATTGTACCAAACAGTATCTAATTGGGCATCCATGCACCATTTATAGCGGCGTTCCACTGGGCACCAATTGGGATTTTCTTTCACATTCTCCGGCGCCTCGCCAATATCCAATCGGAAATTTGCCTCGTTTGCAATCAGAGCCTCAATCGGCTTACTCAACGACGGCTGCTCATGGTTATAGTCCTTCCCAATCCACAATAGGGCTTGCCACAATAAAACATCCGATCGGTCACTCACAGTAGCAAATAGATTCTCCCATTTCCCCAAAAATTGCTCATCGGTTGCACTACCAAACTTCCCAAAACTCCAGGTATCTAAATTTAACGGCATTCCCACAATCAGTTCCGGTGCCACCTTCCAATTGTATTTGTTTTTGAAAACCGCCTGCATCTCCAAGTCGAATGGCAACAATTGGGAGAAAGATCTTGCCTTCACCATACGCTCCAATCTCGACTTTGTGTTCCGATAGGTATAAAAGTACTCGCTAGGATGCACATCTGAGAACTGCGCTCTCACCGATCGGTCTTGGTTGTCTCGGACCATCTGCACGATCCACCTCTCCGATTGGAATCCATCCAAGAGTTGTTGCAGTGTCAGCTGCCAATCCGCAATAGGACATTTTACCCAATTGGTTGCCATGTTTTCCGCCACCATTCTTCCCCAATCGGTACACTTTGGTACCCGAAGCCGTTCAGCACACAGACTCTCCAATCGGTGACGCTCTGCTTGAATTTCCTCCAATTGGCGATGATATCGTAACAATCGGGCTCCCAAATCACCAATCAGCCAATACCCAGCACAATAGTCTTCCAAAAGCAAATCGCCCCGCATAATGATATCCGCCAATAGATCTTCCTGCTAGAATGCCTCAGCCAATCCCCATATTCTTTGAAATTCGGTGACTGATAGGCATTGCTTCAAAGTAAGATCTGCAATGAGGAAAAATACCTGCCGATCGTATATATACGCACGCTCCAAGTTACGGACGGGTAGAATATAGGATGATAATTCCAATAGGCCCTCCACCGTTAAACCTCCTTCTAGTGCACCCAATTGGCTGACGACATTGCCCACCACCATAATCTCCTTACCCTTCCGATTGGATAACTGCTGCGAAAGTCTCTCATACTCCCTCTCCAAAGCCTGATACTGAGCCGTGATATCCTCCAATGGTTGCTTTTGATTCACCACCGCCAATCGGTCTTGGATATGCTTCGTATTCAAATCCACATATTTCTTCCGATGGCTCTCTGTTTCAATCTTCTGTTGAACCAATTGGTTGCGAAGCTCCACCACCTCAGGATTCTCACTGCCCGGTAGGGGCATGGCTGCCTTCAATTGGTCCACTTGAGCTTGCAACAATCGGTGTTGATCTTGAAGATCCTTGTGCTGTTGTTGTAGTGTCGCATAATCCCCAAAGATGGATGGTTGAGCCGCTAACATCTTCAATTGGATCGCCTCCTCCGCCACCTTTTGGTAATACTCAGGCCCCTTCAACGCTCCAGACACAGGTTGCTCCACCGATTGGGCTTCATTCGCCCCTGGTTCCGGCTTGACTACCACCACCACAATTGGATTCACATCCTCAACAATCTTGGTCAAGTAATAGCCCCCGCAAAAGGTCTTCTCCGAATCCAATGGGTTGATCTTCACTTCCTCCACCGATTGGTTTAGTCTTCTTGCCATCAATTTCGCCCAATTGATCACCACTCCATGCTGAAACAACGCCACTGCCGCCACTATCGCACCCATTTCCACCCGATCGGTATCCAGATCCAACAACAACCAGTGCTGCACAAATTCCACCATTTCCCTCCAGTTGGGCTTCAATTGAGCCTTGAAAACCCTAACTGGCTCCTCCTTTCTACCCTGCTCGATTGGTACCATCTGAGGTGGTGTTGAAAAACACCCACCAATCGGATAATCCTCTGCCTTCAATGCCCCATACAAAATTCCACGATTGGGCACCTGCAGCGCCTTTCCCACAACCTCCGCCGTCAACTCCAATTGTTTCCCGTGCACAAAGCTGGTTCTTGTGCCCGATTGGTATTTGTCCACAAATTCTCCCACGTCGCGCTCTTGCACTTGGGTTGAAACCAGACTTGCCGAAAGAAATCGCAATAGTCCCGCCTCTCTCACCATCTTCACAACCTCGGTGTTGCGATAAAACTCCAATCGTTCCTCCAATGCAGGCCAGGGCACCGATCGGATGATGTTGGGAAAACCAACCTCCCCTTCTATCGATCCAGACGCCCCTCCCTCAAGCTTCGGTTTCTTCACCAATCGGAAGAATTCCGCCAATGTGCGATCTCCCAGAGCTGAAACCTCCTTCACGATCATCACGTCATCGTCTGAATCCTCACTCGGCTTCGCCATTGGGAACATTCTTGATCACTCCGCGCTCCAATTCGCCCTATCTGCACCAATTGGTACCACAATGTGCACACCCACCAACACAATCGGCGCTCACAGTCTTTACAAATGAAAACACCAATTGGTTAGCCCTGAATTCTTGAAATGTGTTTCCCAATTGGTGAAGATGATGCGCCCGTTGCGCCCGCGCCGCCACTCCCACAATCGGTTGTCAGATGCCCTGACGTCGCTCGTACCAATCGGGCTCATAACTCCCCCTCAATCCCACTTCCGCATCATTACCCAATTGGCATAATTTTGTGTTTGTATTGGAAAAGTATTCGCCAATTTTTTTTTTTTAATTTTTTTAATTTTATCTTATTTTTAATATTGTTTTTTTATTACAGTATTTTATCATGTTTTTGTTTTTATTTTTAACACTAAGATTTAATTTTGTTTAAAAGACACATTTATTGTTATTTAATTTTAATTTCAATCATTTTTTTTTTAAAATTATTATTATTATGATTATTAAATACGGATTCTCACTCCCTATTCTCTTCTTCCCATTGGTTCCTTACTTACCATTATATCTATTATAAATATTACGTAGATACTCTCTTAAAACACTCCCAATTATTCTTATCCTTATTGCCAATTGTTACCATGTTATTTCATTTTATCCTATTGGCTACAAGTCTTTATCACTCTTTATACTAATTATTATCATGTTTTATTTATTTAGTTAGTTAGTTAGTTTTAATATATATTTTCTCACTCATTAGTTTAACCCTCTTAATTTACTCCGAGAATTACCAAAATTTTCTAATTAATACTACAAAATGAAAATCCATTTATGCCTATTATGTTAAATTCACTCTCCTTACAATTATAATTATTTTAGATATCTAATTTTATTTTTAATTATATATTTTTTTCTTTCTTTCTTTTTCTTTTGTATGAAACATTATTATTATTATTATTTTTTTTTTTTTCACCTATACTATTATTAATGCCATAGATTATTATCATTCTTCCCCCCCAACCACCGATTGAATTTACACCTCCCCCACGCCATCATTGAAGCCGGCCCCGACTGAACTATGATATAGGCGCAACCGATAGCCATTGATACGAGTAGGAAGAAGTTTACCTTCAAAATCTTGCAATTGGGCAGATCCATTGGGATTCATATTTACAATAACATAGGGAACCAACCAATGGATTTGAAATTTCCCAGGGAATTTAAGAAATCTACTATCATATAATAATACTAAATCGCCCTCTTTAAATTGCTTAGGATGGAGCTTACTATCATAAAATGATTTACGTTTTTGTTGAGCAACAAAAGTATTATACACAGCCTCTCGTCTCTCCTCATCCAAATGTTCCAATTGGCTAAGCCTAGCTTCTAAACTAGGAACATCTCCTAACCTATTGGCAATTGCTATTCTCAAGGAAGGTATCTCAAATTCAATTGGAAGAATAGCTTCCTGCCCATATACCAATTGGAATGGTGTAAACTTAGTAGTGACTTTATAGGCAGTACGATAAGCCCAAAGAGCTCCCCATAATTTTTCATCCCAATCGGTTCCAGATCCCGAAATTGTTTTAGTTAAAATATTACATAATAAACCATTTGTTTTTTCTGTCTGCCCATTGGCTCGAGGATGGTAAGGGCTAGTTTTACGATGTTTAATCATGAATTTATTGGTTAATGTTTCAATTGTTTCATTCAAAAAGTGAGTACCCCTATCACTTATTAACTCAATTGGACAACCAAATCTTGAAATTATATTTTTGTATAAAAACCTAGCTACCGATTGAGCATCATTATTTTTAGTGGCCATGGCCTCTGCCCATTTAGTGGCGTAGTCCATTGCAACTAAAATATAACGCTTTCTACCACGTTTACTAGGTGGAGCTATTGGACCAACAAAGTCGATCCCCCACTTCTCAAATGGTGCTAAAGCCAATAGGGGATGTAATGGCATGGCTTTAGTGGGTGTAGGACGGCCCACATGTTGGCACGGATCACAAGTCCGGGCAAAATGGTGTGCGTCTTTAAAAAGTGTTGGCCACCAATAGCCAGCCATTAAAACTTTACGGGCGATAAAGTTCTCCCACAAAATGTCCCCCACACCCATCGGTATGACAACCCTCTAAAATTAAAGGTATTTCATTAGAAAATATACAACGCCTTAATATCCCATCGGTACCCTTCTTATATAAGACATCATTTATTAACATATAAGGAGCACATTTATGTAAAAGGTACTTAATTTGCTTCTCACTTAATTGACTTGGTATTTGATTAGTTTTTAAATATTCCAATATATCCTTATACTCTGATTGGACTGCTTCTACCACAAATAATTGGCCATCAGGTAAGTCATCATCAATTGGCTCAATATTGGAATTAAGTGTTGGTTCCAATTGGGATAAATGATTGGCATTGGCATGTGTTTTGCTAGGCCTAACCACAATTGAAAATTTAAACTCTTGTAAAAGTAATACCCAACGGGCCAATCGACCACTTAGATCTGGTTTATTAATTAAATATTTTAATGCATCATGGTCAACATAAAATGTAAAGGGATATCCCAATAGGTAATGACGAAACTTTTTAACAACAAAAATCATACCTAATGCCTCACGTTCAGTAGTAGTATAATTTTTCTCTACCGCAATCAATTGTTTACTAGCAAAATAAATTAGGTGATCCATGTTCTTTTTATCCTTTTGACTTAGGACACAACCCAATGCTATGTTGGAAGCATCCACATAAACATGGAATGGTTCATCCCAATTGGGAGGAATTAATACCGGAGCGGTACTTAAACGTTCTTTTAGAGTAATAAATGCTTTGGTACACTCTGGTGTCCATATAGGGCTAGCACCCTTTTCTAATTTTTTTAATAAATTTGTTAAAGGAGCTGCATGGGTAGCAAAATCCTTAACCGCTCTCCTATAATAACTCCCAAGACTAACAAAACTTCTAACATCCTTTATAGTTTTAGGTTGTAGAGTATTTACAATTAAATCAATTTTATCAGGGTCAGTACTTATTCCCTCTTTACTCACAATATGTCCCAATAGTTTACCATATGGCACCGCAAATTGACATTTGGCCGCATTAAGAGAAATGCCATATTTATTACATTGACTAAAACAAAGAGCTAATTGGGCCGAATGGTCCTCTTTAGTACCAAAAACATAGAAGTCATCCAAGAAAATCTCCATGAATTTGCGGAGAAATTCTTGGAAGGCTACCGTGACTATTCTTTGAAAAGTGGCCGGTCCATTACAAACCCCGAATGGCATTCTTCTATGAGCATACGTACCCCAATCGGTAGTAAAAGTAGTCAATAATTGGTCTTTTAATGCTATACTAATTTGATTGTATCCGGAGAAACCGTCTAAAAATGAATACATTTCATGACCCGCTACCGAATCCAAAACACTATCGGTAAATGGCAATGGAAAATAGTCTTTTTTAGTGGCTGTGTTTAATTTCCGATAATCCTGACATATACGAATTTTCCCATTTTTCTTAGGAACCACAACAATTGGACTCACCCATTCGCTAAATGGAACGGGATAGATAAATCCTATTTCCAGAAGTTTATCTATCTCTTCCTTCACCAATAGTGAATACTTAGGATTTAATCGATGTTGCCTTTGGCAAACCGGCTTAGCGTTTTCCTCTAAGGTTATGTGGTGTTCACACACCTCGGGGGGTACACCCTTCAAATCCTTATAGGAAAAAGCAAACGTCCCTAAATAAGCCTTAAAGAAATTTAACCATTGATTTAATTCCTCTACTTTTAATTCCCGACTTATTTGTATTATTTTTGGATCATCTTCGGTACCAATATTTAAATCCATACATAAATCTTTAGGAACATGTTTTTCAATTGGGATAGACTCAGAAGAATAATCCCATTGATCTTCTGTTTCCCAAGTAGGTTCTAACTCCGATTGGTTATCAGATATCCCATAGACAACCTTATCCATTAACCAATAGGCAATGGCCCGATCAGAATCCTCACTGTCTTTACAAGGCAGTAAGTATTCCCCAGGCCCAATTTCTTTAAAGGTTCTACCAATTGGTGATTTGGTTGGTTTTATTACCCTATGAAATTGTACCCGATTGGCATCTACATTTTCCTCATCTCCTGAACTATAATCAAAATCACTAGTATATTCAACAGATTCCCATTGTGTTTCCCCATGATATTTTTTGGAATACATTTGTAATTTAACCTTAGATGAACCAGAACCAATTGTCAATAAACCCCTATCCCAATCGTCTTTAGCTTTGGCTTGATATAGCCAAGGCTGACCCAATAATATAGGATATGACGTATTAAGAGACAATTGTTGGAACACAATATAATCTATATAATAAATGATACCGGATATCATGGTTTTTAATTTAGGTAAAATACCTTTTGGAATTACCCTACTTTGGTCAGCCATATGTAGGACTAATTTAGTCTCTTGTAACCCATTTAATTGTAAACTAGTCATAGTATCCCAATTCATTAAATTTACACTCGACCCTCCATCAACTTGTACACCACTTATTAGAACCCCATCAATTGTTACATCAATCATAGGAGCCCCAGGATCTGGGCTAATAGCAACTTCATTTACCATTTTTCTAGTTCTTTTCCTAATTAAATTTTCTTGAAGAGTAGCCTTGCATTGTGGTGCTACTCCCAACAATTGTTTTATAGATATGTCAGCTTTTAAATTTCCTAGATCTTCTAAAATGTCATAACCAATTGTTCCATGCATAATACCAATTGGTTTTGCATTTCTATTCCGCCTAAACTGATTGGTCTTATTCAGTAGTACTTGACTTCCGATCGGTACTGATTACTGACCTATTGGTACTGTTTGCTTTTTCCAATTGAGATGATCTGGTGCTATATCCAATGCATCACCAATTGGTTTAGCTATATTTATTAAACTCGGATCTAAAGATGGATTTTCTTCGATGGGATGTTTAAAAATTTCAAGAGCTGGTTGATACTCTTGAAATTTCCCATTGGCCACAGGATTTAAAGTCCTCAAATTTGACATCACAAGGTCTACCAATGGGACTGATTGACTCAATGGAATATTTTGAGGTACCCAATGGGTTTCTTTCTGCACTATAACTCCATTGTTTTGATTTCCTAACAATTTATGTTCATTATTAACAATTGATAAGGTAGTGGTCCCTGATTGAATCAGTGGTGCCACCTCTTGTATTTGAGTTTCTACATTCCCATTGGAACTTTTATTCCCTATTGGTAAGCTCACATCTGCATTAATTATAGGCTGACTTCCCATCGGTAATTGTTTATTAGCCCTTGCTCTAGTAGTTACTTGTTTAACATTTTTAATACCATCATTAGATCCCAATTGTTCTTTTAAGTCTAAATTATCACAATCACTCAATGAACCCACTTCATTTATTGAAACATGGTGAACTACTCTATCTTCATTGAGCACTACTAATTTTGAACCGGTATTATTTTCCCGCACCATCCCATCATTATTACGTGGATTTTCCCTTTTTGGCCCATTACATTCCTCTGCAGTGTGGCCTGCTTGGTTGCAATTGCCACACAATGGAACATATGGAATGCTAGCCTTAGGATTTGGGCAATTCCTAGCATAATGTCCCATTTCTCTACAATTATAACATTGCACATTAGGATTTTCTTGCCAACTTGGATTATTTCCCCCATAGGTAGGATTTCCTTGACTAGGATTGCCATAAGGCATTTGATTCCACCCTTGGTTTTGACTCGTAGGATTTTGAGGAATATACCTATTGGGATTTGCATTAAACCCGCCATTGTTAAAATTCTTTGGGTTGAAATTTGGGTTAAAGTTAGAATTAAAAATCCTATTCTTGGGCACAAAATTGGGATTAAAATTATTTCCTTTATAATTAAATTGTCGAGTAAACCTATTGGGATTATTACTGTTATCATAATTGTTATTATTATTATCCACTACATATACTTGACCCATTTGGGCACGTAAATTTGCATCATTAATTAGACTCTTTTGCAAGTTGCGACAAGATTCTGTCTCATGTTTCCCATTACAAAATCTACACTTGGAAGATAAATTAGGTGGCAAGGGACAATCGTTCAACATATGGCCCTGACCTCTACAATTGTTACACCAAATATTGGCTCTATCATTTGGGGGTTGACCTTTCTTTTCTATTGCATTATTTAAATGAACGGCCAAATCCTCAAATTTATGAGTTAAGTCTAACAATTGGAATTCCATTTTATTGGTCTCTATTGGTATTGGTTTAACCACTGTTGTACAGTAGGGTCCCAATCAAATTGGCGAATTCGAAATCGCAGTGAAGAAAATTTCACTGCAGTCAACTTTGAGAGGCTCCCGAGAGCTAAAAAATTGGTATTTTACCACGAAATTTTACCATAGCTTTATCTTTATGTTAATAACACATGGTCCAAATTTCAAGGCCAAAAGATTCACCATTTAAAAGTTATTCAAAATCTACCAACATGGGTAGTTGTGGAATTTTTTTCACTTCTGCCAACTTTCACAGCCTCCCAAGGATTGGAATTTTTTTTTTTTGCCATGAAATTTTTGGAACAAAAACTAATCTATGATTTCAACATATGGTCCAAATTTCAGGTCCAAAAGATTAATACAAAAAAAGATATTCACAATCTACCAACATGTATTGTTTTGAGAAACACTTGTGGAAACCATTTCACTACTACCAACTTTGGCACCCCTCCAAGGGCTAAGAAATTGTCTATTTACCGTGAATTTTTTGTCACACAACCCTTTCTATGTTAGTAACATGTATGCCAAATTTCAAGGACAAAAAATTATTACAAAAAAAGATATTTAAAATCTACCAATATGGACAGCTTTGAGAAACCATTTTTCTATTTCCATCTTTGACACCCTTCCAAGGGCTGATATTTTTTTTATTTTTCATGAAATTTTTTCTATACAATAATTTCTATGTTAATAACATGTGTGACAAATTTTAAGGTAAAAAAATTTATAATAAAAAAGATATACACAATCTACCAACATGTGTAGTTGTAGGAAACAGTGGGAGAAGCCATATCACTACTACCAACTTTGACACCCTCCCAAGGGCTGAGAAATTGTCTATTTACCATGAAATTTTTGGCACAAGATATATTTTATGTTAATAACAAGTGTGCCAAAATTCAAGGTCAAAAAATTTATACAAAAAAAGCACACACAATCTACCAATGTGTATGTCCTCCATTTGCCTCAATCACTGCTTGTAACCTAGAAGGCATAGAATGACATAATTGGAGGAGTTTTGTATCACTAATTAACCTCCACTCTCTTTCAATAATTGTCTTCATGTCATCTAAGTTTCTAGGCCTATTTGGGTCATGTTGCACCGCATCTTTCAGAATCTTCCAAAGGTTCTCAATTGGATTGAGATCGGGAGAGTTTGCAGGCCAATCAAGCTTCTCCAAAAGGTGTGATTGTCTCCATTCTCCACATAGTTTGCTACAATGGACAGGTGCGCCATCTTCCATGAGCAATCCTTGTGGCACTCTACCCATAAAATGAAGCAACTCGCCATTGTAAACCACTTCAACAAAATCCTTAGCAGAGCGTCGATCCTTAGGCATAAAAACAAGTTGTGAAACTTGTCCTTCAGCAAATGCACCCCAAATCATCAAAGAAGTTCTCCCACTCTTAAAAGTTGGAACTATACAATCTGATGCATAGCGGTTATATGCAGTTCTCCAAACATGAATTTGTCTAGAATTTTTTCCAACTTCAAAAGTAGACTCATCTGTCCAAACAACTCGCTCCCATTCTTCTACACTCCACCTACAATACTTCTGAGCAAAAGCCAATCGTTGAGACATGTGACGAGGTGTCAAAAAAGGTTTTTTGACTGCAATTTGACTATAAATGCCACTCCTATGTAAAGCCCTTTGAATAGTATTTTTAAACACTTGAGTAGGACACATATTAGTAATCTCTGAGAGCGTTAAGCGATGATTAGCTTGTGAGACACGTTTAATAATATGAACATCTCTATCACTAAGCTTCTTAGCATGATTTCCACCACAAGGTTTGCTTCTGTAGGTTCCATCTTCTCGAAATCTCTTCACCAACCTCTGAACTGTTCTAACAGGGACTCCAACAATAGCTGCAATATCAACTCCTGTCTTTCCTCACTCACTCAAACCAATAATGCGAGCACGAATTTCAACTGAAATAGCCATCATCTACAACTTTCAAAATGGTAATTGGATTCAAAAAAATTACTAACTAACCTCATGTCTGGAGCACTCAAATCTTAATTAGTAATCACCCACCATCCATGATCCAACTCTCATTCACTCAATCTCCATATTACCTCCCTCAGTCACCACATTACCTCACTCACCATAATTCAACCTTCATTCACTCACTCAGTGACTATAATTCAACCCTCACATAGCCTCACTTATTCATCACATACATTCACTAAGTCACCATGATGCAACCCTTACATAGCCTCACATAGCCTCACTCATCAAACAATCATACTCAGTCATCACATAGCTCCAGTTAACCACACAGCACATAGCCTCACCCATTCAGTCAACACATCCTTCATGCACTCATGTCCCCAAAATCTTCAATCCTCTAATTGGAAAAATAATCACCCATTACTTACCTCAGCACACATCCTACCTCCTGTAATGCTCAATTTTGAAAGCAAGCATTCATATTGAGAGGAAAAGCTTCTTCATGCACATATGGTGTTCAAATTTTAAACAAGTGCATTCTTTTAGATGTGACAAGTGCATTCTTTTAGATGTGACAAGTGCACACATCTAGATTTGGGTATCCTTGATTTTGTTGAGAAGCATTTATGTATGGGGATTTGGACATTTGGACAATTTTAGACCAAAAGCATGAGTGTCCATATTCTTACAATATTCTCAATATATTCTAAAACTGTTTCTTACAACTACACATATCGGTAGATTGTGTGTGCCTTTTTTTGTATAAATTTTTTGACCTTGAATTTTGGCACACTTGTTATTAACATAAAATATATCTTGTGCCAAAAATTTCATGGTAAATAGACAATTTCTCAGCCCTTGGGAGGGTGTCAAAGTTGGTAGTAGTGATATGGCTTCTCCCACTGTTTCCTACAACTACACATGTTGGTAGATTGTGTATATCTTTTTTATTATAAATTTTTTTACCTTAAAATTTGTCACACATGTTATTAACATAGAAATTATTGTATTGAAAAAATTTCATGAAAAATAAAAAAAATATCAGCCCTTGGAAGGGTGTCAAAGATGGAAATAGAAAAATGGTTTCTCAAAGCTGTCCATATTGGTAGATTTTAAATATCTTTTTTTGTAATAATTTTTTGTCCTTGAAATTTGGCATACATGTTACTAACATAGAAAGGGTTGTGTGACAAAAAATTCACGGTAAATAGACAATTTCTTAGCCCTTGGAGGGGTGCCAAAGTTGGTAGTAGTGAAATGGTTTCCACAAGTGTTTCTCAAAACAATACATGTTGGTAGATTGTGAATATCTTTTTTTGTATTAATCTTTTGGACCTGAAATTTGGACCATATGTTGAAATCATAGATTAGTTTTTGTTCCAAAAATTTCATGGCAAAAAAAAAAAATTCCAATCCTTGGGAGGCTGTGAAAGTTGGCAGAAGTGAAAAAAATTCCACAACTACCCATGTTGGTAGATTTTGAATAACTTTTAAATGGTGAATCTTTTGGCCTTGAAATTTGGACCATGTGTTATTAACATAAAGATAAAGCTATGGTAAAATTTCGTGGTAAAATACCAATTTTTTAGCTCTCGGGAGCCTCTCAAAGTTGACTGCAGTGAAATTTTCTTCACTGCGATTTCGAAAACGCCAATTTGATTGGGACCCTACTGTACCAATAGGCAAAGTTTGTACTAGTCCTGCATTGACTGGCACTATTGGTGGTATTGACACTTGTACGGTAGAATTTGGAGGGACATAGGTAGTAGGTGGATATGGAGCTTGGTAGGGAACTACCGGTACCATCCTATCATTAATATTAGGTCTCAATTGAGGTTGAGATTGTATAGCTATCCCATAGTTATCCTCAAAATTCACCTCCTCCCATAATTTTGCTCTTCTATATGCATCATTTAAGGTTCCCGGAACAATTTCTTTCACATACGTTTTTAATCTATGTGGAACTAATCCCCTTATAAAAAACCTCGTTTGCATTTGATCATTATAACCATGACCGGCTGGAAGTCTTAAAACCAAATCTTCCAATCGGCCATAGTAAGAATCAATAGATTCCCCTAAAGACATTGTAATATCTTGTAATTGTTCACTCAACCTTTCTTCATAAGCTATTGGTCTAAATTGAGCTAAGAACTCATCTTTTAAAGCAGTCCAATTGGCAAAATGACCGGGTGCTTGGCGTTGAAACCATTGTTTAGCATGGGCTTGCAACATAACTGGAAAAATACTAAGCCAATGGGCTTCCGTTCTAGCATTATTAGCATTACATACAGTTAAAAATTCATGAATATGCCTATCGGGATCACTACCAATTTGTCTATAAAAATTTGGAAATTGCACTAAGGAATATGGCCGATCGGCTTCTTCCCCAGCCCTCATGGCCACAGGTAAGACTTGTCGTCTAGATTCTGCTTCACGCTCCATATCTGAACAATCACTCTCAAACCAATTGATTTCTACTTCTGGTTTAGGATCTAATGGATTTAAATCACTATTCAAGTGATGTTCAGTTTTAAAATTATCCCCACTTCCAATTGGTTCACTGTCCCGCTCAGGACTATTGGGATGTGCCGATCCAGTTATATCCACTGGACCAATTGGTGGAAACCAATGATTATCTGGCTCCTCGTTAGAGGTGGTGTCAGACTCTACGTTATAATTTTCCCAATTGAAACTATTCGGTAATGAAACAGTCCGATTGTGTTCAAATTGATTGATACACCATTGATATCGGGAACGTGAACGTCTACGAGCCCTTGTCTCTTGAGCACTTACACTAGACTCAGATTCCCCATTATAACTCATGAGCTATCATCATTATCTCATACACAACCATTCCAATTGACAATTTAGGTTGAATAAATTTTATTCTTCCAATTGAAATATGAAAATTACCTCCCCAGCATGGTCGCCAAAATGTAAAAGGATTTTTATTTCTTCTATAAAAATAAATCCTATTGTAGGATTCGAACACTAGGAGGTAAAATATCCCGATTGAATTGTAAAATTTATTCCCCAAAAGAAATCACCAATTGCAAGTTTATGTTTGTACAAATTTTCCTATCGTTATCCCAACAGCCAATCGGACAATCCCACTTATCATATCAATTGGGCTTGCATCTTTATTTTAGCCGATGGTCTTTTCTCCAATTGTTGTCTCGCTCCCAGTCCACTCCCAATTGGTTATCTTTCACAGCACTCCAGCATCTCCCATTGGTATTTAGACTCCCGCATTACACCAATCGGTATTCTCTCTTAAAATGAATTCTCTAAATTAACTCAACTGTAAATAATATTATTAATTCTCCCTCAACCGGTTAAGCTCTCCAGTTTCTCCAATCGTATCAATTTTCTCATTTCTTGATTTACACATTTAATTCATATACCTCTCCCAATTGGTATTTTATTTATCAATAAACCATTTAATCCCAATTGGTGGTTCTTCACTCAATTACTCAAACAATCCCAATTGATATTTCTTGATCGACCAGCACAACTCCCAATCGGTATATAACTCACACAGATATTCAATACAATTACAATCGACCATTAACATTCCACAGCATCCATAACCCACAATTTCCAATCGGTTTCAAACTCACACATACACAGCCACACACAATCGCACACAAAGACAAACACAGACTCCAGAATCACTCACAATTGGCAAAACACAACTTCATATTACTCAAATAAAACAACACAAACACACACTCGTTTTTACTTCCAAACTCTGAAAGGAGCGCTTCTCTCTCTTGAAGTCAACTGAGAATAACAATCGGAAAAAACCCAATACATACCGGCCAGCTGGCCACAGTTCAAAACCGCCAATGGGAAACACCTCCCCGAATCTCCTCAGCGTACCCTATCGGCAAATACAGTGTACATACCCAGTATATCCCTCCTAACTACCCTCCCGATTGGTAAAACTACTATTATAACATGAAAAACTACCAATCAGCCAAACTAAAAATTAGAATTCAGTCCACACAAACTCAAACCTTCAGGAACTAGCTTTGCCCTAACAAAATAAACAAAAAGATTCTCCACCTTGTTTGCACAATCGGCTTGGAGATGTGGAAAGAGCAAAACTCCAGCAAAGCACCTCCCGAATTGCCACAAACACCTTCACCTTCCAGAATTTCAACGCGTCAGAGAAAGTTGAAGACATTGGCCAGGTGACTTCCGAATCACCAATGCTTAACACCTTCGTCACGTACAGCTATAAATTGTCCCTCACAACTTTGCCTCAGCTGACAACAACTCAAAACAATACATAACCTCATAAATTGAGCAGATCTCATAGCCACACTCTAAACCCTAAGCATGTGAGAAAATTACATGACCGTAACACTTCCATCAACACGCGTGCTCTACAAATCCATACTTTCACCAATTGAAGCATTCCCGCAAGCAAAAACAGCTGCATGGAGAGACACAGTGAGTGCATGCTACAGAACGAGGAGACGACAAAACAAGAGATTCGTTCCATGAAAATAGGATCTAATCCGAAAATGCAGGAAAATGTACGGTCAAGATGTGAGTGTACTTTAAAATGAACGGTACAAATTGCACTACGAATGTACTACGTATACTCATAGTACTTTTAAGCAAATTTAGTACTTTTTGTCACCTTCGGCAGGGAATTTCATGCACAACAAAATACACATATTTTAGGGGATTGGACCGTTAGCCATCCTAGAATATATGTATAGGATCATTCCAGAACCGGAGGATCAACCAAAAAATTCCATTTTCTATACGATATCCTCTACAGAAGATAATGCCATATAAGCTCTAAAATTGGAGAAGTTTCTACAGCTAAGCTCTAATTATCTTCAGGAAACCCTTTAATATCAATTCATCTTTTAGTTTATTACAAAACTATGTGAATTTCATTGTTCATTTTTCTTCAGCAAAGTACTTTCCTCCTATTTGGCAAATCTGATGTACTTTCGATTCTTGCAAAAGTACTTTTTATGGCTAGTAAAAAACATTTCTAAAGCTTAATGACAATAAAAAACAAATCATTATAAGGTTATTCACCTACTTCATCTGAATAGGAACCAAAAAAATTCAGGTTGTCGTTCCAAAAAAGTACTCAAACCAAAGTACATCCCTGAAAAGTACATTTCTAATGTACTTTTTAGGGGGGCGTAGTGTACATCTACCCTGTTACTTTGTATAATAGAGAGGGCATTCTTGTTGGAGAAGGTACTTGTCATAGTGTGAATTCAGATCTTGTACTTGGTGCCACTAGACCTTTTAGAGACACTCATGTGTCAGTGCACATTTCGAAGTCACATTCTGAAGAGGACATTTCTGAAGAAAATGTCTTCTCATTAGTAGCTTGGCCTATTGAGCTCGTGCACTGTCGTGGTAGAAGTTTACGCGATCATGAACAGAGAGACAAATTCAACCGTCTGCAAGCAAGTCTACTTAATCCACCATCATCCAAATCGGCTAGGCCCTATGCAAGTGCCAACCGAAATCCGCCTCGTCAAACTGCTGTCAAAGCAAAAGACCTCTTTACACAAGAGTCAATCAATATGGTGTCTAGCAAGGTGTGTTGCAGTAAGAATTGTGTCCAACCGTTCCCTAGGGAGAAAATTTGGGCATTTCGAAAAAGAATGTACAGAAATTCAACATTTAAACACCGTGCCTTCATGAAGACTGATGTGCATAGACAAATTCATGAAGGTGCACGTCGAAGGAAGATGGTTACAATTGAAGGCATAAATGTGTGTTTGCGTACATGGATGCTTATTGCGGGGGTTGCTAAGTCTACATTCTATCACTACTCAAAATACATAAAGCTCGATCGAGAAGCAAGGGATCACGGTAATACATGATTGTTGAAGCCTAGAGAACATACCCTACAAGCAATAGCTTCTTTAAAGTGCATCCTTGACAAGGAAGCCGATCATGTGCCGCATCGCACCCGGAGTTTGAAGGCAGGTGAGAAGGTCGTGTCCAAGATTTTTCCAGCCTCATTTCAATGGAAGGACCAATTGAAGAAATTCAATGATTCTAATGCGGCTTTCGGGTTGAAGGAGATCTCCACTTCAAGTTTAAGTAAGATAAGGTCCACAAAGTTCTTAGAGTTCGATGTGAAGAAGCCAGGGGATAATTTTGCTCAGTGTGCTACTTGTGACAAGCTAAATGAGCTTGTTAAGGGTGCTATCAGTGGATCTCAAACTGTTTTGAAATGGGCAAGAAGATTGGATAGGCATCTTACCATTGCTCGTGCCCATAGAAATGTGTATTACATCAATCGAGAATTGTTGTTCAAGTCTCCGCATGAATGTCTTACAATCATACACGACAAAATGGATCACTCGAAAACCGCTTGTCCGGTATTCTTTCACAAGAATAAAGAACTCAATGGCCTCATGAAACTACCAGTTTCTGTGACGGGCATGCTTGCACATGGTCATGCAGATATACGCTACGCGCATTATGGCTTGGACGTCTTCTCCCATGACTCCAACTATACCGTTGGATCAATGGCAAAGTTGTTGCAAGATTTAGAGTTAGTTTCGAAGTCTTCTTCTCGAGAGTTGTTCAAAAATTCAAAGTCCACTAATTTGTTTAAGGCTGTGCTAGAGGGTGCAGACATGTGCAACGTGTCATTACCGCCATTGCCAAATACTTTAGCTCTAGCCACGCAGCTACTGCCCATTTTGAACGTACAGATGGACAATGCCACTGGAGACAACAAGAATACATATGTTTTCTATTTTTGGTCTTTACTTGTTGCAAACAAAATCTTCCGGGAAGTGTACGTGAACTTCATGATTGTGGGTCACACACATGACGACATAGATGCATTGTTTGGAAGATGGAGCATGGATTTGAAGAAAGACAACTTCTCGACAGTACCAGCACTAATAAAGTTGTTCATGGATGTGGATTCCATCCCCGTTATCCCTCACCTTATTCAAGAAGTGCCTGGTTTCAAGGGTTTTATAGCAGGGTCACTTGTTGATGGTGATGACATCCTTGTTGGACACACAAAACCACATGAGTTGAAGTTCTATCTGGACTCACCGGGGTGCCCTGTCATGAAGTACAAACTTCTTTGCATTGATGCAGAGTGGTTAGGAGAAGACGGAAGAGGCATCAAATTATGGAAAGAAGATGTTGAAGGGCGAAGTTTGTGGCCACGGGGTGAACCGCTGCCTGTTTCGTTGAAGCCTATGAAAGGCTTAGATGACATCGTCAAAGGTGTGTTGGGGTTTGTAAAATATTGGGACAATTTATGCAATGCATACGTCACCGGGGATTACCTAAGACGTTACGAGCACATAGTGAGGTACTGGCGAGGCATCAAAGTAGCGTTGATGGAACCATTACCTACCTTTGGTGTTTTGAGAGATGGTTTTTGGCCAACTTCACGAGTAGTAGCAGATTGAGCGGATGAATTGAACAAGGAAGGTGAAGAGCGTGAAGAGTTTGGGGAAGATGACCCGTACGTTGGGCCGTTGAGTGGTCGTCCAAATCCATCCTTTCGGGTAGCTCGAGATTTGTTCGAAGGCTATTTTGTTGCGGTTCGCCCTGCAGATGGTGACACTCATCCAGTGTGGATTGCAAGGGCATTGTCTGATCTGAACTGTAGCCTAGAAAATCCGAATTGTGTCCTTATTCAATACTTCCGTCTAACATCAAGGAATCAAGATGTTATAGATTTCTACACCGGATGGGACAGCAAAAGAGGTCTATGTTGGAAGGTCGATGAAACTAAACCTCCCATTTGGCAACACACTGATGCTCTTATGACAACGTGGAAGTCGAGGATCAAGAAAGACACTCAGGAGTGCATGATCAAGACCCCTGCTATATAAATTGAAGTCATCAATGAGAGCTTGACTTCCTATAATTGAGAAGCCATATGTACATAAGGGTATATGTGGTATGCTTTGTTTTGTATTTCCCATCCACATATTGTGTGTAATGGATGGAATTTATATATTGCAGTAGATGGCATATACTTTAATTTTGTTGGTTTGGATTTATAATTTGGTGTTGCTTATATGCTTTGAAATGTAGCTTTTATTTTTACAAAACAAAAGTATTCAATTTCAATTAAAATAAATTGCTTCTAAGTACATTTGAGTTTAATTTTTTTTTTATGTTTTAATTTATTTTTGTTGAAGCACTTATGTTATAATATCTATGACAAATATTATTGATAATTTGAAGCAACTGGAAAAAATGGGTAGTGGTTATAATCACTATATGTTTGATAATTGTGTTAAGTACTTGTCACAATTCAAATAGGGGGCCGATTGATTGTTATAACTTTCTTAGCTGCATGTATATGTCATTAGGCAAGACCAAGTCATGTCTGTCCCTCAACCGTTCATACGAATTCAATGGGAATCGAACTCGGACCGTTTGAATGATATGAACCATCCTTTATAATCAACTGAAGAGCTCATGACTTGGTGTTCAAAAAATAAAGATTTTTTGTATATTAATGTTAGCATTGATGCTTGGAATTTAAACTGATGTTCGAATTAGAGACTTTGTATGTCACTACACTCTCATTTTAATGGAAATTACATTAAAAAATTAGTATGTCTAGTATTTGTCAACCTAAATTATGTACAAAAAATCCATTTGTATTGGTATCAAAATCGACAATATTATTTTGGGAGAGTCCTAAACTCCCAAATTTTGAATATAGCGTTATTTTTAAGAGTTCAAATCGTGGCATGGTAGAAATCAATGAGGTAGTAGATGAAATTAGGAACTTCTTAGAGGACTGTTATGTGGCATCTCAAGTCTTAAAAAATATGTTGAAGACTCTTTGGTTTCGAAACCAACAACAAGAATCATAGTATTTGTTGTTTATCGATTCATCTTCCCGACTAGTAGTATATCATCTTTCACAAAGGTATACTTTTGCAATTGGTGATTGATCAAAATACTAAGACTAAACTCACGAAGTTTTTTGAACTTTATTGTTATATTTGTACTTTGATTGCTTCTGGCAATTAAGGCAATCATATGCTTCTTCAATACATGAATCTTTTATTCTACTATAAGTAGGATGTGAAGAAAAACATGTTGAAAAGAAGACAACATAAAGTAAAAGTTTTTGATAGGGTATAAAGGTAAATATGGTTCCTATAGGTACTAAATTATTTTACTTGTGTTTGTTGTTGATTCATGTTGAGGCACTAGCTTCATTTGATGACCTATTTTTTTTCAAGATATAGTTCATTTAACATATAAAGCCGCTTGTATTGCAAGAGGGATTTTGTAAGATGATGTTGAATAGGACAATTGTCTTCAAGAAGCATCCTTCATTACCTTGCTTAGACAGATTCAACGATTGTTTACAATGCTTCTTGTGTTTGAACAATTGTTGAATCCTTTTAACTTACTTAGAAAGCATCTTGATGCTATATTTGATGATTGGCGTGATGATCCAAATTACTATTCTAAAGTCATTTTATTTATTAATGAGTATTTATCATCTTCAAATAAATGCATTGTAGAGTTTTTTTACATTCAAGATTTTAATGAGTTTGGTTATCCAAATATTGTTGATGTTGGTGGTGATGCCAATGATAACAATGATTTAAATAATCAAAACATTTATTTTGTAAAGGAATATGTGGGTAGTCACAACGAAGAGCAATGCATTGTTTTCAATGTAGTGACTTTTGCCATTTTAGAATCCCAACCTCCAAATAATCTTTTTTCCATGATGGACTTGGTGAGATTGGCAAGACTTTTATTTACAAGACCATATTAGGTTATCTTTGTAATCGTGGTGTCAAATGTATGGCAATGACAAGAAATAGAATAGCCGCTTGTATTTTGTATGAAGCCTCAATTTGTAATATTAGTGCCCAATCGTTGTTGGCTCAAAGTTTGTATGAAATACAATTGATTGTACTTAATGAAGCTTGTGCTAAGCATTGATTTATGATAGAAGCTATAGATAATTTTTTGCGAGATATTTGGGGTTTAGATTATCTAAACGGTGGACTTGTAGTTTTATATGGTAGTGATTTTGTCAAACTTTGCTCATTGTTGTTTGTGGAGGCTGCCAACAAATCGTTAAGGCTTGCTTGCAACATTCATATTTGTTTCTATTGATGCAACATTTTCATTTGACCACAAATATGTATTTGCAAAATCAACCAGATTTTCAACAATTTTTGTTAAATATTGGTAAAAGTAAAATCAATTCAAACATGAATTTACTATTAGGAATGGTTGCGGTTGGAAACTCTTTAGATGATTTCATTGATGCCATTTTTTATCATCCGGTTGATTTCTTTAAATGTGTCATTTTGACTGTACAAAATGATGATGCTAAAAAAACCAATTAGATAATCACCGATTGCATGCTCGGTGATGTGCATCAATGTTTTAGTGCTGATTTTGTGCATAAAAATGATGAGTATGTCCATCATTATCCAATAGAGTTTTTTAATTCATTACAATTCAACGATTTAACTCCTCACCAATTAAATCTAAAATGCGGTCAATATGTTATGTTGTTAAGAAACTTGAATCCAATGGTAGTTGCTTGTATGTTTTGTAAGTGCCTTTCACTATATTATTGTATGAAATTGTAGAAGGGCACCATCATAATCAAGAAGTATTGATTCTAGGAATCACACATCATTGCAATAATAATTGCTTACTATTTACACTTTGTTAGAGACAAGTTCTTATTACTGGTGTTTTTGTTATGACAATCAATAAATCGTAGAACCAATCGTATAACCCAATCAGCATTTATCTTTGAAATGAATTATTTAGCCATGGTCAGTTATATGTGACTATATCTTATGGTAAACATCCTATAAACATTAAAGTTATTAATGACAATTCAAATGTTGTGGAAACGGTAAAAAATGTGGTTTACCATCATATTTTTGTATAAAATTATCATGAAGATTCTTATATATATTTACACCTGAATCAAGTGGTTGGAAAAGTTAAGAGTTTATTTCAAACTTTGCATGTTTAGGATTCATGCACACTTCGGCAATGTTCTCTTCCATTCAATTGCATTCTTTTGGTGTTTGTTATTATTTCATTGTTTCATTTGAGACAGCCTACCATATCAATGTGAATCAATGCATTGGCTCACAAATTAGAATTAAGGAAATTTAAACCATTTAGGTGAAATTAGAAGTTAGAAATTTTAAGTTGGAGGAATTTAAGCTATAATCATAAATTAGTGAATTTTTCAATAGGTAGGAATGGAAATGTTAAAACAATGATGTGAATTTTTAAAGATGCAATTACGCAAAAAGGAAGAAGAAATCCTAAGAAAAAAATTTAGGACTTTAAAAATAAAAAAAACATTAATTAAAATTTGGTAGAATTAGAAAATAAAATACTAAGACTAAAAATTAAGGAGTGAACCAAGAATGGGAAGGGCAATTACAAAACAAAACACCAAGACTAAAAGAAATGAAGATCAAAACTAGAAGAAATGAAAATCAATATTAAAAGGAATGAAGATCAAGACTAGAAGAAATGAAGACCAAAACTAAAAAAAAGGAAGAGCAAGGAAGATGAAGACATGTGGTAGATGGAGGAGAGTAGGGTTTGAAAAAAGTGCTCTCTCTTGCCTTGTTTTGATTCCTATGTTTTTTTTTTGCTCTCTTCTTGCACTTGGATTGGAAGGAAACTTAATAACACACTAGGGAAAGAAAATGGAGGAGAAATTTAGGAAAGAAATTAGAAAAGAGTAGAAACTTAAAAGATTTGCCGAGTAGGTTTAGTTCAATCATTGCTATGAGTTAGAATTAGGAAATGGATCTTAAATTAGAGAAGCAACTTTAAAGGGCAAGATCAAAAAAATCACAATGAATTTGAGGACAAAACTTGATGGATTGATGCACATTTGAGTTGGCTTTCCAAGAAGTCTAGTTTCACATCATTTGGAGCAAGGATGAAGATTTGGTTGCCATTTTAGTGCAAAGAGGTTTCATTGATGCCAACTTCGAGCAAGAGGGTCAACTTCAACAAACGAGATCAGGAAGGACAGTAGCACAATAAGAGATGAATTTTTGGAAGGTGATAGATCAATAAGTCAACTTTCTAAGAAGTCAAGGCTTGCCCAAATTGAAACAAAGATGGAGAGTGGGCAGTTGTTTTAGTGCAAAGGGATCTACTGCCTCTAAATCCAAGCAAAAACTTTGAGGTTTTGTGATCATTTGACATTTGATGAATACACTTGTTTAGGATTAGGTAGATTTCCTTTGAATTTTGCATGACTATCAAAACATGTATAAGTGAATTAGTCACTAAAAAATTCTAAGCTAAAGGACTATCTTCCAATTCATAATACATTGATGTTTATGAAATGAAATCTTTTGATTGTATATAAAATTTGCATGTGAATGGATATAGTGCGAGGATTGTATATTCACTCATCTCTAGGGAATTTTAATTTAAATCCTATGGTTTGAAGAAAGGAAATAATTTGATTGGAAAAAGAGTCATAAAATTGGTACATTTGTAATGTTCTCTTACATTTTCATTGGAATCTTAAAGCAATGTCTAAAAGTAATAAACTGAATTGTATTTTGGAAATGCATTGCATAGAAGGCTAGGTAGTAAACATTTCCCCCTGAACTCTTTTAGGAGTGTGTTTTTGCCATCACAGTGAAAAACACTCATAATCGATAAATATGATATGATGATATTTGTAGCCATTTTGCTACATTCTTTTATAGCCAATGGAAAGATATTCCAATGCATTTTTGGATGCAATCCATTTATAACATTTATCACTTTTCTTTGAGAATATATAAATATACAAAGATTCCAATGTATAAAATTTAACTTAGATATATATATTTTAAATTCTAGATTGCAATATATTCAAATGATTATAAAGATTTTTATAATTTATTTTTTTGAATCTTTTATTGAAATTGGAATCATTACTATTATTTTACATTTTAATAAGTAAAGATTTTGCATGTTCTTTAATTATAAAGATTTTATTTGAAAAAATTAGAATTACTCTACATTTCATTGTATGTATATTTATAAATTATTATATGAAGATTTTCTTGAAATTGAAACTATTGCTCTACATATTCAAATGTGAAGATTCTATTTACATTTTTCAATGATTGATTTTGGGTTGGCCCAATTCTTTGAGCGCGGTGATGTATTGACCCATGTTGATGGAAGTCCTATATAATTCACTTTAATATATATATGCATATATATATATTCATATATACAAAAAATAAAAAATATTAAAATATATACTAAAATAAACAATAGAATTTAATGAATGATGAATGAAATACATGCAATGATGAATATATTAAAAGATATAAAAGATTTTCTTTGATTACTTTCTATTGCACAATATGTGTATTTCTAAAAAATATTGTATGAAAATGTCAATATTTTCATATAAAGATTATACATACTTTATTAATTTGCATCCTATTACATGAAAAATTGGTGAAAGTAATATAATTAATGTGTAGTAAAGCAAGTGCCAATTGCTAGTATTATAATATAATTATAGAGTTTGTTGCATAAATTCAAAATACATCAAAGTAAAAATACTATACTATTATGCTATATAATCATAATATTCTTCATTACAACTGTTTATTCAACTTAAAATGAGTATTATAAACATCACTAGACATTGAGCTTTTCAAAATGGAATACTATTTGATAAATGATGCCTTCTAACAAAGAGCAATACCAAATTGTCCCTTATTACCAATGGTTTTAATACAATGTCATAGCTCAAATGCTTTACAAAGTATAACATCACCAATATGGGGAATTGTAAATAATTTGACCCCTAGTAGATGAAAATTTACTTCATTATCATATTTGTCTTTTTTATATGTAAAAAAATTTAATAAATCAAATACAATTCAAAGAATTAAAAATATAATATATAAAATGATAACATATAAACTAAAAAAAGAAATACATATCATCTAAGCCAAACCAAATAAAAAAAAACATAAGATACATCATTTGTGTTAGTGTGAATGTTACAATGATAATTTTTGGTAACACACATTGTAGTAAATGGTGTATTTTCAAGTATAACATTATCTTCTTTTCCAATGTCTTCTTTTAACAAAATTCCCTCTAAATACTTAAATACCCTAAAAAATTGTATTTTCAAATGATCATTGATCATTGTGCATAAACAATCAGTACAATTATAGCAACCATGGACATTGTGATTGAATCTGAAAAATTTACACATTGTATAAATGTAAAATATAAGATGTCTGAAAAACATTAATAAAATATATAAAATATAAAATATTTGAAAAAAAATTCAAAATTCAAATGAATGAACCAACCTTTCAATCTCCCCATAAGCATACCAAAGTCCAAACATTACAATTCAAGAATCATAATTTGTCTTCTTCATTTCTCTACACTTGGTAAGATTTCCATGACCCTTTAGAAATATAACATTCTCGGTCATCTTTGTAAGTATATTGCTACTAAATTATTCATTTACCAATAAAAAATGGAACCTACATTCTATAGAGTAAATGCAAAGCATTAGAAAATTAACTTTATCAAAAGTATGACACTTTTTTTCAAGCTCATATTCTTTAGCTCAATAAACTTTGGGCCTCATTCTTTAAACCCTTTGTATAACTGCAAGGTTTTCACTTTCAAGATACCAAACTTTTAAGTCCAAAAATAGATTTGAATATTGTTTACAAGGGTTAATAGAGTAAACGTTATAAAAGTGAACTTTTAGCTTGTTTTACATCAACTAGATTGTTACTTTTTACCACACTACCTACACTCATAAAAATTTTACTAATAATAATTAAAATATTATGCCCCTAAAAAAAAAGTGTATAAATACAACTTCTCTAAATGTTTGTGCATCTTCCCAATGTAATGCTCATTTAAAAATTCCTCTAAATTTGATATCTAGTACTTATAGAATAAATATTTTTATTTGTTTAGATCATCTTCACCAACTTCTCCTTTCCCATGTTTCATTTCTTTATTTGGCCTTAGACTTGTTCTTTTCCATCTTATACCAAAGAATCAAACACATGAACTAAAATACTATTGCAAGAAGGAATGAATACATCAAACAAGCAAGTACTAGACAAAAAGTGGGCTAAGTTCTTCTATGAAGCCGATAAATGCCTTTTTATATTTTGAAAAACGCTTGTATATTCCAAAGGGTCTTTAAATTCTTCTTATATTTTAAAGTAAAAATAAATGAAAAAAATTAAATTCAAAACTTTTTGTAAGTATTAGAAAAAAAACTCAAATTTTAAAAGTATGAAAAAAATGGTGAATTAAGGCATTTTGTAACGCTCCTAGCTAAATAGAAACACCACATGGCCAACACACCAACTCCTTCCCATACTTGAACAATGACACAATTCAAAAAACCCCTCAAAGCATCCAATAGTATTGCAAAACTAAGTTGTAACACCACATAGTCAAAGTCCCTATAAATATGTAACTACTATCCCGAAAAGTACATAGTAAAAATTTCAAAGTTTAATTAAACAATTGGATAATAATCTATTTAACAAAAAATATCAAACTATTGTAAATCATTATTCAATGTCAAAACATACCTCGATGTCTTCTTGAAACAAATTTAACACAAATTTTGAACTACCCTTTTTTTTATGCATGTTTGTTCATTATGTCATCATTTAAAAAAAAATCAATAACACAATATTTTTCAAAAAGAATTCTACATCAATATGTATCATAAATCAATGATTCAAATAATTGAAAATAACATCTTTAAAATGTTCATTCAAAATGTAGTAATCCTTTCTAATTGCATAGCCTCGAGGAAACATACGACCTTCTTAATACACTCTTAACATGAATTCACAAATTCATGTGTGAACATCCAATCTTTACAAAACATGATAAATTCCTATGATATATATGGGATTTGCAATTACAAATTATGCAAATTAGAGAGGATTCAATGTATCACTCGCAATTATAAAAATAAACCTTAAGCTCTGCCTTAAAAATCACAAAACTTTTCCGAACTACTAAGATGCCTTCAAAACACCCTATTCCAAACACAAGAGTAGATTCTAATGGGAGTAGAATGTCTTGTCTAGTAAAGACAAACGAACTTAAGGAATTATTAGGGAAGGCTTTAATACAAAAAATAGAATACATTTAAGAACATATGGAAACATAATTGACATAAAGCCCTACTCACTTTGACTTCAATGTCAAATTCAAGCCATGATTGTAGTCAAATCAAAGAATGCTCCACTGAGCAATCCCGCAAAAAGTAGCCAATCTGCATTACGAAGACATATGTTAGCATTCCAACTACAAATTAGATTTTTTTTCTACTCTAAATCCAATGCATACTTATTCCATACCCACATTTGCACATCCTTGGTCCATACCCAACATTATTTACAATAGCTTCACATCCAGAAACCAAAGAAAAACACCCCAGTTTTATCTCACTGCCACATGCAGATATTTGTTAATCTTGCATAAAGATAAAATTGTCTATGTTAATTACCAAATTAAACTAAATACAGTAGTAAATAGAATAGGCACAAACTATTTACACACTCGTTGTAATCTGCTAGATACGGCATTTGCTTATCAATTGAAGTCCAAGCTGAATGTATGCACAAAAGAATAGAATGGAACAACGCATTTTGTGGCCAAGGAAGACAAGTATGCTAGACAGTCCTTACACATATATGTTATTGACCTCCAGTCCATCGACGTAGAAAGCGTCATCTCCTAGCTTCTGGATCGCCTTGTCAATCATCTTCTTTTGTCAACAGTTGCAGTCCTCCGTCTTGGCCTGCTGCTCTCTGAAATTTCCACCAAAAAACCTTAGTATCACGCAGCCATGTAGACTAACCAGAATGTCCCTATTCTGACATTGCGGGCAATTTTACTATAAAAATGACCGAAAAATGCACAACATTTCACCGCAACTCACTCAGCGAACTACATGGTTTCTACATTAGTCATAAATCTTCAAGATCATGGTGGCTTACAAAACAAGGACATCAGTCTACGTCGCTCTCCAAGCATAGCAATGCAGCTAGCTGGTACAATTTGATAAGCTTCAAAATCAGTTGCGTTACAATATAATCCTCCACCGAGTCTAGCTGGCACCATAATCTTTCGACGACCCTCTACACCTTTTTGAAGCTCCACATTGCCACCTCGTTCAAATTCAAAAACAACCTTTCCGGGAGCGACGCAATCCCGAATCAAACCAATCACTCACACATTGCAACTAGTTAACAAAGACAAAAGACAGAAACACATTGCAGCACTGGTCTCACCTCAATAGAGCTCCATGACGATTGAAATTAACAGGACCAGTACCGACAGGTAGTAGAGAGCCTTGAGCTTCTACTCCCAACTCCCGAGTCTGGGATTGCTACAACAAGCATTAGCATGTGTTATTCCCAGACAGGAGCTAGGAACGTAAATTCACTCTATATTCCTAAGCTAGAGCTCGTGAGGTGAGGCTTGAGCAAGCAGACTTGGGCCGGGGTCCGAGCTGCACCAGCTGAGAAGGGCGACTGTCTGAGGCGAAGTGGGGAGATTTGATGAGAGTGTCAGCAGTCCATAAATGTCGGGTGGTCTTGGCATCTTGTCGATGCAGACTGACGTCCCGAAGAAGACAAATCACACAATTCCAGGTCAGAAAACTACGCTGTCAACCCTGAACGTCGCTGTTTCTGAAGCTTGCGAGCAATTTTAGTAGAACGTTCTACATTTTAGTAGAAAATTTAACCAAAAAGCCTTTATATTCATTTTTTTAAAAGTACATAGTCAAAGGTGTTACTAAATTAAATGAAAGCTAAAACTAGTATTTTAAAACCTTTTGGAAGCATTTGAGCATTGTGAATTTTTCTATGATTAGAGTGATCTCATAAACAATAAGTATCTTTATTTTTATTTATGTTTTTAATTTTCAAAATTAAGAAGAAAAGACAAATTTTTTATGCTTTTGTGAGTAAAAGACAACTTTATATGAGAGTAAATTTGAGAGTAAAAGGCAACTTTATATGAATATTATATGAAACAACAGATTGCGAGTTGAAGACAACTTTATAGGAGACAACAAATTGAGAGTATATGACAACTTTATATGAACATTGGGGGGAATGATATATGTTCACAAAACATTTTCAAAAAGAAACAGAGGGAATATGTTTGTGGCATTACTTCTATCTTGTTCAATTGTTGACTTAGATCGTTTCCATTGCTCTAAAACTCTTCGTGAGTGGTACCTTTAAAATTTTTGAGTGAGTAACATTTTCATATTATTGTATAAAGTTAGTGGATTCAATAATGCAAGCAGTAAGGATTATGCCAAGATTTTGTGCCGTTTAAATTGTTGTACCATTTTGTTTGTAAAAGTTTTCTATTGTGTCCATTACAATTTGGAGATTTTAGGATATATTTTTTTTGAAGGCCTTCATCCTAAACCCTTGCTATGGAGGAGGGTTTGCTTCATAAGTACTACATTAGTATTGTTGCCATTACACAATTTGAGGGTCTAGATTAAGCTCAATAGGTTTCATATTGGAAATATAGAACAAATAAATAAGGATTTTACCAAGTTCAATGTAAGATAACTATTGTCAAATTTTAAATGCAAGTGACTTACTTGTTAGAACTTGTACAAAATTGAACTGTTGCAACCATTATGAAATTGTTGGGGTTGAAGCATTTTGGTAAATATGAATAAAACATTGGGTTGTAAAAGATGTGGCCTTTTAGGTTTTCAATGATGGCTAGTCTATTTAGTCACCACAAGTCTCGATGTCAAGGAAGGCAGATAGTTGCTAACTTGTCTATTTTTAGCCCTATAATTGCACGTGTGGTTGGTGAAGCTCATGTAGTTGAGATTCTTGAGTGTCATGGTGAGACACATACCAGAAATGTTTTTCCAATACAATTGCATGAAATATACTAAATGGAAGGCTTGCCAACTACAAAAGACAATGGTATACCTTTATGGCCATTTGATTCTAATTTTCATCTTGTCAGCTTTATCTGCAATTGTAAGAATAAGCCTTGGAATAAGCAAGGTCTATCTGCACAAAATATCAAAGCGTTACTGGATTTACTTTTTGATGATCAATTTGATGTCAAAGCTGTAACAGCCAGAAGCTTGGATGACATTGAAAAGTATGAAGAGAAGGAGTTATATCCTATTGCAGATGTAAATAAGCATCCTCCCAATTTTTTTTTCAATTACACTATTTTAGTTTTTTTATTATTGCTAAAAATTGTTGTTCTTTTTAAATTTGTTGATTGGAATGTGAAGTTTTGACATCAATGTGGCAATGTTGGAAAAAATATACATTTCCAGAGGTTGACAATGGTGATGTTAATTTGTTCTTCAAAAATCCCATTCATGTTTTGACATCTTTATTCTCAGCTGTCAAGAATGTTAGAAATTTTAAGTTAAAGGGTGATTGCAAGAAACACTTGTCCTGTTTGGGTGTCCCCTTGCCCATGAACAAGTGTTTTTTGTTCATATTAACTTTTGCATTGTCAGTCCATTTTCTATGAAATTTGAAATGAAAGTAGATGTAATAGTTTGACATTATGTAAATTTTTGGATTTAAAAAAAATTGTTTTACTATATTTTTAAATAGCCCCCAATTAGGTGTCTACCTTGGCTATTAGGGGGGGTTTGAGTCCTATTTTCAACCCAAAAATGCAAATGTGAAGCTCAAAATTGGTATATGAAGACATCTACTAAGGTACACAATCATGCCAAAGATTATTGTAAAATAATAATCTATCCACCTTCCACATGTGCTCAAAGTGCACTACCTTTGCACAATTGTAGAGAATACAATTTTTTTTCTTAGAAATAAAATTGTTTGAGAAGGATCATCTTTAGGTTAGGAGAAATGGATTTTTTAATTTAATTTTATTGAATTTATTTAATATTTAAAAAAATATAACTTCAAAGTCTATATTTTCTTGGTGTTTTTCATTGTGCATTTTTGGTGCATAACTTTTAGAAATAAATTTTTTTAAGTTTGAAATTTTAGAGGCATTCTATTTTCAATGCTTTAAAAATTATTCATATTTTATTATATTTAAAAAAAATTATTCCAAAAATCACAATACTCACCTAAATAGGCCTTTTTGAGCCAAGACCAACAAGTGTTTCTTGCAATCACCCTAAAGGCAACTACTGACCTATCAAGTATTGGAGAACAAATTTATACAACACTTGATACTGGATCTTGGTGGCATCAAATGCATGATTTCATTAATTTACAATGCAGAGGAGCTATAATTTCACCATTGATTTTTTATTTTGATTAGACTTGTTTATCGAATAATACAAGAATCTTTGGATATTCTTTAGTAATGACAATATCCTTTGGTAATGACAATTAGAAATATCTCCCTTGAAAACAAAGAAAAGCTATTGGACATGAATTGCTTGTTGTGTTCCCTACCTTTCAAGGATCAAGTAAGTAATTAATGGTCAATATGATAATATGCTCAAAATATTTTAGATAATGTGTTGTTTGAAGTACATTGATATAATTTGTATTTTTTGTTTTAAGATGCCTATTGGAATTTATGTATTAATGAACACATTAATGATGTATCCAAATTTGTCATCCACCAAGTAAATGGAATATCTACACCAAGGTCTTGAAATTATTCTCAACT
This sequence comes from Climacium dendroides, assembly GCA_950106755.1. Lineage (NCBI taxonomy): Eukaryota > Viridiplantae > Streptophyta > Bryopsida > Hypnales > Climaciaceae > Climacium > Climacium dendroides. The sequence goes on from OX467084.1 coordinate 43,543,085, forward strand.
CTTTGAAAAAAACAAGCTTTACAGGTCTCCCTTTACTTGATCCCAAAGGAGAGCCATAAATAGTCTACCTTCTATTATTTGCATATATATGTGATTATCTAGAGTTATATAAGGTAATAGCTACATATGACACCAACCAATGCCAATCCCCTTGTAGTAGATGCATGTGTAGAAAAGAAGATCTTAGTAATATGCACATGCAATACCATGTTCGCATAGAATTAAAGATGGTAGAAATATATGGAGTCATGGAATGTGTGCACCCAAATTTAGCTACAGAGATCGGAAGAACTTGGTCTCTACATCCTATTCAAGTAAGCTAGTTTTTTGACCTTGCTCAGAATAGGATATGGATTTAATTTATATTTATAACATAAATGTGTATGATATTGATAATTGAAAGTGTAATTGCCATTGTATGTGAAGTGTACACTATAAAGCTTTAATGGTGGCAATACAAAATTGGGCAATCCTTATCTCGCAATACATGTTGATACCTTGCACCAAAGTGACCTTGGGATATTTAAAATGATTGTTGGCATATTGCGTGAAATAGTTACTATTCATCTACATCAATCCAAATTGAAGCTCGGGGGGTGCACTCCCCCTTTTCTTAATGTTAGCATGCGAACAAAACTTTGGATCCCCTATATATATTTTTAATTTTAAATAAAATGAAATGAAAAAATATGAAAGTTTACTTTGAAAGTTTATGTTTTGAATTATTGATATTTTTATTTATTAATAATAATTAGTTACAAATTTTTGAAGTAAAAAGATACACCATAGAACTAAAAAATAACTTTCACACCCCTATATTATATAAGAAAAAATTGTTTAAAAAATGAACAAAAAAATCCTAAAAATAACTCTCTATTGAAAGATCATTTTGAGTTGAATATTGATGCAATGGTCATCTAAATGTGTTCTTTAAAAATATTTGAAGTTAAAAAAACATGCCATTTTAGTGCATTTTTAACCTCTTCTAAAAATCATTCCATATTTTATTTGAGTTTGAAATTTTGGGAGTAGAATCCTATAGTAATTAGTAAAAAATGTTCAAAATTTGAAGTTAAAATTATATTTTATTAGAAACCACTTGTTCGCACGTGGTTTGTTTAGTAGAACTAAATGCACCCCCTGGGAATTGAAGGATTTGGATAGAAGACTCCTTTTTATTAAGAAAAATTGTTGGTTTCCATCATTTTGAATTCCTAGCAATGAGCAAACAAGGTATTTTGTTATTTTGTTGGATCCAAACATTAAGCTATTATGCAGGTAGAACTTTCAAAATAAAACTTTATTATTTTTTATTAAGAACTTAGTTCAAGTTTTGAAATCACTAATACTATGGCATTGTTAAACATTGCAAGTCATTGTTCTATGCTTTATTTGTTTGTTTGATGAAAACATTATATTAGCAATAATGCTATTTTGGAATGGTATGGTATAGAATGTCGAAGTACTTTCTATACAAGCAAGAGCTTGAAGCACATGGATGAACAAATGTGTAGGTACATTGTCTACTATAGTAGGTTATTACATTCCAACTATTTTTGCATCCTCCATTTGAAGCATTATACTTCTTCATTTTCATTTGGTAATGTGTTGTAATGAAAGGTGAATGTTATTTTTAATTCAAGGTGTGGAAACTTTAAAAGGCTCTATGTTTCAGTGGCAAAGGTTTGGATTCAATACCTCAAAGGTTCATATGATGAACCATTTTAGTCAATGTATTAAAAGATCTAGATTACCATGGGAGTATTCAACAGATATGTACAAGCAATTCTACATTGCTCTTATGAAAACAACATAGCAAAGTAGCAATAGAAGAAATGCAACTCCTCAAATTATGCATCATAATCAAAGATTGTAGTCTTTGAAGAGAGCTGTAAAGCAAATAGAAGGATTAAAAAAACACAAGAAAGCCATTGACACAACATTGAAAAAGGTGTGAGTTTACGGTTTTAAAATAGAAGCATAGTAATGCTAATGATATATTTTGAATTTTTATGAAAGTTTTAGAATTCAGCATGTATTTCATTGTGGACAAATGTAATTATTAGTTTCTCATTTTTTTAAAACAACTTTTTTTGAATGTGGTATATGTAGGCTTTGAAGATAGGTCAAAATGTTATGTCACCCATCTACTTAAATCTTCATTGCATTTGGTTACATCGAACAAGAGGTGAGTTTAGCCAAACACTAGAGGTTATAGCTAGAGACCTTTGTATGGGAAGAGGATGTGAGGTAGCTCAAGTTTCTGTTGCAATCCAAAAATTGTTAGTGGATCGACCAGAAATTCCCTAAGAGTTTCTTCAAATTCTATGAATTTACAAATTACAATTAAATGTTACTTTATCACAAGTTTTGGGTTTGTCTCAGTGTTGAGCAATTCCTCCTAGAGCTAGAGCTAGATATGGAGACTGGCCTATGTATGCTTAAGTAACAATTAATTTTTACAACAATCCATAATTTAGCAACATGGCATTTGAAGTAGAAGAAGATGGCATTCAACAAATCTACTATGGGCAAGTATGGCTTCTATTTCAAGCAAGTAGCTAATCAAATATTGGTGGTGAAAAAAGTCAAAGACAAATGGTCTTTATGAAGTTATACATAGAAATTGAAAATGATGAGTGGAGTGCATTGACAAAATACAAATGTTTACAGTAGAGTATACAATCTATCTTGAGAGATGTTCAAAACAACATGCAAAGAAACTTCCAAGTACTATTGAGAACATGCTATATTGTAACAAATATCCAAACCATTTTGAAAGTAGTACACACTATTCCACATTTTGTTACACCAGGACGCTTTTTCATCAATAGTTGGAAGTTCTAGGTAGTTTTGTACGTGAAATATTAAATATTAAATTATAAAGTATTATATTGTGTTGTACAAGTACAATTATCATTGTAGTCAATAATAAAGTTAGGCCTACTTATTGTTCCCTTCAATGATCCATGCAAGTAGTCCTCTTGTATAGACAATTGATTTAGAATTGTTAAGCAATGTGCAATATTGATATTGTTAATCGTCTCAAACAACTATTTTGTACTTGAGTTGTACTTGTTTGTGATATTTTCTAGATACATCTTCACTATGTGTAATATTCATATAGAATATTAATGTGTAATATTCACATAGAATATTAATGTGTAATATTCATGTGTCAAGATGTTAATATAAATTATAAATTTTAAAAGTATATGCAAAAGAAGAACACAAAATTTGTGTCATGTGAGTTTGTGTTACTTATATAATTCAATTGAAAATTTGAAATGTCATATACATGCATTTCAAGTACCATATGACAACTTTGGCATTAATGCAAACATTGGGGAAATTTTACCTTTACACTATATTTGTGCTAGGTTAATTAACCCCTAAAGGATTTTGACTATGTTTTCACCAAAAATGCTCCAAAACTGCCATCTCTAGTACAAGTACCAAAATTTTGACAAAAAAATATTTTTTGACATATTTAACCATAGGATTTTATACTACTCTAGTTTGAAAAGACGTGGAAAGAACTTTAGAAATTTTCACCATGTAGATTGTAAGATATTAATGGGGAATTTCTATGTGCCATTTTCACAATGTGCCGTTCCCACAATTCAGACCGGGTGGTCTGAAATCTATTAGTGTCCTAGATTTGTGAATTCTATACCACTATTAGATGTATTAAATTTAGGAAAGATGTAGATTTCAGACCAATCGGTTTTAAAAAATCTACATATTTTTTAGATTTCAAATATCTAATAATGGTATAGATTTCAAAAATCTAGGACATTAGTAGAATTCAGACCACCCGGTCTGAACTGTGAAAATGCCAAAGTCACAGAATAATTGTCATTTTAATGAAATTCCCCATATTAGTGTTTGAAGTGACAAAAATCCTTTTTTAGTCCCTGCAGAAAATTAGGAAGCTACACTTCACAAGGTCACATTTGTATGAAAAAATGTTCAAAATGGTGATTACTCTTTGGATTCATTCTTCAAGGCAAGTTGGCTACATGCTTGAAAATTTTCAAATCATTTGGAATTGTACAACATATAGCAAAAAAATAGAAAGTAGAAAGAAGTAGAAAATGATTCAAAATACAAAATTGTTAACAATTTATTTATGAAATTGAATAATGCCAATCATGTTTTAATAAACAATTTATAACCAATTATTTTATTTTATTCCAAAAATACTAAAAATTGAGTTAAATAAAGGACTTCAAAGTTTATTTTAAAGTAAAGATTCCATAACTACCTTCAAACTACCTACAACTACAACTCCTCATAACTTTCATCCCATTAATCAAAATGGAATGTTTCAAAGATATCCATATATAAATAAATCTAGAAAACCAATTTCGAAATTTTATTTTTTTTAAAAGTGATTTTTGAAGAAGTTTTTCTCTGCCTGAACTGCCCACCGAACAAAGAAAACTATATATCATTCAATAACTTTTTAACCATGTAATTAAAAGTTTTGAAAATTGTTGGGACTTAAAGCTACTCTTCAAGCACATGTTGCGTGAAAATTTCAATGAAAAAAAATAAAAACTTCATTCATAGTAAGCTGTCCAAAATTACTATATTGTCAAAAAACGTCATTTGGTCCTTTAGGGGTTAAGCAAATTGATATTTGTAGCATGCCTTTGAATAAATACAATGTGATATCCAATGTGATACAAACTATTTACTAACTAAGTCTATGTACTAGAAATTGTTAATTTTAGATGCTCTTTTAATAATTAGCTATCAATTTGTGTGGTTGTTCCTATTGTAACCTCAAATCTAGCTTTACTCATTGAGTTTTAAGTACTACTTGACACAAAAGATGATTCAAGTTTATGCAACATTATAGAAAGCAACTATTAGCAAATTATTTCTTAAAGTACCATAATTTGCACCAATATGACATTGATTTAAAATATTTAAGAAAAACAATGGTGCCAAAATGACAATCAAATGGCTCTGAAATGGCCCAAAAAATATGTGAACATCAAATTGGTGTGAAAATGACATTTAAATATTGTTATGTACCATGTCTTTTAAAGTGGCATTAAAATCGTGTATATGGAAATTGTAGTGCAATGGCACCAAATAGGCATTGAAGAAGGGGATATTAAATTTTGTGCCCACACAAAGTTAAAATATTATTGTCATGATGTAAAAATGGCATGACATTTACCTAAAATGAATACAAAATTAGTTCGCATTAGAAAAGTGTCAGAAAGGCATTCAAATAGAATTAGCTAAATTAGAGTAAACATGGCATTGAAAATGTGCATGCTAACAATGCTCTAATAAAACAATACAATGGGGTGCAAATGATAAAGGAATGGTGCCTATATAAAGTTGCATTAAAGTAACATGAACCAGACATTGGAAAAATATGTTGTAAATTGACATGAAAACCAAAGTCAAATAGTTCAATCACTATGGTATGGAAATAGTAACAAAAGTGTATTGAAGTGTCATATATGACATTGCATTATTCCATGCTCTATTATTGCTATAATAATATTATAATAGTTTATGTGAAAATGACATGAAAATAACACAAAAAGAATGATGTCCAATTGGGCATCATTTTGACCATCTAAACTAATGCCACATTGACATTGAATTAATGTACACCAAAATGATGTTAAAATGGCTCTGCAATGATGTGAGGATGACAATGCTAACTCTGCATTGAAATAATATTAAGATAATTTGGTACCTTAGTATCAAAGTAAATCCCAAAATGACATTGAGGTAGACTGTATAATAGATTGCTGTCAAAAAGGCATCCAAATATTCTAGCCCAACTTTTCCGATGTGGCCCCGCTTGCGTCGCCTACTGTAGGTATCCTTGGCTGGTGCAGCGTTCTCCCCTCTTCGGAGGGACCAAGCCTAAGCTTAAATTAAATTGCAATCTAGAGAATCAATTGCTCATGCACTCTTAAGAGCCTGCGCCGGAAGTGAGATCTCGAGTGCAAGCAGATCGAGATCTAGAAATGGGTGCAGGGATTTGCAGTGCACTGTAGTTTGTCTTGCTGGTTGCCTCAGCAGATCGAGACCCTCTCAGCATATTGCGCACCTCCAATTGTGCCTGGGGCGACTTTGAAGTCTTTGTCTGCGCCCAGGCACGATTGAAGCGAAGGCTCGTCCTCTTCGTATGCACAAAGCCGCCCCAGGCAGGCACAATTAATTCAAGGGACCAGTTCGTCGATCCTCTTCTTATGTCTGCGCCCAGTGCGTTGCCAATACGTCATTCACTTTGTTCAAAACAAGTGGAGGTTTAGCAAGTTCAAGGTATTAATTCTTTATGACATTCTACAATACACGGCTTGCCAGATTTACAGAGCGCGTGAGATCTGTATGACAAGCATCTCTTGGAGAATAAGCTTCAAAAATCTGTTTATAAATGTATGTATCATACAACAGAATATGAGCTCTTTGCAACTCCACATCTTGTCGTCAGTGTTGCGTTGGAGAACTAGGTCTTGTTGAACCATAATGTTAAGCTCGTATGAACAAATCCTAGCTACATGCAAACCAATTCTACAAAGACACTAAGAGTGTGTCCTAATTTTATTTAAAGAATAAATCTTGCCCTTGAACTGACAAGAATGAATAATTGTTGGGAAGAGTTCTGCACACCAAGCGAAGTGGTGAACTTCTTCTGTACATAATGAAGTCAGTGTCCCGTAAGTGGTGACCACCCTATTGTTTGTTTCGTAAGGCGGATGTATCAAAAATCATCCCCCTCCCTAGTAGTCATACAGGCATCTTTTGAGGTGTTCCCAAGATGACCTTAAAACAATCACTACAAAATATCTCCAACTTTACACATGCCACAACATGGTTGTAAAGCAACAACCCTCTAACGAATGGTTCTCAATCTTTCTAAACACTATTCAAAGACGCAATGATATCACTCTACACTTAATAGTTTCCTCAACTCAAAGACTTTGAAAAATCACAGAAATTTCAAAAACTCTCCAAGAGAATATAATTTGTTTTGAAAATTTACGATTTTCATTGCTCTAATTCTACTAATTTTAACTCTATCTGTACACACCTCATTTCTTCCGTACTGAAGCAGGGTCTACATAGTGCACAGTGGAGGGCATGGCAGTGGAAGTATTGAAATGGACTCCTTGGTACTCAAACCCCGGCGCTGCTGAATGTGCAAAAGGGTGCACTGAGCATGTGCACATTCCCAGGGACCGATAGCTGGTCTCATACCGGTGGTCCCGTGGAAGGCCAGAGTTAATAGAGGGGTCCGAACCAGGGACCGAGCCAGGATCGGAGCCTTTAGGCTTCTTCTCTTTCTTCTTTTGTGAAGTAGTAGGATCGAGAATGATATACTGGAAAGCCTCTAAGAACGCTGCCGGATTTTTCTTCTTCAAGTCTTGGAAATCCTTCCTGTTGACGAATCCCGTGGGATTGCTCTTGATCTGCTTCACTGCCGCCGCTGTGATGGCCTTGGAATTGCATTGCTCGGCCACTTTCAAGTAGTCGATGGTACTCTCGGCTGTCATGTTGTTCACGATGTAGTCCTCGCACTTGCGCGTCAGCATCTCGATTTTGTACGTGTTTCCTGCCGCCATCAACTCCGGGGCGTGTTTCTGGAGAATCTCCGGTTTCAGCTCGGCTGTGTACAGGAACTGGATGAAGGCGCGGAAACTGACCGGGTGCGTGGGGAGGTCGAGCCTGATCATGGCGGATTCGTTGTGCTTGCGCGCTTGTCTCTTGAATTGGTCGGATGTGAGGACCGTCTTGAAGACAACCGATCTCGAAATCTGCACAGGAGCAAGTTGGGATTCAGTAATTGAAAGAATTCATAGGAATTTCCCTGCAGCAATGTCAGAGTATCGCGTTCCGAAACATTAGGGTTTAGTACTTTGTGGCTAAGTTGGTAACAAGCCTGCAAATCACAACGCAGAAATCACGAGGTTGGAAACCCGACTACTCTGGGTTTTATGTCTTAATTTTAACTTTAATGCCTTCTTGGAGCTCCTAAGAAATTTCAGAAACAGAGTAGTTTGCATACCAGAATGCTGCGATGCGCCTTCATTGTCTCACCCTCTTTTGTGGCAACTGTCACCAACTCATTGTGAGGGTCGGCAGTCCTGAGCTGGTCACAAATTGGATCCTCATGTCTCAAGAATTGCAGCTCCGACTTGAGCGACTCGGTTTGTTTCTTGAGAGAGGCGACTTCTTTCTCTAGCGCGGTCCACCCCGTCCATGATTTCTGGCTCTTGGCCTTCTCCTGCATCACCTTGAATTGCTTGAAGCAGCCGGGACACATGGAGCAGTCCAGGTCCCACAGGCCATGGTGTCCTTGTGTGTGCACCAGTGTGGCGTTCTTGTCCACGACAGCGGTGCAGATATCACACTTGAATTCGGTGGCCATGCTGAAGTCCAGTACGACTAGAATAGGGAATCGATCTGGTCAATCAAAAACAATGCAAAGTTCTCAGAAAACTATGGCCATGCTGTCGAAAAAACTGAAAGCATAGACAGATACAGTTTAAGTAAATATGACATCAGAACAGGGTAGACAGTATGCTCTACTAGAACCTCGCAACACCGTCGTGGGCGTCGGAGTTGTGCATCAAGAATGGGGCGAAGTGATTTGAAATCTCTACAAAGGGTTAGTACTTTGAGACGAGACTCGTGGGCCTGGAATCAAGCAAGGACAGATTTCGAACAAACCACAGAACAGGATCGGGCTTGACCTCAAATTCAACAGTTGTTCCCGACTGCTTCCTAAGAACAACCCTCTCGAGTAAAATCACAAGCTTGTGCAATTCTCCCAACTAACTCAGAACACCGAAACTTCTGACTGCAACTATCTGACAGTGCACATCCGCCACAACCATCAAATTCGTGAAACTGGCAATACTCAAGAGCTCTCTCCAGGCGCCCATCAGGGACCTCAGATCCAAACCAGTCTTTGTTTTGGAGCTCTGAGCGCTTGATGAATGTCTTGCACCAATTTCACGAATCAAAGACATCAAAGACATCACATTGATCAAATTAATCCCGAAAAAACTGCGAATTTTGCACATTGCTACTCACCTGCAAACCAGAGTCTCCACCACCAAACCGATTTCTCCAAACCACTTGTTGCTTAATTATGAATGCTATGGGCCCAGTAAGTTCTTCTTTTTATGCTTGAGAAATAGAGCGTGAGAATTGGAGTGTGGCGCAAGTGAGAGTGGCGGCCACCGACTGACCGACTTCAGTGTGCCTCCAGGTATGCATTTTGGGATTCGGTGAAAATCGTTCTCAAGATTGTTCTAGCGGCTTCCAACGTGAGGTTGCGTAACCTGCACAGAAATCTGAACGAGAAAGCCTACAGTAGGTTCGCTTTGGCCGGTACTCACGATGCTAGCTTTAAAATAGTCCAGTCAAATTAGTTTTGGTGGTAAGCTTCGCAACGGAGACTGCTGAGTGTACTTGGTGGACTGTGTAAAAGGGTGAATACATGGCTTTCCATTTTGGCGAAATTTCGCCAGACCGTCAGAAATCTGACCTCTCTGGCTTCGTCCCTCCAAAAATTGGCCTCTGTAGTGATGCCAACAAGGGGACACTGGTCCCAAAAAAAGAAAACTAGTGAATAGTTTGTTGACATGTGTTGGCAGGTTAGAGGGTTAACCCTGTAAAGACGCTACAGACCACAATGGTCCAATGGATGACTTCACTGTTGATTGTAGAAAAAGTGAATGCACCTATTGATCCAATAATCAAAGAGTTTTGGTGACTACTTTGGTTATGGGGGGTCGCATCTTTCCAAGGGTTAACCTTTAACTATTAGATGTTGAGATGGATGTTTTGCATCCAATAGATGACAGAGGATAGGACAAAAGTGCAACTCTTCATCTTCGGAATTTTGCAAGAAAAGGGGAGGCCTTCTATAGTAGTTTGTCTTGCAATGAGTGCTTTTACAATTTTTTAAGCCAATGCTTCATATGGTCATAAAAACTGATGATTTCCAAAGTCACCCCGTTGTCCTTTAAGGGTTAAACAATGCTGAGGATGTTTTGCAACTGATGACTAACAAAAATCTCTCCATGCAGGACAAAAATGCAACTATTCATCCTCCAAATTTTATAGGAAAAGGAAATATCTTCTACAATAGCTTGTCTCCTAATGAGTACATTTTCATTTTCTTAAACCAACAATTCACATAGTACTTAAACAAATGATTTCAAGGATGACCGGCTTGTCGTTTAAGGGTTAAGTAAGGTTGACTAGCCTAATTTGCAATTTGCATACCTTGTACAATGTGCTTATTGTTGCTTGTATTTTTCAAAAAAAGAATTAGTTGAATGGGCTCAAATACAAGAAGAATCGTGTAAATCTAATAAGAATTGAAATCAATATGAATTTTCAAATACATTAAATGCAAAAATATATAACCGTGAGTAAGGTAGGAGGTTCATAAATTGCCCATTTAAAAGCTAAAACTAAATTTGGAGGAAGTGAAGCTTTTTGAAATATTTTTCTATAAATTTTCCATAGAAGAGAAGTTGAATTGAAATTTTACCCAAGTCATTTCATATATTTTTGAATCTTTATAGAATTGGTTATGAAATTTTGAAGTTGCAATGCCATGGGGCTCTAAAATCGTCCACCTCCTAAAATGTACATTGTTTGTATATTGCTAAAGGCTATGAAAAAGCAACATGTATGAATAGTGTATACTTGAGGAGGTGGGCGATTTTAGAGCTTGTGCACTTTTTAGAACCTCCTACTTTAAGTGGGGGTCATAACCATCTCAAAAAGGTTCAAGATTGGTGACCCCAATACCCTAATCCTATTTGATGAGTATTTAAAAGGCACAAGTTTAACATTCTAAAAGCATCTCTTTTATTGCCTAAAGTTACAACTTGTTTTGACAAGCCATTGCAAAAATAAGAGGGCTTTCTAAAGGCCTTCATAACTAGTGCATGCTAAAGATGCATGCAAAACTTGCCTATAAAGTAGTTAAATACTGTCTAACATAGCCAGCAAAGGTACATGTTTGATGCCCCACCAATGAAAGTTCAAATATTGCCGTGAATGTTTCATAGATTTGTGTTGTTATAGAGCTATGGAGGCTTGAATACTTTGGCTTTTTTTGGCTTCTATCTCTTTTTGGTGCACCCAAGATTTTTTTCGTAGGCTTCTCATTAGGTTCTTGATTTTTACTTCCTAATTGCATTAGGTTGTGGTTTAAGGTTTTAGTCTCTTATAGTGCAATAATGACTATTGGGGCAATTGAAGTTGTGAGTTTTGAAAATATATTTTAAATTGGACTTAGAATTTTGTTAAAAACAAAAATCAATTCTTGAATTTCACTCATGCCTGCAAAAATAGGACATGCCAAGTATGCTGGACCAAATAGTATTGAGAGGAATTATAAGGGGGGAATGTATGGTTGCCTTTGATAGTACCATGTAAAGCTTATTTGGAGGCACAAATTCACATGAGTTTGAAGAAACAATCCAACATAAGATATATTAGAATAAAAAAGGTTCATTCTTCCATTGCCCTAAATTTTTTTTTAAATCACTTGTAATAGGTTTCAAGCTATAACAAGGGCCGTTAGTTCCTCGACAACAAAGAAAGTTAGCCAGAATTTTTTTTCTAGCAAACATCAAGGTCTACATGGTGTAGGACAGGTTTAACAAATATTTCAAAAAAGCATTAAAAATAATTTTTAAATTAAGTCTAAAATTATAAAACTCTGGCAATCTGATGTGGCTGAGCTTTGGTCACATCAGATTGTGATTATTTTTAATTAAAAATAATAATAAATTTAAAAAATTATTTATTTATTTAATTTATTATTATTAAATAATCTGGCCAGCACCGCACTTATTCACAGGTTAGAGAACCCTTTTCATTACAGCCCTTTCAATGCCAATGGTTCAAAGAAATGAAAGTAGAATGCATATTGTGGTGATGGGATTATTGCATGGCCTTGAAAGCAAGGGACATATAGTTGTCACATACAAATTCTTCATGAACATTGGCTTATTTATGGAGTTCGCAAGACTCTTGAAATATATGCCATTGGCATTATATGGTCTAACTAGGTGAGCTTGCCACTAGACTTAAAAGAGGTATGCAATCATAATAACTCACCTCAAGGTATGATACAAATGAAAATGTTCAACTTCTGGAATTGCTTGTATAGTATAGAAAGACAAACATCTTGTTCTACTCATTTCCACTCATGCATTGCTTATTGCAATTTTTATGCTCTAAAGCCCACAGTTGTTCATAGGAATGGCACTAAAGGATGCCATCCCTACCTCCCAAATGCATTGAGAGTACACCACGCACATAAAAGGGAGTGGATGTAGCCAATCAATTGAGGGCATCTTACCCTAGCCCTTTAAATTCATTGACTATGTTTTCACCAAAAACACTCCCAAACTACCATTTCTAGTACAAGTACCAGATTTTAGGAAAAAACAAAACATTTTAGGATACATGTAACTATAGGATCTTATAGTATATTGGTTTGAAAAGATGTGAAAACCATTTCAGAAATTTTCACCGCGTGGATTGCAAGATATGAGCTTTTGAATTCATAGAAATCTTTTTTTTTTTTTACAAAAAAATGGGTAGATGCACTTCACAAGTTCACATTTGTATGAAAAAATGTTGAAAATGGTCGTGCTTCTTTGGAATCTTCTTCAAAGCAAGTTGGCTACATACTTGAAAAGTTTCAAATCATTTGGAATTGTATAACATATAGGAAAAAATAGTAAGTAGAAAGAAGTAGAGAATGATTCAAAATACCAAATAGTTGAGAATTTAGTTATAGAACTAGCGGTTGGCGCTTGCTATGCTACGCATTCATCATTAGAATTTTATAAGAATTTTTATGTATTAGATAGAGTGCATAACAAAAATTTCAATAAATCTTCAAATAAAAATGACTAAAATCTTTGTATAATTTTTTTTATAAGTAAGCATATATTGAAATGTACAATAGAAATTTATTGAATGATGAATGAAACATATGCAATGGTAAATACTATAAAAGATACACATACATTAGAATGCATTAGAAACTTGACTCCATTGTTACAAAAAATGGCAACCCAAATTGAAGAATTGAAAAAAAACACTTATAAATCTCAAAAACTTTGTGAACAACTTAATTGTTGTGGAATCCAAAATCGCTTCAATTGAATAAATTTCTCAAAATCATTTGGTAGTAGCAATAAAAAATTGAAATCATGAAAGCTCAAAGCTCACAAAAGCACAAAATCATAGAAGTGCAAAGAAGTGTAAAGCCAAGAGAAGCAATGGATTTGCTACCTTTATAATATCATCCTATGGATCATCTTTAATATTAACTTAATTGCAACAACTATATTATTTCTATAATATCACCCTTTGTAAAAAGTGATATTACAGAAGTGATTGCAAATTGCTACTCTATTTCCGTAATATTACATTGTATAAAAATACGATTTCTATGTATGCATGATTGCAAATATTTTTACAAAATATTTAAAATAATTATTTTAAAAATTTATTGAAATTATTATCATGCATTCTATTCAAATATATCAAAATTTTACTAATATGAGACACAATGAATGCATAGCATAGCAAGCATGAGCCCCTAGTATTAATGATAGCATTTGTGATATTACAGAGGGAGTTATGATTTTAGTAGTATAGATTGAAAAATGTCAATCCCAATGGTTTCAATTTTTTAATAAACAATCTACATCCTATGATTTTATTTTTTTTGAAAAACATTGAAAATTGAGTAAAATAAAGAACTTCAAAGTTTATTTTAGAGTAGAAAATCCATAACTGCCTACAAACTAAAACTCCTCATAACTTTTGACTCATTTATCAAAATGGAATGATTCAAAGATTTTTATGAATATATTAATCTATAAAACCAGTTTCAAGTTTTTACTCTAAAAAAGTGATTTTTTCTTATCTGTTCAGACTATCCATTTATAAAAAAAATAATATATCAAGCCACAACTTTTGATTTATATTTCCAAATGATTGTCCTGAATTTTAGTGTTTATGAAAGACATTCCTCGTCCCTTGGGGGTAAAGTAAGTGGTAGAAGTTGAAAAGTAGGAGCAAACAAATGTAGGGTGCCAAAAAAACATTGGGGTTAAAAATTATAATTTGATTGATTATACTATATTATATATAAAATTTTATTGGGTGTATTGTAAATATTATAGGATATAGAATAATGAGATGCATTAAGAAAAATTTAGATTTAGGATACCCTCTTTATTAATTTAGTGGGACAAAAGTTTTAATTATAAGTTTTAGGGCTAGTATTTAATTCCACATTTACACTACATTGTCTTTTTATTCTAAATTCTTTAAGTCATGATGATCTAACTTACATACTAGTTTTAGTTTGAGAATTAAATGAGGGTCATCAACCTATCACATGCAATCTATATTATATTTATCAAACTTTTATTAAGCACAATTGAGTATGTGTTGTATTTATCAACAATTATGGACTCATAAACTATTTTATTGAACATTTTAATTGGCCTTGAGTTAATTTCTAATGAGACTTAGGCTCATAACCACATCACATATTAATTAGTAAGGATTCTTAATCTAACCATTACATCTTTGGAGGGCCATATGAGTCATTTGTGTTAGTTTGTATGTAATCAATAAAATTCTCACATCAAGTTGGTCCCATGATGGTATGTTGAACTTGCCTAAGTACTTGAACTATATACAATGTCTATATTTGCTACTTTACATGTTGATTTCTTTACAAAGGGCTCTGTATCTCACAAAGAGCTTAGAATATTATTAGGTTGCATGATTGCAAAGCTTTAAAATTGCACAACTACTTGAATCTTCTCTCTTTGGCTAGGGCTCAAATTTTTAGCCTTTTTTGTTGTTTAAACAAGCATTATTGTTCTCTAGAAAATAAGCTTAGAACAAAGCATTTTTTTGTCAAAGATAGCTTCCACTCACTCAATCTATCTAAAACTTAGGTTTTGCTTGTATTTTTATTCTTCTTGGTGTATGATTTAGACTTCTTGAAATGTTTTTTAATAACTTTTCCTTGAAAGACAAATGGAACTTTTGAATTAGCATTTAACCCAATGTAAACCCCTTAATTGTGAACCTTGAACCCTACATCAAATTTTTGTAAATTATGAATAGTGCAAAAAAAAATGAACTAATATAGCATATGATATATTCATGGCAATTGGGAATTACAATTAATACATGTCCCCTTCTTAATGAGCCAAATTAGAAAATTGCATAATCATAGAGTGCAAAACAAAAACAATAGACAAAAAATAATACCCACACATTAATTACCTAGTGTTCACACCTATATCCTCATTTTTTTCATGGATTGCACTCCTTGAGCCTCATCCACACCTTCTATTAAAGTTTGGGCCAAAAAAATAGAAATCTCCAATCACATGTATCTATCCAAAATTGTTATGTTGCCAAATTTAGCAAGTTGGTTATTTAGGGCTAGCCAAACTATATCTTACAAATGGTGGCATCATGTCCTCTATTTCTTACTAGACACTACAGAGGTGAACATGTGCATCATTTGTCTAGCACTTATGCAATGATGTAGAAATAGGATGACTCCAATTACATGCCTCCAATTCAAGGCCAAATTGTGTCATGACCTCACACAAGATTGGTGTGGTGTAGGCATTAATGTGGATGAAGAAGAAGAAGACTAATGTCTACATATGCCAATATAGAGTCAATTGTCATGACCATGTGTAGCATGTGGAAATCCTATATGTTGATTCTATTGCCATGGTTATACAATATGATTTTTTGTGCCTAAATCATAGGTGCTTTGAAGAGCTTCACCATGGACCTAGACCTTGCAATGTTCAAAATCATCCTCAATGAAGATAAGCTACAAATTTGTCTCATTATATCTTATTTTAATTTTTTTTTTTTAGTGGGTTTGCATATTTAGATTTCCTTCTAACGTATTATGTAATCTTTGTATTTTTTTCTATCATTCAACAATTCTTATTTAAGATGTCTCTTTTGTAACACTTTCTTTATTTTTTATTATATTTTTTTTAACAAATATGATTAGAACTCCAATTTTTCGCTTGACCCTCGCATTAGATGTTTTGGAGGGTATTAGATGATTGTTTCAAGCCCATTTTCCATGTTGTGAATTAGCTAGTGCTAGCTAGAATAAAATATAATAGAAAATCATGATAATTTTTTAAAATTAAAATTAAAAATCAAAAAATATATTTTTTTAATTTTAAATTATTATTATTATCTGATGTGGTAGTTGCTCTGCCATGTTAAACTATTGTTGTAGCCAAGCTCCCATAGTGTAAGAACTTTTGAGTACTTACGGCTCTACAAACCAAACGAATCTCATCCAATGTTAGCTTTAACTGTATTGAAACTCTAACCAAGGAGTATTAAATGTTTTTTGAGGCCTAAACAAGACTACGAGTTTTTGGATTGTAGAGAACTTGAAAACTTTAATACATCAATAATGTGACATAGTCAAGAGATGTCATGTCTAGTAATAATATTTAATTATTTTTAAATATTTTTAATTTATTATTGTTATTATTCTTAAAAAAATGCAATAGTCCACAACAAGAACAACCTTGAAACGGTCTTCCCATGGCCTCAAAATACATCTAATGTTTTGAGTTCATTAGGACCAATGGTTCTTCACCTTCACCCATCCTATAGGTAGCAGTTGTAAAGAACAATCTTCAACCCAAATACTATGGGTTTTTTTTTCCCCACATACTGAATTTTAATACATTTAGAGGAACAATTTTTTTCCAAGAACATGCAGTAAGTGATGACTCTATTGTTCACTTTTTAAATGAAAGCATTATTGAATGAATTGAAGTAAAGAGAAATTTTGCCTTTGTATGTAGGATTCTATAGACTTTTGTGTCTAATTCTTTTATTTAGGATGTATTTTAGACCTTCAATTCATTCAAAAAATTTGGAAAATGTACCCAAGTTAGAATAGACTTACAATTCAAAGTAACATCACCTTTTCAAAAGATTCTCTATGGATGCATATCCTCCACAATAGAAACTACCTAAATTTGGAAGGGGGACAAAAATTCTTTTCATCACCTCTGATTGTATTGACCTCACAAACTCCTCTAAATTTGGTGAGTGAGTGACTAATGAAGTTAGGATCTCACAATTGAAAATGCTAAAAAAGAATAATCAAATTTCCTTCAAACCACTATTTCCACCCTTATTTCTAATTTCACTAGTTTACTACTTCTATTCCAAAATCCTTTAAAGGTTAAAGGAAGAGGCCTCCATGACCAAGGTAGTCACCAAAATGCTTGGATTATTGAACCAGTAGGTGCATTATTTGTTTCTACACTGGATAGTCAAGTCATCCATCAGCCATTTTTTGGCTTCAAAGGTTGACAAATTGTAAACAACTAACAAAATCAAATAGATTAACAATATGTAAAACCCTCAAAAATAACTATGGCAACTATCTTATAATGGCTTAATTCCAAAATATTGTAGAGAACAAAAATGTTCAATGAATGAGTTTTAGAAGAAAGTTAGATTTAAAGAATGAATCCATTCATCTAGAAATCTTGTAGATGCCACAAGGTCACATCCTTCTACAAGCAAAGTATTTTTGTACATAAAATATATCTTTGAAGATATTCCTCATGTTTTTTCTTCAAACATGTTTATCTTTGGTTTACTTGAGTTGAATAATCTATCCACGTAGTTCATAACATTATTTACCAAAGTAATAGGGATTCTTTTTGCATCCTTGGAAAGAGTACTTCTACAACTAAACAAAGTTATAATATATATATATGGGATCTAGAAGAAGTTGTAAGTAGTAGGGATTTTTTTTTATCCTTGAAAAGAGGACTTCCACTATTAAACAAAATTACAACATATATTTTGGTTCATAGGAAGTTGTAAACACAACCTACTATGTCTCTTGAAAAATACAATTAAACTCCAAAGAATCCAAGTAAAGACACTATTGTAGGCAACCACCAAGTTCAACAAAAAATAATTTTGAATAAAAGAAGTTGAATTTTTTTTGAAATTAATGACTCTAAAAGCCAAAATCAAGGAATTAAAATCAAATAATATTGAAAATTTAATATTTTTGAGTTAAATATCAACCCATCATTTCACCATCCATCATCATAGGAATTCATAATGGCAAAATAGTGGTGGTGCTTCATTGACATTTAGTGAGAACTAAAGGTAGAAAAGTGTTTCTTAAAGTCAAATCCATTGTCCATCATCAAGCTTTGAAGGTGAGAGCTCAACTACTCATAATAAAAATGTAGTAATTGTATTCAAAGTAGAACATCATACTTCATTTAAGCATAGTAAATTTGTTTTTTCAAAAAACTTCAAACTAAAACAATGTGATAAATAAAAAAACATAGTAATTATATTTAAAGTAGAACATACCTCATTTAAGCATAGTAAAATCATTTTTTCAAAAAACTTCAAACAAAAAAAATGTAATAAATCAAGATGAATTTCAACTCAAAAAATCCATTTGTGATTTTGAACCTCTCAAACCAAAAGTTATGGACAAAGTTCAAAGAGAGGGTAAAAGGGACATTTTTTCACATTTTCAAACCTCCTCTCAAAGCAAAAGTCCTCAACTTCTAATTAGAGGCTAAAAATCACAAAAGGAGATTTGAAATTCAAAATCCACTTAATTTTGTACATTTAATTTGTTTGAAGTTTATTAAAAAATCTATTTTAAAATGCTTTTGACTTAACTATGAATGGTTGAGCTTATACAAAATCATAATTTACATATACAAAATCGTAATTTACATATCCCCACATGGATGGTTGTTCATCTTACCACCCCAGTGGTAAAAAGAGCTTGCTTTTATCACATTGCTAAGACCATTCCGTGGCTTGTGAAGCTGTGTGAGTCACATGTTGGTTGAGGACAAAAGCTGAATTTAATGTAAACTAATTTTTCAATAACCAAAATCATTATAAATTTGAAAGTGGATGTCGGATAGCATTCTCCCACTTTTGTTAGTTATTCGCTCATGTTCTGGAGGACCTGCTGCTTGCCTACGGTACTTTCTTTCAAGAAATCAATTAGTAGTCATACAATGCTATCAATGTTAAACGTCTCCTTCAAAATTATGCATGTGTAATTGGTCAAATCAATGTCCATAACACTACTAACATAGGCCTCCCAAGTCCCAACGAAGAGCATATCCTACTCAAGACAGGGTCGACAAAGAATCCACACAAAGCCTCACAATGCCTCAGAATGACCGCTGCAAGGGGTTTGAGAGTATGGGTGGAGGGATGTGGAGTGTGAAGTGTTACCCTTGTTTTTCGGTATTACTTATATGCAGTGGAAACGTATGGCTGGAGTATTGAAGTACCAATCCACCAAACTCCTGAAACATTTCGTCAAAAACTTAATATAAATGCTCAGAATATCCAGATTCGGAAATCATCCTTGCAAAGCAGCAGGGGACAGAAAAATCACCATTAACCAATCGCAATGGAGAGCCGAAATAAAACCAGGAATGGAAGGATAGCAGACATTATTCAAATGATTGAATTTGTATTTCAGGGTGAATGATAGAGGCTTATTACCCGTGGTATAGACACTATTATCCCATGGTTAGTGGGAGTACCTCAGGACTGTCAAGACTGTATAACTAAATATGGCACAAGTCGAGATTAGAAAAAAAGGGACTTCTAAACGTTCCTAGAAATCTGTCAAATGGTGCTACCTACAAATAGAACAAGTTGTAGAATTAACCCAGCCTGAAGATTATCAAGTAATAGCTGTACACCTACATATCGTCGCGATAATGTTCACATGAATCGTATAGGTACAAAGTATGATGGACCAAGACCAACGAGAGGTGGGATAGGATCAATGTGGGTTATCTATCAGACCGCGATCGCTTTGATGGAGACCATGATCTGGGAATAGTGGAATCTGCTTTCGGCCTTATTGAGTGCGAGTTCCCATTCCCATTGAGAATGTTCAAGGTGTTTGCAACCAATGAATCACTCACCACGGCTGCCGCTCCAAAATCTAACCTCCCCAACCGCCTAATAACCATAAACCATGTAAGTGAAATTCATGTAACTGAAAATCATGCAGTACCACAGCAACCATGGAGGGAGAAACATTCTACATATGATTGCCACACAGAACTGTGTAGTTAAACACACCTGTTGTTCAACCGATTATTAATATCTGTCAGATCTTTCGATGGGCTTTGGTAAGCTTGGGTACTTTCTCCGACACATGCATAAAGACTCCGAGTGTGTGGAGACATGATTGAATCGACCTGCGAGCATAAAGACG
The DNA here is from genome assembly GCA_950106755.1 of Climacium dendroides. Taxonomy (NCBI): domain Eukaryota; kingdom Viridiplantae; phylum Streptophyta; class Bryopsida; order Hypnales; family Climaciaceae; genus Climacium; species Climacium dendroides. The sequence goes on from OX467084.1 coordinate 43,563,447, forward strand.
AATCAGAAACGAGTTGCAATCACCTAGGAAACAGCTACCAGGAATTTCAAGGACTCTGTTCTTCAGTCACGTTTTATCAATTGGACTGGGATATAGGTAAGTACCTTATTCGATGGAAGTGGAGAAACATAAACATTATGTTTTGCAGACACCTTCTTCGGAGACATATCAGGAAGAGCAGGGAAGGTAGACGGACTAGGTGAAGCAGGCGCCTGTGCTGCACGCCACAAAATTTCCAAATGACAAATTCATTGACAATAAGATTCTAGCCGCATGACTTGAGAGAGACTTGCCAAATTGAGAGTCACATATTTGTAACTGAATTACACACTAGCGAGCCAGGCTGCAATACAGACGAAGTTATGCTTCGTCAAACCTGCCACACCTACCTTGACTACTGCAGACTGGGCTTGTTGCAGTTGGTTTAATGGGATAAAGGATCACTCAACAGGCTTCAGACCAGGTCTTCCAGGTAAAATTCAGGTCTCAAGAGAGCCCTGCACTTAAAACCCTAGAATGTCAGATAAGGTTCTTGTGATGAGGATAGTAACATCACTAGAGGGTATTCACCTTGCAAGAAGCAGAGGAATGGTTTGAGAGACTGGTCGTACTCATGCATCAGGCCACCGGACAAAGTCGAAAAGAACTACCGTATTGCCTCTAAGATGGCAAAACACTAGGTGCCTCCATGAACTTGAAATCTCACCTTGCAATCCGTGCGGGAGGGAAGAAATCGTAATACGAGAGGAAAACACAATATAGGGGACATTTGCAGTTTCTTCGATTGGAGACATGATAGCCAATTCAGAAAGCAGAAAATGAACAAATTATTCACAATTTGCAAACGAATTGTGAAGTGAAACAATTAACAGAGATTAGCATCACACCTTCAAGCAGGTTTCTCTCTTCAGGAACAGCAATATTTTTTGGAACCGAAGGGCCAGCGTTTGAACCCAAGTGCAGCAAGAAGGATTTCGTTGAAGGAACAAAGACTTCATTATAAAACTTGATAATATCCCCTGTCCTTGCTTGTCCCACTTTCTGCGGAATATTGCTATGTACAATCAGCATGACAGTAGCATAATTGGTAGCTCGTAACCTCCACACACACAGGCAACCCTGTACAACCAAGGTAGCAGAATAACCATCAGGTTCACAACATACGGATCTCAATTGCTTACCCCAACATTTTTGTTAACGGCTGCATCCAGGAGGACGTTGCGGAATACATAAGGCTTGCACTGTGGTTGTTTCCTGTAATGGTAAATGATATCTCGGAAAGCAACATTAGCTTTGCTGACCTGGAAGCTCAACAATACAACAATTCTTATCAGTGGCAATACATACTAGATTCTCATGACATGAAAGCAAGCAATTAGTGGTCTCTAAATAGACACGACAAAACAAAATTGCAAGTACCCAGCTAGCGGATCTCGCTAAGAAAAAAAGAAACACTGGCAACAAATTGACATACCTTGCAGATGCCGTAGAGACAGCAGAGAATGACTTGGTCGATATGCCGGTTGAAAAAAAGACTTGTTTCATGGTTCAGAGCATGATTCAAGGCGTGGAGCACATGATCAGCAACCTGTTGAGACTGTTGTAGACGGCCACACAAGAACTGTATCCGAACAGCAGCCAGCTTCGACACCTGGTCATACAATACAAGCCTACGGTGAGGGACTCGTTCTAGTTCATAAAACATTTCTCATTCAATAATTGTTAGGCCAACATTCTATCAATTGACGCCATTCCAAGAATTCACTGTGAGTTCAACAGTCCTTTCGGGAACGGTAGAAATCCTAACCACAATGCTAACAAGGGTCACCAATACCAGGAGGAACAAAGACGAACATCTTAGGGCAAGGACAAAAATAAGTGAGCCTAAACCATCATGCTCATCACCACCAAATGTCATTGACAGATAAGTCTCTCAGGCGGTGATTTCTTTCCTGTACACCAGGATGCAGTTACCATCGTGTCCTTTGTTCCACTGCATTCCTTCCCAAAAATCTACAACATATCTAGAGTTATAACACAATGCGTTTCACGCATGCTCACTCGCGGTAAGAACAAAAGCTGTCCTGACCTGAGCATGGCTTCCAATAGTTGGACAACTGAAAGGATATCAACTAGAACTAGTAACAGGACATTTGCAGGAATAACACCCGGATCAACATGAATACCTTCTGAAAAAAAACCTTGATGGAAGTATCTGCACAAGTTTCGCCTCCAGAGTGAGGGTTTGGCCTTTGCGGACTGCAGAGAAAGAGGCATTCTAAGTGATAGATTGAACCACAAAATGGCGTAGACCTTAATTACAAGCTAATCAGGAACGTAAATAGTAAAAATGATGTTAAAACCCACGAAACTTCACATCTTGGGGCCTGAACTAAAAATGAAAAGCTTCCTTAAATCCTTGATATCTAATAACAGAAACTTTCGAAGGACATCTACAACGTCCAGTAATGTAAGAATCTTCCTTCTTTCCGTTGTAATACTAAATTTTCCCTTCCTAAAAGCTCCAAATAATTCATTGGAAATCTTAAAGATATAAAAAACGACGTTTTGGTCCAAATATGCACTTAGCGGTAAAATGTTGAATAAAAAATACCCAATGAAGCTTCATCAAAATGAAATGAAATCGCAGAGAGAGAAATGAAATGAAAGAAAATTACAGATTGAAGTTGATCCAGACGAACACACATACCTTGCAAAGGCAGATAAGAGCGGTGGCATCAGATTCCTCTTCTGAGGAGAATTAAATGCAGAAAATGCGGAAGGGCCTCTCACTGGTGACATGAAACTAGTATTTCCAGCTTGCTCCGCAATAGCAGCTGTTGCACTTCCATTGGTTGTCACAGGCATGATTGATCCATGCTGAGGTGGTGAGAGCGCAGCCCCTCCCACTTCCCCTGAAAGCCAGAGATGTGAAGGGGATCAGAACGAGAAGACTATCAAAAATTTATGAAAGGTAATGAAAGAGAACAACAATACGCCCCAGAAAACAAAGGCCCTCACCAGCTGGGTCATCCGCTTTGGGACCTCCAACAGGAACATCCACTGAAGCTGGTGGAGGATGATACTGTAACTTAAGGGTATCTAGAGATGGCATGGGATCTGCCATCATGTTCAACCTATTAATTTCCGACGCAAGATTTGGTTTTGCAATTATTAGAGAGTCGTACATAGAAGAGCCCTTCTCCCAGGTCATGCTTTCCAAAAGTCTTTCTTCTATGGAATTTAGATGCCGTTTCAGCTCACGCGGAAGAGTCTCCTCATGACGAACAAAGCTTTCAATAACCTTACTTAAATCAAAAGCAGTTATCCCTGCTGGCTCCAACACCGCAGGAAAGGTCATGGTCACAGTTTTGTGAGTAGCAAGAACCAACTCCGCTGAGCATGCAAGCATGCAGCGATGAAACCGCTCGTTAGGGAGAAAAACAAGGTGGCTGGTGCGTAATCGATGAGATTCAGCCTTACAAATGGACCCAAGGACTTTATAATACAGTTTCAAGGATTCTAATCTGCGCTGATCAGCCCATAATTTGTCCATAGTCCCTGTTTCCTTAGCTCCTCGCCAGTTCCTGGCCTGAAAAATAGCCCCGAGAATTACATCCGCCCTATTCTTCACATCGGATGCAACGTTACGATCACAGGATTGGAAGTACCGCTGCAATCCAGGTGAAGGTTCTGTTGACAGAGGTGCTATGACTGTGCGGAGCCATTTAGCAGTCGTCATTGTGATGCTAATAGGCGTAGGAGGGGGTTTACAGCTGTTAGCAGCCGGCTGACTGCTAGGTTGACTGTCCATATTCGCAGGTGATGAGCAGGGTGAGTTGCATGGTGACGAAGGGGATGCACCTGAGGATACTGCAGGGCCCTGCCCTGGTGAAGTTATGGAATCGTGTTTTCTCTGCCAAAAATACACGATCGTGAATCTATTTACCAAAATCAACATCATACCTACAGTAACATACTGAGACAGTAATGTAGAAAGTAACAAAATTTAAACCCGAATAGAATACAACAGATGAATCAGTGACTGAGAAGAAGGTATTGAAATAACAAGTTAAAATTAAGCAGTTTCATCTCCTAGCAGTCAATTAGGTATCTAAATCCACTATAGAGATTGAAGGTCACATAGATTTTCATTACGTAGAAACAAAATATTGAGGAAATTATACATGAATGAATCTACATGAACCTTGCGTCATTGACTTGGGATAGAGAAAATACCTTCACTCCAGAAACACTTGCCGCACTACCACTCGAGACAGCTCCTATTAAACTATCTTCACCATTAATGAACATTCGCTCGTCCAATTCTCCTCGAGTACAGTACCATTCGTTATAGTCTTTCTCCAAGATAAGAAGATTTGAAGATATTTGCTCATCCTTCATTAAACCCTCAAAGTACGCTATGCCATCTGCAAAAGTCTGAATAGTCATAAACTTGTAGAACCCTTGGCATGTATGTGCTCCACGTTGGCACGGCCAACCGGCACTAGAAAGAAGTACAAAGAAGTATTGCAGATCGAAGCATACAAATGAAAGAGAGAATCATACGCACCTAGACTGATCTCGGAAATTTGAGGGAAGTTACCAGAACTGATCTCAGACGGGGGGGTTTTCATGAGATCTTCGATCATTTTATTGAGTTTCAGAACCATGCCATAAACATCCTCCTCTGAGGCATTGTACATGTGGCAGAGTGATCCAACCACATTCACCCCTTCCGGACTCCTTCTGACTGTTTCATGGACACATGAATCGTCATATTGAAGTGACCTGAACCGCTAAGCTGGGCACATCCTTACACAGCAGCAAAAAAAAAACTTTGACAACCAGTAGAGAAGTTAGGTACCGTACCAAACTTCAATTTATCGTCGAAAGAAAACCTTCTCCAGGTGAGTGGTGTGTGTATGATCAAGACTATCTGCAACGGCGATGTGATGATTGGCATTAATATATTAAGTAGTGAAAGGTAAGTATGGTGAGTAAGGTGAGATATGTGATGGTGCGTATGGTGAGTACGGTAAATATGGTGAGTATGGATGGTAAGTGATGAATATTGATGTTTTAGTAGTGCAACGTATCAAAGGTTCCGTACAATAACAGCCAAGAGCCCGTTGGTGCAAGTGACGAGGTCAGTGAAGTGGCTGAGCACGTGCATCCGCAAAGCTAGAAACAACATCCAGCCAAAACGCATGTGGATCGGAGGGGGAGCATCCCCATTGCCTCCTAAACCGGATCCATTGGCACTTCCAGTCTGGGACTCAGGGAAAATGAAAAGGTGTTGATATATCCTTCTGTAATAACTGCACGCATAATACAAGTGTTACACAGCATCAGATTGGATGATTAAACCAATTGTTGGGTGGGAAAAAAAGAAAGAATCTCTTAAATAAACCCAGAAAACACATCCTGCTGAATTAACAATTATCAACTCTCAAGTATTCCTTAACTATCGAAAGATCGGTTAGAATGGTCAAATTTAATAAGAAAGGTAGATTCCAGGCGCCCGTCTAGAGCATCAGATCTCGGCCAGCCCTAGCTATTAGTGCTCTATGCACTTCAATGTCACAATATTGGTACACTGAAACACGCCAATGTGTGAAACTTACTTGTAGAGGACCATCAGGTGGACAAAATTGGCTTGAACTTCTTTCACCTGTTTGCACGAACAAAACGAGACAACGTGAATAAAGTGACAACGTGAAAACGTGTATTTGCACCAGCGCAACTTCCAGTGCCCTATTGAAGCTACACGAGAAAAGGTGGATAAAATCCTTATCGACTTGTTACCTGAAGTCGTTTCTCCCAGTCTTCTCCATACAGAGACTTCAGCGTTGAGCCAGCCTTTGCAAGGAACTGAGGAAGTTCCTTGAAAAATTCAACCACACTGCAACCACCAACACATAGCCCTTATAGTGAATTTTATTATTTTATTACAGGGCAATTATTTGATAACTTTCAAGATGAGTTCAAGAAAAAAAACAAAAGATGGACCAGACAGTTAAGTGAACGATCTTGGAATTTAGAAAAACTAGAGTTTATAAACATATATGGTAAAATCAAATATCAATACTGGATGCAAGTCTGACTGTTCATAGCAAGGAAGATTATTCTTACCTCAGTTTTGTCTCACGCAGAAGTTGAGAAAAAGTAAAGCTAGTTACTCCGTTTTCATGTCTATCCCCTCCTACGGACGCTCCAGCACTCAATCTCCTCACCACATAGAGAACACAAGCACTCCATAGACGCTCTGTCTCCTCCGGCTAGGAATGCACATAGAAGATCTCCAGCGTCAAACTTCACAATCCATCTCACATAAAAAAATGAGGGTTCGGCGTAGCCGACCAATAATAATAAAAACTGCAAATGAGGCCAAGCAACATATCCTAACGATTTTGAGGATCCAAAGACCATTAAATACAAAGTTATAACCAAGGTCAATGAGTCGAAAACTTACTGTTCCTGTCCCAATAGTGCCAATATTAGCCTTCAAGAGGCTTTTGCTTGCTCTGAACAACCGTAGTGACTGTTGTGTTGTTTCATCGTCCAATTTCAGACCATCCTGCAAGTAGCAACCCCTCACATATTAATAAATACGATCATTAATAAACAAAACCATCCATTTATCAAACACTTTCCGAACATTCCTTGGGTAACGCGAAATGAATTCCTGACGAAACTTAGCTCTCGTAGTCCCTATTTGAGACCTCTCTGAATATGGATCACAGACGCAACCACAATCTAACAGCCCTTTCGAATAATATAAGTAGAACTTACAATACACACATCGAAGGCTATGGCAAGGCTGCGCATGCACGTGATAATTTGGTCACATAGATCATGTAGATAGAGAATACGTCAGAAAGAATCGTACCTCACAGCGGCTTCTGAAACGGGATTCCGAGGCCTCCAAGAATTTTTCTGAGTTGCTTTTCGTCTTTGATTTGGTATCAGAACCATTTGTGCTCGGCCCTCCTGTCATCCCCTGTCGAGGTTGACTACTTGTATCAATGCCGTCGTCTACATTCTCCAACTTGCATGGCCGTAAAGGGGACCTTCTCTTGGGTTGCGAGTTTTCAGATTTGAGAGGAGACTGCGCCTCTTTAACCTCTGTACTCAAAGTGTCACCATTCAAATCAATGCCCCGTCCTTCTGGCATTTTGATCAACGCATAAATTATTGACTTTGTCCACCCTCGACAGATCAATCGATTGCTGCCCTACTCATTTTGGATGACGTGCGCATACTGTCACTTACGACCTTGAGCAGAAAGAGAGGTCTCATGTACGAGTGCTCCACAGGATTAAGTACGAGCTAGACTCTATAAAGTCTCGAACATCATCAAAGGGCTTGACCTGTAAAAGAACAGAGAACATGAGCAACAGGAAAATTAGATGTAGCTAAAGTACGATTGTTAAACTCTCCGTTAAATGATACCATATCAAACAGGGAGCCATATTGGTAGAGTGAGACGTGCACACAACCGAAACCAATTGTCCTTCCTCCACTCGTGAATTCAGCATTATTATTACAGAAGCCCTTGAGAAGAAATGGCAGAAGTGAGCAAAATGAAGCTCAAATCTCATATTGACCGAATATATTATACACCGGAGAGCATACAAAAGTAGCACAGGCAATGTCCAATCAGCATATTCGACAAACAAGACCAAGATCGTTCGATAATAACCTCATTTTAAGGTCGGTGAGACATAATTAGAGCACGTTCACAGACCAACGACACTTCTATGCAGAGCCAGGATCCGCTTGAAGCAACCCTCTTAAAGTCTATCAACATAATCATTGCAAACTCCCGTCTACGCAATAGAGGAATTCAAGAATGCCTACGTAACATTCGGAATAGGAACGTACTACAATCGCTAAGCAGAATTCCTTATCTTTCAGAGTCTAAGTTGAGTGAGACAGACAAACTAATTGCCAATAACTACAACACTCTTGACTTGCAGGCATGTATTGCTGGCAAGAAATCATGATTCATTATGTAGGTTCAGGAGGAAGCGGCATCACTGCGCATTGGTCTTACAAATAGTGTCAGTGAAAGAATTTTACCCTGTCAACCCTTAGAAAAACATTGAGGTGGAAATGAAACTATAAGATTTGAACTACAGAAAAGGGAAAAATGGATTCGAATGAATCGGTAGACGAAAACAACGAGCTTCAATGGACGCAAATGAGCACGGCTATGAAGAAGAGTAACCACGGACACGCATCCAACAGGCAAGAATTGCCACAATCGGATCCAGGAACCAAACACTATTCGCTATGTCCTCAAGCGGACGTGTAGTTTGCCAAAAAAAACAAGTTCTGGTTAAGGATACCACCTTTGGTCGTATCCAACATGAACATGATAGCTCATACAGCAAGAGCACCCTCCAATCAATCTTCAACAACACGCAAGGCTATCAAGACAGAAACTCGATGACTATAGGGACACCATACAACCCGTTCAAACCAGCAGTCGCATCCAATACTCCTTCCGAGTGTAAATACAAACTAAGGAACCTCGCCTATGGTATGTGACAAGCTTCAATGCCTCGCAGACGCTTAACAAAATAGGACTCTTGCACCCGATGTAAAATACATAAACCGACTGATCTCACGACATCCTCGAGTGACCATTCCTAAAAGAAAACTATATAATAGAGAGTCGAAACAACAAAAGCAATAATCACTCCACAGGCTCTATTCGCGCTCCCTATGCAATGTTCAAAAAACAAAAATTAAGACCGAAATTCAATGACACAAGCCCGAGTTCAACTACAGCGGATATTTCAAAGAAGAGCAATTACTATTCCTTTCCACCTATCCGCCGCTACAAGAAGCGAATCACAGAGACAGAAGAAATTTTCCGCAGTTCCGCGCACACTATTCGCGACAAACTTTTCCGTAGCTTCTCCAAAAAAAAATTCCCTCAGTACTCAAAAGCTAGAGAGAGACTTTAACTATTCTATCCCGAGGTCCGCCACAACCTTTTATACAATAGAAAGACAAAACGACAGGAAGCAATAACCACAGAGGATAACAAAATCAGTGCCGATGAGGCAGCAGCGCATTGACGAACGAAACACTTCTCCCACACTCCAACGCCAACTCCCTCCCCCATAGGAATCTGGACAAAATACGAAAAAATGAAAAGAAAAATCGTGCAAAAGAAGGCGAGCAAACAGCCAGGAAACAGGAGGCGTAGTAGGACGGAAGGCACATACGGAACGAAACGGACATGCCGGTGACGGGGGTGCAGGGGTGTGCCCGACGGATTGCAAAAGCTGAGAAACGGCGATATTTGGCTGAGATGCGGAGAAGCTCTCCTCAGCAACAGCAGAGAGACGAAGGGCCGGACGAGCCAGCGAGGGAGCGAGAGCGGCCCCTGCCCTGGCCAGTGCAGCGCGGGAAAGGCCCGGAGTCAGTTGACGCCCGGAAGATCATACCCTGATACCCTCTTACCATGTACCCGGGATCAGAGCCAGATGTAAATTTAGAATATGACTGTTCAGCGTTTCTCAAGATGTTCGAGACCGAACCTACTCAGGATTATTTTCGTTTGGGTCCGAACCTATGGATTAGCACTTTGTATTTTCATTCGGCAACAAACTTGCATTAAATTATTAAGAGTAGGATGAATCTTGGATGTGGGTGCTATTTGCTATGCAACAACACCAAAAAGGTTTTTTCAACCCAAGGTTTTATTGAGAAGGTGTACAAATATTCGGATTTAGCCAAGACAAAGAAATGAAAAAACATGTACATGAAAATGTGACACAATTTGTGTTTAATATTACAACTTATGTGTAGGCTAACAAATTTTATCGACTCTAAAACAGGAAGGAGGCTTTGTGTTGATGGAAGCTAAATATGAAGAAGTTTTATCATGACTTTACTAAGAAAAAAAATGAAACAATGTTGTAGAAACACAGCCTTTCATAGTGTAGCCACTTGTTTTATTTCTTGTTGGTAGCACCCAAGAATGCATGCATGTAAGGGGAGGATGGATAGAATCATTCCTAAGTGTGTGTTTATCCATTAAATCATTTATTGCTAGTAACTTGTCATCCAAAATTTGATGCAAGCAATGTTGTTTTGAAAGGAATTTTGGCAATTTCATCATGTTTTTTAGTATAAAGGTAGCCAAGGACAAAGTGAATTTTGGCCAAAATTTGACAGCAAATAGTTGATTGAATTAGATTATAAAAAATAAAAAAATAAAAAAATAAAAAATAAAGAGCACTCCGGTTTCTTTATGGAAATCATCAAACTACATCCTTTGCTTTAAATAGTCTAAAGTTTCAAAAGTGTATGATATGTTATTTACTATAAATTTGAATAATAATTTAGTCATAACATTTAAATTAAAGTTCTAAACAATGATTCATAGATCATACCTATATTAAAAAAAATTCAAGTTGTTTCTAAAATGTATTGTAAATTGGGTCAAGGTATTATCAATTTTTACAATGTTTATTTGCAATAAAATTGAAGAACCTAATTATCCAAAACAAAAAAATTTAAATCAAAGGAAAGCCCTATTTTCTAAAAGAGAGTGCAAAAACATTAAAATGTGTTAAATAGTGCAATTTTGCATGAAAATTAGTAATTTTTTCCAAAAATAAAAATTGATAGCTTTAACTTGTAGAAGATATCTATATGTTTAGATCTATCATTGCAATAACTAATACTTTTGAATAAATTTAGAAAGCAACAAATTAAATTCCTTTCTAAACTTGAATAAATCAAGCATTAATAATTTCTATAAGATTTAGTTGGTTGCAAATTGAAAATCTAAAGCTCTAGTTATATTCATATTGTTACTTTATTAGTTTGGATCGTTTATAAAATTCATTTTGAAGGACAATCTTTTGATTAGGAAAGCTATTTTAGGATGAAACATTCTAGTATTCTTTGAACCATAGAATATTTGCATATTTTTTTTAAAATCTACAATATTCCTAAATTGGGGAAGTAATAATAATTTCTTTAAAAAATTAGATATAATGGAAAATCAAGTCTTTGTATATATGGGGCATTATTAAAATTCATCATTTATACTATTGGTTTTATACGATATTCCTTACATAAAAAATATATGGTGTTTTGGGATCCAAATTTGTAACAATGGTTCATTAAAAAAAATGATTGTTTTTACCACAATTTGACTTGAATAAATATGCAAAAACAAAAAAAATTGCAATTGTTATAGGTATACTTTCCACATTTGATGTCTATGTCTATGTGAAGTGATCTTATGTACAAAAGTAGCAAAACTATGCCATTATTGTTTATCTTGTGATACAAAGAATTTTGAAAAATGTACCATAATATAAAGAAATTTACAAATGCCACCCCAAAAAGGTTTGAATTTTCACAATTTCATATTAAACCCCACAATAGAACTAAACTCAGTTTTTTGGCAACATAGTAATTTTAGGTAGTTTACTAAAAATGGAATTTTTATTTTTTTCTTTGAAATTACACAACATGTACTTGAAGAGTAGCTTTAAGGTGCAACAATTTTCATAACTTTTGACTACATAGTTAAAAATTTACTATACAATATGTAGTTTTTAATACTTGGCAAGCAACTTAGGGAGCTTAAAAAAATCACTTCTTTAAGAAATAAAAATTTGAAATTGATTTATTAGATTTATGTACACATGGAAGCCTTGAAACATTCAATTTCAATAGACAAGACAAAAGTTGTGAGGAATTTTAGTTTGTCGACACTTATGGAATCTCTACTTTGAAATAAACTTTGAAGTCTTTTATTTAACTCAATTTCAATATTTTTGAAATAAATAAATAAAAGAATTAAATATAGATTTTTTATTACAATGTTACAACATTACAACCATTGGGATTGGAATTTTTCAATTCCATAACTAAATTCTTCGCAATTTCAATTGACTTGATCTTGCAATTGGTAAGGTTTTTTATTTTGAAATTTTAAGAGGGTATATTCTAATAAGTTAACTAAAAGATCCTATAGTTGTATTTTTTAATGAATATACATAGATAAAGATTTTAGCCTTGCTTTGGATTTAAATACTTTGAAGCAATTTTAAACCTAAAAACACCCTCCATCCTTTAGGGTTTAAAATTTAAAATGTCAATTGAACTTTTGAACGCATTTGTATAGTTACATTTCTTATTTGAAAACCACATCTCATGCACTATAGACCTATTGTTTATAAGGACATTTATGGATTTAAACTCTTTCTTTTGTTCTTCAAAAGTGCAAACATAAAACAATCAATTCAAATAAATTTAAAACAATTGTATGTATAGTAGAAAGAGTTTGAATGATCTCCAAAGACATTCCAAAGAACACTATATTATTGAAAACCAAAACAAATAATTGAAGCATATCATTTATTACCTTTACAAGAGAGAAATCATTTAAATCATTTATAATATATGTGTGTGCATATAAGTATGTATATATGCAATGCATATTAAAAAAGATGAGATTGATGTGTTAATCTATACATCAAATTAGAAATTGATTACTCAAAAGTCCAATAGTAGAGTTTGATAAGAATTGTATCCAATCAGAGTCAAATTCTAATCAAGCAAACCCCTCCAAATTACATTATTTTTTTACCTTTTTTGTTTTTTATTCTCCACCAAGGTTTGATTCTTGGTTCTCATGTGACATTTTATTCTTGTATTAGAATAAATTATCCCTTTGTATATAAAAATTGACAAATATAATTATGGGCAATTTTGTTAAAATGGCAAAATTTTGCTACTTTGTCAATTTTTATGGTTCGGAGGGGGCAGTTTGAAATGTGCACACGTCTTAGATGTCTAAAATCTACATTGTCTTAGATGTCACGTTTGTAGTTCAAATTGTGGTATTTGAAATCTATATTTGTCTTAGATTTTTGAAATCTATAAAAGTCCAAGATCTCTAAAATCAATACTAATCATAGATAACACTTTTACAATTCAGATCAAGCGGTTTGAAAATGGCACACAGAATACCACCATTTTAACAAATTTCCCCATAATTATTTGAGGGCCAAGGGGGTTGTATTATTGGGTTTGTTGTTTGCAAATTGCACCTAAAATTCCTTGACCTTGAAGCAAACAACACATTTTATTTTTTATAAAGGTTGTGATGGAAAAATGCATAGTTATGGATAGTTTTACAAGAGTTGGAAATTTTGCTGTCAAATATGTGATTTCAAAATACCAAGCAGAAACTATCATAAATTTTATATAAAATAGAAACAACAGCCATTTGATGAAGTCATGAAAGATCAAGAAGGAGCTCTATAACATCACTCCAAATCTTTATATCTTTTTTTCCACACTTCAAAATGATTTAAAAAAACTATACATCAAAATCACAATGGTAAGGATCCATGGGGAAAAATTAGAGTTTTTGATCATTCCAATTTTAGCATTTTGATTTAGCATATGTACAAAGTACTGCCTTACTGAGTATCTTTCATCAACGATGCATTTTTTCAAAAATTACGCAATTTTTGTGATCTTTCTTCATAGGAAAGTTATGAAAAGTCTTCTATATATTTCATTAGTTGCAATCATCAAAATTATTCTACACAAATGATGAATTATGCTTATAATAAGAACTAATCAAGAAAGCTATGCTCCCCCCCCATCCTTTAGGATTTAAGGTATTTTGATCTACAATGTTTCCTAAGATGATTAAGGTTTTTGTGATTACAATTATGTCTAATCCGGCAAAATTCTAAGACTACGCAATTAAGAATTTAGTAACAAGGAAGGTCAATAAGTCCAATGCTTTGTGTCTAAAAGTCACTTTTTAAATAGATATCTTACAATTTTGATTCTAATGGAAAATGTAGTTAGGGTAATCCCTTGGTTTTCAAAAAAAAAATACCTCATTCATCCTATTACTAGTTTCTGTCCAATATACATGGTTGCAACAATACAAGCATACAATCATTGTCTTATTCTAGTATGTTGACTTAAAAAAAAAGTATGCTTTTGGTGAAGGAAAACATAACATAATAGTAGCCACTTCATGTTGCCTTTGCTTAAAGCATAGACTGCAATAATTGCTTAAAGTGTCACTCTTCACTTTACAACCACTATTAGTACATTTCACTTCATCAATCAATCATAACCTTGCTTAACATCTCTCTTCTAATTAGCTCAAGGCAACTTAACCATTAAATGTTTTTCAATTGCATTGGAGGGCCATCTTAGACCCATTCTCCATACTAGAAACCAGACACTATTGGCTAGAATTTTAAAATTATTTTAAAAAATAAAAAAATAAAAATTTACTAAAATATTAAAAATATTAAAAAATATATTTAAATTAATTTTTTATTATTATACAATGTGGCAATCACTCTACTATGTTAGATTACTATTGTAGCTCAGTTCCCACAATCCAAGAAGTCGTGGCCCTATAGACCAGTTGAATCTTATCTAATGCCTTTGAAGCCAAAGGCACCCCTTCTAAAGTCACTTATATTCTAAGTCATAGTTGGTCTATAATGTATAAAATCAAATAAAGTGGACTTTGCTCCAATTTGAAAATATGGAAGGAAGGTGAACTTATTATGTTAATCATCAAAGGTAGGGTCACATAAATCTGTAATCAAATGGAATTTTTTTACAAGATTTAGATTGCTTCATGACTCATTTAGATGTCCTACTTGTGGATCAACATTCATTCAAAATCACTATTTATGGGCTTGTCAAATGTACAATTTTTGTGCCCTCCTACTTCATTCATACCTTGCTTACATGTGGACATTGGCTTTAAATTATTTCCAAAATTCAAATTAAATCAACCACAACGGATAGACTTCACTCTAAAGGTTAACAAAGTGCTCCAATAAGAACCATCACTCCATTTCACGTGGAATCCACACAATTGCTTTAAGCATGATGAAAGTACACATCTAAATTTGTTTCATTTCACATGAAAATCACAATTCAAAAAAACATTACTTATAGCATTCATTTTAGTTTAAAACACTAAAACAATATCATTGCTTTAAGCTTTCACAAATACAAGATTACATCGATTACTAGTATTCATTTGTACACCCCTTAACAATATGATTTTAGTCATACAAACTTTAATACAACTTTAAACTACTTCGAACTAAATTATCCAATCTCAAAATACACTCACAATTTCATTCAACATCAAATCATTGGGATTCCCTCACAACATGCATTCTACTCACTCACTTAGTATCTCTCATGTTCAATTACAACAAGCTTTAAGCAACAAAACTAACTTCATCAATACAACTTTAAGCTCTTTCACAAGTTGCATGGATCAATTGTTTTAGGCACATATATTACACTTTTTGCTTCAAAGTGAGCACATAAAATTATAACAAATTAATCAATAACATTTTACACACATGCATGTGCTTGAAGCAATGAACCACAGTGATTCTTCTTACATAAATTTGCACAAGCAATTAAACAAACAATCTCAAACATTTGACATACAACCATTCAGCATACAATTGCCCAATCACTAGGACTTAGAAAACAATAGAATCACACACACTAAGATGCCCAATCACTAGGTCTTACACAACAATTAGAAACAAATGCTTAGAGCTTTATTGCACATTAACTTACCAAAATAAATATACAATTATAACCATGAATATTCAAAAACGAGCCCAATTGTTGCTTTAAGCCAAAAGTAAGAGAGAGAAAGATGGGCCACACTCAACTATTTAACTTAGATGACTTCAAACACCTATCTAAATCTAAATTAATTAAAGTGTTTTAAAATTCAACTACTTAACACTATTCTTGAGATCCTACAGTAATTTCTCAAATCAATTAATATACAAGCTTATCCTACTACTTACTTCAAAAACCATGAGCAACTTTTAAACCCTATTATAGGTCAAACAAAAAACACACGTTTATTAACAATATTTCACACTTACAGTCCTTCCATGGATTGTCTTCTATAGGAACATTCTATATAGGTGCACTAGGGTGTAAAAAAGTTGTGGTTGTCCATAGAAATTAGAAGGCCTATATAACTCTAGTGCACATGGTAGTGATTAAATGCTCTATACATTTGTAATTGCAAACCCCAACCTTTTAAAATTTCACTTACAAAAGGCTAAGATACCTATTCATGTTCACTAATATATACTCATACCCCTGTTTATCTAAGTAGTGTCACCTAAAAAAATAAAGTTTTATATTTTGGAAAATGGTACAATACAAAATAGTATGACTTTGATAAGTTAACCGATTAAGGCCCATGGTTGATTTGGGGGACGGGTAAGACGTTTTCTAGTCTAAGGCTAAATATGGAAAAAAAACACCAAACCATGATGCATTTTTGAGGTTTGACCATATCAATGGAATTGGCATGAATACTTGAAGCTCCGCAATAAATACGACAGATTCTGCATTGATTTTCGTATTGTCAACTAATATTTCAGTAGTTTTTTCAACCCCAAAACCACATGCTAGCACAAATTGTCTTTATTCTTGTTCTAATGCATTCAGTTCCCAATTCCCTACACTTGTCTCCTTTCATATATATCCAAATTCATTCTAAAACTTGGCTACCAATAGAAAAAGTGTCAATTTCAACCCAAAAATGGTCAGCTAGTCTTTAATGAGTTAATGTTATACTATAAAGACAAATCAATGTAGTATTAGATATTGTTGGTAGGCTTAATGGCTAACTTACAATATAGGTAGTATACTATGGTAGTATAAAACTAAGAATAATCTACTAACACAACATTTTGTAGCCTTTAGAGAGATTGCCTTCAATCCTCTCCACAAAATTCATCTAACATTGTTGATTGCTTTCAATTTTTACTAACTACTTTTGATTACTATTTTTTATACTAAATGTTTTGAATTATTCTCTCTATCCCAAAATAAATCCAGGGTTTCTAGATATACTTGTCCCAAATTAAACTTGAAATTCTCTCTCCACAACTTGTTGGACAACAACTAGAGCTAGTTCAAACACCCTAAAGCAAAAGAATATGCAAACACTACACTCTAGAGACTATATAGCAATTTGATTCCTACAACAGGAATTGAAACACAACTTCTAACCAACCAAAGGTGAAAAATTCAACCCAACAACTCTCGAAACATTACTACACCAAGGTTGCTCAAAAAATGATCAAAATTAATACCACTAGAGTAGTTCCCCAAGTGGCAAAAATTTGTTGATTTTCACCACCTGTTTTCAACAAGCGCAGCTTCACTCTTGACTTCCATTCTTTCATGCCTAATGGAATTTAGTAGAAGCTATAGTATCTACGCAATTCTTTGAAGATAAGAGCTACTCATGCACTAATCTAACCATTTTTAAGAAACCCAAGATTTATTTCAGGACGGAGGGAATACCTCTTGGCTTACTACCTTTGAATATTATTTTCCACTAACTACTTTTGTAAACTTCTCACCATTCTCTTGCTTAATGCCACATGCTCCCATGGCTATTGATGAGATGCAAAATATTCTACACCATTTTGTTGGGGGAAAGGCAATTCACAGGCACAAAGGCTACTAAGGTAACAAGCTCTGAAATCGCACAGGCTCTAATTAAAACCGCCCACATCCTCAAAATGTACACTCTATGTACATATTACTTTTCCATAGCCTTCAGCAATGTACAAACGGTGTACATTTTAGGAGGTGGGAGATTTTTAGAGCCCTATACCATTTCAACTTCAAATTTTCATAACTAATTCCACAAAACTCCAAAAAATACGAAACGATTTGGGTTAGATGCCAATTCCACTTGTCTTTCAAGGAAAATTTACTGAAAATTATTTCAAGAAGCTTCGCCTCCCCAAAATTCAGTTTCATCTCTTAGGTGGCCGATTACTGGACCTGAGTGTTACCTTACAGCTACTGTACTGAATGTTACAAAGGTCAAGGCTTGTGTGGGATCTGGCAAATAGTGTGGATCTGGCAAATAGTGTGGATCTGGCAAATAGTGTGGATCTGGTAAATAGTGTGGATCTGGCAAATAGTGTGGATCAGGCAAATAGTGTGGGTCATTCATTGTCTGAAGGAAAGGAAGGTAGCGTCACCGTGAAGACAAATGGGTTTGTCCTGTGGGGCCAAACGTGTCACATCCTCAACTGGCAGGCAATTCTTGCTTTCACAACTGAAGATAAGGTACACTGATGGACAGACCCAACTGAAGAAAATCACATAACTTTTTAATGAAAGTTTTAAAAGTTAATACCACAACTCAAAGTTAAAGAATAATCTTTGGGTAGTACACTAGGAAGTTATTAACCACATGTTGATGTGAGCATATGTATTGCATGTTCATGTGTTCATGTGATCCATAAATTCACAACTGTAGACTGGTAGAAAAATACACCTGAAGCCATTAATTTTTTAGAAACTAAGTTCTCAATGCAAGAAATTCAGTTGGAGCTTCAGGTGTAAAGGTGCCCTTGAAGCAACCTTTTTAAGAGCTGATTGCAATTTGGGGGGAGCTAAACGTGTTAACTAAGGTAGTTGGTCCACAAAGTGAGCAACTAAGGGCTGAAACTTCTCAAAATATTTTTCAGTAAATTTTCCTTGAAAGAAAAGAGGAATCGGCATCTAACCCAAGTTGTTTCATATTTTTTGGATCATTTTTGAATTAGTTACGAATTTTCAAACAAGATGTGGTATAGGTCCCTGTTTGTGTTCCTAGGGTTTCCATGAACTGTTCACTTGCAACTTCTGAAGATAAATGGGAAAGCCAAGAGTATGATTGGCTCTTGTCATTAACAATGCTTTTTTCTTTCCATTCATTCAAGGACTACATTTAAGAACCACTTCATATCCATTCACAACCACCTATATGGGCAGTTCTTAATGCCTTGCTCATATTTCGAGCCTCCTACCTTAGAAACAATTTTTAGTAAATTTTTGTAGGAAGAGAAAATGGAATTGGCATTGAAGCCAAGCGATTTCATTGATGTTTTGAACCTTTGTGAAATTAATTACAAATTTTTGAAGTAGCTCAATGTAGTAGTCACTAATAGTGATCACTTCCGGAAATGTGCATTGTTGGTACATTGAAAAAAGCAAAATGCACCTCTATATTAGTGGACGCTTTTAAAGCATCATACTTTAGTGAGTGTGACTTTTTAGAGAACCAAGGTATTTCATGTGTTGCAAAATAAGGGGCACTTCATACTATGGCCGTCCAAGTTGAGAGGCCATGAGATTGAGTGGCAAAACTTTGTTGAGAGTTTGAAAAAATGAAATAATAAGTAGGAATTGGAGCCTTTGGCCCAGTCATAGTGTGAAGCCTCCAAAGGCCAAGTCCAAAGTCCAAACTCTTGGCAATGAACTCCTACGACCTCTCAACTTAGATAGTGTGAAGGGTCACAAGGTTAAACTTTTGGTTTCTAGAAATTTGATTGGTGGAAACCTATAGCCTCTCGACCTTTGGCCATGGTGTAAAGTAACTATAATACCAATGTTTGTTTTGTATTTTATAAAGGAAACATTGGTATTATTTTGAGACACAAGGAGTATGTTTAGGGTAGAAATTGTCAAAAACTAATTTTTGTCTCTCGCATTGGGGTAAAATAAAAATTTAAAACAAAACTCAACCAATCAAACTTGTAATAAATCACATTGGAGGGATGGGATTTTGTTGAGAAACTTTGAATGGATACATTGCAAGATTAGAAAGTTTAAAGGAGGAAGTTTTTTTGTTGTATTTGATAGGATCTACAAACTTTGATTTCTCTTGGACTATGATTTTAGTACAACACATAGTAACACAATTTTCATTAAAAGTGCACAAGCAATGAGAAATTAATTTATGAGTACTAAAGCTTGTGAGCATGTTGGCGGCCATACATTGATGCCTACAACAATCAGTGATGGCTAACCTTTTTTGCAAGGTTTCTAAACTTATATAAAACTTACAATTGTCAATTTTTGTATGATTGGCCTTATAAAATTAAGAAATTTAAAATAATAATGGATTTTATTTTTAGATACTATTTTTATTTTAAATAACGAATAATTATATTTTAAAGATTGAATTATGTACAAGGATATACTATCTAGTACTTGTTTATAATATAAATGACTATAAATCTTAAGAAAAGGTTGGCAACAATCACCTGGACCCCTTATGTAAGATTTTTGCATCACAAGCACTTTGGACAAATCACATAGTTGTTGAACAAATTGCATAATCACAAAAACATATGCAGTCATTTGTTTAGGCAACAAACTCTATCATCAAAGTCTAAAATCATGTTGTAATACCAACATACTAAATAGTAGACTTCAAAGTCAAATAAAAAAGATCGCTTGTGTTTTAATTGAGTCATGTACAATGCACATTCATAGCACGAATTCTTCATGGATATAGAAATAATAAGTACATGAAGATCATTGTAAATGAATACTAATTTCCATTATTATCTAAAAGTTGTATTGGCAAAATCCATGATTGCAATTCACTGTAGATTTAATTTAGCTTTGTTCATTCAAAATCATAATTGAACTAACTTCATTTGTACAATACAACAACATTTATCAACTTTATTGTTTGTATGTCATTTACTTCAATATATTTCTAGAAATTTGACTCTCACATTGTCTATTTTCTTCTCAACAAGTATAGTTAAGCGTATTCAAAGGACATCTAATAATATAAATATTTTAAGAATATACTATAAAATTAGGATATTTTTAAAAATTATAATGATATTCTACAAAGATTTTTAGAATGTTTTTAAAATATTGGAACTCACTTAATAATTTTTCACCCTCTAATGCAATTCCATTTAGGCAAAATGCACGACAATATGTGGGAAGCTCTGCTTGGTAACCACCCAATACACCCATTATTTAGAAAAATTTAGGAGCTTCTACAAATGGATGACATTTCATCTTTTAGAAAATGGATTAAGTTTATATCCAAGTAGAAAAATGAAATCATTCCTATGTTACAACTTTTAATATCGGAGTACAATAAACTTGTTCATTTTAGACATTTTGTGCTTTGTGGATATCTACAAAATGTCTCCATTACATTCTTGGGACACTCACATTTGCCTACTTGCAATAATTTAAAAGAAAATTTCAATAATCTAATGTAATGATTTTTTTTCATTATTTTGAGGTAGTGCACAAAGAAATGTACAATGGCTAACCTTGGTGAAGCTAATTTACATCCATTAATATGGACTAAATATGAAAATATATAATAAAGAAATATTTTTCCTAAATTACATAGCAATTGAACAATTTCATCCATTTAAAAAAATTATATATTTTTTTGAGCAATAAATAGGCCCCCCTCTAAAACACACACACACATTAATTTGATCCCATGGGGCCAATACAACCAAATAATGGACCTCGAATAGATTGGTTCACCTTATTGTATTGTAGGACATCCAATAAAGTATTAGGACTCTACAAGTATCCATCTTTTTTTCATTGTGCCAACAAGTGTACATTTTAAGAAGTGGATATTTTTTTTCTTTTTTTAGTCTGGAATTTATTCCAAGGAAAAACCAAGAACAAATGGTGAAACACCAAGGATGGAGCCTTAGATATTTAAAATTCACAACCCAAACAAACACACTAAAAACTATAGAAATACATCTCTAAATCACAAGAAAGCCCCACAAATGAGCTTTTCCAAGTTCCACATGATGTCATGACAAGGGAGCCAAAGAAAGGTGATCGCTTTTCGTTGCCACTTTTTTCTAGCTTCAAAAAATTCATGACTAATTCTACAAAGCCCCCAAACATGTGAAACAACTTCAGTTAAGGTAAAGCAGCCCATTGCAGTCAAATGACCCATTGCGGTCACCTAGGAAATGACCCATTGTGATGTTATTTTCCAGTATGTGAGATGTGGGCCACAATGCATGTCTTACATGGTAATAATGGAGTGAACAGTGACCTCATTAGAAAGTTCTAACTTTTCAATGTGAATTTCTTAGTGAAAATTGACTTTTTTTAAGCCCTTCTTTGATAGAAAATATGGTGACTGCATTAGGTAGTAAGGTAGGAGGCTCTAAAATCGACCCTTTACGGGCTAATCTGCCTTTTTCAGAGGTTTGCATGAACAGAAATATTTTTAGCTCATTTTTCAGAGAAAGAAAAATGGATGCGGAATGTAACACAAGTGGTTTCATATTTTTTGAAGCATTTTTGAATTAGTTATGAATTTTCAAAGATTTTTGTAGTAGGTACCTATTTGTGACCATAGGTCTCCCAAAATCTGTCCCCTTGCAACTTCTAAATAGATTTCTGAATCAGGGAAGAAATGATTGGCTCTCGAAATAAAATAAGTAAATTTTTCTTGATTCATTCAATAGCAACAGTGGTTCATTTAAAGATCACCTCCCATCCATTTTACAACCAGCTACGGGGCGATTGCAAGGAAATGGTCGCAATTACAGCATCCTACCTTAAGATGAGCATTATAGATTCAGTTTTTGTTGGTTACGAGGTAATCTATATTCTCTTTGGGGCTGAACACTCCAAAAATTCCTAGCAAATTCGTACTCTGTCCAAAAAACATAATTTCAATTGCACGTGCTGCTTCTCACACTTGTACTAACGTGGGAAAAAGATTAAAAAATTTCAGCTAACAAGATGATGACAGACTCCTCATTCTGACCACAATGGGTTATTTTATCTTAGATGCCAATTCCATTTGTCTGCCAAGTATACAATTGACTGAAAAATTGATTTCAATTCTTCACTTATAAACTCTTCAGAACAAATTAAAATTTTCAGCTTTTGATTAAGGTAAAACAGCCCATTGCGGTCAAATGACCCATTGTGATTGCCTAGGAAATGACCCATGGTGGGTTTTTTTTGAGTACGTGAGATGTGGGCCACAATGCATGCCTTACATGACAGCAATGGAGTGAACACTAATCTCATTAAGAACTTCTGATTTTTCAGTGTGAAGTTCATTGTAAAAATTGACTTTTTTGGCCTTTTGTAATAGAAAATATTTTGACTGCATTAGGTAGAAAGATGAGCATTACAGATTCAGATTTTGTTAGTTTTAAGGTAGTCTACAGACTTTTTCGGACTGAACACTTCAAAAATTCCTAGCAAATTCATACTCTGTCCAAAAAAACATAATTTCAATTGCACGTGCTGCTTCTCACACTTGGGAAAAAAAATTGAGAAATTTCAGCTAACAAGATGATGTCAAACTCCTCATTCTGACCACAATGGGCTGTTTTTACCTTAGATGCCAATTCCATTTGCCTGCCAAGTACACAATTGACTGCAAAACTGATTTCAATTCCTCACTTTTGAGCTCCTCAAAACAACTTAAAAATTTTCAGCTCTTGATTAAATGGGCGCCGGCTTCTACCTCCCCTTATGTACCCCACTGTAATGTACAGTACAGTACAGTACCTTGTGGACACATGACAAGACCCTATTCTAAGCTGGTTCTGATGGGAAGCTCAGCACTGAATGCCTCGCTCAGAGCATTTTTTTGGTGCTGAATTCAGTTCCAGCTTTACCCCAGGTGGCCGCCAGAGCACTCTAATGTTTATCTCCATTATTTAAACAACTGAAGACGGGTTGTCAGAGACTTGCAGGGGATGGATCTTTTAATAAGGCCCCTCAATATCTATCGTGAATGCATGTGTGGAGTGACAAGGAACCAGGTGGTGGGTGGGTAAATTTTTTTTTTTTTTTTTGGTGGTGGTGGTGGTTAAATTTTGGGGTCGGGGTTCAAATCAATCAGAGAAACTCTGCAAAAAACTGGCTCATGATGGAGTACGTTTGTTCTAAGAAATGATTTTTCTTTTAAAAAATTGTAAAACAGACTTACTGGTGTATGTTCATTGAAATAGATGTTCATGAAATTGACTGAACTGAAATGAGAACAGTAACTTAGGGCAGAAGCGAAATGAAATGGTTTGGTGTCTGAGGGTGAATGATTATTTCCAGTGAAATCGTCATCATCTAGGATGGAGCAAATGATGCCCGTATTAAATGGAGTTCAAGTGGAAATGGGGAATTTCATTAAAATGGCAAATATTCTATGACTTTGACATCCCACAATTTAGACCGGGCAGTCTGAAATCTATTAGTGTACTAGATTTCACATTGCCTGGTCTGAACTGTGGGAATGACACACTGTGAAAATGGCACATGGAATATTGCCATTTTAATGAAATTCCCCATGGAATCAGATGTGGGTTACTAGTTGTCATTGTTCAATGGGAATGCAAAGGTTGCATCTAGTGGAATTCAAAAAACAAGGCCATCTTTTCAAATAAGTTATGAGCTGTATTTAAGGTAGCAACACCTATAACTGTCACCTCGAAATCTTGGAAAGTGAATAGATGTGATTACAAAGATGTGCTACACTTGAAAATTAGACCCTGGTGTTGGTATTAGGTGCATGTATAGTAGGCTCTTTAAAAATTTGCAACTCACTCTCACATTATCCAAGTAATACATTTGAAAGTGCATAGGAATTATTTTTTCTCTTGCTAGTAGGGTTCAATAATTTGTTGGATGTGTATTGGTAAACCTCATGTCCAAAAACCTTAAATTGATAGTTATGGGTGATGCTACCTTACACCATAAAAAAATGCACAGTATTCAAAATTTGGTTGATACTATTTCCTATCCTTGATTTGCAAAATGAAATAAGTCACCTTGAATTCTCGATGTACATATGAATTAGGATGAAGCCAAATGATTGTGATGGTAACTAAGTTAAGTTCTCGGTTAAGTTAAGGAAGAATAATCAGTCACCCAATTCCAACATCTACTAAACCCTCCCATTTGTGTCACTCATCCATCCATTACTACAATCTTATTGAGGTAGCAACTCTTTAGCATTATGACAATGCACTTGGGGAGGAGGCATGTCAACACATGGTATAGCATTAGCATGGTCTACCCACGCTTTCGTTACCAATTTCATCCCAACAAACTTTGAAAAAACACATAAATTCATTTCTTATAGGAATTTCTTGATTCTACTTGCAAATGACTTCTCTTGAACTTTTCTATATTTGAAAAGAGTTGTGAAGTGACAAATAAGTTCTCCAAGGTGCCTATGTAGCAAATATGCGTGGTAATAGGCATGTTTACCCTTGCCCCTTAAACAACAAGCTAATCACCATGAAAATCATATGTTTTGGTATGGTGTGAATTGTTGGTTTAAAAAAATGTGAAAGCATTCATTAGAAGACAAACTATTGTAGAAGACATTCCCTTTTCACACAAAATTTGGAGGAGGAATAGTTGCACTTCTATCCTACATGAAGAGATTCTTTGTCATTCATTAGCCAAAAAATGTCCTCCACATCATTTTTGGGTTAAATGTAGTTGTGAATTTGTGCTATAATGAAAAGAGTAGGAACCAAATGTGGCAGTATGTGAGCAGGTTGTCATTCTTGATCTTCGCCTAGACTCCACAAAGAAACTTTGCTACCCAATTTTTCATTGTAGGTTTTTGAGCTCATTGAAAATTTAATACAATGTGCAAGTCAAACATTGGACCATTGTTGTACAACATTCATGTGTTAAAAGAGGTAACGGAAGGTCCGTAGTGTAGAAATAAATACACTCTTATTAGACGTACCATCCATCACATAAGTTTTAACATTATTTTGAGGCTTTCAACGATTGGTGAAAATTATTATATTCACAATAGGTTCATAAATATATCATGGCTTGGTGTTTATTTTTTTATGAGTAAAATCTTGGAAAGCTTAAGATTGTGTGCATTGTGAGTTTGTAATTGACTGTATGTTTAGTGGTTCTTTGTGGAGTTTTTATGGATTGCTTTCATAGTGTATGCAATGTTTTTCTTTGGGATCAATAAGCCCTTCTTTGCCTCCATTTCACTAGGGAATACTTCAAGGGAGAAATTGGCGTTGACCAAAATCTATCTAAAGAGTGAGATGTATTGTTACCCTACTCTCCTTTTGCTTGTATGATTCTTTACATAGGATATAAATAATTTTTATATCTTTTTATGATATATTTATTTGAGGGAAAAAATTATTTTAGCTTTGTTATAATCATTCTTGCATACACTCTTTTGCTTAGGATTTACTTTCTACTATTTATTAAAATTGGTGATTTCCTCATTGTTGTAGTTTGTTAGTCAAGCTAGTCTACAAGCTATATACCCAAATTGGGATGGAAAAAATTTGATGGGTTTACTTGTATAAGGTTGTAAATTATATATTACAACTTTCCATAGTAAACTATATTAGATGAAAAAAATTCTATTGTTTTTGTTTTAGAGTTATTTAGTGGAATAAATGACAAGGTTACAATTTATCATCAAAACGCGCGTCCACAATTCAAACTACCACTCTTTTTATTATATACTTCATTCTAGAAAGCTCCTTATTGAAATATAATAAATACCAAGTTTAAAACTTTAGAGGGGATCTTCTTATTTATGATTTATAAAGATGGTTTGAACCAAAATTACTCTATGGTCTCTACGAGTGTCTACGATTATTGATTTTCACAAGGTTGTGTGGAATTAGACTATGAACCAATCCTTGAAAACTATCCTATTGAAAGTATGTTGGTAATGTAATTTTCCAAAGAAGACATAAAGTGTAAGGCGAGAAAATATTCATTTCAAAAGACTTTTTATAATAAAATCTCTTTATCATTTTTACAAGCTTCACTACTTGAGAATAATTTAGGGTTTTAATTTCCACTTCATTCAAGATCCTATAATTTGGATACTTTCATGAACTTCCAAGAGTAACCCCAATCTAAGGAATTGAGTTTTTTTGATAATCTTCAAGAAAACTTGCTCCAAATACACATACATGTGAACTTCCTTGGTATCATTTTCTTTGCCTTCACAAAATGCATTTATCAATTTAAATCTTAGACTTTAAATCACAATTTGAATTTGTATTTTTTACATTGGAAAGTTAAATAATTTTTTTGAATAGTGACTTTGAAGTTTTCCATGGCCTTGAAGAGGGTGGAAGTTCATCATTGATTGGTCATTTGGACATACGGAAATCAATAATGAGCTTGTTCAATTTGAACATATGGAAATCATTGATTGGTCATTTCTATATGATTAAATAAACTACATGATTTCCATTTAAGAAAGATTAGATTGAAATCTAAGTCTAGGCACCCTTCCCTGACTTCAAGGATGTCCTTTAAGAGTTAAGATCAACACTAAGTAGAACCCTCTTATGTAGCACTTCACCACATTCTACTAGTAAATTAGTAATTGAATATTATAATTTTAAAAAATGATAGAAATTAGAAAAAATCTATAAAGTGTTCCTTGGAGGGTTTTTTAATACTAAACTAAATCATATCATAGAAACAACACCTTAAGAAAACACAACTACCACAATAACAAAAATTTCAGTAACTATTTTTTCATAATATAACCTTGTTTAGTTTTGTATTAAACTCCACCACTTCAAAATATTAAAAAAATCTTATAACTTTTCATTTACAATCCTATAATTGAGATGCACTTTAACCCCAAAATGCCCGAGGCACAAATTCTCATGTTGACAATACTTTGAGGTTACGTGAAATCTAACTAAATTTTGATATATGAAGTTTAGTCTTAGCATCAAAAATCCGATTTTGAAAATGAATGATTATGATTTTTTCATTCAGAATTGTGTAAGGATGTCTGTTGCAAATCTCAATTTTTGTTTAGTGTTGAAGGCTTTTGAAAATAAGCCTCAAACTTATTAGAATTGTGCACAAAAAATCACATTCAAAATTCATTTAAAAAAATTGTAGAGTAGATTTTCAAAAGTGATAAACTGCTTTAGTTGTGGTATGCCTTCTAACCTCATAATTTTTTGGTAACCAATTAAAACAATTTTACAATTGAAAAAAGGATTGAAAGCCTTTGCATCATTTTCACAATTTCAACACCTTCATGATAGCCTTTCAATCCATAAACGATCTTGCCGTGTTTTCATTTCCCATGTAATCTCTAACATGTCCACTTTGAATTTTTAATGTAACAATTCAAAAAATTATAATAAAAACCAATCGAAATGTGAATTTTTGTTCAATTTAAAACAAATTCCAAGAAGCTTAAAAAAAAGGCCTAGAGCATTTAGGGGTTAATAACTTCCGGAGCAAACAAGAGTCAAGGAAGAAGCTTACCTTACACGTACTCTCTGTTTGGCTTCTCCTTGAAACCAATGCCGAATTAAAGCTCAAACGTCCAAAACCGCCGGTGTGAACAAGATTCCGACAAAGACACCCTCCCTCCCACCGAAGGAAACCCAACCGGAAACCACGCAGGGAACCACGCAGGGAACCATGCAGGGAACACCATGCAGGGAACCACGTAGGGAACCGGGTACGTTAGTTCGCTCCCAAAGGGAACTGCGTTCAAGTCCGACTCGGAAGCGTATGCAGGCCGGCAGCGTATGTAGCGTCCTCGTGAATACAGGCGCACGTTTCCCGCAGAAGATGAGGACGGAGTCAGAATTGTCAGGGCCTTCCTGAACAAGCTACGGTAACTTCGCTCAGTTGATACCCGCGTTCAGTTCGAGGAGATGCTGATACCCGCGTGCAGTTCCCCTGGCGTAGAGAAAAATGGTAAGTTGCTTCTGTTTGAAGCCACCCGGCGCGGGACGGCTGGGCATTGGGCCACGCTGGCCAATTTGGCCTACGTGGCGGAGAATTGTGGAGAATGCGGTGGTTGCAGTTTCCAAGACATTCGTGTGGTGTGGGTTTGGGAAGACGGACAGCCTGAGGCGGTAAATTATTGCGGTAAAGTGCTTTGAATGAGTTTCTGGGGCTTTTCTCCAGTCCATTGTCCGGGAAGAAAAATTTGAGCCAACTGAAGCTTAAGCCCTTAACCCTAGAAGGCCCAAGGTCATTCCGGGTATGAAAACATCCTTGCTTTTCAAGCCTTATAAGTCTATATCTCGCTAAGGTATGAAAATCTCAATTGTACAATCTTATAGTGAACATATTGTAGATGATGTGAATCAAATTTGGAGTCATTTGACCGCACGGATTGAAAGATTATAATGTTTTAGTGTTGGGAAAAGATGTTGAAAATTTCCTAAAAACACATTTGGAGGTGAAATTTGATTTCAAAACCTACTCACATGAAAAAAATTTAAACTAATGTGTGCTTTGAAATCAACATACAAACTCATTGGTGGAATTTTCTTTTTATGAAAGTGACTCATTGTGTTTGCAAAATGACTTTGAAATGTCAAAAAATAGCCAAAAAGGGTGCAAAAAAACACATCTAAGGCTGAACCTAGTTTTACTAAAATGCTTTTTAGTCACTCGTTACTTCTTTGATTAACACAAAATTTTAGCCACACAAACTAGGCAAGTATGTGCAACTTTCCCAAAAAAAGTTTTGAAAATGGACACAATATGAAGAAGTAACAAGCCGCCAAAGTGCATACTAACCAAAAAAGGTTAGGGTTTGGAACTTTGAATTGCTTCCAAGCATTCAAAACAACTTGGATTGCTATGAAAATTTTACCACAATAACTAGACTTCTAAAGGAACAAAATCCAATGGATTTTATTGAAAACAAATATTGGATGAAGGAGATACAAGCCTTCAAAGTTGCAGCCATGACAATGCAATGTGTTGAACTCAAACTGAACCTGTGAACTTTGTGAACTTTGAATGGCTTTCTCAAACTCAATTCGTCTTGGATTGATTTGAAAATTCTACTACACAAACTAGACTAGTATGCACAACTTTTCCAACAAGTTTTATTAAATTTGGTCATTGGATGCAAAAGTTACAACACTTTGAATTGTACTTCCAAACTATGAACGGCCAGAATCTGTCCCTTTAGGTGGTCTAGGGTTAACTCTGAAGGATGCAGGCGTTGCTCATAAGGAGCAGATACTATTGCAATTTTTAAGTATCAAGCGCATTTGTATGTAGAATTTTTTTTTAAACAAAGATTTTTTTTGTGAGACTGCCCAGGAGTGCACCCTTGTTTTGTGATTTCCATGGAATTTTTTGAAACATGATTGTACAAGAAATAAAGTCTTCTACACCAAGATTGTTGAAAGAGTACAAGCCATTGTAGTTCATTCTTGGTCATAACGTCTAGAAGGGGTTATGGTGCTGATATCCTCAAAATTGCCACCTTTTGCTTTTGTACCTAGTTACTATTTTTAAACTTTCTAATTTTGTATATTTTTTTATTGGCACTTGAAAGGAGGTTACAATGAACTATAGAATGTGATATTTGGATATTGTATGCAAAAGTTATAAAGGAACAAAGTATGGTTGTAAAATAGTTTCTTCTATACATGTAGATAATTGATTTGGAAGATGTATAGATAGTCAAGACGGTGGCTTAGGATTAGTAGTACATTTTTGGGAACTTACCTTAGGTTCTCTCTACAATCATGCTATTGCCTATTGATATGCTTCAATTATTTCTTACATTTTTACTTGAATTAGTAGTATTTTTGAAGCATTGAATGGAAATTTGCTTGGGGTTCTTATTGTGAATCAAAAAATGAATTAGCTCATCCATAACTAGCTATTGGATCTCTTCCTACCTTGTTCCTCATTATCCTTGCCCTTTGTGCTTTAGGACATTTCCATGAATAATTTGTATAAATGGGGAATTTCATTAAAATGGTGATATTCCACATGCCATTTATGCAAGTCAAAGAGCACATACAACAACACTTCTCGGCATGTCAACCTCATAGATGTGCCAATTCCATCTCCAATAAGTCCAAATTGTAACACAACTCCCATGTTTCTTCACCCCGTGCCATCTTTCTATGAATTTTTTCCATTTTGTAGTCCCCCTTTGTGCCATTTTCACGGAATAATCGCCATTTTAATGAAATTCCCCATATAAACTAATGTGTGTGCATCTAATCCTGTCACTAGTATTACCATTGAACCTAGTTTTTTTTTTTCAAAAAACGTAAATAATAATAATTATTGAATCTTTTTGGAAGTTGAAACTGAAGAGGATTCAAACACACTTTAGTATGCTTTACTTGGACATCTTATGAATAAGTTGTGAATTTTCAAAGTATTGTCTCCCGGTGTACATACCCCAATCCAACACTGGGTTGTGATAAACTGTCATGATTTGATTTGTGTACTGCTTGCTAGTTAAACCAAACCTTCCTGTGATGCCCCTTCTACAACCTGCTGTTCACTTCACAATTACTGTAACTCTAATATACGAATAAACTATGTTGATTTGTGAGTGTACTCCAAGTGCATCGGTTGGTGCATTTTTTAAGTGCTGATAATTATACGGTATTAATACCATGTATACCCGTATGTGCAGTTCCTCAGAATGGTCATTAAGTCATTCCTAACTTGAATTGAAAGAATAATCCAGAAACCTGGTCCCGAGAATGCAGTCATAAGTACGTAGAAAGCTGGAAGACCAGGAGAAAGCTGTAACTTCAATGGAAGTCATACTGTAACTTAACTTATACAGAGTGAAAGCAGTCAGAAAAAGAACTCCAGTAAAGTTGCTTCCGAAGGCGGTAGCTAGGGACGAACTTCTGTCTAACTTCTGTCGAAGTTCTGCTCACTGCCTTCTGTGTCAGATCGAGAGAGGAAGATAAGTCGGTGGTGGTGAAACCATGTTCTGGAGTAATATAAATTTCCGCAAGTGTGATCGAGTTTGGCTAAGAAAATGGTGACTGTCTGTCTTTAAAATAATTGTTAGAGTCTGAAGTCGATCTCATCGATCTACGCACCCTGCAAGACCCTCATTGCCTTAGTTGTCGATCGTGAAATACAGTATATGCAACTGGAATTTTGAGGTTTCTTCGTTACAGTAGGAGAAATGTGGGGATCGGATCAAATGAGTGAATGACACCCTCACTGGTCTAAGAATGACGTTGAATAACGCGCGGTGAAATTGTTACTTAGGCCCGCAGTGTGCTTGAGTGTTGTCCTGTTCAGAAGAACACCGTAAGTATATATCATTCAAATCATGGATGACTGTCGTCGCTTTTGGGGCGCCATTTTTACGTACCCCATCTTTCTACTTTTGACGAAATGCCATTGTCGTTTGAATTGAAGCGACTCCAATTCTTCAGTTGTAGTGGCAGTGCATTTGCTTCGCCAACAATAGTTTGTCTTGATAGCCAGTGTCAATTTCATTAACGTGGAATGTTCAACTTTGGCACTTTCAAGCCGCGCGGTTTGAAACATATACCTACACTTGTGCTGGTTATAGAGCTTTAAGTAGGTGTATGGTACTATTCTTCACGTACCTCAGAATTGTGCCAATTTTACGAAATTGACGGTTTTCCTACTTGGCACATGAATTTACCCAACTGAAACGAACCTCTGAAATTCCAGAATTCGATTGCATATGTAAGTGCTTTTCATTTCAAGTGTAATGTATTTTTTAAACACTCGAACACTCGATTTCAACACTCGAATTGAAAGTCAAAGGTGAGAAAATGAGGTTAAAGAGATTGACATTTCCAGGCCCTTGTCAAAATTAAAACTGTAAGTTCTATACCAGTCCGATCTTAGTTTCTAGAGCTCGGATCACTTGAATGTCACCATTTTTCTGAACCACGCCACTTTGAATATTGCAAATGATCAACATTGGATGTGAATTTAATACCAAATTTAATTTAATTTCAATAGATAAATACTACTCCGTAGATGTAGAACTCTCAGCACGTTATTTCTGAGATATATACGTATATATTTCTAGCTTTATGGAGATGTACGTATGAGAAACAACTGGGCAAAAAGGTTCTGATATAATTTCCGTCCTTGTGATTTTCTGAATGATTGAATCTCTTGAAAGTATACTTTCTGTATGAAATCATGAGTGCAAAATTCATTGATCCTGCAGTGACCCCGTTCAGTAATTCTTGTCTGAATCTAGCTACAGCTAGTACCTTGCACGTCACGTGCCCTGACCTGAGACTGTATTGGATACAGTCTGAACTTCAGACTCTGAAGCTAAGATTGCTTTTGGCTGAATCCGAACCTGTTGGTTTTATGTTCAATAATTAATTCCTTTGAACACTTTAAGCATTTGAGCATGCTTGTTGCAAATGAAACAATTTTTCCTACGATTCATATTCGCACGTTCATCACATATCTCGTTCGAAAACGTAACAGAATAGGGACAAACTCAAAGATATGCATTATCATATCAGATTTCTGTGAATCAAATCGGAACGTACAGTTTCAGTCACGAAGTTGGAATCTCAAATGTACACCAGTTCAGTGTAGTTTCAGATCGAGCCCTGAGCCCTGGCACTTTTGAAACACTTCAGTTTAATGAATTAATATGATCATGTGAGGTACAGGTTATCATTATATAATTGCTTTACATATATTTCGTAAAGTTAGAGGTTTAGCCTACCTCCCTTTTTTACAAAATTTCTAGAGATTGGCACATTACCAAATGTCTCTTAATAATTAGGAACCTCAAATCCATCGCCAATTTAACAAATTGACGTTTTTGAAAGTCTGCATTCGAGTGTTGCAATTTGGGGCAGGTTTCAAGGCAGGAGATACAACTGTGGCATGCCTTAGTTTCAATTATGAATTTTTTTACAGTCGAGTGTCACTGACGATTATGGAACACAAAATTGCTCAAATGAAAATAAAGAAATAATTATTTGAAACGTCAATTTCGTTAAATTGGTGGTATTCCATGCGTCATTTTGACAGTTACATTAGCTTGTTTGATATGCAAATTGATATGGAAATTACATTTCGGCGGCAACATTGTGCACTTGCTAACTTGTTAATTAAGTTAGAATGTTCACCCCATTCTCCCTCCCGGCTCCCTAGCTAAACCATATCAATGGAATGTGCCAACTCGCCATTTCGGTTTCATGGCCCGAGGCCGGAACCGCGCCAAACGCATGGAATATCGCCAATTTAACGAAATTGACGTTGATTACACATTTCTTGGATTTAATTGCGAGCTCCAGGTTAATATTCAGAATCCACATGGGACAGCAAAACCCGTCTCGATCAGCATTTCAAGTTTCGAAATTTTCATCACTCGACCGTCACAGTTTGGTACTGATGTTGAAATGTCTCAATTATCCTCTCGATCTGATCGATGCGTGTCACTTGATGTTACATGCACAAGTGAGGGTGATCGCAAATGACCGGCCAAGCATGTCACGTACCAACTGCTACCACAGGAAACTCGTATCGCATTCCCGGTGTTGATTCCCGGTGAGTCTCACTTTTCCCACTGAACTTTAAAATTTGACACCTGTAAAAACTTTACTAATTACAGTAATTTTGGACACATGTCGCAACTGCACATACACAGGGAAATATGACGTCCAAGTATATAATCAGAAAATGTCAAGGCAAGTTCACCAGTTGGAATTCAAGATAAAAACGAGGAAAAATTAAACTTGAGTCTGGTGGTGGAGTAACTTATGACTGAGGCTTCTCTGATTAAACAAGCTTGCAGGCCCCAGGTGTGCTTGATGCACCCCTCCCCTCATTTGCAAGTGAGGTTTTATCAATTTCGATAATTTGGCGGAATCTCCTGACTTTGGGACTCTTCTGCCTGGGCGCATGGTTTGAAACTCAAAAGTATTCCAAATTTTTTCTGGTTTGCCTAATTTTTTTAGAAGTTGAATTGTGCAGATGAATGGCACAGTTTTGACTCCTGGAATCGAGTCAATTTAACAAAATTGACTGTAGAGTATGTGCATGCAATGCCGGTCCTTTCCAATCTGCAACTGGTCGTGCAGTACAAGTGACTTGAAATAAAATTTGTTTGTAAAGAGCCATAACACTAGCGCAAGCTTGAATCTTGAATGTTCAATTTTAGTTAAAGACTGAGAGATGGTTTAGGGTGAAATTAGAGCGCCAAAATTGTGAGATTCTACTCTCTTAAAGCTAGGATCGATCGGCATCGATTGCTGTTCAGCACGCCCACCTTGAAAATGTGCCAGAGCTAGCCGAGTGCCAAAGTCCCCAATTTCCTCCAATCACTACTACAGCTTGTGATTGGAACACCGTTGCAACACATTTATTAGCAATGGTTCTGCAATGGATTGATGTGTAACGGAACTTAGTTTGCAATGCTTTTGCAATGCATTCAGAAATAATGCATTGCAAAAGCATTGCAAACTTGTAATCAATAAACTGTAAAAGTCTTGGACAAAGAATCCATGCTATTGTATTCCAAAACTGTTGGAAGTCCAAAAGCATTGCAAATACTGTGAAATACTCTAATAAAAACCATTACAAACTTATTCAAATCAAAATTGTGGGCATTGCAAAACAAAACCATTGCAGAAACTGTTGCAAACTGTACAGTCTGTAGTAGTGAATTTAACGAGTATGTGAGCTAGTAATCTAGTATGTCAAAATGTCATTGAGTATACTGAACGTCTATTTCGTTAAATTGGGCGATGTTCGATGACCTTGGCGCGGTTCAGGCCGAGCGGCCTGAAACCAAAATCTGCACCTGTCCTAGTTTGTGGCCTGAACTTGGACCTTTGTGAAGTTATGTGTCACGAGTTTTGCTTGCGGAAAATCGCCAATTTAACGAAATTGACGTTACTAGTTACTAGTACGTTGGAGAGCCGGCAGCTAGATTCACAAAACTGAGATGTGAATTTATGGAGTAGTAGCCCGGGCCTTGGTTGATTAGCACGGACGGTAGTAAAATAACTGCATTTAGAAAAAATCTCACGCATAGAACCAGTTCACTTCTCATTGAGACATATGCATGATTCAATAGTATTCCACAAACAGGGCGATTTCTCACACATAGAATGATAGAACCGATAATAATGTTCACTTCTCATTGAGACATGTGCATATTAGGTGGATGGCATGCGACATGATGCAATTTAAGCTGTTCCAATTAAAGTGGTTCACACTAGCTTATACACTTAGACGCCAGATACCCTAGCTAGCTAGTTTGCTTGCCCAGGATCGGATGAGTGAAGCCACATTGACCACGACACACTCGACCACTCCACAAACTCTCATCGAAATTAATGATCAGAAAGAGTTAATTAGAACAACCGATGTCATTAGTTTATTGCAAGTCTTGTGCATTGTGGTACCCACAATTACAAGTACATTGGTGATCGGCAGACGCTACATTTGCGGAACAATTAATCATTCAGATGCCTTCACGAACTACTTGGGAGAGAATGTGAAGCGCCTTGACTAATTTAAAATACAAAACACGCGCCTACAGCAGGGCAAGGCCTCAATTCTTTCAAGGCTACATCGATCTCTTACTGCTTGAATGAGTTTCCGTATAAATTAAATGGCCTGTCACTGTCACTGTATTGCCTCTAAATACTTCGACAGTACCTCAGGCGAAGGAAACTATATACTTCAAACAGCCAAATGGAGACTCTTGATCGCACAGAACCGCCGTCTGATATCTTTGTAGACTTCGATCACAGCCGCATTCCACATCCCAGTTGCATCCCGGTTCCATCCATCCAAACCTCGAAGAGCGATTGGCCAAGTAGGAGGCTCGATGTCGCCTCTCTTCCTCAGGCATTGGATAGCCCACATAGACACTTGATCCCAAGTCATTCTTCCCTCAACAGGAAAGTTGAGGTTATACAGAAGCCAAAAAATAGGCTGGCGACGAAACCTCCCCATGAGGAATTTCATCGGCCCCCCCTTTTGGACTTCGATTCCCTGGCGTCTCTCTTCTTCAATAACTTCCACTAGAGAGTTTTGAAAGCGTTGAAAAGTATTGAAGGCACTCTCTTCATATCTGGTCCTGATGTAAGTTTCCATGTGCGGTGTGTTCTCATGCAGGAAAGCCCTGAGCTCCGTCGGAAGATAGTTCCTAGCCGTACTCTTTTCCCGGAGAGTTGAGAAGGCCAAATAGGTCACTGCCCCCCGGTATTCCTCGAGATATGACCAGATCCCATGGCCGAGCTTGATTCGCAGTTCCGTAGCTGCAGGATAGCGATCCACGAAGGAGTCCATGTTGACACAGAGAGCTATTATCTCATAGACATGGCGAAAAACCCTGAGGGCTTCTCTTAAGATTGAGCGCCCCCTACGCAGGTTTGCTACGTTTGCTTTGTGTTGTGCAAGCACGACGAGGGGATTATTCTCCTGAGGCTGCACGCTCCAATGCACCAGGCGATATTCCTCTGCGAGACAACCGATTGATCAGTACAAGTAAAAATTAGAGAGATTAATTCTAGAAAGCTTGCGTCAGATAGACTTACTGAAAGTTTCTTTTCCTTGGGATCCAATTCTACGGTCTGTGATTGTTACCGTTCTTTGTCAATAAGATATACAACCGAGACACACAAGGACGTTCAGCTGGCGTCTCACACAGATCCTTAGCAGACATTGAAAGGCGAAGCGACAGTCCCTTAGTTTCTAAAAAGCAGTGAGGATCACACATGCTAAAAAGTAATCGAAGTATTAGGATTGAAAGGTCAACGGGAGTCCCACATTACTCATGGTTTTCTAAGCACCTTACAGTACCTAGGCATGCAGACTTGCTGCAACGCTAACGGCATGTATGGTAGCGTCCTAGCCTTACAAGTAACTTGAGAACATTTAGAGAATCGAACAGCCACAGATACAGCTCACTCTCGTTTGATTCAGTGAAAAGTCAATCGTCTCCTCCTATTTTCGGTAGGAATTAACTAAAGACTGACTAGTATCAGAGAGCCAGACCTGCAAAGTCGCAAACTAGGAGGCCTAAAAGATATGGAACCCGGGCAAGTCTCAGTGCAGGCGAGGTAGCACAAGGTTAGCTTCAGTTGCATTAATTTGTACCCACAGCTGATACTCATTTAAGCAATTTGCAATGAGATGTACGAAGTGCCAGAAAGAGTCAGTTGCAAAGCTCAGCTAATTAAAAGGTAGCCGATAATTCCAGTGTATGGGAAATATTTCTTTAAAATGGCCGTATTCCATATGCCGTTTTTACATTCATTTCTAGGACACTTACGCACGATCTAAACGTGAAAGTGCCAAGTTTGTGGAATACCGCCATTTTAACGAAATATCGGTTGTGTATATCATTTAGCCGAAGAAAGCATTTGATCAGTACATCTATCATGTTGTAAGTTTAAGAACGTAACTTTCTTCTAGCAGGGAACTCACTACAGGGACAACGTCGGCGCTGCTAGCTATAGATCGATCCGGACTTCATTTCATTAGCCCAACGTTCATAAAAACAGTCTGTATTATTAACCGTAATGTAGCTTCTATTTTTTTTTTTTTCAATTGCAAGGCCCGTTGCAAGGCAAGTCCAAAAGTAGGTGGACCTATAAATTTCTGACTAACAAACCCCAAGTCCCCAAGGACCAGACTTGCGCATCTACAGCTAGATGCTATTCCTCGAAGTATCCCTGAACCGGAACTTACTTAACACTAGAAAAAGCAAGCTAGTCGTGATCGACTGGCTACAACCTACTTTTTTCACAGTAGAGAATGATCGCAAACTTCTGAAATCAGTTGAACAAAGTGTAGCACATGCAAAACTACCATTCCAGAGCCAAATCGAACATGGAACACCACCGTGCCAGGCTTGTCCTTGCCTTCATGCAAGACTTAATCATCAAGAAAAGAGAGCTGAAATCGGAAAAGCAAAACCGAAAAGGTTGACAATTGCAATGTCCTGATCGGAGACGCAAGGTAACACTCCGATCCAAACATCCCCAAATAAAAGACAGAAAGACTGCATGTTATCGATCTAAGAAATCACGGGTAAGAGAATTAGAGCTGGGGAGGAGTAGATCGAGACCAACCAGAAATAGCAGCAACGGCCACGAGAATTGTTGCCATGAAATCCATCTCCTTCGACGAGCTGAGCGCTTGGACAGTCCCAGCAACGTGCTGCTCACCAAGGTTTCCAAAATCACAAACGCAAAAAAGACTCGAGCAGCAGCCGGCGTTTGCAACAATGAAGTTATATTACGTACTGCCCTCTCCCACAACTCGGTTGGTCTCAACTTTTAGAACAGTTAGAACGGAGCCTTTTTCAACCCAACAACACCAACAAAAGGTGCAAGGCTGCATTGATTGAGAAGATGTTTATTAGGGTTTAGCAAAGGTCAAATCAATGAAAAGATGTGTGGATGAAAATGTATATGATGAATGAAATGGTGATAGAATTTGCATCTAATATAAGGGGCATATTCTACTTTTGTCTTTGTTAGTAG
This sequence comes from Climacium dendroides, assembly GCA_950106755.1. Lineage (NCBI taxonomy): Eukaryota > Viridiplantae > Streptophyta > Bryopsida > Hypnales > Climaciaceae > Climacium > Climacium dendroides. The sequence continues at coordinate 43,602,608 of OX467084.1, forward strand.
TCAACACATTGGTCAAATGACTCAAATCGGGATCTTTCTCGATCTTTCTCGATCTTTGAAGATTCATTTTTCTGAGTTTTGTTAGCTTGCGATCATCTAAACGATTATCCCATTTTGTGTAAAAAAACTTTCAAAAGGTGCAAGGTCACATTGATTGAGAAGATGTTTATTAGGGTTTAGCAAGGTCATATCAATGAAAAAAATGTGTGGATGAAAATGTACATGATGGATGAAATGGTGATACAAATTGCATTTAATATAAGAGATATATTCAACTTTTTCCTTTGTCAGCAGTCAACACATTGGTCAAATGACTCAAATCAGGATCTTTCTAGATCTTTGAAGATTCATCTTTTTGGCTTTCACTAGCTTGTGATTATCTAGAAGGTGCTCAAATGATTCAAATCAGGATCTTTCTAGATCTTTGAAGATTCATGCTAGCTTGTGATTATTTAGACTGAAGATTCCTATTCTGTATACAAAAGTTTTCAAGGAATTTTTGTAAGTTGTAATTTTATGATGGTAATGAGCCACAATGAAACATTGGTTGAAAACTTTTTAATATGAAAAGTGCACTTGTAAGCCTATTTAGACTCAAGCAACAAACTAATTATGCAACTAGTGACAAAAGTAATTGAATTTTTTTTAAAACATGATTTATTATTTTATTTTTTTTTGAGAAATTTTATTAAATAATGACTTGATTAAAATGTAGTATTTTTTTTTGCTATTTTTTTCTTCACTTTTTCAAATTATGATCCCTTGCCACATGTGATCAAAATACTCTTGAAAGCTTTTCTTCCTTGGTCCTCAATCAATTTTGGAATAGATCACTCTTTCATATATTAGGGTTGTTAAGAAAAAATAACTCCTATACAATGGCTTTAGATTTTGTGAAATTTTTTAATTTGTTTTAAGATATTTTTTATATAGAAGTTTATAGATATTTGGAGCATTTTCTTGTGGTGAAATTTGGGCTTGAAAGTTATACTCCATTTTGCATAACTCATTATGAAAATTTATGTCAATTTCAATCATTATAATCTAGAGATTCAACTATTGGATCTTGATGAAATTTTGTAAAGTAGTGGTGAAAAAATTAATTGTTGATTTATTTTAAATTTAGATTTTTTAAGATCTTTGTCTTCACCTCTTTGGTTTGATTTTGGCCATATGCAAATGGCCAACACTTTGAGGCATTTGACCCCTAAGTCCTTAAAGAAATGACCTATACAGCCATACAGGTTGTTGCCTATCTATAGAGAGTATTTTTGGGTGGCAAAAAAATTCTTTCTCATCTTTTTTAATGCATAATAAAATGAACTGGCTTTGTATGGATATATTAAAAAAAGATATTGCTATTGTTTAAACTTATTTTATGAAAAAATGAATTCATATAAATGTACAATATTATTGGAATATTTAATAATTACTTAAGATAAAGTAATGAAATTTTCATTATAAAATCTTTGGTTGTTTATGGCAAATCAATTTAAAGAAACATTTTAGGTGATCATAAGAAATTCATATTCTAAGCATGTAAATTTTGTTATTGATAAAAGGATTGGTGGAACTATTAATAATGGAATGCTTTGAAATGAATTCAGCAAATATCTATATGTGTTTATTCAAATTTGACATTATTTTTGTTCATGATGCATAATATATTTCTTAAAATGAAAACCTCAATAAAAATGAAAAATACATATTCTATATCACATCAAAATTTTGTCAAAGACCACTTCTTTCATTAAGAGTTAAGGCTAGAGGACATTCATTCAAATAGAGGCATCACACATGTGATATCAAAAGGCATCTTGAGATTTAATGAATCATTTTGATTTTAGAATTTTTTCTACAAAATTACTAAAATATCATTATAAAAATTATAATTAATTAGTAATTATTAAACTCCAATAGATAATTTTATTTTAATTTAATGTAACATTTACAGTCATAAAATGAAATAATTATGAGCTATGGGAAATCAATGAAAATATATGTGTAAAACAAAATTAATGATGAATAGACTTACAAAATGAATAGCTTAACATTGCTTACACAATGGAATTATTTGCTAATGTTGCTAGAGATAAAGCCACTAGAGTGAAACAATCTTCCAAAATGAGCAACCCTATAATTTTGTTAATTTGGAGAAATTCTATTAAAATGGAGATATGAACCTCTAAAGCAAGAAATGAAACAATATATGGAGCCGTAGGGGTTATGTGGGTGGAAATCCTAACTTAACAATACACAATATTAAGGGTGAAATGGATTCTAATTGCACAATTATTAATTTGCATATCAACTTGCACAAAATCATAATGTAAATGTCCTATCACTTGGAATAATTATTTCATTTTATTCATGAATTCCTTCTTTTGTGTGCCTTCATTTAGTCACATAAATCACTATCTATATTTCACTATCAGCAGTTAGATGTTGTTAGAACTCATTATTTTTGTCATGTAAGATTCAAAAGACAATATTAATGTGACTATTTAGAATATCCAAGCTATTTTGTCACATTTGCGGTAATCATAGTTTGTAAGACTCTCAAGTACATCTTTTTTTTTAGAGTACATTTTTGTAATAGATTTTCATCTAAAGTGTAAGGAAAATCTAACAATTAAGATGAAAGTTTCTATGAGGAATTGTAAATGCTTAAAAATGATAAAAGATTCTTATGAGTATACAATGTTAAATATTTTTTTATCTCTTATCTGATTTTTTTTTTTTGGGTTTAACTTGCTTTCTCTAATTATCAAAGAAATATCTTTTTTAATAATTAAAAGGTTTCCAATGAACTTTTGCTTGGAAACTTTAAGTTTCAAGGTTGTTTCAATGGTCAAAACAAGAATATAGACAAAATCTTTAGCAAATGTTGAATTGAAGATATGAAAGCTAAAGTGAAAAAATAACAAATACCAAATTGAAAATTGAATGATAGACACTAGATGTACAAAAATTTGAACCATTTATCATTGATACTATAAAAATTTAGAGTTTCTTAACAATGCATATAGTATTATTGACATCAATGTACAAAAAATGCACAAATATAGACCTATAACATTAACCTTATAAAAAATTCACTTCAAGAACCTTAGCACCTTTAGATTAGGTAAATATTGCTTTTTTGATTTACATAGACCAATCAACATTGAAAAATACACCTTAGTTCTATGTGTAAAATGCAAGTTTAATATGAGAGACACTCAATATGGATGTATACCAAATCTTCTTCTCAAAGTTGACACAAGTTTCATGATGTACAATTAGCATAATAATTTAAGACAAAAAATACATTGAAAATGAAGATTTAATAATTATTCTATACTTAGGCATATGAAAGTTCTACGTAAATTATAGGATCATTAGGAATTAAAAATAGAGAGAATTCATTTAAATGGAAACATGTGATATCAAAAAGCATATTGAGATTTCATTAGTCATTTATTATTTTATAAATTATAAATTAAACAATTATTAAATTCTAAAATATATTCATTGAAAAGATGGTTTTGAATAAGTTTTCAAAATTTTATTAAAATATGTGAGTAAAAAAATGATGAGTATACTTTGAATTTGAATAGTCAATAGAAATCAAAATACATTCTTATTCATCTTTTATTTTAGACTTCATCAAATTGCTATATTTGAAATCTATAAATTAACCCTGAAAGGACCAAGGACTTATTTCTCCCAAAAACACTCAAAATTGCCATTTTTGTAGCAAAGAGTAAAAAAATTTGAAAATTATTCTTTTTTGCACATTTAACCATAGGATCTTATACCTTAATAGTATGAGAATGTGTAAAAAACATTATAAATTTTTTGATTGCATAGATTAAAAGATATTTGCGTTTAAATTGAAAAAAATAAATTTTCAGCACTTTGTGGGATTGAATTATTCCACTTTGAACTTTTTTAACTTAAATTTTTTGCACTACAGAGTTTTGAGCTTTAAATCCTTATCATGGGGAATTGAGTTGAGAGTCTAGAGAATTGTTTTTAAAAAAACAACTTAATTTTCATGCTTAAAAAATTGTTAAGTAGAAGTAGGTATGAGAAAGAAAGAAAATCTAAATTATTAATATCTTTAAGATGGAATTAAAATGCACTAATTCCAATGAGATTGTTTTAGCAAGCAAAAAAAAATCATGTAAATTTTTTTTTTCAGAAAAATTGTAAAAATTGCATTCAGAAATGAATTCTATATGTTATTTTTTCAAGAAGATTCTGTAATTGCTTGAAGAGCAAGATTGTCCATAATTTTCTCATAACAAATCTAAATGGAGTGAATCAAAGCTTCTAATGTAGACAAAAGTATAATCTATGAAAAAAAAATTTAGATAGAAAAATTTTAATTTTTGAAATTCTTTTTGCTACCTGCTCTCCTCTATTTTGAGCTTATTTGGGCATAACTTTTGTTCCTGGGCACCAATTGAAAAAAAATTATATTCTTATGAAGCTCATCAGTTTTTCTATCTTCAAATTTTTTTTCAAAATATCATGACAAAATTTCAGCCCGTAGGTACTTGCCCCAAATCCAATTTGTCTCCCAAAGGGACAATGGTCCTTTAGGGGTTAATTAATAATAACATGAAATTTTGGCTTTGAAATATGATGAAAATGTAATATTTTTATATATTTTTAAAGTTTATAATGGCCTTGAATGTTCTTTTAAATTTTTAAATAATTGAATAAAAAATATTATATAAAAGATATTGAATTTTAAAATTTTATTTTCTTATATTAGACTAATATAATTTTTTTTTATATTAGACTAATCCAAAGTGCTAAAAATTATGGCATCAAGTATATGTAAGTCACATAGTTCAAAAAATCCAAACTCTTACAAATTCATGTTTCAATGCATATGCCTTGAACCTTTAGTTAGTTAGTTGTTTTTGAACAATCATATTAGTGAAGTTTGTATAAAACTATCAAAGTAATAATTTTAAAAATAACATTTGATCGAAAAGCAACGATAATGTCATTCTAAATAATTGCATCACACTTGAATGATGTATTACCATTTTGCATTATAACAACACTCAAATAATTTTTGGAAATTTTTAATGTAATTATATATATATATATATATATATATATATATATATATATATATATATATATATATATATATATATATATATATATATATATAACATTGTAACATTATTTCCTTAAAAATAAATTTTTAGAATTGCTTGATCTAATTAATGAAAGGTCAAATGCTACATTTAACTACTTCTGGACTTTTGAAAGTCCAGAATTCATAATGGTCATTGGGAGATGCATCAAAGGATCTATCCAAAACATCAGGGGATTTAAATTTTCATCGGGGGATCAGTTCAAAACATCAAGAGATCTATACCAACATCAAAAGATTTCCCAATCTATACAAACATCGGGAGATCTCCCGATGTTTTGAATTCAGTGAATAGTCCAGAATTCAATGAATAGTCCAGAAGTAGTTAAATGTGGCATTCAATAAAAACATTGATTTTTTTTACCATTGGCCAAATGTTGAGAATGACATTCACCCCTAAATTTTCCAAATTTCATATTGTGGATGATAAACAAAGTATTTTTGAATGATGTTTTGTCCCAATAACTTTACAAATATTTAGACATTTGAAAATACTTTCCATCACATTCCTTCTTTGCTTTATTGGTTTGTTATTTGGTATCACATTTGGTATTGAAAAGTGTTCAAGAAACATTTTATTACTATGTATTTATTTTTTAATTTAATATAACTAATTTTAGAGATGAAATACTTAAAAATTTTCAAATATTATAGGTAGAGTGGGAGGTAGAGATTGAGAAGGGTCATTTCAAGAAAGACTAGTCTTATTTCAAGTCACAATGAGGGTATACCTTCTTAACTTTTGAAGCATAAACTTCATGAACTTTAAATTTTTATTGGAGATGTCTAATTTGATGGTAATTAGATCCCTTATTTTTTAGAAATAAAAAAAATCATTTTATATTTAAAAATCAATTTTGTTAATTTGTCACAATATGATGTTTAGGGTTTACATTAAGAGTCCCCAAATTTAATGATCAAGAGCTAAAATTTTCATGGTCTATTTGCATAGTAGGAAAGCATATTTCTACCAAAGGAAATATGAAAATATATTATTTCGTGTCTTCTTCATGAGTACAAACAACGCTTCCATTGTGTGCAATTTTTGAAACAATGAAGATGGTTCTAAGAACAATCTTTTTTTCAAATCTCATCACAACAAACTCTTTCCAAAAGGCCAATTTTTAATTTAAAAAATTTCTTTTCCTATCTTTTACAAATTAAAATGTGAAACTATAGTGAAAGTACCTAATTTCATCACATTTTGCACTTTTCTAATTCTCCTACTTAGAAAACATTTCTATGCATTTTCTTCATAGGATACCTTTTTTTAAATGTGTACACATTAAACATATTTTTCACATTTTAAAAAATTATTTTTTTAATTTTAAATTACTCCCAAAGTATTGTACAAAACGCTACGCAAGTGTAGATTTCAAACATCTAGGAAGTTTGTACATTTTAGGATGTCCAATTTGAATTGTAAAACCTCTAAAGTAGTAGGATAGTGCCATTTTAACAAAATTGCCCAATTTACTACTTTTTTGGATCATTACATGAGTTAGTCTCCCAACATTCTCTTTATAAATATTAAAAATTTTCCATCAAATTTCCATTATACATTTGTAATTTTGTGCTTGAAAACTTTACTAGAAATTTATTTTATAACCATTTTGCAATATTAAAACTTAAGAAATAATCATCATTCTTCACTAAATAGGGATATTAAGGGGACCAAAAAATTAAAGGGACTTATTGTGAAAAATTGTAGATATTTGAAACATGATGTACAATCTCCAAATTCTGTAATGGGGAATTTCATTAAAATAGCAAATATTCTGTGACTTTGACATCCTATAATTTAGATTGGGCAATTTGAAATCTAATACACTAATAAATTTCAGACTGTCCAATTTGAATTGTAGGAATGGTACACTATGAAAATGACACATGGAATATTGCCATTTTAATGAAATTCTCCATTGTAGTAAATAGTAACTATTGATGTACAACAAAGGGAGATATTTATATAGATGGAGAATTTCATTAAAATCGCGGCATTCCATGTACCATTTTCAGACCACCGACTTTGAATTGTAAAGTGACATCTAGAATAGGTATGATTTTTAGGAATTTTGGACTTTTATAGATTTAAAAAATCCATAGATACTATAGATTTCAGATTGCACGATCTGAATTGTAAAAGTGACATTTAGCACAATTGTAGATTTCACACATCTAAGAATGGTATAGATTTCAAACATCTAAGATGTTTGTATACTTCAAACCGCTTGCTCTGAATCGTAAAAACTACCAAAGTAGAGGAATTTTGCCATTTTAATGAAATTGCCTATATAGTGTGTCATGTTGATTAAGTAGGATGGATCCCCTTGAAATCCCTATTTAGTGTTGATAATTACAAGCAAGCCAATCTCCAAAAGGTGATTGAAAGATCCTGAAAGAGATTTTGGTTTGACCACGATGTGGACAGAGACCAAAGCGATACCTTCATAATTTTTTTCCCTAAATGCCAATTATCTCACATATAGAACTTTTTAGAACTTTTCACATACTTCTTTTCACTAAACCCTAATGACATCCAAACATGGAACTTCTCATAGAAGCCTTAAGCTTGATGAAAAATCTTGGATGAATTTTTTGGTGTTGCTAGTTTGCTACAATAAGCTCTCTAATTTAAATAATCCCCAAATGAAAAGCTAGCTCTTCTAGCCGTGGAGAGGGCTATAAAGTCGGCTTGCTTAGCCTCTCTTCACCATTTTTCGTGCTTCGTCGCTTGTTGCGTTGGAGTTTGGGACACCTGCCTAGCAAGGTTAGCAGCGCGTTGCTGGTGCTGTTCAACCGCAGATCGAACGAGATGGATTCTATGGCGACAATTCTCGACGCCACCACTTTTATTGCTGGTTGTTCTCTGACCCATTCCTAGTTTTCTTGCTCAATTGGATGCTTTAGACTGCTTACATACAGTATGTAGTCTTTCTCCATTCATGTCTTTGGAATTAATTGTATCCATGGAATGAGATCTTGCTTGTATTTACGTACTGGCATTGCACAAGTATCTGTGAACCCTTTCTTCGTTTTGCAAATTTCCCGCTAGCCCTGCTTTTCTTGCTAATCACTACTTTTCAAGGACAAGAGTCGCTAGCTGCTGGTAATCATGATCACCAGCAGGCAGCAGCTGTTTGGTACAAGTTCCCGGTTATTCTCTGCCAACCACGACAACCTTGCTTCCGGATGTTACGTAACTTTTGGTTGAAAATTACTTCTTCGGTAGCAAGCAGCTGAAGATGTACAATTAATAAGTTTGAAACTAACTTGGAATTTGTTCGATCGATCGAGAGTTATCTGTCTGCCTGCTTTTGGACTTGCCTTGCTATTGAAACAGTAGAAGACAAGAATATGTTGGTTGTGAAGCACATGCGCATTTTCATTGAGCACTGACATTTTCATTGAGCACTGATCTCTTTTTCCTGTGCAAGTGATTTTTTCGCTGCTTTTTAGGAACGGACTGTCGCTTCACCTTTGCTGTTAATATATGAAGCTTAAGGTTAATTAATTCGGTGTGAGACTTTTAACGTATGGGCGTGTCTCGATTGCCTAGCTCTGTTGAGCGGGAATGATCGGGACGTAACAATCATCGATCGCAGTTATTAATTATAGCCCACAAGCTCAGGCCTCTACCCTTGATAGCTGAGCTGCTGAAAGTGCATGATTTGGGTACATCGATCTAAAGCAGGCTTGCTATACTTGGTCTGATTGCACTACTCAATTGATCGTCTTGCAGAGGAATGGCGCCAGGCTAATTATCGAGGTCGATCCTGGGTGGATTATGGCCTTGATGTCGTGCAGCGAAGGAGAGTTGTGCAGGGGAGAGTTGAGCCGGTGAGGAGAGTTATGCGGCGGCGGCGGGGCTTACTTTACGCACGTCCCGGGCTTGGAGAGGATGCTACACACATGGAAGAAGCTCCGGAACAAGCTGAAGACCCAAGTGAGCTGCGGATTTTCCTGACTCAAGAGGAATCTAACAGAGTCCATGGACTTCAGCTTAGGGTGCGACCCTTTCCAGTCTCGGGAGACACCTCCACTACTCTTGTTGACGTGGTTATGGAATTGTCAAACCTGCGTCAGAACATGGTTTCCTACGAAGCCCGCTATCCTGCAGCTGTGGAAGTCCGCAACAATCTCGGTGATGAGATCTGGGATAGCCTCGAAGAGTACCGCTGCGGAGTCACCTATTTGGCCTTCTCAACTCTCCGAGAGCAGAGAATGGATTGGATCGATTTCTCAGCGGGGTTCGAGGCTTTCCTCGATCAGTTCATACCGCACATGCAAACGTACATCATGGCTAGATGGGGAGAGGCTGACGAGGATCTTTTCGAGTTCTGTCACGACAACCTGGAGGACAACATTGAAGATGATGAAGATGACGGCATCGATTATCTGGACGGTTGGCCAATGCAGTTCATGAAGATGATGTTTCATCGCCAACCTATTTTTTTGCTTGCTTACAACCTCTACTTCCCCGTGTACGGAAGAATGAGTTTAGAGGAATTGTTGACGTGGGCCATCCAATGGCTGAGGAGGGCAAGCTTGGAGTCCCCGGCCTGGCCAATCCAGCTTAGAGGTTTGTACGTCTGGAACCCGGACACAACACCGATTTGGAACAGGGCTGTACTCGAATTGTTTGCGGACATCAGACGGCGATTCGGATCGACCCATACCCTTCATGAGGTTGTTTGAAATGTATTGTCGACCTCTGTCACGGCACTGTTGAAGTCTTCAATTTCCAGCAGTGCAGTGACAGCGGGATTGATCGATAGGCCTTCCTGAAACTAAAGCTATAAGAGATCGATGTAGTCTTGTTAGAATTGAGGTTCTCGTCCTGCCAGACCAGCGTTGTATGAAGTAAGACGCTTCAGATTCTTTGCCAAGTAGTTCTTTGATTCAGGCATACAGTAGTACTTCTCTGAAAGACTTGTTCGGCGAATGTAGCGCGTGCTGATTATAAATGTAGGTGTTGAAACATGGTGATGCATGGTGATGTAATGGATGCTTCCCATTCAAGAAGACCGCTGAATAAAGGGAATTCTTGTTTAGAAAGGACGATAGCGGCGACAAGCGACAGACAGTTCTTGTGCCAGCTGAAATCTGCCTAGTAATAAGTAAGACTGTGAAGCTCACCAGAGCTTATGAACTGCTGAATTGGGCTTGACAGCAGTTTTTCAATGTCATGACGGAAGGTTTTGTTTCCTGGTGAAGTTAGGACAGTTGATGGGGAGGTGAACAATGATTTTTGTGATAGTCACTGGGTGCTAACATAATCTTCTGGAACTTCAAGGCAGGGGACCCTTTGCCTTCCACGAATAAGGCTCCTTTTAGTGTAGAAAATATATGGGGAATTCCATTGAAATGGCAAATATTCTGTGACTTTGACATTCCATAGTTTAGACCGGGCGGTCTGAAATCTAGTACACTAATAGATTTCAGACCACCCAGTTTGAATTGTGGGAATGGCACACTGTGAAAATGGCACATGGAATTTCACCAATTTAATGAAATTTCTCATATATTTGAATGCAAGTTGATGCATGTATTGTAGGCCAGTGAAATAAGAATATATTTTTATTAAAGTGATACTATAAAAGTACCCCTCTATTTCCCATTCAAGAATGTTATGTCTACATGTATGAAATTGAAGACCAGGTCCCCATTATTATGACACCAGAAAATGGCTAATTGCTCTGTTTTATGGGGATTTTTTTAAAATGGCGCCATTCCGCAACTTTGGCACTTCTACAGTTCAGATTGTGCAATTTGAAATCTATACCTGTCTTAGATGAACTTAACGATTTAGACCATGTGGTCTGAAACTGGCATATAAAATATGCCATGTTAATGAAATTCCCTATTTTTGGGTATATGATACTTAATCTCAAAGACATCGACATAACTTAATCTTTGGTGATTTGAAATTGCAAGGTTCCTGTAGAATGTCACTACATTCCATTAAAATGGCATTTAATATGTCAAAAAGGACACGACATTCCATTAGAATGGCACACGGACTATGGAAAATGGCAAAAGAATCACCGCCATTTTAATGAAATTCACCATAAGAGTACTTAAATGGGATTTGGTTGGAACGATTTCATGGCTTTGGAGGTCTGGTATGTGGATGCTGTGTTTAAAGTGAGTTGTTTGAAGGCATCCTGGCGAGCTTGGAAACAAGCATGCTGAACGCCATCAATTGTGGTAACACATCCCAGCAGAAGGGAAATTCTCCTTACGTCCCGCTGTATTTTAAGGGCCCGAGCGCATCTAGCCTTATACTTCATATTGTCCGGGCGTGTCGATGATGTCCCTCTGTTTAGCAAAATTTTGGACGTAATTACCAAATGTCGAATGACCCAAAAGTAAAGCGAACAATATGTATAGAGTAAATTCATGCCTCAGTCTTCTGATTGGTGACTTCGGTTCGTGATTATGTGCGTCATTGCATTCACAACTGTTTGTCACTGATAATCAACTCAGCCCGGCCAGAAGTGTTCCAAATCTTCATAAATGTCGACAGGGATTCTGATTGGTCCTTCACGGTCAATGAATTTCTGGTTCGAAATCGACATTGATGCATAAGATCGACCCACCGACTTTGCTACAAAAATTGCTCAAGTGCCACAATGATCAAAACTGGGCATTGACTGGGTTGCAGTACGTAGGTGGAAGGCACTATCGATCGTAGCATTGGATGGATCGGGTTCGGGGACTGGGAAACTTACGACATGGTTGCAATCCAAGAATCTGATAGAATTCTCTTTCGTGGCATGGACTGTCCACATGAATCGACGGAAAGGGCAATCGGTGGTGGAACCAATTGCAAGTTTGCAGACCCATCATGGAGATGCGTTTCCTGGAATTTCTTCGCTGCTGAGTCTGAAAATTTCAAATTATTCAAAGCTGAGTAAGTCCTTGATGGAAGGACGGTCTTGTTAGCGATTATTTATTTAAATTTTTGTGAATTTTTGTCCAATTGGTATGAAACGGTGACAGTCCAAATTCGTCGATCTTGAGCAACCTATTCACGAAGTTCTGTCTTGCACCTACAGAATTGCAAACCAGGTGCTGAGGAACCCCCTAACGTGAGTGTTCTGGCCTAACTATCTCAAACCACGTGTACAATTAATCTGCTAAGTGCCATGAACAAAAATTGCGCAACTTAATACAAGTTGAATTGAGCAAGATATAGATCACGTGTTCAGCCCTGGCCCAATAGTGTTCATTGTTCGTGAATTCAATCCGCGAATTCTGAGACCGTGCTGACTTTTACAGGCCGGCGACAGCCTGAGCGAGTGACAGAAAGAGATTAAGCATGGTCAATCACCGGAGTAATAAGATGGACGTGAAGTGGTTTAGAATTCTGCATTATGTCGAAGCTGGCAATTGCGGTCTTGCTCTTAATTTCAGAATTGAATGAATGTGCTCGTAAGCAATCTGAGGATACAAGACAGACCCAAGTTCCATCGTGCGTTCTCAAACTGCGATGGCGTACCTGCCACTGGCCTGCTTATCACGGCACCCAGGAATCGAATAGTTCCCAACACTGATGGCATCCACCTCACAAACTCCCGTAATGTCTTCATCTTGAACTGCAGAATCCGCCGGGGAATCCGCTCAGGTACGCCCATCTTGTAAACCATAACTTTCAGCTGCAGCGCAGACGCTTCTAACGCACACATATACAGTATATTCAGTCTGGATCCTTTGATTTTGCACATGAAAGTGCTGGTGATGATTGCGTCTCCGGATCGAGTCGATCGGGTGCTAATCGAGGATAGCATATGCGGACCTGGTCACTCCAAAAGTTATGTAGAACCAACACTCCGTAAGTTTGTGGGTACGGTACTAGTGTACCACAAATTTAAGACCGCTTGCAATCAACTAATGAATTCATATATGCAGAAAATGAACTTCTTAATCATACTATTAAAATCATAAGTCCCTTTGTAATATCACAAATGCTACCATTAATACTAGGGGTTTGTGTTTGTTATGCTACGCATTCATTGTATCACATATTAGTAAAACTTTGATATATTTGAATAGAATGTATGATAATGATTTCAATAAGTTTTTAAATAATTATTTTAATTATTTTATAAAAATATTTTCAATCATGCATGCATAGAAATCATATTTTCACACAATGTGATATTACTGAAATAGAGTAGCAGTTCACAATCACTTCTGTTATATCACTTTTTACAAAGGGTGATATATAGAAATTATATAACCATTGCAATTGAGGTGATATTGAAGAGGATCAATATGATGATATTATAAAGGTAGCAATTCCATTGCTTTTCTTGGCTTTGTACTTCTTTTGCAATCCTATGATTTTGTGCTTTTGTGAGCTTTCTAATTTCAATTTTCTATTGCTACTACCAAATGATTTGAGAAATTTATTAGATTGAACCGGTTTTGGATTTCACAACAATTAAATTATTCATGAAGCTTTTAAGATTAACAAGTTTTTCCTTTAAATTTTTTTATTTGGGTTGCCATCGTTTGTAACAATTGAGTCAAATTTCTAATGCATTCTAATGTATATGTATCTTTTACCATATTCATCATTGCATGTATTTCATTCATCATTCATTAAATTTTTATTGTTTATTTTAGCATATACTTATTTATTAAAAAAATTATATGAAGATTTTAGTAATTTTTATTTGAAGATTTATTGAAATTCTTGCTCTTCAGTCTATCTAATACATAAAATTTTTAATGAAATTCTAATGGTGAATGTGTAGCATAGCAAGCGCCAACCGCTAGTAACCCCTAAAACCCAAAGGAGTTTGGACAAAATACAAATGTGATAAAATATTTAGGCTTTATAACTTTTTTGAAGTTTGCATCAAAAAAAATAATGTGAAGCACAAAAGAAGAAAGTCTTTGTACGATCAAATTTGTGAAACTATTTTTAAATTCTCTTCAAATGAATTTTGAAGACATAACTTTAGAAATTCATCAAAATACAATTTTTATCTCTAATATTTGAATTTTTTTATTAGTCAAAAATGTAGTTCCTATTGATTTATGAAAAAATGCATGAGATTTAGTAATGAGAATACCAACACTTTTTCCAAGTAGTAAAAATTTTAGTACTATACAAACTCTAAACACATTGTGCTATTTTCCTTATAATTTTTGTTTGATTGTAGCAATCTTAGTTTTGAACATAAATATTGAAAGACAAAGGCCATATTCATTAAAATGAGAAAAAACGGTTATATTGAGATCTTAAGACCCCATTTTTCAAAGATAAGCTATTGAGAGCAAAAATAAATAAAGGCATCTTTATTACCAATGAATCAAAAGATTACAAATACATTTTAAAAAAAAATAGAGCAATTCAAGATCAAAACTATAAAGAGATGTAAACATTAGAAATGTAGTTGCACTTGAGTGGTAAAAAAATATATGACATATATAAAATGTGATCACTCTACATTTAAAGACATGAAATTACTAAAGAACCCATGTACATATGAAACAATTTATCTCGCTTGTATATATATACTTCACTTTTTACTAAATGAAATCTTGGTAATTCTAATGATTGAATGCATTAGTGTAAAAAATGTAGGGGCCTTGTGCACATATAGCCCTAACCTTGCTAAAATTTGTATTATGTATGTGAATGGCTTATTTATTAGTAGTAAATAAACCTTTCATAAAACAATGAGGTTTGTAATCAAGAATCACTTGGCTAACTATTGTTCTTAATGGAAGAATTAGTCTTCGCTGCCTTAGTGGCTGTCTCCAACGCTTTTAGCTTAGCCAATCCTCTAAAGATATCCTCATGTTGAGAAGGCTTAGGTGATCTTCCTTCACTAATAAAAGTATTGTGCATACCCATCTTTAATATTTCCTTGATTTTTCTCCTACGTATACGTTCAAGTTGTAAGATCTTGGAATTTGAAAGAGATTTAGAAACTCAAGGACGTGGCTTAGGTATCGGTTTAGTTATGTGCTTATATACACATTTGTTGTTGTAGTGGATCGTATGTAATTCAATCGCTGAATGTCTCGAAGAGTTGTTCGAGAAGAAATAGATACAATTGAAGGTGAAGACTTATCTCCCATAGATTTAGATGGAAGTGACCTGACGATTTCTACAAGGCGCGAAATTAGACCAGTACTACATGCACCTAATGAGTGCTTCCTCTTACAATTCCATTCCTATTGAATCTGTATTGAAGTCACCGCAATAGAGAGGGTGATGCGAAACTAGTTGTGGTGACAGAACTCCATCCTCAAGACGGGCTCGATTGCATAGAGCTTATCCATCTCTTGCTACAAAGATTGGGAATGTAAAAGTTGAACAAAATTTTTTTGTTCAAAACTTCAGTGCTTACCCCGTACTTTTGGGTCAGTCGTTCATCATTGCTTCATGGATGGAGACCAAAGTGTTGGATGATGAATCTCACTATGCTCAAATTCGAAGCATTGATGGAAAGAAGTCAGTACAATTTCTAACTGTAAAACCTGATAATAAAAGGCATCGGCATAACTTAGGGAGGTTCTACTTCCATCCTCTATCAATTTTCTAAATTTTTAGAGGATACAAGTAGAGTGTAGGATCCACTGGTGCCAAGAAATTTGAAAGGATCCACTAGTATCCTCTAAAAATTTGAGAGTGGAGTGTAGTAGATCTTGTAAAAATTTGGAAAATTGATAGAGAATCTACTAGTGCCAATTTGAGAGGATCCACTGGTGCCAAGAAATTTGAGAGTGTTAAAGTCCCAAATGTACATACCAATGTTAGGTGTGGATTTTTAAGTGTAACAAGGGATGAAGTTGTCAGTTTTATAAGTATTCAAGACTTGGACCCTGTGTATAAGAGATTTGTGAGAAAAATGGAGAAAAACCTAAAAGAGTGAAGATTTTGGAAGAAGATGAAGCCATCTCAGGAGTATATGAGGAGAATGGTTTTCCAAATGACTTCTTGCAAACTTTGCAAGAAGTAAAGGTGAACGAGAATGCTCATATGGCCAAACCATATGATTGTTATGAGCGTTCATATGGCTTCTTTATAACATGAGATTTTTGCAGTGGTTACAAAGCTACATGATTTAAATATAGGTGGACAAAGATTGGAAACTACAGTGCACACAAAGTATAAGAATGTGGCCAAGAAAGTAAAGCTAGTGGCTACTCAACTACCATCTGATATCGATGAACACATTAAACAAGTTGAGAAAGAGCTAAGTTTGAGGGAGACAAGGAAGATTGGATACAAGTTTACTAAAGAGAGTTTGGTAAACTTGAAGATTGGAAGAAATGATTTCTTAACTGAACTAGAGAAGAAAAAATTTCAAGATATATTTGCTTTGTATGGAAAGGCTTCTTCACCAGATGAGATTAGGTGTGTACAACCGAGTATTGTAATATCTATGGTGATTTTCACAGTACCTCATGTGCCATAGAATTTAAAGCCCATACCTGTGCCTAGAGTTTTGCTTCCAAAGCTTATGGAGTTATTCAAAGAAAAAATCAAGATGGATATACTTGAGCCATCTATGGTTCTATATTCAAACCGATGGTTCACTATTCCAAAAAAGTTAGGAGCATTGAGATTTATTCAAGACATACAGCCTGCTAATAGGGTAACCATCAGGAATCACTACTAGAAAATTTCGATTTTCTGTAGTTTTGGTTGTGTTGATCCGGTCAAAATCTAACAGAAATCTGTTGATTTCAACAGATTTCTGTCAGATTTTGACCGGATCAACACAACCAAAACTACAGAAAATCGAAATTTTCTAGTAGTGAATAAAGGATCCAATCCAATTGTTGATGAAGTGGCTGAAGCATTTGCTGGATATGTAATTTATTTCATTGGAGACATGTATTCTAGTTATGATTAATTCCAATTGGCTGTTGAGAGTAGAGATTTGACAACCATGAAAACTCCATTTGGTTTAGTGCGCATATGCACATTGTCCCAAGGTGCCACCAACTCAGTGGCATATATGCAAAGTGCTGAATTAAATCCTAAGAGACTTTGTGCCTAAAAAACCATACCTTTTGTAGATGACATTCCCATAAAAAGATGCGAGGAAAAAAAAAGAGACTTGACAGTTCAAGATGATGGTTGCAGAGTCTTTGTGAGCAATCACATCAAAGATGTAGCCAAAATCTTGAACAAATTGGAAGAGGTGAACTTGACTTTTTCTATTAAGAAGTCCAAGTTTGGGGTTGATGAAATTTTAGTGGTTGGACACATGTGTGGTTACTATGGAAGGAAACCTAATCCTGAAAAGATGGATGTTATTGAAAGAATGAAGGCTTGTAGCAGCGTCATTAAAGTAAGGAGATTTCTGGGAGCTTGCATCTTCTATCAAATTTGGATCCCTCATTTTATTCATGTATCAGTGCTATTATACATGGTTTTGCAAAAAAAAAAATTCTTTGGAAACATGAGCAAAACTTGGCTATAGAGGAGTTGAAGAAGATTTTGGAGTCACCACTGGTTCTTAAGCAAGTAAACTATAATTGTAGAAGACTAGTGATTGTAATTGTTGATATAAGTTCAATTGCAATTGGATGGGCTATTGGACAAGATAATAAGAAGGGGGAGAGATTTGCTATTTGATTTGGAGCAAGGATCTTGCAACAGAGAACATATTTACAAGTTAAGAGAGAGCTCTAGGATGCATTTACAACTCTCAAAATAGATAGAAATTACCTAATTGGGGCAAAAATGGTAGTGGAGACTAACTACTTATCTTTGTTGGGAATGATAGTAAATTGTACTTCACCAGATATTGTTATGCTATGGTGAATTTCCTATATCAAGTCTATAAACCCTGTTCTTGTTCACATTGAAGGCAAAAAGAATTGTATTGTTGATATGATATCTAGAGCAAGGTATTTAAAAGAAAAGTGTTAGGACTCGGATTCGAAAACAAGTATTCTGCTAATGCTTCCAAACGGATTTCAAATCCGATTGCTACTTTCCAATTCAACCATCCCGAATTCATATCTCCCTCAATATAACCTAATCTAAGAAGGAATGATAATATAGACGCGGTCAATCATGATACGTCATAACATAATAACACACTCTTCCATTAGAAGACAATCATAGACTTAATACGAAGAGACATTGAAACGAAGCAATCATCACTAGAAATACTTCTTATATTAACGTATGTCAAGTGAGGGACATTGCTCCCTCACCGAGCTTAAGTTCAAGCTTGAATCGACTAACCGTAGATAACCGTCTTGTCCTCTACTAGTAAGCTCCGTTTTCTCTTCATCATGGGACCTTGTCCCTTGGAACGACGTAGTCGTGACATTACCCCCCCCTTTTAAGGCATGTAGGTGATGTGTCGTTGAGTCGTTTGGTTTGGCCGCTTGCGGGTGCCGCTTGTGGAAATTAGCCACCACATCAGGAGCATTGTGCAAATTTGCAGCCAGTTCCCAGGAATTTTCTTCGGGCCCATATCCCTCCCAGGCTACCAAGTATTGGAGTTTTCTCCATCTTCCTACCCGCCGGGAATCCAAAATTCTATTCACTTCCCACTCCATGTCACCTTCCGGGGTCACAATGGGTGGTGGTGGTCTTTGTCGTCGACCTGAGATGGTATCAGGTCGATATCTCTCTAAAAGTGATACATGAAATACATTGTGTATACGAAGAGCCTTTGGTAGTCGAAGTCAATAAACCAAGTCAGAGAGTTTAGCAATAATGGGGAAAGGCCCCAAAAACTTGGCTTCTAATTTTTTCGTGGGTGCAGTTGTAGAGATGTTATCGTGTCGAAGTAAAACCTTGTCTCCTATTACAAATGATGGTTGTAGCTGTACTCGTCGATCATAGTTGAGCTTGGCTTGGTCACCCGCTATTTGGATCATAGTCTTCACCTCATCATGTATTTCTTTTAAAAGTCGAATCCTGTCTTCTGCCGCCGGAACACTTGAGGTTGTTGGTGTACTAATGGATAATGCTGGGTGGTACCCATAAGTGGCATAAAACGGCGAAAGACCTGTTGTTGAATGAATTGCATTGTTGTAAGCGAATTCTGCTATTGGGAGGAGGTCTGACCAGTCATCTTGTCGCCGGGTTGTGAACATGCGAAGAAATTGTTCCAACACCTGATTCACCCTCTCTGTCTGACCATCAGACTGTGGGTGGAAAGCCGTTGTCAAAGCCGGTTGGATGCGAAGGAGTTCATGTAATCGTTTTATACATTTAGAAATGAATACCGGCCCACGGTCGGATATGATTTCTTCTAGAATGCCATGATGTTTCCACACATGGTGAAGGTATAGATTGGTAGTTGCTAAAGCGTCGACTGTTTCAGTAGTCGGAATAAAATGCGCCAATTTTGTGTTTTTGTCTACAACCACCAAAATGGAGTCGGATCCATTGCTATTAGGCAACTTGACAATGAAATCGGCGGTGACCCGTTTCCATGGTGCCTTTGCCGCTGGAATGGGTTGCAATAATCCATGCCGGGCATGATGAGTGGGCTTCGAGCGTTGGCACAAATCACACCCATCAACGTACTGATGCACGTATTTTCGAAATGTTGGCCAATAAAAAGTTCTTGACACCAAATCCACAGTTTTTGCTCTACCTTGATGTCCTGCCGCAGGTGCATCATGTCGGGAGCGTAGTATTTGTCGTTGTATCTCATCATCATCTGGTACATAAATTGTATCCCGAAAATAGAGTAATCCGTCTTTAATCTTATAATCTTGAAACCGTCGACGAATATTCATTGGAGCTCGGTCGGGGTCATTTATAAAGAATGCCAGTATTGGCTTAAGTGAGATATCCTCTCTCATAGCCCGTTTTATGTGTTGAATGATTTTAGCATCAGTCCAAATGAGATCACAGGCCTCCATTGTTGCTAATTTTAGTAGGGGCTTGGTTTCTTCCGATGAGTCTAATAATATATCGGGACGTCTTGAAAGCATATCAGCACGACCATTTAGTACCCCCGGCCGATGATGGATTTCGAAGTTGAATGCCGAGAGTTGCTCGGACCACCGTGCTTGTCGTCGGTTTAATTGTTTCGTTGTTAGGAAGTGTTCCAAATTTTTATGGTCCAAAATCACTCGAATTATGTGTGGTGAACCTTCTAGATAGACTCGCCATTCTTGAAAAGCAAGTACAATACTAAGCAATTCTTTGTCATATATGTCGTAGTTCTTCTCTGCCGGTTGCATTTTGGAGCTCCGATAGGCACATGGGTGTAGATGCCCATCCTCTGCACGTTGTGATAAAATAGCTCTTGTAGCGCTATCTGAGGCATCTGTTTCGACGACAAAAGGAAGTTGAAAATTAGGGTGAATTAATATCGGGGCCTTAGTAAACCGAGATCTTAGCTCTTTAAATGCTTCATCTGTTGAAGAGGACCATTCAAACTGTTGATCTTTTCGTGTTAATGAAGTAAGAGGCATAGTAATTCTAGAATAATCATGGATGAAGCGCCGGTAAAAATTAGCAAACCCAAGGAAAGATTGAACCTCTTTCACGGATTTTGGAATGGGCCATTCCTGGATGGCTTGCACCTTGTCATTACACATTTCCAATCCTTTTTCCGAAACCATCATACCCAAGAATTCCACGCGACTTTGATGAAACTGGCACTTGGAAATTTTAGCGTAAAGACGATGATGCAGCAACCGTTGAAGTACTTCTCGCACAATTGCTTTGTGTTCTTCTAATGTTTTTGAGAATATGAGAATATCATCCAAGTAAATTACAACGGAAATATCTAATAGGTCATAAAAAATACCCTGCATGTGGGCTTGGAATTGAGCAGGAGCATTGGTTAACCCGAATGGCATGACCAAGTACTCAAATAATCCGTAACGAGTTTTAAACGCCGTTTTAAATTCATGGCCTTTTGCCATTCTCACTCGATGATAAGCTTGTCTTATATCAAGCTTTGTAAAAATTTTGGCTCCAGCCAATCGATCAGTTAAGTCAGGGATTAGCGGAAGAGGGTACCGATTCCTTATCGTGACTTTGTTTAAGTTCCGATAGTCCACGCAAACACGGATGGATCCGTCTTTTTTACGTGCAAATACAATAGGGGCCGAAACTGGAGACTTGGATCGGCGAATCCACCCTTTGCCTAGATTTTCTTCAAGGTATCGTCGGAGTTCCTCGAGTTCCACGGGGGACATAGGCCGCAATCCCGTGTTACGGGGCTCTTGTCCCTCTTTGAACTCCACCTTCATATCTGACCCACTGTGATTGGGCAAGTCATTAGAGGCTTCTTCACTAAACACCTCTTGTAAGTCTTGGTATTCTTTTGGGATTTGGGAATCTAATTCTCCCGTAATATTGTTTTTTTCCAGTTCTGACACCTCCAAAATAAATAAATCAGCTTCCTTCGTTGAGAGACGGAATGCCGAGGCCGATACAAAAGAATGGCTTGGAATAGCTAATGATGATGTTCGCTTTTGACTCACTTGTCGAATTTTTTGATCTTGAACGCTTGTATTGACTCCACCTGCCTTTTCCCAAGTAGAAGCATTTGTTCTTGAAGATGGCTGTTTTTTATTTTGCAGGAATTTATTTCCAGCCTTTGTGTTTCCAGCCCCTGCACCGGCCTGCCGGGCTGGCCAGGCCACTGCGCCAGCCTGCCGGAGCGCCTGGCAGGCTGGCCGGGGCTCCTGCGCCGGCACGGGCTGCCGGTCAGCAGGGCCCGGTACTAGATGCTGGCCAGCAGGGCCCGGTATCGGATGCCGGCCAGTAGGGCCCGGTACCGGATGCCGGCCTGCAGGGCCCGGCACAGGCTGCCGGCTTGCAGGGCCTGGTACATGGTCTAAAACTGCTTCATGAACAATGTTGTCCTTTTTTCCTAAATTTTCTTTGATGCAATGATTTTGACAATAATCTGAGTCGAAAATCACCTGATGTTGCGACCAACGAATGGTGGGGTCATGACGAGTAAGCCAAAGCGTCCCCAAAATACAATGATAGCGACCCATGTTTGTGAGATCTGCCACAATCATTTCTCGGTGATTTCCCACTTCCAATTCAAATGTTGCCTCATGGGTGATAAGTCTAGAGTTAATTACCCTCCCGTCTATAACTCGAACTTCTCGTGGAGTCCTCTTAGATTGTATTTGTGCTCCACAATTTTGAGCAAAATCTTGATGCATAAAGATGCCAGTAGCGCCCGAATCAATTAAAGTTGTTGTCGGAATCGAATTGACACGAGCATCCATAGTCAAATGTGCTCCCGGCTCCGTAGTGGCACGTAAATAGTGTGGTAATACAATCTCATCGGATTGTTGTAATTGTTGAAGTGTAGATTCATCGACCAAATCTCCTTTCGAGATTGTGCTTGCCGCCGTTTGATGTGTACCCGGGTACCGAATAAAAGGCTTCAGTCCCGGGCTCGGCCTTTTCCCGGCCCGGTTGATCCTCCTTCTTCTTCCCCAATAACGGCAAGGGAGTAGGGTTTGGAAGGATTGGTGGGGCACCTAGCCCGCACATGACCTTGCAATCCGCAACCCCAACACCTCCCTTGTTTTTGGTATTCCATACGATCAGCTGCAGTCTTTGTTAGGACCGTCGATGTAGAAGTGGCATCAATCTCCATTGGTACTGGGCCAGAATTCCCTAAATTGGGTTGAATTCGACTTGGCTGATCTTTTGAGTGCGAAATGGGGAATGGCGTACGTCGATTCTGTCGCCGCGACCATAAGCGCTCATCGATCCGGGAGGCCATGGACATCCACTCTTGCAATTGGCGAGGTTGATTTTCTGCAGTAGCTATCGAGTCAAGAATTTCTTCTTTTAATCCTCCACGAAATCTTGCTACCAAACTTGGCTCATTCCAATCAACTTGTGCGGCATATTCGTTAAATGTGGAAATATAAGCCGCCACCGATCCCGTTTGTCGAATTTTTCCGAGTCGATCTTCTGCTGTGCCCTTACGATCAATCTCTCCATACACGGCAATAACTGCTTCTCGAAACGCATTATAATCCACCAATAAGTTGTGAGGTCGTCCTTCGTCCAATGCTTGAAGAATTGGCATCGCCCAGTTCTGCGCTGCACCGCTCATATAGGACAAAGCATAGGCAATTTTATCTTCATCACATCAATATGCACGTGGCTTACCTCGGAACACTAAACGAAGTTGGGCGAACCATTTGTACACCTCCCCGCCTTTCTTTCCATAAAATTTATCCGGTGTTGCAACTTTAGAGTCTCGTCCCTCAAAGTCTTCACCATCACGTCCTTCCGACTTCGACCGCGTAGGATTAGATGTAGATATGTGATCAAGTCGGCTTACCGCACGCTCCGAAATTTGTTGGACAATATGAGGAATGGCAGTTTCAAATACAACTTGCACCTGTTGTTGGATGAAATTCACCCATTCTGACCCAAGTCCTTCTGGCACAGGTTGTGCCACCTCCTCGTTGGACCTCTCTTGAGACATAACTTAAGGCCAAACGATTGTCTCCACAAATTGCAACCACTTCCTCAAATTGATTGGTCTACCATTGTCAGTCATGTTCAACCAAACTTTTTCCACCATGGAAGCAGGGGCAGTCAAAGACTTGACATAATGTTAGGACTCGGATTCGAAAACAAGTATTCTGCTAATGCTTCCAAACGGATTTCAAATCCGATTGCTACTTTCCAATTCAACCATCCCGAATTCATATCTCCCTCAATATAACCTAATCTAAGAAGGAATGATAATATAGACGCGGTCAATCATGATACGTCATAACATAATAACACACTCTTCCATTAGAAGACAATCATAGACTTAACACGAAGAGACATTGAAACGAAGCAATCATCACTAGAAATACTTCTTATATTAACGTATGTCAAGTGAGGGACATTGCTCCCTCACCGAGCTTAAGTTCAAGCTTGAATCGACTAACCGTAGATAACCGTCTTGTCCTCTACTAGTAAGCTCCGTTTTCTCTTCATCATGGGACCTTGTCCCTTGGAACGACGTAATCGTGACAAAAAGGGGATGGAGGTTAAAAAAACTAGTGAAGAACTATTATACGGAAGCTATGTGATGAGAACAAATGGAGAAAGTTCATTCATAAGAACTTTGCCTTTTAAAGTAGAACTCTATGAAAGAAAATTGAAAGATTTTGAGCTCTATTTGAGCACCATGGAAAGGCAAGAAGGTTGGATGGACAAAACCTTCAAGGACATCAGACATTAGTCCTATGGATTCTTATTAAGAGATGGATTCCTATAGAAGAGGACAAAAAGAGCTAATGAAGTGCCTTTGAAAATAGTGAAGGACTCAGAGACCAAAAATCAAGTCTTAAAAGAATTTCATGATACACATTGGGCTAGTCATAGAAGACTTTTGGCCACTTATACAAAGGTCAAGGAAAGATATTGGTGGAAAGGTCTTTATAAAGATGTTGAAGAATTTGTAGTATCCTGTGTGGTGTGCCAATTGCAATCTAAGGTATGCCATAGATACGAATTCCATCCCACTTATCCTACTGCTATCTAATTTCAATGGATGATTGATTTGGTGGCTATGTCAAATGCAATATGGGGAATGAAGTACCTTGTTTTGGCTCAAGAAGAACTTTCAAACTTTGTAGAAGGAAGGGCTCTAAAGACGAAAAGAACAGAAAATGTATGTCGGTTTATACTTGATATTTTTAGTCGGTATAGGATCATTGGCCGCATAAGGGTTGACAAGGGAGAGTTGGATGCTATTGAAGCCAAAGATTTTTTCAAATGATATGGAGTATAGTTGAAGCTCACAACGGCTTACAACCCAGAGGTTAATGACAAGATTGAGAGGGGACATCCTCCTATCATCCATGCCTTAGTAAAAGTCTGTAAAGAGAAGCCAAAATTGTGGCCAAATTGCTGCCATTTGCTTTATGGGCTGACAGAACTACATATAGCACTATCACTAGTTACATGCTTGTAGAGTTGATATATGGTTAGAAACCAATTATGCTAGTAGAGCAATACATTCCTATATGGATGTTTCTTGCATAGGAAAATGGCATAAGCAGAGAAAGATTGTTGGAACTTCGTATTCAACAATTTGGTAGATTACCTAAAGACTTTGAGACTGTAATGAAGAAGATGAAAGCTGCAAGACTAAGAAATAAAGAGAGATTTGACAAGATACACCGATTAAGAGTGCAGAAGATCAGAGAGGGTGATTGGATACTAGTATTTGATAGTACTTTAGAGCATCAACATAGCACGGTGAGGAAATTTGCCAAAAAATGATTTGGCCCGTATGTGGTTGTTAAAGTGCATTCAAACGGAATCTATTCACTACAAGAGTTAGATGGAGTTCTTTTGCGAGTGGATGTGGTTAGAAAACGAATTAAGGTTTTTTGGAGGAACAGAAGATATCATCTTGAAGATCTTCAAGCAATATTGGATTCTCAATAATTGCATAATGGTCAACAAGATGAAGACAATGAAGATTTGGATGATGTAGTTGAAGAAATCCAAGATATTGAAGATGATTGAATTTGGTACATATTGGAGGATGTGCAGGTTTAGAGAGGGTATATGTCCTGATAGAAATTCTTCCATCATGTAAATATATATATTTATATATATGTTTATTTTAATAAGGGAGTAATTAGAGCAAAAAAGATGGGTTGTGGTGAAAACCATGTTTTAATAATTTTTGTCACAATACAATGTACAACTCATGGAGGTAGGTAGCGGGCAGTCGGCCTTTATTTCCTATCTTTTCACTAGCGTGCCAAGTTATGGCGCCTCGTCACTCGATGTTCCAATCGGAATTCAAATCCGAGATTCCAGACCAATAAAAGGCTTTTGACCACCACATTCTGACTAATCAAAGTCATGACTTGGCAATCAGGGTGCATTTCTAGATGCTTCTAAACACTCCAATGGCACTTTGCTATCCTACAATATCCCGCCTTACGTATATCTACTTTATTTTTTTAGTTTATATTGGCTTTTGATAAGCCTATGTAGTTAGCTTTGGATAAAATAAATTAGCTAAGGAGTTGAATGAGGAAAGAAAGTGTGAATAGGAAAATAATTAGAATCTTTGGTAGGGTCTTAGGTAGAAAGATAAGGGTCATGGATTGATGTTTCCCCCTCATCCACTTTGGAAGGGAAAATGGTGGAAAAGAATCCTTAGCTTGTGTATAGGGGTATATGAATTTTAGAGGTGGAAAAATCAAACTTCAGAGGTATGTAGCTCATGGAGCATGAAATTTTAAGTAATGAGATTTTGGCAAGAGATTCTCGGTTATCAAATCTTTCCAATGAGTATTTACAAGTTGAATTGAGAGTTGTGAGCAAAAAGTTATTGAGGTTTGAAGTTGTAAAGACCTAAGGTCTTCTATTGAGAGGGCAAAGGCTTCAATAAGTCATAACTTTTGAGTTTTTTTTTAATTTAACTTGAAACTTAGAGGGTTTATAGATTGTGTTTATAGATTTCTAGAAAGTCATTGCACTTGTGATTTGAAATTTGGAGTAAGAAGTTATGGTGTGCTGAAGTTTGGAGTAAAGGTTGAACTTGAAGGAGGGAGGCTGAGATTTTGACGACTATAATTTTGGTTCAGTTTCTTTATTGAAGCTAAAACTTTGGGAGGAGTTAGATCATAAGCTTGTCTCTTTAAATTGGGTTTATTTGTGTGATTTGAACTTGGGATGCAAAAGTTATGTAGTATTGAAGTTTAGGGTGTTTTTCACCTTCTTGATTGAGAGAGTCAAAACCTTACACCTCACAACTTTTGGACAGTAGTTTAAATTGTTGTGAGATTTTCACAAATTGTAGATGGTATAAAAAACTTTACAAATTGCTATTACACTTGTCATTTGAAGTTCTTAAGCAGAAATTATTGAGATTTGAAGAGACGGTGGTTGGTAGCTAAGGGAGAAGAGATTCTTTACTTTGTTCTTCAATAA
Source organism: Climacium dendroides (assembly GCA_950106755.1). NCBI lineage: Eukaryota > Viridiplantae > Streptophyta > Bryopsida > Hypnales > Climaciaceae > Climacium > Climacium dendroides. The sequence goes on from OX467084.1 coordinate 43,629,673, forward strand.
CTTTTGGGCAATAGCTTGGATTAGGCTCAAATTTGGAGGAAAGATGAATTATATTGCAAGTTTTTTAAAATGCTAAAGCTCTTAGCATTTGAATTTATAAATCATTTGTGGCATTAGTTTGAAGACAGCAGCTAATTTAGAACATAATTTCTTTTTAAACTTGTTGGAGTTTCTTCACGATATGAATGAAAGAAGATTTCAAGATCCAAGACTTTGAAGATTTGAAGTACCTTGGAGGTCTTTAGTGTATTGTGGCTTATGACTCGTTGTCTTTTTTGTTATTCCCAGCCGGTTTTGGAGGTTAATTGCAAATTCCATTTCTGTATTGTAAACCTTGTTGCAAGCTTGTGGGTATCCAAAAAAGCCTTGTTTCTTGTTTGTGGCAACGAAGTAGGGTTAATGACCCACATGATTGTATTTATGTCGTTCCCACTAGTGAGGCGTGATTGTTGGTCACCATGGATTTGAAGTTTAGAAGTCCATCATTCAAACGGTTCAGCTCGTGGTCTGGCCATTCCGTTTTATCTGTTCAAGGCCTATGGTTTCTTATCACTTACCTTAAACCCTGACTTTTTAAAGCCAATATAGGTTAGGCCAATGGCATTCTCAAGACCTTTTCAACGATATATTACATGCTTCAAAATACCAAAAATTCAAATCGCAAATGACAAAAGAAATTTCCTTTAGCTTAGGAGGGGCCATCCGTCTAATTGCTGTCCACGCATCCGCCTAGCTATCCTCCGTCCATCTGTATATTTGTCAAAGTAGTCAGTCCGTTTGCTGTCGTTGTCCGCCTATCTATGTGTCCGCCAAAGTGGTCAGCTCGTCCGCCTTGGTTATTCGCCTCCACATGTGCCATCCACGTCCGCCATTTAGTGTCCACAACTGCTTGCTTTGAAAAAAAATTTGTTTTCCAAAAGTGGACGTTCAGTCGATGAAGCGTCTGCCAAATTTGGACGTCCAGACGTCCAAACTTTGGACGTGATTTTACTTGGGATGTTCATTTTGTGTAACCTTGATGACATGGGGAAGTCTATTTCTTTCTCCAACTCTCCAACTCAATCACTAGATTCATTCTCAGTTGGACAAAATGTGACCCCATGTTTTTGGCCAACATCTTCATTCCCTCTAGAAAGTCATCAGTCCTATAAGAGGAAGTCAACAAGGGAGTTACGCCAATCCAATTGGCGTCTACATACTCACATAAATGCCCTAGAGGACATTATTTGTGAAGTCACTTCAGCCACGAAAACAGAATATCCAACAAGAATTTGTCCTCATTCATTAACGCACCTCACAAACCCAACTATTAAAGAATATTAAACCCTCATTCTCATTGAAGATGCTATTTTGTAGAAAATCGTCGATGAAAATAGTATTGTCTTTGTTAAAAGACATGGGGTCATCCAGGTCCAAAAATAAGTGCTCCCCAAGCACTTTGAGATACAAATCTTTAAACGGATTTTCACCCTAGACGAGGAATTTTTACCTGAACGTTTCAACCTTCTTATACTTGTCTTGGCCTAGGATGTCAAAAGGGACCCTGTAGTTTTGGAACAAGAATCCAGCGACGGGCTCTACGATCTTCCTTAACATCAAACTCTAAACTACGATGCAATTTGTGACCTTGTAGACCTTTTTCTAAGAATTCCCAAAGGTTGGGACAAATGAAAACAGCCTTTGACCCAATTATAGTAGGAATACGATCACTGAAAATATTATCCACTATATAATGTTGTTTTTTCAAATGGGGACCTTGAGCCTTGTTTTCACATAGTACTCCATTCAAATCAAACATGATGTTCAACCACTTCTATCGCGGTTGGGCAACTAACAAAAATATAATCTGTAGTATACTCTTTCCGCGATCTTCTATTACTACTTGATAAAAAAACAAAAACAAAGATGAAGATACCTGTTGAAATGTAGAACCAAGTGATCCATAAAATGGCGAAAAGCACTGAACCCCACTAAGCAATTACAGAACCCCTTTGTGAAGAGATTGTTTAAGTGCCAATGGGTAGTGGACACATCTATATTTTCCACGCTGGATATAGACATGGATAAAACCAATTCATTAGACACGACATTCATTACAAAATTGTGTCAAGAATATTTATTTCAAAATATAATATGATACAATTAGTGACACGGATTTGCTAAAAACTATTTGATTTCATACAAATGTCAACTACATTCTGTTCGGGTATCTATACTATGTTATAACATGCAGTTCACAGAGATGCACTTTGTCTACACCACACAATCAAAGACTGTCTACTCCCTCATGTCAATTAGAATGAATCAACATAAGAATGCTTCACCAACAATCAAAAGCATAATAGAAACTACAACAAACATCCATCACATGAAAGCGGACTGACTCAAGAATAATTGTAGGGATCTGAAGATGGCGGAGAGTGTACCTAACCAAACTCCATATTGGTGGCATCTTTGTCCAGGAAATCTCCGTAATCGAGAGTCTCTTTCTCCTCATCTGAAGGATTCTTGAGCTCTACTTCGACTTCCTTAATTGGAGTTTTTGGAGTTTAGAAGGTGTTGATTAGTAATGGCTTCTTCACATGTTGCTTGGGCTTTATAAGTTGAAAACTACGATTTGTTAGTCATGTTCTTGTGATGTTGTGAGTTTTGTTGGTTCATTTTTCTATTGTAATTGCAATAACAAACTAATGTGAGCTGAAGACACATCGCATGCGCTGCATAATTTGACTAATTTTGTATTCATTGGATTGTATGGGTGTAGGTGAGGTTCACAACCTCTTTAGAATTATTTTACCTTGCAGCTCATTCCAAAACTTTAACAACTCACTTAGTTGTGGGGTTCTTAAATCTCGTTGTTAATCGGATTTAACTTTTAGCATGATGAGACTAATAATCTATAACTCATTGAAACTTAAAATTTAGTGGAGATTTTGCTATGTAGTGTTGTTGATGTGACCTACATTGGTTTCATATTAGAAACACATCTCTGCAAAGTTAACTAAAATATTTTGCTAAGTCGATGGTTATGATGGTTTTAAGGACTTAGTTGACATAATATGAGTTGTTTCTATCCTATTCAAACTAGTTTGAGATTTGCCAATCTTGTAAAGTTTATGGTTCTTACAAAATTAATAGGGAAGGTTCTGTATGGGGATGTCCCTCCTACCTGCCCGGATTACCTAAACCCTAAAAAACCTAAAAATTTGAACCCTAAACTCTAAGTCCTAAATTCCAAAGCCCATTCAAAGCTTGAATTATATTATAGTCCTATTTTTAGGAATTCTACATTTTTCCCATGATGTACCAAATTAGTACTACCACTTGCCCTAATTATCGACCTAAATCAAACTTTGAATTCAAATATTCTAAATAAAATGTCAACTTGTGGGTGGATAGAGAATAGCTGAATCTGCCAAATTTTAAATTTGATAGTGTTTTAAAAATTATAGGACATGTTGCTAGAAAAGGTGGCCACCAAAATTGTGGATAACATTGTTTCCCTTATTAGTTAGATTCCATTTCATTCAATAGAAAGGTGTGCCACATTCCACGACATCTATTTTATACAAGAGGTGGAAATGTCAGCACCCCTAAAACAAGGAGATACTTTGCCCCTATGCCCTTAATTTTCTGAAAATTTCAAATTCCATGATTTTTTTCAATGTTCTGTTCTACTGTAGTGTGCACAACATTTTGTTTCTTTTGTTCACTAGTTTTTTCTACTGTCACCTCTTGCCCTCATTGCTACGGCGTGGCCTTCAAATTTATGCATTGCATTTTGTTCTCGTGTTGTCGGAATTAGTAGCACCTACGTGGCTTCGTCTCTCTCGGGTTCTCCTATGTTCTGGATTTTCTAGTTTTCCATCCCCTATCTCATTGTTTTCTTCACTGTTTGCACCTTTTTTGCACTGCTTAAGTAGTGGTATACAATGATATATGGTTGTGCTAGATTTTTAGTTTAGAACATATTGTCTTCAGCATTCCACTGCAACATTGGTCCTGTCTGCAATTGCCAATTTAATCACCGTAAATTCCAAATTGATAGTAAAGACTGACTCAAATATTGTTTATGATTATCCTCGACTCGAGGATAATCTATAACTATACATGGTATCCTATCTATCTTCAAGCCGAAGATAAAACATATTTAATTATTGTAATAATGAATACCAGTACAAAATTAGAGGATCATGGAGAGAATATTGTTTATACTTGTAGTGAATATTCATTATCATCGATTCGAAGATAACTTTGTCTCTTCTATGATTTGAAGTGGCAAGGAATTGTGCCATACTTTATTTTCATTATATTTCAAATCACTGCAGGGCTTCTATGTGGATATCTTTACATAGATGATGTTTTCACTTATCTTTGAGTTGAAGATGAATATAGTTAAGGGTGTAGAGTCTCTATTGTATCGAATTTATTGACTTTTGAATACAATCAAAGAGTGCTTGTACAAAATACTTATTATTATTTATCTTTGGTTTGAAGATAGACTCTGGAACAACCATATTGATCATTGGCGATTTCTTGGGTACATAGAAATTGATGTGTATCTTTAGATTTTGAATTTCTTCTATAGGGTCTTATAGTGTACAAACCACATTTATCTTCTACCCCAAGATATTGTTGACTAGAGTAATTGGGTTTGATGTTGTACTTAGTGTCAAAGTACATCATACAGGTGATGGATGATGTGTATATGTTTTTTTTTCATCTTCAATCATTGAGAAGGAAAATGTCATTATGAATCTTGAGGATTAGAAAGTGTTTTCTAGATTTATTAGAACTTTGAATCTGTACAATGACTTCTGTAGTATAGTATGTCTTGTACTCTTTAGCTAGCTTTATCTTTGACTCGAGGATAAATCTGGAACTAAAAGTGAATTTAACAATAATATCATCTAATTCTTATAATTCAAAATAATGGTGAATCAATTTTTTAATAGAATTTCTTGCATGTCCAATGTTTTTATTCCAAGTATATATATGGATAAATTTTTTGTGTTAGTTAAATCTTTACCAATATTATCTTTGAGTCAATGATGCTTTGCAAATTAATTTTGTAATGTGCAAAATTGGACTATATTTTGTTTGAGGATAGTTCCTAATGTATGTGAAGTAATGAATGCTATTTTATGTGTAAAATGGATTCTACTAATTCAAACGAGTTTGCACTTCTGAAGCCAACTTTACCGCCGAGTGTTGCACTGTGTGAGGGAATCCTTCATGTGTTGTGGTATACCAAATGCATCACCTTCACTAATGAAGTGGGTGTAGAGGTGGCAAAAGGAATTTGCCATAGCATGGATGCGGATCTTGTCATTGACATGGATGGGAAGCCACTCGATGAGGATCGGGTCGCAATTCATATTGCAGAGTCTCTTTACGAGGTTGAAGTTCCATCAGTGTGAATATGGTCAATGCACTCCTAGCATATTTTGAGGGTCTACTTTAATGGTGCCAGTTTGTATGATCACGAGCAAACGCATATATTCAATATTGTTGTTAATGGATTCAGACAACGTGTTCGAACTAGAGTTTGTTCTTATGAGAGTTCACAAGAGAAGAAGGAATCAATGAACCCACCAAAGAAAGAAGTCCTCCTCACTCCACAATTGATTGTTGTGGTATCTAGCATGAACTATTGCCGCCAGAACTATTTACAACCATTTTCACATGGGCAGATTCAAGCCATTCAGTCCCTAATGCATGTTAATGGTAGAGTATATTGTCAAAAGTTGCATTCACTTGATGTGCACAAGCAATTTCATCCTCATTTTAGTGGAAGGGATATAATCACCTTGGAATCTCACAAAACTTGTCTCAATGCTTATGTGCCATCCATGGAGTATCAAAGGCTATGTATTGTAGACACAAGAAGATAGCAAAGGATCTTAAGAAACCAAAGCATCATAGTAACTTTGGAATGAAGAAACCTCAGACACATACATTGCAAGCCATGTCCACTCTTCACTTATTGGTGGAAAACAAAGCGAATCCAATGCCATACAATCGAAGATGTATGAGACCAGAGAGAATCTTTTCCAGAGTATGCTCCAAAGGCTAGAGGAGACACTTTCACTTGTTGTGGAATATGCGATAGGTATAAACAATTCAAGAGTGCTTGTATTCCATGTTCACAAGCAAAAGTCATGTAGTCCAACAAATTGAAGGTGTACCTTGTAGGACAAAAGGCACATAAGGACCTATATTATGGAAACCGCTCAATGTCTAAGATGTATCATGATAGGGTTTTTACCATAATCCATGATAAAATGGATCACTCAAAGACCGTGTCACCCCATTATTCTCACAAGAGCAAAGGTAATGATTCTTTTATGAAGATGCCCATTGTTGTTACGGGCATGATTGCTCATGGTCATGGGGACGTGCGATATGCACACTTTAACTTAGACATCTTTCTAATGGACTCCAACCACATTGTGGGGGCTATTGCAAAATTGTTGCAAGATTTGGAGTCGCAGCCAAAGCATTCATCTCGTCGTTTATTGAAGAAGTTGATCATTTTGAATTGACAGAGGCTTTATTAAGAGGCTCAAAGATTTGTACAGAATCCCTCTCATTGCTCCTAGAAGTGTTGGTTGAAGCACAACCTCTTCCTTTCACATTGATTCTTTAGCTTGATAATGCTTTAGGTGACAACAAGAATTGGTGGGTTTTGCATTTTGCTCTCTCATTATCTATAGAGCAATTTTCTGAGAGATATACATCAATTTCCTCATAGTCTGACACACTCATGAGAACATTGATGCGCTATTTGATCATTGGAGCACCAAACTAAAGACGAATGACTTCTCCACACTTCCAAGACTAATAAAATAATTTATGGATTGTGAAACGGATCTTGTGATTCCTCATCTTATTGAGGAGGTTCCTGATTTCAAGCGATTTGTGGATGGATACTTGCACACGAGTGATGATTCTCTATAGGGTCATTCTCAAGTGCAACAATTCAAGTTTTATAAGAATTCCAATGGGTGGCCCTTGATGTAGTACAAGATCCTCTATACAGATGTTGATTAATTGCCGAAGGAAGGCGGAGGGATTCACTTGTAGAAAGAGACAGCAAATGGATGTCCTAAAGTGTCTACAAGCAACCTTCTACCTTTGGCGCCACAACAAATGTGTTGCTTTGAGGAGTTTTGCAAAGGTTTAGACTGTACATTGCATTGTGGGGTGCAATGGCTAATTAAGACTTATTAGGAGAGTTCCGGAGGAAGAATGAGCTAGTGAAGATGTATTGGGAATGTATGAGAAGTGCTCTCAATGTATCATTTGTGGTGCATGAGTCATTGCGAGATGGATTTTGACAGAATTCCCGAATCACCAATGAGGTAGAAGACCAATACCTAAATGATGGTGTAATGCATGAAGAGTTTGCAAAAGATGCACCCTTTGTTGGTCATAGGCGTGACCGTCCACCTCCCTTATTTCATGTTGGCCGTGACGTGTATGTGGATTATTTTGTCGCAGTGCGTTCAACTGATAGTGACCTCCATCCATTTTAGCTTGCTCGAGCATTGACAAAACCTAAGTTGAATCCAAGGCATGTCAATTCCATTCAATTGCAATATTGGATGCCTATGTCTTTTCTGTACACAAACAATGACACATATGTTGGGTGGGACACTAAACAAGGGAATTTTTGGTGTGAGGACAAGGCAATCTCTTTAAGTTGGATGTACATGAATTGTATTATGACTGCTTGGAAGCCACATGTGAGGGAAGGGACTTTTGATCCAAAAATTAGAATTCCCAAAGCACAAATTGCTATCATCAAAACATTGGTAGATGCCTATTTGTGGTGAAAATTAGAATACAATTTCAAAGTGAAGATGAATAGTTTATAATTAGGCATAGATAGTGATTAGGAGTTATTGGGATTTTTTTTACTTATAAAAAATAGTAAAAAAATAGTAAGGGCTTTTAGTAGTTGGTAGGATTTTTTTTATATGTCTAAGAAAAAAAATATATTAAAAACTTGTTAGAAAAAAAATTGGATGAAACCAAAGAAGAAATAGATTTAGTTTGAAATTCTTTTAGTTCATTGTATTTATTTTTTTATATTAATTCAAAATTGGATGTTATGGATGTTGTACACTAAAATGTATATTCTTCTTTCTAATTTTTGTATTATATTGTTCATTTCACACCTTCTCAATTGTATTTTTATTGTTTCATTACGTTTGTTTTGTAAGGCTATATGAGCGCTTATTTACCCACCTTCGGTAAATGAGCAAGCACAACCAAGTTCTTATGTTGGTTTTTATCCTATGGATGTTTTAACATTGGTTCACTATGTCTTCTGTCTTCCAAGCAATGGACCTTTTCTAAGTTCCTAAAATTCAAAGACTTCACTAATATATTTTAATTGCAAATAATAACTCTAAAAAGTACCCAAGGTCTAAGAGCTGTTGTGATTTCCTAATAAAAGTATCTATATATCTAAATTTTAATCACACTAAGCTGTAGAAGATCTGACGCCCTTTCTAAAAACATCAAGTTCATCCCCATTTGATCTTCCTAGCGACCTAGCCAACGCTATGGGCAGATGAAGTTTTAGCCTTTAGAAGGCTAATAAATCTTCATCCACAATTTTCACCTAGTTCCCTAATTGAATTTGACTTCAGATTTTATAAGTGTGTTTAAGGGGTTATTTGGTGCTTGGAATTCAAGTTTAGTCCTCTTTAGGCCCTTTCTCTAACTTTTCATCCAAATTCATTCTATAACTTCATCTTGTTATATCGCCTTCTTTTTTTAGTATTTTCCTAAGTATAATATAGTTTTGAGCTCCTTCAAACCTCTCCTTTTGCATGCTCCTTCTAACTATTTACTTAACTGTCTTCAAAAGATTCTAATCTAGTCCCAATCTGGTTCCTATGGTGTGGGACTTCTTCTGTCAACTTACTAATTTTATACTTATAATTTTGGTTCCATGTAGATATTCATGTTACTTATCTGAATTATTAAGAAGTTATTGATTTAGACTCTCTGAGCAAAAGTTATGAGTGGATGAAGTTTGACCGCTAATTGGTACTTCTAAATTTCATCCATTGTTTTCTCTTAATTCACGATTTGAAATCTACTTTTACTTTTGCTTTTAACTTCTAGATTTTGGTTTCTAATTATATTTCCATTTTTGTTCCTCTTGGATGAAATTAACTAATTCTCATCCGTTTTGACTCCTAAACTTCATCCAAACATATCTTTCTTGATTTGACTCCGATTTTTAAGTGTAATATGGTTTTGGAAACCTCTACACAAACTCTACCATTTGATCTTATTTAATTTGGAAAAATACTTATTTTTCATTCTCTAAATCTCATTGGTAATTCGGCCACATGGTAAATTGGTTTACTTTCCATAATTCAAAAGTAAAGGAAGATTTTAGTACTTTACCTCAAAGTTGAATTCGTCGTTGAGGTAGTTGTATGCATCTTCAAATGCCCCGTCATTTGCCATCTTCCAAACTTGGTTGTTAATTTTTGCCTATGGCTAAAGAAAGGTTTTAAATACACTTCTAATTCCAAATTTTTTTTAAACTTTGTTTCCCTTTCCTTATCTCTTCTTTTCCCTTCACTTTATTCCATTTCAATTATTTTGCTTATTCCAATGGTTGACTTACACCATGAAATAATTGCACCCAATTCCAAATAATAATTGACCCTTGAACTCCTATCTTCTAAGTCAATTATTCTTTTATCCTCTAAAAACTTTGTGGTTCTAAATACCTCCCTAGATTTCCACCTAATCTATACTTCCAATCTACTAAATGTCATTTCATACTTCAAATCTATTTGTCCCTTCAAACTTCCATTCTAAACTACAATTCTTCTCTCTTCCTTCTATAATTTCTTTACAAATTGTGAACTAGTTTGAGTGTTTTGAAAAGTGATAAGGTTCTAAATGCTATTTTATTTTTTTCCCCTTTCTAATTGAGTTTATAGAAGTGAAGAGTTATGAGTGAGTTTCTCTTGTTTTCACACTTCTCTATTTTATTTCTCTAGTCTACTTCTATTCTACTATTCTATGTTTTGTTTTGTTTTTTGGTTCAGGCAAGTTTTGTTCTTTCAAAGACAAGTTTTGTTTTTTTATTAAAATGGTTGTACGGCCTGGACCTACACTGTCTAGCCTTGCTAGCCTTATTGTCCAGCCGACTGCGGCGTTCCCAACCCGCAGCTCCATTCCCGGTATTTCCAATACCCGCAGCTCTGTACCCAGTTGTCTCCGGATATCCGCAGCTCTGTACCCAAGTGTCTCCGATACCCACAGCTCTGTACCTAGGTCCAATTTGAGGTATTTTCATTGCTCTTTTAGTGCATAATTTTTAGAAATAATTTTTCTAGGCTTGAATTCTTTCAAACATAATATTTTAGTTCATTATAAATTATCTATATTATTTTGTTTTTTAAAAAATTATTGTAGAAGTCATAGTACTCACTAAAATAGATCATTTTGAGAGAGAAAATCCAAGTTGATGTTATTATTGATATAGTGATGTTTTTTTGACACCTTGTCACATGTCTCAACAATTGACTTTTGCTGAAAAGTATTGTACATGGAGAACAGAAGAGTGGGAGCATATTGTTTGGATAGATAAATCTACCTTTGAAATTGAAAAAAATTCTAGACAAACTTATGTTTGGAGAACTACATATGAGCGCTATTCATCAAGTTGTATAGTTTTCACTTTTAAGAGAGAATAGATTTCTTTGATGATTTGGGGTGCATTTGCTAAAGGGTAAAAGTTAAAATTTGTCTTTATGCCTAAATATCAACTTTTTACTAAGGATTTTGTGAAAGTGGTCTACAATGATGAATTGCTTCATTTTATGGGTAAAGTTCCACAAGGATTGCTCATAAAAGATGGCACACTTGTCCATCATAGCAAACTAAGTATGCAAAGAATGGAAAATGGGTTGCCTACCACCTAATAATGAGGCAACAAAGCTAGGCAAAGTGTTGGAGAAGCCCCCAAAGTCAATTTAAAAGGCGCAAATGCAAAAGAAATTGAAGGTAAACATCTCTATTAGTCTAGTTGAGTTTTAGATCAATTGAAGCTTGATATTTAAATTTGACTCAAGTTAAATTGCCCTCTAGATAATATTTGGTTATTTAGAAATGCTTGGAGGATTTTATAGAGACAAACACATCTTTTAGAGAAGCTCAATTGGCCTACAAACTCTTTGGATCTCAATCCAATTAAGAACCTCTAGAAGATTCTAAAGAATGTTGTGCAACATGGCGAGGCATGCCCTAGAAACTTAGATGAATTGCAAGTAGTTATTGTAAGAGAATGGACAACAATCAATGATACATAGTTTCTTGAACTATATCATTCTATGTCCTCTAGGTTACAAATAGTGATTGAAGCTAATGAAGGATACATGTCGATAGATTTTAAATATCTTTTTTGTGTGCATTTGTTGGACTTGAATTTTTGCACATATAGAGATGGTATTATGATAAAAAATTTAGCCTTAGGGAGGGTGTCAAAGTTGACAACCTTGAAATTCTCATAATTACACATGTTGGTAGATTTTCAATATCTTTTTTTGTGTGAATCTTTTGGCTTTGAAATTTGGCACACATTTTTTGGCAACATAGAAATGATCCTCTATCAAAAGTTTCATGGTAAATTAACAACTTTTCAACCCTAATGAGGGTGTCAAAGTTGGCAATAGTGAAATGGTTTCCCTAATTGTTTTTCACAACTTCTCATGTTGGTAGATTTTGAATATATTTTTTTTGTGGATTTTTTGGATTTAAAATTTTTCATACATGTAATCAATATAGAGGTGGTCTTATGCCAAAAATTTCATGGGAGAAAAAAAATTTCAATCCTTGGAAGGGTGTCAAAATTGGCAATAGTGAAATTTTTCTCACAACTATCAAAGTTGGCACATGTGAAATTTCCTTCCATATGAATGCAAAAACGCCATTTTGATTGGTATCCCACTATACATATAAGTTTTATCCAATATCCAAGTTTAAAAAATCCCATTTGAATGGTGACATGTGATATCAAAAGGCATCTTGAGATTTTATTAATCATTTCAAATTTCAAAAATTACCCCAAAAAACATTACAAAATTATGAAATAAGCATGATTATAAAAATTTGAAATTTTTTTATCATCATGTGTTAAAATTTTATAATTCTTTCAAAAAATGAGTTATCACTAATATGATTTATTGAAATTTATTGAAAATATGTGTAAAAAAAAAGACGATGGATATACTTGAAGTTTGAATAGATGACAGAAAGCAAAATATATTTCTAATAATATCCAAATTCTTCTACTTAAAATCTATAATTTGATGATTATAGACATCAAAATTTGACTTTGAATTATGTTAAAATTTCAATTTTTTAACCCCTGAAGTACTAAGGTCTTTTTTCCTTCAAAACTCACTCAAAACTATCATTTCTATTGCAAAGAGAAAAAACATTTAAAATTTGTTTTTCTTACATATCTAACCATAGTATATTGTACTACACTAATATAAAAATGCATGGGAAAAATTTCAAAAACTTTGATCGTGTAGATTGCGAGATATTTGCATTTAAAGTGAAGAAAACAAGTTTTTTTTACACCTTGATTGGCTAGATTTTTGGCTTTGAATCTTTTTAATTTAAAATTTTGTACTATTGATTTTGATTTTCTATTTTTTTATCTTGAAGAATTGAGTTGAGAATCTAAAGAAAAATATTCAAGAAAAAAACACTTAATTTTCACTCATTAAAAAATTATTAAATAGAAGTAGGTTCAAGATTGACAAGATAACTAAACCATTAATAGCTTTAAGATGGAATTGAAACACACTAATTTCAATGCTGAGATTGTTTTAGCAAACAAACTTAACCTTGCTTAATATTTTTTTATTGAAAAATTGTTAAAATTGCATTCAAAAATGAAGTGTATAAGTTATTTTTTCAAGAAGATGCTTAGATTGTCCATAATTTTCTCATCACTAGTCCAAATAAAATGAATCAATACTTCAAATGTCAACAAAAATATAATCTTTGAAAAAAAAAATTTAATTAGTTTTTTGTGATTTTTTGGGGTTGTCCCTAAAGTTGCTATTTAGACTCATAGTGGCATAACTTTTGTTTATGGGCACCAATTGAAATAAAAATTGTATGCCCCAAAAGCTAATCTCATTTCTAATCTTCAAAAAAAGTTTTAAAAAATCTTGTCCAAACTTGAGATCACATGAGCCTACCAAAAATCCCAAGAGTCCCCCATTGAGACTTTGGGACTTTAGGGGTTAAGAACTTCATGTCCTTAAATATTCTTTCAAATTTATTAAAATTGGTGAAAACCAAAGGATAAAAGATGTTATAAAATTGTTGAGTTATAAAAATTCATTCTTTAACCTTTTTTCCTTTACAAATATTGATTTGTAAGATGCATTGGTGTGAGATCTAGAATATTATAATAAAATACCAATTTTTTCATATTGGACTAATCCAAAGTGCCCTAAATTACCGCTAATATTATCTTGGTGAAGTTTGTATAAAATTATGAATATTAATTCCAAAGACAACATCTGATTGAGAAGCCCCTACAATCATCATACTACTAAAATCACAAGGCCTTTCGTAATATCACATTTTTATACTGTGTGATATTATAAATCTCCAACGGCCATTTCACCACTGTAATATTACACAGTGTAAAAATGTGATATTACAGATGTAAAGTGATATTATGAAGGTTTCATATTTCTTGACTTCATACTTCATTTTACTTCTACAATTCTTTGATTCTCTTTTCTTAGTGCCAAATGATTTGAAGCTTTGTTAGATTGAAGCAATTTTGGATTCTACAACAAAGTATTTACAAAGTTTTTGCAATTTGACAAATTTGCATTTCAATTTTTCAATTTTGGTCACCATTGTTTGTAAGTGAAAAAAATTTATGAAGTGGTGGTGTCCTTGCAATGTTTTCATGTTTGCAAAGATTTGTTTTTTGAAAATAATGATATAAATATTTTTCTTTAATTACTTTCTATTGCACAATATATGTATTTCCAAAAACTATTGTATGAAAATGTCAATATTTTCATTTAAAGATTATATATAATTTATTAATCTATATTCTATCACATGAGAAATTGATATAGTTAAGTCAAAGGAATCTTTTCAACTAAATATCTAATATTTCAAATATATGGTCAAATCTTAAATGGCCCTATAGTAAAAGCAATTGCCACCAATTGAAAGGTGACATGGTCTTAAAAATAAGTTCCACATTGCCATATAAGGTGACATATCCCTAGAAGTAAGTGCTACACTACTATGTAAATTGACAAAACTCAAAAATCAAGTACTACTCGAGCTTAAGTCTCAAACAGTTTTAAGTACATTAGATTAAGTTTGTATACTTAAACCAACTACATCCATCTTGAGTGGGATTAAAACCAATGCCACATTACTTGACATTTCATTCATAATCCAAAGTGATTTTTGAATCTTTCAAGAAAAACTTTATTTTATAACCAACTTTATGAAACAAGCATCAATAATATGTATGAAACTAATTAATTTTGTACATAAATATTAGAAAAGAATTACTAAATTTTTAAAAAGGTTCCTCTACATTAAACGGCTAAACCACTAAAGTGTTTAAAGATAGGTGTGCACACTAAAGTTTCATTCATTTCAAATCAAAAGGGCTAAAAAACTAGACTATTGCAATGTTGTTGAATTTCACATAAATGATCATCAAATTTATAATTAAATAAGCAAACATTATAGAAATACAATATTTGGCATTGATTAGAATATGAAGTAAATGGAAGCGCTATTGACAACAATCCATACTATGAAATTTTTTCTAAAGAAGATATGTGTGTATTTTGGTTATATTGAAATATTGGCCAATAAGGGGAATAATGTGATAGGATATTTAATTTCAAACCATTATGATTTTGAATATAAAATAGAATAGTACAATTGGACAAAAATGGGATTAATTATAATATAACTTGGACTTTATTATATTGAATATTTATAAATGATAAAAAATTATCTTATGTTTTATTTTTAAAGGTAAAATTAGAAATTATATGCATTTTTAGAAGTTAAAATCTTAAAAGTTAATATAATAAAAGTGCTATTATAATTTCAAAAAATTAGGCCAAACAAAAATAACAAGTTTTGGACAAAACAAATTACATTAAAATTTTGAGTGATCAAATATTTTGATTTATAAATTATTAAAAATCATCATAATTAAAAATAACATTTTTCAAATTTTTTATAACTCATTGGAGATGAAATCTCACCAAGTATTTTTAGAAACTCTAGAAATGCATGCACCTCATATTATTTTAATGCACCATCAATTTCATACAAAAGATATTTTATTTCTATTCTTAGAGGGATCAAGTCACACTCAAATGGACTTCCAAAAAATTAGACAATATCAAATTGCTCTTTGATTTCATTTTATCTATGACTTTCTAAACTCAATCTACTAATTATTGTTAATTTTGTCTTTTTCTATTAGTATTCAACCATAGTTTAAGATTGATATGATTTCTTTCATAAAAAAACATGATTTAAACTACAGTTTTAATTGAAGTTGAAAACTTAAGCATCCTATTAACTTTTGCAATGGTAGAAAATAAGCCTATTACCTAATGAATATCAATGTGATCAATTCCCAATAAAATATACTATTACATAATCATATGATAAAATAGAAAAAACTTTTCTACTACAATTTGAACACTTTCACATTTTATATAATATGTAGAAGTAAAAACATTTGAATGTCTTTTCCTATATAAAGATTAACTCAAACGTTGATCATGTTAAAAAAATGTATATATTATTCATATAGAGAGTACTATATGGACTACTTTAGAAATTAATTGTTAAATTTTTTATTAGAATAAATCAATCATTTTCTAATAATTATTTAATTAAAACAATTCCTCTATTTCAAGTGCAAGATTCAAGAAATTATCAAAAATTTAAGGCTAACTAGAATCCTTTGCTTTGAAAATAATGGTTGTGTGATTTCATCAAGAAATGCCATATTCATTAAAATGAGACAAATTGTAGTCTCAATTTTATCTTGGATTTGAAGATATATCGTTATAATTATTGAATTTTGAGACTATTCAGTAATTTGAGACTTTCATATATATATATATATATATATATATATATATATATATATATATATATATATAAACCTTTGATTGCCCAAATGTTGCACTCTCATTTTATCTTCAACTTGAGGATAAAATCACTATAATTGTTTTAGGGTTGAAGTCTCAAAATGACCATTTTGTCTCATTTTAACGAATATGGCCATAAGAGTTCTTTAATACTTCAAATATACACAAAAACTAAGATGATATTTGCATTCTCCATAATCCCTTGTTTTGGGGTTCAATAAACATCTTATATTGTTGTTCCTTTACCAACTTTGCCAGCATATAAAAGTCTATTTTAAAGTCAGTCATTGAATGTAAGTTTATTATTAATCACAAACCAAGAACATGTTCAAAGTGAATTTTAGTCAATCATAGGGTTGGAAATGGAAACTAAAAAAGAACTCTAGAATTTCACTCTATATGAAGACATAAATTCTTTTTTATAACAAAGTTTCTTAATAAAATCATCTATTTAATCAATATTTTCTCAATCCTTCTATGCTTTATTGGATTTTTATACATTATCGCATTTGGTATCGAAAAATATCCAAGGAACATTTTATGTCCATATTGTGTATTAATATAATTTTGGAGATGAAATACTTAAATGTTATCAATCACTATAGATAGAAATTGGCAAAGTACCACATATTAAGAAGGTTTTATTTGGTGGCAAATCCAACATGACATTTTTGGTCATTAGTCCAGAAATCATTGAAAATATCCTAAATTCTAAATCCTAGGATGCAATAAAAAAAAGTGAAGGAAGGAGGGATGAACAAATAAACAAAATCTTACAATTTACATATTCACAATAACATTCTCTAGTTCAATAGGTTATTTGGAGTAGAATAGATTTCAACAACTTCACCACTCTTTTGAATAATTACACAAGTTGGTCTCCTAACTTAATTTGAATAAATATTACTCTTGACATACTCTTAATAAATATTACAAGTTTCCAACAAAACTTTCATTCTACATTTATGCCTCTAAATTTTTTTGAAATTAAATTTCTTTGAAAATCATTTTGCACTAAAAGAGATAATCATGATTCTTGATAATTACAATCAAGCCAATCTCCAATAGGTGATTGAAAAATCTAGAAATGGCAAAAAGAAATTTTGGTTTGACCATGGTGTTGATAGAAACCAAAGTGACACCATGATAACTTTAATCCTAAATGTCAACTACATCACATATACAACTTTCTAGAACATTTCACTTATTTGTTCTAACTAAACCTTAATGACATCCAAACATATAACTTCTCAAAGAAGCCTTGAAGCTTGATGAAAAATCTTTGATGAATTTTTTGGTGTTATTGCAATAAACTTTCAAATAAAATCAAAAGGTCCTATGGCTATGGAGAAGGCTATATTTAAAAATTGGCTCCATTGTCTTCTTGTCACCATCTTTTGTGCAAATTTTTAGACATTTGAAAACACTTTGGCATCATGTTTTGGGTGGAATCTTATTTATTTGGAAAGTATTTAAGAATGGACAATTTTTGCTTAAATTTCTTGAATGTTTCACTATTTTCTAATATTTTAAACACCAAAGTATCTAAATTCTTGAAATTCTTCATATATCTATTTTATAAATAGCTTTTAATCTAAATTGTTTTTAGAGTTCAAATTTTAGCAAATAAAACATTATTTTTAGTGTTCTATGACTTATCCATATTTTCCATTTTTTTTAGTATTTTTTTCCAAAAGCATATAGTACTATGAGCTTGATACAACATGCAACAACGTGAGCTAGTGTTTCTCAGAATCATTCATGTTAAAAGTGGATTTTAGCCAATCATAGGGTGCCAATTGGAAATTGAAAAATATTCTTAAATACCATTCAAGTGATGAAGTTCCATCTATAGAAAGACATAAAAGATTTTGTCACATATGACAAAGTTTCTTAATATAATCAATTACTTAATTAATATTGTCTTGATCCTTCTTTGCTTTATTGGATTGTTATATGTTAGTACAAGTCATAGTTGGTATTGAAAAGTGTCCAAAGAACATTTTATTATCTATTTTTTAATTAATATATTTTTAGAGATGAAGTGCTATAAATTCTCAAGCACTATAGATTGAGATTGCAAAAGTTCTAAAACAAAAAGGGTTTTGATTGGTGGTAATTTACTAATTTTAGTTTGACATGTTTAGACATTAGTCAAGGAATCAATCAAAGTATTCCAAATTTCAAGAACATAGGATGGTAATAAAAAAAGTGAAGAAAGAAGAAAGGAAAGAAATATTACAATTTACTCATTCAAGTCAATGATATAATTTCACAATTATAATTCTCTCTAGTTCAAAAGGCTATTTGAGTAGAAAAGGTTTCAAGAACTTCACCACTTTCTTGAATCATTACATGAGTTAGTCTCCTAAGGTACTCTTGGTACATTGATATTAAAAATTTCTAACCAAACTTCCATTGTACATTTGGGCCTAAAAATTTTACTAAAAAGTCCTTCGAAAACCACATTGCACTAAAAGATATAGTCATCATTTTTATAATCACAAGCAAGCCAATCTCTAAAAGGTGATTGAAAGATCTAAGAAGAGATTCTAGTTTGACTAGAATGTTGGCAGAGACCAAACACTACAACAAAAGCAGTGTTTTATGACTACAAAAATATGACTAGGGATGACTAGTGATTGCTCACAGTCATATTCTTGGATGCCAACACCTTGGAGAGAAATATGATTGCAAAATATGACTACTAGTCATTTTTGGGCCTTGTACATCACAAGAGTATACTATATGCCCATTAGGAACACCAAAGTATTTCATAGAGAACGTAGAGAACATGTTTGGAGAATGTTGAGTCATATTTCTAGTTATAATTTCATGGGAGTGACATTTTTTTATTTTCGGGTAGTCCAAGAAAAATATGGGCAATCCAAAAAAAATATAGACAAGTCATTGTTTAAAATTTTGAAATCCTAGGTAATTCTTTTTTTGGATTTTCAAACCTAATCACCACTTTTTTAGAGTTTTGAAACCCTAGCTATCATTTCTTTAGGGTTTTGAAACCCTAGACGCCACTTTTTTTTACTTTTTTTCCTTGCCTTTGTTGTCTCTTAGCTCTTACTTGTTGTTATTTCTTAGTTGTTGCATTGTAGTCATTTACTTCTTAGTTGTTGCATCTTGATCATATTTTACATTAGCAAAGAATATGATTCACAAGAGTCATTCATATTCCACATCATTCAAAAATATGACTCATGAGAGTTATTTTCCACATAGCAAAAAATATGACTTACAAGAGTGATATTCCACAATTCACATCAACAAAAGAAATGACTCATTATAGTCATATTCCACATCAACAAAAAAATATGACTCATTGCAGTCATATTTCACATCAACCAAAATATGACTCATCACAGTCATATTCCACGTCAACCATAACATGACTCGCAGTCATATTCCACGTCAGCCAAAAATATGACTAAACAAAGTCATATGCCACATAGGATTTTTTCCCGAGTAGCTCAAGAAAAAGTCAAACCCCCAAGGATAGTCAATGTATATGCCACGTTGGCATATTATGACTAAATATGAGTATTTATACCCCTCAATCCATATGACTGTCAATATGACCAATGTCTGAAGCGATTGCTTTTAAACTACTGGAGTCAGTCATATTCCAAGTCATCTATAGTGATTTCTGTGTGAGTCATATTTTTTTATTTTATGACTCACTGTAGTCATATTTTGTAGTCATAAAATATTGCTTTTGTTGTAGTGAAAGCAACAATTGGATACACTAGTAGAAAAGGGATGTTTTGTAACCACTAAACAATGATTAGATGTCCTCAATGATTGCAATGTGAATAAGGGTCATCCAAAGGGTCCAAAACCAAACTTGGCTTGCACTGCACTCATACATCAGTGATTTAAATGACAATTAGATGACAAGAGGATGAAACCGAGAATAGAAACTCCTCTGTCGATGGTTTGTTATATGTTTTCTATTGTCATCGATGATAAGGACTTCACATAGTCATACTACAATTGTCAAATAATGACTTTGCAAAATCAATGACTAGTGAATAAGTGTCTTGTGACAAATTTAGAACAATGTGGACATTTTCACTAGTTGAGATATTTGTAATTCCAACTTGGCACATCTAACTAGGATTCATCATGGTGTAGTTGCTATGTTGTCATTGTTTGCAAATTATTGTAGTCATAATACAGTCATTGTTTTCCAATCAAATCTATAGTTATTGTTCGCCAATCACTATAGTCATAATGCAATCATTTTAAAATCACACTGGTCAATTACATAATCAGTCATATACCACTCAGTTAGTGGCATTTGACATGTGGTAAATTGTGATTGCATCTTGGTGATAAATGGATGGCTTAGGTTGCATCATTCATAGACTATAAACCCTAAATCATATTTTAGGTGAACTACTTTTCCACTTTTGTAGTCTGTGGATGACATGTGGCATGTTATGATTGCATCTCACTAATTAGTTTTTTTATTTATTAATGTCATCATTAATTATTGATTAGTCATAGTGTAGTCATAGAATACATTGTAATGATTGTAATGTGGCAACCATAGATTGTACCTACAACTTCTGAAGATGAACGTTAGAACTTTTTTTGTCTCATTCATAATTAGGTATTAGGTCAACCACAATCTCTTTAATGCAATTTTTTTTCTTTTCTCATCAACATCTTTTCATTTTTTCCTATTGTTTTTGCCTCAAGATTTTAAAGTTAGAGTTTACATTAGTTGTTGCTTCTTGAGTGCACTAATTTAGGTTCTTCTTGCTTTTTAATGTTGTTTGTTTGTTGCCTTATGGTGTTTGTAGTTTTTTACCTTCTTGTTTTTTTATTGTTTGTTATTTGTTATCCTCTTGTTTTTTTATTGTTCACCTTTGGGTTTTTTTCATTAGGTGAGTTTTGCAAGTGAGTTCAAGTAATTCAAGTAAATTTTGCAGTTTTGCATCACATGAGTTGTGCAGTTCTTTGGTGATTGTTGCATGTACGTTCTACTAATTCAAATAAATTCTTTAGTTCTTTGGTGGTGGTTGTTTTAATTTGTTTTCTAGTGAATTTTTATTTTCAATTAGTGGTTGGCTACAATTTTCATTTTTCAATGGACCAAGAGGCTAAAGGAGTTTATGGTGTGAAGAAAATAAGTGGTTTGAAACAGCATAGTATAGTCATAGAGACGTAGTGTAGTTATAGTGCAGTCATAGAGACATTTGATGGAATTCTAATGCAACATTAAAAACAATTGCTGTCATTTGTCTTATTCACGTTACAGTAATAATTACACATGATTCATATATGCATGTCATTTTTGTAGTCATTTTTGTAGTAATTTTCTAGTAATAAAGATAATATGATTGATTGAACAATGATTGACATATGATTGTCAACATTTTAATGATTGAATGATTGAACAATGATTGACATATGATTGTCAAATTTTAATGATTGAACTTACAATGAGTATTGATCTTTTTGTCACATATGACACATCAACCTTAATTCATGTGCATAAGTTTCCATGTCAATAGCCATGTTGGAAGATGCATGCCACATCAACAACCCACTTGAAAAACTTCCACATTGACAAATGGATGAGAAATAGCCTCCTTGTCCTAAATAATTCAAATGTCATGAATAATTTGTTGACAATCATTCTATCCCTAAAATGCTTGTACCACTTATTTCCCAATAATATGTATAATAAATGACTCCAAGTTCAATTATTCATCCCACTTAATGATAAACATTTTTCTACTAGTAACAACTTGTATCCTAATGCCAATTATGTTACACAAAAAAAATTCTACTACTTTCCACTACTATTCACTTATTTTTTCTTACTAAATCCTAATGACATCCAAATATGTAACATCTCAAAGAAGCCTTGAAGCTTGATGAAAAGTCTTTGATGAATTTTTTGGTGTTGCTATAATAAACTTTTAAATAAAATCAAAAGGTCCTATAGCCATGGAGAGGGGTATATATGTAAAATTGGCTCAATTGTCCTCTTGTCACCATCTTTTGTGTTTCATTGCTTATTGCATTAGAGTTTGGAAAAATTGCCAAGGAATCTTAGCAAGACTATATTGATGCTCTTGAAGGAGATGGATTTCTTTGCAACAGTTCCTATGGCAATCATTGTTATTGCCAATTGTTCTCTAATCCTCCTAAGTCCTAGGATCTTTCAAACATTTTTCATACTAGTCTAGTAAAAAAATATAATGTAAATATCATGGCATATAGAATAATTGATTCATTTTATGTATAGATTTTTTTAGTGTGCCCGCATATGTTCACATTAACCACTTTTTGTATTTGACTAATGGATAGATGTTTTTCAAACTCATTGATTTTGTTATGCAAACAATTCAAAAGACAATTTATGACAATGTAAAATATCCAACTATTTTGTTACATTTGTGATATTCATAGATTGTAAGACTCTCAAATACATTTTTTTTTTAATATTTTTTTTTACAAAAAGTCTACATCTAAAGTGTAAGGGAAATATGTTTTAAAAAATAAATAAAAGTTTCTATGAGGAGATTTGGATGTTTAAAATTGATAAAAGAATCTCATGAGTATGCGTTTCTTAATAGTATGGATATTTTGTCCTTGTTTTGATTTTATCTTGCTTTCTCATATTATCAAGAAGATTACCTCTTTTAGCATTCAAAGGTTTCTAAGTAACTATTCAAGTTTCTATGATGATAGTTACTATAAATGTTTTTTGGAAACCTATTAATCCTTTAAGTCCTAGGATTGTTTCAATGATCAAAGTATGAAAGAAGAGACAAAGTGAAAAAAGTAACCACAACTAGGATGATCTACCATTGGTATTGTGAGAATTTAGAGTTTTTTTAGCAACGTATACAATATTGTTGACATCAACATATCTAAAATTCACAAATATAGGCCTAAAGCACTAGTAACTTCAATAAAGATTCACTTTGAGGACCTTTGGATTCAATAGACATTGATGTCAAGATTTATACAAAGTAATGAATATTGAAAAATACATTTTTAATGTGTTTAAATATACGCATAATATGATAAATATTCAACATTAGCATATATAAATCTTCTACACAAAATTGGCACAAATTCAGTTGTGCTTCTTTTGTGACTAATTTAGACTTATATAGGGATAATCCAATAGCACTAATATGTGAGCCTAGAAATGCAAGCCTACAAGCCTTGAGCCTAGGTGTAAATAGGTACTCAACAACTATTGAAGGTGTCTATAACATACATACCTATAACATAAGTACCCTATAACCAATTAACCATAAAAGGTGCTTATAATATAAACACCTATAGTATAAATATTCTATAAACATAGAAGGTGTTTATAACATAGACACCTATAATATAAATATCCTATAAACCATAGAAGGTACTTATAACATAAATACCTATAATATAGGAGCTCAAGATCCTAAGCTCACATACTAGCAACTTTGTGGATAGTCAAAGTCAACTTTTATAACAAAAGATGGAAAAAAATCCAAAAATAGTATATTATTGAACATTATACCTAAGAATTAAGTATTCAAAACATTGCTATATACAATAATATTCGTCATATTTCTTTATGGAAACCTTCTTTCTAAAAAGTGTCTATCCTCTTGTACTATCTTTGTGAATGTTTTCCTCTCAAAACACTACCAATCTATACCTTAACACCTTTTGGGGCATTATAGATATTTCTCAGAGGGTGCATTCTCCTTTTTTCTGATGTTAGTGTGCAAACAAAGCTTTGAACCCCCTATATACTTCTTGAATTTTAAATAAAATTAAATAAAAAAAATATGAATAGATTGAAAGTTTATGTTTTGAATTATTGATATTTTTATTTTTTAATAATAATTAGTTACAAATTTTTGAAGTAAAAAGATACACTGTAGAACTGAAAAATAACTTTCACATCCCTATATTATATAAGAAAAAATTGTCTAAAAAATGAACAAAAAATTTCTAAAAATAACTCTCTATTGAAATCTCATTTTGAGTTGAATATTGATGCAATGGTCATCTAAATGTGTTCTCTAAAAATATTTGAGTTAAAAAAACATGACATTTTAGTGCATTTTTAACCTCTTCTAGAAATCATTTCATATTTTATTTGAGTTTGAAATTTTGGGAGTAGAATCCTATGGTCATTAGTAAACAATGCTCAAAATTTGAAGTTAAAATTATTGTTTATTAGAAACCATTTGTTCGCACATGGTTTGTTGTAGTAGAACTAAGTGCAACCCCCGGGAGATATTTTAGGCAGCTCACTACAAATGGAATTTTTATTTTTTTCTTTGAAATTTTCACACAACATGCGGTTGAGGAGTAGCTTTAAGGCTCAACAATTTTCATAACTTTAGACTACATGGTTAAAAAGTTATTGCATAATATGTATTTTTTTGCGAGGTTGGGCAGTTCAAGCAGATCTGAGAAAATCACTTTTTAAAAAAATAAAAATTTGAAATTGGTTCACTATACTTATATGTAGATGGAAAGTTTTGAATCATTCCATTTTGATTAATGAGACCGAAGTTATGAGGATTTTTAGTTGTAGGTAGTTTGCGGGTAGTTATGGAATCCCTATTCTAAAATAAACTTTGAAGTCCTTTATTGAACTCATTTTTCAAAAAAATTGAAAATAAATAAATAAAATTGGATATGGATTGTTTAGTACAACATTACAACCATTGGGATTGGCATGTGCGAACCCATGAAACAACGATAACCATATGATAACGTTGACAAACCATAGGATCTAAACTTTGTGATGATGGTACAAAAAGATTGGGACCCTATCTTTTGAATGGATAGTGAGGTAGAGGTTTATTTTTTTGATTCCCCAACTCACCCCCCCAACCTAAATTAAATATTTTTTTTATTCCCCAACCCAACCAAATCCCCAACCCCAACCCCAACCCAACCCTAAACATCCCCCCACCTCTAATTTTTAATCTCATATTGACATGGGGTTCTGCAATTGATATGGGATTTTAGTGTATATATGTATACATCTTCTATAATTGTAACCATACTCATACTCGTATCCATATTTATATCCATATTTATTTTCTATATCCGTATCCATCTTCTGTATTCATATTTGTCTTTTGTACATATATCCATATTTGTACTTGTACCCATCTTTTGTCCACGTATCTGTCTTCTATATCCATATCCATACCTATTTTCATATAAGTATTCATATCCTAAATCAACTTGGAGATTGGTTTTATTTTTTTCCTATGAGAAGATCTACGGTCTGAAATTTTTAAAAATAAAAAATGAAAGGGGGGACAAGGGCGAGGCCGCGAGGGGGTTGCATCTTTTCACCAAATAAGAACCTAGATGGAGGCATTGGTTGTGATTGTATGGCAAAGAAGTAAATTTTATACCATAATTGTAGGATAGGGATGATGGAAAAAAATTCTAAAAATAGATTCCAAAATTTTGGGAAATTTTATTTTTTCAAAAAATAAATAATTTCATAGTATAAAAAAAAATTGACAAAAAAAGTTATATATTTAGCATTTGTTGAACCTTCTTTTTTGGAAAAAAATAAATATTCAACAAAGAGGTGTTGATCCTATTGTATCCATGAATGTGCTTTAATTCCTACAATACTTTATGTTTTGCAATGATGATCTTGCAATGCCCTCTTCCTACAATCTATTTGCCATAGATTCCAACTATAGTTTCTAAGCTGCCAATACTACTAGAAAATTCAATTTTTTTATTGATTTGGTCAAGTTGATTTGGTTCACTTTTTTGTTGATTTCTATCCAAATCAATAGATTCCTATTCAAATCAACATAAAAGTGAATCAAATCAATAGGACCAAATCAACAAAAGAACTAAATTTTTTAGTTGTGCAAGTGCCGCAACTCCAGTTTGTAACAAAACAAAATGCAATTGAGTCTCCTACCATTTTCTATCCTCTCGTTTCCTTTATCATTTTGGAGAAGTAGCCAATTATTTCTTTTATACTTGACAATACTTACTAGAATAGGTGATACTTGGTGATATCTATAATCATATGATCAATGCTTAAGTAAAATTTGGCTATTGGTCTTCAAATACCTCAATAATATGTCTATTTTGACTAAAAAAATCTAAATTTTCTTTGTAAAACCTTGCTAACATCTTTTGGCTATAGTCAATTGGCAAAAAATTATGCAATTGTTTCTCATGTCCCTAAGGTATTTAATCCATTATCTAAATAACTTACTTGTTCTTGCATATTTGTGCAATCAACTAGGCATATTATCCCAACACCCTATGATTTGGCTAGGGTAAACCAACCCCCTCGCTCATTTCAGAGTTGCTTATAAAAAAAAACTATTTTGTGCTTGATTCATTTATCTTCTACACCTCCCCTAGCTAATTTTGGGACTCTGAATGCAAATATGAATTCATAATTTGCAAATTTTATCATCCTTGGCAAATAAAAATTTTCATTGTTTTCACTTGGAGATGAGTGAGGGGGCAGATCACCTCGGCCTATAATTCCATCAAATTCTACACTAATCTACTCAAATTGGGCAATTTCTTATGTTTGGGCCTACTCTCCATTTGACACTAATTGAGTAAACAATTATGCTTCCAAAATGCTTCAAATTGAGTACACCAGCTTCAAAATTTGCATATCTTAACCCTTGAAGGATGTGGCCCCTATTACTAAGGAGTCCACCAAAATGCTTAGATTATTAGACCAATAGGTGTATTCTTTGTTTCTATAGTGAACAGTCAAGTCATCCATTGTCCACTTTTTGGCCTCAATGTCTTGTAAGGGTTGACCGTGTAAGAATAGCCCATGAACACTAAATTCTAGCCTCATTGTCCATTACTCTATTTGCTGAAAATTTCCAACTAGATATGAATGAAAAATCTTATACTTATTTATCAAATATGAAATCACATGCTTGCTACAAGTTGTAAAACTTTCAACCTTTTTTGGAAAAATTTGATTAGATATGAAATCACATATTTGCTACAAGTTGTAAAATTTTCAACCTTTTTTGGAAAAATTTGAGATTACTATGAGTTTTTTAATATAAAAATGAAAAAAATTCATATCAAATATCAAATATACTCAAAAACTCTGAAATTTTCACTACAGATGTATAACATAGTGTATGACATCATGGTATAAACCAAAGTTATTGTGATTCTATAATTAGATAATGAATGAACCACGGTTATAGGCCCAAAGTTCATATTGCTATAAAATATTGAAATTTAATATTTTTTCAAAATTTTCAATTAGAATAGAAAGTGAAGTGGATAAGCTTCATTTCATTAGTTGTACTCAAATTAAACAAATACCACTTTTATTGCCATAATTCACATCAAGAATGAATAGCAAAAAATAGCCCAAATACATTACAAGAGAGATCCACGGATTAAACAACTTCTTTAGAAAAATCAATAAGATCATAATAAGAAACTTTGCAATACTATTTATTGAATATGTACTCAAGTACCTTCCAAATAAATAAATTGGATAAAAAAGAATTTTTTTTCATCCTCCAATCTCAATTGATGTCATCCATTGGACAGTTAATGTTTGCAATAGTAGTACAGGGATAATTGACACTAGACCAAGGAAATAGGCCTTGCATGAATAAAAAGTACAATACATCTTCAATGAATGTGAGGACTTCTGCATACTTAGGTAGGTACAAGAAAAGCAAGCAAGTGATGCAATAAGTATTTTGGAAGGACAAAACCTTGTGGCATAAAGTAGGAGGGGCAAAGACAGTCCATTCAAGAGTATATTGGCTTAGAATCTTTTCTATGCTTAT
The DNA here is from genome assembly GCA_950106755.1 of Climacium dendroides. Taxonomy (NCBI): domain Eukaryota; kingdom Viridiplantae; phylum Streptophyta; class Bryopsida; order Hypnales; family Climaciaceae; genus Climacium; species Climacium dendroides. Next base: position 43,657,721 of record OX467084.1, read on the forward strand.
CAAAGCATTTTCTAATAATTTTTTAGAGAAAGATGAAAGAGAGGGACACATCCATTACAATTTGATTTATAATTATTTGACTTCACCCATTAAGGACTAGGTCAATGACAAGAAATGAAAAACTGGCTGAAACTAACATGTTTTCATTACATTGAATGCTAATATCTTCCAATCTATGTGGTCAAATTTCATGAAGATTTTACCTCATGATTTTAGACAAGTAAAGAACAAGATTCTATGGTTAGATTCTAAATTTTACTTATTTTGTTTCTTGGGTGGATATAGCACAAATGGTATCGAGTGATTTTTAATTTTAAAAATGGACTTATAGGGGTTAAAAGACACAACCCCTATAACCAAAATAATCACCAAAATGCTTTGATTATTAAACCAATTGGTACATTCTTTATTTCTTTAGTGAACAATAAAATCATTCATCAACCACTTTTTGGCCTTAGTGACCTTCAAAGGTTAAATTGAAACAATATGGTGCATATAATTGCATAAGATGGTACAAAGTATACCACAACTCATAACTCCAATGAAGTCATCCATGGATTACTTTTTGGCCTCAACATCCTTCATGGATTAAACCACATCATGGTACATATAATTGCCTACAATGGCACAAAGTGTCCCACCACTTATAACTCCACATAATTTACATTGTAATTTTGTCTACTTCCTAATCAAACTCTTTCCCCAACCACTCATAAAACTATACAACAATACAGATTGGGACCAATTCATCACTGGACTACTTTAAATTCCTGGAGTTACAATTCCCGGTTTAATAGTAGGGGCACTTCTTACAGCACAGGCAGAATATAGGCAGGCTTTGTTTGATGGTGTCCACCTTTTCTGGTTGCAAATGTCGCAGATCAAACTCGGTTTTGATCGACTCGCCATGTTCACATGCTAAGGACCCAGAAGGAACAGACTCATAGTTCACGCTGGAAACACAAAGAAGCCCAAGTTCTTTCTATGCATGCTGAAATCAGTAAACATAATCGGCAAACTAATTAAACATGGATACTGACGATCCAGATCTTGGATTTGACTCAAGGAAATTCACAGAATGCAATCATTTGGAGCTACAACCTCAGGGTCGGTTGGTAATGAATCTTTTCAAACCCTCAAGTGATGATTTCCAAAGTTCATCACATTCACAACAACCAGCAGTAGGTAAGTCCCTTAACTCTATATTCTTTAGAGCAAAGGTGAAAGGACTAGTTCAGGATAAGTAGAAAGTCCTGTTCCTCTTCATGGAGCAAACTTTCAGAGTAAATCTGGCGGTAGACAACTCCAATGCATGTGAACTAGGATGATGCTGGATCAAGCCTTAGCCCAGAACACATTATCAAACAGGACACATAGTTTTTACATACAAGCACCTGGATTAAAATCTATGAAATAACTTTCCAAATATTTCGATTGATAATCCTCAGAAGTCATCTCCTCGAGAGATTACTTCCTTGCACGTTGGGCGAAGGAATATCGTGTGCTCATGCTGAGATACAAAGCTTCCCTTGACGTCGCAGAGAGGAGGATGCGGCTGCAAACAACGCGAACGACCTTGGTAAGTAAATTTTCAAAAACTGACAAGAATAAAAAGACACCAGATGAATAAGAAGACGGTAGTGGAAACCCACATATGCAACTTCCTAAATCCCGATACGCAAGGATAAAAATAGCACCACAGAAACTAAAGTCAACGCGCTCAGCCAGCTAAGATTTCAATCCAGAACTAAAATTTGAAAGTGGTTCAGGTGAGATTTCACAAACCGTAACAACTCCTTGATCGCACAGGTTTTTCAGAGCCATCAAGTATTTCGTCTCCCCGAGGCGATCGAGATAACGCCGGCAGAATGCTAGAGTAGAAAAGTTCTTGTCTATTGTTGCCAACAGCTTCTTTGCAGCAGGTAACCGAAGGGGAACATGGCCCACATCATAGTTCTTCATGTAGTGACTACATTCCAGGTCCTCCCTGATATAACCTTTCCCTGATGAAACAAATATTCCCATGAGTTAGTTCTCTAAAAGCTTGCGCCACCGACTGTCTCTACGGATTTACAGGTCTCCTCATTATGGTATACAATAGATGCAAAAATAATATCAAAGAGAAATACCAGTAGATGCAAATGTTTCGATTGCAAAAAATTCTCCTTCCTCCATTTTGGTCTGTTCGCCTCCTTTCACAATAGGAACGGACTTGCCCGCATGAATCTGGTATGGTCCGATGCTGTGACCATTCAAGTTCCTTATACTTTTGACTGTCATGTGCCAAACAACCCCAAGACATATAAGCAAGCAACGTGACATCTCAACAGTTCACAGCATACCAACCAGTTCACCAAACGAGATCTTATTCAGTACTCACAAAGTATTGTACAGTTAGGAACTAAATACAAAGCACCCAAATGCAGATCACGTGTCATGAAGACAGTTCGGCAGTTTCAGACACGTGACTATCAAAGCCCGAAAGCATCATGATTCAATTTCCACACAGATTCACCAGATCACTATAAACACTCACTTGGAAATACTTTCCCTCCAATCTCAACTTCGTAGGACTCCATAGTTTCTTGAATAGCAGCCCCAATATCACCAAGCCGGACGTCAATGCCAGCCTCCTGTATAGCCAAGAAATTTTCATAGTTAGATAAGAATAACACCTACGCAATTGAATACAAACTGACCTTGGTATGCACAAGACAAAAGTCACAGGCTCTGAAGAAAAACAAGTGGTCGAGACCTAACCCAGATATAGAGCTTCCCACAGAAGAAGAAAAATACTGTATTAACTTGTCACAAGTATTAACAGCCAGAGCAGTACCCGGATGCCGGTGTTTGTGGCTTCTCGCGAGGCTTCAAGAAGAGGATCAAACTGTGGATTGAAAGCCACCGTGAATGCACAATCCACTATACGACCTGTATTGGTTGCAAGGACACAGTCAAGTTCTATTGTTAAACAAGATCAAGCCTGACAAAAATTCACAGAATAATTTGAATCAAAAGTTGCAGCAGAAATTCACCAAAAGGATGTTAGTTAAATTTCAGGGAAAAAAGGAGTGACCCCTAAACGCCAAAGAGTCAGGAGTGGATACTACAAGTAGAACAGGTTGGTATGAGGCGTTTAAGGGTTAACCTGCTATACTTTGCAAGTATCAGGCCTAGCCTTTTTCTTGCAGAGCAATGACCATCTGGATGTGACCCTTCCCTTTCAACAATGACTATAGAAACACACCAATTAAGGCTATTACACACCTTCAATGTGTGTACCAAAGTCCAGCTTCATCACATCATCATACTGAAGCACTGTTTTGTCTCCACTATTGGGAGTCCAATGCGCTGCAACCCTGTTAAGAGAATACCAAGAGTCATAACCCTGTCAAAAGTCTTGACAAGCATACAAAAGATCATTTATAATCTACGCATGTAACAGCAGAAGGTGAAATCGAGTGCCAATCAAAGACTCGGCATTTATTAGTACCAATTCAAAGAGCAACCCGTGGGGAAGGCAATGCCAGCCTTCAGACCATTCTCTGAAATAAGCTTGCGGACCATGTTCTCCAAAGTCTCACAAAGATCTATCATGAGAACTCCTGGTTTGGCGTATGTTCTCATATACTTTCGCACCTGTAAATATAACAAGAACACATACGGTCACAGTAGGTCCAGACGGAAACAAAAATTACTGGAAGACAACAGACATATAACTTAAGCACTTTAATTACATTGCCCTAATACAGACGCTGGGAAGTGTCGGAGACCAAAAAAATACTTTTAAAAATGCATCCAAAAGAAAAACGTTTCCTCCAATGAATGGCAATGAAACAGCCCAGTCAGTAGGATTGGTTCTAGGACGAAGTTAACCTGACGGTGTACTTCGGCAGCCTGGCGTATGCCATTATACATGGGTTTTTCCAACCTCTCTTGTGCACGCTTCTCCTCTGACGTTGTCCTCCACAAATTACTGCAAGACCTCAGTACACCAATCCAAAAATCAGACAGTCCAAAGATCTACAATCACAATTTACAAAAATGAAAGTGGACACGCAATAACAGGCAGAGCTGAAGTATAAAAACGCAGATTGGCTGTATAGATGATAAAAACAGAACACATATTGACACAATGACTACAAATGGCACTACGAGATGATTGCACTAACTCCAGTAAAAAAGTGTAAGTATTCAGCAATTAAACATAGAGATCGTGGTACTCACTCATCCTTATAATGCTGAATTTCGCCCTCTGGGAACTCTCCTGAGGGAAACAGGTCCGCCACTGGAATAGAAGGGGGATCAGTTTGCCCAGACTTCTTTTTCCTGCATTTACAGATCGGTAGTAAGGTAAAATCTTGAAGGCACACCGATACACCAACAAACAATTAAAATTCCCGAATGGAGTTTTGGCCAAGTTAAAAAGCGACAGCATATCAATTGAGTACTCACTTGCTCTTAGGCTTCTTCTTCTTCTTCTTTGCCGCCTCTGTCCATACAAATCAACAGTGTCAATGAAAGCTCAAGCAAATCCGAAATGGAAGCATACCCTTGCCGTAATAACATTATTGCAGTAGATGTTCAAGAGGCTTACCATCACCCCCGACCTCCTCATCATCATCGTCAGCTGGGCTGTCCTTATCTACGTGATTACCGTTTGGAACTTCGGGTGCTGTTTCAGAAAGATCAACTGCAGCATGGCTAGTCTTTTTCTTGTTTTTCTTTTTCTTCTTCTTCACTTCTACCGTGTCCTGACAATCAATCAACCAGGTGAATATCAGTGCGAAACCCACACGGTGAGAACAAGCCCAACTAGAAGTGGACTCAGAACACTAAACCAGTAAACTATGAGCAAAATAAATTGACGGTTCATGTAGCTTAAGTGGAACGACTTTGAAAGGGCCTAATAAAAGTCAACTATAAGAGACTTCAACTACTTAACTTTTTCAAAAGAAATCCTCCAAAAACAAAACAGAAAGGATTTTGATTTTAAAAAAAACTCGTACTTCATCAAAAGCCCACCCCCCTGGATTCAAAACCCCAATTCTGAAAGCTCAGCAAGAAAGCAGGCACAAATTGCAATAGGAAGTAGAATCCGTACCGCCTCAGGGGCAGTTCCGTTAATCTGTTCCGCTTCACCATCTCCTCCTTCCAATTTCAAACCATTCAGTTGCTCGTGCAACTCGCCGTTGAGAGGCGAATCTCTGGCCCCACCCATGATTTCCTTGCACCAACACTAACTTCAAACCTAAGAAACTGCAAAACTGATTCACCAGTCAGTCCAAAAGATCACCAGACACTCACAAACTAAACGTAAACATTGACTACAACTTTAAACCCTAAGTAAGTGCAAAATCACTGCCATGCCTACAATGCTCTCAGAAAGTCTGTCAAGTTCAAGTGCCATAGCAGTCGCTGCAACCCTAAACCCTAAACTAAATTCCAGTTCTTATTCCGCAAGTGCTCTGAAAGTGATCATTCGACCGCAATACCAAGATGATATGTTCAAATTCACCCTCATTCATCAAAACCAATCCAACCTAACCAGCGCCGTAAAGCAATATCACTTAAAACCGAGCAGATAAACTTCGAGGAACTCAATTACCACTTGGGGCAGATTCAAAACAAGGAAAACAAACCTAAAAATCCTACTCCATGATTCTATGACTCTAGAAAATCATGGATAAGAGAAAGAAAAAGTCAGTTACCCACTTCACCACGCAAATCTCGACACCAAATTTCCGAATTGGACACAAATCAACATAAAAAACGAGAAATTTCAGAGACTGCAAATTTCAGAACGATCTCCAAGTCGTGCCGGATAAACAGCTCACCGGAGAGAACGAGATTTGCAACGACCTGCAAGAAGTCGGCTTCGGAACCCTGGAAAACGAAAAGGGACACAGCTAACGTCAAACATCCTCTTCTCCCCCTGTTCCCAATGATTGTTCCCAGTGTGGAACATGTTCCGATAGCCGTTCTCGAAAGGTTCTCAAGTTCCTTTCGAAGTTCTCGGGTTGCTTTCGTTAGCCCATTGGCGGAGTTTCAGTTTCGCGCCACTTGGCATCGGATTTTTCACCGTGAAAAAAGGAACTCTGTGGTAAGTTACTAATGCATTAAGTTACGAGTTTGCACTAATTGAATGAATTTAGGGTGAATTTCATCTAGTTAGTTGGATGAATTATAGATGAAAAATGGATGATATTTAAATTCAAGTGATGATGTTAGGTGGGAATTTGGTTTAGCTCATTTTGGAGGGAATTTGGTTTTAACTAATTTTTTGGTTTGACAAACATATGTTCTAGTTGTTGTTCCACAACTAAAGTGACATAATCTTTATTAATATGCCATGAATAATGCGTCAAAATTTTGAGATGTTGTAAACTAAGTGTCATAATTATGAGGCAACAAGACTTATCCCTAAAAATCTAAGGCGAGGCATGTAGATGTAGATTTTGAGTATTTTTGGCAAATGATAAGAATAGAATCTAACATAAAAACTTCAATTTTGCAAGTTTTCATTTTCATCCCATCCCTAAATAAACTTTTTCTAAACCTTGCACTATAATCATAAAGCATCAAATGACCACACTAACTGCATTGTTAAAAAGCAGACAAAACTTATTTTCTCAAAATTCTTCAATGCACTTCATTGCTTTCTGAAAATTCAACAAAAAGTTTTTGAAAACATTCATAATCCACAATGGATGGATGTAAGAGTAGATGTCAATTTTCTTATTAAAAAGTAAACCTTTAAGATAATGTGGCATTTAGAGGTCCAAAATTGTTTCAAAATATTTGTCCAAATTCAAAACTAGACTAAAATTTTCATCCATATCTATTTTCTAACAAGTGCAACCACAAGATTCTAGTTATTCAAATCGACCCATAAAAAACATTCTATAGCCCTAGTTATCCATAAAAGACATTCTATAGTCCCAGTTATCCTAGTTAACTTGTAAACAATATTCTATAGTTTTGTTTGATCAAATTTCATTAGTTTTTTATATTAAAATATACATTTTAAAAATTTGATCATTTTCTTATATAGTAATAAATATTCAAAATTTAAGTTCACTTTTTAATAATTAAAAACATTAAAGTGATTTTTCAATAATATTTTTCAATATGTTTTTAATAAAAATTATAAAAATACTTAAAATAATATGAAATATTTAGCAAAATTGGAGATGATATCGTAGTCCCTTATCAAATTTGACAATAATTGCTGAATAATTAATAATTAATAAAATTTCAGATTTTCATTTCAGCAACAAAAATATATTTACTAAAAATTTCATTTCACAACATAGTTAAATTCTGTTGGATTCAACAACTCTACTATTTTTCCAAGAAATGTTGTCAAAATGATTGTTTTTCTCCACACCTTATACTACAAGTGCATTGAGATGTATGTAAGAGTTTAGCACTAGAAGCAACATGTTGTGACAAGTGTGAAGTGGAGAAAGACAAGATGTTTATACAAATTGGAAGGTAGGAGGATAAACAACCCATGTGAGATATGTAAATGGTTACTTAGGATTAATAGGAACTCAACCACTCATAGTTGAGTCAAAAGCAAGAATTGTGTGCAAAGTAAAATTTCAAACCTCATTTAGGTAGTGTAGAATAATTTTTTCCAAATTTTTTTGAACTAAGTTAATGTGGAAAATCAATCTAAATTTCATCTCCCAAAATCCTTTTAAGATTTAGAGCCTCCAATTAAAAGTTATGGACAAATTTCAAGGAACTAATTGGAAGGGACATTTTCTTTGACATTTTCAAACATCCCTTGTGAATTTTATTCATACATTTTTTTTGGAAGCTCATAACCACAAATGGATTTTTGAAGATGAAAGTTAGATTTATTTTTCAACTTTCATTAGTTCAAAGTTTTTTGAAAAATGTTATTTTACTATGCCCAAATGAGGTTGAAATTTTACTTTGAATGCAATTACTACTTTTTGACAATGAGCTCTCATCTTCATCATTATCCCATATCATTTGAGGGCTATTGATGGACAATGAATTTCATTATAAAAACGGCCTCTCCACCCCCCATTCTCATCAAATGGCAATGAAAAAACTCCATGCTTCCATTAGAAATCTTTTGATGGCAAATAGTCTATAAACTTCACACTGAACTTTCTTACCAACATTAGACATTCATATTCTACAACGACTTGGTCATTTAATTTTTATTGAATTCGGCATGATCCCTAATCCCTAAAAATTGGCCATTGATTTCGGCAAAGGGCACTATCAATTTTCAGAATTTTCAGAAATTATGATTTCCTTAAATAACAATTAATTTTTGCCGAAATTGAAAAGGGACTACGGTAGTTATCAACATATAGATGTAATTGGTGCACTCTTTGAGCTCACACTAAGAAATTTGATAGAAAGGTTCAAAATTTGTGAATTTTAACCCTTGAGCGCCCCAAAGGCCAAAATCTGGCCTCTCCATTTTGAAAAACATTTTTATTTGACTACTATAATCTTTTGAGTAGTACGATCAGAAGAGGTGTCCTTGTCTCCGCACCTCCAGGTCTCTCTTGACTACCAATTGGTATGGTTGGATTATGTGAATCTCTTCTTAGGAGAAAGCTTGAGCGGATTGAAATTGAAAAGGTCTGGATTTCACTGAATTTACTCTGGGTGCTCAGGGGTTAAGTTCCAAAATGCTACTTTTATAGTATCACAAAAATTATAATTATAGCAATTTTGGAAAAATAAATAAAAATCATTAAAAAATAGATTATTGGACTATATTTTTAGTGACTATATTTTAGTCAAGCTTTAAGACATTTAAAATCATGAACTATGTGAAATTTAGGTTTGATTTCAAAACTATGCTTCTCAATTAAAGTTTGTCTTTTGTCATGTGAGTAGCATAATATGGACTTCTCTTCGGTTCTAATGTTGTGGAGTTTGATGGCATAATTTATTTGTACATGACACCTTTAATCAAAGGTTAACTCATTTAAATGTTTGAACAACTAGAAATTGCGTTAGTACACTCAATTGCACTTTCAAAACTTTAAGTTTAAATAAAGAGCTATAAAACTTATTATATGAAACCACCTTGGAAATGTTGAAAAGCAATTTTTTTTATATATAAGGATTGCAAATATTTCCAAATCAGCAAAATTTAGTGTAGAAAAGGCATTTTGAAATTTTCCAAGCAACACATTTAGAGGTGAAATTTGATTTCTAAACTTACTCAAATGAAAAAAAAATTAATTATAAAGTGCTTCATAAACACATCGGTGAAAGAAAATATCATTCAATTGATTTGTTGTGTATGCAAAATGTTTTTGAAATAACAAAAAATAGCAAAAAAAAAAGGTGCAAAAAACACATCTATGGTTAAACCTCCTTCTACTAAAATGCATCTGACATAAATAACTCCTTGGATTGATATGAAATTTTAGCTATACAAACTAGACTAATATGTCCAATTTTCTTAGAAAAATGTATTGGAAATGTACATTGTATGAAGAAGAAGCAAGCCACCAAAGTTTTAAAAAATCTAAAAATGCCAAGATTTTGAACTTCAAATTGCTTTTAAACATTCAAAACACTTGGATTAAAATGAAAATTTTACCACAATAACTAGACTTCAAGTCAAACATAATTCAACAAATGTTATTGAAAATTAACATTAGATGAAGGAAATACAAGCCCCTAAAGTTGTAACCATCAAATGCAATTTGATGAATTCAAATTAAACCTCTTGACTTGAAAATTATACTATACAAACTAGAAGAGAACTCTAGAGTAAATTTTCCAACAAGTTTTATTGAAATCAGACCATGAATGCAAAAGTTACAACACTTTGAATTGGACTTGAAACTAAGTGAGGACACTTTTGGTCCCCTTGGGAAGTGAGGGGCTAAATTTTCAGTGGTGAAAATCATGAAAATACTTTACTCTTTCCACAAGGACCATTTTCAAAGCAAATGGATAAGTATAATTTTTTAGATCTCCAAACCAAGTAAATTTAGTAAAACTTGACTAAATAATGGCAGTGACCCTACAAAGGCACAAGGTACCATAAACTAATGGCACATATTTATACCTACAAGAACCTCTCAAAAATAAAATATTTACTAAAAGTAAGCTTCTAATAAGTAAACAATCAATACTACCCATAAATTTTATTAAACAATTACAAGAATTTAACTATTCACACAACAAAGGAGCCAAAATTTTGGATTGACCATATATGATTGATTAGGCAATTAGGGGTTAAGTACTCATTGAATTTCATGCAAAGTTTCTTATCAAGTTTTCAAGCAATTGTAGGATTTGTACAAAGTTTGGTACAAAATTTGAAATCTTATAATCTCTTCATATTGTGTACTACTTAATTGATGATTGGAATATATCATTATATATTTTGAATTTTGGTTTCTCCCTCAGTACACAAAGGATTGCTACAAAAATGGAGGTAATGTAAAAACCGTATTTTAGAGTTAAAAATCAGAATGTAAGGGATGCACGCCACTACAATTTCTACTTATTGCAATACAACAAAAATTGAATAAAATTCAAAGGAAGGAAGTTTGGGAGCCTTGAAGTCATAGTGGATATTAAGTCATTTATAAATGACTGTAGCTTTTATTGTCACCAACAATTTGTAACTTGAATGTATAAGTCGATGGTAGACTGTTATCATTCAAGTAATAAAGAAAAATTGGCTTAAAGAAGAGTCTCTTAAATTACCATGTGGAAAGTGCCCCCCCTTGCATTTGACATCGACATCCATGTGGCCAATCAATTACATTTGGAAGTTATGACAAACCCATCATACATTTGACATGGACGACCACTTTCTAAAGTCATTGTGTAATTATTTCGAAGTTGTTGTGGAGTCATAACAAATCATTATGTAGTCACTCTAAAGTGACATGGATTTTGGATTCAGGTCACTCCCCAAGGACGTTAGAAGTCATTTTCCTGTCATTTTCTTGTCTTGGTGATGTGTACAAAAAGAAGTGTAATGACAATTGCATGAGAAGTGGTCATTCTACAATCACTACATTCAAAATTCCACAACAATACATCATATACAATACACTGCTATATTTAATATATGCATTACATGGCTTCCAAAACATGCAAGTGTGTAGAATTCAAATGACAAGCCTTTTATACAAGTGGGGTGGTAGGAGGCAAGACAAATCATGCGGGATTTGTAAAATATAGGAATTGCATTACAAGTAATATTTCAAACTTCATTAAGGCATAGTAAAATAATTTTTTAAAATTTTGAACTAGTAAAAGTTGGGAAATCAATCTCACTTTCATCTCCAAAAATCTATTTTAGATTTTTAGCCTCAAATCTAAAATCATGAACAAATTTGAGAAAGAAATTGGAAAGGATACATTTTTTGACATTTTCTAATAGTCTTTATGAATTTTGTTCATCCTTGTTGTATATATTGTACATGAAAATGTGTTACAAATGCAGGGGCCAAAGTGTAATGAAAGGTATATGAGATGTTTGAAAATTGTGCAATGCATTAGAGTATGCAAGGCGTTGAAGCAGTAGTAGAGTAGAAGCATAGCAGTTTGAGACATTTTCAACTCATTTTGCAATTTTAGCAAGTCATTTTGCAATGGCAAGGGAGAGGTAACTTTGTTGTTTGTGTAAGGAAGAAATAGAACTTAACAATTGCCTTTGACACAATTAGAATACCTTTATGTATATACGTTCGGACCTCTGGAATGTCAATTTTGAATCATATGAACTATCTGGAAGTAGTTTAAAGGCAATAATGTAAGTATAAAAATTGTTGTCATGCTATTGTATCGGTAGGAATTTGTATGAACCTTGAAGTTGACTTTGACTAGGAAAATAATATACACCAAGAAAACAAGAAGGCCACCGAAAATGCATGATTTCAAAGAAAAGGATAAGAATTTTTTTTCTTCAAGAAGGTTAATTTTTTTTTAAAATAAACAAAGAATGGAAAACTCAGAAATATTTTAAAAGCTTAAAAAATGAAGAAGATTAAAAAAGGGAAAAAAATGATAAAAATGACAAAATAAAAAAAATAATATCAAAATTATAATAATAATAATTTTTAAATAATTGAAAAAAATTACAATTAATGAAACAAATAAGTGAAGAAGTAAAAAAAATTATGTAAAAAAATGGAAGAACAAGACCAAAAAATATTAATTAATTAAAAAATAACAAAAATAACAAAAAAATAAAACAGAAGGAACAAACATTTTTGTATGCATCATTTTCTAAAGCTCTAACAAATGACTTCAAATTATTTGATTCCAATGATATAGAAGTCATTACATAATTGCCTTGAAGTGAACTACAATCACAATATATGATAGCAATTTATTGTATTGTGATTTGGTCCTCCATGATGGAATTGACTGAATTTAAGTAGGAAGTTCAATGATGCTATGAACTAAAACTAGCAAGTGAAGCTTCGACATCATGAACTCCTCGTCTTCAAGTCACATTGACAACTACAAGACGACTTGGATGCTCTAGAGCAAGTTAAGTTAGTGCAATTAGGGAGCTCAAATCATTCTTTAGTCATTCCAGACAAGAAGTCATTTTTTTGCAATTGCATATGAGTCAATTATTTGTAGTAATGTTTAAATAAAGTTAATAATGGACACTTTTAACTTAACCTCTAAACAATTGAAATGTCATTTGTAGCTCTTATATGTATATATCAAGCATAATTGATTTTAAACCACCTATCTAAGCGGATATCTAAGTATTTCCTGAATGTCACTTCTATATTAAATATAACATTTTTGATTGTCACAATGTTTAAAAATTTGTGCATGTTGTGTGCCTTGTGCAATTTTTGGTCTTGTGCATGCTGTGTGCCTTGCGAGATTGAAGAAATCAAGGTGTAATTCTATGATTCCGTTTATAGGGTGTAATGTATAATGCATTCAAAAATTTAATTCATGTTTGCAATAAATGGATTTTATTTGTGATCTGGAAGCAATCACTAAGCAGAAATTAGAAAAATATGTTAGTTAAAATATAGCCTCATGCTTATTATTTTTTGATAATTATTACACTTATTTTTAAAAATGCAACCTTTTATTAATGCTACATAAAAAAAATTATGTAATATAAAGATTTAGAAAATGGGACAGTTTAGATCTAAAGTATTTGTACCATAGCTTCCATTTTAAAGGATCTTCAATTTATATACATACATACATACATATATGTGTGCGTCTGTAAATATGGGTCTATGTGTGTGGTTTGTCTGTTTAGAAGGTTTATATAAATGGGATGAAAATCAACTCACTTTTTATTTGTACAATTACAAGGTAGGCCTTAGGATTTTGTTTTGCATTTTGATTATGGCCACCAAGATCAAGTAAGATTGTATTGTGAGCTAGAACACTCCACAAAAGGTTCTTTAGCCAAACCTTGATACATTAAGGTAGGAACACCCATAACCATTACTTTAAGGAAAATGGAGCCTGAAAACAAGTACATGAACTAAGAAAACATTTTTGTTCTGCAAGTAAGAAGGAACTAAAATGGCCTTCCTCAAGCATAGTTGGAGATGTATGGAACAACTCATGGTGTACAAGTGAAAGGTCAATATTTTTGGCATGAATTTCAAACTGTTAGTGGCAAAACAGTGTTTGCAATCATTTTTCAAAGTCCAAAATCAAAGAAAATGTGAAGTTGTGTGTAGAGGACACTCAAAAAGTTGCTTACTGGAACGTTCACTATGGTCTGCGTGTACATTAATAGACTATACGTGACTGTAGATTGGTGGTATGTGGTACTCAAATCTGTCAGAGAAGGACGTTAAACTAAGCTACTTGGGGTAGGATCATGGCAAGGGCAAGTGGTTGGCCCTGCATTGACAAAGGCCCCTCTTGCTGGGATGACAACACCCGTGCGCACCGCCACCTGACCGAACTTCAACATGCATGGTCCCCACATCTGCTGTTCGTGCCCTTCTTTGTTGTTCATCGCAGCACCCGTCCTTCTCGTTCATCGCGGCGCGTTGCTCCTGGACTCCGTCGGGACACTCAGTTGAGAGCCGTTGAGAGACCCGTTTGATGCACGAATGGTGGTTGGTGAAACTTCCGGATTTCGTAAGCTCGATTGTGGCGTGCTGCGTCCGCACCTCCTTGCTTCCGTCTCCGATAGCTTTCGCGCTCTTTCTATCACTTTTCTCAGTTGCTCTCGCTCGCGATCTGCTCTCTTCTTCTCCGCTTGCAGTCGTCGAAGGACCTTGTCTACTTCTCGCTTCGCCTTCTCTTCTAGTCTCTGCGCTTTTCGTTGCTCTGCTTGAATTTTTCGCTCCTCGCATTCCTTCCGCGCAGCTTTAGCAGTCATGGCAGCGATGTATTCATCTGAAGTCATCAGAATGGATTTAGAATAATCGATGAGCGGCTCCGACGTCTGTGATGTTCTTCGTGTGCGGCACTCAACCCGAGGGAGAGGAAACAAGTTCCGTTGCACCATGGTCCTTGGACCTTCTTCGTTCTCAGTGCTACTGTTGCCACTGGAATCATCACAATCCGACTCTGACTGGATGAAGTACTACTGTTGCGACTCTTGAGTTTCAGGGATGAGGTCCTCTACACCTGCATTACTGGAGACAGCAACCTCCTCCTCAGCGTCGTCCCCATCTTCATCCTCGCAGGGGTCGATGTAACAGGTACTGGGCGCCATGTATTTGTCCATCGCATTGGGCTGTAGTGGCCAGCTTCAAAGCCCTTCATTATTTTTATTGGTGTGAGTACCTTCTTCAATGTTGTGCCCACCCACTCTGCTAGTTCTTCCTTGCACCTCTGCCTTTGTTTTCTATACTCCACCTGTCTCTGCATGCTTGAAATGCCATTTTGAAAGGCTTGAAGATACTAACATCTAGTGGCTGCAATTTGTGGCTTGTATGGCTGGGCAATGTGATAATGTGTAGACCTCGAGATTTGGCCTTCTGGACCACCTCTAGGGTCACATGAGATCCATGTCCGTCTAGAAGCAATAGATGTTTATTTTCTTGTGAAATTCCATACCTGTCACTGAGGATGGAAATGAAACGAGAGATCCAAGTAGAGAATAAAAATGCAGTCATCCAAGCATTTGGCTGCATTGCCATGACAGCTTGAGGTTCACATTTGAGAATGAAATTTCTATGTCTTCTTTTGCCTTTGAAAATATACAAGTTTGGGACATGATGGCCTACTGCATTGACACATGAGAGGACTGTGAGGTGCTCTTTACTATTTGGTACTGTTGAATGCACAGATTTGGTACCTCGTCTTGCAAACACTAGAGTCCCTCCTCCACTCCTTCCCGCTTGTGCTCCAGATTCGTCAGCATTCCAAATATGGAATGGCGGGTATCCATGTTGTTGGTATGCTGCTTGCAGATTGTCATAGAATGATGCCACACTATTGGGATTCAATCCCTTTGCACGAGCCTCCTCCAAAGCTTGAGCAGATCTCAAAGTCAGCTTTGGATGGCGATTTCAAAACCAACCCAGCCATCTACGTCCAGCGATGCCATCTTTGAAGGGTATCCACCGATCTTGGGTAATCTCAGCAACTTTTCTCCTCAGCTCCATGATGCAAATAGGATGTGCATGCTCCTGCATCTCTAACATCCACTTCACCAATGCGGATTCCTCCTCCACACTTAAAACCCCTTGCCGTCCTTTTTTCGTTTGATTGTTCTTCCGTAAATGTGGTCCCTCAAGGACGTTGCAGGAATCCCCATGTTTCTGGCAGCAGTTACAAGCCCGCATCCTACATCCACAGTTGCAACTGCAACAGCCAGCTGATTGTCTGTCCATGTCCCCGTCTGCCTCCTTCTCCTGCCAATTTCGATTTGTGGAGGTGCTGTCGGAGCAGGTTGCAAGACTTCAGAAGGCGCTGGTATATTCATCAATCTGGTGATGACTCTGCCATTCCCGCCAACTACGCTAAAGCTGCGCTCCGTCGTCGATGTCGCGCCATCGCTGCGCTCTATCGTCGGTGTCGCGCGGTACCTGTGCTCCATCATCGGTGCCGCATCGTAGCTGCATTCCATGGATGGGACCACAACGTAGTTGTGCTCCATCGTTGGGGCTGCCATAAATTCTAAGGCGTCGATGTTGCTGTGTTGAGGTTGTCTGGCTCCCCTATAGTCGTAGCACCCGCTTCCTCTCATTGCCTGTGGTCGCAGGATGTCCGAACTGCCATGCTCATTTCGCAGTTGAAGCCTCGATTGTTGATATGGTGACCAGAGTCCTCCTCCAGCAGCTGCAAACGACTGGTGCAGTTCTGGTGTCCATGTTTGCGGAACACCATCTGGACTTCCCGAAGAACGTTCTGTTTCCTCGATCATACTTTCCATTCGCTCCGATTCTAATGCTATCACGATGTTGAAGTGGTAATATTCGTACTATCGCTTTGCAACCTCTAGCGTGATTCAAACGTGCTCAATACTTGCTCCTGCCTCTTGATTTTAGTTCGGTCCGTGCATGACAAAATGATGCTAATGTGGTAAGCTGGATGTACAAATTGCAATCTGTCTAAGCACTCACGACATGCTAATGTAGTAAATTGAATGGAAAGACGTCAATCATTCTATGCACTGAGAGCTGATATGTGTTGATGTGCTGACTCATGGACTTTCTGATCCCTTCCTATCTACAAAGTGCTCGTCGATGCACTCACTACTGGACTCTCTCCTTCCTGTCTACGAAGTGATCAATGTAATTCCATTAGCTCTTCTGCAGATCAAGGTAAATGTCATATGTGAATCCTTCCTATTGCACAAACCGTAAATGAGCTTGAGGTAAGCACACAATGAAATCTTTGTAATCTAAGTTTAATGTAGATGCACATTCAAATTTGAGTTTGTAGTAACTTCAACTGAGTTCATTGCATCAAGCACCAATTGTTGCAGTGAGGGCTACGCCGCCATTTTCAATTACAAATATTGTGAGGAATTACACCTAATACTGACATGCTCATCCCCATAATCGCATGCATTATTTAAACAATCACCGCAGATTGTATG
Source organism: Climacium dendroides (assembly GCA_950106755.1). NCBI lineage: Eukaryota > Viridiplantae > Streptophyta > Bryopsida > Hypnales > Climaciaceae > Climacium > Climacium dendroides. Next base: position 43,674,756 of record OX467084.1, read on the forward strand.
CATAAATGTTATAATTATACCCAATGCCACTGTGAATGGGATCCAAAACCACTGGCACATCCACATATTCAATTCATTCAATGTTGCATGTATAGAACATTGCTGCGTCATACAATGAATCTATTTTCAGAGCCACTAGTATTCATTACTGGTATACTTATCACCCATGACCGTTACTTTTTAAGACTTGTTAGTTATGAGAGCAACAAATGATGGATATGAGTACCAAAATAGGTGTCGCCCATGGAAACACTCATTTCTATGGGTGCTTCTACCTTAAGTACCAAAAACTTGTATAGATTGAAGCTAGCCATTGTGCATCAATTCATGGGTCCCTTTTACGGTTGTCAATGTATGAAAGAAGATGGGAGAGGTAGTACAGCATATACCATATATTTTCCTCACTTTTGTACATAAATTCTACATACAATTCTATGCACCTTCACTCTTGAGTTCATTTCTAATGATGAAGTTTCCATTGCAATGATTGTTTGCTATGTAGAATGGGTCTCTTGTGTATTGACTTGGATGTCATCGGTTGTTGTGATGTATGCATGTGCAGAAAAGCTAAAAAGTGTTACAATTTTAGTTGTAATTGAGTTTTACATTGATATAAATGAAATTAGGAATATTTTAAGGTATGTGATAGTTGTAGCATTGTTTTGTTTGTAAATGAGGGTGATGGAACCAATCTATAATATTGTTCCGTACTCAAAGTTGTAAATTGTGAATTGTAGAGTTCCAAAAGTTATGTAGTGCTATATAATTAACAAAGGAGAATGGAAAAAAATAGAGGAACTTTAGAGTAATATTGAACTTTTGTTGTTGGTGTCTAGATTTTGATGAGGGCATTTTGACTTTGCATAAATTTTTGTTCCCTAATCCTCAACTTACTAAAAGTTGTTGTCAATTTTAGTAGAAATTCTTTTGCAAAAGAATAATCAACTTTGTAATTGTCATTTGTCTTGAACAACACTACCACTATAAATGAAGTTGTTGGTGACTCTTATATTCGTGCTCAATGTTGTTGTTTCATATTCCATATTAATGAAGTTGTTGTATATTTGGTTGTTTCTATAAGTGTTTCATTGATATGCATCATTCTCTTTTGTAAAACAAAAATCTCTAAATATGAACCCTAAACACGAGCAATCATTTATAAATTTGGTTTTTAAACAATTTTTTGCAAAAGAAAAATAGTTTTATAAAAAAATAGAACTCTTATTAACCCATTAAGGACCATGGTCAATTCTGGAGGTAGGCAAGATTTTCTTTGGTCTTGGGCTAAATATTAAAGAAATATCAAACTTCAGAGATTTGTCCATATTGATGGAATTGGTGTGAATGTTTGGGGCTTTGTAGTAAATGCATGACAAATTCTGCATTGATTTACGTATGGATTTATGTATTTTCAACAATATATAAGTATATATACATATTTTTCAACCTCAAAACCTAATGCTAGTATAGATCATCTTGATTTTTGTCCCAATGCATTTTAGTTCCAATTTCTCACACCCATCTTCTTTTGTCTATATCCAAATTCATTCTTAAACTTTGGCTACCAATAAATAAAAGTGTCAATTTCGACTAGAAAGTGGTCGACCAATCCTTAATGGGTTAATTTCTCTTTTTTTGAAATATAAATACTATTTTTTTTAAATAATTATAAATTTGAATTTTATCTACCTAAAAGATATCTCCAAATGGCATATGCCAATATAATAACCCCTGCAACAAAAACCAATTAATGGAGGTATATTTGAAATTTAAGGGGAGATGCCTACCCCAAGATTTGTGGTGATTTTTGTAGAAAATCAAAATTTTGGGAAAAAAATATAGGAATAGTTTGTGAAATATTCTCAACTTTTAAATGGACAAAAGAACCAAACCAAACCTCACCCATAATATTTTGATATAATTTTGGATGAATAATTGAATTTCATCCACATTCTACATATTTCGAAGTGTAATATTTCCATCACTTCAATTAAGATTGCAAATTTCATTATATTCATATATCTTCTCTGTGATGGCTCAAAACCTGCAAACTTTATGTTGCTATAATTTTATTTTATTTTGGAAATTAAAACAACACAATCATTTTTTAGGCTGCACTAATTTGAATATACTACAAATATTGTAATTTTTGTGATTTTTGTTGTAAGCCAGTGTCACACACAAATAGGATAACGCTTAGTAATTCGGAAAATTGAAAATAAAAACCCCTGCTACCATATTACTGCGATTCATCCTTTAGGGAAAAAAAGTTAAACCTAAAATGTCAACAAAGCTGGCAATTTTTTACAATAGACGTACAGTACCATCGGAGGGAGAGTCAAAGGGGGTGGGCACCGGCGAACCGCCTCCCGGCCCGGCCCGGGTCCATTCCGCAACGGGTCACACCGGGCCGGAGCCAACCCTACCCGACCCGACCCGACCCGGTCTGTCCCAACCCGGCCCATCTTCTCGTCTCCTACATGTTTCCGCTCGGCTGCTGAAACCCTTCCCCGACTGCTGCCATTTAGCAGGGTTGTCTGCAAGATTTGCTGTTCGCCAGTCGCCATTTTGAAGACATCTTGTCTTCCTTGCTGTCCGCGTGGGAAGGGGCCTGTGTAAGTTACTGGTTGCTTGTAGTTGGCGCAAGAGTTCGCAGGAAACGCCAGAGAAAACGGAGCTTGTTCGGAGGAGGGGAAGCTTGGTGCAAGCTTTCAAAGGACGCTGCTGCGCGACGGAAGAGCATGAAACAGTAGCCCTCGGCGTAGCGCTAGCGATCGTTGGAGAGAGACAATGAATGTGTTCGGCTCTGTGTTCGACTCTTCGCACCAGACGGGGAGTATGCCTTCCAGCGGAGGTGGCGAGAGGTGCGTGTTTTTGGTTTTGTGTCTGGCTTTGAGTGCTGTGTGAGAGGAGAGGAACTGTGAAGAGAGGCGATATTTGTCGCTTTTTTTGATCGGAATGTGACTCTATATGTGGGTTATGGTACCATTGGTTGCACCGCCTGCTTTTTAGGCTGACGATGTTCTTAGCCTCGATCTGGAGGAGTTACGGACTTGAGTGAAGTGAGAGATGAAGATGCGGTGTGGTTGTGATTGATCAAGAACTGGCTCAGTGTCGGTGAGGTTTGACTTAAATTTGGTCGTCGGTATGGGATCTGGCAGTACTGATGTTTGGCCTTACCTCGGGATCAACCTCTCTAGCAACTGAGTAGTGGTCCCTGTGTAGGGTTTACTTGTTACTTTTTTGTGCAATTTTGCGTTTTTGATGGAGTGATTTGGTATCATGCAAGGGTTTGTCCTTCGAGGGTTTCCTAAGTTCTGTGAGTCTTAGAGATTCTGGAAATGTAGTGTGCGTTACTGTGCTTTATGGTCTATTTGGTGGCGAGTGCATGGAGTGGTCTGGTCGTAGCTTTAATTGCTGCCCCGTGTTTTGGGAAGACGTTTGCTACTCTAGTTCCAGATTACGAGTTCGTGTTTTGTTTGCTGAAGAAGTCGTGGTGTCAGGTTGCTCAGGGTGTCTGCTGATGTTGGTAAAAGTCTTTTGTTCGCTATGTCCTAAATCCTGCTTCTCAGCGGAGTTTTTGTGTTAAAAGATAAGCATTGCCTTTCCATGTCCGGTTCACAAATGAACTTTTTCATGGAGTTGCTGAGTTGTGAGATACTTTTTTCTCATTTTATTTGAATCTCTTTTATAGAATTTTTAGTTCTCATTGTGGGTGCATACTTATTTTGATTAGCCGTTAGACATGTCTCCAGAAATCTTAGTCGCGGAAGTGCTCTCAGTCAAATAGCTAAGCTCGGGTGGTTTATGGGGAATTGATCTGTTGGCATATGGATTTGTTAGAATATTTGGTTATTCTGTGCAGTGAAAACAAGAAGTTCAGCTATGGGTACTCAAGTTTGCGAGGGAAGAGGGCCTCTATGGAAGATTTCCTTGACACTCAAATATCAAAGGTTGACGATAAAATGGTTGGATTGTTTGGCGTTTTTGATGGTTAGTTGCTCTCCCCTTGACTAGTACGGATTTAAAAAAACATCTTTGCCCACCAGCGATTGCTCTGAGCTAGGCTTTTTTCTGCTAGTTGTTCCCTGGTTGCGGATTATTTAATTGTGTACTGCCATATTGCAGGTCATGGTGGCTCCCGGGCAGCTGATTATGTAAAGCAAAATCTTTTCAAGAATTTGCTTGAGCATCCTCAATTTGTTACCGACACTAAACGTGCAATTGGTATGCAGTTCTCATTACCATGAGTTTTATACTCCCTCTGGGTTACACCTAGAGAACCAGTGACAGATTTATGAGTTCATGAGACAACTGCATCATGTAAATGCTTATCTGGAACTATATGTTGGAATTACGCCTTAGGTATTGTGAATCGCGACGCCGGTATAATACCGGACTTGCATGAATTATTTTATTCAAATTCCATTCTGCAGTCTCGTCATGTTACTGTAGCCTTGTACTTCATGTTTTGGGGAGGTGGTCCAATTTGATCGCTATATGCATATTCTGCTTGTCCTGATTTTCTTAACTGTCCAGCCAAAAGGTTGCTTTTTCTGAACCCTGGAAGTGACTTGACAGTTGAGACGTACCAGCAGACAGATGAGGAGTACCTTAAAGCAGAGAACAATCAGCACAGGGATGCCGGGTCGACTGCCTCCACTGCTGTTCTGGTGGAAGACCGACTGTACGTCGCCAATGTCGGTGACTCCAGAGCTGTGGTTTGTATCAATGGGAAAGGTGATTATACATTTTTATTGGCGCTTGTCTCGCAGAGATGAACTCCATCATATTCAGGAATTAGTAGTCCCTTGAATCTGATTATGTACTAGTTACTTTTTGCTCACGAAGTAATCCCTCTTTCTGATGTTGAAATACTGTCGGAGGCCGCATTAATGCGATTATAAATTGAAGAACTATTTTGGACTAGTCGATACAATTGATTCTTTTGAGAAATCTCTCGTTTCTGAATTTATGTTCTGGCGCTGGCAATCGTTTCAGCAACCGCGCTCTCAGATGATCATAAGCCAAATCGAACTGATGAACGCCGACGGATTGAGGATGCCGGAGGAGTTGTTATGTGGTCTGGTTAGTATCTAACATCCTCCTGTACCAAGATAGCTAGTGTTGTCACTTTTTACAGCCTTTTTTGTGTTCCTTCCTGGAAGTAATATGTAGCCCTTATTCTGATGTTTCAGCTTTGCAAAGAATTCTGTTTAGGTCGGTATCTTTGAATTAGAATTCTGAATCGATAACGTTCCCTGGAATGCTGTTTTCGGCTCTTTTTAGGATATCAATGCTTCGCTCAAGATTCCCTTTTGCAGGCACTTGGCGTGTGGGTGGTGTTCTTGCTGTCTCTCGAGCATTTGGCGATCGGCTTCTGAAGAAATATGTTGTGGCTGATCCGGAGATTCAAGTAGGACACACTTGCTTCTTTTCTACGAAGTAAATTTACTTGTTTTTTGGCGCGAATTTTGAATTTTTTGGAGCCGCTGCCTTGCTGATTTTTTTTTCTTTGTTTTTTCGCAGGATGTGTCCATCGAAAAGGAGGTGGAGTTTCTTTTACTTGCCAGTGACGGCCTATGGGATGTCGTATCGAACCAGGTTTTCTTCATATCCTTGTTTTTTTGGGCTTGCTTTGAGGTTTTGAAGTCTGCTATTTGCATGTAGAGCGAACGTGATTGTCCTGTGAAGGCGAAGGTTGTTTGGTGCATCGTCTGAGTCTCGTTTGAGACTTTCAAAATACACCCCTGATACTTCAATCCTGTTTAGAGCATAAAACAAGTATAACCTAATCTTTATCTTTCTCTGGTGTGCTCAAATTGGATTACTCTGCTAGTTGAATTGGGTCAGTAAGCACTCGCTTTGTTGGTTGTCTATACAGGATGCTGTGACGATGGTGCAGAGTATTCAGGATGCTCAAGAGGCTGCAAAGAGGTTGACAGAAGAAGCCTACAAGAAAGGAAGCGCAGATAATATAACTTGCGTCGTAATCCGCTTTCATCATACCTAGGTTGATTATGGGCTCGTCAACGTGTCTATATAGCCGTCTGCATTCGGACGTCCCGAAGTCACCTTTCTCGCAATTATACATGAATGGGACTTCAAATTGCTGTAACCAAGCGTCGTATCGATGAAGGTGGTCCAATTAGCTCACGATGCTCAAGTTGGTTGTCAGTTGAAGGAAACTTGACGTGCTGTCCTCATCGCAACACCCTTTAACTATAATGTTCAGCCCGTTCCTCATGATATTGCCATCAGGGACAATCAGGAGTACCCATTATCCTTGTCTCAATCCATTTCCTCCCGGTTTTTTTACTTAGAATAGATCAATTTTTTTATTTACGATTTCCCCCCCTCAGCTGTTATATTTCCTACGCAGCTTAGGTTTGTTATTCTTTTCTGTCTGTATGGAAAGGATTTTGTGGCTGTTAGGCTCTTATTATCTTTCTGATGCTTGGAGGATTAATGTGCATGTCTCAAGTAATGAAATCAGGGTTTATATTTGAAGCTGACACTGGAAGAGCTTCAACGTGGTACATGTCATGCTTTAATGCTACTGTTACAGGGTGCTGTTACTTCAAATCAATGCTAGTTAAGAAAGCCTTGCCGCTTGTTGTTTCTTCCTTCGCTGCAGTGCTCTACAGTTTCGCTTTCGGTTGCTTCTCGAGTTTCTTCTCAAGTCTCTGACCCTAGGTACAGTAGTTTAAAGTCCTACGGTCATACATTTGAATGCTGCTGTCTGTGATCTGGTCAAACCTGCCCATGATCAGCGGAGATACTTGTGATTGGCATGTGATGCAGTTGGTGCCCGGTACAACTGCATATTTGTGCAGAGCAGCGCCTGACAGTCATATGGGCCAGCTGATGCGGTAGCTTCGCCTTGGCTAACGTAGGTTGCTCCTCCTGGTCTCCTGTCTGAGTGGTCCTGGGCCTTGACTTTCCGTTATATGGCAGGTGAGGGGGCTTCTCTGAATCTTGGGTTACAGTACAGGGGAAGCGACAAACCTTGGGGGTAAATTTCCCCATGTGCAGCTTTCAGGCAGAGAGTTCAGTGAGGTAGGGAATACTTTCTGTTTCTCTGAGCTCCGTTTACAGTTTTCGATGGAATCTTCATCTTTACTCAAGCGCTGTTCGATTTGGAGCAGAGTTCCTCGTTTCTCCGCCTATTGTCATTTTTCAATGTTAATATTAAATTGTTTTTCGTATGGAAGGAGCTCAGGTTACAATTTCATTCGTGCAAGTTTTGCAGTACGAGGGTTCCAGCTATTCCTCTTCGGATTTGACTAAAAGCTGTTATTTATACTTGTGGAACATAAAATATCATTTTCCGCAAACAAGTGTCTCCTGAGTAGCCATTCTGTGGAATATCTGCCACGAAAGTAAAGAATATTGACCATGCCAACTTGCCAAGGTTTACGATTTCAAGTCATCTACCCTCAAGGATAAACTTGGAATTGCATGCCGCCACGAGGCACAATGGTCAAAGTCAAGATTCACTGGAAATCCTGAGCCCAGAATTAGAAGAATCTCCTTAAAAGCGCTTTATGTGAACGTCGAAACTTCTTGTAGATGAACTGACTCGAAATGTACGAACGGCTTGATCAATGTCGTAGTTTCCAGAGTTTTTCTAAAGTTGGCACCAAAGTGTCAGAGAGCCATTAAATTGCCATTTAACCCCCCTAAAGGCAAGGCAGGCTCCTATGGTCTCAATATTTGTTGGGAAGACAGAGAAATACATTAACCTTATGAAAGTATAATCTTTATTTCAATCAAAGCTTGGGAGTAAAAGTTTTATGGCACAAGAAGCCCTTTTTGTAGTATGGTAGGCAAAAAAAACCTTTATAAAAACTTTTTATTTTTATTTTAGTTTGGTAGTTTAGGTATTTTTTTATATAGATTATATATTTATGTACATGGGAAGCTTTGATTTATTCTATTGGGATTTGTTATGTGAAAGTTATGGTCAATCTTATTTGGAGGGCAATTAGAGCATTTTCTTGAAAAAATAACTTGTAGGGTTCATTTTTTACTTCAATTTTCACAATTTAAAAATAAAATAGTTTGACAAGGTTAAGATCTCTTGTTAGAATGATCTCTCTGTAGAAATTAGTATATTTCAATTTCATCTTAGAGTTATTATCAATTTAAATTTTCCTTCAATCTTGCACTTATGTCTACTTGACAACTTTTTAATGAGTACAAACAAAGTGTACTTTTTAAAATTCTATATCATATAAAAGGAATTTAAAATTAGTAGAGCAAAAACTATATGTTATGAAGGTTGAAGGTTAAAAAATGTAGTTAAACAAGGTACAAAAAGAAACTTGTTTCTTTCACTTTAAACACAAATACCTTGCAATCTACATGGTTAAAGTATGTGAAATTTCTTCCATACATTCTCATACTAATTCAGTACAAGATCCTATGGTTAGATACACAAAAAAAACATTAAATTTTTTTCTTGCTCTTTGGTAAAAAAAATAACAATTTTGAGTAGCTTTTGATGAAAAAGAAACCTTAGAACTTTCAAGGTAAAAATAGGCCTTGAATTTGCAACTTTGAATTCACATTTGCAATCACAAACGCCAAATTAGCTAGGAGAGGTGAAGAATTACAAAATTTATGCAGTACAAAATAAGGACAATTTTTACATTTATCCTTGAATAGGACAAAAGGGGTTTAGTTGTCCTTTGCTCTCTTAGATGGGTATTTTATAATCACATTAATAAGTATGCATTCTTTCTTATTGCACAAAACTTGATGAATTGATAAACTCCAAAATTAAGACCATATAGTTGGTATTATAATACAATAATATTATTAAAAAAATTAAGTACTGTTAAAATATTAGACTTCAATATTAGACTTCATTGAATGTTTTGTGGTGTATGTTTTTTAGAAACAATATAAAGTCCCTTTTAATTAAAAAAATATTTATAATTAATAGAAGATGCCTTGTAATCACAAGTATTAGGAAAAAATAAAAATAATTAAGATGGTGTAATTGAATATAATAATTCTTTTTGTTAGTAGGTTAGATATATTATATATGACAATTCACGTGACCTTGGGGATCTAATTATGAGCCTTGTTTACCACACTTAGATTATTGCTTAGATTAAAAAAACTAAATTTGCAATGCACATCTTCCACATGCATGGGTTGTCAAGGTATTAGTATTAACCTTTGTTGGCCCTTTTTTCTTATTGGTTTTTTACTTCATGTATATCTAGTCTTAGTTGTTGTGCGTGTTTCAAATATTGTTCTACAACTTTGGAGTTAGGGTGACATGCTTCATCAAATAAAGGGTTATGCAGACAGAAAGACCTATGGTATCTATTCTATATTGTTGCCGCCATTGACTTTTGTTCAATTAAACATGGCTTTGAGGTGCATAAATTTTACTGAAGCGAAGAGATCTTAGATAGTGTTGCTACACTAAAGGATTCTAGAGTTCTTTTCCTACTTTGCCATATCTCATCACACCATACCCTAAGTTTGTTGTCTGTTCATTATTTCATTGCGTATATTTGGTTCATTGGTCATTGCTTTTTAGGTTTAGATGTCATATTCCACCAACACATTAGTCTATCATGGTTTATAATTTACATTGTAGTTGTTAATAAGAATGCTGTGGATTTACATTTCAAGATCTTCCTTATAGTATTAGGGTTACAACTTTGACTACCTTTTGTAGCAAATGGCATTTAGAGTCAAGATCTTCCTCATGGGTAACGAAAATATGGCTAAACAATGTGGACTGGTGACATTAGCTAATAATTTTTTCCATGCCTAGTTTGTAGATTCCTTGAATAGTATGTTATATACCCAAAATTCAAAAAGTTGCAGTAATAAATATGAATTTGCTTCAACACTCCTTGATAGAGATGTCTTGTAGAAGCATTGTAACAGATGTCAACAAGTTGAGGAAGGATTTGAAGCTCATTGCCCTAGAAGATTATACATAAAAATCTCAAATTTTGTCAATCAATATGGATTTGATTTTTTTTAGTTTTTGGTTAAATTAGTGTAGAAATTTTGGGGATTAAAGGGAGTGAGTGTCTAACATGTTTCTCACCTTCCCCAAAATACTCCCATTTCTAGTGTTGTATTTTGTTCTTTTGATCTCTACAGTAGTTTTTTGCCAATTTTGCCAAGTGGTTGTCAACATGGAATTTTTCAAGTGTTTCCTTACTCATTTTGTAATTGTTTTGAGTGCATTCCTTAAAAGATGTATGTTTTCCTTCAAAATTTGCAAACTTTCTCCTATTTTTAATGCTCTATAGTTTTTAGCTATTGATGTTTGTGTTCTTATGACTTTTGCTCAACTTTTGAGTCATTCTATTGTGTTTGTTATTTTGCACTAACTCTTAGTGTAGGTATCCCAAATCCTTGGGAATTCCTTCTAGAGACTTGACATGCAAAATTGTGGTCCTTGTTGAAGTACTTACATATTTTATATGCTTTATGTCATATTCCAAAACTAATAGTGAAGCTTGATTGTGATTATGCCATTTTATACCCGATTTTATATATTGTTCAAATCACCTCTTTTTCTTTTTTGTTAGTTCTTTTGTTGAAACCTCCATAACAAAGAAACTTTGGCTTTGTTGGTAGTATTTTTAGATGTTGGTAAAGTCATCCCTCTTTTTTCTATTTAGATTATTCTTTGTAAAAATCTCTGAAGTAATAAAGCTTTGATTTTAGTATAACAAATTAAAAATATTTTTTAATTCTTCCACTTGCTTTCTATTTATTGTGTTTTAGAAATATCTTTTCTTAGAAAATCCTCAAAATAATTTTAGCATACCACCCAATTGAACTAAAAAAATTAGTTTACTATGTAGTAAGTTGATGCAACTTGGCCTAGCCTACCTTCCCTAGCTTCAATAATCCCCTACTGTCAGATCCACATATGAAATATCAAAAGCACCCAAGCCACTGTCAATTTGTTTTTTTTGAGGAAATGAGATCAACGACATCAGATCTTGAACATAGGAAGTGAAGACCCTCTTGAATGCCATTGATCTTCCCTAAAATATTTAACTGTTGATGAAAGTCACCACCTAGGGTAATTCACGCTGTTCACTTGGAGTTAGGGCTTCTAATGTGAGGGGTAGGAGTTTTACAAGGCTTTGAGAGACATTGTTTTTTAAGCTGGTGGGAATGTCGCTACACATTGGGAGTTTTTAAAGGAGTTAGGAGCAAAAGGCTAGCTTTGAAATTAAGAGCTAGGTTCAAAGTTAAGGCGCATGTAATCACTTGTTTGTAAGCGCAAATTCTTTAATTCATGTGTTTTTGTATTTGTTCCTCACTCGTTCTACTTCTAGATGTTCTTCCTCCATCTACTCTAGTGTAGTTGTTTGGTGAAGTACAAGGATTGGACTTCACACTATATTGCAAGAATCTCTAGGCTCATTGAGTATTAGGGGTATTGAAAGTATAAGTGTTGCATGCTTGCAATAGATTTTTAGCTTGGAAGAGACTCTGTTGTTGTAATTAGAGTGTTGTTTGTTCCCCAACAAAGTGTTGTTTTTATGTTTGTTCCAAAAAAATATAAGCTTACATCCACATCTAGACAAATCTTTCAACCTTGTAGATGGACATTGTATTGACTATATAACAATTTCATACAACTTAGCCTACCCTTGACTCTCCCCTGGCTTCAATAATCCTTTGCTATTAAATCAACATTGGATTGAAATGAGGGGAAGACAAAATTGGGAAGGAACAATAGAAGATGTTGAAATTGAAATACAATATTGATCTAAATTTACATAAGTTTTTATGTTGCGGGAAGGTCATTCTTTAATCTTTAAAAGGGATTTTGCAAGCCCTTTAAAATTGGGTGTGTTTTTTTCCTTCATATAAAAACTTGTAGCAACTTTTTTGTTAGGTTTGATAGACCAAAAATTTCAGTAGTGTGTTTTCAAATTGGACTAATTTAGATACTCATTGACAAATTCAATTGCCTTGGATTACTAGATTTTTTTAGTTTAAAGTCTTTAGACTATAGTAGCACCAAGTTTTGTTTTTTTTAAATCCATGAAAAATCAACCATGTTGGATGGCAACAGTGATCATGATTATTGTGGTTGGAAGGGTGCAAGTCCCTTGGGTTGAAATAATAGTGTATTGACTTGTTCTTGTTCTTTCATTGATGCATTCAATTTGGTTTTTAGTAGGGTTACAAAATGGCACCAAAGGGCTTTTAAATGAGAGCACAAGCCCGTAAAGGGAAAGGTGTGCTCATTCAAAATGTAGCAGAGTCCTCAAAGCAAGAGCTAGGCCCCTATTGCCACAGTTTGTGTTGAAGCAAACTTCCCAAAAAATTATTCCCTTGAAAAAACCTTTGAGAAAAAATCTCCTTCCCAGCTCAATGAGTTGGATGTCAGCATTACAGTTTCAATAGGTAGTGATATATACATCTACACAAATTTACTTGAAAAAATGGATGAATTCATTGAGAAAGAATGCATTTTTGGACTTTGCTCCATCAAACCAGGTGGTGCTTTCTCAAGGTTGCACTTGTAGATGATGTGTCGGCTTCTCACTTCCTCATTGGCCATAGTTAGTAAGCACATAAAAACTTATATTAGATGGGATGATCGTTACATTGTCCTAGTGGGTCACCACATCCCCCAATGGGTTATTGCATTTTCACAAAAACACTCTATAATATTGCATACATTCATTGAAATGTTGGCCTACTACAAGAAAGACAAAGGCGAAGACCATTTCCAATCTATGCAATGAAATGTGATAGCTAAACAAATTAGTAAAGGCGTTGAAGAGTACATTAAGCATGGTACTTTTTGCAAAGAATAGGATTATCTTGACTCATATGAACCCCATTGAGAGGGTTGCAACATAATATAGGTACAAAATGAAGAAATATTTGGGAAATATTTTTGCTAGTACTCTCCTTCTGATACTGCAATTGGGGCAATATATTTCTTCTACTTCCTAGAATTTGCTTATTTGTTAAGGTGGTATGGAATACACAAGGGCCTCATTACTTTAGAAATGTATGATGAATCCAAATGCCATTGAGATGAGTGATGTCACTCAGATTTTTTCCAGCATACAAAACTAGATTCATGCCTTGTTGATTTGGCTTGCCAATGTCTTGCAGCAGATTTAAATGAGGTGCAAGAAGGTGCTCAATGTGATTATGAGCTTGTAAGTGAAACAACTTCTCTTAATTTAATTTTGTTTGTCTTTGGGCAATTTCATTGTTTCTTGTAATAGAAGTATATAGATAGTGAATAAATATGGATATTTATTTATTTAATTGTTTCTTTATGTTATTACAAGTATTGTTCCAAAGAAGAGACATTGTGATTGCAACAATGTCATTGTCTTCGACGGCATGCAAGAGGCAATTTTACCTCATGTAAATTTACCTGAAAGGAGTGCTCATTTAGGTAATCAAACCACAACTCCACCCACATACATTCTAGTGTATTTTGGTGACCATGATTTGGACAACAATTTCATTATCTAGAATTGGGCACTCAAACAATTGTGTTTTTTTGTACAGTAGGGTCCCAATCAAATTGGCGTTTTCGAAATCGCAGTGAAGAAAATTTCACTGCAGCCAACTTTGAGAGGCTCCCGAGAACTGAAAAATTGGTATTTTACCACGAAATTTTTACCACAGCTTGATCTTTATGTTAATAACACATGGTCCAAATTTCAAGGCCAAAAGATTCACCATTTAAAAGTTATTCAAAATCTACCAACATAGGTAGTTGTGGAATTTTTTTCACTTCTGCCAACTTTCACAGCCTCCCAAGGATTGGAATTTTTTTTTTTTGCCATGAAATTTTTGGAACAAAAACTAATATATGATTTCATCATATGGTCCAAATTTCAGGTCCAAAAGATTAATACAAAAAAAAATATTCACAATCTACCAACATGTATTGTTTTGAGAAACACTTGTGGAAACCATTTCACTACTACCAACTTTGGCACCCCTCCAAGGGCTAAGAAATTGTCTATTTACCGTGAATTTTTTGTCACACAACCCTTTCTATGTTAATAACATGTATGCCAAATTTCAAGGACAAAAAAATATTACAAAAAAAGATATTTAAAATCTACCAACATGGGCAGCTTTGAGAAACCATTTTTCTATTTCCATCTTTGACACCCTTCCAAGGGCTGATATTTTTTTTATTTTTCATGAAATTTTTTCTATACAATAATTTCTATGTTAATAACATGTGTGACAAATTTTAAGGTAAAAAAATTTATAATAAAAAAGATATACACAATCTACCAACATGTGTAGTTGTAGGAAACAGTGGGAGAAGCCATATCACTACTACCAACTTTGACACCCTCCCAAGGGCTGAGAAATTGTCTATTTACCATGAAATTTTTGGCACAAGATATATTTTATGTTAATAACAAGTGTGCCAAAATTCAAGGTCAAAAAATTTATACAAAAAAAGCACACACAATCTACCAATGTGTATGTCCTCCATTTGCCTCAATCACTGCTTGTAACCTAGAAGGCATAGAATGACATAATTGGAGGAGCTTTGTATCACTAATTAACCTCCACTCTCTTTCAATAATTGTCTTCATGTCATCTAAGTTTCTAGGCCTATTTGGGTCATGTTGCACTGCATCTTTCAGAATCTTCCAAAGGTTCTCAATTGGATTGAGATCAGGAGAGTTTGCAGGCCAATCAAGCTTCTCCAAAAGGTGTGATTGTCTCCATTCTCCACATAGTTTGCTACGATGGACAGGTGCGCCATCTTCCATGAGCAATCCTTGTGGCACTCTACCCATAAAATGAAGCAACTCGCCATTGTAAACCACTTCAACAAAATCCTTAGCAGAGCGTCGATCCTTAGGCATAAAAACAAGTTGTGAAACTTGTCCTCCAGCAAATGCACCCCAAATCATCAAAGAAGTTCTCCCACTCTTAAAAGTTGGAACTGTACAATCTGATGCATAGCGGTCATATGCAGTTCTCCAAACATGAATTTGTCTAGAATTTTTTCCAACTTCAAAAGTAGACTCATATGTCCAAACAACTCGCTCCCATTCTTCTACACTCCACCTACAATACTTCTGAGCAAAAGCCAATCGTTGAGACATGTGACGAGGTGTCAAAAAAGGTTTTTTGACTGCAATTCGACTATAAATGCCACTCCTATGTAAAGCCCTTCGAATAGTATTTCTAGACACTTGAGTAGGACACATATTAGTAATCTCTGAGAGCGTTAAGCGACGATTAGCTTGTGAGACACGTTTAATAATACGAACATCTCTATTACTAAGCTTCTTAGCATGATTTCCACCACAAGGTTTGCTTCTGTAGGTTCCATCTTCTCGAAATCTCTTCACCAACCTCTGAACTGTTCTAACAGGGACTCCAACAATAGCTGCAATATCAACTCCTGTCTTTCCTCCCTCCTTCAAACCTATAATGCGAGCACGAATTTCAACTGAAATAGCCATCATCTACAACTTTCAAAATGGTAATTGGATCCAAAAAAATTACTAACTAACCTCATGTCTGGAGCACTCAAATCTTAATCAAACCTTAATTAGTAATCACCCACCATCCATGATCCAACTCTCATTCACTCAATCTCCATATTACCTCCCTCAGTCACCACATTACCTCACTCACCATGATCCAACCTTCATTCACTCACTCAGTGACTATAATTCAACCCTCACATAGCCTCACTTACTCATCACATACATTCACTAAGTCACCATGATGCAACCCTTACATAGCCTCGCTCATCAAACAATCATACTCAGTCATCACATAGCTCCAGTTAACCACACAGCACATAGCCTCACCCATTCAGTCAACACATCCTTCATACACTCATGTCCCCAAAATCTTCAATCCTCTAATTGGAAAAATAATCACCCATTACTTGCCTCAGCACACATCCTACCTCCTGTAATGCTCAATTTTGAAAGCAAGCATTCATATTGAGAGGAAAAGCTTCTTCATGCACATATGGTGTTCAAATTTTAAACAAGTGCATTCTTTTAGATGTGACAAGTGCATTCTTTTAGATGTGACAAGTGCACACATCTAGATTTGGGTATCCTTGATTTTGTTGAGAAGCATTTATATATGGGGATTTGAACATTTGGACAATTTTAGACCAAAAGCATGAGTGTCCATATTCTTACAATATTCTCAATATATTCTAAAACTGTTTCTCACAACTACACATATCGGTAGATTGTGTGTGCCTTTTTCTGTATAAATTTTTTGACCTTGAATTTTGGCACACTTGTTATTAACATAAAATATATCTTGTGCCAAAAATTTCATGGTAAATAGACAATTTCTCAGCCCTTGGGAGGGTGTCAAAGTTGGTAGTAGTGATATGGCTTCTCCCACTGTTTCCTACAACTACACATGTTGGTAGATTGTGTATATCTTTTTTATTATAAATTTTTTTACCTTAAAATTTGTCACACATGTTATTAACATAGAAATTATTGTATAGAAAAAATTTCATGAAAAATAAAAAAAATATCAGCCCTTGGAAGGGTGTCAAAGATGGAAATAGAAAAATGGTTTCTCAAAGCTGCCCATGTTGGTAGATTTTAAATATCTTTTTTTGTAATATTTTTTTGTCCTTGAAATTTGGCATACATGTTATTAACATAGAAAGGGTTGTGTGACAAAAAATTCACGGTAAATAGACAATTTCTTAGCCCTTGGAGGGGTGCCAAAGTTGGTAGTAGTGAAATGGTTTCCACAAGTGTTTCTCAAAACAATACATGTTGGTAGATTGTGAATATTTTTTTTTGTATTAATCTTTTGGACCTGAAATTTGGACCATATGATGAAATCATATATTAGTTTTTGTTCCAAAAATTTCATGGCAAAAAAAAAAAATTCCAATCCTTGGGAGGCTGTGAAAGTTGGCAGAAGTGAAAAAAATTCCACAACTACCTATGTTGGTAGATTTTGAATAACTTTTAAATGGTGAATCTTTTGGCCTTGAAATTTGGACCATGTGTTATTAACATAAAGATCAAGCTGTGGTAAAAATTTCGTGGTAAAATACCAATTTTTCAGCTCTCGGGAGCCTCTCAAAGTTGGCTGCAGTGAAATTTTCTTCACTGCGATTTCGAAAACGCCAATTTGATTGGGACCCTACTGTACTACAAATTTTGATTTTTTTAAACTCGTTTTAGATTTTGTATTTGTGTATCTCTTCCATTGTAATTGGATTGTTCAAGTTTTACAACTAATAGAAGAAAGGCTTCAATAACCCTTTCAAGCTTTCAAAAAAATTTAACTACTAATCAAAGAATGACATAAGTACACATCATTTTTCCTATGTACACATTTCAAGAAATGTCACTTCTCTCGCTATTTACCCAAAAAATGTCATACATCTTTTGTTTTTTTAATATATGATTACATAGGTTCATTGTGTATAAAGTTGAGGCATGCAAAGAAAATCAAAAATTTGAAAGGGCTAAGGTTTGTAAGAAAAAATCGAACATTTGATTCGAATTGGAGATGAATTTGAATTCAAGTATGATCTATGATGCCTAAGAGTATTTGTCATAAAAGGAAAGCAAATTTGCTTCAAACCATATTCAATATATAATTAAGGTAGGCTTGACCTCCTAAAGATTTTTGACTATGTTTTCACCCAAAATGCTCCAAAACTATCATTTCTAGTACAAGTACCAAATTCTTGACCAAAAAGAATTGGAGGACATACATAACCGTAGGATCTTGTAATCTACTGGTTTGGGAAGATGTGGAGAAATTTTCAAAAATTTCTACCATCTAAATTGCAAGATATTAGTGTTTGAATTGGCAAAAATCTTTTTGGGGGCCCTGCTAAAAACCAGGCAGCTGCACTTCATAAGATCACATTTGTTTGAAAAATTGTGTAAAATGGTGGTGCTTCTTTGGATTTATTTCTCAAGTAAAGCTGGCTACATGCTTGAAAATTTTCAGATCATTTGGAATTGTACAACATATAGAAAAAAATAATAAGTTGAAAGATGTAGAGAATGATTCAAAATACTAAATTGTTAACAATTAATTTATAAAATTTAGAACTACCAATCCCAATGGTTGTATTGTTGTAATGAACAACAATACAACCTAATATTTTTATTTTTTTCAAATATCATTGAAAATTGAGTCAAATAAAGGACTTCAAAGTTTATCATAAATAAAGATTCCATAACTACCTACAAACTACTTGCAAATTAAAACTCCTCACAACTTTCATCTCATTAATTCTTAAAGCCCCGATTATATTTTTTGTCCAAACCCACTCAAAACTGCCACTTCTGTTGCATTCACTACTAAAAACCAAAAAATACCTTTTTAAATAATCTAACCATAGGATCTTGTACTTAACTTGTTTGAAAACATGTGGTAAAAATTTCATCAAATTGACCCGATAGATTGCAAAATGTTTGCTTCCAAGGTGAAGAAAACAAATTTTTTTGCAACTTACTTGACTAAATTTTTTGGCTTTGATTCTTTTTAGATGAATTTTTTTTGTAGTATTGATTTGGATTTTCTAAGTTTTATGTTGAACATTTGAGTTGAGAATTTAAGGAAAAAAATTCAAGAAAAAAAAAATTCAATTTTTATTCATTAAAAATTTATTAAATAGAAGTAGATTAAAGATTGAAGGAAAAATTTAAATTGTTAATAGCTCTAAGATGGAATTAAAATACAATAATTCCAACAATGAGATTGTTCTAAAAGAAAAACCTAACCCTCTTTAGCAATGTTTTTTGAAAATTGTAAAAATTACATTCACAAATGAATTCTATAAAGATTTTTTCAAGAGATGCTTAGACTTCCCGAACAAATTGCAATTGCCCATAACTTTCTCATCACTAGTCCAAATAGAATGAATCAAAGCTTCAATTGTAGACAAAAATCTAAAATTTTAGGAATTAAAAAATTATTATTTTGACTATTTTTAATTTTTTTGTGCTACCCAATGTACCCATTGACCTCCATTTGGGGCTTATTGTGCCATAACTTTATCTCCTAGGCACCGATTGAGATAAAAATTATATATCCACGAAGCTCTCACAAGACCGCACATCCTCAAAAAATTTCAAAGTTTCAAAAGTTTCAAAGTTTCATTACAAATTGAGACAATAGGAACCTACTCGGACCCAAATTGTTCCACGAGGGGACAAATGGTCCTTTAGGGGTTAATCAAAATGGAATGATTCAAAGTTCTCCATGTATATTTAAATCTAGAGAACCACTTTAAAAATTTTATTTAAAAAAAATGATTTTTAAAGAAGATTTTTTTGCTACCCAGATTGCCCGTCGAGCAATGATAACTACATATCATACAATAACTTTTTAACCATGTTATCAAAGGCTATGAAAATCATTGGGCCTTAAAGCTACTCCTTAGCCACATATTGTGTGAAATTTCAAAGAAAAAAAAAAAAAACTTCATTCATAGTAAGCTGCCCAAAATTGCCATGTTGTCAAAGAATGTAGTTTAGGGCTTCAGAGGTTAAAAAAGAGGAAAAGCAATTGAAAGGCATAGTTGATTGGATTAAAGGCCATGACATTTGTATACACTCAATGCAAGTTTATGACAAGTTGGTCATTATTTCCATTTCATTTCTAAAGTCAAATAATAAACAAAGATTAGAATTAGAGTCAATGTTATATTGCTCCAAAAATCCCAAGAAAATAACAAAAAGATAATGAATAGTAGAAAGGCAATACTCAAAAAAGAAAAAAATTAGAAAGTAGTCAAAGAAAAAGAAAAAAGAAAACAAGTTGAAAAAAAGCCATTAAAAACATAGATTAAACGCTGGATTTATAATTCCATTGTAAAAATTGCTGATTTTG
Organism: Climacium dendroides; assembly: GCA_950106755.1. Lineage (NCBI taxonomy): Eukaryota > Viridiplantae > Streptophyta > Bryopsida > Hypnales > Climaciaceae > Climacium > Climacium dendroides. Next base: position 43,694,628 of record OX467084.1, read on the forward strand.
GCGTTGAGCACAACAAATGACTGAAAGCGATAAAATGGAGCGCTTGGTGGGTGTCAATCGACTGCGCCTACTGGGTGTCAATCGACTGCGCCTACTGGGTATCAATCGTATGCGCCTACTGGGTATCAATCGATTGCGCCTATTGTCATCCCACTCTTCGTGTAAGGTATGAGATTGTTCAGTTGAGTGTATTGCAGAACGTCATCAGTGCAAGTTAGTGGCGATTTTCTGTTTTTCTTGTCGAGCCGTTTTCGCAGTGAATCGTCGGCGACGAGCAGAGGCTTCGTGAACGTTTTTTTTTCTCTTCTCTTCCTTTCCCCGAACCCTAATTCTGGTATTTTTCCACCGAAGGCGTTCTGCAGCATAAACGGACGATTTCTGGCGACATGAAGGTCGTCAACATGGTCGTGGGGCAGGCTTCCGTATTGACATGCCCTGGGGTTGTTTCCAGAAGCTGCTGCAATAGTATTTTGCAAAAACAGCCTGTGTTGCTTTGGGGTGCTCCTTTGTTTCGCATGGATTCTTCAGTGAGGTTGGCGCGACCACCTTGCAACCTAGGTATGTCTGCATCTTTGTGTTGCTGATTCTTTTTCTTCTTGTAGGTTCCTGTGTTCAGCTGCATGGACTATCGTAAACATGCCATTCACCGCACACCGCAGGTTTTATAAGGCTGGGCAAATTCAAATTGTGGTAAAAATTGAATTGAAACTTTTTACAAGCAAAATGGTTCGAGAGTACTAAACCCTAAACCCTAAATCTTTCCAAAGCAAAATTTTCAGAAATCATGTATTTCTTGTGATTTGTCATGCATTTAGTGATGAACAAGTGCTTCTCCTTCACGGCACATCCTCCTCATGTAGTTATTCGTTATTGTGTGAAGAAAATATCGATCATACAGTAAAGTTTCTTGCAATTCTGCAATTGATGATTATGCACATAAAAGTGCACGGCACCGAATTTCTTTCAATATGAACGAAATTTTCATGCAGCCATTCTGCGCAGTTGGTGTACACTTGGTGCCAAAGTGTGCGATTAATACGCTATACCAAATGTTGCTAGTTTTTCTAGAGCTCGTGTGTTCTTTTATTTCACATTGTTAATATTGTTGTTGTTGTGTTTAAGTATTGGCTGTTAACTCTGATCTCGTGATCATATGAAATTTACAGGTTTGTCTAGCAGCTTCTGTGTGCTGCCAGGTTCTCCTTATATTAAATCTGGTAAAGATTATTCAACAGCTTTAGGAAAGCTCTGGCAAAGGCGAATGTATAAACGAAGGATTAGGTGTCAATTGGGAGGAACATCCTCATCGCAGGAAGATGAGATTGGACCCGATGCAAATGTGCAGTCTACTTTGGGTGAAAATGACACGGTGAGGCAACTTCCACAACTTCACTTCAGTTGGTGCTTCTAATGGGTGCGTGAAAGTAAGTACACCTAAAAGTGACAGTTTAAGCGCTTATAATATTTATTATTACTAGAGTGTTCAGAAAATTTTAATGTGCAAATCAAAGAGGATTTCAATGCACCAAAGAATGCATTATCTGTTATATGAAATGCAAACTGTGTCACAATTTCATCTGTTATGTTCTCATCCAGGCAGATGGTCATGTTTTCATCCTTACAACTTTTTTTACAAACTTTAAATGAACTACTGAGCTTATAGGATAACTTAAAGAGAATACTACCTTTTCTTATGTAATGAGGTGTTGTTGCAACGGTTTTCTACTAGTTGGATACTATATGCAAAAGCTGCAAAGATATAAAGTTTTTATCGGTAGATGACATAGAACCGACATGAGGATAAATACTGAAAAGGCCTGGCTCGATTTACTTTTACAAGAGTTTTCTTTATCCTGTGCTTTGACTGCGGTTGGGGTGTGTAGGTTCAGTTCGATTTGGATTTACCTCGAAGGTCACTTCTTTTGGAATTTACTTGTAATGTTTGCCAAGCTCGTACACAACGTATGATAAATCCAGATGCATTGCGTCGGGGCACTGTGTACGTCCAGGTATGCTTATGGTATCACCACACTTATTCCTCACGTGGCTTCTTGTGCAACTGCTTTCAGATCAGTTGGTGGAGTCGTATGACAAAGCGAGGTTTGTGTGAAACTGAAGTGCGAACTGTTTTCTGTGATAGTGTGGAGGTTGCCAAGCGTATCACCAGTTGGTGGACAATTTGAACCTCGTTGAAGAATACGACTTCAAAAATGAAGTTGACCCATTGAGTAACGATCTCAGTGTTTGATTACAAGCCGCTGCTTCCAAGGTTAGGTTTAATACAGTTGGGATGGAGCAAGTGCCTATGAAATTGTACTCTGCAATAGGTAGGGGAATGAGTTGGTTTCTCTTTTTCACGGTTTTGCAATGGCTGATAGCACTGAATCTGAATAAAATATTGGCAACTTCCAATGCTGCCATTTCACGAAGCCCTTTAAAAAGTGGCAATCCGGAATCCGTATTTCAATCTATGTCCAACGATTTACGAATGTTCATAGCTATAAAAATGTTCAAGGTTAGATCTTGAAAATTCACCCTTTCTATTATCCATCACACTAACCCGCTTCTTCATGCAGATCTTGAACTTTTGACTACAGTAGCAATTTTAAACGATATTATTGCAGGCTTTCTTACATACGGCACCCGAATTCCATAGTCCAGATGAGCCAGTGCAGACAACAATGATTCTTCGTTAGGGAAGCAAAAAACGACAAAGTATGAGAATGATTCTAGAATACTTTCTTGACCCCTAACCAACGTCCCTTTTGCTCCCCCAGAAAGTGGAAGCCTCGCAGCGTTGCAATCAGGAGAAAAGGGGATTCGAGAACTAATCGCACTAAAGACCTTGTCAGTGTGGAAGACCATCCCAATTCCGTTCAATGTCCAATTCTGTCCCCTACTCTTGGTCTGTCCTGAAAACATCCAAATCTGTTCATTTTTTAGACAAATTTAATGCATTAATGCATGTGAAGGGTAATGTGTCAATCCTTTATTGATGAGTACTTAAATGCCATTACACATGAAAAGGGCAGTTATGGGTAGTTTATAGGACGCTTAAGGTTGGAGGCCCATAAATCACCCATTTAAGCCTACCTACTTCATCAATGACAATAACAGATATTTCAAGGAGTATGTCATCCTTTCCTAGATAGGGGACACAATTAGAACTCAATCAATTTAACCCTAGACCGCCCAAGGGGACAAATTATGGCCGTTTATAGTTTGGAAGTACAATTCAAAGTGCTGTAATTTTTGCATCCAATGACCAAATTTAGTAAAACTTGTTGGAAAAGTTGCGCATACTAGTCTAGTTTGTGTAGTAGAATTTTTAGTAGAATTTTCAGATCAATCCAAGACGAATTGAGTTTGTGAAAGCCATTCAAAGTTTACAAGTTCAGTTTGAGTTTGACACACTGCATTGTCATGGTTGCAACTTTGAAGGCTTGTATCTCCTTCATCCAATGTTTGTTTTCAATCAAATTTGTTGGATTTTGTTCCTCTAGAAATCTAGTTATTGTGGTAAGATTTTCATAGCAATCCAAGTTGTTTTGAATGCTTGGGTTCAAAACCCTAACATTTTAGGTTGGTATGCACTATGGCAGCTTGTTACTTCTTCATACTGTGTCCATTTTGGAAACTTTTTTGGGGGAAAGTTGCGTGTACTTGCCTAGTTTGTGTGGCTAAAATTTTGTGTTTATCAAAGAAGTAATGAGTGACCAAGAAGCATTTCAGTAGAAGTAGGTTTAGCCTTAGATGTGTTTTTTGCATCCTTTTTGGCTATTTTTTGACATTTCAAAGTCATTTTGTAAACACAATGAGTCACTTTCATGAATTTTTTTCCACCAATGAGTTTGTATGTTGATTTCAAAGCACATTTTAGTTTAAAATTTTTTCATGTGAGTAGGTTTAGAAATCAAATTTCACCTCCAAATGTGTTTTTAGGAAAATTTCAGCATCTTTTCTCAACACTAAAACATTATAATCTTTCAATCTGTGCGGTCAAATGACTCCAAATTCGATCCACATCATCTAGAATATGTACACTACAAGATTGTATGATTGAGATTTTCATACCTTAGTGAGATATAGACTTATAAGGCTTGAAAAACAATGATGTTTTCATACCCAAAATGGCCTTGGGCCTTCTAGGGTTAAGGACCTCCTACCTTATGACTTCACTCCATGGGTAGTTATGTAATTTTAGGGCACACCATTTCAAAAATTCACAAAAATTATTATTTTAATTAAAAAATTATAATTCCACTTGGGTTTGATTTGTGAAACAAGTGTACACCTTTGAAAAGTATGTGCCACTCTTGGAGTTGGCCCCAAGATACCGATATTCAAATTGCAAATTAGTGTAGTCTACCTTAATCAATGACAATGGGAAAATTATAATTCTACTTAGGTTTGATTTGTGAATCAAGTGGACACACAGGTGGACACCTTTGAAAAATATGTGTCACTCTTGGAGTTGGCCCCAAGATATTCAAATTGCAATTCAAGGTGGTAATAAGGCTTAGACACCTTAGCCAATGATAATCTTTAAATTAAATTGAATTCACTCCAAGGATTCCATGAAGGATTATTGTAATCTCCAAAGTGGGGAATGGTTTAAGCTAGTTAATGATGTTATGTACAATTTAAAACATTCATTTTATTTTATTTTTATATGTAAATTTATATTATCACAAAGTTATATAATTTCATAAAATCACGTACATTTTGTGTAGGATAATAGAATGGCTTCACCATTATAAAACAATTGTATAACAAAGACATATCCTCATATACAAAATATTTTTTATTAGTAGGACTACAAGATGAATTGGTTCATTCTATGTTAAAAGATGAAGTACATGTGATCAAAACACTTGTATCTCTCAAGGTTTGGTTGGTACCAATTTCAACATTGTATTTGATGAGCGTCACTCCAAATATAGTGATAGAATATCATGGTTACTATTGAATCTCGATTGTTTTTTAAGCAATAATTTGTTCAAAGGCAAAATCATTTTTATAAGAGAATATTGAATAATGAATTCCTCTATTCTTAGTTGATGAAATCATGCATAGCCATTGAGGTGGTATTAATAACTCTTTTTTTAAATAACTATACAAACATATATCCAAGAACAAATTAATTATTATTTATATTTTGCATTTCTATTTTTATCTATGAATGTAAATACTTAATTATTCTAGTGAAAATTTCTTTTGGGAATATCCAAAATAAATAAAATAAGTTTGAAATGACTTTATACTCCTTAGGGATTTAAACGTATTGGATTTGTTTATGCATGTAAGGTATCTATAAATCAATTTCTATCCACATTCATAATCTAAGATCAATCATTTAATGTAATGGGGGAACAAGATCTCATGATGTGGTGCCCTATGTAGAGATGTTGGAGCAAAGTCAATCTAATTTCATCTCATTCCATATGTGCCTAAAAATATTTTTTAAATGAAATAAATGAAAAAAAATTTAGGTGTTAAAACTCGGAACGTTTGAAAGTATAAAGATATAGTTTGAAAGTATTTATTTTGGGCGATCTATCACAAGAAAACAACCTCAAAAATAGCCTTTTGTGGAAGAGTATAGGAAATTTGGAGTTTTTTTTTTAATATATTTTTGTCAAATCCATCTAAGTAAAGGTTTGGGATTTGCTAAATTATTCTTAACTCCTAAATGCCTAAGTGATCATATATAGTCGATTGGAAATTTCTTCCTCTAATGTACATATATGGCTTTGGAGACCTCTCAACAATCAAATATGTACCTTTTTTAGTCAAAAATGAAAGTTTTCAATAGTTAACCTTCAAAACTGCCCCAAATTTTTTTTAAATGGTCAAAGCAATTTAACTGCCCGCACCAAAATCTTAGCAATTGCAAGGTGGATTGTGTAATGAATTTAATAGCTTTTCTTGTGAAATCAAATTTTTTGACATTAGAAGAGATTTAGGAGGTTAGGAGGGCCGTTTCAGGCCTATTCCCAACTCAAGTTCCCCCTGCAGTTTCGGGGAACCACTATTCCCAACAAAAAAAATTCAAAAAATTCAAATTCAAATTCTTGAAATGAAAAAAAAATCATTTTTTTTTCGAAAAAAAATATTTAAATTCCGACGTGGTAGTTGCTCAACCACATCAGTGAACTACCACGTTCTATTCCCAGTAGTTCCCGTAGCGTGGGAATTGTTGGGAACACACAGCTTTCCACTGTGTAGGAAACTCATCTAATGAAGTGCATTTTAGTCTGCTAACACAATTTGTAGTTGTTCATGTCACCTCTAATCCCAAAAAACTTTTATGTTCAAATTTTTGAAACATTGTGGGGAGGGGCAACATACTAAAAATAGAAAACTTACATTTTTCTTGTTATAATCTCACAACTTGTATGAAATTTTTCACTCAAAATTGGTATACATACTAATAAGCAAGTTCTTTAAACATCTATATGGTTAGATTTTGAAAAAAAAACAGTTTGCTTCATTGGGGATAACTATAAGCCCGTGCTCTTTTTTAATAGTCAAAACACACTTGAAAAGGCCTTAGCATTTAGGGTTTAATATAGTAAACTAGAAAACACAACTAGAAAAACATATTAAAAAAATATAAATTGACATCTCTATACACAATCGTCACATGATCAACATGGCTGGAGGGCGAAAAACCTACCCTGACAGCATGGATATCAGGTCTGCCTGTGTACCGTGGTGGCATTTGGTACATATACCCGTATATCAGAGGGTTCCGAGTAATCAGTCCCGGGTATCGATTAGCGAAGTGACCGTTGGAAGAGTTCTCGGCTGGTGCTTCACGCGACTCCGCGCATTCTCAGGTCGCAAGCTCCACATCTTGAGTGTGCCCTTAGATTGCTGCAGCCGATTGTCTTTCCGTGCAAGGTAGTGACGATTCTCCGTCTCTCTTGCGATCCCTCCCCCCCATGTGAAGCCGGTTTCGCAGCGATCAGCAGTCCGCGAAGTTGTGAATCTCGTTGCTGCACCGAGCCAGGAGGACGAGAACAGCGGTACGCCCGCTTGAAAGGTTAGTCGAGTTTTCACGTTCTCCCACTCGTTTGATCAGCTGTGCATAATGACGGAACCGCGATCTCTCTCACGTCACCGAAATGTTATGAGTTGCGGATTATGAATTGTGAGATTTTGAAAGGAGAGGTTGCTAAACTTGGTCGCTAAACTTGCTAGTCGGGGATTTCTTATCTTTCTTATCTGTTTTGAGTCGCTGGTGCTTTGATTTTTGAGGTCAACAAGAGAATGGAATTGACGTGATCTATAATGAGTATTCTATGTTGGTTTTGTTGTTTTTCGTTTTTTCTTTCGATTTTCTTAGATCTCACAGACGGAAATCTATATTTCCGCAGAAGCTAGACGACACACTCTCGAACGTGCTTCAAGAGCAGCCTTGCTATGCAGGCGCTGAGCTTTGGCAGCCCCTCGACTATGGTGGCTCCTGCGGGAGCCCCACGAGGTATCACGGCTACTCCTGAGGTAACTATCTCATTTGCAGATCACGGAGTGCAAGCTGGCGTTCTATGGCTCTCAAATCCGTTTGAAATTAGCCGAAACTGTTCCTTTTGCTTGGTCACTTCCAGCAAGGGAAGAGAGTAAACAAATGTTTGAAAAATGTAGGAAGTTAGTGAGGATGTGACATGTGCTAAAATTGGTACTGTACTTGCGTGTTGAGGCTCGTCATGAGAAAGAATTAATTTCTTATGTTTAGTATCATATTTGGCATGTGGTAATTGGAATTGTAGCAATCTAAGATAATCTATTACGATTTCTGAATATTCCATTAATTAGGATTACATTGAGGATTGTACATCGGATATCTGGAAAGACTCTTGAAAATCGTACAGTTCTATTTGAGGACGAGATGCTGCCGAATAGCCGCTTGTTGATCACGCAGTGATCCCAGTTTACTATGATAACCTTTTGAAGATGTGAATGATTGTGTGATATTTGGCAGTGACTAGCTTTTCTAAGTAGGTAATGATTAGTGGTAATGTATCCCAATGAGTTGACATTGTGGTTGGACGCTGTGCTCCAGGGGGAAAGGTCTGAAGTTGCTAAGCCTGGCTCAGATAGGTTGATCAACATGACTCGCTTAACTGCAACCAAGCCTGACCTCCGCACAGTGAGTCCCACTTTCATACCACATCTTCAATGTCATTCAAAACAAACCTCTGTATTTTACTTAAAATATGAGCTATTTAGATGTGGAACTAACTCCTGAAGGGGCAGGAGGCACCAATTGGTCTCATGAATGTCATATTGGGACTTGTTTCTTTTCAGTTTTGCTTCAGTATTTTCAACCCATGCGTTGTTCATCCTTGATTCTGGTAAATGTTTTTGTCCGATCTGAATACATGTTTCTCAATATGATCAACGAAATTGGTCATTTTGAAACCATGAGTCCTTGGTCATTGAGGAGTTAACATTGTGTACGCATTATGTGCAGCCAAGCCGATTTCCAGTGGATTCCAATGGCCAAAGGCTTTGCTCAACTCCAAAACTCGTACGAACTGCAGGTGTAGTGAGAAGTCATGCCTCTCAAACTCCAAAAATCATCCGAGCGTGCAATGGAATGAGAAATAATTCTTCTCCAACTCCAAAGAAGATACAGGTTGGAAGCGGAGTGGAAGATCATGCCTCTCCAACTCCTAAAAAGGTACAGGTTGGAAGTGGAATAGAAATCCTTGCTTCTCCGACTCCTAAGAAGGTACAGCGTGGAAGTGGAGTGGAAAATCATGCTTCTCCAACTCCTAAGAAGGTACAGGGTAGAGGTGGATTGGAAAATCATGCCCCAAATTCACACGAGGATACTGTCGGCGATGATCTGCCCCCCGACACTTTTACCGTGTATGTCAACCCTTCATTCGAGCCCCTTGAAACTTTGAAGAGTCCAAGCAAGGAGCAAAAGCTGGTTAGTTCCGCTTATTTCATGTAAATTCATTTATTCCCAAGTGCCCAAATGGCCACTTCGGGATTAACACTTTAGCACCTTTTGATTCTTCACTTTTGATTCTTCATTTTGAAATGATGCGATGAACTTTCCTTTCAAGCGAATCTAAAATCATCTTGTCTGTGTCGTGCAGCCTTCTTGCATTCCAGTTGATTCAAATGGGCAAAAGCTATGCCCTACGCCACGAAAGACGCAATCGCCAGGGGGTGCCAAATTGCGCTTTCCGAAAGCCAACTCTTCCCAACGTCTTGAAACTATCCAGAGTCCATCAGTTCGCAAGGATCAGGTCAGTTTCTCATTCTCTTTTAATCTTTTCTGAGGCATAAATGACCAGCTTGTTTGTAAAGATTATGCCTATATTTGTCAATCTAATGCAAACTGAAAATTTTCTTGTCACACAGGCCAAGTCTGTACTTGTAGACTCCAACGGGCAATACACACTGGGAACTCCCAAACTGTCAAAGCAGTTCACTACACCCAGAGAGAGGACAGCAGCTTTCGGCACCAATGGCTCTGAGAATTTGACACCAAGAGCCTTGTTCAATGATAGCCATGCAGCTGTTACCCCGCGGTCAATCAGCCGGGTTACTCACATGGCTGCTAAACCATCAGGAGTTGATGGAGCCAGGTGCACTTCAGCAGTCAAGAAAGAAATTGGTTCCAAACTTAAGAAAAGGGGAAGAAATGAAGATGGCGCTGCAGCAGAAGACGAAAACACAAGAGTTACGAGATCGAAGACCGAGGCTGAGAAAATTGCGCTCTTTCTAAGGTCTCCAGCTGCCAGGGTTAGGCCGGATGGAATAAAAGAAGATTATTGGCACGGGGTATCCGATGTGCTTCTGGAAAAATACACAGAGTCGAAGCTTTTGAGTGCTTCAAAATCTAATGTTCAGCATTGAGGAATGATTTGGGAGATCTCTGTATATAGAAGTCCTCAAGGTTAGTTCGGAGGGACAGAAGATGGTGTTAGGATGGAGTAAGTGCTCATCAAACCGCACTCTCTTCTTGGATCAGGAGGAAATGTCTAGTTTCTTGTTGCATTTAAGATCAAGCGTAATGTTGGCAGGATATAATGTTCCCTCGCAACACTTTGTTGCATTCATTTAAGGAACCCAATTCTTGAAGCTGGAAGCTTTCATATCACTCTTTGCCTCGTTTCGTTTCTGATTGCAGCTGCAACTCTTTCTTTCTTTATTTCTGATTGCAGCTGCCAGGCCCCTTTCGATATTTGAGGAGTTTGGGGCGTGCTGTTGAGAACCTGCTTATTTACATAGCCATCTCCATGTCTTTTAACTCCAATAGTATATGGCCAAAATTGAAAGTTTCCACTTGATTGAATGGTAATTAATTCACACCATGGGCTTAGAATTTAGGAAAAAAAGTACTTGATTTTACTTACAGTACGGATCAATTTCTGAATACTACCCCATCTCCACATTGTAACGACCAATTTCAAGAACAATTTGGTGTTTTCGATTTCTTAAAGGTGTTATTGTTAATTTTGTAGTACATGAGACGATCAAGTAAGAAAATCTCAATTGGCTTCCTTGTGATAAGATACTTGAAAGGGTTTTTAAAGCATAAAATATGAAATTCAATTGGTACATTTAGTAATTTGGATTTTTAATACATGGAGCTTGCAATTGCAAGAGTTGGTTAAATTTTTGAACTCTTTTAAAAAAATTGTATAGAAAGAAAGTAGACTTATTAGACTTCATTGTCTTATTTTGAAACAAATACAAAACAATTAAAATTTTGAAAGCTACACTTGAATTTGACAAATGAGTTTCCAATTTTAGGAATGATATGTTGGGGCCTTCATTACAAATTTAACCCGTAAGTTCCCTCATGGCCAAAATCTATCCATGTGAAGTGGCATAATGAGAGAATGTAGAATATGTACCATGTTTTTCTTCATGTGCAACTACAATGGTAATTGTATTAATTTAGCTACTTTTTGAAATGTACTTGGGAGCACAACATGTATTTGATGGCACATTTAATGACCATAATCTTATTGTGTTCTATACAGGATATAAATACGACATGTCCCTATATAGAGCGCTATTTAGACTACTATAAAAATGGTAATATTGTTGGATATGCCAAAACAAAAAGTATACTTTTACAAATTGTGCCTTGTATAACATAAACAACCAAGAGCTTATCCAAAACTAAGCAATGCCAACCAATGACACTAGGCCATGTCATTGTCATCCTACAATTATATAGGTATGGCACATACTTCATTTATTTACCCACAATTAAACACTTTGGCAAGGCTTCAACATGCATTGTTGAACATAATTTGAGTGTACCTTTGTTACGTGCTAGAGGACATATTGCAACTATTTATAATTCCCTTTAGATATCTATATGCTAATATATTCAAGGAAAAATTGCATACATGAATTTTCTTAGTTTTTTATGTGCAATTTTGTGCACAAGAGGAAATGTTTTATTGTGGACTACTTGACATTTACATCGTAGGGAATAAATGCAAGAATTGATTGAGGTGAGGCTAATATATGACATTCCTTTCAAAGGTTAACATAAGCTTTGATTGTTGTAGCTTTTAGGTTGCAAGCTCAGTTTAAACAAAGTGAGATTCTCAAGTTACTCAAAGGACTCCTATTCAAATGCAATATCCTTCACTAATAAAAAAATCCAAAAGTAATTACACGTTTTTCCACAATATTATAATAAAAAAATATTTGTACAATCCATAACATTTTTCTTCAAATGAAATTTTATTTGTAGGATAAGTCAATGTCTCTTTGTTTCTTCAAAGTTCCCAAGCATGGATTATAAAAAAAATCTTCGGTAAAAAGTTGAGGAGAGTACAATCTCAATTATGGCTAGAAATGGGGCCAAAGGACAAGGTGCCTCCATCCATCATGCATTCTTGTAATGCAAAAGCAATGAAGGGTTTTATCTTTTTCCTTGTCTTTGAAAGTTGGTATGCCATTAGAGAAGATATGTACACCCTTCTCTAATAGCAACCATTTACAAACACCTGGAAAAGATCCCGTAATTAGTTAGAGTTAGGCTTTATTTAGACATCATACATATTGTAAATGAGTATGGTGAGAATTGTTGGTTTTACTCAAGGAACATTCTAGGAACATATCTACTACTTGTCACCATTAAAAGTAATTTCAATGAGATTAAATCTCATGAGGGGCTCTTTTGGGTAGTTGAGAGAATAAATGGCTCCTTGTCCTCCTAAAAATTGTAAAGCTTTAACTTTGGGAGTGCATTCCAACTTTAACACAAAAAGCTTAGGGATTGTTAATAATTTGGCTATCATGAATTACCTTTGCACTTTAAAAGTGTCACCTAGAAAGATCACTTGTGTAATTTAAGGTATACATTGGAGTTAAAAGGATATTTGATGTGGGGCTATTTACCTATATTATTTCATTTATGATGACATTTTTTTTACATATAAAGCTAAGAGGGGCATATTTCCAATACCCTATGATTTTTGTAGTTTCATTCATGCAAATTTTGAAGTAGAGCTATCTTGTATATAAAATTTAAATGTCCAAGTTCTTGACAAGCCATCCAGGCCTCTAAAAATTTATTTATTTATTTGACATCCTAGAAGACCTATGTGTTGAATTGGACAAACATGCTATCCTATATATAGAGAGAGAGAGGATCTTGGACATTGGGGTTGAATCTTGACTTTTCATCAATTTGATGGACATTTGATAGACATTCAAATGTGACGTGACAATGAAAATCCTAGTCCACAATCAACTATGTTCATTAAATTATAAATTTTTTTGCATGGCCACCATATGTCAAGGTTAACTTATTAATAAAAAATCTTACTACATAATGTTTTTGCACAACCTAATTTATACATACTAAAGTACCTAGTATTTCATGAATCCTAAATATTATATAATACTTCCCCACTTCAAATTAAATGAACCCTATCCTTAACTCATGTAGTTTCTCAAAAAGTGAGTGATCTCCCTGGATTTTCATGACAAAGGTTTTCTTGACAAGGACTTCAATATGTCGCATGAGGATCCACAACAATCATAGGAGGATGAAGGTAAGGTTGAGGCACTAGTTGCCAATCATTTAGGCAATTTTAGAGTAGATTCTACTCAGTATGAGGTAGCAAAATTTTTGAAATTTTATTTCCAAAATTGATATTACTATGAATTTTAGGAGCCAAAAAGTGCACTTCAGTAGTAGCCAATGTTTGGAGTCTTCCAATTTTGATCATTCAAGAACTACTTTCCCACGCACTACTTCCTATTTTCTTGCTCACTACTTCAGAACTTGTGTCACAATCTTATCAGTCCCAACCTTGTCAAAGACCAAAAAACCAGATTCCAAGCATCAGTTGGAAGTCTGCTCCACCTGGAAATACTGCACTGCTAGTGATTGGGAACTGCGCATGGTTGAGAATGGGTGCCTCAACCTCATCACCGAAGAGCCAAGCAACTCGCAAGCAACTCGCAACAGGGGTCAAGCAATCCTGAAGAAGGGCCAAACAGTCCAGAACAAGACCCACCGAGTAAATCTTTTTTTGTGAGCTTGTGTTTTAAACCCTAAACCATTTTCCACAGGAAAGTAATTATCGAGTACATTCCTTGTTAACTTAACTATATGAATGGGCTATGTTTTGATAATACTTTTGAAAATTTGTACCGCCACAGGGAGTGTCGCCTAAAAGGAAGTATACCTAGAGTGGTGGACAACCAAAATCCGAGGATGGATGGAAACAAACCAAGCGCACACCGAGTGACAACTATGGAAACGTGATTCACGTGATCTGAGTGAGTGTGTGTCTGGGTCACAGTGCGATGAAATCCTTGACTACATCTCCTCCATCACCTTTACGTGATTGTAGCTTCGATCTCCTGTAAAAAGAATTCAGCCCGAGAATCGACGTGCTTGGTACATTATTCCAATTCTCATTCTTCCTCGATCCCCTTCAGATGGTAGTGAACCTGTCCCAGAGATTATTTCATCGTGATAGCCGGCCTGAGGTCGAAGTACAATACATGAATCTTTATATCGTAAATCGGTCAGTTGAAGTTGGGTGACTTGCGAGGTTGTATTGTAAAAGAAACTGATTCATGCAGAGTAAAAGTATGTTTGCACTTGGTGTTAAAGAGTGTGTTAAAGAGTGTTGTTACTGAGGATCTTAAGAAAGAAAGAATTTAGACCTACTTTCTGGATTGGATTGGCATTACAAACATCACCCTTAACACCAAGTGCAAACATACATTAAGTGATAGATGTTTAAAGGTATGTTCACACTGGGTGTTAGGGATGATCTTAGCAGAGTGAATTTAGTCTAAAAATGTGCCTAAATTCATTCCAAAGACCCTCACTAACACCACTCTTAATACCCAGTGAGAACATACCTTAAGTCTTTGAACCAGAGCTCTTTTCGTACCTTCATCGAGAGGATTTGGCTGAAACGCCTACATAAATAAGATTTGTTTGTACGTCTGAATACTGGAATTATCGAAGCTGCACTATTGTTTAGTGCTGGTAATAGATTGTGAAGTTTGCATGTGATCCTATAATGCCTTCATTTGAATGAAAATGGTTGTTGTGTTCCAGATGTGGTAGAATGAAAATCCAGTGAACCCTGTTGTTGGTTTCAATTGTGACTTACATCCAACTTGGACGTCATTTTGATTACCGTTTACAAATTGAACTTCAAGTTGATCCTTCCCTCTCTATATTCTCCAAATTTGTGACGATTTATGAATTTAAAACATTATTTTTATTCTTCGGAGATGGAATTACATGTTTTTCTTAAGTAATAAAAAATTTAGAAAACATTGTCATGATTTTTTTTAAGGAAAAGTGAAGAAAATTCATATCCAATACAAAATATGCTCAAAAAAATTGGATTTTTCACCAAAGATGTGCAATAAGGTGTTTTCATCCTTCTGTACCACCATTCATATCTAGATAATTAGAATAGAGTTCTTCACAATCGCTCATTGACCTCATTGACCCAAATGTTACAAAAGCATTTGTTCAAACTTAGCATTAGTTTTCAAAAAGAACCAATGGAAGTTGAAGTGTGTTTTGAAGCAACCAATGAGAGTTGAAGTGTTTTGTACTTCAAGGATGTTCAATTAAAGGTAGTTTAGTGTCAATAATAGGTGTTTCTATGACCTCAAATTTTGAAAATTTGTAGTATATTCATACACACTCTAAAAATTCTCAAACCAATTACATTCAATTTTGCTTTTGTTTTCTATCATTATAATAGATTTTTTTCCTAAATTGTATTCAAAATTTTATGCTTAAGAAAATGACTATTTTACGTGTGGATACCTTATAGAGTTGTAGAACATCATGTGTATAATTAAAATATCACAAGATCATAGTCATAGGTCCAAAGTTCAAATTGCAATAAATTAGTCAATATTATATAATTTTCACAATTAAAAATTGTAATACCAATAAACTTTGATCAATATTTAATGCCTAAAATTCTTTTTGAAATTTTGCACAATTTTTTCTATATTTCTAAGAAACTATGTTATTTACCTAAATTTTAGCATATGATCATAGAAAAAGGTTGTTATTTAAAAATTGAAGCTTCATTTTGGATGAATGAGAAATCATTTAGATTAAACTTTGCCTTGAAGCATATTATCCATCATTTAGAACATGGACTTTGGAATGCTTAACCCCTAAAGGCCCAAGGAGTCCACTTTGAGCTTTTTGAGAACTCGAACAGGCTCTATTGACTTTATAATTTTGAAGTTTTGCATTAAATTTTTAGGATGGATGCTACTCATCATAATCTGCTTACAAAGCTTTGTTTTAAGTCATTCAAATAAATATTGCAAAAGCTAGAAAGTTTTATTTGACTTCAATGTCAAATTGGGCAGTTAAAAATATATTCTAAAAAATAAAAAGTTATTTTTTGGAGATTATTTGAATTGCTAACTACTCAAAAGAATTTGAACCATTCAATTCTAAATAATGAGGTAAAAGTTATGAAGAGTCTTATTTTGTGGACAATGAAGGAAAATTTTCAAATAAAATAAATAAATATATTAATTATAAAGTAGAAAAATTCACCATTGTGATTAATAATTCTCAATTTTTGTAAAATTTATTAGCATATTGGTTTTTTCTTTCATTCATTACCACCTTCCACTTTACAATTTTTTAAAGATGAATACAAAAGTTCTTTTGGTGTAAATTTTTTTCATATGTTTTCAACCCATTTTCCAATGTAGTGACAAAATGCACAAGTTATAGGACATACGAGTTGTTGTTTTTAAATGTTGAAAGACAAAACTTCACCTTTGGGAAGGGCTAGAAAAGCCTACATTTTGAAGTTTAGGTGCATTGAACTTGCAATTGTTGGGGATATTTGCTCTAAAACTTTAGGATAATATACTTGAATAAGTTGACTAAAAGATCCTATGGTTGAATTTGTTAAAAAATAATTATTGATGAAGATTTTTACCTTGCTTTAGGGATGAAGATTTTGAAGTAGTGATGGACCTATAAACACAATGATCCTTTAGGGGTTAAGGATTAACTTCATTTTATTAATTGTGCTTAAATTCAAGGAAGTTTGACGTTGTCAAAATGCAATACTAATGACGTGATCCATAGATCATTAAAAACCCTTTTTAATTTTTAGAAAAGTAAAAAATAATACTATGAGGAAATTTCAAGCACCTTACTTTGTAAGTGTATTCAAGCAACTCTTTAGAAAAATTTGGATGAAAAAATCAAATTTTCCCTCCTCCTAGAGTAGAAAAAGTCTTTGTGTGCCAATCATTCAAGATTTATCCCTAAAGAATAGACCTACAAACGCATTGAGTATTATGTGTGATATGGTGAAGCTACGAATGTACCAATCTTTTTGTTTTTGGCACAATGGACCATTTTGCTAAATAAAAGTAGTCTTTTCTCACCATAAATTTTCTAGTTCTATTTTACATAACATTGTCTAACAGTCAATCTTTCATCTCCCATGAGCATAGGATTATAAGCACATGAGCTTAGAAGGCTGCACGCCTAAGTTATAGGTCTCTATATTATAGAAACTTTCCATGATTATAGTGGAACTATGATACAAGTGCCCATATTATAGGTGTTTACATTGTAAGCACCTTAAATGACTATAGTATATCTAGTATATCTATACATACTAGCACTATTACTTAGGTGAAGGTATATTTCCCACCCTAGGTACCAAGGGGGGGAATTTAGTTATAATACAAAGCTTGTGATTGGCGCTTGGGGGAGGGGTTGTCATTGTAGGCCCTTGCCCTTACCCATCCCCTCTCCCCATGTCCATTTATTCAGAAGATTTAGAAACTTCATGTACTAAGGGGCTCTCTTTCTTACAGAAGCAAAAGGGAGCCTCCATGCTTGGTTAACAATGTTATGTGAATGTAGATGAAGTTGCCAAATTCGAATGAAAAGTACATAAACATGATTGAAAAGTGGATTTTTTGGGGTTGAAAAGATGTCTAGATGGATGTAGAAATCAAGTCAGCTTCAACAAATTTTACAAGTAACATAGGAGCACCCATAACCGTCATTGTATCTATAACCATCACTTCTAAAATCTTGAAACATCTTGGGAAGTGAATAGATGTGATTGTAAGGATGTACTACATCTAAACATGAGCCCGTGGTGTTGGTATTAGATGCACGTATAGTTGGCTCTTTAAAAATTCACAACTTATTCTCACAATGTTTAAATAATACATTTGAAAGTGCATAGGCTAGAATTCTTTTTCTCTTGCTAATAAAGTCCAATAATTTTTTGGATGTCTATTAATAGACATCATGTCCAAAAACCTTAATTTGACGGTCATGGGTGCTCCTACCTTAAGCTTCATTTGCCATTTTGGCACTCTAACTTCCTCTCAAAAAGTAAGGTAGGTGGCTCAAAATCCACCCTTCTTCTTCAGACCGTCCTCTAGGTAGTTGTAGAATGGATGTGAGGTGATCCTTGAATGAACCTCTTTGGTCCATTAATGAATTCAAGAAAATTTGTTTATTTTTATTGCAAGAGCCAATCATTGTCTTTGGTTTCTGCACATTTCTTTATAAGTCACAAGGGGACAGATTTTGAGACAGCTATAGTCACAAATAGGTGTCTTTGATAATTCATAAGTAATTCAAAAATGCTTGGAAAAATATGAAACTACTTGTGTTGTGTTCCACATCTATTTTTCTTTCTCTGAAAAATGAGATAAAAATCATTTTGTCCATGGAAACCTGTGAAAAAAAAAAGGCGAATCGGCCCTTTAAAAGATCGCTTTTAGAGCCTCCTACCTTACACCCAAAAAGAAGAAACCCCCGGAAACGTACTGCAAGGACTCCACCATCAACATGCCTGCCTTGCCTTGCCCTCGCCTGTACCACATTTGTGGCCTTCTCGTGCACTCCCCGGGTACACCTTTTGGCTCCAGCTTCTCGGAGTTTTGCAGGTTCTGTCAGAGGTTTAGCAAGCCAGCACCTCAGCGTAGTTAAAGTTAGTTTATACTTCAAATCTCCTTCACAAGAGTTTGTGAGGCTGAAAGTGATGGTATGCATGTCTGGCCTCGTCCGTAACACTGTACCACCTGCAAATTAATTCTGTGCAATGCTATTCACAAGCAGGACGCTAAACCTGTCCTACAAAGTGGGCCCCACATGGTGAATTTTACTTGGGATTTATCCCTAGTGAAAAAAACAAACAAGGTTTTTAAAAAAATTAATTAATTTTATATTTAAAAAAATGATTTGCCACACATGATAAAATTTTGCAGATTTTGGAATTCATATTTGCAATCATAGGCCCCAGATCAGTTAGGAGAGAGGTGAAGAACATAGGATTAACCCCGGTGGGCTCTGTCATCCAATTTTTGGATAACGAATGGATCGAAAATCGCTTTTCTTTTTTTTTCATCACTGCTTTGGGTGAAAGTCATCCTCATTTGTAGAGATGCAATATCAAGTTGTCGTCCTATCTAATGGTTGGATTTTGGTGTCACTAGAATATATGTTTTTCTAAAATTACAAATGTTGAAGTGTGTCAAGTGGTTGACCAAGCCAAAAATTGCATGGATTCTAGTTCAAAATTGGATTTGCAAAAATGAGGTTACAGAATTTAAAGAACACAAAAGTTTCAAAAAATCATTGTATGGAGAGAAACTCATTTTAAATCCATTACAACAAATATTACTCAAAAAATGACAATATTTTGCTTGTAATTGAATTTCAAAGGGATTTTGAAATTTTCCTTTTAAAGTTTATAGAAAAATATTAGTGATAGCATTGGTGAATCTAACCATATAGATGGAATCTAAAAGTCAAAGTCTACATCTTTCATTAGTTCATCAATTCCAAAAATATGCTTCCAAAGAGTACTTTATGATGATTTTTTTCAAACTATCAATTTCAGAGAAGACCAAGGATGTTTAGGGGGCTACACAACACACACACACACACACTCTCTCTCTCTCTCTATATATATATAATTATCACGTAGAACACAAAATTCATCTTGCAAGATTCACTTCAAAGGATAGGTTTGTCCTCCATCTGCAAATAATAAGCTACTAAATAATAAGTTACTGTTCAATCCTAATTTGACCACAGTGTAAGGTAACTAGTAGTTGGAACTAAAATTGTAGAAGATCTTCCCTTTCTATTTACTTTGAATACTAACATCTTTCAATCTACATAGTCAAAATGTATGCATTCTTTTTTTTTATAGAATTTCATAAATGTCTTGTATGATCTTACAATTGAATATGTAAAAAATAATTTATTTCATTGTAACTCTTTGCACTCAAAGTGATAGTATTGAAGGGTTTTTTTGGATGAAATATAGTCAATTATGAACTTTAACCCCTAAAGTCCTAAGGCCATTTTTATGCTAAAACCACTCAAAACTACTTTTGCTACGGTCACCTACAAAATAAAATTTTTTAAATATTTTTAAAAATCTAAGTGAAGGATCTTATTCTATACTTGTCATAGATCATGTGATAAATTTTTTGTGATTTTTGACCGTATAGATTGAAAGATATTAGCATTCAAAGTGAAAGAAAAAAATTTCTTTCAAGAAGTTGCCATGGTTGCCCACAAAACAAGAAGCTCCATAACTTTCACATCTCTGATCCAAATGGAATGAACCAAAACTTCCCATTTACAAAAGTTATAATCTACAAGAAATATAATATTAAAATTCTTATTTCAATTTTTTGTGGATTTTTTTTGCTACCTAGTTTCTCCCATTTTGAGGTTATTATGGCATAACTTTTGCTCCCAGGCACCGATTGAAATAAAAATTATATTCCCAAAGCTCATAAGTTTTTCTATATTATGAGAAAGTTTCATAAAAATTCAGTAAAAATTGAGATCATAGGAGTTTGCACGAAATCCATTTTGTCCCCCGAAGGGACAATGGGACTTTAGGGGTCAAGGGATTAACATTTATATCCTATACAATATTTCTTTTTATGAGGTTAAAGATGCCTTGATTGCCAACAAATAAGACTCTTCATAACTTGCACATCACTAATCCACATAGAATGAATTATATCTTTCAATGTCAATATAAATATATTTTTAGAGAAAAAAATTAAAAATTTTAATTCAAGTTTTTACATTTGGGGGAGATATCTAGGCTTGAGCACTTTGTACATAGGAGAGGAAAACTTTTCTTCCTAGTCACCAATTGAAATAATCATTATATTCCTATAAAGCTACTATACTCCCTTACCTTTAATCCCTCATTGTCCATGGTTTGTTTGCCCCTTGAGTGCACTAGTCTCCAAAAATAGTGTCTCACTCAAACTCTAGGGGGTGGACTTTGACATCTTCATTGTTGGGATGAGTGACCAACTTCATTGTGTAGTAAATACAACATCAAAATTTGAAATCAAGTAGTTGGATTATTTTGTTGTAAAGCTAATTGTGGTTCCTTTTTTAAATTTGCAATGGACACTTTTTGTCCTCTTGGTTGGTGAGAGGTCAAAAATTTCCATACCATAAGTTAGGAAGTTTGTTTTATTTGTTATGATGGGATCTTCCGGACTGTATGTCTCCTAGAATGCTGCAAGTGCCATTCTATAGCATTTGGATGATAATCCAATGTATTGGAAAGAGTTTGAAAGCATTTTTTCATCCATATTTTTCTTGTTGACCTTTCATGTTGGGTTATGAAGAATATCCAATTAAACTCATAGTCTTGCTAATGTTTTGTCTTTATGTAAATGAGAAGTTAGTAAAAAAATAGATCACAAAATATGCTATTGTAGTGTATTTTGGAAAATTGTTGCTTTGTGTTCTAAAATTAAATTTTGTGATTAAAAAAATTAAATTTATTGAGTTTAAGACCAACTAACAAAATGAAGTTCATCTACTTTAGTTTCTACTCCAATTTCAATTTTGTAAAAATTCCTAATATTGAATATTTTATTACAATTTAAACTTTGCATGTATTTTTAATGTCTTTTTCAATGTCTATTGAATTCTAATTATAGAATGACATGGAATTGAGTTCCAACTATGAAGTTTTCATTGTAATATGTACACATGGTCAAATTTTCAAAGTTTTTGAAATAATTTTCTAGTTGATGTGATTCTTCTTCAAAAATTCTCAAAAAAATCAATTTTCCATTAAAAAATCTGAAAATTTTGTGCAGTAAAGAAGACATGTAAATTCATCTCTGAAAAATAAATATAATTTTTTTTGTACATACACAATTGCTGCAAAATGGTAGCAAACTAAGCCATAAATTTGACATCATAGGAAAACTCGTTACAGGACTTTGAACAAGTAGGTAAAGGCCTCTGAAACTCTTCAAAAATTTGATGACTCAGTAACAACTCCAGTATATGAGAGCTTGATTTGAAGAAGCAAGTCATCTGACACTTGGGAGATCGATCTTCCAGCCTTTCATCCACCGGTTGTCCTCACATATATCCGGATACCCGGAAGTTTGTTATAAGTGTGTTATAAATCTGCAGTTTGCACATAAGTATTCCCAGTTGTGATAATACTGAGGCAATCCAAAGTTTCTTCTCGGTCGGCTTCGCAAGAGTGTCTTAAGAGGATGATCTCCAGACTCTACAATGCACTGTAAAGTCGAACGCCAGGATTAGATTAGAAGGGCACAAGAGGGGGATTCATACTAAGTGTAAAGCAGATGATTGAATGACAGATCATGAACTATCCAGTGGCTTACAGATCGAGTTGACGGTTGAGGGGCAGTTTTGCCTGATCCAGAGTTTTTCGTAATTCACAGGATCGAGTTCACGCTATGCCGTTTTCATGGAGAGCGTTGTGTTTGTTTCACGTTTTGTCTTCAATCCTCTTGATTCCGTTTTGCAATACTGCAACGGCAATGTCCTGGCAGGACAGGGATCTCATCACCACAAGGCCGGAACAGCAGTTCAAGGCTCCCAAAGTGCGGCATTGGAAGAGATCGCATCATCACAAGAGAGATGATGCCTGGGCGAATGATCCTGTTGCAGAGGCTCCTAGTCCTGCACCATCCCCTTTTCCTGAAGCATGCACTGTAACCGACGTTGGGTGCATCTTCAATGTGATGACATTCGACGCCGTCGGTGATGGCATCACGGACGACACCAAGGTAGACACAAACAAAACTTCTCAATGTATCACTGCTAGCTAAGTCAACCGTCAATAGATTGTCTTGCAATTGTCAATAAAACATTGATAGCATTGAATATACTTCTCAGGGATGCCTGAGGCCTCAATCATAGGTTTGAGAGCAAAGCGTACCAATTCTAAAGTGGACCACGCATATTGGTTATGCTTACAAAAGATGAGTAGTACGTAGAAGTCAGAGTCAAGACTTCCAACAAGGTAATTATTGTGTGATGATGATGATCTGAGGGTTGCAGATTTGATGTGGCAGGCATTCCAGGCGACATGGAAGGCGGCATGCCTTTCCGAATCATCTGTGCTGCTGGTGCCTGCGTACTACGTTTTCGTTGTCGGTCAGATCACGTTCAAAGGACATTGCAAACGTAACATCACATTCCAGGTTGGCATTTTGATCTCCGGCGTTCTTCTGACGACTTGAGCATGAGAGAATGGTACCAACGATCAGTTTTTTTGCTTGGGAGGTGACTCAAACTTCGTGATTTTTCAGGTTGATGGAACTATTATCCCGCCCACCGATCTTTCTGTCTGGGATAGACTCACCAATAAAGGACAATGGATTGGGTTTTACAAACAATTCGACATAACGCTCCTCGGCTCCGGAATCGTCAACGGATTGGGCGAAGTTTGGTGGAGACAACCATGCAAGGTACCCCTCCATGACTGTTGTTGATAGTCTGATAAAAGAAGGTTTACTAGAAAGTAGGGTTGCGAATTTCGGACAAGGATAATAAACTTCACGAATTGTGTGCAGCTTGCGGCTCATGGCAGACAACGCTGTCCAAGTCCAACGGTTCGTCCACCCCCTGTTTTCTGCATGATTTGAGTACATGTATCTTATAAGCCTCAACTGCTTTGAATTCCAGCACAAGCTACAAGTGCAAGGATATATCCCGCGATATTTCAAAGCCATTGAAAAATGAGAATTCTGCAGCAGGCAAGTAATTGTGTGAGTAGGGACTAATGAATTCAGTTGATGGTACACCTTGAATCTGCAGACTGTGAAATTCTATGGGTGCAACAATGTGGTGGTCCGCGACATCACGATCCAGGACAGCCCACAAATGCATCTGAAATTCGATAACTGCCAACAAGTCCAGGTCCTGAACGTGTCCATCCTGTCCCCTGCCTGGAGTCCGAACACGGATGGCATTCACCTGCAGAACACGGGGTACGCCCTCCTTGAAAATCTCGTCATCGCAGCAGGTACCTCAACTGCTGCATTTCCACACCCCTACAGCGAGGAAGATGATGACGTTTCTTGGTCTTTGAATCCCGTGGCCGAAAATGCAAACACACACGTTGATTGTCGAATCCGAGAGCATCGAACCTGATGATCTGTAGATTGCACCATGAAATTGGCACAACTTGCGTTTTCATGTGTGTAGGAGTGTGATTCTTGAGAGATCACTTGGGAGAGATCGCTTTGCGTACAAGAGCGAAATTTGTTGAAATCAAATTCTTATCAGTACTTTAGAATTTCTCGAGCAATTTCAGAGTGGGAGGTTGAAGACATTCCTAATTCCATACCAATATCATAGGTCGTAGATATTTACACCTCTTGCTTGTAAGTCCAACCAAAGAGTGCGAGTAAAGAGTTACTGTTGGCAACAGCAGTCACTAAAGGTTTTAGTATCCTCATTTGTCTGGTGATGCAGGAGATGATTGCATTTCGTTGCAAACGGGAACAACAGATGTGATCATTCGCAATGTGGTGTGCGGCCCTGGCCATGGAATCAGGTTCGCATTCGATTTACCCTAATTTTCCTTCCCTTCCGCAAGTACAAGTGAAGTCTACTGGAACTTGAGCGAACCAGAGAAGTACGTAGTAGGCCTAATCCCGAGCCTTCATTGGTTCCCGTGTGATGCAGCATAGGAGGCTTGGGACAGGGTAACAGTCAAGCCTGCGTCTCCAACATCACTGTGCAGGATGTGCTCATTCAAGACACACAGAATGGCGTCCGAATCAAAACATGGCAGGTACTCGGCATCTCCAAACTCTACTTCCCAGAAAAGGGTACTTTGCACCAAATCTGAGTCCCAAACCCTAACTTCCCAAATGTTTACAAAAATACTCTCTGATTGCTGCAACGAACACAACTGACAACAACATATCGTGATACGCAGGGAGGCACCGGGGTGGTCCAACACGTGACATTCGACACAGTTGCCATGATCAATGTCCGTAACCCGATTGTGATCAACCAGTTCTACTGCGACGCCGCGGACTGCCAGAACGACACATCCGCCGTGCTCGTCCGCGACGTCGTATTCCGCAACATCCAAGGCACGTACGACCAGCTGCGCTCCCACGCACCGATCTACTTCGCGTGTAGCGACACTGTCCCGTGCCGCGGCATCCAAGTCGACAACGTAGAGCTTCTGCCCAGTCTACCCAGTCTGGTGGTCCCGTCTCCGTCGTCCTTCTGCTGGAACTCGTATGGCGCGGCGGGCCCGTTCTGCTTCCCCCGCGTCTGCCTCATCGACATTCCCTTCGCGGAGGAGGCGGAAGAGTACTACTGCTGATCACGCGGCTTTTTGACGCCTCGCACCCTAAAAACACGTTGCTCACCGGGTGGGATCCAAATGTATGGGGGAATAGTAGCGGACTCAGAGGCAATCCCTAAACCCTAAAACCACATTGTTCTGACGAGATCCAAATCTGCGGGGACGACCCCAAGGCAAACCTAAACCCTAAACCGCAGGCGGGATCCAAATATGTTGCTACGCTAATGGCGGATTCCAAGGCAACCCCTGAACCCTAAAAACCTTAAAATAGGCCATTATATTACATTACTCCAACACTTTAGATAGACTCCGTGCCAGGATTCGGTGATGGGGCGCTTTGCACTTCGGGGCAACCCATGGAAATGAAAAAAGTTGAGCACTCTCGTTGGTTGAGAGCTCGAAATTGGTAGTGTAAGCTTAATTCTTTGGTCAAGACCCCACCGATGGGTCTTCCGGGAGGCTCTGCAAGAATGGAACAGTATCGTCCATCCCAACAGTGACACTGGAAATGTGCACCAATAGATTCTTTTATGCAAGTGGGAAATCGGGAATGCAAGTCAACTTGACAGCAGGGTTCTTATTCTGGGCGATCCAGCCTATAGGAGAATCACTGTGTACCGTGTGTGGCCCTCCTCTAGGCTGGATCGCCCAAAATAAAAATAAAATCCCTGTCGGACAGGCCCCTAACAGTGAGCACAATTGTTGAGTCTGTGCTGTGTAGGCCGCCAGCAGTTGACTGCTGGTGGTCTGTAGCGAGCAATTATCGGCGCTCCCACTATCGTGGATTCACATGAAGCTCGTGGCAATATGTTAGTGAGGCAAAAGGCAATTGCAAGGTACTAAAGCTTACTACCAGCAGTTGACTGCCCTCCTAAGGAAGCTGATGAGCTGAGCGCAGCGTCCAGAGCTCCATGCCTCGAACCAATCCCCTCAAAGGCTGCAACTTCAGCGTGACCCCGGATCCACGTACACACCACCACTAACGTAGCCGGCAAACCTGTCCTTCGCAACAAGCGCAAAGATTCTTTTTCCGAATTCTGCAACATGTGCACCACAAACTCCCCGCCCCAAACACTGTGAGCCTTCAACCTTCACGTTTCCCACTCTCGGGTAGCTCTTTTCCGCCAACTTTCGGCCCATTTTCCGTCCATTTTCGGCCCATTATCTTGCTTCAAGCACTTGCAAACCAGTCGCTGCACAACTAGCAAGACGTCAAGCACTCATATTCTGGTGGGTGAAATAGTCGGCAGCCAGAGTACGTGCTAGCTAGTGTCTCGCAAGCCAGACTGAGCAAGCTCAGTGCAGATGAGCACGAGATCGAATGAGCTGAGATGATCGAGTTGCATGTACGTGGATGGCGGCGAGAATGTACGTGGAGGTGCCTGGCAATTTGGAATGACTTGCACAGCTGGTGTGTAGGGTTTGGAAGTTCCTGTCCTGGTGAGGAGCACACTGAGCTACTGTAAGTCGATCGGCAGGGATCGACGTGGGGTGCCCGAATACAGGTTGAGTTTGTAGCTCCAGCCCGGCTCTCGTGCTCTATGATTGTATGCTGACTGAGGTGTAATGTTCTTCTCAGTCAGATTGGGCAGCTTTTGAACTCTACTGCGTGCTGATTATGTACTGCGATTTTCATATTCAACCCATTTTACACTTAGCCAATTGAGTGATTAATTGCCTCTGCTTTAACTCGATTTTAATTTTTTTGGACATTTTGATCTTGTCGTTTCAATTATAAATCAGTATTTTTCATTTCCATCGGTTTACAATACACTAACTGTCGGTTCGCTCCGATCCTTGGACGTACTGTCCAAATTTGTTGCTTTGAATGTTCGTGCATGCTGAATACGAGAAATTATTCTTGCCTCCAATAATTGGAAGTTGAAAAATATTCTAGTCACTAAGGGTCTTAATTAGAGCTCATATGAAATCGTATGTTAAATATATCGAATTCATGAAGCTAGAAGGTCACAATCATCTTTGACCTTTCAGTTTGCGGTCTACTTTCCACACATCTGCCTGTAAAGTTCTAAGTAGCCATGGTGATTCTGTATCAGCACTGTGTCTGCATTCAATAAGAGAGTACAAGACCTTGCGATTCCTGCTCCGCATTTGGGCTCCAAGCGATTCTTCAATTCCTCGGATTCAGATTCTCTCCCAAAAGAACTAGCTCCTCGTACAGTTTACCCTGGTATAGTAGAGTTTGGTAGCTGTCCAGTTTGGAGGGAGTACTACCATTTCAGCTAGGAAGTTACCATGGAATCTCACTCCAAAGTACCTGGCTCCCAGTTCGAAGGTCATAACTATTCAATGCAATGCAAGTTCAGTTGTCAAACTCGATCTGCCATATTCTGAGTTCATGTTGAATAGAACAATCCGAGCTCATTAGCAGTTTGTGTTTATATTGCAGGCTTGTGTGGAGCTCATAGTACGTGGCTCGAGGATTAATTCAAGTGCCGGCATTGCGTAATGGGGGAGCCACATAAAGAGCAGAACTCCCGGCAGAATCGGAAGAAGTCCAAGAAGGATGGCTCGTCCATGAATCGGAAGAAGTCCAAGAAGGATGGCTCGTCCATCCCGCATGACGAGCCGAAAGACACCAACATAGTCGGCAACATCTCCAAGCTGCTGCCTGGGAACACCTTCCTCATGTTCCAGATGCTGGCGCCGCTATCCACCAACGACGGCAACTGCGGCCCCCCCGAGATCGTCATGACGAGCGCCATGCTCATCATCCTGGCCTCCACCTGCATGCTGGTGTGCTTCACGGACACCATCCAGTTCAAAGGCAAAGTGTACCACGGGCTCGTCACGAAAAAAGGTCTCTGGAACCCGAGCTTCAAAAGCGACCCGAGCTTCACCAAATTGCACCTGGACGAGGAACAGCCGGAGGAGTTACAGAAAACGTACCCCCATATAACGAAATCCACGTACGTCAGTAAAAACGACCAGTACACTTGTAAGAAGACGGATTTCTTGCACGCGGTGCTTTCGTCAATGGCATTCGGGACGATGACGATGCTGACGAGTCCTGTGATCAAGTGTTTTTATCCCAAAATTCCGCTCACGGTGGTGAAGACGCTACCGTTGCTGGCCGGGTTCGTGATTAGTGGGATCTTTGCATTCTCCCCGCCCGCGAGGAATGGCATTGCGAATCCATTGTCGCCGTCGCTGCCGTCCAAGCCGCTGGGCAAGGGCGACCATGATCATGCGAATCCCAAGCTTGACGATGACGACGATGACGACTTGGGTGACTCCGTGAAGAAACTTTCCACGGGATTCGGCTCCCCGGATCATGAGAAAGGGAAATCAGGATCCCCGACTGAGCATGACCAGCTGCAGGACGGCGTGAAGGCGTTCGTGAGCCGGTTTCTTAGCAATTATAGGGATGATAATAAACACCGCGCGGAGAAGATTGAGCATAGCTTGCATGGTGAAGCGAAGGAGGCCAACCAGTTGCTACACAAAGCTGCACCTGCTGTTGGCGAACTCAACAAAGATGTAGGCTATGATTCTACATGATTCCATCAGAATGTCTCAAGAGGGGACACCAATTAAGGACACTACGTCGAAACGACATTAAAATGCCACTGTAACACATGAGAATGGTAGTAATGGTTTGTTTTCATGCATTCAAGAGGAATGTCACAAGAACTGTGGCTTCCTAAGCGTACACCAGCTCAGAGTTGTGTATGTTTTTCGGGGAATTTAGTTAAATTTTAGGTGGTATTGATGGTTTCGTGGTGCCTCTTATTGTGCAGATTCATATCCCATCGGCGCTGCAAGAAGCGGCTAAATCTGTGCCACATGACGCGCTGGTAGCCGGGCTCGTGAAAGCAGGAACGCATCCCGCTTCGGCGGTAGCAGCGGTGCAATCGGCGGGTCAAGATGCCAAGGACGCCGCCTTGACTCAGATGCACCAGGCCGCGACGTCAGGGCCGCTCGCAGGTCTGTCTAGGCAATCGTCCATGGCGCTCACGCGGGCGAATTCGATGCTACAATCGGCAGGGTCGTCTCTCTCCCTCCCGTCCGGTCCCGACGCGCTGTTCCATCAGGCCGCGCAAGTTCTGCATCGCCAAGTCTCGGGTGAGACTCGCACCAGAGATTCATAGTTTAAATGAAAATGACCAATTGGGCAGAATGCTAATGAAGCACAAAGCATGGCTGAATCTCTGATCAAGTTGTTTATTGTGCGCCAATTTTTTAGGTTTACCTCCGAATGTGCACGCGGCAGGATCGGAGGCCGCGGCGATAGCGCTCGCGACGGGGCAAGCGCTAATGCAAGCGGGGTACCAGCTTCCTAGCTCTAGCCAGTCGCCACAAGCTACTTCGCTGAATGCGTTTGCTCATAACATCGGAAATCAGTTCAACCTGAACTCCGACAATGAGCTCATGAAAGAGGCAAACAGTCTCGTCCAGCAAAGAAGCAAATTCCTCCCTGAGGTTCATGAGGAATTAGCCCGACAAGGCGTGACTTTGAACTCCCCGATGCAAGCGTTCTACGTCCCAGGCTCATCTACCACGCAAAGCATCGCGGCCATGGCGAATAATTCAGGGTCGCAGGCGCTGAGCCAAGGTACATTGGCGGCAACTTTGGCCGCAGGGGCGGCGCGAGAGGCCAGGACGCTCCTCCTGGGAGACGCCGATCACGGCATGGCCAGGGTGCACGCTGAAATCGCACGGCAGAGCGCTGCCGACGTGCAGCTCGTGACGTCGCTGGCACATGACGCTGCTTCCAGAGGCTCCCAGATCTTGAGCGACGCGAAGGCTGAGCTTCTGAAGCAAAAGGATATCTTCACCCACGAGATGTACAGCCAGGAGCGCGCTCTCTCAACCCCAGCCACCTCCGTGGCCCAGGACCTCGCCGCGCTCGTCACCACGCAAGTGAGATCCCAACCCACCGTGAGTGCAGTGAACTCGCAGTTTGTCGAGGCACTCGCGCTCGGCATAGCACAAGAGATGGCCCAAGCGGGATCCCAACCCGCGGCGTCAGTCACGATTGACATCGCATCGCTGCTCCAGCAAGGGAGTCAAATGCACGCTCAGCTGGCGCGCCAAGCGTCCGCGTTGTCACCCCAGATGCAAGTTGCCGGGACCACGGCGCAACGCCAAGTGAGCCTTGGAGAGTTTCAGCAATCGCCCGCGGCCAACACCCACATGGCGTTCAGGCACCTCGCCTCGCAGCTCTCTTCGCCCCCACCGTTGTCGTCACCCGCATTCAGAGTGTCCCAGACGATGTCGACGTCGCCATCCAACTGGCGCGGCAACGCGAGCCTGATCATCGAGGACGTGACGGCTGCGGCCGCGGCGGGGCAAAGAGGGGTTGGTCACGCGCAACACGGAGCGGAGCAGCTGCCTCGTGTGACGGAAGAGATCGTCGCGGAAGCCGCGGTTCAAGCACCGACTGCTTCCCAAGTGAGTACGGTTTAGGGTGGGTTTTCAGGGTTAAGGGTTTAAGATTTTGGCCATAGACCTTAACCCTTAAATGCATGATTTTAAAAAAAAATCTTAAGTTTAGTTATCTCACTTCTATGAACATGATGAATTGGTCAGAAAGGAATATTTTCTTCAAATATTATCATGCTTTGAATGAATGAGACAAAACATAGCTTTTTGTAGCACTCATATTCATTGTTTAAGATATGGATGTTGAAGCCTTTAGGGGATTAGAGTTGTCTAGGAAATTTAGCAATTATTTTTAGCCATTCTAATTATTCTCATTATCCTAGCCAAATTTGTTTCCTACCATTCAAGTTGCTAAAATTTGCATATAATAATATTGTCATGAAGTAGGAGGTTCATAAAGTAATCTTTCACCAGATGATTTGCAATTTTAAAGAGTTTGACATTCTGAAATATTTTCCCTTATAAGTTCCTTCAAAAACAAATTGAACTGGCATCTAATTCAAGTCAGTCATTTCATTGGACTTAATCGAATAGGTTAGAAACTTTGAAGTGGAAATCATATAGGGCTCTGAAATTGAGTGTCCACGCTTTGATATGTTCACCGATGGTACATTGAAGAAAACAATATGTACCTCTGAATTAGAGAGCGCTTTCAGAGTTTGAACTACGTTTCTAAGTTTTAGGGTTTAGAGAGCGTTTTAGCACTACTTTGGGTGCGGGTGGTGGCCATCTGAGATCGTCACGGGCACTTCTGAAATTGTGGGACAGGTAGTGATTGCGAGCATGACGCACTCTGATCGACAAGAATCGACTGAGATTATGGACTCAATCTCAACGGAAGAGATTACGAGTGAATCTGAGACAGAGCTCAGCAATCGTGGCAACTTCCGAGCCGGATGTTCGAGTAGCTTCAACTTCCAAGCGCCATTGAAGAGGAACTTATGAGGCTCGCCTGGAGCGAAGGACTGAGGTACCTGGAGAACGTAAAACCAACACAATTCTTACCATTGGGATGATCAAATATTGATTGATTCATGTCTACTTGAGAGTTGCAAGGGAACTACAGTACATTTAAAGCATCAAGGTATGTATCATTTATGAAATGCTATTTGCAATAACGGTATGTTTGCACGCGTGATTTTTGCAATGTGAATCCCATGCAAAACTAGGTCGAAATTTGTTCCAGAAATAACACTCTTTTAACACTAAGGGTGCATTTGCACTTGGTGTTAAAGGTGTTGTTACTGAGGGTATTAGGAATGAATTAAGATCTACTTTTGGATCAGATTCACATTCCAAACAATGCCTTTAACACCAAGTGTGAACATACCTTTAAGGTATGCAAACAATTTATTAGTATGTGGCATAAAATCAGCAGGAGATCATTTTTCAGATGGAAGATTTATTTTTGTGGATTTTCTAAAGTGAAAATGGTGAAGATGTTTGTTTCCGTCATCTTGTTTAGAGCATCCCCACCAGCTCTTCCGTTTCTCTATCTGTTTACTGAGCTTGGGACATTAAATAGGGATGAGACCTCGCGAGTTCTCCATATGAGCCTTTGGATACAGAACTAGAGAAGAGTTTTACAGAAATCTGTATATTTTAGAGATGCAGGTTTTGGATAAAGGTTGGTGCAGTGAAATTTCTATATCTCTATCTGCATATGAGGTCCTCTCCCTAAAGCTTTAAGGATACGGAACTCACTGGTGGGGATGCTCTTATCTGGCTATTTGCATATTTGACTGAATTCATGACACTGGATTCTATTTGGTGAAGATGGGAAAGGCAACTTACAAGTGACAATTTCACATCATTTTTCTAATTTCATTTTTTTTCAGGGATAGAAGACTGTCCAGGAAGAAGGCTCGAGTGCAGCGTTCAAGAAGTTTTCTGAGATTGAACTGGTTTTTCAAGTACGAAGTCGGCGAGTTATTTTACCTTTTTTTTAACTCACAATAGAAATTGCATACATTCTTTCACCAATTTTTTGTCAATTTTTTCAAATTGCAACCGGTTTTCTTCCCAATTCCACTAGCTAATTTTGAACTAGCCATTGGTTCTTCCCAAACATAGGACTCGATATGCCCTTATGACTTGATCAAATTGGATGATAGCCATAAATCCTTTCTAGGGATTTGAATTTGCTACAACTCACAATTTTCTTTAATAGCACTTAGCATTGTAGTCACACATCAGTAGTATATTCATATTTTTTGGGGAGAAATATTAGTTAGTTCATTGTTAGATAGTGCTTTTGCAAAAATAATTGGTTAGAGTGTGAAAATGGAGGATCTAAAACCAAACAAAAAATTGGTAGGATCCTAAACCCAACCATTGTGCAAAAATAAAAGGTGGATGTATAGCCGCCATTTTCATGAAATTGTCAAATTTTTACCACTTACCATTTCAAATTGAAGGCTAATACTTGGATTGTTGAATGCGGGTATGTTCTTGGACAAGGTGAGTATCATTTTAGGATTGGCCCATTGAAGGTTTTGGAGTGTTTGGACAAGGGAGGGTGAATATCTATTGCTTTAGGGTTGTTTTTTGGCAACAGTCTTTGTTCCTTTGTTTGTGTTTGCCTTGATATAATGAAATTTGGAGATTAGTTTCAAAATTGGGATGTTTTTGAAAGAGGAAGATTGTAGCCTTCACAAATTCAAAGTTAAAGAAATGTGACCGATGAGGTAGCTTTAAAAACTTTGTGAACACTGATTTGCATGTTATTTTTGAATGTGTAATTTTATTTGTGATGAACTGGGTGTATATTTCTTTAGTGATTGCATTATAACTTATACATTAGTGTTGTACCGTAGTCCCTTATCAGATTCAGCAATAGTTGCCGAATAATTAATAAAACTTCAGATTTCCATTTCGGCAACAAGAATATATTTACTAAAAATCTCATCTCACAACATAGTTAAATTCTAATACATTTAGCAGCTTTACCATTTTTCCAAGAAACGTTGCCAAAATTATTATTTTTCTCCACATTATACTACAAGGGCATTGAGATGTATGTAAGAATTTAACACCAAAAACAACATGTTGTGACAAGTGTGAAGTGGAGAAAGACAAGATATTATACAAATTAGAAGGTAGGAGGATAAACAACCCATGTGGGATATGTAAATGGTTACTTAGAGCTCAACCACTCATAGTTAAATCAAAAGCAAAAATTGTGTGCAAAGTAAAATTTCAAACTTCATTTAGGCAATGTAGTATAACTTTTTTCAAAAAAATTTGAACTAAGTTAATGTGGAAAATCAATCTAGCTTTCATCTCCAAAATCATTTTAAGATTTAGAGCCTCCAATCAAAAGTTATGAACAAATTTCAAGGAATGAGTTGGAAGGGACATTTTCTTTGATATTTTCAAACATCCCTTGTGAATTTTGTTCATACATTTTTATTGGAGGCTCATAATCACAAACGGATTTTTGAAGATGAAAGTTAGATTTATTTCTCAACTTCCATTAGTTCAAAGTTTTTGAAAAATGTTATTTTACTATATCCAAATGAGGTCTAAAATTCTACTTTGAATACAATTACTCCTTTTTGACAATGAATGGTCAAGCTCTCATCTTCATCATTATCCCATATCCTTTGAGGGTTATTGACGAACAATGAATTTTATTGTAAAAACGACCTCTCTGACCCCCATTCTCATCAAATGTCAATGAAAAAATTCCTCCATGCTTCCATTAGAAATCTTTTAATAGTAAACAGTCTATGAACTTCACATTGAACTTCTTACTACATTAGACATTCTTTTTTTACAACAACTTGGTCATTGAATTCTTATTGAATTCGGTAGGATCCCTAATCCCTAAAAATTGGCCATTGATTTCGGCAATGGGCACTATCAATTTTCAAAAATTTTGACAATTATTATAATAATATTCTGAAATTATATATCCTTAAAAATCAATTAATTTCTGCCAAAATTGAAAAGAAACTACGGTAGTAAGATAACTAGTATATCTTCTCTAGAGAAGATCAATGAAGGTATTTGCATCAACACTAACTAGAGAATTTCATGTCCAAAACAATAACCAAGACTCTATGTGTAAATTTGGAAGTCTTTGTTAATTCAATTTATAGATAATACAAATTTGTTATTTCATGCTATGTCAACCTTGCGTCTTTCAATTTGACATGGCAATGTATAGTGTCTCTTCTAAATTTTTTGGTAATTTACAACAATCAAAGATTTTCAAATGTACAATAATGATAATTTTAAAAATACAATTTTCAAAACAAACTTAAAATCTTCATTTTGAAGGATTTTGACAATGCAAAAGATTGTAAATTGAATCATTATGAATTGGCATCTTATAATCATGTAAAAATTTGTACATTTGAAGAACTCTAAATCTATGAAATATTCAAAACAATGAAGAATTTTCATTCTATATGGGAATGTGTAGAAGAAATTTTAGAAACTTTGATTGCATAGATTGCATAATAAATATATTAAAAGAAAACATGATTTTTTGGCACCAAGGCAAATTAGTTTATGAGACTTTAAATCCTCTTCACTTAAAACTTTGCAATACATATTTTGAATTCATAAATAAAAATAGGTTTGAAATAGAAGGAAAAAACAAATTGTTAATAGCTCCAATAAAGATGGAATTAGAACATACTAATCCAAATGGTGAGATTGTTATAACAATCAAATGGTTAATCTTGCAAAGCTTTTTTTATTAAATGTGAAAATTTAACTCAAAAATGAATCCTATACATTATTTTCCAAGAAGATGCTTTGATTGCCTACAATACAAAATGCTTTGTAACTTTCACATCACAAATCTAAATGGAATAAACCAAACATTTTCATATAGACAAAAATATAGTTTGTGAGAAATTAAATTTTATAATTTTAATTTCAAGGCCATATTCATTATTAATATTGAGACTTTTTGCAGATTTTGAGACAGAACACTAGATGTTATAAAGTCATATACAAAAATAATAATTGAAATCAAGAATAAATAATGCTCAAATAATAATTCTAAAATGAAAATTTAAAAATTGGTGTTGTTACCTATTTATAAAAATACTAATAAAGAAATAAAATGGTTTATTTCAAGTTGAAGATAAAAATAATACTGTGAAAAGTCTCAATATAATGAATATGACCTTTTTCAAGTTTTTATAGATTTCATTTGTTCCCTGCCAAGTTGAAATTTAGTCTTATTATGAACTACTATTGCTCACAAGTACCAATTGAAATAAAAATTATATTCCCAAGAATCTAAAAAGTTTTTCAATCTTATAAAAAAGTTTCAAAAAAATTTCAAAAAAATTTCACTCATAGGAACTTGCCTAAAATCCATTTTGTCCCCCTTAAAAATAGAGCATATGACTATGTAGCCAAGCTTGAAAGTCCTTCACTTTGTATTCTCCATTTCTTTTATATTTAAGAGTGAAATTTTTTGGTTTTATATTTCAAAGATGAAATCATAATTATGTGAAAAATTCAAATTAACATGAATTTTTGAAGAAAAAATGAAGGAAATTCATATCAATTACAAATCATGTTTCAAAAATCTAAATTTTCTAGAATAGAAGTAAATCATAATGTAGAACATTGGATTATGAAAAATATCCATATCACTCCATATTTAAAAACATGGTTATAGATCCTCAACTTCAAATTTCATTAAATTTGAATTTTTTTTTATAAATGTTCAAAATTTCCAAGTAAAGTAGAAACTACTTTAGAAGCTTCATTTTGTTGGCTTTAGGAATATAATTTTTATTTCAAAAGCTTCATTTTGTTAGTTTTAAGGGGAGAAGGCACAATTGCTCAAAGTAGTGAACTATACTAGATGGTTTTCTATTTTTTTGATAAACTATCCCATATGAAATTAAAAAAAAAACTAAAATATCTTGAATTCAATTCAATGATGTAACTATAGCATCAATAAAGTTGCAAACAAAAAATGGGATGAAAATCATCCATTCTTCAATGTGCGTGAAGCATAGTTGACCATTCAAAAAACACAAAATGTCCATGGTGTACTCCCAAGATTAAGGTGGGCTTCTATGTGGAATCAAGGATTGGTATTTTTGAAAAATAGGGACGCCCATTTGATCAATGATCAACAAGCTCTACCGGCCCCTAACTCTATATGCAAGCCCGCTCTTAACCCTATAACGACACATTGGCCTAAAAGTTTGGGTCCTTAGAAATTCTTTATGCAAACTCCCATAGGAGAACTAGGTGCAATTGGTACAATTTTGGTGAAAGGATTTTATACTTGATTGGGTCTATACAGTACATTGGTTAATCCAAACTCTAAAACCCTCAACCCTAATTATAAATTAAATATATTTCATCCATCTAAAACTATATACATTCATCTGAAAGTGATATCATCTACCTTAAAATGCTTTTGGTGACTTTTGGAATTTTTTTTGAAATTAGCTATCAAGACTACAAATAAAATCTTTGCTTTGGGATTTATAAACAAGTAATTTCTATAACTCAGAATATTGTTGCTTTAGAAGTTAGTAATCCCAATAGGATAGTTTAAATTTCTAAATTGTGCAATTATATTATAAAATACATCTTAAAAGAATATTTTAATGTGAATTTTAAATAAAATCATAAAACATAATCCATAGATTATATCTACTAGACATTTTAATTTGCAACAATTTGATTTGATGTTATTGGTATCAAAAGGTATACTTTAAGAGAATCGATTTGAGAAAATACAAGTATATGAAACTTTGAATGAGTTACACTTTTGTTTTAAACTAGCATTCAAAATTCAAGTTCATAGATTTACTCTATAGAAAATTTTCAAAAAATTACTACAATGAGATTGTGACATTTCAAGTCTATTCCAAATAATTTCACTCAACAAGTGAAGAGACTTTGTTTATATAAAATTTAATGTAGAAGGAAATTAATAATTGAAGTTTCAATAGTACATTATAATATCATTATGGCAATGAAAGATTTAATCATGCAAATACGATATAATCTATATCTTCTCTTTATACATCAATTCCAAACTATTCTTCTATAATGTAATTCATAAAATCAAAAAATGAGTTGACTATAGCAAATAGCCCAAAGTTAAAATTGCAATAAAGTACTCAATGGTCAAGTTAGATTTTCTATCAAAGTAAAAACTAGGCTTAGTAAGGTTTATTTCATTCAAAGGAGTCAATAATTTACAAAAGATAATTTTTGTATTTGTAGTTCAAATCACAAGCAAGAACTAGACTTTGCCAAAATACACTAGAAAATATCTTTCCTTATCCATTTTTAACCACTTTGACCACCATTTTTAATCACTTATATTATGTCTCTATCTTTTTAAGAACAAATTATTTGATTGAAGATGTAAAAATATGAAAAAAAATAAAAATTGATTTTGCCGTTCTATTGCAAAATAAACTATGAATCGAATAAGTAAACGTGTGCAACAAGGAAAGAGACGTCAATGGGTCACCCTACCTTAGAGATAACTGAGAAGCTATCTGACTTGGACATGGATGAAGCACATCCAATTATGGATGATGAATTACGAACCATGATGAATGTCGTTCATTAATATAGAACCTCGTCACAGAAAAGGTAGCCACGTCTCCATCCTTTTCGCTGTTAGCGCCCGCCTCGCAGCTTCAAACTGAGTTACCATCGCCGTCGCCGTTGCTTCCATCGCATACCCATTCTCCTTCGTCTCTCTTTACTTAAATTGCACTCCATCTCTCTTTCAATTTTTTTTTTTATTTAGCTTTTTTTTCCAATCGAATCAGATTGTTGATTCGGTTCGCGCGAAGTTTCGATCCTTTGTGTTGGGTGCAATTGTTCTGATCGGTGCTTTTGCAATTCTAGGTTTCAAATCTCGCTGATCAAAGTAGGCGGGCGCGTGCTCCGGGAGTTTCTCTTTTCGGAATGTGCGAGAATCTCTCTGTCGTCTCTGATATTGAGTTTATTATGTCGTGCTGGTTTGGGCGTCAGAAAAGCGAATACGAATTGGTGTCGAACTATAGTGATTTATTTTTCCTTTGCAGTGACGAAAACCGTTGATTTCTAGCTATCCGTCAACTTTTTGAATCTTCAGTTTTCTCTGGTTTGGTGCGCGCATGCCGATCGACGACGTCGTGTTGTTTTGTGTGTCAGGAAGGCCAATTAGGGCTGGTGTGCAAGTGGAGTGATCGATTTTTCTTCGCAGTGATTAGGAATACTATCGATTTTAGTATGCGAAAGATTTGAATCTTTCTCTGCTGGTACGCGCATACAGAGCGGATCGTGTCGCTATGTTGGAGAGATAGCGAAGGATTATTAGGGCTCAGAGAGGAATCGATTAAAGCAAGTTTGGGACAAGATGAGGCTGTTAACGGAGCAGAGCATGAAGCTGGCCGCGCAGTTAGGAGGAGAGATTTCGTACATGATCGAGCTCTCTGTGGTACCCGTGATGAAGGTGCTGACGATGTGCGCCTTGGGAACACTGCTAGCGCAGCGTCAGATCAACATCATCACTCCTTCGGCAACGCGGCTGCTCAGCAAACTGGTGTTCGCCCTCTTCCTGCCGTGCCTCATCTTCACGGAGCTCGGGGTGTCTATGTCTTTCTCCAACGTGCTCAAGTGGTGGTTCATTCCCGTCAATGTGCTGCTCAGTAATTTCATCGGTTGCATCGCCGGGGTATTTGTGGCTTTGATCTGTAAGCCGCCTCCGCAATTCTTTAGGTTTACGGTGGTGATGACTGGGATCGGGAATTCGGGGAACCTTCCGCTTGCTATCATCGGCTCTCTCTGCCATGGCCAGTCTCATCCTTTCGGCAAAAAGTAAGCATCCTTTTAATTTTGTTTTCTTGTATTGTCACGGCTTTTCAGCAGTTGCTTGGTGTGTTGGAATTTTGTTAATTGGACTTCAGATTTCTGCACTCAACCCTCTCTAGTGACACACTGTACACTTGCACTATTTCAGAATCTGTTCTGTTTTACACATCTAATTGGACAACTTTCACAGGCCAAGTTGTGAACATGCAAGAGAGTGCCAACAGAAGCCAATATGTCGTACCCAGGCAGTGCCTTGTTGGTAGATTTTTTCAGTCTTAGAGAGGGTTGAGTGTATTATGGAATCTGAATCTCAAATTCAACTGATTATATGCTGCCGGTATTTCATTAGATCTAGTTTTTTTCGCTAAATCTATACCATTGTCGATCCTTGGTCAAATGTTTATTTAATTTTTTCTTTGGATCAAAAACCACTTACATATACATTTCAAGAGTCAATTTATTCTTTTATAGTTCTGTTGTGGTTTGAACTTTTTGAACTAAATTTCTGCAGTGGATTAGTCATTTTCATTGTTTCCAATCATTTTTCATCCATAATTAGAGTTGAGCTACCTAATGGTTGACCTATACAATGATTTGGTTTAAATTTGAGTTCTGATACGATATGCTGTCTTTTCATGTCAATAGATGCAATCAATCAGGGGTGGCATACGTGGCCTTTTCACAATGGGTGGCCGTGATCGTCATCTACACGTTTGTGTATCACATGCTGGAGCCTCCTGAGGAGTATTATGAGCTGGTGTCGGATGATGGAGAAGATGCATCCCTAAAAGCGGGATCCGCAGCCCTGGCAGCTTTGCAGGCAGACGGTGTGGAGGCCGAACGCATGCCTTCCGTCACGAGTGCGGAATGGCCTGATGCCAAGGATGCAATGACTGAAGACTCGCGGACACCGTTGCTGGCACGCGTGTTTCGCTATCCTTCTGTGTCGTCTCTAATACCAGGTGAGTAGGAACTGTTAAAGCAGCAAACGCTACCAGTTCAAGGCTCTGTCTACCAAATTCATGATTTGACAGTAAGCAATAAGCTTGATATAACAAGCTTGAAACAATTCATTGCATCTATGACACTTTATGATGCATTTGAGGGCATTTGAGGTAGCAAGCATTTAACGCTACTCTAAGCGGCATCTCAATTGTTTTTAGTGTGGCATTTCTTCGTGATCATTCTTGTTACTTGGATCAGTGTAAAGTCGATATTGACAAAATGAGGTAAAACGAAGAGAAAATTATCTTTGCACCAATAAAGGTGTAGGATTTGTTGTCATCTCAAGCTTCCTGTGCAATCTAAAGTTTTTCGTTATTTCTGCTGGCTATGATATCTTTCAATAGACTGAAACTGAAAATTGTGATTTCTGTCACTTGGAAGTACCAGGTTTCAGTGAAAGTTCCTTGTAATACATTGGCTGGAACTGCTGAAAGACTCTTTCTGATTTCACACTTCACCCACAACCTAACCCAGAGATTTTTTTCCTTTCGGTCTCATGTTTCCCTTTCTTTCAAAGGGTAAAATTTCCCTCTCCTATACTCTTGGATAGGGATTTTATTTATGGTGGTCACTGATACCTCACTAGCAAGGTCCCTATTTTCATGGGAAGCAAGGGAACGTTGTTAAAATTGGTCTCACGGGAATATAATTTACCTCTTGTATCTGTGCAGATGTCTATAACTTTGGAGAGAGTCCAAGAGCAAGTGTTCGTTGTTTAGCCGAGCCTCGCGTAATGCGCA
Source organism: Climacium dendroides (assembly GCA_950106755.1). Taxonomy (NCBI): domain Eukaryota; kingdom Viridiplantae; phylum Streptophyta; class Bryopsida; order Hypnales; family Climaciaceae; genus Climacium; species Climacium dendroides. The sequence goes on from OX467084.1 coordinate 43,735,735, forward strand.
AGATTCGTGTGGTTGCGGAAAAGACCCCCATTCGATACTTGGTGCAGCCTCCCATCATAGCTTCACTTTTGGCCATAGCCATTGGAATATTCCCTAAAGCGAATGCGATCTTATTTGGAGACGATGCACCTCTCGGTTGGTTTACGGACAGCCTGACAATATTGGGAGCAGCGTTGGTGCCATGCGTCATGTTGGTTCTGGGTGGGACTTTATCAGTGGGACCAGGAAGCTCGGAATTGGGATTGAGAACAACTGTTGGGATCTCAGTCACTCGCCTGGTGCTGCTGCCACCCATCGGCATTGGCGTGATATTGCTGGCGCACAAGCTCGGTGTCATTCCACCCGGTGATAAAATGTTCATGTTTGTATTACTCCTGCAGCATACTATGCCGACGGCTATCCTTTCGGGAGCTATGACGAGCATGCGTGGATATGGAGAGCGTGAAGCTTCGGCTCTCCTTTTCTGGCAGCACATATTTTCGGTCATAACCATTGCTGCTTACATTGTGATTTACCTCAAAATGGTAAGCCACCTTTAGGGGCTGTAGAATTTATATCACAGAGAGCCCCAAGTTCAGGGTGTCTTAATAAGTGTGAAACAAATATTGCTCAGTGTGGTCCGCAACAAGGATGCTGCTGAGGAGCTGAAATGGCTGCAACAGCTTTAGGTCAAGGAGTTGCTGATATGGAAGCAATTTTAAATGCGTAAAATGAACAGTATAACGTTCGACTGTAGAATGTATTAAATGAATTGTATAACGTTCGACTGTAGATCGTTATTGGCTTACGATGATGTGCGGCATAGGTATTTCATAGTGAATTTCTTGCACTGCGTCTTCCTCTGGACATTGTTGATCTGGGGGTTAGCATATCCCACCTCTTTTTATAACTTACAAAAATAAAATGAAGCAAGTTTGAAAGGGGATGGGCTTGGGTATTCATAATTTGACCTTTTGGCTGGGTAATGTCTTCATATCCACGGTAATATACCAAGAATATGTTTTCTTAGTGTTAATTCATATGGATTTTGGATTTGACAATTCACCTTTGAAAATGTAGAACTGATGCATTGTGGCTACAAAATTTGTGTAACCATGTGCATTTGCTATTGAGCAAATAATCTTCATCATTTCTCATATGCTAATGGTGCCACAAAGCTTATAAGGTCTAATCAGTTTTTTGGGGATAGTTATCTTACCCTAACTACTCACTTGAATTTTTATAGGAACATGTGGGACTCTCAAAGAACACAAGTTCATTGGTCCATGGATCTTAAGTTTGAGCTTGAGGCGCTTCTGTAGAAATTCTAGCATATGGACATTCCATGCAAACATTCATCGTGAGAAGGTAACGAAAGTAGGTCTAAAAAGTGACTGAGCCTTAAAAGTGTTATCCAACAGGGTACATATACTTCAAAGGCACACTGTTTCATCAATGTAACAACATATTCAAGGGGATGACTTCAAATAGATGCCAATTCTATTTATCTTTCAAGTATTTCAAGGAAGATTTAGTGAAAAGATATTTCAACAAGTCAAACTCCCCAAAATTGCAGATCAGGTGGTAAATGGTCACTTCACGGATCTCCCATCTTACTCCAATTGTGAACCTATTTGTGGCACATTTAACACACTTATTCATTTTGATTCTCAAACACTCGTACCATTATGTTCTGTGTCGCAATTAGGTTCCTACTTTACGCTGCAATGCGCTTCCCCAATCGGGTCCCGAGAACAGACCTGGCTCTCTACTCACAATTGCAGATGTCTGCAAACCATTCGAGATTTCTGGCAAGAAGACTGACGACAGTTCCAAAGTGCGCACAAAATCCAAGTACTAATGTTAACATCACCTAGAAACTATGTCGACCTTGCTAGAATCACAATTCACTTCAAAATCTTGAGCAAACAAAAGTCTATTGCGGCAACAGCAGTATTCGAAAGTCATGGTACCCTTGATCTTTATCTTACCCTACTTATTTAGAGACCTCCCCAAAAGAGGATTTCCAGGGATTGCAATCTCACAATGTTACGAGCTCAAGCACGACTACAAATTGATGTGAACTTAATCTCATTTGTCTACAGTGGTGTTTACAGATTCTGAAATGAGTTTCTCATTTCAGGTATGCTAAGGATCTCATCCCTAACCCTAATACAATTACAAGGGAATACCTTCTGAACAAGAAGCACTGGTGGTAGGAACCAATGTATCAATCAATTGAGCAAATACTGCAAAAGACACCAAGTCATGGACTGACTAATGCAGATGAGGTTTAACACAATCATGAGAAAGCAATCCATGCAAGGGACCCTGTCAACGCGGGCACTTATGACGACTGTAAGCAAACGAAACTTTAGCTAGTGTAATCCTCTCTACGGTCTAAACAAGTAACTAAGCCGGCGTTTATGTCGACGCTACGACTACGCCACTAAATGTGGGATCATTGTACGAATATGCTAGAAAAACTACAGTTGACAAAAGACAACCAACTGGACTCTATTGCAATTGTGGTGCGCTAGTTACCCTTTGAAGAGTGCTGGGCGCCTGTAAGACCTCCAGCACATCCACCTTCTGATTGGCGGCTTCATTCGCAATCTCCCTCCGGGAAACATTCCACAGGTTCTCCTCAATCCCTAGCTTCCTCAGCTCCATTAAGCCGCGCTCCACATCCACCAGATCACGCATGGTGGGCTTCAGCATGGTTCGGCTGATCCACAGCTGTATGCATTCATCAGCATAGTCGGCCTCCACGCCATTTGTCTTTGCACGTCGCCAGAAGTACACCAACCATGCCTGCTTGAACTGCACATCCTCGATCTCCTGTGGAATTAACTCAAAAGCATCTAAGCCCTTTGGTGTGCCGTCTGTGGATTTCCGCATACCTGATGTCTGTCGGTGTCGTGACAATGCTAGCATGACTGCGTCTTCCACCTTCAAAGCAGCAAGCTCACGCAACCCCTTCTCCACTGCCAACATGCTCTCGATGTTACCTTCCCCTGTTATGTCATTCACATCCCGCGTCTTCCCCTTCGCTTGGCCTGAAGCACTATTGCTCCGGTTCTGAGAGCTGGGCTCTTCCTTCGCGCGTTGCCCTGCAGACAGTACGACCTCCAGCGGAAGTGGCGCAAGTGATGACCAGAAGTCCGACTTTCCAGAGGCTATCTCGGGATGTATCCCATGCTTGGCAGCCAGTCCCCAGTAACGCGCGAGCCAGCAGCGCTTCAACACGACCTCCTCCATTTCCTCTTGCGTCAAGATCATACGATGCGTCATGGTTCGCAACGCTTTCACTTCGATCTCCACCTCCCGAGCAGCTTCGGACGCGGCCACTGCCTCTTCCCTCGCCACCTCGGCCTCCACACGTAAGGCTGCAATCTCGTCATCCTTGACGTCTTTGCTCTGCTCCTTGGCTGCTTTCAAAGCTGCTTCACGTTGCTTCAGGAACTGTTCTTTCCTGTTCAGGATTCGCGAGTCCAAAGAGATCCCCTCACCGAGCGCAGTCACCTGCTTCTCCAATTCTCGTGATCTCAGGTCCCGCTCCGCCAGTTTCTCTTCCACAATCCGCAGCTTATCAAGTAGCGTCTCATTCTCCTCTTGCAGCATGTCAATCTCATCACGCAACGCAGCAGTTTCCCTCCGTGAATTGGGCCCCGCAGAATCGTGTGAGTTTCCAGGAGTAGGATGCTCGGAAGAGAACCGCCGGACACGATCAGCAAGAGGCTCAGGCGTGGGAGACGTGGATCGCATTGCAGCAGGAGGCAGAACTGGTCTTGGCCGCTGAATAGCTGGTTGTGACGTCGCAGCCAACGCTGTGGGCCGCAGCGAACCCCGAGGATTTGCAGTTGGTCGCAGGGTGCTTCCCAGAGTTGCAGGGCTCGAGTCGTAGTGTCCTCTCAAGTGAGGAGACTGGTCCCGGGACGAATCCCTCGCACTGGGAATGTAAGGACTGTACCGAGGCATGTCATCCTCATCCTCGTCGTCTATGGAGTCCCGGTTGGCCTGCATGACTTGAGCCAGACGAGCTGCTGCAGCCCTGGCAGCATAGTTCTGGCTCTTCTTCAAAGAATTTATGGAGCCAGCGCTAGACCCTGAGCCACTCCGCGCTGGTGGAATGCCCCCCAATCCCATGACGCTCCGTTGCCGCCCCAGCGAAGGGCTACCATTTCTCTCCCTCTCAGCCATCAGTGACCAGCTCTTCCACTTCTACTTGTCGCTGTGTCTTCCCTTCCAACTTGCGTACCTTAAAGCTTGTTTTCTTGCTTTTACTCAACTCCTAAAACCCTAAAAATTGACATAATCCTCACAAGAATGATACAATTTTTAGGTCTCCCGCTGCGTCTTGCATTTTGATGCTGGCGTTCACACCCTGCGGGAATTAAACATCAACAAAATGTTAACGCCTAAGCGCCCAAATCCCTGAAAGTGGCAGTTTCACAATCTATATGAGATCATGAAACTCCACGGAAAGTATCAAAGATGTGCCAATAGGAAGAAGACATTATAACCTACTACTTGAATGATAGAAATATATTTTGAAAGTCACTATAAACGACTATTAGCTTTCTTAGAAATTAAAATCGACCCGGTCCGTAAAACTGTATTGCCGTACCGGCTATCAGGGTAGGCATTTCATGGAATACAAGTTTCGCAGATGCTAAAAATAGGATAATCTTCAAAATTCGTATGTACTCTCTATACACATTTCTCTATGAAAAAAGAATTTCCCGAAAATTCCAGCATCTTCTTTTAGAATTATTTTTTGCCGACACTGATAGCCAGGTATGGTCTATGAAGTTCTAAAGAAAATATGTCACATAAAAAGACAATGGAATTGCTGATTACAGAGACGTCCTTCGATGTTACTTGATGCAACTTTTTGCAAAGCGGGAAATTGAACCTCCTAAGACTTTTCTATGTGCCAGTATGCTAGACATGTCAAGTTTAGAATTTAAATGTGGCATGTTACCCTAAGGTAGAGGAATCAATATGGAAACGCCCTACAAAGTGCTCACAACAGTAGGAAAGTGTGGATCGCAAAGAAAGACAATATACCTGCTTTGCCAGTCACTTGCATCAAAACAATATCAAGCATGCTTGAAAAGTTTCATACTGAGCCAATGGAAATACACAGCCGCCAGAATGACCGGTCCAGTGAGTGGCACAACCAAACTATAGTACCTGCGTCCACAGTCAAAACATCCCGTCGGTGATAAAATCTCCAGTAACCCTAACAGAGATCCCCACTACTGAGATCACACACGTAATTAGGGTTAATCACATGACTACCGACGAACGAAACCTTCAACCTCAAACCACAGATCTCAAATCGCCGAGCAGCAAACCACAACCACCCACGAAAGCTGCAATCACGGCCTCCTTCCTAGAACCTCACAGCAAAAATCCCTCACCAACTCCGGGACTAACACCTAATCCTCAACGCCCAAGCCTCCAACATGTCCAAACCCTAAAAATCAATGCCCCCCACAACTAATAGTAAACAGTAACACGAAGATGAGCTCCTCAAGATACGCGTCCTAAGGCTCAGACGCTCACACTATCACCGACAAGCAAAAGCCACCAATTCACAGTGAAAATCTGTCACCTATTCCTCCCAAACCACCCCTTTGTCATCCCCACAACCTAAAAACGAATGCTCTCTCTCACGACTCATCAAGCATAAAAACCCGAGATAACCCCTGTTCCCCGATCCACAAGACTACGATCCGTATTCCATAACCTACAAAATCGAAACTCGAAACTCGGGAAATTGCAACATTCCCTCCACACAAAAGCAGCAAGCTCCTCTACCTCCCAACTCAACCCACCCACCCCCCCTCCTTCCAGGGTTCGGTCCTCGGAAACTCCGCCTCGGGTACCTCCAATCTGCAATCACGTATACAAATCCGATCCTCTCTCATCAAAAAGGAAACGAAAGGAAGGATACGGATGGATGGATGGGACTGGCAGCCATACCAGTCGCAGCGCGCGGCGTCCAAGAAGGGGAGTCCCGAGGGCGGCAAAAGTTTGGAGAGCAGGGACGTGTACACCAAGACGGCGAAGCCCACCACGCCTGTGCAAATGAGAAGCGCACCCCAGAACAGCAGCAGCTGCGGAGGAGCACAAGACTGGCGAGCTAGCGACGGCAATCGGAAGAGCGCAGGCGCGGGGCGGCCATCCATAGCCAAGCCGCCGCGAGCAAAAGCGGACACCGCGCTCGCTCGAGCTCGCCCTGGACAGAGTTGTGTGCGTTCTGTGTGTCTATGTGTCTGGCTATGGCGCTCCCGCAAGCTCTCTGTCTGCAACCTCACCTAATTCTGAGACTCTGTACTCCCTGGTTACATTTTGAGTGTGAGATGTCGGTGAGGGGCAGATTTCGGGGAAGCGGGTTACTGTCAAAGGTGGATTTTGAGACAGGCTTTGGGTGCAGCGACGGGAGTGTTGGGATGATGCAGACATTCGTTTGGTGTTGGGGTTCGGGATGAGTTCGGGATGGATGAGTTTCTGAGTGGACAGACTTCATTGGCCTGTTTTTTCTGTTGCGTGTCGGTGTATTTGTCTTGATTAGTGTTCAGGTACTCAGCTTATTTAACCCCTAAACGTCATCATAAAGTACTAAATCCATCCAAATATTTTGGAATTCATATACATATAAAAGTTGTAAATTTTAAATTTTAGATTCCATCCATACGGTTAGATTCACTAATGCTATCACCGATAATTTCAAAAAATTTAGAATTCCTTTTAAATTTGATTACAAGCAAAGGATTATCATTTTTTGAGTAAAATTTGTTGGAATGCATTTGAAATGAGTTTTTCTTGACATGGTGATTTTTTGAAATATTTTTGGTTCTTAACATCTATATCCTCATTTTTGCAAATCCAATTTTTAACCAGAGTCAATGCAATTTTGGCTTAGTTAACCACTTGATATTCTTCCACATTTGTACTTTTAGAAAAATATGTATTCTAATGACACCAAATCCAACCATTTAATAGGACAACAACTTAATAAAGTATCTTCACAAATTAAAAAGACTTTCATCCAAGGAGAATGAGTAAGAACCAAGAGTTTCAACCAATTCATCATCTAGACATTGGACGTTGGAGCGTTTAGGGGATAACTCCTAAAAACATCTACAATGCATACTTGGTATACAAGCCTTGTAACACCAAAATGGGAGGCTATTCCACAAGGCTTGCACAGTACCAATTTTTTCTTTGGAAAAATTGCCCCGATGCAAAGTCAGCAATCCAAATGTCAAATGGATTTTTTCGTATTATAAAAAGAAAGAATGAAAAGAATCTACATTGAAAAATGACTTTTCATGAAAACAAAGGAAGATTGAATTGATTTGCACACATATTTCAAGCATTGACAATAATGACTATTCCTACAATGGGCTAACTTGCGGGCCCTTCACATTTTGCAAATTAGCTAGTTTTAGGTGATCATGTACTGAGGCCATGGAATTAGAGGCCCTAGTAATGGTTGCATTGGAGTACAATTTGAATTAGAAATAAATTTACACTCGATAGAGTGCCAATACTTTGTTTATTGCAGGGAGCATTGCAAATGCTCTAAATGAATAAATCCATTGCGAAATAGTCAAACATCATACTTGAGCTAAATTTTTCCTTTAAATTGTATTCAAATACCAATCTTATATTTTTATTACATGACTTTATGAACTATCAATCATCATGGAAATTTTCACTTTGTTTCATAAAAATTGTCATAGTTATGAGCATAGTTATAATTATTGTGACTAAAATGAATATAAATTTGTAAATATAGCAAAAACATTCCTATCACGACCCTTGTCACAATCTCTCATGGATGAATGCATTGATGGATGAAAAAACTTTTGATGATTGTGTCACTACCCTTGTCACAATCTTTGATAGATATATGCATTGATAGATGGACTAATTTATGATGAATTATGCACTACTGGATAAGCAAAGATTGCTTGAAGATAATGGATTTGTGCAATAAAGTTGGACAACTCCAATTGAATGACAGTAGCACTAGAGGGCTCCGAGACAAATATCTCCAAGTGATGGATTTATGTAGTGGAGTTAGACAACTCCACTTGGATGACTAGTGCACTGGAAGATACAGAGAAAAATATTGGAACTTGAAGTTAGATAACTTCAAGTATAAGATGATGATTTTGATAGGATATAATTGGAGAAGTGGAACTAGGACTTTTACTTTAGTGGAAAAATAAAGATAGAAAACTAGTCCCTGCCTATTTTAGGAATTAATAGTCTTCATTATATAAGATAGAGCTCGGGGGTGAGGAGACTCTCTAACTCTTTGGAGATTGATTTCTCTCTCTCTATGATTGGGTGGTTTGAGCTCCTTATGAAATGTTTTTGTTGATAAGTATATTTTTGTGTTTGTTCTGAGAGTTCATTGTAATTTGAAGTTACATGCTGTGGGAGGTTTTTAACAATTGATATCAAACAAGTTAGCATTGAGAACCATGTCTCAAATAGGAGATGTTTCTTTGACACCAGAGATAGAACAAGTTATAGCTAAGGTAGTTATTATTGCAATCAATAATTTGAGGAGTGAAGGTGTGCCTCTAATTATTGATCCCATGATTGAAGATAGGAGAGAGGATGTGATGGAGAGGCAAGAGGTCCTTGAGTTTGAGAGAACAAGTCGTCGAAGGAAGAGTGCATCGCAAAGTAGGTGATAAAGTGTTTTTGAAAGTTACACCTCAACAATCAAGATTGAAGCTTGGTAAGTCAAAGAAGTTATCACCCCAATTTTGGGGTCTATTTGAAATCGTCAAATACATAGATGATGGATTGATCCTTACTCCATGAATGTTGTCTCTTACCAACATACATCCTAAGCAAATCCTCAAGGGTTCAATTTATTCTTTCTATTTGACCATCAGTCTCAAGATGATAGGTTGTATTTAATCGAATTTTTGTTCCACATAGCTTAAAAAGAGATGACCTAAATTCATTTATAAACTTACGATCTCTATCGCTTATAATCTTTGAAGGTACCCCATAATTCCCAAAAATATATTTCATAAACAATTCAGCTATACTAGATGCAGTAATAATGGTAACTATAGAAATAAATTGAGCAGATTTAGACATTTAGTCAATTGGTCCACTACAACAAAGATGCTATTATATCCAATTGGAATTCTAGGTAAGCCCACAATAAAATCTATGGTGATAAATTCCCATTTTAAATGTGGAACTCCAAGAGGTTGTAAGAATCTTGGACTTTTAATTTGTTCAATCTTTGAAATTTGACACTTCAAACACCTTTCTACATATTTTTTAAAGTCCCCCTTCATTCCTTGCCAATAATAGTGGCATTTAATAGCCATATAGGTCTTTTGAAAACCTAGATGGCCTGCAATGGGTATTGTCATGAAGATTGTGCATGACAATAAATCCCCCTTGTTTAGGAATGCAGATTCTTGCATTATAATATAGCACCATCCTCTAAAATATATGCTTTAAATTTCTCTATTTCTTCAATTGACCTAGATTCCTTAGTCAAATTCTCATAAGGATATTGAAAGGCTTCATCATTGACATAATGTATTTTAATCTCATCTATCAAAGAATTTCTAATACGTGAGATTGCATTTGCCAATGGTTGTCTAGAAAGAGCATTAGCAACCACGTTTTCTCTTCCTTTAATGTATCCAAGCTCAAAAACAAACTCTTGCATCAATTCTATCCATCTACATTATTTTCTACTCAAATTTAGTTGGGTTGACAAGTACTTTAATGATTGATGATTAGTTTCAATTTTAAACTTCATGCCTAATAAATAATGTCTCCACTCTTTCAAAGCATGAATAACTGCTAGCAATTCCTTTTCGTGGATTGGATAATTTAACTCCGCAGTATTTAACTTTCAAGATTCAAATGCAATCACTTGTTTATTTTGCATCAAAACAACTTCAATCGCTAAATCGCTAACATCCATGCATAAAACTATATTTCCCTTAAAAGGATCAATAATAGTCAAGATAGGTGCATGAGTTAGAGTTGCTTTTAAAGCAAAAAAACTCAAATCACATTTATGATTCCAAACAATCAAATTAGATTTTCCTTTCAACAACTTAGTCATAGGGGCAAGCTACTTTGGAGGATCCTTTCACAAAATTTCTATAATAACTAACAAGACCTAAAAAACTTCGCACTTTGGTCTTATCTTTGGATATTGGCCAATCTTTTATTAGCTTGATTTTTTTAGGGTCAACCAAAATTCCATCTTCAGAAAGAAGATGACCAAGATAGTCAATTTTGGATTTAAAAAATTTACATTACTCATCTTGGCAAAGAGTTTATTTGCCCTTAAAATTGCAAACACCTTTCCAAGGTGGTTTTTGTATTCTTCTACTATCTTTGAAAATATCAATATATTGTCCATAAATACAAGTAAAAATTTACCCAAATGTTGACAAAACAAGGAGTTCATCAATGTTTTAAATGTAGCCATAGCATTTGTAAATCCAAAAGGCATTACAACATACTCATAGTAGCCTAATTAAGATCGAAATGTAGTCTTTGCAATATCCAATTTTCTAATTTTAATTCTATGATATCTAGTCTTTAGATCAATCATATAATATATTTTTGACCCGTGGAGATGGTCAAACAAATCGTCAACCCTAGGTAATGGGTACTTATTCTTAATGGTCAACTTATTTAATCCTCTATAATAGACTCTCATGTTAAATGGACTTTTTGTATTATAAAAAGAGAGAAAGAAAAGAATCTACATTGAAAAATGACTTTTCATGGAACAAAGGAAGTTTGAATTGATTTGCATGCATATTTCAAGCATTGACAATAATGACTATCCCTACAATGGGCTAACTTGCAGGCCCTTCACATTTTGCACTTCACATTTTGCAAATTAGCTAGTTTTAGGTGATTACATATTGAGGACATGGAATTAGAGGCCCTAGTAATGGTTGCATTGGAGCACAATTTGAATTAGAAATAAGTTTACACTCGATAGAATGCCAATACTTTATTTAGTGCAGGGAACATTGCAAATGCTGTAAATGAATAAATCCATTGCGAAGTAGTCAAACATTATACTTGAGCTCAATTTTTCCTTTAAATTGTATTCAAATACCAATCTTATATTTTTATTACGTGACCTTATGAACTGTCATTATGGAGATTTTTACTTTGCTTCATAAAAATTGTCATAGTTATAATTATTGTGACTAAAGTGAAAATAAATTTGTAAATATAGCAAAAACGTTCCAATTAAATTGAAATTATTCTTAGAGGTACATGTAACAATAGAGATTTGTGTAAAACTTGCTCAATTAGTTGTTTTATTTTTTACATCCGAACCCCCCCCTTAGCAAGTCAAATTTCACTATCAAGCTAAATTTATTCTATTACATTATTGATGTCTAGAATCTTGATAGTTTTGAAGGTGTAAATAAGAGAATTTTCTATTGACACTTATTTTTTATAAATTTTGATGGAAAAATTAAATAAATTTATAATTTTATAAAATAAAAGTAGAAATATATTATATTATTTATAATATATAATAGAATAATATATTATTTTTACTATGAATGAAAGATAGATTGAAAAATATACATTTTAAATTATTATTTTTAAAATTTTAAAGAAAAAAATTCGAATGAAAAATATACAATATGGTGTAGTATGGATTTTGACACTTGGAACTTGTAGTTGCAATAATTCTTTTAATTTTTCAATTTTTTCAAAATTATAAAATAGGATAGATCTTAGACTTGTCAAGTTTCATTTTTTTAGATTAAAATACATATCAATAATAGATATTTTGAAAGTTACAATCAAGGTTAACCAAGGCACGTTCACTTTTGGGGTGCGCAAACTTTGAAAAGTTAAGTTACACCTAGAGGTTTGACCAATTTCCCTTCAGGCCAAATGGACAAAAATCTCAGATCCTATTAGGCTTAACCCCATACGCCCAAGGGGACAATTCAAAGTGCTGTAACTTTTGCATCCAATGACCAAATTTAATGAAACTTGTTGGAAAAGTTGCGCATACTAGTCTAGTTTGTGTAGTAGAATTTTCAGATCAATCCAAAACGAATTGAGTTTGTGAAAGCCATTCAAAGTTCACAAGTTCAGTTTGAGTTCAACACACTGCATTGTCATGGCTGCAACTTTGAAGGCTTGTATCTCCTTCATCCAATGTTTGTTTTCAATCAAATTTGTTGGATTTTGTTCCTCCAGAAGTCTAGTTATTGTGTCAAAATTTTCATAGCAATCCAAGTTGTTTGAATGCTTGGAAGCAGTTCGAAGTTCAAAACCCTAACATTTTTTGGTTAGTATGCACTTCAGTGGCTTGTTACTTCTTCATACTGTGTCCATTTTCAATTTTTTTTGGGAAACTTGCGCATGCTTGCCTTGTTTGTGTAGCTAAAATTTTGTGTTAATCAAAAAAGTAACAAGTGACTAAGAAGCATTTTAGTAGAAGTAGGTTCAACCTTAGATGTGTTTTTTGCACCCTTTTGGCTATTTTTTGACATTTCAAAGTCATTTTGCAAACACAATGAGTCACTTTCATGAATTTTTTTTCCACTAATGAATTTGTATGTTGATTTCAAAGCACATTTTAGATTAAATTTTTTTCATGTGAGTAGGTTTAGAAATCAAATATAACCTCCAAATGTGTTTTTAGGAAAATTTCAGCATCTTTTTTTCACACTAAAACATTGTAATCTTGCAATCTATAAGGTCAAATGATTCCAATTTTGATCCACGTCATCTACAATATGCACACTACAAGATTGTACGGTTGAGATTTTCATACCTTAATGACATGTCGACTTATAAGGCTTGAAAAACAATGATGTTTTCATATCCAAAATGACCTTGGGTCTTCTAGGGTTAAGGTCATTTTCAAGTACTCATTAGAATAAGATTGTAATAGGGGCCAAATCTCCCATGTAAAGGTGTTAAGGCCAAGAAGCTAGGATGATTCAATAAAATCTAGAAAATTTTATCCCTTCTCTTTCTCTTTTCAGGATTGCTTTACACCTAGAGGCTGAGCCAATTCCTTCAATTACACAAAATCCAATGAATTTGATTTGTTAAACAAAATAATATTTTGAAAAAATTAATTGAAATTTGACATTGGCCCCAAGGCCAAAAATTGGAATTCCATTTTTGGTGCGTCCAATTCATCAAACTTGGGCCAAATTAGGTCATGTCTTTTTTGAATAAAAAATTCATTCTATTGAATTGGACTAACCTCTAGGTATAAAACGGCCCCTACATGTATTGTCTAGTAAGCATTTGAGCGTGGTTCTAGTTGCCATACTAGTAGTTAGGGTTGGCATTTTTTGTCAAATATTTAATTTTTTCCTTGAATTTTTTTTGGTTTATACTATGATTAGAAATATTTTGCAGGATTCTATTTTTCCATACAAAAAAATGATTTTTCTAAGAATGTGAATTTCCCAAAAAAATGGCATTTATTTTTAGAAATATTTTTTGCTAACCTTTACGACAAGGTATGTAATTAATTGTCTAAGTTTTAAGTTTTTCACTAGAACTTCAATGAAGTGCATGGTTAAACTCTTTTATTGAGCCATACCTAATTTTAAGCACAAAGTAGACAACATATTAAAAGAAAAAATGAAAAGGAACTACGCAAAAGCCGTCTACTTCATGTACAAAAGATATGTAAAGACAAGGAGGTACATAAATATCATGTATTAATTAGTTTTCTTTGTTATTTGTTAGAATTCTTAAATAATGTCATTTGTCATGATTTCATAGTTGCTTTTATTTAAAATTAAAAAAAATTATTCAAGCTTCCAAAAAATACATTTAAAGATATCTTGAAAGCCTTTTGTCAATTGCGAGCAGGATTTAATAACAAAGATAAGTTATTTAATAATGTGAGTCATGTTCGATTGTTTTTGGACAAGGTCAATATGCATATTATATACATTTTATTTACAAAGTGATGCTACAAACTATTTTACCAATGAAAGGAGATTGGATGACAAATCACAACAACAATAGGATCTCTAGAGTTATAGACAATAGTATGATTTTATTGACAAATTATTGAATACTAAATGTGGTAATCTCCCTTTGTTTAGATATGGTAAGTGATTGGTAATGTCCAATAAGAATAGAAATTGTCCATTGTACCATTTAAAGAATTTTGCATAATATAGAATACAATTGGCACTTACAAAATCAACATTATACTTTTATGCAATCTCTAATCAAGTATACCAAATTTTGTATTAAAATAAATAAAGCTTTATTTTTGGTGATTTCTTTTTATAATTTTTACTTAATAATTGGTGATGAATTTTAAAAATATAATTGTGTAGAAATTTAGGAAAAATCAATATGTACAATATTGTTTTGTACATCTCAAAAAATTTAAGAATTAAGCATATAAGGAGTTGAATGTTCAAATGTGGCTTACCAAAAATTTGTGAAATAGATATTTATGTATTATAACTAAACTTTGACAAACCAGAAACACACACATATATTTTTTTAGTTCATTTAAGGTAGGGACTCACAAATGCGTGCCATTGATTCAAAAGTGACATCTTCGCTAAATGTACATCTATTTAATCAACATCTACCTCAAGTAAAAAAACAAGTTTTAGAACATCACTCCAAAAGAACTTCAAATGACCCTTTGTAATTTTTGCATGGATTATCCAAATGAAACATTTGTAACGTTTGTTGGTGTTTTGAAATCCCTTTCAATTGACAACAAGAAAATATATTTATTTGACTAGTTCAATAATAGTTTGGCACAAAAAGTGGCACATTTGGGAGTCCTTGCTTCAAGAGTCACAATTTCATACCTTAACTTAGGCTGTTTATTTTGTTTGTCTTTGTCTATTACGGTGAGATCTCTTGTACTGTGCATCCCTGGTCATGGGGTGCATTGACTTTGTTTTGCAGCATTTGGACCTAAGATGTGAAAAATATTGAATTTTGAAGTTTCTAGGAATTAAAAAATTAGAAAATTACTTTCGTTTTTATTTTGACTGACAACGGCACAGGGCACACTAGTGACAATGAAGGATTATCAGAACGAACATCTTCACTAAGAAATTGGCTAGAAATTGGCTAAAAACTGGACTCGCCATTATGACCTGCATTCATTCAATTTTTTGTCTAGAGTTGGTTCATGATGCATCCATTCAATTCTTGTCTGGGGTTGTTCATGATGCATCCAATGTGTATTGGTACAAAAGGTGATAGAGCTGGCCAACAGAAGCGTCAAATTTTAAAATCACATTTCATAAATCTACGAGGGCTAGTACTATGGCGAAAGAAGAATCTCATCATATACCCTATTTGGCAACAAACCTGCACATGGCAGTGCAGGGATTGCAAGATCTGACTCCCTTATGATGTGATACCCTATGAGATTGTGGATAGAAGTAACATGGATGCAGGTATTTCAAAGGAAAACAATCATGTGTAGAGTGCAATTGTCAGTGCAGGCAGAATGAAGGGAATTGATGCAGAGGGACCCCCTCATTCGGGGTCTTTTCTGCGTGTATAAAATTTCTCAACGGAAGAGTGGTAACCAGTTGGCAGCACACCTTGCTACAAACCACAACTAATAAACCAACAATTGAACAACAGAGTAACCAACTCTTGCCTAACCTCCAAGACTAACAGGAAAAAAGAGAGAAAAGAATGTACAAAAGGGCTACTGCAATTTCAGGACACTACTGAGAACGTGATTACCATTGCTATCAGGAGAGCTACCATTGCAGTCAATGAGAACTACTGTTGCAATTACCAAAGACAATTATGATATAAAGGAAGAGCTCATAGTCCGTTTTAGACTGTTGGACCCTTGCAAAACTTCCAGCACATCTACCTTGTGATCGGCAGCATCTTTGCTGATTTCTCTCCGGGAAATGTTCCATAACTGCTCCTCAATCCCGAGCGCTCGGAGCTCCATCATGCCACGTTCCACATCCACCTGATCACGCACGGAGGTCTGAAGCATGGTTCGGCTAATCCACACTTGTATGCATGCCTCGGCACGCACAGGTTCCAAACCATTCGTCTTTGCACGTCGCCAGAAGTACACCAGCCATGCCTGCTTGAATTGCACATCCTCAATCTCTATGGGACTCAACTCTACATTACTCAAAGTTTTCGGACTGTCGACTGAGTCCCGAGGAGTTCCAGTCTGTCGATGTCGTGACAATGCTAGCATGACTGCGTCTTCCACCTTCAAAGCAGCAAGCTCACGCAACCCTTTCTCCACTGCTAACATGCTCTCAATGTTACCTTCTCCTGTTATGTCATTCACATCCCGCGTTTTCTTCCCCTTCAGTAGCTCCAAACCAATGCTGCTCTTGTTCTGCGAGCTCGGCTCTTCCTTTGCGCGTTGCCCTGCAGACAGCACAACCTCCAGTGGTAATGGCGCAAGTGAGGACCAGAAGTCTGACTTCGAAGTTGCTATCTCGGGATGAATCCCGTGCTTGGCAGCCAGTCCCCAGTAACGCGCGAGCCAGCACCGCTTCAACACGACCTCCTCCATTTCCTCTTGTGTCAAAATCATGCGATGAGTCATCGTTCGCAATGCTTTCACTTCGGTCTCCACCTCGTGAGCAGCTGCCGAAGCGGCAGCTGCCTCCTCCCTCGCAGCCTCCGCCTCCAGTTTCAGAGCAGCGATCTCTTCATCCTTGACGTCTTTGCTCTGCTCCTTGGCTGCCCTCAGAGCTGCTTCACGTTGCTTCAGAAACTGCTCCTTCCTTGACCGCAGACGTGAATCCAAGGAGTCGACAGATGAGTCAAGTGAATTCTGGCCAACTGACATGACCTGTCTCTCCAATTCTCGTGTCCGAAAGTCTTTCTCGGACAGCCTCTCCTCCGCAAGGCGTAGCTTGTCGAACAGGCTCTCGTTGTCTTCTTGCAGCATGTCGATTTCATCCAGCAAAGCGGCTGCTTCTCTTCTAGAGTTTCGGTCCACTCTGGTGTCCTGCAACCCTGAGGGATCCGAGAAATGCTTCCGAAGTCGATCCTCAGGAGCTGGGTCTCGCAAATGAGCAGGAACCGAAGCAACCGAAACCAATGGTTTGGGGCGCTGGAAAGAAGCTGGCTGAGTAGCAATTACAGAAGGGGTAGGCCTCAAAGTACTAGCGCCTCGTGGATTTAAGGTCGGCCGTTCCGCGGGTGGTGCTCGAGGAGAGTCAATGAGAGTCCTTGCAGCTCTCGGAGAGGGCTCTCTTCGTGAGTCCACAGCTGCTACACTTGACAAATACGACGGGTTGTAGTGAGGCATGACCTCGTCCTCGTCTTCCTCATCAGAGCCAAAGTCGCGATTGGCTTGCATCACCTGCGCCAAACGTGCAGCTGCAGCCTTGGCAGCGTAATTCTGGCCCCTTCGCAGAGAGTTGAGCGAGGCCGAGCCTGGTTCGTGACGCGAGTTGGAGCGTGAGTGGAGTAAAGTTGACCCCCCTGAGGACACACTTCGTTGCCTGCCGAGCGCTGGGCTCGCGGTTCTTTCCGTCTCTGCCATTTCGGATCAGTAACACTGCCCCCCACTTGCATGTATTGTGGCGCTCTGGAAATAATAGGTAGCACACGGCCCACTCCAAATTGCTCGAGTCTCTCTAGCTTCACAGACCTTGGGAAAAGCTATATTTGAGATGATTTCAAAGTAAAAAACTCCGAGAAAAGAACAACTTCCAACTTGGTGAGAAGAAAACGCCTGCTCTTGGTCCTCCTTCCATTTTCTGTTTTCCTACAGCACCACATCTGCAGAGCATACACACGCGTGGAATTTGTTAAACAAGAGAACTGGACTTTCCTATTCACGTGCATAACATTTAGGAGAGGAGCTCCAAACACCTTGGGCCCATCTCCTAATTCAAGGAAGAGTCAGAGTATCCACTGACATATTGTTTCTTTAACACACATCCAATTACATCTTGTGTTCAACAGTTTTTGAAGAGGAAAGTCCCTAAAAGCAATTACTTCAATAGCTTCCGGACTATTTTATAAAGCTTTTCATGAGACCAGTGCTCGCTAGACGACTGGAAAGGACAAAAGAATGCACCATGGTACCGACTGAGGAAGATAATCACGCATATACATGGTCTCCACTGCGCTTTTACTAGGGTTTACTACGGGTTTTCCTGGTATATTTCTTTGTAGAATGCTATCAACATCGAGCTCTAGCATCTCCCCAGGTAATCCGGTTCTAATTTGCTACTACCCAAACCTCAGAAAGTATTCCTATTACATTCAAAACAACCGTGAGAAGGAATCAGGAATTGGTTTCCATATTAACAAGAGCCATGTTCCTAGAAATATCAAATAATCAGATTACAGAGAATACTACCACTGAAGCTTAATCGACTCAGACTCTCCATAGTGTACACTATTGCACCAAAAGGTGTCTACAGGTGGGATTGAAATGAATGCTCACGCTTAGGCCGATTGAAAAATGAATCATCTACCAAATGTAAAGTATCTTTCTTGCAAAATTGGCTCCTCACCTCACAGGGGAATAGATTGCTGCCTAGCCTATACGACAAACAGAGTACAAGTAACAGGGTAGTAAGGTTAACTCCACTCCTGCCGAAAAGCTAGAAATTACAAAGTACTTGCGCCTTCGACATGCACAGAATGAAACAACATGCACACTTGCGCAACGTGCATTATCAAATCCAAAGGGTACAAAGATGCTCCGGTTAACAAGGGCTTGGACTCATCCGCCACTTTCGCAATTCGACCACGAACAAATGATCCAATGAGGGAAAGAAAACGGAAACGAAACACAGAAAAGAAGGAAAGCATGAAGTGAAGATATGAAGGTCCAGAAAAGAAGAACTCGGAACAAGTAGAAGCAATCAATGAAAAGAAACGAAAAGCACAACCGGCTCCAAAACAAAAACCGACAACGAGAAAACGAGTCGAAGAACTCGAAGAAGACCCACCTCGCAAACCAGTCGGGAGCGGCAGCAGCAGCGACAACAGCAACAACAATAACAAAATCGATGATAGCGAAATGATAAAAAGTAAGAATTTGCAACCACGCGCAAGCGAGGAAAGAGGAAAAAACCATGTGCTGGAGTTCTCGCAAATTTCTCCTTGTTGGCGGCAACGCCAGTCCTGTAGCGCAGCTGCAGGCAACTTGTCTCGAACGGGGAAGCCCGTGTGAATAGCACCCTGGATAAGCTTGTTTACGAAACCTAAGCTTGATTATGCATTTTTAAATGCTTGATTCAGAACTAAGCGCAAAGCGTCTTGAGGGTTTGCTAATTTAGGTTATGGTGTCTCAATTTGGTGAGTTCGTGCCTCGATAGAAACCTCATATCAGGCGTTGTCGGTCGGTGATGAATTCAAGAGCGAATTTTGCTGCCCTAGCTAGAAAACTCGATGCAGTTCTTAATTGGAGATGTGACATTAGGGATGTGAGAGTGCAAGACGTGCTTTCCGCAAGAAGACGTGATTCTCAAACGACATTTGAAAACTTTGGAGGAATATATTCTGTGGAAGGACAAGAATTGCGCACTTTGCGTCCGAATTGGCAACAAACCTGGAAACGAGGATCATGGGGTGGTGTCAGAATTCAAGATTTTGTGCTTCAAGAATGAAGACGACTTCGGCATCGCGATTTGAAAATTCTACGAGGGGCCTAATACTTTGAGTCAAGCAGGGCTGAATTTGGAAAGAAACTGCTGAGCTGTGACTGAAATCGCGAACTGTGACAACCTCTATGAGTCTCATGTGAAGAGATGCATGTCAATGTGCAAGAAACCTTTGGCTCACAGGGGATCATCATTTTAGGGTTTCGTTTCATTTGGAAAGATTACGATCTCTGTAGCCAATTTACACACTGTGACGGCCAAGTTGCTGATTCACGTTATAGAATGAACTCATCGCATCACTTGATACTACATCACCTGATACTACATTGGTGCATCCTTCAATTTGATGAGGGGATTTGTGAAGATTTTGTAAAGAGTGTCATTGTTAGAGAGAGTCCTGAATTAAAGAGGTTCGAGTAAGATAGCCAATTTGAGAGATATCAAATTGAATCGAGTGCAATGTGATCAAGTAAGGGTGATGAATCAGATGGTCTTTTCATTTTGCACGACCAGCGAAGACAATGGCGGGCTGTGAAATTCGATCTACAACGATGAATTTAGGGTTTGCTGACGATCTTCGCATAGAAGATTTTGCGGAGTTTGGATTCGTGAAACTATCTTGCAATAAATAAGATCTTGGTAAAAGGATTGAGACTTTACAACTTGAATGGAACGAAAAGGTCGAGATTATCGTCATGTAGGTGGGAAAGCAGTGACATGGAGGAAGCACACATCGCGACTCACACCGCGCAAGAATGTTGTAGCAAGTGCACCGCGTGAAGGTTTCGTAGGTGGTGCCCAAATTGAGTTTCAGAAGCGAATTGCAAGGATTGACTGGCACACTTTGCACACCATTGACGTCGATCACGTCATTCGCGAAGTGGGTAATGTAACACAACCTCTGTCCATGGATTTGACCAATCAATGTCGCACTGCGGTCGTAGTGTTCGCGGATCTCTTTGGCTCGATGTAGGGTTAGGGTTGAACATGCAATGCGATCTACGATTGAGGGTACGATTGATTTTGCAATGCCAACATCATGAGGGTTTGCGATCTCACGTGAAATCTTATCACTTTGCCTGGTGGATCAGATATTGATACATTAGAGTCGGTGCTGGATACGGTTGCATTCGGCGACATTCAAGGAGAAGACACTTGCCATTTCACTGAAGCCAACTTCGTGAAGATTTTTCGTCTTGCTCAATTGATGGTAAAAATGGCACTAAACCCGAACCCCCTTCCAATGTTCAATGAAATGTACCTCCTTAGAACTTCAAAATTGCAATTCTGGTTCTGATAATTCAGTAATGGTCTTTAAGGACCAGTATTGGTTTAGTGTCATATAGGTCTGGTTTTATTGTTGTCAAACTGACGAGGCTATGAAGTAGACAAAGAACTAAATCTCAGGAACATTGATCAAGATGCTATGAAGGTTCTATGAATGCATGAAGACTCCCCGCTTTATTAATGCATTGGAATTGAGTTGCGCAGGTGGAGTATCTGCTTCACGTCCAGGATTTGTTGGCAGACCACAAGAGTGGGCTCTTTCAGTCTAGGGCTAATATGGAGCAGAAGAATGAAGAAATTCGGGCCCGTTTCTTGTGTCAAAGAGATGCCCTGCTACAAACTCGCAATGAATTGAAACAAGCCAAGAAGGTGGTTATGTTTACATCTTCAGAATGACTAGATGCATTTGATATGTTGTGTCATTTTTTGTGAATATTTTCCACCTGCTGCCACTAGCATAACATTCTAGA
The DNA here is from genome assembly GCA_950106755.1 of Climacium dendroides. Taxonomy (NCBI): domain Eukaryota; kingdom Viridiplantae; phylum Streptophyta; class Bryopsida; order Hypnales; family Climaciaceae; genus Climacium; species Climacium dendroides. The sequence goes on from OX467084.1 coordinate 43,757,114, forward strand.
GAACTCTTGTTGAGGATCTTCTGAATTGGCATGAAATGGAATCCTTGGCACGTGAAGTGGATCCCTGACACCTTGTTTTCCAAGTTGAGCTCCACTTGAACAAGTGAGAGCTCCTCAACCCAATGAGCCATTGACTTCACATGTGAGGGGATGTCCAAGCTCGATTTGCTACGATTTGGCTTGACTTTGCTTTAAATTACCTATTAACTAGTATTTTCTCAAAAGGTGCCGTGTCAGTACTATACAACAATATTAAGAGATAAATTGTCATGTGAAATTGCAGACCTTAAAAACATATAAGGTTATGCTGAAAGTTCAGGAAGAGAACAATCAGACCTCTCAAAGTAAAGAGCCACAGGTCAGCCTAGAATATATGTGACCTGCATTACAATCCATGATTTGGTGACGGTGTGTTCTGTTATGGAATTATATGTGCAGGGAATTTACTGATCGCATTCTGTTGCAGGTTTGGACATGCCCCTCTTGTGAGAAGGCTTTTGAATCCTCATACTATCTGGCAAGTTTCTCAACCCTAGGCATGTATCAACGTGAAAATGATATCAGAAGTACCTAGAACACCTAGCTACGTTAAACCCTGCCATTTTATCGCCATTTAGGCAGTTTCCATTGTAAACCCTGCCCGTTGGAAAGTGGCTAGGCTTCCTAGAGTATCTCTAGGTCTACTAGTGGTGTGTTGAGACATAAATGACATGGGAAAGTGCTTAAACAGGATATGCATGTTGCAAGAAAACATCAAAACAAGCAGGAAGTGACGCAGGATAAGATCCTTGCTTTGGTCTCCACAGCTAAAGAGGCTACCGCTGCACGAGTGCACAATCTATACCCATCTGCTCTTCTTTTATAACATTTCACTCATACGTATGATCAAATAGCACCCATTGTTGCCCGCGTCGATTTGATAGAATCAGTAGCTAAATTTCTTTGACATGTTCTGCAATTTTTTAATACTTTCTGATGATTTAAACTTTATGACTGATTTTTAACTCTGAAAGGAATGAGATTGAATGAGATTTCACTGGCCCAATTTGATTGATCATATAATGAGAAATATAATTCAAAATAGACAAAATTTTATATCACCAGAGCCAGTGAAAAACATTACATGTGTTGTTATGTGTTGTTAAAATCATATATAAAATTGAACAAATGAAAGTCCCTATATGACCCACTCAAAAATGCTAAAATAAATGCTACATCTAATTTGAGTCTTTTGGTCCTCGGGGTTTAAACTTTGTTGTTCATCTTTTTGATGTAGGTGAAAGCTGAGATGAGCTTCGCTGTCCAGACAGAGATCCAACAACTTCGTGAGCGATACCAGGTCAATCCTCCATCCTCCCCAGCATCTCTAAGCTCAAAGCATGAGGACTGAAAACGTGTTAGTGTCCTTAGATGGTATTCATGTGATTGTCGTTTACTTCTGTTCTCATAATTGCAACCAAAGAGGGATTCATAATCGAAACTCCCCACTCCTGTATCGTCATCCTCGTACATAAATCTTGATCCTGGAATGCTGGTATAAGACTCATTCTTGTCCATTGAGACATTAGAGTCTCAGTGTGAGGATGTGTATTATCCAAGGTTGCTAATACTTTGGAAACAACGCAATGACAGGCAGATTTGAAACGGGCAGAAACCAACTCCAATACCCAGGTATTTCAATTTGCCATACTAGCTAATTTGCAATTTCATAGTTACTTGATCCTGCTTTACCCCTTAAGTGCCCAAACGGGCAATTTGTCCTCTTCCATATCTTTAGGTGTTAAAACAATCATTTAGGAAGTCTTAATTAAGGTAGCAAACGTGTCAATAGAAAGAAAAAATTATGTCTTACATTTTTTGAAGATAATACTATGTTTTGGAAGTTACTATAACTGACTATTAGCTTCATTTTGAAGCGGACCTTCTATTTTTAACTTGTGCATTTAGGGGTTAAAGGGAATAGTTTGCTTCAGCGATAACCGTGGCATTTCTTTGTTAGTGAGCATGAAAGAATCTGAAAATTCCCATGTGACCATCCAAGCATATCCGTCAGGAATTGGGTCGTGTTTTACAATTCTAACAGCTTAGGGTCAGTTATTAATAGGTGTTATATTACGGAAATAAATTTACTCGTATGTTTGTAGTTGTTGAAGCACTAGAAATTCTTATCTAGAGGATTTGTGATCCTATTCTATATTTGTTTGTAACCTCAAGCACTTAGAAGAGAGATTCTGATCCTAAAGTGTTGCAGGTTCAGACATTGCATGAGGATTTAAGGCAAAGCAACAACCAACTGCGTGAAGTTCAAAATCGAGTTGAGGTTCTCCAAGCGAAAACTCTTTCTAATTCACCAAGTGTGAGTTTTTCTCGATCCTTCCGATCCTGATTTTTGCTCAGTATTTTTCTTTTTCTTAATCTTTTTGTGGGGATCAGATTCTACATTGATATATGTTGAACTGAGTCAAACTTTTAGTAAAGAAATTGTCTTTGTGGTATAACCTCAGAACTCCCGGCTTGGAAGTTTGCAAGCTGTGGAAAAATCGAAAGAAAAATGCCATGGTCTGAATCAGGAGGTATTAGCGATGATTACCTGATTCAGTTTTCAAGAACCTTTCTCTAGTATTAATATAGACAGAATTGATGTGGTTTGCTGATGGAATGCGTTTGTTTATCAGAGACTATATGAACTGGAAAGTAAATTTTCGGATTTGGAGCATCAAGTGAAGACTCTTGGTCAGGCAATTCTTAGAATACGAGCTAACCCCATCCCGCTATACATATATGTTACTGTTTCCAATAATTGAAGTCAGAAATTTATGGGACTCATGCGTTGAAGTATGCCTCATTAATTCATCTCTAAAACAACCATATTAACAGGAAATTTGGCTTAAGAACTGAAACTAATTGTGATGTTTGTATGAGACACAGGAGAATTCTAGACTACTCAAGGAACTGAATGTGGCATACACTGAAGTAAGAATCACTAATAGAAGCCTCATGATGATGTCGAATTTTTTCTCCAGCAGCCTTTCTTGATGTATTACCGTCTTGCCAGTGACAGAATTTGTTATCAGAAAATAATGCTGTTGATTAGTAGATTGAAGACATTGATTCTTGTTCTAAACAATCTTATGGACTTATCAACATGAGTTCACGTCTGTACTTGCAGGTTTCGGATTTGCAGATCACAAAGCGGCAGAGTGCCTTTACACTAGAGACGCAGGTAATGCTTTTGTCAGGAACTGCTTTTTGCTCTAAGTGCTACAATGCAATGGTGAGACGTGTCTTGGCAATTCATTGTTCAAATGAGTATTTCACGGCGTTTGATTATTCAATCATGGTTTCTTAAGAGTGACAAAGACTTTTTTTTTCAGTAATAATCGATTGATGCCCTATATGCGCTACATGTGTCTGTAATGTTTTTGACTTTGTAGATAGATGATCTACTTAAGGAGAATCAGCACCTCAGAAGAAGAATATCCAAGGTAAACCATATGGCTGTCCAAGCTGGATTCATTAGTGACACACCAGATGATATGAAAGCTTATTGTTCATCAACTGAAAATCCCTCTGTGAACTCATCCCTAGTGTGTACCTTGAGAATACATTCCCCACCCAGATCTCCGCAAGCTGAATCGGTGGATTTGTCAAGTAAGTTACTTGGTATAATACACGAGGATGAGGCAAATGCTAAAAGCACTGTCCACCCATATCATGAAACGCCTGAGCCCATCCTTGCGATTATTGAAGCAAAAGAGCCTGTAGCCAAAAAGTGCGCTGTGTCGAATTCTCAAAATCTTGACAATACTATTGACTTAGGCTTGGTCCAACCATCCAATACGTTAAATAACTGCTTCGGTGATGACGGTTTTTTCCCGGTGCATCAATCATCATCCAAAGGGAGGCTGGAAGTTTCCATCCCCTTGAAAAAATTAAATTTCAGTGGGGGAGTCATGTTAACTAACATGGTATGCTTTGTTAAGCTACTAGTTTCATTTGTTGATCCTTCAACTACTTGCAATTCCACATACGGGAATTTAGGGCAGTTGGATTTAACATTTTTAGATTGTTGTTAATTTAGAAGGCAAATTGCAGAGTATATCACCCTCAAATTTCTTTTGTTGAGATTGTTTGTGTGAAGATTGAGGAGGAACCCGCTGCATTATCGCTGTATAAAGATCGACGAGTCTCTTCTACAAGGGAGCGGTGGACTGGTAAGGATGAGGCCCTCTGTGCCCTAGCTCGCCCTACAACTGGGAGACGAAGGACAGGGGCAGTTCATGAAGAGCCTAGTGAGGGGGAATCATCTCCTGATCCCGAAAATGTCACTCACACTACATCACCTGTCAAACGAGCGCTGCGTTTCCTTACCCCAGAGAGGACGAGGATCTCATTCATGGAGAGACCGAAAAAGTCCGCAGCAACGAAACAGGTTCACTATTTCTGTGACTGATATGCTGGTTCTAAAGACAAACGGTCAACTTTTTTGGAAGCAGTGTGTTTTGGTTTTGTAGGACTTCACATTCTGACCAGCATTGTCATTGTACTTACATTCAGATAAGCTAGTTGCATTGGGGTGATTCCTAGTTTCATGGTGTTAGAAGTCAACTTAACTGCACTGAGGTGTTTTTACACAAGTTGCCTCTTCATCGACTCTCAGGACCGGAGCTTCTGCCTTGGTAACTACATCAATTTTTCCAGACGAGCACACAAAAGTATTGACTTAGTGAGGAATAGGGTATTGCTTATGTTATTCTTGTTCTCTCTTGGTTAGTTATCTCTATGTGCATGCATTACAATACGAAATTTCAGCTGATTCGGAACTCCATTTGTTTTAGATTAAATTAAGGGGGGGTGGTGATAATCCCACTACAGTTGAAGAAATGCGTGCAAAGCTAGAGTGGGAGATGTCTGCTTCACATAAGGAGCAGAAAAAGTAAGTACTGGAATGGTTGCATTTGCATCTAGAGGTTGCTGCTAATTTAACTCAATTACTGAATAGGGTGAGCCTTTTCTTTGTGCGTAGACAGGGTCAAATTTACGTCAAGATTTTGACAGATGTAGGTGATTTCACTTCAATACCTTAGGCGCCAGAAAGCTGTTCAACAACTTCTAGCTAAGGAACTTGTGAAAGAGAAACGGAAGACAGGGAAACGAACTAGAAGTGAAGACACAACAAGTTGCAAGGCGGCAACCCAGTATTCTTACACCTCCAAATCAGAAACGCCATCTGAAAGTGTAAGTTTCAAAGTGTGAAGTGTAAGTTGTTGACATCACATGAAGTCTTAAAAATGTGAAAGCGTGATATGAAATCTGAAAGTGCAAGTTGTTGACAAGTGAGAGTCAGGACAACAGAAACTTCCTGGTGTGGTTTACTACTGTCATTGATTGAACACATTGGGAATTTTCCAGTAGAGACTGCAAAGCTATGATGTTGTATAGATCAGTAAGATATGAATTACATATTCCTTTGAACCTCTACAGGTAGCTCCTCTATTGCTAGCGTTGCCCAATAAACTGGAAACCATCAGTTCGTCATCAACAATTCACACAGTGCGAAAAATTGTAAGCAACCGTGCGGAAAGCGAGCGATTTCGACCGATACTTAGTCCTCTATCCGAAACCTGGATACAGCCATTCCATTCTCCCCCTCCATATAAACCTGGCCCATGCTGCAAGAGACCCCTCCATCCCTACTTAAGACGTGGTATAGAAAATCCTCAAACTCGGCCTCAGCAGCAACCTTCTTTTCATATGGCTGTTCTCAGTAGCAACCCTGATTCGAAGGGCGTCACCCGTAATCGAATTCCAAATCAAACAGTAGACCCTTCGAAAGAGCACATCATTGCACGTCTGAGTGCTGTCACACGTAAACTTGGGAAGTACTTTCCAGCGGAAAAGTCGAAACTCAAATGTGGCAATTCATCAGGAAGTGCACAACCCACCATACCTGACATTGAAACAACTGAAACTGAAACCAATGAAACTGAGGTTTCAGACTACCCTTCACCTTCTACCATAGCATTTGAAGCCAGTATGAAGTGCTTTCCGAATCTTGTGTCGAGTATCAATACTCTGGAATTTAGGAGTTCATCCGATTTTGTGATGGCAATGCTGATTCTTGTTCGCATCTGTGTTGATACAGTGTCTGAGTAAACTCGATCTATATTATTGTCCTTGACCAGAGTCTTAGCTGTGATCTTGCTGACTGGGGGAGGGTGCTGTTCGCATTTTGTACTTTAGTCACAGATGAGAAACCATCAGTGCCTTGAACATCTGGCCAATTCAGTAGCACTGTAGAAGTGTATACGATGTAATTCTGCCTCATCCTTGATGCTGTCCAAAAGTTCCTGAAATCTTCTTCATAATTTATGGGGAGGTCTCCTTATGTATCATGGGGAGACCTCCGTATTGTCGCTATGACCGTGGTTGACATCCCCGTGAATTATTGAGAAATCATCTTTTGGATATTATGTAAAAGATTCTCAAATAGTCAATTTAACTTTAAAACCCTGTTATGGATAGGTCTTGTATTGGTTTTCACTGTTTTACACTTTTGCCATGTTGAGTGCAGGACGATGAGGTCGAGAAACGGACTACACCACCTGGGAATGGAGATGTGAGAATATTCCTTCGTGCTTACAGATTGAAGTTCAAGAAAACCGCTTGTCAGAGACGCTCACTTCATGTTTGATGCTTGCAGAATCCTAGGCTACAAGAGATTTCTGAGGTCGCTGACATGAATGTTCGAGAAGTTGCACATACTATACAAGAGACAGAGACGGAGACAGAGGCAGAAACAGAAACGCAGGAAGAGACAGCAAATGTATGCATTGGTGCTTTATCCCTCTGCACGGTTTCCTTGCAGCTCTCTTGCTTCAGCGATCTGCACTCTGATATACTGTATTTGACCTTGGCATAACATAAGATCACTGAAATAGTTTCATTTGAAAGAGTTGTTGTAACTCATTAGATATTTACTTTCAGAAATTTCCTTCAGGCTTTTCGTTCTGCTTTACCACATATGCCTGAGTATCATAAATTTCTTGAGGAGCTCCCTTTGGAATCATTGAACAGTGAGCGAAGAAAAAGGGATCCAGATTCCTTTTGTGCACAATCTTGGGCACACTTTATGTTTGCAAAGGCGGATGTGATTCTCGTTCGAATTGTTTAATTTCTTTCATCAGCCCTTGGTTGGATTGTTGTTGGATTGCATACCTAGCAATGGAAAAAATGTTTCAAAAGTGCACTAGTTTCAATATTTTAGTGCTCCAGATTAATTTTTTGCTATAGTGGAAGTAGTGCAAGATATCTTGATTAAGTGGCTCTCTCTGCTTACATATCATTGGTTTTTTTATGCAGGATTTGAGTGGCAAGCTTAGTAAGGAGTTAAAAAAGTTTGGAATAGCATCAACCACAAACGGTATCAGGTATGCAAACATCAATTCATGGTAGTCTTTTTTGAACTCCATGTGCTATTGTTCGTCTTGAACCGCTACGTAAAATTTAGACTTTGGTGGTCCCGTGAACCTGTGTTTGAAAATAGTTGCAACCATAGCTTTGTATGAAGTTTGCTTCTGTGCGGTGTGATGTCTCCAGTGATACTACATACAAATCTATATCTAGGGCACTGGAAATGCAGCGGTCAGTGCGTATGTCTCAAATTCATGGCGATGAGCGCCAAATCGTCGAGTATGAGAGAGATGCTGTTGTCTCTCATACGCAAGTAAGCACTGAGTAAATTTGTTTAAAGTTCACGAAGTTATGTGCACTACTTTCTTACCCTATTATTTCATTCCACCTATACAACCTTCAATATGACATTCATTGTGCTTCTAAGATGGTAACTAGAGTTGAAGGGATAGATGGCCTTCCATCCCCTTGTCCAATATCTTTGATGATCGTTCATGTGGAAACACTGTGTAATAAGAAATTACACTTAATGAGCTCTTCCAACAAATTTGGTGGAAAGCCTTCAGATAGTTATCTGCGTTCTCCTTATCGACCACGACGCATAACCGCTTCTTGTAATAGAATTTGAGGTGATAAATTGGCTTTCCTCTTAACATGCTGTTGTGTGTGACAGATGGCTGTTCGTGATCGTGACTTGGTAATAGTTAAGTCGCCCTTTAACGTCGTCACAGACTCTGACTCGGATCACTCCAACGCATCTGAGTACAGTGTAGAGGAGGTTTTCACATCCCTAACCCGCATTCATGTAATTTCATTTGTGTCCCTTGCCGTTCTTGAAAACCGCTAGGCGTGATGGTCTGGCATATTATGAACACACCTTCATGAATTCGCCCTTTTGAAGGACCAAGGATTCATGATTTAAGAATGACTAATTCGATTGGTCATGCTGCGAAAAGTGCAATAAAAATAAGGCCAAATGTCATAGCATCAGAATCAGGGAGGAATATTGCATGTGTTTGGTCAAATATAATTAAAATTGGACTAAAAGAAAGTCCTCATATGACCCACTCAATATGCTGAAAAACGTAAGATCCAATTTTGGCCTCTTATTCCTTTTGGGGTTACTGAACTACATTTGGTTTCCTCCATTATGCCGAGTCAACAGTATATTGACGTCCATTTCTTGAATGGCATTTCAAGCTCTCCAAATTGATGGTCAAGTTTGGAAAGTGAAACCCCGTTGTAATTTATGAACTTGGGTAAGAAACAGAGTGTTTCTGGGTTATAAAATGGTGTCTTGGATCTGGGCCAGTCTGGCAGGAGCAAAAAAAGCAACGAATCCGGTTGTGAGTCCAGAGAAGACTCCAGAGAACGTGAAATGAAAACGGGTGGCGCCAGTGGCGTGAGAAGCAGCGAGCAAAGTAGTCCACTAAGCAGTGAAAGCAGCGATGATATCCAAGAGACCGAAGTTACTTATAAAAGTAAAAATGTGAATTGGGCAAAGAACTCGACAGCTGATGGCAGTGTACACTTCGGTCCAAGATCTTCGTCTCCTGAGGGAGGAGTTCAATACGTTTCCAGGTGAGTTCCGGAACTTTTCTCAATTGAATCAAACGTGATGGACAGAACCTTTTGATTCAAATTTAACCACTAAGTGCACCAGTGAACGAAACTGGTCCTTACAATTGGGAAATGGGATGTTTTCTTATTGTAAACGAACGTATTGCAAAATTGTGTATAGGCTTAAGTATTTCATTAATAACACTTAATGCTTTGTTAATGTTAAGTTTACTGTGGCACACTGACAGTATCTTTGTTGGTACAATCTTGAAAAATAATGGGCAGAACATGGGAGCCCACGCTGAAGCAAGCGAATGCCTCTCGAAATGTCCCAGACCCTCCATCACGAGAACTGATTAGAGCCGTTGCCGATGCTGTTGACCATACTCGGCAGTCTGAAGAAGAGGAAGTAGACGAAGATGCATTCGGACTAGGTGATTGGGATAGTGATGAGGACAAGAGAAAATAGAGGTAAGTGTACCACTCAGATACGTAGTATTAGTTGTTCTTTTTGCGTTTTAAGAGCGAAACTGCAAAGTTCAAATTCTTTTTTTTTGCAAGGAGGTGACACATTTTGTCCTGCTGTGGGATGACTGCCGGAATTGAAGTTGGTTGTGCTCAGATTTTTTAACACCAATCGAACCTTGTCATAGGGAACAACCATGAATGTATGGGAATCATGTAAGCGTCCCTTCCTCAAGCTTGTTTCTTGGACTAGTGTAAAGTTGACATTGAACAGAATGAGGTAAAATGAATAAAAAAGATTTTTGTATCAATCAAGGTGCAGTATTTCTTTTCTCAAGCTTGTTACGAGGAACACTGCTTTTGCGATCAACAGATACAACGAATGAAGCACAGGAAGCACATAATGTTGACTTATAATTTAAGAGTGTTGCTTCGACTTGTGCAATCTAAAGTGGTCACTACAGATTGACAAATGCCCTGCGGTTTGTCTGAATGAACTTGTAAGTCCGTAGATTGTGCCAATTTCCTATTAGTTGCTAAATGCTCTCGAATGAGTTGAAATATTTAAACTAGTATCTGAAAAAGGGCCAATGAGTATGAAAACCTCTGGAAAGTGTGATCGTGATGACTTTTATACTGAGGTGCGATGGTTACTATTTTCATGACGCGCAGACAGACATTTTGCTACAGCCAAAAAGCTATTTCGAAAGGCAACACTTGCTTGTGCAAACTGTTTTCACTAGTGTAGAAATTCGTCTCTGGGAACGAAAAATTGCCACCAGACTCATCTCCTCAGATACGATGGACAGTACATACACAGAGGACAGATTCAGCGTCAAACTACCTTCCCTTCCATAACCGAGCGTAGGACAAGGTCATGGGTGTACCAGTGGAAACCTAGGTGTGGAAGATTATTACCCTTTTCGTTAGAATTTGAAACAGAAAGTGATTGACAATGATAGTGTTCGCTCTGTAGAGGTTTATATTTAAAATGTTAGTCAGGACTCAAGACTCTTGCATGAGCATCACAAATAACGGATCAGTCAAAAGCAATCAATTATCAATACTTTTAAGGATGGTAGCTCCGTTTGCTCATTCACGTTTAGATGTTACGACCCGTCGGAATGCTCGGTGGTGCGTGGACTTGGTTTCACACTACGTGGACTTAGTGGCCAAAAGTTATTGAATTTCAAAGTAATTTCTCATTCGTCAAATTATAGAAATTAGGATAACGGCCACATGAGGTACAGCTAGAAAGGAGATTAGCACGGATTAAGCTATCATAGCTGGGGCAACCAAGCAAGTCATATTAGTTTTAATTTAGTACTGATTGCGCCATTAGTCGCCCGAAGAGAAGATTTTTTGAAGATTGACAATGCTCTAGTACGGAGGCAATTAAGAATCTGCAGTTTGAGCTCCGACCCCCGTTGACATGTGCCTTCTTCATCTGAGTTCATCAACATGCTTACATAATGTCTACTTGGGCCAGAACTACGCTCTCTTCTGTACAAATTTGGTCGTAGTTGACGACACTAATTTAGGCATTGCTGTCGAAATTTCTGTCAAAGTGTAGCAGAGTAGTTGCAGAAAATAATGCAGAAAATAGGAGGAATTATCCAACTCTAGGACTGGAGTTATCTAAATGGAAGAGCATAAGTCTAGAGACTCCTGATGCTTGGCGAAGGCTCGGTTTCGAAACGGCTACATGTGGACCTTCTTCCAGCACAGATAGTCCTTCATGGTCGAGTTTCGAACCCAGAAGGTGACGTCGCAGTGATACTCCAGCACCACATCGTGCTTGAATAGGTGAACCACATTGACTCGCCCTGGAATGTTGACGCTCATAGCGAACGGGAGCTCGTTCTGTATAAAGTCTTGGTACAAGTTGCTCATGGAGCTTCCCAGATTCAGGGAGCCCACGGTGACGAGAGCAGGCAATGCCACAGCCTTGCCCGGCCGAAGCTCCCCAGCCGGCATAGAGATGTTGCCTACATTCACGTCGTGGTACACCACATGGATGGTACTGTTGGTGAACTTGAAGTTGTAGTGGTTGGGGTTGTACACGTTCATGTTGGCGGACAGGGAAGCGTTCACAGACGACGGGCTCAAGGGCAGGGAGTAATCCACCTTCACTCCGGAGAATCGAACCTCTGACAATGTGATGTCGGGGTCCCGGAACTTGAAGATGGTTTGGCTCAAGGCGATGATGACGATGACCACCATGAGAGTCGGGATCCCGCACCAGGTGCAACATTTTCTCAGCTTGCGGCATTTCTTTTGGATGTCTCTCTCGTGACCTGTCAGTGTCCCTTTCTCGCTGTCCACGGCCTCCACCTTGTTGGTGGTGTGAGTAGTGAACTGCTTGGAATCCTCCACGTCCGCTGTAGTGGCCTCCACTCCCATGGTTGGGTTAACACTGGCAAGGTTGCGTGACACGCCTTAATACAAGCCTCCTGACCTATGTGACAGATTTAGAGAAGCAGCAATGTGAAGGTGGGAGGAGTTTCGTGCAACATGCGAATATCAAACTATTGAAAAAATCGTCGAGTAAATCGTCGAATGTAACGTTCAATATCTATTTGGCAATGACAATGGCAAGGGCTGCATTTGTGGAAAAGGGAAATTTAGAAACTGAGAAGTGCGTACCGTTGGGATCTCTACCACAATCTAGAAGAAGCCACTTTCCAACATTGTCAATCTCCAGCTGCAAGCCTAGGCAACCAGAAACATCAATGGACACAGATGCTTCATCCAGTGCTCATCAAGGAGAAGAGTTTGAAGACTGAAAACCAGCTTGCCTTCATGAGGCAGCTAAGCTCTCCACCAGCAGTCTGCACTACCGGTAGTGAGCTTGGAGGCCGTCCCACATCTTCAGCAACAACAGGAGTTCATACCAATTGTCTTGCAAGTTGCAAGTATCTTCAGGAGATCCTCATGACCAGTGGTGATGATGGGCCGCAACCTAATCGCTACCACAAGTCACAGTCCTTGCAACACACGGAGGACGTAGTACCCAGCTTTAGATCATTGGACTAATACCGTTTTCAACGTCACAAGTTCTTAAGAATATCAGAGACATCTCAGGTACCCCTCTTAACACTGATCAATTTGGTATCCTTCGTCTGTACCCCATTAGTATCAAATAATGGAACTTCGCTTTCACTACCGTCTATCGCTGAAATCAAAATGAAGGATTCTACTCCCTTCGTCCAAATTTAAGTGTCCGCAATTTTGTTGAAAACGTTTTATACGAATGTCGTTGATCATATTGTGAAAAACATAATTGAGAAAGTTTCCAAATTTTATATCACCAGAATCAATGAAGAACATTGCATGTGTTCATTGCAACCAACATTGAAAATAATGTAGTTTTAGCATTATTTTAGTCTCAGTTTTGTAAATTTGGACACAAGAGAGCCTTCGTATGACCTACTCAAAACAACTTAAATAAACATGAGGTCCAAAGTGGACACTTATTTGGGGACGGATGAAGTAATATCATTTGCATCCCCATTTGTATGCTAGATTTGTGTACGAGACCATGGATATGTACAAAGTGATGAGCCACCTACCTTCATCTTGACTAAGTCCGAATTATCCAAGTGAGATTCCTCAAATCCAAATCGGTCTCCCAATCCAACTCAATAAACCTGTTATGGAATATTCTATTGTCAGAAATGGGTTATGAAGTTCGGATCGCTTGTGTATGGAAACATTCCTTTGTAGGGACAGTAGTACTTGCCAAACAGGGAATTTGGCAGAATAATTTGGTAAAGAATGTCGTCCGGGTGACCTTAGTATCCGTTGAGATTGCAACCCAATTAAGTACAGGGTTTTGGGTTGACTTGTTAGTGCAGACATTCTATAATTCTCACGCATGGAGTATGAAAAAACAGTAGAGCCTGGTAGTAAGAATTGACACCATGATATTTATAAACCGCTATTGCAATCTGGCTAGTATTAGAGAGTTGATATTAACTCAGGACGCTAACACCAGTATGGCTGGAAGATTATTTCAGTCTTGACGCTTTATTACACATGTGTGGCCAAAGAGCTATGGGAAATGGACGGTCAGTCTTAACAGTGACATTCTACCTCGTAACAACCATATTGAGAAGTTTATAATTGGAGGTCCATGGATAAGTGATGGCCTCACAGCCTGAGGCTCGTAATTGGAACCAGCAATATGGAAGGGGACCAACCGCATGCCATTTGTACCAGTTCAGGCCTGTCCTATGCTGCTCAGTACAGTACATGACCATTGTGCTGGAAGACGGCACTCCAATAAGGACACACAAAGTGAAACTTTATTAACCAAAATGCTAAAACAATCAACCACAATCCCAAGTAAATCCCGACCCAAGACACTGATGGATTGTGAACAACCGATTTACAAAGAGAACCGCAGACTATGAGAAGTACAGATCAGTTCAATCAGTCTAGTGGAAGTATGTTTCGTAGAGATACTGGTCCTCTTCGCTGAGGTGATGACGATCCGGCAGCTTTGTGAGTTCCTGCTGCCATGAAACGTCCAGCAATGAGCCTTGGTCGAGAGATGGTACTGCTGGCGCCGTTGCACTCTCTGTGGATTGCCCTACCTCAGATTGTGTCCCAGATTGTGTGCCAGATTGTGTGCCAGATTGTTGTGTAATGGTTGCCGAGGGAGTGGGAGAGATGAAGAAGGGACGTTTGCTTGTGGATGGTCCCTGAGCCACTGTAGGTATGAATGATGGGGCTTGCTCAAGTGGAGGTGGGGTGCCGTCACTGCCTGAAACTGGAGACGCTGCAGGAACTTCAGGAAGCTCCTCTCCTGGAGTTGTAACCACGTTGCCAGAAGTAGGGCCGCCGTAGCCACGGTAATCAGGTCCTTTGGGTAACCAGCTGCCCGTCTCAGGGATGGGACTTGCTCCTGGAGCCATGGCGTCGGTGCTGGGGAACTTGGGGAGCAGGCTGCGCAGATACTCTGCGTCCATGGCCTTCTTCACGGGGTCGGCAATCACTCGGCGTGTCCTGTGTGTCTTGCACAGCTGCGGCAGGTACATGCCTGTACTCGTCATGCAACCCCCAATTAATTCTCGTAGCGATGCATTTCGACAAGACACTACACTGACTTGTCCTAATAGTGAGGGGGACGACTTAGCGTCACTTACAAAATTAGTGTCACCGCAAAATTTTAGTTTTGTGAAAATTGGTACAATACAGGAATATTTCAACCTGCACTAATTCAAAATGGTGTGACATCGGTAAATTAAATTAGTGTCACACGCACTATTAGGACAAAATCAGTGTAGTGCAACACAACAATATATTATTGTTGGAGGGGTCTCTCTTTCTTCACTCTGACTTCTATTGCACATGAACCCCTGATGCAAAGATTATCCAAATCCCAGTATTTGGATGCTGTTTCAACCAGCTCTCAGTTGGTTGAAACAACATATCAATTGGCCGGTTTTGTAATGTTCTTTCAACATGTTTGTGAGAGAGATTGTTGCGAGAGTGGTGGTGGTGGGAATGAAGGAAGTAGTTCTCTCACGCTGGTACCTTCGCCGGCAGCGAGGCTGATGTAGAGATCGATCAAGTTGGGGCAGTTGTTGAGGCACTCAGAAGAGCAAAACATGTCGGCGAAGTGGGAATCCAGGAGAAGGTCTGTGGACAGTCCCACTGACATACGCTCCAGGCCGCATGCATTGATGCACTCGTCGGATTCTATCCACTCTTCTTGTTTCTCTGCCATTATGAGTGATGACTGCACAACATATGGTGAGTCAGTGTCATCATTTTTGAAATGTCTGACCGTCGAATGGATTTACATGGTGTCAATCCTCGTCGGCTATGATGTGCTGCATTGTGGGAAGGATTTTGTAGTACCTGGCATTCGTAATGTATGGAACCATCTTTGCCTTCGTAATTCTCCAACACACAGCGTGTTCCTGACGAGGCAACTGAAAACGCGCAATCCTCGATTGACAGGTCTTCACACTCCAACTTCCCTGCATCATCACATGACATCATCCAGGTGCGAGTGAATGTCAATGCCTCACATGATACCATATGTATATGTAAGTTTATCAAGCATGTATATACCGGAGGTTTTGATGATGTGAATTGAATTCTCACCAAGTGTGGTGACAACGAGATTGGAGATCAACAGAAGGCCGAAAAGGAGTGGAACAGATGGCAGATGACGATTCGCCATGGCGAACGAGACGAAGACAACTACTCAAAATGAGCAGCTCACATCAGATCTGCAATATAGCACAATCATGTAACTCGATGTAACTCGATGTAATTCTATGTAACTCGATGCCTGAGATTCTGTTTGGACCATTGATGCGGAAATTTTTGGAATATGAATATTCGGGTTACTTACATTCTGTCTGTTTCTAGTTCAAGAATACGATGTGAGAATGCTGACGAATATTGATGCCAACAAAGTAGCACGACTCCAGGGTTAAAAGTGTATTAACTCTTCAATTGGCAAACTCAAGCAATTGCACTGTTTGTCAGTAGAATCGACCCACGCTGATTGTTGAGATGATGTGGATGCTGATCACCAGTCAGGAGGAAGCTTAATATTAAATTTTCGATCCAGTGGGAGAGGATGCTTGATTGGTGTGAATCTGTTTGAGCCAGGAAGGCGTGGAGAGGGAGACGCAAGGGGACTCACTTCACACGGGTCGCGGATGAACTCTGGAGACCGGCCGGTTTTGTGGGGTCAGTTACACCCCCGCGCACATCTTGTAACTTCCTTCATGCAGCCCTTACTTGGTTTTCATTCATCTCCATTTCCGGCTCTTCATCACTTCCCCATCTACTTCTTCTCCCATTCTTCCTTGTAAGTAGCCCTTTCTTCCTGGACCGATGCTGAGTTTTTCCTGCTTTTCATTTATCACCTCTCGTGAACCAGATCATATACTTGTCCAGATCCTACGGCATGTCTGAATGAAATGCGTAACCACACACAACCCTACTGCCGTTCGACCTTGTAAAACACAATTGACTGCTTTTATTTGTTAAGGACTAAGTAATGTGAAAGTAGAACCCCCATATGAGAAGTAACATGCAAAGCCACAGGAGTGCCGCACTAGAGTGGCTAGGGATGTTATTTCATAACAAGGAGATACTTCCATATTACTACACATAACCTCAATGGTTGAATCTTATTCAATCGTGCTCCATCAAGGGTCTAAAAGCAAGACACAAAATCACTAAAGGAGGTCAGGATTATGAGAAATAACTTTGCTCTCTATATCCAATGCTCGGTTGCCACCTCTACATAAATGGGAGACAATTAAAGGTAAGTTTGTTTTTTACAACCAAACTGATATTCCATTCCAAGTTGGCTGTTCTTGGTGTGCCAGGAATGAAGTTTACAAACCAAGATCCCCAACTCGTGAAGAGTTTTGGTCTTGTCCCCCCATTTGCAAAAAAGCCTTTTTACCTCTTCATTGTCTGCTAGTCCGGCGCACTTGCGTGTGTACCCGTGGCATGAATGTTCGTTAGTTCCCCTTCACAACCGAATTGGTAATGTCAGCTGACCGGTAGGACAGGTATCTGATTCTTCCCCTTCGGTTGAATCAAGGCAACCAACAGAACTCCCTTATCACAACCGCCACCATTTGGGCATGCCACAGTGGCAGCCACCTTTCCTTAGGGCCTGCAATTCTTGAAACAGTGGAGCCACCGTTAGGGCTACTCTTCGGAACAGTGGAGACAACGAAGCACGCCACGAAACAGAGGCAAGTGTACGATTTGCTACCAAAAGTGCACCGAAAATAGTGACGAAATTATTGATGAATCCCGAATTTTCTACTCCGGAGTACCAAAATTGCTTCCGGTATCACAGAGTAGTTAAAGACTGGAGCGATTTCTTATTTCTTAAATCATGTCACTTGTTGGGCAGCAGGAAAAAGAGATTAGCCAGAAGATGCGATCTGATGGGATCCAGAATCAGTGGAAATGCGGCAACACGGGCATCATGAACCACATCCGAAGACACCGAAGAGCGCGTGTGGGCCAACGCCGGAGCTGTTGGAGAGCCTGTGACGACTAGAGGGAGGAGAATCATTCCATCCGATGCTCTTGCGCAGGGCATCAACTTATTCACGCTGTCGTTTCAGGAGCTTGAAGAGGGAGCCAATGTGGGTGACACTATTTATCCCATCTGGATTGTAGATCACGATTCCCTCTGAAGTGTATATATTCTGGTCTGCTCGACGGAGGACTTCGGAGTTGATAAATTTCTACACTTTTTCAAGCAGCGGGTGAAAGACCCCGCACCAATTCCAACCACAAACCGGATTCACATGTGTCGCCTACTCGACTAATACCTCGTTAATGTCACCATATAATAGTATAGCTTCGTCCAACCTTGTGAATCTCCGTGTGCACGGCCCTTGCGAGTCACAGTTCTCTAATATCACGTTTGCTGACCAGTCCATAAGGTAGGACTACCATAAACAGTTTAAAAGACTACCATAAACGGTTAAAATAAGCATTTCACCCTGTAGAAATTTGGGGAATTCCTTGAGAAATTGAGCTCATTGTGTGTGGAAATAAGGATGAGGAAGAATGCAAGAAAAATGGAATTTTCTTCAAGAATGAATACTTTATTCAATATAAATGTGGATTCTTCATCTGGATTCTGTTTTTGTGTGGAATTGACATACATTAAAATTTTGTTTGTTTAAAGCCTCGCATCAATGCCAACCAAGGCACTACATTTGAAACTCAATTTGTGCCAACCAAGGCACTACATTTGAAACTCAATTTGTACTTCGACTCCACTCAACCTTCTCAAATTACAGAATTTGTGATTGCACACTTTTCCATACATTCTCATAATCATTCTTATCATATGCAAATATGATGGGACGAGTATATTCTACATGATTGTGTAGTTGCAAATACAAATCCACAAAGCACTTAAAAAGTGCATTTGTCCCTCCAAGGCAAAAGTTTGGATTCTTTTTTTAATTCATGTGCAAGAACTTACATTCAAACGTGACAATGAGAAATAACATTCAAAATGTCCCCATATATTGAAATAAGGAGTTAAGTCTAGTATTAATTGTGAAAAAAGATTGCAAACTACGCTTCTAAAAACCCAAATACTTCTCTAAATCACTTCCATGTGATAACAATGACATTTACTTTAATTATTGACCAAACATTGTCTTGATCAAACATTATCGTTTTCAATCCATAAGTGATATTGTTGTATTTTCTTTTCCTATGTGATCCATAATATGTTTAGTTTAAATTCACATGGTTATGATTTTTTTTAAATTGATATAAATAATTAATATTTGATTTTTTTAATATTAAGATTTGAGTAAACTTAATGAATCTTAAAAAAGGCCTCGGACATTAAGGAATTAAAAGCAACAATAGAAATATTGGGGCATATCATTTGATAAGATGTATTTATTATTATATATAATAGAATTATAACTTCATGGTTATAGGAGCAATGACTACATAGAAATCAAAAGGCTCTATGACCAAGCAAATATGCTACACGTGTTCAAATAATTGATAAAATTATTTTTGAGTCAACCATTTCTAAATATTAACTTTCTTTCATCTTATAGAATTAGGGCCTCCTTACATATATTGATGGGAGAGGAAACTTCAAGGGGGTGCTACAAGTGCAAATAGTAATTACGCTATCATGTGGTATCAATGGGTAGGGAGGTATGCAATAAGAATTGCATACATATTAGATTCCATCAAAATTGACTAGTCTTTATCAATGGGGTCGTCTCCCAATTTTAGTTGGATGTTTGAATCAAGCCTTTTCCATTTGCCCGCCATAGTGAGACAATTCGTGGAGCCTATTTTATCTATAGTTTGAATTGTAGCTGCTAAGTTGTCCGTCGGGCTCACAAAAAAACCTGCCCTTACTTGTATAATGAGACATGTGGTTGTAGAAATAGTACCATTCTATATTAAGGTGAAGGCACCCAAAACCATCAAAATAAGGAATTCAGCATAGTTGAAGGCCTATTTTCTTAAAACTAATTATTTTTATAGTACTAGCAAGAGAAAATCATGAATATTAAAAAAAAGTATTTTTCCAATGTGATATGTAATTTTTATGATTTTTCAAAGTGGTGGGTCTCTAGACCATTGGAACTGTCCCTTAGGTGCATCCAAAATTGAACTGCGCAAAAAATCAGTTGTCAACAAATCAAAGTTCAGTATGTGTTCTTTAAGTGTGTCAACAAATCAAAGTTAAACATGTGTAAAACACATTAATGAAACTCTAGAGACACTTTAAGAGCACTATATAACAAGGATTAGTTACAAGGACAAAATTGGATGTTTCTACCTTATACAATTTCAGTTGGTAGACACTATTAGTCTCTTACTTTTAATGTAATAAAAAAAATCATTTATTACAGAACCCATACATTCTCCAAATGAAAATTTATTTTCGCTGTACAGATGATGTGTTCCAGAAAGCAATTCTGCATCCTGCAAGTGGTCAAAATCTACAGTAAGTTTTAATACGTACGCACCCACACTATTCGAGAATTGGGGTATTGTTTTTTTTCATCTCCCAATTTGATTGATTCACTGAATTGAGACTATGTAATAAAGTTGCTGTACTGTACTATCACTTGGCAATTTGCAGTAACTTACTGTAGTGCATGATAATTCCGTGTGTTCATTCAGCCTATCATCCACCACTAACTCTCTAGATTTAAGTTAAGTTATAAGCTTTAGATTGATGACACTTAACCTGGGAAGGACATTGGGATTTGACTCAGTATGGTACTGCACACCTCCATGATGGTTTTGAATGCACCCAGCAGTCCTTTGAAACAAGACTAGTTTTTACGTACACAAAAGTGTTAGTGATTCTCATGTAAAGGATCATCGAAAGTTGCAAACATGATGAAATTGTAAACATCACCAGCTTTGGAAAAAGTCAGGGAAGAGCAGAATCAGACAAAGCTTCACTCCCTTCAAGATGGTGCACACATCACAAAGCTTCCAGCTATGACACTTTAGCTCCCAAAAGGAATGAGTGTTTTTAGGTTCAAAAGCACTTCGAAATACTCATATTGGAAGCAACGTTTAAAAATTTCATCTATGTTAATTTATTAACAAATTCATCCATGGGATGTTTTAGTTAACTCTTAAAGTTTTTTCATACTTAGAGGCTCAAAATTGCTTCAAAATACTAGTTTTCAAAGTAAGGCTAGAATCTTCATTTGTATTTAACAAATTCAACTGTAGGATTCTTTAGTTAATTTGTTGTAGAGTATGCCTTCTTAAAGTTTTAGAGTAAGAAATTTTACCAATTGCAAGACCATGAGGCTTGAATTTCAAAAAGACTTCAATTGAAAGACCATGAGACTTCAATTTCAAAAAGACTTCAATTGTAAGACCATGAGACTTCAATTTCAAAAAGACTTCAATTGCAAGACCATGAGATTCAATATTTTCAACTCTTTCCAAATGGTTAAGTTTTATCTTTCAAACTTTTTACCCAAAAATGAGTATGTCCTACAACTTGCATCTTTCCAATCATATTGTATGTTGAAGAAATAAATCGGGAATGCTTTTTTAAAATATTTAAATTCATATTCATGCTTGGAAAAAGTAATAAGTAGAAAAAAAATGTAAAGTATGATTGAAGATACTACACTATTAAAAATATGGTGCACGATTAAAGATTTTCAATCTCAATGGTTGTAATGTTCTAATAAACAATCTACATCCTATGTTTTAATTTTTTCAGTAATATTGAAAATTGAGATTGAAAGAAGACTTCAAAATTTATTTTAGGGTAGAAATTCCATAACTGTCCACAAACTAAAGCACTTCATAGCTTCCGTTTTGTTAATTGAAATAGAGTAATTTGAAGCTTTTCAAGTATATATAAATATAGAAAACCAAGTTCAAATTTTTATTTTATTTTTTAAAATTCTAAGTTGGTTGGGATTCAAAGAGACTACATACCGTCTTACAATAATTTTTTAACTATACAATCAAATGCTATGAAAATTATTGTGCCTCCAAGATACTCCTTGACCATATGATGTATGAAAATTTCAAAGAAAAAATGAAAATTCCATTTGTAGATGGATGACCAAAAATTCCATGTTGCCAAAAAAACGTACTTCAAGGGCTTTAAAGGTAAAGGTTTCTTCAAATTAAATGTCAACTCATTTATTAGTTACCTTGTAGAGCCCATGTGACTACAAACCTAGTCATTAGGTGAGTTGACATACATTCTTTACTACCCATTTCCAAATGACTTTTTTGTTAACATAAATTTCAACTCACCTAATGACTAGGTTTGTAGTCACATGGGCTCTACAAGGTAACTATTAAAATCCAAAACAATTTTTGTATTAAATCCAAAACAATTTTTGAATGTTTTCGTGATCATAAGTGAACTAGCAAAAATTATTTGGGGCATGCATGGATATCACTTTTGTAGTGCCTTGAAGCCCTAAATTTTTTTGTGTCATTGCAATACAACTCAAAAATGAGATCCTACAGTTAGAAGTTGATTTAAATGCATAAATATTCACTTATAAATTTTTTTGGTCCAAGTTGTTGTTTCTGTGCAATTTTGAGAGTATTTCTTAATTTGAGCCAAGGAACCTCAAGAGTCAAGGTAGAAGCATCTTTGAACATTCTCTTTCCTATTCTATCATCAATATCATGTAGGGTCTTTTGAAGTGTTACCAATATAACCTTAACTCCTAATGACACGAGAGGGGGTATTTTCAAAATAGGCCAAAATTGCCAAGAGCTTGAGCAATTTGTTTGCTCATTTTTTCTTGACATTGGATAGGATGTAATTGTAGGATCTTGTAGTTCACATTGAGAGAAGGCACCTAAAAAAATCAGATTATTTGACTATACAATTTAGTAGATATTTAAGTTAACTTTAAGTTTTATTTGATTAATGGAAAAACATGGTAGTGCACTTTGAAGGAGCATATCTTAGTGAGAATATTTTGAAATGATGAACATTTGTGCTTAGTAAAAGACAAGAGAGTTGAAAATGCTCATCTAAAATTTTACAACAATATAGTCATTTTGCAATTTTTGATAAAGCTAGTAATCTACAATGGTCATTGAAATGAGAGTAGTGTTTGTAAGAAAAACAAGAATGGGCATGCTTCTCTTCTCTTTGAGTTCCTTGGATTTTTCCTTTTTGAAGTGGGCAACAATCACATTGGTTAGTTGACTTTTTTCAATTCCTGTCTAAATTGCCCCCCCCAAACAATGAACTATATTATACCATTCAACTTTACAAAATTTCACAATTCATAGTTTAATTTGGAATTTGATGAAACTACTACCATTGGATTCTTAATACAATTTATTTCCTAAAATTAATTTTATTGGACCCCCTCTCCTTCAAAAATTGAAAACAAACAACTCAAAAAAGTAGGACAACAACCAAAAAAATGATTACTTGGGTCATTAGGAGGTTAAACCTTCCACTTGAAGTATTTTCATTTTTACAGTATTCAATCTCTATAAAATACCAATAATATTTCTACATTACAGTTAATCGTAAAGGTCGTCCCTAATTATAACATTGGTGTCCATCAATGGAAGGTTCAATAAAGAATAGTATAAAAGAAATACAACACCAAATTCCATAAGACCCTTACTTCTAGTTCTCCAAAGAGTTTTGTCATGTGTTTTTTCAAACTCTGTCTCACATTGCACTTATTTTACAATTAATGGAATTGTGCAAAATTCTTTGAGATGGTACAATAGGATGTTGGGTACTATCCAAATGCTGCCAAATGGTTTGCTAAGTAATGAATCTTGGAGTGCATTGTTAAATGACTATGTGTGTTAGAGTAGCTCCAATGTTGACTCTACAAAATGCATGAGAATTTGCCCGGCCCACATTTGTTGTTGTAGTAAGGGGCAAGCTAGGCATATGTCCAACATACCTTCTTTGTCCCTACCTCCAATGTGGCAACGGAGTTACGGATGAGAAACTTATTTTTTTTATCCACATTAAAGTGAGAGAGTGCTTTTGGAACCATCACCACCTATTGAGTCCGGGAACCACAACTACTTGCAAGAGAATCTAAACTTCTTGTGTGCTCTTCAATACTCAACAAATCACCCAAAAATGCCAAGCAAAGGCTCTTTACGTAAGAGCCCCTATTCAACATTTTGGAGCAATTTATTGAGCATAGAAGAGTACACTAGAAGCTAGATTCTCTAACAAAGACAAAAAGGGGTGGTAGTTTTGAAGTTCAAGAAGAGAGAATCAATCTACAAAATTTAAAAAACATGTTTGCCATTTTTGGATTTGTTGTTGTATTAGGAGCAGGGATGCAAGTAGCACACTACAAAATGGCCCCACCACCCCTGCTAAGATAACTACACCTTAAATTGCATGCTTTCTAAAAGTGCACAAACTAGATTCTTTTCTAAAATGTACCTCCACTATTCAGAAGAGTCTATGGTTGGTTACTCAAAATCCTATTTTCAACACTTCAAAAATTCATAGTTTATTCATATGATGTCCAAACACTAGTAGAAAACAGGGCCCGAATCAAGATGTCTGAACCAACTCAAAATGTCTGAATCAACACAACTATGCTAAAAATGTCCAAATTAAGATGTCCAAATCGACTAAATATTATTAATTCGGGTCTTCTTTTCTAGTAGTGAAAAAATGAATTCATAGAGAATTTAAAATCTCTTTTTGGCTTCCAACAAGATCCGACCAAAAGAATTCCGTATAATAATGGCAACCATGCTAAATTGCTTATTTGTACGATTTTAGGTGTCATTATCAATTTTTTTTTATTTGAGCTATTTTTCGCTGAAAAGCGGTAAATTTTCTTAAAGTAGGAAATCTTGGGCAAAATATATTTGCTTTTCAATGGATGAAATCGCCAATTTGCTACCTCTCTTAGACAATATCGCTCTATTAAGGATGAATTTACATTGTTTTGTACGAATATATGAAATTTCATCCACATATAGCAAGTTTCATCCACATATGACAAGTTTCATCCACAAATGGCAAGTTTCCTCCACATATGGCAAGTTTCCTCCACATATAGCAAGTTTCTTCCACATATAGCAAGTTTCTTCCACATATAGCAAGTTTCCTCCTCATATAGAAAGTTTCACCCACTTCCATGGATGTAAATAGCTTCATCCTTCCAGTGATTATCCCTTTCAGCACTGCAAAAAACAACCCAGGTAGTTACCTTTGCAGCAACAGACTCCTTTTTTACGGCCAGGTCCCCCTGCGCTGCAGTACGGAGTCAGCATTGGAGCTGCTCTCTCTCTCCACCCACTTTGCAGGGGAAATCCCCAAATAGGGTGACTGGGTGCAGTACTGGAGCTCCCTTTTCTCTTCCTTTAGTTGGTGGGAGCGAGTGCCATGAAGTTCATCATGCACCCAATTCCAGCCTCCCGAGGCCGTGATAGGGCCAAAAGCACCCCCAGTCCCGGACGGAACCGTCCCTTTGCTAGGTCTGGATCATGGAATCCCAAGGCATGTGGCCTGGCTACAGTCCCTGGATAGGCACAAGGTGTCGTGCTCTGCTGCATCCTTGGGCTGATCCAGTCCAAGAGTGTGGGAAAAAGAAGAAGACCCCAAGGGGCAAGGACAGGACGGACACCCCCCCCAACCCCCAGGCCCCATGGATAAGCCGAATAATCACAATCACACAGGGGACTGACTGGACTCACCCCCTTTTGGGTGCTCCCCAAATTCCCAGTTCCCAACCTCCCAACGTCCCAACCTCCCTAGTCCCTACTTCCCACTTCCCAGGGGCCGGACGGGTAGTGGGGCGGCTGGATGGTGCCCTAATTTCCAGCTGCCTGGATCCTGTCGCTCCATTGCTGGCCTGCTGGAAAAGGGGGGTAGGGATCTACACTAAATAGTGAAATTAGGTTGCCCCACACTAATTTCTGGACATTCTACACTATATAAATATGTACAATTTCTGTAGAAGGATGCACTAATGTAGGAGCCATGTGTGTTGCATGGGTTGGTGCACTGGTTCATGCCTCCATCTGGAGAGGTGGTGAGTCATGAGGTAACTTTCTTGAGTAAGGCAACCTAATTGTTAAGGCAACCTAATTTCACTATTCAGTGTAGGGTTGCTGTCACTAGACCAGATTCATATCCAAAATGTGATGAATCCTTAATCCCTGGGTGTCCAAAGCAATTTTAGTGAAATTTAGACTTTTTCGACTTCAATCCGTTCAAGCTTTCTCCTAAGAAGGGATCCACATAATCCAACCGTACCGATTGGTGGTCAAGAGAGACGTGGAGGTGTGGAGAAAAGGACACGTGCTTCGATTGTACTACTCAAAAGATTATAGTGGTCAAACAAGGATGTTTTTTGAAAATGGAGAGGCCAAATTTTGGCCTTTGGGGTGCTCAGGGGTTGAACGGCATCAAGATGTTTCTCGTCCAATAAATGACAAAAAAATCTCTCCATGCAAGATAGAAGTGTAAGTATTTGTCTTCCAAATTTTATGAAAGAAGGGAATGTCTTGTACAATAGCTTGTCTCCCAATGAGGGCTTTTGCATTTTTTTTAAAGCCAACAATTCACACAATATCCAAACAGATGATCAGCTCATTGTTTAAGGGTTAACTGATTATGCTTAGGGTTGTTACTAAGATCCATTAATATATTTTATACATGGAAATTATATATATATATATATATATATATATATATATATATATATATATATATATATATATATAAATGATCTAAATACAGTTAATATTAACAAAAAGAAACTAGACACTTAGAAACTTGGGAAGAATCTTTGCGACCAAAAGGTGAACAGATGTGAGGGTGTCACCCAAGAGACCACATCCATATGAGGAGTCATGGAAAGACCTTGGCTGTGACGGAGAGCCTCTTTACTTGCCAAGACCAGGTTCAGTGAACTAAGGTAGATACACCCAAAACCGCTACTGAGCTTATTTCTATTATTAGACTGGTCAAATCTTCATATGTTCTTATTGGCAAGTGAAAGGAGGTTCCAATGCACCAGAGAATGTGGCATTTGGATACTGTATGCAAAAGTTATTAAGGAACAAAGTTTGGTCCTAAAAACATTTCTTCCACGTAGGTACAGAACTGATTTTGGAAATGTACACATGGTATAGATGGCAGTTTAAAGTCAGTGGCACATTTGGGCGTACCTACCTTAATGGTAATTGAAGTAGTAAGACATAATAACATAGGCTCTACCACAAATTGTCTTGTCGGGGTGGGCAAGCGGAAAAGCAAGATTTTCACTGATAGCGGTGAACACCCTAGTGGTGGAGACTAGTTAGTCTTGAAGGAATGAATTTGTGTGAAATTCTTATTGTATTCTTCCCCATCTACCAACTCCACATGAAAGTGCAGTTGCTCACCAATGGAGTATGGAGGGAGGCCTTGAGACAATGAATTCAAGGACAAGGGTGATCATCTCAAAGGTTGAGTAAGGTACCACACCTAAAATCAACCACTCTTGAAAACCGCCCCCTATTTTTGAAGGGAATCTGAACAAGGAAGGTACACAAAATGGTGAGCATTAGAAAGGGACAAAAGTAAGGTGGAGTTGGGGCCCATTTATAGTATTGTGGAGGTAGCAACCTTACAAGCAGTTGATTTTGGGTACACTTTTTTGTTTTAACTTCTTCTCTACAATGGGCTCCGATATTACTAGTGTCATTTTTTAATGTGCATCAAATGGATTTTGGCATCACCTACATAACTTTTTTGCCTTATACACCCTGCATCTTTGAACATTTGTAACTAATTTACAATGCTTCCAAAAAATTAT
Organism: Climacium dendroides; assembly: GCA_950106755.1. Classification (NCBI taxonomy): domain Eukaryota; kingdom Viridiplantae; phylum Streptophyta; class Bryopsida; order Hypnales; family Climaciaceae; genus Climacium; species Climacium dendroides. Next base: position 43,784,368 of record OX467084.1, read on the forward strand.
GGAACCACTTGCATTTTGATTCAAAATCCTTCACCAATGTGCAAATGTTTTTGTTCATTTTCTAGAGCATGTCATTTACGCGATACAGCTTATTCTTGCAATTATAGGTGTAGTTGCCTTCCAACATTGTCAATAAACTTATTGAAAGAATGCTTACCAAGGAGCAAAGCATGAGCAAGTTTGAGGACTCCTCAAGTAGCAACTTCCGCTTTAGCCATGACTCCCTCTATTATCAAAAGGTAATTAGGTTTGTCAATTAATACCAAATATATGTGAAAATTTGTTCATGTGTCTTTGGCCTCAATAGTGTAAAAGATGCCCTTCTTTCAATGGGTTTGAGTAGGATTTCACTTTTCCAAAGATCAACACAACTACTATAGGTCTTGGCATATGAAGAAAGGATTATCTCCTTTTCTAAAACCAAAAGGTGATTAGGATTGTTGGTGTCAATGAATTGTTTGTTTAGAATAAACCTTAATATTGCAATATTAGTTTTTCAATTTTTAGGCACATGCTATTCATTCCATAGGAAGGTGATTTTGAGTAGTTGAATCACTACAAGAGAAAGGGGTGTTCTAAGTGTAGTCCTATTATTTATGATTTTTTAGAAGATATTCAATAAAAATTTATTAAGAATCTCCTATAAGGTCATATGTTAAAGGATTATACTACTAGGACTATACTTAAAAAACCCCTTTCTCTTGCAGTGAATGATAGAAGTGATCTCATTTAAGTCTTTGTAGAGTCTTTATGTTTGAAAAAAAGGTCATGGGATAACAAACTAAAGTGTTGAGTATATGGTGCCCTATAGCCTCTTTTTTACTATGCAAATTTATCCTATTAGTGAAGCTGCTAAATTATAGCAACTACAAAAAAAATCTTTTTATGATTCTCATAATTTAGAAGTGGTTATTTTGACCTCTTTTTAAATTAATATACATATAAATTTATATTGTTCAAGTCTTGAACAAAGTGCATGTGACCAAAATCAAAGGAGTAATTCTATATGAATTTTATTTCTCTTTGTTTAATAAGCAAAAAAGCTTCAAGAAGTGTTTTCCTTATAGCAATGTTTCATTTTCCAAGTAAGATCCTACTCCTCATAACTATGACATTTTTTTGATGAAAAGTACAAATGCAAAAGATGTGTTTGCATCTTTTGGGCATGTAGTGAGAAATACATTGAATTGGTTGTATACCTTATGCTAAAACCCAATGTAGGGGGGTAAACCAATTCAATGTATGGCAGAAAACATGTTGTAAACCTCACCCCCTTTCACTTGTATTTTCTAGGAAGTAGTCTCGCTTGCAATCAATATGAGATAAATTTAATTTCTGGATGTTTTCTGGATGTCCATATCCATATCATATTTATAACATGGAGAATTTCATTAAAATGGCGATTATTTTGTGACTTTGGCATCCTCACAATTCAAACCGGGCGGTCTGAACTCTACTAGCGTCCTAGATTTTTGAAATCTATACCATTATTAGATATCTGAAATCTAGGAAATATGTAGATTTTTTAAACTGATTGGTCTGAAATCTACATCTTTTCTAGATTTAATACATCTAATAGTGGTATAGAGTTCACAAATCTAGGACACTAATAGATTTCAGACCGCCCGGTTTGAACTATGGAAACGACACATTGTGAAAATGGCACATGGAATATCGCCATTTTAATGAAATTCCCCATTAACCCATATTTTGCATTTGTAATCCATATTTGTGTATTGTATTCTATATATGTACCTACATCTATATTCTTGAGCAACGGCCAAGATTGCTTTCACAATGGCAATCCACAGTGATTATTTACTTCTTAAATTGGAAATCAATGGCACTAGAGGGGGAGATTTTTTAAATACAAATAAATGGCTGTAGATATTTTAGAATGGTGGAGGGGTCTTTAATTGCAAAACTAGATGTAATTGCATCTTTTGGGTACACAATTAGTGCTAGGACTTCACACAAGATTCTCTTTTACATGACAAAAATTCTTATATGCTGGAGTTAGCAACTCATCTTAATACTATTTTTAAACAAATAATACATTTGCCTAGCATTAGATGATTTTTCGGGCCCAAACAAGACTACAAGTTCTTGAGAGTTCTTAGACTACAGGGAACAATGTGAACTCTACCAAATCAACAATTTGATGTGTTTGGGATTGTGCCATGTTAGAAAATATTATTTAGTTTATAAATAATTTATAATTATAATTTAATATTCTAATTGGTTCATAGTTTGGAAAGCAAACCTAAAACAACCTTCCTATGCCTTTAAATCTCCTCTAATGGTATATGATTCATTTTTTTTTGCATTTGCTCACTAGTAGACTTGAATATGTTGGGAGTTAATATAATGAGTGGTATAGGGCTTGGAGTATACAAGCGATCCACTTCCTAAAAGAAAGGCCTTGTAGAAAAGAAAAAAATACTTGTTCTTGGGACTAGCCCAAAGAATAAATGTAAAAAGCTACCTTCTATTTTGTACTACCTCCATCCTGAAATAAATCAAAGGTTTCCTAGAAATGGCTAGATTAGTGTAAGAGTAGCTCCTATTTTCAAAGGATTTTGTAATTATTGTAGCGTCTACTAAACTTGACTAGGTGTGAAAGTGGAAGTCAATAGTGAAGTAGCACATGTTGAAAACAAGTGGCGAAATTGACAACTTTTTTTCCTTTTTGGAACTACTCCAGTGGTATTAATTTTGAGCATTCTCCAAGCAATGTTGGTATAGTGATGTCCATTGATGTCTTCTGTATTCAATTCTGACAATGTCTTGTGATTCAAGTTTGAGAAATTCTCAACAAAAGATTTGTTAGTAGCAGTTTTTGTATGGTTGTGGGTTGAATTCGTTGCCTTTGGTTGGTTAGAGGCTGCATTTCGATCCCCTTTGCAGGGATTGAATTGCTATAAAGTTTATGGAATGTGATATTTGCATATTTTTTTGCTTTGGGGTGTTTGAACTAGCTTTAGTCATTGTCCTTTAAGTTGTGGAGAGCAAATTTTGAATTTAATTTGGGATAAGTATATTTGGAACCCCCGGATTTATTTTGGGACAAAGGTAGTATTTTTCAACCTCTCCACAATGTATTTGATTCCAAATACAAATACAACTTTTCAATTTTTAACCATCTACAATAAATTACAAGATCTACATTTATCCACGGTGAAAATTTGGTCGAAGGTATCTATTGCTTCTCTATGACTCTTAAGGCTTATATGTGAACCCAATGAGCAATTTTGCACCTAATCCAAGTAATAAGAAAAAATAGGCTCAATTGATTGTCCTATTGGGTAGGCAAATGGGAAAGTCGAGGTTGAAGCTTCACCCATATTGGGAGACAAGCCCATTGGTGGAGATTAGTCAATTTTGAGGGAATCTAATATGTGTGCAATTCTTATTATATCTCTCTCCATTCATGAGGACCATATGAAAGTATAATCGCTATTTGCACTATAGCACCCTTTGTGAAGTTTTCTACCCATTGATACATATAAGGAGGCCTTGAACCCTTAAATGTTGACATAGACATTTGGTATCCAATGAATGTTTCTAGAAGTGCAACTATTCATCTTCAGAATTTTGTTGTGAAAAGGGGATCTTCATAATTTTGTCGTGAAAAGGGGAGGTCTTCTACAATAGTTTGGCTTCCAACGAATACTTTTGCAATTTCTTAAGCCAACAATTCACACAATAATGAAAAGGGATGGATGATTTCGAAGGTCATCCGTTCGTTTCGTAAAGGTTAAGTACATGAAACATATGTGAAGAGATGTACCATGTGTTTTAATATTTGGGCACCCAAATGAAGATTCTCCTCCACCATTCCCCAAGAAGAATATTCTTCATGTTTGGCTACTTCAGTTTGTCACTTTGTTCTATTGTAGCTGGATTTGATTCCAACGTGTCTGAACTCTGGATTATGGAATATGAAAAAGTTAATACGGAGTACGTCATTAGGGCCCGCCGTCCTATGCTTGTGTCATGTGGACCACCTAGACCTAGAAGCAAAATATAAGAAAAAAAACATGTACAAAAATACGAACCCTAACTTTATCATGTGGTGCAATAAGGGAGAGCTCTCACTGCGAAACTGCCTCTCGCTTTCCTTAATTCTGTGGATAAGAGGGTGGAGTAGAAGACACTGTAATTGTTGCCAACTCATTCTGGATGACCCCCGCTTGTCTTACACTTCAACCTTGCTCGGTGAGTCTAATTTGGACGACTCCACTAATTATCATAAATGAGATTGACTAGCCTAGCAGAGTCATCAGTCACAAAACTTAGCTTAACCCACAAACAATGCTGAGACCGTTTTCCTGCCCATGAATGTCAAAGAATCCTTTTATGTGGGACAAAAGTATAACTACTCATCTTCTGAATTTTGTGTGGAAAGGGAAAGTCTTCTAGAGTAGTTTGAAAGACTTCTAATGAGTATTTTTGGATTTTTTTAAAACCAATGATTCACACAATACCAAAATGGAGATTTCTAGGGTCACTTGTATGTCGTTTAAGGGTTAAGAGCATTGCCACTATGGGGCAACCAAATCCCCATGGCAAAGAAGTGTTGGTGTGCTCTATGTATATGGCTTGCATTGCAACTACCGGATTCCAATGTGGGATGGGTAAGGAACTTGATTCAACACAGTCAACTCCGGGCTTTAGAAAATTTCCCGGTCTATGAGATGTTGAGGGAGAAATGAAAAATGTGACGAACTTGAAAACACAAAAATAGTCTGGTAAGTGGAAGTAGGAGATGCCTTGGCTTGTGGCCCTTGCTAAACCCACCTCGGTCAAGTGTGGTGAATGGGGGTGGGCATGCTTTGACCCTCAAGTGCTTGAATGTCTATATTTTGGATGATGAATGGAGGGCTTACAAGCATTGGTTAGTCCAACCAACTTCTCATTCATCCAATATAATACTAAGATGTTGAAAACAGAACCTTCCTTAATGACCCATTTCATGAAATTGCTATGAACAATATTTGTGTACAAAGATATAAGGAAAAATGTGCCAAAATTCAAAAAAGGATCAAGGCGTTTTTAGGGTTCAGTATGTTACAGTTCACGCACACTGCAGAACCTGCTTGCCGTGCTGTGGCCTGTTTGTAATCTACATATGTCATGATAGAAAAAAAACTTTAAACTTTAAAATTTAAATAATCACAGGAACCTGGGTTGGGAGCTGCCGGCCCCTGACTTAACTTATGCATGACATTGGCACAAAATCCTTTTGACACGTAATCCTTGTCACAAGCGTGGTTGGGATATTCAAACGGATGATCTATTTAAGCAATACCGTGAATTGTACTGCAAATTCGACAGCATGAGTGTGCGTTTGAAAAAAGTCACGATTAGAGAAGTGTTAAAATTAGTTTACAAAAAACAAGGGTGTGTAAATTAGTGTAATGAATTTTTTTTCAAAATCAGCAGACTTTCGAGACCATTTTGGCATAGCAGAGTAATATTTTTCAAAAAACTTTGAACAAAACAAAGTTGGTAAATCAAGCTAAATTTCATCTACAAAAATTCATTTGAGATTTTGACTTTTGAATTAAAAGTTATGGACAAAATCCAAAGAGGATGTTTAAAAATATCAAAGAAAAGATCCATTCCAAACCTTCTCTAAACTTTGTTAACCCCTAAAAGGATTAACCTTGTGTTTTGGCAACATAACTTTGGAGGGCAAGTACATGTGAATGGAGATTTTATTTATTTTCTTTGAAATTTTCAAATAACATGTGGACAAGGAGTAGCTTTAAGACCCAATAATTTTCATAACTTTTGACTTCATGGTTAAAATGTTATTGCATGATATGTAGTTTGTTTCTCAACTTGGGCAGCTAGGACAGCTCGGACAAATCAATTTTTTTTTTTTCATAAATAAAAATTTGAAATTGGCTCATTAGATTTATATATACGTGGAAAGTTTTTAATCATTTCATTTTGATTAATGTGTCAAAAGTTATGAGGAGTTTTAGTTTGTGAGTGGTTATGGATTTTCTATTTTAAAATAAACTTTGAAGTCCTTTACTTAAATTGATTTTCAATATTTTTGAAAATAAATAAAAATATTAGGTGTACATTGTTTATTATAGCATTACATTGGAATTATTAAATTGTTACAAATTTATATTTTGAGTCATTTTCTACTTCTTTCCACTTACTATTTTTTTCCTATATGTTGAACAATTCCAAATGATCTAAAAATTTGCAAGCATGTAGCCAACTTGTCTTGAAGAATGAATTCAAAGAAGTACAACCATTTTGGACATTTTTTCATAATGATTTGATCTTGTAAAGTGTAGCTGCCCAATTTTTTGTAGGGACAAAAAATGATTTTTGCTACTTCAATTGTTAATATCTTGCAATTTGTATGGTGGAAATTTCTGGAATTTTTTCTACATATTCTCAAACTAGAATAATACAAGATCTCATGGTTACGTGTATTCAAAAATTATATTTTTCAAAAATTTGGTACTTATTCTAAAAATGAAAATTTTAGAGCATTTTTGTTGAGAACGTTGTCAAGGAACTTTAGGGGTTAATAAAATTTGATTGGAGGCTCAAAATTTCAAACTTAGTTGAGGAACTTTATTCCAAAATTCAAGTGATTCCATATATTATGTATATTTTCGTTTTTAATTCTTATGTAAATAATCAATAAAATTTCTACTCACTATATTGTAAGTCACTATTGACTCAGTTTTCTAAGTCATTATTGATTTGATGGATTTCATATTTTTTAGAATTGCATGCTTAAATTGACCATTTTGACTCTTTTTGAGATCTATGGGGTTAACTTCAACAAAATTCATGTCTCAAAAGTGTTCAAATTTTGGATGAAGACTATCATTTTTGTATCGAGATTAAAATTGGGTTAAAAATAGAGACATCCAAAAAGTTGAACTTTTTTACCATACATAGTTACTATTATTAAACCAATGAAATTTTTGTATTTCTTCTTGGCAAATGAAAGGAGACTCCAACGCATAAAAGAATGGACCATTTGCATTTTGTATGCAAGAATTATGAAGCATCAAGTTTTTTTTGGTAGATGTTTTAGAATTGTTTCTTCAAGGCAACTACATAATGATTTTGGAGATGTACATATAGTGATGATGTTGGTTTTAGATAGGGTGCAATTTGGATGGGTACCCACCTTACTTATCTTACCTTATGGAAATGTGTTGATCCATGGCTAGGGTGAACTGCCACCTTCACTCTTCTTGAAGTCCTTGGCTTTTTTCTAGGCATGCATGTTGAAAAAAGACCCCCTATTTTGTGCTTGATTAATCTATATTTTTGCACCACTCCCAACTAATAATGGACCTCTAATTACAAATGTGGATTCAAAATTTCCATAATTTTATCATGCATGGCAAATAAAAATGTCTTGTGTTTTCCCCAAGGGATAAAAACGGGGACAAGTGAGGGGATTGGTTCATGGCCACGGAGGATTGACCCATCCAAAGACAATTTAAAAAATTGTCTCCTATTTTGTACCATGTAAATCTTGTATTTTATCTTTTCTCCTAGTTAATTTGGGGCCTCTAATTGAGAATATGAATTCAAATTTGCAAATTTTATTGTGGGTGGAAAATAAAAAAATTCCAATGTTTTCTCCAAGGGTGAATCACGTGGCAAATAAGGGGGTGACTTCACCCTGGCCCGGTTCCCCCCGGCCCTGATCCATAGCACTGCCTCCCTACCTTTTGAAATTTCTCCATAGAGAACTACAGTAAAAAGTGTGAATGGGAAATTCAACCTCAGTGCCAGGTCTCCTGTCTAAAACTCTGAGCCCTCACATTTCTCACGGAGCTGAAACCTGCTGTACTTGCTTTTGTTGCATTCTCATTCAACTCAAGCGGTCTACCTTCCTGCTCTCAGCAAGTAGTTGTAAAATAGAGCAACACATGTCTCTCATGTACAATTGTCAAATGCAAGTTGCCCCACAAGCTGGAGAAAAGCTCCTCAGTCACACTGATGTACTACTGCAGAATAATCATAATGGAAGGACGAATATCCCCCCCCCCAGGACTTCTGAAAGCCCTCCACAGTTCATCACGCCCTGTTGCCTCCTCTACCACAAACTCCATAAAAATATCAATTGAATGTAGCTTGGAAACAGAGAATGAATTCATGGGTTGCATTAAAAAACTGCGGCTGCAATCAACATTCATTGGTGATGCTACAGTACTACACCGATCACTCTATTTATTACTGTCTTTCATTATTTATTAGTGAATGAATTTACACAAATAGAAGAGCTTTTTTTTTTGTTTAATTTTTGAGTGAATTTATATCACTTGGACGGAGGGCGAAACCAAAATATTTGGAGGGAAAGAATATTTGGTGGTGATGCCAAAACCACCACCTCAGGTGGTTGCTTTTCATTCCTGTAAATGCAACTAATAATATGAAGTCTTTTTTCTTTTCATAAGTACCATCCACCTACACTGACACCCACGACCGATACAAGTAGCGAAGTTCACAGTTCACACGGATTTGGAGTTGGTTTCCTTATTTTTTCGGTTTGCTGTTCGGGCAGGCGTGTCCAAAAAGCGTCCGTGCTCCTAGATTTTTGTGAACCCGCCCTTTCCGAAAGAGCGTTGCCGGAAAGCCACGGTGTAGAGCGACTTCTATAATACCGTATATCAAGTTACTTACTGCATTCCGACTGCTCATTTTGATGCAATGCAAGGTCGTGAGCTCGCGAGAAATTCGATGCTTTCGTCTCGCTGCGTGATGATTGTGCTGATGAGTGCGTGAAGCGCGGATCGACCAGCTATAGATTTTCTTCTTGTTTGTGGAGAGATAGATATCTTAGCAGACGATTTTATTTTTCAGGTTGTGGAAAGAAGCGCCGGGAACTGGGAAACGTGCGTAACGCTGCCAGAGCTAGCGGGAGACCGCGGGCTTGAGTGTTTCTTGATTTTTCAATTTTGAAGTGGAGGCGTGTTTCTTGTGTGACTGGTGAGTTATGGTGAGGAGAATTGTTAGAGAGGAGCGTGATAATGAGAACTTGGAGGCTACATTGTAGGGAAGTGCGATCGGTAGGAGGCGGTACAGCAGCATAATGTTCTGTGGTGAGGGACGGGATTTTGCTGTGTGAGTGGGGAGTTGAAGTGGACTTTCCTGTGGCGTATTCGTTAATTTATTTGCTGTTTCTTGTCGAAAGGATGCGCGCAAGTGAATTGCGTTTTTGAAGCGTTTCAGACGGGAAACGTCTTCTTATGAATTTGCTGATTTGTGCGTCTGTCTTTTGTAATTTGCGTGCTCGTTGAAGTTGGTTTACAACTTATTAAACTGAGATCATTCTGTGCAGTCAATCTGCTTAATTCGCAGCCGAAGCACTGTGCGGAAAGCGTAGCGTTTCGCACTTGATTTCGCACAGATTGTTGCAATTGGAGTGTAGAGTGCTGGCGCTGTCCTGTTCTTGCTATCGCTATTGCAACTCAGTCCATTCTGTTTGTTCTGTTTCACGGTGCTTGAACTACAACGCTATTGTTCCAGACGATTATACTTACAGTGAGTGACTATGGATAATTAACTTTTCTGTACATGAAGCTACTCTGCACAGCCGTTCTCGAAATCTCAGTACACAGAAAAGAATCAAGAACTGTCGCTTTCTCTAGCGAGAATATTTTGTGTAGACCAGACGTGCGTGTGAGATTGTAGGTTTACACTCTTACCAGGGGACGAGATTAGAGTTCAAACATCTTCGGGAGTTCCTTGTGCCAGCATCTGCTAGCGCCTTAGAATTTTAGAGTGCCTTGTGAACGTTTTACTAAAAGTTTCACACAAGAATTAGGAATTCAGCGTTGTACCGAAAATAAAACTCTGGAGAAATGCGAGAATCTCTTGATAACAAGTAATGAAGCCGAAACAATTACCTCATTTTGCGCGTAATTTATATATCCAGCTTTGCTTTGGCAAAGCTATATTCCTTGAAGTTCTCAGGACAATTTTGAGTTGATCAAGTCATAGTAATGGCGAGGATTTAAACTGCTGTTGAGAACCGCACGAACCCTTTCAAAAAGCTGCGGACACTTGTAAAATCACATGTAGGTTTCAATAGGGACGTTGAACGTTATACTTCGTCTATTCAGTATTTGGATTCCGAGCATATTGTGAAGTGGATGCGACTCTAGCTGGTGATGCTTTCTCTTAGGGAGAGGAAAGTTTTAGTACCTGTTACTTTTAATAATTTTGTTGTCCTTGTCCTGGACCAGGTCACAAATCTTATTTCAAGAAGCCATAGATGAATTGAAGAAAATCACAAACTCCGCACTCAGTACTTGGCTATCCTGAGGAAAAATTTCAGCGAATATGAGAATGGCAATGAAGATACTTTACCTTGTGCTCCTGCTCTTCTTGCAGGCAAGTCATTTTCCCCAGTCAGTACTTCTGGAATGGTTTTAGTTCTTTAAAGCTGAGTTGATTGGCGATGTAGCTTGCAATCTATTGCCCGTGCGTGCGCTGTGGCTTTATAAAACAGATTGAGTTTTACTCTTATCGGTCGCTTGCAGACAGTATCTTTGGTGGCGATAGATGTTGAGAAGACGGCACCAGTTGATTCCTCACTTCCGTAAGATGCTTCCCTTCAAGTTGTCACATTTTCGATCTTCGGGAGTGCTCGATGATGAAGCCCGGAATATTTATTAGCAGTACTTGTTTTGTCTTCTGGACGCAGTTCCAGCTAAAATTTCTGTTCTAATAGCACTGTGAACTTAGCCCCTTTTGTTTAACCTCCATATATGATGGCATGCTTGCAGATTGAAACAGAAGTTACGGACAGAGAGCACTTGCACAATGTATGGTGTTTGCGCAGAGCGCTCAGACGGAAAAGCTTTGAATTGCCCATATGCCACGCCCGCTGTGACTGTAATTTCTTCTACCCGTTTGATTTGTCTACGGTTTTAATTTAATGATCTTGCGTTTCTGTTTCTGCGTCCACATACCCAGAAATGCAGCTTTAATCTTTGAATATTTGTTAACAGAATTTTTTCCCAAAATAATTCTGCTCTGCAATTCTCTGCGAGAGTAGTAGTATTCAGCTAAGTCATTTCATAATCTTCAATAAACATTCCATTTTGATACGACACGTCTCTTCTATTTTCGTTTTAGTATGAGAGCTTCTGATTGAGCTAGCGCTTATGCATCTTTCTTCTCAGCATCATCTCGTTCAGAAGATCTGATGCTTCCATAATCTTTGCAGCCCAGCGAGGAGTTGACTCATAAAATCCAGAGCCTATGTCCGAAGCTCACGGATAAGGTTTGCTGCACCAGCGACCAATTTTTCCATCTTCGCGATCAAGTCCAGCAGGTTTGTTACATTTTCCAGTGACGTTGTTTTGATAACTTGGTGATGTTTATCCCTTGTGGCCGTTTGAAAGTGATTGTGTAGCTGCTCATGTACGGAGAAGACGACCACGGTTATACCTACGCTGACGTGATCCTTTGGCACGAGGTGTCAATATTTGGTGATAGTTACTACTCTTTCGTCACTTGCAACTGACGCGTTAGCTGAGTGGATTTACGTTTATTTGTGGGCGTCGCAGGCCGTGCCATTCTTGACTGGATGTCCAGCATGTCTGCGCAACTACCTGGATCTTTTTTGTGAGATCGCGTGCTCTCCCAATCAAAGCCTCTTCTTGGACATTACCGATGTCCATAATGTAAGTTCTCCACGCTCTGCGAGTTTAATTCTCTTTACTTTATATATTATTTGGACATGCTAGGTGCCAACAATAGCAATTCTATCAAGAACGTGACCCACCCAATTTGGAACACTCATATAGACAATTTCCAAACAACACTGCATAATTGCCAAGTCTTTGTCACATTTGGCCTTGATGGGGTCTTTTGAGTGCGTTGGTTGTTTTCAAGATTGCAATTCATCTTTTATGATATTGAAATTTTAGGGAGTCACATGTCAAATATATTATTTAGTAATTACAAGAACTTTATCAAATTTGTTATCAAACTTTGAATTGTGAAATCCTAGCCATTAACACAATTCTAGCCATTAATTAGTCTAGATGGTTTGTGTTCATTTCCTTGAAAGTGATGGGTCGTTGGATGTGTTTTCCAGGAGTCCGACTCGAAGAGCGTCCGAGGAGTTGATGTGTACGTTACTGAAGATTATGGATCAAGGCTCTATGATTCGTGCAAAGACGTGAAATATTCATTACCTGATATAAGGGCTATGGATTTTGTTGGTGGAGGGGCTAATAATTATACAGGTTAGGATTGGTCATCTGTATTTTTGAATCCTCTTTGCATTGGTATTTATTGTGATTCATCTTGATGCCTAAATCCTGGCCTAAATATCAACTTTTAGCACTTATGACATCAATTATTTTAGTATGCTAAGGTGATTTTTGCATTCCTGATATTTGTATATTAGAAGCGTGTCAGTTTTTAAATCACATTGTTGAGAGTGCTTCAAATTCTTAGAGTTTCTATTATACATACTGTCCATGCTCTCATATGGACGCCTCTTCTTTCAGATTGGTTTGGGTTCTTGGGTAAAGAGGCAGATCTGCATCAGCCAGGTTCCTCTTTCAATATGAAATTTCGTAGCCCAGGCACCAATGACTTCAATGTACAGCCTCTTGATCTCACGGTGACCGCGTGTTCCGACCCATCTCTTACTTGTTCGTGTGGAGACTGCCCGTCTGCTGCAGTATGCGCAACGTCGACGCCGGACCAACCTGGCCAACCTACATGCGCAGTTTCTTTTGGTTCATATGAGGTACGATCTTTTAACCCTAAGTAAAGTATTTTGTATAATGTATCGAAGATTTGGGTTATGATTAGATTCTGATATATTTTTGAAAGCTATCTCAAATGGTATTGTGGTTGGTCGATTCTTAACAATCAATTACAGGTATATTTTTTGTTATATTCTGGTGCTGTATTTATAAAATCAATTATGCTGAATTTCGAACATATGCTTTGTTTCATATTGATTTTTTCTAATTGTAGAGAAGCTGATGATATTTTACAGATCGGATGTGTCTCAGCGTTGATGATGATTTTATATGGGGTCATCTTGTTCATCTTATTCGGCTGGTGGTGGACGTTTCACTCACCCGGCTTAGAGGATGAGTTGGAGCCTTTGATGACAAGTTCTCAGAGCCAGGCGTCTTTATACGACGAAACTGATGAGATCCAGCAATCTCATGTGAGTTTCTAACTCGTTGCTCATTTCCTTTCTCTATTACTGACCATCCTATTAATAGAAAAAATCTTCAAAGTATCCTAAACATTGTTAGTTTTGCAACTTTTATAATTAAACCCTCTTAGTGGTATTTAGCCGGTCGATACTGAATCTATCAATTATGCCGTAATTAGGGTTAGCACCCAGTACTATAATTGCGTGGCTCGTGGCGTTGTACACTTTTTGTCCTCTATTGTTGCGGAAATTCTAGTCTCGACGAGCCCTCTTCAAACACATTATCCTAGGTGATATGAGAACCCGATTGCGTTATGAAAAGTTGTGTGGAATTTGCAAAATTCAGTTATTATTTTCTGTCAGCTAATAAATGTGATTATGTGTACATTCTAGCGCGATGACATGGACAGGGAGAAGGTTCCCACTATTCCGGAATACAATGAAGCATTCCTTGCGCATGCTTTCAGGTACTGGAGATTGCTGAAGTTTTACGATTTCAGATATATTCAGATTGTTTAGAAACTATGGTTGGTAAATAGTTTTCCTTGTTGATAACATCAGGAGATGTGTGTTGTTTAGTATGAATTTGAAGATTTGAGGACAAGGAGTTTCAGCTTTGGGGATATCCATGTTTTCTACCGAAGGATAACACAATTTCTAAACAGAGAAGTCTCGAAGCTTAAGCTGATATATTGGTCACTTCGAACTTCTGCAGGTACTGGGGAGAATGGGTAGCGAGAAACGTTCATGTAGTAGTTGCTGTTTCTCTTCTTTTCGTGCTGATTCTCTGTACGGGATTGCTTCGCTTCTCCGTTGAGACTGATCTTGAGAAGGTTTGTACTGCTTCCATTTTCTAAAATCATTTGACTAATCCAAGAGCAGGTTTTGCCATTTAATTAGTCTTTGATGTGCTATCTTTACCTTTAACACCCCAAGAGGTTATAACTTGCGCAGAGAGTGTAGAGTCGATACTTGGAGAAGTTGTGCTATCAGGTGTTCGTCTCCTTGCTCGAGGACTGCATTGGTTAGTTTTGCACCTTCTCATGTTTTTTTTTATTGGTATCACGATTGTTTTGACCATCTACTTATTGTTTCTGCAGCTATGGGTTGATCCAAACAGTCAGACTGCACAAGAGAAGGCATTCTTTGACGAACATTTCGGCCCATTCTATCGTACAGAACAGGTATCATTCGTCGATTATTTGAGATGTGCCGGTTTGAGTGCTTTCTTCCTTCCAGTGTCTTATGTTTCTTCATTGACAAGGACATTAGCGAGATATTAGAGCATGGAAAGAATTTTTGATGCACCTTATGGCAACCTTACAATGGTGGATAGTATAGCTCGTTGGACGTGTTGGACGGTTCCAATTTTGTTATAGGATAAACTTGTAACATGTTTTGTCTTGCGTTATCATTTTGATGCTGATTGTTCTGTGCGAACTTGTGGATAATTGTAGCTTATCATTGCGACCATCCCCGAAAGCCATCTAGCAGTTGCTCCTGGAATCGTTACTGACAGGAACTTGTTGCTGGTGTTTGACATTCAGAAGAAGGTGCACATGCATGTTCAAAGCTTCTAAAACTTGTTCATGAGTATCGTAATTACAATAACTGAGCCAGTGTACTTAAAGTCAAGCATGGCAACTGGAGATTATTTCCTCTATTTTTCAGGAATTTCACTTTCTGCGCTGATCTCTTTCTATTCTATCACTAATGGTCAATAACCCTCATTTTTCTTTTAGGGAAATTCAATAATTAGGAATGAGGCTTCATCCAAGAACACAATCGAAGTTCCCATTGTCAAGTTGGTTTTCGACCAAGACAGTTTTCATTTAAAAGTCGCTGCCGAAATCAATCCATATTGTTGAAAATCTACATTAACTTTTGGTTTCGCAATGTCGATGACACTAGGTGGACGAGCTAAGGGGAAATGTCTTTGGGAAACCAGTTGCTCTAGAAGACATATGTGTGAGAGCCCTCGGCTCTTCCTGCAAGACAAAAAGCATTCTGCAGGTGACCATCTGACCTATTGTCATTTAGATTCCTTCATGTCTTTGTTACATCCTCGTGATGGTCTATATTCTTGCTTTCAGGCTGTTGTCTCTCTTGGTTAAAGTACCACCAAAAAAAATTGGTTCTCACAATTTCTTCTCATTATGTGATATTATGTCCTTACTCGATAGGCGCCAGTGTTGCTTTGCGATCTGTGCAAACCGTGATGTAATTGAGTTTTATTGGGTGTTTACGCGAATCGATATGCATGAACTCCGCTTTAGACTATTGCATACATATTGAACTCAAATTGCGTCGCACATTCCAAGGCTAACGAATCACAGTCAAATGCCCGACAGAGGTTCTTCAAAGGTCGTGAATCTGGCATCACTATATAGAGATTTAACTGATTTTCATTGCCACGCAGTATTTCAAGATGGATCGCGATATATTTGCTATACATGATGGCGTCTCCCATGCGAATTTCTGCTTCAAGGTCTTTACTTAGAATGAGACGATTTGTGCTTTATTATATCATGCATAACCTTACCAGTTTAGATCTACCACTCTTACTTGATGGAAAGATATCAGAACTGATGAATAGAAGATATTCATGATAATTAGTAACAATTCGTATTTTGAGGTCATAACCAAGAGATTTAGCGATACTTATGTATCGTAGCATTATTACGTGCTGTAAGTCATTGTCTAGGCCATGGGTTGGCCTCATTTGCAGGAGTTTCTCATTTCGTGTCATATGCCCATTGCAGCACTATGCTTCATCTGCATCATGTCTCAGCGCTTCAGATGAGCCAGTTGACCCTATGACCATCCTTGGAGGCTTCTCAGGGAAGAACTATCATGAGGTCATTTCCCTTGCCATACTGGAAACCGGTTTCTGTTTGATATGATGGGATCATTGGAGTTATCAACCACACTCACCTGACACGCCTTGTTGTCTCCAGGCCACTGCATTTGTAATCACTTACCCTGTCGTCAACTCCGCAAATAAATCTGACACCGACTATATTGCAGCGCTGGAATGGGAACATGAATTCATTCGGCTAGTCAAGGTATACCCCGTAATCTCAAAGTATTGACTGATTACAGAAAATATCTTGAAAATGAGGTAGAGTTGTCATCGACCATCATGACAATGACAATGGAAAATGTAGACATCTCTATACCTTGTATTTGGGAAGCTTGCATTAAGGATGGCTTCCACATGGATATGGAGGATATTTGTGGTTAGCGGTTTCATCAGTATGCTGGGCAATCTTAGCATGAAAAAATCCCTCTTAATTCTTCTCTATTTCAGCTGCCATTAATGTATATCATTATTTCTGTTCAAGTAGGCCAATGTGTGAATATTCAAGGATATGTTGAGAACGTGGTCTCCCGACGTGGTCTGTTGGAACAGGAGGAAGTTGTGGATATGGTGGAAGCCTACAATTTGACAGTGTCATTCTCGTCTGAGAGCTCGATAGAGTCTGAATCTGATCGGAAAAGTCAATGGAACCATTTGCTAATCCCGGTACATCCTCGACACTCGTGACTTTTGACTGAAATAGAAAGACTGAATTTATTTTTGACCTCTTCTAATCATACCAACTTTTTCAGAACTCTATGCTTGCAATGAGCTCATCTAAAGTTTGTTATTTATTTCTGCAGGTGGGCTACGCAGTGATATTCTTGTATGTTGCCTATATGCTTGGCGACCATGCAAATACTCAGGCACCATTTTACGTGACGTCAAAAGTACGTGGCAAAGTGATTTTCTGTACAAATGTTCTCATAAGCCAAGGTCGTGACTTGATATAGCTCGATAGGTGATTGCTCGTTTGTTGTGGCAGGGTTTGACTTGCATTTATAGCTTATCTGAAAAGTCTTGCATGCCCTTTTTTTTGTATTCAGTTTGTCACACGGGCGTGAATCCGCTTGTGAGCTGCTGTTACTGAATGTTGCAAATCTTAATCTCACTGTCAAGGAACAACGACTCGTTCCTTATTTATCAGCCTTCACGTTACTGCATTTGAGTGTAGCGTGCTACAAATACTAATCAAATGAACATGATGTGGTGGCGAAATTCACTAACGGGAGTTAATTTGTGAACAGGTGTTGCTCTCGATTTCAGGAATGTTCCTCGCGGCTGCCTCAGTTCTTGGTTCCATTGGTGTGTGCAGTGCCTTAGGAGTGAAGTCCAACTACATCGTACTTGAAGTGATCTCTTTCATCGTGCTGATGGTAATGGGACCCTTAGCACTCATGAAGTCATTTAATAGTTGTATAGATAGGTCGAACCACTAATTTCAATGATGTATACTTCAGTCGCTTACATGTTGTAGGTGTATCGTGTATTCTTCTCAACGCCTTCGTGCAATATATAATGTGGTAGCGTTACAGTAAGTCATGCCCAAATTTTCACTCAAGAGAAGTGGACAATCAATTTGAATTTAATTTGGAAGATATTAGTAATAATAGCAAACCTCGCGGGAAACCTTCGAATTCTGTTATATTGGCGAATTTTCTCGAATTTCCACTTTTCATCGCTTTGAAACCTAAATCAATTCCGATCCTAGTTTATAGAACTTTGTGCAGTTTCGAGGGCATTATATTGATGATTGATTCGTTCCAATATATTCAGAATTGTCGTTCTCAGACTCCTATCTGCGTTAATGGGCATGTATTCAAGTGTCAATTCTCTCACGATTGGATTCTTGAGTTCTTCAACTCTATCAAGTTCGACTGAAAAGCTGCAGAATTGTCTTTATTAAGTTTTCCGTATGTGTGCAGATTGGTGTGAACAGCATATTCTTACTGGTGAACTCCGTGAAATATCAAGATTCATCTTTGCCTCTTGAAAAGCGAGTAGGACTTGCATTGGCGGAAGTTGGTCCATCAATAACACTTGCCAGCCTGACTGAGTTCGTAGTATTCTCCGTTGGCGTTTTCTCGTCAGCGCCCGCGTGTCAAGTTTTGTCGGGGTTCATAGGTAAGATACTTCCTTGGTTACCTTTTCTGTTATGCTACTGACTCATTGGTTTAGTATCGTAGAATGATTGTAGAAGTCTTAAGTAAGCATGAAATTAATTTATAATAATTTTCTTAAATGATTAGACGTTAGTCAATATCCCTGGTTTGCATTTACCACTTCATTGCTGTAATTAGTAACTAGACTGAATTACCAGTGTTAGTAAAATTAAGATTGGACTTAAGTTAACTCTACGTAATTTTCAGGCATTTATCTTAGCTCACTAGAAATCAAGAGATTATAAAAGTGTTATTGTTCTTGTGCAGCCCTGGCGATTCTTCTGCAATATGTACTACAAATGACTGCTTTTGTTGCTCTTCTCACTCTCGACTTCAGACGGACTGAACGAGCTTCTATAGATTGTCTTCCCTGTCTCTCAATTGAGAGATCGGGTAGTGAGATCTCGCAAACAGGTAATCAAAACATTGGATCTGTTTGATGATGTTCTGTTTGAGTTTGAGTTATCGCTCTTCTAAAGGTGCTTGTGAATTTGTGTCATGTATATGGGGGGAGTTATTCTTTACTCTGCTAAATGTTTTTGATTTTAACAATCTAAAATTGTAGGAGAATAGTGGTCTTATTGTCTGTCGTCACAACCCTCATGGTTAAGGTGACTTGCATTCTCATTTTTGTGCAATATGCCCAGATGATAGCCGATCAAGTGTCCCACGTAGAGACCCCGGAGTCATTGAGCATTTCATACAGGTGTGTTCACATTTGATGCAATTGGAATTTGGCATTGGGCAGCGTAGTCTGTGTTCTGAGACCTGTTATGAGATGAGATAATCAACTGAACCTTGCGTAAGTAATGGAATCTGTTGAGCAAAATGATTTTGTCTTTGAGATGTAATCTTGCAAACCTCGCTGATTGTGATGCAGAATGCGTATGCCCCGTTCATTGCCAATGCCCTAGTGCAAGCCGCGGTGTTGGGAGTATTTACTGGCATGCTGCTTTTGAGCATTGTAAGTTTTTGCTTTACTTCTTCTCGCATTTTTATCAATGCATCAATTAATATTCGGCAAGTTCACATCTTCATAGTATCATTGTGAGGTATTTTTTATGCTTCAATAGTATCTCTCCACTAACTCAAAAAAAGTTCTGTCCTTGGTGCTCACGTTATAACATACTCGAACTGAATGCTTGCCTAGTAGGGTCGTACCAAGCACATGTAAGGAAACGTCGTTTCGTAGTGCTGTATAGATGATGTAATTTCATGTTCTTATGATAGGAAAAGAACTGAATTACTTTGTCAATAATTGACTGCGAAAGCAAGATGGAATGATTTAGTTAGCTTCTCATGAAGTTGAATCTGGTTGTTTTGTACTAGGCTTTGCTTCCGAGACTTTCGATTGGCGTGGATCCAAAGGTTGTGTTGCCCAAAGACTCATATCTTCGGGTGGGTCCCCTGACATGATGGCAATGCTCGACTCTTGCTTGGGATCACCATGATATGCTTGATGTTGTCGGATATGTGATATAGATACTAGAAATATATTTGGAGGTCTGCAAATTTTCTAAAGCCTATTTTGCAGCTATCTAAGAATTATTTCTCAAGTGTAGTTAAGGCTGGTCTGAGAATGGGCTGTAAATTTTAATCTATTAGCGTGTTCCACTTTTTTATGCAGAAATATGTTGACGATGTTGCTGAGCTTATTCGACTAGGGCCTCCTTTGCACCTTGTGGTCAAGGATTACAACTACAGGTACTTTGTCCAATCCTTGTAATTTTCCTATTCGTTCTTACACCGTCTCCCAACCTGTTATCGACTTGGGATCTCTTTACAAAGCGTGCCTTAGTCTATTTTTTGGGGGGGGAGAAGGGGCGAGGCGGCTTCACCCTTTTGTAAATTAAGGCAGCACTTGTGAAAATAGGGTATTCTATAGGGGGAAAACCAATATGAATATTCAGAGTGTTCTACTAGGTGTTCGAATATTCTAGAAATATTCTAACACCTAGTAGAACACTCTGAATATTCTAGAAATATTCTAGTAAAACTAGAATATTCTAGGATATTCTTTAAATGAATGTATGGAACCCTATTTACTTCTAGTTTTACTATAATATTTTCCTCAGAGACAATTATAAATACCCTGCTCTTCCCCCTCTTCGTTTCCTAAATCGTTGGAGTGAATCCTTAGTAAAATCAAGACTTGACTCCTGTTTAGACTTTTAAGCCGGTGAGATTAGAAGTGCCTGAACTCATTATGACAAGAGGTACCTTCCTTTGTGTGCTAACAGTTACAACCTTATTTGTAATGCAAAATTGACAGCTCCCAAACGGACCTCCTTTGCTCGGTCAGCCAGTGCGACCCAGGCTCACTCCTGAATGAGGTATATCTATCTCACTTCATAATTTCCTCTCATTGCTTGAAGATTATGTTGCGACCAATGATACAACGGTTGGGTTTTACCTTCCTGGCCAGGACCAAAAAATTTATTCACCATATTTGATGCAGTTATTGAATCCTGAGGATTATTTTAATCAGAAAAAGAATCCTGTTCACGAGCTCTTTGCTACCTGATAGGATGAAAAAGACTCGTGAGGAAGCTCTAACTAACGTCTGCACGTCTTTTTTTGGAACAGGTGTCACGAGCATCGCTCACACCCGAAACAAGTTTTATTGCTAGACCAGCATCTTCGTGGCTAGACGATTTCCTAGTATGGATTTCGCCCGAGTCGTACAAATGCTGTCGGAAGTTCCCTGATGGAAGTTTCTGTCCTTCAGATTATAAGGTGAAGTTCGAAGCAAAGATCTAAAACCTTGAGCAGTCTCAGTGAATAGCAGACGGAGTTTCAAAATGCATTGAGAAGATTTTGTATGGTAGTAATTGGAGAGTCGGAAGATAATGTATATGAGTATTATGATAGTCTGGTTAGAGTAATTATTTATAATGCAAAAGTATATCAGAAGTACCACATAAATATGGTATTTTTTGGTTCAGGCTAGAAATGTAAAGCTAACTTTGTATTATGTCATGACGGCTTTGGGGTCAGGAATCTCGTTGTGCAAATGGAGATGCATTTTTTGCAAATGCCACCACTTACAATGAGTGTACAACGGTAAGGCATTTACCTTTGGAGTTCTTTAACATCGTTTTCATTCCATGATCATCGGATAAACAATTCAAAGTGGCAGATGAATTTTGCTTTGATTATACAGCCTGTCTTACCTAGGTTGGTTGCTAAATTGGATATCTGTGCAGTGTTTGTTCCAAGAGGATCTCCTTCAAGGTCGGTTGTCTGCAAGCCAGTTCCATGATAAATTGCCTTGGTTTCTCGAAGCATCTCCGGCATCCGATTGCGCTAAAGGAGGTCATAGTTCATATCAAACTAGTCTTGACCTTGCTGGTAAGTTCTATGTATTCCGTGTAAATGGCTACCCGTATGAGTTCGCTTGTAGTCATCATTGTACCAGAAATTCCTGAATATGATTGAGATTTCGAGATATACCGTATCTTAGCAAATAGTCACATGTCCTTTCACCGTGGCGCTTTGGACCTTTGACTTTTGTTGAATTAGAAAATAATTATTTATTGCCACTATCATCAATGCAGGCTATAATAGTGGAGTCATCAAGGCGTCGGAGTTTCGTTCGTTTCACACATCCCTTAATACACCGGTGAGCTAGTGTTTGTTTTGATCTGTCTCCCGTTTCGCACCTACTGAGGAAACTTTATACCCGATGTTTGTATAGCATCTATGCTTGAAGTAGGGATTGAGATCTGAATAATGTAGTTTATTAATCATTTGTGATCTTTTACTTGTATAGTTTTAGAAGCTTGCCCGTGAAGGACGATTATCAATGTATGGTGGCTGAAATAGGACTGAACTAATGTAATTTTCATTGTGCAGAGTGAATTCACTAAGGCTCTTCGATCAGTAAGGGACCTCACTTCCAAAGTTTCTGCAAGTTTGAATGTAAGTTTTCTTTGGTAGTTTCTTTATGGTTGTTTAGATGCAAGTCTAATCTCATGTTATTCTGGGTTATGCTTTTTGTACATTTTCAGTTTGTTTAGGTGTGGTGCATGTATCGAGGCAGACATTTACTTTGGATAGATATTAGGTCGATTCGGAAGCAACTGAGTAGTGGTTTAGCATTGTTATGTAGTGGCTGGGGCTCTTATGACAAAACAATTATTAGCAGGGTGGATTTAAAATTTAAGATATCAGGATCATTATAGTCCTTGAGTTATTCAAGACTGAAATGTGGTCGTGTTTCTATGATTTTTTGGCTAACTACCACTCTGGTTGGTAATTGAATATTTTACAGATAACCGTCTTTCCGTACTCGCCATTTTATATCTTCTTCGACCAATATTTGGAAATATTTTCAACAACCATTTTCTGCATTTTTGTACCCTTAGGTTTGTCTTTTAATCCAATGCTCTGGTGTACACAACCAATTACTGTCATATTCTCTATGTGCTCATGGTGTCTTGAAAGACCCACGAACAAACCATCACCATTACCAGCTCTTAAGAAGATTCTCACGTACTAAATGTGGAGATTTTTTGTCATAACCTTGTATAGTCTTGTGCATCATAGGTTGGGTGTTGAAGGCATTAGTAGCAGCCCAAATAAGAAGACCTTCAAAGCAGTTTACAAATTTGATTTGATTTTAAAGTATTTAGCAATACCTTGTTAATTAATCGTTGTTATTTGAATTGCACAGGTGTGGTGTTTGGAGTTAGCCTCGTTGTATCATCTAGGTAATTCCTCTGAACCTGTGAATGTGTTGTATGCAGCAGTGTTGTGGAGACTCATCTAGCACTATATTGACTTCTAAAATTAGCAGCATTTCTATGAGGCTCTTCAATTAACTTCCCGATTAACTTGATTCACATTTGTGTTCCAGTGTTTGGGTGGCAATTATAAATCTGGTGGTGATTGCTTCAATTGTCTTGAATCTCTTGGTGAGTTTCAGCATACACAAATTCACAAAACATCAAGTTCATCATCAATTTCCATAGGTAGTTGTATACTTGTATCTAGCTTTTGCTATATTTTCAAGTGCTTCGTTGCAGTACCTGGGATATCTTCTTTATTCCTTTGTTTCACAGCAAATGAATAATTACCAACATTTGGTGTTGACAAATGCTTTTTCTTCTTTAAGTATTTACTTAAATCATTTGAAGGATTTAAGTAGAAATCATTGTTTTCTTGGAGATAAATTATCCACAATGCATCTCTTATGAAGCTGTGATTACCCTCTGTTGCGATTGACCAACTTGAAAACGTATATACTATTGAGTAGCTTTGGTCTTAGTTTTCAGTATGTAAATCTAAATTTTTAATGGTTCTTTGGGTTACAGGGTCTCATGGTATTGTGGAATGTACAACTCAATGCGATTTCTATTACCAATCTCATAATAGCGATTGGTATTTCTATCGAATTCAGTGCTCACATCACGCATGCATTCACAGTATGCCTCTTACACCTACCTTGATTTCTTTCATTCCTTCATGCCCTGATACATTGTCGTCCTTTCATTTGGGAAGAGTTGAGGTGTTCTGGTTTTTAAGTTGTGACATAGCATAATTAGTGATTGACAGTTTATAATAGCAGTTAGCAATCTGAGTAGGTCAGTTTCCATCATCAATCTTGACCTAACCTTATTGATTGTATCTATGTCGTTCGATAGTTGAGCTTTGTTTGTTATCTATTAGATTATGATGTTGTGATCTTCATTTTTGAATTGCGTGGGCTTTCTAGATGCGCACTGGGCGAAGGAGTGAGCGTACTAGTAAGGCTCTTATAGCTATAGGCCCATCCATCTTCAGGTAATATGCTTAAAACATACAACAAAGGACCACCATATATCTCTGAATTCAAACTTACTAATGCTTATTTCAACTTGTTCAATTTGCAAAATCAAATTTTGACGGACAATACATTGTTGGTACCTTTTGCAGTGGAATGACACTTGCAAACTTAATAGTAATGGTAGTTCTTTTCTTCTCGCAAAGTCGATTGATCCAGGTAAATTCGACTATTTCCTGCTTAAATTTCTATAAATGTTCACTTCATTGCCCATCTAGAATATATTATTCTTTTGAGCGCATCCATAGTGATGGAGGAATCGTTTGCCTTCCATTTATGGTATGAGGTCTAGATATTGAATGGTCCCGTAGTTCTGTTTGTCCACGAGGCATCTTGGTAATAAATCAGTGACGTGGTCGTCATGCGAAGTAACTTTATCAACAGCTTGTAATGTCCCCGGTCACCAGAACTCCGTCTTTATTATTCTTTTAGAGGTTGACAAGAAAGCGGTTTCGATGGCAGGTGTACTATTTCCGCATGTACCTCAGCCTCGTAATACTGGGAGCACTTCACGGTCTCGTCATTTTGCCTGTAAGTTTTTCCAACATTACATGACCTTACGAGAAGCATATCATACAAGCTCTGAATTTGCTACTGAATAATTGACTCACTTCCCCATGTTAGTTCTTGTACAAGTTATTGCACCGTCTCCAGATGTAAATCATCAGGTATAGGGCAGTCTTTCTGCTATCAAACACGAGATTTGTAAGCTGAATCACGCATGTAGCATTTCTTGAACTTCCTCTTGGCGTGTGGGGCAGGTTTTGCTGACTTTGGCTGGTCCTCGCTCCTTGGCATTTTTTTCATACACTGTTGACGGCAAACCTGTATACTACGAGAACCAAGATCATGACCACCATTTTAACCCTATCACAATCAAAGACACCGACTCTTCCGAAACTCTAACTACTTCCAATGGAACATGTTAACTTTGTGTAGGAAGTGGATAGTACTTAGGCTTGTATCATAGCAAGTAACGTGTAGGTGAAAATCACGTACATTTAAATTTATACATTGATACTGAAATAGATAGGCTAAATCAGTCCTTTTATTGAATATGATGGATCGTCGACCTTTAGCTGGGAGTTAGTTGACTCGTCAAGCGTCACATTCCTGGGCATAGAGTATGGATTATTAGTATCGGCAGCACCAGTTGAGAAAAGTATGACATGGAGATTACCTTTAGGTTGGAACTCCAGGGAGCATGCACACCAAATTCATGTACTTGAAGTTCAGTAAGGTATGTACATTTACTGTACACCTCAGAAAGTCCAAATAAGCATCTATTAGTGATTATCTGACATGAAATTCAGTTCCAAAATGTTGCAGTTTCAATGCGACAATGGCTCACACTGCCCTGCCTCCAATCAAGTGGTGGTTGGCAACAACCCAAGTTCCATGAAACGGCATTTGATTGGGGGAAGGTACGAAGATAGTCACCATGTCCTAAGCCCGTAATTGTGCTTAAAAGGTTAAAACTAAGGTTGAGGTACCAGTAGCCAATCTTGGAGCAGATTGTGCACAGAACGAGGTGGTGGAAATTTTTCCCATGTAGGAAGATAGGAAATATAGGTACAGTAAAATTTTCAGAATTTTATTTACAAAATTGAAATTATTGTAAATTTTGGGAGTCAAAAAGTGCACTTCACCAGTAGCCAATGTTTAGAGTCTTCAAATTCCGATCATTCAAGAATTACTTTCCCATTCACTACTTTTTACTTTCTTGCTCACTTCTTCAGGACATGTATCATAATTCTGTTAGTCCCAACCTTATAATTAAAAGACCAAAAACATACATTTCAAGCTAGGGTTAGAAATGTGTTCTAACCTTGGTTGGAAATATTGTGCCCTTGCAAGTTGGATGTTGGACATGGTTGGCAATTGGTGCCTCAACCTTAAGCTCTATTCTATGTCATCAAGGTATCTGAGCCTATTGGGCACTTGGCTCACAAATCTACTAGCAAATACTGGTTTTGGCTTACAAGGGACAATCTAGAATAATTTTGGTTGTCATTGGGTATAACTTCCTTGAGAAAGTGGTTGTCAAGGGATAATCAAAATGGAAAATGACAACCCTTGGTCTATTGATTTTTTGGCCTAATCTATTTAGTTGCATGGGAATTGGGCTTATTGAAAGCTTCATTGGTCTTTTAAGCACCTTCTTCTTGTTCCACGGTTCTCAACTTCTTTTTATCCTCAACTTGTGGGTTTCCATCTTCATGTCATTTCCACTTGTTGAAGACAAATATTGTCGTCTTTTTATATTGTGATATTGCATCTTTTGATGTAGAATGTTCAATGATAGAATTCTCAAGGGGTGCATTTAGTTCTACTACAACAAACCACGTGCGAAGAAGTGGTTTCTAATAAACTATAATTTTAACTTCAAATTTTGAGCATTGTTTACTAATGACTATAGGATTCTACTCCCAAAATTTCAAATTCAAATAAAATATGGAATGATTTCTAGAAGAGGTTAAAAATGCACTAAAATGGCATGTTTTTTAAACTCAAATATTTTTAGAGAACACATTTAGATGACCATTGCATCAATATTCAACTCAAAATGAGCTTTCAATAGAAAGTTATTTTTAGGAATTTTTTGTTCATTTTTTAGATAATTTTTTCTTATATAATATAGAGGTGTGAAAGTTGGTTTTCAATTCTATAGTGTATCTTTTTACTTCAAAAATTTGTAACTAATTATTATTAATAAATAAAATATCAATAATTCAAAACATAAACTTTCAAAATAGAAAATTTTATTCATATTTTTCCATTTAATTTTATTTAAAATTCAAAAAATAAATAGGGGGTCCAAAGTTTTATTCATATGCTAACATTAAAAAAAGAGGGAGTGCACCTCTCAGGGATAGAATTGTCTAGGGGAGGAAAGACATCTGTACCCACTTCTTGTAAAAGAGATATTTGAATAATATGCCCACTTTTAATACTCTTAGAACTCAAGAAGCTACAAATTTTTATGAGTGTCTCCTCTAAGAGCCTACCTTTGAGCCTTTATCCTTGGTTTGAATGCACTATTTCAAGAAAAAAACTTAGGGGAGGCTTAATCCTTAAAAGTTTGTAGATAATTACATATATAATATGGTATTTGACTATTAGAATATAAATTATGTGTACAAAAATAACAAGAGATACACCTTTGGATTGATAATTAAATAATTAGCATTTTTCATTTGGATAACTTTTGAACATCTAAACCTTATCATATTCAAATATGGAACCATATACAATATCATGTGTCATTGGGTGCAGCTTAGCATGAATACAAAAAAAATTCAGTATAATATATACTTCAATTCATACATCTTCTATGTCGAATACTCAAAAATACCATGTTGTGTTCAAAATTGGACTTACCAAACTTATAACTCCCAAGCACTCAACCATCCACTGGTTGAATGATGAATGCTGCAAAAAGTGTCTTCATTCAACTAATATTCATTGAGGAAGCTTCAAGAAAAATCATGAAATATATCAATGTAAAGAAGAAAGAGTGGTCTCCATGAATTAATGATATAGATATGTTCAAGGAGATTCAATTGTTTATTACAAATTTTCAAATAAAATTGAGTACTTGGGGCCTTTAGGGAGTCAAAAACATTATAGCTTTTGAAGTGTTATAGATCAAAATGTCACTAAGGTATAGAAATCTCAACCATACAATCTTATAGTGTAAGTGTAATAAATGACATGAATCAAATTTGGAGTCATTTGGCCACATAGATTGCAAGATTATGATGTTTTAGTATTGAAAATGGATGGTGAAATTTTCCTAGGAACACATTTGGAGGTGAAGTTCAATTTCTAAACCTACTCAAATTAAAAAACTTGAAACTTATAAGTGATTCAAAACCATCATACAAACACATTGATGAAAGAAAATATCATTCAATTGACTCATTGTTTGTGCAAAATGGTTTTGAAATGTCAAAAGATAGCAAGAAAAAATACTTCTAAGGTTGAACCTTCTATTAAAATGCTTTTCAGTCACTCATAACTTTTGGGATTGATATGAAATTTTAGCCACATAAACTAGACTAGTATGCACAACTTTTCCAATTTTTTTTATTGGAAACAAATATTGTATGAAGAAGAAACAAGCCGCCAAAGTTCACTATAATCCAAAAATGTTGGGATTTTGAACTTTGAATTGCTACCAAACTTTCAAAACAACTTGAGTTGATATTAAAATTTTACCACAATAACTAGACTTTAAGGGGAACATGACCCAACAAATTTTTATTAAAAACAAACATTGGATTAATGAGATACAAGTTCCTGAAGTTGCAACCATCAAATGTAGTTTGGTGAACTCAATTTGAACCTTTGAACTTTGATTGACTTAAAAAAAATAAAAGCATCTTGTATTGATCCAAAAATTTTACCAGAAAAACTAAAAAAGAGAGAACAAATTTTCCAACAAATTTTATTGAAATTGGACATCAAATGTAAAAGTTACAACACTTTGAATTGGACTTAAACTATGTGAGGATATTTTTGATCCCTCGGGCGTTTAGGAGTTAACCCCTCACCACCCAAGGCCTAACCATGTCAAAAAACAACCTTGCTTTTTGAGTGTTATAAGTTTAAATGTGAGTAAGTTATGAAAATCTCAACCGTACAATCTTGTAGTGTGCATGTTGTAGATGGTGTAAATCAAATTTGGGGTCATTTGACCTTATAGATTGAAAGATTATAATGTTTTAGTGTTGACAAAAGATGCTGAAATTTTCCTAAAAACACATTTGGAGGTGAAATTCAATTTCTAAACCTACTCAAATGAAAATACTTTAAACTACAAAGTGATTTAAAATCAAAAGACAAACACTTTGATGGGAAAAAAAATCATTCAATTGACTCATTGCGTTTGCAAAATTGTTTTGAAATGTCAAAAAACAATGAAAATAGTAGCAAAAAAACACATCTATGGCTGAACCTACCTCTACTAAAATGCTTCTCAGTCAATCATAACTTCTTGGATTGATATGAAATTTTTACCACAAGAACTAGACTAGTATGCGCAACTTTTCCAACAAAAATGATTGAAAACAAACCCTGTCTGAAGAAGTTATAAGCCACTGAAGTTCACTGTAATGCAAAAATGTCTGGGTTTTGAACTTCGAATTGCTCCCAAGCATTCAAAACAACTTGGATTGACATGAAAATTTTATCACAATAATTAGACTTTATGGGGAACAATACCCAACAATTTTTTTTATTGAAAACTAACATTTGATGAAAAAGATACAAGCCCCTGAAGTTGCATCCATCTCATTGCAGTGTGGTGAACTCAAATTGAACCTACGAACTTTGAATGGCTTTCAAAAACTGATTACATCTTGGATAGATCTGAAAATTTTACCACAAAAAATAAACTATTATGTGCAACTTTCGCAACAAGTTTGATTGAATTTGGACATTGGATGCAAAAGTTACAGCACTCTGAAGTTGACTGCTAGACTGTGTGAGGACACTTTTGGTCCCTTCGGCGGTGAGGTTAAAGAGTCCTGACAACAAACGAACAATAAGTAATGAACGAACATCATCCGTCTTTTACTCATTCATCCCGGATGTGCAAGCGCCTCTTCCTTTGAAAGGCGCCCTGGTAGCCACATGGGTCTGTTTTCCCTCTGATTTGCACTCTGCTCGGTAGCCATGGGGTTCTCACAATAATCTCAGTGATGTCCTCTATTCGATTTTGCTTAATAATTGCACGTCTGTAGCGTCATGGCAACGACAATCATTGCCTCAGTTGGAGCAGCCAGGTGCTTGCACATTCAAAGTCCACAAGTCCGGCAACCTCAGCTGCAATTGCGAAGTAGGAAGAAAGCCAGCGGAAGGACGCGGGCTGTTTCGGAGATCGTGGAAGCCTCGCAATCCGTTCAAACTGCGCCCGACCTCACCTGGCAGATTTGGGCTGGCGCCATCGGTGCGTGCTCTCGACTTCTTTTTTTCATTTGCTTCGAATCTTGTTTGCAGTTGCTGCTATTGAAATTGGGTCTGTTCGATGCTTCAATTACTTTCTTTTGGGGCACCAACGGTGAGGGCTCTGTGAAATTTCTCATGGATTGTGGATTTGGCGCACTCTGTAAATGTCACCCGAAGTGGTCGAGATACTATGGAGGTTTGTTACACTGTGACAGTGCATAGTGTTGCATGTAAAAGTGACATTGAAGAAGTACTTGGAGTAGTAGGAGCAGGAGGGGAGGAGGTGTTCTACAATTGTTTTTGAATTTGCACCTTTGTGTTTGCAGTTGTTTTCAGTGAAATTTGGTTCTTGATGTTTGGTGAGGGTGCGATGCAATTTCGTAGAGACGGTTTGGAGGTGAATTGGGTACATTCAGAGCTCTTAATGTTACAGCGTAGGCTCAGAATGTTTGCGATTACCAATGGAGGTTTGTAATAAATATTGTGACAATTAGGAGTGTTCCATGTTAAAATGAGACTAAAGAAGTTATTGGAGCCACAGGAGTCAAAGAAAATGGTTTAGAAACTCAAGTCTCAATCTCAATGGAGCCCATTTTTGAAGAGGTGGTGACCAAGTATTGGATATGGAGAACATGATGTCCTTTTCAGACTTGTATATGATTGAACAAATTCCTACCATTGAGGTTGTTTTTAGTGATGTGAAAGTATACCAGCCGAAATAACATCTAACTTGTGGTTTGGTAATTTATTTCTCATAACAAGGTTCTGTTTTCACGTTACCTAGTATCTAGTCCTTTCCAACTTGTCAAAGTCGTTATTACCTCCTTTGCATGAGGACTTACAATCAGAATGTGCTGGGGTGTGATTCAGCTGGAGTGACGCCCTTCGTGGTCGCTGGAATCGAATTTAGCAAGCGTATTGTAAGTTCCTGAACTTATATTTTCAATTATGCGAAGAAACTGATGACCAATCTCATCATTTGTTATGATTCTTGTCTTCCGTATGAAGTGTGTTCTCAAGTTCATGGACTTGGTAATATGCCACATTCTTTGAGGTTCAGAATGAAGACAACTCAGCCTAAGGAATGGAAAAACTCGGCTTATTAAGTTATTTAGTGGTGGTAATACAGGCTGCTCAACAACGGTGTTCTGCATGCGGTGGATCGGGTCTTGTAAAGAAGTCTGGCTCCTACTTCCGATGCGGTAACTGTGGTAAGTTTCCTCTCAGGGCACATTTCAACGGTATTAAGGTAGAAAATATTGTTTTGGTCACTGTAAGCATTAAAACAAACTTAGGAGTGATTTTTGGGAGATCAGTATATAGAAGTGGAGGGATCTTTAGGTACAAGAGTGAAATCTGTTATATTAACGTTTTATAACTGTGTAAAAATTTCTTATACAATGTCATAGTGGGAGATTTGAATACCACCATGATAGTAGATAACCCCATTTTCCTTCAAAGATCAGTGGCCTTAGACATTTAGGCCAGTTATTCCTACACCCAACTTGCTAGTTGAAAGCCAACCACATGTTTGAACAGAGGAGTCTTGTTGGTAACAGGGTCAAGGCCCATAGAGTGCTTTGGGGTGATGTTTTCCTTACCAAATTACTTCTCATCCATCCAAAGCAAAAAAACGATTTCTTCATGACCAATTTGAGGTTAGAGATACATTTCTATTGTAAAGATGGAAGCAAGAATTTTTGAAAATCCAAAAGAAGATTTGCATGTTAAAAGGTTGAAGTATTGTTTTCAATGTCAACAATTGCATTGGTTGTAGCATATGGGTTGTCTATCAAGAGACTTTTACATCGTTTAGGTCTTAGAATGATCTCATTTCTCTTGAATGTTCACTATCTAGTGTCAACGCTGAAAATACTTTGTCTTGCCATGTGCAGGAGGATTCTTACCTTGGTACTCGTGGCGAAGGTTTTTCAAAGGATGACAAAAATGTTCCATTTACTAATTTTTTTGTCTGACCTACAAGCAATTGGAAAGTTTAGTTTTTTTAAGTTGTAAACTATTGCTCAAGTCAAGCTTGATATCATCATGTGTATTACAACACTTCATGCATTCCAAACCATCAAAATTGAACACCTGCTATAATATTTTGTTTCAAGGCTCTATTGGTCTCTCCAAAACGTTCATTGTTTACGAATGTAAGTTTGTTCCAAAAAATATATGGTCATCACTTTGACTAGTAACGGCTAACTTTAAACCATATGGTCTCAGAAGATAATATAATTTTCTAGAGATATAAGTGTAAATGTTCAAGAATTCAAGAGATAAAGGGTTAATATACCTTTGACCAATATCACTTTCTTTGTTGTCTCATCAAATTTGTAGAATGATAGAGAAGACCCTTCAAAAGACAAATTTATTAGTTTAAAAAAAAATCCCAAATGTGTACATGGATTGAAGTGTCCATTGTCATATCTTATTAGGTATTCCTTCCATTTGGAAATAG
Source organism: Climacium dendroides (assembly GCA_950106755.1). Taxonomy (NCBI): domain Eukaryota; kingdom Viridiplantae; phylum Streptophyta; class Bryopsida; order Hypnales; family Climaciaceae; genus Climacium; species Climacium dendroides. The sequence goes on from OX467084.1 coordinate 43,816,825, forward strand.
TGTATCTATTCTTAGTGGTGATTGCACTAAGAGTGAATACACTATTTTCAAATAGGAATAAAGGATTGCAATCTCAAATGTTTCTTGAAGATGACATGAATGAGAGTCTTCTTGGAATTAAAGCAAATAACCATCTTTATATCCCTTTTGCTTCAATGTCAAAGATTTTTGTTTCATCTTTAATTTCAAAGAAAGGTGGATAACAAAAAGTGTCCTTGGTTGTGGTTCAAATAAAGTAAACCAACCCATTGTGGTCAGAATGAGGAGTTTGACATCATCTTGTGGTTGAAAATTTTCAATTTTTTTCCCACATTAGTACAAGTGTGAGAAATAGCAAGTGCAATTGAAATTATATATTTTTTAACAAAGTATGAATTTGCTAGGAATTTTTGAAGTGTTCAACCCAAAAGAGTCTGCAGACTACCTCATAACCAACAAAATCTGAATCTATAATGCTCATCTTACTACCTAATATAGTCACAATATTTTCTATCATAAAAGGCCTAAAAAGGTCAATTTTTACAATGAATTTCACATTAAAAAGTTAGAAGTTCCTAATGAGGTTACTATCCACTCCATTACTGTCATGTAAGGTAGGGACACCCAAATGTGCCACTGACCTTAAACCACCATCTACACTATATGTACATCTCCAAAATCAGTTCTGTACCTATGTGAAAGAAATGCTTTTAGAACCAAACTTTTGTTCCTTAATAACTTTTGCCTACAGTATCCAAATGCCACGTTCTCTGGTGCATTGAAACCTCCTTTCACTTGCCAACAAGAACATATGAAAATTTGATCAATCTAATAATAGAAAATAGGCTTGGTAGCAAAAAGTGGCAGTTTTGGGTGTACCTTAAGACGTGCATTGTGCCCCACATCTCACATACTGAAAAACAACCACAATGGGTCACTTCCTAGGTGACCGCAATGGGCTGCTTTACCTTATAACTAAAGATTGCCGTGTGGTATGGGCAACTAGAAAATTCACACAAAGTTCGAGTAGACTATGAGCTGTGTTTTACAGAATTAATTGCGGCACTTGGTCGATCAAGCACAAATGAGAAAACCTTAGCCCAATATCTCTTGGAACGCGAGAAGGGTTCTTCAAGAACAGATACGTACTCATGGTGCCTATCTTCCACAGTTTTTCATTGATATCAGGGAAATCAGAATGTCCTCCCTCAGGGAAAATATCTCATCTACTGCAGAGACGAGCATGTCCAAGAGGTCGATTAGTTGGGCCTAACCTGTGCAACATTTGAAGTAGTTAAGCGGCAACAAATCGAAACCACATGCTAAGAACTGTGAGAATGAGATTACTGTTTTAGCGAAGCTGAACAACACACATAGTGAAGCTGTTTTGTTCAAGATTCTTCTCCTCTGAACTATCTTTCGTGATGGAGCTCGAAACAAACGATGTGTGTAGATGGGAAACAATTGAGTTGAAATTATGCAGAGGAATTGCAGAGCGCATGCACACTGTGCTTAATTAATTCATGATATCCCTTAAATACTTGATCAAATAATCTGGGAACATGCATCTTCACCTGGGATGCAAGTAGTTCACTCCTCTCCCTGCCCATCTAGTTCCAAGAATTGACGTCGCTTCTCATCACGAACTGTAGTGACAAAACGGCGCATGTGTCAAAGCAAGGGCATCCAACATTTCCCACCGACAATTGTCGTTGGTGAGAAGCGGCGCCATTGCTCCCGCCGGGTTTACATAATTATGCTTGCTCAGGTTAACAAATCATTTATCATAAATTGCTCTATCTACAAATCATTTATCATAAAGTACAATCGATCTAGTAAGACCAATTTTCTAAAACTGATCTTTTTATGTTACACCGAACTTAAGTTGCCTGCAAAACTCCAGCTTGCATATAAGCTTACAACAAGATTGTTGGGGTCAAGCACTCTCCAAGTTAGACCATGGCCATCAATCCAATCTGCATCAAGTCAGAGGACTATTAATGCCAAGTTCACCGGTCCTCACAGATTTTTCTGTGGCTGAGAGGGAGAGGGTTATACCCCATAATGCTCTTCAATTTGAGCCAAAAAAACAGTCTTGGAAATTCCGGGTTCATGAGTAAAACTTTTGGTATTGAGGAAGGAACATCCGCATTCCTCATTATTTTACCTGAATCCGTCCCTGCAAGAAAATGAAACATGTTAGAAAAATGATGTGAAATTGTCAACTTTCCTGCCTTCACCAATTAGAATCCAATATTAAAGAGTTCAATCAAATATGGAAATAGACGGACAACCAAGATGGTGGAAACAAACATCCTAGGTAACGATTTCACTTCGGAAAGAACAAAATCTTCCAATCTGAAAACAGATTGATCTACGTACTGTTGATTTTATGCTATTGATCTACTAATAAAATGTTTGCATAACTATTGCAATTAGTACTTAAATGATACATACCTTGATACATTAGATCCTTTTACAATTACAAAGTGGACATGAATCAATAAAAACCTGATCATTCCAATAATAGGAACTATGCTGGTTTTACACGTGCCTACCTTGGTTGGTCCTGTGCACCAGGCTTCATAATTTCCTCTTCAACGGCCCTTGAAAGCTGAAGCTACTGGAACTTCCAGCTCGGAAATTACCACGATTGCTGAGCTCTGACTCCGATTCACTATTAATCTCTTCTGTCGAGATCGAGTCTATAATCTCTGTCGATTCCGGTCGAAAGTTGCGTGTCATGTTCGCAAGCACTACCTGTCCTACAGCCTCAGAAGTGCTCGCGACTATGTCAGATGACACTGTCCGCACCTACAACGATATCAACATCATTGTGTGCAAATTTTAGCAACTTAGGAAACGAAATGGCTAGAATTATCACAAGATTAATACTTTCAAAATAATCACTATGCAACATCTATATTTTGAAATGATGAGCATGAGTGCTGCAAACTATGGTTGTCCATTTAACTCTGGAAGAACACGGCCCGCAATGACCAAGGTACTCTGATTATTGGACCAATAGATGCATTCTTTGTTTCTACAGTTACGAGTGAAGACATCCTTAGGACTTTTTAGGTCCACAGCATTCTGACAAGGTTAATTTCTCATTCATTCGAAGTAATAATGTGAATCTTTGGAAGATATTATTCTCTACGACGAATTTCATGAAATTGAGGTAACTTAACATATGTACAAAGATATAAGTAAAAACGCACGAAAATTGAAAAAAAAACTCATGCATTTTAGGGTTAAGATGTCTAGTCAAAACCTTAAACTTTAAACCCTACAACCGCACTCACTTGGGAAGCAGTCGGCGCCTGAGCCATGGCTTGTGCGACAATCTCTTCCGTCACGCGCGGCAGCTGAGACGCGCCGCGTTGCGCGCGATCCACCCCCTGTTGCCCCGCCGCAGCCGCGGCTGTCACGTCCTCGATGGTCAAGCTCGGGTTGTCGCGCCAGTTGGATGGCGACGTCGACATCCACTGGGAGACTCCTAAATCAAGTGATCCCTGTGGGGGCGAGAGCTGCGAGGCAAGGTGCCTGAATGCCATGTGGGTGTCAGCCGCGGACGGTTGCTGGAACTTTCCAAAGCTCACTTGGCGCTGCATCATGGTCGCGGCACCTTGCATTGGGGGCGACAATGCGGACGCCTGGCGCGCGAGCTGAGCGTGCATTTGACTCCCTTGCTGGAGCAGCGATGCGATGTCAATCGTGACTGACGCCGCGGGTTGGGATCCCGCTTGGGCCATCCCTTGTGCTACGCCGAGCGCGAGTGCCTCGACAAACTGCGAGTTCACTGCACTCACGGTGGGTTGGGATCCCACTTGCGTGGTGACGAGCGCGGCGAGGTCCTGGGCCACGGAGGTGGCTGGGGTTGAGAGAGCGCGCTCCTGGCTGTACATCTCGTGGGTCAAGATATCCTTTTGCTTCAGAAGCTCAGCCTTCGCGTCGCTCAAGCTCTGGGAGCCTCTGGAAGCGGCGTCATGTGCCAGCGATGTCACGGGCTGCATGACGGCAGCATTCTGCCGTGCGATTTCAGCGTGCACCCCGGCCATGCCGTGATCGGCGCCTCCCAGGAGGAGCGTCCTGGCCTCTCGCGCCGCCCCTGCGGCCAAAGTTGCCGCCAATGTACCTTGGCTCAGCGCCTGCGACCCTGAATTATTCGCCATGGCCGCGATGCTTTGCGTGGTAGATGAGCCTGGGACGTAGAACGCTTGCATCGGGGAGTTCAAAGTCACGCCTTGTCGGGCTAATTCCTCACGAACCTCAGCGAGGGATTTGCTTCTTTGCTGGACGAGACCGTTTGCCTCTTTCATGAGCTCATTGTCGGAGTTCAGGTTGAACTGATTTCCGATGTTATGAGCGAACGCATTCAGCGAAGTAGCTTGTGGCGACTGGCTAGAGCTAGGAAGCTGGTACCCCGCTTGCATTAGCGCTTGCCCCGTCGCGAGCGCTATCGCCGCGGCCTCCGATCCTGCCGCGTGCACATTCGGAGGTAAACCTAAAAAATTGGCGCACAATAAACAACTTGATCAGAGATTCAGCCATGCTTTGTGCCTCATTAGCATTCTGCCCAATTGGTCATTTAAACTATGAATCTCTGGTGCGAGTCTCACCCGAGACTTGGCGATGCAGAACTTGCGCGGCCTGATGGAACAGCGCGTCGGGACCGGACGGGAGGGAGAGAGACGACCCTGCCGATTGCAGCGTCGAATTCGCCCGCGTGAGCGCCATGGACGATTGCCTAGACAGACCTGCGAGCGGCCCTGACGTCGCGGCCTGGTGCATCTGAGTCAAGGCGGCGTCCTTGGCATCTTGAACCGCCGATTGCACCGCTGCTATGGCCAAAGCGGGATGCGTTCCTGCTTTCACGAGCCCGGCTACCAGCGCGTCATGTGGCACAGATTTAGCCGCTTCTTGCAGCGCCGATGGGATATGAATCTGCACAATAAGAGGCACCACGAAACCATCAATACCACCTAAAATTTAACTAAATTCCCCGAAAAACATACACAACTCTGAGCTGGTGTACGCTTAGGAAGCCACAGTTCTTGTGACATTCCTATTGAATGCATCAAAACAAATCATTATTATCATTCTCATGCGTTACAATTTTAGATGTCGTTTCGACGTATTTGTTCTGAATTGGTGTCCCCATTAGTGACATCGTGGTGGAAGCATGTTCTAATATGGCTTACGTCTTTGCTGAGTTCCGCAACAGCAGGTGCAGCTTTGAGCAGCAACTGGTTGGCCTTCGTCTTCGCTTCGCCTTCCAAGCTATGCTCAATCTTCTCCGCGCCGTGTTTAATATCATCCCCATACTTGCTAATAAACCCGCTGGCGAGCGCCTTCACACCGTCCTGCAGCAGGTGATGTTCAGTCGGGGATCCAGATTTTCCTTTCTCATGATCCGGGGAGCCGAAGAATTTTCCCTTGAAAAATTTCTTCACGGAGTCACCCAAGTCGTCATCGTCGTCATCGCCAGGCTTGGGATTCGTATGATCATGGTCGCCCTTCCCCCCGGGCGGCTTGGGCGGCAGCGACGGCCCATGGACTATCCCTTTCGGATCCGGCGGCTTGTAATTGTCCATTTGCGAGGGGACTTTCGGCGACAACGGATGCGCAATGCCATTCCTTGCGGGCGGGGAGAATGCAAAGATCGCACTAATCACGAACCCAACCAGCAACGGCAGCGTCTTCACCACCGTGCTGGGAATGTTGGGATAAAAACAAGTGCTAACAGGATTCGTGAGCATCGTCAACGTCGCGAACGCCATTGCGGACAAAACCGCATGCAAGAAATCCGTGAAATTGAGCTGATACTGAGAGTTTCCACTTAAAAACGTGGATCCCATCACATGTGGCCCAATGGGTTTCGGTGGCTCCTCTGGTCGCGCCGGCACAGGCTGCCCTTCCTTGCGCGCTTCCCGTTTCTCCGATTTATATCTTCGCCGCGCTTCGTAAAAATGCGCCAGCTTGAGCTCGTATAGGCGCAAATCGACGAAGCTGGGGTCGCCTTTGAAGCTCGGGTTCCAAAGACCTCTTGGCGTGACGAGCCCGTGGTACACTTTGCCATTGAACTGGACGGTGTCCGTGAAGCACACCAACATGCAGGTGGAGGCTAGGATGATGAGCATGGCGCTCGTCATGACGACCTCGGCGTGGCCGCAGTGACCGTCGTTGGTGGCCAGTGGCGCCAGCGTCTGGAACATGAGGAATGTGTTCGCGGGCAGGAGCTTGGTGATGTTGCCGACTATGTTGGTGTCTTTCGGCTCCTCATGCGGGATGGGCTTGAAGTTCTTGTGAAACTTCTTCTCGTGCTTCGCGCGATTCGGGTTCTTCTTCTGTTTCTGAGGCGTTTTGGGGCCGCCCAAGCCCACGACCTTGGCGCCAGCGCTCTTGGCGCCATCCTTCATCGTGGTGCCCGTCGCGTGAATGCCTTCTCCAGCTTTCGTGATGGCGGTCGTGAGGCCCCCTCCAGCGCTTTTGGCGCCGTCCTTCAGAGTGGTGCCTGTCGCGTGAATGCCTTCTCCAGCTTTCGTGATGGCGCTTGCAATACCCTCGCCAGCTTTCGAGAAGATGTTGGAGATGCCCTCGCCAATGAATGGGCGCGACGCGTCCTCGGACGGCTGCCCCTTCTCAGGATCTTGCTCTTTGTACGGCTCCCCCATTATGCAATACTGGCTCTTGAATCCTCAATTCAAGACACGTACAGTACGTCAACTCCACACACGCGAGCCCTGCAATATTAACACAAACTGCTAATAAGCTCGGATCGTTCTAACCAATACAAACTCAGAATAAGGCAGCTAGCGATTGACAACTGAACTTACATTGCATTGATGAGTTATGGATTAATTCTTTCAAGTGTGGTTCACAGTTCTAGCTGTACGTAATGGTGCTACCTCCAGCCTTCTATAATAAACTGGACAGTCTTGGTACTAGTTTCAAAAACTTAGATAAGCAGGTTATTGGTCATCGATCTATAGACTACCGGCCTGTGAAGATTTTCGTATATTCACTTTTTTTCCCATATAGTTCTCCACTTGAATATCTACTCCTGACAGAAAAGAACTTTCAATTTATTCACCGCTACATACTTGCACAAAATTCTGAAGTAAGACAGTATTGATTGATCGTATTGGGGCATCCCAATCACTGTAATGCACCCTACCTTACAGGTTGCTAAAACGCACTCCAGTGGAAGCAAAAGCTATTATCCGGGGTTATTACATGTTCGATCCAGCCCTCAGCTATCGAAAATTAAGCAGGATGCCATTGAAACCGGCACCATGCCTGGTATAGTTGCCCTCTTAGGCTCCACTGGAATAATGAACTCTAGATACTAACTCCCACATCTAAAAAGTGTAGTGTTTTGGTGTGAATTAAGTAGTAAAATCTACGATCAGCAACAGAATCTGCAGAAAGCACCAATTTAGAAAATATTTGGTACCTGACAGTTCTCTTCAAAATGAGACGTCTCAAGACTACAAGAAGCCAGTCGATCGATCTGTCTCCAAAATCTAACGACATTGAAGAACACGAAGAAGCTAACAGCCAGTGATTTGAACCCCAAAGAGATCAAAAGTGGTACGAGCTGACTTGGAAGTTTGCCTGGAGATTAATTAAGAGCTGGTACTTACGTCGACAACTCCGATGAATTCTTCTACTTCAATCTATGCAAGCTAGTACAGTCGACCTCTCAATTGAGTAGTCCTACTTTGGCTCTCGAGACAACTGTGTTGCTGAGCCCGAATCTATCTGATCCAGTCCAAGGATCGGGACGAACCGACAGTGAATATATAGTAACCCGATGGAAATGAAAAAGTACTGATTGATAATTGAAACCTCAGTATCAAAATGTCAGAAAAAATTGCAGTATATATAATCAGCTCGCGGTAGATCGATTTCAACAGCTCCCCAATCGCTGATCCAATCATTAACTGAACTAGCTACAGTAGTACTTCGTGGGCTGGAACTTATTTATACAAGGCCATACTCAGTGCGGAGAAAAAACCGCGATTCATTGCTGAAACTGGCTTCGTTACGGTACTAAGAGCTTTTTCGTTGAATTGCAGATTCCACATCAAACCCCTCTGGATAACGAATCGAGAACTACAGAGGGTGGTCTCGATCGAGATCTATATTTACTTCGAGTATGTACTTCGCCCGGCGGGTGCACATCGGAGTACTGAATGATCCAGTATCTTTGAGGATCGGCACCATCGGCCTAAGATATTGCAGGTACAGCTAACTTGCCAGGGAGCCAAGTACCTAGCAAGTTAGCTGTACCTGATTCCCTGGCAACTTACCTGCACGCCCGGGCTGCACGTCCGACCTACAGATGCAGTATTCACAATCTAGAAGGCCAACCATCTGACAACAAACTGACTGAGAAGAAGAACATTACACCCAAGCATACATTCATATTTACTGCACAAGAGTCGGGTCGGAGCTACAAAAGACTCAACCTGTGTTCGAGCAATCCACGTCGATCCCTGCCGATTACTTTAGCTCAGCGCGTGCTCCAGTCACCAGGACAGCTGGTCACTCCGATCCCAAACCCTGCACACCATGCAGCAGTGCAAGCCATTCCAAATTCCCAAGCACCTCCACATTCTGACTACCATCCGCACTCAGCCCAGCTGCTCACCTCGATCAGTCAGTCTAGTCCGCTAGATGCTAACACGCGGGCACTCTCGCTGCCGACTGGCTACACGCCCCTGCCACCAGATCGAATATGAGTGCTCGACTTGTGCAGCGACCGGAATAGCTGCACGTATATATATGACAAGATATATATGACCGAAAATGAACAGAAAATTGGCCGAAAGTGGGCGGAAAAGAGCTCGTGGAGGGTGTGGAATGTGAAGCAGCTTGAAGACTCTAGCTGCGCTCTCCGTCCGTTTTGGGGAGTTCGTGCTGCACATGGTTCAGAATTCGGACAAGGAATCCTTGGTGCCAGCTATGCTAGCGGTGATATGTGGGTCCGGGTACGTACACGTTGAACTTGCAGCCTTTCATTTGTAAGCTTTATAGACTCAGGGAGTGAGGGGGGATGGAGGCCTGGAGGTCACTGCTCAGCTAAGCTAAAGAGCTTCCTCAGGCAGGAGCAGTGATCCCAAAACTAGTTTATGGAATTTAGTGCAATATGCTACCTTCAAGACAAACAGGCATCAACTTTAGCTAGTACCTTGAGAGTGAGTAGTATTAAAAAAAAAATAGAAAAGAAAGGATTCTACAAGTTGTAAAGGATTATTGGGAGTTCTATAACACAAAACGGATTAAAATAGATGCTAATTCCAATGTAGAGGAAGTTGCAAATTGGCTATCAAATTCTATTGGTTGTTGCATGAAGTCTTGGCTAAAATCTAATTTTTTTCAAGGATTTTCTCCAATGTACATTTAGCTACTGAAAATTTTACGTACCAATGGAGCGAATTTTAGCCACTTCTATGAACGCTGCTCAAGAGGCCAGGACAGTCAGCTGCCAGTAGTACCTACAGTAATACCTAGCTTACCTTTGCCGGATGTTAACCCCTAAAAGACCAAGACCTTATTTCTACCAAAAAAAACACTCAAAACTGCCATTTCTGTAGCAAAGAGTAAATTATTTTGAAAATTATTTTTTTTGCACATCCAACCATAGGATCTTATACCTTACTAGTATGGAAATGTGTGGAAAAAATTTCATAAATTTTGACCACATAGATTAAAAGATATTTGCGTTTAAAGTGAAATAAACAATTTTTTCAGCACCTTGCGGGACTGGATTATTTGACTTTGAACTTTTTTAACTTAAATTTTTTGCACTACAGAGTTTTGAGCTTTAAATCCTTATTGTGGGAAATTGAGTTGAGAGTCTAGGGAAAAAGAAAATTTTAAGAAAAAAATTAATTTTCATGCTTAAAAAAATTGTTAAGTAGAAGTAGGTATGAGAATGAAGGAAAATCTAAATTATTAATATCTTTAAGATGGAATTAAAATGCACTAATCCCAATGGTGAGATTGTTCTAGCAAGCAAACAAAATCATGTAAAAGTTTTTTTTCTGAAAAATTGTAAAAATTGCATTTAGAAATGAATTCTATAAGTTATTTTTTCATGAAGATGCTCTAGCTGCCCGATAAACAAGATTGTCCATAACTTTCTCATAATAAGTCCAAATGGAATGAATCAAAGCTTCCCATGCAGACAAAAATATAATCTACAAGAGAAAAAATCCAAAAAAGAAAAATTCAAAATTTTGCAAATTATTTTTTGCTGCCCGGACTGCCCCCCGTCCCTACTTTGAGCTTATTTGGTCATAACTTTTGTTTCCGGGCACCAAATGTGAAAAAATTTATATTCCCACAAAGCTCATCAGTTTTTCTATCTTCAAAAAAAGTTTCAAAAAATCATGACAAAATTTCAGCCTATAGGTACCTGCCCGAAATCCAGTTTGTCCCCCGAAGGGACAATGGTCCTTTAGGGGTTAAACACCCCCTCGAGCAAAAGGGGGGGCTGTCAGGCGCAGTGGGACCCCTGCTATCCCTCCATCCATTCCCTTCGCTCCCTGCCTTGGCTCCTCCTCTTCTCCCTCTCCTTCCTTGACTCCTATCCTTTGGCCACAGGTTTCTTCAACCTCAACTTTGTGTCTTTGCCTTTATTCCCTAGTTGTCCAAGGCACCAAATTTTCGCGTTTCAAATATTGTGAAGTTAAATAAAGCTTTAAGAATCAATTTTCTTTTCCTATGTGATCTCTAACATGTCTAATTTGAATTTGTACGGTTACAATTCAAAAAAAATTGATTCAACTTATCAAAATGTTGGCTTTTGTTCAATTTAAAACAAATCTCAAGAAGCTAAAAACAAGCCTTAAGCATTTAGGGGTTAAATGTTTTCTTTTGCATCAAATGTTTAACTTAAAATTTCATTCAAATACTTCTTAATTACCATTCATTCCAAAAGCATGGTTATAGTCTTCATCAATAATTTTTTTAAACAAAATCAACCATAGGATTCTTTGGTTAACTTGTTCAAGTACATTGTTCTAAGATTATAAAATGACTTTTACTACCAATTGCAAGTTCAATGTACTAAAATTTAACTTTAAAAGTAGGCTTCACTAGCGCTTTTAAAAGGTGAAGGCTTTTGTATTTCAACATTTTTAGAAAAGAAATATGTATACGCTATAACTTGTCCATGTAGTCAATATGTTGAAAAAGTCAATATGTTCAAAAATCTTTCAAATTTCTTTTCACATATGAAATCTACAAAGTTGGTCACCCCAAAAATATATGAGGTTATAAGGCCCAACATGCACAACTCCAATCAATTTATGGCTTTCCAAAATCTATTCTATAATTTTTTTTAAATGAATTTCTTATTTGATTTTTTTCCCACAATCTAGGCTCATTTCCAAGAACCCTCAATACTACATGAAGTCAAGATTGCAATGGGTAGCCTTGCACAAAATCTTGAATAGAAAAATCATAATCATCCATTTTTAAAATCAGCTTTTTAATTTAATGCTAAAATTAAACTTCCAATAGAGTTTTGCAAAAATATAAACTACTAAAAATAGAAATCTGGTTAGGTTTTATTTAACTTCACAATATTTGAAACGTGAAAATTTGGTGCCTTAGACAATTAGAGGTTAAAGACAAATACACAAAGTTGAGGCTGAAAAAAATCTGTAGCCAAAGGATAGGAGTCAAGGAAGGAAGGGAGCAAGGGAGCAGGAGAGGGAGGGAGAAGAGGAGGAGCCAAGGCAGGAGCGAACGGAACAGACGGAGGGAACGGAGGAGGAGCAGACCCCACTGCGCCTGACAGGCACCCCCCTTTTGCTTGAGTTAACGTCCTGCCTTACCTTTTGCCTCACTATAATTGCCCACGGGCTTCACGTGAGGCTCAACGAGCATGCTGGCTCTGATACTTGCTCGCTGCAGCTAGCCCAGCAACGATACTGCAGTCATCCATCCCTACTGTGAGATGCTCGGGATCCAGATTCATACAGTCATAACATTGTATACCAGACTGGGGGACTTCCCTTTTGCTTCCGCAGGGAGTGGGAGCCCCCAGCAAGGAAGCTTCTTGAAAGAGCTACGTGGTGAGAGTTGATGTGGTACTACAGGCCAACACTGTTCCGTAAGCCAATCTACATTCTGCATTTTAATTAAATTCACAACCCCAGGCATCTTGGGGGGAATTATACCTCATGTGTCAGGGAGGGAGGGAGCCCAGTTAGCAATGTTATGGTATGTGCACCACCATGGTGTGGTATTGCAGAGAATTACAGACTACAGACTACGTAACTTACAGACGCAACCATTGTACTCACTGTTTGGGATGCCAGGTTGGTTCGCTTGCTGTGCGTCCTGCTTGCAGAAAAAACTCTGGTACTCTCCTCCTTTCTAGTCGTCTGTTGCGAAGGATGAGACGAACTGTTCCATTCCTGCAAGGAAACCCCGGAAGACATACAGTATCGGAAGGGAAGGGAGACCGAGAACAACTGGCTAAAATTCGCTGCATTGCTACGTAAAATTTTCAGTAGCTAAAATGTACATTGGATAAAATCCTTGAAAAAATTAGATTTTAACCAAGACTGCAACAACCAATAGATTGAATTCGATAGCCAATTTGCACCTTCTCCACACTGGAATTAGCATTTATTTAGTCTGTTTTGTTCTATAGTACCCCCAATAATCTCTTACAACTTGCAAAATCCTTTGTTTTTTATTTTTTCTTGTCAATACTACTCACTCTCAAGGTAGCCAAAATTGATGCTTGTTTGTCTTGAAGGTAGCATATTGCATTAAAATCCATAAACTAAGTTTGGGATCACTACTTGTGATCATACTGGTACTTGTAAACTTGACAAAGTGCAGTCAACCATTGACTGAGTGAATGTATGGATGAAGAATGCTAGGGAAATTACACTACATTCAATTAGACTATTATTTGTGGAAGCTTCAAGAGTAATAATCTAATTTATCAATGGAATCATAGAAAAAGAGCTATTTTAACCCCTAAAGTTCTTTCATGTTTAGAGCATGACTTTTGGAGGGGGCTTTATAGTACCAAATTGCACTCGAAAACTAATAATTTCAAGGCTAAAAATTGACAAAAAGCCATGAAGTTTTTTACCTAAAATTTCACTTTTAAAAAAAATTCTTGGATGAAATCATTAGATTGTGGATTTAAAAAAATTATAGATATGTGATATATGCTATAGTGATATTTTCTATGCAATATGTGAATGAATGTTGAATTTTGGAGAACCAATAAAATATTTTATATCACCACTACTTTATAAAAAATGAAAAAAAAAATGGTTCAAAACTACTTCAAAATATATACTAGTCTCCCAAGTAAAGCTAAATTTTGATATATATATTTTTTAACAAATTCAACTTTAGGATCCTTTAAGTAGTTAACTTGTTAGAGTATATATGGGGAATTTCATTAAAATGGAAAATATTCTATTCTAACTTTGACATCCTATAGTTCAGACTGGGCATTTTGAAATCTAGTACGCTAATAGATTTCAGACTGCCCGGTTTGAACTGTAGAAATGGCATATGGAATATCGCCATTTTAATGAAATTCCCCATATATCTTCCTAAAATTTTAGGAAGATAAACCTTACCAATTGCAAGAACATATTAATACTTGGAGTCACTTAGAGTGTCCATTAAAAACCACGTGCGAACAAAACTTTGAATCTCCTATATACTTTGTTCATTTTTTAAACAACTTTTTTTTATATAATATAAGGGTGTGAAAGTGATTTTTTAGTTTTATAGTGTATCTTTTTACTTGGGGGGGGTCACTTAGAGTGTCCATTAAAAACCACGTGCAAACAAAACTTTGAATCTCCTATATACTTTTTGAATTTTAAATAAAAATAAATGAATAAATATGAATAAATTTTTCTACTTTGAAAGTTTATGTTTTGAATTAATAATGTTTTTATTTGTTAATAATAATTAGTTACACATATTTGAAGTAAAAAGATACACTATAAAACTAAAAAATCACTTTCACACCCTTATATTATATAAGAAAAAATTGTTTAAAAAATGAACAAAAAATTCCTAAAATTAACTTTCTATTGAAAGCTCATTTTGAATTGAATATTGATGCAATGGTCGTCTAAATGTGTTCTCTAAAAATATTTGAGTTAAAAAAACATGTCATTTTAGTGCATTTTTAACTTCTTTTAGAAATCAAACCATAATTTATTTGAGTTTGAAATTTTGAAAGTAGAATCCTATAGTCATTAGTAAACAATACTCAAAATTTGAAGTTAAAATTATAGTTTATTAGAAACCACTTGTTCGCATGTGGTTTGTTGTAGTAGAACTAAGTGCACCCCTATTTGAATGGACTTAGAGGATTTAGAAAAAATCAATTTTGTTACTTTGTCACATTTGAGATTTAGGGTTTTTCACTATGTTCAAAGTATCCAAATTGAATGATCTAGAGTTGAAATTTTGGTAGTCTGTTCCCACACTAGATGGGCATACGCCTACCAAGAGGCATCTAAAAATATGTTGTTTTATGTCCTCTAAATCCATTCAAATAGGGCTCCCTTGCACAAACACTTTTGAACATTGAAAAAGGTGTCAACTTCATTTTTTGGTGAAATTTGATCACCATCAAGTCCTTTTAAATGGACAATTTTTAGTTTTTACTTGTTCATAATTTTTTATTTATTATTAATTTATACCTCATTGTTTTTATTTTCTATGACATTTTTCCTTTTTTCCTATAGTATTGTTTTAGTATTTGCAAGTGGTCTGTAGTACTTACAATGGTACTTTAAGCCATTGATTTTTCCAATCAACAATTGAAATTGTTCTACTATGCCAATAGTTCTAGTACTTATAGTACTTTGATGTTGAAATGAAAATTATGCCAAAACGCTACACAAAATGGACAATGTTTTTTGCATTGACCCTACTTAAAGTGAAAAATAGAAAATAACTACAATCAATACTTGAAAAACTGATTCAATACACCAATTAAAAGAAAATAGATGATAAAACTCAAAAATATACTAAACATTGGTAACAATGTAATTTGAATCAATGTTTGGGGATAAAATTTGAGCCATATCAATTGTTGTATATTTGTAGTTTCCCTACAATTAATTGTTTTTTCATTGACATGTTTAACAATTTACTATATGTATTTTTGCTTGATTTAATTTTTATTTAAATATTTTTCAATAATTTACTTGAAGTTTTGTTATGGAATTAATTTGTTGGGAAAATGAATTGATTCATCATTAGAAGAAGTTTGAGCCTTGAAAAGGGCCGTGAAAATGTTGGCTAAAATAACAAGAAAAAAAATCATTTCTTTTCACCTTCTTCTTCAATGAAGTTAAATACTTTTAAGAACATTAAAAATTATTAAAAATATATCATTTTCAAATTAAATCTGAAATTACAAAACTTTGACAATTTGATGTAGTTGAACTCAATCACATCAAATTGTGATTATTTTATTATTTTTTATTCAAATTTGCTACTATTTTTAAAAATTAATTAATTAATTAATTAATTAAAATATTAAATAATTTGAAGAACAGGGCATTTGTTCACAACTTAGAAAACCTTTTCTTTGCGGCCCTTTGAAGGCCTCAAATTTTTCCTAATGCTTATACTAACCACTTTAACTCTCATTCATTAAGATGTAATTGAAACACAATAATTCCAATGGTAAGATTGTTTTAAAAAACAAACTAAACCACATGCGATTTTTTTGTTTCTTCAAAATACTAAAAACTGAATTTAAAAAATGGATCAAATACATTAATTTTGAAGAATTTGATAAGATGGTTGTCAAAATAAGAAGCTTCAAAACTTTCACATATAATTACCCAAATGTTTAAAATTTTATTGCTTCTATAGAAAATGGCAATTTTGAGTGGATTTTGACAAAACTGAAATGGCCTTTGGACTTCAAAGAATAAGGTTGTTTTGAGTAGGTCATATACATGGTTTTATTTTTTAAATTTTTTTATGAAATGCTAAATTGGAAATATAAAATAGTGGTGCTCCAAAAATTTCAACATTCATTTACATATTGGACAAAAAAATATCACATTAACATATAGATATAACCCTCATCATGTAGAATATTTTTTGTTGTACCGTTTTATTTAGGTTGTAATATTGAATACATGTAATGTACTCCATTGATTCTTGTTGATATAAAATTTGGACCCATTTGAATGTTTATGATTTAATCTTGGAAGGACATTGCGGACAAGAATAGTCCAATAGATGACTTCATTATTAACCCTAAAAAAAGAGAATGAACTTTTTAGTCCAGTAATTAGAGAATTTTTGGTCACTACCTTGGTCATGGAGGGCCGCTTTCTTACAGGATTAATTTCGCATCTTGATCAAGGAAATTGGTATAAATTTTTTTGCTAAACTTATCGAAGAGGGCACTTGACTCATTTCCAATACTTTGGTTTTTTACCAAGCATTAACATGTCTGCTAATACCCATATATCTGCTCTAATTTTGCACCCTCACTATGATAAGGTGAAGGTGCCCAAAATTGTCCTTGTTCCCATTCTTATACCCTAGACTACCACTAAATGTGTCTCTAAACTTTCATTAATGTGTCCTCCAAATGCTTAACTCTAATTTGTTGATGCAATTGAAGGACACATACTAAACTCTAACTTGTTGACTACTAATTTTTACAAATTTCAATTTAGCGTCCACCTATGTGATAGTTTCAGTGGTCTAGAGAGATGGCACTTTGAAAATCATAGAAATTACACACCACATCCGAAATATCATAGAAAAATCTATTTTTTTTTCAATATTCATGATTTTCACTTGCTAATACTACAAAAATATCATTTTTAGGAAAAGATACCTCCAACTATGCTGAATTGCTTATATTGACACTTTTAGGTGCCTTCACCTTATTTTTGCACATGAGAAAATTTCCCCAGTGAAGAAACCCTCCTTGCAGATATATCTGCTTAACCCTTAAATGACAAGCTAGTCACCATGGAAATCATCTATTTGGGTACCATGTGAATTGTTGGCTTAAAAAAAATAGAAAAGCATTCATTGGAAGACAAGCTATTGTAGAAGACGTTCCCTTTTCCCACAAAATTTGGAGGATGAATAGTTGCACTTCTGTCCTACATGGAGAGATTCTTTGTCATTCATTGGATGCAAAACATCCATCTCAACATTTAAGGATTAAGTGGTCAATACAAGCAATGTTAGTAGCCATGTGATTTCCTCATCCAGTCTTAAGGTAGAAACATTCAAAACTGTTACTTTAAGCAATTCAACATAATTAGAGGCATATTTTTCTAAAAATATTATTTTTGTAGTATTAACAAGAGAAAATCATGAATAATAAAAAACAATAAAGGTTTTTCCTATGTGATATGTAATTTTTATGATTTTTCGAAGTGGCAAATCTTTAAACCACTGGAACTGTCCCATAGGTGTACTTAAAACTAAACTACATAAAATTCAGCTATCAATAAATCAAAATTCAATATGTGTCCTTCAAGTGCGTCATCAAATCAAAATTAAACATATATATGACACATTAATAAAACTTTAAGGACTCTTTAAGGGCACTCTATGGAACAAGGATTAGGTGCAGGGACGGTTTGAGGTGTTTCTACCTTAAAGTTTGTAAGTGAGGCACATGTTTTCGGCAAAGGGTCCTTCAGTTGTACCCTCTGATTTCATTGAGTGAATTTTTTGAAATCCACGTTTTAATAATATCATAGAGTTTCAGAGAGTGAGACATTCCAGCAGCATTAATAGGTCAAGTGTTTTACGTGCCTAAACACTCAAAACAGAGTATCATGGTTGCCACACTAATTAGAAATAGAAATACTTTTTTCCCTTACAGAAGAAATATCATTCAGTTGATCATATTCCCAGCAATAAAATATCGTTGGTCAGAAGTTAGAGACAACGTACTGTGGACCTCACTTTCTTGCTGCTGGGGCGACTGCAAGAAAGCGACTTTAATTTAGTGGCTGGCCCATCACCAAAGTAGTCACCAAAACTGCTTTGATTATTGCACCAATAGGTGCATTCTTTATTTCTACAATGAACAATGAAGTCATTGTCCTTTAAGGGTTAAATTTTGTTTACTTGTTGGTAAGTGAGAGCGACTGTGACAAGCACTTTGAAGTGCAATAAGTTGAGTGCATAGGAGCATCCTTTTTCAATTGGGGAGAGGGGTACGTTCAAGTGAAACGTTGGATCTTTTTTTGCACAAAAGTTAATATAAAATTTCAACAAAAGATAAAAAAAAATCATAAGGTAGGTACACCCAAATGTGCCACTGACCTTAAACCGCCATCTACATCATACGTACATCTCCAAAATCAGTTCTGTACCTATGTGGAAGAAACGCTTTCAGAACCAAACTTTGTTCCTTCGTAACTTTTGCATACAGTATCCAAATGCCACGTTCTCTGGTGCGTTGGAACCTCCTTTCACTTACCAACAAGAGCATATGAAATTTTTACCAATCCAATATTAGGAACTAGGCTCAGTAGCAATTAGTGGCAGTTTTAGGTGTACCCACCTTATTTAGGTGATTGTAACATTTTCTTCCAAAATCTTAGAGCATTTAAAAAAAGAATCAGTGTAGGACTTGTAATATTAAATATCATTATTAATGCAAAGCTGGAGAAGAACATGTAGAATCGAGAACAATGTTTTTTTTATAGACGATTTTTTGTTGCTTGACTACAACCAAAAAATGTTGGCTACTTTTTGTGAAGAAATTCTCTTTTTTTGGGGTTGAAAATAGCTAAATTTTACTAAGTAGTTTCGATATAGATATCACCCAGCACTACCCAAGTATCGCATGCGTATTGAAGAACCAGCTGGCTACTACTTCTCAAAAAATGATATAAAAATTCACTGTTTGTGAGGCATAGCTGAACCGGCCTATGTGAGAGTGTCTCAAGTCATGCTCCATATAAAATTAAACAAGAAAAGGAAAACTATCTGTAGCTTTGCATGCAATCATAATGTGAAGCAATGCTATTTCATACTGGAAAAAGAAAAGAGAAAAGGTTATGCAAACAAATACATCAATGCGGGATACCAACCTTGAGATTCTTAAATTTAAAATACACTGACTGACCTGTTCATGGAAACAAGAAAAGTAAATTTTTTTATTTTATTGCTTTACACCCAATCATAATGTGAAGCGCTGCTTTTTCATACTGGAAAAAGAAAAAAAGAAAAAAAGTTTATACAAATACATCCGTCAATGCAATCCAGGATACCAAAACTTGAGATTCTTTTTAAAGGTAGCTGACCCATTTCCAACCACTTAAGCAATTAGGCATATTTGAAACAAAGTTTTTTTGAGTGCGGAATTTTTTCCATGTACTGAAATAGAGTTTGGAAGGATTGTATATATTTCCAGAATTTTATAATAAAAAATATAATTATTATGAATTTTTTAGAAAAAGATTCTCTTTGACTTGTAATGGTGATATAGACCTTTCAATTTCTGATCATAGGCTGATTGCAAAATTGATCAAGAGCTTGTTATAATATTGATAGCCTTACAACCAATCATAATGTGCCACAACTGCTCTTCAAATCCCACCACAACTTCACAAAAAGAAAGGACAACTTCATGGAAAGAAAAAAGCCTACAAATTGGAAATGGGGTGATGGTTGGGAATGGGTCGGCTACTATAAATACACTGACGGATCTGTTCACGCTGTTCCTTTCAGGGTCCCAAACAATCACCATGACGTAGGTTGAATGTATGACAAGTATACTGTAGGCAATCATGGTATGATACGATTCTAAAATGATTTTACAATCGCAGCTAGTCACCTTTCCAGTCAATCACAAGAAACAGCAACAAAACCGAAAATAAAATCTCTAAGCCGCATCTGAGGATCTGAGGAATGGGACATGCTGCTGGCTATCAATGGAATGCGGCTCTGAATGGATCCTGCACAACTTGCAATGGATTCTGCACTATGTTACTTGCAATGGATCCTGCATGCACTACTTGCAACGCCATCAATTATTGGAGGTTCAGTGTGTGTGTGCGCAAACCATCTCTCCTCACTTCATATATGCGCACAAGCTAGAGCTCTGGATCGATTCTGCACTTGTTGCTGTCGCCACTCGCATTTGCGTTGGGGGTCCGTGTCTGCTTCGATTTCTTGGGTCTGCGATCATTTATGGGCTGCATTGCTTTCTGAATGTGTTTGGATCGGAGCACTCTAGTTGCCAGCGATTGCTACAAATGAAGTGCTTCTGATTAATGTGATGGGTGTGCATGGTTCAGGTGGAGTGTCGCCCTAATTTGATTTCCAAGCGCACTAGCTGACCACCATTTCTTGTTTGATCAGTTGATTTGATTCTTGTTTGATCAACCATTGGGTTGCGATGGGAGAGCCAGCAGAAGGCTGTCCAGGTTCCTCAGGCTCGACACAGCGCAGGCGCCCGTTCGAAGAAGTCCAAGAAAATCATGCCGTTGATTCGCCTCTCTCGTCTTCCCAATCTTTCGCCCGGAGTCGCAGCGTTCGCCGCCGTGTGGAGTTCGAGCACCTTTCCATAGATCAGCAGCCATCGACGGCGCGCCCTTCCATTGCCATTCCTCGCCGTTCGCAGACATTCACCGAGCTGGCTACCACTCCAGCTAGCGTGCACATGCCACACGCGTTTGAGTTTGTGGTGTATCTTCCAAACCGAACCTCCATTGAACTGCAAGTACCTGCGGAGGTTTGTAGGAACTTGACAGTGCAGGGGTTTGTTAAATTGGTGAAGACAGAGGTGGGTAGAAGCTGTGACGCGAAGGTGAAGCAGCGTGGGATTGTTTGGGGGAAACATGTGAAGGTTCGAGACTTCCAAGGGAGACCTGTCCTAGATGGGGAATTCGCATCAAGCTATGAGTCGAAAGCTGCCAAGGTTCTTCTTCTCTATGTGAGTTGGAATTTTGCTTACAATCGTGTTTTTCTTTTCACCCTAAACCGTATCTCTAACATACCTTAAACCCCAAACTCAAGGACATTTTAAGTGTGTTAAATGCAAGGGTTTAGAGTTTGGTAGCTTCAGCTTGACTTGCAACGCCGAAGTTCAATTGCAGGTCGAGAGTAGTTCAGAGTAAGCTTACCACCATGAGCAGTCTTGATTGTATCTTAGTTAAAACGAACACCTAGTTCTTTTCAAGGGCTTGTCCTCAGAAACAAAATTCACTTGATTCTTGCAACGGCGTGACGTCCCATTCTACTTTCAATTGTCTGTTAGTTCGATGCAGAGGATACCATCCAGGTCTCACATCATTTGGTCCTGAAGCTCGTGACAGTAAGCCTTTAGAGCTCCAGGCAAAAGGTGTCGAAATGAGATTTAGGTTTAAAATACTCTAGTTATGACACCTTTAGAACACATGATCAGAATTTAAAATCTCCAGCAGGATCCTTCCCAATACAATATAAGTTCATCCTTAACCAAAAATCACTAACCACTCGTGGTTTAAACACCATAGAGACGAGGATTATGTGTGAAAAACTCTATTCCAACAGGTTAATTGTTCACGAGCCTTGTTGTAGGAGGAACCTTGTTACTCACAATTCAGCGTAGGGTCAATCAGATTGCATACTTACAGAAATTAAAGATATTCACCTTGGTATGCTTCCCAAACGACGAACACCATATTCAGTAGCTTGACGCAGAGCTCTTGCAAAAGCCTTAAATGTGGCTTCTATAATGTGGTGCGAGTTCTGTCTTCCAAGGCTGTATCCAAAGTAATCCTTACTAGATGGCAAAAGTCTCTGTCTTTTGAGTACTCGCTTTAGAAGATTTCTAACTTTTGTTTTGGCACATGACTGGGATTTGGCAGGATCTGCACCCGGATACGGTACATGCTCATCCGGTGAGTCACTGCATTAAGTCTCTCACTTTTGGTCCTAAGTTATGAACCACTAAAATTTAGAATACCATATGCGCCACTTTAAGCATTTTTACATATGCAAAATGGACATGTAAAATTTGAAGGCTGTTCCACGTTAATGTTTGATTTGACATCAGTTTCCTGGCATTTCTGAGATTGGAGAATAATGTGCGTGCTTAGGGTTTTTGGAATGTAACACCGGAACCCCACATGCTGGAGGTCTTGCCACAAGATTATACGTTGTTTTCAGCGTTAGCAGACGAATTGGTATGGTACTTCACTAGTTGTTGATAGATCTGAATTACGTTCAGTTTCTCTTTGGTATGACTGTCTCGCAACAAAGTCGTGTTCAGAATTTTGACTGAGGAGTGCTTTTGCCAACAGGACAACTCACTGCAAGCCGTGTATCAACTGCAAACTGGAAAACAACGTCTCATCTGGTACCTTTCTCTTGTGAGCCTTCTTTTGAAGAAGAGGAAATCTTACTGAGGAAATTGTTCTACTGAGGAGATTGACAATTCAAAAATTGTTTGGCAGTGTGGACCTCGACCACAAAGCTGGGATCATCAGCATATACGACACAGGCAAAGGGATGGATGGTACCCCTGACAACTGTATTGCAAAATGGTAAGCATTATGCTCATGTTTGTTGGTTTCCAGCAAAATACAGTTGTTTGTACTCCTTAATATTGAAATTGTCATTTTTCCCGCAACAATAACCTGATTGACCTCATTGTACAGGGGAACTTTAGGATCCTCAACCAACCGGCACGTTGTACCCGAGGCGATTGGTGGAGATCCTCCATACCTGAAGGTGGGAAATCTGTAATTTTGTTTTGGTGTTTTTTTCAGCTTGCAATGCGTGAGTGTACGATCAACACAAAAGATCCTCCTCCCCAACAAATTTCTTGATGTTAAGTTATTAGGCAATAGATTCATAGAGTGCTCATCTTGCGTTTATGTCGCCTTATTGTTAGTGTATCACAAATGGTGTTAATTTCATGTTAGTGCATTGGCATCAACTTGATTAACTTGGCATTCCATTGACAGCTATTAAGTCGGCACTATATTTACATAACCTAGATATAGATGTAATGGTCTATTTTATTGACATTAACTTGCCATTTATAGCTTTTTGAATCTATGTTACTCAAGTCAAGGAATATTTGGGATGATGTTTAGTTCCAGTAATTACAAGCGTCTTCTATATTTCGAAGCACCTAATTTGGAAATAGGTGTTTTGCTAGTAATTGTTTGTCAAACTATCGACTACTTACGATCTGCACGAGTGTTTGCTGAGAAAATGCCGAGTTTGTTCAAAAGAAATGGATTGAAGATCATTCATTGATTTTTTGTGATTTAACATGCAGCCCAACTTTGGAATGTACGGATTTGGAGGAATTTCAGCTGGATTTCACCTTGGCGGGTATGGCATGTTTTCATTTGCCAATGCAGCTGATGTGTTGCAAAGCTTCTTGAATCCGAATTCAAGGACTTAATGCATTTGTGCACATCTTTCAAAATGTGGTTGAAGGCTGAATGCGTGCAGTAAAATGTATCACAGTGGAACTCTGATGTCTTTCTTAAGACACTGTGCCAGTTGTGATTCATGTAACTCCAACAGCTCTTCCTTGTTCTTCCTTGATAGGATCTCAGCTATTGACTGTCACAAGCTATTGTCTGTCACAATTTTGTTGCACTGCTCAGTCCAGGTAGTTTAGACCGTTGCACTTCCATATTTGCTTTCATTCTACATACGCCGTGGTTATCTAGAATTAGGGTTATTGAGGTTGTCTGGTATTGGTATTCTTTCAGGCTGATCCATCTTTTCACATGAATCTGTTTTTTCAGAAGTATAACAGTCTCGTCAAAAACAGAGAGGTCGCAGAGGGTAGCTATTTTGCATTTAGGCAGAAAGTCCTTGGCAACAACTGTGAAATCTGGGAGCGTGTGGAAGGTACCTGATTTATCCTTTTGGACGTTACCAAGTTTGAACTCATCGTACTCTTGATTTTCTAGTGATAATATGTGACATACCTAAGTCTTGGAATGCCAATGTATTTTGTCATATGCATAGACTGGAGGTGAGTTTCGTTCCCCAACAGAACAGGAGCTTCAATGGTCTCCGCATGGAAGCTTCACGAAGGTAAACTGCTCAGTACTGAAATGTTCATATACTAGCATTTGTAAAGATCAAATATCAAACTGCTCAGTCTATTCGACTCAGTACTGATGTTCATGTACATACATTTGTAAGGATCAAATGGAAAATTCCAACTACCACCTTCAATGAGAAATCTAGCATAATTTCAACTCCCAATCGAAAAGAGGTAGCTAGTACTGAAAGCGATTTCATTTGTTAACAAAAGACGGCTTTTGCTCTTTTCCTCACTGCTTGATTCGAAATGATACTGATGCTGTGGGTTGCAGGTTGAGATTTCCGATTTGAATCGTAAAGTGTCGACATGGAGGGTCGAGGAGGTGCAGCGTAAGCTGAAGGATTATTATTTTCCGTATATACAGGTAAATCTCCTTTCGCTAATGTAGTCTCTTTTTAGATGTTTGAGCTGTCGCTTGCATTTTGGACCATGTACGATTCATGAATGTGATTGCGTATCTGATGCAGAATGATGAAGGATATGGTGAAACTTTCACTACCAGGCCTGTTGAAATTCGGGTGAGAAAGTCACTACCTATAGTACCATTCTCTTTCTTCTTATTCTACCATAGTTATAATTCTTAATGCATTTACAGGAATCTAGCTCTGAGGTGCATGCTTCATTTGCAGGTTAACGGTGAAGATCTGGCGGGGGTACTGGGTGGTGAGGTGACTCACTCACATTTTCATTCAGGTCGTGGAGATCCGTTTGTAGTTATCTTGGAGTTTTCCAAACTCAAAGATCCAGATGTGTCAGGTAGTTTCCTATGGATTCCTTCTCTGGAAAAGTACTATTAGTCCTAGAGTCCACATGGTTTGACTAGCTAGCCACTGATTGCGCTGAAACATGTCAAATGATGTAATTTCAAAGTTTTGGAGCAGACTATAATTCCTACTTCATTCATTGATCACATTTGTGTGAAGACCTGTGCACCCCACAGGTAGTCGTTCTATGCAAAGATTTATGATGGGTTTTGCTATGTTTAGAGCATGCAGGAGACAGATTTGATAAGGCAAATGCACGCATCACTTGTCATTACTTTCCTATTAGCCAGGTAACATACGTTCATTCCCGGAAGCACTATTAAGTTTTGTTGTGAAGATTGACGATATTTTGAAAGAAATCTTGACTATCGACACAATTTGAAGCTCTTGTTTTCTGTGATCTGTTGTCTTGGTAAACAGGGAAGAGAAGCAATTGATGATATTATTGACCAACTGAAGGAAGAAGACTCAGATTACATGGAAAATTTTGAAAGCTTTTCTCGCCGAGCTATTCGTCGTCTTGGTCGCTTGCTTCCAGATGCTCGAGGAGTAAGTATTCATGTCTCATATTTCTTACAATACAAGAGATCTCCCTAGTGTCTGAATGCTGAAGGAATTTTTGAGACATAGAGTGAACATGGTTGATTTATGGCTATTTTAGATCATTGTGAGCAACAAAAAATCGTGAGTGACCAATTGGTATATGCATATGCAGGGAAGGCTCCCATTCATGGAGCCCAAAAAAATCTTCAGAGTAAATGAAGTGAACAGGCACTGCTATAAACGTGTCAAGGCATTTATAGGTACTGAAATTCGACATAGTATATGTATCTCAATTTCAGTTAGGATTGGGATTTTACTCCCGAAATTATTGTCTATATAATGTGGTGTGTCCTCGGAGCCTTGGAATAGGTTGATTACAGTAGCCAATGGAGATCCTTAAATTGCAAGCATGGAAAATTCACTGCGACTATGCTTGTTGAAACTTTGTATACAGTATTTTCAGAATTTAAAGTGAATAGTGAATGGTGTTAGCAGATGTGGATGCGGGTTTTATACCAACTCAATCCAAAGTAAGCTGATGACCTTTCTCATTCTCTACTCCTTGCCATGCCAAACTTTTCGTGTTGTCATTTATTCTTCTTTCATACTTGGAAATGAATTTGAATCATTCTCACAAAAAAAACATGAATTTTTTATGAGCAGATGGACCTTGTTCCAAAACACCCCTTCACTGAGGCTCTCTTGAATCTAGGTCTTGGTCTGCAAACTGTAGACACAGCAAAAGTCACACTGAAGAAACCTGGTATGAATCTGCCATTAAATTATCTCTGTTAAACCTGCCGTGCAGTAACTTTCAATTTCGAAAGTTGGAGTGTGAAATGTTCATATTTGATCTTAAGAAGAATGATGTCACGTTGCAGTCGGTGGGGGATCAATTATCGAATAATCGTTTGATTGTCATTTGGTATATCAGGACCTGTGACTGTATCAATCAAGCGGCGGAGTTCGGAGCCTGAATATCAAGGCTGGGTTTCTACCAAACCTGAGCATCTCCATGCTGAGTACACAACGTGGATTAAGAAGCAGCATGAAAGCTTCGACATAGGAGCTGTTTTCAACGAGGGTAGTCTGGTCATTGTTACCCAGGACCGGAACAAGAAAGAATTAAATATTACCAAAGACGGTGAGATAGCAACGACTCACATGAAGAAGAGAAAATATCAGTTCTTGTCAACGTGTAAAAGAAACACCATGCTCATATACAGATAATTTACAAAAATGCTTAGAACAGAAACTTCCATACTGACTACTTGAATTGCGACCGTGGTCTGGCCTTAGATGTACTAATTGGGTTGAAGTTGCGCATTGTAGTTTTTCGAGTGGTTTATGATATTAAATGCAAAGGCATTGACTGGAAGGTTGGTAAGGGAGAGCCTCCCAAACGTTTGAAACTCCTCAAGGGCCTCCCCGGCCTGAACAACAACGATAAATCTCTATTTGTGACTGTGGAGTGCTTCATTTCCGAAGGTTTTGCTGAAGATCCAGGTAACGTTACAACTGTGATATTGGCTGTCCATTGCTTTAGAGTAACATTGATACTGTGTGCAATGATACATTTCTCCAGCAAGCAGAATATCTCCACACCGGTTTTTAAAGCTTTAGATTTTTTTCTGACTCATGCTCTTGGTGACCTCTTCTATTCCCTGAATAGCTTGTATGACTACATAAATTGCTCTGATTGTGTCTCGTTCTTGTGACAAAAATCTTGAACATACCGTGATTTAATGAAGTTGGTTGGATTGTTTCACTGCACAACAGGTGATACAAGGATCATATGCAGGTATACTTTCTTCAATGTCTCCACCTTTCATGTTTTGTGTTCGAGACAGTTGATCCGCTTACTATGGCTTTATTTCCTGGAAGAGATCGTACGTGTGAGAAATAGCAGTGTCCTGATTGCAAGCCCATGATTATCCATACTGGATGCTAGATTCCTTGAAATGTAACTTAAGAACGTCACACATTATTTCATTCAATAGTGAACAAGCACAAGCAACTAATGAATTGTGGCCAAATGAAGGTAGTTGTGGAAATATGAATAATTATATTGCGTGTGAGATCAATCTGAGATATTGTAAGGTAATCAAGAACTTTTTCTGTAACTTGCGGTTGAGCTCCTTTAGATCCCAATAAAGAGTTGTGTACTCTATGTATAATGTCACGCTATAATGTGAAAATAATTCTTAATTGTGAGAATGTATGTAGGCCGATGGAGATTCCTGAGGAGCGAGGAAGCAGAGAAGGACTGAGTGACGAAGACCAAATCCCTTTTTTCATTCTTGGAGAGTCACGAGCCTTCCAAATGGAAATACTCTTCTCAGACAAGGTAAGCCTATATTCTCGTCGTCAAAAGTGCTAAAAAAATAACAGGCCGAGAACATAATTTGGTCCTTGGTGATCCTTTATAGGTTAATTACCTTTTCAATAGGAAGAGTTGGAATTGCAAAGATAAAGACATGAACAACATAGAGAAGCCATTTTCTTCGAATAGAGTACGTTACAAGGGTTCTCTTTGATTTGTACTCACATTCATACGCTTCGCAGTACGAGGAGGTTTCTGAAGTGGCATGGCTGAAACGACTGGAGGTAATTCAGAACAAGCTGCCTGCGTTCGTCGATCTGCTAAATGAACGAGAGGTCTTGGAACTAGCAGGTCATAAAGTAAGTGCCAACACAACTTTCATTTTTCCTTTTGTATACTTTGAGAGCTCTGGTCCAATTTGAATCCGAAATGCTTGCTGTTGTGCAAGCATTTCTTCTTGAGGTTTTTGTCGTCTTTGTAACGAGTATTCAAACAAGAGATCATGAGAGGTTGTCTGAGCTTATTAACGTTAGCTAGCTTTCCTTTTTGCATGCTGAAAATCCTGTTTCATATGAGACACGATTGAGATTTAATGATGCGTGTAAACCTATTATATACTTCTATTCTGATTCAACAATTGGGCTCAAAATAACTATTCATCTGTACAGAGCCTTCTGCAATGCACACACTTGAAGGCGGGGGCAGACCTGCCTACTGATATCATCGCAGTAGTGAGACCAAGTTCATGCACGAGGTCTATATCAGGAAGACCTGGAGAAGCTTATCGCTTGGAACAGAAATATATCATGACAGAGTCCATGGAAATGATGCTTGTTGTGCGGGAAATGAAAAAGAAAGGCATGGTGGAAGCAGAAAGAGTTTACCAGGCCAAAACAACGGCATGCACAAGAGACAACTGGAAAGGCTTGTACTATTTTAGTACCTCTGATACTATACTTGAGAGCGTTACCAAGAGAACTGGGACATACGAGTTCATATTCTCTCTGGTATTTAACTGACCTTTCTATTCTGTGCGTTACTTTGTGAATTAACTTGAAAATGATCTCGTTTCAAAATTAGGGAATAATACGAATTTCTGTCCTTGATGGAGGCACAAAAAGATGACATGCAAGTTTTAAAAGGTAGTTGAATCAAACAACTCTCATTTGTGGAATTGAATTTGTTTAGGTGAGTGCAAAGTATCAGGCTGTGGATGACTTTAAAATGTGCATCAATATCACACCATCTTCTGTAATAGGACTCTGGAACGTGTGCTCCCATCCTGGTCTTTGCTGTGAACACCACTCAAATCGAGGTCCAGAAGCGATGAGAGTTAGGTCAGTTGTTCGGATTTTGAATCACCTCTTACTGACATTCACGTACATTTCCTCAAGTAATGCCGATTCTGAAGTCAGAGTGCGAAGTATAGAAGAAATTCTCTATATCAATCTGACAATGACTTTCATCAATTTCGTGTGAATTTCCAAATAATTGCAGGCTTGAGGACGTGCTGCCGGGAACTTTGTATCTCACTCGGGTTGATGAATTCAGCAATCCAATGAAGTTTACAGAAATCCCGGATGATATCACAGGCGAAATATTTTCTATTGAAGGAGATGGACTCATGACCGTCGTTACTATTGACAAAACCCTGGTCAAGTTATCGGATGACGACCAACTCAGTGTTGAAATTCCGGTACAACTCTAACTTGAAATCCTTACCTGTTTGGGTCCTATAGTCGAACTCTCTTTCACTACCCCCTCTGTATATGATTTACTAAGATCAAGGCCTTTAAGGTTTGATTTAATTAGGCCATGTGGATGGCTGAGAGCAGAGAATTGAAGTTGGAGGCGGAAGTCTTGAACTGCTCAAGCCAACGATGCAGGCTGCATTACGGATGAGCATTGCGGATAGCATGGTAGCAAGCTTCGCAATATCAGGTCAAATCGATCTTCCCCCATTTGGGGGAATCCCAAGTGAATAATTCGTTTCATTACTTGTCAAAATACTCATTTTATATGGGTATAGATTTTCGTCCTTTTAAAGAGATTCTGCTTAGGCATCTTATTTTATCAGTCTCTCAAATATTGGCACACTTGAAGGTCTATTATAGAATCTTGAATTTGATGGATAATAGACAGGGAATTTTAGTTGAAAATTTATGTACACAGTGGCAACTAAATTTTCATTCTCACCATGTGTAATCTTCAAAATTTCAGTGCTGCCTGGAAGAATAGCATCAGCTCTCTTGAAGGATGGCGAAGCTCCTGAAAACTATCTCAAGCCAGGGCAAACTATTGATCGCCTCGTCTTTGAGGTGCTATGCTTTACTTTAGAATATTGAATTTCCTCACTCCAACCACATATGTTGCAACACCCAGAATAAAGCTTAATGTACCACTGACCAGACAGAATGGGAACTAACATATGCAATGTTTTTCATTGATTATATTGGTATGAAATTTGATCCTGTTTGAATTATTTTAATAATGAAATGATCAATCAGAGTGGTCATTTAAAAGAGCATTAATTTCAGTCCTTGAAGGTTTATCTTTCCTCTCATGACATTGGTCTGAGTTAGATGAGTCGAACAGACTGGCACTGAGTGAAGCACTCGCGCTCTTGTTCAAGGTTGGAGAATGTATAGAAAAGCGAACTCTATTGACGCAGTAGTATGTGATATGTGCAGGCATTTGACAAGTATCAGAATCCCGTTTCTTCTGGTGAACAAGTCAAAGTGCTGTTAGAAGGCTTTGATTTACAAGACAAAAACGGATACATGCGATCAGTGAGTTCCTTAATCCTCTGCACCACACCAATGTACGAGTATTTAATTAGGATTTAAAAGCTTGAACGGTGGTTTGAATATGTGAACACTTTGTTCGAGTGGTTCAGCTACTGTGATTTTTATTACATCAAATCATGCATAATCTAAAAATAGAAGATGAAGTTTGGAAGCATATACTCGATTATTAAAGCTTTCAAAACATATTTCAAGCATTCCAAAATGAGCGCATATGCTACCCTCCTTTAAGCTTCCTAAGTGGTTTACAACTTCTATAGATATAGAAGCGGTCATTTGGGAGGCAAAGTTTTGCATTATGAGCTACGGCTGTCGTACTTACTACGATCTCATTCCTGCATGCAGATGAACGAAAATGGATGTCTGGACCTTGGGATGCGACTCAGAGTAACAGCTAGCTATGGCGGAACAGGTACCCTGTTTTCAGTTACTATGAGAGTGCGTGTTTCACGACCTCTGTAATCTGAATCTTTTAACTATCACGTACGACCACTCTATCTGTGTTGAAAATGGCGCTTTAAATCCTGTGGACTGCAATGACTATCTGCAGCTCAGGTGGAGTTACGGTCAATAGAAAACGAGTTGCTGTTGGTGACAACATTCGATGTCATCGATCGACACCTCCGAGTTAGAAATGTAAGTTCCTGACTGCCTGAGTATATAAACGAATTTAACACCTGTTGATGACATATTGATCGATGAGGAATGTAGGAGAATGGAAGGGTAAATTATATATCTGCTTGGACAGTTGAACTGGTGTGATATGCTTCACCTGAAAAGATGAAGAGGCCAAATTGGCCCTCGAGTTTGTTAGCAGTTTTGAGGGTCATACGGGGACGTTCAATTGTTCATTTTGTTTATTTTCTCCCCAACATATGCAATGTTCTTCACTCATCCATGCAATACAAAATTAAGTTTATTTGAATTCTATTATTTTCACAATATGATCAATCGAACAGGTCATTCTACAACCATGAATCCTTTTTGTTAAATAGTGTTGCTTTGGTGAGGTATTGCAGGAACCAAACCACGTAGCAGTTGGGTTCCAATTGACGGGGATAGTGATCGAAGCGGTGGATGAGAATGAGCAACGGGATGAGACTATGGATGGCACGGCTCACACCCTCACACTAGATTGGAATCCCAATATTTCTGTTCCGTTGCAACAAGGAAGATGCACTCTGCCACCCATTCCAATGCCAAGTACTCCTCAGCTGTGGAAAGGGTGTGTGGCACACACCCAAAATCCAGAATTGCAAGTGTTTCTTTCGGTAAGTTGAAAAAAGCTGGCTTAGGTACAACACAAGAAAGCCTAGTCTCAATAAAGTTTGGCTTCAATAATTCTTGTGTAGTCCATAACATAGTGTGGTCCATAACATGAAAGTAAATGAGGAAATCCAGCTTTAGATTTTGTTTTTTAATTGTTTTTAAGCATCTTAATCGAGAGGGTGCATGCTTAGTTGTGAGTATTTTTTGGTTCTTTCTGGACTTAGACTGTGGATTTTGTCCTATCAAGGTGTGGGTAGAAGAAGTTTCTGAAAGACATGAAGACAACTCAGATTCGATGGATCCACCCGACATACCTGAAACCGCTCCAGCAGCCCCACCTCCTAAAACATCAAAAGTTTACGTGACCCGCAAACCAGTGGCTCAAGTGGCTCCAGAAGCACCGCATCATGCTGAACACGAGCAGTTTGTGCAACCAGAACCTCTGGCATGGTCCAGTCTGGACTTCAGAAAAGTAAGGATAGTGATTCAAACCAGTGTATTTTTTAATCTCGTGATTTTTTATAGTAACGAAATCGTGAGGATCACAGGCTCAAAGAACTTGTTTAGTATTTCATAAAATGTTTCACATGTTTTATGTCAGTATAATGTTCTCTGTTTCAGTCCCATTAAAATTCTCTTGATCGTACGAGTCTTAACATATTCACTTCACGCGGAGATTGAATTTCCTTCACGATGTCCATCCAGGCTTTGGAGATCAAACTTCAAAAGCTGGAAAGAAAGGCTAAGAAGTATGAAAACGATCATAAAAGACTAATGCTCGTGAGGAAGGACTATGAAGATTCGATAAAGCTACATACAGGTTAGTTGTCTTGAGTTCCGACTAAAAGGTGGATTGTACCCTGACATTATACTTTGCCTGAGCTGTCTTTTACAGCAATAAGTCATGATTGACTTACCAATATTGGATCTTATTTGCAGATGAACTGGGAAAGATAGTGAAGTTGGAGCCTTCGACAAGTGGTGCTATACCAGAGCAGCCTTACGATCCGACTGCGGATGGGACATCCAACACTTTTGCATTGACGCCAATGCAAGTGGAGATGAAAGTTTCAGAGCTCGGTTGCCCGCCTGGAACCCATGCAGCCTCAATATTGTTACAAGCTCAATGTGAAAGTCATAATGAGATCAAGGACGCAGAGGGCGTTATTGGGATTGTAGCACTCTTGGGGGCAGTTGAAGGAGAACAATTGAACAGGTCAGTTCTTGACATCCAGAAATACAAATTGTTTGGAGAATCAAACTTATTAGAGTATGGCTAGTGATAGTATTAGCATGCAGTTGTGTGCAAAATGAAGGTTGCAAATGATTGATACTTTCTTTCAGAGCTCAACCTTATTATCAATTATAGCTTAGTCGGGCCTTCTCATTTGCTAGACCTGTGTTTCAAGGTAATTTAAAAGTAGTCTGATTATTGATGCAATTGTAAAGCTTTAAACATTCTAATAGCCTGGATTCGTTGCGTATCCAGAGCACTTGTGGAGTTTCTGGGGGTAGAGAACATGCTGGCTATAATTTGCGGATCAAGAAGTGCTGCGGAGTGGATTGGAATCCCTCATATTGGTGGAGCACTCAACAAAAGCAAGGGACTAACTGGGTTTGCAAGGAGCCACGATCTGCGGATTTCGGGTCGATATCGAGTGATAACTCTGATGGATGAGTCCAGGTACAACAACTCATTCTTTTCTCTTGCTCTCCATGTTGTATGTAATTAACCTAAACGACCCAAAGTAGTTTCTTACAAATATATTGGAGTTAAAACTTGGGAAAGTTTCAAGGAAAATAACCAAATGTACCAATAAAAAGAGAGGTCATATCCCACGTTTTTGAACGATAGAAAAAAAAAAACGTTTTTCCGAAGTTACCATAGCTGACTGCTAGCTCCGAAAATTCTCTTTTTATTTTTAGCTTGGGCATTCCTCGGAACACGTAATCGGCTGATGGTGGTTGTGTCTTGATTGCAGCTTTTACAAATGCCCAGATGGTTCACCGGCAGTAAACGAATCACATCCTCAGAAGCTACTGAATATAGGACCGGTCATAAAGCCAGGTTCAGGGCGCTTGGTAGGCTCTCTGGGGTATGCCGTTAACATGATAAATCTGAATGAAGAGCAGCTCAGCATTCGAGTCTCAGGTTGCGGATTACGTGAGTCTCTATTTTTCATGTTGTTTGGCTACCTTGAAGTATTTGATACGACAAACAATATGATAAGAGCAAGAAAAAATATCAGGACTACGGCTGTTTCTCTTGATGGCGGACTCATCCGGGCCCGGAACCAATTTGAGCTGGGATCAAGGTACAATGTTTTCTTAACCCGTAAAGTGTGTCTCATGTTTTTTGTAGAAAATATGTGGTGGTGGGTCATATGAGAACCTTGTTATGGTCAATTCTATTTCTTCATTGATTCTGGTGATGTAAAATTTAATCCATTTGCATTATACTCTCACAGTATAATCAATTAAATTTATCATTTTTGAAACCGTGAATCCTCAAGTGGTCCTTCAGGGGTTAAAGACGACCTCAGAGATAGATAGGATCCCGGCTATTGACAAATTTTGAATTGAAGTTGCCAATTCATGTGAGCTTTGTCAAGGGTTTTTCTCAGGAAGAATTTGGAAATTGCAGGGAGGATCCTGTAGTGTGGTTTCCAGCAGTGCAGCGCAATGATACCTCAACGCCGCAGAAATCTAAACCTGGATCAGACCTGCATACTAAGAAAATTGCTGCAAAGCAAAATCAGTTGAAGAAAACGATGTTAATTGCAAGTCAAAGGTATCGTGAAGGGGGTACGGAGGACGACATCAGGAAGGTCACTGCACAGTTAAGAGCCACCAATGTGAAAATTGATGAAGTGAAGCAAATGATTATAAGTGCCTCCAGGAGTGCAACAGCGAAGCCAGTTTCTAGACCTCCTGGTAGTAAATATTAGACCTGCCAATTGATTGTCAGGATCAGGTACACCATGACCTTGATTTTGTTCATTTTTGCAAACCCATGTGAATAAGTGTAAAATACGAAACTACGGTTGTGCAATTTTTTGGGGACACGTTGTGATTAGCGTACATATGCAAGTAGGCTCCTGAATTTTTTGAAGACACATGTTGTGATTAGTGTATATACAGAGCTAGGCTCGCTTGATGACAGAATGAAGGAATGACAACATTCAAGTGTTACCTTTCTGAAAACTTGTGTCATGCTTACTCTAATGATTCCCTCTTCGAAGGAACACTTTTAGAGACTTCAGTTGAACTTGATATACTGTGGTTTCACTGTTTATTGATGTTTTGTGTGAAAAAAAATCAAGATCTTTGCTATGAAAACATTCACTTCAGCAATTGAAATAGAAATCTGTATGGGTTGGTTTTAGCAAGGGCTCACAATCAGGTGCTGTTACCTTACTGATTCATAAAACCTATTGTGCATACTTGAATTTGTTTACAATATGCTGCAACATGCTATGTAGCTGCTAAATACAGTTTCTGGTGTAATTGTAAGACATACTAGTGTTCAAGAGCTTAGAGGTTGTAGCGTCTCCCTGTCTGCACTTTGTCCACACTTTGTTCACAGCTTTTTCAGGCAGAGCAAAAGCAGGATGAATTGTAAACATAGTTCGGCACAAGAATGACACTGCGTTAATCAAATTAAAAAAAAATTAGAGCAACTGATTAAAACAGTGATGAATCCAAGGATATCTCTAATGTGAAACTGATATCAGAGTGCAGCGGAAGCGCTGAGCCATGATGAAAAAGAAATGAATGAGCTCCGGACCCTCTCGCCTCCTCATCAACCAAAAAAAATCCTTTGAACCTGTAACCTGTAAGCTGAAAACACCCCAAAACCATCAAAATAAGCAATTCAGCATAGTTGGAGGCACCTTTTTCAAGAAAAAAAATACGTTTTTGTGATATTTGCAATCGGAAATCATGAATTTAAAAAAAAATAGATTGTTATGGATGAGACATGTTAATTTCTATGAATTTTCAAAGTGGAGGCTTCTTAGGCCTTTGAAACTATCACATACCTAGGTTATGAAACAAAAACTTAGAGAATTAACACGCAACCAATTGCAATTAAGTAAGGGAACAATTTAGTGTCACTTTGGGGAACACTTTTAATGGAAATCTACTTGGCAAGAATGGATGTATTTGAATAGAATGCATGATAATGATTTCAATAAGTCTTTAAAATAATTATTTTAAATATTTTGTGAAAATATTTCTAATCATGCATAATAGAAATCATATTTTCACACAATGTGATATTACATAAATAGAGTAGCAGTTTGCAATCACTTCTGTAATATCACTTTTTACAAAAGGTGATATTATAGAAATAATATATTTGTTGCAATTAAGGTGATATTAAAGAGGATTCATAGGATGATATTATAGAGGTAGCAAATCCATTGCTTCTCTTGGCTTTACACTTCTTTGTACTTCTATGATTTTGTGCTTTTGTGAGCTTTAAGCTTTTATGATTTCAATTTTCTATTGCTACTACCAAATGATTTTGAGAAATTTATTTAATTGAAGCAATTTTGGATTCCACAACGACTAAGTTGTTTACAAAGTTTTTGAGATTTATAAGTTTTTCTTTTCAATTCTTCAATTTGGGTTGCCATTTTTTGTAACAATGGAGTTAAATTTCTAATGCATTCTAATATATATGTATCTTTTATAGTATTTACCATTGCATATGTTTCATTCATCATTCATATATTAATAAATTTCTATTGTACATTTCAATATATGCTTACTTATAAAAAAAATTATACAAAGATTTTAGTGATTTTTATTTGAAGATTTATTTAAATTTTTGTTCTGTATTCTATCTAATACATAAAAAATCTTATAAAATTCTAATGATGAATGCGTAGCATAGCAACCGCCAACTGGTAGTTCCACCTAAAATCTACCTCAATTCCCTTCATTTTATAACAAAATCAGAAATTTTATGACAACAAGGGATATCGTGTCACTCCATTAATAGAGAATATTGAATACTTGATTAGGCGGTAATGGGTTGTTTAGGGGACGTTTTTGACCCCACTCTATAAATGGTTTTGTAATTTCAAGGTTGACTGCTTCAAAAATTCACAGGAATTGATATTTTAATCGAAAAATGAGAATTTCACTTGGGTTTGATCTGTGAAACAAGCACACACCTCTGAAAAATATTTGCCCCTCTTGGAATTGACCCCAAGATACTCATATTACAAATCAAGGTGGTAATAGGCTTGTCTACCTTACAATGGCTTCCAAAAGTTCTTATATCAAGGTTGAGGCTTAGTAGGAGGGCTTGGTAGGAGGGCTTTTTGCTCTTGGTTGTAATCTTCTTTGAAATGATTTTTCCTTTAAAAAAATTAATTTTTTATTTTTGAATTTCTAGAATTTGCACATTGCAAGTATTAAAAAAGTACTATTTGAAAAAAAAGACAAATTATTATAGAAAATAGATACAATTAGGTATAAATTAATAATATCATAAAATCATGAACACAAAAACCCTTAAAAATTGGCCATTTGTAAAGACTTGATAGTGATCACATTTCACAAAAAAATGGAAGCCAAAACCATCTTCAATGTTCAAAAGTGCATGTACAAGAGAGCCCTATCTGTATGGATATGGAAGCCATAAAATAATGTATTTTGGATTTCCTTTGTTAGTCAAATGTACCCCTATTGTGGGAATAGACCACAAAATTTCATCTTTAGATCATTAATTTTAGCTACTCCCTAGTTTTAAAAAAACCCTAAATTGCAAAGTGTGACAAATTAGCTAAATTTAAATTTAAATATAAAATGATTTTTGAATTCTTTTTTGAAAAATAAGGGATGTAAATACTATCAAGTAAGCCATCTCTAATAAAAATTTCAAGTTAATCAAGTTCATAATTCAAAAGTTATAGTAGATGATAAAAAAGTCACTCTCATTGTGACGAAAAATAATATTAGTCTTTCTTGCAATCACCTTTTATGATATATATTAAATACAAAAATTTAAGAGGGGGGGCCTATATGTGAATAGGTGGTTATTCTCAAGTTTTCTCTTAGAAAGGAATACGTATATTGAATATTTGATTGCAATGTTATTAATGTCATTTAATGCTTGTTTAAAAAATGATTCAATGAATCTAAATTTTTCATGCAATGCTTGAATGGATGGAAGTCATAAAACACGTGTATTGCCCCTAGCGGGGATTGTAAGAACTAGAAGTGGTTTGGCTTTCTAGCCAAAGTTTGTTGTATTTTTTTTATGTTATAAATTTTAATGTATGGTTTTTGGATGGATTACTTGGAGGTGCACTCATGAGCAGTAGAGTTCATATACAAAGTACATCTAAACCAAATTTGTATACATAATCATAGTTTTCTTGGTTAGGGCATTAACATCAATGAAGCCATAAGGATATTGTATGATCTAGGGGTTGGTTATCAAAGGTTTTTTGTATTTATTAGAGTGAAGTATCTATACAAAATAATACAATCAGATTGCTTTAACAATTAAGTTGTCTTTTCTAGAAAAGTTACCTCATGACTCACTACTTGTCTACATAAAGACGCATGCAACTCTCTAAACCTAGACCATGAACCATTATACCAATCCATGCAACACATCAGTTTCGCATTTTATATCCTCTTACAATAACCATATATGTTATATAGTGTAGAATATCAAGAAACTAGTGAGGAGCACTCTAATTTCACTATTTTGTGTAGAGTTTGTGTATGAAATTAATAGTTTTGTATTACTTGGGTAGCTTTATTATATCTTTGGATACAAAGTGTTTTAATGTGTGGTTTAATACACAAGAGTAGTATATGTATCTATATGTTTGTTTGGCTTAGATTGGAAAGTGGACATATAGTGTTTAGATATATAGTTGATTGAAATAAATGCTTTTGTATCTAACCCATATATTAGCATTATCTAAATTTAAAACGGTGTGTGCAATGAGCATCTAATATGTTTTTTTGGTTCCATAATTTATTGGATAAGTTGTTGTCAACATTTTGATTTTCTATCCATTTATTTATTCTAGGAAATTAGAACGTAAGTGTTGTATTTTCTTTAAATTCTTCCTTTTCGAGGAATGCTTGTAAAAATTTAATAATACCTTGTACTTTCTATTGAAGGATGATTGCCCCAATGTAAACAATGTAGCATAGATTGTATGTGTTTTTAGTCAATTTTAAGTAGTTTGTGTCCATTTTTATTTCCAACCATTACAAGTGCATCCACTATTTCATTTCCTTGCTTATAAAAATGAACTCACACAACATTTAAGCCTAATAGGACAAGGTTTATTACTAAGGTACTTTGCTAAAAATGATCCTATTTGCAAACCAATAGGTGCATTCTTCATTCCTAGAGTGATTTGAAAAGTCAACCATTATTCATTTTTTTGTTTTAGCAATTTTATAAGGTTAATTATTAGGAGAATAATAGTAATTATGATGAATTTAAGGAAGTTGGAGGTAGTGTTTGCACAATATGAGGAGCCTTGTTGATCCTAGAGGGTTGATATAAATTAAGAGTCTACTCATCTTGAGTCCATCCCAAAGGGAAAGGTGTACAATTCTGTTGAAGATGAATTCTTAAGCACACAACCAACAAGATACATTGACAGGAGCTGCAACCAATACAATATGCTTGGTAACACATTACCCAATAGAAGATATAGAAGAAATTTGACAGTCATTTGGTCCCCTAGACTCCTAGTTCCTTGTATTCATTATTTATAAAACTCTTGGAGAACTTTAGTTTTGCAGGTGTACATTACATGACAAATAATAAGTGTCTTGTTGGCAGACACTTTCGATAATTACGTGGGAATGGAATGGAATCGATGGACCAAGTCTGCTTCTGAGACCCTTCTGTCTTTGTAACCATTGCAGGGCAGTGCCTCTAATAATAGTGTTGCCAATGGACAGGGTGGTTTTGTAGGTTTGTTGTTCTTCCAACAGACTCTGTCTCCGCCCCTGGGCTCGACATTGAGGATGAATATTTGAATTGCATCATCTTTGCCTTCAGTGTTCTTTCCAGTTTTTCAGGTTACGGCATGGACTTGAATTTACTCCACCTCAAGCTCTGTCAATTTATTTTCAGAGGCTATATTTGAAAGGGTTTGTTTCAGTTATCAGTGAAACCATCTGTCAGGGTTTTCGCATGCATGTGAAGGTAACATTTCTTTCAAGGAATCAACATGTAAGCGTTCATTTGAAAATTAGTCGCTGATTTTGAACATGTCTGCACTATTTGATGACTGGTAAGTTTGGTAACATCAATGTTTGAAGCGATAACAGATGGATGCTACATTCCACTGAAATTTTGAACATGATTAAATTGTTTCAGTTCACATAGGTTTTGAACCCCATGTAAACAGTATAGAAGGTTTTCATTCCTCAAAAAATGTGCTGATACAGCATGTTTAGTTGGTGCATTGTCCACCATAAAAGAATGTCACGTCGTATGTTAACTAATTCATCAGGGTGCTATTTTCTCATGCTATATTGTACAGAATCTTCGCAAAAGCTCTGTAGTATGCAAAGGGTCACAGTATTGTGATCCCAGTCTATATTTTCAGGAAAAATTTCGAAACATAAATCTCAAGCCGAACTTGCAGTTCAAAAACCTTCGGTCAACGCAAATACTCTGCCTTGGAGGGGGGGAGGAATCTTCTTGATTGCCTCTAAAATATCCTGCCACCAGAAGAGACATGTCAGGTCTAATTCCGTGGTCATTGATACTAACAGTGTATTGCCGAGAATAAAATTAGTCGCTGATTTTGGATTATATGAAATATGTACTGTTGGAAAAAAAACTCTTGTGAGGTCTGAAGCTTACCGCTTGTGTATACCGAGCGGAGAAGTGAATGAGAACAATGTTCTTATTCTTAAACCGTTCCGCATGAGCCAATATCTACAAGCCAAGAATAACGGTGTTACGAATTTCTTGAAGAAAATTATCGACAAATGCAATCCTACAAAAAAACACTTGGAAAGGCATACAGAATTATGCGTTACCAATCGATTCGCGAAAGTCAAATCTAATTTCAATCCAGCATGAATGCGTCAATAATGAACTGCAAAAGTCTAGTGCGTTGCAGCAGATGTAATATTGAGCTATCAACAGTGACATAAGTACCTGGAACAAATGCATATGTCCATACTCTGTGGCGTTCTCCTCAGACATATAAGCATCCAAGAATGTTGACTGTGACATGCAAAACGAATCAAGTAAAAACCGTCAGAATTCAATCAAATGCTCAATCACATCCTCAGGATGGTGTTTTTGGTCGAAATATTTAGGAATTTCTAATCAATTCTTGAAAAAAAAGTGCAAATAAGATCAATAATGAAATCCACGGTTGAGATGTGAAGATATGCAGTTCAGCAATAACCCTATCCCTGACTTGAGCAGGGCTTCATCATCCGCCAGAAGAGGCTCCTACCTCCATGATTAGCAGCTTCGCATTCAGAATATCCTCATTAGCTTCGTCCAGAAAGAAATTCAATGTAGTATCGCCCGTGAATGCAGCTTCAGGAGTTCGCACGGTTTCGGTGACCTGATGGAGTTAAGTAGTTAGTCACCAATGCTTCAAAGTGATGAAGAACCAATACCTAGTTCTAATTAGAGACCCAGCTACAACAGAATTTCCCAAACGTGGTTCCCCTCTTTAATAGGTAGATCACAGTGAAAACACGATCCATTAGACAACAGTAAACGGATGCGAACTTCTAAAATTTGAAATAAGCTGAGGAATGGAATGGATCCGAAAGTTAGTGTACCTGAACACCAGACGCTTTCAAAGCCTGGATGTCCTTCCCAGAAACTCCTACATATTCAGCTTTTAGCTTTTGCTTGACTGAATAGATGACATAACCCTGTCAAGCCACGTGAAGTTGACAGATTGGCATCCCATGACACAGATCAAGCAAAGCTCAATCCACAAAATTGAAAAATCGTATTGTTTACTTGTGAGAAAAATCTGGTAGCAAATTCTGCACCTGGCTGGGCACCACATGATAGGTCTTGAAAGCCTTGACAATAAAGCCTTTGCCAAGATTGAACTCTTCCCCAATCTGCCATCAGAAAAAACTCGAAAATACTGTAAGCCAGTGACATTAAAGAGCAATGACATGACCATTGACGACATCACAGAAGACCTCCCATTAGACTGACGAAGTTCTTAATTTTTAAGTGATAGGCATTAGTTTCATGTAGTCTTCAGATTGAGTAAATGTTAAATTAATGTTAGTGTTATGCAAATGGAGTTAACTTAGTGTGAGTGATGATAGTGTCATAGGCATGAGCTTGATATTCCATTGACAAATACTAAGTTTAACTTGACATAGATTTAACACTATTTACATTGATCTCATGTCCTATTACAATAAATAACTTTGTCAATCTAAAGCAGGATATTTCGAGACGGACTCAACTTGGGACTTCTAGCACAAAACAAGGTCAATGAATCTCTGTGAGATCAGAAAACCGAGAACTTACGTCCATTCCAATGAGATTAACAGGCAATTCGGAATCGTCCAGCATTCTCTGCACAGCAAAGAGATTCTCAACCGCAGTCTTGACACATTTAGGCACAATCACGGTCGGCACCTTTCGTTTCAACAGTCCTCGAGACGCAATGTACATGGTGAGTCCACCCTGCAACAAGCATCCATAATATCAGGGCGCTGGTAAGTACTCTGCAACAAAAGCTTCTGGACATGGCTAAGAGTTGCACCAGCGAAATCCAAAAGGTCCATAGACCCAATTCCACAATGCAACTATGGGATTTCATAGCTCGAGCATGGAATTTCGGGCTCTACTCCATACTCAAGCAGTAAAATCTCATAGTTGCACTATGAAATTGGTGTATGGACATTTTGGATTTCTCTGCTGTTGTAATAAGTCACAGAGTACAATCATCAATCGATTTCTCAGTGGTATCACATTCTAAGGAAGAGAAAAGAAGTGCGTACAATGTGGTCCATGTGCGCGTGAGTAATGAAGAGGAAATCTTGGTCCACAGCACGTTCAGGGCACCGACCAATATCAAAAGCAACCTTCAGTGCTGGAAGCATGACACAAGTCTCTTGACCTCCGACTGATACGCCTTCAATTGAGAATCCGCCCACATCCAATGCTCCGGTTGTGGGCCTCCCGAGCTTTGTTTGCCCATAGCCGGGACCTGGTTCCACTTTCTTGGTAACTGCAACAATCTCCCAGAAGAAAAAACTCGTCACATAACAGTACATTCCGGGGTCATTTCCTCCCATCTAGAAGTCGTAGAAATGAAGAAATAAGCATCTTGGGATGAATTCGCCCCAATCTTTAAAAAATCCGAGCGAAAAGGAAAAAGAGACCCCTCCATAATATTAAGAAACCCTTAAACTCCTTTAAGAGATGAGATTAGATTAAAGAGAAAGTCATGAAGAGCCTCGGAAGCTGAAAAGATTTTCGAAGCAATCCAAAAAAAGGGATATTCCTGCAAGTCCTAATAAGCAGCGCTCCTGAAAAGTGAGCTTCACAAGAAATGCCTCGCAATATATAAAATGTCGTCGTACAAATGACGAGAAACAGAGTCTCATTATCTGTACCTCCAACGCAATCTTTGCAAATGAAATGCTGCGGATCACCTGAGCTTTCTATCAACGCTCCTACTGTCTTCGCAGAATTTCGTCGCGAAAAAGCAACCGAAAATTTCCGATCACAGCAAGCGCTAACTCCGACAACGAATTCTCGCCAATTCGCGAAATTCCGCTGTAATCTAGCTTTACTCGAACATCGCCCC
This sequence comes from Climacium dendroides, assembly GCA_950106755.1. Classification (NCBI taxonomy): domain Eukaryota; kingdom Viridiplantae; phylum Streptophyta; class Bryopsida; order Hypnales; family Climaciaceae; genus Climacium; species Climacium dendroides. The sequence goes on from OX467084.1 coordinate 43,860,411, forward strand.
ATGCGGATTCTCAAAACTCTACACTAACTGTGCTCGAATTCTTATCTAGAGACTAACAACCTACGTGAATTTCCGTGAGAATCGCACAAGCTTACAAGAAGAATCACAGAGAGGGAGTTAAAAGTCATACCCGGTCTATTCTCGGGAGTCAAATGAAACGGAGAGTTCGTGTGATCCTCAGCCTCCACCGATTCCACGGAGACATTCGCAGCTTGTGCGCCGATTCCCGAAGCCATCGTCGTCGCCACCAATCGCGTGAAGCTCCCCAGTCTCACCCGTGCGAAATGTGCAGAATTCGAGATGGAATTAGCGACATGAGAGAGAGAGAGCGCGTCGAGCTGGGAGCTCTTGCGGGAATTCAACGGACCGCTTGATACAGAAACGCTGCGCAGCTGCGAAAGAGAATGCATAGTGGCTGCTGCGGCAATGGCGATGAGAGCTCAAGCGACTGTAACGAGCGCTAAGCAGCAGCGGCTGCTTCAAGGCGGACGAAAATGGAATGGCAATGGTGAGACTTGGTAAACTAATAAATACACTCCTTAAACGCACCCCTTTAGAAAATTGCCCCTTACTTTTGGATGGAAATTGATGGAACAAAAAGAATACACATTGGTGAATGAGGTGAAGGGGCTTTGTTTTGTTGTGAGCCTCAATTTATAGTCCCTAGAAAATGCACTTCAACTATCGTACCTTTGAGGCAAGTTTCGAACCCTCAAACCTAATTAGTAGGGTTCCAGTTGGCCAAAAGATCGCTTGAAAGACCAATTTCAATGACCATGTGGTCAAACACTAGTTTTGAGCCTAATTTATTAAAATTCTATCAATTATGATTGAAGTAGATTAGAAGAGATATTCATAGAAGCGAATCAAAGCGGTTGCGTGAAGAGAATAAGGACTTGGACAGAGACGCGGGACAAGAGGGCAGAGAAGACGGCAGAGATAAGGACTTGGATGGACACGCGGGACAAGAGGACAGAGATAAGGACTCGGATGGACGCGCGAGACAAGACGGCAGAGATAAGGACTCGGATGGACACGCGGGACAAGAGGACAGAGATAAGGACTCGGATGGACGTGCGGGACAAGAGGGCAGAGATAAGGACTCAGATAGACGCGCAGGAGAAGAGGCCAGAAATAAGGACTTGGCCAGAGGGCAAAGATAAGGACTTGGACAGACACGCGATAAAAGAGGGTAAAGATAATAACTTGAATGGACATGTGGGACAAAAGGACAAAGGTAAGGACTCGGATGGACACACGATAAAAGAGGGTAAAGATAATGACTTGAATGGACATGTGGGACAAAAGGGCAAAGGTAAGGACTCGGATGGACACGCGAGACACCAGAGCAAAGATAAGGACTCAAACAGACACGGGAGACAATAGGGCAAAGATAAGGACTCGGATGGACATGCGTGACAACAAGGCAAAGATAAGAACTTGGATGGACAGAGATGCGGGACAAAAAGGCAAAGATAAGGATTTACATGGATAGGGGTTATAAAAACACAAAGTTTCAAAAAGAATTTAAAAAAAAAGATCTAAATTGGATCCATTCCCATTTAACCAAGTTTGCCCTTGTTTTTCTCTACTTTTTTGTATTGAAATAAAAGAATAAAGAAATTTATGTAAAAAAAATTTAACTTCTAAAGGTTCACAAAAAACAATCTTTAATTGCATATTTTTGCCAATGATCATGTCATTTTCTATATTTTCATACTAAAAAATTTGACTTCATTATCATATTTAAAGATAGTTTACACCAAAATATATTAAATTTACACAAATACAAAGTCAAAATCCAATTAAAAATGAAGAGTTTACAAAACTTCATATGTTATATTAATTTGAGTATGTAAATTGACAATGATGTCAACAAAATATATATATATGTATATATCCTAAGAGACTTTCACCTAGTATAATCCTTCCATTATATGTGTAGCAATAACATTGAATATATATAATAGTCCAAATGCATTCAATAATCAAGTTTTGTTTTGGGGTCATGTATTCATATCCAAGTACCTTTAAACAATTTAATATTGGTATCAACTCAAGTTTTTTGTTTGTATATTTTTTAAATATAAAATAATGATTCTTTTTAGTTTGTTGGTGAAGCCAATTATTCCTAACTTCTTACAAATTTTTCCATTTTTTTCTTTAGTAATTTATGAAAATTCACTCTTATTCCTAAGTATAGAAGTTTATTTTGATGCCCTCAAGTTAATGTTGTTATTACTTCCTTTTATAGGTAGACAAACAAGAAATAAACATTTATTAAAGTGGACTATACTATTATAGAAAATTGCCCCCTACTTTTGGATGGAAAATGATGGAACAAAAAGAATACACATTGGTGAATGAGGTCAAGGGGCTTTCTTTTGTTGTGAGCCACAATTTTATAGTCCATAGAAAATGCACTTCAACTATTGTACCTTCAAGGCAAGTTTCAAACCCTCAAGCCTAATTAGTAGGGTTCCAGTTGACCAAAAGACCCCTTGAAAGACCAATTTCAATGACCTTGTGGTCAAACACTAGTTTTGAGCCTAATTTTTTAAAATTCTATCAATTATAATTGAAGTAGATTAGAAGAGATATTCATTGAAGCGAATCAAAGCGGTTGCGTAAGGAGGATAAGGACTTGGACAGAGACGCGGGACAAGAGGGCAGAGAGGGCAGAGAAGAGGGTAGAGATAAGGACTCGGCCAGATAGGCAGAATAGGAGGGCAAAGATAAGGACTTGAATGGACATGTGGGGCAAAATGGACATGTGGGGCAAAAGGGCAAAGGTAAGGACTCGGATGGACACGCGAGACTTGAATGGACATATGGGGCAAAAGGGCAAAGATAAGGACTCGGATGGACCGAGACACTAGGGCAAAGATAAGGACTCAAATAGACATGCGAGACAACTGGGCAAAGACAACAGGGCAAAGATAAGAACTCAAATGGACACGCAATACAACAGGGCAAACATAAGGACTCGGATGGACACGGGAGACAATAGGGCAAAGATAAGAACTTGGATGGACAGAGATGCGGGACAAAAGGCAAAGATAAGGACTTACATGGATAGGGGTTATAAAAATATAAAGTTTCAAGAAGAATTTTTTTTTAAAAAGATCTAAATTGGATCTATTCCCATTTAACCAAGTTTGCCCTTGTTTTTCTCTACTTTTTTGTATTGAAATAAAAGAATAAAGAAATTTATGTAAAAAAAATTTTACTTCTAAAGGTTCACGAAAACCAATATTTAATTGCATATTTTTGCAAATGATCATGTCATTTTCTATATTTTCATACTAAAAAATTTGACTTCATTATCATATTTAAAGATAGTTTACACCAAAATATATTAAATTTACACAAATACAAAGTCAAAATCCAATTAAAAATGAAGAATTTATAAAACTTCATATGTTATATTAATTTGAGTATGTAAATTGACAATGATGTCAAATATATATATATATATATATATATATATATATATATATATATATATCCTAAGAGACTTTCACCTAGTATAAATCCTTCCATTATATGTGTAGCAATAACATTGAATATATATAATAGTCCAAATGCATTCAATAATCAAGTTTTGTTTTTGGGGTCATATATTCATATCCAAGTACCTCTAAACAATTTAATATTGGTATCAACTCAAGTTTTTTGCTTGTATATTTTTTAAATATAAAATAATGATTCTTTTTAGTTTGTTGGTGAAGCCAATTATTCCTAACTCCTTACAAATTTTTCCATTTTTTTCTTTAGTGATTTATGAAAATTCACTCTTACTCCTAAGTATAGAAGTTTATTTTGATGCCCTCAAGTTAATGCTGTTATTACTTCCTTTTATAGGTAGACAAACAAGAAATAAACATTTATTAAAGTGGACTAGATCATTATAGAATATAATATTTAAAAAATCCAAAGTAATCTAGCATTTGTTGAAATCATTGTCAATTTACATATTTAAGTTTTATTTTGGAAAATAAATTGCTCCTATTGGCAATTTAAAACCACTTTAAATTGCATATGTCAAAATAGTAACCTTGAGATATACAATATCATATAACTTGATTGATGCATAAATAACATTTTATATGATTTACTTCATATTATTCAATTGGCTTGTTACAAAAATACTTTCTAATTTGTTTATGCCACATGGAAGTAATCCTTCCAATAGTTACTGAACTTTTGGGTTAAATTTTTAGAAGGACATAGCACTAGGAATATTATGAATTGTTGAAAAGTAACTCAAAAAATAAATTAAAATATAGGAAATTAGAAAAACACTTTACTCTCAAGAATTTAGTCAAACAAAAGAATCTTCAAATTTTATGCACAAAATAAGTTATTGGAAGATTTTGAGAATTAGATACTTTGATGTTTCATTTATTAAAGAATAATGAATTTCATTAAAAAAATAAAACTTGAATGATAGAATATTGTTTTTGAATTTCTAGCTATGGTACATCTCTTTGGAGAACTATGGAGGACGTGAAAATTTAAACTTTTGAGGCATCCTATAACTAGGAGGTGCAAACCTGGTGAAGGAAAGTGCCACAAAAAATTTTAAATGAGATTCATTGTTTTGATCATCCAATCGTATTGAAAACGATGAAATTGTTAGAAGGCCAAACGAAACAATTTAGGAAAACTGAATTTTAAATAGTATAAGTAAGTGATGTTTTTAAAAGTTCCAAAAATATGGATTTTTTTAGAATTGTATTGTAGAATATAAGTCCAATATAAATTTCAAATGCATTAGCCATGTATCCCTAATTCATTCCCTCATAGATGAATCCAATGATCTCTCAACAAAAAGAAGAATGCACATAAAATCTCCATAGAGAAATCAAAGTTGTATAGAACTATCCATTCCCAACCAAGGATTCATATCCAACTTGTAGGGGGCAACTATTTCCAACCAAAGTTGATAAAGATTTCCAACCCAAGCTTGAAATATGTTTTTCACTCCTTTTCAAGGTTGAGACTAATAAGGTCACGATACATCTCTCGAAGTAGTGAGCAAAAAAGTAGGAAGTAGTGAGCAGAAAAATAGTTCTTCAATGATTGAAATTGAAAGACTATACATTGGGTATGGGTTTAGGCCAACTTTTGGCTTCCAAAACTCTTAGTAATTTCAATTCAAAGCATAAAATTACCAAAAAATTTGCAATCCCCATGATTTCTATCTTCCTACATGGTGGAAAAATTTACATTACCCTATACTGCTCCAAAACATGCATGGAATTGCTTAACTGGACGATTATGGGTACCACTAGTTGCACAGACCAGATGATAAAGCGCATCTACGGGTTACAAGGTGGATCTCTGACCAATTTCCTCAAAGACAATTGCTCTCTCAACAGAAAGAAAAATGCCTGTAAAAAGATAATAGATGAATTTGTACAGGCCAAATGACAAATGCGCATATAAAGACAAAATGATTGTTAGCAACAACATTACATTATAGTAGGATACACTAGGATTGAGCATCAACAATATTACATTACACTACACTATACTGTCATACACAGGGATCGAGCATCAACAATATTACATTACACTACACTACACTATCATACACAGGGATCGAGCATCACCACGTCGATTTTTGCTCAAAGCCCAAAGGAACTTCATTCTCCCACTGGGAGACGTTGACAGACCACACTCGAGCAGCTGAAGGCCCTGAATGGCATAACTGAATCATCGTGTCCACCACACTTGGCGGCCCTGAAAAAACAGCCTCCACAGATCCGTCCCGACAATTCCGCACCCATCCATTCACACCGAGCTTTTGAGCAGCATCCATTGTCCATTTCCGGTAGAAAACGCCCTGCACAATGCCTTTGATGACAACATTTACCTGCGTTGTCACACAATCCACATGCAACACCATAAGGGTAGATGTTCCAATTCTACCCTGCCTCCTTAACCCTAATTCACTCGATGTCATTCAAGTGGCACCCTTAAATCAATGAACATTGTCACACATTTCCATTTCATTTGTGAAATGTGCCTTCTTTAAACCTTCTAATGCAAAGATTTAAGAAGTTATGCTGGTCAAGGTTTAGTGCATGATTTCGGAAACGCACCATAGTCACTTTGAAAAATTCATAACTAACTAAATACTGATCCAAATGCTGATCCAAAAACTACGAATCCACTTATGTTAGGTTTCATTTTCTCTTGGTAGAAACAAAAAGAAACCATAAATAAATTCTCAAATGGTCAAATCCTTGTTTCAGGGAATGTACCCAACTCCACCAAAGAGAGAACCTAAATCATTATTCGATGACAGCGAACGCTACCCATTCTCTCTTTCAGAGCATCGCCATAAAGTCAAGATCGCTCAAGTATCACGCATAACAAGTACTGTGAAATTGACAAGAGCATAAGAATCTCCAATTGCACATCGGGACGCAGGAGTTCACCAAGTAGCAAACCCTAAACCCTAAACCAAGTTCCACTTCCCAAACATTCCAAGCAATGAGATATGAATTGAAAAAAGACGAGCATACTGCTTTGGAAGTAGCGTCCGTGCTCTGAGCAGCATCCGACATGGTGGCGGTCACGATTCTACCCCGCGTGAAATTCCTTAGCTTGATATGTCGTCGACTGTAGTTGAGAGTAATTGGCTTTGCAAATGAAGACACACGAGCCACCTCCCCAACACGATTCCAGTGCACGAGCGGCGAGCGAAAGATCACTCCAGACGCGCTAATCATCCCTGAGCTGCCAATGCCACAGATGGCTGCAACACAAAGAAGTCCCCAAACACACACACTGCAGCTGAGGCCAAGAATTCGGCAACTGCACCAATTCAGAACCTGAATTTCGATGGCTTGATGGATTGCCAAGAAGTGGAAGCAAGCAATTTGGAACGTGGCTATGGTGGGTTGGGTTTCAGGATTCGATCAAACTGAGAAAGCAGTGATTGAGGTTGAGCAGCAAAGAATGTAGGCTTGAGCCAAATATTTATGTTAAGGTACACCAGCCCATTACGGTTGGCAGCCCAATTCCGTCACTTATTTTTTGGTCCTAATCTTCATATTATCAATCATAAGTCCTTCTGTAATATCACAAATGCTACCATTAATACTAGGGGCTCATGCTTGCTATGCTACACATTCATTGTCTCACAAATTAGTAAAAATTTGATATATTTGAATAGAATGCATGATAATGATTTTCATAAGTCTTTAAAATAACTTTTAATTATTTTATAAAAATATTTTCAATCATGCGAACATAGAAATCATATTTTTACACAATGTAATATTAATGAAATAGAGTAGCAATTCACAATCACTTTGTAATATCACTTTTTACAAAGGGTGTTATTATAGAAATAATATAGTCGTTGCAATTGAGGTGATATTAAAGAGGATCAATATGGTGATATTATAGAGGTAGCAAATCCATTGCTTCTCTTGGCTTTACACTTCTTTGCACTTCTATGATTTTGTGCTTTTCTGAGCTTTGAGTTTTTATGATTTCAATTTTCTATTGCTACTACCAAATGATTTTGAGAAATTTATTCAATTGAAGTGATTTTTGATTCCACAACAATTAAGTTGTTCACAAAGTTTTTGAGATTTATAAGTTTTTCTTTTCAATTCTTCAATTTGAGTTGCCATTTTTGTAACAATAGAGTCAAATTTTTAAGGCATTCTAATGTATGAGTATCCTTTATAGTATTTACCATTGCATATGTTTCATTCATTATTCATTCATCATCATACTACTAAAATCATAAGTCCCTCTGTAATATCACAAATGCTACCATTAATACTAGGGGCTCGAGCTTGCTATGCTACGCATTCATTGTATCACATATTAGTAAAATTTTGGTGTTTTCTTACTTTAGATAAGTATATAGATATGTAGGGAATCCAAGTATCCAACATCACTACTATATATACCAATGCATAATGAGATGATATTCAAAACAATGTTACAGAAAGAATAGTTCACATTGCATTCAATATATACAAATGTATGACTAGATGACATTTACAATAATATTGTAGAATGGAGTCTAAAAAGGGCATACCAAAGCATATATATAAATATATATAGCTACAATAAAATTTGAAACAAGGGATTAAAAATTCTATTAAAATTGATTTTAGATTGAATATATGTAATTTTCATAAAAAAAAATTTGAGATCAAAATGGCAAGTTTTGATTATAAAGATCTTTTAAGATTTTTATTTTACTTATTTATTATAATTTTTGGGAGGAATTATTTTTTAAATTGAAAAGTTAGTTATTTAGGTCTAAGGTCTCATATTATAATACCCCATGAATTATAGAAGATTCACAAGTAAAGTCATAAAAATCTATACCATATAGGTGTGAGAGATTTAATACATGAGAATTTATAAAACTTAGATGAATGAATACATGAAGACTATAAATGCTCAGGACAAGTTTGCATTCATCCAATGTTTGAAATTTGAGCATTTGGTCCTAAAGTGTTTGCTCCCTTCTTATAAAATACATTAGGCTATTGAAAGTATAAATTAATCCCTAACTAGAGAATAGACATACTCAACTATTTGCACAAGTGAATTTTTTCTACCTACTAAATACTAATAAATCATCTAAATGTCTTTCAACAAACTTTAGATTATACAAGGCCTCACTAAATTTATAGTGCACAGATTAGTGATTTCAACCTTTGGTCTTTGTGACTATCATAGTCCCATGGAGCTCTAGCTACCTCAATGCCCAAAAAACTAATGCTCATTAAAATTAACAAAAAGAATTTGGATTTCACAACAATTAAATTGTTCACGAAGCTTTTGAGATTTACAAGTTTTTCCTTTAAATTCTTCTATTTGGGTTGCCATTGTTTGTAACAATTGAGTCAAATTTCTAATGCATTCTAATGTATGTGTATCTTTTACAATATTCATCATTGCATGTACATCATACATCATTCATTACATTTCTATTGTTTATATCAATATATGCTTATTTATTAAAAAAAATTATATAAAATTTTTAGTAATTTTTATTTGAAGATTTATTGAAATTCTTACTCTACATTCTATCTAATACATAAAAAATCTAATGAAATTCTAATGGTGAATGCGTAGCATAGCAAGCGCCAACCACTAGTCATACTATCATACTACTAAAATCATAACTCCCTCTGTAATATCACAAATGCTACTATTAACACTAGGGGCTCGTGCTTGCTATGCTACGCATTCATTATATTACATATTAGTAAAATTTTGGTATATTTGAATAGAATGCATGATAATGATTTCAATAAATCTTTAAAATAATTATTTTAAATATTTTGTAAGAATATTTTCAATCATGCATACATAGAAATCATATTTTCACACAATGTGATATTACTGAAATAGAGTAGCAGTTCACAATCACCTTTGTAATATCACTTTTTACAAAGGGTGATATTACAAAAATAATATAGTTGTTGCAATTTAGGTGATATTAAAGAGGATCCATAGAATGATATTATAGAGGTAGCAAATCCATTGCTTCTCTTGGCTTTACACTTCTTTACACTTCTTTGCACTTCTATGATTTTGTGCTTTTGTGAGCTTTGAGCTTTCATGATTTCAATTTTCTATTGCTACATGCAAATGATTTTGAGAAATTTATTCAATTGAAGTGATTTTGGATTCCATAACAATTAAGTTGTTTACAAAGTTTTTGAGATTTATAAGTTTTTCTTTTCAATTCTTCAATTTGGGTTGCCATTTTTTGTAACAATGGAGTCATATTTCTAATGCATTCTAATGTATATGTATCTTTTATAGTATTTACCATTGCATATGTTTCATTCATCATTCAATAAATTTCTATTGTACACTTTAATACATGCTTACTTATAAAAAAAATTATACAAAAATTTTAGTTATTTTTATTTGAAGATTTATTGAAATTTTTATTCTGCATTCTATCTAATACATTCAAATTCTTATAAAATTCTAATGATGAATGCGTAGCATAGCAAGCGCCAAATGCTAGTAGAATTCAAAAATAATTCGAATTTTTTCTCCCAAAGGCCAAGGTGAATCAAAACTCAAAACTATGAATTTTAAAAAGTTCTTGTAGGCTTAAATATTCATCAATTTACAAGTTGTAAAGTGTGTTGAAAAGATAGTAGAGTACAATTTATAATGCAACAAGTTTATATTACAAAATAATATTGTCATAAAATAGTAATTAAAAAAACACAATACAATGTTTACCATTTGGTATTGTCACTTTTTGCTAAAATAGCTACTTGCATTCTATCAAGCATATTTCTAATGAAGGTATGGATATTGTATCCTACATTGATTAACAATTTGCACAATTTCCTGCTTATTTCTTGGTCTATGATAATGTTGTAATAAATCTTTAATAACCTTCCATACATTCTCTATAGGGTTCAAATCTAGAGAGTGTGCAAGCAAGATTAAATTCAATACAAGTTGTAGTCTAGGTTTTGCCTACCTCACAAACACCCAAGACTAATAATATAGGGTTTCTAACCTAGGGAATGGTAAGATAGTTCATTATATTGTAGCTAAAGTCACTTGTATTCTAGTATGAAATAGGATATATATTTGATTTTATAATTTGTATACAAAATTTTCAATTTTCACTCTTATACTTAAAGGTAATAATTTAGTGGTCAGTCCTTATAAACCACATTGGTGATTGCAAGAAACATCTATCCTAGTTTCTATCACATATTCACTTCAAAAGTTGTTTTGTGCTATAAATATTGCAAAAATTATTGAATGAACATGAAATTTAAAAACACGTTTTCTACAACAATAGAAAATATACTTGAATTATTTCAATTTTTTCAAAATTAATTCAATAGGTGAGATAGAATTTTGAATATATGTCACACATTTAGATTTGGTGGTTTTTAGTACTATGGAGTACCTTTTTTGAAGAGTTACATCATCAAATTTGGTAGGCTAGGTCTTCTCATAATAATACATCTTTTTAGTAGAGAGATTTTTAAAGACATGTTCCAAGTGTCTTTTACATTGGCCCAAAGTGTGCTATATTCATATTGAATTAAAAATGGTTTTTTATTTCTAGCTTTGATATTCTTCTTTTGCTCTTAGTTGGCAACAATGACTACTTTTAAAATTAATTTTTCAAGTGCATTTTCTAATTTTTAAGAATAGAAATGTGGAAGTCTTATTTTCTAGTGTAAATTATAGCTCGTGGATCAAAATAGTATTTAAGGGTACACAAAAATTTCTCAATAGTATTCCTGAAGGCCCATTGTGCCTCCAATCTATCACTCTAAATTATTTTTTTTATGGTGAATTATGGTGAATTAAGTATCCATTATGTTGGGTTGTTTGTCTATTTTTTTTTTTGTTTATTACATTGAAATATCCTATACCGTGCATCCCCTAGTCATGTTCTTTGTACCTTCAAAAAGCCCTTTGCAAGGAGGGATGCACAAGGTTTGTTTCTTGTGTTTGGATCTACAACAGAAAAGATATTGAATTTTGAAGTTTTTACAAGTAAGAAAATTTGAAAATTAACTTTACTTTTCTTTATGACTATGGCAACGGCATAAGGCACACCTTATGTTGATACATGATTAATTGATTACTAGTGATTTTCATTACCATGACAAATTGTACTTGTCACTATTTAGCTAGCCAAATTACTAATTAAGATGTTTAAGGAAACCTAATCTTGCAACAAGTTGTCCCTAATTAATATAGGGCACGAGTGTGAAATGCAAGCTCTTTAATGAAAAATTAGCTCCACAAATCCACAAAAACTTGTTAATAAATCAAACACCTAGAAACAATAAGCATAGACCAACTTCTAATTTTCCTCTAGAGATCTAATTTCAAGCATACCAATTCACATCCAATGCCCTTCTTTCTAATGCATGTTAGTTGCTACAGATAAAGTGTTACTCATTACTTGAAATATTCTTATTTCAATTAACCTCCACCATAAATTAACAATTTGTCTACACTTCAGCATATAGAATTACACAATCCACATATTCTTACCTCATTTATGAAATATTTGTCCCTATACCAATTTCACTGACAAATAAGGCCTATTGCAAACTAGCCACATTTTGTTTCCACTTACAAATTTCCACTCTAAGGTATTTCACAAAACAAATTATACAACATAGGCTTAATCAATTGTTACCCCCTTGTAATGAATAGTCTTAAATTCATTCTTAGCTTGCAATAAATTGATTTACCCTCTAAGATAGGAGCACCCAATGGCGTTAGTGTACCTAAGAGCCTCACTTTCTACATATGATAGTCATTTCAAAACTTGAATGTAGACAAACTATAGATAGCTTATTTTTATTGACCAAGATAATAAGTTATCTAAAGCTGATCTACATTTACATTCTAAAATCATTACCATACCTAGAAAGTGACGCCATTGGGTACATTGACGCCATTGGGTGCTCCTACCTTGATCCATATACCAAGAATACCATCCACAGTTAACACAGTTCTCAACTGTTTACAAAAAAAGTATTATTGTTTTGGGAGACATTCCTCCTCAACATGGCCTAACTTCACTTGACAATTTGTCTGCACGCAAACCATCATCATTATTTTACATTCACAACCAGGTTACAATAACCAGGGACAAATTTCCTTCTACACTTTCTACACTCACAAGGTATTGGCTCTACAGACAATTGGTTTACAAATCACACTTACAAGTCAAATAACTGACCACGGGACTAACTAAAGATTTAACTTTGCAATTTATCAAAAACAATCTCAACTTCAATACCAAATAGACAACTTGTCCCACACTGCACAAACACCACAACAACAAAATCACCACAATCACCACAACAACAAAATCACCACAATCAATTTGTCAGAAGAACGCACAAAACACATCCAATCACTGAATTTGATTAATAGCACAAACAAAAACACAATACAGAAGTCATTACGAGACAATTTGTAAAAGACGGATTGCATTGGCATGAAGGAGTTCGCTTTTACTGGAAATTGACAATTTGACATCACGAAGAAGACAGAGAAAGTGGGGTCTTGAAAATCCCAAATCGTCAGACTATATCATGAAGGAGGATAACTGTTTTGTAATTAATGAATCCTAAGATATGTAATTGATCACTCGTCTTCATCATCTTCGTCATCATCAGCATCAGCGTTGTCGACTTCATCGGCAACATCTTCTCCACTATTTTCGTTGCTTTCACTCAAATTGTCAGCGCTCACAGGTTCTTGCACTTCAATCGCCACTGTTCCCATTGGCAAGTGCACCTTTTGCCACTTTTTGGTTGTCATGTTTAACATTACAAGGGCATTCGCACGGCCAGAGTCCCACCGCCACATAACAACCAACAAGTAGCCATTGCGGAAGAATGACCTCAGACTTTCCTCGTAAATACATTCACCGAGCGTACTCCTCCCATGTTTGCCTTTCTGAATCATCGAGCTCCCACTCAGTAACTCTGTGCTTCTTAGAGTTCTCTCGGGTGGTGAAAATCCGTCCTTCCCAAACCTCCAAGGAGTTGTCTGGTTGTGGATTGTCCTCCTTACCCCATTTCACCTTTGGGAATTTCAACGTTGTCCACAAATCGTCTTCCATAGAGTACTTCAAGATCATGAAACTACCTTCAGATAGGTTCCCTAGATAGATGTCCATTGTTGCATATACAAGTGTACTAGAACAATGCGAAATCCGGACATTTCAGTAGTTTGCAACAACCGAGAAGATGATGTATTCCATAACTGGGTCTTGGAATCATAAATTCGTGTGTTGATATCAAGGTTGCCTTCAATCAGTTTGAAGGTATAAGGTTTTAGAGATGTGTCAACCATCAAACCACAAGCCGAAAGGGACTTACATAGAGGTGGAGGCAGAGGGGGGATTACATGCCACATTTGGGTATGGATGTTAAAAACACCCCACTGCTTACAATCGTCCGGGTTGTCGCAGAAAATAAGAAGACTATGTTTTCGTCTTTCGGCTCGTCATGCGGGATGGACTCATGCCCCCTCCTTGGACTTCTTCCGAGACGTTTTGGGCTCAGGGTTCTGCCGGAGGGTCTGCTCTTTATGTGGCTCCCCCATTACGCAATGCCGGCACTTGAATTAATCCTCGATTCAAGTCACGTACTATCAGCTCCACACAAGCCTGCAATATAAACACAAACTGCTAATAAATGAGCTCGGATTGTTCTATTCAACATGAACTCAGAATATGGCAGATCGAGTTTGACAACTGAACTTGCATTGCATTGAAGAGTTATGACCTTCGAACTGGGAGCCAGGTACTTTGGAGTGAGATTCCATGGTAACTTCCTAGCTGAAATGGTAGTACTCCCTCCAGGCTTCAACAGCAAACTGGACAGCTACCAAACTCTACGATACCAGGGTAAACTGTACGAGGAGCTAGTACTTTTGGGAGAGAATCTGAATCCGAGGAATTGAAGAATCGCTTTGAGCCCAAATGCGGAGCAGGAATCGCAAGGTCTTGTACTCTCTTATTGAATGCAGACACAGTGCTGATACAGAATCACCATGGCTACTTAGAACTTTACAGGCAGATGTGTGCCGCAAACTGAAAGGTCAAAGATGTTTGTGATCTTCTACTGTAGCTTCATGAATTCGATATATATTTAACATACGATCTCATTTCTGCGTCTGTCACTACCACAAGGTACTCCATTGCAAGAGACATGTTTGTTTTCGGTTCTCCACGACTATTTTTGGATGTCCCATGTCGTATACAATACAAATGGAATTCCAATTTCTTTTGTACTATCCGCCACTTGGAAATGAGCCTCAAATACACTACACTAGATCTCAAAGAAAAAATCACATTAGAAATTCATTTAAAAAAATTGTAGAGTAGATTTTGAAGAGCCATAAATTGTTTGGAGTCATGCATGTTTTAGGTCCTTTATCCTCATTTTTTTGGGTGTTCCCCTTGTAGTTTTAACATCCTCACGATCAAACATTATAATCTTTCAATCCGTAAGTGATGTTGTGTTTTCTTGTCTAATTTCAATTTGTATGGATATAAAACTTATTAAAATGTTCACTTGGCTTATTGTTCAATTTAGAGAAAACTCCAAGGTCAAAATATGCCTTGGGCATTTAACCCCTAAATGCTCGAGGCACCAAAATTTGGTGTTTGCAAAAATTTTGAAGTTAAATAAAATCTAACCAAGTTGCTATTTTTAGTAGTTTATATTTTTGGAAAGTTCTTAAAGTCTAATTTTTAGCATCAAAAATCTGATCTTGAAAATAAATGATAGTGATTTTTCTATTCTTTATTTTGTGCAAGGGTACCCATTGCAATCTTGACTTCTCATAGTGTTGAAAGCTCTTGGAAATGAGCTTCAAATACACTAAATCTTAGAGAAAAAATCACATTAAAAAAAAATTGCAAAGTTGATTTTAAGAAGCCATAAATTGATTGGGGTTATACATGTTAGGCCCCTTAACCTCATATTTTTTTGGTCACCAACTTTTTAAATTTGGCATGCAAAAAGAGAGTTGAAAGATTATCATAGTTTTAACATCCTCATGGTCAAACATTATAATCTTTCACTCCATAAGTGATATTGTTGTACTTTCTTTTCCTATGAGATCTTTAACCCTTAAACATCGGGCTGGTGACCGTGGAAATCAGCCCTTTTGGAACCGTGTGACTCCCAATGAATTATATTTTTTTTTTTGGTTTTTTCAAACTAGATTTCTACCTCTAATTTTGAGGATGAATAGTTGCATTTTTGTCCTACATAGAAGAATTTTTTATCATCCATTGACGTAAAACATCCACCTCCACATTTAAGGGTTAAAATGTCTAGTTTGAATTTGTACGATTACAAATTCAAAAAAGTTAATGCAACTTATCAAAATGCTGACATTTTGTTCAATGTAGAACAAATTCCAAGAAGCTCAAAACAAGCCTTGGGTATTTAGGAGTCAAAGGTTACAACAAATAAAAAGTGCATGACCTTAGGTATTTAGGAGTCAAAGGTTACAACAAATAAAAAGTGCATGAACAACAGCCTAGTGAGAATTCTCAACAATTTATAGTAATCATTTTAGATGGATCATTTATCAAACTCAAAATTTTATTTGCATACCTATTGAATAATAAAATATTTGCAAAGAAATGTTTTTGAAACTACTTTTTAAAAATGTTCAAGAACTAACACAAGAATCTTCAAAAAAATTGATGGATGAAAATATGCATTTTCATGTGTTTGAGAGATGTTTACATTCATCTACAATTCAAAATTTGAACACATGGTCTTTCAAGGGTTGAGTGCTACGAAGTGCAATGAACATTTGCCATAAAAGTATCACAAATCAAAATAGCACAAGGACCTCATCTATCAAAGATTAATTTCTAAACCACATTTTCATATGCTTTAATTTGTGGAATTTTCCATTATTGATTGCTGGAGATTAATCGCCAAGACAGCTTGACAAATTGCAATTCGTTTGGTGGAAAGGCAATTCAAACGAGGGAGCTCGATTCAGCTGATCAAAGTGCCTTTTCATGTACAGCGAAACCAGCAAAAATTCAAATTATTTTTCGATCTACTGTAAATTACATGAACAGCGGCTCTCAACAGTTCATGATAAAATTCTTCTCATACCAAACGTTTGGACTTTAAATTCCTGCATTATCAATCAAATTTCATGTGAATACCAAAGTCAACAAACATAAGAGAACATCGTTTTGAAAAAAGTGCTTACAACAAATAAAAAGCGCTTACGAAAAAGTGTACCAAGTCACTAGCATAACCAAGGTTCCGCTTCTGAAAAACGAAACTTGAATCAAGGCAATCCTAAACCTTCTGACAGGTCTCCACATTGGGAGCTGAGAAATTTTTCTTAAGAGGAGGTCGGCCGGGGCGCTTTGTCATGCGAGCCCTCATACGGTGCACGACAAGAGGTTTTGCAGCTACCCAAGCAAGGAACATGATCATCAGAATAGCTGCCCCTATCACTGGCGCCCATGTCCTGGAGTAGCTGAACACAACTTGCTGCTGCTGCTGCTGCTGCTGCTGCTGCAGCTGCAAAACAACAGAAGAAAGCTGTTCAGCTGCACCCCGGCCGGTTCATAGTTCAGACTCGACTTTCTGCTCCTTGCTGGCGGAGGAAGAAGAAGCCTTCAGAAGCTTCTTCAGACGGCCGCTTTGCTCCGCATCAACAGTGTCTGCACCAAGAGAGCACAACAGGAAATCAAGGGAAGGAGGAGGATAACAAAGCATTGCTCAGAAAAGGAACGCCACCCTCACAAGAAAACTAACAAAATTCTTGATGTTGCGTTAAGATTCATGGAGTCCTCACTTTGGTGAATATGTACTCAATGTTTGCATAAGATGGTGTTAACTTAATGTTAATGTGATGTTGGTGTCATTAGCATTAACTTGATATTACCTTGAAAATTGAGAAGGTAACATTAAGCAACATTAGCTTGACATTCATTTGAATTGTCTTAATATTGATCTAATTTTCTACTAAATTAACATTGACATACCCTTCATAACGTTGTGAATCAAATAGGGGGATCCTCGTGAAGTTTAGGGCTTAGGAAAGGTCTTGTAGTGTATACACGTTGAAAGCCCTAATGTTCAGTGTTGCATCAAAATGGAGTCGTCACAACCCCAAGAAGCGAAATCAAATATGGTTGTTGAAAGAAAGCGCAGTTTACTCATACTTGATACAGATGGGAAAGACGTGAAAGGGGGAAGAGTAAGAGATTTAGTACCATCAGCTCCTCCGAGATGCTCGCCATTGATGAATACTTGCGGAACTGTGCGGCGGCCAATAAACGTGAGTAGTGCCTGTTGAATGTCATCTCCGTCATCTACAATGAGATGAGCCACTGTCAATAACTATGCCAGATAAAAACCTAGAAGAAAAACAAGAATCCAGATCGAAGAATTGAACACGGAGGTCAAGCATTAGCCTCTATAGTCCCAAATACACTAAAAGAATCCACACAATCCAGTCATTCATTTCTAGACGGCGTAAGTAATACCAGACCTCAACCTTAAACCCTTTGGACTAAGGCAGAGCCTCCATTCACCAAACTGTACATTAGAGGCATACATGTGAGCTTCGATTTGTGCTAATTGTGAAAATACTTAATCAATTGACATTTGTTTTGTAGCTGAACACAAAATGAATGTGAAATTTTAGATCGTGAAAAGTTTCTAGATTGTTGTAGGGTAAGATTCAAAGTTCACCTCTATGGTGAGGAGAGCCTAAACATTAGAACATACTAGAATACAAATGTACAAGTAAAGCCCCACATCAAGGGCGACATTGGCAACTAATACCTCTTTCGTCAAGCTCAACAACAAACGGATGCTCTTTCATAGCCGAAAAGATCGACTTCGCGCGCCTGCAGTACCTGCACATCATCACAAGATATCCTCAGCCAGTGACCTATTCGCAAACATAGAACATTACCCGAACCCAGATTCTCTTCCCTAGTACTCAAAAAGTGACTTTCTGTAAACCCCCACAATTCTAAACCCCAAAAGCGCATTCTGAAGGACCGAAGGCTACTAAATATCAGAGACAACACTCACAAAAGAAACTTACATCTAAAGCCAAACCCTAATCGAAGAAGGTACAAATAAGGAACAGAGTACTAAACAATCCTAAATAGGACGACCTAAATTTCGAACTTACGGGCAGTACGACTTGGAGAAGATGACTAGACGATTCTCGGCCACTGTCTTCTTCACGAAATCCAACGCTTCGCTTTCAGCTGCAACAGGCGAGCCGAGTTGCAACAGAACCAGAAGCGCCACTGCCACACAAACACATAACATCCGCGTGATCGCCATCTCGATCGCAACCCAACTCAAGACTCCGACTGAAAAATGCAAAGGGGAAGTCCGAAGATCGGAAGACTTCAATTTACTACTGCGGACATGCAGAGGCAGGGCGAGGGGTCTTATGAATCGGGAGAGACGAGTGTCACGAGAAGTGGGTTCATCTGAACCGGCCGATGGTCGATCGGACGGTTCATGTGAATCTGAACTGAGGGCGCTGTAGCGCCTTTTGCTATGGTTTCCTGACCGGGCCGGGTAAGGAATTGTTTTACACCCGGCCCGTCCACAAAAGATATTTTGTGATCTGATATCTTCTGTAGGTCTGGTTTGAAAATAACCGGATTCCAGTATCTATTCTCGAATAGGAACTATAATTGGGAAGCTGCATTTCAAATATCAAAATCATGGATCCCAAGTTTATTTGTTTGTTTTCTCAAACCAACTGGTTTTGACATTCTAATGAAGTCGTCCAATTATAGTTTCTACTCTGATTGAAAACTTCAGAAAATCCTAAGAAAAAGCATTTTATTGCAGTGTGAAGTAGAGTCTATAATCACACTTCTATAAACAAAATGGAATGACAAGGAAATTCGGTATATGCTACAGTACTCTCTCTATATCCATGGTGAAATATAATTTGGTATGAATTTTCACTTTTTCTTTAAAAATTCACCATAACTTCAGATTTTATAAATTATTTAAATTTAGGATTTTGAAGTTTGACTAGATGATCACAGGCTCCAATCTTTAAGGGTTCAGCGTTAAGAGGTCAGAGCTCCACAGCCCCAGCCCAGTGATTTTGGGATCTCCAGATCTTGTACTTCGGAAAACCAGAAGCAACAGGTCTCTCAGGATTTGTCTGTTTGATAACTATTACAGCAGCCAAGAGTACGTTTCCATTCTCCAAGTTCTAGGACATATTGGTCACAGATGTGCACTGTTTGTCGTTGTATTTGCAATATAACAGACACAGTGATTAGGGTTAATATGCAGTTCATAGCACCCTGGATGGGCCAATTTTGGTCTAGTCAACACATGCAAAATAAATGCCCTAATGTGTGCAGTCACAGCACTGCCGTGTCATCGTAAGCCTCTAGAGCTCTCAACGTATAGAACTCTGCAAGGGCTTAATTACGTGAATCTCATGCTTCAGAGTGAATACGTTTAATGTTGGGTCCTGTGGCATGAACCGCGTGACATACCAGGTTTCTCTTTGAGTTTAGCCCTTTTTTTCTGATGGAGTAAGCAACAA